>CM072774.1:122627500-125127500 GCA_036936925.1 Cenchrus fungigraminus | reverse complement strand
CATCCAGCCAGTGGCAAGATATTGCTTCTGGTGGTTTGAGCTATATAGATGTGAATAACATTAGCAACTCTCAGCGGGTGACAGCAAAGTTGTAAAACACAATATGTGGGAACCCAAACAAAAAGAAAAAATTAATGCTGATAACTATTGAATTTATTTTGATGTGCAGGGATTTTACACAGGTTTGCTGATGGAACAGATTAGGAATTCTCAAGAAGAAATACACAATGCAGATATAGATTAGGTTACAGACATTTATTATAATATTTATACTAAGAGTTTCAGAGAATTACTCCTCCTATAATATTGTAAAAATATAACAAATCAATGATAATTTTCTGGTACAGGGTGCAGTGCGGACATACATGGCTATTCTGACAGGAGATTACGACCTAGAGGTGCATATGAAGGACTGAACTGCCAGTTATAAATTTCTACAAAACCAGAATAAGATGTGGACTGTTCTGTTGATATTATTTTAATCTTTTGAAATAGGGATTACAAATGGATGCAATTGGGCAGACAAATTACACTGAAATAACTACTCATGGATATGGTGGTGAGGTAATATAAATAAACTTCGTTACAATAAATCATGATGCTGTGATGGAAAACAAAGTTAGAAGACCAAGACTGGCGGGATGATGCAATCTGTAAAAATGATATCTTCAGTACTCTCCAGTTAGAAGAGGTAAAGAAAAAAAGAATATGCACATAAAGTAGAGAGACAAATAAAATTTTAGAAGCATAGAAACAATAAACTTACATGATGTTTCGTGACAGGACACAGCTCCATCAGGGGATGCAACAGAAGGAGGGTTGGATTCAGCAAATTTATGTGAAGTATCAAATGATAACAAAGAAGAAGAGGCAAAACGTAGCCAGGAACTTACAGAAGAAGAAATAGAAGAGTTCATCCGCAATGAGCAGGTGGCAGCTTCTCAAGGAAACAATGCAGACATCAACAGCAAATACACTCCACAGATAGGAATGGAATTCAGGGATAGAGATGATGCTCACCATTTCTTCTCGTTCTATGGTTTCCTTGCTGGATTTGAGGTTGTAGTGTCACATGTTACAAGGACTTCAAGCAAAAAAAGGAACAATAAGATATATAAACTAGAAATGAGATGTCACAGATATGGGAAGCAACTTAAGAACAAAGAGCAAGACATTACTGAAGATACTCTACTTGTTGTGGCTGAAAATACAGATAAAGAAAAGAGGAAAACAAATGTCCAGGTTAGAACTGGCTGCAAGTGTTTCATGCTAGTGAAGGAAACTGCAGGGATTTGGAAAATTGCTTCACTGGATTTGGAACACAAACCAACTGTTTAGCGGAAGAAAATATATGACTGACACGGAGAAAGGAATGATCAGAACACTGAATGACAACAACATTTCGACAAGAAAAATGATAACAATCTTATCGTACCTCAGAGGAGGTTTGACTGCGATACCATACAAGACTAAGGATGTTCAGAACATAAGAACAAAAATTAATAGAGAGGTCACTGGAAATGACATGACACAAGCCATCAACTATTTCAAGAAGAGAACAGCGGAAGACCCTAGTTTCTACTACAGATTTCAAGTTAACAAAGACATGAAGGTGAAAAATCTATTTTGGAGAGAAGGCATATCAATAAAATGGTACGCAGAATACGGAGATTGTGTAAGTTTTGACACAACATACATGACAAACAGATACAATCTGCCGTTTCCTCCATTCGTTGGAATAACAGGACATGCAAACACATGCTTGTTCACTTGTGCATTCCTATCTGATGAAACAACCGAAACTTTCAAATGGGTGTTTCAGACTTTTGTGGACTCTATGGGCGGAAAACACCCAAAATCGATAATCACAGACCAGGTCAAAGCAATGAAATCTGCTATAGAGCAAGTGCTTCCTAACTCAAGGCATAGGAATTGCTTTTTCCACATCAAATCAAAGTGCTACAACAAAAATCCGAAAGTCTTTGCAAGCAAAAAAGGATTACCTGAAATGGTTGAAGATATAGTAAACTTCTCATTGATAGAACAAGAGTTTGAGATGCTGTGGCAACATATGATTGAGGAATTCAAACTTGAGAAGAACAAATACTTCAACAAGATGTGGAACAATAGGAAGAGATTCATACCTGTGTATTACAGAAATGACTTCTACCCATTCATTCAGAGCACTGGAAGAAGTGAAGTCACCAATGCGAGGTTCAAGGACAATGTAGGGCCAACCTACAGCCTTGTGAGTTTCCTGCGAGAATATCAGAGAATAATAGATGTAATAAGGAATAAAGAAGAAATTGATGATAATCAAAGCAAGCAAAAGATGCCCAAGCAACTACAGTATGGATACACAATAGCGCAACAGGCAGTTGAGATTTATAACAGAAACATATATGTAAAATTTATGAATCAGCTGAGGCAGACAGAAAGCTACAAATACAGAGAGATTGAGAAGGGGAAGACCTTTGAAGTGTGGTACAAGTCAAATCAAATAAGAGAAAGACAGAGAATAAGGAAATACATAGTATTGACTGACCTCACTGAGGGAAGAGAGGAATTTAGTTGCATCTGTGGCAAATTCAACAAGGATGGGATATTGTGCACACATGTCCTGAAAGTAATAGTAGAAGAAGAGATTAAAAACATCCCTGAGAAGTATTTCATAGACAGGTGGAGAAAGAAAGAAAGAAAAATAACAATGCAACCAGTACAGCAAGATTCAAGCACACATGAATTGCTGAGGTTCAACATGATATCACAAGAGGGGGCGTTGTTGGCATCAAAAGGGTCAAAAAATGAGAGAGCAGTGCAATACCTTTGTGAACAATTCATGCAGATTGACCAAGAACTGGATATAATACTAGCAGAGCCTGAGGGGGGGACATCTAGTGCTGCCGAAATAGAACACAGAAACAATTAGCTTCGAGAAGATAAGCATGAATCTTCCAAAGGAAATAGTTTTACTAAAAGATCCAGACAGGATACAGAAAAAGGGAGGCCTAAAAAACCCAAAAGGCTCATGACCATGGTTGAACAGAAGCGTGAAAAAATGAAAAAAGCAGAAGCAAAGAAAAAAAACAAAAAGCCAACAAATACTAGTAAGAATAAACTTGTTATTATCTCTTGATACTCGAATACTTATATTATAAAAACAGTATATTGAGCATAGTTTATTGTTACATAGAAAAATGATTATCTAATGCTTCCTGCAGGTCCACAATCAAAGAGTAAGAAGAAGATGAAAAATGGAGAGACAAGCACAAGCAGCAATGTCTAGAGCGCGGAAAAAGGCTTGGAGTTCAAGAAAAGGGATAATATACAACAAAAGATTAGGAATGTGCAAAAAAGAGATTGAGCAGATAGATACTATTTCCTAGATATTTATGTATGACATAGATAAAATGTACTATAATTTATTTCTTTGAGTTCAGAATGTTATACCTGCAAAATGTGGAGGATGGTAAGGATTACATGCCAATCAGGGCTCAATTACACAGTTTGAGAGGCTAAAACATAAACTTAAAATGCTGCAGTGAAAAGAAAACTTGAATTATATAAAAGTATAACAAAGTATAATATTAAAAGGGAAAGGAGAAAATGCTAACTGACCTGAAAAAACTTGGAGCAAATACTAGAGTCTTAAATGTTGTTGGGAGCCAAGTATACTAATGAAAAATATAACACAAGAAGTGGAAAAATTGTTGAAACATAAATAAATCCCAAAACAACAGAACTACCAAAAAATAATAAAACGATATGAATAAAAGAGAGAAAAACAATATGCAACTAGACCACGCAACACGAACTGGAAGCAACATATTATCGACCATACAAAGTACTTCGAACTATAGGTTCAACCGTAGCACTGATAAAATGACATGGTTCGCAGAGACATGCATCCAACAAAGACATAGTTTCGTGCGGAATTAAACTAGTACTATTACATGCTCAGAGAGCAACTGAGCTACACAGACAAATGAAAGTCTTCTTGAGGATAAGCAGTTTTTGAAAATTCAGGAACTGGTAGAGGAACCGGGGCTCTAATGATTCTCAACTTCCTGAATGAAAACAAACATTGACAAAGTCAAATATATTAGTACAAAAAATAATAGAACCAAAAATAATATTAGATTGAATAAAATGGAACAGACCTTATGATCAAATGTGATAACGAGACCCTTTTTGCCTGAATTCTTGTGTGAGAATAGCAGATCATTAGCAATCTTGATCCTAAGGTTTGGAATGTCTTTCTCTTCAAACAAATTAGTGATCATGCTCCTGGGCGATTCCCAATACTCAAGAAACATCATGATGAAAATGCCAGAATCAACTCTGGTAAAAAGCATAAATTAATAATAATAATCGATAGGTTACTGATACACGATTATGACATAATGAAAAATATAAAAACCAATAGATAAGGAGATGCAGGGGGGATCATACTCGTTATGATCAGACTGTCGAGGCACGCGGGGGTAAAGCACCTCAAAACCTTCAAAGTTCTTGGAAGCATTGACAAACTTTTTCCACCAGAATATAAAGGAAGGAATCTATATAAATAAATTAATATATTATACATATGATGAGAAAGAAAAAAAATAAAACCGATAAGAAAAAGTATAGATGCATACCATGAGTTCTCTAACATACGAATGGAATTCATCACTTTTTGTGTAGTATGAATCAAGGAATACAAATAGTGAATCCTTGATGTCAACAATAAAAACGAACCAGTGATCATCATAAAAAGCAGGAAAATATAGCTGCAAAAACACAAATATATGTAGTAGTAAAATTAAATAAGTAATTTGAAGCAAATTATAGAAATATAAAAATCTGAATAAATGAAAAAACATACAAGATCAGACTGCTACAGTGGGCGGGTCTTCCCAGATCTTTGAAACGCACTTAACAGTACATCCTCATTAGCATCACTTGGCTTTTTTAGAAGTTGTTCCTGTATGTTTTCAAAAATGGGAAACATCAAACAGAAATTAGTGCTCCACTATAGGTATCAACTGAAATGAAAAAATTATTAAAACAGTAAATTAGGAGAACTTACAGCAATATTTGAGAAGAAATAATGACGTTTTGAGTCATTGGGGTGTCCTTTGGGAGAGCAGAACAAGTGATAACAGAAAGCAGCAATAACGAAGTTATTAACACAACCACCCGGTTTGAGCGATTCACCTAGAGACCAGAAAGTGCATCCGACTCCACCAAAGAAAATTGCATCCTCACTATAAGTAAAAAGGTAAAAAAGAAAAAAGTTAATATATATGAACAATTTAAAAAGTTTGTTTAGCATGATAAAATGGGAAATGACAAATAGAAACACTTAGAACATACTACAACTGAACCAATCGAACACACAGAAATATAAGACACAGAAATATATGAAAATAAGATACACATGAACTCATCTAGCTTACTGGATGATGAATTGGCAAGACACAGAAATATATAAAAATATTGGGGGGGCAGATAAACTAACCTACTGGATGATGAATTGGCAAGACTACAAATAGCCAGATAATTTTTAATCTCAGATTGACTGACATGATGCTTGTTGTTTTTGGTAACAAAGTCATCACTGAGATAATGGCTTGGAGCTACAGCTCGTCTTGGTCCATGCACAGGAGGCTTGCCACCAGTTGACGAATTTCGTATTTTAAAGTCAGAAAGTTTTTTAGCTGCTTCAGGATCCAGAGATGCTAATGAGGGGCAAACATGAAACTTTGGGACAGCTGGAGTGTGCATATAGGATTTCGAACTACTGGGATTTGAATTGTACAAACCCTCTGCTTGTTTGACCATATTTTTCAAATTATCAGCCAAAGTCCTTGAACCTGTAATTTCAATCTCAGGAGAATTAACCTTGAAACAAAAGGAGTTAGAATAAAGGAATGAAATTAAAATAATCAATCTAGCATTTCAGAGGAGCATATCTTACAGTTCTCTTAGCAGAAGTTCGAAGGGATGAAAGAATAGAAGACTTCTTAGGCAGATTAGGAGTAATACGAGCAGAATCATCTTGACTAAAAGGTATAGTTTGCATCGTTATATAGTCCTATAATGAAAAACAAATATAGTATAACAGGGATTAAAAAAATCGTAAAAAGAAATGAAATAAAAACTTGATGCAAAAATTAGAAGCATAATCTTACCTCCTGAGAATCTACATCAATAATACCCTCAAATGCAGGCAGATCCTGATAAGAAAATGATGATAGTGTAAACATAAATATAGAAAATAATACACCATAATAAACAATTACACAAAGAGGGTGTAGTAAAATTACGACAGTGGTCACCTCTGCTTTGTCAACAATATGATTGGGTGAAACTCGCTTAGATTGTTGAGGACAAGATATTGGTGCTTTGAACACATGAGGGCTGGAAAACTTCTGAGTCAATGGAATTTGGTCAAAGGAATTGTTCAGATTACATTTCATTTTATCAAACATTGCAGCTTTCTGACCTGCAACAAACAAAAAAGAAAAATGGAAAATATAAAAATAAGGACAAAGTTCATGGTGCTAAAAATATAAAAAGAGAACAAAAAGGACAGAAATAATACTTGAAGACGGAGCATAAGAAGCAGAGCGTTTGAAAGAACTTTGTAACATCCCTTTCTCGTCAGCTGCAGCAACAACTGCATGCACAAAAATTATATGGGAAACATAGAATGATCAGTGATACTACGAGAACTACAATATAAAAAAAAAGAATGTGAGATAAATTGAAAAACAAGAACTGATATAGTAGAACCAACCATTTGATACCAATTTCTTCATAATATGATCAACATTTTCATCACAACCCTGTGTACAGAAAACATTGACAATTAAATATGAATAAATACAGGAAATGTTGGAAAATACCTAACTATAATGAACAAAGAATAAAGTGAATAAAAACCATACATTCTTTTTCACAGCAGATCCAGCATTACGATTCCGAGTCCTAGGAGGAGAGGAGCGTGAAATCTGTGAACGCTGAAATCTGTGAACGCTGAAAAGAATAAATTGAATAAAAACCATACATTCTTTTTCACAGCAGATCCAGCATTACGATTCCGAGTCCTAGGAGGAGAGGAGCGTGAAATCTGTGAACGCTGAAAAAAATTCAAATATTAAGTGGATGAAAAATTGCCTAAAAAGAGAGTAAGAGGATAAACAATTGATTTCTAGGAAAATTATCATATATAAGAAATAAAATATTGTAAAAAGTTGTAAATTCTAAAAAATAAAGAAATACCTTTACACTAGCACCACCTTTAGAAGAACTTGGACCTTGGTCTGAGGGATCTAATTAAATAGAACAGTATGTTAATGAATCGATTAAACAAGCCACACTAAAAATAAAAAATGTTAAAAGGACATATGATAACAAACTAACCTGGCTTATCTCGGTTGCCAGAAGGAGGAGGAGGGTCGGATGGAGGGCTGCCACCAGATGAAGAGTGAATGGGGGGGTCTACAGGATCGGTTCTCTCAGTATCAGATATAGCTTTCACTAATTGAACAACAAGATCCTTAGTCCAGGTATTGACATTAGATGCATAATTCGTGATCTTGCCAATCAAAACCTTAAGCTCTCTGGGGAGTGTAGCAAAAGAAGAGAGATCCAAGTTGATATTAAGTCCAGACATCCGACAGTGCTTTTCAACCAAATCTGATATTTGAACCTTTAAAGCTTGAGGAATGTTACAACCAGCAGCTTCTTCCAACTTTTGACAGAACTCTTCATCCAATTGAACAGCAGGTTCAGAAGGTTTGTAAAGCAAGTACTGGGGAAAATGTATAAACAATATAAAATTAGGAAGTGAAAACAAAGAGGCCATGTACAAAAAGGAAAATAGACAATGAAAATTTGAAATATATATAAATTAAATTTGTAGAAATGAGCAAACCTGTGCAAAGCATGTGGAGTCGTAGTCAAGGAGAGGTCTATATCCAAACACTCCAGGGGATTTCTTGTCAAGATCAGAATATGATTTTATCATATCGCCTTTCCAAACAGATATACGAGGCATATCAGGATTCACTCGACAATGACGGAAATCAATGTGATCCAAATACATAACCTTGTATCGAGAAAAAAATATTACATAAATGAAATTTGAACTTTTCCATGTACATATATTAAACTGAGAAGAAAGAAAACAATATAGACTTTATAAAGAACAGAAATAAAACCAACATAAATAATAATAGAAAATGCAAAGAAACCAACAACATTAACTATAAACAAAAGTGAAAGAATATGTACCGCAAGATAATACATACAACCACCAAGAGATTGGCGTGACTTTGAGCTACCAGGTCCAGAATTGTTTCTGTTGAAGGCCTTGATATGACTTAACATCCAAGAGAGAACAAGACCACACCAATCATAGTTTCTTGCATTTTGAATATCTTCAAAGACACCAAAATATTTTGGACTGGGGACAAGACTAGTGTTTGGACAGAGGAAACTATTGAGAGCAACAACCATAAAGCACATGAAAAGATCTTCGTCTGACATTTCAACTTGATTGATTATTTTGTTGGCAAAGAATGAGAATTGGGGAAGATGGTCCTTGCCAAATTTTTTTAGAACAAAAGTTCTACCAACACTGTAATCAGAAGGAATTGGTGTGGTCCCAAGAGGGATGCCCAGCACTAAACTGACAGATTCCTTAGTAAGTGAAATTACCTATAATCACATAGATAAAAAATGCTTAGTGCCAAAAAAAATCATAGCAAATCATTGGATTTTTAAAAAAAGAATATATTCATGTACTAAAAGCCAAAAGTAAATGAAAATATAAAAACAAAATAAATCCCAGAACAACATAGAGGATAAATATCATCCGAAAACATTCATATAATTAAAATAATATCCATATCTAACAACTACCATACTAACAGAACAAGAACTTACAACCATAACTTTGAAATAGTAACAATACAAAGAGTGAAAAATTTAACATAAAAATGAGAAATGTAGATATAATATATACAGAGAGTAAGAAATGACACCTTTCCTCCTAAAATAATATCACCAGATTTAGCATCAACTTGACGGGCAATCCAGGTAGCAAATTTTTTGAGGACAAAACACTTGCTGAAGTGAAGCAGAGACCCGAAACCATAACCTTCAATAACAGACCTTTGGTGGGGTGTAAGGGCATCAATTACATTACCCAGAGCAGAGGCTGAGAATCTTGTGAAGCCATCATCAGACTTTTTTGTGACCTTAGCCTTTTTGGACTACAAAATGAGACAAGGGGGACATTATCAGAAAATGTAAGAAATGCTTGGTGTGAAAAAAGAAATAAATATAAGGAATCATAATGATAACCTTGTGATGAGAAGATAAGCGCAGCGCACGCCTCAACTTCCTGATAAGTTTGAACTGACCAAAATAAAGTCTTATATTTAGAAAATAAAACTTTTAATGAATGATAGCTAAAGTGCACATGAAAAAATATAAATAAAAAAAAGATAAATAGCACAGATAGCATACATCTTTCATTACTAGATCGAAAAGAGCTTTGTTAAATCCTTCAGTGCCATCGGAATCTGAGGATGGATTCTCCTACATATGACACATACGTAATATGGAATGAAATGACAGAAACATAGAACAAAATAAAAAAAAATCAAAAACAATGTACTAACATCAGATTGAAGTTCGTGATCAGAAGATTCATATGGAACATCAGAATCCTTAGGGGGGATTTGAGAACATTCAACATCTTCGAAGTCAGGGTCCTCTGATTCACTACTAGGGGTGTCTGCGTCACGGGTAGACCGTTTTCGATTCATCTATAAAAAAAACAAAAAAAAGAAAAACATCAGGTTGCAGAACAAATATAAACAGCAGAAAAAAATCAAGTAGCGAAAACACTCAGGTAGGGCAAAGAAATTATATCCCACCTCCCTTCTCCCAAATCAGGTAGCAAAAACAATCAAAACCTTAAGCTAGGCAAAAATAATGGTCATCAGAAAAGCAATGGAGCAGATCAGCCACCAGCACAGAGCATTAGACACTATCTCACTTGACACCTGAACCTAATAGTTAATATGTTCAAAGACGATGTATACCTCACTGCACATTCTGAAAGGTGATACACTGAAATAATTTAAAAATAGCAACTATATAAACATTTAAATGACAGAGAAATCAACGGAAGCCTATAATGACTGATAGAAGCTACAAAAATGTTAACATAAAGTAAAACAAATTACACGTTGTCGGTGTTTCGTCCCGGCAACCTACCAAGGGGAGTACCCGAGGTAGACGATGGAGGGGCTCGCCGAGATCAGGAACTTGAAGGTGAGACACGAGACACACAATTTAGACAGGTTCGGGCCGCAATGTGCGTAATACCCTATGTCCTGTATGCCGCGTGTAGCTTGATTGATTGCGTATGTTTAGGAGGGGTTCCTGCCTCGCCTTATATATCACAGGAGGCAGGGTTACAAGTCGGTTTGAGTACAGGAGTACTAGTCGAGTACGACTAGGAGGTAGGCTTACTCTATGTACAATAGAAGCTTTCCTATTCTAGTACTTGTCCTGCGGTTTCCATGTAGACTACGCCGCCTTGCACCGTATCTCCATGTACGAGTAGTCCCCGGGGGTACTCGTCCCCTGTACGGGCATGTACCACCTGGCTGGTGGGCCCATGGATGTCTGTACGACAGTCCTGGTGACGAGCACCCCCACCTCCGGCCATCTCCCGATGTTCCACAGCCGGTGATCGCCGACAGATGTGATGGCGCTCCATTCACCGCCTCCGGCGTCCAGGGAGCGGGGCCGGGAGGACACAGTTAGAACCTTGACGGAGCTGGTGGGGTACACGATGAGCACGCTAAAATCCGCGGCGAGGAGGAGGAGAGAGGCTCCACCAATGCCGTCCGAAGCTGTGAGGAGGACGTACGCGAAATGACGAGAGTACGGCGAGTATTTTGCATCTCCGGGGGATCCATGAGGAACGCGCGGCCGCCGGTCATGGTGTCGTAGAGGAAGATACCCGACTCCTGAGGCACGTCGGTCGGTTATGGCGGCGGAGCACGACGAGGCCGCCGCGCGACGTCACGGGGTCGGTGGCGGTGCCCACGGGAAGGGAAGGCGCAGTGGCGGGCGTCGCTGGATGCGCGAGGGAGAAGGAGGCCGGTGGCGTGTAGAGATGGCAACGGGCACAAATTATCCGCGGACCCGCAGATACCAAACCCGATGGGCGCGGATGAGGATCTAAGTCTGTGCCCGCGGGTGCGGGCGCGGGCACGACCCTAAACCCGCGGATACTTTGCTAACGGATTTGAAAAACTGCTATCCGCGCCCGCAAATCCACTAAACCCGTTAAGACTGCTGACATGTGGACCCTGCAGTTTGAAGTATATATACAGAAACACTAGGGTTTCGAGTGAGCCACTCATTCCTTCCGCCACCCCCTTGACCCATCTCGATCCGCCGCCACCCAGGGTGCCCGGCCCTCCCCAGCTCCCCTCCCCCTCGATCTCCAGCGCATGCGCCACCCAGCCCTACCCTCCTCCTCGATCTCCAGCGCCGCTACCCTCTCTTCCTCTTTGCTTGCCTGCGCCGCCGCCCTCCCTCTCCCGCCGCTTGCCTGCGCCGCCGGCCTCCCACGGCTGCGGCAGCGCACACCCGTGACGGCGCCCAACCGGTGCGGCGTGGCGAGCTCATGCGTCCGGTGGAGCCCACCGAGGACGGCGCCCGACCGGCGGAGTTCGCCGGGGACGGCGGCCCGAGCCCGACAGCGATGGTGCTGCGCGGCTAGTGGAGCCCCCCAAGGAAGGCGAAGCTTGCCGACTGTCGAGGACGGTGGGACGACGGTGATGCTGGGGACTACGGGGGCGGCGGCGGCACGCAGGTGCAGCGGCGGCGTGCTAGACTCCAGCAGCTGGAGTTTTGATTTTGCGGGCAAGCGGGTATGCCCGCGGGTATGAGGTATCCGCGGATAGCGGGCGCGGGCGTGGCTACATGCCCGTTGTGGATAGCGGGCGCGGGCACGGGTTCTAGCGTGCGGGCGCGGATTTGTATAGGCAGTATCCGCGCGGATACTACCCGTTGCCATCTCTAGTGGCGTGGAAGTCTGGGACATGGCCGAATGGACTATGGTAGTTCTGGAAGAAACCGAGCAGGCACGGGGGCACCACGACTCCGGGGCCGCGGCAGACGCGCCGGAGGAAGGCTGGGCTGAGGATGTCAGCTGTCGTGGGGCAGGGGCTTGCAGTAGGCAGCGCAGCGGAAGAGGGTCGCCGCGTCGGACCGTTCGACGATCTCTATCATAAGGTCCGACGGGAACTAGTTCCCGCGTCGGCGACGTTGGTGCCTCCGGTGGCGGCGCCGCGTGGCCTTGGCTCCGTTCGGCTTCTCTTTTTCTGCTTCTTGCATATTATTTTTTTTCTCAGAACAAATCTGCTCCGCAAATCGACATGTAGTATTTTTCTCTCACAACAAATCTATCCTACAAATCAGCAGAAGATCTACCGAACAAACTAAAACTAATGTGCAAACGCGTACAAAAGTGTACACACGACATGACACTGGAAAACGTGGCTCCCGGCGATAAAGGTCAGCAGACTTTTACATAGGAAAGTGGATTCTGAGTCCGATTCAGAACCTATTGCTGGACTAGGATAATGCCCGTGCGTTGCTACGGGCAACAAACATATATTGCACAATGAATATTTATATTTAATACATTGAGCAACGTCAACACCTAAAAAATAAACCAAAATACTACTTTTGTTCCTTTCCCTACTAAATCTGCACAACATCATGCATGTGAAATACTAAAGTAATTTGAATGACGGGAAGCAAAGCAACAAGCATTTACATACAACACAATTTTGCCACATGTCAGGTACGATTCCATGAATTGCAATAAAAATATTTTATGTCATTCGTTTTGAAGCAGTACTAAATTCTTTTTTGCTTTAGGTCCTAACTAATCTTTCTCCTTAGTGCTCATATTAAATCCAAGAACATGATTACCTACACTACACAAAGATGTACTCATATTAGATGAGTTGCTCCAAAAACTGAATCGTAAACAAAAGAGACAGCTCCAAAACCAACATTGATCATTTATTGGGAAAGTATTGCAACAATGACTTAAGAGCACATTCTTCCTACGTACATAACAATTCTGAATGTACTATCATTGATTAAAATTCTCAAGTTTTTTGTGGTACTACCCTAAAGGACTGATGCAGCAGCCCACCATGGTCTTGGTGACAAACACCTGATCTCACCACAACGATCCCATCCGAGTCGCTGGATTTCTCGCGGGTGTAGGCAACTGCAGGTCGCTGAATCAATTTGACCACCATCATATTACTATTTCAGGCATTTTTGCACAAATAACTGAAAACAAAGCAGCACAATTAATCAAACAAGCAGTGAGCACAGTATTGTCATAGAACAAATGAGGCTAACTATATAGTCTTTGTCGAAAGTCGAAACCATATTAATGCAATGAACGAGAAATGAGAACTCTCAACTTCTCTTGATTTACAATGGCTGCACCAACCGGGTCCATCCAGGCATCCAACCCTGAATATAGTTTAGCTGCAGTACAACAATCAGGCCAATTACATTTGCAGTGACAATGAAAATTTCCAATGTATTACGACATAGAGGACAAGATAATAATAATATTAATAAATACTTCCGAATATCCAGAGTACACGGAATGTCTATCTCTCAAAATTAATTTAACGTAGGATCATGAACTCATGATGTACAAGCTAGCTCAAAACTTGCATAAGCTCTCAGTCCTGAATGACTGTGCTTGGTCCATGCTTACATTTTTATCATTAAAAACTTTTACTTACAAAATTGAATTCAGAAGCTTGCTATCACCATAATCTTGTTATTGCTAGTTTTAAAGTAAACTACAATGCCATATTTCAGAAATCATAAAAGGCAAACCAAACATCATGACTAAATTGGTGTCCTTACAGCTATTACACTAAAGACCCCTGCAGGCTGCAACAGGCTTAGCGCCATAAGCCTCAATATTATTTACTTCACTTTTTTAGTATGATAACTTTGTTGCCCCTACTATGAATAGCCTCTCGAAATCAGAATAGTAGGAAGAACAAGCATGTTATTGTTCAGGTAATCTTCATTTGCAAGGCATGCACAGCAGCACAGGAGTAGCACATGTTGCACACATTAGTCGCAGCCAATACTGACACCAAAACAGGGTAAATAATACCCCGGCATGACCCAATCAGAATAAAGAGTACACATGCACAACCACGTTAATGAGAGCTCCTGTTGTCATTAGTAGACACTATGATCCATTTAACATCCAATTTGTAGGATAGTGCTACTTGCACTGCATCATCTTCTATAGTATGGGATACTCAAGTTAGTGTATCTACTCTAATCAGTATTACCAACAGAGTACCTTTCATGAGAAGAGAGATAACAAGTGTTGTGCAGAGTACTAAAGAAACTGCAAAGTGCTCACCTAGAGGTGACCTGACAGTGAGGACTTCCTAAGGATTATTTGCTAGCTTGTACATGATCGGCCACGGCAATATCCCTGAAAACTATTGTGATGCAAAACAAGCTGATGGAACTGAATACACATCACGATGATAACAAGATGTTCAGACCTAGATATGACCATCCCTTCTAGTTCTAGTCCCTCAAAAATAAAACTGACTAATCCTGATTGTGATCTAGCGAAGAACTGAAAGCTATGCTGAATTGCTCAAAATTGTCCCTGAAACTATCATCAGAAAGAACACAAATGGTGACTAATTTCAGTAGACTGGAGAGGAGCACTGAAACATGGGAGTTGTAAAGCAACAACATAACCATAGATAAAAAAAATGTGTGTAATCAAATAACTATGAGTGCTCCTGCTAAACATAGCCTTCATGGAAAAAACCTGGAATTCATTAAGCTCCACATCACTGAGAGCACCAATGCACCATCCTTGTCACTATAACATAAAATGAATATCTGCTTTAACGCTCTCACACAACAAGGCTTAAGAGTTCAGAGATTATGCCTCTTGGCATAGTAAAAGACCTCTAGCACCTGCAGGAAAAACAATATATGTGATTCTAATCACTGCATAAAGAATGCATGATGGGTGACATAACCTGCTCAAGGATACCTTGCTGCTCGTCCTCAGGTCTAGTTTGCACCCCATGATGATTACTGGAGTCTTCCAAAGTCTTAAGGTCTGATATTCATTCATACATCACATCAGAATAATACTCATCGATTTGATTTCTGTAAAGACAAATGGGTGTTTCAACAAGATATAGAAAAATAGGTCAGGGGCAAGGAACAGTCAAGAATGGATCTAGCAAAGCAAAAGGGAGTATAATCTTTATCTTGAAACTCTATACTACCTCGGGACCTACATCTGTAGCACCGTAGATTGGCATTTAAAAATACAAAATCGATATCAAATAATAATGTATACAGGATGGAGATTGGATCGTGCTTATACCAGGAGGAAAGGTGGCACCGCAGCTCCTCCGGAGAGGTGCAGCGGCAGCATCGATGCAGAGACTCGACGGCGGCGGCACGGCGTGCATCCGGTGGTGGCATGGACTCGGAGCGTGATGGCGTCAACGCGGAGACGCGTCTGTTGGCGATGACATAAATCTGGTGGCTGAGTCGACTCGAAGATATGCAACGTCGACCCGACGGCGGTGGCGATTCAAAGATGTCGTAGAGGTGCGGCGGCGCGACAGCAACACAAAGCGCCGACTGTCAGGAGGGAGAGGTATATACCCCCATCGCCGTCCCGTGGCGAACTCAGCCGGAGCGGCGCCTGGCCGTCAAGCACGAGGCGGAGTCGGGTGGCGTCCCTGGCGGCGGCGTCACTGCCCGCACAAAGGGTTTCAGATCGGAGGAGAGTGATGTGCAAGGATCAGAGGGCTGAAGGGCGTCCGTGGGGCATGCTGGAGGAGCCACGGCCGGGCAGGGTGCCCGGCGGAGAGGAGCCGGAAGCAGCGCCGACGTGGAGGGGCAGTCAAGGAGGGGGTGCGGTGGAGTAGCCATGGGTAGGAAAAATACCTGGTTCGGCGGCGGGAGGTGAGGCGGTGGCGATCCGGTGGGGCGGAGGCGTCGATTTGGTGGCGATTTGGAGCCGTTCCGGCGCGTGGTGGAGACGGATCCCATCGGACGTTGACGGTGGAAGGAGCGACGAGGGAGGCAGCAGAGGCGGTGGCCAGGGGTCGCGGCGGAGGCGAGGATGAGTGGGTGCGGTCGCGGAGGCGGAGGCGGAAGGCGACGGACGAGCGGGTGATGGGGGCCGTGATCTGACGTACAAAATGGGATGGCGGACGCGCGTGCGGCCTCGAGCGGAAGGCGGACGCTCGGGGCGGACGCGCGGGCTGAGCGCAAGACGACGTACCAAATTTTTTTCTCCACTTCATACTTTTTAGGAGTAGAGATTAGCTATCTGACAAATTTGGGCTACACTACCGGTTATTTCTTCTTCTTTTTGTAGGGTTTATTTGGTCCACATCTCATTTAATTTATCTTATTTTCTCACTTCTAAATTGCAGGTACTATACTTGAAAAACAAGGTGACGTATATAGTACGGTAGCAGGGTTGAACATCTCCCAGAGTTCTGGGGCTGTTTAATTCCCCAACCACACTATTCACCATCACATTGAGGGCAATCATTCACGCGCGAGCAGGTCCCACCATTGCGTCCCGTCGTCCTCCTCTCTCCACCCCCAAACCTCCTGGCGCGCCCCTGCAACTTCTGCTCGCCGGCGTGGAGCAGGGCGCCGTCGGAGCGGAGCGCAGGCTGCCGCAGTCGGGGAGCGCGGCCGTCTGGGCGGAGCGTGGGCCACCGTCTCCGGCGAGGCCGCCGGCGTGGTGGCGACATCGGCGCGGGGGAAGAACTGGGGGCGAAGGCAAGCCACAAGCTCGACGGAGCTCGTCGAGGGGCTAGGCTGCCGGAGGCGCCGCACCGGAAGCGCGCGCCCTGCCGGCCACGAGGAGGACGAGTCCGCCTGCCGTGGGCGCGCCGACACGGCTCCGCCGAGTGGCTACACCGACCCGCACGCAAGGACTGAGCCTTGCAAGCTCCGCCGGCGGTAGTGTGTGTGGGACGGCGCGGCCGGAGCTTGATCATCCCAAATGGACTTCGCCGCATGCCGCTCAGTATCAATTATTCAAGCAATTCCTACCAATCTTGCAAGTTCGATGTTTCTTGGGAGAGTTTTTCTAATCTACTGCATGGTTCAGTTGAATTTCATGCAAGCTCGATGGAAATTGAATTGCAAGCGGGTGGGTGGCCGGAAGCACGGGCTGGGCCCGGGGAAGCAGAGGGACTGGGGTCGCCGTCGCCGGACCCTGGCGCGGGCAAAGCCTGGGTACGGCCGTGGGCGGGGCACACTGTAACGAACCAAATTTTTTGGTTCTACCGGATGATCCGGCGGCGTGTGTCGTCGGCG
Source organism: Cenchrus fungigraminus (assembly GCA_036936925.1). Taxonomy (NCBI): domain Eukaryota; kingdom Viridiplantae; phylum Streptophyta; class Magnoliopsida; order Poales; family Poaceae; genus Cenchrus; species Cenchrus fungigraminus. The sequence continues at coordinate 125,110,028 of CM072774.1, read as the reverse complement.
CAGAACTCAGTCGCCACGTCACCCCCGTGGCCCCACACGTCAGACCGTGTGTCTCAACGTGGCCAGACCCCCCTGGCTGTCTCTCTCTCTCCATTCACCCTCTCACACTCTCTTTCTTCTCCCAAGAACCATAAAGGAGCCTCCAAGGTGATTCTTCCATTGGAGCCCTTCCTCCTCGCCGGAGCTTCGCCGGAGGATCGCCGGAGTTCATCCTTGGTGAGCTACATCATCTCTACCTCACCTCCTTCCTTGGATTCGAGTTTGGGAGCCTCTCTCATGGTGCTCTCCTTCTTTCCCCAACCTTCAAGTCAAGGGACCGGACTCGATCTACTTTGAGGTCACTCTCCAGCAACTTGTGGTGCTTCACCGAAGTTCTACCCACCACCGGTGAGCCACCTCCTTCCTGGATTCGTTCTCTAGCTTCTTTTGATTTTTGGGTCAAGCAAACCTAGGGTTCCATGTGCCATTGATGAGTTCGAGCTTTCAAATCTTGTTTCCCACAAGTCTATCACTTGGAATCACTTTGAAACACACCTACAAACCTCCCAGAACAAAATCTCCATCCAAAACCGTCACCGGAATCACCACCGGTAAACTTGCAGTCACTCCCGGATGATCCGGCATCAATTTCCGGATGACCCGGTACGTCTCTGGTGGGCCTCGGATGATCCGGCCCCCAAATCCCGGATGATGCGATCCACTTTTTCAGCCTATCACCCAATCTTGCAAAATTCATATAAAATTGCATACAGCTCGGAAAATTATGAAACAAATTTTGTTGGTTTTATAATTATGTCAGAAACATTTTAAAAATAAGTTTGCTCTCAAAATAATTAAGTGATTTTCTGAATTAATTATATGAGTTGTTATCTTGTTAATTGCATAGTTCTTTCTCCTATATTCCAAAAATTATGAAACCAATTTTGTCAAATCATGTTTGAGCATACCTTTTCTCACATCATTGCACTCAGTCATGGCATATTTATTTATTTATGTATCATTGCATTCGTGTAGAGACCGAAGCGCCGGAGCAAGAGGTCGGCGAGTTCCAGCAAGACCCCATCGCCGCCGACGACCCCGTTGACACCCAAGGCAGGCACCTAAGCATCTTTTGAACCCTATTTTGGATCAATAAATTATATATGTGTCTTGTTTGTGCATAAGTCAATATTGGTGTATATGTTTGCTTAGCTCCTATCTTTATGCATTGTCCTTCCTTGATCTAGAATACCCTTTTTAAGTGAGTATGCTTGTTTATGTGTCATGTTTATAATGGCTTATTTATGCTTAGCTACGGTAGAAGTCAAGAGGTGGCAAGGTCACCACCACTTGCAAGTTGTAGGATGCTTGATATAATTATCTTGGTTAGTTGTGAATGGTTTAAAATGTTGAGCCTCTTGAATTGATGAATCGGGACTTGAACAAGTGTGCTAGGCCAAGTTGAGATTGGAGCTCTCTTGGTTAGACTTGTTGAGTCGATTAAGGACTAACTTTGTAGCTGGGCTCTTGAGCACTTTTTCGTACAGACCACATGCTGATTTTTGGGTAAGGTAAGCTAAGTAGCATAAGTCACACCGTTCCTTGACCGGATTCGGTGCGGGGTGGGATGAGGTGTGATCGGCTGCGTCCGGTGCACCTATACACTCCCGATCGTTCGTTCATAGTGGGGTGTGGGTATGTGAAAGGTTGAGGGCATGAATCAACACTTATCCTAGGTCCAAGGGTATGGTCGTTGGTCTTGCGCCTTTTGTGGGAAAAGTTGTACCCCCCTGCAGGGTTGCAAATCTATTGCAATAGCCTCGCTCCAGGTCACGGAGCACGCTCTTGAGTTTGGAGTCTCAAAGTAGAGTTGGCGTATGGAGTTCATGGAAGATTGAGCTCATATAATTTGATCACCTTTACTTATTATTTTTGTTTGATGTTTGGCTTAGAGATCATAGCTTGCTAGGTCTTTACTTGTTTATATCACCATAAATTTTGTTAGATGCTTTTATGCAAATCTTTTACCTATTACATATCCTTGCTACTTTAACCAAATGCATCCTCCTTGAGAGTCGGGCAAGTATATACCCATATGTTGGATAAGACCTGCGGAGTACCTTTTGTACTCACGGTGCTGCCGATAAGTTGTTTGCAGGTGACCAGCAGCAGGACAAGGTCTTTGGCTTCTTCTACCCTGAGGACGGAGGTGTGGGTAGGGAGTGAAGCCTAGGTTGGAGGAAGGCACTATCTCCATATAGTGTCAACCTTCTTTTGTGGTGATCCGTGAGAGCCATGCTAAAAACATTTCCGCTGTAAACTCTCTAAATTGGTTGTAACTTAACTTGAATCTATTTATGTAAGTGTTGGACTATGTTCTACTACTATTGGTTGTGATGTTTATTGTTGTGCTTAGTGAGGTGTGTATAAATCCTGGGCGACACATCTCAAGGACGACCGGAGTTATTCCTTTTTAATTGAGTTGATCGGTGTTGATGACTCGATTAAATGGGATTAACTTGGAGGTTCCTCACACACACAGCCGCCGGAGGACGCCGAGGCCAGGGAGTTGGTGGAGGGCGCGTTTGCCAGATTAGGCTGGGGCTGGTGCGTGCGGCGGCTAGAGGACGCTGGTGCGCCTGTCATCGGAGGAAGCCGACGAAGACTGAGCAGGGAGACGGCCGCAGCTGATGAGGACGGCGCGGTGAGGTGGTGCGGCCGGCGACCGGAGCAGAGAGGGCGATTTAGAGAGAGACGAGGAAGGGGGATCGAGGACTGGCAGGCCGCCGGACGGCCAGAGTAGGCACAAGGCCGGCCGGAACACCATGGCCACAGGGAGAGAGAAGGTGCGAGGGAAAGAGAAGAAGAAGAGAGAGGGGATAAGGATGGGAGTTTGGGACCCATGCGAAGTTAATGCTATAGCATGACCGTTGAACCGATGATCTACAGAACGTGCTATATCCAACGTGAATGTCATTATAGAGGACACCTTACTATAACCATTGTGGGTGGTATGAGTCACATCTTCTCTCACAGCACGCGTCTCAACACACACCTTTTCATAATTTTTCCAAAATGAACACCCAATTGCACTATTTATTTACCCAAAGTTGGGCAACTAAACAGCCCAAATCACTTTCTAATCCTTAGTTTTTAGCAGATGAGAAAAAACTTCTCTCCAAATGAAGGACCGGGGACGGACGACCAAAGGGGGGCTGAATGAGGGTGTTTAAAAATTCTTCTTCAAAGAACAAGGCCTATATCCCAATTACCATCCCAAAACGCACCTCACGTCTAATCATGAAGATGGCACTGGTCAACTCGTGACAAACTTACCCTAAAAACGATTAGCAACGCTTAAAGCTTAGCGGAAGCAAAGTAACGCAAGGCACCGAAAAACTTGCACAATATACTAAGCACAGCCACTATTAAGCACTCACAAACTAAGCATGCAAAGATTAATTGATTAAGCACTAAACATGCATCGATCACTTTTACTGTAGCATTGGAAATGGTTAAAACAACATGCTATCACAAGCATTTCATGTGACAGAGCTACAGAAACACTAAACAACAATATTAGACAGAGAGCATGCGAAACAGGGTGCTTAGCCTATAAACAAGACAACCCGGCAAAGCACAAGTTCATTCGCTGTGATTCATTAGGGTGCTTAGCCTAGGGGTACGGAGGATTTTTTTCTCTCTCATTGCAATATATGGGCAAATTTGCTAGTTTTGTAAAAAGAGTTAACTGTCCAATGCGTTCGTCACACCAGTCACTATTATTGTTGTATTTTTTTTGTATTAGTACTAACAATTCCTACAAGAAAAGTTCCTACAAGAAAGAAGATAGAGAAGCCATGCACGAAGAGAGGCCGCCTGCACCATGAGGAGTAAGGATGGATTCGGATCGGATACGAATGGATTCGGATTCGGATGTCACTATTTACCACATTTTAATTCGAATTCGAATACGAATCTTATCAAATATATACGAATACGAATCTTATCGGATACGAATACAAAATGGAAAGATTTACTTTTTATCAATGAGTAAAAAAAATATGTTACTACTAGTGAGTAAATATAATTTATTCATTAAAAAATAATATAATATATTTAAAATTAACATGAATAGCCATATTAAAATTAATTGAATTATTATTGTATATCACTAGTTATATTAGACTAACATAATTATTTATTAGATATTTTTAATAGTTTAGATGATGTACATCATTTTTAGGTAACAATATTAAATTAACATCATTTTGTAATTATTAATTAGTCATCAAAATAAGTTTTAGATGGATTTATCACTACTTTATTCTTCACGGATACAGATAGTGTCGGATAGTCCACATTTTTGTCGAATACGAATATGGAATCAGATAGAGAAAATATGGAAAATCGAATACGAATACATCCATTTAACATTCCCATTAAAAACGAATACGAATACGATATCCATATTGATGTTTTTATCGAATACGAATTCAGATAATTCGGATATCCAGACATCCAAATCCACCCTTAATGAGGAGAGAGAAGATGAAGAGCATGACAACTCAGTCTTGGTGCTCGTGCGCATGTGGAGAGAGAAGATGGAGAACACGAATGAGCAAATTTTCCTTCAGTGAAAACAAAAATACGAGTTGTTCATGTTGTGAAACACGTCGTCAACTGTTGGATCTTCTCCCTCTCGCGTCTCTCATGACAAACACATGAATAAATACAAAAGTAGACAAGAGACCATATAGGTGGAGCTTCTCTTTATTATCTTAATATCGATATCTTACAATAGGGGTGCTCCTCTGTATATATACTCCGAACTAAGCCTAGAGTTTTGGTAAGAGCCCACAAGCAACCGGACAAGGACTAGGACTTCCAGTCCCTCTTTTCCATCCATACGGAGTTCGGTTGTTTTACAACACTCCCCCTTGGGCGATTACCGCGAATGCATATGCCTCATCAAAAACTCCATCCGAAAACCCAGTGGGAAAAAACGGTTCTTGGAGAAAAGAGTACATATCAACCGCATTTTGTATTGCACGTGTTGCCTCGTCAAAAACCTTATGTGAGAAACCTTCAAGTAAAAACTCACAAAGGGAAAAAGAGTACAACATTAAACCTTCTTGGTTATACAACATTCTATAGTTACTATTCTTCATGTATAGTAATCAATCTTCAAGATTTATGCATGAACTTCATGATTCTTGCAATAAAGATCTACACGATCTAAGAAAATGAGTGGTATACCTTCATTCATAGTAAATTCAAAAATTAATCATCAAGTTGGTTCTTTCTAGGTGCAACTTAAAAGATTTCAGATCTTAATATGATTAAACATAAGCTCCCCCTCATAACAACATCCTTTAAACTTCAGTGTTTGAAATGTCTGAGGCACATTCTTCATAAATGTGCATGAGTACAATACTTAGTCCTTCAAAGACTTAATTTGTAATTCTTCTAGATTATATTGGGAGCAATGCTTCAAGCATTAGTAACCACCTTATTTAACGATGCAACACAAAAGAAAAATTTATCCTTTCAAAGGAATTTGGGGATAACAATTTGCTAAAATTTCATATCTTACTGTGGTTTAAAAAAAATTATCCTTTCAAAGGAATTTCCTTTAGCATATTTACTTCCCTACACCTGTATTTAAAAAAATATATGTTTGCTGCATTTGCTTCAGTTTCTTAAAGCCCCATGTAAGCACTCCTTACTGTGGTGGCATAAAAAAAGAGTATAAAAATATTGCATCCATATGTTTTTGCTTTATCATCCTTTTTGCATAAAAACACAAAAATATGTGGGCACATGAAGGTCTACGCTTTTACAGAAAAATCCAAAAATATGTGAGCACATGAAGGCTCACAACATGTTCCTAGAATTTGCTCCTTCGGGTATATGCGGAATTAATATTTCCAGGGAGAACATTTAAGGAGGACCCGAAGACGGACAAGTTCCAAGGACGAATCGAAGGATTACTTCAAGACCCAGCCTGGGGGGAGAGCACCCCCAGTTATCACGATAAGTATTACTATCTTTTAAATATTAGCTAGTTATGTTTGCTTTGATTAGAGTTAATGAGTCTTAGTTAGAGTCTATATAAATAAGAAGTGTCTTAGAAGTTGATTTCTGCTACATGATCTCTAAAATTAGTCCTCATGCTTAGAAATGATGAATAGTTGCTCTGCCATAATTCCTCTTAAGTACTCAGTTTTCAGACTTAGATTCTCCTAAAGCTTTAAATGCTTATAAATTGCTGTAAAACCCAAAACCTGTGGGAAGCACACGCTTGATCTAAGTCTAGCCATTGAAGGATAAAGATTCATGAAAAGATGAGCTGCTGTTTTTCATATTCCTAGAGATACTTGATTCCTGGTTATTTATCTTTAGAAAATCATATCAGTTTACATGATGAGTTCCTATATTCATGACCCTTGAGAGCTTGTCATACACATCAAGATCATCCCACTCCACCAAATACGCTGCTTCTAACCCAGAAGTACGCATCCCCATACTCCATCAAGCTACAAGCCATGTTACAATAACTCATGCAATTCTTGGATATGTCTCTCTCAATGTTCTTTGTCAAAAAGATTCTGGGGCTACATTCGAAAAAAATATAAAAGAGAGAAATAAAAGAAAAAGTGATATGAGCCAGGGAGAGAAACGAACAAGTGTCATACTAGGCGAGAAGGGCCTACCTCCCTAAAAAAATATCTACAGATGAATAATGGACGCGTGTCCGAGGGTGAGAAAGGCCCACATCTCTAAGGAGAGAGAAAAATGGACAAAAGTCCAGGGCGAGTAGAGCCCACCTCTCCAAGAATGTATAGCCCAGATCTTAAAAGTTTTTAGAAAGAGAGATGTAGTCCAAGAGCTTGAGAAAAAGAAAAAAATACTAGACAAAAGGCTAAAGCTTACCACCTTTCACCCTCATACATTTACCCATCATACACATCTTACCACATGTGACTCCACTGCTTATACCATTTACTTGAGAGGGACATACACAGGATCTCTGAGTTTTATTTGAAAATATTGCAAAACCCCAGGATGATAGTTGATCAAAGAACTTGAGACATAGTGCTTGACTTGATTGTTCTGTCTTTTAAATGCTTAAGATTTATGAAAAGGCCAAGCACCATGCTTGAAGGTAAGAGAGAGCAATCTTGTTGAGAGGAGAATTTATTTGAAAACCACAGTATCTTTTTGAGGCGTGAAAGCGTAGTAGCAACTCCTGATCCATTGCCATTTTTTGACTTTGCTAGGGACTAGCAAAGGGTAAGCTTGGGGGAGTTTGTTGACACATATTAACGTATACTTTTACTTGTCAACTAAACATAGAAAAGGGCATAAAATGAATATAAACATAGACCTAGGGGGTTTATCTGACAGATTTTCATGAGTTTTGGTGAAGTTATGATTTGCAGGGACTAAACAGGAAAACAGCGAGAGTTATCAAGTCATACGACTCCAAGACGTGTCCCAATCGTACTCCGATCCAACTCCTACAAAAGAGCAACCTAGAAGTATCTCAAATAAAGAATTAAAGTGCAACATTGCGAAGAGCTCGTTGAGATGATCGAAACGGATATAACATTTGCCATATTCGGAGTCCAGAATGAGAAGATATCAGTCGCAGAGCGGGGTTCGGTAAAACGGGCATAACTCCCTCATCTGGACTCCGTTTGACCCGAATTACACCTTTTCGGAAACGGCACGACGACATGCATGCACCCGTCAAAGTTGGACCTGCAATCTTACCACCAGAGGCCGACCGGCCCAATAATGGGGCCGATTGGCCTGCCACGGAGGCCGTTTCGGTCCAGCTTCTGGAACCTTCCTCAACCGCCTTTGAGGAGCAATCAAAACTGTATATTGAGGTCAGTTTGATCCTACAGCGCTATGAAGAGTTGTAATCCTAATACGGATCGGTGATGTGGCACCTCCCCCGGACTATATAAGCAGACCCTAGACTCCCTGGTTCAAGCATCGATCAATCAGATCATCAACTCCATCGACAGGCCTTCCCTCTAGTCTCCTCACGAGAACTAGAGATCTAGTTCTAGAACTAGAAGTAGAATTAGACAAGATGTAGAACTAGAAGCCCTAGATTAGAGTTGAGAGCAGAGCATCAAGTTGAGAGATTAGATCCATGATCCTAGAGATCTAGCTAGTCTTGTTCGAGAGATTGGAGCGCGGTGATGGGGAAGAGTTGGAGGAAGCGCCGGACCTGTCGGTGTCTCCTCTTCGGCTTGTACCTGCAGGATCAAGTTCCTTCTGGAGCTTGCTTCTGAGATTCTATGGCATGATCGACTTCTTATTTAAGTAAGCACATTGTTCTTATTATTCTTATGGTCTGCAACTCTATTTTGAGTACTTTACTTTATGTGAATATGTAGAGTAGAGGGTTAGTTTAGGTGTAAGCGTGGTGCTTAGATCTGGATTATCTGTGGATGCCCCCTGACATTCCGGATAGTGTGGTAGAAGCGGGAAGTGACCTCGTTCCCGTCTGTCCTTTGTAGTCCACCTCCCGTTTGTAGGGCTCGTAGGCCTCCCCCCTTGTTGCCGGGAGACTCCCTTTCCTAAGTGTTTCTCCTTGTCAATGTCCCCTTAAGGTGGTAAGAACATAGCTTACAAGAGTAAGAAATAGACAACCGTAGCACCTCACTTAACTCTTATCTTCTCAAGTCCTTAGATACTTGCTCAGTTGGATTAGCTATACACCTCAACATACTCTCTCACCTTTCTCCCTGTTGATACGATATTTAAAACCCTCTTCCCGGGTGAAGTGCTCACCGGTATCCGTGCGCTTATGGATTATTCTTCATAATATTTCTGTGGGCTTAACAAATACCAACAGCGGGCTACATTATGCAACCGCCAGCACTGTGAATTCGAAAAATTCAAAAAAAATCAAAAGCTGCCTAAATTTGTTCCAAATTGCTTGAAACTTCTACAACTTTGCTGAAATGTTAAATGTTAACTATAAAAAATATTATTTCCCTCATACCACTGAGAATTAGAAAAACTTAGTTCAAATGGGACTCTTGGGTGAAACATCTTAGTAATCATGAGGTGTTTCACCCAAGAGTCCCATTTGAACTAAGTTTTTCTAATTCTTAGTGGTCTGAGGGAAATAATATTTTTTATAGTTCAAATTTATCATTTCAGCAAACTTGTAGAAGTTTGAAACAATTTGGAACAAATTTAGGTAGCTTTTTAATTTTTTTGATTTTTTCAATATTTTTTGAATCCACACTACTGGCGGGCGCTTAAGCCGCCCGCCAGCGGTGAGACTCAGTGATGGCGGGTGCTGATGCCGCCCGCCAGCGGTGAGCATCAGTGCTGGCAGGCGGCTTATGTGGCCCGCCAGCGGTGAGTGGCCCTATATAGGGGACGCGAGGGCCCAAATTTTTCTAAGTCCCTGCAGTTGTTCCGGATCGACGCCGGCAGGCTGCCGGATTCCGCCGCCGCCTCCCTCCCCCGCCTGCCCCCAGCCCCGTTGCCTCGCCTACCGAGGCGCCCTGGACGCCCCCTGCCTAAGCCCCATGCCGGCGCTGTGCCCCTGCCTCTCCAGTCTCGGCCCGAGCCCCCCCACGCTGGCGGAGCCACCCCTCCGATCCCCTGCCCGAGCCCCCCACGCCGGCGCCCCCGCCTCGCCGCTGGATGCCCCCCCTGCCCGAGCCACCATACGCCGGCTCCCCCACCGATCTCCGGCCGCCGGCTCCCCTGCCCAGCGTGCAATCGGTTTGTTTATTTTTTCAATTTTTTTAGAGTAGGGATTGTTTATTTAGAAATTAAAGAATAGAATTGAAATTGTTAGGAGTAGAAATAGAGTTGATTTTTTTATTATATTTGTTCTTGTAATATAAAATGTCCATATTTGTTGTTCTAATATTTGCATAGTTTATAAATTTTAAATACAAAATTTTGTTAGACTAGAGATTATGTATAAATTTTAGAATAAAATACCATGCATAATTTAGGGATAACAATGGCAAGTCGTGGTGGTGGCCGTGGTCGTGGTCGGTTCCATGGAGGCGGTCGTGGACTAAACATTGACAACCAGTTACCGGTGTCTAGTCCTCCAGGAATACACTTCACCAATGGCGTCATTGACTTACCTACCGGAGATCGAAGCCACGGACCTGTTCCCAACATAGTAATATAATTTTCTTCTATAAGTATAATTGTTACTACACATGAATAATAATCTTATTTTCATACAATGCAGGTTATCAATCATTTGAGGTGGCTAGGACATGTCAAAAATTTAGGTGGTACCGATCCTGTTGCACAATCTGAGATTGTCGGTCCAAATAACCACATAAGATTAAAAATCTCTTTTGAAATACCTGTTCGAGGACATATTCACTCATCGATGTCTCCAGAACCCAACCCAATGGTATCCATTGTTGGGGTGGGTGAGCCTGCTTTGATTAGGAGGACTTTTGAGAGGACTGCCGTGCAGGCTTGCTTACGACAACTTAGTGCTAATGGGTACTTTGTGCCGGTTACTCTTATTTTCTAATCAAGGCACTCGAAGAGGGAGAAAGTGTGACCACGACCGCAGAGAGACTTTGTTGGCTGAATGACCATGACATGGTATGGAGCGGTACTCTTTTTTTTCATTTATTGCGGTACATTTTTTAACAATCATACCTTATTCTTAACTTTAGGATATCTTTGGTCAAACCATTGCGGCAATAAGTTTTCATGCAATTCTAGAGCAAGTGATGGATGTGTTGGGATTTTCTTACACTGATTCAAATGTTACACGCACAAGAGATCGGAAGTGGCAGGGTCATCTTATATTTTTCTTGCCCTATCAAGTCTACTCGCCACTGTTTGAGATTTATGGAAGTGCATGTGACCGGAGATGTGAAGCGACAGAGAGTGCACGGATTCATACTTTAGCATATATTGATGAAGTTCTCGACTTCAAGATTGGAGACTTGAACTATATGGATTATCTAAGGAGGAAAAATGGAGTATGATGTATTGATGTATCACCTGCTACCTCTTTATTAAGACCTTAAGTATTGATGTATGACCTTGTACCTCTTTATTAAGACCTTAAGTATTATTGTCATGAACTTGAATATGTATGACATGAATTTGAACCATATTTCCATACAAGTCCTTAATAAATCCACATTCATAAAGTCTTACAAGATATATTAAGCCAGACTAATACGAAGTGCTAATTTATCCTTTAATAATTCTTCCTTGACAATCCGTACGTAACCATGGCTTCTTTGATTTAGGAATGCTGGCTTCAATTTTTTTGATTCTTCTTTCATGATCTTTGAACAAGTCTAATTCCTCATACTGATTGTAATCCTCAACGTCAACTACACCTTCAATTCCAAGAATTCTTTGTTTTTCAGAGACGACAATGTGCTTTTTCACATTCATAGGATCAGATATGTAGAACACCTGTGCAACACGCTCGGCGAGTACCCATGGGTGATCTTTGTAGCCTACATTGGCAAGGTCTACAAGTGTCAATCCATAATTGTCATCTGTAACGCCATTCGGGTGTTTGACCCATTGGCACCGAAACACGGGGATCCGGATATTCTCTCCATAGTCAAGTTACCATATTTCCTCTATGAAACCGTAGTATGTGATGTTATTTCCGGATGTATCAATCGCATCAATGCGAACACCACTGTTTTGATAAGTGACACTCTTGTTGTCTTTTTCCTTGGTATAAAAGGTGTACCCATGGGAGGGCTTCCACATGTCATACACCGATGAAAAAAGAGGGGGGGGGAGGGGGGCGAGGCAGAACAAAACAGACATAGATCGCAGATTGGACGGCCAAAAAAATCGTGTGAGCAGCGGCCAGAAATTGCGCAAGTGAGACAAACAAGTGTTTCCAGTACCTCACAAGTTCAAGGTCATCAAAAGATTTTGCAAAAATAAAATCTCAGCAAACATTTACATCATCATAGGCATCGAAAAATGCATGTTAACAGATAATTATGAGAAGTGATGGAAACCCCCAACTCACAGATTTAGCAGATGAACCAAAAATACAAAATTCAAATAAACAAATTATTCTAAAAGGCAATGCATGATAACATGGTATTCTGGGGTGCGACAGAAACCCCCAAATGACAGATTTAACATACCAGATTCAAATAAACAAATTATTCAATATGTAATGCATGTTAGCATTATATTCTGGGATGTGACGGAAACCCCCAAATGACAGATTTGGCAGATGAACCAACGTACCAGGTTCAAAATACACACTGCCATGGGAGGGCTTCCACATGTTATACACCGATGAAAAAAGAGGGGGGGAGGGGGGAGGGGGGAGGCAGAACAAAACAGACACAGATCGCAGATCGAACGACCAAAAAAATCGTGTGAGCAGCGGCCAGAAATTGCGCGCGTGAGACAAACAAGTGTTTCCAGTACCTCCCAAGTTCAAGGTCATCAAAAGATTTTGCAAAAATAAAATCTCAGAAAACATTTACATCATCATAGGTATCAAAAAATGCATGTTAACAGATTATTATGAGAAGTGATGGAAACCCCAACTGACAGATTTAGCAGATGAACCAAAAATACAAAATTCAAATAAACAAATTATTCTAAAAGGCAATGCATGATAACATGGTATTCTGGGGTGCGACAGAAACCCCCAAATGACAGATTTAACAGACCAGATTCAAATAAACAAATTATTCAATATGTAATGCATGTTAGCATTATATTCTGGGATGTGACGGAAACCCCCAAATGACAGATTTGGCAGATGAACCAACATACCAGGTTCAAATTCCCAAAAATATCAAATCAAACCACAAAATAACAAAAAATCAACTCCAAAAATTACAACTAAATAGTATAGATATTACATCTCACTAGGTAAAGTGATTTCAATGAGTTTGATTAGTAATTTAGAAATGACAGAGGGTATAAAGATTGAATTTGCCTCAGACAGTTTGCAAATTATCATTTGACCTTGAACTTGGAGCTTAAGGAAATCACAGCTTGGGGTGGGGAACAGAATGAAATGGGGACGAAGGGGAAGAGATGAGGCAGCCGACGGGATAGGGCGATGCAAGTCCCAAAAATCAAACAGTGCTCCTGACTGGAGGGTCCCACATGTCATACACAGATCAAAAAAGGGAGGCCAAAAAAATCGTGTGAGCAGCGGCCAGAAATTGCGCGCATGAGACAATCGTGTTTCCAGTACCTCACAAGTTCAAGGTCATCAAAAGATTTTGCAAAAATAAAATCTTAGCAAACATTTACATCATCATAGGAATCAAAAAATGCATGTTAACAGATTATTATGGGAAGTGATGGAAATCCCATCCGACAGATTTAGCAGATGAACCAAAAATACCAAATTCAAATAAACAAATTATTCTAAAAGGCAATGCATAATGACATGGTATTCTGGGGTGCGACGGAAACCCCCAAATGACAGATTTAGCAGACCAGATTCAAATGAACAAATTATTCAATATGCAATGCATGTTAGCATTATATTCTGGGATGTGACGGAAACCCCAAAATGACAGATTTAGCAGATGAACCAACATACCAGGTTCAAATTCCCAAATATCAAATCAAACCACAAAATAACATAAAATCAACTCCAAAAATTACAACTAAATAGTATAGATATTACGGCTCACTAGGTAAAGTAATTTCAATGAGTTTGATTAGTAATTTTAAAATATATGACTGTAAAAATGACCTCAATGTAAAAATGACAGAGGGTATAAAGATTGAATTTGCCTCAGACAGTTTGCAAATTATCATTTGACCTTGAACTTGGAGCTTAAGGACAATCATGGTACAAATGGAAACATGGAAGACAAAGCAGCCCAGGCTTGATGGCGTGAGGGAGGTTGTTTCCCACTCATGTGATATCAAGGGCGATGAAAAACAGGTCCATCAGGAAAAAGCTATCAGTCACAAAGAGAGCAGAAAAAGAAGTAGCACAGAGCAACAAGACAGTTCCAGTACCTCACAAGATCAAGGTCATCAAATAATTCCAAACTACAAAAAAATGGGCAAACATTTATATCATCACAGGCAGGGGGCTTACCTTGAGAAAGATGATAGACCTCAACATTTTAACATGATGAAATGCTTTGCAACAAAAAAATAACCTCTGCAACTAGATATCAAGTCAAAACATTAGTGTCATCGTAAAGCATAACAACTTAGCTTTAAGAAAAAACATGGAATTTGAATAGACCAAGGAAAAGAGAGCAAAAGAAGCCGAATAGACCAGATTTTCAAAAGACCCAAATATAAAACAGATTGTCACACTGATAAATCAGCTGGCATAACACACAGAAGCAAAGAAAAACCATGTGACAGATTTCAAAATTATTCTATAGTCAATGCATGTTGACATATAGAATATGGTATTTACCTCAGACAGTTTGCTGTTTTCATTTGACCTTGAACCTGGAGCATAAGGAAATCACAGCTTGTAACCAGGGAAGAGAAATGCGAATGAAATAAACAACAGAAGCACCGAATCAGACATGCACAGACGAGTGAGAGTAAAATAGACTAGATCCATGAAAACAAACTCACCACGGCGGTCTGAACCTAGCAGATCACAGCTTGTATCTGGGGGATGAATGGGGTGGGGAACAGAATGGAATGGGGACGAAGTGAAAGAGACGAGGCAGACAGAGATATGGCAAAAATTATGTTTCTAGTACCTCACAAGTTCAAGATCATCAAATAAGGATTTTGCAAAATATAAAAATCTCAGCAAACATTTACATCATCATAGGCATGAAAACTGAATTTGAAAAAAAAATAGAAAAATAGAGGACAAACACTACTGCACTAGCACAAATATACCACTACTAATATATAATGTTCATGCAAAACATGGATCATTACGAAAGATAGCAACACAAGTCTGACAAAGTTAAGGAAGCAACAAACAAGGATTTGACGATTCTAATAAAAACACATCTGAAGCTTAATAAATATGGGATTGGCTTCCAAAATCCTTTATTGAACTCCAAGATCTGCAAACAGACAAATGTGAAGTATCAAAAAATAGCATATGAAAAACATATATAAGCATTTGTTAACAACAAATATATTAGCAAAAACATAAAAAGAAAACGATAGGGAGGCATACCATGAAGAATTCAAATCTTCCGCTTCTTGGAGTCACCAGCTTTGTCATCGTCCTTGGAACCCCCAGCTTCAGCGTCATCCTTCCCCAACAAATTCTTCATCTGCTTCTTATAGTCTCCTGTTTCCTTGTTCAGCCTGTATTCATCCGGATTTGCATCACAGATTTTTTTGGATACGAGGTTTGCAACCTCAGGAACAATGTAAACATGTGACAACTTTCTGAAGCTAATGACTGTTTTGAAACAAACTTTCACTTGATGGTGCAGCTTGTTAGCATCTTCTGCAGAAGAGCATTTAACAAGGAGTTCCCCAACTAGAGGAAGCTGGTCAACCTTGAAATAGCACCAAGTAATAGAAAATATGTTAAAAACTCAATATACACATAAAAGAAAAAAAATGTCAGAGAAGATGCTAACAAATTGGGACTAAATGCACGGGGACTAGCTAACCCTCAAAGGTAAATAATGTTAAAAACTACACTAAATATGATGCTAACCGTCAAAGGTACATATTTAGCACATAAAACCGAAATTCAAAAAAGAAGATCTGGAAAGGGTGGTTATTACATCTAAATTTCAGCAATTTACTTTGGTACAGAGATAGTAATAACACACATTAGCTACTGTAATATATTATTATACAGATCATGGTAAACATAGGATACAATAGTTGAGTAAAAAATACCAAAAAGGCACCACTGATAAAAGATAAAATGAATATAACACACACACAATTTTTAGAGAAAAAGAAAAAGAGTAGATGAAGCTGGCTAACCTTGAAATCCCCTTTCTGAAGCAGAGAGTATACAACTTGTATAACTTTGTTCAGTGCTGTATCACAGAGCCTCTGATCCATAACAGAAGCAAAAACAAAAGTATCAGTTGGGCCATCTGTCAGGTTCAGATAGGAGATGATAGCTTTGGTGGGGTGAATGTGGCCACTATCAAGCTTGTCAGACAGATCCAGAATTTTCCTTGAAGAAAGAAGAAAAAATTATAAGTTAGGGGCTCCTACAATGCTCCAGCAATGTAAATATAAGAAATGCAAAGAGACTTACTTAGGGGCAACAGACGACATTGCTGATTGATTTTGAAATTATCTGCAAAACAAAAAGAAACAACATTGTGTTAGGTTTGTAACAGAGGTAAAAAAAAATCAAAGTGCAGACATGGAAAATAAAAAATGTAAGTGTAATATAAGATGAAATAAGATTGCCATAGGGAAATCAAATGAGAATGGTAACCCAAAATGGTAAAAAGAAACTACAACCTTCTTGATTTTCAAAGAAGTTGGATCTGAAAAAATGCAACACACAGAACAGATTAATAACAATAGGCGAGAAGAGGGAAAGCAGAGGAGCAAAATATGAAAAAGATGAAATGAAAAGGATAGTACCTCTATCTTGATCTTCAGAGAAGTTGGATCTAAGAATGAAAACACAGAAACAGATAAGAAAGTGAGAATAGTGTAAGAAAAGGAAATAGATCTATTGATTGGCAGCAAAAAAGAAAATGAGAAGGCAAAGATGAACCACAAAAAAGAAAAATGAAAAAGATGAAACACAGAAGAAAAGCAATACATAGGAATGAAGAAAAAAGGAACAAAAAGGGATCTCCCTTCTCAACTTTGCAATAGATTAAGCACAGAAAAAGAAATAAAGATAGAAGGATCAAATACAGAACCATATGAACACAAAAGAAATGGAGAAAAGGGAAGAAAAGGTAACCTTTTCTCGACTTGGCAGAGGAAGAGCACGTCGAAATGGAAGGCAGAGGAGGAGAGCGGGGGGAGGGGGGGATAAATAAGCACAACACAAGTGCCTAGAGTAAAAGAGGGAGAATGAATGGGCGCAGAAGTTGAAAGAAACAAACAACTAAAAAAGAGGCAGACATGTGCGCATGGGAAACTGCACCAGATATTTACTGGGGTGTAGTTATTTTCGCCCACAAACCAAAGCCCATTTAGATAGCCCATCAAGCCGTGTAAGTTGTAAAAAGCCCAGGAAACTGAACAAAGAGACAGAGGCCCAAAAATACACAACACCACTACTTGAAAAATACCAAAAAAGACAAAGGCCCAGATACAAGACGAAAAAATAGAAAAGGCCCAATGTAAATAAGATAACACAAGAAGAAAACCTCCTGGACAAGAAAGAGATGGATCTGGAGATTGGGAAATATCCATAAAAGTCAACCATAACAGAACAGCAGATGCAAAAAAAGGAAAAGAGAAGAAACTTATCTGATGGAGCAGAGGAGATAGGCGGCAGGGGCTTGATTTACATCTAGAAACAGGGGATCCCACCAGTGCAAAGCTATGGGAGGGGGATCTAAAGACCAAGATCCATATGACAGAGGAGGCAACCAAGACCCACGAGTAGGGGGTAGCAGCAAATCTGCATACAAGACAGCAATTACAGGGGGCAACTCAGGTTCAAACACATCTGCAAGGATTGAAACTAAGGTATGAAGCATTGTCAAATAAGTGGATTATCTTGTAACTCCTCCTGTACTCTTAACAATATTTTGGATTTGACTAAAACATCTACTATATACATGTTATAATGTAGAGAAATCATATCAGGGTGGTTCGGGATCAACAAACAGTGGAGAGAGATCAAACACATGGAATCACTAATAGCAGTTCATCAAGCAGATTATCAAAGGTAACATACAGGGGAATGCTACAAGAATTTACAAGAGTCTTGTTGTATCTGGAAAAATCTATTCCTCATGAACTGAAATACTACAAAAAATGCTACCAGGTTGTAAACCAGCAAGAAGGCCAGTTAAAAACCAAGAAAAGTTCTATTGGATCAGCAAGATTACAAGGGCAAAGAGAGGGCAGAGTCATCATACCAGACAATGCACAGGTATTTATTCCAAAAAAAATGATCCTGCCAGAAAATATGTTGATTGAATTATAGGAATTGCACTCTTATATTGTGAAATCCAATATGATGTGCACTCTTATAGGAATTGCACTCTTATACCAGACAATGCACAGGTATTTATTCCAATATTGCACTCTTACAATTGCACTCTTAGAGTCACAAACACCTGGAATGAATATAAACAAAGGTCAAATGATCAGCAATATAGGAATCACCAATTTCTATATTCCAGAAAGAAATGCAAGTTCAGAGTACATCAATGAGGTCAATACCTTTCTACTTACATACTATAGAAACTACATGACAATAATACTCCAGGATTAATGACTAAGAAAATGTTAATTTAAATGCAGAGAAAAAATCAATGGGATGTCCAATCAGATGCAGGAAATATGGCATCCAGCCAGTGGCAAGATATTGATTCTGGTGGTTTGAGCTATATAGATGTGAATAACATTAGTAACTCTCAGCAGGTGACAGCAAAGTTGTAAAACACAATATGTGGGAACCCAAACAAAAAGAAAAAATTAATGCTGATAACTATTGAATTTATTTTGATGTGCAGGGATTTTACACAGGTTTGCTGATGGAACAGATTAGGAATTCTCAAGAAGAAATACACAATGCAGATATAGATTAGGTTACAGACATTTATTATAATATTTATACTAAGAGTTTCAGAGAATTACTCCTCCTATAATATTGTAAAAATATAACAAATCAATGATAATTTTCTGGTACAGGGTGTAGTGCGAACATACATGGATATTCTGACAGGAGATTACGACCTAGAGGTGCATATGAAGGACTGAACTGCCAGTTATAAATTTCTACAAAACCAGAATAAGATGTGGACTGTTCTGTTGACATTATTTTAATCTTTTGAAATAGGGATTACAAATGGATGCAATTGGGCAGACAAGTTACACTGAAATAACTACTCATGGATATGGTGGTGAGGTAATATAAATAAACTTCGTTACAATAAATCATGATGCTGTGATGGAAAACAAAAACGTACATATTATGAACAAACTAACCTGCAATTGTAATTTATGTGCTAGATGGTGAGCAATTGTACAGAAGAAGAGCCAAGAACACCTATTGGGATAACACAAATAGATTATGAGGTACATTACAAATAGCCTTGGTGTTCTTAAATGACGTTTATTAAACATTTAAAATAAAAAGGCAGTGAAAATTACCATACATACTTTGTAGGATGAATCACAAGATGATAACCAAGACTGGCGGGATGATGCAATCTGTAAAAATGATATCTTCAGTACTCTCCAGTTAGAAGAGGTAAAGAAAAAAAGAATATGCACATAAAGTAGAGAGACAAATAAAATTTTAGAAGCATAGAAACAATAAACTTACATGATGTTTCGTGACAGGACACAGCTCCATCAGGGGATGCAACAGAAGGAGGGTTGGATTCAGCAAATTTATGTGAAGTATCAAATGATAACAAAGAAGAAGAGGCAAAATGTAGCCAGGAACTTACAGAAGAAGAAATAGAAGAGTTCATCCGCAATGAGCAGGTGACAGCTTCTCAAGGAAACAATGCAGACATCGACAGCAAATACACTCCACAGATAGGAATGGAATTCAGGGATAGAGATGATGCTCACCATTTCTTCTCGTTCTATGGTTTCCTTGCTGGATTTGAGGTTGTAGTGTCACATGTTACAAGGACTTCAAGCAAAAAAAGGAACAATGAGATATATAAACTAGAAATGAGATGTCACAGATATGGGAAGCAACTTAAGAACAAAGAGCAAGACATTACTGAAGATACTCTACTTGTTGTGGCTTAAAATACAGATAAAGAAAAGAGGAAAACAAATGTCCAGGTTAGAACTGGCTGCAAGTGTTTCATGCTAGTGAAGGAAACTGCAGGGATTTGGAAAATTGCTTCACTGGATTTGGAACACAAACCAACTGTTTAGCGGAAGAAAATATATGACTGACATGGAGAAAGGAATGATCAGAACACTGAATGACAACAACATTCCGACAAGAAAAATGATAGCAATCTTATCGTACCTCAGAGGAGGTTTATCTGCGATACCATACAAGACTAAGGATGTTCAGAACATAAGAACAAAAATTAATAGAGAGGTCACTGGAAATGACATGACACAAGCCATCAACTATTTCAAGAAGAGAACAGCGGAAGACCCTAGTTTCTACTACAGATTTCAAGTTAACAAAGACATGAAGGTGAAAAATCTATTTTGGAGAGAAGGCATATCAATAAAATGGTACGCAGAATACGGAGATTGTGTAAGTTTTGACACAACATACATGACAAACAGATACAATCTGCCGTTTCCTCCATTCGTTGGAATAACAGGACATGCAAACACATGCTTGTTCACTTGTGCATTCCTATCTGATGAAACAACCGAAACTTTCAAATGGGTGTTTCAGACTTTTGTGGACTCTATGGGCAGAAAACACCCAAAATCGATAATCACAGACCAGGTCAAAGCAATGAAATCTGCTATAGAGCAAGTGCTTCCTAACTCAAGGCATAGGAATTGCTTTTTCCACATCAAATCAAAGTGCTACAACAAAAATCCGAAAGTCTTTGCAAGCAAAAAAGGATTACCTGAAATGTTTGAAGATATAGTAAACTTCTCATTGATAGAACAAGAGTTTGAGATGCTGTGGCAACATATGATTGAGGAATTCAAACTTGAGAAGAACAAATACTTCAACAAGATGTGGAACAATAGGAAGAGATTCATACCTGTGTATTACAGAAATGACTTCTACCCATTCATTTAGAGCACTGGAAGAAGTGAAGGCACCAATGCGAGGTTCAAGGACAATGTAGGGCCAACCTACAGCCTTGTGAGTTTCCTGCGAGAATATCAGAGAATAATAGATGTAATAAGGAACAAAGAAGAAATTGATGATAATCAAAGCAAGCAAAAGATGCCCAAGCAACTACAGTATGGATACACAATAGAGCAACAGGCAGTTGAGATTTATAACAGAAACATATATGTAAAATTTATGAATCAGCTGAGGCAGACAGAAAGCTACAAATACAGAGAGATTGAGAAGGGGAAGACCTTTGAAGTGTGGTACAAGTCAAATCAAATAAGAGAAAGACAGAGAATAAGGAAATACATAGTATTGACTGACCTCACTGAGGGAAGAGAGGAATTTAGTTGCATCTGTGGCAAATTCAACAAGGATGGGATATTGTGCACACGTCCTGAAAGTAATAGTAGAAGAAGAGATTAAAAACATCCCTGAGAAGTATTTCATAGACAGGTGGAGAAAGAAAGAAAGAAAAATAACAATGCAACCAGTACAGCAAGATTCAAGCACACATGAATTGCTGAGGTTCAACATGATATCACAAGAGGGGGCGTTGTTGGCATCAAAAGGGTCAAAAAATGAGAGAGCAGTGCAATACCTTTGTGAACAATTCATGCAGATTGACCAAGAACTGGATATAATACTAGCAGAGCCTGAGGGGGGGACATCTAGTGCTGCCGAAATAGAACACAGAAACAATTAGCTTCGAGAAGACAAGCATGAATCTTCCAAAGGAAATAGTTTTACTAAAAGATCCAGACAGGATACAGCAAAAAGGGAGGCCTAAAAAACCCAAAAGGCTCATGACCATGGTTGAACAGAAGCGTGAAAAAATGAAAAAAGCAGAAGCAAAGAAAAAAAACAAAAAGCCAACAAATACTAGTAAGAATAAACTTGTTATTATCTCTTGATACTCGAATACTTATATTATAAAAACAGTATATTGAGCATAGTTTATTGTTACATAGAAAAATGATTATCTAATGCTTCCTGCAGGTCCACAATCAAAGAGTAAGAAGAAGATGAAAAATGGAGAGACAAGCACAAGCAGCAATGTCTAGAGCGCGGAAAAAGGCTTGGAGTTCAAGAAAAGGGATAATATACAACAAAAGATTAGGAATGTGCAAAAAAGAGATTGAGCAGATAGATACAATTTCCTAGATATTTATGTATGACATAGATAAAATGTACTATAATTTATTTCTTTGAGTTCAGAATGTTATACCTGCAAAATGTGGAGGATGGTAAGGATTACATGCCAATCAGGGCTCAATTACACAGTTTGAGAGGCTAAAACATAAACTTAAAATGCTGCAGTGAAAAGAAAACTTGAATTATATAAAAGTATAACAAAGTATAATATTAAAAGGGAAAGGAGAAAATGCTAACTGACCTGAAAAAACTTGGAGCAAATACTAGAGTCTTAAATGTTGTTGGGAGCCAAGTATACTAATGAAAAATATAACACAAGAAGTGGAAAAATTGTTGAAACATAAATAAATCCCAAAACAACAGAACTACCAAAAAATAATAAAATGATATGAATAAAAGAGAGAAAAACAATATGCAACTAGACCACGCAACACGAACTGGAAGCAACATATTATCGACCATACAAAGTACTTCGAACTATAGGTTCAACCGTAGCACTGATAAAATGACATGGTTCGCAGAGACATGCATCCAACAAAGACATAGTTTCGTGCGGAATTAAACTAGTACTATTACATGCTCAGAGAGCAACTGAGCTACACAGACAAATGAAAGTCTTCTTGAGGATAAGCAGTTTTTGAAAATTCAGGAACTGGTAGAGGAACCGGGGCTCTAATGATTCTCAACTTCCTGAATGAAAACAAACATTGACAAAGTCAAATATATTAGTACAAAAAATAATAGAACCAAAAATAATATTAGATTGAATAAAATGGAACAGACCTTATGATCAAATGTGATAACGAGACCCTTTTTGCCTGAATTCTTGTGTGAGAATAGCAGATCATTAGCAATCTTGATCCTAAGGTTTGGAATGTCTTTCTCTTCAAACAAATTAGTGATCATGCTCCTGGGTGATTCCCAATACTCAAGAAACATCATGATGAAAATGCTAGAATCAACTCTGGGAAAAAGCATAAATTAATAATAATAATCGATAGGTTACTGATACACGATTATGACAATGAAAAATATAAAAACCAATAGATAAGGAGATGCAGGGGGGATCATACTCGTTATGATCAGACTGTCGAGGCACGCGGGGGTAAAGCACCTCAAAACCTTCAAAGTTCTTGGAAGCATTGACAAACTTTTTCCACCAGAATATAAAGGAAGGAATCTATATAAATAAATTAATATATTATACATATGATGAGAAAGAAAAAAATAAAACAGATAAGAAAAAGTATAGATGCATACCATGAGTTCTCTTACATACGAATGGAATTCATCACTTTTTGTGTAGTATGAATCAAGGAATACAAATAGTGAATCCTTGATGTCAACAATAAAAACGAACCAGTGATCATCATAAAAAGCAGGAAAATATAGCTGCAAAAACAGAAATATATGTAGTAGTAAAATTAAATAAGTAATTTGAAGAAAATTATAGAAATATAAAAATCTGAATAAATGAAAAAAACATACAAGATCAGACTGCTACAGTGGGCGGGTCTTCCCAGATCTTTGAAACGCTCTTAACAGTACATCCTCATTAGCATCACTTGGCTTTTTTAGAAGTTGTTCCTGTATGTTTTCAAAAATGGGAAACATCAAACAGAAATTAGTGCTCCACTATTGGTATCAACTGAAATGAAAAAATTATTAAAACAGTAAATTAGGAGAACTTACAGCAATATTTGAGAAGAAATAATGACGTTTTGAGTCATTGGGGTGTCCTTTGGGAGAGCAGAACAAGTGATAACAGAAAGCAGCAATAACGAAGTTATTAACACAACCACCCGGTTTGAGCGATTCACCTAGAGACCAGAAAGTGCATCCGACTCCACCAAAGAAAATTGCATCCTCACTATAAGTAAAAAAGTAAAAAAGAAAAAAGTTAATATATATGAACAATTTAAAAAGTTTGTTTAGCATGATAAAATGGGAAATGACAAATAGAAACACTTAGAACATACTACAACTGAACCAATCGAACACACAGAAATATAAGACACAGAAATATATGAAAATAAGATACACATGAACTCATCTAGCTTACTGGATGATGAATTGGCAAGACACAGAAATATATAAAAATATTGGGGGGGCAGATAAACTAACCTACTGGATGATGAATTGGCAAGACTACAAATAGCCAGGTAATTTTTAATCTCAGATTGACTGACCTGATGCTTGTTGTTTTTGGTAACAAAGTCATCACTGAGATAATGACTTGGAGCTACAGCTCGTCTTGGTCCATGCACAGGAGGCTTGCCACCAGTTGACGAATTTCGTATTTTAAAGTCAGAAAGTTTTTTAGCTGCTTCAGGATCCAGAGATGCTAATGAGGGGCAAACATGAAACTTTGGGACAGCTGGAGTGTGCATATAGGATTTCGAACTACTGGGATTTGAATTGTACAAACCCTCTGCTTGTTTGACCATATTTTTCAAATTATCAGCCAAAGTCCTTGAACCCATAATTTCAACCTCAGGAGAATTAACCTTGAAACAAAAGGAGTTAGAATAAAGGAATGAAATTAAAATAATCAATCTAGCATTTCAGAGGAGCATATCTTACAGTTCTCTTAGCAGAAGTTCGAAGGGATGAAAGAATAGAAGACTTCTTAGGCAGATTAGGAGTAATACGAGCAGAATCATCTTGACTAAAAGGTATAGTTTGCATCGTTATATAGTCCTATAATGAAAAACAAATATAGTATAACAGGGATTAAAAAAATCGTAAAAAGAAATGAAATAAAAACTTGATGCAAAAATTAGAAGCATAATCTTACCTCCTGAGAATCTACATCAATAATACCCTCAAATACAGGCAGATCCTGATAAGAAAATGATGATAGTGTAAACATAAATATAGAAAATAATACACCATAATAAACAATTACACAAAGAGGGTGTAGTAAAATTACGACAGTGGTCACCTCTGCTTTGTCAACAATATGATTGGGTGAAACTCGCTTAGATTGTTGAGGACTAGATATTGGTGCTTTGAACACATGAGGGCTGGAAAACTTCTGAGTCAATGGAATTTGGTCAAAGGAATTGTTCAGATTACATTTCATTTTATCAAACATTGCAGCTTTCTAACCTGCAACAAACAAAAAAGAAAAATGGAAAATATAAAAATAAGGACAAAGTTCATGGTGCTAAAAATATAAAAAGAGAACAAAAAGGACAGAAATAATACTTGAAGACGGAGCATAAGAAGCAGAGCGTTTGAAAGAACTTTGTAACATCCCTTTCTCGTCAGCTGCAGCAACAACTGCATGCACAAAAATTATATGGGAAACATAGAATGATCAGTGATACTACGAGAACTACAATATAAAAAAAAAGAATGCGAGATAAATTGAAAAACAAGAACTGATATAGTAGAACCAACCATTTGATACCAATTTCTTCATAATATGATCAACATTTTCATCACAACCCTGTGTACAGAAAACATTGACAATTAAATATGAATAAATACAGGAAATGTTGGAAAATACCTAACTATAATGAACAAAGAATAAAGTGAATAAAAACCATACATTCTTTTTCACAGCAGATCCAGCATTACGATTCCGAGTCCTAGGAGGAGAGGAGCGTGAAATCTGTGAACGCTGAAATCTGTTAACGCTGAAAAGAATAAATTGAATAAAACCCATACATTCTTTTTCACAGCAGATCCAGCATTACGATTCCGAGTCCTAGGAGGAGAGGAGCGTGAAATCTGTGAACGCTGAAAAAAATTCAAATATTAAGTGGATGAAAAATTGCCTAAAAAGAGAGTAAGAGGATAAACAATTGATTTCTAGGAAAATTATCAAATATAAGAAATAAAATATTGTAAAAAGTTGTAAATTCTAAAAAATAAAGAAATACCTTTACACTAGCACCACCTTTAGAAGAACTTGGACCTTGGTCTGAGGGATCTGATTAAATAGAACAATATGTTAATGAATCGATTAAACAAGCCACACTAAAAATAAAAAATGTTAAAAGGACATATGATAACAAACTAACCTGGCTTATCTCAGTTGCCAGAAGGAGGAGGAGGGTCAGATGGAGGGCTGCCACCAGATGAAGAGTGAATGGGGGGGGGTCTACAGGATCGGTTCTCTCAGTATCAGATATAGCTTTCACTAATTGAACAACAAGATCCTTAGTCCAGGTATTGACATTAGATGCATAATTCATGATCTTGCCAATCAAAACCTTAAGCTCTCTGGGGAGTGTAGCAAAAGAAGAGAGATCCAAGTTGATATTAAGTCCAGACATCCGACAGTGCTTTTCAACCAAATCTGATATTTGAACCTTTAAAGCTTGAGGAATGTTACAACCAGCAGCTTCTTCCAACTTTTGACAGAACTCTTCATCCAATTGAACAGCAAGTTCAGAAGGTTTGTAAAGCAAGTACTGGGGAAAATGTATAAACAATATAAAATTAGGAAGTGAAAACAAAGAGGCCATGTACAAAAAGGAAAATAGACAATGAAAATTTGAAATATATATAAATTAAATTTGTAGAAATGAGCAAACCTGTGCAAAGCATGTGGAGTCGTAGTCAAGGAGAGGTCTATGTCCAAACACTCCAGGGGATTTCTTGTCAAGATCAGAATAGGATTTTATCATATCACCTTTCCAAACAGATATACGAGGCATATCAGGATTCACTCGACAATGACGGAAATCAATGTGATCCAAATACATAACCTTGTATCGAGAAAAAAATATTACATAAATGAAATTTGAACTTTTCCATGTACATATATTAAACTGAGAAGAAAGAAAACAATATAGACTTTATAAAGAACAGAAATAAAACCAACATAAATAATAATAGAAAATGCAAAGAAACCAACAACATTAACTATAAACAAAAGTGAAAGAATATGTACCGCAAGATAATACATACAACCACCAAGAGATTGGCGTGACTTTGAGCTACCAGGTCCAGAATTGTCTCTGTTGAAGGCCTTGATATGACTTAACATCCAAGAGAGAACAAGACCACACCAATCATAGTTTCTTGCATTTTGAATATCTTCAAAGACACCAAAATATTTTGGGCTGGGGACAAGACTAGTGTTTGGACAGAGGAAACTATTGAGAGCAACAACCATAAAGCACACGAAAAGATCTTCGTCTGACATTTCAACTTGATTGATTATTTTGTTGGCAAAGAATGAGAATTGGGGAAGATGGTCCTTGCCAAATTTTTTTTAGAACAAAAGTTCTACCAACACTGTAATCAGAAGGAATTGGTGTGGTCCCAAGAGGGATGCCCAGCACTAAACTGACAGATTCCTTAGTAAGTGAAATTACCTATAATCACATAGATAAAAAATGCTTAGTGCCAAAAAAAATCATAGCAAATCATTGGATTTTTTAAAAAAGAATATATTCATGTACTAAAAGCCAAAAGTAAATGAAAATATAAAAACAAAATAAATCCCAGAACAACATAGAGGATAAATATCATCCGAAAACATTCATATAATTAAAATAATATCCATATCTAACAACTACCATACTAACAGAACAAGAACTTACAACCATAACTTTGAAATAGTAACAATACAAAGAGTGAAAAATTTAACATAAAAATGAGAAATGTAGATATAATATATACAGAGAGTAAGAAATGACACCTTTCCTCCTAAAATAATATCACCAGATTTAGCATCAACTTGACGGGCAATCCAGGTAGCAAATTTTTTGAGGACAAAACACTTGCTGAAGTGAAGCAGAGACCCGAAACCATAACCTTCAATAACAGACCTTTGGTGGGGTGTAAGGGCATCAATTACATTACCCAGAGCAGAGGCTGAGAATCTTGTGAAGCCATCATCAGACTTTTTTGTGACCTTAGCCTTTTTGGACTACAAAATGAGACAAGGGGGACATTATCAGAAAATGTAAGAAATGCTTGGTGTGAAAAAAGAAATAAATATAAGGAATCATAATGATAACCTTGTGATGAGAAGATAAGCGCAGCGCACGCCTCAACTTCCTGATAAGTTTGAACTGACCAAAATAAAGTCTTATATTTAGAAAATAAAACTTTTAATGAATGATAGCTAAAGTGCACATGAAAAAATATAAATCAAAAAAAGATAAATAGCACAGATAGCATACATCTTTCATTACTAGATCGAAAAGAGCTTTGTTAAATCCTTCAGTGCCATCGGAATCTGAGGATGGATTCTCCTACATATGACACATACGTAATATGGAATGAAATGACAGAAACATAGAACAAAATAAAAAAAATAAAAAACAATGTACTAACATCAGATTGAAGTTCGTGATCAGAAGATTCATATGGAACATCAGAATCCTTAGGAGGGATTTGAGAACATTCATCATCTTCGAAGTCAGGGTCCTCTGATTCACTACTAGGGGTGTCTGCGTCACGGGTAGACCGTTTTCGATTCATCTATAAAAAAACAAAAAAAGAAAAACATCAGGTTGCAGAACAAATATAAACAGCAGAAAAAAATCAAGTAGCGAAAACACTCAGGTAGGGCAAAGAAATTATATCCCACCTCCCTTCTCCCAAATCAGGTAGCAAAAACAATCAAAACCTTAAGCTAGGCAAAAATAATGGTCATCAGAAAAGCAATGGAGCAGATCAGCCACCAGCACAGAGCATTAGACACTATCTCACTTGACACCTGAACCTAATAGTTAATATGTTCAAAGACGATGTATACCTCACTGCACATTCTGAAAGGTGATACACTGAAATAATTTAAAAATAGCAACTATATAAACATTTAAATGACAGAGAAATCAACGGAAGCCTATAATGACTGATAGAAGCTACAAAAATGTTAACATAAAGTAAAACAAATTACACGTTGTCGGTGTTTCGTCCCGGCAACCTACCAAGGGGAGTACCCGAGGTAGACGATGGAGGGGCTCGCCGAGATCAGGAACTTGAAGGTGAGACACGAGACACACAATTTAGACAGGTTCGGGCCGCAATGTGCGTAATACCCTATGTCCTGTATGCCGCGTGTAGCTTGATTGATTGCGTATGTTTAGGAGGGGTCCCTGCCTCGCCTTATATATCACAGGAGGCAGGGTTACAAGTCGGTTTGAGTACAGGAGTACTAGTCGAGTACGACTAGGAGGTAGGCTTACTCTATGTACAATAGAAGCTTTCCTATTCTAGTACTTGTCCTGCGGTTTCCATGTAGACTACGCCGTCTTGCACCGTATCTCCATGTACGAGTAGTCCCCGGGGGTACTCGTCCCCTGTACGGGCATGTACCACCTGGCTGGTGGGCCCATGGATGTCTGTACGACAGTCCTGGTGACGAGCACCCCCACCTCCGGCCATCTCCCGATGTTCCACAGCCGGTGATCGCCGACAGATGTGACGACGCTCCATTCACCGCCTCCGGCGTCCGAGGAGCGGGGCCGGGAGGACACAGTTAGAACCTTGACGGAGCTGGCGGGGTACACGATGAGCACGCTAAAATTCGCGGCGAGGAGGAGAGAGGCTCCGCCGATGCCGTCCGAAGCTGTGAGGAGGACGTACGCGAAATGACGAGAGTACGGCGAGTATTTTGCATCTCCGGGGGATCCATGAGGAACGCGCGGCCGCCGGTCATGGTGTCGTAAAGGAAGATACCCGACTCCTGAGGCACGTCGGTCGGTTACGGCGGCGGAGCACGACGAGGCCGCCGCGCGACGTCACGGGGGCGGTGGCGCCGCCCACGGGAAGGGAAGGTGCAGTGGCGGGCGTCGCTGGATGCGCGAGGGAGAAGGAGGCCGGTGGCGTGTAGAGATGGCAACGGGCACAAAATATCCGCGGACCCGCAGATACCAAACTCGATGGGCGCGGATGAGGATCTAAGTCTGTGCCCACGGGTGCGGGCGCGGGCACGACCCTAAACCCGCGGATACTTTGCTAACGGATTTGAAAAACTGCTATCCGCGCCCGCAAATCCGCTAAACCCGTTAAGACTGCTGACATGTGGACCCTGCAGTTTGAAGTATATATACAGAAACACTAGGGTTTCGACTGAGCCACTCATTCCTTCCGCCACCCCCCTTGACCCATCTCGATCCGCCGCCGCCCAGGGTGCCCGGCCCTCCCCAGCTCCCCTCCCCCTCGATCTCCAGCGCATGCGCCGCCCAGCCCTACCCTCCCCTCGATCTCCAGCACCGCTACCCTCTCTTCCTCTTTGCTTGCCTGCGCCGCCGCCCTCCCTCTCCCGCCGCTTGCTTGCGCCGCCGGCCTCCCGCGGCTGCGGCAGCGCACACCCGTGACGGCGCCCAACCGGTGCGGCACGACGAGCTCATGCGTCCGGCGGAGCCCACCGAGGACGGCGCCCGACCGGCGGAGTTCGCCGGGGACGGCGGCCCGAGCCTGACGGCGATGGTGCTGCGCGGCTAGTGGAGCCCCCCAAGGAAGCCGAAGCTTGCCGACTGTCGAGGATGGTGGGACGACGGCGATGCTGGGGACTGCGGGGGCGGTGGCGGCACGCAGGTGCAGCGGCGGCGTGCTAGACTCCAGCAGCTGGAGTTTTGATTTTGCAGGCAAGCGGGTATGCCCGCGGGTATGAGGTATCCGCGGATAGCGGGCGCGGGCGTGGCTACATGCCCGTTGCGGATAGCGGGCGCGGGCGCGGGCACGGGTTCTAGCGTGCGGGCGCGGATTTGTATAGGCAGTATCCGCGCGGATACTATCCGTTGCCATCTCTAGTGGCGTGGAAGTCTGGGACATGGCCGAATGGACTATGGTAGTTCTGGAAGAAACCGAGCAGGCACGGGGGCACCACGGCTCCGGGGCCGCGGCAGACGCGCCGGAGGAAGGCCGGGCTGAGGATGTCAGCTGTCGTGGGGCAGGGGCTTGCAGTAGGCGGCGCAGCGGAAGAGGGTCGCCGCGTCGGACCGTTCGACGATCTCTATCATAAGGTCCGATGGGAACTAGTTCCCGCGTCGGTGACGTTGGTGCCTCCGGCGGCGGCGCCGCGTGGCCTTGGCTCCGTTCGACTTCTCTTTTTCTGCTTCTTGCATATTATTTTTTTTCTCAAAACAAATCTGCTCCGCAAATCGACATGTATTTTTCTCTCACAACAAATCTATCCTACAAATCAGCAGAAGATCTACCGAACAAACTAAAACTAATGTGCAAACACGTACAAAAGTGTACACTCAACATGACACAGGAAAACGGGGCTCCCGGCGATAAAGGTCAGCAGACTTTTACATAGGAAAGTGGATTCTGAGTCCGATTCAGAACCTATTGCTGGACTAGGATAATGCCCGTGCGTTGCTACGGGCAACAAACATATATTGCACAATGAATATTTATATTTAATACATTGAGCAACGTCAACACCTAAAAAATAAACCAAAATACTACTTTTGTTCCTTTCCCTACTAAATCTGCACAACATCATGCATGTGAAATACTAAAGTATTTTGAATGACGGGAAGCAAAGCAACAAGCATTTACATACAACACAATTTTGCCACATGTCAGGTACGATTCCATGAATTGCAATAAAAATATTTTATGTCATTCGTTTTGAAGCAGTACTAAATTCTCTTTTGCTTTAGGTCCTAACTAATCTTTCTCCTTAGTGCTCATATTAAATCCAAGAACATGATTACCTACACTACACAAAGATGTACTCAGATTAGATGAGTTGCTCCAAAAACTGAATCGTAAACAAAAGAGACAGCTCCAAAACCAACATTGATCATTTATTGGGAAAGTATTGCAACAATGACTTAAGAGCACATTCTTCCTATGTACATAACAATTTTGAATGTACTATCATTGATTAAAATTCTCAAGTTTTTTGTGGTACTACCCTAAAGGACTGATGCAGCAGCCCACCATGGTCTTGGTGACAAACACCTGATCTCACCACAACGATCCCATCCGAGTCGCTGGATTTCTCGCGGGTGTAGGCAACTGCAGGTCGCTGAATCAATTTGACCACCATCATATTACTATTTCAGGCATTTTTGCACAAATAGCTGAAAACAAAGCAGCACAATTAATCAAACAGGCAGTGAGCACAGTATTATCATAGAACAAATGAGGCTAACTATATAGTCTTTGTCGAAAGTCGAAACCATATTAATGCAATGAACAAGAAATGAGAACTCTCAACTTCTCTTGATTTACAATGGCTGCACCAACTGGGTCCATCCAGGCATCCAACCCTGAATATAGTTTAGCCGCAGTACAACAATCAGGCCAATTACATTTGCAGTGACAATGAAAATTTCCAATGTATTACAACATAGAGGACAAGATAATAATAATATTAATAAATACTTCCGAATATCCAGAGTACACGGAATGTCTATCTCTCAAAATTAATTTAACGTAGGATCATGAACTCATGATGTACAAGCTAGCTCAAAACTTGCATAACCTCTCAGTCCTGAATGACTGTGCTTGGTCCATGCTTACATTTTTATCATTAAAAACTTTTACTTACAAAATTGAATTCAGAAGCTTGCTATCACCATAATCTTGTTATTGCTAGTTTTAAAGTAAACTACAATGCCATATTTCAGAAATCATAAAAGGCAAACCAAACATCATGACTAAATTGGTGTCCTTACAGCTATTACACTAAAGACCCCTGCAGGCTGCAACAGGCTTAGCGCCATAAGCCTCAATATTATTTACTTCACTTTTTTAGTATGATAACTTTGTTGCCCCTACTATGAATAGCCTCTCGAAATCAGAATAGTAGGAAGAACAAGCATGTTATTGTGCAGGTAATCTTCATTTGCAAGGCATGCACAGCAGCACAGGAGTAGCACATGTTACACACATTAGTCGCAGCCAATACTGACACCAAAACAGGGTAAATAATACCCCGGCATGATCCAATCAGAATAAAGAGTACACATGCACAACCACGTTAATGAGAGCTCCTGTTGTCATTAGTAGACACTATGATCCATTTAACATCCAATTTGTAGGATAGTGCTACTTGCACTGCATCATCTTCTATAGTATGGGATACTCAAGTTAGTGTATCTACTCTAATCAGTATTACCAACAGAGTACCTTTCATGAGAAGAGAGATAACAAGTGTTGTGCAGAGTACTAAAGAAACTGCAAAGTGCTCACCTAGTGGTGACCTGACAGTGAGGACTTCCTAAGGATTATTTGCTAGCTTGTACATGATCGGCCACGGCAATATCCATGAAAACTATTGTGATGCAAAACAAGCTAATGGAACTGAATACACATCACAATGATAACAAGATGTTCAGACCTAGATATAACAAGATGTCCACTTGCTGCCGCACTCTACCGGCCTACGGCACGCGGCACGGGCGGTGCAGGGCCATCCCGGTCCCTGTGCCAACCACTCCGAGCACTGTGCCCCCCGCCACGCAGCCCTGTGCGGACATCGTACGGCCACACGACGGGCTACTACGCATGCGCGCTACCCCTCGAAGACCCTCGAAGGGTAATAACTACTCGACCCTCGAGGGCTGTACGACTGCGGCCAAGGACGGGGCCCCGGCTACCGCGGGACATGAAGGTGGAGGCAGGCGTTCCCATGCCGCCCAAACGGACCGGAGCCCGACACGCTCCCGCGCCGGACGCAAGGATTCACCGGACATGCGCGTACTTGACTCTGACCAAGGCCATAACGGCCATACACGCCACTGTAACACCTCACTGTAAGCCGCCCCTCCTTGAACTATAAAATGGGGAGGCGGGCGCCTGAAGAAGGCATGCGGACACTCTCTCATGCATCACTTGGATATTGGCACTTGTCTCTCAATCGATAGCATTCTCAGGGACTTGGGGGCTTTTCCTCCTCTCCCGACTCGCTTGTAGCTCCCCTCTACAAGCACCAACGGTGCAAGCTAATACAGGAGCCCGAGCCCCCTCCTTGCTGGATGTACGGCCCCCTTGGCCGGAACCAGGATAAATCTCAAGTCTTGTTTAGTCTTAGCACCGACCATTGAGTGGTGATCACAGCGCATTTTACTAGTTAGTGTCGGGACTAATCCGAACACCGACAGTTGGCGCGCCAGGTAGGGGATTTGCACGCTGTGATCATTCGGCCCTCACCAGCCCACTCGATGGTGATCCGCAGGATACCCCCCAACTGCGATTGGGGGGAATCTGACCCATTCCCGGCCGGATTCTACATCCGCTTCGGGAGCTTGGGATTCGAGGCGACCGGCAACGGCTACCTCATGCGCCGCCTGCCACACGAAACCCCGCAGGAGGCTCCACCACTGCCACCACCGCTTCCGCCAACGGCCCCACACCGTAGCCGCTCAGGTCAGCATTCCCGGCAGGCTCGCGCGGAGCGGCGCCGAGCGGCACGCGCCGGCTCCCCCCAGCGGGTCGAAGCCAACGAACCGCAGTGCGCTCCTGCAATGCCAGGGCCGCTACCTCTGCCGGCCGACGCAGCCGGGCGTCACGTCAGGGACGGCTCAATCTCGCTGTCGTTTCCTCGCGGGATGCGCAACTCCGTCGCCGCGTATTCGTCGGTTAGCACCAACCTGGACGCGTACGATGAGCTCCCGGGCCACCACCTGCTGGCGGCTCGGAACCTCATTGCGACCTCGGCTGACGAGCGCTACCCGGAGTCCGACAGCGAGCGGTACTCGCGCGTCGAGGCGGACGGCGGATGGGACTACTCCGGCCTCGAGGACCCGGAGGGTTTCCAACGTTTCCAGGCCGCGGCCGACTACTGCTTTGGCTACTCCGACGACTCTAGCGCAGGAGACTACGACCCCACGTGTGAGTGCTTCGTCGTTGTTCTCGGAGGGGACAACGACGAAGCGAACGGGGCAGGCGACGCGAGGGCCCGCGACGGCCCCACCGCAAGCCAGCAACCAGGGGTCCCACCTAACAACGACACGCGTGTGGCACAGCTAGCCCAGATCCATGAGCTGGAATCTAAGCTCGCGAAGAGTGCCGCTAGGTGCGCCTGCTGAAGGCCACAATGGAGGCTGGACCCTCGACGCGTGGCGAACGCGCCCGACAGGCAGGGCGAGTCGCCCGCGCCCAGATCGAGGAGGACGACGACGTGGACAACCCGCTCAGGCTAGCCAGGGCCAGCCAGAAGCTGATCGCCGCGGCGATGCTGCTCAAGGCCATGCCCAAGCCGTCGACCACCGAGGGACGAAATATGTGCCGCGAGGCGCAGGCCCTCATCGAGCAAGCCGCGGTGCAGCAGGCTGAGAGCTCCGCGTCCTGCATGCGCCAACAGTCTAGTTCAAAAACTGGGGGGCAAGGGCGAGACCAGGAGAAATCGGTCCACACCCCGCAGGGGCAACCTGCCAACAAGGGCAAAGCGCTCTCCATCCACGACCACCTCGAGAAGAGGCCGGTGAAGGACAGAATCGAGGACACCCGTGGCGACGCCGGCGACGGCGACGCCCAGAACGCCCTAAACAAGAAGAAGAAGGAGCCCGCGGGATCACGTGGCTACCACGCCCGGCGGGGCGGACGGTACGACAGCCAGGAGGACAAGAGCGCATCGTCGGAGCCCCCGGGAACCTGACTGTTCAGCCGAGGGATCCGTGCGGCCGCTGTCCCCGCGCGTTTCAAGCAACCCTCCACCATCGCCAAGTACTCGGGGGAGACGGACCCCCGGGTATGGCTCAACGACTACCGCTTGGCATGCCAGCTGGGTGGCGCCACCGACGATGACATGATCATCCGCAACTTGCCGCTTCACCTCGCCGATTCCGCGCGAAACGAACCAGATTTCCAAAACTGGAAATCCGATCCTCTGCACCTCTGTGATAGTCCCAGGAAGTGGCTATCACGTGCATACCCTGTCTCAAGTGGTACAAATCCATACATCACAGGAAAAAGGGAAAATTACATAATTTTACTAATACATCAGAGTACAACATTTCAGCATAAGCTGGGTACAAGTCCAAATGGACTAAACAAGAAAGGTAAATCATCTACGCAGCGGATCTATCGAAGCGAAGTGTCTCCAGCTCCACAGGCAAACTTGAGTGTAGGACCAGCTCTAGTCTTCCCATCCTTCGTCGTCGAAGTCGTAGTCGGTCTCCAAGTCTGAAAGCACCGCCATCTACCCGATAAGCGGGTAGGTCATGTCAGCTTCCCAACAAAGAGCAAAAGCGGTGGTTGAATTCTAGTATGCATGGATAAGCCTATATATGGCTGTAGTAAGTTTATGCAATAGCAGCGGTAGCAACATCAAGGTATGCAGAAAAGCAGAGAGGTCACCACCTCCGAGGAGATCCACACCTCCGAGGCCAACGCCTCAGGGGTCAACACCCCAACCGAGAAAAGAACACCAACACACTGGATCTCAACCGAGACACAGCATCCCACTCTCATCTGCGATGTGAGGTCACCAACTCCTACCCCACATCTCAACGGCACCAAGCCGGGCTCACACACTCGGGGGAGAGAAGCAGCACAAGAAAAATACTAGCCAGGTGAGAGATCGAATGGGCTGTCCATACCAGTGGACACGGACTATAGCTATAGGTTTAACACTCTGCAGAGGTTGTACAACTAGACCCGCCGGATATGGCAGAAACGGGGATCAGCCATTCCACATCCCTACCTAACGGCCGGAGACCTAGCAGTGGGTGGCACTCTCCTGCCTCTCCGAGCCTGACTCGTCCTGAACTGGGGCGCGAAACTTGCCAGCAGGGCCTCGAAGCTGTGAAACCATCCCCGGAGGAGCCGGGGTGACGTCTACTCGGGGGGTATAACCCGTCCCCCTCACACGACCACACCGGTCTGCCTACAAGCTGAGTGCCAACCACCAACTGGTTCGTAGACCGAACCCCGCCCATACGTGAGCGAACGGTTTGTACGAAAATAGCCCAAAGATCAAGGTCACATAGTCGATCGGTCCTTAATTGCAAGAGCGAGCACTCACCAACTCCAACCGTCCGACACGCCACTAGGGCGAGAGGCCAGGTCGCATCTCCCCTAGACAGGCATTCACAAGTAACCAAAGCGGCTCGCTCCCGCGGTAACACGTCAAGGATACACACTCACCCAAAACACACGCTAGAATACCGAGATATCCCAATCTCAGTCCAAACCAGAGATCCATCCATATTTCGAAACCAGTAAAAAGTATGGATAGAAAATATCGGGGACTAGCTAGGGGTCTGTAGCTAGTCCCAAAGGTAGGAAGTTCAAGGAACAGGGTATATCAAATCCAAGGCATGGCTAAAAGATTGTCTATGCATTTCAATCATCCAAAGCATCATAAGTAAAGCACTAGCAACTAAATAGCATGCATGGGATCTACATGGTCGGGAGTGACATGACACCTGCGCGGTAGTCGTCGTAGAGTAGTAGAGGTTGGGCCCTTCCTTCGGGTCAATGGTCTTCCCGATCGTCACAGCTCGAGTCGTCGTCGCAGCTCAAGTCTTCATACAAGGTTACAAGCCTACACGAGATGCGACGTGGAAATAAATAACGACAATCATCTAAGCATTAACTCCAAATAACATCAATTAG
This sequence comes from Cenchrus fungigraminus, assembly GCA_036936925.1. NCBI lineage: Eukaryota > Viridiplantae > Streptophyta > Magnoliopsida > Poales > Poaceae > Cenchrus > Cenchrus fungigraminus. The sequence continues at coordinate 125,072,509 of CM072774.1, read as the reverse complement.
AAGAACCAAATAAATCCGAACTAGCTACAAGCAGCACTAGTTTAATTTTAAGAAAATTAAAGTAATTAGTTTTTCTAATAAAATAGTTTTAAGCTACTAGCTTTGTATATACTTGGAAAACAAAATAGAGAGAAGGGTTAGTTCAAGGTTGGGTTGCCGATCAAGGGCTAAAGGTTTGGTGATCGCGCTGGCAAGGCATTAGCGTAATAGATAGGTGCGACAAAGCGGAAGCTCGGAGGATGATGAGAGAGAAGTAAGGTGATTCGAGCTAGGTAAGGTATTATCAGGCCAAGGTGTGCAGTAGCAGCACAAGGAGAAGAAAGATTCAACTTGTGGTAGGAAAAAGGGTGATGAGGTGGTAAAGCGTGCTCGAGAGCGCGGTGGAGCAAGTGCTAACAATGCGTCAATAACCACGGCGTAGTAGCTAGGTTTCAACACGGGGTTGCCGTGCTTGTAGCAGTGGCCACTGCTCATGGCACGGCCCTCCATCACGCGCGGCATCCGAGTTGCAAGCACCTGGTATGGCGCACGCTTCGCAGCACGAACAAGGTAGAGCTAGAGCGGGTATGCGGGTTCCGGCACAAAGCGGTGGAAGCGGTGGAAGCAAGAAAAGTAGTGTGAACACGTCTTGCGGAAGGTATTCCTGTCCGCGGCACGCCAGTGGCTAGTTGCGGGGCTCCGGTGTCCCAGACCCACAATAGCGCAGTGGCGAGCAGCGGCCACGAATTCTACACCAAGTATGTGGGCAAAAGGGGCTTGGTTCAAAAGCAAGAGCGGACAAGGATAGGGTAGCAGCGAGCGTCTCGGAATTATGAAACCAACGCAAGTGGTTTCATAATTTTCGGAGCTCCGGATATTTAGTTATGAATTTTTAAAGAAAAAGAAGTTTATAAAACATTTATTAAATCATTTATAAAATAAGAAAATAATTTTTATTAAAATAATGCTGACGTCAGCATAACGTCAGCGATCATAGGGTTAGTGGGCCGATGTTGGGCCCAAAGTGTTAGAGGCCCATTGGACCGGCCCAGTGCGGCCTAAGGTTCAACAAGTCTGGAAAAGGTCCCCAAACTGTTTGGTTCGGCTTGGTTAAACATCAGCGCAGATGGGCTTCATTGGGCCGGGGTCCGGCCAGGCCTGTTTAGGGAAGTCACTTGTCGAAGTCTGGATTGGCCCCTTGAATTCCTCTAGGGTTCTTCCAAAAACCGGTCCGGGATTCTCTGTGGTACCGTGTGGCTGTGCTTGTGTGGTCTGCTGCGTGGCACCAACCAGAGCACAGGAAAAAGAGGGGCGATCAAGGTGTTCGACGAAAGGCCCAAAAGGAGACGGCGGCTCGACAAGGGGCTTGCCGGCAATGTGGTTCGGTTACGACGGTAACGCGTGCACCTGCAGAGAGTATGTCACGGCGCGAAGGCCGAGCATAGCACGAGAGCGGTGTCAGTGCGACGCAGAGCGGCGCAGCGCGAGGCGTGTCAACGCGACGCAATGCAGGGCCGGGGTGCGCGCGCGGCGGAGCGGCGAGGAGCAGCGCGGCGCGGCGTGGCTGTGGAAGTGGCAGCGCGGCACGAAGCGGAGCGGCGTGGCGCGTGACAAGGCAGCGCGTCGGCGAGACGAAGTTGCACGGCTCGGTGCGGGGCAAAGCAGCGCAGCGACGGTGGCGCGGCACCTGCAAGGAAACACGGCATGAAGGCCGGACAGAGCGCAGCAAGCAGCGGTGGCGCACGGCGACGGCACAAGGGACGATTAGCAACGCAAGTGAAAGAAAAAGGGGAACGTGTGGCTGTGTTCACATAACATTGGACAAGTTGTGTGCGTGCAAGGCTCCAGCTCCAAACAAGGCAAGCACGGTCGCTGGTGAACCAGGAAAAAAAAACAGGAGTAAGCATGGCTCAAAGACCGGCCACGCAGGCAAGCAAGCAAGAAGGTCTCGATCACCTAGAGCTCACAGATACGTGTTGGCAAAGCATCGAACAGCTAGAGGGCAAGGTGGGTGCGTGGATGATTGGATCACCGAGGGGCTCGTCGGAGGTCACGACGGGGCAGGGAGATGTCGAGGCCGTGGCGGCTTGGTGCGGTGCAGGCAGGCCGGTGGTCGTGGTTTGGCTTGGGCGCGGCGTCGTCGTTCCCGGGGCTGAGGATGCAGCGGCGACGTCGTGGAGCATCCAGGCAGCGAGGACGCGCAGCATCCAGCGGTGCTTCAACGGCGACGACGTGACGAAGGCGTTCCCGGCGCGGTGTTCCGAGCTCGGCGTCGTTGTTCCCGGTAACGCTTGGCGCGGCGTCGTGGTGCCCAACGGTCATGCCTCGGCTTCAAGACGAGCGGCGGCACAGCGGTGTCGTTGTCCACGACGGCGGCAGCGACGGGGCGCTTGGCGTGGCGAGCTCGATTCCTCTGCTCTCATGTTCTCTTCTCCTTCTAGTTCCCTCTCTAGCAGCTTTCGTGGATGTGCTGGGGAATCGAGACGGGGCAAACGGCGGCTGCTGGGTGCGTGGTGAAGGAAAGGGGTTACAAGCATTTGATAGCAATTTTTTTGGAGATCGTGATTGGCTCTGTCAATTTGGAGCAGATGGGGTCAAAGGAGAAGAGAACAGGAAGGTGGTGTTTGCGTGAGGGGCTTTGCAGCTTGTTGCCTTGACGGAGAAGGAAGGGAGCAGTGGCCTAATCTTGCGATGGAAGATCAAAGCAGCAGAGCAGAGCCGAGAGGGATGTGCTGCGGCGGCGGTGTAGGAGAGGGCAGGGGAGAAATGAGAGAGGGTGAGATAGTGGGATGGATATTTAAGGGAAGGAGTTAGGGTTAGATAGATGAGTTTAGATGGGCCGGATATTTGGGTCTAGACAAATTAATTCCGCAAAATAAATTGTTTATTTTGTAGAATCAGAACAAATGAATTTTGACTAATTTTTCCGGGAACGAATTAAGTAGCGAACTATTAATTCGAGAAGCCGGAAAACATTGTCACAATTCAAAATGAGCTCCGAGGAATTTGATTCAAATGAATTAGCCTATTTTCCGAGATCGAACCAATTATCATAGATTAATTCGAAAGGTCGGAAAATATTATATAATTCACTTAGTAAATTCCAGAGCACTTCGGAAGAATCGAAAAAAGGTAGCGGGCGTAGAGATTAGCAGATCGAGCTGAGAAAGATGTTAGCAGATCAAGCCGAGCTATTTAGCTAGTGTTAGCTCGGGTGCAAAGTTAGAGTTAGTCAAACAAGGTTTAGCTTTTAAACAAAATAATTTATATTTAGTTTGAATTTGAATATAGTTCAAATTCAAACTCCACACAACTTCAAAATCCAAATAAGATCCATTTGTAAAATCCAACTCACAATTTAAACCATAATTTGAAAATATCTTTTATACGGTTTTATTTTATAAGGAATTTGAGATGAGAGGCTAGCAAATTGGGATCAAATTTGGTAGCTCACATGTTCACACAAAAAGTTTTAAATTTTAGCGAAAATTTACATACGGAAAACATTCAAAATTCTGGGATGTTACATTCCCCCCCTCACAAGAATCTCGTCCCCGAGATTAAGCTCGTACCGGGTGTGGTGAGAGTCTTCTCTTTGGTAAGTCTTGAAGTTGTTGATGTCCTCGACGTTGTAGAGCTTTGTTAACAAAGTCTCTCTCTTCCATATGGTTCCTCTGGTGTTTAATCTCATCGTATGTCGTTTCCGTGTGAGTCTTTCCGAAGTCAAGCGCTATCGTGCGTCCTCTTTCGTTAGCATCCTTAGGCACTTTGTTAAGCTTTGTCCATATCTCTTTAAGATCTTTACTCTTGTCCAAGTCCGTGAGAAATTCCAGTCAGCTTCCTTCATTTTAATCTATCTCTTCTATCTGTGTCACGCAAGCTTAGTATACATAGAGCAGCTGGTGCATGATAGTCTCATATTATTCCAATTCTCGAGCTCGAGGTTACATCCTTCTTATCAATTAATCTTATTCCAAAATTATTCCGTATGAACTTGGTCATACTCTCATGGCGTCCATTAAGTACTTTTAATCCAATTAGGCACGAGTCTCCCACTCCTCTCCATATGAGGGAGTCATATTCTTTAAGCCTAGCGGAGTTCTGCGCATCCGGGCCATCTTGTAGCAGGTAAGTAGTTGGATTGTGTATGGCAAGCTCTTATCCAATTGGTTGCCATATACTGATGCTTGTATTCTCATCGTACCCATAGGTATATCTTTGTCCAAATTTGACTGCTTATCCAGAGCAGGTACGTTGAGCAGAAGTTGAGTCTCGATTAGATCCTGGTCGTAAACACTATGAAAGGTTACTTCCCATTCATGATAGTCCATGTTAAGAGGGGTCATCTGCAACACCCTCGACTGTGTGAGTGACTCTTCCCATCCGAAATCTCACACTAGTCAATTTGGTTCCAATTTCTTAGGATGGATCTTCACGTGGAAGTCACATCTATCTTACTCTTGTATGCTTAGCAAACTCTTCTGACTTATTTTCCAATAGGGTGGTAGGTCCCAACTGCGAGGTCAAACAGCTAACCTGTGTCCGGTAGTTACTGAAGTAGTTCTTCTTCCCACTAGTTCAACATACGGTGTCCAGTAGAGCTTCTTTATTAATTGCTTATTCCAAAAGTGGGATCGACCGAACTTATCCAAAATGCATCGCTGACATCTTAGGGTACTCAACTGCTCTTAACCAATATATGCTTCCATAGAGGTACCTGCACTTCCGAGCTTTCGGTGTTTCAAATTCTCGGGTACTCAGTTTCTGGTTTGCGGGCTCGATTCCAATGATTATCGGGTAACTCATCTGAAACCTTGGTCTGATCTGTCGAGGTTGCGAGAAGTTCTTCTCTTCTTCTGAAGATTGGTCTTGTTATTAAGCTTGACTCATCGGTCTCATTCTTCAAGCTCTTGATCTTGCAGGATGGGGAGCTAAGGTCTCTAAAATGAGTCATCTAAAGATCTAGCAAGCATAAGCGCTCAGTACGATTTCACATAATCATGAAGAGGCATAACAACCATAAGACCATAAAGATCCAATCACTCAAGCAGCGCACCAAACAAATGTGTATCTCGAGGCTGACTCCTAAGTCCTCCGAGAGTACACCCGGGAAAAGCATACTAGTGTATCGTGGCTACTTGAGGGATTTCACTAAGGTTAGTGTTCCATCACTTGAAAGGATATATCCATCTGATGTCTTGGTGCTGAACTGTCCAAAACTGGCTGGTGAAATTCTTCTCTGTGCTGGCTTAATTGAGATCTGGTAAATTGTGTTCCATATTCCTCTTCGAGTCACATGACTTATTGTTATCCATTTGACTCGTGTAGCATCCTGCAGCAATTGCTACCCTACGATTCTCCGGGTTAAGGTCCAATTACCAAAATCACCTTCTGACTGGAGGGGTTCCATACGTAGCCTAAGAGGCGCATGAGGTCCAGAGGAGGAAGCTAAAATCTTCTTCATCTTAGTCCAATGCTTCTTGTCTAATTCTTCCAATCCAGATACTCCATCTTAGTTGGACTACTCTTCTTCGTCCATGTTTCTCGTGCCTTTGTCCTTCCAGAGGGGGTGCTCTATGTTTATCATTACATCCGAGCCTTGTGTTTCTCATCTGTTCATTTTAATCCATCGTCATCTTTGGTCGGTTAGGGAGATTCAGATCCAGGCACCCAAATTTCATACTTCTCTTCAAAGGGGAATTCCGTATGGTAAACTTAACAAATCCTTACTCCAAGTATGTGATGCTTGCTTCTAGGGTGATCATAACCGTTCAACCCATTCTTTGCTTCATGTAGCTGCAGCTCGTTATGTTATCTTAATCCTTGGCGACTCGGCTATTCGTGTAGCTTCCAGTCGACGGGTCTTTATCCAAATGCTGAGCTACGGGCACCTCAGGGGGTTCCGACTCCTGCATCCAAGCTTACATGTGCTACATCCATATAGTAGATATCCGGTTCCTTATGTGGGCGCACGTGGAATTAGAATCTTAACTTATCATCTTCTAAGTGACGTTGTCCAAACTTCGTCCTCGGCAGGGATGGAAAGGTGCATATGGTTCTTGTTGCTTCTCTGGTATGCAGACTTCATGTGGCATTAAGGTGGCAGTCTATTCCATCTTCGGTAGTCTGAATTCTAATGTAGGGCAACTGTGGTAGTGTAAACTGGTATTGAGGGTTCAACAGGGGGTAGTCCAGTTAAGTCCTGTAGAGTCAACTTCATCTTTTCCCTGTACCCAATCTCCATAGCTGTCATTGTGGTAGTTGTCTTTGTCTTGTACGTGGCATCCATCCGTAGTATTGCTTGGTCTTGATCAAGTGACATCTGTGGTTCTCCATAGGTCAGCGAACACGTAGAGGTGTTGTTAGTAAGTTAGTTAGTGAGAAGTCAAGGATGTAATAGTAGAATTCAAGGGGTTTATATAAAAGTCAAGGAGTATATACTCAAGCAAGGATGTTTAGGCTGTCCTAAACTAATGACCATTGCTAGGGCTCGTCCTACGGTCAAGTACGGCTCTGATACCACCTGAAACGAACTAGATTTCCAAAACTGGAAATCCGATCCTCTGCACCTTTGTGATAGTCCCAGGAAGTGGCTATCACGTGCATACCCTGTCTCAAGTGGTACAAATCCATACATCACAGGACAAAGGGAAAATTACATAATTTTATTAATACATCAGAGTACAACATTTCGGCATAAGCCGGGTACAAGTCCAAATGGACTAAACAAGAAAGGTAAATCATCTACGCAGCGGATCTATCGAAGCGAAGTGTCTCCAGCTCCACAGGCAAACTTGAGTGTAGGACCAGCTCTAGTCTTCCCATCCTTCGTCGTCGAAGTTGTAGTCGGACTCCAAGTCTGAAAGCACCGCCATCTACCCGATAAGCGGGTAGGTCATGTCAGCTTCCCAACAAAGAGCAAAAGCGGTGGTTGAATTCTAGTATGCATGGATAAGCCTATATATGGTTGTAGTAAGTTTATGCAATAGCAGCGGTAGCAACATCAAGGTATGCAGAAAAGCAGAGAGGTCACCACCTCCGAGGAGATCCACACCTCCGAGGCCAACGCCTCAGGGGTCAACACCCCAACCGAGAAAAGAACACCAACACACTGGATCTCAACCGAGACACAGCATCCCACTCTCATCTGCGATGTGAGGTCACCAACTCCTACCCCACATCTCAACGGCACCAAGCCGGGCTCACACACTCGGGGGAGAGAAGCAGCACAAGAAAAATACTAGCCAGGTGAGAGATCGAATGGGCTGTCCATACCAGTAGACACGGACTATAGCTACAGGTTTAACACTCTGCAGAGGTTGTACAACTGGACCCGCCGGATAGGGCAGAAACGGGGATCAGCCATTCCACATCCCTACCTAATGGCCGGAGACCTAGCAGTGGGTGGCACTCTCCTGCCTCTCCGAGCCTGACTCGTCCTGAACTGGGGCGTGAAACTTGCCAGTAGGGCCTCGGAGCTGTGAAACCATCCCCGGAGGAGCTGGGGTGACGTCTACTCGGGGGGTATAACCCATCCCCCTCACACGACCACACCGGTCCGCCTACCAGCTGAGTGCCAACCACCAACTAGTTCTCGGACCGAACCCCGCCCATACCTGAGCGAACGGTTTGTACGAAAATAGCCCAAAGATCAAGGTCACACAGTCGATCGGTCCTTAATTGCAAGAGCGAGCACTCACCAACTCCAACCGTCCAACACGCCGCTAGGGCGAGAGGCCAGGTCGCATCTCCCCTAGACAGGCGTTCACAAGTAACCAAAGCGGCTCGCTCCCGCGGTAACACGTCAAGGATACACACTCACCAAAAACACACGCTAGAATACCGAGATATCCCAATCTCAGTCCAAACCAGAGATCCATCCATATTTCGAAACCGGTAAAAAGTATGGATAGAAAATATCGGGGACTAGCTAGGGGTCTGTAGCTAGTCCCAAAGGTAGGAAGTTCAAGGAACAGGGTATATCAAATCCAAGGCACGGCTAAAAGATTGTCTATGCATTTCAATCATCCAAAGCATCATAAGTAAAGCACTAGCAACTAAATAGCATGCATGGGATCTACATGGTCGGGAGTGACATGACACCTGCGCGGTAGTCGTCATAGAGTAGTAGAGGTTGGGCCCTTCCTTCGGGTCAACGGTCTTCCCGATCGTCACAGCTCGGGTCGTCGTCGCAGCTCAAGTCTTCATACAAGGTTACAAGCCTACACGAGATGCGACGCGGAAATAAATAACGACAATCATCTAAGCATTAACTCCAAATAACATCAATTAGAAGAACCAAATAAATCCGAACTAGGTACAAGCAGCACTAGTTTAATTTTAAGAAAATTAAAGTAATTAGTTTTTCTAATAAAATAGTTTTAAGCTACTAGCTTTGTATATACTTGGAAAACAAAATAGAGAGAAGGGTTAGTTCAAGGTTGGGTCGCCGATCAAGGGCTAAAGGTTTGGTGATCGCGATGGCAAGGCATTAGCGCAATAGATAGGTGCGACAAAGCGGAAGCTCGGAGGATGATGAGAGAGAAGTAAGGTGATTCGAGCTAGGTAAGGTATTATCAGGCCAAGGTGTGCAGTAGCAGCACAAGGAGAAGAAAGATTCAACTTGTGGTCGGAAAAAGGGTGATGAGGTGGTAAAGCGTGCTCGAGAGCGAGGTGGAGCAAGTGCTAGCAATGCGTCAATAACCACGGCGTAGTAGCTAGGTTGCAACGCGGGGTTGCCGTGCTTGTAGTAGTGGCCACTGCTCATGGCACGGCCGTCCATCACGCGCGGCATCCTAGTTGCAAGCACCTGGTATGGCGCACGCTTCGCAGCACGAACAAGGTAGAGCTAGAGCGGGTATGCGGGTTCCGGCACAAAGCGGTGGAAGCGGTGGAAGCAAGAAAAGTGGTGTGATCACGTCTTGCGGAAGGTATTCCTGTCCGCGGCACGCCAGTGGCTAGTTGCGGGGCTCCGGCGTCCCAGACCCACAATAGCGCAGTGGCGAGCAGCGGACACGAATTCTACACCAAGAATGTGGGCAAAAGGGGCTTGGTTCAAAAGCAAGAGCAGACAAGGATAGGGTAGCAGCGAGCGTCTCGGAATTATGAAACCAACGCAAGTGGTTTCATAATTTTCGGAGCTCCAGATATTTAGTTATGAATTTTTAAATAAAAAAAAGTTTATAAAACATTTATTAAATCATTTATAAAATAAGAAAATAATTTTTATTAAAATAATGCTGACGTCAGCATAACGTCAGCTATCATAGGGTTAGTGGGCCGATGTTGGGCCCAAAGTGTTAGAGGCCCATTGGACCGGCCCAGTGCGGCCTAAGGTTCAACAAGTCTGGAAAAGGTCCCCAAACTGTTTGGTTCGGCTTGGTTAAACATCGGCGCAGATGGGCTTCATTGGGCCGGGTCCGGCCAGGCCTGTTTAGGGAAGTCACTTGTCGAAGTCTGGATTGGCCCCTTGAATTCCTCTAGGGTTCTTCCAAAAACCGGTCCGGGATTCTCTGTGGTACCGTGTGGCTGTGCTTGTGTGGTCTGCTGCGTGGCACCAACCAGAGCACAGGAAAAAGAGGGGCGATCAAGGTGTTCGACGAAAGGCCCAAAAGGAGACGGCGGCTCGACAAGGGGCTTGCCGGCGATGTGGTTCGGTTACGACGGCAACGCGTGCACCTGCAGAGAGTATGTCACGGCGCGAAGGCCGAGCATAGCACGAGAGCGGCGTCGGTGCGACGCAGAGCGGCGCGGCGCGAGGCGTGTCAGCGCGACGCGATGCAGAGCCGGGGTGCGCGCATGGCGGAGCTGCGAGGAGCAGCACGGCGCGGCGTGGCTGTGGAAGTGGCAGCGCGGCACGAAGCGGAGCGGCGTGGCGCGCGACAAGGCAGCGCGTCGGCGAGACGAAGTTGCGCGGCTCGGCACGGGGCAAAGCAGCGCAGCGACGGTGGCGCGGCACCTGCAAGGATACACGGCACGAAGGCCGGACAGAGCGCAGCAAGCAGCGGTGGCGCACGGCGACGACACAAGGAACGATTAGCAACGCAAGTGAAAGAAAAAGGGGAACGTGTGGCTGTGTTCACATAACATTGGACAAGTTGTGTGCGTGCAAGGCTCCAGCTCCAAACAAGGCAAGCACGGTCGCTGGTGAACCAGGAAAAAAAAACAGGAGTAAGCATGGCTCAAAGACCGGCCACGCAGGCAAGCAAGCAAGAAGGTCTCGATCACCTAGAGCTCACAGATACGTGTTGGCAAAGCATCGAACAGCTAGAGGGCAAGGTGGGTGCGTGGATGATTGGCTCACCGAGGGGCTCGTCGGAGGTCACAGCGGGGCAGGGAGATGTCGAGGCCGTGGCGGCTTGGTGCGGTGCAGGCAGGCCGGTGGTCGTGGTTTGGCTTGGGCGCGGCGTCGTCGTTCCCGGGGCTGAGGATGCAGCGGCGACGTCGTGGAGCATCCAGGCAGCGAGGACGCGCAGCACCCAGCGGTGCTTCAACGGCGACGACGTGACGAAGGCGTTCCCGGCGCGGTGTTCCGAGCTCGGCGTCGTTGTTCCCGGTAACGCTTGGCGCGGCGTCGTGGTGCCCGACGGTCATGCCTCGGCTTTAAGACGAGCGGCGGCACAGCGGTGTCGTTGTCCACGACGGCGGCAGCGACGGGGCGCTTGGCGTGGCGAGCTCGATTCCTCTGCTCTCATCTTCCCTTCTCCTTCTTCTAGTTCCCTCTCTAGCAGCTTGCGTGGATTTGCTGGGGAATCGAGATGGGGCAAGCGGCGGCTGCTGGGTGCGTGGTGAAGGAAAGGGGTTGCAAGCATTTGATAGCAATTTTTTTGGAGATCGTGATTGGCTCTGTCAATTTGGAGCAGATGGGGTCAAAGGAGAAGAGAACAGGAAGGTGGTGTTTGCGTGAGGGGCTTTGCAGCTTGTTGCCTTGACGGAGAAGGAAGGGAGCAGTGGCCTAATCTTGCGATGGAAGATCAAAGCAGCAGAGCAGAGCCGAGAGGGATGTGCTGCGGCGGCGGTGTAGGAGAGGGCAGGGGAGAGATGAGAGAGGGTGAGATAGTGGGATGGATATTTAAGGGAAGGAGTTAGGGTTAGATAGATAGGTTTAGATGGGCCGGATATTTGGGCCTAGACAAATTAATTCCGCAAAATGTATTTTGTAGAATCAGAACAAATGAATTTTGACTAATTTTTCCGGGAACGAATTAAGTAGCGAACTATTAATTCGAGAAGCCGGAAAACATTGTCACAATTCAAAATGAGCTCCGAGGAATTTGATTCAAATGAATTAGCCTATTTTCCGAGATCGAACCAATTATCATAGATTAATTCGAAAGGTCGGAAAATATTATATAATTCACTTAGTAAATTCCAGAGCACTTCGGAAGAATCGAAAAAAGGTAGCGGGTGTAGAGATTAGCAGATCGAGCTGAGAAAGATGTTAGCAGATCAAGCCGAGCTATTTGGCTAGTGTTAGCTCGGGTGCAAAGTTAGAGTTAGTCAAACAAGGTTTAGCTTTTAAACAAAATAATTTATATTTAGTTTGAATTTGAATATAGTTCAAATTCAAACTCCACACAACTTCAAAATCCAAATAAGATCCATTTGTAAAATCCAACTCACAATTTAAACCATAGTTTGAAAATATCTTTTATAAAGTGTTATTTTATAAGGAATTTGAGATGAGAGGCTAGCAAATTGGGATCAAATTTGGTAGCTCACATGTTCACACAAAAAGTTTTAAATTTTACCGAAAATTTACATACGGAAAACATTCAAAATTCTGAGATGTTACACGAGCGTGGCTCGAGCACCTTCCCCCATGCCAGATCCATGACTGGGACGACCTGGTTAGGATGTTCGTGGGGAATTTCCAGGGCACTTACGTGTGCCCTGGGAACACCTGGGACCTGAGAGGGTGCCACCAGAAAGCCAAGGAGTCCCTGAGGGACTACATCCGCCGCTTCTCCAAACGCTGCACTGAGCTCCCGAGCGTCCCCGAGACGGAGGTGATCCACGCCTTCCTCGAGGGGACGACGTGCCGGGACCTGGTGCGCGAGTTGGGGCAGAACGCACCCACCACAGTGAGCGAGCTCTTCGATATCGCCACCAGCTATGCTTCCGGAGAGGAAGCTGTTGGGGCAATCTTCGATGGAAAGAAGGGCAAGCAGCCAGACGACGCGCCCGCGGAGGGCAGCAAGTCCAAGAACCCCGCCAAGAAACAAAAGCGGGGCAAGCGCGGCAAGAAGGGGAAGCGCACCGTAACCGCCTCGGAGCACGACGAGGACTCCGACGAGGTTAACGCGGTCGACCCTGCCAGCAAAGGAGCTCGAGCCCCACCACGGGGGCCAGGCGTGTTCGACGACATGCTGAAGAAGCCTTGCCCGTACCACAAGACCCCCGTGGCCCACACTCTTGAGCAGTGCGACATGCTCAAGAAGTACTACCACCGCGTCGCCACCAAGGAGGCCGGCGCGAAGAAGGACGCGGGCGACGGGGAAGAGGGCGAGGGCTTCCCGTTCGTGGAGAATGTGTTCTTCATCTTCGGAGGGCCAACGGTGGACATGACCTCCAAGCAGCGTAGGCGCGAGCGTCGAGAAGTCTTCTCCGTTCAGCGAGCCACGCCGTCCTACCTCGATTGGTCGGAGGAAACCATCTCCTTCGGTCGCGACGACCATCCGCACCACATCCCGAACTCGGGGCAGTACCCGCTGGAGGTTGATCCCGTTATCGGCACCACACGATTCTCCAAGGTGTTGATGGGTTGATGGGAGGCAGCAGCCTCAACATCATGTATTCCTCCACTTTGGAGCTCCTAGGGATCGGCTTGGACAAGCTGCGGCCCAGCAAGTCGCCGTTCCACGGCGTTGCGCTGGGCAAGCGAGTCCAACCCCTCGGGCAGATCGACCTGCCCGTCTTTTTTGGCACCCCCGACAACTTCCGAAAGGAAGTCCTCACCTTCGAGGTGGTGGGATTCCGGGGCGTGTACCATGCCATCCTTGGCTGTCCGTGCTACGCCAAGTTCATGGCGGTCCCGAACTACACCTACCTCAAGCTGAAAATGTCGGGGCCCAACGGTGTCATCACGGTAGGGCCATCATTCGAGCACGCCTACGAGTGCGATGTCGAGTGCATCGAGCGCGCGGAAGTGCTCGCCCACGACGAGGCAATCGTGGCAAGCCTCGAAAGGGTGGTCAACGACGAACCCCCCCCCTCGACTCCAACAGCAAGCGCGCGGGCAGCTTCGAGGCAGCCGAGCACACCAAGACCGTGCCCCTCGACCCCAGTGCCTCGAACGGCAAGGTGTTGAGGATTGGGTCCAACCTTGACCCGAAATAGGAAGTGGTGCTCGTCGACTTCCTCCGCGCCAATGCCGACATCTTCGCGTGGAGTCCTTCAGACATGCCGGGCATTCCGAGGGAGGTCGCCGAGCACTCCCTCGACATCCTTCCTCACTCCAAGCTAGTGCTGCAACGCCTACGGCGCTTCGACGACGAGAAGCGACGGGCGATCGGAGAGGAGCTGCGGAAGCTCTTAGAGGCCGGGTTCATCAAGGAAGTGTTCCACCCCGAGTGGCTAGCTAATCCTGTATTAGTTAAGAAAAAGAATGGGAAGTGGCGGATGTGTATTGATTATACCAGTTTAAATACAGCATGTCCAAAAGTTCCTTTTCCTTTGCCGCGTATCGATCAGATAGTGGATTCCACTGCAGGGTGTGAACTTCTGTGTTTCCTTGATGCATACTCCGGCTACCACCAGGTCAAGATGAAAGAGTCCGACCAGCTCGCGACCTCATTCATCACGCCCTTCGGAATGTTTTGCTACGTGACAATGCCGTTTGGTCTCCGGAATGCAGGAGCCTGTTGGTATTTGTTAAGCCCACAGAAATATTATGGTAGATAATCCGCAAGTGCACGGATACCGGTGAGCACTTCACCCGGGAAGAGGGTTTTAAATATCGAATTCACAGGGAGAACAGTATAAAGAGTGGTCTGAGGTATATAACTAATCCCTGAGAAGCTATCAAGGAACTTGATAGAAAGAGAGGTAAGGAAAACTTTAGGAATATGTAGTCCTTAATCGCATAAGCTATGCATTAATGTTCTTATGGGGAGATTGCCTGAAGACACACTTAGGAAAGGGAGCCTCCCGACATTCTATAGGGGGGAGTCCTACGGTTTCTATAAACGGGAGGTGGACTGCAAAGGACTCAATGGTGCTGTCACCACCACGATCTACCACACGATCCGGAATATAAAAGGTATTCACAAGCTAGTTAGTCTAAGCACCACGCTTACACTAAACACACAACTTTAACTCAAGAGCGACAAGAATTAAAGTACTCAAAAGAGCTATGAACCGTAAGAACAATAATAGCAATGTTGCATACTTGAATAAGAAGTTGATATCTTTCCACAAGGTTTCAAGATTGCTCCAATGGAGTCAATCCCAGAGGAAGAAGATGAAGAGGAGACACCGACAAGTCCGGGCCTTCCTTCTCCTCCACCTCTGCCGCACTCTAATTCTCTCGAACAAGATTAGCTAGATCTGATGAGATCGTGGCTCTAATCTCTCAACTTGATGCTAACTCTCCAACTCTAATTCTAATCTAGAGCTTCTAACTCAGATAGGCATTGGTGATCTAGAATGAATTGGATGTCTGCCCTGGGGTCAGGGGGCCTGTTTATATAGTCCTGAGGAGAAGCTCTGCGCCGTTGGATCAAACCGACCTAACGAGTGGTTTTGATTGGTCCTTGGAGGCGGTGGAGGAAGCTTCTGGAAGATGAGATGATTTGGCACCCGGGGGGGGGGGGCGGTCGGCCCCACCACCAGGCCGATCGGCCTGTGGTGGTCCCCCCTCGGGGTCCCCTCTGGCGTGGCGGTTCCTTGTTCCTTCCAGATGTATATTTCTTGGGAGACAAGTTGTGTTGAGTTCGGGAGTGTTCTGGAGTCTTCTAGAATCATCTCTTTTCGTGTTTTTCTGAATAGTCCCTGTAAATTTATAGATTCACCAAAACTCGTGGAAATTGTTAGTATAAACCCTAATAAGGTGATCTAATAATATTTTAGTCGTTTTTCAAGTAAATGTGAGGGAAAATATTTATGGATAAAATGTGTCAACAAACTCCCCCACACTTAGGCTTTTACTCGTCCTCGATAAAAGGATGGTCTAACAACCATAGAGATAAAAGATCAACATAATCATGCTCTTTAGTCATACCTGCACTTATGGGATATCTGAGCATAAGACGGTTAGAAACAGATTACCTCTATTTCTCAAATCAAGTCAATGGAGAGATTTTTGAATAAATTTTGAAAAGAAAACTTAGCCTTACTTACTCCTTTGTGATACTCTCATGTCTCTCAAATTATATTATGTCCTCACCAAAACATTTATTGATATATATATATATGGGGTTCAAAAAATGTAAAGATGTAGCAAACTTACCTTGCACATATTGCCGAGTCAAAGCCAGATCCATGGAGAGGCATGTCATGAGTCATAGATCAAGATATGTGCGTGTGTTAATTAAAATCACTGCTCTTACTTTTTAGAATCTTCTATCTCCCTTTTTGCAACATTTGTATATATGTATTTTTTTTTCAGCGAGCTATTCAGCTATTTTGTGGAGAGTTGGGTTCTACTCACCCTCGGACACGCGTCCATTATTACTCTCTCACTTTTATTAGAGAAGTGGGCCCTACTCACCCTCGGACACGCGTCCATTTTTCTTCTCTTATTTTTGCCTTTTTCTTTTCAGAGAGGGGGGGGTCTTCTGACCCGTAGAACACTTGTTCATTTTCTCCTCTCCCTCACTTTTTTCTCCACTCTGATTTTTTTCAATATTTGGCTTTTCATAGCTGTACCATTTTTTTCTTCAACAATAAAGTTTATGGGAGATAGAGACCAAAAATTTTGAGCATGGATACTTTAGTGAAAGCAGTGTACGTGATCTTGATCTTAGACTTAGACAAAACTTCAACATGGGTCTTAGACTTGACAAAGCTCAATGCAAGTAAGCAGAAATTAAATTTATTTTTAATGATTGCTGAGGCTTTACGGGGACATATCATTTGATCACAAAGGAGAAGCATTGCTAATGATTTGAATATTTTTGAAAAGAAACTCTCCAAAGACAAGATAAAAGAAAGAGGGTCCCTTTATTCTAACTTTCAAGCATTTAAATCATCCCAAAAGCAACAAATATTTCTAGGAGAATAATTATGCAAAACTTCATCCTTAGGTTAACAAGACATCTTTTATGTTGGAAAACATATCATAGCAGAGCATCTTTATTTAAATTCGAAACGGAAAGCAATTTGTTCAAATTCTGAAAGTTTAGGGAGCAAACCGTGTGGTGGACGAAGTGCGGCCGGAGTGGTTCGTCGTGCGAGTCGATGGTTCCGTTCTATTTCCATTTTTCTTGATTTTGGTCGCAGAAGATGCTTACTTGATCGTCGATTTTCTCCCCCACACTTGTTTTCTGTTATCATGCATACACAGCATGGTGGAGACAAAAACATATCCAGAAAATATAGATAGACAATATGACTTGTGAATCACTTCATTGGTAAGGGAGAGCACTTTATTACACAAATCAACTATTTTAAAGCAAACTAACCAAACTCTAACTAACTAAAACAAAAACTAAAACTAATGTGCTCTCTACTCTGATGCTCACAAAGGGCCTTTGCCCCTCTTTGGGTTGCGGCTATCGTCTCCCTCATCATCCCTACGCTTCTTCGTCTTTAGTAGATGGAGGACGATTTTGGTGAGGGAGGTATTTACACAGTGAATTTCCTTGCAAGTTTCTGCAAGGGCTGCTACTTCCTATGCTAACTCAGCTACGGTTTTCTAGTCTTCTGCTTCTATGGCATCCGCTGGCTGGCTTCCAAGACAGGAATCCTTTTAACCTGTGATTCCCTAGCGCGGATCCCGTCAATGATGACACGGCCTGGAGGTGCAGTAGTATACTTGTGCACCCTCGTGTTGCCGTGCACGTCCATGCGCACCTTGGTGAGTCGCTCACCATCCTTGGGCTCCTTCAGATCCATATAGCTAGGAATACGGATCGGCTTCTTCAGGTCTGCTTCACGGCGGTGATCGTACGGCTGAGCGTACATCGCTTGCTTGCGTCCCTCCGGTGGTGGTGGAGAGCGTGGACACCTTGGTGGAATATGAGGGAGAGGGATGCGGTCAGGCGGTATGACTGCGAGCGGCTTGGCTTCCTTCACAAGGGGGGCAATCGTCTTGGCTTCTTTATTGTAGGGAATGATTTGTTTGTTGGCCATGGCTGCTGCTTGGGAGGTTTAGATGAGAAAAGATGAGAGGTCTGCCCTTGGTTATATATCGGTCACGGACTTGCACAAGGGGTTGACCTAGATTGGAATGGCACGCGGGATATCTCGAAAACGATCCTGAAAAGTGGTTTTTCCATATCTGTGCACCTAAGAGATAGCGTGGGCAAAAGCTGGCAGCGAGAGGCGGTGGGCAGGGGCTGATCGGCCCAGTGAAGAGGCCGATCAGCCTCCTCCCGTGTCGCTTCGCGACGCCTTTCGTCGTGAGGCATTCTAACCGTGTGCTAATCCCTAAAAACTGTAAGTTGGCCCATTAGGGCCTAAAATTAATATTCTTAGGTAAATGAAAGAATTCTATCACATCTAAATCCTCGGACTCTTTATTGGGCTCTAAAAATATTTTGAGACGTTGACCATTTACCTTGAATAACGTACCTTCATCGTCTTGAAGAGTGACAGCTCCATGTGACGATGAACTCACCACCTTGTATGGTTCGTCCCACTTGCTTCGTAACTTTCCATGCCCAAAGAGTCGTACCCTGGAATTAAAAAGTAATACCTTATCGCCAGGGGTGAATTCCTTCTTTGTGATTCTCTTATCGTGCCATCTTTTGGTTCTTTCCTTGTAGATCTTGGCACTGTGGTATGCCTTCTCTCTCCACTCTTCTAACTCGGACAGTTGCATTTTCCGTTTTGTTCCGGCTGCTTCAAAGTCCATGTTCCACCTCTTGATTGCCCAATGAGCCTTAAATTCTAGCTCCACCGGCAAGTGACATGTCTTCCCGTAGACAAGTTGGTAGGGAGACATTCCAATGGGAGTCTTGTAGGCTGTCCGATAAGCCCAGAGTGCTTCGGGTAACCTGTCTTTCCACTTTGTTCCCATTTGGTTCACCGTCTTCTGTAGAATGTTCTTGATCTGCTTATTGGATGTCTCTGCTTGGCCACTTGTTTGCGGATGATAAGGAGTAGCGACATTGTGTTGGATCCCACGGTCCGATAGATATTTCTCGAAGCGCTTATCGATGAAGTGGGATCCTCCATCACTTATCACTAGCCTTGGCGTACCAAATCTTGGAAATATTGTTTCTTCGAACATCCTTATCGAGCTTTTATGGTCAGCAGATTTGCATGGCAAGGCCTCAACCCACTTGGAGACATAGTCAATTACCACCAAGATGTACTCGTATTTTCCGGATTTTGGAAACTGTCCCATGTAGTCAATTCCCTAGACATCAAAGAGCTCGATCTGAAGGTTAGTCGTCAGTGGCATGGCATTTCTGGAATTGATATTTCCGTGCCTCTGACAGGAGTTGCACCTTCGTACAAAATCTTTTGTGTCTTGATACATGGTTGGCCAGAAAAATCCGCTTTGCCAGATCTTTGCATGTGTGCGGAAAGCTCCATAATGACCTCCATATGGTGATGAGTGGCATTTCTCGATGATTTGCATTCCTTCTTCTGCCGGTACACACCTTCTAAGTAGCCCGTCAGAGCATACTCGGAAGAGGTATGGTTCATCCCATAGGTGATGGCGACTCTCATAGATGAGCTTTTTCTTATCTACCCCTGGTCGCATATATCCTGCAACCATAAAATTAACAATATCTGCATACCAGGGGTCGGATCGGGCGATCCCATAGAGCATGTCGTCCCTCATTGCGTCATTGATGGGTAGTTCCTGTGGTTTCTCAAAATACATTCTAGACAAATGATCGGCAACGGAATTTTCTACTCCCTTCTTATCTTTTATTTCTAAATCAAATTCTTGGAGCAGCAAAATCCATCTTATCAATCTAGGTTTAGCATCTTTCTTAGTGAGCAAATATTTTAAAGTAGCATGATCAGTGTAAACAATAACCTTTGCTCCTACTAAGTAAGATCTAAACTTGTCAATGGCATAAACAACAGCTAGTAACTCCTTCTCAGTTGTGGCATAATTAAGTTGAGGTCCTGTCAAAGTTTTACTAGCATAGGCAATGGCATGATGTTTCTTGTCTTTTGTCTGCCCCAAAACAGCTCCCACAGCATAATCACTTGCATCACACATAATTTCAAAAGGTAGAGACCAATCAGGGGGTTGAATAATAGGTGCAGATATAAGAGCATTTTTCAAAGTTTCAAAAGATTTAAGACAAGCATCATCAAAACCAAAGGGAACATCTTTGGCAAGCAAGTTTGTAAGAGGTCTAGCAATATGAGAGAAATTCTTAATAAACCTTCTATAAAAACCAGCATGACCAAGAAAACTTCTGATTCCTTTGACATTCATAGGAGGAGGTAGTTGTTCAATTACTTCTATCTTAGCCCTATCTACCTCAATTCCTCTTTCAGAAACTAGATGACCTAGCACTATTCCTTCTCTAACCATGAAATGACACTTTTCCCAATTAAGGACTAAGTGCTTTTCTTCACATCTTTGCAAAACCTTATCCAAGTTTTCTAGACATTCATCAAAAGTTTTTCCATATACAGAAAAATCATCCATGAAAACTTCCATGATCTCTTCAATCATTTCAGAAAATATAGACATCATGCATCTTTGAAAAGAAGCTGGAGCATTACATAGCCCAAAAGACATTCTATGATAGGCATAAGTTCCATAAGGGCATGTAAAGGTGGTTTTGCTTTGGTCACTGGGATAGATCGGGATTTGATGGTACCCAGAATATCCATCAAGGAAACAAAAAAAAAGTGGTTTGCCAACCGCTCTAGCATTTCATCAATGAAGGGCAGTGGAAAGTGATCTTTCCTTGTGGCTTTATTGAGTTTCCTATAATCTATGCACATACGCCAACCAGTGACAGTTCTCTGAGGAATTAATTCATTCCTCTCATTTTTCACGACTGTCATGCCCCCCTTTTTAGGCACGACTTGCACAGGGCTCACCCACTCACTATGAGGCATAGGATAAATAATCCCGGCGTGTAAAAGCTTTAGAACTTCCTTCTTTACTACCTCTCTCATCGCATTATTGAGTCTTCGTTGGGGCTCTCTAGATGGTAGAACATCAGGATCCGTAGGAATGCGATGTGTGCAAAGGGCAGGATTGATGCCCTTGAGGTCTTGGAGTGAGTAGCCAAAGGCTGAGCGATGTTGTTCTAAGATAGTGATCAGCCTATGAGTCTCTTCCTGAGTGAATTTGTCATTAATGATCACAGGAGACTCAGGATCATTGTGCAAAAAGGCATATCTAAGACCAGATGGTAATGGCTTGAGCTCAATGGGAGGTCTCGAGGGTTCCTCGAATTCATCGAGGGGTTCAGACTCCGTAGGATTTTCTTCCTCTTCCTCGATGAAGAATTCAGTGACATCTTCTTGATTAGATTCTACAAAATGTTCTAGAGATGCTTCATTCACCTCTTCCATTGGGTCTGGTTCTGGACTGGGTTCGGTCTTAGTATGGATCGAATGTGTGAAGTGTAAGGGGAATTTAATAGTTTTGCCTAGGCAAATATCAAGTTTCCCCGTGTGTCCTTCTTTAAGGAGTCTTTCTACAGGATAGCCTATTAAGAGGTCGAACTCCTTAATGTCAAAGATATAGAAGCTCAGGTGAATCAACATGTCGTGTACCGAAACGAGTAGGACATAAAGAATTCCTGAACTTTGAATGATTTGTCCTGAGGAGCACTTTAATAATTTCGTTGTGGGAGATAATGGCGTGTTTTTAATAAACTGATAAAAGAAAGATAAAGCCATTATGTTGATTCCCACAACTGGATTATAAAAGGCATCAAAGGAGGTTCCATTAATTATGCACTGAATTGGTGCAGAAGGTGAATCCAAATGGACCATGTCAGAGGAAAGCTCTGACTCTTCTAACCATTCCCCACTCATGATGGATGCAAGCTCCACAGTGTGTTCTATTGAGAAGGGTTGCTCAAAAGGGTCTATCTCTTCATGTGAAGATGATTTGTACTTCTGAGGCTTCTTCTCTTTATGATAATTCGAGGTGTTTCCATAATCGAAAAATAAATCATCCTCGATGTCATTAATAGAATCAGGTAGAGGAATTTCTTCCTGTGGTGATTCTATTGGTTGGATAGCTACAGGTTGAGATGATTCTGGCATAGGTTCTGGTGTAGCTATATCTGGAATATCTTCTTCTAAGGTTTTCTCTTCTAACGGACCATCATTGGTGCTGGCTAGAATATTATCTAAGATAGTCCTAGCTTCACTAGATGTAAGGTGTATGAATGATCCATGTGAGGAAGTATTCAAGTAGGCTCTAGATTCCTTATTAAGACCGTTATAGAAATGTTGAAGAAGAATATGGTCTTGAAGGCCTAGATCTGGTCCGGATTTGTAAAGAAGTTCAAAACGTTCCCAGGATGAACTCATAGACTCACTATCCCCCTGTTTGAAGGATATGATCTTGGTTCTAAGGTTGACTACTTTGTATAAAGGGTAGAAATCCATGCAGAAATCTGCATGGAGAGTTCCCCAATCGGCTTTCCTCTTCTCCTTGGTCCTATCATACCATTGGCGAGCTTTTCCTTTCAATGTGAAGGGAAAGAGCTTCCAACGGATGGTTTCGTCAGACATACCCTCTATATGAAGGCAGTCACATGTTTGTTCGAACTGTTGGAGATGAAGATAATGGTCTTCGTCTTCTATTCCTAAGAAAGTATTGGTTTGGACCATCTCTATCAACCGTGGGCGCAGCTCATAAGCATCAGATAGGATGGGCTTCAATGATGGTATAGGCCTAAGGCTGAGCTCTGAGGGTGCGAAAAAGTCTTTAATGAGGGTAGTGTCCATAAGGACAGTAGAAAAGATAAAATCTAAAACTAAAAAGGAAAAGATAAAAGTATGGTACAAGATAGTTATACTCAAGAGTTCTCTTTAAACCGTTCTCACCGGCAACGGCGCCAGAAATGCTTGTTGGTATTTGTTAAGCCCACAAAAATATTATGGTAGATAATCCGCAAGCGCATGGATACCGGTGAGCACTTCACCCGGGAAGAGGGTTTTAAATATCGAATCCACAGGGAGAAAAGTATAAAGAGTGGTCTGAGGTATATAACTAATCCCTGAGAAGCTATCAAGGAACTTGATAGAAAGAGAGGTAAGGAAAACTTTAGGAATATGTAGTCATTAATCGCAAAAGCTATGCATTAATGTTCTTATGGGGAGATTGCCTGAAGACACACTTAGGAAAGGGAGCCTCCCGACATTCTATAGGGGGGAGTCCTACGGTTTCTATAAACGGGAGGTGGACTGCAAATGACTCAATGGTGCTGTCACCACCACGATCTACCACACGATCCGGAATATAGAAGGTATTCACAAGCTAGTTAGTCTAAGCACCACGCTTACACGAAACACGCAACTTTAACTCAAGAGCGACAAGAATTAAAGTACTCAAAAGAGCTATGAACCGTAAGAACAATAATAGCAATGTTGTTTACTTGAATAAGAAGTTGATATCTTTCCACAAGGTTTCAAGATTGTCGGACATGGGTACCCCGGGGTCCCCACCAGCCAGGCTCACGACCGTCCCCGACAGGTGGGTCCGGCCTACCAGAAGACTCGCCGACCTGTCAGTGGGCCCAATAGACCTGGTCTGTGGTCTCCACGACCTTCTGGAAGACCTTATCCAGATTGAAGCTTGGCGCACACGACAAGAAGATCAAGACGGCGCAAGGAAGTAGAGATAGACCTTCCAAATTGTAATCCGATTAGAGATAGAAGTCCAGATCTTAACCGATCTGGAGATAGGCCTACCGACCTGGTCCGTCAGCCTATATAAGGCGGACGAGGTCGACCCCAAATGTAACCTAACACCATCCAGCTCCAAGTGCGCCAGCAATACAATCTACACCAACAACTGGACGTAGGGTTTTACTCTCCGGAGGCCCGAACCAGTATAAATCGCTGTGTCATGTGTGTTCCGTGTGCATCCATGCGCAACCTTCGAGTTCTTAGCCTCCGAACGCCCCAATTCGAACTAAACCACAGGGGTTGATACCCCCGTGGACTGTCTAGATCTCACCATCTGACAGTTGGCGCGCCAGGTAGGGGAGCTCGGAGGTTCTTCGTGCAACTCGATGGCTCCAACAGGACCCGGCGTCATCTTCCCAGAAAGCATGGTGTTGACACATCTTATCCGATATATTTATAAGTCAAACAAACATAAGAAAAGGGCATAATTGTTAATACCAACTTAGAATAGGGTGTCACTAACAGTTTTTCTGGAGTTTTGGTGAATTATATATTTTATAGGGATTAATCAGGAAAACAGGAAAAGAGACAATTCTAGAAGACTCCAGAGGGCTCCGGAACACAACGTGACTTGGCTCCCAAGAATTATCCATAAGGAAGGAGCAAGGAACCGACCTGCCAGAGGGGGCCCCGAGGGGGGCCCACACCAGGCCGATCGGCCTGGTGGTGGGGCCGATCGGCCCCCCCCCGGGTCCCAAACCGCCTCATCTTCTGGAATGTTCCTCCACCGCCTCCTAGGATCAATCTAAACCACATGTTTAGGTTGGTTTGATCCAACGGCGCACGACACACCCTCAGGACTATATAAGCAGCCCCCCTGACCCCTGGCTTAGGCATCCAATTCATTCTAGATCACTAATGCCTACCTGAGGTAGAAGCTCTAGATTAGAATTAGAGTTGGAGAGTTAGTATCAAGTTGAGAGATTAGAGCCATGATCTAATCAGATCTAGCTAATCTTGTTCGAGAGAATTAGAGTGCGGCAGAGGCAGAGTAGGAAGGAAGGCCCGGACATGTCGGTGTCTCCTCTTCTTCTTCTTCCTCTGGGATCGGACTCCATTGGAGCCCGATCTTGAGATCTTATGGAGAGGTCAACTTCTTATTCAAATGAGTAACATTGTTATTATTGTTCTTACGGTTCATAACTCTTTATGAGTGCTTTAATTCTTGTGGCCTTTGAGTTAAAGTTGCATGTTTAGTGTAAGCGTGGTGCTTAGACTAGCTAGCTTATGAATACCTTCTATATTCCGGATCATGTGGTAGATCGTGGTGGTAACAGCACCATTGAGTCCTTTGTAGTCCACCTCCCGTCTATAGAAACCGTAGGACTCCCCCCTATAGAATGTCGGGAGGCTCCCTTTCCTAAGTGTGTCTTCAGGCAATCTCCCCATAAGAGCAATAATACATAGCTCATGCGAGTAAGAACTACATAATCCTAAAAGTTCTCCTAACCTCTCTTTCTATCAAGTTCCTTGATAGCTGCTCAGGGATTAGTTATATACCTCAGACCACTCTCTCTACCCTTCTCCCTGTGGATTCGATATTTAAAACCCTCTTCCCGGGTGAAGTGCTCACCGGTATCCGTGCGCTTGCGGATTATCCATCATAATATTTCTGTAGGCTTAACAAATACCAACAAGCATTTCTGGCGTCGTTGCCGGGGAGAACGATTAAGAGAGAACTCTTGAGTATAACTATATCTTGTACCATACTTTTATCTTTTTATCTTTTTTCCTATCTTCTCACCTATTGCTATCTTTGTGGGATCATTTGATTCCACATTTATTTACCTTATGCTGCACCCTAAAGCGGAAGCTCTGGCCACTAGAAACCTCAGATCCTATCCTTACATCTGGCCATGAGCTACGCCTATGGTTGGTCAAAATGATCACGAAACAATCCTTCTTAGGAGCGATACATGAAAACTCTAGTCTTCATCTTTGATGGTCCGGAACTGAAGAGATGAAGCAAGACAGAGCCTGGGAAACCATAAGTTTTACCTTTAGTGTAGACTTTTACCCCATAGTTCACCGCAGGAGCCGGATCATATCCTTAATAGGGTAAGGAATCTTTGTATCATTATCCTCTAAGGGTAGTGAATCTTTGGCCCCATCCTAAGAATGTTGTGTGCATGACCATCATGCAGTATCTAGAGGAACTTTTCTCTCCTTTTCTAAGGCAAAGTTTGTCTTTGACAAACCCAGCGGGTGAACCCTTACACTAGCATTCTTTATGACCACCCAAAGGAAGAAAAGAAATCATCCTCTAGCCACAAAAGGGAAGTTCTGATAGCTATATCACCATCACTCAAATCCCAAGACTTAGCTATCGAACCCAAACCATCAATGTCCTGAAAACCTTTAAGGGAAGAAGAAATTCAACCCTTGTAGATGATGCGTTTGGGAAGATCATGAAACTTCAAGCTTCGCAAGAGACTTCTGAGCATACAAATCCCCTAAGGAGATAGTCTCTTAGAAAGCATCCTTTTTGCTACACAAGGACATTGGGGAAACCTCAAGGATGGCATATCTAATCATGCCATAGGAAGAGAGCAAAGCCATCAAGAGCCCACTTCTGTCTCTCTCTTCCTATGTTCAGATTAGGTAACTTTTCGAACCCATCTTTAACCCTCATCCTTGAGCCCAATGAATCCACTTGTGCCCTTTTTCTTGCGTCCCCTCACGATCCTAAAATTTTATGAAGGATCTAAGGAAGACCAAAAGGAGCATATTACCTGAGAACATCAATGAGCATGAAAGCTACTTCACAAATGGAACTTTTCCACCTAGTCCATGATCATTTGAGAAAACTCCTGAATTCAATTGCCATCTCAAATCTTGCCGCACAATAAGATCTCCAACCCCCTTATGCTTCTTTTCTTTAAAATTTAGAAAGGGTGGTTGTCGATCTCAATGGCTTGAAATCTTGAGATTAGCAATATAAGGGAAACCACTTAATCATCTTGAACCATATTTTGAAGGCTTCCCAAGGACGAGCTTTTTGTCCTAAAACAAGCACGATAGGGGGAAATACTATAAGACTTACATATACCCCTGCGTAGTGAGCATAGAGGTATAATTATAAAAATATTCCTTCGGGTATTCTTGTCACTAACCATTCCAGGTTTGGAGCAAAGAGAACGAAGGATGACAATACAAGGTATGTCCAAGCAGTCACTATGCAACATTGAATCACATGCATAGAAACATCTCCTATCATGTTGCTACACTAGCTTGGTTATCTCTGCCTTTATGACATGCTCACTCTGTTAAACACTGATCATGCTCTACCGTCTCTGTTTGAGTAAATTTCTAATGCTTTCATGCTACCTTTTGTTTGCTTAGTATGCTAAGGTTTAGAATGAGTTCATGCATCTCTTAAATGAAGCATGGTGCCTTGTTTAGGAGTAGGTGATCTTTCTTCTAAAGGCTTTTGATTTAAGCGTGGTGCTTAGGTTAGAATGCCTTCCTAAATCAAATTAGACATGGTGTCTAGGTTGACTTTTGAACCAATAGTACACTATAGTAGATGCTGGTATGTTTTGTTGGACTAACCCCTGCAGAAAAAGAACAAACTCAGAAACAAGCTTGGGGGAGGTCGAGATAAACTCACTAGAGATGGAGCAAGACACGTGTTCTAAAAAAAAGAGAGAGAGAAGAATTCCCTATGAACCAAGAAGAAGAAGAGTGACGCAAACAAGATCCACAATCAGAAGCACTTACTCAAGGAGGAATTCCTGGATGATGGAAGCATAAAGGAAGGAGGCTAATTCCATTGAAGATAATCAAGCCATGCCTCCTCACATGCACCTGTCACTCCACAAGCTGTATACACTCAAGGGAGAGACCACCACAAGGTGACATAGCACCATCATACTCCCATAATAAAGGTAACACCTTGAGGTAAGTTGTCATTAAGATTTCCTTTGGCATCCTCATAAATGAAAAGTCAAACATGCTAGAGTTACAGTTTCATATGATCCAATCTTGTTAGCTCAACATGTTAGCTTTTTATTTGTTTCTAGCACCACTTTCTTGATCACTCTTTATTTTGCTAAAAAAAGATTTACGTGCTAGATTCATCTTCTGATCTTGCTACCCTTGTCATAAAATAAATTTATGCATTATCTTTATCTTGTTCAATGTGCCCAAGGTTAGAGTAGAATAAATGAAATCATGGTTCTGTTGGTGTTTTTCCACCAACAGAACCCATGCACTTGATCTCTACCTTGTCTTTGCAAGCAGGACTCACTTTACGTAAAAGAGGAGAAGTCTTACTTCCCCAAATCCTACAAGTCCCCGACCTACAAACAGGCACACTAAACAAGACACTGCCAGCTGCCACTATCCAACCCTCCTTCAAGTAGCTGAATCAGCAAAGGACATGAGCGACGCCAACACTAAGTGGCTATCAAGATCAGATGATGTACTCAAGGATGACCAAGCTGACAAAACAAGAAGAATAGCGACACGTGAAGGGAGTCTGGGTGATTAATCTGATCAAATCAGACTATGAGCACCTACTCCTTTCACCACTACTGCCTAAGATGGACGACCCTGGAATGCCGACCATACACCGCCCCATCAACCAAAGAAGCTTCCAGAGAAGTTGTCCACAACACGGGAACAGGCATTACTCAATGTCAAAGATGGCGGACCAAGACCACTAACTCTGGGATACTGTTGTGCAAGACGTCCCCATCAAGATTCAAGACTGTTCCTGAACACCACAAGACCCAAGAAGAACTAGACGCGAAGACGCTTCAGAATTCACAAGCCCAGTTGGAACGGAGTTGACGGACAAGTAATAAATTAAGAAGATTGAAAAGAAGTCCGCTCAACCCTAACCAACCGAACACTCAGTACCTGTTGAAGAGGACGTCAAGAGTACACCTTCGGAAGACCTACTGCTACCCGCGTCACCAACTGAACAAACGCCATCTCCATCGGCTACCTCATCTATGCCACTCGTCGAGATCATTGAAGGCACCATACTAGGCACTACATTCTGACGAGGTGTCATTGATGACGCACGCCATGGGAGTAAGTACCTAAATGCTCGCCGAGAGGTAACTCAGTATTTATCTGCATATTTATTTTCTGCATTGCATATTTAATTTAGCATGTTTCCTTTAGCATATTTATTTACCTATACCTGCATTTTAAAAAAATCATAAATATGTTTGTTGCATTTGCATTTGTTCCCTAAGGCCCCATGTAAGTAATCCTTACTGTGGCGGCATAAAATAAAAATATTGCATCCATAAGTTTTTGCATCATCACCCTTTTTGCATATAAAATTTACAAAAATATGTGGGCACATGAAGGTCCACACTTTTTAGAAAAACCCAAAAAGAAGCGGGCACATGAAGGCTCACAACATAATCCTAGAATTTGTTCCTTCGGGTATGTGCGGAATTAATGTTTACAGGGATAACCCGAGGGCAAGCAAGTTCCAAGGACCAATCAAGAACTACTTCAAGATCCAGCTTGGGGGAGAGCACCCCCAGTTACCACGATAAGTATTATTACCCTATGTTTTTAATATTAGCTAGTATAAGTTAAAGAGTCTTAGTTAAAAGTCTTAGTTTGAATAAATGCTAGAGTCTGCTAGTTGGCTTTTCTCTCAAATAATGATCTTGGTATATGCTTGGAAATGATGAATAGTTGCTCTGCCGTAATACCTCTTAAATACTTAATTTTCAGACCTAGATTCTCCTAAAGCTTTAAATGCTTAATTTGCTCTAAACCCGAAACCTGTGGGAAGTACATGCTTAATCTGAGTCTAGGCTTTGAAAGATGATTCATGAAAAGTTGAGCCGCTGTTTATCAATTTCCTAGAGAAACTTGATTCCTGGTTTATCTTTTAAAAACATGAAAAATCCTACATGATGAGTTCCTGTGTTTATGATCCTTGAGAGTTTGCCATACACATCAAGATCATTCCATTCCACTTCACAAAAATTATGCTGCTTCTAACTCAGAAGTACTCATCATCCATCATCCATCTAGCCACAAGCCATGTTACAAAATAGCTCATGCAATTCTTAGATATGTCTCTCTCAATGTCAAAAAGATTCTGGAGCTACATTCGAAAAAAAGAAGAAGAAAAAAAAAGAAGAGAGAGGAAAAAGTGAGACGAGAGAGGGAGAGAAAAGGACAAGTGTCATACTAGGCGAGAAGGGCCTACCTCCCTGAAAGAAAAAAAAAGTTAGAGATGAATAATGGACGCGTGTCCGAGGGCGAGAAGAGCCCACATCTCTAAGGAGAGAGAAAAATGGACAAAAGTCCGGGGCGAGTAGGGCCCACCTCTCCAAGAATAGAAAGCCCAGATCTAAAAGTCTTAGAAAGAGAGATATAGTCCAAGATGCATGAGAAGAAAAAGATATTATAAAGGCTAAAGGCTTACCACCTTTCACCCTCATCCATTCAACACTATCATCCCGCCATATATATCTTGCCAAGTGTGACTCCATCCTTGAGAGGATCATACACAGGATCTCTGAGTTTTATTTGAAAAAATTTTGCAAAAATCCCAGGATGATAGTTGATCAAAGAATTTGAGATATACTGTTTGACTTGATTGCTTTGTCTTTTAATTGCTTAAGATTTATGAAAGGGCTACACACCATGGTTAAAGGTAAGATAGAGCAATCTTGTTGAGGAGAATTTATTTTTGAAAATCATTTATGAGGTGTGAAAGCGTTGTAGCAACTCCTGATCCTGCTACAGCATAACTTTGCTAGGGACTAGCAAAGGGTAAGCTTGGGGGAGTTTATTGACACATCTTATCCTATATATTTATAAGTCAAACAAACATAAGAAAAGGGCATAATTGTTAATACCAACTTAGAATAGGGTGTCACTAACAGTTTTTCTGGAGTTTTGGTGAATTATATATTTTACAGGGATTAATCAGGAAAACAGGAAAAGAGACAATTCTAGAAGACTCCAGAGGGCTCCGGAACACAACGCGACTTGGCTCCCAAGAATTATCCATAAGGAACGAGTAAGGAACCGACCTGCCAGAGGGGGCCCCGAGGGGGGCCCACACCAGGCCGATCGGCCTGGTGGTGGGGCCGATTGGGCCCCCCGGGTCCCAAACCGCCTCATCTTCTGGAATGTTCCTCCACCGCCTCCTAGGATCAATCTAAACCACATGTTTAGGTCGGTTTGATACACCCTCAAGACTATATAAGCAGCCCCCTTGACCCCTGGCTCGGGCATCCAATTCATTCTAGATCACCAATGCCTACCTGAGATAGAAGCTCTAAATTAGAATTAGAGTTGGAGAGTTAGTATCAAGTTGAGAGATTAGAGCCATGATCTAATCAGATCTAACTAATCTTGTTCGAGAGAATTAGAGTGCGGCAGAGGCGGAGTAGGAAGGAAGGCTCGGACATGTCGGTGTCTCCTCTTCTTCTGCTTCCTCTGGGATCGGACTCCATTGGAGCCCGATCTTGAGATCTTATGGAGAGGTCAACTTCTTATTCAAGTGAGTAACATTGTTATTATTGTTCTTACGGTTCATAACTCTTTATGAGTGCTTTAATTCTTGTGGCCTTTGAGTTAAAGTTGCATGTTTAGTGTAAGCGTGGTGCTTAGACTAGCTAGCTTATGAATACCTTCTATATTCCGGATCGTGTGGTAGATCGTGGTGGTGACAGCACCATTGAGTCCTTTGTAGTCCACCTCCCGTCTATAGAAACCGTAGGACTCCCCCCTATAGAATGTCGGGAGGCTCCCTTTCCTAAGTGTGTCTTCAGGCAATCTCCCCATAAGAGCAATAATACATAGCTCATGCGAGTAAGAACTACATAATCCTAAAAGTTCTCCTAACCTCTCTTTCTATCAAGTTCCTTGATAGCTGCTCAGGGATTAGTTATGTACCTCAGACCACTCTCTCTACCCTTCTCCCTGTGGATTCGATATTTAAAACCCTCTTCCCGGGTGAAGTGCTCATCGATATCCGTGCGCTTGCGGATTATCCATCATAATATTTCTATAGGCTTAACAAATACCAACACATGGCGAACTGCGTCGCCCACCCCGTCGGAATCCGCTTCGGCTCTATGCCACCCGACGCCTGTTCGCCTGAAGGCGACAACGCGACGATCTGGGAGCTCATCCCAGAACCAGTCGTAAACACCCGCCCACCCACACCTAGCGACCTCGTCGCCGGGTTCAACAAGGTCGCCCTCATGGACAAGGGCACTGCTGAGGTCTGCGAAGGCGCCAGCCAACGCAGCAAGAAAGGTCCCACGGCATCCCACATGCCCTACGGCCTGCACAACTCATGCCAGGTCGCTACCGACCTCGCCAAGAATACGATCCAGATCCAATCTGGGCCCGACGCCGTCACACAAGCGACGACCTATGGACATCGCAGGGAGTCTCCGGACCTCCCCTGTCCTATCCACAAGCGCGCGAGATGCACCATGCGTCAGTGCCAGTGCCACGACTGCTGCCCGACCCCACCAAAGAACCCCACAGGTCGCCAGACCCCCTACGTCATCCGATCTCCGGATTGTGGTGAATTCCAGATTGCTCAGGTCATCCTGACACCGAACCAAGGGTCGCCTGAAACCAACGGATCTCACGACCTCTTAGGTCATGAAGTTCTCGCTGTCTCCGCCGACAGACCTCCCTAGGCCGGCGAGACAGAAGAACAGAGAGTTCAGCGCGAGGCGGACAACGCCCAACGGGCCCAACGTCGCCAAGCAGAGGCCAACCAGGCCAATGCCAACGCCAACGCGGCGGCCCTAGCCAACGCAGCACCGGTCAATGCTGCTCTAGCCAACTATGCCGACAGGCATCAGGATCAGTACCCTCGACGTGGTCTACGAGCAAGAGATCTCCTACGGGATTTCGAAGAGGACGGCCACGAGCTCCATCGCTCACCCCAAGCCAACATGGGAGCTGCCCTAGCGGAGATGCGCAACGAGCCCGACACCCCGGCCATGCGACGAGCGGACGCCCATATTTGTGTGGCAACAGCTCAGCTCGAAGAACGTGGCCGCGGCTACACCAGATCTGCGTCAAGTCGCAGTAGATCACATTACCCCCAGGGTAATCACGGCAACCCGCCCCTCCGACCAGTTACCGAGGAAGGAGGTGGCGAAAACGAGGTGGTCCAACCTGCTCGTGCTGTCAACAACAACGCCATCATCCCGGCGCAACCAGTACAACATGCAGCTGCTCCAGGCGCTGCAGCACCTCGACGACTTGTGTAGGACAGGGAGGAGCTTGAGCGACGAGCCAACTACGACAGAGCCAACGGCGCTCTGGCCCCATTCGCTCCCGACAACATCCTCGTCGAGGCCGCAATCCAAGATCGGCACGACGCGGAGATCCAATGGCGCGCAGCCTACGACCAAGATCATGGCGCACCCGACGACCTCTACGTCGCTCCACAGGCGGACGATGCCGTCGGGGCAGCTACCTTTCCGTGCTTCTCACGGTGCCTCCGGGCACTAAGGTACCCGAAGGACTTCAAGCCAGCCATCCAGAAGTATGATGGTCCCTCCGACCCAAATATCTGGCTCAAGACCTACACTGTGGCAGCGCAAGCTGCAAGAGGCAACTCCGACCACATGGCAGGGTACTTCCCCCTCGTAATGGGCTAGGCGCCATTGTTATGGCTCGACAACCTCCCCGCCGAGTGCATCACTTCATGGGCATCCCTCACAAGGCTGTTCACTACAAACTACCAGGCCACCTATTGGCACATTTTATCTATAAATATTTCCCCTCACATTTACTGGAAAAAGGACTAAAATATAATTAGATCACCTTATTAGGGTTTATATTGACAATTTCCATGAGTTTTGGCGAATCTATGAATTTACAGGGACTATTCAGAAAATATGCAAAGAAACCACTCTAGAAGACTCCAGAAGGCTCCGGAACTCAACGTGACTTAGCACCTAAGAAAGAAGCATCTAGAAGGATCAAGGACCCACCTGGCCGAAGTGGACCCCGAGGGGGGCCCACCCCAGCCCGATCGGCCTGGTGGTGGGGCCGGTCGGCCCCCCTGGCGCCAAATGGGCCCAGCTTCCGGAATGTTCTTCCACCGCCTATGAGGATCAATCTAAACCACAAGTTAGGTCGGTTTGATCGTACGGTGCACGTCATCTCCTCCGGGCTATATAAGCAGACCCCCTGACCCCAGGGCAGACAACAATTCATTCTATCAGATCCTCCATGCCTATCTGAGATTAGAGCTCTAGATTAGAATTAGAGTTGGAGAGTTAGTATCAAGTTGAGAGATTAGAGCCACGATCTATTTAGATCTAGCTAATCTTGTTCGAGAGGATTAGAGAGCGGTAGAGGCGAAGCTGAAGGAAGGCCCGGACCTGTCGGTGTCTCCTCTTCATCTTCTACCTCTGGGATCAACTCCATTGGAGCCTGATCCTGAGACCTTGTGGAAAGATCGACTTCTTATTCAAGTGAGTAACATTGTTTTTATTGTTCTTACGGTTCATAACTCTCTAAGTACTTTAATTCCTGTCGCTCTTGAGTTAAAGTTGCATGTTTAGTGTAAGCATGGTGCTTAGACTAGCTAGCTTATGAATGCCTTCTATATTCCGGATCGTGTGGTAGAAGCGAGAAGTGACCTTGTTCTCGTCTGTCCTTTGCAGTCCACCTCCCGTCTATAGAAACCGTAGGACTCCCCCCATAGATTCTCGGGAGGTTCCCTTTCCTAAGTGTGCCTTCAGACAATCACCCCATAAGAACAATATAGACATAGCTTGTGAGAATAAGAACCAGACATCCTTAAGTTTTCCTTATCTCTCTTTCTGTCAAGTCCTTGATAGCTGCTCAGTGATTAGTTGTATACCTCAGATACTCTATTTACCATTCTCCTTGTGGATTCGATATTTAAAACCCTCTCTCGGGTGGAATGCTCTCCAGTATCCGTGCGCTTGCGGATTATCCATCATAATATTTCTGTAGGCTTAACAAATACCAACAAGCATTTCTGGCGCCGTTGCCGGGACAACGGTTAAGAGAAAACTCTTCGAGTATAACTAATCTTGTATCTTTCTTTTTTCTTTTTAGTTTTAGATTACTTACTGTCCTTATGGACACTACCCTCATTAAAGACTTTTTGGCACCCTCAGAGCTCAGCCTTAGGCCTATGCCATCATCGAAACCAATCCTATCTGATGCCTATGAGCTGCGCCCACGGTTAATAGAGATGGTCCAAACCAACACTTTCTTAGGAATAGAAGACGAAGACCCTTATCATCATCTCAAGCAGTTTGAGCAAACTTGTGACTGCCTGCACATTGAGGGTATGTCAGACGAGACTATCCGTTGGAATCTTTTTCCATTCACTCTGAAAGGAAAAGCTCGCCAATGGTACTGAAGATGTCACTGAATTCTTCATCGAGGAGGAAGAACAAAATCCTACAGAATCTGAGCCCCTCGATGAAACCGAGGAACCCTCGAGACCTCCCATTGAGCTTAAACATTTACCACCTGGTCTTAGATATGCCTTTTTGCACAATGATTATGAGTCTCCTGTGATCATTAATGACCAACTCACTCAGGAAGAGACTCATAGGCTGATAACCATCTTAGAACAACTACCTCCACCTGTTAATGTCAAGGAAATCAGAAGTTTTCTTGGCCATGCTGGTTTCTATAGAAGGTTTATAAAAGATTTTTCTCATATTGCTAGACCTCTT
Source organism: Cenchrus fungigraminus (assembly GCA_036936925.1). Classification (NCBI taxonomy): domain Eukaryota; kingdom Viridiplantae; phylum Streptophyta; class Magnoliopsida; order Poales; family Poaceae; genus Cenchrus; species Cenchrus fungigraminus. The sequence continues at coordinate 125,037,821 of CM072774.1, read as the reverse complement.
ACAAACTTGCTTGCCAAAGATGTTCCTTTTGACTTTGATGATGCTTGTCTTAAATCTTTTGAAACTCTAAAAAATGCTCTTATTTCTGCACCCATTATACAACCCCCTGATTGGTCTTTACCTTTTGAAATTATGTGTGATGCAAGTGATTATGCTGTGGGGGCTGTTTTGGGGCAAACAAAGGACAAGAAACATCATGCCATTGCTTATGCTAGTAAATCTTTGACAGGACCTCAACTCAATTATGCCACAACTGAAAAAGAACTGCTAGCTGTTGTTTATGCCATTGACAAGTTTAGATCTTACTTAGTAGGAGCAAAAGTTATTGTTTACACTGATCATGCTGCTTTAAAATATTTGCTCACTAAGAAAGATGCTAAACCTAGATTAATAAGATGGATTCTGCTTCTCCAAGAATTTGACTTAGAAATAAAAGATAAGAAGGGAGTAGAAAATTCTGTTGCCGATCATTTGTCTAGAATGTATTTTGAGAAACCACAGGAATTACCCATCAATGACGCAATGAGGGACGACATGCTCTATCGGATCACCCGGTCAGACCCCTGGTACGCAGATATCATCAATTTTATGGTTGCAGGGTATGTACGACCAGGAGCCGACAAGAAAAAGCTTATTTACGAGAGTCGCCATCACCTGTGGGATGAACCATACCTTTTTCGAGTATGCTCTGACGGGTTACTCAGGAGGTGTGTACCGGCAGAAGAAGGAATGAAGATCATTGAGAAGTGCCACTCATCACCATATGGAGGTCATTATGGAGCTTTCCGCACACATACAAAGATCTGGCAAAGCGGATTTTTCTGGCCAACCATGTATCAAGACACAAAAGATTTCGTACGAAGGTGCAACTCCTGTCAGAGGCACGGAAACATCAATTCCAGAAATGCCATGCCACTGACAACCAACCTTCAGATCGAGCTCTTTGATGTCTGGGGAATTGACTACATGGGACCATTCCCAAAATCCGGAAAATTTGAGTACATCTTAGTGGCAGTTGACTATGTCTCCAAATGGGTTGAAGCCCTGCCATGCAGATCTGCTAACCACAAAAGCTCAATAAGAATGTTTGAAGAGACAATATTTCCGAGATTCGGTACGCCAAGGTTAGTGATAAGTGATGGAGGATCCCATTTCATCGACAGGCGCTTCGAGAAATACCTCATGAACCATGGGATCCAGCACAATGTCGCTACTCCTTACCACCCGCAAACAAGTGGTCAAGCAGAGACGTCCAATAAGCAGATCAAGAACATTCTACAGAAGACGGTGGACCAAATGGGGATAAAATGGAAAGACAAGCTACCCGAAGCACTTTGGGCTTATCGGACAGCCTACAAGACTCCCATTGGAATGTCTCCCTACCAACTGGTCTATGGGAAGACATGTCACTTGCCGGTAGAGCTAGAATTCAAGGCTCATTGGGCAATCAAGAGGTGGAACATGGACTATGAAGCAGTCGGAACAAAACGGAAAATGCAACTGTCCGAGCTAGAAGAATGGAGAGAGAAGGCATACCACAGTGCCAAGATCTACAAGGAAAGAACCAAAAGATGGCACAATAAGAGAATTACGAAGAAGGAATTCAACCCAGGCGATCAGGTATTACTTTTTAATTCCAGGGTACGACTCTTTGGGCACGGGAAACTATGAAGCAAGTGGGGTGGACCATACAAGGTGGTGAGTTCTTCGTCACACGGAGCTGTCACTCTTCAAGACGACGAAGGTACATTATTCAAGAAAACAAGTGTGGCGGAGAAAACCGACGATCAAATAGCATCTTCTGCGACCAAAATCAAGAAAAACGGAAATAGAACGGAACCATCGACTTGCACGACGAACTGCACCCCGAACTACAGCAAGGGGAGGCCGCTTGGCCTACTCCCTGGGCCGACCAGCCTACTATGGGCCCCACTCCGGTCGCGCTTCGTCCACCATTCGGTTTGTTCCCTGAACTTTCAAAATTTCTGCAAATTGCTTTCCGTTTCGAATTTGAATAAAGATGCCCTGCTAAAATGTCCTGATAACCTAAAAGATAAAGTTTCACATGTTTATGCTCTTAGAAATATTTATTGCTTTTGGGATGATCAGAATGAGGTTAGAATAATGAGAACCATCTTTCTTTTATCTTGTCTATGGAGAGTGCTTTATTCCAAAATAATTAGCTAAGTTTCTCCTTTGTGATCAATAATATATCCCAACAGAGCTTTCATTGAAAATAAATTTGATTAAATGCTGCTTACTTGTATTGAGCTTTGTCAAATCTAGAGCTATGTTGAAGTTTTGTCTAAGTCTATGATCAAGATCACGTACACTGCTTTCACTAAAGTATCTATGCTCTAAGATTTTTGATCTCTGTCTCCCATATCATGAAAAAAGGTACAGCTAAAAAAAAGGAGAAAAAGCCAAAGAAAGAAAAGAAAAAAATTATGAGTGGAGAGAAAAGTGAGAGAGAGGAGAAAATGGACAAGTGTTCTACGGGTCAGAAGAACCCCCCTCTCAGAAAAAAGGCATAAAAAAGAGAAGAATAATGGACATGTGTCTGAGGGTGAGTAGGGCCCACTTCTCAAAAATAATAAGTGAGAGAGTAATAATGGACACGTGTCCGAGGGTGAGTAGAACCCAACTCTCCACAAAATAGCTGAATACCTTATTCTAAAAAATGGGAAAAGATAGAAGATTCTAAAGTCAGAGCAGTGGTTTTTAAAATTTGACACACGCACATATCTTGATCTACGACCTATGACAGGCCTCTTCATGGATACAGATTTTGACCCAGCAATATATGCAAGGTAAGTCTGCTACATCTTTACATTCTAAAAACCTCATATATATTTGAGAGTATCACAAAGGAGTAAGCAAGGCTGCATTTTCTTTTCAAAACTTATTCAAAAACTCTCCATTGACTTGATTTGAGAAATAAAGGTGATCTCTTTCTAAATATGCTCAGATATTCCCTAAGTACAGATATGACTAAGGAGTATAATTATGTTGATTCTTGTCTCTACGGTTGTAAACCATCCTTTTATCGAGCACGAGTAAAAGCCTAAGTGTGGGGGAGTTTGTTGGCACATTTTATCTATAAATATTTCCCCTCACATTTACTGGAAAAAGGACTAAAATATAATTAGATCACCTTATTAGGGTTTATATTGACAATTTCCACGAGTTTTGGTGAATCTATGAATTTACAGGGACTATTCAGAAAATATGCAAAGAAACCACTCTAGAAGACTCCAGAAGGCTCCGGAACTCAACGTGACTTAGCACCTAAGAAAGAAGCATCTAGAAGGATCAAGGACCCACCTGGCTGAAGTGGACCCCGAGGGGGGCCCACCCCAGCCCGATCGGCCTGGTGGTGGGGCCGGTCGGCCCCCCTGGCGCCAAATGGGCCCAGCTTCCGGAATGTTCTTCCACCACCTATGAGGATCAATCTAAACCACAAGTTAGGTCGGTTTGATCGTACGGTGCACGTCATCTCCTCCGGGCTATATAAGCAGACCCCCTGACCCCAGGGCAGACAACAATTCATTCTATCAGATCCTCCATGCCTATCTGAGATTAGAGCTCTAGATTAGAATTAGAGTTGGAGAGTTAGTATCAAGTTGAGAGATTAGAGCCACGATCTATTTAGATCTAGCTAATCTTGTTCGAGAGGATTAGAGAGCGGTAGAGGCGAAGCTGAAGGAAGGCCCGGACCCGTCGGTGTCTCCTCTTCATCTTCTACCTCTTGGATCAACTCCATTGGAGCCTGATCCTGAGACCTTGTGGAAAGATCGACTTCTTATTCAAGTGAGTAACATTGTTTTTATTGTTCTTACGGTTCATAACTCTCTGAGTACTTTAATTCCTGTCGCTCTTGAGTTAAAGTTGCATGTTTAGTGTAAGCGTGGTGCTTAGACTAGCTAGCTTATGAATGCCTTCTATATTCCGGATCGTGTGGTAGAAGCGGGAAGTGACCTTGTTCCCGTCTGTCCTTTGCAGTCCACCTCCCGTCTATAGAAACCGTAGGACTCCCCCCATAGATTCTCGGGAGGTTCCCTTTCCTAAGTGTGCCTTCAGACAATCACCCCATAAGAACAATATAGACATAGCTTGTGAGAATAAGAACCAGACATCCTTAAGTTTTCCTTATCTCTCTTTCTGTCAAGTCCTTGATAGCTGCTCAGTGATTAGTTGTATACCTCAGATACTCTCTTTACCATTCTCCTTGTGGATTCGATATTTAAAACCCTCTCCCGGGTGGAATGCCCACCGGTATCCGTGCGCTTGCGGATTATCCATCATAATATTTCTGTAGGCTTAACAAATACCAACACCACCTACAATCGCTCGGGCAACACCCATCAGTTGGGGAGAGTGCGGATGCACCACGGTGAGAGTCTCCGAGACTACACCAACCGCTTCTTCGAGAACCGCAACAAGCTTGCCGGCGTCAAGGATGAAGATGTCATCACCTACTTCAGGAAGGGCATCGGCAATCTCCACCTCTTCGAGAAGATTCACGACCATGGGGCCACGACCATACCTGACCTCATGGCATACGTCGACAAGCTCGTCGAGACGCAAGATGCGGTCACCCATGACTTCAAGGGTGAAGACGACAACTACATGTCGCGCAAGCGATCAGGAGAAGCCTTTACGGCAGAAGGGCCCAGCAAGTCTACCTTCCTGGCTGACGACTTCAATGTCGTCCTCGACGGCCAGTGTCAGTTCCACAAGGACGCCCAGGAAGACGAACGACGGCCGTCGCTTCGACGACCGTCAACGACGATTCGAGCCACGCTACGACAACTTCCGCCAACCTTATCGGCGCGATGACAGAGACCGCCGCGACTACCGCCGCGAAGACAATCGTGACGACCGTCGCGATGACCGCCGTGACGACCACTCCGGTGATCGCCGTGATGACCGCCGCAACGACTACCCAGGACGTCTCCAAGACCGCAGGAAGGCCTGCAGGGACCAGGCGCTTCCACCACCACCAAGTACAGGCAACCCCAACGGGGCCTTCCAGCCGTCCAACTGAACGATAAACTTCATCGTCGGAGGTCGAAAGGCAGCGGCAAGCACACGACAAAAACACTTCCGGGCGCGCGAGATCAGTCTCGTTAATATGGAAACCCCCCAACCCCTGCGGTGGTCGGAGTTTCCCATCACCTTCTCTCGAGAGGACCATTGGGTCCACATCGCCGACCCCGGGACCTACCCGATGGTCGTAAATCCAACAGTCGACGGAGCCGTGCTGCCCAAGACCCTCATCGATGGGGGCAGCAGCATCAACATCATCTTCACCGAGACCCTGAAGAAGATGAACTTCGACTTCTCCAAGATGACCTCCTACGATGAGCCCTTCTATGGGGTCGTACCCGGCAAAGCGGTCACTCCCATAGGTAGGGTCTGCCTCCCGGTCACCTTTGGCACCATGGAGAACTACCGTACGGAGTACCTGACGTTCGAAGTAGCGGACTTCCGCTCCTCCTACCATGCCATCATGGACCGTCCCATGCTGACAAGTTTATGGCCATCACGCACTACACGTATCTTCTCATGAAGATGCCAGCACCAAATGGAGTCCTCTCCATCTACGTCGACATCATCGTCTCCTTCAAGTGTGAAGCCGAGACCATCAACCTGGCAGCCATTGTCACTTGCAAAGCCGCCACAGAAGTCATGATCACCGAAGCTGCTAAGCTCGACGTCTCTGAGATACAAGTACCGCAGCATGTACCGCCCGTTGTTCATCAGGAAGATGCTGCTCAGCGACGGGTCCTTGTACAGCCGCGACTTGGCCCCTCCAGGTTCCCATGCAGCAGCTCCATCAGCTGCGCCACAAACGGGTCGCCGGCGCCGCCCTCGTGCTCGTCGTCGTCGGGGTGCCGGTACTCCTGGAAGACCTGCTCCAGGGGTGCCCTTGTACTCGCACGCGTACTTGAGGTAGTTCATCAGGTACCGGGCCAGCGCTGCGCCACCGCGGACCGGCTGCTTCACGGCGTCCGCGCGGATCAAGCTCTCCAGGTCGCAAAAGATAATGTTATCGCATTTTGATTCCATGCAAATGCAATATGGTAATAACAATGTGATCTAAACAAAAATTTTAACTTCTATTATTTTGTGCAATGTAAATAATCGGTGGTATTACAACTTTTTCTGGATAGTTTGAGCTAATTATGTCAAGTGGAAGTTCCTTCTGCCCTGGTGGTGGCCGTGGCTGTGGCCGCAACTGGTCTGCTGATGACTTGGAGGACCCTTTGCCTCGTCCTCCAGGACTTCACTTTCACCGCGAGTTCAGCTTGCCACTAGATGATCGAACGTGTGGAGCAATAGCTAATGTGGTAATGTTCTTTCCTACTTTTCATAGATTTTTTTACTATACATGAATATTGTCTAATTTTAATTACATACAATGTAGCTTATCAACAATATTAGATGGCTCAGAGAGGTTGTCGAGGATATGTGTGGTACTTCTCCTGTAGTGCAAACTGAGGTTGTTCAGAACTTCATAAGACTGCATATCTCATTGTCAGTAGGCACACCACATCTGATGGTTCCAATTGCAGCAATGGGTTCACCGTCACCTACTAGGATAACCCGAGAGAGGACCGACGTGGAGGCTTGTCTACGGGAGCTTCAGAATGTTGCTGGGTACTTTGTGTCAGACTTTTCATATTTTCGAATAAAGCAACTCGAGCTGGGAGAAAGTAATGTGGTTGCGACTACTGAGAGACTTTGTTGGCTTCATCAAATGGAAGACGTGGTATAAGATATATCCTTTTTACTCATTCTTAACTTCATGTATATGTTACATCTTTTTTAACTTTGATAAGGTTATTATCTCATCATCTTGTAGGATCTCTTTGGTTCAACCTATGCATCAATAAGCTTTTGTGCGATTATTAATCAAGTCGTGGAAATAATTGGGTTGACTTACGATGGTGGAGAGCCGTTCTTCATCAAGGATTGGAAGCACCAAGCAAATCTAACCTTCTGCAGGCCAAATCAGCCCAACGCTCCATTGTTCGATGTTTACAGTAATGTATGTTATCGTCATTGGCAAGCAAAGGAGAGTGCACTCATCCGTGCTCTAGCATATTTTGTTAAAGTTCTATGCTAGACGATTGCAGACATTAACTATGTTCCATTTCTACATGTGCATGCCGGATTAGGAAATATGTAACATGCATGGCTGCACATGCACCCTACCCTTTCTTAGCCATTTGAACTTGTACGAACTTAAGTAGTGATTGATGTACAAACTTGCACTATTGTAAGAACTATGGCGAGGATGTACCCCTACTCTTTCCTAGTAGTTGGTAATATAGCTACTTTAAATGAATGCATATTAGTGCTAGATTTGAATGGGTTATTAATTGGGAACCGCATTTTACAAATTTGGCGTGAAAAATTTGGCGGGAATGATATTTCTAGGGACGGCTGGTGCCATCACCCGTCCCTGGAAATGTCCAAGGGCGGGTGATGGCATCACCCGCTCCTGGAAAGGCTTTCCAGGGGTGGGCCATCTACCCGCTCCTGTAAACAGCTATTTGTAGCTGTGAGAGCTAGGAGCGAATGGCTAGCCTGTCCATAGAAATGCCATTTTGACCGCCCCTAGAAACCATTTCTGAGTAGTGTTTGTTCCTTGTTTGCGTGTAGAGAATTGCAGAGTTTGCAAGAAGTTCTTAAAAGGAAAAAACTTGGTGATCTCTAGTTGAAGAAAGACATGGCTGCTCCGAAGCAGATGGTTGTTAACATCACTAGGATCACTAGCAGTAGATCTAGATGGGTACTAACACATGCATTTGAGATAACAACTTGAGATCCTAAGACTAGAACATTAAACAGAGAGGGTAGAGGGGACGCAGACCATCGGTGGTGGCGACTGGGTCGGCCATGGCGTCGGTTGCGGTCGTAGGGGCGGTCACGGCTTGACGCAGGGTTTGCAGTGGCGACTCCGGCTCGGTGACGGGGTCGCGGGCGTGACGGCACTGCTCGGGTCAAGTCGGTGGCAGCGACGGCGGCAGACGAGTGGCGATGGCGGCAGCGATGGCGGAGCTTCCCTCCGCTCCAGTGCTCCTAGATCAGCTAGGGTGGTAGGTGGGGCGAGTGGCGGCATGGTGAACCTCGTGCAGAGCGCTCCGGGCCCCACCTCCTTTATATAGCACTGTGCGACAGGGGCCCACCAACCATTGATTGGTTGGGTGCCCTCGATCTGGGCGCGTGATCGACTCTATCACGGCCTTTGGGCCGTGACAGAGTAGAGATCGAACTAACATTCTCCCTCTCGATCTCTCCATATGTTTTCTTTTACTTCAGCTCTTCGCTTGGCATCCACTTCATCACAAATAAGTATACCGAGCATGGGTCATCATGATTGTCATTCCAATCGGATTAACTAGCCACAATACACCTATCTATTTTGAAGGATCATATTCTTGGGCCCTATCCAGAGATCATAGGCTTTCCCTTAAACCCATACCGGTAATATGCTCTCTAAACACACTGGGTGGTAGGCCTTTTGTGAGCGGATCCGCAAGCATAACTTTTGTTCTTTATAGTGTGATCCCAGATTTTGTCTTTCACAACATAAAACTTTATCTCAATCGGTTTGGTAGCATTACTCGACTTGTTGTTGTGAGCATAGAATACTGCCGGCTCATTGTCGCAATACATCTTTAGTGGTCTATGAATACAATCTACGAATCTCAAGTCGGGTATAAATTTCTTTGGCCATATTACCTGCCCCGTGGCCGCATGACATGCTATAAACTCTGCATACATCGTGGATGATGCAACTATTGTCTGTTTGGAGCTTCTCCACGAAATAGCTCCACCTGCGAGAGTGAATACATATCCTGATGTGGATTTTCTATCATCTCTATGTCCCCCAAAATTTGCATCTGAGTACCCTTTTATCTCTAGGGAATCATATCTTCTATATGTTAGCATGAGGTCTTTTGTGCCTTGCACATATCACAATGCTTTCTTTAGCATCTTCTCGTGTTCTATGCCTGGATTATCTTGATATCTACCAAGTACTCTGGTGATAAATGCTAAGTCAGGGCGAGTGCACACTTGTGCATACTGTAGGCTACCAACAGCTGAGGCATATGGAACCGCTTTCATTTGATTGAGCCCGTATTGGTTCCTGGGACATTAAAAATTCCCAAATTTATCACCCTTGACTATAGGATCAGGTGTGGCTTTACAAAGCATGCATATTATACTTCTTTAGGATCTTCTCCAACTATGCCTTTTGTAATAATACTAAAACCCTATTTCTTCTATTTCGGTGAATTTCTATGCCTAAAACATATGAGGCTTCACCAAGATCTTTCATATCAAAATTTGAGGACAAAAACTTCTTTGTTTCTAGTAGTAGTCTGACATCACTACTAGCAAGCAAGATATCATCCACATACAGGATTAGGAAAATGAATTTCCCATTCTTGAACTTTGCATAGACACAGTTGTCCTCTACATTCGCTTCAAACCCAAATTTCTTAATTGTGTCATCAAACTTTATATTCCATTGTCTAAAGGCTTGCTTTAAGCCATAAATGGATTTCTTTAAGCGGCATCCCATACTTTCTTTGCCTCCCATACTTTCTTTGCCTTTCACAACAAAACCTTTGGGTTGAGTCATGTAGACATCTTCATACAGATCTCCATTCAGAAATGCCGTCTTTACATCCATCTGATGCAATTCTAAATTGTAATGAGCCACCAAGGCCATTATGATTCTATAAGAATCCTTACATGAGACTGGAGAAATGTCTTAGTGTAATCTATCCCTTCTCTTTGCGTAAAGCCCTTGACCACAAGTCGCGTCTTATATTTTTCTATGTTCCCTCTAGAGTCATATTTAATCTTGTAGACCCATTTACAACCTACTGTTTTGGCTCCTTTAGGAATTTCTTCTAAGTCCCAAATTCGGTTGGCACTCATTGATTTCATTTCTTCTTGCATGCCTTCAAGCCATTTTTGAGATTGAGCGCTTCTCATGGCTTCTTCAAATGTTGTGGGGTCACCCCCATTTGAATTTCTTCACTGTTATAAACTTCATAATCGTCAGGGATAGCTAGCTTTCTGGCTCTTTGAGACCTTCTTGGGGCCTCAACAGCTGGCACCTCTGATACTTGGGACTATTGTGGTTCTTCTTGTGCAACAATTGGTTCTGTAGGATCCTGAGGGACATGTTCCTTATTTTCATTCATTGTTCACACTGGAGAACTATCAACAGGTTCTGGCACCACAGTGGGTTGCACTGCAGGCACCGAAACAACTGGCAGCACAAAAAAGGGTTCTTGAACCATCGGAGTGGGTGTGTATACCCGCTTCTCTTCAAGATCAATTTCTCGAGCTACCATGCTCCCCCTAATCATCTCATTCTCTAGGAAGATAGCATGTTTCATTTGCACAAACTTTGTTTGTCTGTCAGGACAATAGAAATGATAACCTTTAGACATTTCCGTGTAGCCAATGAAATGGCAGCTTACTGTCTTGGAATCTAGCATTCTAATATTTGGGCAGCCCCACACACGCATATATCTAAGGGAGGGTTCTCTACCCATCAACAGCTCATATGGCATTGTAGGCACTGACTTGCTAGGTACTTTATTTAGAATGGGAGTGACGGTCTTCAATGCCTCCATCCACTAACTTACTGGTAAAATGGAGTAACTTATCATGCTTCTAACCATATCCATCAAGGTACGGTTGCATCTTTCAGCTACTCCATTTTGTTGTGGTTCACCCGGTGTACTATACTGGGCAACTATGCCATTATCCTGCAGAAACCTTGCAAAAGGTCCAGGAACTTGGGCCATATGGAGTATGTCGACCATAGTACTCCCCCCATGGTCGGATCTTACTATCTTTATCTTTAAGTTGTGCTGATTTTCTACTTCAGCTTTAAAGATCTTGAATTTATCCAATGCTTCTGACTTCTCTTTGATTGGCATAGGAAAAGGACCGCATATGTCTGTGTGAATTATTTCTAAAACTCTTGTGCTTCGTTTAGCGTCTTTCTTTATTTGCTTAACATACTTGCCTTTAATGCAATCAATGTATTGTTCTAAATCTGAAAATTCTAATGGCGGAAGAATTGATCCTTCTACATAAGGGCCTGAAATTAAAATTCAGAAACGGTGAGAACATAATATAATAAATATTGCATGTATCAATTTAACTTTGGTAAAAATTAACACATACAACATACTTCTACATTAATTCTATATCATCTTTGGGCAGAAAATAGAATCAACGCATGAAAACTCTTAACTAAAACAGTTTACAATATTGCAATTAACAGCTTTGGCCAGAAAATAACAAGATCATAAATTTACTCATAAAACATTTCTTCTTCTCTAATTAAATATCCCTTTGGTTCAATTTAACTAGAGAATAAACTAAGCAGCGGAAAACATGAAAATATCCATTAAAAAAGCTAATTTCCAGAAGCATTTTACTCTCTGTGAAAATTTATCCCTTTGGTTCAAAATTTAAACAGACATTTAAACTTGAAAAAATAGACAAAAAACATCAAAAACATTCAAATTTGCTTATGAAAATAACAAAACTTAATGCAAGAGAGCACTGTTCAAGCCCTCTTTTCGTCCCAAATTAAGAATTTCGCCCACGGCCGGCCTTAACTCACCCATCTGGGCCTTAGGCTGACCGTACCACGCGGGACGACAAGACGCGCGGTACAGGCCATGGCCCAGCAGGCCCCATAGCTTTTTACCGTCCCGTTCAGTCCTTTTCTGCAGCCGTCCACCTCTATAACTCACTCTCCATCCACCGCGAGGGAGTGGGGGACCCGTGCACAGTGCGTGCAGGCCGGCACGGGGAGCGCTAACTATCCCGGTGCCCTGTAGCGATCTGGACCATGGCGTACAATATGGCGTGCTGTGCTGCAGCGTCCGCACCATCAAATCTGGCGTTCCGTGCGCTTTGGCGCACAGCGGTGCGGTCAGCCTTAGGCCCAACAGCCAATGCCTGGGCCGCCAAACCGGTCCATAGTCGAACCCCGCCTGGGACAAATCTGGCCTGCGAGCCACCGGCCGTCGAGAGCTGTCAATCGCCACCGGTTGGCATCGGAAGGTCGTCCGTGCATCTCGCATGAACAAAACCGCCGCGTCGGTCAGCTCCCTTAACCTCAGTCTCATTTTCCTCCTCCCCTGCATCTCTCGCGCGCCGCACTCCGGTGGCTTCGTGCTGGGGCTCTGCCCGCAGTCGGCGTCCCGCCGGCGATGGTGAGGAGCGACGGAGCGACGCCGCCAGCCCTAGGCTGCAGCGGACTCCCCCCTCCTTTTCTTTCTGTCTCGCTTTCGCTTCCCACTCTCTCATGAGCAGAGAAGCAGGCGGCGGTGACGGCCATGGTGGCGCCGCCTCAAGCCTCCTGGGTGGCGCGCATGATCCTCGGAGCACGCCGCCATCCAGTGGGCTTGTGGCCGGCACTAAAACTCGCGGGCACGCTGCCTTCTTGCAGGTGTGCCGCAGCTCTGGCCGGGTCAGGTTCTTCCCGCGCGCTGGCGAGGCGGTGCCGGGTCCTTCCCGCACGACGGCGGTGATGGAGACCCACAGGTGGGCTCCTTTCCTTTCCCGATTTGCATTTCTTCCCATAACCTCGAGCAGATTTAGGGTTAGGGTTAGGGTTAGGATTTTGGGGACTTTTCTGGTTTTCTTCTTCGATTTGCACCGAATTTTTCCTTTTCCATTGTTCCTTCCCCCTAGATCTTATGATTCGGGGTCTCTTTCTTTCTTTTATTCACTGGCTACCCAGGATCTAAAGATCTACTAACTAGACAGGCGTCTGATACCATTGTTAACATCACTAGGACCACTAGCAGTAGATCTAGACGGGTACTAACACATGCATTTGAGATAACAACTTGAGATCCTAAGACTAGAACATTAAACAGAGAGGTTAGAGTGGACGCAGACCACCGGTGGTGGCGACTGGGTCAGCCATGGCGTCGGTCACGGTCGTAGGGGCGGCGTGGCTTGACGCAGGGGTTGCAGTGGTGACTCCGGCTCGGTGACGGGGTCGCGGGCGTGACAGCACTACTCGGGTCGGTGGCAGCGACGGCGGGAGACGAGTGGCGGCGGCGGCGGCGGTGGCGGAGCTTCCCGTCGCTCCAGTGCTCCTAGATCAGCTAGGGTTGTTGGTGGGACGAGTGGCGGTGCGGTGAACCTCGTGCAGAGCGCCCCGGACCCCACCTCCTTTATATAGCACTGTGCGACAGGGGAGGGTAGAGTGGACGCAGACCACCGGTGGTGGCGACTGGGTCAGCCATGGCGTCGGTCACGGTCGCAGGGGCGGCCGTGGCTTGACGCAGGGGTTGCAGTGGTGACTCCGGCTCGATGACGGGGTCGCAGGTGTGACGGCACTACTTAGGTCGGTGGCAGCGACGGCGGGAGACGAGTGGCGGCGGCGGCGGCGGTGGCGGAGCTTCCCGCCGCTCCAGTGCTCCTAGATCAGCTAGGGTTGTTGGTGGGACGAGTGGCGGTGCGGTGAACCTCGTGCAGAGCGCCCCGGACCCCACCTCCTTTATATAGCACTGTGCGACAGGGGTCCACCAACCATTGATTGGTTGGGCGCCCCTGATCTGGGTGCATGATCGAGTCCGTCTAAAGATGGCAACGGGCATGACGCCCGCGGATACTGGCTTCCTACGCCCGCGCCCGCCACCCAAAATCCGCGCCCGCGTCCTCCACCCGCCACGGATAGGAAACCACGCTCGCGCCCGCTATCCGCGGGCATTTCGTGCCCGCGGGACCACGTGTAACCGCTAGATTGAGCATATATAGATCGATAACAATTAACAAGTCCACAAGAGAGATAAAAGATATAAATTCACAACAATGGCTCACACTTCACATCAATAAGATTAAACATAGTCATTCAACATTATTTGTTCCACACGCAGACGCGCACAAGACTAACGAGATGCAAGGGCCTGTTTAGTTGGCAAACAAAAAAATTTGGGGTCCCTTTCGAGGCCTATTAGGAGGATTAAATATAGACTAATTACAAAACTAATTACACGAATGGACGGGAAATCGTGAGATGAATCCATCAAGCCTAATTAATCCATCATTAGAGATTGTTTACTGTAGCACAGCGTTGTCTAATCATGGCATAATTAGGCTTGTTAGATTCGTATCGAAAAATTAGGTAGGGGTTATAGAATGGGTTTTGTCATTAATCAACATTTAATACTCCTAATCAGTGTCTGAAGATTGATGTGACGGGTAGTTGGGAAAAAATCTGGGAACTAAAAAGGCCCCAAGTATGCAACCAGCCAAACATACATTGTTCGATAACAAACAGAACATCAAATAAACATAATTAGTTCATTAGTCGGAATCCGCTGTTGTAATGCAAGATTCTTCCTTCATTTCTTCTTCAATATCTTCAAGGCATGACCAGAAGCTATTGAACTTTCCATCAGCCCCATCTACAATCAATAATAAGCATTAGTTGTTGCATATACAATCTTTGGATCAGTGTGAATGCACAATTGTTTACCTTTGAGAGTGTGATGAAGCCAGCTTTGGCCACACATCAAAGCTTCCAACATTTTAGGAGTAAGACGGCTTCGATGCTCACTAAGAACCCTGCCACTGGTGCTAAAAGCTGCTTCAGATGCAACAGTAGTGATTGGAATAGCCAAGATGTCACGAGCAATCAGCCTCAAAGTAGGATAACGAGTTCCCTCCAATTTCCACCAACCAAGATATCAAAGTAGTCATTCTGATCATGAGGAAGAGATTCTTCTTCCAAATAGCGATCCAACTCATTCTTACTTCTAACAAAGCTAGTGGTCTTCTTATTTGCAGCAAGAGTTTTAAAATTTTCCAACACAGCAGCTGCATTAACTGAAGATTGTGCACCACTAGATGATGTACCCACAAAGTCATGCTCTTTCACATGGTAGTGTTTCATCAAATCAGTAAGCAATGCATGGGCCTCATTAACATATTTCCCAGCACCTTCTTCACCAAAAATGGCAATATAACAAGCATGTAACATTGTCATCTTAAGACGTGGATCAAGAATAACAGCAACAGCCATAAGACCATGGATATCCGTAAAATACTTGTCATACTTTTCAATCATGGCATTAGACATATCCCTAATGGTTTCATCTTCATAAAGACTCCATGAGTTGATAGCAAGTTTAATTTCACACACTTTAGGGAAGAAAAGATTAGCTGTCACATACTTTGTTCCAGAAAACAATTCGGTGAGGTCATAGAACAATTTCAGTTTGTCACAAACAGTAGTAGCAAATTCCCAATCAACTTCTGATGGACAGACATAGTTCTTATCTAGCTGACCCAAGCGTTCAAAAACTTTACGGTAAGGTATAGCAATAGAGAGCATGATGTAGGTTGAGTTCCATCTAGTTTTGCAATCTAGGTGTAACTTCTTGCCCAATTCTACATTTTCATCTAGAGCAGTTTTCTCAAACTTTTCATACCTCTTTGGTGTAGCAACCCAATAAGCAACACTGTCTCGGATGTTTGTAACCGATGATTCAATAACTTGCATGCCATCTTTGACAATGAGATTGAGAATGTGTGCGCAGCACCTCATATGCAGCCATTTTCCTTTAACCAGCATATTAGATGCCCCAAGCCTTGTCTCCATTAAGCCAATCATGCTATCATTGGTACTGCCAATTGTCAAGGGTCACAGTTGATACCCTCTGATCAATATCCCAGCTCTGGAGACATTTGTGCAATGCATCACATATAGCCTCTGCAGTATGTGGGCATGGCACATATATGAACCTACACAAAATGAGTAAACAATTGACATAAGTAAACAATTGACATAAGTAAACAATCTGGACAGCAAGCAATGAGTTAATGGAAAGCAACCAAAAAACAGATATTCACCTCAATATGCAGCTTTTAAGCGTCCATGAATCATCTACAAAATGTCCAGTGACTGCCATATAACCTCTTTTCTGATTGTCAGCTGTCCACAGGTCAGTGGTAATAGCAACACGACAATTGGTCCTTTGCAAGAATATCCTAGCTTTCCTTTTCTCTCCCTCATAGAAACTCATAATGTCCCGTGACAGAGTAGAGATCGAACTAACAATGGTGTCGTCCATATGGGCATGTGGAGCAACCACTCTCCGTCCATGTCGTGTGCTATGGCATGGTGGCGGCGTTAGTTGTCCTGGGCGATAGGAGTTGCGCCCAGGGTTCACAATTTCGCCCGAAATATCGCGATAATCCAGAAATTTCAGTTTTATCGGTGGGGTCCAAAATTTTTTTTACCAGCCGAGATTAATTTTTTACCGGCCGAAATTCACTACAGGAGACGGCGCCTTTGCCGAGAGCCTGATGCTTTCGGCAAAGGGCACATTACCCTCGGCAGAGCCTTTGCCGAGAGGATGCTCTCGGCAAAGTGCTCTCTGCAAAATTCTACCGGCAAAGAGCTCTTTGCCGAGAGCCACGTCAGATACTCTCGTCAAAGGTGTGCCGAGAGGCCCAGCTAGCTCTCGGCAAAGACTTTTGGAAAACAATAAAAAAAGAAAAAGAACAAACAGGCTGGCCTCCACGGGCCCACCCGCCGGCCGCCGTGGCCCACCGCCGCCGCCGTCGCCACGCACGCCGCCGGACCTCCGCGGCCGCTGTTGGTATTTCTTAACCTCAACACTAGTGGCGCGTCTAGCGTGAGCGTGTAAGGAACACCCGGGTACACTGACGAGTGCGAACTAATCCGCAAGCGCACGGATACACCATTGTAGCACTTCTCCCTAGAAGTATTCCAAAGGGTATCGAATTCAAGGAACGGTTTGGGGTACTCTACGAGTGACTATCCAAGGACACAGGATCCTGCTAAGGTAGGTGAGAGATGTGGAGTCTTTGTAGGCTCTCGGTTCTAGAGGGGAACAAGCTCATGTAAGGATCTCGCTTCGGACACCGGCCCCTCCTGTCTATAACAGTTGGTTCACGGCAAATGGTCGCCTACACGCTGTATCCGAACGTGGGGGATTTCAGAGGGTCCAACGGCTGTCACTACCGCGGCCTACCCCAAGACAAAGCCGTGGGATACAGGGCATTCGAAGGATAACCCGTAGTCTAGACACCACGTCTACACCACCGATTACTACTATAGCACGACTACGTCTGACGTCCCGTAGAAACACTATAGCACTCTGTATAAATACGGAGCGACGAACCCGCGAGAACGAGCTAGACCTTACTCATCATTGAATCGATTGGCACAAGGAGATATGATTGACACTTTGAACTAGATTAGATATGCATGAGACTCACTATATTCTAATTGACGGGCAACCACACAAACGGAATGCAGAATTAATCACCTAGTCAACTAGATCAAAGGATCGTGCCACGAAGAACACGAGCCTCTAAATGATGAACAGATGAAAAACTCAAGAACATATCACCCATGCATGAGAGCAACTTTAGTCTAATTAGAATATACTGAAATACTCACTTTAGTCTAAATGAAGAACAACATCGTTCACGAGGTACAAGGGGACGATGGATGATGAACGGATCATCACCACCTCACCTCTGCTCATCCACACACTCCCTCTCTACCTAGCACCACCTAAGCTAGATCCTCCACACACACACACTCATGGTGGGATGAGGTTTCACCTCCACCAAGAGAGAATGAGAGGGGGAGAAAGAGGCAAAGGTGAGAAGTTACCTTCAAGTTTGTTGTCCTCTTCTTACCCCCTCCTCTCCTATTTATAGGCTGAGCACCAGTGTGTGAGCACCCCAAACACCCCCGGATTGGAGTCAGGAGCCAACGAGGGACCAGCACGTGGAAGGCCAGGATTGGCCGGGCCAAAGGCGGTTCGGCCGACCCCTAGGTGGGCCCCCTCGCCTTGTGCTTCCTCCAGGTGGCTAGCAGGTGGGTCCTTAGGTCGGTTCTTGATGTCCACACGGTTTTGAGGCAGTTTGGGTGCTCTGGTGGGCCACAGTATCCATGTGATGAACACGTGGCGGCTTCTGATTCGCCGAAGCTTCCTCTCTTGGATTGATGACGTCATGGATCCAGGGGATGCTTACCTGGCAGACCCTCATTGGCTGATCCTGAATTGCTAGGATCATGGAGGTGTGTTTTCTCCTCATTTCTTATACTAAATACCTACATTCAACTTTGCATAGCCACTTGAGGAAATTGTTAGTTTAAGCTCCTATTCTACTGTGGATGCATAGTTCTCATGATAAAATGCAGGGTTTGACGGCCTTAAATTAGCTACTTAACAGCCGTCAACAACTGCCACCTGTGCCGTCCGCCGCCACCCTGGCCCGCAGCTACCGCCTGGAGGAGGAGGAGGCCGGGTCGCCACGCCTGGAGGAGGAGACTGGGCCACCACCCTCGAGATGTGCCGCCGCGCCGCGATGAGTGGTCGCGCCGCGCCGGGAGGAGGCCGGGCCGCGCCGGGGGGAGAGGCCGGGCCGCCGCGCCGCGCCGGGAGGAGAGGCCGCGCCGTGCCACGCCGGATCCGCTGCCACGCCGAGCCGCGCCGGGAGGAGGCCGCGTCGCGCCGAGCCGCGCGGGGAGGAGTGGCCCACCGCCGCGCCGGATCCGCCGCCACCGCTCTCGCCCCGCCGCTGCTCCTCGCCACGAGGTGAGGGGCGAGCGGAGGGGGGAGGAGGGGGACGGCGCGGCTGCGCCGGCGGGAGGACGGGGAGGGAGGCGGCGGAGCGGCGGCGTTGAGGGAGAGAGAGGAGAGGGTACGACGGCGGCGGCGTGAGAGGGAGGGAGTGGGAGGCGCAGGCGGAGGGGAGGGGGATTTATATGATTAGGGTTCGGAGGGGAAAGTGGGCCTGGAGTGGGTAGGTGGGCCGGCGTGGAGGGGTTGGTGGGCCGGCGCGGTAATGGGCTTGTGGACCGGCTGCCTTTGCCGAGAGCCTGGACACGTGGCTCTCGGCAAAGAAGGCAATTTACATCAAAATAATTTTCCAGGCTCTAAACGATTTTAAATTAAAAAAATTTTAAATATAAGTTTCATAACTTTTTAAAACATACAACTTTTATATTGGGAGTTTCTCCATCCGAGGTCGTTTACAAAATTCAAATTTCAAATTTGAGAGATTCAAACTTAGTTTTTCATTCACAATATGATCCCTAATAAGAAAGTTGAAAACAACAAAGTTTCATAACTTTTCAAGGTTAACAACTTTTATTTAGAATGTTTGGCCATTCGAGGTCATTTGAAAATTTCAAATTTTCAAATTTGAGAAATTTCAGACGTATTTTTCGTCGACCAAAGTAATTCAAATTAAAAAAGATTCAACTACAAAGTTCTATAACTTCTGAAGATTGACAACTTTTATTTTGGTCATTTGCTCATTCGGCATAGTGGTAGTAACAATCTTCACAAATCTTATATACCCTCTCATATAGTTTCATAAAACTATATAAGAGATATAGGTTTTTGTAAACAAAATTATTACCACTTTATCAAATGAAAAAACAACCCAAATAAAAGTTGTGCATCTTGATAAGTTATGAAACTTTGTAATTGGAAACTTTTTTATTTGAATTAATTTACTGCTTTAAAATTTGATTTTAATTTATGTTTGCTGAGAGCCAAAGGCAAAGCTCTTGGCAAAGAGCTCTTTGCCGAGAGCCATATTTGGCCATCGGCAAAATAGCTCTTTGCCGAGAGTTTTGCACTCGGCAAAGAGAGTTCTGCCGACGGGCATCTTTGGCCATCAACAAAATAGCTCTTTGCCGAGAGTCTTTTCTGACTCTCGGCAAAAAGCGCCTTTGCCGAGAGCATTTTCTTTGGCTCTCGGCAAAGCCCGTGGCTCCCGGCAAAGACGCGGTTTCCAGTAGTGATTATTTTTAAATATTTTTCGTGAAAAATATTTTTTAAAAATAATAAAAATAAAAAAATAATATTAAAAAATTCTGAAATTCCCCCTTTATCGCTGGGGTCCGAATTTTTTATTTTACCGTAAATAAAAACCTTGGTTGCTCCTCGGGGTCGCAGGACGAAGAAGATGGTCGTGAAATCCGAGCTGATCATCGTTTGTGGGTTTGCAGGACTCCTCGCCGCCGGTACCTGACTTAACACCCAAGCGACGTATACAGAAATACTCATCCCTGCAGGCAGGTGCGTATACAGTGTATACACTATATATCGCATGCATTTTGCTCTTTCCAGCTTTCAGGATCTGGTTCGTGACTGTTTCTGCCAGGCGGCCGGCCGACAGGTCGCTGGGCACGGCGGCGGGCCTGACGAAGCTGCTGCCGATGGGCACGACGATGGCGTTCCAGACGATGGCGCCGGCCTTCAACAGGTGCGGCACGTGCGGCAAGCACGAGGTCATCAACGTCGCCTTCACCTGGTGGCTCATCGGCTTCCTCGCCGTGCTCTGCGCCGTGCTCAGCTTCACCGACAGCGTCCACGGCAGGGACGGCCACACCTACTACTACGGGATAGCCACCCCTAGAGGCATGTGGCTCTTCAACCACGAGGCGAAGGACCTGGATCTGGCCGGCGAACTGAGGGAGAAGCGGTGGAGGTGGCGGGACTGGCTGCACGCCTTCTTCAGCGCCGGCGTGTTCTTGACCCTCGCCTTCTGCGACGCCGGCGTGCAGAGGTGCCTGGTCCGTTCCGACGCGGAGGAGTGGCAGGAGTTGCTTGCCAACCTGCCGCTGGCCGTTGGGTTCCTCGCCAGCTTCGTCTTCATCATCTTCCCCTCGGAGAGGAACGGCATCGGCGTAGAGACTGCCCCGCACACGGCCCCCGCCGGAGGGCAGGCGCCTGCCCCGCCGCCGCAGCGCAACACAGGTGAGCCCGCCTCTGCAGGGTCGCAACTGCAGCAGCTGCAGGCAAGAGCTCTCTCCAGAGCCAGACCACGAGCGCCATTAGGCGTGTTGCTCCGTCGAACCAGTAGCCACGATGAGCTCGACTCTGTCGTCTGAAATCGTCGATCTCAGTAGCGGCTGGTATGTTAAGAGCGCGCTTGCTTGTTTGTTTGTCTTTATTATAGTATGTAATTAAATTAAATAAAGCCTGCCGGAATCGAACTAAGGAGCGATCGAGGCGGCGCGCGTGTGTCCTTCCCCAACAAAAACCTTCATTTATCACTGTTTCAGATCTCCATTCCAGTGATCTGATGTTCATACATACTAGTGTATAACAAATTCATTTGTAGCCAGATTATCTTAAGACTGTTGGCAAAAAAAGTTAAACTAGTGCTAGCTGATGCGCATCTCGTGTGTGTCTGTCTTCGTGTGATGTTCACTCTGAATGTACCTATAGTACTGCATGTCGAGCCGGCCGGGGATCCAAATCAAGGCATCTACTAAAGCTACTTTGTTTTGTGAGCAAAGGCATATCACTGCTAGATATGGCCGATGGTGCATGTGTACTTTTGTTGCTGGTTGTACTACTGCATTGTGCGGTGTTGAGAGTGTACATGGAAATAACATGAATACTGAAAGGTTTCTATATATGCCGGCCTTTGCATGGGTGTCTATTACTCTATCCGTTTGAAAATACAGGTCGTTTTCGTTTCGTCCTAATAAGCTAGTGGGAGTACATTTTCACTTTAACAACCCAATTTGCTATGTTCTTTTTTCTTTGGAGAAGTGGGCAGTCGCAATTCAGTTTAGCAAGAGGCTGACAGACAAAACAAAGGGTCAAATTACATAGCATCTAGCCATGATAAAAATAGATTGATGATGATATGGTCAGGCTCATATCCTGCCATGCAAATGTCGTAAAACCTCAAGCAAGCTTGAAAGCGATCTTCCATGACGCGCGCTATACTAGGAATTCTAGCTCCATGCCACAACGATGAATATCTCCATAAAAAATACTGGCTGAAATGTTCCTTTCCCTATTCAAAACATACATATGGAACCAGTTTTGGGTGAGCGTCCCACTGGATTCTAATAGCAAATTAAACAAGCAGGTGATGCTAATCGAACATTCAAAGAAACATGATTTACTGTTTCCTCTAAATCGTCCATGCAGAGAACACAACTATATCCAGATTGAAGGAAGGTATTCCTGTAACTATTTTTCTTGTGTTGAGCCGACCATTGAGAAGAAGCCGGGCAAATAACCAAGGTTTTGGCATGCACTTTCATTTCCAAAGCCATTGCAATGGTTTTGCCACAATAATTATGTTAAAACCATTACGTTGTTAATGGTATAATCTGGGATAATGCAGAGCCATCATTTTGTTAGAGATGAGATTATCCCTAGACTGACTGTATAACCAAAGCCCGGTGTAGGTGGCTATATATATAGGCCTATATATATTATATATAGTAACACAAGCCATTGCAATAGGTTTTCTCCGAAGTCACACACTTAATATGTCCTTCCACAAACTTACTTCTTTGGCCAAGTACGTGTGTGACTTCGGAGAAATAGTTAGTGTTTCAGATGCATGAGATGAACTCATTGCAAGTCCTTCCTGTTGTAGAATGGGGCGGACCTAGTATGTGGACATGGGTGTACATCTGTACACCCAATAATTTTGACACAAAAATTATATTAGGTAGGCATATACATACACATATACTCATATTCAGCCAATCTGTGTGCATTTGAGCCAAAATAAACACAACAGTCCACTCCAAATGCTCTCATGTTTGGGCCAGCTTGCTAGAGTGCTAGGTGTCGCCTGCCTGCTCCAACTGAACGCACACATGGTTGCATTTGCAATTTGCAAGAAGACATTGGCTTTCATCGCCTCATCGGTCATCCCCGGTCATCCCCTAGCGTTCTTTTCCTCTGTTCTTCTCAGTCTGACATAGGTTCGACTTGGGCAGGTGTGCCATGGAGTAGGCTACATAGGGTGTGTGTGGGGGTGCGGCTGCTGCTGGTGCCATGGAGTACTCCACATAGGTTTGAAACTTTGTCGTGTGCCTGGCTGCGGCACATGGCAAAGCCGCCGTCTCCGTCTCCCGCCTGCCCTGCGCCATCTGGTGCGTTATTTTGCCGTGTTCTAACCATGGCACACGGCAAAGTTGTTTGTCGTATGCCCGATAGAAAACACACGGCAAACTTCTCTTTGCCATCGCTCTGGCTGCCGTCGGGGTTTTGCCGTACGCTACCAACGGCAAAGATTTTGCCGTGTGCGTTAGGGTCGTTGCCGCAGGCACACGGCAAACTACCCGATTCCTGTAGTGACCGCCGAGGAGGCCATAGCGGGCACTGGGCAGGCTAAGCCGTGTGTGCCAGCGACGATTGTATGAATTTCACCACAGCAGAAGTCCATGAAGTGCAAATTAGCAATAGAATAATTTGCTCCAGTTGATGTTTGTCAAACACATCTCGATCAGTCATTTAGTTATACAAGGAGTTGAAGCAATGAAGCTGCGTATCTTCATGGCATATTCATCACTGATGTGTGTAGGGATGAGAGGTTTGGCAAAGTTAAGAGCATTTCTGAGCTTTTATTATTGCTTGTTGAAACAAAGAAGGATGTCATGCACTCACATACAAGCTCTTGAACTAATGCTACTGCCGGTTGCAACAGCAAATGTTCAAAGAGAATTTTCAGTAATAAACTTTGTGAAGAATAAGCTTAGAAATAGTATTTAGATTAATACTTTAATGATTATTTTGTTTCATTTGCTGATAAAGCAATAATATGTGATGTTGTATGAATTAAGGAGCCATTTGCCCTCTATCGTTTTGCTTTATGGTGGACCCAATCTGAAAATCCTGCGTCCGCCAGTAGAATTCATCCAAGTGCTTAAAGCATCATTTTGCACAGTAAGGTTCATAACCCCAATCCAAATTAAGGCATAGGTGCATGTCCAATCATGGATCCAAATTAACGCATCTAGTTGTTCTTTTTTATATAAAAGTGTATGTATGAATAAAGCCTGCTGGAATCGACTAGGCTGATTTTGTGTGTCCCTTTTGACCCCTCGAGAACTTTTATCACTATTGCATATGATCGATGGCGTGTACTTTTGTTCCGGTCTTCTGATTTTACTGTTGTGTTGAGGGCGGTGTGTATACAACCTTAAGCTTGAAACAAGTATTAAAAAAAAACCCTTAAGCCTGAAACCAGGCTTCCAGGATGGCATAGATGTTCTCCGCAAAGCTATATTAGGTTGTTTCTTGATTTTTTTTCTCCGCGAAAAAAAAACTAGCTGAAATGGTCCTTTGCCTCTAGAAACATGTGGGACCACTTCAGGTGACTGTCCCAATGGATTCCATTAGCAAACCGGTAGGAGATGCTTGTCGAACAATAGAAGAATACATGCTTTACCTAAATCGTCCATGTAGAGAACACATTTATATCCAGATTGAAGGAAGACATTTATTCTCCTAAAGATGTTCCTTGTGTTGAGCCGACCATTGAGAAGAAGCCAGGCAAAGAACCTCAGTTTTGGCATGGATGCAATTGCATTTCCAGAGCCCTTGCAATGTCTTGGTGCAATTGTTAAAAAGTAGAGAGTCAGAGCGAGACAAATGACAGAAATGAATGAATGGTTGTATTGATCTCATGAAGTTTGTACATATATATGCATGGTGAAGAGGCACCACGAAGGGCTTCATGTCTGTTCGGTGTAAAGAGACATGTCCATTAGGACTTGTGGCCGCTCGCACCCTTTGGAATAAGATCACATAATAAACATTCCCCCCTTGGTCAATTCCAGCTTCATGTGATCATCATGTAGTTATGTTAGCAATTCCTCCGAGAAAGATCCCGTGGGAAAAAATCGAGGAACACTTACTAGGTAAACTCCTCAAAACCTAGTGGGAAAAAAATAAGGAGAAGAGCCATAGTATATGATTGCTCTATTCAGACCTCTATTGAAAAAAACTCATAGTATAGTCCAAAAAATAATGATATGTCTGTAGCCATCACCTCTAAAACCCCAGTGGGGATAAAATAAATGATGAGACATATAGGTTAGGTTTATATTTCTCCAAGATAAATCTTGTGGAAAATCTGAGAAGTATATAGGTATATTGGGCAAACTCCTCAAAAATCCAAGGGAAAAAATAAGGAGAAGAGCCACGATATATATTTTTGCTCCATTTGAACTGTTGCGAGTTAAACTTATAGTTTAGTTCAATGAACAATCATAAAGTATCATCCTTAAAAACCCCAATGAGAAAAATAGATGATACAACATAAGACCTTGTGTCGATGTAGTCTCATTAGAAACTTTGAATGGAAACCCAAAAGGGGCAAACTCATACAAAGAAAAGAGTACGTACAACATGATGTAAAAATAAGTTATGGATCAAAAGAGAGAACTCCCCGTGATACTAGCAAATCTCTAAGTCATCTCATACCAATCTCTTAAACACATTTGAAAATCTACACTACTAATGCACCATATTTTTCTTTCCTACATCCACACCATCCAATACCCCCCAGACATGCCCTATTCTTTGTCCACACCAATCTGTATACAAAAAACGAGATCTCTTCTCATCCCTTCTTTTTGTTACTCACTCATATCCAACGGCCGATGTTAAATGCATCATCCCGGTACCTCTTCAGTCTTCACCGCCCGCACGCATTCGAATCCGTGACCACGCACACCTCCCGCTTGCGCATGACAAGCCCGGTAGCCCCGTTGCCCTTGCCCCCGAGTCCCCGCCCGGCGCCGTTCATCCGCCGGTCGTGTGCCGCTGCTCCACCCCCAGCGCGGCAGCCGCGGCGCCCCAACTCCACCCAGCGGCCGTGCGCCATGCCAACCCAACAGTAGCACATGGTGGGCCCTGTGCTGTTCGTTTTCTTTTCACCGTACGGAGATTATGCAGCCATCGTCGGCGTGCCGCTGGCACGAGCGGCGCGGAGGGCGGTGCACGGCGGTGCGAGGGACGGCCAGCAGCGGCGACCTCCTTCTCGGGAGCGGCGGCGATGCGGGCTTGGGATCCCCTCAGCTCGATGCTCCACCGCCGCCGCCGCCGCCGCCGCCGGGCTGAGGCTCTGGCGGCCTGCACCTCCCAGCCCGCGCACCTCCCGGAACCTGGAATTGGCATTCCTCGGCGATTCCGCGCGTCTCCGCCTGTCCGCGATTCCGCCCCTGCGTATCTCCTCCATTCCTCGACCCCCGCAGCTGGCAGCCCCGCCTCTGCTGATCTGCAATCCCGCACGGCCCAGCTGGATGGGTGACGACGTGCGGCCCCATTTTCTGTGCTCTGCCCAGGTAGCTATCCATCTACTGGCCTTCCCTTCCCCCCTGCTCTGCTGCTTGTGCTTGCTCTGCTCTACGCATCTGCTGGTTGCTTGACTGATTGAGTGCTTGCGCTTGGCTCTGTTCCGTCTTCCCTCTCCTCTGCTGCTTGTACTTTGCTGTGCTCTGCTCTGCAGTGTAAAATCGTGTGCTCTTGTTCCTTGCACTGTAGCCAACGAGGACAATGGAGAGTGCAGCTTATTGTGAAGAATATGCTTTCGAGTAGTTGCTGCATATTGTGAAGAATAATTAATAGTAGGTTTAATTTAGCACAAAGTCTTCTAATTAGATCAATCATTGCTTTTTTATGTGTTTAGATTAATTATTTTTGTTTGTTTGTTTATTTCAATGTCCCTTAACTATGTATTAACCCATCCATGTGTTTCTATCTCACACAAACTTGTACTGAGTTAAGGAACTCTTTGTTCTGATTTTTAGACAATATAACTTTTTGGAGCACGTAAACAACATATAAAATGTTGTACGTAGGTAGTAAATGATACTTCTTTTGACTTTCAGACCTTTCCAAAACACGGTGGAATTGTTGAAGATGGAAGGGAGAACCTTATTTTTCAGGTATGTCGTGTCTGTTGCTTCCTTGCATGCTGCATGCACTGCAGATATATTTTAGGAATAAAATTTATAAAGATTTCTTTTGTAGATTTAAACACTGCCATGCATTTCTGCAGGCCAAAATTTCTGTTTTTGTACACTCTGGCTAACTCCACCTATGTTTAGATTGTCTCAACATAGCAGGTCCCAAGCCTTGGTAAAGGAGGAGGGGGTGTTAGGCTTGGCGAGCCAACCTCTACCTAGCCATTCTATGGAGATGAAACCCATGAGAAATCCGTTGGGGGTGTAACCCTCTTAACGACGTGCCATATCGGAACCCGGGTATGGCGTTAAATGGGCAAGTGTCGGGTCGTCTCCCCCTTCGTGATGCGCCATGTCGTGGTCTGGGCACGATGTCAAGTGAGCAAGGACCGGGTCGTCATTTCCTTAGTGGCGCACTACATCGGTGCCCGGGTGTAGTGAAAAATGAGCAAGGGTCTTCACATCTCTGTCGACGGGTGCGAAGGGCAAGGAAGCTAGTCGAACCAACTAGGTTTCGTGTAGGTAGTTGGAACGTAGGGTCCCTAACGGGCAGGCCCGGCCCTAGGGGGGTCGAGCAGTGCGGCCAAACCGGGCCACCAAAATAGAAGGGTATATATATATATATATATGGCAGCGCTATTTCATACCCAGGTTATTCCATACCCGAGCCAACCATCCGTCCCGGTCTCCAAACGCGTGGCGCATCTCCCGCGGCCCCTCCGGTTTTCGTCAGGCGCGCGTGCAAGCCTGCGAGCCGGGCGAGTCGGGTCTTCATCCGGCCCGCGGGATGAATCGTGGGAGTAAAAAGGGCGAAAAAAAAACCCGACGGTTCCAAAACATCGCATCCACGCGCACCTCTCCCTCTCCGTCGAGATCTCCCTCCCCGTCCCGGCCAGCGGCGGCGATGGCGAGGAGATCCTAGCACCCAGCTGTTGCTCTCCTCGGCCTGCGTCAAAACTGAGATTTCCCCCCTGTACGTCCTCACCGCGGAAGGCCTGCCGGTCGCTGGGATGAATCGCCGGAGGTTGCAATTCGAGGGCCCAATCTCCGCCGACGGAGATGCGAGTACGGCGTCGGGGATTGGAGCGGCAGCTAGCTCGGCGGATGGTCCGTCCTCGACGGAGGGTCCAGCCCCTATTGTGACGGGGGGCCGTCCTCGCCGGGAGGGCCGTCCGCAACTGAGGTGCTGCTAGGGATGGGGATGAGGACACCAACAATGGATTTGAAAGTGGAGATGGAGGCAGGGACAAGCGCAGATGGGACGACGGGAAGGATTATGCTGACACCTGTACCAGCTGCGACAAGCGCCGCTGGGATGTCAAGAAGAGGAATGCTGACGCCGCTACCGGCTGCCACAGCAGAGGTGAATGATACTCCTGAAGTTGAGCTGAGATTCACCCATGTAAGTTTTTGTGATTCAAGAGATCAGCATGCTAGCGTTGCTTGAACTGGCTCCGGAAAATTTGAAAATGCTAATGTGTGTAACGAACAGCTGGTAATCACCAACTAGTTTTAGTTATATTTATATGTGCCACCACAGAAAACTGCATATTCAATGTAGTAGAGGGCTTTTACAAGATCCATTTTTTTATGGAGTATATATGCACAAGGGTGAATGTCATACCAATTAATAAATATTCCTAACATTTTAAATGGCTCCTGGTTTTCAACCCATCATGACATTTTGTTGCTGATATATATATCCTATTGAAAAATTTGCTCACAAAAAAGTCAGACAATAAGATAAAAAGTACTACACATGTCAAAAAGTGGTTGTCTAAAAAGTACTGCACTTACAAATAATGCCTAAAACTAGTAGTCTAAAAGTAGTGAATTACTTGTCAAAAAAAAAGTCAGATAATACTGATGACTGTTTTTTCAAGTTTAGAAATGATTCACCACTGCGCATGTTAAATTGTGCAACCTTGTTTTATTTTTATTTGATTCTGAACCTTTGAGCTATAGTCAATTACCTATCGAGTATACAGTAACCTGAAATCGTAGGCACAGTGGACTACTGGTAAACTATTTCGAGAAACAGATATAAATTGATCCTTAGAGCTGAATGCAATTTAAATTAGTTGAAGACAAATTCAGTTCCATTGGCGCATGCCGCAGTTCGTTGTTGAATTCTGCAGAACGCACGTTACAGTTGTAGCCAGCTAGCTAGACGGACAAACTGGTTCCATTAGTTGGAGATCGTCAACATCAAAAATTAATTTCTGTTGCCTTCTTGTGATCTAATAAGAGCTCTTCCCATCCCATGCACATGCATGTTTCAAATAAGGTCCAGAAAATTCAGAAGAGCGAACAAATATCTGACAACTTCTGATGATTCTACACTGACAACATTTATATGTAACACAGTGCCCAGCGTTTTCTATAGGATCTGCATCGGATAAAGGCGAAGGAAGTAAGCCAGCAAATTTTGCTACTTTATCAGTCAGGTAATGACTTTTCCCTTGATAACTGGCAATTTGAGTTATATGATAGTGGGTTCGGACTTCTGAGTCCTATTGTGAAGTAATGGACCGTGAGATTTTCTAACATCAAATGCCCCTAATTGATAACTCCTGCTGACCTGCTACTGTTTGGTCTTTGTAATACTTTCCCATGGATGTAAAGGCAGTAGTTGCTCACTTGCTTTTCATGCTCCTGTGACAAATGATTTGAATTTGTAACGTACGATGTATTTTCTGAACAGTTAAGAAGTGTTGGATCATCTTTTTTTTGTTCCATCCTTTGGCAATAGAACTTTGGTGGACTAACTAATTATTTACGTTCATTAGGAATGGGCTCATAGGCAATATGTAGCTAAACATCAGCAGTGGGCATCACAGCAGTGGGGAAATTTTTACTATTACCGGATGCACAACATAAGGTCTGGACTTCTGATTGGTTATGTTCTTTTATCGTCCCATGTTTGCCTATCCAACTATCATTTGAGTTAGTTCTGTAATTTCCCATTTCCATAACCCACATCTTGAAATATGCGCCTCCCTATCATAAAAAAAAGCATCTCTTTGTGTAAATTAAGAGTTTTGATAAACTATACCACTAATTACAGTGACATATACTTCATCGGAGGCTTTGGAACAGTTTCTTGGGTAGATGTTAATGAGTACGAAACTACTCAACTTGACAAGGTAGCAGTTGATGGTGCTGAGAAAAGTTTGAAGGTGACCATACCAGATCACTGATACCTTGTTTTTGGTATAATGGTCGCAGCATATTAGCCCGGTCATTTGGCTAGCTACATGTACTCATTGGTTAGTACAGTAAAATATCAAGTGATTCTGATGCATACCTTTCATGTAGGAAATGAATGCGATTTTATCTAAACCACTTCGAGGGTTATTGTCATCAGAAGGGGAGGTTGATGACGCTGCAGTTATATCAGTAGATAGCAAGGGCGTAGATATATAGGTTCGCCAGGGTGATCAGGTAATATATATGCTAAAGTTTATTGTTCCCTGAATCAGAACGTTTCTTTTTCTCCAAATTCCTAAATTTCTTCTATGCAGTTCCATATTCAGAGGCTAGCATTTTATGTCCCTGAGAAGGTTCTGACTCTAGAGGAAGCCAAGAGAGCACTCCACAAGATAATCAAGACGAGCAGCAAGTAGAGTGAAGAAGGCTTCACACCATTTTTCAAATGGTGTAAGGTTTCTTCGCAGTCGAATGAGGACTGAGGTTTATGTAATGTAGCGAGCAACATGCATATTGAGAACTCGAACCGATGGCAGTGTTGCTAATAATGAGATGAATAATCTCTCTCCACATGTGGCAAAGATTGTATGTATGCCCGTGTTGAAACATCAATAATGATAATTATGTGGTTGCTACTTGAGGAAAATGGGCGTTCTTCTTGTAGGCGCAAAGGAAACTGTCAGTTTCTGGCTTCTTGGTAGCTGGATATCACTATATCAGCTTGAATCTTTGTACGTGGTTACAAACCACTTTCTGAAATGGACCCAACTTGCAATGATGCATACGCGGTTCATATTTGAGCAGGGCATGAGCATTGATCACACACTGTCCGAGAGCCCTTTATGCAACAAGTTCGTTCTCCGGCAAAACCTGTCTCTTTTCCATGACTGATAGTGTTGCCTTGGTGTTGCCCAGCTACAACGGCCCACTGCTGCATGCGGAAACTTTGCCTTGTTCTCGAGTGCATGTGGCAAAAAAGATGGTTATGTCTGGGATGTGCATCATTTTGCCTGTTTTGGGGTGGTCGAATAAACACGAGGCAACTTTTCTTGACAGTGCTCTTACCTCTTGTGTTTTTTTACAAAAACTTTTGAACTGGGTGAACCACTGAAAAGCCGGCTCATGTTTTACTGTTTGGAATGCACCAATATATTTAGGTAATATTTGAAAAAAAGTATGGAATTTTTCCGCACCTGCTATAGAAATTGAAATCCACACGTTTCAAATGTGTTATGAAGTCTGAAATGGACATTTTAGGTTCATAATTATATACTTGCAACCACCAACCAACAGTGCTTTTCAGAATTTTGGGAATACATGATTGTGCATAAGCGGTGCGGGGGACTAAAAAGGTAAACTATGTTCATTATAACACACAAATACAAGCATTTCAGTGAACAAGAACCACTATTACGGGAAATTAATAGTAATTTATTACATTGTAAGAAATGTAAATCTAAATGAAATGGTATTCCAAAAAAAAAAAGATGGTCTTGCAGACTTTTAAGCTAGTGTAAAAGAAAATAAGAAATATTACAGTAAGATCATTTCTGTGCTTTACCCATTACACATTTACACTATTGCTCAAGCATCAGAAACTTATAGGTATAAGACGTTATATGATTTGATAGCAATCTAGCAACCATTTGTAATCACAAACTTACAAATGAAGCTCCAACTCAAGAAAATGTGTGTGACAAGAAGAATGCAAGAGTGCAGATACAAGCAATTGAGATATACAATGTGTACAGCACAACAAATCCAAACATAAGAAAGGGTGTGTCTGGGGAAGGATAGAATCTAATAGAAAAAGGGGCGGTGGTTGTCTTTGCGGAACTGAAGTAGTACATGTGGCAGCTCGGCAAACACTTTGTTTTCCGAGTCTTGAAATTACAGCTTGTAGTATGTTCGAAAACTATAGCTGAAATTGCAAAATGAACATTGATTTTTTAACTGATTGATCACAATTTCAACGTAATAAAAAATTGAGTACATATTTGCTGTTTCATGAACCATATTTAAACTGTTTTATTACTCCCTCCAACTAGTGACACTCTCGGCTCATCCATCATTTGCTCAACTCGAATACTCCATCTAGCGTGAATGTATGTGTGCACAATCTTAATTGCAGCATCATATATCTGTGTATTTATGGACAAAAAGAAGGAAAGGGTGAGTTTTTGAATCAATATACATGGTTATAGCATGCATGACCGAAGCACAAACACGAGATCAAAAGATAATACACAAGGAAAAAAATGCATCTATCTAATCTAGCATCAGATTAGGTTCTTTGCATAGAACAATGGTTTAACAGGTTCCACACCACTTGGACATGACATGTCGAATAAGAATTCAGTATAATATCTGCACAAGATGGATAACATACTTAAATGCAAGACGCTGCCATAATTTTAGAAATCCTAATAATTAGCTAGTTTGATTAGTCACAACTTGTTGATTTATCATCCACCTACAAAATTTAACGTGAGAATCAATCTGCCACTGTCCAAAAGAGTTCATTGTCTTTTCAACCAACCAACAGAGGCCATCAACACTGGGACATTCACTGAAATGTGGAGCGTGCATGAGCATCAATGACAATTCATCAGTCAAAAACACACACACAACATGCAAAAAATGCTTGTGGTTAGAGGAGTCACCTGGCAACATCCACTGAAATAGCACCTTCAACTTCTCCATGATGCAGGCATGTGTTGGTTTGTCCTTGTTCTTGAGCTGTGAGTTCAAGCAAGGACATCCCAGCAGTCTATTTTTTCCTACCTGGAAAACCAGACATGGGAATCAGTTGATCCTGTTAAACCTGGAGTCAACAAAACCAGCTAATTTGCCAATTTTGTGCTAATATAAACTGAAATATAGTAGTGAATTTGTTGACACTT
Source organism: Cenchrus fungigraminus (assembly GCA_036936925.1). Classification (NCBI taxonomy): domain Eukaryota; kingdom Viridiplantae; phylum Streptophyta; class Magnoliopsida; order Poales; family Poaceae; genus Cenchrus; species Cenchrus fungigraminus. The sequence goes on along the minus strand of CM072774.1, from coordinate 125,004,905 downwards.
ATAGATAACAGAAATAAGAAACACAATCTTGATCACATACAAGCTTTCGGTGCAACCACATGCTGGTGCAGATTCTCAAGAGAGCAACACAAATCCACGATGTTGAGTTTGGTCCTGACCAAACAATGTATTCACTGAACATGTGTATATATATATATCAGGACAAGCTGTGACAGAGTGGAACATGGGAATGAAAATGTGATCTCTCCACTGTCTACGAGTAACACATGAATATTGGTGCAATGTGGCATCTAGTTTTCTAGTTACTAATAATGGCAAAAACCCAGGGTATCTTGTATAGTAATTATATATATTTTTAACAGCATTTGTTGTAATGCAGAAAAGGTCATTTGTTCTTGACCTGTGTGATGCTGCCATCTTGGAGCTGCAGGCAGATGGCTAAACTTCAGATCCTAACAATCTTTCTAGTAAAAGATCCGGCAGGGTGACAACACACCAGTTTACAATAATAAGGAGCCGTATTAAATGTATAAAATAAGGAATTTGATCCAGTGTTCAATGGTACTACTAGCTCATATAACTAATAAAAAACACTTCAAGCTAAAGTTTCAGGTCCATGCACGAAAACAACTCTATTGAAAATTAAAGACACTATCAATATTTTGTCACCCACCAATCCAATTGCAAGTACAAGCTTTGTAACTGGTTATCTTGATTACAAATTTTGGATCTCGTCAAGGTATTAAAAAATACAGCTCCAAAAGAGGAGTATATCCATGTAGTGAAAGATCTTTAGGTCCGGTCACATAAAACTATCTTTCTCTGATAGTATGAAGTCAACCAAACAACCAAAAGTAGTTTAAAATTGCCTAGTTTAGAATCTGAAGACAACTGACACAATTTTGTGAACTAAACAATAACAAAGGTAACTTAAATCTCTTTATACCTGAAAGTCGCAGCCTTTGGATATTGTGCATTGGTTTAATCCATCCAAACATGGCAATCAAGCATACTAGCAGCTTTTCTATTAAATGTTTGTTGACTGCAAGATTTACCAGCAGGAGAATGAATATGTTTCCGTATGCTGAAGATCAGTCCATTTCAAAAACGTCATGGGTTTCTTAATTTGTGTTCCTTTCATCCACACATTTCAGCCATGATACCCAAACAATATCCAACGAGTAGTTCATTAATTAGTTACCTGGATACAAGTGTTCCTGTGAACTGTCGCCTCGGCCATTACCACTTCTACTTGCTCATCATCCTGGTACAGCAAAGTTCTAAATTCAATGGGGTATCTCTGAAAGAAATGAAGGAAATTCAGAAACAAGAACTTCTATTTGAAATTCAGTGGAGCCGTGTCAGGTCCGCCCAGATCCTTGTGCCCATCGACACAAACAACATATCCGGCTCATTAGTTAAAAATATGATAAAAATAAGAGCACTTGTAAAGTTTAATGGGTTTAAAAAGCTCAAAACTGCACATAACTTTGTCAGAAAAAGAATAATCTCCAATGTTTCTCAGCTAGTTCAGAAAATATGTAAGAGATAATCCTAGAACGCATACATAAACCGGCAACATGAAAGAAGCAGCATATATGTAGCAGTGCATCACATAAAGATTTCAACAAACTTTGCCTGACTCAGGAAGCATATCTTCTAATTATTAGCTCTAATAACAGAAAATAATTAGTAATCCTGAATCTGTATGCATTAGAGGTGCATCATGATCACCAACTCCATCAGCATGGACCATGGAAAATAGGACTTGATACTAAGAAATCACTCATTCACCCAGAACATCAAAGGAAAAATAGGATATGAAATGTCAAAATCTCTCCTCAGTTCAATTTCGTCCAATGTTGATGTGCTTTCGACCTGCATATGACAACATGCACGACATCAATCATGTTGCCTGCAGCTTGTATCTGCGTCGTCGGCATAATTATGGATCCATGCAAAACAAATCAACTGTTTAAAGCACCGAAGTACCAGGTGAATAAAAAATTGGAAACAAATTGAAAGCTTTATGGAATCACAATAGAATGAGGATGAGGCCAGTAAGGTCAAGCACGGTGGCACCGCATGGAGCCTACAAGATCAGAGAGGGCCTCACCAATGAAACAGGACAAATGTATAAGGGAGCTAGTAAGTACGCTTAGGCCTGCCCCGAGTCGGGACTGGGCCTTACCATAAACGGATTCGTGTGGCATGGCACTTACACCAAAACACCATGATGTGCACATATCCAAGCAATTTGTACTGAAATGCAATATGTTAACACGGCTTATATATGCAATGCACAGACAACTAAACGGGTGAGCTTTTCTGAAAGGAACTCACTTTGCTCTGGTTGAAGCACATAAGAATGAATAGCACAATCCCAAAAACATTATCAGAAGATGTATTTGCAAAAGCTTTCAGGTTCTCTAATCTCCATTCATCTCTCAACTCATGCCTGTTGGTAAAGAGAAGAACAAATTAAGATCGAATAGTCTGCCCAAGGAATAGAAAGGAAAACCAAGCGCAGGCAAATTGTTGACCCACAGCTTACCAAATCTGCGAGGGCGAGAACCTTGTGAGCAGGTGCCGATGGGGTGGAGATGGATTAGCCGGAGCTGGACGGCGAAGAACTGGATGCTGGAGGATGCCCAGGGCGACGGGGATGAGCATTCCAAAGCTTCCGAGATGGAAGAGGCGAAGGCCGGTGGCGAGGAGCCGCACGTTCGTCCCCCGATCCGGGCAGGGAAGTGCAGCGGCGGCCTTGAGGACGGGGCGGCGGCGGCGGAAGGAGCTGCCGGAGCTGAGTACCTGGCGCAAGAGAGGGACTGGGCGCGACCTGGCGGGGGGGGGGCGGCGATATTCGCCCCCGATCCGGGCAGGGGGCGCAGCAGCGGCCTTGAGGACGGGACGGCGGAGACGGAAGGACCTACCGGAGTGGAGTACCTGGCGCAAGGGAGGGACAGCGCACGAGCTGGCAGGGGGAAGGGGAACGGCGGCGAGTGTGTCGGAGCGACTGCGGCCGGGGGAGGTGGCGAGAGATCGCAGGGGCTCGCGGTCGAAGGGTGGCCGGTAGGGGACTGAATCGCCGGTGGAACGGGCGGCGCACGAACGAGAACGGAATGAAAGAGAACTGTAGCCGATCGTGGGGGATCAGAAAAAAAGCCGGTGGAACCGACCGGTGCGGTGGGGTGGGCGCGCGGTGTGGTAGGATGTTTACGCGCGGGCTGACTCGGGTATGGAATATTATTCCATACCCAGGGTATAGAATATATATACCCTATATATATATATATATATATATATATATATATATATATATATATATATATATATATATATATATATATATATATATATATATAGGGTATATATATATATATATATAGACACACACACAACATATATAGATATGTAGTATCACTAGAAGTATGTCATATACGTAGTTATAGACTATAATTTCTTGTAAATTTTCGTTTGGGCTAGGTCCAAATGCAAAGGACAACACCCATCAACATTCTACAGCCCAAATGAGTCCTAAACTGATTGGCAATATCACATATCATAGCCACCTCTTCTAATTTCGATCCGGGCCACCTAAATCTCAGGACTGGGCCTGCTAACGGGTAAGTTACGAGAGCTTGTCGATGCAACAATTAGAAGGCGTGTAAATATCCTATGCATTCAGGAGACTAAATGGAAGGGCTAGAAGGTGAAAGAGGTAGAGGATACTGGCTTCAAGCTTTGGTACACGGGGGCAACATCGGGTAGGAATGGTGTAGGCATCTTGATCGATAGGAGCCTTAAGGATGGAGTCGTAGATGTTAGGAGGCAAGACGACTGGATTATCCTAGTCCGGCTGGTAGATGGAGATTCGGCTCTAAATGTGATCAGTGCCTATGCCCCTCAGGTAGGTCTTAGTGAGAGCTCCAAGAGGCAGTTTTGGGAAGATCTGGATAGCATGGTTAGTACCGTGCCTACGAGCAAGAAACTCTTCATAGGATGAGACCTCAACGGACATGTTGGTGCGACTAATGTAGGGTTCTCGCGAGTGCACGGGGGGTTCGGGTATGGTAGTAGAAATCAAGAGGGGGAGGATGTTTTGAACTTCGCATTGGCCTATGACTTGTTGATAGCGAATACCCTCTCTAGGAAGAGGGAATCCCATCTAGTGAACTTTCATAGTGGACAACACTCGAGCCAGATTGACTTTATCCTTGCAAGGAGGAAGGATAGACATGCTTGCTTAGATCCTAAGGTGATACCTGGGGAGTGTGTTGTCCCTCAACACAAGCTTGTGATGGCAGATTTTCGACTTTGGGTACGTGTCCATCGGGACAAATGTGCCAAGATCGTGAGAATGAAATGGTGGAAGCTTAGAGGGGAAGCGGCGCAAACGTTTAAGAATAGGATGTTAGGCGAGGGGCCTTGGGAAGAAGGAGAAGATGAAGACAACATGTGGCTAAAGATGGAAACATGTGTTCAGAAGGTGGCTTCAGAAGTGTTTGGCGTGAGTAGGGAAGGCGAACAGGATGCGAAAGACACCTGGTGGTGAAATGACGAGGTGCAAAGGGTAATTAAGGAGAAGAAGTGTTTCAAGCGCCTCCACCTTGACAAGAGTGCAACCAACATTGAGGGCTATAAAATAGCGAAGAGGGTTGCAAAGCGAGCTGTGAGTGTAGTAAAGGGTTGCAAAGCGAGCTGTGAGCAATGCGTATGATGACCTTAATCAGCGGCTAGGCACGAAGGAAGGGGAGAAGGACATGTATAGGATGGTTAGGATCTACGAGAGGAAGACAAGGGACATCAACCAAATCAAATGCATCAAGGATGGAACAGATCGATTTCTAGTGAAGGATGAGGAGATCAAGGATAGATGGTGAGAGTAATTCGACAAGTTATTTAATGGGGAGAATGAGGGTCCTACCCTTGAGTTGGACGACTCATTTGATGATACGAACAGACACTTTGTACGGAGAATTCAGGAGGCAGAGATCAGGGAGGCTTTGAAGAGGATGAAGGGAGGTAAAGCGATGGGCCCTGAAGGTATCCCCATTGAGGTGTGAAGATGCCTGGGTGCTTGAGTGATAGTATGGTTAACTAAGCTTTTTAACCTCATTTTTCGGTAAAATAAGATGCTTGAAGAATGGAGAAGTACATTAGTATCGATCTTCAAGAACAAGGGGGATGTTCAAAGTTGTACTAACTACCGTGGGATTAAGATGATGAGCCATATGATGAAGCTCTGGGAGAGGGTTATCCATGTAGTCATGTAAAGCTGCCCGCTTAGGCTGTGTTCCCAACCGTGTCATTGTGTCATAGTCGTCAGCTATGTCATCGGAGTCATCTGAAGAGGGATCTTCAATGGGATGTCAGTCCAAGCTGGCTTGATTCTGGTCCTTGTGGAGGCATAGTACCATCAAAGGTACTCCTTGTGTGGTCCTGCACGCCAGTATGGGCCATCCTGGGGATCACATCTGGGCCGATGCTCCCAAAGCTGCAGGTAGTGTGCATGTTTCACCCTCCAATCATTCTGCTTGTACCTTTTCTTCTAGTCGATCCTGCAATTACAAACATGTTAGGAAACATATGATATATATGAGTTTTCCCTACAAATGGAAATTGCAATGTGTTGGGTTCATACTTGTGCAAAGCCTGTACAGTTGAAAAGCCTGTACAGTTGAATACTCCAAACTGTCGTAGCACCCTATGAGGCAAATGCATCTCAACTACGTAGTATAGGATGAGTGGCACCGTTGACCTCCACAATGCATTATCCCTATAATACAAGGGTGAAAAGACAATGTGGCTGAGCTATTCTTGGTCGTAGAGTGTCCACTCAACCTACAAAATAGTGCCAAGTTAGAGGATATTTTGTTAGAAATGTATTTGGAACTTGAAATGGGTAAGATGATAATTGTACATGTGCCTGCGTGACACAATCAAGCTCTTTTGTGTAGAACTTGTATCACCTCGCTGGGGGGCCACGAACCGCCTCTGCATTCACTACTAGGGAATCGACTTACTTTCAATCCCGCGAATTAGTACCGGGTATTTTTGAAGCCGGTACTAATGTGTGCATTAGTACCAGGTGGAAAGGCAGGGTCCCGGAGCGCCCCCTGTGACCCCCATTAGTACCGGGTGTCCACAACACCCGATACTAATGCTCCACTTGTACATTAGTACCGGGCTAAGGTAACACCCGGTACTGATGGGGACACATTAGTACCGTGCTAACTCCACCCCCGGTACTAATGTTTTCTCCCCACCGCGCGTCTCGATCTCCACCTCTCTCACCCTTTATTCCTTTCTGCCATTACACTTCTCACCGCACACCTCTCTCATTCTTATCCTCATCTCGTATTCCTCTTTCTCACATCTCTCTCTTTGTCTCCAGGCCGTCTGGGTGGCGCGTGGAGACCGAGCGGCGTGGGGAGGCTGGGCCGGCACGGTGGCCAGGCCACGGCCCCTGTAGCGCGGTGGCCAGGCCGCGGCCGGCCCCTGCAGGCATGGTGGCACACGGTGCCCAGGCGCGATGGGCCAGGGCGCGTGGCCGGGAGGCACGGCGACCGGGGCCTAGGCGCGACGGGGCGCGGTGGCGGCGGCCGGGACCCAGGCGCGGCGGCGCGTGGTTGGGAGGCGCGGACGCCGAGGCCCTCCCTGGTGTCCTCGAGTGTGCAGGTCGCAGGCGCAGGTGGCCGGGCTGCGGGCTGCCTCACCCTTGTTCGCGGCGGCGGCCTGGAGGTGCTGGAGCGATGCTGTTCGTTCTTGTTCTTTAGATATGTGAGTTCTTGTGTTATTGTTCTTGTGAGATAGATGTGAATCCTCATTTCTTTGATTCTGTGAATCGTGATTTGTACTGTGAATCGTGATTTAGTGCTGTGAATCTTATGAATCTTGAGTTGTAAATCTTGTGCTGTGTGAATCTTGTGACTTGGTGATGTGAATATGGAGATGAGAAAAGAAAAGAAAAGAAAAAAGAAACAGATGGGAGACAGGGCATCCCCACATTAGTACCAGGTCTTGTTACCACCCGGTACTAATGGCCCCTCCACATTAGTACCGACGTGACAATACCGGTTCAACACCCGGCACTAATGGGAGTTTGGACCCGGTACTGAAGGTCGTTTCCCCAGTAGTGATTCTTCCACACATGTGCAAATGTGGGCAACGAATCCTGTTGGGTCCATGCCTGCCAATGAAATACAAATACCAAATAAATGAAAGGATCGTGTAATACAAGTCAAAAGAAGGACCAATAGTGTGTTATATACCTGCACAGGCCCACAGTGTGGTCGACCAACCGAGAGGCGCTCCCAAATCCAAATCTGCAGAAGGTAAGCACATCCTCCAAGGTTAGCATCCCGTCTACTATGCCTGCAGGTGTCACACAGCTGCCTATACAACCAGGCTAGAACAGCTGAACCCCTGTAGCCACCAATGTTATCCCAGTTCTGACCCAAAAGTGGAAGAACCATCCAAGACATGGTGTTTTTGGCTCCATCTGTCAATAAGAAGCCGCTCACAAAGCGCCACAGCCAAACACGAGCGTACCTCTCCACAACCTCTGCAGCAGCACTCTGTGGGCATATGGTGAAGTGCTCCCTCAACCATGCCGAGATGATGCCGGAGGTCTTCTTCGACGCATCTTCCTCCTCAAGCTTTGGTGGCATGATCCCAATGTGGACCTCCACCATGTCACGCCAACCATCACTTTGAATTATCCCTGTCACTGCAACCTCCTCGAGCAGCAGACCAAGGATCATGGCCACATCCTGCATGGTGACCGTCATCTCCCCGACAGAAGGTGGACCGAGTGGGTCTCCGGACGCCATTGATCAACCATGGCGGTCAACAATGGCCCGTCCATCGAAGGAAGGCCAGCAACCACCATGTGAGCAATGTCTAGAAAGCCCACTCTCACCAGGTACGAAGCGTATCGCTCGTCCCACGGAAGTGGGGAGTGCACCCGTGGCCTCAATGGCTTCAACTCCTGCAAGACATTAAGATTGCAAATTAGCAACATTCATATTGTATAATGTAAATAAATGAAATCTATAAATAACAATATGAAGCTACCTCGTGGAGGTCGGCGAAAAGGTTACCACGATGGTTGTCGTCGTACACAGCCTCAAGTAGCGGGTACAATGGATGCACCATCCTGAAAATAATGACGAGTACTAGTCAATAACAATGTTCAAAAGCTTGTAAGTTCAGTCAAAAAATAAAATATAGCATGAATAAATCTTAAAATGACAAGCACCCAACATACTACCTCGGCAGCTACCCTCATGTTGGAAGCACCCTTGCTTCTTTTTTCCCTTTGATTTTGTGGACTTAGATTTCTTGCCCTTAGATTTCTTTTTACGGCACGTACAATACTTAATGACCTTGTGGCATTTCGAGCAACAATTTTCTGTCTTCTCCACATCAAAATCACCTGTGCCATAGTCTGCTGAAAGCCTTCCTTGCGGCGCGTCCATGTCCTCTCTCAAACGCTTCTTCTGCCTCCTACCCATCCTTTCTCTCTTCATATCTGGATGTGGCACGTACTCTAGGCCTTCATATTCTGGCCATTGTAATGGATCAAGGTAGGGTTCAAAGCTGGATTCCCAAATGCGAATGGTGTGTTCCCTAGAGTTCATCAGTGACATGTACATGGTGCTTTCATAATTAAGACCTCTAGCCTTGCAAGATGTCATCAAGTGCGAACATGGAAGATGCAACAATTGAGGAACCTTACAGCTGCACAAACCTTCCTTCAGGTCCACTCTATAGTGTTGGCCTCCATGACTCTCACCGCCAACGTTAATAGTAGTGGAACCTCTAATAGAATATACCATTCTTTCTGACCCAAACAGTTATGGGAGTTGGTTAACGGATCTTAACGCAGTAGAATTCATATAATCTTGTGCATATAGTCCAATCTTATCACCTTTATCCAATAGATCACGTGCATTTTGTCATCTATCCAACAGACCTCTAGCCTTGAATAATACGGCGTTCAGGCATTCCAAATAGTTTGTGGTCATTATACCCCAACGCATCCCTCCCTCATCAAATGCCTGGGCCCATTTGTCCTTATCCTCCATTTCAACCTCCAACCATTCTTTTGCAGCATCGTTCAAGTCCTTCTTTGGGTCTTCAAACTTTTCATCAAATAGTGCCTCAGTATGTACAGAGCGTAATAGCTTCAACTTTCCAATTACCTCCTTGTTCTTCTGACAATACCACATATTTGCGGCAAAGTGCCTCATGCACCACCTATGAACAAGTGGTGGAAACCCATCCATGTGGTCATTCGCACAATTCAGGAGGCCATGGTGCCGATCTGAGAGCATACATACTGTGTGTGACGGTCCAAGTACGTGGTAGCGAACGAGCCTCATGAACCATGACCAACTGTCATTATTCTCACTCTCGCCCAATGCAAAAGCCAAAGGCACATGCTTGTGTTCCAGATCTACAAAAAGAGCCATTAGTAGTGTACCTTTGTACTTTTTAGTCAAGAATGTTCCGTCTACAAGTATCACCGGATGACAATGTTGGAATGCCACACGACATTATGGAAAGCACCAAAAAACCCGTTGGAGCACGTGCTTCAAGACACCACCGTCAACTACCATTAAGTTGGACGAGTAAGGGAAGCATTTAACCCCCGGATTGTAGTAGGCCATTGTGGTCAGGACCCTAGAAACCATAGCATAGGACTCCTTCCAGTCCTCCCAAAGTAGGGCCATAGCATGTTGCTTAGCTCGCCATGCCTTTGAATACTTCACATGGTATCCACAAAAGGCGAATATGGTTTCCACCAATGATGGCACCGATACCTCGCTGTCAGCATGGATAGTGCCTAGGATATGCCTTCCAAGGTACTTAGCTGAGCATTGTGAGTGTACTCCCTTCGGTTGTGTCGAACGGCATGTGTGAGGTTGCACAACCTTTGAAATCCTCCATTTTCCCGTGTTTCTGTTTAGCCTCGCCCATACACACCACATGCACCCTTACTTACTTGCACATGACTTCATACCTAAGGTTCTTGTCAGAATGAACTACACTGAAAGGCCTAAACGACCTCATTACATAGTCAGCTAAGAAAAACTTCATCTCCTCAAGAGAGTTGAACTTCATTCTCTGATTTATCACAGGCTCCACACTAAATGGTATCCCTTTCGAGTACAACATAGAAGATTCACAAATCGCTCTATGGACCGTGCTTAAGTACCTATCAATGGGAACAGATGGGATTATCACATGACATTGCTTCAACAAGTCCAACTCAGCAGGGGTATAAGAAAGACAGCCGTCCACTTGACGGATGTACTCTTCATTTTGCACGGTGGTAGTGTTCACCGATGGCCCTTCCTCCTCGGATGCTGACTCCTCATGCTCAGATTCATGTTGAGATTCATGCCCATCCTCCTCACTTTCAGGCAAGCCTCTGACTGCTACGGTTTCATGTGTGTTGGCATCATCAGCTTCTACCTCATCCTCCTCATTAGACTCACCATCTTCGGAACCTAGAGATATATCGTCCTCTTCCATGTTTGCTTCTTCCCGCTCAAAAGTGTCATCGGGAAAATCATCATTCATAGTTCCCAAGACACTATCAGGTTGGCTACCACCTAAACCGTGCTCTGAAATTGGTGACTCTTGGGTACCATTCTCAACCTCTAACCGGACTTCCTTCATCAAGTTAACATTCACACTAGGCCTACGAGAAATATAAGTACCACCTCCAAACATGAAACATTTCCTTGATCAACTACCTCCTTATATTGGTTCCAATTGGACTCGCAAGACAAGCTCATAAGAACATAATGAGGTCTAGCTTTCCCACAATCAAAGCGTCCTCTCAATATCAGCTCATCCACTCACATCCATACTTCCTCATTGCACAGTCAACTAAATCCTTAAACGTTGGATGACCATCGAACAATTCCACTACCTCATTCATATTCTCATACTCGCCATTCCCTTTCACAATCCCACCATGGAACATACGAACTAAACGATCCTTCTACAAAATACAATGACTTTAACGTACCAATTTAATGAAATATACTAAGAAATACAACAATAAAAGTACATCAATTTGCCCTATAAGAATGTAATCTACCAATACCATGTACACTACACAACTGCATTACCACTACAATAAATCGAACCATGCAACAAGTTCAACACGTCAATATCGCGGGTAGAGAGACTAGTGTGTATGAACTAATCATCATTTGCACGTAAACAACATTGCATTTCATCAAAGATTGAACATACAAAACCTAAACCTACATCAGCTAAATATCCTCCAATCTACTAAATACAACGGTAAAACAAGGAAAAAAGTGGGGGAATACCTTCCCAACAACGCGGGGATCGATTCCTCCCACTTTTCCCACCCCAAATCGAAGGGATTTGGGGGGTGGAAAGGGAGACGCGGGGGCCTGCGGGGAGGAATGACGGTGGCTCAGGTCGGGCTGGAGGAGAGGGAAGGGAGGAGCAAGGGAGAAGGAGGGCGGGCGTCTGCCTGTATGCCAGGCTCTGCCGCGCCAGTGCATGCATTTGGCGTGACACCGAAAGACCACGTCAGCTCCACGCTGACGCAGCCTTGCCACGCCAGTGCATGTCGCGCGACAGTGGCTACCTGCCGCGCCTCATCTCTTGGCGCGAGCAAAAGGATCACCCGATGGAAATAAAGTTCGGGAGGAGTTTTTTTTAAAATATATATTTAAAAAAGGGTTAAAAATAAAAAATTCAAAATGTACCAGCTTCACGTGAAAAAAAAATTAGCTGAAAGAAAAGTGTTTTATATTAAGGATGTGTCTCCCCATCAAATGCTTGATTTTTGTCCATCTCTCAATCACTTTTTTTTGGGCCCTAGATGCTAGATCCAGCGGTTGATGAAAAGAGACAGCTATTCTTTTATCTACTCATCAAAATCGATTGAGATTTACTTCTCATCTCAATCATTTTCCAAACTGCGTCCGGTTGACACGTTAAAGGAAACAAAGCGGGCACGTGGACAAGGTGGTTTTGCTTTGGGTAGCATTTTTCAACTTAGACCATTTTATTTGAGCCGTAGTTTTGCAGAAAAATCTTGAATATGCCTTTGCACAAAAAAAAATCTCAAATGATGACAGGTAGCAGGAACTGAAGTTTTTTAGCCCGCCAAAACAAGAGTTTTGTCCCCTTTCCTCACTCCCCACACGGTGCACGCCAATTTAAAGAGGCCGCAAGTGTGCTAGTTACAAATCAAACACCAAAAACCCTCCACAAAAAGAAAGAGAAACAAAAGAAGCGAAGGCAGTTCCAGGTGCTTTCTTTCATGTGAGATCCAATTCTCACCTTTTCCTGTTGAAAACCAAAACCAGACACGTAGATTAGTGTTCATGTGGTTGCTGCCAAAAAAAAGGACCAAAAATGAAAAAAAATGTATAGGGAAAACAACATGGAACAACATTCTGATGACAAGAAAACTTGATGATGTGAAACAATAGATTTTTCCTCCGAATTATATGCAAACATGTATTTTTTTTATGTTAAAACTGGTACGAAAATTCACTTTCTGCTATTGTAAACACCAACTGAGTAGTAAATCAACAGGGGCTGTTTTCCTTTCAATTATTGGAGCAAAAATGAAACTGCTATACTGAAAACGAGAGTTGACACAAAGGTAGAAACATTATCTCCTGTAATCTAATGTATACAATTCAAACTTCAAAACACCAACACTTCGTAAAAAATGGGCTTGTTTTTCAAAAGTTCTTGTGAACATGCCTATTCCTGTACAATGGGAAAATTTGTTCCAGTTGTATGATTTTTTGCCTGATCTCAAAGAAAGACAGAGTATGACACTGTTTAATTCAGCAAAATATATGTGTAGTATGCATGATGGAAGAACATGTAGATGGGGGATCATGGCCAGGAAAGGAAATACATAAACAGATGTGTTGGGGATTTTTTTACTACAGATATGCTGCTGTCTTGACTTGATCTTTGCTGGAAATGCTATCCTGAGAGAATTGACTGCTCTTGGCTGCATTTGAAAAAAGAAAAGAACAAAAATTAAACTGCAGAAAATCCTGATAAATTTGAATACTCTTTGTTGCAAACTGCTATCCTGGAGGCAAAATTAAACCATTTCTGAAATCCTGAAGTCATTGGCGTAAACAGGAAAGAGCATAGTCAGCTGTAGGCCGGCTGTTAACTAGTCCAGGTCGGTTTAAGAAAATCGGAAGTTCCAGGTTGGAAATCCGATGGTTACGGATTTTGGCTTGGTGGAAAAAGGTAAGTGCTGCAGCTAGCAAGCAACACAAGAACAAGGTGGATTAAAGCTGAAGGTTGGATTAGAACGTGCTTGGCTTGGACACAAAACAGGATCTGATCAGACTTGCTAGCTTCCTGCGTGGGTTGTAGCTCCTTGTTTTGGAGTTTGGACCCGTTAAGGCCGCAAGCTAGCATGGTACTGGTTGAGTTAAAACACGTGGCCTACTTGAGCACCAGCAGGCCGGATTAACACCAAGGTTTATTCAGCACCGTGCATGGCTCAAGGGAAGCACAGGCAGCAACTATATTTGCGTGATTGTGGTCTGTTCACAGGTTAGGAAGCACTAAAGGTTTGTGCGGCACACACTGCAAGCTAGCACGCAAGTGGACCACTAGAGCATAAGACATGGCATGGCAGAAGCTCAAGGGGTTTACTGGTGTTACCCGGCAGCGGGGGGCATGCAAGGTGCATAATTGTTTGCCCAAACAGACAACATAAACAGCGGCCTTGCAGGTTGGAATGTGCGGGTGATGGCTTGAACATCAGGAACACAGGTTCAGCTTGGCGGCCAGACAGGCAGAAAACAGAGCAAAGACATTGCTGCAGGTGCGCGTGTGCGGTGACATGGTATCCCATGGCCACAACATGGCTGCGGCAGGCGGTACGCAGCTACAAGGGCTCGACTGAGGTGAAGGCAAGCGGCATCTGCAAGAAAAAGGATGCACGGCTCAAATACCGGCTCACAAGTGACGGCGAGGCTGCAGACAGTTGGGAGAAGGTTTTACATAGTTGTTTTCTTCTTCGCTGATACACAACTATGGGCGCCGCAACATGCAGATTCGATAGCTAATTCTTAGAAAAAGAATTATGCAGAGTGTTGGCCAAATAAAATGCATACACAGACAGGTGCCTACACAGTCGAAGCAACTGTAAGTGGAAAACAATAATCATGTGCATTAATTTGAATTAAAACAAAAAAAATCTGAGTGAAAAAATGCTGTGATGTGAGGTAGGTGAGGACAAGAATCAACTAACCAAGAAGGCTGGGCAAGAAGGATACTGCATTTCAGAAAAGTCTGGAGCCACATTGCATTTGGGAAAATGCACAATTTCGATCTAATAGACACATCATGAAATAAAATCAAAATAAGTTAATCAGTGACACAACCAAACAATACAGGAAAATAAGTTAAAAACTGAGCAAAAATGGTTCGTGACATACCTTAGCCAGATTGCAAGTAACTGGTGTAACACCCTAATTTTACAAATTTGAGTTTTGAATAAAATTTGTTAGAAACCTTTATTTATGCTCCTAAGGATCATAGGGTTGCATTTAATTTCTTTTAGGCATTTAAGATTTTCTAAAATAAAATAAATGAACTATAGGAATTTATTGTTGCATTCATGCCGACGCATTGCTTTTGGTTGTTTGAATTCAAATTCGAGTTTGAATTCATTTGTTTGTGTCTTTTCTGAAAATGCAAAACCCTTTCTCTTTCTTCCTTAACCCCTCCCCTCTTCCGGCCCGGCTTCGCATGCAGCCCAGCAAGGCAGAAGTCCGCCGCCGCCCCTCCTTTTCTTCGGCCTGGTCCGCTCGCGCCGCGGCCCGCTTCACCTTTTCCCCGTCGCAGCCCAGCATCGCACCTCGGCCCAGCCGGCCCACAACGCCGCCGCCAGCCCGCCTTGCCGCTCTCCCGCGCCGCAGCGAATGACAGGCGGGGCCCGCCTGTCATCCCCAATCCCGCACGTGTCCCGCTCGGACTCCCTGGCCGAGCCCGACCCGCCGCCGCGCGCGCGCCTGCTTGGCTTGGTCCGCACGTCGAGGACGGTCTTCCGGGCTATTTAAGTCACGCCGCCACCCCTTGGACCCCCCCTACCTGAAACCCTAGCCGCCGCCTTCTCCGCCGCCGCGCTCCACCGAAACCCTAGCGCCTACGCCGCCGTTGCTTCCCGCCGTCGCCGCTGTTTCGCCGTCGAGGAGCTGCCCCGGAGACGCGCAAGGAGGTGAGGAGGTCACCGCGCCGCTTGTGGACGTCCCCGAGCATCACGTCGCCCGCAGTAGCTCGTCGGAGCTTCGCCGTCGCGCCGCCCCGCCCCGCCGTGCCGTGTGCCATCTCTGCCGCGTCCTAGCTGCTAGCGCCGCCCTAGATGGCTTCGGTGTCTCGCGCGCTTCACTCCGGTGTTTTCCGCGCATCGAACCGAGCCCGGGAACCCTAGATCGGGTTTCGCCGGTGAGCCCCGCCGCCGCTCGCCGCCGGTCGCCGTCGTCGGCCGTCACCCGCCGCCGTGCGCCGCTTGCTCGCGTCCACAGCCGTTGGATTCTGATCCAGCGCCCCTGATCTAACACGCGCAGCCGCTTAAGTAGAGCCGCCAGCAGCCGTCGGATCTAGATCCAACGGATCTAGATCGAGCCGACCCGGGTCAAGCCGGTCAAACCCGGCAGGCCCTAGCGATTTTGCAGAAAACCCCCTATGCTTTCTGGATTTCACAAAAATACCCTTCCGCAGTAGCGAGTTTCCTTACAGTTAGGTCCTTTTGTTATGTTTAGGCCCAGAACCTTTAGTTTTCTTTACAGTTCAGTCCTTACACCCTCTTTAGTGCGTATCTTGGTCGTTTTAGCTCCGTTTTTAGCGTTCTTTATGTCCACGCGATCGTCTCGAAGCATAGATTAGTTTTATGCCTCTGTTTTGTTCTATTAGTACTGCTTGATGATTGTTTTTTATTTATTCTTGTTGTATGCTTGTATGTGAATGTTGTGGAGCGTAGAGAGTGAAGCGTTCGAAGGATTTGAAGATCAAGACGCGCCAGAGTTTGAGCAGCCGAGTCTTGTTGAAGGCAAGTCTCCCTTGATGCATACCCACTTGTCCTATATAACATGCATTCAATTCATTGTATTTACTTTTGCTTGCATTAACTTTGACGGGAACCTACTAAGGATCTTGCCTAGTCTTTATGACCTTTGCCTTGTAACCGGGTTATTGAATTAAACTTGATGGTAGATGTTGCTTAGTAAGCTCTACTGGGATGGTGTTAATCAACTTGGATACCTTTACATTCTATGTTCCGGTTTATGTTACTTTACTTTGCAAGACCACTTTGTTATGTTAATCGGAACATGGAGAACCACCCAGGAAAACAGTACAACCACAAGAACTAACGGGCAATGGTCTTGGCTTAGTAATTAGGAACTTTAGCTTGGGGTGATCTTACCTGATAAGGACAAGGGATCGGCGGTACTGCGGGGTATAGACTCGCTCTAGCAGGGGGCTGGGTGAGTTATTCTTTTTATGGTGGGGGTATCGACCTGCTAGGGGACTTTATACCTTGCTAACTGATCCGGACCTTGTGGGTCATAACTTGCTAGGGAACCTTTGTAAAGGCCATGTAGCATCCCTATGCAACCACACCTCAGTAGTGTGGTATGGTGCCTTGCAAACACCGCATGGTTGGGTTCAAAGTTCTTCGGAGCTTTTACGCTGCTTGTGGTGAAAGTGTACAACCTCTGCAGAGTGTAAAACTAATCGATTAGCCGTGCTCACGGTCAAGAGTGGCCTGGACCCTCACATGACTAAGTTATGGAACTTAAATGTTAAATCGTTGTTCTATCTTTATTTATGATGCTTATGTTTTACTAATTGTGGGTTGGTATAAACTTACACTCTTTAGTAAATATGCTGCTAATAAAACTTGACCAACTAAAATGCTAAACTGCTTGAACCTTAGCCATCCACCATATGGCCATGCATGATATGTTGTTTTCCCCTTGCTGAGTACGGCACGTGCTCACGCTTGTCTATTTTCTTGTATCTACAATACTCGGATTGCTGCTCAGACTGGGAGAGATTTGAAGACTACCCCGGTGACTTCCAGGAGTTCTAGGTGTGCGTGCCTTCAGTCAGCTGCCTGTGGAGGCATCTCTATCCGCTGCGAGAACTCGTTATTTATGTTTCGTTTAAGACTTTGGTCATGTAATAACTCTTTATTCGTGTGGCACTGATTTTGGTATTTCACAATGTCATTGCGTGTGTGTAACTTGATCCTGGCGCACACGTGATCTATGCATTCGGTTTTGCCTTTAAAACTGGGTGTGACAGAGTGGTACCAGAGCCGTGTTGACTGTAGGACGTTAGCCTAGATAGAAATGGTCGAATTTAAGGATTTTATAATCATAGAAGCCTTTCTCATCACATGCTTGCTTTGTTTCTAATAATCTTATACTCTTGCTTTTGTCTCATCCTTGAGTTAATCTTGATTCTTTACCTTGTGCTTGCTTTTAGCTCTCACCCCTCTTGTCTTACCATCTATTCCACTTTACACTGCACTTACAGATGGTTCGCCGTTTGAAGACTTCACACGCTGGTGCTACCCACCAGTATGCTCCGCAGGAAGAGTACAACGACTTCCATGACGGAGACACGGATGAAGAGAACGAGATGGAAGCTGCACCAGTAGCCGCCCCTGTCCTCATCATTGTGTCAGATGATGAGGAGGATCCAGAGGAGGTGAACTCAGAAGGAGTGCAAGAGCAAGCTGAACAACAAGGCCCAGCACAAGATGAAGCAGCTGAGGAAGTGATCTAGGAGGTGTACCACTACAGGGTTGATGGAGTGGGCATTCCCATGGCTGACCACCTGCGAGCTATGGTACTTCGCTTGGGCTATGATAAGGCCCCTGCTTACCACTGTGAGCTGTGGACTCACCCATGGTTCGAGCCCCACTGGGAGGTTGCTGCTATCCTGGAGGAGTATGCTCCATTCCAGGGAGTGAAGGAGATCTCCAAGCATCATGATGTGGCTCACAGGACCACTATGGACGCTGGCATCGCGGAAGCAGCTCGAAGGGCACTCTATGTGCTCTCCCACAAAGAGCGTGACAGGTTGGAGGATACCCACTGCAGGTACACACCTTTCAGAGCAAGTGGGGAAGCCAAAACCTACATCGCTCCAGCTCCAGCATATGAAGGAACGCTGAACAACGTCCGGGGACTGCTAGCTGCTGTTAATACTGCGTTGGATGACACCAACAACACTCTGTACGCGGCTCAACAGCAGATCTTCACTCTGGAGTTGCAGAAGTATGCCTTGGAAGCTGCACTGCAGAACAGAGAGCAGCCAGTGGTTCATGACGCTGCAGAAGCATGTACCTCTCCGTCACCCAAGAGGCCACGCTACGACTCCCCCGACGCCCGCACGGATGCCATGCCAGAAGAAGATAGTCCTTAGGCTTAAGTTAAGAATAGGGTCTTTTGTAATCGCTAGTAGACGATCGGTTAAAGTGTGCTTAGTTTAGGAGTGTGGTTGAATGCTTGGTTTTGTGTTAAATGTTTGAGCTGGATTTTTGTTTGAGTGCAATGTGTTGTGGAGTGATGACCACAACGACATTGGTTTAGTAGTTAGTTTGTGGGGGTCAACCTTCTATCTCAATCAATCTATCTATCATAATCTTTGTGTTCCTTTAAAGCTTACCCTTAATACAAAAGCTTCAAATCTGTTCACACAGCTCTCTGAGTCAGCTGCACTGTTTTAATTTTATCTCGGGCTACAGAACCCCGATAGCAGTAAATCCAATTGAAGAAGTTCAGAAATTTCGTGACTGATTTTCTGTACAAAATTCAGAATTTTAGGATGTATAGTCAGAGAGATATGCCTGAAACATTGGAGCCCCTCGAATCTGTTAAACACTGCTGACCTATCTGACTTGTTTAATTGATAACCAGAGTTACAGAACTCCGATTGAGGTGATTCCAGTTGGAGAAGTTCCGTAATTTCATTACCTAGTACTGGTTAAAGGTTCATAATTTTTGGTTGTCCACGCTGAGAGTTATACCTGATTATTTGGAACCAACAGAATCTGTCTAAAGCTGAATATCTTTGTTATCTTATCTTTCTGGGTTTAACTCTTGGCACAATCACCTAAAGTGAAGTCCCTAACACTCAGATGGTGAAAACTAGGTCAGGATCCGGAGTCGATCAACCAGCAGTGAATCGACAAGGCAGGGCACCCCGGCAAGCGCAGATGGATCCCGCCATGCAGCAATTCATCGAGACGCAGACTCAACTCCTCCAGAACCTGACCAACACTGTGGCGAATCTGCAAGCTCAAGCCAACAACCCACATGTGCAGCAGCCAGCGCCTCGCAACAAGCACCGGGAGTTCATGAGTCACCACCCCCCAGTGTTCACTCATGCTGCTGATCCACTTGAAGCTGAGTATTGGCTGAAGACAGTGCTGAAGATGCTCACTACCTGCCAGTGCGATGACAGAGAGAAGGTCATGTATGCTGCAGGACGACTTCAGGGGTCCGCATCCGCTTGGTGGGATGCGTATGTCGCTGCTCACGCCGCCCCAGACACTATCACCTGGGACGAGTTCACCACCAACTTCCGGAGCCACCACATACCTTCAGGGGTCATGAAGATCAAGAAGAAGGAGTTCCTTTCCCTCAAGCAGGAGGGAATGTCAGTGGCTGAGTACAGAGACAAGTTCATTGAGTTGTCTCGCTACGCAACTGAGGAAGTTGCTGAAGACAGGAAGAAGCAGGAGCTGTTCCTGGATGGGTTGGCCGGATCGCTTCAGTACCAGCTGATGTCTCACACTTTCCCCACGTTCCAGCAACTGGTGGACAATGCTATCCGCTTGGAGCACAAGCGCAAGGAGCTTGGAGAGCTGAAGAGGAAGGCCACCAGCTCGGGACAGTCTGGGAGTGTTTCTCGGCCACGCTTTAACCCACAGCAGAACACCCCGTTCCGCTTTGGAGGGCCTGGTGGAAACTTTGGGCAGCAGCAGTCCCAACGTTCTGCACAGCAGTTCCAACAGTCTGCTCAGCAGTTTCAGCATTCTGCCCCTCAGACACCACGCCCCGCCTTCCCGCAGAGTCAGCAGAGAGCTCCAGTTGGTACACCGGTGAGGTCCGTTGCGCCTCCCAATTCTTCAACCACCACTTGCTTCAAGTGTGGAGAGCTTGGTCACTATGCCAATGCGTGCCCCAAGAGGAATCCTCCAAACACCCCAGTGCAGAATCAGCAGATGCAGCAGATGAGGAATGGGAACCAGACCCCGCAGGCTAACAAGGGACAGCAGAGCTATGCTCGTGGCAAGGTTATGCACGTTGATGCTGAAGTCACCCAGGAGAACCCCAGAGTAGTGCTCGGTATGTTCCTAGTTAACTCCACTCCCGCCTCAGTTTTATTTGATTCTGGAGCATCCCATTCTTTCATTACATCTCAGTTCGTAGCTCAACATAGCATACCCATTAGTCCCATGTCTCGCCATATGCTAGTTAGTTCACCAGGGGGGGAATTGAAAGCATCATATAAGTGTGACAATGTCAGTCTCAAGATTCTGGGCAGAGATTTCCGGGCTAATCTTATAATACTGGAATCAAGAGGGATTGATGTGATACTGGGAATGGGATGGTTGACCGCGTGTGATGCGGTGATTCAGTGTGCTAAGAGGTCAGTTCTTCTCACTAGTCCAGCCGGGGAAAGGATCGAGTTTGCAGCAGATCCACCACCATCAATAGCCAGCGCAGTGAATCAGCTCAATGGAACGGCCTTAGAAGACATAAGAGTAGTGTGCGACTACCCTGATGTGTTTCCTGAGGAGTTACCAGGTATGCCCCCTGACCGAGACGTTGAGTTCGTTATTGATCTATTGCCTGGTACTGCTCCTATCTCTAAACGTCCATATAGAATGTCTAGTGATCAGTTACAAGAGCTTAAAGCACAGATTAAAGAGTTAATGGGTAAAGGGTTCATACGTGCTAGTTCATCACCTTGGGGAGCACCGGTTATCTTTGTGGGAAAGAAGGATGGTACACAGAGGATGTGTGTTGATTACAGGTCTCTTAATGATGTTACTATCAAGAACAAGTATCCTCTGCCCCGCATTGAGGACTTGTTTGATCAGATGAGAGGAGCCAAGGTGTTCTCTAAGATTGACCTACGATCCGGTTATCACCAGATGAAGATCAGGCCTTCAGATATTCCTAAGACAGCGTTCACCACGAGGTAAGGACTTTACGAGTATACGGTTATGTCCTTTGGGTTGACCAATGCACCTGCCTACTTCATGTATCTGATGAACAAGATCTTTATGGAGTATCTAGACAAGTTTGTTGTGGTGTTTATTGATGATATCTTGATCTACTCCAAGAATGAAGAAGAGCATGAGGAGCATTTGAGGCTTGTGTTGCAGAAGCTGAGAGAGCATGAGTTGTATGCGAAGTTCAGCAAGTGTGAGTTCTGGCTTAAGGAAGTGGCTTTTCTGGGTCATATCATCACCAACAGAGGGATTGCGGTAGATCCAAGCAAGGTCAGTGATGTGTTAAAATGGGAACCTCCTCGTACCGTGTCTGAGATCAGGAGTTTTCTGGGACTCGCTGGTTACTATCATCGATTCATCGAAGGCTTCTCCAAGATAGTAAAGCCTCTCACCTCACTGCTAGAGAAGGACAGAGAGTTCAAGTGGACCAGTGCATGTCTGGCTAGTTTTGAAGAGTTGAAGAAGCGGTTGACCACAGCACCAGTCCTAGTGATGCCAGATCTGCAGAAGAGCTTTGATATCTATTGTGATGCATCTCGACAGGGTCTGGGTTGTGTGCTTATGCAGGAAGGTCACGTTATAGCCTACGCATCTCGACAGTTAAGGAAGCATGAGCTGAACTATCCTACTCACGATCTTGAGTTAGCAGCAGTGGTTCACGCATTGAAGATTTGGAGGCACTATGTTATGGGAACTAAGTGCCAGATCTACACCGATCACAAGAGCTTGAAGTACATCTTCACTCAGAAGGATCTCAATCTGAGACAGCGCCGTTGGCTAGAGTTGATCAAGGACTATGATCTGGAAATTCACTACCACCCCGGTAAAGCGAATTTGGTCGCTGATGCTTTGAGTCGGAAGGGTCATGCTAACATGGCTATGGTTTTCCAGCTTCCTGATGAGTTGGTAAAAGAGTTTGAGAGACTCAACCTGGAGATCGTTGCATACACAGAGGGAGTGACTTTGGAAGTGCAGTCTATACTCGAGCAGGAGATACGAAAAGGGCAGCTAGAAGATGTTGGGATCCAGAGAATAAAGGAAAGTATGAAACAGGGAGAAGCCCCAGATTTCACAGAGGATGATCAGGGAACTGTATGGTTTAAAAACCGGATATGTGTGCCAGAAACGGGAGATCTCAGAGAGACTATCTTGAGAGAAGCTCACGATTCCGCCTACTCTATCCATCCAGGCAGTACCAAGATGTACCAGGATCTCAAGCAGAGGTATTGGTGGTACGGTATGAAGAGGGATGTGGCCGCACACGTGGCTTTGTGCGACACTTGCCATTGGGTTAAGGCTGAACACCAGAGGCCAGCTGGATTGCTTCAACCTTCGAAGGTACCTGAGTGGAAGTGGGAAGAGATTGGTATGGATTTCATTGTGGGATTACCTCGAACCCGGGATGGTTATGATTCGATATGGGTCATTGTGGATCGTTTAACCAAGGTTGCTCATTTCATTCCGGTAAAGACCACTTATACAGGAGCTAAGTTGGCAGAGTTGTACATGTCCAGGATTGTGTGTTTGCATGGTGTGCCAAAGAAGATAGTGTCAGACAGAGGTACCCAGTTCACATCTCGCTTCTGGGAGAAGCTACACGAGTCTATGGATACAAAGTTGAACTTCAGCTCAGCCTGTCACCCGCAGACAGATGGACAGACAGAGAGGACCAATCAGATCCTAGAGGACATGCTGAGAGCATGTGCGCTTAAGCATGGTGGTAGTTGGGATAAGAGCTTGCCGTACGCTGAGTTCTCTTATAACAACAGCTACCAGGCTAGTCTCAAGATGGCACCATTTGAGGCTTTGTATGGGAGAAAGTGTAGAACTCCGTTGTACTGGAGTGAGACAGGCGAAAGGCAGTTGTTTGGGGCTGATATCATTAGAGAGGCAGAAAAGCAAGTTCAGGTTATCAGAGAAAACTTGAGGATCGCTCAGTCTAGACAAAAGAGTTATGCAGACGGGAAAAGGAGAGACGTAGTCTTTCAGGAGGGAGACTATGTGTATCTAAAGGTATCACCAATCAGAGGTTTGCGTCGATTCAAGGTCAAAGGGAAGTTGTCACCTCGATTTATTGGACCTTTCAAGATCCTAGAGAGAGTGGGAGAAGTAGCTTACAGGTTGGAGTTGCCAAATCAGTTAGCAGATGTACATGATGTGTTCCACATCTCTCAGTTGAAAAAGGGTTTCAATCCTCATGACAAGGAGCCGTTACCTATGGATGAGCTAAACATTAAGGAGGATCTCACCATTGTTGAACACCCTATTCGGATTTTGGATACTATGACACGAGTCACTAGGAATAGTGTGATTAAGATGTGCAAAGTACAGTGGAGTAACCACGCAGAGGATGAGGCCACATGGGAAAGAGAGGATGAATTGAAAGCAGAATTTCCAGATCTTTTCGCCAATCTATCCGAATCTCGAGGACGAGATTCTTCTTAAGGGGGGTAGGATTTGTAACACCCTAATTTTACAAATTTGAGTTTTGAATAAAATTTGTTAGAAACCTTTATTTATGCTCCTAAGGATCATAGGGTTGCAGTTAATTTCTTTTAGGCATTTAAGATTTTCTAAAATAAAATAAATGAACTATAGGAATTTATTGTTGCATTCATGCCGACGCATTGCTTTTGGTTGTTTGAATTCAAATTCGAGTTTGAATTCATTTGTTTGTGTCTTTTCTGAAAATGCAAAACCCTTTCTCTTTCTTCCTTAACCCCTCCCCTCTTCCGGCCCGGCTTCGCGTGCAGCCCAGCAAGGCAGAAGTCCGCCGCCGCCCCTCCTTTTCTTCGGCCTGGTCCGCTCGCGCCGCGGCCCGCTTCACCTTTTCCCCGTCGCAGCCCAGCATCGCACCTCGGCCCAGCCGGCCCACAACGCCGCCGCCAGCCCGCCTTGCCGCTCTCCCGCGCCGCAGCGAATGACAGGCGGGGCCCGCCTGTCATCCCCAATCCCGCGCGTGTCCCGCTCGGACTCCCTGGCCGAGTCCGACCCGCCGCCGCGCGCGCGCCTGCTTGGCTTGGCCCGCACGTCGAGGACGGTCTTCCGGGCTATTTAAGTCACGCCGCCACCCCTTGGACCCCCCCTACCTGAAACCCTAGCCGCCGCCTTCTCCGCCGCCGCGCTCCACCGAAACCCTAGCGCCTCCGCCGCCGTTGCTTCCCGCCGTCGCCGCCGTTTCGCCGTCGAGGAGCTGCCCCGGAGACGCGCAAGGAGGTGAGGAGGTCACCGCGCCGCTTGTGGACGTCCCCGAGCATCACGTCGCCCGCAGTAGCTCGCCGGAGCTTCGCCGTCGCGCCGCCCCGCCCCGCCGTGCCGTGTGCCGTCTCTGCCGCGTCCTAGCTGCTAGCGCCGCCCTAGATGGCTTCGGTGTCTCGCGCGCTTCACTCCGGTGTTTTCCGCGCATCGAACCGAGCCCGGGAACCCTAGATCGGGTTTCGCCGGTGAGCCCCGCCGCCGCTCGCCGCCGGTCGCCGTCGTCGGCCGTCACCCGCCGCCGTGCACCGCTTGCTCGCGTCCACAGCCGTTGGATTCCGATCCAGCGCCCCTGATCTAACCCGCGCAGCCGCTTAAGTAGAGTCGCCAGCAGCCGTCGGATCTAGATCCAACGGATCTAGATCGAGCCGACCCGGGTCAAGCCGGTCAAACCCGGCAGGCCCTAGCGATTTTGCAGAAAACCCCCTATGCTTTCTGGATTTCACAAAAATACCCTTCCGCAGTAGCGAGTTTCCTTACAGTTAGGTCCTTTTGTTATGTTTAGGCCCAGAACCTTTAGTTTTCTTTACAGTTCAGTCCTTACACCCTCTTTAGTGCGTATCTTGGTCGTTTTAGCTCCGTTTTTAGCGTTCTTTATGTCCACGCGATCGTCTCGAAGCGTAGATTAGTTTTATGCCTCTGTTTTGTTCTATTAGTACTGCTTGATGATTGTTTTTTTATTTATTCTTGTTGTATGCTTGTATGTGAATGTTGTGGAGCGTAGAGAGTGAAGCGTTCGAAGGATTTGAAGATCAAGACGCGCCAGAGTTTGAGCAGCCGAGTCTTGTTGAAGGCAAGTCTCCCTTGATGCATACCCACTTGTCCTATATAACATGCATTCAATTCATTGTATTTACTTTTGCTTGCATTAACTTTGACGGGAACCTACTAAGGATCTTGCCTAGTCTTTATGACCTTTGCCTTGTAACCGGGTTATTGAATTAAACTTGATGGTAGATGTTGCTTAGTAAGCTCTACTGGGATGGTGTTAATCAACTTGGATACCTTTACATTCTATGTTCCGGTTTATGTTACTTTACTTTGCAAGACCACTTTGTTATGTTAATCGGAACATGGAGAACCACCCAGGAAAACAGTACAACCACAAGAACTAACGGGCAATGGTCTTGGCTTAGTAATTAGGAACTTTAGCTTGGGGTGATCTTACCTGATAAGGACAAGGGATCGGCGGTACTGCGGGGTATAGACTCGCTCTAGCAGGGGGCTGGGTGAGTTATTCTTTTTATGGTGGGGTATCGACCTGCTAGGGGACTTTATACCTTGCTAACTGATCCGGACCTTGTGGGTCATAACTTGCTAGGGAACCTTTGTAAAGGCCATGTAGCGTCCCTATGCAACCACACCTCGGTAGTGTGGTATGGTGCCTTGCAAACACCGCATGGTTGGGTTCAAAGTTCTTCGGAGCTTTTACGCTGCTTGTGGTGAAAGTGTACAACCTCTGCAGAGTGTAAAACTAATCGATTAGCCGTGCTCACGGTCAAGAGTGGCCTGGACCCTCACATGACTAAGTTATGGAACTTAAATGTTAAATCATTGTTCTATCTTTATTTATGATGCTTATGTTTTACTAATTGTGGGTTGGTATAAACTTACACTCTTTAGTAAATATGCTGCTAATAAAACTTGACCAACTAAAATGCTAAACTGCTTGAACCTTAGCCATCCACCATATGGCCATGCATGATATGTTGTTTTCCCCTTGCTGAGTACGGCACGTGCTCACGCTTGTCTATTTTCTTGTATCTACAATACTCGGATTGCTGCTCAGACTGGGAGAGATTTGAAGACTACCCCGGTGACTTCCAGGAGTTCTAGGTGTGCATGCCTTCAGTCAGCTGCCTGTGGAGGCATCTCTATCCGCTGCGAGAACTCGTTATTTATGTTTTGTTTAAGACTTTGGTCATGTAATAACTCTTTATTCGTGTGGCACTGATTTTGGTATTTCACAATGTCATTGCGTGTGTGTAACTTGATCCTGGCACACACGTGATCTATGCATTCGGTTTTGCCTTTAAAACTGGGTGTGACAACTGGTGAACTCAGATTTTCCTCATCTGTCTCAGAGTTTCCATTTCTCATCCCACTCAGCTACTGAGGAAGGTTCATGACTTCATCCATCATAGCCATAGTGAAACTACACATAAAACACAGATCAGGCAAAATTAACACACATGCAAACATACACCAAGCACAAGCTGGATTACACAGTGATATTGAATACAGACTAGTCACTGCCCACTTATGACCATGGGCATGTGAAATAAATTTTGAATTTTGTCTCTCTAAAATTTCATGACAAACTATCCACTCCTAACCAAAAAATCCAAGATTATGAGAACAGAAGTACAAGAACTAAATTTTTTTGATAAGGTTCCCTAGTACAAATTGTGGTAAAAAATCTATAAAATAGATAGAAAAATTAAAAAGGCATAGGTAAAATTTGTGGGCTGTTTGGTGTGTTTTTCCACCTAAAAGACAAAAAATGGATGCAAGGTAAAAAAACCGCGCACACAAAATTGTTACCTGTAAAATGGCAGCAAAAATAAATTTGTGTCAATAACAACAAAAATCCTCACTTTTGGCACAATTTTTTATGCACTTTAATTTAAAACTCGCGCATACTATTCAAATGGATTTTGTTCTGTGTTATTATCAAGTTTTCTGGACAAAAAATATTAAAGTGCTCGTGTCTGTAATTACAACATATTCATTTGGATAAAAGAAATAAAAATCATAAATAAACAACAAAGAAAGTACCAGTGAATAAATACTATAATGAAAATACTATAATTGAGATCCCAGAAATGGAGTAGCCAATAGTATATTAAATGGACAAGTAATTAAGTATACAAAATAGAAAAGCACTAATGGTGTATTTTTAGAACAAAAAATATTTAATTCTTTTCAGTCCATCCATCTTAATCCTTTATTTAGAAAAAAATATAGCTACATGTAAAAATAATTAAAATATTACACAAACATTTTTTGGTAAGAAAAATAGCAAAAAAGATTGTGGCAAACCTGCTGGAACTTTCATGTTTGAATGGTATTGTCCCCCACAAAGGAAATACAAAAGCTTGAGAATATCACTCTTTTCCACAGTATGCAGTTGGAGCAAAAAAAAAACAGCTATAAGTGTTGCAAAAATCAAACTCCTACAAATAATTTGGTAAGCATATGTAAAATCCTACCATTTAGTAATGAACTTCTTGGCTACCCAACACCCCCTACCAACATTCATATATGATACTAGTCTACCAGTAAGTCTTTTATGTGGTGTGCTAAGCTTCTGGAAAAAAATTGCACAAATATAGGAACCTATGTCATGTGCATATAAAGAAAAATGCATAGGACACAGGAGAAAAAAAAGTTTGGACACACAAACTGCAAAAGAAGCCATGGAGATAGAGGGATCACGAGCAACAAAAAAACTACAAAAATAGAGGTATTAAGTATTTCGCAAGAATAATCAAACCAAGACAACGAACTTCCACTTGCCCCTTGTCATTACCCAACCAAGAGCCACAATTCCATGCATGTGCAAAGAGCAGAATGACAAAGAAAGAACAACGAATGACAACCTTCTTTGCAGTATGTATAATATACAATCATCAAGCAAGAAAGAGAAACTTCATGTCCGTTCCATTTAAGAGAAAAAAGAAGAAGAATCTAACATGCTAAAAAGAGCAATTCCAGGGGACAACGCAACCATGAATACAACCTCCTCCATCCAGCAAGTATGGCACTATGCGCGGATGAATCAAAATGGAAGAATTACAGGGTTACCTTAGCACAGTACGTGTGTGCTTCTCAGGAAAATGCCAAAAGGGTGTGCCGCTGCCCCCTCTCGTGCGATTTGGCCGATGGATCATCATCGGCACGCCGGAGAATAGAGCGTGGTAGCGGTCGTCGTCTCTCCTACCGCCTGCTTCTCCCCCAGCCCGCCGCAAATTCGCCTTCCTCACCGAAACCCCAACCCTAGCAACCCCCGAACCCGAACCCCCGAACCCCCACCTCCACTGCGGCCCACGGCCGGCGACGACCTCGCCGCCGGCCGCTCCGCCCACCGCCCACCACCCGTTGCTCCACCCGGCAAAGAGATGGAGAAAGGAGAGAGATGCGGCGCGTGAGGGAGAGAGAGGAAGAGGGCGAGGAGAGAGACCCACCGTCGCGTAATATCGCGGCCGCCGGAAGATCACGCCACCGCCGGCGGATCCATGGTGCGCGGTGACGGGGTGAGACCGTGAGGCAGGGGAAGGGATGGATAAAGAAATCGTGGGCCCCACCGGTTGTATTTTGTTTAGAAAACCAGTCAGCTGTAAGTCAACCGGAAGAAAAAGACACGCATCGTGGGATGAAGATCCAATAGCTGTGAAAAAAGTGATTGAGAGGAAGCTAAATATCAAACATTTGATGTCTAGCAAATCTCTAAGATTAATATAAATATATAAAATTTGTATATAAACATATACTCCGTAAGTGCCGTGGATGTATTTATGGAAAAAAGCCACCTGTATTTACGGAATCTTTACTTTGGAGTCGGACTCGAGTCTTGCTTCGAGAAACTATCGTCCACCTCCCAAACCCATCTAAAAACCACCACGCCACGGCCGCCGTAACCGTAAGGAACTCGCGACGCGACCGATCTGCAGCCTTCACCAGCCGCGCATCCCCCGACGTCACGACCATGTCCCGCCGCCGCGCACCAGGGCCGCCCACCGCCGGGGGCATCCCGCCCTCAGCCGCGCTCCGGCCGCCACGCCCGCCGGCGCCGCGCCCGCCGGCTCCGCGCCCGCGTGGCGCCGACGTGTTCGTCCGGCTGGTTCGTGCCGAGAACCTCATGACAGAGATGTCCGCCATCCGCGCCCTCCTGCCGCGGTACCCCTACGTGACCGTCCACGCGGAGCACGCCGCGGTTGGCGACGACGAGGACGGCCGCGTCGTCCTCCCCCGCTGCGTGCGCCTCGAGAGCCTCCCGGCCGCGTCGCAGTACGCGCTCGCCAAGGTCGACGTCGACGGGTTCCCGCTCCTCCAGCTCGGCATCACGCTCTGCGACGCGCACGGGCGGCTCCCCGCGCTGCGCGCACCCTGGGGCGCCACCGCCGAGTCCGTCTGGCAGGTCGCCGTCTTCCCCGGCCGCGACACCTCCTCCGGCGGCGGGCCGGCGACGACGACCCTGAGGACCTCTTCACCTCCGGCGTCGTCTCCCAAGCTACATGGGGCAACGTCACCTGGGTCGCGCACGGCGGGCTCTACCACCTCGGGTTCCTCCTCAAGGTCCTCACCGGCGGCGCGCCGCTGCCGGAGACCAAGGAGTTGTTCCTGGCGAAGCTCAGGGCCTACCTCGGCGGGAAGGTGTTCGACGTGAGGTACGTGGCGGCGCGGCTCCCCGCGAGCGTCAGCCTCAAGGGCCCGCTCGCGTACCTGGCGGCGCTGCTCGGCGCGCCCGCCGCGGCGGCGAGGGAGCCGTGGCAGGCCGGGGAGAAGAGCCTCGCCACATGCCATGCGCATCAAGGGGCTCTTCTTCGCGTGGGACGGCGTGGACGCCGGCCGCATCCACGGCCTGCACACGCCGCCGCCGCAGTCGAGTTGATTGTGTTGTAGAGTGTGATGATTTCGTTTTGTGAATTGTCAGTTACGCATCGTCTCTAACTAGCAGGAATACTACTGTAGGAATTTGCACAACATGATGTGTGCAACTGATTTGTCAATTGTTGTAGCGGCTTCACGCTTCAGAATCGACATTCGATTCTAGTCTTTGGATTTTCTGAATCCATGGTTGGTTTTCCCTGGATGGTCAGCAAGGTTTCTGAATCCATTCATGAAGAAACCCCATCTTCTGTAACCATTTGCAACACTACCTGAATGTAGTTCCACCAAGCTTTTCAGATTCGTCCCGGTTGCCCTTGTTAAATAGCATCTTCAGGTCTGCAATTTGGTTGCTGCACTTTCTGATTGATTGACAACTATTTGATTCTGTTTTGTGCTTTGTCAGTTTTTACTTCGTCTCTAACTAGCAGGGATACTACTAGTGTAGAATTTTTTTCACAACATGATGTGCAACTCATCTGTTAGTTGTTGTGGCGGCTCGACATCTGGGGATCAATGTACATCAGCATCAGGTTTTGATCTTCGGTTTTTTTTTCTGAAGCCACGGATGCTTTGCATAGTTTATGATTTGTCAGTTGTTGTAGCGGTTCGCCCTGTGGGAATAAAAAATACATCACCTTCCAATTGTGGGTCTACTGATATTTGTTTCTGAAATCTGAATAGACAGCATTTTCCTTGCATTTTACAAAATCTTCATGTTGAGCAGCTGTAAACATTCCCTCGAGTATGATATTTCAGCGAAAACAACATCAAAAGCTTTGTTTCTGAAATCAGAATAGACATCATTTTCCTTGCTTTCCACAAAATCTGAAATTAAACAAAATCTGGCAATGCAACCCAACTTTGGCCGATAGCTAAATGCCTATCCATCGTCCATCGATAGGCCTTTCTGAATCGGATTCGGAGCCTATTTTCGTGTGTATATTATCAAGTCCGTCCGAGCACCCAAGAACGCCCTCAAAACACTGGGTTTATTGTACGCGTTTGCACGCACGGGCCCGGGCCATGTCGTCGCCATGCAAGCGGTGCCGTGGCGCGTTCACGGCCTCGCCGCCGCCGCCGCTGGTGCTTCCGTCGGACGAGATCGTCGCGCGGTCAGACGCGGCGACACTCCTCCGTTGCGCCGCCTGCTGCAAGCCCCTCCGCCGCGACATCCTCAGACCGGCCTTCATCCGTCGCGTCTGCCGCGGGCAAGGCGCAGGCGTGCCCCGCGCCTTCTTTGCTTCCTCCAGAGCACCAGAAGTCCAGAAGGTTCAACAGCCCGGCCACGCCGCCGCCCTCCTCCCTGGCGCATCCAGTGACGCCCGCCGCGGCGTACCATTCCGAGAGGCACCTCGCCGCCGCACACTACGCCAAAATCGATTTCTGCTGGTACATGAAAAATAGATTGCTGGCAGGTGTAATTGGCACCCGTCGCCGGGGCACAGTGCTGGCGGGCACAATTGCCACCCGCCAGCGGAGATGACACAGTGCTGGCGGGCAACATAAGGCACCCGTCAGCATTGATGGAACCATCAGTGCTGGCAGGTGCCTTGTGTCGCCCGCTAGCGCTATGCTTTGCAAAAACGACATCTCCTTTTTTGAAGTAGTAAATTAATTTAAATTAAAAAGTTTCCAATTAAAAAGTTTCATAACTTCTCAAGATGTACAACTTTTATTTGGGTTGTTTCTTCATTTGACAAAGTGGTAGTAATTTTATTCACAAAATCTATATCTCTTATATAGTTTCATAAAACTACATGAGAAATGTATAAGATTTGTGAAGAATGTTACTACCACTATATCGGATGAGCAAATGACCAAAATAAAAGTTGTTCATCTTCAGAAGTTATAGAAATTTGTAGCTGAACCATTTTTAATTTGAATTACTTCTGTCAACGAAAAGTACGTCTAAATATCTAGTCACTTGAAAATTTGAATTTTTCAAACGACCTCGAATGGAGAAACATTCAAAATAAAAGTTGTATATCTCAAAAAGTTATGAAACTTTGTAGTTTACAACTTTTTTATTTGAAATCATATTGGCAACAAAAAAACTGAGTTTGAATCTCTCAAATTTGAAATTCAAATTTGTAAACGACCTCGAATGGAGAAACTCCAAAAATGAAAGTTGTATATCTCAAAAAGTTATGAAACTTTGTATTTGACAACTTTTTAATTTGAAACCGTTTAGAGCTTCAAAGAAGCAATTTACACTCGGTGTAGTATAATATGAGAAGGATAAAAACGGGATATGGACGAATGTGAGAGTGTAGTGCAGTGGTAAAGGAGGCTACGCGTGAGAGGGAAGGTCGCAGGTTCGAACCCCGCCAAGACGCGTAGCGTCGTGACTTTGCGCAAAAAATGACGCGACTTGCAACTTGATGACGGGTGGCTGGCCGGTGGGGTCCTCCCATAAAAAAACTTTTTTTTGCTATTTAATTAGAGTTTTTTCTGCCATGTGACAAAACCTCAGTGCTGACGGGTGACTTAACGCGCCCACCAGCACTGAGTTCTCTGTGCTGGCGGGTGGGCACCTGCCAGCACAAAGGGCCATTTCTGCTGGCTCTAAGTTGCTGGCGGGTGCTGCACCCGCCAGCACAGAGACGTTTTACCCGCCAGGGAAAATCGTTTCTGGCCTAATGGCAGCTGACCTCCTGGCCCGCTACGAGCCCGTGACGTCGCGCGGCGGCCTCGTCGTGCTCCGCTGCCGTGACCATACTAACGTGCCTCGGGAGCTGGGTACCTGCGTGTACGACCCCATGTCCGGCGGCCGCGCGTTCCTCCCGGATCCGCCGGAGATGGCGGGGTACTCACCGGGTGATGGTTTCCGCACCTACGTCCTACACACCGCTTCAGACGGCATCGACTGCTCCTTCCTCCTCGCCGTGGATTTCTTGTACAACGCGAGTTACATCAAGGTTCCACTACTAGAGAATCATGCATTTATCCCAGGCCGATTTTTACATTTGTACCGGGTATTTTTGCATCCGATACAAATGTAGACATTTATACCAGGTGGGGAGGGAGGGCCCTGGCGCGCCCCCCATGAGGGACCATTTATACTGGGTGGGAGCTAGCCCCGGTACAAATGGCTCCACATTTGCACCGAGCCTTCTCTTCACCCAGTACAAATGTGGAGCCATTTGTACCGGGGCTAACTTCACCCCGGTACAAATGTGCACCCCCACCGCACCCTCTCCGCACCACACACTTAGAAATATCTCCTCATCTCTCGATGCCCTCGGCCTCCATATGTATCTCCCTCTCTCATCTCTCCTCACATCTCTCTTCTCCATTCATCTCTCCTCATCCTCACCCTCTCTCTCTGTCTGCAGGGGCGGCGGACTGGGCCGCGGCCAGGCGCAGCCTCCCCGCCGCGGCAAGGCGCGGCGGGCGCGGCCGGGAGGGGGTTGCCGGCATGAGGGCGACCCGGCCAGGCGTGGCTCCACCCGGCTAGGTGCCGGCGCGTGGGCGCCGGCCCGCCGGAGGCGCGAGCGCGCGCGCGGCCTCCAGGCCTGGAGCACGGCACCGCAGGCGCGCGGCGGCCTGGGGAGGCACGGCTCCACCTGACTAAGCGCCGACGCGCGGGCGGCAGCCCGCCGGAGACGCGAGAGCACGCGCGCGCGGCCTCCTGGCCTGGACCACAGCGCCACAGGCGCTCGGCTGCCTGGGGAGGCCGGGCAAGGAGGCCGGGCACCGCCGGCTTGGGGAGGCCGGCCGCCAATGTGAGTTCTTGTGTTCTTGTGAGGTAGATGTGTATTCTCATTTTTTGATTCTGTGAATCGTGACTTGGTGTGCTGTGAATCTTGCATTGTGTTCTTGTGAGATGCATGAGATTGTAAGATGTGATGTATTATTGTGAGATGTATTCAGATTGTGAGATGTATTGAGATTGTGATTTATAACTTGTAAATCTTGTGATTTTGGACTTGTTGTAAATCTTGTGTTCATGCTATGAATCTGGATAAGATGAGATGAGATGAGATGAGAAAAAGAAAAGAAAAGGAAAAAAAGGAAAGGGAAGGAAAAGAGGGTTGGTGGAGGCCAAACACACTAGTACCGGGTGGGTTGAAACGAACCAGATTTCCGAAATTGGAAACCCGATCCTCTGCACCTCTGTGATAGTCCCAGGAAGTGGCTATCACGTGCAAACCCTGTCTCAAGTGGCACAAATCCATACAACACAGGAATAGAGGAAATATTACATAATCTTATTAATGCATCAGAGTACAACATTTCGGCATAAGCCGGGTACAAGTCCAACTGGACTAAACAAGAAAGGTAAATCATCTACGCAGCGGATCTATCGAAGCGAAGCATCTTCAGCTCCACAGGCAAACTTGAGTGTAGGACCAGCTCTAGTCTTCCCATCCTTCCTCGTCGTTGTCGTAGTCGATCACCAAGTCTGAAAGCATTGCCATCTACCCGATAAGCGGGTAGGTCATGTCAGCTTCCCAACAAAGAGCAAAAGCAGTGGATGAATTCTAATATGCATGGATAAACCTATATCTGGCTGTAGTAAGTTTATGCAAGCAGCGGTAGCAACATCAAGGTAAGCGGTATTGCAGAGAGGTCACCATCTCCGAGGAGATCCACACCTCCGAGGCCAACACCTCCGGGGTCAACACCCCAACCAAGGAATGTACACCAAAACACTGGACCTCAACCGAGTCACAGCATCACACTCTCATCTGCGATGTGGGGTCACCAACTCCTATCCCCACATCTCAACGGCATCAAGCCGGGCTCACACACTCGGGGGAGAGAAGCAGCACAAGAAAATACTAGCCAGGTGAGAGATCGTAAGGGCTGTCCATACCAGTGGACATGGACTATAGCTATAGATTTAACACTCTGCAGAGGTTGTACAACTGGACCCGCCGGATAGGGCAGAAACGGGGATCAGCCGTTCCACATCCCTACCTAACGGCCGGAGACCTAGCAGTGGGTGGCACTCTCCTGCCTCTCCGAGCCTGACTCGTCCTGAACTGGGGCGCGAAACTTGCCAGCAGGGCCTCGAAGCTGTGAAACCATCCCCGAAGGAGCCGGGGCGACGTCTACTCGGGGGGTATAACCCGTCCCCCTCACACGACCACACCGGTCCGCCTACAAGCTGAGTGCCAACCACCAACTAGTTCTCGGACCGAACCCCGCCCATACGTGAGCGAACGGTTTGTACGAAAATAGCCCAATGATCAAGGTCACACAGTCGATCGGTCCTTAATTGCAAGGAGCGAGCACTCCACCAACTCCACCCGTCCGACACGCCGCTAGGGCGGGAGGCCAGGTCGCATCTCCCCTAGACAGGCGTTCACAAGTAACCAAAGCGGCTCGCTCCCGCGGTAACACGTCAAGGATACACACTCACCCAAAACACACGCTAGAATACCGAGATATCCCAATCTCAGTCCGAACCAGAGATCCATCCATATCTCAAAACAGGTAAAACATATGGATAGAATATATCGGGGACTAGCTAGGGGTCTGTAGCTAGTCCCAAAGGTAGGAAGTTCAAGGAACAGGGTATATCAAATCCAAGGCATGGCTAAAAGATTGTCTATGCATTTCAATCATCCAAAGCATCATAAGTAAAGCACTAGCAACTAAATAGCATGCATGGGATCTACATGGTCGGGAGTGACATGACACCTGCGCGGTAGTTGTCGTAGAGTAGTAGAGGTTGGGCCCTTCCTTCGGGTCAAAGGTCTTCTCGGTCATCGCAACTCGGGTCTTCAAACAAGGTTACAAGCCTACACGAGATGCGACGCGGAAATAAATAACGACAATCATCTAAGCATTAACTCCAAATAACATCAATTAGAAGAACCAAATAAATCCGAACTAGCTACAAGCAGCACTAGTTTAATTTTAAGAAAATTAAAGTAATTAGTTTTTATAATAAAATAGTTTTAAGCTACTAGCTTTGTATATACTTGGAAAACAAAATAGAGAGAATGGTTAGTTCAAGGTTGGGTTGCCGATCAAGGGCTAAAGGTTTGGTGATCGCGCTGGCAAGGCATTAGCGCAACAGATAGGTGCAACAAAGTGGAAGCTCAGAGGATGAAGAGAGAGGAGTAAGGCGGAACGAGTTAGGTAAGGTATTATCAGAACAAGGTGTGTGGTGGCAGCACCGAGAGAGGGAAAGGAATCGAGTTACGGTCGGCCAAAAGGGTGATGATACGGTAAGGCGTGCTTGAGAGCACGATGGAACAAGCGTTAGCGATGCGACAATAACCCTGGTGTAGTAGCCAGGTTGCAACGTGGGGTTGCCGTGCTTGTAGCAGTGGCCACTGCTCATGGCACGGCCGTCCATCACGCGCGGCCTTCCGGGTTACTAACGCTGGGTACGCCGCGTGCTACATGGCTTGATGCAAGGCAGAGAGAGAGCGGGTATGCGGGTTGCGGCACAAGGCGGTGGAAGCAAGGAAAACAATGAGAACACGACTCGGGGAAGTATTCGTGTCTGCAACACGTCAGTGGCTAGTTGCGGGGCTCCGGCATCCCAGACCCACAATAGCGCAGTGGCGGCAACGGCCACAAATTCTACTCCAAGAACGCGGAGCAAAATGGGGTTTGATTCAAGGGCAAGAGAGGATAAGGATAGGGTAGCAGCGAGCGTCTCGGAATTATGAAACCAACGCAAGTGGTTTCATAATTTTCGGAGCTCCGGATAATTAGTTATGAATTTTTAAAGGAAAAGGGATTTATAAATTAATTTCCAAAAGCATTTATAAAACAGAAAAGGATTTTTAATTTGAAAATAGGTGATGACGTCAGCATGACGTCATCGTGACGTCAGCGTCACAAGTTAGTGGGCCTTGATGGGCCGAAGAGTTAGTGGGCCAGATTCAGCCCACTGGACTTAGCCCGTTGGCCAAAATGACTAAGTCCAGGAGATCACCCCGAACAAAAATGCAGAGTGCACTCATTAAAGGAAAAGGGGCCGTAGTGGGCTGCGGCCCATGTAGCCTTCCCACTTTTGAGGAAACGAGGTTCGTTCTTGCCCTCGGAGCTCTGCTGGGGTGCAGAGGTGCTCCCTGCCATTCGTGCGCACGACGGCGCGCTCTGGCGGGCTCCCAGCGGCGACGGCGCTTGCTGAACGGCGGTTGTGGTGATCCAGGGGTTCGAGCAAGCGCACGGGAAGGTACCCTAGGTACTCCCGACGAACTTGATGAGGTCATGGCCCCGAGACCAAGCATGTGTGACCGAAGCACGGCGCGACACAACGGAGATCCTGGCACGGCGCGACACGCGGTGGCGGGGCGCGGCGCGCGGCGATCCCGACAGGTGCGCGTTCAGGGTTAGATGCCAAAGAGAGTGGCGCTCCTTCGTTGCCAAGCACGTGGGTGTGCTCGGCCCCGGTCGCGTGTGCGTGCGCCAGAACGCTTCCGGCCACATTGCGGGCAACCAGCGCGTGCGCCTGGGGAGCCAAGGCCGCGGCGCGTGGCGAGATGGCGAACGGCAACAGCGAGGTGCAAAGAAACCATAGGCACGAAGGCCGTGATCATAGGCAAAAACTTCAGGGATAAACGTGGAACGCGTCGGCGTGACGCAGCGGACGCAGAGCGGCGTCGCCCGGTGCGGGTCTAGGGTGATCCGCGGCGGCGGCGCGAGGCATCCTGCGCGGTGCGAAGACCGGGCCAGGAGCAACAGCATGGAGAACACAGCGAGGCGGAGCTGACAGGACAGGTTTAAGTGGCGAGAGACGGCGTGCGCTTGGGTGCGACGCGTCGGCGTTCTCGCGGAGATGCACGGCGCGAAGACCGGCGGCGCGGTGCTGGGGCGCGCTCCCACGGGTGAAGAAGAGAGAAGGCACAGCCACTGGCTCACCGAGGGTCGGCGATGTAGGCGTGGCCGTGACGAGCGTCGGGCAAGAGTTGGTGCAGTCGCGGCGAGTTGTTGTGGCGGAGTCTTCCTCGGCTCCGGTCCTTGCTCGATCGCGGACAGCGTTCCTCCGGCCACGGGCGGGCTCCGTCTTCTGGGCTATTGACTCCGGCTGGTCGGCGCGGCGGTGACGCACGCGCAAGCTCCCCTTCTTCCTTCCTTCTCCTCCCTCTACTCCTCCACTCCTCCACCGGCAACAGAACAAGGGAAAGGGGGCGATTCCCCAAACACGTCTTGTCCAGCAAGAAGGTGCCCGCCCCGGGTCTTTGAGGTTGGCGCGGTGCTGCGCAGGGGCAAAGGGGTCTTTGCCGGGCTCTAATTGGACGACCGCGGCGAGGAAGCTGACGTGTTCGATCCCCAGTGGCTGGGAGAGCACCAGCGGCCGTGGCGTCAAGGGTAAAGGGGTCTTTGCCCACCTTGGATTCCCCCGCGCCACTTGGTTCCGGTGCGGTGCTTGGCTCGGCGTCCGTGCCGGCCGGGTGGCGCATCCTCTCGAGCGTGCGCGTGTACGCGGTGCGGCGGTGCGGTCAGGAGGTTGAGTTCGGGTGTGAGGCTTGACCGGCGGTTTGAGGATGACCAGGAGTTGGCCCCATCCATCAGTGACCGGTGCGAGAGAGAGAGAGATAAGTGGGCCAGCTGGGTTGGTTTTGATTGATGGGCCGAAGAAGAAGGTGACGGTAGAAAGCAGGCCGGGATTTGGAGGTGGCCAGCCGGACTTGGTTAAAGGTTAGCTAGCCCATGTTAAAAGAAAGGGTTTTGAAATATAGGTTTGAATTAGATTTAAACTATAGATTGAATTTGAATACCTTCCAATTCAAACGCACTCAAATAAAAACCAAATAAAATCCAACTCACATCTAAACCGTAATTTTGAAAATAATTTTTATATGGTTTTATTTTATAGAGAATTTGAGATGAGAGGCTAGCAAATTGGGATCAAATTTGGTAGCACACAAGTTCAAACAAAATTTTTTAAATTTTAGCAAAATTTACATATGAGAAAACATTTAAAATTCTGGGATGTTACATGGGTCACCCAGTACAAATGTGACCCCCACATTTGTACCGCCTGGTCTGTACCGGTTGGATACCCGGTACAAATGAGGGTTCCCAACCGGTACAAATGACCATTTTTCCAGTAGTGTTCTGACCGTTTCCTCTGAGGACCTGTGTACGTCCAAGGACCGGCGGATGGTCGCTTCCTGTGTGTGATGAGTGATTGACAACATTGTGTGGACTGACTCTTGGCTAAGTATTGCAGGTGCAGGTTGCGGCTTGATTTGTGTTGGTGCAGGTGAAGAACAAGCACTAAGGGTCCGAGTCTGTGTGACCTCCCAGGAGAGGAGAGGACGAGTAGGCTTGGTTCGAGGGACTCGGTGGCCAACAAGTTCAAGTGCGGACCGCATGGTGGCAAGAACGGCAAGACGAAGTCGAGAAGAGAAGCCGGTGCGGGGTAGCGGCTCACAACCGAAGTCCGCACGCGGGGTTTGGTGGTTTGGCCACAAAACCATCGGAGGAGGGTTTCTCAGTTTGGGCCTCAAAACCAAGCCCGAAGGCCAACACGATGGAGACGGGGATCCAGGCGCGTCGGGAAGCTTCGAGGCGGAGGACACGCGGCGCGATCGCGGGGCTTGCGTCGGGAGTACGCGGGGCGCGGTGCGAGGGTGTCCGTCCGATGGAGTTACCTACGACTTTACCAAAGTGCCCTCCGTGGGCGTGTATCTTATTTTTCAGTTGTAGGGGTAGTTTGGACTTTGGGCCCTCTGCCCTCCCAAAAATATAAATAGGAGAGGTGGAGGAGATGAGAACTCTCTCGGGCTTCTCTCTCGCTCTGGACTTCATTTTCCATAGGCTAGCAAGCGCATATTTTTCCATCTTGTAGGGGTTGGATGAAGGGAGGTTGCTAGCCATGGCTTGTATGAAGCATTCCTCCGTGTGTACGGATTTGTGATGAATTAATCTATCTCCTTCTCATAATTTCTGAGTCTATTTGGTGCTCTTTTTGATTGTTTTCGTGTTGATCCATGGATGGTGATTTCTAGGCTGTTTTCTCTCAGATTTCTTTGAGAGGATCATGGGTGAGTGCCTTGTGCCTCTTTGTGTATGATCTTGACCCCTCAAATGCCGGAAATCAGTCTCGATTTGGTGAGTTTTGGATGAACTCGAGGTTAGGGTTGGAGAGCACGCGATCTACGATTCCTGTTGATTGGAGTGGATTGAGCTCATGAGTTTTGGGGCATAGCTTCCTACTAGGACGCTTCTCATCTACGCCAAGTTTGGGCTTGATTCGTTGGTTGGATTGGGAGATACGTGGATTGAAATTTTGGGGCGATTTTCGGGGTGCTTGGGCTGTGTTGCTGCGTAACGCACGGACGGTCTGTGGGGACAGGACAGACGGTTCGTCGTGACCTGTGTTCGTTGTGTTCGTCCGGAGTTTGTCACGAGTTCGTGTTTCCGTACGTGTTTGATCCGAGTGCCTTTTGGTTTTTCATCGGGAACAGTTCGTCGGACGGTCCATACTCAAGTGACGGATGGTCCGTCTAGCTGACGGACAGTCCACCAGCCCTGGACGGACAGTTCGTATAACCCGGGTTGCTTCTGGAGGTTCTGTCTATTTATACAGACGGTCTGTCACCAACCTACGAACGGTCTGCCCCTGCCTGATGGACTGTCCGTGTGTGTTCTGCGGACAGTCCATCCTAGCCACGCAGATTTGGCTAAGGACTTGATCCTTTGATTCTTGCTTCCGCTCTTTGATCCAAGGATCATTGCTACGGGCCGTACCCCTGTGTTTGAGGTGTTCTTGATCAAGTTTGCTTGTGCCTGACTCCAGAGTCGGATTTGGGACATAGGCCGGATTCCTCTCATTGGAGAAGAATTTTGATCGGCTCCCATTCACTCCCCCCTCTCTGGTCGCCAATTCGGTCCTTCGATTGTTATCAGAGTTGGTTACGGATCTTCTTGAGTCCTAACCGATCTAAGATCCAAAGATGGCGTACTAAGATCGGGGTTCGGGTCCTCCGCACTTTGATGGTTTGAATTACCAAATGTGGGAGAAACGTATGGCTGCCTTTTTCCGTGGTAAGGGTCAGCTTCTCTGGGATGTGACGAATGATCTCACCTATGTCCCTCCCGAGAGCTTTCTTCTCCCTGGCTCGCGAGACATGTATGATGCCAACAACAAGGCAATGGATTACTTGTTTCGCGCTCTCTGTGCAACCGAATTCGATAGGGTGTATGGAGAGGTGCTGGCGTGCCAAATTTGGAACAAGTTGAAGATCGCTCATGTTGGGAACAGCCAAGTCCAGGCTCGTTTGTTCGCTACCTACCGGAGAGAATACGAGAATTTCACTCATCTCCCCGGTGAGGCAATCGACAAGATGTTCCATCGGTTTACTAGCATAGTAAACAACATGAGGGCCAATGTGACCGTACTTCCATATACCGACCATGACAGGGCTATCAAGCTGCTGCATTCACTTGATACATCGGTGTGGGGTGCAAAGGTCGAGGCCATTCAGGAATCTGCTGGATATGAAACTCTGACCGTGGATGATCTGTTTTCCAAGCTGAAATCTTCAGAAGTTGATCGTGGCTTGAGGGGCAAGACCGAGAGCTCGACTGATCCTCATAGTCTCGCTCTAGTCTCCGGCTCTAGTTCAAAGACTAATGCTACCCCATCCACCAGGATGTATTCCATGTCTTCTTTCATGTCTTTCCAGATGAGGAGTTTGACGAGCTTGGAGAGGAGGAGCTGGCGTTGTTAACTCGGAGGTTCGAGAGGATGCACGTGAACCGCATGAACACAAGATGCGGTCTGAGGACGTGCTACTGATGCGGCAAGCCGGGTCACTTCATCGCCGAGTGCCTCAAGAGGTCGACCCCAAGAACAACTACAAGCACCGCCCAAGGACCGAGAACAAGCACCGCTCGAGGCATGAACACAAGACCAAGAGGAAGGACGAGCGGAGGTCAAGGAAGGGCGGTGACTTCTACAAGAAGGGTCGAGCCATGGTGGGTGCAAGCGACATCGACACATCAAGCTCAAGCTACTCCACATCGAGTTCAAGCTCAAGCGACGATGACGACGACAGGCGCAAGGGCAAGAAGCACGTCTCCAAGAACTTCAATGGCCTGAGCTGCTACACACGAGAGTTCTGTGTCATGGCTTACAACACCGACGACAAGAAGGACTACTCGGACTCGGAATCCGAAGATGAGGTAACCCACGAGCTCGTCTCCTTGCATCAGGAAAATGCTGATCTGGTGGCTTTGCTTGAGAACCGTGATAGCATGCTTAGAGAGGCTAAGAAGCTCAGGAGAGAGCTTAGGGCTTTGCTTGATGATGCTAGGGAGAAAGTTGCCGATCTAGAGTCCAAGAACCTAGATCCAAAGCTTGAAATAGATGCGCTTAAACTTGCCCCTGTTGTTTCTGATGAGGTTCAATGTGGTGATTGTGATGTGTTTTTGGCTGATCTGACTGTGCTCAAGGAGAAACATGCCTCAAAGCTTCAGGAACTAGATGTGCTTAGGGCTGAGCTAGATGTGCTAAAATCTTGGACCACTTTGCTAAGTGCTTGTACCTCTTGTCCTGTTTTACACGCTAAGCTTGATGAGTCCCTTGCTAGGAATGTTTCTCTTGAGGCTGCTTTGAAATCTCCTATTGCTACTGCTTGTTCCACCTGTGAAGTTAATTCTGTCCAGAATATAGAGCTTGCACATTATGTTGATCGTTTGCAGGATGAGAATGACGAGTTGAGGAAAATGTTGGGTTGGTTGTCTGGTCATGAGCCACAGTTGGGCATCATGATTGCAGCATATAAGCGTGCTGATGGTGAGGCTTTGGGTGCTAAGAAAGTGGGAGAGTCGAGTGGAGAGAGTGAGAGGATCGGTGACATCCAGCTTCTACCACAAACCACTCCCAAGAACAAGTTTGCTCCCAAACCCAACAATCTCCTAAACAAGATTGACACCACCCCAGCTCCACCAGTTTTCCCTTCCAAGACAGATAACTTTCAGAAACCCATAGTCTTTGTGAGTGACAAGGGGAATGTGTTTTGTGGGAAGGGTGGAGAGAACCCAAGTGAGAAGCCTCAACCACAGCCAAAGCCAAAGCCAGTCCGCTTCCATTGCAAGCACTATGGAAGGGATGGTCACACAGAGGAGTTCTGCTTTAGGAAGAGAAAAGCGGAGAGGTTGGTTAAGGAGAGGGCAAACAAGGACAGGTACCACCCTTCTCATGGTGTACCTGAGCCTCGTATGCCATTGCCTAGAGGTGAGGCTGTGGTGCGTTCAGTTCCTGCTTGGGGTGATAGAGGTGTGGCTGTTGAGCGTGGTGCACCTCAGAGAGGTGGCAGGCGTGTTGAGTTTGGCCATGGTACTGGACGTTCTCCTCCTCGTGGTCGATACGAGTTTGGGAGAAACGATCGCAGCTTTGAGTCTCAGAGGGGCTACGGACCACGATTTCCCATTCGTGGTGCTCGTACTCCAGAGAGACGTGAGCAGGTTCCCTGTGGTGGTCGTAGCTTTGGTAGGCGTGATAGGATGGATTTTGCTAACCCCACCTTTGAGCAGATGGCTCGGCACTGGTTTGACTCCTTTTGTGTTAAACCTAGTGTTGAGTCGTTTGCTCACTCTCGTTCTTGTTTTTGATTGGCAGGTGGGAGGCATGGAGAACATTTGGTTGATCGACTCCAGTTGTTCACGGCACATGACCAGAGATCAGGGGTGGTTCTCCAGCCTCACCCCGGTGATGGAGAAAGTCTACATCACTTTTGGGGATAATGGACGTGGACGAGTGCTTTCTGAAGGTGTGGTCAAGGTAAGTAGCAAGGTCACTTTAAAGTGTGTTGCTCTTGTCAAGTCGCTTGGATACAATTTGCTTTCGGTGTCTCAGTTGCTCGATGAGGGTTTTGAGGTTCGGTTCAAGTTGGGTTGTTCTCGGATTCTTGATTCTCGAGGTGATCTTGTCTGTACAATCGTCCCAGAGGGTCAAGTCTTCTGTGCTGATTTCTCTCAGTCTTTCAGTCCCCCTCGGTGTTTGATGGCTGGTCCATCTGGTGAATTGTGGAAGTGGCATAGGCGGTTGGGACACCTGAGCTTTGATTTGCTTTCCCGCTTGAGTGGTCTCAATCTTGTTTGAGGATTGCCGAGATTGCGTTTTGAGAAGGATCTGGTTTGTGCTCCATGTAGGCATGCGAAAATGGTTGCATCTTCCCATCCACCCCTGACCAGTGTCATGACTGAGCATCCCGGGGAGCTGTTGCATATGGATTTGGTTGGTCCAGCTCGCGTTCGCTCGGTGGGTGGGAAGTGGTATGTTCTCGTTGTTGTGGATGATTTTTCTCGCTACACTTGGGTGTTCTTCTTGGAGGATAAGGGTGAAACATTTGGTTTTGTTCGAGACTTGATCTTGAGGTTGAAAAATGAGA
Organism: Cenchrus fungigraminus; assembly: GCA_036936925.1. Taxonomy (NCBI): domain Eukaryota; kingdom Viridiplantae; phylum Streptophyta; class Magnoliopsida; order Poales; family Poaceae; genus Cenchrus; species Cenchrus fungigraminus. The sequence continues at coordinate 124,960,451 of CM072774.1, read as the reverse complement.
GACATGGTGATGCCATTAGAGCTATACGCAGTGACAATGGCTCAAAATTCAAGAACTCTTGTTTTGAGACCTTTTGTGGTGATGTTGGTCTTGAGCATCAATTTTCTTCCCCTTATACTCCTCCTCAGAATGGTGTTGTGGAAAGGAAAAACCGAACACTTTGTGAAATGGCTAGGACGATGCTTTATGAGCATAGGACTCCTATGAGATATTGGGCTGAGGCGGTGAACACCGCATGCTATGTGTCCAACCGAATTTTCCTTCGAGCTTTCAAGAAAAAGACATGCAATGAGCTGATGCATGGTCGGTTGCCCAAAGTGAGTCATTTTCATGTCTTTGGCTGCAAGTGTTTCATCTTGAAAAAGGGCAAGCATCTTGATAAATTTGAGGCTCGGTCTGTCGATGGGATTTTCTTTGGTTATGCTACTCATTCTCGAGCATATCGTGTGCTCAATCTTGAAACTAACCAAATCATGGAGACTTGCGAGGTAACCTTCGACGAGACACAGCCACGTAGCTCTTTGGTCTTTGAATGTGCAGGTGACGATGAATTTGGTGAGGAGATCTTTGAGAAAGAGGCGGATGAGCAAGAGGATGATGAAGATGGTGGTGATGCACCCGCTAGAGATCGAGTACCCTCTACGTCCACTACGATGACGATACTCGAGGATGGTCCATCTCCTACTCCCACGACGACTGGTGGAGTTCGAGTGGAAGCTGCTGTTGAGGGGGAGGTCACCTCCAGGTGCGAGGCACCTCAGCAAGTTCAGAAGGATCACCCACCTTCTTCAATCATTGGTGACATGAATGTTCGTACTACACGGTCCAGGTCATATAACCCTTGTCACTTTGCTCATTTTGCTTTTGTTGCCTCTTTCGAGCCCAAAGATATTGGACACGCTCTTTCTGATTCGAATTGGGTCAATGCCATGCATGAGGAGTTGGAGAACTTTGAGAGAAACTAGGTGTGGGAGTTGGTTGAGCCTCCACAGTTTTGCAAACCTATAGGTACCAAGTGGGTGTGGAAAAACAAAGAGGGAGAAAATGGTGAGGTGGTGAGAAACAAGGCGAGGTTGGTTGCTCAGGGGTTTTGCCAGAAAGAGGGGATAGATTATGAGGAAACCTTTGCTCCAGTGGCCCGTTTGGAGGCAATTCAGATCCTTCTAGCATTTGCTGTTGCTAAAGGGTTCAAATTGTACCAAATGGATGTGAAGAGTGCGTTCCTAAATGGGTTTCTTGAGGAAGAAGTGTATGTGAGGCAACCCCCGGGTTTTGAGAGTGAAAAGTTTCCCCACCGAGTGTTCAAACTTAGAAAAGCTCTCTATGGCCTCAAACATGCACCCAGGGCATGGTATGGTTGGTTGAGGAGTTTTGTCTTTAGCAAGGGGTTTGTGATGGCGAAGGTTGATCAAACTCTTTTTCTCCTTAGGCATGGTGATGACATCTTGATCGTTCAGATATACGTGGATGATATTATCTTTGGTGGTTCTTCTCACACTTTGGTTGCGAGATTTGCAGATGATATGAGCAGGGAATTTGAGATGTCGATGATGGGTGAGCTGCAGTTCTTCCTCGGCCTTCAGATCAAGCAGTGCAAGGATGGGACGTTCGTGCACCCGGCGAAGTACACCAAGGACATCGTCAAGAAGTTCAAGATGAACGACTCCAAGCCGATGGCGACGCCGATGAGTACGACGACGGCCCTAGACGCGGATGAAGAAGGAGAGCCCGTGGACCAGAAGGAGTACAGGAGCATGATTGGCTCCCTCCTCTACCTGACGGCGACGAGGCCAGACATACAATTCAGTGTGTGTCTGTGCGCTCGTTTTCAGGCGTCTCCGAGGACCTCACATCGACAAGCCGTCAAGCGGATATTCAGGTACTTGAACTACACCCCCGACTTTGGCTTGTGGTACTCTGCGTCCTCGACACTCAGCCTCCTTGGGTTTTCTGATGCTGACTTTGCTGGGTGTCGGTTGGATCGCAAGTCCACTTCTGGTACGTGTCAGTTCCTTGGTTCTTCTCTGGTGTCTTGGTCATCCCGCAAGCAGTCTAGTGTAGCCCAATCTACCACAGAAGTCGAGTACGTTGCTGCCGCTAGCTGTTGCTCCCAGCTGCTTTGGATCACATACACTATGAGCGACTTTGGTGAGGAGAGTGCCCAGATTCCACTATATTGTGATAGCACCAGCGCCATAAGTGTTGCCAAGAACCCAGTTCTCCATTCCAGAACCAAGCACATAGAGGTGAGGTACCACTTCTTGAGAGACAATGTGGAGAAGGGTAAAATCAGCTTGATCCATGTTTCCACCCAAAACCAGCTGGCTGATATATTCACCAAACCTTTGGACCAAGCTACCTTTTCTCGCTTACAGGGTGAGCTTGGTGTTTGTATGATCACTTGAGTTGGTTTTGAGCTCCTTTGTACTATATGTATGATATTTGTGTTTTTCCTTGTTTTTGTATCATGTGTACAGGCATCTTTGTATCTTAGACTCTTTTTCACCTAGAGCTTCTCTTATATGCATTGATGACCATAATGTGCTAGATGTGAGCTCTTAAGCATGTATGATATATCTTGTGATGGATAAGCTAGCTCTTGGTGGTATTGCTATATGTGCATGTTGATATGGCTATGTTTTTGAAAATGCTAGAATGGATCCTTTCTTGTGTGTAGGATCTTGTTCATGCTCAGAATATGCTATGGTGGTTTATGTCATGCTTAATTTGTGCCTGGATATATGTTCTTGTTGCATGGGGGAGCAGTCCCATTTATCATTGCAAATGTCTAGCTCATGTTTTACCTTGTGGGGGAGCATAAGCTTCTTTTAGCCGCAAAGGCTTTTCATGTACCATTTCTATGCAAATCTGAAAATGAAATGCTTGTGGTTGAAAGTGTTGCTCTCATATAATCCATGTCATGTATGCTTTAATTTTTGTCTCATGGGTGCCAAAACCGTTGCATGTTGCCTACCATGAGAAGTCTCATTTAAAGAAGTAGGCACGTGGCTCGGTGGCTTTGACATGACATGGGATAGCTTATGGGTGTTTGCAATGGTCTTGTGATAAGAATGTTTGTCCTAGCATGAAGTTTGGATGATATGAATCATTTGTGGTATGTTTTGATCATGTATAGGATTTTGCTCATGAGAAGGATATTTTGTGAAAATTTCTCATATTTGATCTTAGCCTTGTCTCATGTCTATATAGCTTTGTCACCATGTTTAGCTATGCTTGTGCTAAGCTATGAAATGTCTTACTTGCTTTCTATCTCATTTAGAGCAAGTTTTGGTGATTTCTGTATATCTGAGAAGCTCATAGTGGATTTTGTCTCATATTATGCCTTGATGTATGCATTGTCAACAAGGGAGAGAATTATTGGCATCTTTGTTGAAGTTGTTGAAGTTTGGTGGTTTTGCTCAGGGGAGCTTGCATTTGTGCAGGGGGAGCTTTGGTGGATGTTTGTGACATTTTCTGGTTTTTGATGTTTAATTGGTATCGAGCTTTGAGAATTGGCTTTGTGATGATTTTGTCTCGGTTGTGTCGAGTCGTTGCCCTTGTCTTAGGGGACCGAGACATTTTCACTTGAGTGACCGTTTTGCCTTTGTTTGGTTTTTGGTCACTTGGGTGAGCTTTGGTAGTTTCTTTTCTTTTTCTCTTTTCATCATACATTTGTTACCATGTGTGTTGTCAATGCACTCATCAAGGGGGAGATTGAGGACCTGTGTGCGTCCGAGGACCGGTGGATGGTCGCTTCCTGGTGTGATGAGTGATTGACAACGTTGTGTGGACTGACTCTTGGCTAAGTATTGCAGGTGCAGGTTGCGGCTTGATTTGTGTTGGTGCAGGTGAAGAACAAGCGCGAAGGGTCCGAGTCTGTGTGACCTCCCAGGAGCGGAGAGGACGAGTAGGCTTGGTTCGAGGGACCCGGTGGCCGACAAGATCGAGTGCGGACCGCATGGTGGCAAGAACGGCAAGACGAAGTCGAGAAGAGAAGCCGGTGCGGGGTAGCGGCTCACAACCGAAGTCCGCACGCGGGGTTTGGTGGTTTGGCCACAAAACCATCGGAGGAGGGTTTCTCGGTTTGGGCCTCAAAACCGAGCCCGAAGGCCCAACGCGATGGAGACGGGGATCCAGGCGCGTCGGGAAGCTTCGAGGCGGAGGACACGCGGCGCGATCGCGGGGCTTGCGTCGGGAGTACGCGGGACGCGGTGCGAGGGTGTCCATCCGATGGAGTTACCTACGACTTTACCAAAGTGCCCTCCGTGGGTGTGTATCTTATTTTTCAGTTGTAGGGGTAGTTTGGACTTTGGGCCCTCTGCCCTCCCAAAAATATAAATAGGAGAGGTGGAGGGGATGAGAACTCTCTCGGGCTTCTCTCTCGCTCTGGACTTCATTTTCCATAGGCTAGCTAGCGCATATTTTTCCATCTTGTAGGGGTTGGATGAAGGGAGGTTGCTAGCCATGGCTTGTATGAAGCATTCCTCCGTGTGTACGGATTTGTGATGAATTAATCTATCTCCTTCTCATAATTCCCGAGTCTATTTTGTGCTCTTTTTGGTTGTTTTCGTGTCGATCCATGGATGGCGATTTCTAGGCCGTTTTCTCTCGGATTTCTTTGAGGGGATCATGGGTGAGTGCCTTGTGCCTCTTTGTGTATGATCTTGACCCCTCAAACGCCGGGAATCGGTCTCGATTTGGTGCGTTTTGGATGAACTCGAGGTTAGGGTTGGAGAGCACGCGATCTACGATTCCCGTTGATTGGAGTGGATTGAGCTCATGAGTTTTGGGGCATAGCTTCCTACTAGGACGCTTCTCATCTACCCCAAATTTGGGCTTGATTCGTTGGTTGGATTGGGAGATACGTGGATTGGAATTTTGGGGTGATTTTCGGGGTGCTCGGTCTGTGTTGCTGCGTAACGCACGGACGGTCCGTGGGGACAGGACGGACGGTCCGTCGTGACCTGTGTTCGTTGTGTTCGTCCGGAGTTCATCACGAGTTCGTGTTTCCGTACGTGTTTGATCCGAGTGCCTTTTGGTTTTTCGTCGGGAACAGTCTGTCGGACGGTCCATACTCAAGTGACGGACGGTCCGTCTAGCTGACGGACAGTCCGCCAACCCTGGACGGACAGTCCGTATAACCCGGGTTGCTTCTGGAGGTTCTGTCTGTTTATACGGACGGTCCGTCACCGACCTACGGACGGTCCGCCCCTGCCTGACGGACTGTCCGTGTGTGTTCTGCGGACAGTCCGTCCTAGCCACGCAGATTTGGCTAAGGACTTGATCCTTTGATTCTTGCTACCGCTCTTTGATCCAAGGATCGTTGCTTGGGGCCGTACCCCTGTGTTTGAGGTGTTCTTGATCAAATTTGCTTGTGCCTGACTCCGGAGTCGGATTTGGGACATAGGCCGGATTCCTCTCATTGGAGAAGAATTTTTATCGGCTCTCATTCACTCCCCCCCTCTCTAGTCGGCAAATCGGTCCTTCATCCTCCCCGGACGCCGGCGGCGGCGGTGGCGGCGTATGGAGCCCCGTCACCTTGGTTGCCACCCACGGCCGCTCGCAAGACTCCTTGCTTAACGCAGGCTCCAGCGCCATCGTCCTCGGCGGCGCCGTCCACTGGGTAATGCACAGCGACAGGGACAGCTTGCTCGTCCTCACCTACGACGTTCGCGCGGCCACAGCGGGGTCGATTGAGCTCCCGATGGACCGCTTCCCGAAGAGCTATAGAGAGGGTGACGCTAACCTCTGCTTGGCATCGTCGCCGGACGGGAAGCTCACCGTGCTCGTCAGGGACAGGCTCACGATATCCGTCTGGCGCCTGCTGTCCACCGGCGCCGCCGCTGCCGCCGCCGATTGGACGCTGCACTCCGTGATCGACACGGAGGCAACGTTACGGTCTCTGTCGCCAGAGCTACCGCAGTCATGGCCGTGGGCCAATGAGACGATCCGGTTTGTGTCCTTGGGAGAGAGGAGTGGTGTAGTCTTATTTAAGCTGTCGGGACTTCGTGAACAACGGCTCATCGCCCTTGATATTGAGAGTCTGAGACCAAGGAGATGCACTGGGTGAGCAGCCAAGGACATATTCGGGCCTTCCCGTTCGAGGTAGACTTGGAGTCACGGTTGTCAGCCTTGAAAACCTTCTAGTCTTCATAGATTGGTAGAACGAGAACGACTTGGAGATTTTTGTTGGGGTTGCAATTCTGATACGAGCAATTTGGTGTATGTGTAATGATATGGTTCTTGAAAAAAAGCGATCAACCTCTTTTGTGCAGACTATTTTTAGGAGAACATATTGGCTGCGATGCTGATCCCTACTGCAGTGTGAGGACGCAAGGGAGACCATCTGTTTGGCAAGCAAGACGTTGGAGATCGTCGCCTTAGATATCTTTACCAAAAATGGATGGATAAACAATAATAGACATTGCTTTTGATTTATTCCTGTCATTCGCGTACTATTTCATTTATTTGAGTGATCAGCTGATGTGCTGAGAATTGAATACTGTAAAACATGGCTATGTACAGTGGCAGAGGCCGGATATTTATCTTTTTCTAAAAAAGTCATAGAACGGGAAGTCAGATAGGAGGTCCAACTGGTCGGTGAACCAGTTCACTGGTCGAATCAATTATTTCTATTTATCAGTATAAATACATACTTCTCTCGATGTTATATTAAATACATGTAAATTCTAACATGTACAAACATAGCGCATATGGCATAGCCGACTGTGGTATTACGTAACAATAATACAATAATCTCTTATCTGAAGTTTTGAACCGGCCTCTTTCAAACATTAAACTAGTAGGGATACACTGCTACAAAAAAATTGCACAACATGATGTGTGCAACTGGTTGTAGACTTGTAGTGGTTCACCGTACCATCTGTAAATAAATATACATCAACATCAGATGTTGGCCTTCGGCTTTTCTGAATCCATACATCAATGATTTTTCCGGAGGGTTTTCGATCGTTTCTGAATTCATTCCTGAAGGAACACTTTCTTTTGTAGCACCACTAGATGACTAGAAGAGGCTAGACATTACGGTTACGGGCACTACCTCCTGACTCTGGCGGTAGTGGGCTCCGAGCCACAGCAGCAGCCTCCATTCAGTGCTCTTCCCCTCCCTCTCCCTCTCTTTTTATGAATCCTGGTGCTTCTTCTTGTCGGTGTCCGATTGCGGTTGATGCTTGAAGATGCGGCCAGGCCCTGGATTCGCCCCCCACGGCCCCACCCCCCAGTCTTGATCTGGTCCCTCGGCGTCCGGCCCTTTCCTCCTCACACCGCTGCGGCGGCATTCAATTGGAGAGGCCTCCCGGCCGTCGATGCTAGAGCGGGGCCTTCGCTCGCGGGTCGTCACTGACGTCCTCGACCTTGTGGCCACCGCGGTAGCGCCTCATCGGGGTTCCCTGTGTGGGGTTTGACCTCGCTAGGGCTACACTGGCCCCACCCTCGTTTTCACTGTGTTGTTGCTCCGATGAGCGCGCGTGCCCTACCGCCGCCGGTCCCTGGTCTAGAGGGTGGCCCTGTCCTTTCACCATGTTTCACCGGCGGCAGCCCATCAACAACTTTGGCAGCCCTCCGACTCCTATCTGACCAATCCTGCGTTCTATGGATACGCTTCGGTGGCTGGGACCTGGGAGGGTTGTTGGTGCCTTAGTCTTCGGGTGCCGGTGGTCATGCATGTAGAGCGTCACACTCGGTGTGTGGGGAGGTACTTCACTTCCGTACAGTTTTCCCTTCACTCTCCTTCGGCGACCTCCGCCTTAGCTCAGCTAAAGTTCTGCCTGTGCTAGCCCTATTTCGTCTCTGCATATCCTTGCTTGGTTGGCATTGGTCGCTAATTTTTTGATGCACTCCCCTCTGGAGATTCCTCCCCCCAGTGCATGTTGTAGTGCGCTGAATTTGTTGGCTCCTTGCTTACCTACGGGCAGTCATGACCAACCTTGGTGGAAGGTACCAATCAATTTCCAGCTTGTGGTGAGGAGCGTTTCAGATCGAGGTTCATCCTTGACCATTGCCAACTTCCCTTGCTATGAATTGGGCTCCCTAAAGTGCTTGATGGTATGCAAAAATGATGTTGTGGCAGGAAAGGTCGTTGCGTGGTGGTTCCTCGGTCTGCATCTTTTGGAGCTTGAATTGTCTCGGCCATTGGTGCCTTCTCTGTTCTTGTTTTGTATCTGATATGATGGGTTTGTGCTGCGATTTGTAATCCTTTATGGCTCTCTTTTTTTTTTCAAACTATGTACACTGATTACCGCTGATCTTGTAATCTCGCTTTGAAGAAATAAAATTGTTCATATGAGCTTTCTTAGCCCACCACTAGAAGAGAATTCTACCAAACCATTCAGATTTGTCCCAATTGCCCCTATTAGACTTTCTTAAGATTTATCACTGTTGTCCTTATTAGATGTTTGATTTCTTTTTAAGTAGCAAGATGCTTGTATGTTGCTACGGAGATATATATTAGTTATATATTATTTTTTTATCAAAGTCAGCAGGGGAAGCCTCTACTTTTTTTATAATTTTTTATTCCAACCATGTTTAATCATTCCCACGCGGGAGTCGAACTAACCTGAACCTGCTGGGTGCTACCATGCCCTAACCACTAAGATAGAGACCATGACGGGACCCAATATTATGGGTACCCAAAGACAGCGATTACAAGTGACTATCACGGTCACGATGGCCTCCAGGGTATTCTTTGGTGGTTTTCTGGATTTATTTTCATGCAGGAAAACAGTCCCAAATCAACTGGTATTCCGGGAATTATTTTTGTGAGGGAAAACGGTCAAAAAACCAAGACTCTCACCTCACGTACAACACCAACCAGGCAACTTCCGACTAGTTGGCAACCCTCCCGAGTAGTTTTGGGACCTCATTTCCCATGCATGTGCCAGGTGTTGGAGGCATTCATTGCTCCTGCCACACGCGTATGAAGGGGCGGCACCAGGACAGGCAACCACATGCGACAGCAGCAGCAAACAGGCACAGCGGGACACACGGCATGAGTGAAGGGCTCCCCCGTACACCTGGTGATCATGCAGACTCTCCCCTTCTCCTTCTCTCTCCTGGCTTGTCCAATCCTATTAATGTAACCTGCTCCCCTTGTTTGATAAAAGGGAGAGCAGGGTTCTCTCGAGAGGCTCTCTCTCTCACTTTTTACTTTCCCCTTCTCTCTTCTCCTCGGAGGGAAGGCCTCTCTCATTTTTTCCTTCTTCTACCTCCAGCCATCCATGGCTCTCACGCTACAGAGACTTGGGACCAAGCACCCTCTCTCGTTCATTTGTAACCCCTACTACAAATCAGCGCAAATAACACAGCAGCACGAACTGGACGTAGGGTGTTACTCTCCGGAGGCCCGAACCAGTATAAATCCTGTGTACCCCCCATTTGCGCAACCGTCCGAGGCCCGGCACGCAATCCGAGAAATTATCTGCCGGCGGTTACAGAACCCCGACAGACCATTTTGCAACTGGACGTAGGGTTTTACTCTCCGGAGGCCCGAACCAGTATAAATCTTCGTGTCTCTTGTGTTCCATGTGCATCTTTGCATAACCATCGCGTTCTTAGTTCCCGATCCCCCCAACCGAACAAATAAACCACAGGGGTTGACCCTCCTGTGGGCTGTGCAGATCTCACCATCTGACAGGGACCCAGGGGTACCCATGTCCGACAAGCCCTCGAGCGACGTGTAGGCGTAGCGACCTTAGGAGAGAGGTCATGACGAAGTCGTAGAGCTATCGACAGGTCGAATAGCATACACGGCGGTCCAAAAAAGAAAGAAATGACAGCCAGCTTAGAGCCGACCTGTTTATAGTTCCGAAGCGTAGCGAGGTCGAGTGACGACCTATACGACGTAGACTTCCAGGTGGTCGAAGCGACGTAGAGAAAAAAAATTAGAGAGCGTCGAAGACGCACTCATAGAGTAGTACCCGAGCATTGAAGCAGGCAGCATGTCTGGTTTGATGATCCAAAAAGAAGAAGGTCTTTAATCGAACCTACGACGGCCATTCTGCCCTGAAACAGAACTGAAGCAGGCAGCGACGAGGACGTCGAAAGGTTCGCGGCGACGAGGACGCCGAAAATTACAGGGAGGTCTAGAGACCTGATGAAGACGACGACGGAGTCGAAGGGAGGTCTAGCGACCTGACGAAAACAACGATGACGACGTCGACAGAGTCACAGGGAGGTCTAGCGACCTGACGAAGATGACGACGAAGCGGCAGGGAGGTCTAGCGACCTGACGAAAACGACAGAGCGACGACGAAGCCGTAGTCAGGTCTAGCGACCTGACGAAAGCAACAACGGAGCTCCCGTCGTGAACCAGAAAGGTCTGCTGAAAGACACACCAGGTCGTCGTAGAGCTGGTCCTGTAAAATAAATAAACACCAAATCGGTGTATCAATCTATCAAAACACAATGAAGACTTAGCCTGAGATAAGCATGCAGATGCATTGTTAGCCGGAGCTGAACATTCTTGTGCTATGCAAATATCAATTTTCGCTCATATTGCATGCTTTTACTTTTTACCGTCAATCAGACTTAGCCACGGGGGCTGCGCATATATCACCCCTATACAACTGCTCAGCAGGGACACTTACGCATAGCCGATGTGTGGGGAGGGGTCTGGGACCCAGGTTTGGTGACCACGTGATAGTTGTAAGTCCTTTATCTGGTGCAAAGTCAACCAAACAAATGAGGGAGGGTAGTCCTTAGGTCTAACGACCCTGAAGTTGGTAAGGCCAAGCCCCCGAGCATGTCGAGAGAGAGGGGAAAGCATAGCACAAGAGAAAAATATGAACCCTCAGGTCTAGCGACCTACATGTTGGTAAGGCCAAGCCCCCGAGCATGTCGAGGGGAGGGGTCGGAAGAGCAGAAAAAATCATGTAGAACAGGTCTTGAAAAAAAACTGAAGCGTAAAATATTTTAAAAATAGCACTTAGCTTAGGAGACGTGACCAAGTCGGAGTGGTCGCCATCGTCGTGTCCAAGGTCGGAAGATCGTTGTCGTCGCGCGCGATGGAGCCGTGCCGAGCCTTCGAGGTGGCCAGCGACGCGATCTGGAGTCACGCCGAGCGGCGACGCGACCTAGAGTCACACCGAGTTGTTGAGACGTCGACGAGGTCAGCGATGAGCCGCTGATAAACATCAATTGTTGATGAAGCCGATGTCGACGTTGAGGTCGCGTAGAGGTCCGACGCTAGGTCGCTAGCTGCACGAGCAGCGTGCGTAATGCAGTAGTCGTCGTAGCTTTGCCACAGAACAGCCCCATGTTGAATTGCACTTTGCATCGTGTAATAGCCATGCATGAACCATCATTAAAGAAAGAACAGATTAGTAGAAATCTTGTCGGCCAATGAAGCCAAAGGGCATACGGAAGAGGGAAAAAAATAGAAGGAAAGCTTCCCTGTTACGAAGACGTGTTGTGGATGAGTACGCTGTATGCGAGCTGCGTGCAGGCGCCCGTGAAATAAACGGATTTATTCCAGGCACCCACTCATCGACTTGACGTTGGAGTAGATATGGACAGATCAAATTGGTGGGCGGCGGCAGCCTCACGTAGAGAGCAGGGTTCTCTCCTGGCTTGTCCCATTCTATTAATGTAACCTGCTCCCCTTGTTTGATAAAAGGGATAGCAGGGTTCTCTCGAGAGGCTCTCTCTCTCACTTTTTACTTTCCCCTTCTCTCTTCTCCTCAGAGGGAAGGCCTCTCTCATTTTTTCCTTCTTCTACCTCCAGCCATCCATGGCTCTCACGCTACAGAGACTTGGGACCAAGCACCCTCTCTCGTCCATTTGTAACCCCTACTACAAAGCAGCGCAAATAACACAGCAGCACGAACTGGACGTAGGGTGTTACTCTCCGGAGGCCCGAACCAGTATAAATCCTGTGTACCCCCTGTTTGCGCAACCGTCCGAGGCCCGGCACGCAATCCGAGAAATTATCTGCCGTCGGTTACAGAACCCCGACAGTTGGCGCGCCAGGTAGGGGCCTTTGCGTGTCTCGACATTTTTTGCAGGTCTCGGACGGCCAACTACAACTCCTCCGCCATCAAGCCGCTGCGGCCAGCTACAACTCCTCCGCCTTCAAGCCGCTGCGGCCAGCTACTTTTTCTTTGGTCTTTTCTTCACAAGAGCAAAAATCCATCGCCGGCCGAAAAATCCAAGCGGTGGTGGCCTCTCTCTTTCCTGCTGGATCACAAAAAAAAAGGCAAGTCAACGCTTCCTACTTCCTCTAATCGCAAGAGCCGACAGCCACCGAGGGAGCAAGCAGCCGAAGCGCCTTACGAATCCCCGCGCCAGCGAGCCCCAAATCGAGATTCCTCCTGCAGCCTGCGCACGCGGCGTGCTGTCTGTCCTCCGTCGCGGTCGGCGCAGCAGCGACCTCCTCCTTGTATCTGAACTTCGCGCAGGCGTGGCGCCCCGTACGCCATTGCGGCCGGCGCGGCGGCACCTTCCTCCCGTGATTCCAGACTGGAGAAGGAGGACCGGCGGCGCGACTCTCCACCAACCGCCGGCGACGGCTCGGCCACGGCGCGCGCGCCGCGAGCAGAGCGGAGCCACGGCGGCGCTGACCTCGACCACTCCGCCGACGCGTCCTGCTCAGCGCACGCTCCGACGGCCGGCGGCCCTGCTCCTCTCTGCCCACGACGACGCCCGTCGCGCGTCCCTTTCCTCTTCGCCCGCGGAGCGCCTCTCCTGCTCTCCGTCCGTGGCGGTGTCTGCGGCGCGCTACTCCGCGACGGTGCGGGACCGCGGCGCTCCTCTTTCTCCGCCACGACACGACCGACGGCCCGGCGCCCGACACCTCTGCCTCGCGGCGCGGCGGTCCGGCGCGATTCCACCGTCGACTCTTCGTCCTCGTCGCCCGGCGCAGTCTCCACCGCTTCATCCTCTTCGTGCCTCCTCAACCACCGCGACCGGCAACCTCCTCTCCGGTTCGACCTCAACGGCACGGCGAATGCACGCACGGCGGGCGGGGCGGAGCCACGGCGGTGTGGCGCGGCAGCTCCCTCCCTACGCGACGGAGCCGCGCCTCCTCGAATCCTTCACCGGGTGGCGCCTCGCCAACCGGCGGCCCCACGCGCCTCAGCTTCCTCACCGCGCCCCGACCCGCTCGTCTCTCTACTTCGACGCGGCGGCCTACCTCGGCCCCACCCGGCGCGACGGGGTTAGGCGGCATCCCGACGTGGCGGCCCTCCGTACCTTCACCTCGGAGCGACGAGCGAAGCGGCGGGCGGACGGCGTCCCGACCTCGGCAACCTCACCTTCCTCCGCTCGGCGTGCGTGGCGCAGCGCCCGCTCCTCTTTTCCGAACGGCGACTCGACGCGGGGCCCGCCATCCGCACCCACGCAGCGCCCGCGGCTCGTTTCCTCCTCGGCGCCCGTGCGGCGTCCGCAGCTCGCTCCTCCTCGGCGCTTGCGACGGCGCCCGCGGCCCGCGCCCTCTCCTCCTCGCGGTGTGGAGCCCGACGCGCGCCGTCCCGAATCCATCTCCTCCACAGGAGCGCAGCCACCCAGGCGCGACGTTCGCCTTCTACTTCGCCGCACGGCAGTCTCGTCGCCCGCCTCCGCCTCTTCAGGACGCGGTCCCCCAGCGCGGCCTCACCGCCTCCTTCACCACAGGGCGTGCCCCGACGGCCCGGCTGCTGCCTCCACATCCTCACGACGCGGCCCGACGCGGGTCCAGCTAACGGCGGCGGGGCGACCGTGGCCCCCTCCTTGCTCGGCGACCGGACGCGACTCGCGCCTCCTGCTCCGACCACGACAGCGCCCGTCACGCGCCCGTCCAGCTCTCTGCACGCGACGGCGCACTCAGCGCCCGCCACCTCTTCACCACGCTGTGACACGACACCCGCCACTTTTTCCCCTGCTTCGGCACGACGCGCGACGCAGCCGGCGACTCGGCGCAGTGATTCACCATCTCCTTCTGCCTCGGAGCATGGAGCCGCGCCACGGCCGCGGACGCCGGACCTGGACGCGGAGTTCGGGTTCCCGAGCGCGAAGCTCGGGGAGGGCAGGCTGGTCGGGACGATGGGTTCCTCGGACGCCAGGTGTTTCCTCTTCACCGCGCGGCAGGGTCCTACTTCGATTTCCTCAACGCGCGGCGCCCGACCCGCGCCGTCTCCTCCTCGAGCCTCGATGCGGCACAGCACCCGCGACCGTCCCTACCTCACCGCTGGGAGACTGGACGCGGCTGCTGCTCCTTCGCGCGCCACGGCGCGGTCAACGACGCGGCGTCCCGACTCACCACCTCGGCGCGTCCGGCACAGCTTTTTCTCTCTCCCCTCTTTCCTGTGCAGGGTTGTGGCAGCAACGCGCACGGCAGAGACCGAAGCCGCGGCGCACGCGCCGGCCACGGGGGGAGCAGTTCGGCCAGTGGGCGGGGCGAGCCGACCTTGGACGAGGAACGGGTCCCTGGCGCTTTCGCGCCGTGGGGCGGCAGCAGCTCGCCGTCAACGGCGGACAACCGGAGCCGGCCCGACGCACAGCGGCACGACGGGCTCACCCCGATCTTCTCTGCCTCCTCGACATCGGCGGCGCGCCCGCCTCCCAACCTCTTCACTGCCTCGACCTCCGACGCAGTCGCTCCTACTCAGGATGGGCACGAAACCACTCGGAGGCGGACTTCGTGCGAGACGGCAACTTCTCGTGCGAGGCGGAAACTCCTCGTGCCCTTCCTACTCGCAGGTGGACACGAATCTACTCGGACGGGGCGCCTTCTCGTGCGAGGCGGAAACTCCTCGGAGGGGCTTCTCGGAGGAACTACTCGTGCGAGGCGGAAACTCCTCGGAGTGGCTTCTCGGTGGAACTACTCGTGCGAGGCGGAAACTCCTCGGAGTGGCTTCTCGGAGGAACAACTCGTGCGAGGCGGAAACTCCTCGGAGGGGCTTCTCCGAGGAACTCCTCCTAGGATCTTCTCGTGCAAGGCGAAGAGTACCAGTGCGAGGCGGAAGGAAGTCGTGCGAACGAGTCTACACCGAGAAACTCCTCGGGAACGGAAAAACAACCGCGACAAGTGAAGTTCCCACTCGGGAACATCGCCTCTCAGACCTAAAGACATGATTTTCTTATCTGTACCCAAGTTTTCCTGTGTAGGCAACAAATTCCAACATCGTCTGCTCGCCACCCTGATCTGGATAGAGTCGTTTCGAGCAACACGACGGGCGGCAGCAAGCCAAGACTGATCGCTGCGTAGCTGCTCGTCGTCGTACCTCGTCCTTCCTCGCCGGCGCCGCCATCAACAACAACGCCGTCCGCTCGACCACCGCGAGCAACACGAAGCTCGCGGGCTGGTCAGGACGGGCCCGGGAACGACGCGCTGACTCCCCCGACGTGAGCATAAATCGAGCTAAGCGTACTTTTAGTACCACCGTTTTTCAGTTGTTACAACATACCTCGGCACGCGTCGCCGGGGCAATGTCAACGCATATCTTTTTCCTCTCTCAAGTCGCTAAAAGTACTCGGGAAGCACACGCCTTAAATCGTGAAACCTCGACCCCATGCCTACACTTCCTACGCCTGCTCCCAGCGCTACGGATGCGGCCGTCGGGGGTCAGGTGCTTAAACGCAACAGGGACACTTCCCGAGGAAATTAAATAGACTTAAAAGAGTTGGAATTGGAAATCTCGTTGTGCGCCGTCAAGTGCTGTTTTTTCTGAATTAGTAGCTGTCGTACCACATACTGCTGTCCTCCGATTTTTCTTCTGCAGGAACTAGTTCGCGAACTCGGCCCTCGCACTCGGGGGCTAGGGGACGACGACTACTACCTGGCCCTCGCGCTCGGGGGCTGGGCGACAACTACTCGACGGTCGCGACGACAGCAGCGCACTCTTCAGGTGGCCCCGGCGGCTCCTCGCGGCTCTGCACTAGAAGGTCGGCGCCACGCACCGACGACAGGGAGTTCGAAGGCTGGCCCGTCTAAGGGTTCGACAGCCGCTCCCGAAAACCCGAGCGAGGGGCGGCGAGGGATGGGCCCCAGCGGCCGGAACCCGGACGCACGAGAGTCGCGGGCATCCTGAACTGCGTTCGAGTCTTGATGGAAAAAGAGGTCATGGTTTTTCCCCCCGACGGAAAGGCGACGAGCCGCCGAGCCCAACTGAACGGGCTCGGTAACTAGATGACTTCACCATCAGGAATCTGAGGTCGATCAACAGCTGATCCATTCGGAGCCCGACGAATGGGGCTCCGAGGCTTCACTCGAACTCACCCGCATGCAGCTCACCGGGAACCGAGGCTCGGCCAACGAGGCAAGCTTCGACGTCACCCAACCCCTCCTTCCTGACGAAACGGAAGCGTGAGGGAGACACAACGAAAAGGGACACCGACTCCCCGACTAGTGCCTCACGCCGTGCGAGATCACCAAAAATTCATCTTTCTCCCGCAAACTCAGGTGCAATTACACCCATAACGAACGATGTTCGACTCTAAAAATCGTTAACCCCGCGAGCGAATCTTCGACTCCCCCGCGGGCTCGGGGGCTACATCCGGCGGATGCGCTCGCGCGCACCCACCGGGAAAATCGAAAACAACACTAACACCAAACCCTCTCGACTGAGCCTGGGAACGAGTCTACAACTCCCTCCCAGGCTCGGGGGCTACTGACGGGACCCAATATTATGGGTACCCAAAGACAGCGATTACAAGTGACTATCACGGTCACGATGGCCTCCAGGGTATTCTTTGGTGGTTTTCTGGATTTATTTTTATGCAGGAAAACGGCCCCAAATCAACTGGTATTCCGGGAATTATTTTTGTGAGGGAAAACGGCCAAAAAACCAAGGCTCTCACCTCACGTACAACACCAACCAGGCAACTTCCGACTAGTTGGCAACCCTCCTGAGTAGTTTTGGGACCTCATTTCCCATGCATGTGCCAGGTGTTGGAGGCATTCATTGCTCCTGCCACACGCGTATGAAGGGGCGGCACCAGGACAGGCAACCACATGCGACAGCAGCAGCAAACAGGCACAGCGGGACACACGGCATGAGTGAAGGGCTCCCCCGTACACCTGGTGATCATGCAGACTCTCCCCTTCTCCTTCTCTCTCCTGGCTTGTCCCATCCTATTAATGTAACCTGCTCCCCTTGTTTGATAGAAGGGAGAGCAGGGTTCTCTCGAGAGGCTCTCTCTCTCACTTTTTACTTTCCCCTTCTCTCTTCTCCTCGGAGGGAAGGCCTCTCTCATTTTTTCCTTCTTCTACCTCCAGCCATCCATGGCTCTCACGCTACAGAGACTTGGGACCAAGCACCCTCTCTCGTCCATTTGTAACCCCTACTACAAATCAGCGCAAATAACACAGCAGCACGAACTGGACGTGGGGTGTTACTCTCCGGAGGCCCGAACCAGTATAAATCCTGTGTACCCCCCGTTTGCGCAACCGTCCGAGGCCCGGCACGCAATCCGAGAAATTATCTGCCGGCGGTTATAGAACCCCGACAGACCATTTTGCAACTGGACGTAGGGTTTTACTCTCCGGAGGCCCGAACCAGTATAAATCTTCGTGTCTCTTGTGTTCCATGTGCATCTTTGCATAACCATCGCGTTCTTAGTTCCCGATCCCCCCAACCGAACAAATAAACCACAGGGGTTGACCCCCCTGTGGGCTGTGCAGATCTCACCATCTGACAGGGACCCAGGGGTACCCATGTCCGACAAGCCCTCGAGCGACGTGTAGGCGTAGCGACCTTAGGAGAGAGGTCATGACGAAGTCGTAGAGCTATCGACAGGTCGAATAGCATACACGGCGGTCCAAAAAAGAAAGAAATGACAGCCAGCTTAGAGCCGACCTGTTTATAGTTCCGAAGCGTAGCGAGGTCGAGTGACGACCTATAGGAAGTAGACTTCCAGGTGGTCGAAGCGACGTAGAGAAAAAAAAATTAGAGAGCGTCGAAGACGCACTCATAGAGTAGTCCCCGAGCATTGAAGCAGACAGCATGTCTGGTTTGATGATCCAAAAAGAAGAAGGTCTTTAATCGAACCTACGACGGCCATTCTGCCCTGAAACAGAACTGAAGCAGGCAGCGACGAGGACGCCGAAAGGTTCGCGGCGACGAGGACGCCGAAAATTACAGGGAGGTCTAGAGACCTGATGAAGACGATGACGGAGTTGAAGGGAGGTCTAGCGACCTGACGAAAACAACGATGACGACGTCGACAGAGTCACAGGGAGGTCTAGCGACCTGACGAAGATGACGACGAAGCGGCAGGGAGGTCTAGCGACCTGACGAAAACGACAGAGCGACGACGAAGCCGTAGTCAGGTCTAGCGACCTGACGAAAGCAACAACGGAGCTCCCGTCGTGAACCAGAAAGGTCTGCTGAAAGACACACCAGGTCGTCGTAGAGCTGGTCCTGTAAAATAAATAAACACCAAATCGGTGTATCAATCTATCAAAACACAATGAAGACTTAGCCTGAGATAAGCATGCAGATGTATTGTTAGCCGGAGCTGAACATTCTTGTGCTATGCAAATATCAATTTTCGCTCATATTGTCTGCTTTAACTTTTTACCGTCAATCGGACTTAGCCGCATGGGCTGCGCGTATATCACCCCTCTACAACTGCTTAGCAGGGAGGCTTACGTGTAGCCGACATGTGGGGAGGGGTCTGGGACCCAGGTCAAGCGACCACGCGATAGTTGTGAGTCCTTTATCTGGTGCAAAGTCAAGCAAACAAAGTAGAGGAAAGAGGATAGTCCTCAGGTCTAGCGACCCTGAAATTGGCAACGCCAAGCCCCCGAGCATGTCGAGAGAGAGGGGAAAGCATAGCACAAGAGAAAAATATGAACCCTCAGGTCTGGCGACCTACATGTTGGCAAGGCCAAGCCCCCGAGCATGTCGAGGGGAGGGGTCGGAAGAGCAGAAAAAATCATGTAGAACAGGTCTTGAAAAAAAACTGAAGCGTAAAATATTTTAAAAAATAGCACTTAGCTTAGGAGACGTGACCAAGTCGGAGTGGTCGCCATCGTCGCGTCCAAGGTCGGAACATCGTTGTCGTCGCGCGCGATGGAGCCGTGCCGAGCCTTCGAGGTGGCCAGCGACGCGATCTGGAGTCACGCCAAGCGGCGACGCGACCTAGAGTCACGCCGAGTTGTTGAGACGTCGACGAGGTCAGCGATGAGCCGCTGATGAACATCAATTGTTGATGAAGCCGATGTCGACGTTGAGGTCGCGTAGAGGTCCGACGCTAGGTCGCTAGCTGCACGAGCAGCGTGCGTAATGCAGTAGTCGTCGTAGCTTTGCCACAGAACAGCCCCATGTTGAATTGCACTTTGCATCGTGTAATAGCCATGCATGAACCATCATTAAAGAAAGAACAGATTAGTAGAAATCTTGTCGGCCAATGAAGCCAAAGGGCATACGGAAGAGGGAAAAAAATAGAAGGAAAGCTTCCCTGTTACGAAGACGTGTTGTGGATGAGTACGCTGTACGCGAGCTGCGTGCAGGCGCCCATGAAATAAACGGATTTATTCCAGGCGCCCACTCATCGACTTGACGTTGGAGTAGATATGGACAGATCAAATTGGTGGGCGGCGGCAGCCTCACGTAGATGTGTACGACCAGGCGTACGTAGTGGCCGTGGCCGAACAGGCGAACACAGCGAACGTGCCCGCACGACTACGGTACATGCCGAGCTGCACGCGTGGCCGTCGAGGAGTCGCCGGAAGCGTGCGTAACGACGCATGACGCCAGACGTCGCTCGAAATTCCATAACGGTGAAGTCGTGAAGAGGTCGGCCGGGGCCATGATCAAATTGTTGTACGTGAAAAACATGCATGAGTAGCAGATCAAATAGATTAACGTAGAAAAGAGAAAAAAATAGTAATAGAAAAGGAATTGACTTCCCCTGTTTTAGTAGGATTCTTCTAGATTGATTCTCCTGACCGTACGAAACGGACATGGAGTTGTCACTGCCCTCCTGCGGACGTAGATGGATACGCGCATGTGCTGACCCTGGCTTGTGCTGACGCGCGGACGGACAGGACACGAAAGTTGTGTTGCCGGCCGCCCTATCCTCCCACTCACCGCCGCCGACCTCACGAATAGATCGGAAGGTGCCGGCGAGTAGGTTGTCGATGAGTCGATGAAGGTCGTTGACGCAAGTCAAAGTCGTGTCGAGGTTGGACGCTGTTGTCGACGCGAGCTGGAGGCGTGCAGAGCTGGTTGAGGTGGCCGACGACGCGACCTGGAGTCGCGTCGGCCTGTTGAGGTAGACGGTGACGCAATCTGAAGTCATGAGACGTCGACGCCGAAGAGGTCGGCGGCACTGATCTGATGGCCGGCACCGCGATGGAAGTAGCTGGTGATGCGACATGGAGTCGTGCCGAGCTGTCGAGACGTCGAAGAAGTCGCCAGCATGATGACGTAGCAGATCGGATTAATGCGGCCGATCGTGCATGGAGTCCGACCCAGGCAATCCGATGTTGGTGCTTGGCAAAAGTTGACCGCATGAACAAGCGACCATGCACCTCGTGCATGCATCAGCGTGCGGCAGAAAAAAAAATAAAAAAATAAAATCAGAGACCGATTAGAATAGTCCTCTTGCCCTCCGGCTAATCAACCGAGTAAGTAATAAAGAAAATAAAGAAAGGAAAAAAGTCAATAGAAGAGTAGTCCCTGTGTACGTAAGTTTCGTAGATTGGTTTCCATCTCCAGGAGCAGGTCGTCGTCACGGAGTTAAGCAGGACTCGTTGACAGAACGACAAACGGGAACCCGCTCATGAACGAGCGGACAGTGCTCAAGGCTTGCCGACCAACGGTGCGTCCATCGTAGAGGTCGCTTCCCTGCATGCGTTGTCGGCGGCGGTCAATTGTGACCTCGCGATTGGATCGCAGGCGTGGGTGGGTGGGTTGTCGTGCAGAAAAATTCTTCGTGTCGTCGAGGAAGATGATCGCCGGAGCGAATTGCCATCACGTTGCACAAAGAGCTCCCAATCACCCATACCTGACGCGCCAACTGTCAGATGGTGAGATCTGCACAGCCCACAGGGGGGTCAACCCCTGTGGTTTATTTGTTCGGTTGGGGGGATCGGGAACTAAGAACGCGATGGTTATGCAAAGATGCACACGGAACACAAGAGACACGAAGATTTATACTGGTTCGGGCCTCCGGAGAGTAAAACCTTACGTCCAGTTGTCAGTGTAGATTATATTGATGTCGAGGTCGGTGTGTATGCGGTGTTGTTGGGTGTGCCCTCAGGGGGGCGCCCCAGGCCGCCTTATATTGGCCGGCGACCTTGGGTTACAAGTCGGTTTCCATCTATCGTAGTCGGTTACAATCATGGAAGGTCTATCTCTATTGACTTGCGCCATCTTGAACTTCTTGTCGTGTGCGCCAAGCTTCAATCCGGATAAGGTCTTCTAGAAGGTCGTCGGGACCACAGACCAGGTCTGTTGGGCCCACTGACAGGTCGGCGGGTCTTCTGGTAAGCCGGACTCACCTGTCGGGGACGGCTATGAGCCTGGTTGGTGAGGACCCAGGGGTACCCATGTCCGACACTCTCGTCATATGATTTATTTAGAGTAAATTGCACCATCGGCCCTTGAATTTGACAGCGAGTGTTTTCTAGGTCCCAAATTCCCAAAATGTACCTGCAGATCTCCGAACTTTCAAATTGGCTCATCACGTGAGGTCCAAATCACCATTACTCATGTTAAAATGTCTAGGTGGCATGTTGACTAGACGTTGACGTTTTGCATGTTAGAATTATCTCTTCTTATGATTTACTACCTCCATTCTTTTATACGTAGTTGACATTAGGACAGTTTTATTAGTTCACTTTTGAACTAATCTTGCTGTCCTAGCGTCATCTATATGAAAACGAAGGTAGTATTTGTTTCGGAAACTAATATCGCAACTGCCTAATAATTCTTCAACAATGATGAACGCCCATGCCGGTCTTTTGTACCAGCCAATCAGCAATGCATGCGTACGTGGTGCCTCGTCAGCTCGTCGTTGCCGGTACTTAACCTATTTCCCAAGCGACGTAAACCGAAATACTTACCGGTTTGCTCTTTTATTTTCCAGCTCTGAGCATCTGGTTCCTGTCTGTTGGCGCCACCCAGCCCGTCGCGTATAAAAGGGCATGAACAAAGACGTAGCTGCTCACACACATGGAGTCATCGATCGTGAAAAATGCTGAGCCCAAGGGCTCGGCCTCGCCGGCCACACCGAACCCGGTCACTGGTGGTGCCGGCGAGTCCAACAATGCCGGGAAGAAAATGAAGCAGCTCTTCGGAAAGTCGCTGGGGACGGTGGCGAGCCTGTCGAAGCTGCTGCCGACGGGCACGGCGCTGGCGTTCCAGACGATGGCGCCGTCCTTCACCAAGGGCGGGCAGTGCAGAGACCACGACGTCAACTTCGTCTTCACGTGGGGGCTCATCAGCTTCCTCACCGCGCTCTCCGCGCTGCTCAGCTTCACTGACAGCGTCACCGACAAGCACGGCAACACCTACTACGGCATAGCCACCCGCAAGGGCTTCGTACTCTTCAACGAGGACCTCAAGAGCTTGGAGCTGTCGTCGTCCGAGAACATTCGTCATCTGCGGAGGAGGATGAAGATGAACTGGCAGGACTGGCTGCACGCCGTCGTCAGAGCCGCCGTGTTCGTGGCCGTGGCCTTCTGCGACGCCGGCGTGCAGAGGTGCCTGGTCCCAACGGAGTCGGAAACCTGGAAGGATTGCCTCAACCACATCCCGCTGGCAGTCGGGTTCCTCGCCAGCTTCGTGCTCATCATCTTCCCCTCCAAGAGGAAAGGCATCGGCGAAGAACACAACGTCGTCGCTCCGCCGGGCACGGACGACAAGCAGAAGAGCCTGGGCACGGACGACGCTAACAAGAAGCGCCGGTGGATCTTCGACAAGACGCTGGTGACGGCGGCGGGCCTGTCGAAGCTCCTGCCGACGGGCACCACGCTGGCGTTCCAGACGATGGCGCCGTCCTTCACCAAGGGCGGCGAGTGCGAGTACCGCGGCGTCAACTTCGCCTTCACCTGGGGGCTCATCGGCTTCCTCACCCTGCTCTGCGCGGTGCTCAGCTTCACCGACAGCATCACCGACGACAAGAATGACGACGGCAGCAGCACCTACTACGGGATAGCGACGCTCAAGGGCTTCCGGCTCTTCGACCATCACCCCAAGGAGGGTGGAGTCGTGTGGGAGGAGCTCAAGAGGAGGAGGAAGATTAGGCAGAGGGACTGGCTGCACGCTGTCGTCAGCGCCGCAGTGTTCCTGGCGCTCGCCTTCTGCGACGCCGGCGTGCAGGGGTGCCTGGTCCCCAAGGAGTCGAGGCAGTGGAGGGAGTTCCTAACCCTGCTGCCACTGGCGGTTGGGTTCGTCGCCAGCTTCGTCTTCATCATCTTCCCCTCCACCAGGAAAGGCATCGTTGAAGAAGGCGCTTGGACCGCCGACGACGTGGAGGTCGCCAAGGCGACGAAAGAAGAAGACGGTACCACTACTATCACCACCACCGTCACCACCACCACCACCAAGACATCCAAGAGCTCTGTGCACGCCATGGGCACCACCCAAGGTTGCTAGCTCCTCAGTAGCAGCATGATGGCGAACGAGGTGAGGTAGTGTGCTTCTTTGTCTTCTTTGAATAAAGCCTGTCGGGCAGGCATATGTTTGTCTCTTCATCTCATCCCTGATGTGACGTCGCAGTGTGGTGTGTGCGTGTGCTCTTCCCAGTTCCCCGTTTGGTCGTTTGTTAGTATAGTGTGGCAAAAAAGATTTGTTTGTACGAGATGCATCCGGAGAATATATTGGTGGTGTTCGCGTCACTTTGAATTTTGTCTGTCTGTCCCCTGAAAACCTTTATCACGGTTGCACGGTGTCCCCTAAAGCGAAGCAGATGAGCTCTACAAGCAGGATGGTCGTACTATATTAACAAATTCTCGCAACATCATACACGCAGAGGCAGCAGCTGATCGAGAAGCCACCCAACACTGTTATGGGCACGTACTCCGCGTCCCTAAATAAACGTTGCTCGGAAGCTTGTTTGTGAGGAAAACAAATTAATGACGTTTATCCGTCTATCTATACTATAAAGATCGAAAACAATTAAAAACGTTTCTACTCAGTTCGGGGTCACTTTACCATTCACGCCGGACCCACCTATCGGGTAATTGGAAAAGTGGATAAAGTGGAAGACCCATAGAAAACCCATAAAATCGTAATTTGGGGAGCGTTTGTACCGAAAAGCTAATATTTTTCTCACCGTGATGGCTCCTACCCACCCTCGGTACCCACTTCTGGACCCACCCGTACGTTCCCTCAGCAGTGCCGTACGCGGCTTTACTTCCTCCCGAGTCCCACGCCCGCCGCTGCCGTCGCGCCGTGTCCAGCCTCGCCAAAACTAACGGACGCTCGTGCGCCGTGCCGACGTCGTTGACTCGATGCCCAGGAAAGAAAACGGATGACAGTGCGACGTCGTTGCCCATGAAAAAAACCCTACGCCACCGGGGTGGAGCTGGCCGGCCATTCGTGCCGCTGGGGGCCAGCGGTTCGCTCCGTCAGGGTCGTGCCGGCCAAGGCACCAGCACCGGGATCACGCCGACAGGCCGCTGCTGCAATCAAGGTCGTCGCGCCGCTGTTGGTATTTGTTTAGCCTACAGAAATATTATGATGGATAATCCGCAAGCGCACGGATACCGGCGAGCATTCCACCCGGGAGAGGGTTTTAATATCGAATCCACAGGGAGAAAGGTAGAGAGAAAGGTCTGGAGTAAAAGACTAATCCCTGAGAAGCTATCAAGGACTTGACAGAAAGAAGAGATAAGGAGCACTTAAGGATGTCTGGTTCTTATTCTCACAAGTTATGTCTATATTGTTCTTATGGGGTGATTGTCTGAAGGCACACTTAGGAAATGGAACCTCCCGAGAATCTATGGGGGGGGGGGTCCTACGGTTTCTATAGACGGGAGGTGGACTACGAAGGACTCAATGGTGCTGTCACCACCACGATCTACCACACGATCCGGAATATAGAAGGCATTCATAAGCTAGCTAGTCTAAGCACCACGCTTACACTAAACATGCAACTTTAATTCAAGAGCTACAAGAATTAAAGTACTCAAAGAGTTATGAACCGTAAGAACAATAAAGACAATGTTGCTCACTTGAATAAGAAGTCGATCTTTCCCGCAAGGTCTCAGGATCAGGCTCCAATGGAGTCTGATCCCAGAGGTAGAAGATGAAGAGGAGACACCGACATGTCCGGGCCTTTCTTCAGCTTCACCTCTACCGCTCTCTAATCCTCTCAAACAAGATTAGCTAGATCTAATTAGACCATGGCTCCAATCTCTCAACTTGATACAACTCTCTCCAACTCTAATTCTAATCTAGAGCTTCTATCTCAGGTAGGCATTGGTGATCAGAACGAATTGGATGCCTGCCCTGGGTCAGGGGGGCTGCTTATATAGTCCTGAGGGGGTGCCTCGCCACTATACGATCCAACCGACCTTGATCTACGGCCAAGATGTGGTTTTCTAGGTCGGTTGGGGAACCTTCTGGAACATACCCGAAGCGGAGCGAAAACGGCGGCAGGGGGAGGCCGCTCGGCCCTGTGAGGAGGCCGGTCGGTCCCTGGTGGGCCCCACTTGGGCTCATCTTTGACGGGTGCGTGCGTGTCGTCGTGCCGTTTCCAAAAAGTATTAATTCACGTCAAACGGAGTCCGTATGAGAGAGTTATGCCCGTTTTACCGAACCCCGCTCTGCGACTGATATCTTCTGATTCTGAACTCCGAATATGGCAAATGATATATCCGTTTCGATCATCTCGACGAGGCCTTCGCAATGTTGCACTTCAATTCTTCATTTAAGATACTTCTAGGTTGCTCTTTTGTAGGAGTTGGATCGGAGTACGATTGGGACACGTCTTGGAGTCGTATGACTTGATAATTCTCGCTGTTTTCCTGTTTAGTCCCTGCAAATCATAACTTCACCAAAACTCATGGAATTCATTAGTAGCAAACCCCTAAGTCTATATTGATATTCATTTTATGCCCTTTTCTTTATTTAGTTGACAAGTAAAAGTATACGTTAAGATGTGTCAACAAACTCCCCCAAGCTTACCCTTTGCTAGTCCCTAGCAAAGATATGCTTTAGCAGGATCAGGAGTTGCTGCAACGCTTTCACACCTCAAAAGTACTATGGTTTTCAAAAACCAATTCTCCTCAACAAGATTGCTCTCTCTTACCTTCAACCTTTAAGCATAGCCTTTTCATAAATCTTGAGCAAATAAAAGACAAAACAATCAAGTCAAGCAGTATATCTCAAATTCTTTGATCAGCTATCATCCTGGGGTTTTGCACATTTTTCAGATAAAACTCAGAGATCCTGTGTATGACCTTCTCAAGCATGGAGTCACATTTGTCAAGATATGAATGGATGATAGTGATGGATGGATGAGGGTGAAAGGTGGTAAGCCTTTTAGCCTAGCTCTTGGACTATATCTCTCTTTCTAAGATTTTTAAGATCTGGGCTTTCCATTCTTGGAGAGGTGGGCTCTACTCGCCCCGGACTTTTGTCCATTTTTCTCTCTCCTTAGAGATGTGGGCTCTACTCGCCCTCGGACACGTGTCCATTATTCATCTCTAAATTTATTATATTTTTCAGGGAGGTAGGCCCTACTCGCCTAGTATGACACTTGTCCTTTTCTCTCCCTCTCTCGTCTCACTTTTTCCTCTCTTTCTTTTTTTTTCTTTTTTTGTCTTTTTTTTCTTTTCGAATGTAGCCCCAGAATCCTTTTGACATTGAGAGAGATATATCCTAGAGTTGCATGAGCTATATGGCTTGATGGAAAATGCGTACTTCCATGTCAGAAGCAGCATAAATGGTGGAATGGAATGATCTTGATGTGTATGACAAGCTCTCAAGGATCAAACACAGGAACTCATCATGTAGGATTTTATGATTTAAGATAAAACCAGGAATCAAGCTTCTCTAGGAAATTGATAAACAGCAGCTCAACTTTTCATGAATCATCTTTCAAAGCCTAGACTCAGATTAAGCATGTACTTGCACAGGTTTTGGGTTTAGAGCAAATTAAGCATTTAAGCTTCAGGAGAATCTAGGTCTGAAAAGTAAGCACTTAAAAGGAATTACGGCGGAGCAACTATTCATCATCTCCAAGCATATATCATCAAGATCATTATTAGAGAGAAAAGCCAACTAGCAGACTCTAGCATTTTATTCAAACTAAGACTTTTAACTAACACTCAAATAACTAGCTAATATTAAACACTTAGGATAGTGATACTTATCGTGATAACTGGGGGTGCTCTCCCCCAAGCTGGATCTTGAAGTAGTCCTTGATTTATCCTTGGAACTCGCTGGCCTTCGGGTCTTCCTTAATTTCCCTGTAAATATTAGTCTCGCACATACCCGAAGGAGCAAATTCTAGGATTATGTTGTGAGCCTTCATGTGCCCACTTCTTTTTGGGTTTTTCTGAAATGTGTGGACCTTCATGTGCCCACGTATTTTTGTGAATTTTTATATGCAAAAGGGATGCTAAAACAAAAACATGTGAATGCAAAAAAAAATTTTATATATGCCGCCACGGTACAGAGTACATGGGGCCTTAAAGAATGCAAAAGCAGAAAATATTTTTATGACCTTTTTCAATGCAGGTATTGGGAAATAAACATGCTAATCTAAATATGCAGTGCAGAATATAAAGATAAATACCGAGTTACCTCTCGGCGAGAGTTTAGAGTACTTACTCCTATGGTGTAGATGTAGTGGCCATTGATTGATCAGTTGGTGACGCGGGTAGTGATTGGTCTTCCGAAGGTGTACTTTTGACGTCCTCCTTAGCATGGACTGAGTGTTCGGTTGGTTAGGGTTGAGCGGACTTCTTTTCAGTCTTCTTAATTTCTTCCTTGTCTGTCAACTCCGTTCCAACTGGGCTTGTGAATTCTGGGAACGTCTCCGCGTCTAGTTCTTCTTGGGTCTTGTGGTGTGCAGGAACAGTCTTGAATCTTGATGGGGATGTTTTGCACAACATTGTCCCAGAGTTAGTGGTCTTGGTCCGCCATCTTTGACATTGAGTAATGCCTGTTCCCGTGTTGTGGACAACTTCTCTGGAAGCTTCTTTGGTTGATGGAGCGGTGTATGGTCGGCATTCCAGGGTCGTCCATCTTAGGCAGTAGTGGTGAAGGGAGTAGGTGCTCATAGTCTGATTTGATCGGGTTGATCATCCAGACTCCCTCCACGTCTCACTGTTCTTCTTATTTTATCAGCTCGGTCATCCTTGAGTACATCATCTGATCTTGATAGCCACTTGGTGATGGCGTCACCCATGTCCTTTGCTGATTCAGCTGCTCGAAGGAGGGTTGGATAGTGGCAGTTGGCAGCGTCTTGTTTAGTGTGCATGTTTGTAGGTCGTGGACTTGTAGGATTTGGGGAAGTAAGACTTCTCCTTTTTTACGTAAAGTGAGTCCTGCTTGCAAAGACAAGGTAGAGATCAAGTGCATGGGTTCTGTTGGTAGAAAAACACCAACAGAACCATAATTTCATTTATTCTACTCTAACCTTGGGCACATTGAACAAGATAATGATAAAACATAGATTTATTTTATGACAAGGGTAGCAAGATCAGAAGATGGATCTAGCACGTAAATCTCTCTCTTTTTTTTAGCAAAATAAAGAGCGATTAAGAAAGTGATGCTAGAAACAAACAAAAAGACAACATGTTGAGCTAACAAGATTGGATCATGTGAAACTGTAACTCTAGCATGTTTGACTTTTCATTTATTAGGATGCCAGAGAAAAGGGAAATGACAATTTACCTCAAGGTGTTACCTTTATTACGATGTTACTATGACATCTTGTGGTGGTCTCTCCCTTGAATGTATACAACTTGTGGAGTGACAGGTGCATGTGAGGAGGCATGGCTTGATCATCTTTAATGGAATTAGCCTCCTTCCTTTATGCCTCCATCATCCAGGAATTCCTCCTTGAGTGAGTGCTTCTGATTGTGGATCTTGTTTGCATCACTCTTCTTCTTCTTGGTTCATAGGGAATTCTTCTCACGTGTCTTGCTCCATCTCTAGTGAGTTCATCTTGACCTCCCCCAAGCTTGTCTCAGAGTTTGTTCTTTTTCTGCAGGGGTTAGTCCAATAAAACATACCAGCATCTACTATAGTGTACTATTGGTTCAAAAGTCAACCTAGACACCACGTCTATTTTGATTTAGGAAGGCATTCTGACCTAAGCACCATGCTTAATTCAAAAGCCTTTAGAAGAAAGATCACCTACTCCTAAACAAGGCACCATGCTTCATTTAAGAGATGTGTGAACTTATTCTAAACCTTAGCATACTAAGTAGACAAAAGGTAACATGAAAGCATTAGAGATTTAATCAAATAGAGATGGTACATCATGATCAGTGTTTAACAGAGTGAGCATGTCATAAAGGTAGAGATAACCAAGCTAGTGTAGCAACATGATAGGAGATGTTTCTATGCATGTGATTCAATGTTGCGTAACGACTGGTTGGACATACCTTGTATTGTCATCCTTTGTTCTCTTTGCTCCAAACCTGGAATGGTTAGTGACAAGAATACCTGAAGGAATATTTTTATAATTATACCTCTATGCTCACTACGCAGGGGTATATGCAAGTCTTAAAGAATTTCCCCCTAGCGTGCTTGTTTTTGGACAAAAATCTCGTCCTTGGGAAACCTTCAAAATATGGTTCAAGATGGTGAAGTGGTTTCCCTTACATTGCTAATCTCAAGATTTCAAGCCATTGGGACAACCACCCTTTCTAAATTTGTAGAGAAAAGAAGCATAAGGGGGTTGGAGATGTTATTGTGCGGCAAGATTTGAGATGGCAATTGAATTCAGGAGTTTTCTCAAATGAGCATGGACTAGGTGGAAAAGTTCCATTTGTGAAGTAGCTTTCATGCTCATTGATGTTCTCCAGGTAATGTGCTCCTTCTGGTCTTCCTTAGATCCTTCATAAAATTTTAGGATCGTGAGGGGACGCAAGAAAAAGGGCACAAGAGGATTCATTGGGCTCAAGGATGAGGTTAAAGATGGGTTTGAAAAGTTATCTAATCCGAACATTGAAAGAGAGAGACAGAAATGGCTTCTTGATGGTTTTGCTCTCTTCCTATGGCATGATTAGATATGCTATCCTTGAGGTTTCTCCAATGTCCTTGTGTAGCAAAAAGGATGCTTTCTAAGAGACTATCTCTTTAGGGAAATTGCATGCTCAGAAGTCTCTTGTGAAGCTTGAAGTTTCACGATCTTCCCAAACTCATCATCTACAAGGGTTGAATTTCTTCTTCCCTTAAAGGTTTTCAGGACATTGATGGTTTGGGCTTGATAGCTAAGCCTTGGGTTAGGAGTGATGGTGATAAAGCTATCAGAACTTCCCCTTTGTGGCTAGAGGATGATTTCTTTTCTTCCTTTGGGTGGTCATAAAGAATGCTAGTGTAAGGGTTCCACCCGCTGAGTTTGTCAAAGACAAACCTTGCCTTAGAAAAGAAAGAAAAGCTCCTCTAGATACTGCATGATGGTCATGCGCACAACATTCGTAGGATGGGGCCAAGGATTCACTACCCTTAGAGGTAATGATACAAAGATTCCTTACCCTATTAAGGATATGATCCTGGCTCCTGCGGTGGACTATGGGGTAAAGGTCTACACTATGTAGAACATATGGTTTCTCAGGCTCTTTCTTGCTTCATCTCTTCAGTTCTGGACCATCAAAGATGAAGACTAGAGTTTTCGTCTGTCACTCCTAAGAAGGATTGTTTCATGATCATTTCGACCAACCGTGGGCGTAGCTCATGGCCAGATGTAAGGATAAGATCTAAAGTTTCTAGTGGCCAGAGCTTCCGCTTTAGGGTGCAGCTTAAGATAGATAAAAGTGGAACCAAGTGATCCCACAAAGATAGCAACAGGTGAGAAGATAGGAAAAAGATAAAATCTAAACTAAAGTATGGTACAAGATTAGCTATACTCAAGAGTTCTCTCTTAACCGTTTCTCCCCGGCAACGGCGCCAGAAATGCTTGTTGGTATTTGTTAAGCCTACAGAAATATTATGATGGATAATCCGCAAGCGCACGGATACCGGTGAGCATTCCACCCGGGAGAGGGTTTTAATATCGAATCCACAGGGAGAAAGGTAGAGAGAAAGGTCTGGAGTAAAAGACTAATCCCTGAGAAGCTATCAAGGACTTGACAGAAAGAAGAGATAAGGAGCACTTAAGGATGTCTGGTTCTTATTCTCACAAGCTATGTCTATATTGTTCTTATGGGGTGATTGTCTGAAGGCACACTTAGGAAAGGGAACCTCCCAAGAATCTATGGGGGGAGTCCTACGGTTTCTATAGACGGGAGGTGGACTACGAAGGACTCAATGGTGCTGTCACCACCACGATCTACCACACGATCCGGAATATAGAAGGCATTCATAAGCTAGCTAGTCTAAGCACCACGCTTACACTAAACATGCAACTTTAATTCAAGAGCTACAGGAATTAAAGTACTCAAAGAGTTATGAACCGTAAGAACAATAAAGACAATGTTGCTCACTTGAATAAGAAGTCGATCTTTCCCGCAAGGTCTCAGGATCAGGCTCCAATGGAGTCTGATCCCAGAGGTAGAAGATGAAGAGGAGACACCGACATGTCCGGGCCTTCCTTCAGCTTCGCCTCTACCGCTCTCTAATCCTCTCGAACAAGATTGGCTAGATCTAATTAGACCATGGCTCCAATCTCTCAACTTGATACAACTCTCTCCAACTCTAATTCTAATCTAGAGCTTCTATCTCAGGTAGGCATTGGTGATCAGAATGAATTGGATGCCTGCCCTGGGGTCAGGGGGGCTGCTTATATAGTCCTGAGGGGGTGCCTCGCCACCATACGATCCAACCGACCTTGATCTACGGCCAAGATGTGGTTTTCTAGGTCGGTTGGGGAACCTTCTGGAACATACCCGAAGCGGAGCGAAAACGGCGGCAGGGGGAGGCCGCTCGGCCCTGTGAGGAGGCCGGTCGGTCCCTGGTGGGCCCCACTTGGGCTCATCTTTGACGGGTGCGTGCGTGTCGTCGTGCCATTTCCAAAAAGTATTAATTCACGTCAAACGGAGTCCGTATGAGAGAGTTATGCCCGTTTTACCGAACCCCGCTCTGCGACTGATATCTTCTGATTCTGAACTCCGAATATGGCAAATGATATATCCGTTTCAATCATCTTGATGAGGCCTTCGCAATGTTGCACTTCAATTCTTCATTTAAGATACTTCTAGGTTGCTCTTTTGTAGGAGTTGGATCGGAGTACGATTGGGACACGTCTTGGAGTCGTATGACTTGATAATTCTCGCTGTTTTCCTGTTTAGTCCCTGCAAATCATAACTTCACCAAAACTCATGGAATTCATTAGTAGCAAACCCCTAAGTCTATATTGATATTCATTTTATGCCTTTTTCTTTATTTAGTTGACAAGTAAAAGTATACGTTAAGATGTGTCAACAGCCGCCGGGGTCGTACTGGCAAGGAACCGCGCGAGCTGCTTTTGCCGCAGCCGGGGCCGGGCCTGAGGTGACACGCCTGTCGCCTCTGCCACCGGGGCCATACCTGGCCGCGCCGCTCCTGCCTCATCTACGCACCGGGTCCGAAGCTGCGGTGGCCGCGCCGCGCCGACTACCTCTGCAAGGGTCGGGGCCAAGGTGCCCGCACTGAGCTCCCTTCCCGCATGTCATGACTTAGCATGTATCCAGTTATTTGCACTATTACTACTACTATGTATGATGGACTGTGTATGGGCCTAAAGGCCATTAGCATAAATGGGCTAGCGACGTCGGCAGTAGTGGGCCGAGCCCAAAGGCTACGCCATCGGCTTGTGATGGCATTTGTACACCAATTCGCCGCAGAACAGGCAACGAAGAACTACAACCCTAATTCCCTATTCTCTTTCCTGCTTCCTGCTGCCCGCCGCCGCCCTTGAACCTTGCGTTGCAGTTCTCCAGCTCGTTCGGCGCGCCGCCGTTCAACGCAGGCTCGTCACATTTGGTTATCAGAGCCGCCGATCTGGCGCCTCCCCCGGAGATCTACCCCGCCAATCAGCCACCAAACTCGCCCACCACCACCACCGATGCCGCCAACCTAGGAACCCCTCCACCTCCACCCCCGCCACCGCAGGCATCACAATCTCCACTACCACTCGCCCAAGCTCTATCCCAAGCCCGACTCAAGCCAAAGAAGCCTCGACCACCTACCCTAACCTACCGCATGACGACCGCTGAAGAGAAGTTGGATTTCCTCATCAAGGAGGTCAAGGCGATCCAAGTGAATCAGCTGAAGGTCAACACTGCGATTGAAGGATTCAACACTTGGAGCACTGGTGTCGACAAGGTCGCCGTTGATCTGGGCAAGGAAATCAAGGATCTCACATCGCGTATGGCGGCGTTGGAAGCACTCTCAAAAGCTCCATCGCCACAGGCCCCGCCGCGTGAGGAAGAGGGGCGGGCCAAAGGCCACCGCGTTGCAAACAACTACAAGGGTGCCGATGTCGGGGCACCACTCCCCCATCCCACCCTGGTCAAGGGTAAGTTCACTAGCCCTGTGCATGAACTTGAAGGGGAATTTGGGGATACTAGTCACAAGGAGGAGTTTAACCACAATTTTGGCTACCCCAGAGAACCTAGATTACCCAAATTAGATTTTCCAAAATTCAATGGTGAGCATCCAAAGGTGTGGAGAGAAAAGAGTGAGAAATACTTTGCCGTATATAAAATCCCAGTCCACCTATGGGTCCCATTTTCCACCATAAATTTCAAAGGGAATGCTGAATTTTGGTTACAGTCTTATGAAGCTAGTCATACAATTGGTAGTTGGGCAGAATTATGTATTGCTATTGATCAAAAGTTTGGCAAAGATATATATAATCATGTTATGAGAGAGTTGCTGAATCTTAAGCAACTAGGTACTGTTGAAGAGTATCTAGAGAAATTTGAACAAATTAGACATCAAGTGCTGCTACACAATGACAAATATGATGATGTTTTGTTTGTCAATAGGTTCATAGATGGGTTAAAACCAGAAATTAAATCTGTAATTCAATTACATCATCCTAGAACTGTTGATGCTGTTGCATCCCTTGCTCTAATGCAGGCTGAAGCATTGGAAGGGTCCCAGCAAAGGTATTTCTCCAGAAATACAAGAGCATATCACAAATACAGTGATAAACCTTCAACATCAACTGCAGCACCAGCTTCTGGAATACTGGGTGCAACACCGGTGCAAGATATGAAGCCCAATAGCCACAAGGGGAAGCACGATGACAAGATACAAGAACTAATGACACAAAGGAGGAAAGCAGGGCTGTGCATGAAGTGTGGAGACAAATGGGGCTGTGGCCACAAGTGTCCCACTCAGATTCCTCTTCATGTGATGGAGGAACTGATGGCAGCCATGCAAGTTGTAATTGAGGAGCAAACCTCTGAGGAAGCATCAGACAGTGAGGAAGAATTATTAGTCCTGTCCTTATGTGCTGTCAATGGAATCCAAGGCAAAAAGACAATGAGAGTGCAAGGGAAGATTGGTAATCAGGATGTGCTCATTCTAGTTGACTCAGGAAGCTTATCTACCTTCATAAGTTCCAAAACAGTACAACAACTGAAACTCTCAACAACAACAGCTCCAGCAGTGCAGGTTACAGTTGCTAGTGGAGGCAGATTGGCTAGTGCTGCACAAATATCTGATTTAACTTGGTGGGCACAAGGCAACACTTTCACTATGCCTGCCAGAGTTTTGGAGCTTCCATATTATGACATAATTCTTGGTATGGATTGGCTTGAGAATTGCAGTCCTATGTGGGTGTATTGGTAGAGAAAAAGAATGAGGTTCTCACATCAAGGCAAGTGGATAGTGCTGCAAGGAGTTAAAGATTGCACATCTCATTGCAAGAAACTTAAGGTTAAGAAGTTGAAGGGCTTACTGCGAAAAGGTGGAGTTGCCCAAATAATTCATCTGTGCCAAGTCCCATCAGAAGCGGTAACAACAGTACCTACCCAAGTGCAAGAGTTGATCAATCGTAACTCTGAGCTCTTTAAAATACCAACTGAGCTTCCTCCGAGCAAAGAGTTTGATCACCACATTCCCCTGGTTCCTGCAGCACAGCTAGTGAATGTCAAACCATATCGTTATACACCGACACAGAAAGATGAAATTGAGAGACAAGTCAAGGAGATGCTTCTCAATGGAGTTATTAGGCCAAGCACTAGCCTCTTTGCCTCCCCGATACTATTAGTCAAAAAGAAAGATGGCACTTGGCGATTCTGCATTGACTATAGGCATCTCAATGCGATCACGGTGAAGAACAAATACCCCATCCCAATAGTTGATGAGCTGTTGGATGAACTGAAAGGACCCTCGTGGTTCACTAAACTTGATATGCGCTCCGGCTACCACCAAATTCGCTTAAGACCTGAAGACGAAGCAAAGACAGCATTCAAGACCCATCACGAGCACTGGGAGTTTTGAGTCATGCCATTCGGACTCACTAACGCTCCGGCGACCTTTCAAGCAGTCATGAACTTGAGAGGATTCCTAGGATTATCTGGGTACTACAAGAAATTCATAAGGAATTACAGAGTAATGAGCAGACCATTAACGGAGCTCCTCAAGAAGAATGTGCCATTTGTATGGACTCCTCCACTGCAGCAGTGCTTTGAAGCCATCAAGCTGGCTTTGGTCTCCGCTCCTGTACTATCCTTACCAGACTTCAACAAAGAATTTGTGGTAGAAATTGATGCTTCAGCAACTGGAATAGGGGCTGTCCTGATGCAGCAAGGGCACCCTATTGCCTACATCAGCAAGGCACTAGGGCCACAGGCACAAGCACTATCAACATATGAAAAAGAATGTCTTGCTGTGATTCTGGCAGTTACAAAATGGCGGCCATACTTGCAACATAAGCAGTTCACCATTGCCACAGATCACAAAAGCCTGATCCATTTGGGAGAGAAAAAATTGCACCAAGCGATGCAACAGAAGGCCTTTGTCAAGCTCTTGGGACTGCAGTACAAGGTGCAGTATAAGAAAGGCCTGGAGAATAAGGCCGCTGATGCCTTATCAAGGCAACAAAGCCCTGAACTCAATGCTATTTCTGCTTGCACACCAAAGTGGTTGGAGACGGTAGCTAAAGCCTATTTCAATAACATCCACAAACTGCATGGCTTGCCCCAATTTTTTATTTCAGATAGGGACAGAGTGTTCACCAGTGCTGTTTGGCAAGAGCTATTTAAGCTGGCCAACACAACCCTTAACATGAGCTCCTCCTACCACCCACAAACTGATGGGCAGACTGAGAGGTTAAACCAGTGCCTAGAAACATACCTTAGGTGTATGATACATCACTGCCCAGGAAATTGGTCATAGTGGCTTGCCTTGGCGGAATATTGGTACAACACAATGTACCATTCAGCTCATGGCACTACACCCTTTGAAGTGTTGTATGGCAACAAACCAAGGCACTTTGGCATTAGTACAACAGATACTTGCACTGTCCCAGATCTGCAACAGTGGCTTCAGGACAGAAAAGCCATGACAAAAGTAATACAGCAGCACTTGACAAGAGCTCAACAACGCATGAAGTCCCAAGCGGATAAGCACAGGTCTAAAAGAGAGTTTGCTGTTGGTGATTGGGTGTATCTCAAGTTACAACCTCATGTTCAGCACTCAGTGGCGAGAAGATCATGTGCCAAACTCAGCTACAGATATTTTGGACCTTATCTTGTGCTGCAGAGAATAGGTGCTGTGGCCTACAAGCTGCAGTTGCCTGCATCCAGTAAAATCCATCAGGTGGTTCGTGTATCCCAATTGAAGCAAGCAATACCACCAAATTCCAGTGTCACACCTGATGAACATCTATCATTATTGATGACAGAAGCAGAAGTGGCTCCAGTCAAGGTATTACACACTAAACTTAAACTGCTGGGGCATTCTGTACATCCTGTGGCTCTGGTGCAATGGTCTTCCATGCCGTCAGACTGGACAACCTGGGTGAACATGAATGGCGTCCAGTCCGGTCTTCCTTCCAAAGCACCTTGAGGACGAGCTGCTGCTTAAGAGGGGGGTAATGTCATGACTTAGCATGTATCCAGTTATTTGCACTATTACTACTACTATGTATGATGGACAGTGTATGGGCCTAAAGGCCGTTAGCATAAATGGGCTAGCGACGTTGGCAGTAGTGGGCCGAGCCCAAAGGCTACGCTATCGGCTTGTGATGGCATTTGTACACTGATTCGCCGCAGAACAGGCAACGAAGAACTACAACCCTAATTCCCTGTTCTCCTTCCTACTTCCTACTGCCTGCCACCGCCGCCGCCGCCCTTGAACCTTGCGTTGCTGTTCTCTAGCTCGTTCGGCGCGCTGCCGTTCAACACAGGCTTGTCACACCGCATCACCACCGGCATGCTTCAAGATGTTGGTGTCATCTTCGGCAGGCCACGCCACCCTTCTGGCTGGCCCCGAAGCTCTTCCCCGCTCCTCTTCTTCTCCTCCTCTTGACTATGGGCAACAATGGCAGGTCAACGGGAAGGGTGCGAGGTGGTGGCCCACCACCCAACGGTGCGCGCCTGGCTTGCTGCATGAGCACAAGTCAGAGGTCCGGGCGCGGCCTGCGGACGCCGGACGCCGCCGTGCAGTTCGGCCAGTGATACTAGAGGGCAGATGGAGGAGAAGCACGAGCACAGCTGCACAGATAGAAGGACTTCACCGTCTCCAAAAATTTACAGCCCAAAAAAGAACCCAGGATTGTCAAAATCAAGTTACATCAAAACATGAGAAATCAAGATCCGCTTGCTGTCGATGGTGGGCTTGGTTCAGTCATTCAATTTCCTCTTCTTTCTCTGCTCTGGTGACTAATAATACCACGAAGGAGCGGGGCAAGCTGTGTCATCGAGAGCGATGACGCAGAGCCGTGGAGGCCTAGCAGCGAGCGCCGCCGAGCTAGGCCGTGCCGCCGCCGAACCATAGAGTTTTGCCTTTTGGATGCTGCTATAGCCTTGCCTTGCAGGC
This sequence comes from Cenchrus fungigraminus, assembly GCA_036936925.1. NCBI lineage: Eukaryota > Viridiplantae > Streptophyta > Magnoliopsida > Poales > Poaceae > Cenchrus > Cenchrus fungigraminus. Next base: position 124,922,409 of record CM072774.1, on the reverse strand, counting down.
TTGCAGAGCTACGCTGCTTGCCTTACCTTGAGCGTAATGGTGTTCTCGATTTCATTTGTTCAGAAATAGGTGTACTCCGTATGGGGCAGAGAAAAACACAAACGCCAAATTGATAGTGTAGTTCAGTTAATTGTGTAACTGAATGTTGAATTGGGATATGCGATTATGCGGATAGCTGTATTAAACTGTCATACTGAATTCTATTGTCAAACAGATAACATCACTTTTCTGTTCTCAAACTGATATGTTATCGATTAACATTATATATTACTGAGAAACCAAAGAATCGAAGAAATAATCTCTTTCAGTGTAAACAGACGCTTCTGATTTGGAGCAAGCTTGGGATCAGCAGCCGCTTGCGTGCACGAGGTCAACGACGACCTCGAACAAGGAGTGCCAAAGCCTTCGTCACCGTCGCCCTCAACCTAGCTCCACGCGCGGGGTCAGGTGCCGGGGCTGCTACTTGGGGGAGGACACAGATATGGTCACATGGATGAGGGGAGCGGCATCGGAGGATTCTTCCTCGAGGAACTACTTCACCGAGCCCACGTCGGCAGCCAGCGGTGGTGGCCATGGCGATAGGCGAGAGGCTTGCAAATGGGCCGGATCGAGTAGTCTTTACATCGAGTTTTGTCGGTGTTTTATCCCGGCATGCCTACCAAGGGGGTACCCGAGGTAGTAGATTATGTGGTGGGGGATCGCCAGACCTGGAACTCGAAGGTATGCACGAGGACACGGAACACAGATTTATACAGGTTCAGGTCGCCAGAGTAGCGAACCCTACATCCTGTTTGGAGTATCATGTATGGCGCCCTGCGCTTGGGTGTTGTCCCCGGAGGGATTTTAGTCTGTCCTCCTAGGTACCCGGACCCTCCTTTATATAGTCCAGAGGGCAGGTTCCTAGTCGGTTACAAGGTAGGAGTCCTAGTAGGATTACACGGTACGAGTCCTAGTAGGATTACAAGGGAATTCGATAGGAGTCCGTCTTCTTCCTTCCTTGCAGGTACCCGGGGTGTATGCCCGACAAGCCCCCGAGCACTTTGTAGTCTTGAGCAGCGAGTTCCAGTAGTCTTGAAGCTTTGTCGAGTAGTTCTTGATAGTCTCGAGTACTGCGGGCTGATAGAAGTCTTCAATAGTACTCAAATTACCGAGAGGGTGGAATGTGCTCTAGTTCATCTGTCTTGAAGTCGAGTTCCTTCCAGTTGAGGATTATATGGAAGTGCGATTGCAAAATTGCACTCCATATGGAGTGTAGCCCCCGAGCCTTAGGTTGAGTCGTGTACTCTGGCTGAGGGTCAATTTTGATTCTGCGTCTTGAAAAAATTGAATGATGGGTGTAGCATAGTAGCCCCCGAGCCTTGAAATGATTAGGTAATCAATCCAAGGGTCTTCAGTGTTCGCGAAAGTCATCATCCAAGTACTCTTGCAGCGTCTAGCTCCCGAGATTGTGTGCCAAGTGAGCCGTATGAGCCACGTCGAGTAGTAATTGAAGTTGAGCCCCCGAGCTGGAGAGCAAACGGAGCGTACTGGAGTCATTGCCGAGTAGTAATTTGGCATTGAGCCGTCGAGCTTGAGGAGTAGCGGAGACTACTCGAGTCGTCATTGAGTAGTAATTTTGCCGTCAGAGCGGACTTTAGAATGCGACTGAAGAAGTCGACTTTGTGCCGCCGGAGCGGACTTTAGAATACGACTGAAGAAGTCGACTTTGTGCCGTTAGAGCGGACTTTAGATGCAACTGAAGTCGACTTTGTGCCATCAGAGCGCTCTTTAGATGCGATCGGAGTCGACTTTGTGCCATCAGAGCGGACTTTAGATGCGACCGGAGTCGACTTTGTGCCATCAGAGCGGACTTTAGATGCGACCGAAGTCGACTTTGTGCCGTCAGAGCGGACTTTAGAATGCGACTGAAGAAGTTGACTTTGTGCCACCGGAGCGAACTTGAATACTCAGGGCCAAGTATGAAACCCGTAGGACAAAGCTGAAAAGCAGAAAATGAAAAGCACTTTTGAAAATAAAAAATGAATGGAAAGCCAAAAAATAAGTAGTTTTTGCCGTCGGGGCGGGCTTAGATGCGACCGGAGTCGACTTGTACCGTCGGAGCGGGCTTGCATGCGACCGGAGTCGGCTTAAGTACGTAGGGCCAAGTAGTATGGAACCCGTAGTACAAGTGCCGCCAGAGCGGGCTTGAATGCGACCGGAGTCAGCTTGTGCCACTGGAGCGGACTTTAAATGCGACCAGAGTCGGCTTGTGCTGTTGGAGCGGACTTTAAATGCGACCGGAGACGGCTTGTGCTGCTGAGCGGACTTTAGATGCGACCGAAGTTGACTTTTTCGCCTGCTAGTGAAGTAAGCACGATTGCGCGAAGAAATTTGCCTCCTTGGGGTATAGCCATGGCGAGCCTCCAGTATTGAGTATGTAAATTTGTGGCTGTAGCCGCCATAACGTGATGTACTCAATCTGTGGCGAAAACTCTGAAACTCAGTACACCAAAGACGTGGCCAACGCCTGTTGTAATATAGTGTACCAAATCAGTGGTGGAGCCTCCGAAACTCAACGTGCAAAACTTGTGGCCGAAGCCGCCATATGTGATGTAGTAAGCTCGTGGTGGTTTGGTCAATATACCCCAAGAGTAGTTGGCATAGTGTAGCTCTGAAGGTGAGTACCCGTCGAGAGGTGTACACAAATAAGTAGTCAGCGTGTTGTCCTGCATGATGAGGAAAACAAGCCAAAAAGAAATTAATTATAAAAAGTGACTTAGCTTTTGCCGCCGGAGTGGACTGTAGACGCGACCGGAGTCGGCTTTTGCCGCCAGAGCGGGCTTGGACATGATCAAAGTTGGCTTGTGCCGCCGAAGCGGACTGTAGGTGCGACCGGAGTCGACTTGTGCCGCCGGAGCGGACTTTAGGTGCGACCGGAGTCGACTTGTGCCGCCGGAGCGGACTTACGAGAGTAGTCTTCGACATGTTGTCCTGCGTACGGAAAACAAGCCAAAGAAAAGAAAAATTATTGAAAACGCCTTAGCTTGATTGGTGGACGAGTGTCGACGAAGCCGTGGCGGTCGGCGATGGAGCCACGATGGTTGTTGGTGAAGTCGACTAGTCGGAGTTGATTCCAACTACTTGTTGGGGGCGTGGCAGCCGCTCTCGACTAGGTTTCTAGTCGAAACTAGTCGAGGCAAGTAGCCGAAGTGGTCGACGGCGAGTTGGCATTGCCGAGCGTCGATGTAGTTGTACTCGAGTAGTTGAAGTAGTCGATGGTGAATTAGCGTTGCCGAGCGTCGAAGTAGTTGCACGCGGGTCGATGCAGCCTGACGACGATGTAGTCATGGCGCACGGCATAGTCGAAGTAGAGCCGATGCGGCCGGACAATGAGTAGTTGTGGCGCACGGCGTAGTCGAAGTAGAGCCGATGCGGCCGGAAGACGAGTAGTCGTACTTGTGTATATCTCAATCTTGAGACTTAGGATGAAGTAGCTTCGGACTCGAGTACGATTCCGGGCTGGACTTGACTTGATGCCGCCATCTTGATCTCGATCACGATGCGAACTATGACAGGTGAATTGATCTCCGCTTGGGATGCGGACTCGGCAGCTTGCGAGTGGACGGGTAACATGAATTTGATTTCGTGTCGGTCTTGTACTCGTGGTGAATTCCGCCAAGCCGACGAGTTGTGCTTTGAGGAGGCGTCGACTCTGCTTCGAAACAGAGTGCTTGTTTTTGCGCCCGTGTAGGACGCTGCTGACGACCCGATGGCCGTATAGATTGATTTTGCTGATAGGTCCTTCGAGCTCGCCCGATGATCTCGACGATCACCCCTACTTGGCACGCCAGATGTCGGTGTTTTATCCTGGCATGCCTACCAAGAGGGTACCCGAGATAGTAGATTATGCGGTGGGAGATCGCCAGACCTGGAACTTAAAGGTATGCGCGAGGACACGGGACACAGATTTATACAGGTTCGGGTCGCCTGAGTAGCGAACCCTACGTCCTGTTTGGAGTATCATGTATGGCGCCCTGCGCTTGGGTGTTGTCCCCGGAGGGATTTTAGTCTGTCCTCCTAGGTACCCGAACTCTTCTTTATATAGTCCAGGGGGCGGGTTCCTAGTCGGTTACAAGGTAGGAGTCCTAGTAGGATTACAGGGGAATTCTAGTAGAAGTCAGTCTTCTTCCTTCCTTGCAGGTAGCCGGGGTGTATGCCCGCCAAGTTTTTTTTCGAATGAATTTGCTGTCGGATGTCCCAATGCCGGGACGGTCATGTGCGTTGGACATCCATTTTATGGTTCTAATAAACACAGAGATAACTAACAGGAACGTATATTTCTACTAGCGCAAGAGAACAATACATTTCAATGTGATGGGTGAATAGTGGCAATTTGTCGAACTAAACAAGGCCTAAAGCTGCAGGTGTGAGTATTCTCTCCCATTTGTTTCATGAAAATATCAATGGTAATAATATATAATTCATTACAATGTTTAATAAAACATATAAATTGCATCACCATAACACAACACAATACTGGGTGCCGTTTTAATGTTGCTGGGAGTGCTTCCCTTCCTGTTATTATTTAATGTTCATATCCTAATATGCATTCTTTTGATTGGGGTACATCAATATAGTGGTTTGCAATTTTCCATACTTTTCGATGATTTTCTTAATTAAATATTGGTTCTGCAATCTAAACACTGTACTGCATGGAACTTTTGTTGGAGAATATGCTTAGTGTTAATGTCATTGCTTTTAATCAATGTAAGATAGTTTTTTGTTAATCATGCAGAGTGCTCATGTGAATTCAAAATAATAAGCTATGCACAAATAATCGTTCTACTTTTAGATTTAGGACCGAGATAGTTAAAACATGACTCGCAATGCATTTGTGAATGTTTAATATTTGATAGAACACTTGTCGGATATCGGACGGTGTCAAAGTTTGATATTATTGGAGAGAATGACCAGGCGACCGCACACACAAAAGCTGTCTACTTCAAATAACTTCTCAATTTTTAATGGAAAACTTCTCAACTTGTTGGATACTGAAATTATTTGATAAAAATGTGCGTGTCGCACGTGCGTCTATGCTAGGTTAGGGACAAGAAGGAGTACGTTGGCATGTAGCAGAGCGCGACCGCCGAAGCCGTCACTCCGTCGCCGAAACACGGACGGTCACGAACAGTGTCGCGGCGGCTACCGGCGGGACCACGTACGTTCAGCACGAGCCCCTCGATCGGGCGTCCCCAGTCTGCCGAGTGCCACGCCACCGGCCACCCACGTCAAGTATCCGGGGCACCCTCGGCACCGGCGCGGCGAGACGCACGTAGTACGGGTGATGTGGTCCGGATATCCGTGAAATATTTCTTTGTGGGTTCTCGTACTTTTCCTTCTATTTTCCCAACCAAATTAACACTTGTAAAATTAGTAGGGCATGCACCCTCTCATAAGTTTGTAACTATGAAAAAGTACCCAGAACCATAAGTACCATGAAATAGCTCAAAGGAAGTATCAGGAAGTACTAAAATAATAAAATTATTATGATACCATTTTAATATTGTAAATCTATTGATTTTTTAAAGAAAGTATCCGCAAGTACCACATATATTTCCAAGTACCTTTTTTTATACTTTACAAAGTATCTAAACAAAACTCAATTAATATTCGATATTTTATTTAATTAATTCAGGAAAATCACACGAAAGCAATACAACATTGATTCCTATTAGCTCGATCGCTGCCGACATAGGTGGCTAGCCATGCCAAGCCTTAGGAAATACATATAAGAAATCACACACACCACAATTATATTGAAGAGGGCATCAGGAGACACAGTAGATAATGGCCGCCAACGACCAACGAGGTGGCCTGCCTGTATCGTCCTTAGCTGTTAGGAAAAGCTATCTGTCACACGCACAATTTCTGGCTGCTGCTCACACGATTTTTTTGGCCGTCCGATCTGCGATCTGCGTCTGTGATCTGCCTCCGCGCGCCCCTCTTTCATCTGTGTATGACATGTGGGACCGTCCAGTCAGGCGCACTGTTTGATTTTTGGGACTCGCGCCGCCCTATCCCTTCGGCTGCCTCGTCTCTTCCGCCTCGTCCCCATTTCATTCGCTTCTCCTCCCCGTTCATCTTCCCCGGCGACGAGCGGCCATCTGCTGGATTCCGACCGCCGCGGTGAGTTTCGATCCATGGATCTACTAGATTTCTACCCCTTTGCTCGTGTGTGCTTATCTGATTCTGTTCATTTGTTGTTTATTTCATTTGCGTTCTCTTCTCCGGCGACAAGCTGCGATTCTAGGGTTCCTCGTCCGCCGCGGTGAGTTTCGTTCAATGGATCTAGTAGACTTCACTCTTCCTCGCCTGTGTTTTGTCTGATTCTGTTCATTTGTTGTTTATTTCATTTGCGTTCTCTTCTCCGGCGACAAGCTGCGATTCTAGGGTTCGCCGACCGCCGCGGTGAGTTTGGATTCACTTTATTTCCTATCTCTCATCTCATGCGCACGCACTGACTAGGTGTTTGTGTTGTTTTCATCAAATCGCATTGGGTTTTCATGCGTTTCGCGCTGGGTTATTTTGGGGTTGTGTTGATCTGGATGTGGCGCCACGGCTGGTTTTTTCCCTCTGGAAGCTGATGATGTCTGGCGATTCTAGGGTTCTAGACGAGCGCGGTGAGTTCGTGTTGTTGATTTGACTGTTACTGGTGATTTTGTTATGCAGTTACTGTTCATATGTATATGTGTGTGGTTGTATTCATCAGATCTAGTGCTCTGCTTTACTTATCTGTGTTGTTTTGATAAGTTCTACCATCTAATTGATTGGCTGTGTACTGTGGTTGCCTTGTTTTGATAAGTTCTACCATCAGATAGGCTGTGTTCTGTGGATGCCTTGTTGATTTGTGTGATTTTTACCATCTTGTTTTAATAAGTTCTACCATCAGATAGGCTGTGTTCTGTGGTTGTCTTGATTTGGTTTTGCACTGCATCCCTAGATCTTCCTGTTAGAGTTGATTCGTCGTAGATTTCACGCCTTCCTTAGGCTGTCGATTCATTAGCATCCCTAGTTTTGCCTTCAGTATTTTGCGCTCAGTTATGATTGGCTTCATTTCGATTATTTCGTGCTAGATTCTGTGGCATCTATAGTCTGTTAATTCACCAGCTGACAGATGTGGCTTCAATAGTTCTGCTCCTGATTCACCAGTATTCAGTTTATGTTCTTTTGGTTTGGTTTTGTGCTTGTTTTGATCTGCTCAGCATCTCTGCTTGTAGGTTTAGGTAGTTGCTACATCTGTTCATTCATTCCCTCTCCTTGTCTTGCTATTTTTGTCTTCTCTCTAGTGCCTTTCTGCTTTGCTTTGTAAGATCTGTAGTCTGGATATTAGGTTTTTAACTTTTTCTCTACATCTCTAGGTTTGAGATCTTTCCTATGCGGATGATTCCAATCTCTGTGTGAAAAGGCTTCCTGTTTGTAGTTTTTTATAGAGTTGTTTTAATTCAGTTTGCTATTTAGTCTACCAGTAGCTCATCTCCATTTAATTTATGTGAAATGATTTTTTCTTTCAGTAGTTTAGCTCATCAAAATAATATCGCATTAACGTGTGTCGTACAGACATCCATGGGCCCACCAGCCAGGTGGTCCATGCCCGTACAGGGGACGAGTACCCCCGGGGACTACTCGTACATGGAGATACGGTGCAAGACAGCGTAGTCTACATGGAAACCGCAGGACAAGTACTAGAATAGGAAAGCTTCTATTGTACATAGAGTAAGCCTACCTCCTAGTCGTACTCGACTAGTACTCCTGTACTCAAACCGACTTGTAACCCTGCCTCCCGTGATATATAAGGCGAGGCAGGGACCCCTCCTAAACATACGCAATCAATCAAGCTACACGCGGCATACAGGACGTAGGGTATTACGCACATTGCGGCCCGAACCTGTCTAAATTGTGTGTCTCGTGTCTCACCTTCGAGTTCCTGATCTCGGCGAGCCCCTCCATCGTCTACCTCGGGTACTCCCCTTGGTAGGTTGCCGGGACGAAACACCGACAGCTGGCGCGCCAGGTAGGGGATCTCGTCGAAGATCCGCTGGCGAACTCGATGGCTCCTGTCATCATCAACTCCACCGTCGCCTTCTCCAAGGGCGACACCTTCACCTTCGGCTCCTGGGAGTGCATAGCCGACGGCGCCGGATCTTTCCAGCGTCAACTCGTCGCAACCCCGGAGCAAGAGCTGGCAATCCCAGCACCCATCGTCGATTCCGCCGAAGATCTCGTCGAGAAATTCGGCGAAATTTCGCTCTCTGACCCCGTCGGAGAACTCGAGCTCGGATCCGAGTACTACTCGGGTTCGACCTCCACCTGGTCCGAGCCGCGCGAGTTGGCACCAGAGCCATCGTGCGACTCGGATCCCACTACGCCACGACTCCCCTTCGGACTCCGCAACATCGCCGTCTCCTATCAAGACTCTCTTCCGGCCTTCTGTCGCCCGGGCAAGGAGCCTGCCCTCCTGTACTGCGAGGATCAGGACTTCTTGGCCGACTACTACGCGAACCCGGACGAGTACGAGATCGACTACGGCATGCACCTATCCGAGGAGAAGCCCCTGTCCGGGCCCGCCCAGGGCCTGGTCATCACATCAACCCCGGCCGGCAGATTCGTCTACTGGCCGGATAAGAAGCCCTCCGACCTCCAGGAGGACTCCGACTCACGTCTCGTTGCCTACATTGATCCACTCCCTTATCAATCAGGGACAGTTCTAGTCGACTCAGAGACGGAGCTCGTGACTACCAGTTCGGGATACCACTCTCCGAGCAGGGAAGTACTCGCCATCATTTCAGGCGATCCAAGCGGCGGTGAGCGCACACCGGTCAGACAACAGTTTCCAGAACAAGTCTCGGCGGATGAAGACTCAGCCAACACACCCGCGGCCGAAACCACGGATGCAAGGAATCAACGCCGGAACAGGAACGCAGCAAGGGCAGAGCGGCGTCGTCGACTAGCCGAAGCTCTGCCTATTCGCAATCTGGAAACCTGCATGGATGCCGTCACCAACCGTGCTCATGAGACGCCCGAAACCTGCCTCCTCTCGTTGAACGCCATTGGCCGATCAATGCAGCCAGGACGAGCGCAGGCCTTGATCACTGACCTGGCGGACAAGGCATTCGATCTCTTCACCGCGAGAACCAACCGCGACGTCGCACAAAGCAATCACGGGAGCAGCGCCGGCAACCGCGACCGCAACCCCGGCGGCGGCGCAAGTCAAGGTCCTAACCGTCCTCGTACGGCGGATCGACCTGCCGCTAGCCGCAACCGCGACCACAATACCGGACAACCCGTCGCCCACAACGCTTCCCAAGGCGGCGCACGCCACAAGGGAACCGCTACCAGTGGCTACGACGCCCGCTCCACCATCAACGACCGGCGCAAGGCCCGCGAACTCGCGGACACGGATGGCTTCCCCGCTTTCTCCAAGCGCCTCCGGAACCTTCTACTCCCCGAGAAATTCAAACCTCTGGGGATCTCGAAGTACGAAGGCAAACAAGACCCAAGGCAATGGCTACACTGCTACTCCTTGGCCATTGAAAACGCTGGTGGTGACTCCGACACCAAGTGTCTCTACTTCCCCCTCTGCATGGAGCAAGAGCCCCTCACATGGCTCGAGTCCCTCGACAAGAACTCCATCAACTCGTGGGAGGATCTGAAGAAACGCTTCACCAGCAACTACGCCTGCGCCCTCGGACGCGCGGGCACAAAGATGGACTTGGCGCAGATTAAGCAAGACAAAGGGGAAAATCTCCAAAGCTACATGTGCCGGTTCTTTGACAAAAGGGCCACCGTGGTTGATGTCACCGAGAAGGAGGTCATCGATACCTTCCAACAAGGAATTCGAGACCGCCAAAACTTCGAGTTGTTCGGACACACCCGCCCGACTACCATCACCAAGCTCAAAAGCATGATCACTGTCTGGGCTGACGAAGAGGATCGGGCGGACAACAAGTACAAGTCCAACCAGGGCAACAATCACAACTCGGGCAACAACCACAACAACAACTACGACAACAAGGGCAAGCAGCCAGCCGGACGCCCTAACAACAATAACTACTCGGGGCCTAACCGCAAGCGTAAGCCAGACAACACTGTCACAGCAATGGGTCAAGGCTCCTCAAGTAGCAAGTCGAAGAAGAACTCGGAGCCCTCGGGCTTTCAGAAGCTCCTCAAGGATAAGTGTCCATGGCATCCAGAGGGAAATCACACCACCGAGCAGTGCTATCAGCTACGTCGGGCACTCAAAACTACTCAAGAGCCACCAAATCCAAGAGACAAAAAGGGCAACGACAAGGACAACGGCGGAGACAACGACGCTTTCCAAGACGCCGACCGTACCGTCAACGTCATCTTCGGCGGACTACCCACCAAGCGCTCCCAGAAGCTCACACTCCGGGAAATCATGTTTGTTGAGCCAGCTACCCCCACCGTTCTCAGGTGGTCGGAAGTCCCGATTACTTTCTCTCGGGCGGATCAATGGACCAGCTTCTCAGATCCTGGGCGCTACCCACTAGTCCTGGACCCAGTAGTCGCTGGCTCGAGGCTCACCAAGGTACTCATCGACGACGGCAGCAGCCTCAATGTCCTGTTCGCCAAGACCCTGCAGAAGATGGGCCTCGACATCACCGACAAGCTCTCCAAGACAACGTCGCCGTTCTACGGCATCGTCCCAGGAAACGCGGCGGTACCCCTAGGACAGGTGGTCCTGCCAGTGACCTTCGGGACAAAGGAGCACTACCGCACCGAGTACATCAAGTTCGAGGTCGCCGACTTCGAGACATCATACCACGCTATACTCGGGCGTCCTGCTCTGGCCAAGTTCATGGCCGTTCCCCACTACGTGTACCTGGTACTCAAGATGTCGGGCCCTAAAGGAGTCATCTCTCTCCAAGGAGATCTGAAGAGGTCTTACGACTGCGACACTGAAGCAGTAGTGATCGCCTCCAACAATCAGCTCCCCGACGCAATGATGGAAGTCTTCGCTGCGTCCAAAAAGCTCGCCCCAAGTGAACTCGAGGTCCCTGACCAGAGTGACGGGGTAACCAAGGTCAAGCCGGCTAACGAAGTCAAGCTCAAGGCCATTGATCTAGGCACCGGCGACAGCAGCAAGACAACCATGATTGGGGCTGAACTTGACCCCAAATAGGAAGACGCGCTCGTCAACTTCCTTCGGGCCAACCGTGACATATTCGCGTGGAAGCCAGCGGATATGCCAGGGGTGCCCAGGAGGTTGATCGAGCACTCACTCAACGTCGACCCAAAAGCTACCCCCAAGCGTCAGGCTCTTCGAAGATTCGCCCAGGACCGGAAGGAAGCCATCAAGAAGGAGCTCACGAAACTACTCGCTGCAGGGTTTATCCGTGAAGTGTTCCATTCTGAGTGGCTAGCAAATCCCGTCCTGGTTCGGAAGAAGAATAGCAACGAGTGGAGGATGTGTGTCGACTACACGAGCCTCAACAAGCACTGCCCCAAGGATCCCTTCGGGCTGCCGCGGATAGATCAGATCATCGACTCCACAGCGGGCTGTGCACTACTCTGCTTCCTCGACTGCTACTCGGGGTACCACCAGACAGCGATCAAGGAAGAACACCAAGAGAAGACCTCGTTCATCACCCCGTTCGGCGCCTACTGCTACACGACTATGTCGTTCGGGCTGAAGAACGCAGGTGCAACATACCAGCGAGCTATCCAAGCCTGTTTCGCCAAGCAACTCAACAAGAACGTCGAAGCATACGTGGACGACGTGGTCATCAAGACCAGAACTCCCGACACCTTAATCGCCGATCTTGAAGAGACCTTCACAATCCTGCGCGAGTACCAATGGAAGCTCAACCCCACTAAGTGCGTCTTCGGCGTACCATCGGGGAAACTACTCGGGTTCATCATCAGCCATCGCGGCATCGAAGCAAACCCAGAGAAGATCGCTGCCATCACAGCCATGACAGCACCGAGTACCATCAAGGACGTCCAGAAGCTGACTGGATGCATGGCGGCACACAACAGATTCATCTCAAGACTTGGAGAACGCGGTCTACCCTTCTTCAAGCTACTCAAGCAGCCGGAGAACTTCCAGTGGACAGAGGAGGCTGATCAAGCTTTGCAACAGCTTAAGGGGTTCCTCTCAAAGCCCCCCATCCTCACGGCTCCACAAGAAGGCGAAGAACTCCTACTGTACATCGCTGCGACTACTCACGTCGTCAGCACGGCCATCGCTGTCGAGCGGTAAGAACCAGGTCATGGCTACAAGGTGCAACGGCCAGTCTACTTCGTCAGTGAGGTCCTATCTGAGTCCAAGATCCGGTATCCACCGGTTCAGAAGCTGCTTTACGCGATCCTTCTCACTTCGCGGAAGCTGCGGCACTACTTCCAGGAGTACTCGATCTCTGTGGTGACGGACTACCCGTTGGCTGATATCCTTCACAACAGAGATGCCACAGGCAGGATTTCCAAGTGGGCAGTCGAGCTAGGCGCCCTTAACCTGGAATTCAAGTCAAGAACCGCCATCAAGACTCAAGCTTTAGTGGATTTCATGGTCGAGTGGCGGGAGAATCAAGTACCAACACCAGCCGAACGCCCCGAACACTGGGTGATGTACTTTGACGGATCACTCAAGCTTGAGGGCGCAGGCGCAGGGGTCCTTTTGATCTCTCCTAAGGGCGAACAACTCAAGTACGTCTTGCAGATCTTTTGGAAGGTCAGCAACAACGAAGCCGAGTACGAAGCCTTGCTCCACGGGCTCCGCCTCGCAATCTCCTTGGGCATCAAGCGTCTACTGGTCTACGACGACTCCCTCGTCATCATCAACCAAGTCAGCGACTCCTGGGACCGCAACAAGGAGAATATGGACGCGTACTGCCTCGAAGTACGCAAGCTCGAGAACAAATTCTCTGGTCTCGAGTTCCATCATGTCATCCGCGACAACAATGTTGCAGCAGATGTCCTGTCAAAGCTGGGATCAATGCGCGCTCAGGTCCCTGCGGGGGTCTTCGTCCACGAGTTACACAAGCCATCCATACCGGAGCAGGCACCGTCACCGCCAACCACCAGCTCAGAACTACTCGAGCAGGGTCGGGAGGTCATGATGATCGACGTGGACCGGAGGACACCCTTCATCGACTACATCAGCAAACAACTGCTCCCCTCCGACAAGATAGAAGCCGAGCAAATCACTCGACGCGCAAAGACTTATGTTCTAGTCGGCGACAAGCTTTACAGGCGAGGCGCAACCACCAACGTACTCAGCAAGTGCGTCTCTACAGAGGAAGGCAAGGACATCTTGGAGGAGATACACAAAGGCATTTGTGGCAACCACGCGTCCTCTCGGACCATAGTTGGAAAGGCTTTCAGGGCAGGTTTCTATTGGCCAACAGCACTGGCCGACGCGGAAGACCTCGTCCGGAAGTGCCAAGGATGTCAGTTCTTCGCCAAGCAGCAACACGTCCCCGCCTACAAGCTCATCACCATACCACCAACCTGGCCTTTCGCTTGCTGGGGGCTTGATATGATTGGGCCTCTCCCAACAGCGCCAGGGGGATTCAACCGAGTTCTGGTGGCCATCGACAAGTTCACCAAGTGGATCGAGGTCAAGGCAGTCACAACCCCAAAGGCAGACCGAGTACTCGACTTCTTGGATGAACTCGTGCATCGCTACGGATTCCCTCGCAGCATCATCACCGACCTGGGTTCCAATTTCAACAACCACAGGTTCTGGAGCTACTGCAAGAACAATGGGATCGACATCTGGTACGTCTCTGTTGCTCATCCGCGGGCCAATGGCCAGGTTGAGCGCGCCAATGGGATGATTCTGGATGCCCTGAAGAAGCGGTTGCACGACATATCAAACGACAAGGGCGGCAAGTGGCTCAAAGAGTTACCCAATGTACTCTGGGGGCTGCGCACTCAGCCAACAAAGCCCACGGGGAGATCTCCATACTTCCTGGTCTACGGATCCGAGGCAATCTTACCAGCGGACGTCATGTGGCAGTCTCCAGCAGTCGAGCATTACGAGGAAGGCGCAGCCGAGGAAGTACGCCGGGTTGACATCGACAGCCTGGAAGAAGAACGCTGCGCAGCACTCGTCCAGTCTGCAAGATACCTCGAAGGCATCCACCGCTACCACGATCGCAACGTCAGGGAACGCTCCTTTGACGTTGGGGATCTGGTACTCCACCGTATTCAGAACACGGCAGGGCTTCACAAGCTCAACTCGCCATGTGAAGGACCATACGCAGTCGCCAAGGTCACTCGTCCTGGCTCGTATCGTCTGCAAACTCTCGACGGCGACGAAATCGACAACTCGTGGAACATTGAGCACCTTTGTCGATTCTATCCCTAGTCCTCGACTACGGGTACTCCGGACTTGCTGTAAGCGGCCATCCGGTCCAAGCTATCTACGTCCATGACCAAAGCTGTAATCGGCCTCTCGCCTTAGCTACACACGATCTCTCTACCGTAAGCGGCCTTTCGGTCCTGGTTGTAAACGGCCCCTGGCCTCTACTGTAATCATTCATCATTGATTCGCAGTAATAAAATTATTTCAGACTCTATGTCTCTCGGCTATGCACCATCGCTTGCTACAAGCCTACTCGAGTTCTCGCAACTCACGGAGTTCTCTTAAACTCCACTACTACAACTACTCGCATATCCATACGAGTACTACTGCTACCCTTAGCCTAATCTCTGGATTTCCTCTTGAAGTCATACAAGGAGATGGGTTACTACATAACTTTCTGGAACTCAGATAATTGATCACAAACTTCTTCAATTACTTTGTTTTTCAGATAATCGTTTGTACAAATATTTTACAGGTATTGACTAAGTACAAACTACTCAAGGTCCAGGTGCTGAGCAACTCCAGCAGCAGTCGCCTCATAATGTGTCTTCAGCTCCTGGTACTTGTCGTCAGAGCAATCCGCAGCCAAGCCATGCTCCAGCACTTCAAGTTTGGCCTTCGGGAAGAACGACTTCACCATCGCCAGTACTTGTTGCAGGATACTCTGCGACAACCTCTTGACGTAGTTCACCAAGGCTTCGGGGGTGTCGCGCAGTCGATCCACCAGAGAATGGGGCTCTACTCCCAGCTGTGGTGGATGAAACAACTCGGCCACCGGCTCCGCCGCTTCCGTCAGTTGCTGAAGAGAGGTCTTCAACTCGGCATTCTCCTCGACCATCCTCTTCAGTGACTGCATATAGGTGATAAGATCAGCATCACTGGCTTGTCGAAATTTCTTATGATCTGCCATTTTTTGCTGGCACTCGGTGAGTTCTTGCTCAACCTGTTGGAGGGCGGTCTGTTCCCGGTAGAAGGCGCACTTCCAGTCGGTGACGTCATTATTCAAGTGCTCTTTGTCCTGCTCCAACTCTATAATGGAAGGCAAGCAGCATATAATCAAGACGGAAAGTTCAAAATCAGTACTCGAGGAAGACTTCTGTCAAAGATCACTGATTGATACACACCTTTCTTCTCGCGCTGGAGGGTTTTGAGCTTATTATTGACATCATCCTTCTGGCGGAGGAGAGTCTGCACCTGGTTGTGGTACTCGGTGACGGCTCTATCGAGCTTCGTCTGCAGCTTCGCAGTCAGAACAATTTGCGCCTGGAGTGCTTCTTCGGCTTTCTCCGCACGCGCGATCGTCTCGTCATGCGCCTGCAGCAGCTCTAACTTCCACTACGACCGCTTTACCAAATTCTGCATGACAGTTTTCAGTCAGACGGATTACATCCTCGGGTAGAACAGACAATAAGTACTCGACGTACCTCGATGAAGACTCCGGTGCGACGATGCGACTCAAGCTGCATGGCGACTAGTTGGGGATCCAACATATCATCAAATGCCAGTACTGCGAACTCACTTTCGCGAGGCGCACTGGACTCCCCACCAGAAGCCATAGCTGTACTTCGCAATGGAGAGGGATCTTCAACAACTGTATCATGGACAACCACCTGATCCTCCTCCAGATCAACGATATCCGGTGCAGGCACTGAGGTCTCAACAGGTTGCTCGGGGGCTTGGTCTTCATCCCCGGTACCCTGCTCGGTCGCCGCCTCCGGAACACTTGGTGCTGCTTCATTGGGGCCTGCTCCAGACAAGGCCATCAAGTTGGTAATTGGCTCGGGGGGCTACACTATACATGGTCATGATGGCTTCGACTAATTTCTGCCACAGCAGACACAAACCTGTGGCAGCAACAACCTCAACTTGTGCAGCCTCTTCCGCGGGTTGCTGCGAGGAAGATGCGGGTTCTTCAACGCTTGGCGGGAGGCCTTGGCCACCATCAGCGGCGCTCGTGTCATCTTCATCCCAGTCCAAGTTCATGGATTTCCTGCACGATTCATAATACATATCAACAATTGGAGTTCCGCGACTACTGATTCAAGAAGGTTTCTGCTTTACGACTACTCACACGGTGGATCGGGGCGGGGCCTTGGGCTTTCCGAGAAGCCTAAGTAGTCCACCAGCTGCTACTGGGGACTTGCGCGAGCTCGCGCCTGCGGTGGAATCACCCTCAGAAGCCACGTCTTCAACATGTTCCTGTGCCGGCTGGGGCACAGGGTCTTCAGTGGCCGCGACGCCACTGGCCTCTTGCATAGGGGAAGAGACTGGAACCTCCTCTGTGGCCGCGGTGCTACCGGTCTCACGCACAGGGGAGGGCACTGGAGCCTCCTCTGTGTCCATATCCTGTGGGTCCGACAACACTGGGGCGGCTCCTTCCGCTTCAGTCGTCGTTGCCGGATCCTGCAAGGCTACAATTAGTACTCGGAGGGTTGCGTATGCCTTATCGAGTACTGGTTGCCTCACTTACCTCAGTGGGTAGGACGGCTTTCTTCACGAGACGCTTCCCAATGGTAGTCCTGTGCTTCTTCGGCGGAGGCGGGAGCTCATCCTAGCGGATATCAACCGGCCTCTTCTTGACTTGGCCAGCTGATGACCCAGCTTCATCCGCCGGCCGCGCTTTCAACTCGTACCGCTTGGACAGCGGGACATCATCGTCTGTGGAGGTCTACTCCTCCTCATCGTCTTCTTCCAACTCCTCTTCAACCTCTCCTGGGAGGGATTTGTCGGTCGTGCATGGCCGCCTGGGGTCCACTCGGATCTCATCAGACCCAGGTGGCGGAGGCATGGAGAAGAAGAAGTCGAGATCCTCCTGCATCTAAGCATTGTCAGCTAAATAGACTACTTGAGTACTCCAATTACTCGAGTACCTTCGTAATGACTACTCACCTGCTTGGGAGGATTATGCGCCCAGAACTCCCAGACGGCAGTAGCTGGAATCTGCGTGAGCTTCGGGAACATCTTCTGAAGACGCTCCATCACCTCATCGTCAGAGATGGGGAGCGGTGACAGCCTCGACGGATCTTGGAGTCCCACATATTGGTATCCCAAGTTCACCCTCTTCATCAACGGCTGTATTCGCCGTTTCAAGAAGCTGAACGCCACTCGCTCGGCGGTCAGCCCTTTCGCCTTCAACTTGGCGATACGCGCCAACAACTCCGGCACCTGGTGGCACTCGTTGAAGTTTGGCTCGTCATTCCAGATGGAGTCGTACACTGGAGCATACATACTCGGCTTCGGTAGCTGCGGCGGGTGATTGAAGATGTAGAACCATTTGTTTTTCCAGTCTTGATGTGAGTCTGGCAGTTGGTAATCAAAGTACACCTTGTTGCTTTTTTCGCGCATCTGGAAGCCGGCTCCTCCAACCACTCGCAGATTGAGATGACTCGGCTGCGGCTTCAGACGGAACAACTTCCGGAACAGGACAAAATGTGGAGGGATTCCGAGAAAAACTTCGCAAAAATGCAGAAAAATGGCAATGTGCAAGATAGAGTTGGGGTTGAGATGGACGTGCTCAATTTTGTAGAAATCAAGCAGGCCGCGGAAGAAATCAGACGTCGGGAGACCAAGCCCAAGTTCGACGAACCTGGCGAACATGGGGATCTCGTCTTGTTCCTTCTCCAAGGGCCACGGGTCCTTGGTGGCTGCAGACCACTCCATGATGATTTTATCTTGCAGCAACCCGGCGGCGACCAGCATTTCAATCTCCTTCTCCTTCATGGTGCACTTCGACCAGGCGCACGCCTGGTTCGGGGGGTGCTTTGGCTTCACGCTCCCCAACTTCGGCAGCAGCGGCAACTGGGGCAACTCCTTCTTCCCTCGACCGGATCTCTAAGAACCTTGCGCGCTTGAGCTGGCTTTCCCCATTCTGTTGATCACGAGTGTCTTCTTTCGCATTCACTCGGTGGCTTGAGATGGGATGGCGGCGGAAAGGGCACAGTTAGGGTTTGGCGGCAGCAGGGAGAGTTCGGGCTGTTTTAGATCTAAAGCTTGGCGATGAATGGGTTTGCGAAACCCTAAGGGGCCCGACCCCTCCATTTATAACTGTTCAGTCAAGTGACCGGATAAGGCTGACCCTTCAGATTCTCTGATTCGGCTGCTCCGGCTCGGGGGCTCGACTACTCGATTACTCGACAACTTGGTTGACAGTTATTTTTGGTCAAGATTTTCAAGACATCACCTCTGGCCACATTCTACAGACAGTTGATCCTGCAATCCGAGATTCTACTCGACTTGAGGCTCGGGGGCTCCGTGCCACGTGTTCTTTGGTTCTACAGGTGTTCTCCGGACTTTTCGGGATATGACTGGTGCAAATATTCAAATTGACCCTCAACTTGATTCTTCGATTCAACTTAAGGCTCGGGGGCTAAACTCCATATGGAGTTCGATTTTGCAATCGAACTTCCATATGGTTATCAAGACTGAGCGAGTACCTTTGAAGATTTTCCAAGAAGAACTCGGGGACGCTTGGGAACTACTCGGAGAAGCTTCAAGACTACTCGCAAGGTATGCTAGAGTACATTCCAGCCTCGTTGCAGCTCAAGACAGTAAGGGTGACTTCGCTTGGAGTACTCGGGGACACTTGAGGATTACTCGTGAGGGCATCTGAAGCTACTTTCGCTGTGACACTCGCCAAAAAGGTACTCGGGGGGCTTGTCGTACAGACATCCATGGGCCCACTAGCCAGGTGGTCCATGCCCGTACAGGGGACGAGTACCCTCGGGGACTACTCGTACATGGAGATACGGTGCAAGACGGCGTAGTCTACATGGAAACCGCAGGACAAGTACTAGAATAGGAAAGCTTCTATTGTACATAGAGTAAGCCTACCTCCTAGTCGTACTCGACTAGTACTCCTGTACTCAAACCGACTTGTAACCCTGCCTCCCGTGATATATAAGGCGAGGCAGGGACCCCTCCTAAACATACGCAATCAATCAAGCTACACGCGGCATACAGGACGTAGGGTATTACGCACATTGCGGCCCGAACCTGTCTAAATTGTGTGTCTCGTGTCTCACCTTCGAGTTCCTGATCTCGGCGAGCCCCTCCATCGTCTACCTCAGGTACTCCCCTTGGTAGGTTGCCGGGACGAAACACCGACAAGGACGTCGGTGACGAACAGAGCACACAGAAAAATAGAGCAAAAACAGAGGATTTTGGTGCCGCAACAACTAGCAGTGTTTTCCTTGTATTAGCAAAGTATTTAGAGGATTACAAAACAAAACTAAAGAGCTAAAGTCCTGGAACGTGAGCTAGTCTCACGGGAACGTGCGGAGCGCACGATTCTACCGGGTCATGCCATCCCATGACCATCGGCGCCTCCACACGACGTCCCGAGGACGCGGACGCGCCCGCCGCAGAGAGCGCGGGCTCACAGAGCGTGCACACACGCACACTTGACACGCTAACAGAAACTGCTCTATGTACACAACTATTTGATCAAGGATTAAGTTCAACATTTTCCCCCCTAAGCATTGATCTGATCACCTGGGTGGTCCTTGACGCCGATCATGATGCAGAGCTCCTGAAAGCGAACATGACTGAGTGCTTTGGTGAAGATGTCCGCTAGCTGGGATGCCGTCGGATTGTAACTGATGATGATGTTCCCCCGTCGACGCACTTGCGGATGTAGTGGTAGCGTGTGGCGATGTGCTTCGAGCGGTCGTGGAAGACGGGGTTCTTGGTGAGGGCGATGGTGGACGTGTTGTCCACCTTGAGCTCCGGCGCGGCGATCTTCTTCCCGACGAGGTCGCTCAGAAGACGGGCGAGCCAGACGCCCTGGCATGCAGTGGTAGCCGCCGCGATGTACTTCGCCTCACAGGAGGACAGAGCCACGACCTTCTGCTTGGCGGATTGCCAAGTGATTGGGCTGTTGCCGAGGAAGAAGATGACGCTGCTCGTGCTCTTCCGCGTGTCGATGTCGCCGGCCATGTCAGCGTCGCTGTAGCCGGAGAGCTTCAGGAAGTGATCTTCCTTCCTCCTGGCATAGTAGAGCCCATAGCCCCGTGTGCCCGCCACATAGCGCAGTATGCGCTTCACAGCGACGACGTGCTCCTCGTGGGGCTTCTCCATGAAGTGGCTGAGGTACCCAACAGCGAACGCGAGGTCCGGTCGAGTGTGAATCAGGTACCTCAGCCCTCCAATGACCCACCTGTACTCAGTGGCATCGGTGACAGGCGTGTCGCTGATCTTGCTGAGCTTCAGGCGAGGCTCCATGGGCGCCAGAGCCGGGTTGCAGCCTAACAACCCGCTGCGCTCTAGGAGCTTCGCGGCGTAGGCAGCTTGGCGGAGAGTGATGCCGGTGTTGTCCTGGTGAACCTCAATGCCGAGATAGTACGTGAGCACACCGAGATCACTCCTGCTAAATACCTTCTTCATCTCTGCCTTGAACTCCATGATGTCGTGGTTCCCGTGGCCGGTGATGATGAGGTCGTCGACATAGACGCCGACGATGAGCCATGACGCGCCCCTGGTGCACGTGTACACGCCGTGCTTCGAGCTGCTCCTCTGGAAACCAAGCACCAGCAGGGTGGTCTCGAGCTTGGCATTCCAGGCCCTGGGTGCCTGCTTGAGGCCGTATAACACCTTGTGCAGGTGTAAGACCTTGCGCTTGGCGCCCTTGACGACGAAACCAGGCGGTTGCGTGACGTAGACCTTCTCCTTGAGATCGCCGTTGAGAAAAGCGCTCTTCACGTCCATGTGATGGACTTGCCACCCCTGCTGTGCCGCCAGAGCTAGCATGAGGCGCACTGACTCCATGCACACGACGGGCGCAAACACCTCATCAAAGTCGACGTAGGCGCGCTGGACATAGCCCTTTGCGACGAGCTGTGCCTTGTTCCGAACGACATTGCCGTGCTCGTCGTGCTTGATTGCATTTTGACATCCCACAGCTTCGGCAGATCGCTTAGCCCCGTTCATCTTCAGCGCAAGAGCGCTTGATCAGTGAGGTATTACACACCCTTTAAAGGGTGGCTGCTTCTAGGCAAACCTCCTGGTTGTCTTTGCACCCCCACCTCCTCTATCACTGAGCGGTCGTTTAGGGGCCTTAGCTGGTGATCTGGGCTATTTCCCTCTCGACGATGAAGCTTATCCCCCACCCACTTCAGCCCGATCGCACGGTGGCCGGGCGGCAGCTCCACCAGCTCCCAGGTGTCGTTGCCGATGATGGAGTCCATCTCCTCCTGCATCGCCGCCCGCCAGCTCGGTTCACGCTCAGCAGCAGCGAACGTGGGCGGATCCTCAATAGAGGTGAAGTGGAGTTGCACGTCGAGGTCCCGCAGCGCCAGGCCAGGTGCCGAGGAAGCGCCGAGGATGGTGTCGAGGGCGCGAAACCGGAGTGGCGCCTCATCGTCGTGGTCATCGTCGAGGTCCAGCTCGTCCTCCGGTGGAGGGGAGACGAACTGGATTGCATCGCCAGTGTGTCGGGTGTCGTAGAGACGACAGCTGGTGATGGCGTGCGCAGCAAGACTGAGCCACCATGCTATGTCATTGGCGCCGTAGCTACGATCTCCTCCGTGTACTCGATGACGAACGGCTCCTACTGCACGGTGTCGATGTCATCGTGCGAGCTCCACTTCCATTCGCCTGCCTCATCGAACACAGCATCTCTGGAGATGACGATGCGCTCGGTGTTGGGGTCGTAGAAGCGGTACGCCTTGGAGTCGCTCTCGTAGCCGACGAAGATCATCGGAGTGTTGCGGTCGTCCAGCTTCTTCAGCCCGGGGCGGGTGTTCTTCACGTAGGCGAGGTGCCCGAAAGTTCTGAAGTAGTGCACGGGCGGCCGCTCTCCATGCCACGCCTCGAACGGGGTCATGCCGTCGAGCGACCGCGTTGGCGCTCTGTTGAGGATCTGAACGGCGGTGGAGACCGCCTCTCCCCAGAAGTACCTGGGCAGCTGCTTGGCCTTCAGCATACAGCGCACCATGGACACCACGCTCTGGTTCCGGCGCTCAACCATCCCGTTCTGCTGCGGGGAGTACGAGGCGGTGAGCTGCTGGTGAACACCGCGCTCTACACAGTACCTGCCAAAATCAATGGAGGTGAATTCCCCTCCACGATCGGTGTGGAGCGCCTTGAGCTTGCGCCCCGTCTCCACCTCGACGCCGGCCTAGAAGTTCTTGATTGCAGCAGCAGCGTGATCCTTGCTCGGCAGCAGCACCAGCCACATGTAGCGGCTGAGATCGTCGACAAGGAGCAGAAAGTACTGGCTGCTGCTTGGTGTGGTGGGAGAGATCGGCCCGCAAAGATCATCGTGCACCAGATCGAGGATGCCGGCGGTGCGTCGGTGAGCTTGCTCCGGGAAGGGAGAGCGTTGGTGCTTGCTGGCGAGGCAGGCATCGCAGACTTGTTCAACTTGCTCCAGTGGCGGTAGGGCGCGTACCATGTCGTGGTGGGCGAGGCAGCGCAGCGACTGGAATCCGAGGTGGCCGTACCGGGCGTGCCAGCACCAAGCCGCCTCGGTGCTCCGTGCGGAGAGGCACAACGGACGCCTGATGTCGAGCTTTAGCAGGTAGAGGCGCGTTGGTGCTCGCTTCACTTGCGCGAGCAGCTTCTACCCGGGCTCGAAGATCTTGAGGACGTCGGCATCCATGACGATGCGGAACCTGGCTTCCTTGAGTTGTCCCAGGCTGATCATGTCAGTCGTCAGCCGCAGGATGTAGTACACCCCGGTGAGGGCTCGGTGCTCCCCATTCTTGCAGTTGAAGACGACGGTTCCCCGGCCCTCGATCTCCACCACGGATCCGTCCTCGAAACGGACGGTTCCATGGATCTTGGTGTCGAGCTCGGCGACGGCTCCACGCGTGCCTATCATGTGGTTCGTGGCCCCGCTGTCGAGTACCCATCGGTCGGGCTCTCGATCTGCGCGCGGGCCGTGCTGCGCGAACACCTTCTGCTCCTGGATCTAGACGCGGTGAGTCGCCGGCAGTGGTGCGGTGGAGGCAGAAACGAAGGTGGAGGATGAGGGTTGACGACGACGGTGGACGCCTGGGCCATAAGGAGTGTGGGCTGATCCTCCTCCGCCTCGCCTTGGGCCAGATGGGCCTCCGCCTTCTTCTTCGGCCTCTGCAGGTTGGGGCAGTTACGAGCGCAATGGCCCACCCTGTCGCACTTGAAGCAGGGGGTCTTGGGTGGAGGCCGCTCCTCCTGGTGACCGCCGTCGCCGCTGCCGCTGCTGCTGTGGCCCCGACGAGATTTCCCCTGGTTCCTGTTGCCGCCGGAGCTTCCCTCCCTGTTACCCCGCAAACTCAGCTTCGCAAGCCATTCCTCCTAAGTGAGAAGGAGGCCGCCTGCTTGTCACGGGCCGGCTCCGCCGCGGATGCGATGGCCTTCTTCTTGCGGTTGCGCTCCTCAACCTGCCGCAGGCGACCGACTACTTCCTCAATCGACAAGGTGTTGAGGTCGTAGAAGGTCTTGATGGCGATGGCGACTTGCGAGAGAGAATCAGGGGTGACCTTAAGGATCTTCTTCACTATCTCGATGTCGCCAATGTTGCAGCCGAGGACGCGGATCTTGTTGGCGAGGGAGACGATTTGCATGGAGAAGTCGTCGACGGATTCGCCGTCCTTGCAGGCGATCTTCCCAAACTCCTTCTTGAGCTGCGTGGTGTTGGCCTCCCGCACGCGCTGGACGTCAACGCGCACGGTCTTGACCGCCTCCCAGGCGGAGCGCACAGTGCGTTTGCGCGTGAGGGAGCCGAGCATCTCGTTGGGGACGGAGTGGAGGATGGCGGCGAGAGCAAGGCGATCCTCGCGGTACTTGACGATGTCGTCGTCGTCGGGCTCGACAGCGTGCCAGAAGCCTTGCGCCTCCAGGTTCACGCGCATGAGCAGAGACCACTCTTGGTAGTTTGAGTGCGTGACCATTGGCCACTGAATCGAGCCGGAGCTCTTCTCGACGACGCGCTCGATGATGACCTCGCCGCGGCACGACGAGGGGTACGCCGAGACTCGGCGGCGCGGTGGCGGCGAGGGCGAGCGCCTGCCGAGCTCCGGCGCGGAGACCTTGGACATGGTCCCGGGAGCACAACGGCTCTGATGCCAATTGTCGGCGATCACCGGCTGTGGAACACCGGGAGATGGCCGGAGGTGGGGGTGCTCGTCACCAGGACGTCGGCGACGAACAGAGCACACAGAAAAACAGAGCAAAAACAGAGGGTTTTGGTGCCGCAACAACTAGCAGCATTTTCCTTGTATTAGCAAAGTATTTAAAGGATTATAAAACAAAACTAAAGAGCTAAAGTCCTGGAACGTGAGCTAGTCTCACGGGAACGTGTGGAGCGCACGATTCTACCGGGTCATGCCATCCCATGACCATCGGCACCTCCACACGACGTCCCGAGGACGCGGACGCGCCCGCTGCAGAGAGCGTGGGCTCACAGAGCGTGCACACACGCACACTGGGCACGCTAACAGAAACTGCTCTATGTACACAAGTGTTTGATCAAGGATTAAGTTCAACAACATCTGCGCCCACCGATCGTCGCTCGCATTGCTAGACTCACCCGTACGGCGGCGGCGTTGTCCTCGGCGGCACCATCCACTGGGTAATGCACGGCGACGACACATGGGCGGAGGCAGCTGGATTCCTGGGTATTCCCAGGAATACCAACAAATATATACATCAAGTAATACATCTATACATACTATATTGAGTCACAATTTTCATTCATGAGCTCAAACTTAGCCCAAATAAACGATCCTAATGATTTCTCAAGTACAAAGATCAACCATCTTCCATCTGCAATTAAACTCTTTCTGTTATGCTTGTTAAAACAAATATGTACAGCAGACATGTAGTTGTTTACAGGCTTTTCAAATTGGTGCTACTACTTCCTTTAGCAACTTGTACAGTCGAGAGAATCTTTTCTGCCATGAATTATGTGAAGAATAAATTGAGAGATAAGATAGGACGGGGTCGATACCTGAATGATTGCTTGGTCACATTTATAATTTTCTTTATATACAAGCAACTATGTCCGTGCATTGCGAGAAACCATTTGCTCACGTCACCGTCACCCACCCTGGCCGCTTTGTCACCCCGTCGCTCGGAAGCTCCCCAACCTCTCCGTAGTCCCCGTCGTGCCAACGCCTCCTGAACCTCGTCGTCGTCTGCTCCGGTCTCGCCATCGTCTGTCCTACATCGCTTTCCCAGCCGTGTCGTCGTCCCATCGCGCACGCGCGCGTCACCCCGACCTCGCCCGCCGTCGTTCACGGCTCCCCAACCTTGGTGTCATCCCCCATCTCTCCTGCCTTACCGTCGCGCCAGTGCCACCCTGACCTCGCCCGTCGCCGTCCGTCTCAACCGCGCCGTCAACTCGCCGCTCCGGGAATACCCTACTCTAAAATCCTGGCTCCGCCACTGCGACGACAGGGACCTATACCACATCCTCACCTACAACGTGCGCACCGCAAGTTCCGCAACGACAGGGTCGATCAAGCTCCCGATGAAGCGCCTGCCCAAGAGCTACAGAGATAGTTTTTGCGCTAACCTACGCCTGGCATCGTCGCCGGAACGGACGTTGACCATGTTTCTTAGGGACATGCTGAGGAGGTACATCTGGATGCTGTCCGCCGGCGGTGGCGCCGGTTGAGCGCGGCACGCCGTGATCGAAAGACAGAACTATCGCGGTCTCTGATGCCGGTACCACCAAAGTCATGGTGGCAGTACAATATGATCCAGCTTTTGAGCTCGTGGGAGAGGAGCGGCCTAGTCTTGTTTTACGTGGGGAGGGATTGTACAGACGACCTCATTGCCATTGATGTTGGGACCAAGGAGATGCACAGGGTTAGCGGCCACAGGCATACGCCTTTTATCCCGTTCGAGGTTGCATTGACTTGGAGTCATGGTTGTCCTCCATGAAAACCTTTTTAGTATATACTCCCTCAATCCCAAAGAGAATGGTATTCTAGCATTTAGAATTTATTTAAAAAATCACATTCTAGGACTTCAATATTTTTTGTGAATTCTAGGATTTAATTCTTATGCAACTATAATTGGCATGTTAATATTGTGTATGCATGATTAAATGAAAACATATTTCCTCAATTTTTTAAATGCAAATTGAACTAAGGGTACATGTGATCCCTAATATGTTGAAAAAAATCCAGAAAATTATTATCTTTTTTAGGATGGATGGAGTACTCTGATTTGTAATTTCTTTTTTGTTTTCTTACACAATTCATATCAAGTTTACGTTGCCCAGTGGGAGGCTTCCTGTTAGAGAACATTTCTATGTGATCTAATTCCAAAGGGTGCGGACATTTTTTTTTTTTTTGAGACCGATCGAGAACTTTCATTAAGTAGAAGCAGGATTACAATCCGTTTCCGCTACCTGAATCAAGCCAGTAGGGAAAGCGTTCGACCACGACACCACCGGGCTTTCTAGCGACACCAGAGTTGCACACAGATGTGCAGCCTTATTACCCTCCCGGGTTACAAAAGAAAACTTAAAATCACTAAAGAACCTGCTTAGTTCTCGAATCTCTTGCCAGAGGCCTGCTACCTCACTTCGTTCCCCTGCATCAGACTATAACAGGTTGAAGAGAGGAAGGTTGTCAACCTCTAGGACAATCTTGTCATACGCCATTTCAGTCGCCAGCAGTACGCCGTCTCGTGCGGCCAGAGCTTCTGCAGTCAACACATCTCCCAGGTGGTTATATGTCTTTGCTCTCGCTGCTAGCAAAATCCCGTCTTCATCTCTTATCACTGCACCTCCTGCCCCAGATGAGGAGCTAGCATGGAACGAAGCATCAGTGTTTACCTTCCGCCAGCCGGGAGAAGGTCTTTGCCATATCTGCTTAGTCCGTGGAGGTTTGCTTTGCTCACTCAAGTCCAAGCACAGCAACTCCTCCACCATTGCAGCAATGTGTCGAACAGCAGCCATTGCATTCCATCTATCCCTGCCATGCCTTCTTGCATTGCGGCCATTCCACAAGGACCATATTCCACAAATGATTAAGGCCCTGTCTCTCTCTGAGCATGTCTCACTTGAGAGCAGATCATGCGTCCAAGTAACAGGGTGCAGTTTTGGGACTTTGGCCCCAGTTGCCTCCATAGTCGCCTCCCAAAAACGAGTAGCAAAAGTGCATTCAAAGGCCACATGATACAGAGATTCTCCCGGATGGCCACAAGCTTCACAATGATCTTCTTTAGCAACATGGCGTCGCTTCAGTTCAGCTTTGGCCGGGAGGAAATTGTTCATGGCTCTCCACCAGAAAATGCGGATCTTAGGGGGAACCTTCAGCTTCCACAGGCGTTTCCACCAAAAATCACCACCTGAAAACCTAGCCTCGTTGGTGGTATTTTCCTCCTTTTGGTCACGGTCGTTCTTCAGCATCCTGTAACATGATCTGACCGTGAATAGCACATTCCTTTCCGGAGCCCAGGCCAACACATCCTCGTCCAATCGTGCTCCCGGCTTCAGTTTCAAAATTTCATCCGCATCCATAGGGCAGAATGTGTTCCTCACCAAGGCTTCATCCCAACTCCTTGTGCCTGGCAAGAAAAGCTGATGGACCTGCTCTATGTTACTGTCCACCGTCCGAAAAAGAGGTGGCCTGCTACTAGAGCTGCCGATCCACTTGTCAGACCAGACATTAACATTCCCAGGGCCGATCCTCCTAGTAAGCCCCATCAGCAGAGCTTCCCGGCCATAGAGAATGGCGCGCCACGTCTTCGAGCTCTTCTTCTTCCTGGTTGCGTTAATGAAGTCTCCATTCGGAAAATATTTTCCTTTCAAGACTCTAGCACATAACGAATCAGGACGCACTATAAGCCTCCATCCTTGCTTAGCCAGCATGGCTTGGTTGAACAGATGCATATCCCTGAAGCCCATGCCGCCTGCTCCTTTGGATCGGGTGAGTTTTGTCCAGCGCTGCCAATGAATCTTATGGCTGTCAATGGAACTCCCCCATCAGTAATTAGACACATAAGTCTTCATCTTTTGACAGATATTTGCCGGGAGCCTAAAGCAGCTCATCGGGTTCATAGGAACCGCCTGAGCATTTGACTTAAGGAGCACCTCTCTTCTGGCACAACTCAGCAAACGCTCACTCCATCCCTGCACAAAACCCCTCATGCGGTCAGTGACATAGTTGAACGTACCATCAGCCACCTTCCCCACTGCAATTGGGAGTCCCAGGTATTTCTCTCCAAGAGCTTCCGTCGGTATCTCCAACTTTGTGTGTACCAGCTGTTTTGTGTTGTCATCACAATTGTCACTGAAGAAAACAGCCGATTTATTCTTGTTGACCAGCTGCCCTGATCCCCGATTGTACAAATCAAGGATTTCTGCGATCCTTTCTGCTCCACGCTCAGAAGCTTGTGTGAATATGAGGCAATCATCAGCGAAGTGTAGGTGTGAAACCCACGGCGCATGGCAGCTGACCCGAATACCTTTTGAAATAAACTGTGGACCTCTCGCCTTCAGCATGCTAGTTAGCCCCTCCGAGCATAACAGGAAAAGATACGGCGAGATTGGGTCCCCTTGACGAATTCCCCTCGACGGCTTGAAAGTTGGAGAAGGTACACCGTTAACCCTCACCGAGAAGCTGACAGAGGTGATACATTTCATCACCAAGTTGCACCACTCCGTCGGGAAACCCAGAGCTTGCATCACACTGTGCAAATAATCCCATTCAACTCTATCATAAGCTTTTGCCATATCCAACTTGATAGCACAAGCCCCAGTTTTTCCTTTTTTGTTTCGCAAATAGTGAATGCACTCATAAGCTACAAGTACATTATCTGTAATAAGTCTCCCTGGGACAAAAGCGCTTTGCTCCTCCGAGATTATATCATCCAAGATTATCCGGAGTCGGTTAGCCATCACTTTAGAGCAAAGTTTATAAATCACATTGCATAAAGAGATTGGACGAAATTGAGTGATATCCTGGGGGTTGGTTACCTTTGGGATGAGAACTAGAATCGTTCTGTTAATGACCTCCGGCAACTCCCCCCCCCATTCAAGAACCCAAGAACTGCATTTATTACCTTCTCCTTCACCAGCGGCCAATGCTTCTAGAAAAAGCCGGCTGTAAAACCATCGGCACCCGGTGCCTTACTCGGCCCCATTTGGAATAGAGCGCGCTCAACTTCTGCTGGCGTATAGGCCTCACACAGCAAGTCCGCCATGTCAGTCGACACCTTCTGAGGTACATACTGACACACGAGCCCCGGGTCAAGATCTTCTTGTGCAGTGAATAAACCTTGATAGAAGTCCACCGCCACTCGTTCTATCTCCTCCTGATCAATAGCCTGAGAGCCATCCATCTTCCTCAAAGAATGAATACGATTTGCCCTCGCCCGTGCTTTCGCCTTTGCTTGGAAAAATCCAGTGTTTCTATCACCTGATTTTAGCCAATCCGAACGTGACCTTTGCTTCTCCATTTCCTCCTCCCTCGCGAGTGTTTCAGCCAGTTCATTCATCAAACGACGTTCGCGAGCCGTCGGTCCCCGATACAGGGTCGAGCTCCGCTCCTGCTCGATATCTTGTCGTAGGGCTCGCAGCTTCTTTCGAACAGAGCCAAAGACCTCAGAATTCCACTGGTGTAGGGCACCTTGTAAACTTGTAAGAGCAGTAGCAATCGAGTTCAGGTCACCCCCGCCAGGACCTGGGTCCCATGCACGATTAACAAACTCCACATAGTCGTCATGGCGCTGCCACATATTTTCGTATCGAAACGATCGTGGCTTCTTTCTCCCCCTCTTACCACGGTCGACTCGCTGGATCTCAATGAGCAAAGCCGAGTGGTCAGAGGAGGTAGTCACCAAATGCTTTACTGATGTCCCTCCCAAACTCGCCATGAAATTATGGTCGCCGAGCGCTCGATCGAGACGTGCCTTGACATTATTAGTGCCCTCTTAGCGGTTATCCCAGGTATAGGTCAGCCCTGTGAAGCCAAGGTCAAGAAGTCCACAATCGGCCACCACATCCTGAAATCCAGCCATCTGCGATGCTTCGCGCTCATTCACACCCATCTGCTCCTCCGCCGAGAGAATTTCATTGAAATCCCCAGCGCACAACCATGGTAAGTCAAGTTGTGCACGGAGGAAACGCATCAATTCCCAGTTGTTCTTCCTGCGCTCTCTCCTCAGTTCAGCATAAAAACCAGTAAAACGCAACTGCTTCTCTTTCAGTTCATCACATGAAACCACAACATCTATATGTGATCTCGACATAGATTGAGAAACCACCAGAACGCCCCTTGTCCAGAACAGGGCGAGTCCTCCACTCAAACCCTCAGAAGGTACCACATGTCCGTTTGGGAAGCCTAGCGCACATTGCAGATCTCGCGCTCGATCCTTGGACATCCTCGTCTCCATCAAGAAGACCAACGCGGGCTTGTGCGTCTCCACCAAGAGACATATCTCTCGAACTGCCCGCAGCCCCGGCAGTTCAGGCATAGGAGATTCATTGTGCCCGGCAGGGGCTGCCATCCGCAGCCGCTGCCGATCTTGCAGTTGTTTGAGTAGTGGTAGTTCGCTTCTGCTTCTTCGTTAACTCATCCGAAGTCGCAGTAGGGGATTCAACACCCCCTCCACTTCCATGTATCTATCCAACCAGAGAAGAGACCAGCCCCACCGGGACAATTGTCAGCGACTCCGGAGCTGGTATAATAAGATCCGGTGTCGTAGACGTTCCAGGGCTGGATGTCTTAGACTTTCTCTTTCTAGGCACTCGATTGCCTGCCTCCTTCCTAGCTTGGAACAGCTGCCTGCTTACTGAGGCATTTTCTTTGGCCGTCGCCTCCCCCTTCCTTCCAGTATCCATAGTTTGTTTTACAGGGGATGAGGCATCGTCCTCCGGCTCCTTGTCCAACGGAGCATCCTGGCCCCTAGACTGTCGTTCACCTGAAGGGGCTGCCGTGCACCGCGGCCTCTGCGCCGCGGAGGACGACGAGCTTCCAAACGTTTCAGAAGCTGCCTCAGTAAAACTCTGAAACTTTTTCCTCTTTGGGTCATTAACTCTAAGTCCCCCCTCATATGGTAACTTGCCCTCTTCATTGCGCACAACAAGCTTGTCACATTCAAGGTGAGAGTGCCCCATGACACCACAAGAGGAACAATAGTACGGGAGCTTTTCATATTGGATGTTGAACCACTCAGGGGCCGAGTCCTTCTTCGTCTTCAACAACACACCTCTCCGTAAAGGTTTTGACACCTCAATGGCTATGCGAGCCCGTAGGAAGGGGCCACTCGCCTTGCCATCTCTGTCCACATCCATCTTCTTCACAACACCAATCAGACCCATTGCACGTTCCCCTCTGTGATTATTCATCCATCCCAGAGGAAGGTCCATGATCCGGGCCCAAATATCCATACGCTCAAAACGGATCTCCGAAGGCTTAAGACTCTCGTCGTACTCCCGAAGAATCACCGCGTGCTTCCCCACCAGCCATGGAGAACCACCTAGAGCCCTCTCCATATCCTGTTTGTGGGCAAACTCTGCCACAAAGAGATTATCTTCCTTTCTACCAATCGTCCTGACCTTTAGACCAGCAGGGTTCCCCCACGCCGGCTTCATGGCGCCCTGGATAGCTGTAGCATGCATCGTCGTCAGCGACAGAACCTTACCGAGCAGCGCCCATTCTACCGTAGGTCTGGACGTATTCCCTTCATCGTCACTGAACTCCGCCACTTCTTCCTCATCCGCGGTCAGTTACCTTCTTAGTGCCCCTTCACCCATGTATATATGTACATTGTCACACCCGGATTTAAGGGCAACTCCGAATGCATAGAATACATGTGCGCCAGGATCAAGTTACACACATGCATCGACTCAGTGAATACCAAAAACAGTGTCAAAAGCGTAAAGAAAGTATTATAACTTTATTACATGACCGAATGTCTCATAATCATAACAAAAGCGAGTACTAGCAGCGGAAAAGGACGTCTCCACAGGCAATCGACTGGTGGCACGCTCACCTAGAAACCGTCGAACTCTCCAGGAAAGTCTTCAAAGCGTCCGTCTGAGCAGCAACCGGGTTGTGTAGATGCAATATAAAATAACAACAAGCATGAGCACATGTCGTACTCAACAAGGGAAAACTCTATAACAACATGCAAAGGCTTTATGGTGGAAGCTTGTGATTGCATAGCAGGTCAGCATTTTAGTTGGTCAAATTTTATTAAGCAAGCTGATTTACTAGCAAATGTAAGTTTATACCAACCCAGAGATTAACATAAGCATCATCAACATGAACATAAGTAAATGCAACAAGTTTAATCCATCTTCCATAATTTACTCATGTGAGGGTCCAGGCCGCCCTTGACCGTGGGCACGGCTAACTAGTTAGTTTTACACTCTGCAGAGGTTGTACATCTTTACCCACAAGTCGCGTAAAAGTTCCGAAGAACTTTAAACCCAACCATGCGATGCCGGCCAAGCATCATACCACACTACCGAGGTGTGATTGCATAGGGACGCTACGAGGCCTTTACAAAGATTCCCTAGCACGGGCTGCTCGCTAGGTTACCTGATCAGTGCAGCGCATAAAGCTCCCTAGCAGGTACCGTGTCTTAGCAAAGCCCAACTCCCCGCCAGAGCAGGTCTATACACCATCTCCCGTCAGCCCCCAACCCCTTTCAGGTAAAGCATACCACAATAGTTTCTAATTAATTGGCCAAGACAGAGCCATATGTCTTGTGGTAGTACTATTTTCCTGGGTGGTTCTCCATGTTCTGATTAACAAAAGTGATCTTGTTTAATGAAGGTATATAACATAAGTAAAGCAAGATTTACATTGTTGTTCATTAGAACCACCATGATCCCAAGTTGAGCAACTAAGCAAGATCTACCCAACATAAACATAAACCCAGGTTGATCAAGGCATAGGGATAAAATAAAGCTAGTCAATCCTTAGATAATAGGACCCTTCAATTTAATGCAAAGCAATAAATAACTAACAGTGTAATTAAAATGCATGTTGCAATAGGATAACCGGGAATGCAGCAAGGACTTGCCTTCTACCAACGCTTGCTGCTGCTCAATGTCTTGAAAATCTTCAACTTCAGCGTATTCCACGTACGGATCGTCTTCTACGCACCACATCATTCACATACAAGCATACAATGGAATAAAATAAGAAACAATCACCAAACAGTACTAACAGAACAAAACAGAGGCATAAAACTATTCTACTCTTCGATACGATCGCGTGGACATAAAGAACGCTAAAAACGGAGCTAAAACGTGTATTCTACGGCCAAAACAAGGTTCAGGGCTTTTCTGCAGGAAAACTCAGCTTTTAGGGGCTAAAACCTAATTAAACGTAAAAACACAAGGGCTAAGCTATAAAAACTAAAGACTGGACCTCGGGCATAAAAACTATAAAATCTAGGGTTTAAGACGCAAGGGAAAGGACCTATGCGTAAAGATCTTTGTACTGCGGAAGGGCATAACTGTAAAACCAAGAAGCAGAGGGGCTTTTTAGCAAATCTGCGACAAAAGGCAGGGTTGACCGGTACTTTGTTGGATTGACCCGGGGGTGGATCTGATCTGGAGCGTTGATCGCGCAACGGACTGCGCCGGCGAGCGGCGGCGCACGGCAACTCCGGCGAGCTAGCTCGATCTAGGGCTAGGAGACACGGTTGGCGACGCGGTTTGCTCCAAGGTGACGCGGTCGATGCGAGGGATCGATCTAGGTCACTGGGACGGGCGCACGGGCAACAACGACGACGCGCCGTACGGCGGGGCGGACGTCCGCGGCGGCGCCAGCTCCGGTGAGCGCGCCCGAGCAAAACACCGCACGAGGACGCGCACAAGTGCCATCGGCGGCTTGCTCACCTCCTTGCGAAGCTTCGGGATACTTCTCGTCGGCGGAGAGGCGGCAACCGAGGGAAACAACGGCGGCGGCGCTAGGGTTCTTGGGAGCTCGGCGGCAGTGTGGGTGGCGGCTAGGGTTAGAGGGAAAGAGCAAGGCGGGGTCGCGGCGGGGTATTTATAGGCCGAGGCCGCGCGTGCCTAGGCGTACGGGCCAAGCCTGGCGCGGGCACAGGGTGCGGCGCGGCTCGGACTCGAGCCAGGGTCCGGTGCGGGAGGTTGGGGATGACGGCGCGGGTCCCGCGTGTCAGCCAGCGAGAGAGGGGGAGGCGGAGCGGGCCGTCGCTGGGCCGAAAGGAGGCAAGGGCTGCGGCCTGCTCTGCTGAAGGCAGTGGTTGAGCGCGAACCAGCGGGGGAAGTCCGGGGTGCGTTTCCGGACTTGCGGCTGACGGGTCGCACAAGAAGTTGGGCTGCAGGCTGGTGGAGACGAGAAAACTGAGCCGAGGAGTCCAGGGAGCAAGGATAGACTTCCGCAATTTGGACCGAATTGAAGAGCAGGCTGCCGAGCTCATGGGTCACTTGCGACCTGAGCAGCGAGTCTGAGAGCATCCTCCAGACTTTGGCAGCTGGGCTGCGACGAACAAAACAGCAAGGGTAGGGTTTTGTTTTGTTTTTTTTTTTGAAAAGATTCAAACAATTGAATTCAAATATCAATTTGAATTCAACCAAACAAAAATAATGCAGCGGCATGTATGCGACAACCATCAAGCTATTTTTTTTTGGAAAACAAATAATATTTTATTTTTTTTCCTATACTATATTCCCTGCAAAGAATTAAATGTTTGGAAAATTTTAAATTATAGGAAAATCGTTGTTTAAATTTTCTTCCTATTCACATCCTGAAATTCGGGAATTTCAGGGTATGACATACATACTTCATGAGATCAATACAAGGGTCACTCATTTCACTCTTGTCTTGTGTTTCATTTACATTCAACTCTAAACACGTTATCAGCACTTTGCTTTCCACTGAGTCTGCGAACACAAAAACGCACTCGCGGGACAAATATTGCCGGCGACAACATCTGGGCAAGAATGGCCGGCGTGCACTGCTATCTGCATCGGCAACGTCGTTGTACGCACGGCCGCAAGGGCGTTGTTCTTTCTCGTTCTCCACCAAGAGTTTCGGCCACCGGCGATCAGGGAAGAAGAAGCCTCGACGGCCACGACGTTGAAGAAGAAAAAACAAGAAAAGCAGCGTTCTTGCCGCTGATGCCATGCAAGCGTTTCTTCGGTACCAGTAGCGATCTGTTTTCTCCATGCCGTCAGCAGTGCTCTGGGTCTTCTCCCAATTGGAGTTCACTGCATCTTCTCCATCGATCAAGAACCGAAGAAGAAAGAGGATGACCGGCAAGCAAGAACACAGAAACATCTTGGTTTTAAAATCAAGAAATTTCGGAATTAAAATTCCATCGTGAAAAGAAGGGCAACCATGCGGTTCTTACCCTGGTACGCTTCAGAACGAAATCTTTGTCTCAATTTTCAACATCAAGGTCTGTTGTTTCACTTGAGGACGAAAGCTTCATCAAATCGATGCTCGATGGCCTAATTCCAGAATGAAAAGCATCAAAATTGTAAGTACTTATGCTGATTCTTGCTTTACTGATGCCATTCATTTTTGGTCCTGTCCTCTTGCCCGATGCCCCTCGTGCATTCCGACTACGGCTGCGTCGCCAGCGCTTCTGCAACCGCAACAGCGCTGGCTGCCTGGAGGGCGGCGGCCTCTCGGGAAACCCGATCAGACTCTGGTTGCCAGCCGGCAATGCCTACGGCCGCCGGGACAGGCGCCAGGCATGGCTGTACTTGCGACCGCGCGACGGGCAGCGTTCGCACGCTCGCGCCCCTTTGGCTGCGATAGCGACGGCGAACTGCTCGCACGCCGTGACTGTGGTCGCACACTCGCACTAACCAACCGTTCAGCACCCTGCGTTCCTCATGGCGGCGGCGTACGGCGAACAGAAGGGGCAGCGACGCACATAGCAACAGCGATCGAGAGGCAGCGGCGGACAGACAGGCAACAGTGGCGCTGGCCACCGTGGTTTCGGTGCTGGAGCGGTTACTACCGCTCGCCCCTGTATATTGCGGCGGTGGCGGTGGCGGTGGCCATGGGCCGGAAATACGTCGTCTCGACGACCAGTCTGGCCTGGCCTGCTAGCACCACTTGCTCGTCCGACTAATCCATGACTCCATGGATTGTGAAATTGTTTCAGAATGAGACTATAATTGTCTCGAACCCAAACAACATTTACTTGTTTGATTTATTATTTCAGCAGCAATTTAAATTTCCTTCACATGGTTACACATTATTTTGCGCTGAAATTTACTTAAATTTTCTGGATCTATTATTCTATTTTAGCATGTTGCTTTAACAATTTTGTATGGTAGAGTTATTTTACTCCTATACATTATACCAGAAATTATGTTAATTTTTGCAATTATATTGGATTGCATTTTAACATACTAGAATTTTCTTAATTAAGTTTTTCTTAATTAATGATGGATTCCATGCAAAATAATGAATACATATCTTCACTAATTTATTTGGGAATGGAACACAAGGTGATGGAGTCTTAGACATCGGCTGCAATATGTTCATTTTGAATATATTAGCCCTGAGACCATGTCTTTTGCAGCGGTATATCCGCCCATCACTGAGAGGTCTACATCTTGTGATGATTACCTACATGTGTTATCTCTCAAGTAAATGCTTACGGAGATTTAATTTTGGTCTACACCTTTATGGTGATTACCATTTTATTTTTGAAATTTGGTCAAGCACAGGGTAGTGGAGACCTAAGCATTGGCTGCGGTATGTTCTTTTAGAATGTATCAGCCCTGAGATCCATGCTTTTTGGCAGCAAGGTACTTGCCCACTACTGGGAGATCTACTCCATTGTTTCATTACATGGAGATTACCTACGTTGTGTCCACCAACTTTTTCAAAAATGAATTAATTATGGGGTTCACCTTCGTGACACCGCCAATTCTCCAACATAAGAAGATATACTATTTTATGTTTTGCATCAATGTTACAACATCACCAATGTGGTTCTTAATTTACGTGTGGTAAATTAATTGAAATAAATGATTATGGCATGTTAGGGATAATTAATTTTATATAGTCGATTGACTTGCCTGATGGGTTCAATTATCCTACATGTGCATTAGATATCTAGATCATTTTGCATTCCATTGACTAATATAGGTGATTAGTGAACCCACTAAAAGGGATCAACTTCTTCACATTTGGAAGAAGTGTGGTGCTATCTTTCTGTTAAGATTCTACGTCCATAAGGATCTCACTTATGAGTATCTATTGGAAAAGAACATGTGTGTTACGTGGCTTGCTCTCCAAGCGCACAATGGATAGCAAGGTAATCATAAGACATGGTGTCTTATGAGTGAATGTATGTCTCTGTGCGGACAACCTTGTTGTTCATGACATTTTCTCAAAATTGAGATTTTGCACACTGCCAACTTTATTCTCTATTCATGAAAAGCACATGATGAATTGTATGATGAACTCCTTTTGAAGAATTGTCATCAATGCTAATTTTGGTGGCGCCTCTATTGTGAGGTTCATCGTGTTTACAGTAACATTGAGAATAACATGAGGTTCAATGGATTGATACTCCTATGAACTTGGCAGATATACAAGGCAAATGTCTAATGCACAACAGAAAGATAAGTGCAATTTGAATGACAATTTTTTTGCCATCAATGTGGTTACACTATACATTTTGAATATAATGTCAATGCCAAAGCACCTAATCATCATGTACTATAAGTCGATGGATGCAAAGTACTTATGAGAGTCAAGATATGAAGCATTCTTCAAATCTTGCATCTGACACATTTGTTGGTTACTTGTGGCTCATATTAAGATCCATGTAACAAAGCTTCTCTCCCATGAGAGAATGATGTATTGTTGGATGACATTCTCATTTTGTTGGATGACACATGCTCATCAAGTACTACTCAAATGATCCACTTTGAGATTTGGCATAATCTCACTACAATTGATATCTTATTTATTGATGTTGTACTATGTTCAAACTCATGAATTTGAGTTGAACAAACTTGTTCATAATAGAAGTTCTACGAACTTGATTATGATTGGGGAGTACGAACTCATGGATTTGAGTTGTACAAACCCATGTGTATTGGAATATCATACTTTGGTATTGGATGTTCAATACACAGTTTCTGATATTTGATAAAAAGTTTTATCAAATTGTTGTCTTGTATAGACATGTACGGGAATTGTTTGAAGATGAAATGTGCCTTGTGGTCAGTTGAACCACAACCTCTATAATTAGGGAATAGTTGGACAATCGCTCCATGTGATGCAATAATAGTCCACTATTATGCTCCCTATGGTAAAAAGTCATCTAAGATGTTTTATTACATCCAGCTTTGACTCATATTTTACCAAATTATAGAGATATCCAGAAAAGTTTCTATCATGTGGAAACACAAGATGGTAGTAAAGGATATGGCATATGTGTTTTTGAGAAACAATCTCTCTTGAATTGTATTATACAAACATTTTTTTCCCGTACAACATGTTGCATTTGATACAATTTTTCCTATTGTTGTTACCTACAATGGTATGATCGACTTGACCATTCTATAATTGGAATGAAGTGAAAAATTAAAGGCAATTCTATTGGTCATGATTTTTCATAGCTTGGATATGCTAGTATCGCATGGAATTGGATTTTAAGTTCCTCTTATCTTAAAATTAGATTTGAATGTCTTAAGTTTCTTGAATTGGATATTCAAGAGAACAAGTGTGTTCTCATACAAAATTGTATGGACATTTCGGGCATTATATGGTTATATGATGCATCTATATGATGGCTTCAAGTATGTGTCTTGCTAACAACACAATACCATGAATTAATAATGGCTCTCATTTTGAGCGCATTAGCCTACACACTACCGATGAATCTATGATTCAGACATTTAAAATCATCACATGACCATCACTGATGAATTACCACTTCCAACAAGTTTGTTGGAGTCAGGTAGTTTTACACACTCCTGATTTGTGATTAATTGCATGTGTAAGTTCCCCTAAGCTTTGAGTACATGGAAATCCATGAAGTATTTCCCATTTGCGTTTTGGGTATGTATCCCACTCTCACCACCAAAGTGTACATCTATGGGCACACAGGAAACTGGGGATCTATGTGAGATTTCACTCTCCGTCGATCAATTTGGAACATCTTTGTGAGGATCATGCCCGTACACTGGTTGTAATTTAGTCATGAGCTTTTCCAGGCATTAGGGGGAGATTTCTAGTACCACAAATAATGCCAGGAAATTTATGGAACGCAGGATGCATTCCAGGCTCAGGATTCCGTACTAAAGCTGAACCATTTGAGTTCAATGATTTGCTGGATTTGCGAATCAACTACCATTTACATTTACATCAGGTGTCATAAAATCTTAATTTTCCAATATAGTGCCAGAAAGAGTGGTGCTACCATGTAAAACCACTCAACTCCCTATTACAATAGATGTTGTAGATAAGAGGGGGAGAAGGCTAGACCTTCTAAGATAGTAAATGCAAACCAACCTCCTATTGGAGTGTTGGTAGACACATGAAGGATTGGATTGTCCTATGAATGGAAGCATTCACCACCTAGCTCAGTGGTGCACAATACTGAGGCTGGGATATCGGAAGCCCCTGATTCTCGTTTTGGGATTTCATGATGAATCATTAGGGTGCATAAGATATAGACATTGTGTCTAGGAGAATTATGGTATTTAAAGGCTACATGTGTCGACACTTACTTCTCAGCAAATTGTATAGGTGCTCCAAGTGATCCAATAGACCATGGCCATGGTAGAGTACTTTCGTGCTCAAACTGGATCTTGTTGAGTGATGCAATAAAGCAGAGATAACCTTCCTCACCTGAAAGAAGTATTTGGAATGTTTTCCAACACTTCATGGTATCTTTACTGTGGATACAAATTTGAGGTGGTGGGAAGCAAATCTAGTAGCAACAAGGGTTTACGCAAAACCCAAGCATTGTTTCAATGCTATTCTCCAATATGAATCATAAATTTCCGATACTATACTTATGGGCAGTAAAAATCATCTATCTATGCAATTGATAGATGTAGTGACAACATATATCATGTAGTCACTAGATTATGGTATGTTTTGGAGTTCTGAAGGAATCCAAATACCTAATCGCCAAACACAAATTTGCAACATAGATAGTGTATTGCTTAGTCAATGATGACTTAAAGCATCTGGTCGAATG
This sequence comes from Cenchrus fungigraminus, assembly GCA_036936925.1. Lineage (NCBI taxonomy): Eukaryota > Viridiplantae > Streptophyta > Magnoliopsida > Poales > Poaceae > Cenchrus > Cenchrus fungigraminus. Next base: position 124,881,938 of record CM072774.1, on the reverse strand, counting down.
TGGTACAATCGACCTAGTGAATCCCTCCTGTTGAAGGGATACACTAAGTGTTGTATGTTTACGTGTATGTGTTGCTTATTCTAAACATACAATACTCATCGACGGATTTCGAGATGGAGGATATGAATTGAAATCTTGAAAAGAAATTGGTTCAATTAAAAAATATCTTATCTCAAAAATCTTGGATACAAAGTTGTCTATATCCAAAAATGTGTTGAAGAGGTTCAATACAAAAGAATCATATCCATATGTCCTATGGTTGTTTGATTCTCTCATATACCATGAGATGTGCTAATAATATATCTTGCAAGAGCATCCGGCCGGATATTGTTTCTGCAAAGATTTGCTAGATAATTGCACATGTGATCATAATGTTCTTTAGTGGAACTCATGATCGGGTTATGAGTTTGGATATACTGATCTTGGCTATTTATGTAGGATCCCTAGAATGCAACATCATTGACATACTTCATGCACTTGTAAGTTGGACCCACCATTTTCATCGATGTCTATCAACAGACATTAGTGGTCACTTGCATGTTGCCATTGCAAAATGATAAACCACATAGCGTGACTATGTGGTGGTTGTGGTTCTATGATTCACTAACCATATACTTTGTGTTGTTTAGATGGATGCAAGTTATGTGAGGTACAACCTCGGGAATGGTTTATTCCTAATATTGGGAAATAAACATTCCGCAAATCTAAGTATTGTGATAATCATACAGATTATTTACACAGTCTCTACCTAGCTTGCTCCATATTTTCAAATGTGTTTAAGAGATTGGTATGAGAGGACTTAGTGTTTTGCAAGTATCATGGGGAGAGTTTCCTCTTTGATCCATAACTTATTTCTGCATCATGTTGTACACTTTTCTTTGTATGAGTTTTTACCATGTTAGGTTTCTCATTCAAAGTTTTTAATGAGGCAACATCAACACAAGGTGTTATGTCGTATAGTCTATTTTCCCCGCAGGGGTTTTTGAGGATGATACTCTATGACATAACTGTTAAGTTGTTCTTTTGGAGATTATGAGTTTACCTCATAAGAGTTCAAATGGAACACCATATATCATGGTTTTTCCTTATTTTTCCCATTGGGTTTTGAGGAGTTTACATTATATATGTATGTATTTCTCAGATTTTCTAACAAGATTATTTGTAGAAATTTCAGTTTAAACTATATGTCTCATCATTATTTTTCCCCATGAGGGTTTTTAGAGACGATGGCTATAGACATATTATTGTTCTTTGGACTGGAAGTCTTGATGGAACAATAGAGTACCATGGTTCTACTCCTTATTTGTCCCACTGGGTATTGAGGAGTTTCACTTGGTACATATTCAACTACAATTATTCCTCAGATTTTTCCCACAGGGTTTTTCATGGAGGAATTAAAAGATGATCAAATGAAGCTGGAATTGATCAGGGGGAGTGTTAGAGAACATTTCTATGTGATCTAATTCCAAAAGGTGCAGACAGGAGCAGTTACCTTCTTGGTGCCCCTTCACCCATGTATATATATACATACTTCATGAGATCCATACAAGGGTCACTCATTTCACTCTTGTCTTGTGTTTCATTTACATTCAACTCTAAACACTTCCCACCGGGCGATCTCCGACCAGCTATTTGACCCACGTGGGTACCAGCTGCTTGACCCGCGTCAGTGCGCATCCGCAAAGGAAAAAATGAGAGAAAAACAGAAAAAATAAAAAAGTTGTGAAGATTTTTTTGGAAAAAGTTTGAAAAAATTTATGCACAAAAGATTTTATCAAAAAAATCAGAAAAACCATTATAAAAAAATAGGGAAAACATTTATAAAAAATCTGGAAACCATTTATCAAAAATGTAAAACAATTTTCTGGACACAAATTTTTTAAGAAAAATTTCGGGGGAAATTTCTTTAAAACTATGGGAAAATGTTTGAATAATTGAATAAAAAGTTGTGTAAAAATCTTTTTAAAAAGAAAAAAGTCAGCCCGACCGCCGTTGCCGGGGTACGGCCCGGGGGGGCTCGCCTGCCCCCCCCCCCCGCGGGAGAGGCCACCACCGGACCACGCGCCGCAGAGGGAGCTCGTTGCGCCCGGTGGAGGGCCGCCCCCTGCCAGCAAACCTCGCTAGGCCACCGCCCCTCCCACGCACCGACGGGTGAGCTCGTTGCTCCCAGTGGAGGGCCGTCCCCGATTAGCTTGCCGCCGCTCCCCGTGAGCTCGGGTACGCCGGCCGTTCCGACGGATCTGGGGAAAGGGCATCGGGGTAGGAGGCGGGGAGTAGAGAAGGGGGGAGACGAGAGAGTGTGTGTGGTGGAGAGGAATCTGAAAGGATATGCAGGGGCCCACCTCCATGTGGTGCTGTGAGGGAGAGTGGGGATCGACCCGGATGGACGGGAAGGTCCGATCGACTGCAAACTCAATATTGGGTTCATATCATCCATTTGAATTTGCGTTATATATAATTGGATCTTAACAACCTGTATAAATATCACAGTAGTATAATATATAGATTAAAAGTTTAAAGCATTGCCAAAAGTTTGAATTCCATTTTACTAATGGTTGATTAAATGTTGGTAAATGCAGATTTTTAGTTTCAAATTTTGGACTAAATAATTAATTCTAAGTTTAATAAGATTTGCAAAGCATGAGTTTGATCATTGAGCTTGAAAAAGTAAAAGGTTAGTTCTTTAAATCTGAGAGTTTGTCTAGCTTACCCAATTTGGAAGTCAATTTCCAAATTCAAGAAAATTGAAATTAAAAAAAAATAAAAATCTCTACTCCTAAAAAGTATGAAGTGGAGACAAAAATCCGTTCCTACATTTTTCCGCTCTCCCGTGCGTCCGCCTGCGCCTGCGCTTCGCCCCGTGCCTCCCTCTGGTCCCACCGTCCTCCGCTCCGCAGCGAATCCCGCGCCTCCGTCCCTCCCAATCCAATCCACTGCACCGCCGATCCCATCTCCGCGTCACCACCATCCCCGGGCCCTCACGTCGCCGCCATCCACGCCTCTGTTGACCGCCCTTCGCCGTGCCTTCCGCCGTCCGCCGTGCGCCGCCCTTCGTCGTCCGCCGCCACCTGCCGTGCATCGTCTGCACCAATCACGCGTCGTTTTTCCGCTCCTCCCCCAATCCCGTGCATGATCCCCCACCAATCACACGTCGTTTCTCCGCGCCTCCGCCTCCCAAAATCCCGCAGCATCCGCTCCTCCCTCGCCCTTTTTCCTCCGCCAGCCGCCACAGCGGGCACCCTGCGGCCACACCGGCGCCGCTGCTGCCTCCCCGAACCTGCTTCCTCAGGGCCCGCGGCCGTCCTCGCTCCTCCATGCCGCCGGAATGGCTCCTCTTCGCCATCGCCGTCGTTCCTCCACGTCGCTCTCAGATCCGTCGCGTGCGATGGACCGGCGCTAGATCCAGTGGTGGCGCGCGCCGGCGCAGGCGGCGGATGCGGGATGAAGCGGCAACCGGCGCGTGTTGGAGGTACACATCTCTCTCCTCGACGACGAGCCACCACCACTATCCCGTTGCTGCTGCCCTCCCCGTGGTGTCGTTGCTCCGGCCTTCGTGCGTCGCATCATCGACGCGCTAGAGCCGCTGCCCTGGCCTTCATAAGATGGACCCGTTCCTACGCCGGAGCCGCGAGGAGGGGGCAGAGCACTACGAATGCGTGATTCGGTGATGGCCGGCGTTGCGGCCGGCGACGGGCTGGGCGGCTGCTTGTTGGTGCCTTGTCGGTGCTTGTGTGCGTGGAGTGCTTGCTGCTGGCGGTGGCTCACAGCCGCGGTAGCGACTGTGACAGCCTGTTGCATGGAATCCCAGGCTGGGCTGCTTTTGTGGTCAATAGAGTAAGCAGCGACAAATCCCCGTACTCATTCAACTGTAAGCTAATTCACTTTGGATTATGATTTGATTCACTATTGCTAGTGGATTACTGAGTGTATATCACGTTTGTTTCCACACTTCCTGCACAGTGGCCAGCAACGACCCCCTGAAGCATGGTACCAGCCTCACCAACAATGACTTCCTCCTGGTCTACAATGTTACTGTCTACCCACCAGGTGTTTGATAGAATGCTTATGAGAGATAGCAAACTATTGTCCACTAATTCTCCTTTATGATTGTAGAAAATGTATCACATATTATGTTATTGATCAATTAGGTTGCCTACTGAAGAATTTATTATGTACATTTGCTTGATCATCCATCGTCACTCTGGACATACATGGATGAGACAAAGGAGGACATAAATAGGGCAGGGAAAGAGGCTGATATTTGAGAGCTTTCGAGGGATTAGCTGGAATTCTTCCTTGATCATGAGTTGTGGTTCTGTGCACTAACACAAGGTGAGTGCACATCTAACCAAATACCAATCAGTTTTTTGTCTTACACATCTCATTGACATTAGTTTTAGGCACTCTGATTAATAATCCTTCCTACAGCTTGTTTAGAAAACAAATCATTACTAACTGAGTGATGTGTGCTTGCCGAAAGAACAAATCGATCATATTTATGTTCCAGAAATAACAGCATCAAGATGTTTGTTATTATGTACTAACACCCTAATTACTCCCAGGATTCCTTCTCAGCACTACATCAAACCATCTCTCAATTGGGGGGTTATCCTGCTGTTGTAGTATGGCACCAGTGGCTGAAGACCTGCAGCCTTAAGGTGGTGATCATGGATAAGCAGGCGATTTTAAAAAAAAGGTATGCAAATGGTGAAGAAATCAACTGCATAAGAGCATCATTGCTTCAATTACTTATCATGAAAGGAGGATTGCATTGAAATAATCCAAGAGATGCGGGTAGGTATTAGACAATCAATTTAGTTTATCAAACAATTTGTTCTTGCTATTCGTAGCACTTTCCCTGCTTTGGTCTTGATGGGATCTCATTGTACTACTTTGACAGACTCATTGCACACTTGTGGTATTCACTAAATTGTCTTCGGGTTTATATTTACACTCTTAACCAAGAAATATTGTGTTTTCATGGTCAGAAAAGATCATCTACAATTATTCTTTAGTGACTTATTTGTTGACCATCTTGTTTGGATCTTATTTATTTTAACAGGATCTTTCTGGTGAATTATGTTCTTAGAAGCGGAATCTACTAATGCTCTTCTCACCTCTCAAGATATTGTTAAGCCACCAGGTTAGAATCTACTTTGCCTACTTGTGTACAAGAAGTTCCATCTCCAATTTTTTCAACTAAGATTCAGAACCACAAGTAGCATTTGCATATTATGAATAAGTTCAGAACCGAGTCCAGGACAGTGTACTTTGGATGATTTGATAAGGGATTCCTAACAAGCACCCTTCCTTTCTGCTTAACACCGTCCATTCAGGTTTAGTATGGTTAGAGGCACAGATAGTGCCATGCTATTCAGATATCAAAAAATTGTCAGGTATTTTAACCGAATTTCTCTCCTTTCTGTAAGCAACTAAAAATCAGCCAATCTCAGAAATATAACTTCAAATCTATCTAGGTAGCTGTAGTCCTAAACTTCTGAATAGCATAATGAAGATTCTTAAAAATTGTTTTACTTCTGAATATCATCTGGGCTACATATTTTTGTTTTGCTTTTTAGACTGGAGGATGCTGGTTATGCTGTTGGTGCAAGGGTACTTGAACTTCTCTGTCACAGAGAGAAGGTTTGTTACCCGTTTTTTACTTGCATTATATATTAGTAATGTAAAAGGCTGAATGAAATAAAACATTTCTTGGCTCCATGTTTGCAGATAACATTGTATAGTTTTATTTCTTTTCAATAACAGTTTGTTTTTTAACAGAACTTACTCTTGAAGCTCAAGTCATATTTATCACAGATGGATATCCAAGCAGTGTATAAGCCTTAGTGCATTTTCATAAACTAATTGAATAATAATTGTTGTAGTGTCACTGTATCTGCCCATGTTTTTAACTAACTATATAGGATGAAATATTCGTATGCTGCAATGTCTATAATGACTACAAGTGCTCTCCATATTTAAAGAATTAATCTCCAGTTTTTTATATTTGTGATTTGTATTTCTTTTCTTAGTTTTTCATTTTCATTTTGAGTTATTGAAGTTAGTAATGTTACCGAGTTATTATTTTAGGGGAATAGGCGAGAAACACGACTCCTGGGGATTTTATCATTCATTCACAACACTGTATGGAAGGTCCTATTTGGAAAGGTAATATGTTACTTGTGAATCTCTTTCTGATTCCTATTCGATCTCATAATGGAGTGATGGACATCTTTTGTGGTCCTTGGGGCTTGAACTTTGCTATTAGCAAGGGATTGCTGTGAGTGTTGCAGTGTTTTCATGTTTGTTCCTTAGCAACAACATGCTGCATGCCGCAAGCCAACCTCTGAAAACTAGCTAGACTCTGACTGAAACTATTGACATTTTTTTTTATTCCACCAGTTGATTTCTTGTGTTACTAGGTGGCTGACTCACTTGAGAAGGGAATTGAACATGAGGATGAATACATAATTAGTGAAAAGGAGCGAGCTTCTCATTAACCGGTTTGATGACTTATGAGGACTTCATAATATTTTCTTTTTAGTTCTAAAATGTGATATTTTAATTTTCCCCTGTTTTGTCAGGTTCATTTCGGTGCCAAAAGATATGGGAGCATTCAACTGCAGAGCCTTTGTTGCAGGAATTGTAAAGGTAGGATTTCCAATTCTCGTGTTCAACCATTGATCTTATCATTTGACCCGGCTTATTTCAAATTATTCTGTAACCTTTTGTAGGGTGTATTAGATAATGTTGGCTTCCCTGCTGTAGTCATTGCAATTGAAGGCCAGCAAAGGCCAAGGACAACAATCTTGATCAAATTTGCCGAGGAGGTAGAAGTTTGTATTGTCTGATGTTATTATTAGTTCAGTTGCATTGGAAGGATGTGTGCGCTATTTCTTACTAGACTCAAAAATAGAAAAATTGTGGTATTGCTAAATTCATAATTATGGTTCATATTAGCGATAACTCTGTAACAAAGACCATGCATTATCAGGTGTTATACTATTGGACAATTACATTTAATATAGGAGTCTGATGTGATATGTTTCTGCCAGACGTACAAGGCATCAATCTTAAATCTTTACCTTAGTTTAAATTAATCATTTATATGTAAGCCACTAAATTTTGCCCTCGCTAAAGAGATTTGGTTTTAGATAACCTTATCTCTAATATTTTTAAAGTACTTCCATGCATATTTGTTGGTCAATGGTCCAGAAATTTGACTCATGCATTTTATATTTCATCTATTTGTTAAGTTGTATTAAATAAGTTGATGTAAATATATTCTTTTCAGGTTTTGCACCGAGAAGCTAGACTTGGCTGAGTTTTATGCTATGCATGTACACCAAACCTTTTTTTCCCTGGTCTGCTTGTGAGGTGAACTGTTGCTGGGTAGTTTGGTGGTTTATTGTACTTGATTTATGTAATAGTAGTTTGAGAATACGAGCGGTGAAGCCAAATCCGCTCCTGTATTAGATACTTTTCCTTGACTTTCACCTTATAAAAGGAATACAATATATTGTCTTTGCTCAGTCTTTCCTATTCTGGAACCTGGCAGATGATTCTGTTTTGAGAAAGTGTACCAAGTCAAATACCCAACACATTGCTTATTGGAATAACATGGATCAATTTACTGCTGGTGAGGTCTATTGAGAGTGATTTGGAGATCTTGTCTTACGCAGAAAAGGAGGAAATGAGAAGTTGCATGGACAAATGATGTCTATATTTTGTTTGCTTTCAGGTTCAAATTTTTGATTCATTGCACCCCTCCGGTGAATATACTCTTTATATAATTGCAAATATGATTTAGGTATAATTATTTTTTGCCCGTAGCAACGCACGGGCACGATCCTAGTCCCTACTAGTTTGGAAAACAACGAATCGCAATCTTCTCTTTCCCCATTCTCTTCCATTCCATCCTGCCGCGGCCAACGTATTCTTTAGGAGAGCAGCTGGTTCGTGCAGAGAACATGCTTCGTCGAGGGGCTCACGTCGCCGCGAGGTAGCCAGCACCAATGCTTTCTTTAGCAAACTCTGCCTTGCTAAGAGAGGAGAGAGAAATCATGTCTCCCTCAACCTCCGGCGAAGTCTCCTCCCTCTCCAACACCTCCTCCATTCCCCCATCCTCTCTCTCTGTCTCTCACCCCTTGCATGCCTCAGAGACCAGACGCGCTTTCCGGCCATTATTGAGGGCTTTGAGGCATTGACGGGGCTCGTTGGACGCGGCAAGCAATGGATAGGTTCCCCGTCGCGCCGCTCAAGTCCAGCAGCTTCTCGGCGGCCACCGCCCGGGAGGACAAGCTCGCCCGCAACCTCTCCCTGGGCCCCATCAAGCTCAACGAGCACATCAAGGAGGCGCGCCAGGAGAAGGCCGACAATGCCGGCGGGGACGCGGGCGGCGGCGAGGCCGTGTCCGCGGTCGACACCGTGCCGGAGGAGGCCAGCGAGCCGGACTTGGCCACGCTGTCGGCCGAGATCGACGCGTTCCTCGCCGCCCTCAGGGACGGCGAGGCGCCGCCGGCCGTGTCGGAGGTGACGCTAGACAAGTTCGCTAACGCCATCGAGCAGGAGATGGTGCCGTCGGATGGGCCCGAGGACAAGTGGGTTCCCGAGGCTCCCGGCGAGGCGCCGCCGCTCCTCGCGGCGATCAAGCGCATCGCCGCGCTCTCGACGGCGCTCGCCGCGACCCAGTCGGAGGGCGGCGGCACGTACACCATCGGGCTGCACCGCGTCACGGGCGTGCTCCACCGCGCCATGACGTTCGTGGAAGACGAGTTCCACGCGCTGCTCGAGGACCCCCGCGTCGCCAAGGTGGCGCCCGGCGGCGGCGACACCGGCAGCGCCACGGGCAGGTCGATGAAGCGGCCGCCGTCGTTCGGGCACGGCGCGGAGCCCGACCGCTGCGTGATGCCCTCGGACGGCGGCAGCGGGGAGCCCTCGCCGCCGTTCCCGCCCGAAACCGTGGACCGGCTGCGCGCCATGGCGGAGGCCATGTTCGCCGCCGGGTACGAGACGGAGTGCACGGAGGTGTTCCTGGTGGCTCGCCGGAACGCGCTGGACGCGTCGCTGCAGAGCCTCGGGTACGAGAAGGCGAGCATCGACGACGTGGTGAAGATGCCGTGGGAGGCGCAGGAGTCGGAGATCGCCACGTGGATCAAGGCGTTCCGGCACGCCGTCGAGGCGGACCTCCCCGGCGAGCGCGACCTTTGCGCCCGCGTCTTCGCCGGCGCCGACGGCCTCGCCCGCCGCATCTTTGCCGACCTCGCGCGCGACGTCATGCTTCACATGCTCAGCTTCACGGAGGCCGTGGTCCTGATGAAGCGCGCCGCGGAGAAGCTCTTCAAGGTGCTCGACATGTACGAGGCCATCCGCGACGTGGCCCCCGTGGTGGACGGGTTCGTTGCCGATGCCTCCGCCGGCGACCAGCAGGACGGCGGAAGCACGGCTGCCGCCATGATGGCTGACCTGAAGCACGAGCTGGCCACCGTGCGCGGCCGCCTGGGCGAGTCGGCGGCGGCCATCTTCTGCGACCTGGAGAGCTCGATCCGCGCGGACGCCGGGAAGCAGCCGGTCCCCGGCGGCGCGGTGCACCCACTGACCCGGTACCTGATGAACTACCTCAAGTACACGTGCGAGTACAAGGGCACCCTGGAGCAGGTGTTCCAGGAGTACCGGCGCCCCGACGACGAGCACGGCAGCGGCGACCCGTTCGCGGCGCAGCTGATGGAGGTGATGGAGTTGCTGCACGGGAACCTGGAGGCCAAGTCGCGGCTGTACAAGGACCCGTCGCTGAGCAGCATCTTCCTGATGAACAACGGGCGGTACATGCTACAGAAGATCCGGGGGTCGCCGGAGATCAACGCCGTGGTCGGCGAGGCGTGGTCCCGGAAGCGGTCGACGGACCTGCGGCAGTACCACAAGAACTACCAGCGGGAGACGTGGAGCCGCGTGCTGAACCTGCTCCGGGACGACGGCGTGATCACCGTCAAGGGCCACGTGCAGAAGCAGGTGCTCAAGGACAGGTTCAAGCAGTTCAACGCCGCCATGGACGAGATCCAGCGGACGCAGGGGGCGTGGGTCGTCAGCGACGAGCAGCTGCAGTCGGAGCTCAGGGTCTCCATCGCCGCCGTCATCGTGCCGGCGTACCGGTCGTTCCTGGGGCGGTTCTCCCAGCACTTCAGCGCGGGGAGGCAGACGGAGAAGTACATCAAGCTCAGCGGGGAGGACCTGGAGGCCATCATCGAGGAGCTCTTCGACGGCAACGCCGTCTCCATGCCCAGGAGAAGGACGTAATTATATATACATAGAGAGGAGACGTCGAAATTAAGTTCCCGAGCATGACTAATTACATACACACATACTTTGATTTGAGCAATTATTATCATAACTGCATTTTATTTTTTGATTTTTTCTTCTTCTTATTTTCGATCGTCGTTGATCAGAGTTTTGGTCGAACAGTACAGATGATGTTGTAATCCTATACTTAAACTCACACTGTATTGTTGCTCTTGCTCAATCACGGCAGATAGTAGATGTGTATTGGATGATTAATTGATACAGTGTATCACCTGTTCATATGTTTATATATTAACATCTTTTTCTATATAACAAAGTATATTAGTTTTTTTTATACGTAGAACAGGTTGCCTTTTCCCAAGTTCTAAGAGCAACTCTAACAGCTTCTTTATTTTTGCTAGCTAAATTTGAAGATTTAGCTCTTTGTAAAAATAGAAAACTTAAAATTCTATTGAGTAATCCAATAGCCTAGCTATTTTTCATGTTTAAAAACCCACCAATCACTCACTGACACACGGGACCCACAGTCATCTCCTTTCTTCCCCACCTTATCCTTTCTCCTCGGCGGGAACCAAGAAACAAATCCCAGGGAGCAATCCACCTGCCGGCCAATTCCTTCTTGCTCCGGCCACCATCCATCAATAGCCGCCAACAGCACCTTCCCCACCTCCCAAACTCCACCCCCATCTCCCATTGGCACTGGCCATGGCCCCTGGAGGGTCGAGCGGCGGGCGTGGGAATCACAAGTTGTGGTAGCGGCTAGCTAGGGGGAGCTGCGGCTTGCGGAAGTGTGGATGGTGCTGGATCTGGTCGCGTCCTCCGCTGCCTCACACGCCACCGCATTGCGTGAGAGCCCAAGCTCCAGTCCACCCCGAGCTTCTCCTGCAAGCACCCCACCCCGAGCTCCTCCTCGGGCTCCTCCGGCTTCGTCTCCCGACTCCCGCGCCCCGCCTCCGACCTCGCAGCGCGGAGGAGATACTCCGGCGAGCGGCCCAAGGTCGAGGGTGCCGGCGGCCTCGCACGCCACCGCAGCTGCCGACGCCGAACCCGGACCGCGTCGTTCCTCCACATATCCGTGGACTGCACCGGCGGGGCCTTGGGCCGGTGCTCCATCCACTCCGACGCGCCACTCCTGCAGCACCTCTTGGTGCCGGCGAGGTACGTCAGGAAGCAGAGCAAGGGCAGGTGCGGCAAGACCACTGCACACCGCGGTCCCCGCCATCGGTGTCGAGGTGGCACCTGTCATTGTCGTCCTCCTCCACGGGAACACGACGGTTCGCCATGGGCTGCCCAAGCTCCTGTCCACCACCACCGGCGCCGACGGCGCCCCGGTGTGGGCGCGTGGGCTGAGGCGGAGTGCGCCATCTACCTGTCGCAGCTGGCCGGCGGCGAGCGCGTCCGCGTGCAGCCACGGGTTCCACAGCGCCTGCTCGACGGCTGGGTCGGGGCGCGCGCGTCCTACCCCACCTGCCGCTCTTCGTGGGAATCGTGGTATTGCGAGGCAGGTGGGCTCGCTAGAGTTCGCGAGCCGAGGGGGGAGAATAGCGAGGGGGATTGCGAGGGAGAAATTTACCGAGTCTGTTGGAACCTGTTTCTGGCAACTTTTTTCATTTTCTACATATACAAAATGAGTTGGAGAGGCTGTTGGAGTTGCTCTAAAGGATTAGTAGGATGAATAAGAGTAGTTGTAGAGGTTTTTTTTCTCTCATCTTGCTAAAAACCAATTAGGAAACTCTTTTGGAGATGCTCATCTCCAACAATTTGTCAAATGGGGTAGGCATTCTTGATTTTTGACAAAAACGGTTAAAACACCCCTCTATCAGTTTTACAAAGCACTTGACAATTTTTGGCAACTTGGGAAAACTTACCTCCAACGCGCAAAGATACACGCGCGTACTCAACTTGACATTCGCGTTTCTCCTGTGGATGAAGCCAGGTGGGGGGTGAAAAAATAAAGAATACTGAAGGGTTACTGATGCAAAAGTATAAAAGAGAAATAATAGTTTGCCAAGTTAAAAATAGCAAACTCTTGGAGATGCTCTTATTCACTTGACAAATTTTTTTAAGAGTTCGCAAATCACAATATTTGCCAAGTTAAAAATAGTAAACTCTTGGAGATGATCTTGTGATTTGTTAACTTCTAAAAGATTTACCAAGTTAAAAATAGGAAGCATCTTCAAGAATTTGCTATTTTTAACTCCAAAGTTATTTTTTTCTCTCTTATACATTTGCATCAAGAACCCTTCTCTATTCTTTACTTTTTTCCATCTGCCCACCTAGCTTCTCCCGGGAGAGAGGCAGGTTTTTTCAAGTTGTCAAAAATTACCAAGTCCTTTGTCAAATTATTGGAGGGGTGTTTTCAACGTTTTTTGCTAAAAATCAAGAATGTCAACCCGATTTGGCAAACTGTTGGAGATGCTTACCGAGTTGGATGACTCGATTTTTCAATGTCATTTGGTAAATTTGGGACTGAATTGACAACTGCACGTGGCGCGTTGTTTTTCCACTTGTTCCCAACAATAATTATAAGGATAATATATTGGAAACTTGTGGAGAACCTGAATGAGAGGGGGGCATATGTCCCAGCACCGGAAGTGCATGATTAGTGAATATAACCTTCAAATTCAAGCTAATTAGTCGGAATGGGTACGCACCTCGCACACCCAGCCCCACGTGCGCACCCCTGCGCATCGCCATGCATTCCTGATCGGACGGACTCCTCAGTTCCATCGGCTCCCACACGGCATGGCTCCCTTGTCATCAGCTCGGCTCCCAGACGGAGGGAGTCGCTCCCAATTTTTCCTATCTGAGAGCCATGCATCCCCCGTCCTCTCCCCTCTCCCTTCTCCCTCGCCTCTCTAGCCCCTAATCTCCCGCATGGATCTTCACCTCCCGGATGCTCGACTTGGTCGGGCTTTCAGTGAAAAGATTCAGAAGCTCTTTGGTGTTCCCATTGCGTAAGGAGAGGATGGCCCATCCTCAACGTTCTCCATGCTGGTCTCTTTCAGCAGATTTCGTTTCAGGCTTTCTCCAGATTCTGTTGGCGCCTGTCTGGCTTCAATCTTGGGAGGTATGTCGGGAAATTTCGCAGTTTTTCAGCTAGGTGATCAGGTTTTCCGTTTCAATGTCTCTTGCAAACGTGTTGGTTTTCTCGTGTTGCAACTGGTTTCATTTGAATGCTCTTCGTTCAAACTGGCCTTCCATCTTTGCAACGACTCTGGCTTTCAAGCTGCTTTAAAGTTCTCTAAAGTTGATTCTGGACCTTCTTTCCAATGGACTGAGATCAAAAACAAGAAATGGGAAAAATCTTTCGTATGCCGATGCGGTCAGAGCAAACCGGCCACCTCTGACAGGAGCTAACAAAACTCCCCTTGGCACTCAAGGCTCTCGCTCTCGCCATATGGGTTTTCAATCTGCTGCTTCAGATCAGTCGGGGTCACGTCCTTCTCGGATTTCCTTTGGCCCCAATCCTTCTTACTTTCAGAAGGACAGGATTTCGGTGTTCAAGAGACTTGTTTTTCCCAGGAAATCAGTGTTTGATAGATTGGATTTTCGTTCTGCACAAGAGAAGCAACAAGTTCAAAATTTGAATTTCCGGTCAAATGGCCCAAGTGGTCCGGCCGTGCAGCCCAATACTGTTGCAAGTCAACCTGCAGGCCTAGTTAATGTTTGCAAAAGGTGTTTATCTCCCAACCACCTGAGAAAGAATTGCAGGTCTTTGATCAAATGCTGGCGCTGTAATCAAGAAGGGCATGTGTCAAAGGACTGCTGTAAGTTTTCATTGCCTAGGGAGCCGGTGGTAATTCATGGCTCTAATTTTACTAGCCGCTTCTCATCCTACTCTATTTTACCTATATGGGAAAATTTAGAGGTTGACAAATGGTTCAAACAGCCCATTCCAATGACTGGTGGGCCTGAGTGTGGCGGGCCGGCAACTGAGGCAGACCCCCTGGAATCCCTAGAGACGGCGACGGGCGTTAGTGACCCTGCCCCTTCGCATTCCTTGATTCTGCCACACTCCCAAGAAAACCCCACTCCTCCCAGCACTGATCACTGTACACCTTCTTCTCCTCCAACGGAAGCTCCCCAAGCCGGCGAGCTAGCTCGTGAACCCCCGGAGATGGCGTTCCTCAACCTCGATCCCACCCCCATGATGCTCCCGGGGTTCTCGAGGGTGATCGTTCAGGGGCGCGAACCATTCGTCCGTGTGGTGACCCCCCGGGCGGTGCCGAAGAATGAAGACCTCGCCATTGTCACCGTCACTCCGCTCCCAGCTGAAGAGGTACCCTTTGGAGAAATATGTGACGTCATTCTTGGGTTGCTTATTAAGGATTATGGGTTGCAAGTCAGGGATATTCAGATGTGCCCGTTTGGTCGTGGTCAGGCTTTTGTTAGGCTTGCTAGAATCTCTGATAGGGATGGCCTCATCGCACATAGCCCACATCAGCACCATGTTTCGCTGAGCTTTGTGAAGCACAACAGAGGGGCAAATGCTAGGAGGGTTAATTTCAATAGGGAAAGTTGGCTAATGTTGATTGGTTACCCCTCTGACTACCATTCTAATGAAGAAATTGGGGACACTATCAAGTCATTTGGCAGGTTACTCTTCTAGCAGAGGGACAATGTGCTTGCTAGAGTCATTATTAAGGCCAGAGTCACAGATTTAACAGATGTGCCTCACTACATTGTCATTTCTGAAGGGGATTTCTTTGAAGGGGTCTCTCTAACTGTGCAGTGTGAAATCCTTCAACAGAACATGCTTGGGGGGATGCCCCAAGATGAGGATATCCCTCCTGGTGGCTTTGAGGATGGTGACTTTGTCTTTCCTGGCTTGGGATAGCAGAACCAACTTCACTTTGACTGGCTGCTTTGGCCACAATAACAACAATTGAATTTGGAAGAGGATATGGTTCAGGAAGGCAATCAGCAACTAGTTGGGGAAAATGTTCAGAACATCCCTGACGCTATTGAGGCACAAGGAAATGATCTTTTGATGGTTGATGCACAGATCCAGGATCTTAATTTGCCTGATGTACAACCTGATGACGCTCAGCCTGAAGTTCTCCCCCACCCTGATGCCATTGATCAAAACAGCTTTTCAGATCAGCCAGGATCATCAGTTTTCTCCTCTTCTGAGATCTCGAACCTGACACTTCCTGACCTGAACCTGGCACCGCCGGTGGAGGATTTTGGCTTCCTGTATCCTGATGAGCTATTTCCTGCTGTTCCTAATGCTGCTGCCCAACAGATTGAGGCTATGGATGCTGCTGATGGGAACCCACCTGATCAACAAGTCCAGCAAGAAAACTTCTTGGCTCCAGAAATTCAGATTGAGGAACTTCTAAATGATGATGAGATTGCTGCTCAGATTGTGGAACTCCAAGACCCCCCTCAAGAAATTCCACAACAGTTTCCTGCCAACAACTTCAATTTAAACCTGAATGTGGGCCTGGTCAGGATGGTGAATGAGGTTGCAGTAAACCCTGGGCCTCTTCTAAATAGGATGCAGCCCAACAAGCTTTGTGCTGATCTGTATCGACTTTGGGCCAAGAATTTTGCCCCAGTGCGAAAACCTGAGCTGGTTGTTCAGATCCCCAAGAGTTGGGCCCCTTTCTTTCTGACCATGCTTTTAGACCCAAAATGCTTTGACTGGGCTAAAACCTTCCTGGCTTCATGCTCCTGGAGTGTGTTGGCTGATCATGCTGTGTCAGAAGAAAGTTTGGATTTTGCTCTGCCATCTTCCTGTCCTAGCTCTGGTTTACTCATTTGTGAAATGGAAGATCCCAATCAAAACTGCAATAACCTTTCCCTGCCAGCACCTAGTTCTGAACCTCCCTCCCCCATTGTTGAAACTGCATTCAGAAGGAGCCCAAGGATCAGGAGTCGAAATGGTGGCTTCAAGCAATCTTCCTGTGCTAGCAAGAGTTGCCTGGCATGTGCTTCGCAACCTCCCAGTCTCCCCCTCAACGCAATAAAGTCCATTGGGGAATCCATCTGCAAGATCCCTGCTGAAAAGTTGACTGACAAGCTATTGAAAACCAAGCCTAAAAGCTTCAAAGCAATTGGTGAAAAAAGCACTCCGGCAAAGCTAGATAAGGGCAGGAAGATCAAGAAGAAGAGCAGCCTGAAGAAGAAGAAAGAAGATGAAGCTGATGATGAAGATGAGGAACAGCAGACTTGATCCAAGAAGATCTGGGTCCCCTCTGACCAGCCATGGGAGGTGGCTGATGATTTTGCCGTTTTTATCTTTCTGGTTTGGAATGTCCAAAACTCTTTGCTGGGATGTTTATGGGTTGGCTAAAACCCTCTTTTGGAATTTATCTGTGGAGATGACCAAAACTCTTCTATGGGATAATTCTGTTATGGCTAAAACTCACTATTGACGGTCCTTACAACAAAGATTCGACCGTCAAAACCTCGGGTTCGAGAGGAGTATATGGCAAGTTTCATGCACATTTTTAGTACTAATAAAGTTCCACGAGTTGTGTTGTGAATTTCATAGGCAGGTACACATTTTGGGAGAATTTGGACCCAACGTGCCACACGAGCAAGGCACGGCCGAACCACCTGGTCCGGCCGGCCCTGCAGGTGCGGCCGGCCCAGCCAGGTGCGGCCGGCCCTACCCCGTGGCACGTCCCTGGTCCGGTGCACCCCCTCTCCCGCGAGCACAACTTGGATGAATGAGATCCACCAAGGAAACGTCGGTTTGATCGAATGGTGGAGGCTAGGATCACTTGGATCAATGGGTCCACTTGTCCGGCCGCTCAACCGCCACAACTATCATTCAGAAGCGATCCTAGGTGTCCCTGAGGGTAGGTGGTGCATCACACGGCACGGAGGTGGGCTGGCCGCACCTAGAGGGCCGACCGCACCTATCCATTCGCGTGCCGGGTGAAACCGACCAAAGGAACCGACCTACAACCGCCTCAGGAGCAGTGATCAGGGGCGTCCAAGGCGAGAGGCAGTGGATCATAGGGCCGGCCGCACCTAGTGAGCTGGCCGCACCTGACATATTGTCCCCACGCGCTCCACCGACCCTCCTTGCCTATAAAAGGCACCTCACACTCGCTGGATTGGACACACGACGCAGGAGCATCTCCATTTCCCTCTTTTGTTCACTTAGAGTAGGATTAGTGTAGCTTGGGAGTTAGAGTCGAGTCGAGCTAGTCTCGGGGTTCTGGAGGAGTCTTCTTCAGAGTTCCGGTACTACTCTTGTATCCTTTCTTTGTTTACACTCAAGTACAATTCAAGTTATCTTTCTATCTTACCTTTCGAGTCAATTACATTCAGCTTTTACTTTGCTCTAGAAGCTTTATTCTTGGTTTAGACTAAAGTTAGTTTAGTCTTGGTTAGCATAGCTCCCTTGAACCCTATAGTGTTGTGGTTGTTCTTCGCTTGATCTCCGGTGGTTCACGGGAGAGAGAGACCTTCCTTCGTGATATCCGGGGAAAGGTTCTTTGGTTCGTTGTGAGCGCGGTGCTCAGAGCTTACCTTAGTCTTAGATTGGTGTCCCGTTTAATGGAATAGTTGTGGTACCCTAAGGAGGTGACAGATCCGAACGAGCTTTGTAGTCCACCACATTAATTCGGGCCGGTAGGATTCAGCGCGTCGTCGTTCTCCCTTCTCATCCCAGTCTGAGAGTGCGGCTTTGCATGCCCCTGCAGCACTTGAAGAGCTTGTCGAGTTTAGCTTGCCTTGGTTATCCTTTGCCTTAGTTCTTTGCCTAGAGTTGACAAGAATAGATAGATTGTGTTAGGATCCTTTCTCGTCTCGTTGTCCTCCCAGCTCGCTAGATCCTCTCTAGTCCTTTTATCAAGATCTCCTTGTGTGTGTCAAGTTATCCCCGAATATCTTTATTCGTTACTCTCGCTATAGCTCTTTACCAAGTCTTGTTATTCTCCACCGTTTATTCGATAATCTTTGCCGTAGTGCCTCCCTTGGGAAAATATAAATACGATAACCCGAATACCACCGGGTGAAGTGCTACAACAGTAATCCGTGCGCTTGCGGACCTTTATGTGATCGTGTGTTTTACCAAAAGACGTTCCCTAGCCCCGTTACTAGAGGTGTAAACCCGGTAGCGACGCTTGCGAGTGCCTCGAGCATTCCTGGCGCCGTCACCATAAGTGCAACCTTAGTAGTGAGGCTAAGGAGCGTCAACAAGCATTTCTGGTGCCGTTGCCGGGGAGGCAATAGGCAATAGATATCGTTTAAACTTAGTGGTAGAATTATCAAGGTTCGGTGAACCGCTATTTAAGCGGGTTTACCCTTGCTCTACTCTCGTGTACGCAGAGTAGTGCATGACCGGTTTCGACCTACCGTCCAACTTTAACGACAATCCGGAGTCACTCGTGAGGAGAGTGTGACCTCGTGTCCTCATTCCTCAGAAGTTTCTCTCGAGTCAAGAGATGAACACCGTCGATCCCGTAGACAGCACCTCGTCAGCGTCGATGGCCGAGAGGATGATCCGTGAGTTTTCCGCCCCCTCCAACACCAATGTCCCTACCAGACCGAACACAACGGTGGGAGACGGAAACTTTGAACTCAAGCCGGCGTTGATCAACATGATGCAAGCAAATCCGTTCTCCGGCAAGGCTAATGAAGATGCCAATGCACATCTCCAGCATTTCTGGAGGTGTGCAGGACTTTCACTATCCGTGGAGTGACGGATGATGCAATCCGTCTTCACCTATTCCCGTTCTCATTGCTCGGGAAGGCGAAGCAATGGTTTTATGCGGAGCGAGATGCCATCAACACATGGGATAAGTGCTCAAAGGCATTTCTCGCAAAGTTCTTCCCGGTGGGCAAAACCAATTGTAACATCCCTCAAATTTATTAAGGAATGTTAATTAATAAAAATGTGGATTTAAAATTTTTGATGAATTATTTGGGTGCAAGTCAATTTGAATAAGGATGTCTTCATTTTCTCTCCTACAATTCCTAGATTTAATTTTTGAATTAAATAAAATTCCTAGGAAATATAAAATGTTAGTGTGAGAAACTTGGAGTTCATTTGGTTTTATTTGGAGTTTAATTGTTGTGAGTTTCAAATTTGAATCCTTATTCAAATTTGAAACTAAATAGAAAAGGAGTGAATAGAGTTAGAAAAGGAAAAGGGAGGTTAGCTATTGGGCCTCGAGCCCAAAACCGGAAGTCCACCGAACCACCTCCTCGTCTTTTTCCTTAACCGCCGCGTAGCCGCCTTCTTTCCCCGTTCCAGCCCGTCACGGTCCACTCCAGCGCCGGCCCACTCCCACCAACCGCGCCCCGCGCTGAGTCGCTGCCAGGTGGACCCCGCGTTGCATCATGCACACGTCACGGTGACGTCGCCCCCGTCATCTCCTTCCTTTTCCCCTTTGGCTGACGTGCGGCGCCAAAGCGAGCGAGCGCCGCCCATGGCCGCCGTCGCGACGCGCCAGCGCACCCTTCGGCGCATCCCGGCCGTCCACGCGTCCCGCGCTGCCCTCCGCTATAAGTAGACCGCGCCGCAACCCCCGGGGAGCTCCCAAACCTAGCCGCCGGGGAATCCTCCCCTTCCACCACTCGCCACTACCCGCCGGAAGAGAAGAAGAAGGGGGAGGAGAGGAAAAGACCCGGAGGCCGTCCACGAGTACACCGGCGCCGCCGCGAAGACCCGGAGGCCGCCCGTGGGGCTCCAGGACGCAGAGACGCCAAGAACCGCGACGCACCGGCATTCCCTGCTTCCTGTGCTGCGCGCCGCCGTCTCCCTCCTCGCCGACGACCCTGCTCCGCCCCTCTACACCAACGCCTTCACGTCGGCCCGTGGCCACCGAGGTGAGGCCGTGCTTCCTCGCCCTTTTGTGGACGACCCGGCCTTCGAGCCGAGGCAGGACGCGAGCTCGTCGTCGCCACCGCCGCGCACGCCGCATGGTGAAGCCGGCCTTCGTGTCGTGCTGGGAACTCTTTTGCAGGTGCCGCTGCCGTCGCCTCGTTCACGCGCGCGCACCACCGCGTTTTGCCCTTGCCTCACACCCGCACCACGCCATCACGCGAACCACAGCCGCCGTGCACTGGCACACCTCGCCGCCGGCTTGCAAGATGGCGGGCACACGTACCGGGGGTCTCCCTGTCCACCGTTTGCACACCTTCACGACCACCTCGCCGTCCAGGACGCCGCACACCCACGCACAGTGCTGCCCTGTGGCTGGAGCTAGCACCTCGCCACCACCGCGCCGGCCAGGGACCTCGCCATGGCCGCGCCAGTTCGGAGCTCCCTCGCAAAGGGGCAAAAGCCCCAGATTTGGGTCCGTTTCTTTCCCCTTGTTGCACGCACGCGTTTTTCTGGGTATTTGGGTCAACCGCGCGCCGTCGCCGGTGCTCGCTGCCATGTGCCCGCGCGACCGCGTCACCGCCGTGGCCCCTGTCACGCCGTCGCCGCGCCTTGTTGCCCGGCCATGTGCCCCTGGACCTCCTCGTTCGCACCTTGTCACGCGTTGGTCGGTCCGGGCAAGCCTCACCGCCGGCGACCCTCTCGCCATGCCGTCGCTCCTCTGGGGCATTCCGTCGAACACCAGGCGCCGCCGGCCAGAACCCTGGGGGTTTTACCACACACAAACGCACACACGCACGCGACGCCGCAGACGATCCGCGCGGATCCCGTGCGGCCGACCACCCAGGGTCGCGCCACACCCGCGCCCACACCGTGCGCCGCCGCAGAGGCGCACGGGATCGATCCCGTGCGGCCGCCAGCTGCGCTGCCACGCGTGCTGCCACGCGGCAGCCACGTGGGCTGGCGACGGCTTTAAGCCGCACGGTGGCAGCCACATGGGCAGGATGAGCTGGCCTACCGCTGGCTTAGAGCCCCTCTAGAGACAGTAGGAGTTAGGTAAAAGCTAGCCTATAGTTTGCTATATTGTATATGTGTATTTTAATTTCAGAAATGTATTTTATCTTCGGAAAATCATAACAATTCCGTTTTAGCTCCGAAAAATATGAAATTTCTTCTGAAAATCTTCTAAAAATCCAAACTTCGAGCTAGACTAGAGGTTGCCTCTTTTTGGATCTTATTTGCTCTTTATCTTGGATTTATTGTCATTAGCAGCCGAGTTTATTTATTTAAATACGCTTCTAGGAGCTGCCGGAGCCGGAGAGCTGAACCAGGACTTCGACGACGACCTCGGCTACGACGACCACTCGTACCCAGGTTCACGCCCGACCATCTTTGAATGCCCATTAGGCATGGCTATTTTAGAACTGCTAGTGCTTTATTTAATGCATAGAGATGAATATGATGAACCCTTGCATAGCCTCTTTTACATACTTGTCCTTGATTGACCCACTACTGTTTACTTAAGCTAGATGATGTGCTGAGCTTGCTGTGCATGTGTTGGGATTATTGTGGTAGTTTCTTGGCGTGTGTTGGGAAAACCGGCAGGAGAAGGCGTTTTGGGATATTTTGGCGGGGGTGAGCTCGAGACAACCTGATCTGGGATCGGGGGCCAGGGATCGTCTTCTCGGACGTTGCCCGAGTTGGTACCTATGACGGGTACACCGTTTTAGGAGCACAGGTGTTGGGGATTTTGTGATGACTTGGAGGATATGAGCTCGCCCCGGTCTGAAACCGAGTGGGTCGCCTGTTACACGGGACTTTCGTACACACCACCTCGCCGAGAGTGGGGATAGGGCCGTTCGACCCTAGCAAGTGCGGTACCATACCTGCCAGCAGGATAGCGGGGTATCAGTGGGGGAGAGGTGGGAGTGAGTCCACCCTCTCAGTGTGACTCCCGTGTGGCCACACGGGGGCATTTTCACAGTTCTGGGGTGGTCTTCTGCGGGGGACCGCATCGAGACCCGGATGCAGGATGGAACCGTAACTCCTAGGTGTTCGCCCGGTAGGGTAGGCTCGGTCAGCCGTACACCGTCCGGGTACTATTCCAAGTTGGGTACTGGTGTACACGCTCTGCAGAGTTTAGATCTATACGTATAGCCGCGTCCTCGGTTATGGACATGCCCGTTGTTTCTCCGACTCTTACGTTTTGGGATTTCTACCTCCCCCTTATAGGATGAGTGTGATTGGTGAGCCGTGGTTGTATTCGGGGAGAGGAGAGTTGCTCCCTCTACCTCGCGGATCCGGGTGCAACCATTGAGGTGCGAGGAGTGGGAGTTCTCGCACCGACCCTAGATGGAGATAGGTGATGGTGACGGTGATCTGGGTGACCAGATGTAACCGTATGCGGATGAGAGATATGGGATATGGTGAACTTATGGAGATATTACTCTATTTTCTTGCTGCTGCTGCATAGGAAACCCTGCTACTACCTTGATATACTCTTTTCCCTTAGAAATAGGCCACTTAAAGCTTGCATACGGTTGGTGACGTGGACCCATCCCGATCCTTGGGGATAGCCCCTGAGCTTGCAGGGTACGAGTCCGACTACGACAACAATGCCGACGGATGGTACGACTGAGGGGGCACGACGCTTCGCTCAAGGATGCCTGTGGGAGATGCCTGAAGATGGAGACACCTTTTGGGAGATAGCTACCGCTGCGTAGGCTCTTATTTCTGTTATTCCGCCAAGAGGCGGGTATTGATGTACTCCGAATAATCAGGACATGTAATAATCAGATTATTATTCGTACTCTGATGCTTTATTTCGATGTATGACTGTGTTATTTATCTGTGATGAATGCCTGTGCGTGATAGCGTCTGATCCAGGGACTATCACGAGACAGAATGCTGGGTTTTCCGATTTTGAAAACCCAGGGCGTTACAGATGGTACCAGAGCCATACTTGACCGTAGCGCGTATCCCTAGGATTGGCCGATAGTAAATAAGGATTATATATGTTTCCTTTATATAAACTCCTTGGAATATTTTATAAAAGCTTTCCCCTTTTGAAGAACATTCTTTCTTACCTGGGATGGAGATCATCTCCAACCCTGTACCCACGGTGTACACCAAGTCGATGGAATCGACATGATCGCCACTAAGATGGACCTCCTCATGAAGAAATTGGAGGCATCAAGCAACATGGAGACTGCCAAGATTATGGACACTCGCATGACGTGCGAGATTTGCGGTAATGTGGGTCATTCGGGAAGTGATTGTCCCGAGACAAGGGAAGAAGCCAACTTCATCAACAATGGCAACAACAACGGGTTCCGTAACAACAACTACAACAATCAAGGGTGGAACTCGAGGCCCAACTTCCCGTTCAACAATCAAAATGGAGGTAACTATTCTAACAATTTCAATAATCAGCCCTCCTTTAAAGATCTTGTCTTTGGCCAAGCTAGAATTAATGAAAATTTAAACAAGAAGCTAGCCGCCAATGAGAAAGTTCTGGAAAACTTAAATTCCACCATAGAATCCTTCACCACTGCTATGAAGAATCAGCTAAGCTTTAATAAAATGATAGAAACTCAACTTGCTCAGCTTGCTGCTTCTTTACCTTCTTCTGAGTCGGGTGGAATCCCGGGCAACCCGAGCCTACCCGAGAGAATGTTAGCGTTATATCCACCAGATGGGGTAAGCCATCTAGGAGGATGTATGCACCTAACCATGTAGGGAAGCTTATACATCAAATCCAAGACCCATGGGACAAATCAGCAGTCTTGCACAAGAAAGACAATGGATATCCGGGCATCACATGCACGATCTACTACCAAAAGATCAAGAATGCTCTTTGTGACCTTGGAGCGAGTGTCAACCTCATGCCCAAAGCCATGTTTGAGGAGTTAGGATATCCGGCGATCTCTCCGACGATGATGGCAATCCAACTTGCTGACTCATCGATCAAATATCCAGAGGGCATAGTGGAAAATCTCTTGGTGAATGTCAAAGGCTCATATGTCTTTGCGGATTTCGTGGTCCTCGACACACAAGAAGAAATGCCACTTATTCTTGGGCGACCATTCCTAAGAGATGTCAATGCAAGGATTGATGTCGGAGCCGGAAGGATCCAATTCCGCATAGGGCGAAGGAACATGACATTCAAATTCCAAGCGAAAGAAGAGCAATGTTACTTAGTGCAAGATAAGGGAGCTAGGGGGTGGAGGAAGCCACGGCCCCAATACAAGAAAGAGAAGGTAGCCCCGACCAAGCCCAAGGTGGATAGCCTCATTACAATGATGAGGAAGCATTGGGAGCAAGACAAAGCATTCAACGGGCGCCACCAACCAAAGAAGGCGAAGGAAATCAATAAGGCTAAGGGGGAAAAGAAGACGGAAATCAAGAACACCCCCGTCAAAGCCTCACCAACTTCAGCGCCACCGAAGAAAACAAAGAAGGTATGGCGTGTGAAGAGAGTATCGTCCGAGTCTTCCACTCCGGGACCGGACGAATCCAAGATCAATTGAGCAAACGGAGGAGTCCTGCTCACGGACTCTAAACTACGAGCCCTCACCGTGAGGTAAACCGGTATTTATCTCATATTTTCCTTTCCAATATTTCATTTCGTGCATCAAGCATGTTTAGATTTCAAATTTAATTTCACCATTGCATTAGTAAGTAAACAAGACATAGAAAAACAGTTTTGGAGATTTTTGGTGATACGGCCGAACCAAGAGGTACGGCCGTACCTCCCCTCGACAAAATTTTTGTGCAGGATGTTTACAGGAGGGGACACGAGTGCCTAGAGAAAATATAGTAGGGCCGGCCGAACCTAGTGGTACGGTCGTACCTATGATTTTTCACAAATCCATCAAGTCAACCACTACAAACTTCCAGGTGCTCCACTCATCACCAAAAATGAAGACACGCCAACCATGTAGCTAAAATTTAGCTTGGGGGAGACCCCATTTTCAATCAAGGAAGGTATGTCCATCCAAACCGATTTTTCAACATCTTGTTTATCACATTTGAATAAAAAGAAAACAACAAAAATATTTGCTTCAACCATGTGCTTGAAATCTTGTCTATATCCTCACTTTGGAAATGATGAATGGTTGCTACGTTAAAACTTTGCAAGAACCTAGTGTACATCCTTGTGCTCTATGTCTTTTTGAATTTGTTGGTATACTTTGAGACAAGAGCCTGAAATAAAATTTTGTGGGAAGCAAATGCTTATGACCAAACCTAGGGTGTTGACTAGTATAATATGGTGCGACAATGTTTATCTTGCTCTATCTCATAGTATGGTGAAAATCTCAGATGATTTCTTTTGAAAATAAAACAAGACGAGTTCCTCAATGGTCATATCACCTACCAAAGCCATATGTCGATATCAAAGTTCAAACCTTCTACATATTGAGTTTTGCCAAATTGTTGTGACCCTTGGTAGAATCTTTTCATGCTTCCATGATCGAGATCACGTACACCCACATATACATGCTAACTCCTACACCGGGAGTTACGCAAAACATGCCATCCATCCACCAAAAATAAATACTCCAAAGTCCAAAGAGAATTCTCTTCTTGTAATCTTTCAAAAGGAGAGAGGGGTCATTGAAAAAAAAGAGAAAAAAGTATATGCTCAAGAAGCATAGAAAAAAAATGTGCTCCAATCAAAGAGCATAGAAAAAAAAGTGAAGCATGAACCCCCCCTCCAAAATAAAAGCAAGAGGAGAATCTCAAAGCAAGGAGTATTTAGAAAATAAACAAAAATATTCCACACACTTGCACATCTCGATCAAGTTGCATGACTAGTTTCTTCTTGGATCCGGTCTTTGGCTCAACAACATTATGTGGCACAAGTGAGTCTCATACTTATCCTACCCAAAGCTCCACATACAAGCCATAGAGTAGGAAGTTGAGGCTCGTTTAAAGCCTTTGGTGAGGTGACAAATACCACTTGAGCGATCGAGGGAACCATCCGAGGAACCTTGTCTTTCTTTGCAAAATTTTCAAAAAAAACTCCGAGATTGGATCCAGAAAAGAAGAAGAGTGAGAGATGCAAAGTCAAAAACCATTCTACTCTTCAACCTCCGAAGGCAAGGTGGAAAGCTACAAGCCCCACGAGTAAACTAAGGCTAAGCTTCTCTCGTACCAACCTTTTCAAATTAGCAAGAAGAGCATGGAGTATGTGCACAGGTACTTGCCGAGCGATAACATCATGCAACTCCTGATCCACTGAGGCCAAGTCTAGACTTTGCTCGAGGACGAGCAAACGTTTAGCTTGGGGGAGTTTGTTGACGGTCCTTACAACAAAGATTCGACCGTCAAAACCTCGGGTTCGACAGGAGTATATGGCAAGTTTCATGCACATTTTTAGAACTAATAAAGTTCCACGAGTTGTGTTATGAATTTCATAGGCAGGTACACATTTTGGGAGAATTTGGACCCAACGTGCCACACGAGCAAGGCACGGCCGAACCACCTGGTCCGGCCAGCCCTGCAGGTGCGGCCGGCCCTGCCTCGTGGCACGTCCCTGGTCCGGTGCACCCCCTCTCCCGCGAGCACAACTTGGATGAACGAGAT
The DNA here is from genome assembly GCA_036936925.1 of Cenchrus fungigraminus. Classification (NCBI taxonomy): domain Eukaryota; kingdom Viridiplantae; phylum Streptophyta; class Magnoliopsida; order Poales; family Poaceae; genus Cenchrus; species Cenchrus fungigraminus. The sequence continues at coordinate 124,855,264 of CM072774.1, read as the reverse complement.
CCACCAAGGAAACGTCGGTTTGATCGAATGGTGGAGGCTAGGATCACTTGGATCAATGGGTCCACTTGTCCGGCCGCTCAACCGCCACAACCGTCATTCAGAAGCGATCCTAGGCATCCCTGAGCGTAGGCGGTGCATCACACGGCACGGAGGTGGGCCGGCCGCACCTAGAGGGCCGGCCGCACCTATCCATTCGCGTGCCGGGCGAAACCGACCAAAGGAACCGACCTACAACCGCCTCAGGAGCAGTGATCAGGGGTGTCCAAGGCGAGAGGCGGTGGATCATAGGGCCGGCCGCACCTAGTGAGCCGGCCGCACCTGACATATTGTCCCCACGCGCTCCACCGACCCTCCTTGCCTATAAAAGGCACCTCACACTCGCTGGATTAGACACACGACGCAGGAGCATCTCCATTTCCCTCTTTTGTTCACTTAGAGTAGGATTAGTGTAGATTGGGAGTTAGAGTCGAGTCGAGCTAGTCTCGGGGTTCTGGAGGAGTCTTCTTCAGAGTTCCGGTACTACTCTTGTATCCTTTCTTTGTTTAGACTCAAGTACAATTCAAGTTATCTTTCTATCTTACCTTTCGAGTCAATTACATTCAGCTTTTACTTTACACTAGAAGCTTTATTCTTGGTTTAGACTAAAGTTAGTTTAGTCTTGGTTAGCATAGCTCCCTTGAACCCTATAGTGTTGTGGTCGTTCTTCGCTTGATCTCCGGTGGTTCACGGGAGAGAGAGACCTTCCTTCGTGATATCCGGGGAAAGGTTCTTTGGTTCGTTGTGAGCGCGGTGCTCAGAGCTTACCTTAGTCTTAGATTGGTGTCCCGTTCAACGGAATAGTTGTGGTACCCTAAGGAGGTGACAGCTCCGGACGGGGTTTGTAGTCCACCACGTTAGTTCGGGTCGGTAGGATTCAGCGCGTCGTCGTTCTCCCTTCTCATCCCAGTCTGAGAGCGCGGCTTTGCATGCCCCTGCAGCACTAGATGAGCTTGTCGAGTTTAGCTTGCCTTGGTTATCCTTTGCCTTAGTTCTTTGCCTAGAGTTGACAAGAATAGATATATTGTGTTAGGATCCTTTCTCGTCTCGTTGTCCTCCCAGCTCGCTAGATCCTCTCTAGTCCTTTTATCAAGATCTCCTTGCGTGTGTCAAGTTATCCCCGAATATCTTTATTCGTTACCCCTGCTATAGCTCTTTACCAAGTCTTGTTATTCTCCACCGTTTATTCAATCATATTTGCCGTAGTGCCTCCCTTGGGAAAATATAAATACGATAACCCGAATACCACCGGGTGAAGTGCTACAACGGTAATCCGTGCTCTTGCGGACCTTTTTGTGATCGTGTGTTTTACCAAAAGACATTCCCTAGCCCTGTTACTAGAGGTGTAAACCCAGTAGCAACGCTTGTGAGTGCCTCGAGCATTCCTGGCGCTGTCACCGTAAGTGCAACCTTAGTAGTGAGGCTAAGGAGCGTCAACACTCACTGTTGGATTATATCTGTGATATTGGCCAAGCTTCTTTGCTGGAATGTTCCTGTGATGTTTAAATTCATCTGTTGGGTCTCCTCTGTGAAGATTTCTTTAACCCTTATTTTTGATGCCTACATGGCCGGTTTTGTGATGTGGTTTCGGTATTCTTTTGTGCCTGTGGTTGCTGTGCATCCAATGCAAGCCTCTTCTTCTTTTTCATCTCTCAATGAGTAGCTCCAATCATAATAGAACATGGCGTATCCTTAGCTGGAATGTTAGAGGTATTAATTCTGAAAGCAAGTGGGATGCAATCAGAAGCAAGATCCTAGAATCAGCCTGTGATATCATTTGTCTTCAAGAAACTAAGAGAGAGCTCTTCGATTCCCAGTACCTCAAGAACTTCTGCGCAGCCTCTTTTGATAACTTTGAATTTCTCCCGTCAGTTGGGGCCTCGAGAGGTAGCATTATCATTTGGAAAGGATCTAAATTCCATGGTGCTTTGGCTTTCCAGAACATCTTTGGGCTATCTGTGGAACTAGTGTGTCGATTGACAGAAGAGCATTGGATCCTAACCAACATTTATGCTCCTTGCACTGTGGATGGGAAAATGGCCTTTCTAGATTGGTTTGGCAACATTAACATGCCTGATGACACCAAATGGTTGATTGTTGGGGACTTTAACTTGATTAGATCTCCTCAGAACAGGAATAAACCTGGAGGAAGTATCACTGAAATGTTTGCTTTTAATGAATCCGTCAGCAGTTTAAGTTTGTCTGAGATCCCACTCAAAGGATGTAAATTCACTTGGACCAATAAACAGCAGGACCCTCTATTGGAAAGACTGGATTGGTTCTTTTCATCAAATGCATGGGTGGCCTCACTCCCTAACACACAGGCCACTGCACTCTCAAGGGATACCTCTGACCACACACCATGTCTGATCACAGCCTCCACCAACGTTCCAAAGCCCCATGTATTCAGATTTGAAAATTACTAGTTGGAACATCAGCAATTTCCTGATATCCTGGCTCATGGATGGAATCTGCAACTGCTCAGACAGACACAGCCAAAAAAATCAGTGCCAAATTCAAGAACCTCAGAAGAGTTCTAAAGGCATGGAAAAACCAATTACCCTCCTTGGCAAAAACGATACAAAACTGCAAAGAGGTGATCCTATTTCTTGATATGATGGAGGAGAACAGAGATCTCTCCCTTGAGGAATGGAACTTTAGAACCATTGTTGCTGAGCATTTGCAATCTCTGCTTAACCAGGAAAAAATCTACTGGAAGCAAAGAGGCACCATAAAATGGGTCAAATTTGGAGATGAATGTACCAGGTTCTTTCATGCAAATGCATCCATTAAGCTTAGCAGGAATACAATCTCAATTCTCAGAGATGACTCTGGTAGGGAATTGTCTGATCATTCTGAAAAAGCTGATCTCATTTGGAATTCCTTCAAAGAAAGACTGGGCATCACTGAATTCAGTGGCATGAACATTGATCTCAACTCTTTGATAACACCGAGCCAAGACCTTGATTGGTTGCAAACTGAGTTTCTGAAAGAGGAAATTGACAGATTAATTGCTGAATTGCCTAACAACAAATCCTCTGGCCCTGATGGTTTCAATGGAGAATTCCTCAAGAAATGTTGGCAAATCTTAGCCCAAGATTTTTATGACCTCTGCAAGGATTTTTTTTGAGGGCAGAGTGTGCCTGAGAAGCATCAATTCTCCTTTCATTACTTTGATCCCCAAGAAAGACTGCCCCCTCTACATTGGAGATTTCAGACCAATCTCATTACTGAACTCATCCATCAAGCTCCTAACCAAGCTACTGGCTGAGCGCTTACAACAGGTCATTATCTCCCTCATCCATGCAAATCAATATGGATTCATAAAAACCAGAACAATTCAGGACAGCCTGGCTTGGGCCTTTGAATACATTCACCTGTGCAAAGCCTATAAAAAAGAGGTTGTCATTCTGAAATTAGACTTCGAGAAGGCTTTTGATAAGATAGATCATCAAACTATTTTGCAGATCATGCAAAGTAAGGGCTTTGGGGAAAGATGGATTGGTTGGATTAAAGATATTTTGGAATCTGGCACATCTTCAGTTCTTTTAAATGGGGTTCCTGGAAAAGTTTTTCATTGCAAACGAGGTGTTAGACAAGGAGACCCTCTCTCTCCACTCCTTTTTGTGCTGGCTGCAGACCTGCTCCAATCACTGGTTAATCAAGCCTTGCAGCAAGGCAATCTCAGCCTCCCTATCTCGGAGAGAGCAGGGTCTGATTTCCCTATAGTGCAATATGCAGATGACACTTTGCTTATAATGGAGGCATGCCCTAGACAGCTATTGGTTTTGAAACAACTTCTTGCATCATTTGCATCTGCTACTGGGCTAAAGGTCAATTATAACAAGACAGTGATGCTCCCCTGTTGACACATTTTATCTATGAATTTTATCCCTTGCATTTACTGGAAAAAGGACTAAAATATGATTAGATCACCTTATTAGGGTTTATATTAACAATTTTCACGAGTTTTGGTGAATTTATGAATTTGCAGGGACTATTCAGAAAATATGCAAGAAAACCTCTCTAGAAGACTCCAGAAGGCTCCGGAACTCAACGTGACTTAGCACCTAAAAAAGAAGCATCTAGAAGGATCAAGGACCCACCTGGCCGAAGTGGACCCCGAATGGGGCCCACACCAGACCGACCGGCCCAGTGGTGGGGCCGGTCGGCCACCCCCTGGTGCCAAATGGGCCCGGCTTCTGGAATGTTCCTCCACCACCTATGAAGATCAATCTAAACCACATGTTTAGGTCGGTTTGATCCTACGGTGCACGTCATCTCCTCTGGACTATATAAGCAGACCCCCTGACCCCAGGGCAGAGGGCAACTCATTCTATCAGATCCTCCATGCCTACCTGAGATTAGAGCTCTAGATTAGAATTAGAGTTGGTGAGTTAGTATCAAGTTGAGATATTAGATCCACGGTCTAATTAGACCTAGCTAATCTTGTTCGAGAGGATTAGAGAGCGGTAGAGGCGAAGCTGAAGGAAGGCCCGGACCTGTCGGTGTCTCCTCTTCATCTTCTACCTCTGGGATCAACTCCATTGGAGCCCGATCCTGAGACCTTACAGGAAAGATCGACTTCTTATTCAAGTGAGCACCATTGTTTTTATTGTTCTTACGGTTCATAACTCTTTGAGTACTTTAATTCCTGTCGCTCTTGAATTAAAGTTGCATGTTTAGTGTAAGCGTGGTGCTTAGACTAGCTAGCTTATGAATGCCTTCTATATTCCGGATCGTGTGGTAGATCGTGGTGGTGACAGCACCATTGAGTCCTTCGTAGTCCACCTCCCGTCTATAGAAACCGTAGGACTCCCCCATAGATTCTCAGGAGGTTCCCTTTACTAAGTGTGCCTTCAGACAATCACCCCATAAGAGCAATAAAGACATAGCTTGTGAGGATAAGAACCCGACATCCTTAAGTTTTCCTTATCTCTCTTTCTGTCCAGTCCTTGATAGCTACTCAGTTGATTAGTTATATACCTCAGATACTCTCTTTACCATTCTCCCTGTGGATTCGATATTTAAAACCCTCTCTCGGGTGGAATGCTCACCGGTATCCGTGCGCTTGTGGATTATCCATCATAATATTTCTGTAGGCTTAACAAATACCAACAAGCATTTCTGGCGCCGTTGCCAGGGAGAACGGTTAAGAGAAAATTCTTCGAGTATAACTAATCTTGTATCTTTCTTTTTTCTTTTTAGTTTTAGATTACCTACTGTCCTTATGGACACCACCCTTATCAAAGATTTTTCGGCACCCTCAGAGCTCAGCCTTAGGCCTATGCCATCATCGAAACCAATCCTAGCTGATGCCTATGAGCTGCGCCCACGGTTAATAGAGATGGTCCAAACCAACACTTTCTTAGGAATAGAAGACGAAGACCCTTATCATCATCTCCAACAGTTTGAGCAAACTTGTGACTGCCTGCACATTGAGGGTATGTCAGACGAGACTATCCGTTGGAAGCTTTTTCCATTCACTCTGAAAGGAAAAGTTCACCAATGGTACGACCGAACCAAAGAGAAGATGAAAGGCGATTGGGGAACTCTCCGTGCAGATTTCTGCATGGATTTTTATCCCTTATCCAAAGTAGTCGACCTTAGAATCAAGATCATATCCTTCAAACAGGAGGATAATGAGTCTATGAGTTCATCCTGGGAACATTTTGAACTTCTTTGCAAATCCGAACCAGATCTAAGCCTTCAAGACCATATTCTCCTTCAACACTTCTATATTGGTCTTAATAAGGAATCTAGAGCCTATTTGAATACCTCCTCTCATGGATCATTCATACACCTTACATCTAGTGGAGCTAGAACTGTCCTAGACAACATTCTAGCTAGCACTAATGATGGTCCTTTAGAAGAGAAAACTTTAGAAGAGATTCCAGAGATAGCTACACCAGAACCTATGCCAGAAACATCTCAACCTATAGCTATCCAACATATAGAATCACCACGGGAAGAAATTCCTCTACCTGATTTTATAAATGATATCGAGGATGATTTATTTTCTGATTATGGAAACACCTCGAGATATCATAAAGAGAAGATGCCTCGAAAGCATACATCTTCTTCACATGTGAAGATAGACTCTTTTGAGCAAACCTTCTCAAGAGAACGCACTGTGGAGCTTGCATCCATCATGAGTGGGGAATGGTTGGAAGAGTCAGAGCTTTCCTCTGATATAGTCCATTTGGATTCACCTTCTATACCAATTCAATGTATAATCAATGGAACCCCCTTTGATGCCCTTTATAATCCAGTTGTGGGAATCAATATAACGGCCTTATCCTTTTTCCATCAGTTTATCAAAAACAAGCCATTATCTCCCACAACAAAATTATTAAAGTGCTCCTCAGGACAGATTATTCAAAGTTCAGGAATTCTCTATGTCTTACCTGTTTCAGTTTATGACATGACAATTCACCTGAGCTTTCACATTTGTGATATTAAGGAGTTTGATCTTTTAATAGGCTATCCTTTAGAAAAACTCCTTAAAGAAGGACACATAGGGAAACTTGATGTTTGCCTAGGCAAAACCATTAAAGTTCCCTTACACTTCTCACATTCGATCCATACTAAGACCAAACCCAGTCCTGAACCTGACCCAATGGAAGAGGTGAATGAAGCATCTCTAGAACATTTCATAGAATCCAATCAAGAAGATGTCACTAAATTCTTCATCGAGGAGGAAGAAGAAAATCCTACAGAATCTGAGCCCCTCGATGAAACCGAGGAACCCTCGAGACCTCCCATTGAGCTTAAACCTTTACCACCTGGTCTTAGATATGCCTTTTTGCACAATGATTCTGAGTCTCCTGTGATCATTAATGACCAACTCACTCAGGAAGAGACTCATAGGCTGATAACCATCTTAGAAAAACATCGCTCAGCCTTTGGCTACTCGCTCCAAGACCTTAAGGGCATCAGTCCTGCCCTTTGCACTCATCGCATTCCTACAGACCCTGATGTTCTACCATCTAGAGAGCCACAACAAAGACTTAACAATGCGATGAGAGAGGTAGTGAAGAAGGAAGTTCTGAAACTCTTACACACCGGGATTATATATCCTGTGCCACATAGTGAGTGGGTGAGCCCCGTGCAAGTTGTGCCTAAAAAGGGAGGCATGACAGTTGTGAAAAATGAGAAGAATGAATTAATTCCTCAGAGAACCGTCACTGGTTGGCATATGTGCATAGATTATAGAAAACTCAACAAAGCCACAAGGAAAGATCACTTTCCACTGCCCTTCATTGATGAAATGTTAGAGCGGTTGGCAAATCACTCTTTCTTTTGCTTTCTTGATGGATATTCTGGATATCACCAAATCCCAATCCATCCCAGTGACCAGAGCAAAACCACTTTTACATGCCCATATGGAACTTATGCTTATCGTAGAATGTCTTTTGGGCTATGTAATGCTCCAGCTTCTTTTCAAAGATGCATGATGTCTATATTCTCTGATATGATTGAAGAGATCATGGAAGTTTTCATGGATGATTTTTCTGTTTATGGAAAAACTTTTGATGATTGTCTAGAAAACTTGGATAAGGTTTTGCAAAGATGTGAAGAAAAGCACTTAGTCCTTAATTGGGAAAAATGTCATTTCATGGTTAGAGAAGGAATAGTGCTAGACCATCTAATTTCTGAAAGAGGAATTGAGGTAGATAGAGCTAAAATAGAAGTAATTGAACAGCTACCTCCACCTGTTAATGTCAAGGGAATCAGAAGTTTTCTTGGCCATGCTGGTTTCTATAGAAGGTTTATAAAAGATTTTTCTCATATTGCTAGACCTATTACAAACTTGCTTGCCAAAGATGTTCCTTTTGACTTTGATGATGCTTGTCTTAAATCTTTTGAAACTCTGAAAAATGCTCTTATTTCTGCACCCATTATACAACCCCCTGATTGGTCTTTACCTTTTGAAATTATGTGTGATGCAAGTGATTATGCTGTGGGGGCTGTTTTGGGGCAAACAAAAGACAAGAAACATCATGCCATTGCTTATGCTAGTAAAACTTTGACAGGACCTCAACTCAATTATGCCACAACTGAAAAAGAACTGCTAGCTGTTGTTTATGCCATTGACAAGTTTAGATCTTACTTAGTAGGAGCAAAAGTTATTGTTTACACTGATCATGCTGCTTTAAAATATTTGCTCACTAAGAAAGATGTTAAACCTAGATTAATAAGATGGATTCTGCTTCTCCAAGAATTTGACTTAGAAATAAAAGATAAGAAGGGAGTAGAAAATTTTGTTGCCAATCATTTGTCTAGAATGTATTTTGAGAAACCACAGGAACTACCCATCAATGACGCAATGAGGGACGACATGCTCTATCGGATCGCCCGGTCAGACCCCTAGTACGCAGATATTGTTAATTTTATGGTTGCAGGGTATGTACGACCAGGAACCGACAAGAAAAAGCTTATTTACGAGAGTCGCCATCACCTGTGGGATGAACCATACCTTTTTCGAGTATGCTCTGACGGGTTACTCAGGAGGTGTGTACCGGCAGAAGAAGGAATGAAGATAATTGAGAAGTGCCACTCATCACCATATGGAGGTCATTATGGAGCTTTCCGCACACATGCAAAGATCTGGCAAAGTGGATTTTTCTGGCCAACCATGTATCAAGACACAAAAGATTTCGTACGAAGGTGCAACTCTTGTCAGAGGCATGGGAACATCAATTCCAGAAATGCCATGCCACTGACAACCAACCTTCAGATCGAGCTCTTTGATGTCTGGGGAATTGACTACATGGGACCATTCCCAAAATCCGGAAAATTTGAGTACATCTTAGTGGCAGTTGACTATGTCTCCAAATGGGTTGAAGCCCTGCCATGCAGAACTGCTGACCACAAAAGCTCAATAAGAATGTTTGAAGAGACAATATTTCCAAGATTCGGTACGCCAAGGTTAGTGATAAGTGATGGAGGGTCTCATTTCATTGACAAGCGCTTCGAGAAATACCTCATGAACCATGGGATCCAGCACAATGTCGCTACTCCTTACCACCCGCAAACAAGTGGTCAAGCAGAGACGTCCAATAAGCAGATCAATAACATTCTACAGAAGACGGTGGACCAAATGGGGATAAAATGGAAAGACAAGCTACCCGAAGCACTTTGGACTTATCGGACAGCTTATAAAACCCCCATTGGAATGTCTCCCTACCAACTGGTCTACGGGAAGACATGTCATTTGCCGGTTGAGCTAGAATTCAAGGCTCATTGGGCAATAAAGAGATGGAACATGGACTTTGAAGCAGCCGGAACAAAACGAAAAATGCAACTGTCCGAGCTAGAAGAATGGAGAGAGAAGGCATATCACAGTGCCAAGATTTACAAGGAAAGAACCAAGAGGTGGCACGATAAGAGAATCATAAAAAAAGAGTTCAACCCAGGCGATCAGGTATTACTTTTTAACTCCAGGGTACGACTCTTTGGGCACGGAAAGCTACGAAGCAAGTGGGAAGGACCATACAAGGTAGTGAATTCATCGTCACACGGAGCCGTCACTCTTCAAGACGATGAAGGTACGTTATTCAAGGTAAATGGTCAACGCCTTAGAATATTTTTAGAGCCCAATAAGGAGTCTGAGGATTTGGATGAGATAGATTTCCTTTGCTTACCAACGAATATTAATTTTAGGCCGTAATGGGCCATCTTAAGGTTTTTAGGGATCAGCACACGGTTAGAGCACCCCGCGCCGAAGATCTCCGCGAGGCGCCCTGGTAGGGGACCGATCGGCCCCCTCACTGGGCCGATCGGGCCCTGCCCGCCGCCATTCACCGTCAGCTTTCGCCCACGCTATCTCTAAGGTGTTAGGGTTTTGAAAAACTGGTTCGGGGATCTTTTACGAGATTTTCCGCAGCCTTTCCAAGCCTGGTCAACCCCCTTTGCAAGTCCGTGACCGATATATAAGCAAGGGCAGACCCCCACCTTTTCCTCATCCCAAAGCCTCCAAGTAGCAGCAATGGCCGACAAGCAGCTTGTCCCCTTTAGCTTTGAAGTCAAGGCGGATGTTCCTTTCGAGAAGGAAGCAAAGCCGCTAGCCTCCTTGCCTCCTGATCACCTCCCTCTCTCGCTGTTCTCGCCTAGCCGTCCACGTTCGCCGCTACCGCCTACAGAAAGCAGGCAGGTGATGTACGCTCAGCCGTACGATCGTCGTCGTGAAACAGCCCAGAAGAAGTCGATCCGTGTTCCTAGCTACATGGATCTGAAGAAACCAAGGGATGGAGAGCGACTCGTTGATGTGCGCATGGACAAGTTTGGCAACACAAGGGTGCACAAGTACACCACCTCCTCAAGCCGTGTCACCATCGACAGAGTTCGTGCCAAGGAACCTCAGATCAAGAGAATCCCAGTCTTCGAAGCCAGCCAGCGGATGTCGCAGAAACAGAAGACCCGGAAGACCGTAGCTGAGCTAGCGCAGGAAGTAGCAAGCCTGGCTGAAACTTGCAAAGAGATCCATCGCGTCAACGCTTCCCCCACCAAGATTGTCCTTAAGCTGTTAGAGTCAAAGAAACGTAGGGACGACGAGGAAGACCATAGCCGCGACCTAAAGAAGGGCAAGCGTCCTGTGTAAACACCTTAGTTAGAGAGCACATTAGTGATAGTTAGTTCGAGTTAGTTAGTTTGCTTTAGTTCGCTTTAGAGTTGTTTAATAAAGTGCTCTCTCTTTTAATAAAGAAGTATTCCACAAGTTGAGCTATCTTTGCCTATATATATTTTCTGAATATGTTTTTATCTCCACCATACTGTGCATGCAAGATAACAGAAAATAAGTGTGGGGGAGAAGAATAGATGACCAAACGGCATCAAGAACAACGGAAAAAGCATGATCAAACGACTCGCACGACGAACCACGGCAGAACCCAGTTCGGCCACATCTCGTCCACCGCTCGGTTTGCTTCCTGAACTTTTTAAATTTTTACAAATTGCTTTCCGTTTCGATTTGAACAAAGATGCCCTGCTAAAATGTCCTAATAACCTAAAAGATAAAGTTTCACATGTTTATGCTCTTAGAAATATTTATTACTTTTGGGATGATCAGAATAAAGTTAGAATAATGAGAACCATCTTCCTTTTATCTTGTCTATGGAGAGTACTTAAAATAAAAAAATCATTAGCTAAGTTTCTCCTTTGTGATCAATAATATATCCCAGCAGAGCTTTCATTGAAAATAAATTTGATTAAATGCTGCTTACTTGTATTGAGCTTTGTCAAATCTAGAGCTATGCTGAAGTTTTGTCTAAGTCTATGATCAAGATCACGTACACTGCTTTCACTAAAGTATCTATGCTCTAAGATTTTTGATCTCTGTCTCCCATATCATGAAAGGGTACAGCTAAAAAAAAGAGAAGAGAGAAAAAGCCAAAGAAAGAAAAGAAAAAAAATTATTATTATGAGTGGAGAGAAAAGTGAGGGAGAGGAGAAAATGGACAAGTGTTCTACGGGTCAGAAGAACCCCCCTCTCAGAAAAGAAAAAGGCATAAAAAAGAGAAGAATAATGGACATGTGTCCGAGGGTGAGTAGGGCCCACTTCTCTAAAATAATAATAATAATAATAAATAAGTGAGAGAGTAATAATGGACGCGTGTCCGAGGGTGAGTAGAACCCAACTCTCCACAAAATAGCTGGATACCTTGTTCTAAAAAGATGGGAAAAGACAGAAGATTCTAAAGTCAGAGCAGTGGTTTTTAAAATTTGACACACACACATATCTTGATCTACGACCTATGACAGGCCTCTTCATGGATACAGATTTTGACCCAGTAATATATGCAAGGTAAGTCTGCTATATCTTTACATTCTAAAATTTGAGAGTATCACAAAGGAGTAAGCAAGGCTGCATTTTCTTTCCAAAACTTATTCAGAAACTCTCCATTGACTAGATTTGAGAAATAAAGGTGATATGTTTCTAGCTATATTCAGATGTTCCCTAAGTATAGATATGACTAAGGAGTATAATTATGTTGATTCTTGTCTACACAGTTGTAAACCATCCTTTTATCGAGGACGAGTAAAAGCCTAAGTGTGGGGGAGTTTGTTGACACATTTTATCTATGAATTTTATCCCTCGCATTTACTGGAAAAAGGACTAAAATATGATTAGATCACCTTATTAGGGTTTATATTAACAATTTCCATGAGTTTTGGTGAATTTATGAATTTGCAGGGACTATTCAGAAAATATGCAAGAAAACCTCTCTAGAAGACTCCAGAAGGCTCCAGAACTCAACGTGACTTAGCACCTAAAAAAGAAGCATCTAGAAGGATCAAGGACCCACCTGGCCGAAGTGGACCCTGAATGGGGCCCACACCAGACCGACCAGCCCAGTGGTGGGGCCGGTCGGCCACCCCCTGGTGATAAATGGGCCCGGCTTCTGGAATGTTCCTCCACCGCCTATGAAGATCAATCTAAACCACATGTTTAGGTCGGTTTGATCCTACGGTGCACGTCATCTCCTCTGGACTATATAAGCAGACCCCCTGACCCCAGGGCAGAGGGCAACTCATTCTATCAGATCCTCCATGCCTACCTGAGATTAGAGCTCTAGATTAGAATTAGAGTTGGTGAGTTAGTATCAAGTTGAGAGATTAGATCCACAGTCTAATTAGACCTAGCTAATCTTGTTGGAGAGGATTAGAGAGCGGTTGAGGCGAAGCTGAAGGAAGGCCCGGACCTGTCGGTGTCTCCTCTTCATCTTCTACCTCTGGGATCAACTCCATTGGAGCCCGATCCTGAGACCTTACAGGAAAGATCGACTTCTTATTCAAGTGAGCACCATTGTTTTTATTGTTCTTACGGTTCATAACTCTTTGAGTACTTTAATTCCTGTCGCTCTTGAATTAAAGTTGCATGTTATTTTAAGCGTGGTGCTTAGACTAGCTAGCTTATGAATGCCTTCTATATTCCGGATCGTGTGGTAGATCGTGGTGGTGACAGCACCATTGTGTCCTTCGTAGTCCACCTCCCGTCTATAGAAACTGTAGGACTCCCCCATAGATTCTCAGGAGGTTCCCTTTACTAAGTGTGCCTTCAGACAATCACCCCATAAGAGCAATAAAGACATAGCTTGTGAGGATAAGAACCAGACATCCTTAAGTTTTCCTTATCTCTCTTTCTGTCCAGTCCTTGATAGCTACTCAGTTGATTAGTTATATACCTCAGATACTCTCTTTACCATTCTCCCTGTGGATTCGATATTTAAAACCCTCTCCCGGGTGGAATGCTCACCGGTATCCGTGCGCTTGCGGATTATCCATCATAATATTTCTGTAGGCTTAACAAATACCAACATCCCCATCAACATATCTCAGGAAAGATTAGACAATCTGGCTAACACTTTTGAATGTCAAACTGGCACCATGCCCTTCACCTATCTTGGCCTTCCTCTGGGTACAACCAAACCCAAAATTCAAGATTTCTTACCCTTGGTCCATAAGGTTGAAAGAAGGCTGTCTTCCCCTTCTGCTCTCTTATCTCAAGCTGGTAAACTGGAAATGGTCAATTCAGTGCTTTCCTCAACCATGGTTTACCATTGCTGCACACTCAAGTTACACAAAGGGGTCATCAAGCAACTGGATAAATATAGGAAGCATTGCCTATGGAGGGGCTCTGACCTGAATACCAAACATCCCTCCAAGGCTGCTTGGCCGGCTGTTTGCCTGCCCAAAAAGGAAGGGGGGTTGGGAGTAATCAATTTATCTTTGCACAATGACTCCTTACTGATGAAATTCTTAAGCAAATTCTACTCAAGAGCTGACATCCCCTGGGTTCACTTAGTTTGGAATAACTACTATTCAAATGGCCGGCTTCCAGAGCAACAAAATAAGGGCTCATTTTGGTGGAAAGACATCGTCAAGCTCATACCCTCCTTCAAGGGGTTTGCATCAGCCAACGTTCAGGATGGTGCCACTGTGTTTTTCTGGCAAGATTTATGGAATGGGCACATCCTCCAACAAGACTATCCTGAGCTCTTTTCTTTTGCTAAGAATCCTAAAGCTTCGGTCAAAGCTGTGCTAAGCAAAACTCACTTTTCTAGCAATTTCCACCTTCCCCTCTCTTCAGAAGCTCATCAGCAATTTCTAGCTCTGGAGGAAAGAATCAATGGCATTCAGCAGTCACAGGAGGCTGATTTATGGTCTTACTGTTGGGGAAATTCTTTATTTTCTGCCTCAAGAGCCTATAAAATCTTAGTGGGACATAGAACCATCCACCCAGCCTTCAAATGGATATGGAGATCCAAGTGTCAAATGAAGCATAAAGTTGTTTTCTGGCTCATGCTCAAAGACAGAATTAATACTAGAGAACTCCTACAGAGAAGAAATATGGAATTGGATTCTTATACTTGTGTTATGGCCATGGTTTGGCCGGGGTAGGCAGAGGAGGGTCGAGGTCTATTTGCCTCGGCTGCTCATCGCTTGTTGGGAGTTGGGGGGAGATTGGATTAATTCTTCTTCATTGATTGATTATCTGAATACACTGCCTCCCTTTATATAGAGGGGATGGCTTGACCCTTAAGTAAAGATCCAAACTAACTCTAATCTTATCTCTAATTGATCTTATCCAACTAACCCTATCCCATGCACTGTTCACACGCTACAGTATCATGGGCCCAGACCTAGCTGGTCCCACTCCCATTACACTACTCCCCCCTTTTCGAGCAGCTCGTCCTCGAGCTGCAGCAGACCCGACTCACACACGATTAAGCCTTTTACATCTCGGCTTATCTTATTGGTGACTATGACTAGAACATTAACGGAATTTCAACCTTTTATTCGAGATGCAGCAACTTGTCCTCCTGGCTCCCATGGAAAGGTCTGGAGTGTGTAGATCAGATCACACGAAGGCGTAGTTGTTAGTAGAAACAACCTGCAGGCTTGCATGCATCCAGCTATTGCTCCGCCGCCCATGGCGTGTAAGCCATGACCCAGTGGCTGCAGCAGCACGACGCTCATCTTGCCAGGGAGCCGGACATGCCCTGAATCAGCAGCAGGGGCAACTTCCTTGCATGCACGCCCATCCACGGAGACGCCATCCTGCAACTGTTGCTTGACCACCGCTCCCGGTGGTGGCGACACCCGCGCCGCTCGCACTTGACGCCGCACCAGGAACCCACGGGCCGCTGCCTGGAGTCGCACTGCCGCCTGCTCCTCCGATGGCATCTGCATGACAGGCCCGCCCGAAGGAATCGGTGGCTGAACCGGCGATGGATGAAGCCGGCACCACAGCCTATGCGCCAACAATCCGAGTTCTGGATCGGACCAGTCCTCGATTGGCTTTGGGGCAGATGGATCTGCCTGCGTCGCCGTCTTTGTCGTGGCTTGGACTGACCGCCGAAGTCTGGCCGCCAATTCTGCTTGTAATGATGACAGCGACATAGATTGATAGGCAGCAGAAGCCATGGGAAAGGACCCCTGACTCATGATACCAGATGTTATGGCCATGGTTTGGCCGGGGTAGGCAGAGGAGGGTCGAGGTCTATTTGCCTCGGCTGCTCATCGCTTGTTGGGAGTTGGGGGGGAGATTGGATTAATTCTTCTTCATTGATTGATTATCTGAATACACTGCCTCCCTTTATATAGAGGGGATGGCTTGACCCTTAAGTAAAGATCCAAACTAACTCTACTCTTATCTCTAATTGATCTTATCCAACAAACCCTATCCCATGCACTGTTCACGCGCTACAGTATCATGGGCCCAGACCTAGCTGGTCCCACTCCCATTACAACTTGTGACATGTGCATCCTGCAAAGACCGGAAACAAGTGCTCATTTAATTCTCAGATCTAATTTTGCGAAAGCATGCTGGGCCTCAATTGGCATCTCGGTTCCAACTACAAGAACTGTGCCTCAGATTTACAACAGGATGAGAAGACATCTTGGAGTTTCTTTCTTCATGGAGATTATCATTATCATGACCTGGAGCATTTGGACAACAAGGAATGATTGGATTTTTAATGACATAGACCCTTCAGTTGATAGATGCAGAGAAAAATTCTTTAAGGAATTCAGACTGCTCCTCTTAAGAGCAAAACCAACTCTCATCCCTGCCATGGAATCCTGGATTGCTTCCTTGTAACTTTTTCTCCGTAGTTTTTTCCTTTTCTTTCTGTTTTCTTCATTTCAAACTTTTGATTTGTATTATAAGCCTTTGGTTTTTTTAATATATTATATTCAGTAGGGACTTTGGTCCCTCCTGTTCTCTCAAAAAAAAATTCCTATCTGAAGTGGGTGCGCAAGGTGGGTACCCAATTTTTTCCAATTAGTCTGCAGAAGTGTGGAGTATTAAATTTAGAAAGTTGTTCGTTTACCTAATGGGTGATTGTTTCAAATTCAAGATAATTAGTCTGCAGAAGTTGTTAGTATATTAATCACTTTTGTTTACTTAGGAGTTAGGAGCCACATGCCCACATATCTTTCCACCATTATGTTCCACTCTAAAAAAAATATCAAATTTGCACATGTACCATTGAGTGCCTCGCGTCGTCGGGGATAAAAAGAGGGAAGAAGGGCTGTTTATCAAGATTCTTAGCACATCCGGGTTCTGTGCTCAAATTAGGCACAAACTGTTCACTGATGCCTTCTCTGACCATCACTAAGCTTAACTTATTGATCACTGCCGTACTCCCATCCGTCATCACACATCGGATCCAACGTGAAGATCTCTCGAGCCAGGCCGCCCCGACGATCGACGTACGCAAGTTCTTTGATCGATCACGGTTTGGTGTAGACGGCGACGTTCTTCCAGCGCGACTCCATGCGGCGCGACGGCTGGTGGTGCGACTGCTTGTACACGCCGAACTTGAAATAGTGCTCCTTCCCGCCGTGGCCGGCGGCGGTGAGCCTCCTCTCGCCGTCGACGAAGACGGTGACGTTCCCGGCGGCGACGTCGTGGACAACGTTGAGCCGGACCCACCTGTCGTAGACGCGGGGGGCGAGCACCTTGGTTAGCTCGTGGTAGTAGGTGAGCCGGCCGCCGTAGACGTGCAGCATCAGCGTCGTGGCGTGCGTCGCCGCGCCGAAGATCTGCATCACCGACGCCCCCGACGTGCCGGAGGGCACGAACATGTCGCCCTCGAACTGCCACACCCCCGAGCTGTAGACCTCCTGTACGTTCGATCTCCAAAAATTCTCAATCAATCAAATCTACATATGCAAATGCAAAGTTACTGAAAAGATTTACGAGAAACTGGTACTAATTAATTAGTATGTAGGATACTAAGAAATAATTTCTTTTTGCCGTTGACGAGGCGTTCGTTATACGTTGACTTTGATCTCGGTGCGGGCGCCGCCGGGGTGGGTGGGGCTGCCGGGCTTGTCGGTGGCGAAGACCCACATGCGGCGGACGCCGCCGGACTGCTGGTAGCGCTCGCTGAGGGGCACGTCGTAGGGCTTCTGCACCACGAACTGCGACTCTTTCAGTCTGACGCGGGTGAAACCTGCGGTCAGGTGAGCCGACGAGCGGCCGCCGGAGACGGCAGCAATGCATGGCAACGACCACAGCGTGATCGCCGCCGCCGCCGCCAGCAGCATGAGAGAGCACGAGGTGGAAGAACAAGAAGCAACCATGTTTGTAGACGGCACTAGTGATCGAGGAAAGCGTATGCCGCCGCCGCCATCTATTTAAGAGGCTCGGTTGCGTGGCCGGCCAGTGTGCAGTGGCGATGGTTACCACGGCGGCGGCGCTCGTCGCGTGCCTGGCGACGGGGGCGTACGGTGGCCGGCAGGCGGCGGCGCTCGTCGTGTGCGTACGTGGCGACGGAGACGTTGGACGGCGGGCGGGGGCGCCACACGCCAAGACACAGCAATCGACTGCCAAGTTTGGACGGAGGAGATCTCGAGAGGAGCACAGCGTCGAGGATCGATTCGTCCAACACTATGCTCTTGTTGACTGAAACCCTGACGATCACCAATTCATCAATCATCATGCTGAATGCTGTCACCTGTCAGTCAGAATCAGAATCAAACGCCGCGATCATTTTGTTTGGGTCATTAACTTTTTTTTAGCACTATCCGGGTCATTAACTGGGCCGGCTTGGGCCTGATCAACAGCTGGGCGGCCCACGAGTGCATATGACAATGCCGCTGGAAGCCCAATGCCTTTTGCACTTTCAGCCCAGTTTGCCGCCCCCACAGGATTACTTTACAAGCTCTTTATATGTTTCCAGATTTATTACAAACTATATATACATCAAGGGATCAATTAGGCCATGCGTTTTTCCATATTGATGAGCTCCGAATCAACTAGGCTGTATATAGATGTATATAAAAATATAATATGGAAAAGCTAAATGTTGCCTGGGTATTTTAGAGAGCTGCATCACCCGATTTCTGCACCGTCTAATCCTGCGTTTGACTCTTTTCTGTTCGTTGGATCTTCCCCCATCTGTCCAGCTCCTTTTTTTTGCTTGTGGGTCCACTCCATCCCTGGTCTGTCCGGCTCCTTTTTCTTTGCTTTGCTTCTGGCCCCACAGACCACTCGTCTATCTGGAGTCAAATTTTCCCCTTTGTTCGACGCCCTCTGTTTTGTAGCTGAGGTGAGGTGATTTTGACCCTCCATTTGATAATTTAGATCCTGTGTTCCCCTTTGGATTTGCACTTTGCTCGTCAAGGCAGTTTTTCTCTCTAGTAAAATCAGTTCACTTGTGTATCTTCCGCGTTAGTTTGCGGATTCATCGATTAGGGTTTGGAAATTTCATTATTCCTCGACTCCCCGTTTTGCATCAATTCATTTCGTTTCACCGTTGTTCCCCTCTGGCTAAAATCTCTTGTTGGTGCGCTTCTCCAAGAGGCCTCAAGATGAGGCAATTTGCCTCTTTGCCCCTTCGATTCATCCATTTCTTTTGCTATTTTGATCAACAATTTGTGGATGAACTGCATATTTCCTCTATTTGTTGGATTTCATTTTTCCTCTCATTTTTCGGTTCTCCTAGCGAGGTCTCGATAATCCCCCACCCCTTCCTCTCTCTTCGATTTTATCTAAGCACTCCACTACTGCTTGTTAGATTTTTTTTCCGGATTTCGTTTTTTCTTCTCTGTTTTCTGCTCTCCCATTAACATCCCAAAGTGAGTCGACTCGCCACCCCCCTCTTTCTATTTGATTCAGCTATGCCTGTTTCATGTGTGAATTTTGTTGAGCTGCTGATTTCGCCCCCTTATTTCGCTCAATTTTTGGTTCCCTCACAGTTTTCCCTCAATTGTCTAGGTTAAGTATGTGAAATTTCCTCTCTAGTTATCTCAAGTTAATTTGTCTTGCACTAATTCAAATCTGTGTTAGGAATTAATTTTAGGGTTTGTTTATAGGGATTTGTTCCCCTAGCATTGTAGATTGATTGAGGTTGGTTGCTTTTGTTCCTCATCACACTCTCTGATAGTATCATGTAGTTGTCATATTGTTTCAATATTAGTCTGGTTGTGGTTTTAGATGTAGAGTTCATTGCTCCAAGTTTATTATGTTGAATTTTTTTCATTCCAATTTGGTCTACAAATTGCATTGTCTGAGTAGGGATTATTCAATATTTAGGTGTTTTGGCTGTTATTATTTAATTCTGAATTACATGCTACATTCCAATATCGCAGTTTTAAGCTGTAGCTATTTATCGATGTGTAGCTGATATCACTGTGAATTATCTTGTGTTATTCAAACGGCCTATAAAAGGCGTAGAGGTATATATGATTGGAACTACAGTGATTTTGTTGAAGATCTGGATTCTAATAATTACAACAAAAACTTCTCTGAAGCTAAAGAAATTGACATTCCCCGTTTCTAGCCTACTCATAGTGTATAATTATCTATAACCTGTTCAACTTGGATGCATTGTATAAAGGCAAACACTTGTTTATAAACATGATCATTTCATATGACCTCCAAATATCAGAAAATTTATTGAAAGAATCTGATGAAGTTAATGAGGATATATTGGCCTGCGTTTTAAACGTGAATCTCATTTTGCAAAATTTTCTCTCATTTTGGCGCCTTCTTTTCAGCTATATTGGGATCGCCATGTCCAAGTGAATATGCATTTTAATGAATATAATATTGTGTTCCCACATGTTCCAGATCAACCCCTTGACAACAAATGTGTCCTATTTTTCTTGCATGTTAACTATTTTGACCATATTTTTCTTTCATGTTAACTATTTTGACCATAATATTAGTCTGATTAATATTACACCAACAATATCTTTAATTTACATTGCCACCATCACTATAAATTCTATAAGTTTGTCATGTAAAAGAGAGTCTGTTATTTTTTTTGGATTTCTGAAATTTGTCTTTGCATTTGAGGGGTTTACACTGTTTAAAAGAATCTGTGACTAACTATAGAAAATATTTGATAAGTTGTTCTCTTTTCTTATTCTATTTTTCATCTTTGTTTTAGTTTATTGTTTGAATGTTTCTTAATTTTTTTTTATTTTACATGTTATCCAAATCTAAATTTTATAGAGTCCATTCCGGAATCTATGCTATGATGTTCCTAGCGCAATGTGAGTCACCTAATATTTACATCACGGTAGCTTCAATTTACATCACCTCCGCCACTGTAAATTCTATAAATTTGTCATGTAAAAGAGAGGTTGTCATTTTTCTTATTTCTGAAATTTGTTTATGCATTTGAGGGGTTTCCACTGTTAAAAAGTTGTTATCTGAGTGACTATAGAAAATATTTGATTAGTTGTTATCTTTTTTTATTTTGTTCTTACATCTTTGTTTCAGTTTAGTGTTTGAATGTTTCTTAATCTTTTTTATTTTATATGTTATCAAAATGTAATTTTGATAGAGTCAACTCCAGAACCTATGTTATGATGTTCCTTGAGCAACTCAGCCATTTCGATTGTAGCATCATTTTTAGTTCATATGTCTTGCCCTCAATTGCAGGGAGACAATCAAGCTGCAGTACTTCCAATTTTTCAAGCAACTAGATGGAAAATTTAGCAATATACTCTATGTTATTTGCCCCATTTTGTAGCTGCCATTGATCAGCATTCGTTTTTCCCACTTCATCTTCTAATTAGGCATCACAGTGTTTGTTTAATGAATGGATTCGTATAGCTGGGCGCCCCTTGTGTAGTTGCGTGCTAGACTACTGGCTCTCGGTTACATTTGTGCAAATCAAAGGAGGTGTCGCTTATTTTATCGGACATGTAAATCTATCGGTAGCGCCTTTTACTTGTTTTAAGAGTACTAACCCTCCTCCCCAAATGATTTTTCTGCTCCTGGTTTAGACTTTTGTTTGTAGTGTATACTACTCATGGTTCACAGCTACAATACTCTTGTTTGATTTTCTTCTACTATTTCATATCACAGTTACCATTAATCATGTTCATTTCTCCTTATTTAGATTAGTGTTTTCATATGTATATATTTTCCATAAGCTTATCCTTGTAGGTTTGTATTTGTTGATATGACCTCACCTCTAATTGAAAATATGGTGCCAACGTCAATCGACAAAATAGGTTAAATTCATTTACACTTCAGTTGTATTTTATTTACATAAACAACATTATTGTCAATTATTATATTTACATGTGTAATTGGTGATTCTTTGTGCATATAAGGTGTATTTGTTCACTATATTGGTGCTGGTAGTTCATTTCTTATTAATGGATACTTAGTTTTGAAATTTCAAAGCTTACTAGCCTTTGATTTTGTAAATTTTGTTACAAAACATACTACTTGTTAGTTGGACACACTGTATGCTCCTGTTTTATTGTGTTTATGTGACTTATGCCCTGAACTAATTCCTGCAACATAATTGGTCTTCTTGTTCGTGCAACTGCAAGTATGGTGATTATTTGCATCAACTAAATATGCATGATTCATATACAATACAATTCAATCGCACTCCTTTACAAGGATAAAATTATTGTGATTTCTCCTATCTACGTGTAATTGATTATTCATATACTACAAGTATTTTTTTGTTACACTATAAAATTTATCTTAAGATATGACTTGGGAAGATTATGAAAACCTTGCCTTTTGAATTTAGATTCCATTCATACAGGGACTCACATGATGATATAATCTTGTGTCGTTCAGTTATAAATTTGCATGTTTGATCCCTTTATTATTGTTCAGTCATGTATAGTTATATATACAACATCTTGAACCCATAATTACAGTTATTGCGACACTGTCATTTATACCTAATGTGTAATTGTTTTATTATATCTTATATATTTTGGATTAATGATATTGACAGTTCTATTTATATTTTCTAATCCATATAATCTCTAATTCTCTAATCATTTGATTTGTGGTCGTATCATTGAATTGCTCAGTTGATGCCTGATTAGCTTTTCAGGTTGGCATACAAATGTTGTCTCATTCATTTTGATCAATATTAGGATAACATAAAATGTTATCGCAATATGTTCCTTGTTGGTTTCAAATGATAAGGGAAATATGAAGTTGCTTATATAATCTTGATGTAATTTTCCTTGTCAGGTCACATTTGCATATTGTCTTATGCATATTTACTGTAAGTTTTTAATCATCTATGAACGTAGTCACTTCATTTTCATTGATCATTTATCTTGTAGTGCATATGTTTGGACTAGAATTGCAGTTTTTATCTCTATCGCTTGATTACAGTCTGATGGTTATTCTTAGTTGATGTTGGAACACTGGATTTGCATCCTTTGTCTATTCATGTGATGTGGCCAATCGGAACACTCCAGATGTTCATGGCCAATCTGTTAAGTCTTACTCACTGCATCCCAAGGGATTGATTGTTTTTAAATGTAGGCATTGTATGATAAATAATTGGTATGCTTTCCCATCTCTTTCATAATTCAAACTAATTTGGTATACTTGATCATTTTTACATTTAATTAGTAACCAAGTTACAGTACACAACTTGCTGTAAATCTAATTAATATGTTTTGTAATTTTTATATATGAGTATATTTTTTAATTCTTTTGTTTTCATCTGAGGGGTTTCCACTAAAAAACATTTGTAGTTTGGGTAACTATAGCAAAATATTTGTGTAGTTGTTCATTTTACTAGTTCTTAGCCTTTTTTTATATATGTTTAACTATGCTCTACTGTTTTGTTTGCTCTTCAAAAGCGTCCTCCTTTACTATTGTTTTTCAATTTGTTATGTTTGACACAATCCTTATTCTAATAATTTTTTCATTTTCCATTTGCAGAACCATTTTTGCTAGGAGTTCCAATCAAACATGACAACATTTGCTACCTGGGTGTCAAAGATGGTCATCAGGACTGTCTAGTTCTTGCCCGATCTGCCACAAATAGCAACAAAAACAACAGATGGATGACTACAATCCGTGCTTTGGAGAGCTTGGTTGGCCACAACAATCTACTGCTGTTTATGGTTGTTGTTGATCCAATACACGGGTTTTCAAGTGGGTCTGAACGTGTCTAATCAAGATCAAATCAGGCAGCATCCGGATATGTTCATTTGAAGCCCTTCTATTATCTACTATAATATGTATATATATGTAATACATTCAGATGCCTATTCTCTGAATCTATATCTTGAACTCTGGACAATATATAATTAGTTTATTTTGTTTTGTTAATATGCAAAATAGCAAGATGTTGTATCTTTCTACAGTATGGAATGATGGTTTATGAACAACCTTAAGTATTGTTGGACTTTTATGAACCACTTTAAGTACCCCTTTAAGTATTGCAATAATGGTGCCTTCATCGTTGTGGTTCTCAGGAATTTGTGTTGTCACTGAAGTTTTGTTAAGATACATCATATTTTATCTCAGAAAAAATGCAGCACTGAATTTTATTTATCACCAAATTTTTACTGATGATGTTTACTTGTAGTTCTGTTGAGAACTAATGGTCATCATAATGGTTTGTATAGTTGCAGATACGAATTATTTTCCACCATCAGATGGAAATCCAATGGTCTTCAAATTCAGGTGATTGACCTTCTGCTAGCACCTGAATTTTTTCTGGGTGAAAAACAGCCGTTGCTGCAAACCGGATTGCCTGGGTGATGATTGGTAAAGAATTACCCAAGTAACAGTTAGACATTCCCTAATTATTTCATCAACGCACGGAGTGTCTATATATATATACATGAGGAGAGGGGTAGATAACCAACTATTTGTCCATTGATTGATCTCTCGGCTCCTGGCATTTTCCAGCCCTAAGATAGCAATCCATCCAACATGAGGAACACGATGACCGTGTTTTTGTTTCTTGTGCTCTTTCGATCTAACATTGCTGCCTGCCCAATGTAAGGGCAGCACATCACTAGTTCACCATTATGTTTTTTTTTCTTGTCATGATAACTTTTGACATGCAGTATTTTGAGTATGATATATCTGTTAATGACATACATATTGAGCTAATTTCGTTCTTACCGTCTTGTCCTGCCATAAACTTGCATCTTTTTTGAGATAATGGAAACAGTTCCGGCTTCATCCTCTTCTTCAGAAGAAAGAGGAATCTATCAATCCCAAATTGTTACAGATTGTAGTAGTACTTTTTTCCACCATGCCTTCTTGTCCTTAAGTTTGTGATAGATGTATATTGTGTATTGATGATGGATAGTGTTGGCAGGTCGTCCTCAGCGATTGGAGGCAGGAAATACTCTCGCTGCTGCTGATGCCAACAACAACTCCACATAGTTTGACGAGACCAAGATCTACGTGGTGCTTTGTTTAATTGGAACATGCGATTATTTTGGCCACGGCGTGGAAGCTTGCTTCTGCTGTGGGGATGGCGATCACAAGGAGAACTGCCATAGGACTATGGAAGAATGCAGGGCCAAGTGCCCCAAATTCCCACCGTCGTCGTCCCTTCAACCGCCAAGAGATTCAGTGACGTCAAACACTACGTACTACTGACTAGCGAATTGCTATGCATGCCTTTGATTTATTCGTGCTGTATTTTTTCTTGTTATCTTCGAGTCTTAATAATCTGCATTTTTAGTAATAATCCTTGTTTGTCAATCAAGGAGACCAACGTTCGCCATTTCTTAATTTCTGTATAAGTTTCAACTCTGATTTAGCTCCTCCTATATTCCTCTAGTTACATAAAAAAGAGTTTCATACAAAACTCTATTCTGTATCCTTCTTGAATTCTGGCTTCGAAAAAGACCAATGTTGCAAACTGTGGGCTATAGAATTTAGCCAAGTCCTTCTAAGAAAGCTATAAGAGCTATAGCGCAGCTATAACTAAAGCTATAAACTTTAGCGGTATGCGAAAAAACTAGCAAAATTTAGATCTAAACATCATTGATTTCATAAGTCCTAACTCATATTTCATATGTACATGTAGATATTAGTGAAAATATAAGAAAATAAGTCGCAATTCAGAAGATAAGTTATAAATCATAACTTGTAGTTCATAAATCACAAATATATAAGCTCGTAGCTCAATCATAGCAGTGTTAGTGATGCTAGGCTATTTAATTTAGCGGAGTTATTTCATACTATAACAAAGTTAGTGTCATTACTTGTAATATTTACAATATTATTACGGCATATGTTTCAAAAAGCTACAGCGAAGGTATATCCAAGTTATAGCGGGCCAACCATGAAAAAGACGCACTTGTGCAGCTGTGCTGTGTGTGAGAGAACGAGAGAGCATCCAACTTCTACTGGATCGCTCGCAAAAAAACAATGTGTCGGTAACAAAGAGTATAAAACCGGATATATGTGACCTATTTTAGATTGTTTTCTACTCTGAAACGGAGCAAATAATATCAGTTTTGTTCTATGGTTTTTGGAAAAAAGGGTTATAATTATTGTGTGGCCATATATCTAGTGCATGACTAGCGTTTGTATGTTTGTTCCAATCCACCTCAAGCCACGTGAAGATCGACAGCAACAATCACCGGAGATAAGAATAAAGCAACAAGAGGTATGCTGACAGTCCTTTTATTTTTCATTTCAAGGTTTATTCATTAAATAATTTGGGGATACACTGTAATTCTTTTTCCTTTACAAAAGGGAAATTAGATGATGATATAGCCTATATAAATGCACCCCTCTAATTAAGGATCATAATTATATTTTTTTCAATATGCAAGCTATCCACATCATTTGAAAAAAAAAAGATTACCTTGCAATCACCTTCTTTTCTAATTTCAAAGTCATCTTAAAATTTTGCTTAAGAAATTACCATAACAACCCGCGGGTATGACCTAGTAAAACATAAATGAGATTAGACCAGTCTTAGTGAAAGTTTAGTAAAAATTTTCATGATCATTAAAAAGTATGCTACATCAACATTTTTACTGATGTGACAAGGTCATCGTTAAGAAAAGGGGACGAGCGAGTTTCATCACGATGAAATTCAGCTCCTAACTTTTACATATTGGTAATCGTGCCATGAAACAACTTGATGAGATGGGTCTCAAAAACCTTCCACGTGTTGATCCAGAGGGTACAAAGATTGGACCACAGATAGACAAGAGCTTGATGACTTTGGGAGCCACACACGTCGCTCCCGGTTATTCAACGCAATTATACATGCAGAGAAAATTCAAGTAAGTACACATGATGGCTGATGAGCACCTCCCAGCACACGGGCCCCACCTCTCAGTCTCACAGAAAAGCAAACGAAGGTCCGGAAGGGACTTATTTGTACATACTCCAGTGACTCGTCAAATTAACACGTACGTACGTACGCGTGCACACAAGCAAGTAATAGACACAGGTGGTGCGCGACGGCGACGGTGGGGCCGCGCCGGAGTGCTCATCGCCGGCGCGGCGGCCGGCCGGCTGGTCGTCATGATCAGCCGAAGAGGTGGTGGTGCTTCTTCTCTCCGCTGGCCTCCTCGGCCTCCTTGTGGTCCTTCTTCTTCTCGTGGTGCTCGTGGAAGGCGTACCCGCCGGCGCCGACGGCCGCCGTGGCGGCGATCTCCTCCGTGATCTTGTGCCTGTGCGCGTGCTCCGGGTCCTTCTTCGCCTCGTGCTTCTCGTACTGCATGAACAGAGAATTTTCAGTTTAATTAATCCAGCAGATCGAGGAATAACAATAGCAATTTTTGTAGTTTAATTAATTCACGAGGAGGGAGGACGTACGAGTGCGAAGGCGCCGGCGGCGAGCGCGCCGGCCTCGCCGAGGTGCTGCTTGTGCTTGTGCTCCTTCTCCTCCTTCTTGTACTTCTCGTACTCGTTCTCGCCGGTGGTCACCACCTCGGCGGCCACGGTCTCCGAGTACCCGCCGCCGTACTCGCCGCCGGCCGGCTGGTCCTCGTCCTTCTTGTGGTGGAAGAAGTGGTGGTGCTTCTCCTCCGACATGGCTGCTAGCTCGTGTGGCTGCGTCACTGGGAGCTAGTAGTACTCGTACACTTGGCTAGATCTTGTCTGTGTGTGACAATAGGATGCTCGGCCACCGGGTTTTATAGGCGACGCCACGGTTTAGAATGGACGGTGTGATTTTTATTTATTTATTTGCAAGGAATAATGGCGGGTGGGATTAGGATTTTTTTGCGGGTAGGGACTAGGATTAACATGACTAATATTGAACATGTGATGATGAGTAGATGAAGGTGGTATTAACTCGAGTCACGAAAGCAGATGATGGGTATATTAGGAAGAGATGCATAGAATATACCAACCACATATGTAATTAAATATATGTTGTTTCGGTCAATAATACTAAATTATATATATTTTTAATAAAATCGGGCAGTTTATTTTAGTAGTTCAGAGGACAGGAATTTTTTCTTCTAATGTTCCCATCAGTGAATTAATCAAATCATTTAGAAGCTTCTTAAGTTCGTAATATCCGGGCCGCAGCGCGCTGGAGGAGGTTTGGAGCCCAAGGAGCAAATGGTGGAGGGGGCGCCACGTCATCGGGACGGTGCGTCCCAGCTCCCAACGACCTTGTTGCCGGACGCCCGGACCGATCGAGGAAGCATACTCCCACCGTCCCAAAATATTTGCATTTTTTGACTTCTCCACTTCACGTTTGACCGTTCGTCTTATTCAGAAAAATTATGAAATGTTATTTATTTTACTATGGCATGTTTTATCATCATATACATTTTAAGTATATCATAATTATTTTTATATTTTCACAAATTTTTTGAATAAGACGAATGGTCAAACGTGATCAATAAAAATCAAACGGTACAAATATTTTGGGACGGAGGGAGTATCCATTACCAAGCACTGAAGCACACAGCTTGGTTCGTCGCCACTTGTCAGGGGGAATATCAATTTTTTTTGTCGGCACATACTCTCTCCAGTTTGATAAATGAAATCATTTCAAATAAGGTTTGAAGTAAACATTAGGAATATATAAATCATAAATGACTTTTAAGTTATTGAGTTTGGAAATGTGAAAATTACATAAATAGATTTGTCTTGCAATAAAATACTTTATAAAAGTATTCGTATGTTAGTCATTGAGTCAGCGTATACGACCTGTGGCGAGCTAGTGCGGTGTATATATGTGGGCCCCGCGTTATCTTGGACGGTGCGTCCCAACGACCTTGTTGCCGGACTGATCGAGTAGCAAGCATGCCGCGTTACAGAGACAGAGCACACAGCTTGGTTAGTCGCCACTTGTCACAGAAAAAATATCTTTTTTTTTGTCGGCACATATATAGTACTAAGTTCGGTCTCAAAAGATCACTTATACCGCAACAAAAAATAATTTGACTTCCAATCCCATGAAGATGACTTAATCTCGTGACTTCTGTAAAATGGTTGGAGTGAAAACTATGTGACGACATAAAGTTAGTTTTGGAGGACAAATAATGTCGGCAACCACCGTAAAACCTAGCTTAGTGACGAAACCCCGGGTCACCAAGCACACGGATGCCTCATTAACTAAAAGGTCAGCAATTTGTTCAATGGATACAGCTTAATCTTTTGACAAAATGAATCATTGCCTACATCTGAAGCAATCGCCGTCCATTGGAGCTAGAAAAAATGGGGACCGGATCTGATGGAAAAAGAATATATATTTTTGTGCCACATCAAATAAATGAACTTTGATGATCGTGATGTGAAGAACGATTTGGAACCTCATGGAATTTTCTCATCCGCGAAATTTCCCTTTTTCATTTCTTTTTCTTTTTAGTTTGGTGAGACGATGCCACAAGCTGGCCATTTGGTTGTGCACATCAAAATCATCATTATCAGAGTTCATGTTTTTTGTTATGCATCTACCATATGTACTCATGTCTAGTAGATACATAGTAACAATTATAAATTTTGATTTGCCAAAACGACCTACAATTTGGAACGGAGAGAGTACGTGGTTTAGTGATTCTCTCACATGATTCAGCTAGGAGACATACATGCATGTGGTACGTAGCCTTTTACTCCAAGAGTTTGGCAAACCAACTTGGCAAAAATAGAAACTTGGCAAAACTCACCTCCCCGTGTGCATATATGCGCGCGCCGATCGTGGTTGCCATCGGTGTTTCGCTGTAGGTGGGAGGGTGAAAAAAGAATTAAAGAATAAAGAAGGATTCCTGATGTAAGTTTTCAAGAGGTGGAAGGGCATAAACATAATTTTGTTTCTCTAGGATTCCTGATGTAAATTAGATACGGGTTTGACAAGTGAATTATGCCAAATTGTTGGAGATGAACTCTTTTTTTTACTTGGCATATCTTTTTAGAAGTTGGCAAAACATAAGATTTGCAAAGTAAAATTTGGCAAACTCTTGGAGATGCTCTAATACCCTAATGCCATGGATATACGATGGATTGTAACCAAATTTTGGTGTACTCTCTCTGATTTAAATTGTAAGTCATTTTATTAGCTTCTCTAGATACATATATTTTCCTACGTTAATTATCTGTATAAATACATGTTAAAAGCTACGAGAATCTAGAAAAGACAAATTACGAGCTGCAATAATCTTGGGACGTAGGGGGGTAAAAATAATAGAATGGCATAGCGCATTCCATGGCCCTTATTAGCTCAAATCTCAAGTGCATTTCTTTTAGCTAGTAAAGATGAGCATGATGCAAATCGATCACAAGCTGCAAGTTGTCGGCCACTTGATCCAACGCACCAGAAATATCTTCCCCGGCCCAGACGGCCGATCCATACGAAGGCGACCCTTCTCCTATCATCATATCGCGCGCCGTGGTTGCTAGCTAACTCGATGTG
Source organism: Cenchrus fungigraminus (assembly GCA_036936925.1). Classification (NCBI taxonomy): domain Eukaryota; kingdom Viridiplantae; phylum Streptophyta; class Magnoliopsida; order Poales; family Poaceae; genus Cenchrus; species Cenchrus fungigraminus. The sequence goes on along the minus strand of CM072774.1, from coordinate 124,825,127 downwards.
TTCTTAATTCATCGATTGGGCATTGCATTGCAACCACAAATAATGAGGCTGCATGCACAGGTGAAGAAGGTTACCTGTGATCTGGGTCAGGTAACTTGTGGCCGGCTGTGCACGTAAATAATTGCACAAGTGGCTGACTACTTCAAGAAGATGTTTGTGCGTGTGACCGACGTGTGGGGTTGCTGGTAAGTGAGAGAAGCTTTCTCAAAAAGTCACAGCTGCTGCACCAAACGGTCTTCTACTTTTTTCACAGCAGGTTTTTCAAAAGTCACATCCCACAGCAGCTTTTTGTAAAAGCCACAGTAGTTAAACCAAACACACCCTTAGAATCACTTATAACCATGGTTAACTGTAAAGCATCGGAGGGTGCAGGTTATACTATTTTCTAGATTTTTTAAAGCAAAAAACGTGTGGGATTATATACTTTAACTAGAACTTCCCATTTTTCACCACTAAATTGTGGAGAGAAGCAATTCGATTGAAATAAAATGGACATTCAATATAATCCCAATCTAAACCAACAAAAGCTAGCTATCGTATTCCATTTGTGCTAGTTAATTATCCCCAAGAAGATTATATGGTCATTGTGCATGTGCATGCTTGGATCATCCAAAGCAAGAGGTAGATCCAAATGTTTCCGTGGAGCAATAATGCAGAGTACGCCGCGGCAACCACTCCATTATTGCTGTGTAATCGAGGGGGTTAGCCCTACATGTGTTTCCAAGCGTAATGGAGGGATTTAGATCAAGTGCGATCGATCCATATCTGCATCGCAGCAAAAGGCTGATGCGCACGGACGAATGGATGCCATGGCTGTGCAGCTCTGTACCTACTCCCTTGGGCTTGGGGCCTCTATTCCAAATATAAATCTAGCATCAACATGATGATATCTCATAGAGCACATTAATGTGTACTATCTGTAAAAAGAATAATAACATGAATATGTTTTAGCTAAATATTGTCAGAGGCTGGTTGCAAATTTAACTATTCATAATGTTTTATATGCATTCCTGTTCGTTGACTGGGAATTTTCCAAAGGCTTGGGAAAATACAGTGATTTCTGCAAATAATTTCTGCTGTTCGGCATGCATCATTTTTTTATGGTTGCATTATTGCATCACTCAACTCGCAAGCACGCAAAACCATCTCCAAGAGTTTCTAAGAATATGAAGATTTACAATTGTACTTAATTGTTTCTCCTAAAAATATGAAGATTTACAACTCTTAAAAAATATTGAAAGGAGTAAAGAAAACTATCTCCGAAAGTTTCTAATAATCAACTCCTAAAAACTTTATTCAAAAAAAAACTCCTAAAATATAAAAGACAATTTTTGCATCAGAAATCCTATACTATTTCTAAATTATCATAACCAATTTTATATATTCTTTCTCTCTTTTACATTTACATCAAAGACCTTTACCTACTCTTTATTCTTTCTATGCCCTAAAAGATTAGAAGGATGTATTAGGAGTTGTTGGAGAGAGATTTTTTTCTCGTCTTACTAAAAATTAACGATTAGGAAGGAATTTAGGATACTCTTGGAGATGCTCAAGCACTAGTTTTTTGTGTAATAGCTAATTACATTAAGGCATGGATCCTTATATTAAAGTTTAATACTTATCACATCAAATGTTATGATGCTAATTAGGAGGACTGACTATGAGCTAATTATAAAAGTAATTGCAGAAGTTCCAGATTAACTCAAAAAAAATTAAACCTAATTAATCTATCGTGAGTAATGGTTACTATAGCACCATATCGTACCGACCAAGCAAAATATTAGCCTGAAGGCGGGCAGGGGCATATGCCCCCTTAAGCTAGTTGAATTTCACTAAATAGTTCTAAATTCAGTTAAGTTTATAAAATTTAAGAATCATTGCTCCCTTCCAATAAGGAAATATTGTGTTTGGGGGGGGGGGACATTAACAAAACTCTCACCTCAACTGACATGTAAGACATGTCTGGGTCACTCACGATAGGTGACAGTGTCCCTTCCGATATATGGAGAGAGTCAAGAGCTGAGCAGCGAAGGGACTCCGCCGCTGATCAAGAAGGGACACCGAGCTCACGAGCGTTTAGTTGGGTCGCGCGATCAACCCCAGTGGCGCTTGTCTCACGCAACAACACCGACGCGACACACCTATGGGCAGTGGCATATCCAACATAAAGTTTAGGAGGGGCTGAACTATACATAATAGGAATGCCTAATACAATTAACATGGGCCCAATGACCTATGCTAGCTCGAAATCACCTTCTTCTACCTTAGGATGCAGCTCAAACTCTTCTTTCCATCACATCTATGATAAAAAAACTAGGAGGGACTGCATGGGGACTCCCTAGAGTTGGTGCTAGTAGGGCGCCTGGAGGTTGGAGCCCCCAAGGCCCCCCTCCCACCCCCCCCCCCCCCGCCCGCTGGCTCCGTCCCTGCCTATGGGGTCGATCGACACTGATGTTGGGGAGCCAATCAGGGTGTCATGACGAGGACCACGCCAGGCACGGATGATCTAGAGAATCCCGTGGGTAGGGTGGGGGTCTAGACATCCCAATGCAGAGGATTGCTTTAGTGAAAGGACCTTGTGATGCCTAGAGGGGGGTGAATAGGATCACTTCAAATTTCTGAAACAAATGCAGCAGTTAAAACACCTGTCGGTACTACCGACGCGGTGCCGAAACTACCGAGGGGTCGGTACTTCCGGAACCGGACCGGTACTACCGACAGTACAGAGAAGACTAAAACGAAATTTGAAATGTAAATTGATTCTAGCAATTCTACTTGAATCAAGAGTTTAGAATCGATGCTAAGAACCACCTGCAACCAAAGATATGAGATGGAACACAACCAATTTAGAGATCGGGCTCAAACAAGTTCTAGGGTTAGAGAGAAACAAAGAATTCAAGCAAGCAAATGGAGACACAAGAATTTAATCCGAAGTTCACTCCCACAAAGGAAGTTACGTCTCCGTTGAGGATCCCACAAAGGGAGGGCTATCACCAAGAGCCTCTTTTCCTCTTCCAATCCCCACAAAGGAAGATTGGTGCTCACTAAGAGTTCTCCACCAAGGAGAGGGTAATACAAACGATCCCGGGTGCTCCACACCAAGAGGGCACTCAACGGGAGACGCCTAACCGTCTAGAAGCAAGCTTCAAGAGTAACAAACATGAATCAATTGCCCGGAGATGCTTCAAGTACTCTTGAGATGGGGAGATTCGAAGGGGCTCTCAAAGCTTCTCTAATCCTCACTAGGAATCACTTCTCTACCCAAGCCCTAGCTCAAAGGAATCAAATCTTGGCTCTAGGAGGGAGGGGAGAAGTGGAGTGAATGCTCAAGTGAGGGTTTGTCCCGTGGTTGGTCAGCAATGAGTGAGGGAGGAGAAGAGGGGTATATATACCCAACCCTGAAAACTAGCCGTTACTGTGCAAAATCGGGATTTCTCGGTACTTCCGACACGGGGTCGGAACTACCGAGGGGTGCCGCAGAAACCCAACAGTGGAGGCATATCGGTAGTTCCGACCCAGGGTCGGTACTACCGAGCCCCTGGCTAAAACTCGCCAGTGAAGCCATATCGGTACTACCGACCTGGCGTCGGTACTACCGACAAAGGCTGAGATGTTGAGATAAGATAAGCAAATGTGCACGTGTCAACTCTAATCTCTTCTCACCCACTTAGGTCATCTCCTAAAGCACTTTTAGCATCTCTTGGCTATCAATTCGCATCCCCCTTTATAGTACGGTGTTTCCTATACTCAAATTCAAAATCAAAATTAAATTAAGCCTTGACTTGAGTTGAAAACGCCGAATTGGAGTTGGGGGCCTTCTTTTGGTCAAAACTATGATTTTCAATTACGTAAATCCTGCACACATCTTATTCAAATATTAAATACCACAAATTGTGTTTGTCACTATCACCAAAACAATTAGGGGCCAAGATGCACTTTCAATCTTCCCCTTTTTGGTGATTGATGACAACACAATTCGTTTTCAAATAAAGATGTGTGTATCCAACAATTTAAAGCAAAACTCCCCCTAAATGTGTGCTTGGTCTTTTATGGAGGCCTCAAATGCCTATCACACATTTAGAAGAAGCTTCACTCTCAATTTGCATACACAAGTGCATAAGTGTGATATAATAACTGTGATGCATATGACAAGATATTCAAACCAACAAAGTTAGAAATAACAACCACCAAGCATCACAAATATATAAACGAGGTTCCACACTAGCACGATTAAGTCTTACAAATTTAAAAGGTTCTAGGTTCACCATCCATCACACCACACAGATAGTTCATACAGGTCCACAACCTAAGATAGATAGATAAAAGAGCGAAGATACACACCACCCCCACATGGATAAATTGTGAGCTCACTCCCCCTTTGGCATCAAGCGCCAAAAAGAGGAGGCCCTTCAATTATCACTACCATGTGGAGAGTGGGCCGCCGGAGGAGAGTCGTCTTCTTCGGTCTCACCACCACCAAAGTCCTCATCGTCGATGTCGGCCGGAGGAGCTCCATACATCATGGATGTGTCGCCGTACACCTCCCAAGGATTGTAGAAGACCGGTGGAGGAGGGAAGTCCATGGGCTCGCGAACGGGAGAGTGCTCAATGTTGGCTTTAGTGAGTAGGTTCTTTTGGCGAGTCTCCAACTTGATGAGCTGCTCATCCACATACTGCCTGTGAGCACGAATCTCCTGTGCATTGTGCTTCCCAACATTGAAGCAAGCGAAGAGGCCTTGAGAAAGAAAGTTAAAGATACTCTTCTTCTTGCCGGGGGGGATGGTGCCTCTAGAAGATGATGGTCCACGAGAGGAGGATGGAGGCTCATAGGAGGATGGACCACCTGAGGAGGGTCCACCCGAGGAGGTAGCTCTAGGAGGGGCATGCTTACCCAACTTGAGAAGACGCTCAATGTTCCCCTTGTTTGGCTTGTACCAAGTGTGAGTCTTGTCGGTGAGAATGTCAACTCCGGTCACCTCATATATCATCTTGAAGATCCAAGGGGCATACTGACAACTCTTGTTAGCGGACACTGAGCACACAATGATCTCCTCCCATATGAAATCAAACACACTAAACTTTTCTTTGCCCGGTGCCATCCTCACAAGAATATCCTTGGCAATGTTGGAGATGTTGTAGTTGTCACCTATCTTAGGAGTGAGTGTATCGAAAGAGTTGGTTCAACATCCTATAGACAGGCTTCATACCATGAGTAGTACCAAACTCAACCTTGCCATAAGCGGTGTCGTACATGAATGCCATCTCACTATCAAGTGGGATTTCTCCTCCATGAAGCTTCTCACGACCAAGATTCTCCGCACTAAATCCAAGAATTTGAGCAAACCTCTCATATGAGACCGAGAGAGGCTTTCCTTGCAGGAGCCAATGAAAGGTCTTGGCTAAGCGCCGAACATAGAGATTGGCATAGAATTGGGCCACTACCTCCTCATTCCAATCACAATTCATAGCCATGATGGAGGTCATCCCTTTTGCATGACAAATATCTATGGCCTCATTGACGGCCGGGATGTTGAATGACCTCAAAGCTTCCCAATTGATGGACTTCATGTCAATAGTCATGTGCTCCTTGCATAAGATAATCGATTCATACCAATCGGCATTGAACTTGAGCCAAAAGCGGATATCTTCAAATTCCTTTTGCCATTGAGCCGGATCGGAGTACCTTTGCTTGTACACATAATGTGACCTACTCTTGTAGTCAACCATCTTCATGATTCCCATTGTAGTTGCCGGACGAGGAGGCACGGAGGGCCTAAGCACGAAACCCGCAAGAGAGTCCAAAGAGATATCTTCATAGTCATCATAATGATCATCCGGTTCATGAGCTTGCTTGGTACGTGCACGGTGACCTTGACTAGTCGAGCGACGAGGAGCAGCTGGAGGATTTGTACGGCCTCGACCACATGGGCGTTGAGCACCCGTGCCCACCTTCCTCTTCCTTTGAGCGAGAGGGACGTCATCCTCATCGGAGCCTTCTTGGATCACTTGCTTGCCGGCCCGACTCATCTGATAAGGTTTGAAAAGATTGCATAAGATGGATGTGAAGGATTGAAAAGGATTGGCTCAGTTCATGAGCTTCAGCACTTGTGACAGGCACCTGTCGGTACTACCGACATGGGGTCGGTACTACCGACGGGGTCTACAACAGTGCGAAAAATCCATGAACCGAGTGATTCAACCAACGAAACGCTACGAGATCATGGGCAAGTGTTCTAGGATGGATATAAAGATGATTCCCTAAAGCATTCCTCCTAGAAACAACGGCATTGAGAGATCGATTAGAGAGGATTTTGAATGCAATACCTTGAGCGTGCCCGCGCGAATCGAAGAACTCCCGGCGAGGATCGGATGTTCCGAAGGGTGGGGAATCCAATGGAGTGGCTAGTTTGAAGTTTTCACGGTTGGATTTTGAGTTCCCTTCACGGATTTGAGAGAGGAGAGGAGAGGGAGGCGGCAACAGTCTGAAAAAAAGAACCCTAGAACCTGTCTGGTTCAGGGGGTATTTATACCCCAGCGACGGTTATCGGTAGTACCGACAGGGCTCGGTACTACCGAGGGTCCAAGAAAATTGATCCAGAGAGTCCATATCGGTATTACCGACGGGGCGTCGGTTCTACCGAGGGTCATATCGGTAGTACCGACAGGGCACTGGTACTACCGCTGATTTTGCAGAATTCCAAATAGTAAGCTCTCATCGGTATTACCGGCCTCGTGTCGGTAGTACCGTGGTTTTTCGAAATTCCAACAGTGAGGGCTTATCGGTACTTCCGACCTTGTGTCGGTAGTACCGTGGATCTTAAGGATTTTGAAGATCAGATTGAGAGACTAGCTGAAATAGATAGAGGGAAAAAGCTATGGACATGTAGAGCAACTATAGGGCTTGGTGATTAGACACAATCAATCAATCAAAGCGATAATCACCAAACACTATGGGAAGAACCAAGTCTTGTAAGACACACACAAGGTGAAGAAAATAAAACATTTTTCTCTCTATCTAGGCATCAAACAATTTTGTGTGCAACAAGTCAAGCCAAGTTACGAGAATCCAAGATGTTTAGCACACTTCTCAAAGCACAAAACCTTTGCTCGTCTAGAGGCTTAGTGAAGATATCGGCAAGTTGCCTCTCGGTGCTCACATGACGTAGAGCAATATCTCCCTTAGCCTCATGATCCCTTAAGAAATGATGTCGAATATCTATGTGCTTTGTTCTAGAGTGTTGGACCGGATTGTTTGCTAGCTTGATGGCACTCTCATTGTCACACAAGAGTGGAATCTTACTAAACTCACAACCGTAATCACTCAACGTTTGCTTCATCCACAAGAGTTGTGCACAACAAGCACCGGCCGCCACATACTCGGCTTCGGCCGTGGACAAAGCAACTGAATTTTACTTCTTTGAGCTCCATGAAACCAAAGACCTACCAAGAAATTGGCAAGTCCCGGTAGTGCTCTTTCGATCTACTTTGCAACCGGCATAGTCCGAATCAGAATAGCCAAGTAAATCAAAAGTGGAGCCCTTGGGATACCACAAGCCAAGGTTAGGAGTGTGTACCAAATATCTAAAGATTCTCTTAACGGCCATTAGATGACACTCCTTAGGATTATCTTGAAATTTTGCACACATGCACACACTAAGCATTATATCGGGCCTAGATGCACAAAGGTAAAGGAGGAGCCAATCATGGAGCGAAATACCTTTTGGTCGACCGACTTCCCTTCTTCATTGAGATCAAGATGTCCATTTAATGTCATGGGAGTCTTGATGGGCTTGGAATCGGCCATATCAAACCTCTTGAGCATATCCTTCACATACTTGGTTTGACATAGAAAAGTCCCTTCCTTCAATTGCTTGATTTGAAATCCAAGGAAGAACTTCAATTCGCCTATCATAGACATCTCGAATCTCTTGGTCATGATCCTACTAAACTCTTCACAAAATTTATCATTAGTAGACCCAAAGATAATGTCATCAACATAAATTTGGCATACAAAGAAATCATTTCCATTTCTTTGAATGAAGAGAGTAGAATCGGCTTTGCCTATCTCAAAACCGTTCTTGAGAAGAAAATCCTTAAGGCATTCATACCATGCTCTAGGAGCTTGCTTGAGCCCATAGAGCGCCTTATGGAGCTTGTACACATGGTTGGGAAAGTTTGGATCTTCAAAACCCGGTGGTTGATCAACATATACTTCTTCTTGGAAAGGTCCATTCAAGAATGCACTCTTGACATCCATTTGATGAAGCTTGAAGTCATGATGAGTAGCATAGGCCAAAAGGATACGAATTGATTCAAGCCTTGCTACCGGTGCATAGGTCTCTCCAAAGTCCAAGCCTTCAACTTAAGTGTACCCTTTGCCAACTAGCCTTGCCTTGTTCTTCGTGACGACACCAAATTCATCTTGCTTGTTCCTAAAGACCCATTTGGTGCCGATCACATTTTGCTTTGGTCTTGGCACCAACTCCCAAACTTCATTTCTCTTGAAGTTGTTCAATTCTTCCTCCATGGCAATAATCCAATCCGGGTCCTCAAGAGCTTGTTCCACACTAAGAGGTTCCAAAGAAGAGACGAACGAGTAAAATGCACAAAAATTTGACAATCTTGAGCGAGTTGTTACCTCTCTTTGGATACTCCCAAGTATGTTGTCAACGGGATGATCCCGTTGAACCATTTGATGTACTCTTGGGTGTGGTGCTTGAGATTGATGTTGGATGGGTCCATCATCATCATCTTCAACTTGTGGAGCTTCTCCTTGAGCTTCACCACCTTGTTCTCCCCCTTGATCAAAGCCCCGTCCATGATTGTCACCATGAACTTGACTTTCCTCTTGATAAGCTTGAGAACTTGGTGGTTCCACTCTTGTAGATGATGGTGGATCTTGATTGGTTGTTTCACCCGGAGCTTGAACTTGAACCTCACGAGGCATAACTTCACCGGTCCCCATTCTAAAGATTGACACACTTGGGGGTTCTTCATCATCTACAAGGTTTTCACTAACTTGCTCTCGTTGAGAGCCGTTGGATTCATCAAATTTCACGTCTACCGTGGTCTCAACACAACCGGTGGTTTTGTTGAAAACACGATAGGCATGCTCGTTAGTTCCATAACCAATGAGAAAATCTTCATCAACCTTGGATGCAAACTTTGAGTGTTTGGGTTTCTTGTTAAGTATGAAACACTTACACCTAAAGACCCTAAATTAATGCACACTAGGCTTTTTACCAGTGATGATCTCATAGGGAGTCTTGTTCAAGTACTTGTGGAGGTAGAGGCGGTTGGCGGCATGGCATGCGGTGTTGATGGCTTCCGCCCAAAATGAGTCTGGAGTCTTGTATTCATCAAGCATTGTTCTTGCCGCTTCAATCAACGTACGGTTCTTCCTCTCAACGATCCCATTTTGTTGAGGTGTGTATGGGGCGGAAAGTTCATGCTTGATGCCTTCTTCATCTAGGAACTCCTCAACTTGAGTGTTTCTAAACTCCGAGCCGTTGTCACTCCTTATGTTCTTGACCTTGAGCTCGAACTCATTTTGAACTCTTCTAATGAACTTCTTCACAATTCCCTTTGCTTCACTTTTATCTTGCAAAAAGAATACCCAAGTGAAACGGGAAAAATCATCAACAATTACTAAACCATATTTGTTACCACCGATGCTTATGTAGGCAATAGGTCCAAACAAGTCCATGTGTAGTAGCTTCAATGGTCTTGATGTTGATAGGATGTTCTTGGCGGGATGATGCGCTCCAACTTGTTTTCCCACTTGACAAGCACTACATAACCTATCTTTCTCAAAAACAACATTTGTTACTCCTAGGATGTGCTCGTCCTTTTGAAGTTTGGCCAAGTTCCTCATGCCAACATGGGCTAGTCGGCGATGTCATAGCCAACCCATGTCGAATTTTGTCACTAAGCAAGCCTTAGGGTCCACCTTTACTTTTGTGAAGTCTACATAGTAAAGCTTTCCCCTTAGGTGACCCGCAAAGACAATAGAGGAATCCTCACTTCTAGAGACGGTCACACCCTCTTTGGTAAAGAGACAATTGTAGCCTTTCTCACAAAGTTGTGAAACCGACAACAAGTTGTACCCTAAACCTTGCACATGAAAAACATCTTCAATTGAATTTGTTATTGAGATAGCAATTTTACCTAGACGGATCACATCTCCTTGACCATTGTCTCCATAGATGATAGCTTCCGTAGGGTTGTCATAATGATCAAGGGATGCAAATAAGCCTTCATCTCCGGTCATATGATTAGTGGCACCACTATCAATCAACTATGCGCTTCCACCGGAGGAGTAGGCCTACAAAACAAGTTTAGGCTTTTGGTTTAGGTACCCAAAAGGATTTGGGTCCTTGGAGGTTAGAAACATAAACTTTTGGAACCCACACACTCTTCCTCATAGTCTTCTTTGTGTAGGCCCCAACATACTTGACCACCATTTTACCATTGTGGTCCAAGGTCACAACATAGTCACAAGTGTAGTTGGGAAAGGGCTTGTGTTCAACCACATTCTTCAATGCCTTTGATGGAGAATTAACCCCACCATTCCCTTTTGTGGAGTCCACAATCTTTAGCTTGTCCTTTGTTGTGGTGGGGGTGGTGACTCCATGGGCAATATCCATAATAGTATTGAGGTAGCCTCCCTTGTTCCACAAGGGGATCTCATGCCCTTTAACCACCACCCTACCATTGACCTTGTTGTTCTTGTAGTGCCCAAGTCCTTACTTGTCAACCACCTTAGGGATGGACTTGGCACCAATCTTACCTTGAGTGATCAACATGTTCAATCGGGCTATTTCTTTGTCTTTACTCTTGATTGTTTCCTCAAGCCTTGCATGGTTAGTCTTGAGAGCATTTATATCAACATTAGAGCAAATAGAACAACCTTTGCTAGTGGAGGTACTAGAGTCAAGTGTTGCCTTAGAATTGGCTTTGGTGCTTTCCCAAAGGGTACTATAGTTTGCCTCAAGATTTTTATGTTTATCCATCAAGCATGAAAAGCTTGATTGAAGCTCACTATGAGTAGCCTTTAGGGAAGCTAGAGATTCATTTGCCAAAGTGTAATCCTTTGACATCCTCTTGTTGGAGTCATTAGCCAAGGACAAGTCCGTGGTCAACTTCTCCACCTTAGCCTTTTCTTCAGCAAGGATTTTCTCTAGAGCAAGGTTTCTTTCCTTTTCATGGATAAGCAAGTCTTCTTCTCATGGAGAATCTCCTTCCTTTCCTCTAATTTGTCCAAAAGCTTTTTAATTTCTTTATGGCCCTTTTTACCAAATTGCTTTATCATGTTTGTCTCCATTTCTTTTTCCTCATCTAGGTTTTCTATGTCATTACTAGGTGTGGAAGATGATGAGGTGAGAGAGGATGAGGTGGTCGACTCTTGTACCTTACTCCCTCTTGCCATGAGACAAAAGTGAGAGTTGTCCTCATCGTCGGAGAAGTTGTTGAAGAGGTGTGGTGAAGATGCTCCTTGTGCCATGGCAAGTGTTGCCATGCCTTTCTTCTTTGGTGTTTCATCTTCATCACTTGAGTCCCATTGTTGACCCACGTGAGCACGCCTTTGGTACTTGTTCTTGTACTCTTTGCTCTTCTCCTTGTACTTCTTCTCTTCCTCATTCTTGTCCTTGCTCTTGTTCTTGGGGCACTCGGCGATGAAGTGTCCATACTCTCCACACTCATAGCATTTTCTTTGTGACTTCTTCTTTCTATCATCACCACCTTTCCTTGATGCCTTGGACTTCAAGAACTTCTTGTATTTTCTTATGGCAAAGGCGGTTTCTTCATCCATACTTCCTTCCTCACTTGAATCTTCATTCTTAGTCTTGGAAGTCTTCGGCTTCAATTCCACCACTTCACTAGAGCTAGCATTGAGGGCTAGACTCTTGTTCACCTTCAATGTAAGTGACTTCTCCACGTCTTGATCAACTAGCTCTTGATGCAAAATTTCACCAAGAAGTTGATTGGGAGTCATGTTGTGATAGTTCGGATCTCTTCTTATCATGGTTGCTAGGTTTGGATTCTTCGGTGTGAAGGTTCTTAGCAACTTCTTTGTGACCTTCTAATCATCCCAATCATTACTTCCTAGGGCTTTGATGTCCGAGACAAGAAGTATTAGTCTATCATACATTTCCCTCACGGTCTCTCCATCCTTCATGACGAAAAGCTCAAGCTCTCCGTGAATCAAGTCGATCTTGCCTCTTCTCACTTGATCGGTACCCTCATGTGCCTCCTTGAGTGTGTCCCAAATCACCTTGGCAATTTGGATGTTCCGGACTTTGTTGAACTCTTGAGCACACAAGGATCCCGTGATTACTCTTGTTGCTTGCACGTTGCGGTGGAGGTCTTGCTCATGCTCAAGTGTGGGAGCTTCTCCTTCGGCGGGGATTGTCACACCTACAACCACAATCTTCCAAAGAGAAGAGTGAAGCCCGTAGAGGTGCATTTGCATATCATAAGCCCATTTGGGATAGTCTTTCCCATCGAAGTGGGGAGGCTTTCCCAAATGTACGGAATAAAACTTTCCGTTAGGATTGTTGCCCGTAGGTTGTCCGTAGTGGAATGGCACTTCATAGTAGCCGGAGTGGGAATGCTTTGCTTGCTCCTTCTTGATCATCTTCTTGAGGAGCTTCTTGGCCATCTTCTTGGCCTTCTTCTTCTTCTTGGCTTTTCTTCTCTTCTTCGCCGCCTTCCTTGCCGCATCATCATCGTCCTTGACGTCTTCATCACTTGAGTCGGAGTCGGAGTCCGAGTCGGAGTCGGATGAAGAGTCATCGGAGCTTTCTCCGTTGGAACGGCTTGGGGCCTTCCTGGTGACGTCTTGGGCTACCTTAAGCTCTTTCTCTTGAGCTTCCTTGGCGGCGATTTCTTCAGCGGATTGGTTGTCTCCGCTCCCCGACATCTTGATCCCTTAGCGGTTAAGCCTAAATCAAGGGATTAGGCTCTGATACCAATTGAAAGGACCTTGTGATGCCTAGAGGGGGAGTGAATAGGATCACTTCAAATTTCTGAAACAAATGCAGCGGTTAAAACACCTGTCGGTACTACCGACGCGGTGCCGGAACTACCGAGGGGTCGGTACTTCCGGTACCGGACCGGTACTACCGACAGTACAGAGAAGACTAAAACGAAATTTGAAATGTAAATTGATTCTAGCAATTCTACTTGAATCAAGAGTTTAGAATCGATGCTAAGAACCACCTGCAACCAAAGATATGAGATGGAACACAACCAATTTAGAGATCGGGCTCAAACAAGTTCTAGGGTTAGAGAGAAACAAAAAATTCAAGCAAGCAAATGGAGACACAAGAATTTAATCCGAAGTTCACTCCCACAAAGGAAGCTACGTCTCCGTTAAGGATCTCACAAAGGGAGGGCTATCACCAAGAGCCTTTTTTCCTCTTCCAATCCCCACAAAGGAAGATTGGTGCTCACTAAGAGTTCTCCACCAAGGAGAGGGTAATACAAACGATCCCGGGTGCTCCACACCAAGAGGGCACTCAACGGGAGACGCCTAACCGTCTAGAAGCAAGCTTCAAGAGTAACAAACACGAATCAATTGCCCGGAGATGCTTCAAGTACTCTTGAGATGGGGAGATTCGAAGGGGCTCTCAAAGCTTCTCTAATCCTCACTAGGAATCACTTCTCTACCCAAGTCCTAGCTCAAAGGAATCAAATCTTGGCTCTAGGAGGGAGGGGAGAAGTGGAGTGAATGCTCAAGTGAGGGTTTGTCCCGTGGTTGGTCAGCAATGAGTGAGGGAGGAGAAGAGGGGTATATATACCCAACCCTGAAAACTAGCTGTTACTGTGCAAAATCGGGATTTCTCGGTACTTCCGACACGGGGTCGGAACTACCGAGGGGTGCCGCAGAAACCCAACAGTGGAGGCATATCGGTAGTTCCGACCCAGGGTCGGTACTACCGAGCCCCTGGCTAAAACTCGCCAGTGAAACCATATCGGTACTACCGACCTGGCGTCGGTACTACCAACAAAGGCTGAGAAGTTGAGATAAGATAAGCAAATGTGCACGTGTCAACTCTAATCTCTTCTCACCCACTTAGGTCATCTCCTAAAGCACTTTTAGCATATCTTGGCTATCAATTCGCATCCCCCTTTATAGTACGGTGTTTTCTATACTCAAATTCAAAATCAAAATTAAATTAAGCCTTGACTTGAGTTGAAAACGCCGAATTGGAGTTGGGGGCCTTCTTTTGGTCAAAACCATGATTTTCAATTACGTAAATCCTGCACACATCTTATTTAAATATTAAATACCACAAATTGTGTTTGTCACTATCACCAAAACAATTAGGGGCCAAGATGCACTTTCATTTAGCTCCGCCGTGGAGAACGTAATAGGGCGGTGTTTCCAACGAACTTCCTCTGAACCTCAACAACAACAACTTGAACAATTTTTTTTTAATTAGAAAGGGAGAACGAAAATATCAAAGTAGGAAGGGATAGAAAAGGGTGATACTGAAGATCGACTTTGAAAATACATACGATAGTATCAATTGAGATTTTGTGGAACTATGTCTTGGCGATTTTTTTTTACTTTACTGTTCACAACTTTGGCCGCTAATTAGAGGTATTAAATAAAGACAGTTTATAAAACTACCTTCACAACCCCCTGGTTCATGAGATGAATCTAATGAGGCCTTTGAACGCACGATTAGAGGACGGTTACTATAGCATTACGTAGCAAATCATGGATTAATCAGACTCATTAGATTCGTCGCGCAAAATTGCATTCACATATGAAAATGTTTTGTAAATAGACTTTATTTAGTATTTCATGCATGCAAAAATCTTTTTGCGAATTTTTTCTTACCTTTGAACCAAACACGCGTGGAGAAAAGTGGACCATATTCGTGTAGTACTTATGCCAAGTTAACTTGAGCCTGAGTTAACAACTTCCCCCACAAGAAACTTTACCCGTTGTGCATGCTAAAAAGTAATGAGAACGGCGAAGAATATTATTTCGCGGGTTCACTCGGAGTTTTATTTTGTTCATTGAATGGAATGTTAGGCCTATTATATAAGATATAAATGATGATGCAGTAAAGTTTTATGAACATATGTTCGGCAAAAAAAAATTTAGAACGGATGCCGCATACTGGTATGTGCCAAGTAGCTGTGACAGAACCGCCCAAAATAATTCCGTATTATCACCTAAGCCGGTCCACGTGGCCATTAAGTAATAATAAAGAACTATTATGTCGCCTCTGCCGGGGCATGCCCGGTAAATCACTTACACAGGATCGAATTATGCGCTAAGCCCACACGAAGGCGGAACCAGAGTACAACATTACATTACATAAAAGTTCACGAGTACTTAAAATTACAAACCAGGTTTTGAGTACATAAAAGTAAACATGGTTCAGAGTTTAGACAGCATAAATTAAACTAAACGCATGATACACACAGGAGGTCATCCATGCATATCACTCCTCATCATCGTTCTCCCATTCAAGTTGCCAACCATCTGGAATAGAACCAGGCCAGATGGGATTACCTGAAAACAACAACAAAAGCAAGGCTGAGTATACTAATACTCAGCAAGACTTACCCGACAAAATAAAAGACACAGCTAGACATGCAAGGTTTTTTGGCTGGTGGGTTTGTTTTGCCAAAAGCAACTAAGAGTTGATCCTTACTTTCAAATTTTAGCTCAAGTTCTAGTATGTTAACCATTTTAGGTAAGCACCTAGCTAAGCAAGCATGGTTGTACAAACAAGATTAATCAGACATCAATATTAATCCAAAATGTTTCATAAATAAATATGGGGTAGCTAGTGGTCAAGCCGACTCAGATAACGGCGAGTGACCGACGATCGATCGATTTATATCCTTGCAAGGTAAACCCAAGATACACGGAGGAAGGTAGACCCCAAAGAATCCAAAGAAAAGCAAATACGGGGTCTACCCCGACCAGGCGGTTCCCGTCACTCCCCAGATTAGGAAAAGATGCCACAGTCCTAAGTACAAGGTTACTGAAACGCCCTCACACGGCACGCCCATACTCACACTTGCACTACCGGAATCAAACCGGGAGACGTATCTCAAGATTAGTAGCGATAAAATTCCCGCACTGGTTCATTAGGTACTAGGCTTACCGGTCCCATTCCCGACAAGCACTTGGTACGTTCAATAGCTTAGACCAGCACCATGCTACTCGGTCGAGACCGAACCCATTGCTCTTACCACATGAGCGAGTCAATTTAACGAACTTATGATTCCAACATAAGTATCATATATCTCGCGAGCAATGAGTCATTACTCGACTTCTACCGTATCCTTAGAGCATGGCACTAGCGTTCCTGACATACTAGTAAAAGAGCATAGGAGTCCTAAGGATCATGCATCTAGGTTTCAAAACAACTCCTGAAACTTAAATGCACGTAACATAATATAAATACGAAAATAAATTGCAAGCTAGGAAATTGGGTTAATGCAACCGGTGCTTGGCTTCCTCTACACTAGCAACAGCCTTGGGCACTTCTGGACTTTGGTCCAGGTCTTGCTGCACACTAGACTGGTTCACCTCTCCGCTAGCTGCTCCCTCCTCCTCCTGAGTGAGCGTGTATGTCCCGTCTGGTAAATCTACACGTCACATGCATATGCATTAGATTAAGGTGAGGGTGGGAGAATTACCACCAACCCAACTCTTGTTGGCCATATTCATCTAAACAATATTATTTTCTCACAAAAAATTATTAGGGTGGTGTGATGATGAACTAAACACTATTTTGATGGTGATTGTGTACATATTTAAGCAAATTAGAGTATTTGACTTCACAAAATAGCAAGGGAGTGTGATTGAAAATTAAAAAACAGAAACATGACATGTTTTCAGAATTTAACACCTTAATTGCCCTTTCTTTACTTAATTAATTAAAACAAGCCTTACAACCATAAATCCATATTAAATCAAAAACACCTCAAATGAGCCTAAGCTTTTGCACATAGCAACATATGCTTATTTTAAGCTCACAAACCAAAATTTAGTTTAAGATCATTTATAAATTAATTTATACAAAAAGACAAATTTTAGCCTAGTAAAACACCATTAATTCATATGAAAAGATTTACTAAACTTTTTGATCTCAACTTTCTCTTACAAGTCATACATGTCAAATCTAAGTCTCTGGCCAAAGCATAGGTGCAGATTCAAATTATTTTTGAAAATTTGAATTTAAACTCCTACACAAGATTAAATCCAAATCACCTATTAAACAATTTCCTAAAATCATATCCACTCTACCAGAGGTACTAATCATCAAAGCAAAGCCCTAGGGTGCATATGTGCTTAAAGAAAAGTTTACTAAAGGGGTTATAAAAAGCATCAAGTTTAATCTAGCATAAAGCTTACATAAATCATAATTAAAGTTCTACACATCAAACTCATTCCAACTTTGGTCACAGATCTAAACATGATATAAAGAGCAACATATCCAAAATTCAACTTCATAGCATGTGTATATTTTAAACTACACTAAAAACACCTCAAACTGAGTTTGAATTTTTAATTCAAAAACTACACAGAAAAACCCTATACAACTTTTGTAGAAATGGTAGAGTTCTTCACCATGAACCCAACAAAATTAGATTTATATTTTTCTAAATTTTTTATGATTTTTGGTGGATTTTCAAAGTTTCAGCTAAAACCTAAAACAGCTTTTACACTCGGGCCCTTGGATTAATTTTTCAAAATTACGAACAGGTCCTTGCTTTACAGAAAACTCCCTAGAATTTAATCAATCGCCACACATATACCCTCACCGGCGCAGGGGAGCACGCCGGCGGCCGTGGGGTGCCGGACTTGGCCGGAGGAGGGGCCTGGAGTCCCTAGGGAACCCACCTGCTTCGATTGGTGGAGGGAGTCCGGTCGGGGAAGTCGCCGGCGAGCGCGAATTCCAGGCGGCGGCGACGGAGGAAGGTGTGGGAGGGCCTAAGGGAGGAGGAGGAGTGGTTGGGCGGCGGTGGTTTGGCGCGGGAAGCGGGGTTCTGCGGCGGCGGCGGCTATGGCGGCCGGTGGAACGGGAGGGCGACGACGGCGGCGTTACGGCTCGGGTTTACGCGCGAGACGCGAGCGTTTCGACACGGGCGAGGCAGGGGGGCGTGCCTTAAGGCACGGTGCAGCCAGCTGGCCTGTCTTGCATGCCGTGTGCGCTTCACGGCACGCCGCGCGGCGCGTGGCCTGGCAGGCCCACAGCCAAGCCGCGGCGACGTCCCTAGGCGCGGCGTACGGTGCCCTGGGCGTGCGGAGTCTCCAGGGCGTGCGCGTGGTCTAGGGCGACGGACGCGAGGCGTCCGTACGCCGGACCTGCGCGTGCGCGGCACGTGGCCGGCGCGGGCGGCATCACGCTCTGGAGCGCGGGAGCGCGAGTGTGCCGGTGCAGATCCTGTTTTGATTTGGTTTAGCCCTGTTCAAAAATGTGAAACTCCAAAAAGTGGCAACTAAGTTGAAAATCTCCAAAAATAAAAGTTGTAGAGGAGCTATAGACCTGCAACTTTCGCAAAGGGCGACCTATGTTTTGATCAACAGATTTGCAGGAAAAACGTGTTGAACTTTCAGGAAATATCGGCCCCGGTTTACTGTGCGCAGAAACTTCAACTCAAATTTAAGCGGCTTTGCACTCAAAATTGGAATGTCTACCAATTATGAAAAATGTGTTCCCGGAAATAACGAAGAACTTTTATATTGGCCGAATTTGAAGTTCTATAGAAATTTTTGGAGAACGCGCAAGAAAACCATTTCAGCCTTTTTGAGATATAGGGTTTTGACCAACAATTGAGGGTTTGACCAAGGGTTTTTGTGTAAAAGTGTGTGAGATCAAGTCAAACATGCTTAGGAGCTAATTAATTTTGATTATCACAGCTAAGTAATGTCATTAGCGCAAATAAACATCAGGAATGTTACAGTAGGCCGATTAACTCCTCGATATGTCGTGAAGCTGTAAACTGATATTTTTGAGATCTAAATGGAACAAGTTTACATGACCCACTATTTGTTTGAAATTGAGAAAAGTACAACTTCATAAAAAAAATCCAGCATTTTTTTAAATATTGCATTGCATCACTCCACTCACAAACCAGGCCGAAATGGCACGGAGTACACAGCCCATGGAAGAACTGCTTCTCACTTCTCCAGCCCAACGTCACTCGCCGGTCTTCCCCTTCCGTGCTCGTTGGCGATGCCACCAAACTGAGCAGAGAACGCAGGCAGCGAGGCAGGGGATCATCAGTGCTGCGGGGATCTCCTCTCCACCCAGCTCCTGCCAATTGAATCCGCCGGTGCCGCCTCCGCTCGACTCGGTCGGCCTCGATCAAGTCTTGCTCGAGGCCTCGGCGCGGCGCTCCGGCACTGCCATGAGAGGATGACGCCCGCGCAGGATCCGTTCTACATCGTCAAGGACGAGATCCAGGATTCGGTGAGCCGCTGGCCTCCCGCCCGCCCCCACATTGCTCCTCGATCCGTCGTTTGTTTCGTTGCTTACATCCGCGAGAGCCTTGTTTCGTGCCCATTCGTCCGCATCGTGTGTAGGTCGTCGCAGGAAGCCAGGAAGAGTACCTGGCGCTATTTCTTGGGTTATATTTTTGGCCGGGAGTCCAGAGTTATGTATTCTGATGCGCCGCTTGAGGGAGTATTATGAGAAATGTACCGCCTTTTTGGTCGATGCGTGCAGTTATATCCGGCTGGTTGTGAATCTGAAGAGCCAAGCACCATTTGTTAAGCTTACATGCCTTCTGTCTGTTTCATGTGTTCTTGTGATCTTGTCTGCTTAAATGACAATTAGTGGTTCAGCAGATGTAGGTCATTTGATGTTGCCATGGGGGATTGGATCTCAGTTGCCAGAGTTTGCAGCTCTGGTTCGATTTCTCAGGTTGTTCTGTTTCATTACTGTACATGTTTGCAAGGTAGTTGCACTGGATGTAATGTAGTAGGCGAGTAAATCACAACAGTACACGAATCTGGGCAGCTGCTTTTCTTGAGTGTGAATGGTGAAGTACCAACAGTACATGTTGATGCAGTAATGCTGTGCAGTGTTGTTGATGGCTACCATTCTTCTGCAGGGGAGATTGTTTATGATGTCTGATTATAACCTGTATTGGTACCATTTGGAGCTGTTCAATGTAGCCTAAGTATTAATGTATGAATCTGCATTCTATTCTACTCGCAGACGTTTAGGCTGATTATACCCAAGAAAATATTTGAATCATCAGCTTTCGCCAATCCATTCAGTCAGTTGCATTACCAGTCAGATTTCCATTCTTCGGATCAGCACATTTTCTGACACTTTTATAGTTTTATGATGCACATAGCTAAACTTTTCTTCTTTACTTGTTATATAGATTGACAAAGTGCAAGATACTTTCAACCAATGGAAGCAGACGCCTGAAAATACTGGAGAGTATGTGCATCTGACCAAAGAACTATTAGCCAGCTGTGAAAGTATCCAATGGCAGGTGTGTTGAATTGCCCAAGAATTTGTATTAATACCATTGTAATTTCAAATCCATGCTATCCAGGAAGGATTTCATCTTAGATTTTTCCTTTACATACTTGCCATACTTAAGGCAGTAACATTCACTCATGTTATGCTTAGTACCAGATTGCCAGATTGGTTATGTAGATTACAATGTACTTTTGTCATGCTGCTGTGATTCATGAACTTACTTGTTGCCTTCCATTTATCCTTCAATAAGGTGGATGAATTAGAGAAGGCAATTTCAGTTGCTGAGAGGGATCCAGCATACTATGGACTTAATGATGCTGAAATCAGGAGAAGAAGGAGCTGGACTAGCAGTGCACGTAACCAGGTACTTTTCACAGGATACTTCTCAGTGTTGCAAGCATGTTTAAACCATAATTTTACCGCAATAGTGTATCCAAGACATCTCATGAGGTTGCACATGACATAAGGTGCTCTCTTTAAGGCGGAATGTTGAAGCTGGAAGGCAAAAGACTTTGTTTGGACATTCAAACAACCCCTCTGAATCCATCAGATCCAAGAAGCACATTTCACAAGACAATGATGAATTCATTGCTTCAGAATCTGATCAGCAGACGCTCCTGATAAAGTAACCGTTAAATTAGCTTGTTGTCTTGCTGTATGTACATCATTCAACCAAAAAAAGACTAACCTTAACATAGATAGAAAAATAATGGATGTACTGAATGTCATCATCAAACGAACACTGCTGATGCTTTGATCTAATGATACTTGTATGTACGTCTTGAACAGGCGCCAAGATGAGGAGTTGGATGCACTTAGTGCTAGTGTCCAGCGAATTGGCGGCGTAGGTCTAACTATACATGATGAGCTTGTTGGGCAGGTAAATCCCTTGTATGTATAAAATTCTCACCTTCCTCCCTTCCTTTTCTCATACAGCAGAGCATATTCTACTGTATTATGTCATCAAAATTTGAAACCCTTCCTCATGCCAATATGTACGTCTGTCTCACATTGTTCAGGAGAAGCTTTTGGGTGAGCTGAGCCTCGATATGGAAACTACTTCAAATCGGCTTGACTTTGTGCAGGTGTGCTTTGTATCTTCTGCTCCATCTACCATCTCAATACATTTTGTCAGGAGCCTTCTTCATCCCTTTAAATTTCTGAACAGTTCAACATGCATCTCATGAAATTGCATTTATGCTAAGGTAGTATCCGCTAGGGATTGTAAAATAGGAGAATACACTTCACCTGGTTTCCATTGACCTGTGTTCATTTCAACAGTCTAAAACTATCCCTTTTTGTTTGTACACAGAAAAGAGTTGCTATGGTCATGAAGAAAGCCAGCTTGAAGGGGCAGATCATGATGATCGCGTTCCTCGTGATACTTTTTGTCATTCTTTTCGTTTTGGTATTTTTGACTTGAGATATCGGTATGATCTGTGTGTAATTTTGTACATGTCGAGCTCAGAACGATGCTGGAGGAGCAGGATTTGAGCCATTCATACAAGTGTAGACAGTACATAAGCACATGTTTGTAAGATTACATTGATGGCTTTGCCCTTGTAAAACATTTTTTTTGTAAGCTTCATTACTTCAGCTAAAGATAAAGAAATGACTCCAGAAGCTTCTTGTGCTCCTGTATATTGTATCAGCTACGTTAATTTCTCTGTCGTCGTTCACACTACAAAAGGCGAGCAGTACGTTCCCTCATGTCAAAGAATCTGCGACCCTACAAAGAACCCAGGTGTTTTTAATGAAGTTTTATGACACTACTAGCAATTAATGAAGTTTTATGACACTACTAGCAAAATGTGCGTGCCCGCATCTAAAAATCACAATAACAAAAAATACTATTTTTATAATACCGCACATGTCTAACAAAATCAAGACGACAACGATAGTGTGGAGGTGAGGAGAAATCAGCAGCTACCTCTCGCGGTTGGGGAAACACGGTGTCACAGAATCGCTAACGGCAACATACATTGACGCGTGTTGGAAAGCAATGGAACATAGTGATGCGTGGTTAATGCAAACCCATATTGTCGTGTGGTTTGTAGATCATAATCATCCATATTGACATGTGATAATGGTAATGTCGTAAACGCAACTGCGTCACCGAGGCTGCCGACTTTGATTGCTAAGCCTTTCAAAAAACACAACGTGATTTGGTTACTAATTATTCCCCCAAAATCCCTTCCAAAAAAGCACGCCACGCTGTTTGTATCCCTTTTTAAAACACAACGTGATTTGATTACCAATTATTCAAACACAACGTGATTTGGCTTACCAATTATTCAACGGTTGACAAAAGGGGCGGTTTGAACTATATAAAACAATTTGTAGAACAAAATTGAGGGGGAGACTGAAAGGATCTTGATGTCGTCTAGAGGGGGGGTGAATAGACGAATCTGCACTTATTAAAAACTTCAACCCTCTGTTAGTACTAAAACCGGTCAGACCGGTTTCCAAAACCGGTCAGACCGGTTTTGCTAGGCAGCAAACCAACAAACAAGTATATGCCCTCTACGAGTTCTAGCACAAACCAAACTTGGTGTAGGACTTCCACAGGTGTTTCCAAGAGTATCAATGAAGTCCCTGCACACAGCAAATGCACACCAAAGTAGATCGAAGCGGAAGCACAAGGTATATGCTAGAGATAGAGATAAAACAAGAAGCAAGATATATATGAAGTAAATGCACAAGAGACACAAAGATTTATCCCGTGGTTCGGCTCACCACTAAGGTTAGCCTACCTCCACGTTGTTGAGGTATCCACACAAGGATAGGCTCGCCACACAAGGCTTGCCCTTGACCTCGGTCTCAAGTCAAGAGAATGAACCCTTGAGATGAGAAGGTTTCCACTAGAATCACAGGGGTAATACAAACTTCTTGGAGCTTCCACAATCTCGGATTGGAGAGCTTCCAAGTGACTTCTAGCCGTCTAGGAGCAAAGCTCCAAGAGTAAAAGATGCTTCAAAGGATCTTCAACGAAATCAGCAAGTGCTCAAGTGTGGGATGCTCACAAGGCTTCTCAGAGCTCTCTAAAGCTTTCACACAAGTCACTCTCTCAACCCAACACAAGAATAGGGCACTAAAGGCTTGAATCTCACTTAGAGAGGTTAGGGAGAGCTTAGCTGGGGTTCAAGAAGGTATAGGAGGCGCAGGGAACCAGCAGCCCCTCAAGGAGGAGCTCATGGGTATAAATACCCATCCTCCCAAAAACTAGCTGTTAGTCTGTCAGACAAAACCGGTCAGACCGGTTTGCCAAACCGGTCAGACCGGTTTTCAAACCAACTAGCCGTTGGACGGTGTCAGTGCCCAAACCGGTCAGACCGGTTTTCCAAACCGGTCAGACCGGTTTGGGCCAGAGAGCCCTACTAAGGTTTGATCTCACGGGTTAGACTCTCATGGGTTTACTTGAGCACTTTTTGATATTTGTTGTCCAACCATTGATTCATCCCTCTTGATAGTACGGCATACCTAAACTAAAGATAAAAGATAAACCCTAATTAATCCACTTGAGCTTGAACCACCAAGGTACGCCGGTAGATGATCTTCAATGATTCGAGGGCTTCCAATGTTGTATACCAACTGAGCACATGTTATAGATGAATAAATATATGCATGTGCTTGAGCATGTCCACCTTGAGCTAGTGACTTAGAATTCTTCCATAGAGTAGATATCAACCACTTTGAATTCTTAAGCCACTCCAATTTATCAATCATGACACTAGATGCAATTTATCACTTTCCTCGGTAGGCTTGGATATGATACTTCGAAATCCTTGACGCTCTCAACTTCACCCTAGCCACTTGCTTATGGTCGCTATCCATAGCCTTTGCTTAGTTCCTCGTTTTAGCCATCTTGATCTCTTCATCACTTATCCTTGTCACAATTGAGTCAAGCCTTGCACCATAGAGAGAATTCCATTTGAGATGCCACTCAAATAGTTTGTCCTTTGATTGACATCAATTATTCTTGCTTTGCAAACTTCTATTTATCGGTCCATCATAAAAGAGATAACCACATGACCCTTGTCAATTCTATACTTGAAGTCTTGCAAATAGCTTCTTTGAACGAGTCGATATTCTTCATAAAATGTAAGAGTGAAAAACCATTTGATATTGTACTTGGAAAACTCATAGTATTGGCTATCTAGTTCCATCTTGTGTCAATAGTGAAATCTCTTGATGCCATACTCAACTTCGACTTAGTTCTCCCATTATTATACCACAAGCTTCTCCTTTCTTCACAATATGCTTTGCTCAACATAGAGAGGCCAACCAAGTACCATATATAATCATGCCTCTATATTTGCTTTTCTTTAGCTTAGGATCACTTGTTGTATGTCTTGTATAGACTCCAATGGGAAGAACATATTAACCAACTCATGACATTCATCTTTAGTAGTTTGCATACATTCCATGTATAATGCCATGATCCACCCTTGTCATCTTTGCAATATGAGCCAAATACATGATCTTACACATAAATATCATTTATCAATAATCAACAACCTGCTCACATGCTTTACAAGAGTGTTAGTGATTTAATCAAGTTGTCACTCAACTCACCAAAACCCACTTGGGGCTTGATTGCACTTACAGAGACCCATTTTTTCGATGTTAGAGAATACTTTTCGCCAAAATGTTTTTTCACCAACTCCTTTTCTACCAGCACCCCGTACCCGTCGCTGCCGCGAGCACGCGAGGCATACATGCACTCTCTTTCCAAACCAAAACGCGATTTGACTTTCAAAAAAAACAAGACATGATTTGGCTTAGCAATTATTTCCCGCATTGCGTGATTTGACTTTCCAAAAACTCCCTTTCCAAACCAAGACGTGATTTGACTTTCCAAAAAAAATCATGATTTGGCTTAGCAATTATTTAAAAAAACAAGTCATGATTTAGATTTGGCTTAGCAATTCTTTGACGCGATTTGACTTTCCAAAAAAGAAGGCATAATTTAGCTTAGCAATTATTCTCCGCATTGTGCGATTTGGCTTTCCAAAAAACAAGCCATGATTTAGATTTGGCTTAGCAATTCTTTCCGCATTACCGATTTGCCTTTTCATCAAATGCAAGTCACAACTATGGAAAAGAATAAATGGGGGGACCCATAAAAAAATCACCAACTCATTTTCTACCGACACTCCCGTACCCGTCGTTGCCGCCAGCGCGCGAGGCATACATGTGCTCCCTTTCCAAACCAAGACACGATTTGACTTTAAAAAAACAAGACATGATTTGTCTTAGCAATTATTTTCCTTATTGCGCGATTTGACTTTCCAAAAACTCCCTTTCCAAACCAAGACGCGATTTGACTTTAAAAAAAATAAGGCAATTATTTCCCGTATTACGCGATTTGACTTTATAAAACAAGCGATTTAGAGATGACTTAGCAATTCTTTGACGTGATTTGACTTTCCAAAAAAAAGCCATGATTTGGCTTAGCAATTATTTCTCGCATTGCACGATTTGACTTTCCAAAAAAACAAGCTATGATTTAGATTTGGCTTAGGAATTATTTCCCACATTGCCGATTTGTCTTTCCACAAATACAAGTCACAATTATGGAAAGAACGGAAGAGAGGGGAGACCCATCAAAAGAACTCGTTCTTTATAGTATAGATTTTTCACGAAAGCACACCTTTTCTGCAGAACAAAAATTAAAATAAAACAGGGATGCTAAATAATTAAATAAAAGGAAAAATGTTAATATAGGTTTCATCTGGACGCTCTCATTAGTTTCAAACATTCTGAAAATTCTATTGAATAAAAGGAAAAATGACATGGAGTACTGGGCCAGATCCCGCAACAGGTTCAGCCCAGAAGGCCATAACAAACAGCCCAGACCACATTAGTCTCCACAGGGGCATTTCCGTCCGGCGTAAACAAAACCCTCGCGCCGGGACGCCTTATATAAGCTCTGCTAGGGTTTACGTGCCCCCGCCTCCTCACTCAGCGCACCCGTCCCTCCCGCGCCGCCACACCCCCCACAGGTGAGCCATGCCATCCCAACGCGCCGCCGCCGCCTCCCTCTCCGTCCCCTCCCCTCGGATTCGCTTCGGCCATTTCGCCGCCGCCGGATCGAGCGGCTCTTGTTGTGTTTCCGGCGGATCTGATGTGTTTGCTGTGATGTCCTGCAGGTAAGGAGGAGGAGGCGAAGGATGTCGCACAGGAAGTTCGAGCACCCGAGGCACGGTTCCCTCGGCTTCCTCCCGAGGAAGCGGTGCTCCCGCCACCGCGGCAAGGGTACGCGCGCTTCTCTCACTCCCCCCTCGCCGTGGAGCGGGCGCTCTTGTTTCCTCCTGATTATTAGATTCGTTTGTGCGAGTCTGTCCGTGATGTAGTGCTTTCTAGAACAGTGCTTGGCTCGAAGGATCTATCCCTGGTTTAATTAAGTCACTTGGATCAGCAGGGTTTCATTGTTGTTTGATTGTTGATTTGCATTAGAGTCATTGCTCTTGTGACAATTTTAATTCTGTGTCTTCATATGACGAAAAGTATCATTTATGTTTCTCCCATGTACAAAGCTCTTGTAGTGCTGTTATTTATGATATAGCAATTCAAAGTTTAGTCTTCGCTGAAGTGTAAAATTGTGACCTGCCTAATTGCACTTTAGGGTTTTCATCATGTCTAACCTCAAACTGCGTCACTCATTTTGATTTAATTACCTGTGAAGTCTAAATCCAATGATTTTTTAGGTCATCTTATAACTGGTGCTGCTATAACCGCCTGTGATTCTTTTATTTGCATTATATCATCCTGTTTGATTGAACTAGTATTTCTGTTATGCTCTTTTTTTTGTTCCTTTGGCTCTCATTTTACTAGACATGCTAATTTGTATTTTCATGCTTTTGCAGTGAAGTCTTTCCCCAGGGATGACAAATCGAAACCGTGCCACCTCACTGCCTTCCTTGGTTACAAGGCTGGAATGACGCACATTGTGCGTGAGGTTGAGAAGCCTGGATCCAGTATGTCTTATTTCTTTTGTCCAGTTGAATTTCTTAAGAGCCGTCATCTCTTGTAATCTGATAAGTGAATTGCAGTATCTGCTTAAGTGCATTTACTTCTCCAGTAGGATCTTCAACATAGTATTTGATGAATATATGATTCTTTTTCATTCATTTGGAAGTATATAAGATGATCAATAGCACAAAAAATATATACCCTTTGTTTTAATTTTAATTTTGATATATACACAGTTTTTATTCTCATTCATGCACTTTCAGACTAGTCTTTCTCTGTACTTGATTTTGTTTTCGTATTAGATGCATTACTTCATGGATCTAATGGTTCTGTCTGTCTGATGTCCTGCAGAACTCCACAAGAAGGAAACCTGTGAGGCTGTTACCATCATTGAAACTCCTCCTCTTGTGATTGTTGGGCTTGTGGCATATGTGAAGACTCCTCGTGGCCTCCGCACCCTCAACTCTGTCTGGGCTCAGCATCTTAGTGAGGAGGTGAGGAGAAGGTTCTACAAGAACTGGTGCAAGAGCAAGAAGAAGGCTTTCACCAAGTATGCTCTCAAGTACGACAGTGAAGCTGGCAAGAAGGAAATTCAGGTGCAGCTTGAGAAGATGAAGAAGTATGCCTCTGTTATCCGTGTAATTGCCCATACCCAGGTAAGAAACTGTGCTTGCTGTCCTTCCCTTGTCTTCTTTGCTTGTTCCTAGTTGTTGGAACAATGTTCCCTTATGTTTGATGCACGTACTAGGGTCTCTTAGCTAACTTGACCTTACTGTTCATGAATTAATGTATGCCAATCAATGTGTTTAGCATATTGTACATATTTTCAAAGTTGTTTGTTTTGTTGTAGCAATGCGGATTTATTCACTCATGTTGTTTTCTGTATTTCAGATCAGGAAGATGAAGGGTTTGAAGCAGAAGAAGGCTCACCTCATGGAGATCCAGGTCAATGGTGGTACTATTGCTGACAAGGTGGACTATGGCTACAAGTTCTTTGAGAAGGAGGTCCCAGTTGATGCTGTGTTCCAGAAGGATGAGATGATTGACATCATTGGTGTGACCAAGGGTAAGGGTTACGAAGGTGTGGTCACTCGTTGGGGTGTTACCCGCCTTCCCCGCAAGACCCACAGGGGTCTCCGCAAGGTTGCCTGTATTGGTGCCTGGCATCCGGCTAGGGTCTCCTACACTGTTGCCCGTGCTGGTCAGAATGGATACCACCACCGCACTGAGATGAACAAGAAGGTTTACAAGATCGGCAAGTCTGGGCAGGAGAGCCATGATGCCTCTACTGAGTTCGACAGGTATTGATCTTTTTTCTTGCCTGAAGCATCAGTTATTTCGATTTTGCTTCATGTTGAAGTAAGCTTGCGGAATCCTTGTAGCCCTTTTATCTCTCTGGGTACTGAATTGTTGGGTCTTTGCAGGACTGAGAAGGACATCACTCCCATGGGTGGCTTCCCCCACTACGGTATTGTCAAGGGTGACTACCTGATGATCAAGGGTTGCTGCGTCGGCCCCAAGAAGAGAGTGGTGACCCTGCGCCAGTCTCTCCTGAAGCAGACCTCGCGGTTGGCCCTGGAGGAGATCAAGCTCAAGTTCGTCGACACCTCGTCCAAGTTCGGCCACGGGCGCTTCCAGACCACCGAGGAGAAGCAGAGGTTCTACGGCAAGCTCAAGGCCTAAGCTGCTGCTTGTTCTGCGCTGCCAAAGTCCTAAATTGTCACCTGATACTAGTTTCCTCCATTGGTACTAAGTTTTGTAGCAGATGTTTGAGAACCTGTTCCCCAAGTTTATCTGTGGATTCGTCATCTGTGCTCGAAACCTGTTTGTGTGATTTTGCTAGTTGCAATGCTCTCGTGAACATTGAATGCTGATTGCAATTGTGGGCGACTGTCTAGTGTTGTTTGTAATTCGTTTAACCTCTGGCGACAATTTTGCGAGACAATGCGAGCAGTCTGGCGATTCTGGGTTCCTTGATACTGTTGTTGTGAAGTCACAGGGGTTCCGTATTTCAGGGTAAATCAAGTTTACTACAGGATGTGGAGCTCAAGCTCAACTAGGAAAAATAATGTGAAATTGATTCGTTTAATGCTTTCTGAAGTCGGAATTACTCCCTCGGTTCCATATTAAAAGTCGTTTAGGACAGCGACACGGTCACCAAAACACAATTTTGACTTCTCTTTTCTATAAAAATCTTTATTGGAAAGTTATATGTATAGTCTTATGAAAGTAATTTTCACGACAAATCTATTTATATGATTTTTATATTTTCAAACTCAACAACTTAAAAGTTATCCATGATTTATATTCTCTATGTTTAACTCAACCTTTGGACTAATAGGGAGGCGGAGGGAGTAAGTCTTACAAACTTCAGAACCGCCTTTTTTAAAAAAAAAACCGCTTACAGAAAAGGTATTACGCCTGGTGCCAGCGGTATGCAACAGTGATGTGGATTGGTTCTACGTTTTGTGTACGGCAAGGCGTATTGTGGGCTTTGTGCTTCCGCAGCGGGGTTTTAATTTTGGAAAGAGTCTTTTCACCATCCCTCAACTATCAACAAAGTTTGGTTTTAGTCCCTGATCCGGAAAACCATATATCCTACGTCCCTGAACTATCTAAACTGTCTATTTTTAGTCCATCGCTGGTTTTGATGGTGGTTTTCGATGACGTGGCAGACGGCCCCGCATGTCAGGGATGGGCCCCACAATCTTTCTTCTCCCCTCCTCCTCTGTGGAAAGCAGGTGCGGCGCCTGTGCCGACGAGGGAGGGATAGGGCGGCGCGCGGGAGAAAGGAGGCCGGCGCGGCCTGCCCATGCTCGCGGACGCCGCGCGCGGGCCGCGAAGCGACGCGGGAGGAAGGAAGCGTCGCCGCTCCCGCCGCCGGCTGAAGCCGGATCCCCTCACGCGCGTCGCGGGGGACCCTGCTCCTCCCGCGCGGCCGCGCCCTCGAGGTCGTCGTGGCCGAAGCTACTCCCGTGGTGCAGAGGAGCCACTGCCCCGGTCGGCCTCCACGGGGAGTGAGAGAGGGGAGGGAGCTGGGGAGGCGTGGCCGCCGTCGTGCCGACCTCCAGGCGTGCCTCCGCCGCCTGAGAGAGGCCGCTGAGCCGCGGGAGGGAGGCGGATGGAGCGAGGAGCCGGAGGCCGGCGACATTGGGTGGGAGGGAGAGGGGTTATTAAATGTGATGTGTGGGAGAAGAAAGACTATGGGCCCACCCCTGACATGCGGGGCCCGCTGCCACGTCATCGAAAACCACCATCAAAACCAGCGAGGGACTAAAAATAAACAGTTTAGATAGTTCAGAGATGTAGGATACCCGGTTTTTCGGATCAGGGACTGAAACCAAACTTTGTTGATAGTTGAGGGACGGTGAAAGGACTTTTTCCTTTAATTTTTTTCCAATTTACTCGGTCAAAACCCAACCAAGCAAGAAGTAGGGCCCAGCCCAAAACAACCTCCACACGCGACCGAAAGCACGGCCCCAGAGACGCGATCGTGGCCCACACATCTCGCGACCCCACCTGCCTGTGACTCACCGCCCTCCCTTATCCCCAGGCGCCCGCTTCTCCCGTCCCCACACCCGGTCCATAGCCCCCTCCCCACCCGATCCGCCGAAACGAACGGTTCAGACCCTCCGCTCCCACTGTTCCCCTCGTGCACCGGGTCTAGGGATACGGGAGGAGGCCCCCGTCACGCCACGCGGCCCGGCCCAGGGTGCACGGACGACGCACGCAGCACAGCCAGCCAGCCGTCTGACCTCAGACAAGTGAGAGGAACTGCCTGCCCCTTCTCTCCGCGCAGCCAGCCAAGCCGCCCCCCCCACAAGCCAGAGGAGGACGAACAGGAGGAGCAGCGGCGCCGCGGGCGGAGCACGCGAGGTGAGATTTCTTCCCCCCTTCTTCCTCCACTTTCCCTTGCCCCCTTCCTTCCCCCGTCCCGTCTCGATTCGGCGCGGGTTCCTGAGATTGGAGGGGGGCGATTGACGGCCACCGCTCCTCTCGCCGGGTCCGACCGAGGGCTTCGCTCCCCGGGGTACGTGGGGCCCGCCGTTGACCGGGCTTGTAGCGTCGGCTTGTTCGGGGCGCGGATTTGGTCGGCGCCCTCCAGGGCGCCCCCGCTCCCATTTGCGGAGGTCGTTGTCACCGGAGCCGCGGGTTGGTTTCGAGCCGATGCATCCTTTTTGTTTTGTTCCCCAAATGAATTTCCTGGGAGGGTTTTAGGGTTGTTGCGGCGGCGGCCGCCAGCGAGCGTTTCCGGTCCCGGTGGTGGTGGATGCGTTCCATACTTCCATCTAGTTCTAGGCGTGCGCGATTACTGAGGATAATCGAATCAGTCGTCCGAACCGTATGATTATTTCGTGATTCGTCGCCCGTGTGACGTCTTTAGTAGGGGGGGCTTTGGTTGGTTTCAGCCCTTTAGGGGGTCATGGGTTCAGTTCACTCTCATTCACACTGTGTCACTGCACTGTTCGATGCATGCGTGTCTTACTAGCTTCAGACATGGGGGACTTTTTAACCTCTTTAGATTTATATTATACTATGTACAATATCATTCCTTCATGTTTCCTGTCTTCTGTTGGTGTGGCGGTTCTGAAATTACTCTGGTACCTGTTTTCCAAACATTGCCTGTCCTTTTGGCAGCATAAGGCCTTGCAACTTATCTGTTGTGCTTCTCAAATTACCTGCTTTATTTATTGTGCTCTAGGGGCAGCGTCTTTCATTGTCCAAACTGATTGCGGTGTTTCATGGTTGTTTTCTTTTTACATCAACTTCAATCTTTATCTACTTGATTGAAGATACAATAAAAACCAGTAGGCCAGGTTTTTTGTGGGGTGCTATTCTGGATTTGCATTTTGACTCCGAGCAATTTCAACCCATCTGTATGGTCTCCTCTGTAGCTTCTGCCCCTATTTGAAGGTTGTTGTTTGTTTAGCTTTGTCTACACCTGTCTAGGATTATGACCTTCAGGTTTATACATATATATCAGCTCGTAATTAGTCTTTTGTAGTTTAGATATTTATGAGCTTGAGGAAAAGACTGGTACCATCTGATTCGTTGCATGTACTGTAGATATATTTTGCCCCATTTTAAAACTTTTATCCCATTCATTTTATTCTTCAAAGAGGTGCATGTTATTTTGAGCAGCGCCTTTACCTTTCATCCTTACATGTTCTCAGTTCTTAGATTTCACTGTCTGTTTGAATCCTATGCTTTTCCTTATATGATTAGTTGTGCCTGTATTATCTCTACATAATTTTAGTTAGGGTACTCTCTTCTGAAAATACCTCGTTCATGGTTCATCGAATATGTTATGCTGAGATTTTTGTGGGATTTTAGGCATGGATAGATACCACAGGGTAGAGAAGCCTCGGAATGACACCCCCATCAGCCAGAATGAGATCAGGATCACTACTCAGGGGAGGATGAGGAACTATATCAGCTATGGGATGTCGCTGCTTGAGGTGACCTCCTTACTGTGATTCCATCTTGGCTCTGTTATTATCTGGCATAAAGAGCATTGATGTTTTGCATACCATATTACATGCTTTAACAATTGCTGTGAAATGCTTGTAATCTGATGTCTGAATAATAGGGGCAGGCACTTGTTTTACCATGTGCATGTACATGCTTTTACTTATGATTAGTTTTTACTTTTTGGAATAGAAATAAATAATTAGATCGCTCACCTGCCTGTCTCTAGTATTAGTTATTACAATGTACATTAGGCAAATATAAATTTATTTGTCCTAATTACCTCCATTTAATAATCTCATTTGTTCACATTTTAAATCGCTACCATTCTGATAAATCTGCTACTTTGCTTTTATGATGGCATAGTACCCTTTTTTTGTGCTATCCTAACACCTTCATGGCCCTTCCCGAGTTCCTTGTTGTTACCTCCTAGTGTTCATTTTGTCGCACTAATGAATATTCGATCTTTTTCACCTATCTCATGTGATGCTTGTGGATTAGAAAACGTGCTACTTTTCTCTTATGATGGCATAGTAACGGTTTGTTGCATTCATATACCTTCATGGCTTGTTCTTAGTGTTCATTTCGCTGCACTACTAATTCTGTATTTTCGCGTGAACCATCTGAAGCTTACCATCTTGGAGAAAAGATACAAACTTTTATGTGGTTCACACTATTGAAGAAATATTTCCATTGACCTGTGCATGATTTGTTTCTTCAGCTTGCTATATGTCATCTTTTTGTTTGAAAAATTGCACACCTGCTTGACTCGTAACATTCTTTGTTACAACACACAATGCATTGATAAATTTACTTGGTTTCACAATGCTAGTATTCTCATTTGTTCATTGTTCATGGATCAAGTGCACATCTTATTGAAAGACGGTCTTTGGATTTTAAGTCTTGTTTTGCTGTTATGATGGCACATTGCTGTTTTGTTGCCATTCTGGTACATCAGAATTCATGCCTCCTCCTAGTTATTGCCTAGGATTTCTTGCCTTGCGTTACTCCCAAATAGATCGTTTCACCTGAGCTATGTGAAGCATTATAGTTTGATAAAAAAAATCCGCACAAATTTGCATACATTTCACAGCATTGTATAAATGCCGCCTTTGTGATTTGCACTCGTTCTTTCTTCATTTTGTTTTACTGAAGATTTGTTTGATGGTTCTTCAGTTTGCACACAATACTTCATGTATAGATTATTCATGCAGTAATCTTACCATGGTTGAAATGATAGATGGCCCACTTTTTTTATTATGCACTTAATCCCTTTGCCTTTTATTATTACAGGAAAATGGCCATGATGAAATTTGTATCAAGGCCATGGGACGGGCCATAAATAAGACGGTTATGGTTGTTGAATTGATCAAGGTTGGTTAGTGTTGACCACCTTATAATACTGCTATTAAAATTGCTATCAACGTCTGTTTTTAACTGGCACTTAACTGTTCATGCAGAGAAGGGTTGGAGGTCTTCATCAGAATACTGTTACTGAATCTGTTGATATCACCGACACATGGGAACCTTTGGAAGAAGGCCTTCTTCCGTAAGGACATGCTTATATTCCTTTAAACAAAAAGGAGAGTTTTATTTAAACACTAACACAATTCTTTACTCAGACTAGAGACAACTCGCCATGTATCGATGATCACTGTGACACTGTCCAAGAAGCCTCTGGATACATCATCTCCAGGGTAAGCAAAAAAAATGTCCTCTGGCTACTGTTAGAGATATAGAACAATTTCAGGCTTACTGTTTGTTATGTTTGATTTTGCACTTAGGTACCAGCCACCTATCCCAGCTGAAGAGGTGAAACCTGCTTTTGACTATGATCATGAAGGTGCGCTTTCAGTTGACCTTCTTTACTAGTGTTATGTCTAGGATCACGGCATAATCACCATCTTGTTCATGGTAACTCAGATTCCTATCCCCCTGGTCGTGGAAGAGGCCGTGGTGGTGGGAGAAGAGGCAGGGGAAGAGGTACATTTTTTCTTGTGTCTTCTATAAGCAGCAAAGTTCCGGCAATAGTTATTGTTTTCTGAAAAAAAATCTCATATTTTAGCCTGCTAAATTATGATCACACCACATCAGTAGTCTTGTCATTTAGAGTGATAAAATGCTTATGAACTTATTTGGCTGGACATGCCTTTTTTTTTGCTAATTCGAATGCCTGATTGTGTGCAGGAATGAGCAATGGACCCCCTCCACTTGCTTATGGCTACAATGAAGAGTGGGAGGAGGAAGGAGATTATTACAACAACAGAGGGCGTGGGAGAGGGAGGTCACGCGGTAGAGGAGGAAGGGGGCGTGGCTACTATGGAGGCGGCAGGCGTGGTGGCTACGGCTATGACTATGGCTATGGCGGCCGAGGTGGGTACTACGAAGAGCAAGATGAATACTATGATGAGCCCGAAGAATATGGCCCGCCCCCTGGTCGCGGTAAGCCACGTCTGATGACACTACATGTTCATGTCGGTTTCGCATGCCCTCGGTTCTCATAGCTTGTGTTCTGCTGGTTTCACATACAGGGCGTGGCAGGGGAAGAAGGGGGGCGCCGGC
The DNA here is from genome assembly GCA_036936925.1 of Cenchrus fungigraminus. Classification (NCBI taxonomy): domain Eukaryota; kingdom Viridiplantae; phylum Streptophyta; class Magnoliopsida; order Poales; family Poaceae; genus Cenchrus; species Cenchrus fungigraminus. Next base: position 124,789,641 of record CM072774.1, on the reverse strand, counting down.
GCCCTGGCGCGGGCGTGGTGGCCCGGGCCGTGGGCCACCGCGCGGCGGCCGAGGTGGCTACTACTAGTCGAGAAGCACGTCATGCCAAGTGGGTGTTGTGCTGAAAGCTAGCACTGGTGTGCTTAGTTATCCGTTAGCGTTTGCTTCCCCCGTGCTTTTCTATGGAGCTTCCGGATCTTTTTCAGATGCTACTTTTGCTTCCTGCTGCTGTGCTGTGCCTGTGCGACTCGTTAGAGCAAGTTTTTGTGGCTCGCTCGTGGTTTTGTAGCTAGGTTGGCGAGTGAAGTTACACTCGGTAGCGCAGTGTTGTTTCCCCAAATCCAGACAACATGCGAGATTGTTTATTCTCCTGTTTATCTACCATCGTATTTCGTAGGATTCTAAATGCGAAGAGATTCAAGATTATCCTGTCTCGATTGGCCATGGCGTCATTCTGGGTGATGCTTTCCAGCTGACGGCGTAAGGTTCATGTGTGCATACGCTGGAATGGTGAAGGCTACTGTGTTAAAAGCTGCTGATATGGCGAGGTCAGGGCTGGATCCAAATTCGTGCACGCACGGGGCGTGCCGTGCCGGTGCGAGGAGCCTGAATCAAGTGTGGGTTTCATTGACCCATGATGATCAGTGTTTACTGTGTTTAGCCGTTGCTCCAAACAACGACCTTTGGTCACCGTGGTGTGAGCAGGGTTCACCTTACCGAACTCAGGGCGGTTACCGCCGGCCCTCGGTAACGGTAAACCGAACCGGTAAGGTCGGTTACCGCTAGAAACCGAACGGTTTCAAATTTTCAAACCAGCAGCCCAGTTCAATCGGTTAGGAGCGGTTAACCGGTCGGTTTGACCGGTAAGCCGCCGCGGTTTCATGTTTTTTTTTCTTTAGCCCAATGGAAAATTTGGCATGAACATTGTAAATATTTGTACAAAATGACCACAACAAATCAACAATATATAGTTGTCCATACAAATTATCAAATAGCGTACGAAAGTCGAATAATAGTGCATAGTTAGATACAATGATACAAATACCAAAGATACAAATTCATCAAGTCTTCATTCACCGAAACAAGCTCAATACCGGTTTACCGCTGCAAGAATGGGAAGACCCCCATTTGGGACGCCATCTCGTACTCGGCGTTGGACATGACATTCAAACCTTGCACTCGAAGCAGGTCGGCCTTGTAATCTTGCCAAGTTTGGCCCGTCTACGCCGATGTTGTTTGCCATTGTTGAACCAACATAGCGTAAAAATTCGGATCTTCCCATTCATACACCCATCTGGTAGGGGGCTGCGTGGCAATGTCAGGTATGGTATAGGTAAAGGACTGGGACTGGGAGGCATCAGCATCGCTGTAGGGGGAAGAATACTGTGGACTGTCATAGTCGGTAGGTCCACGTCCAACCGTTCTCCTCTGCGATTCAGGTGCTCCATGGTCACGGTCTTGAGTAGCATGTGTGAAGTCAGTCTCCCCTGCAATCAACAAGATATCACAATTATTAGTCATAGTCAAAAAAATGTGTGCAAAAAATGTTGGTGCAATGTATACATGTGAAACGAATACCAACACCAGCTGCAACATTACCACCAGCACTAGACGGACTATCATCACCGTCACCGTCACCATCACCATCACCATCACCATCATCAGCAGAGCTGCTATCCTGAGACTCCTGGTAGGGTGGACTACGCTCAGCCTCCTCATCCTCAGTGGAGGTGTCGCTGGTCACTGGTTTTTGTACGACTTTGGCTTTGCCTCCTCGTGCACGCTTTGGGTCACCTTTCGTAGGCCCCTGCTGGAACTTTCTTTTTCCTAGGTGAGTATGGCCAACATTTCTACGTGCCCAATCACTGATGTAATCATCACCCGTAGCTCGACGTAGATCCTCGGGGTTTATCTGATCCCTCACAATATGGGACGGTAAAGGGATGTCTCCTTCATCATCATCCTCATCTAGCACTGGAGGCCGGTTAGAGCCGAACAGGATTATTCTCATCATAGAATGAAAGGTGTGCCAGCTGATCAATAAAATCACCTTCCTCACGCACCGGCGGGCCCGAGACCTTTGCTAGTCGCAGCTGGAGGTTGTAGTTCACGTAGACAAGCTTGTTAAGTTTGCGGTGAGACAATTGATTCCGAACTTTCGTATGCAGCAAGGCAAAAGTACTCCAGTTCCTCTCGCAACCACTTGATGAAACACATTGTGAGACAAGACGCAATGCGAGACACTGCAACTGTGGAGTGCTAGATCCAAACATCAGCCACCAGGAAGCTGCATGTGCAAAACAGTATGTAAGCAATATATTCCAATACATGAGAAATTTGATGTCCTACAGAATACATTACCTGGGCTTGTCTTTGGGTCCATCGCCATTTGCTGCGCCAGTTCTGAGGAAAAATCGCCATGCTTCTTATGAAACAACTCAGCCTCCTGTAATGCGTGCACAACGCTCTGGGTATCCGTCATTTTCTTGAATGCATCCAAGATGGATCGAAACATTTCACGAGTTGGCTCAAATGTATATGCAAGCCTCAGGTTCAGGACACAAGCTGCAAATTAAGAATTAACATAAGTATAAGGTGCACAACAAAATACAGGGACCTGTGACTTGTGATTGAGAACTAGTTTCGTACATACCTGCACCAACATACGTTCCATGATACACAGAACTAATTCTTGCATCTAGGATCCGAAGATACTCATTCCATGTCGACACATTTCTTCCAAAGAAAGACTCCATCTCCTGTTTGCACGTCTGATACGCGTAAACGACATCACACAAGTTCGGTTTCTTGTCCTGATCAGCAAAGCGGAGTAACTTGTATACTGGTTGGACTGTGTCGATGATATATTTCAAGTTATCCCACCAATCCAAATTTGACAACCTAGAGTGAGCAAATCGGCCTTCAGCAGTATCAGCCCACTTACTTGACAAGAAATCATGTGATCCCATCCACCGCAAGAAACCATCACATTTCTGATAAATGCTATCTAGGAACATGTAGTTGGTCCCAAACCGAGTGGCATTCCACTTTACCAACTCACCACCGATTGCACTCCTCATCATTGCATTCAATTGACCATGATTGTGCAACCAAGTAGAAATCCGCTTGCATTGTGTGATCATATCTTGATGTTCGGACCTTTCACCAATATCCTTCAACATCAAATTCACCGTGTGTGCTAGACAAGGTGTCCAATCTCCTCAACTACCTTTCGTATCTCCTGAAAAAATAGGCAAAAACTTTAGCACAACGTATGACATAGTGAATGTGAAATGGCACATGTTTAGGGCCCTACCGTCAACAAGTATGCGGAATCTTGACTTCTTCCAATCACATCAATAGACTTGTGAAACCACGTGACCCCATTGCAATATATCAAAAAGTTGATGACACTCATCCTCGTCGGGTCAGTCCAAGAATCACACATCAACGTCACACCAAAAGTGGGCCAGTCTGTCTGAAACTTTTCGTACATCTTTTTCAAGTCCGCCTCATTCAGATCCAGATACTTGCCATCAATATCCCGTCCACTCGGTGATTGGATTCCTTCCCCTGAAATTATATGGAGACAACGACATTAGAATGATAATAAATATAATCTCAAAGGAACTTCGACTGAAATGTAAATGCAAAGAAACTTACCCCACTTTTGTGTTTCTCTGACCGCGCTAACAAAATAAGGATTGTTCGCCTGTCTTCCCGGTACTCCAGCAATGTGAAAAAATTTTGACCAAGCTTTACCAACAGCTTCCTTTGCATTCTTGCCCTTCTGCGTCCACCGGCCTGTATCAATCCTTGGCTGCGTCATTCCCCTACTCCCACCGGCAGCCAAGTTATAGTCTTGCACCACAGGGCTCTCCCTCTGCGAAGTAGCCCTTTGAAACAACCTCGAAACAGGATTCGCCCCCCTCGAAGCACCACTACCACCTCCACGCTCGTAAGTACCTCCTCTTTGCTGCACCCCCTGCTGGAATTCTGCTTCGGCTCTAGAGAGGTTCAATGCACGTTGCAACTCAGCCTCCTCATCATAATTACCACCTACTGGATTGTTCCCCTCCGCTGCAGCTGCCTCCCTATCCAACCTCTCTTTAGCCCGTGCAGCAGCATCTTTCCTATTCCTTTCAAGAGCACGCTGAAAATACGCCCGCACATCTGGTGGCACCTTGTTGCAATGGACCACCTGCGTCCCGCGGCCAGCCAAATGTTGTTTCAATCGAGTCGAACCACCACCACCTTTCTGCGTGCCACAATAGTTGCACCGAAATCCTGGGTACAAGTTTTCACCATGGTTCCATACAGGATCCTTCTCTCTTCCCCCGTACATTGTCTACCTACATAATAAGTGAAGACAAGTGAACACAAACAAGTCAATCCCATGGGAAAAATGTGCATCATTCAATAATACATAATTTGTGACACAACCTAAATCGGTAAACCCTAAATCAAAACTACCTAAATGATATATGCCTATTGACTAAGCCCTTCAACATTCAACATTCTATCTAATTCATACATTCTATCTATCTAAATCCTTCTATCTAATTCATACATTCAACATTCATAGCTAAATCGGTAAAACATTGATAAAATCCTACCTAAATCCTATAGCAAATCATACCTACATCCTCCAAGCTTATACTACCTAAATCCTCAAGCAAATCATTCATAAACCCTAAAGGAAACACCTACATCTAATAAACTTCTCTTACCGACACAGAGCGCCCGACCGGGGCGGAAAACCGCCCGCCCGCCCCGGCTAACCGCTCCGACCGAGCGGTTGGCACCAGATCCGGTGCCGCCGCGGTAAGCCGAGCAATCACTTCGGTAAACCGCGGTTAGGCACCGGCTAACCGAGGCGGGCGGCGGAACGGCGGCGTGCGCCGGCGGACTTGGGAGGAGAGGTCGCGGATAGGGTAGGGGAGGGACTGAGCGGCGATGCTTGAGGGTGGTTGCATCCCGGTTTTAGGTCTAGGGGCTAATGGGCCTTAATGGGCCGCGGGGTTTTTTTTCTTTTTTCTGTTCAACTTCCGAAGCCAACAAAAATAGTGAATGCAATCAAATTTGAAAACTTTTGACACCATTAGATTCTATAAATCTTGAACTATTTTTATGAATTTTTATAGCGATTTTTTTTTAATTTCAAAATTTGAATTCCACCGGTTTGAATATCGGTCGGAACCGCTACCGTGCCGGACCGGTATTGCCGGTATTCGCGGAATTCCGACCGGTATCGAACGGTATTTAAAACCATGGGTGTGCGGGGATGGATGATATTCTCTTCTGGCAGGAATGGGATGATCGGCATCGTGTTTAGTTTTTTCACATTGTCACATTAGATCAGTATTAAATATAGGTTAATTATAAAACTAATTGTAGAGGTGGACTGTAAATCGCGAGATGAATTTATTAAGTTCAATTAATCTTCGAATTGACAACGTGATGCTACCGTGAACATGTAGTGATTATAAGTTAATTATGTTTAATAGATTCGTCTTACGAATTAGCTTGGTTTTGTGGTAAACAAGCCCAAAGGGCCATCCAGCCATGTTGCGACCAGCCCGTTCACGACGCTGTTTGTCTCCTTCCTCTCGTCGCAATCATCCTCGCTGCTCGCTCTAGATCATCATCCTGCCAGAGGTTTCGGTAATTCTCTCCTTTTACCCTCTGCTCATCAAACATGTGGTGCTTGATTTTGTGGGCTAAAAAAAGCTCTCTCCGGATCTTCTTATCCTAGCAATTTCCCCCCTCCTCTCAATTTGCCTTGACTTACATACTTTCAATTTTCTGATCTCCCTTTCCGGGTGTTGTCATGGTTCAGAAGAAATTTGTCAGATATGCCTCTCGCTACCTTCTCTACGATGGAGCCAATCCTTTGTGTTGGGATGTCCAGACCCCCACTCGCAAGATTCGCTGGATCATTTGTGCCTGACATTATCCTCGTCGTCACACCCTTGATCAGTCTCTTCGGTGTCAGCTTCGATCGATCTCATAGGTGTGTTGCGTCGGTGCTGTTGCGCGGGACAGGCGCCACCGACGTTGACCACAAATTCTCTGCAGCGGCGATTGTCGTGTGGCCGAGCCGAACGGTCGCGTTGGGGAAGCTCGGTGCCCCTCCTCGACTAGCTGCGCTGAGCTCTAGGCTCTCTTTACATATCGATGAGACCTTTAACCCATTACTTGCGTTTCAACGGGAGCCCAAGTGGTAAGCATTTTGTTAATGTTGCCAAAAAATTAAATATTTCCTTATTATGAGGAGTCATAATGGTTAACTTTTCAAATTTAACCAAACTTTCAACTCTTCAGTGAAATTGAATTGGCTTGATTGAGGGGGCATATGCCCCTGCCTCCTCCTTTCGAGCCAATATTGCGCTTGGTCGATACACTGTTCTCATCTTCACATTATGGTTGGTTGACAATTGACACACTGTTGTACCAACATCAGGTGGACTGTACCCAAGAAGTATATACAGTGTGTCGTACCTTTTCGAGTATGGACAATATTGTATCTAATCACATATTTTGTATCAAGTGGAGAAGAAATATCAAAGTTGCACAATAGAAAAAAGATGCAAAAAAAAAAAAAACGTTTTTCTTGAGGTGGAACCGGGAGCTGGTAGGGGCCATGGCACTCTAAAAATTTCCCCCTCCTTTGTATACTCTAAAGTACAGCTTAGCAGTTGGTCATCAGTCCAACATCATTTTGAACTTCAGCTCTATCGTGTGAAGATCAGTCATCAACCTGTTCGTTTGGCTGGTGGCTGGTGCTGATTGGTTCTGAGAGAAAAGTACTGCTGGCTGGTTGCTGGTGGCTGGTTTGTTCTGAGAGAAAAGTACTGCTGGCTGGTGGCTGATAAGCCAAACGAACAGGGCGATGGTTAGGTGTCTAGGTACTAGAGCTAAATTTTGGCCCTGTCACATCGAATGTTTGGATACTAATTAGGAGTATTAGATATGGACTAATTAATCTATGATTTTAAAATTTTGTGCTACAATAAGCATTTGCTAGTGATGGATTAATTAGGTTTAATAGATTATTTTCAGCCAAATTGTTTTATAATTAGATCATGTTTTGGCTTCCAATTAAGATTCGAACATTCGATGTGACAAGTACTAAACATTAGCACAAAAATGCGTGCCTTAGTGTACTTTGCTACTACGGAAAAAACTATTGCATGGGACATCTTCCGTCCAACAATCGTATCTAAAGACAATTGACAGTGTGGTGCTACAGTAAATATGTGATAATCATGTGTTAATTAGATTTCATATTCATTCGCGATTTACACTCCATCTGTGTAATTTGTTTTGTAATTAGTCTATATTTAATACTTCTAATTAATGTAGAGTTTTCAGCTGGGGGTGGGGGGGGGGGGGCAGAGCCTTAGCATATGGGGACGTGGAGCGTGGCCATGTTGGTCGTTCCAGGAATGAGAACAATTTAGATTTCATTAAGTGTCATTTTCTAACGTGGTTGCTAAGGTTCGTATCAGGGAGTCAGTAAAAACCCTTTTCTTTGGCTAATGCTTGCCACCCTCGTGGCCTCGTAAGAGGCTTTGAGGTTGCTGATCGGCTACCCAAACTCTTGATAGGAATGCAGGCGACAGGGCAGTAGAATCTGAAGGAATTTCGGTCAGTGGAAGGACCGGGGGAGCACTAGTGAAAGGGAAGGCAGCACACCAAATGCAGATGCTGTACATGCATGCAAAGGGAAATGCAGATGGTTGCATGCTTGTCATTGCATCTTTGTAAACATCAATTCAGGCTGAAAAAAACACATGGAAATGGAGAAGATGTGAGCATAAATTTCTTCCTTTTTTTATTGGAATAGACAAGGGCTCGATCGTTTATTTCTGCGCAAAAATTTCTCACTTGTCCCAGTTTTGAAATTGTATCTCATTATTTCCTGATCTCTAGACGTAAGTACTAGGGAACAAATTGTTGCAATATGGTGAACAAATTTAGTATCTCATTATTTCCTGATCCCTTTTATTATTGTCTTAGCTACCTTATTGCGTTTATGCAATTGCTGAGACATGGATCTTCAGGGGGGATCCTTGTTCTTTGGGAGGAGGATCCTCTGCAGTAGTTGGCAGTCACTGACATGCATATCCAGTCGCACATGGCAGTTATCCAACTGCAGAGGATTCACTTCCGTTCTTTGGTAATTGTTTTAGCTTCCAAGGAGAGCCATGAGGAAACTCCTGTAGTCACCCGAGGTCTCCTTGGCAATGGCTTGCTCCAAGGTAGCCGATGACCTCCTCTGGAACGTGCCTCTGATGCCCTCCATGTCCCTCTCGGCGTGCATCACCACCACACGCGTCAGGCTGTCCTCGTCCGTCCCCGCTTCGCACGTCGCCTTCCTCAGAACCTGCTCATTTCAAATCAAACGGCAAGGGTAAATTGAAAGATCTTCTGAATTTGATCAGCTAGTTCAAAAAGTTTATTTGAATTCGAATTTTGTTTCGTCGCTGTTGACAACAACCTCCTCACCTTGGCAAAGTACTTGTTTGAATCCGCAATGCACCTCACCGCGGCTCGCAGGGCGCGCAAGTACCCTGTGGGATCGGCTCCACGTGGCAGTGCCTAGTAAAGTGATACAGAAACGGATTGATCATCTGATCTGAATATTTGAATAGAAATTTAAAAAATTTGTGGCCTGAGAGACCTTGGTGATGCTGCTGCCGTGCTCATCTCTGAAGCATCCGAAGGTGGCATCAAGCTGCGCTTTGCTCCTAGTACCCACGATCCTGATGACCTCCTCATGATCCGCTGCCGCGCCGCTGCCTACGGCCTCGCGGATGATCTTCGCCTCCGATCTCGCTAGCCCCACGTCCACGCCGTCGTCGCCGTCGTACCTGTAGGTGCTCACCAGTGCAAGCAGAAGCCGACGAAGGTTTCCCGTGCCGGCAGCGGCGGCGACGTCTTCCTCCAGGGAGCGCCTGTACAGGGCGTGGTAGGCCTTCTTCACGGCGACGAGCTCCGCCGCCGAGCTCGCGCAGGCGATCTCGACGACGACGGGGTACTCCTCCAGGATGCGCTTGGTCGCGGCGTGCGCCATCACGGCCTGCCTCTCGACGGGGTCGAGCATCCAGTGGCACATCGCTTTCTGATGGCAAAAGAGTTCTTGATCAGGAAGAGAATTAAAGAAAATGCAGAGTAATTAATCTGAAGGTGATTTGCGGCCGTCGATCGGCACCTCGAAATCTCCGGAGAGCTCGGACTTGAGGCGCTGGATTAGGCTCTCGTTGTACATCTCCTCGTATTTCAGGGTAATCTGCTTCCTCTGTGCCGCATCACGGTGGGCTAAGATGGATATCACTGCCTGTTCGTCGGTGCCCCATCCTGCATCACAGAACAGTTGGCGAAGTCAATATTACCAATGGTTTCTTCCTGAAACTGAATTTTGCAACTTCTGATGCATTGATTTAAACATGCATAAAATCTTCTGAACAAAGAATTTTGTTCTGATTCTTTTTTTAAAAAAAATGGTGTTTTGTTATGATACTTTTCCACTTAAACGAAATCTGGGGCAAATATTGAACAAATGGTGTTTTGTTATGATACTTCTGAGATGAGGAACAGTAACCTTGGAAAGCCTTCAAGAGAGCCGCGGCATCTTCAGCAGGAGACGGGACAACATGAGGAACAGTATATGATGCCATCTCTCACGCTGTTCTCTCCCTCCTTTTCTACAGAGAAGATTGGTTTTGCTAAGCACCGCAACACCCCGGGTATTTATTTATAGAGATGACATCTGAATCGAACCATTTGGCATTGAAGTTAATTACTCTCCGTGTGGTAAAGAAATTTCATGCTAATCTAGCGTTACTCTCCGTTTACTCACTAAGTCTTCACTGCGAGAGTTTTGAAATCTACTGCGCGCGGTATCAAACAAGTAACTCCTGGGATCGTCCCTCACCATGGATCGTTTTATTTGCATTATATACGTAGACTAATTAACGTAGCGACCTATGAGCTGCCATGTGTAGCCAGTTGGACACCATTCTTTATTCATGTGACTTTATTTTGTGTGGGTGTACTAATTTCACCAGTAAATACCATATTATAGCAATTTCCCTCACTACACTTGGATTAAGGAATAAGGATTATGCAGATACATAGAGAGTGCCGTCGCAGTAACGTCGTAAGAGCAACTCCAACAAACTCCAGATCTGTCGGTGCTCAGTTCTTCGGAGGTGTTCATAGGGGTAGGGTTTGCGTACGTGTATTCATATGGGTGAATGTGCGTTCGTGTTGTGAGAGTCTGCGTTGTCTGTGTAATTCTAAAAAAACAAACTCTGTACCTCAGGATGGGTTAGCTACAGGCTCGTTGACAAGGGAGAGCGAGGTGAGCGATGGAACAGGGCCACTAAAAATTTGGGGCCACCAAATTACTTATTTGTAATTACGTTATGGACTTAATCAAAAAGGGAAAAGGAAAAGGCTCATTGCATGTCCATTCTAGACCATCACCGCTATTCCGCTAAACAATACTCATCCAGACATGCAGTAGAATGAAGCATCGCGCATGCCATCACTGTACAGAGTATGCATGGCAGGCCTCTTGGTAAGTGTGTGATGGATTTGAGTACTTTCATAATTGCTCCTTAACTCCTTTTGTGATGTAGGAGACGACTTGTAGAATTTCAAGTGATACCTTTACAATATTTAGAAGATAAAAATAAAATACATCAGATAGGAAGAGTTTTTTAAAAGATAGTTGATGCCACACACCCAAAATTTAATGATTATTGCTCAAAATTATTTAAAGGTTCAACATTCTTCTGTTTTTAATTATCTTGAGAAGATTATTTTAAGAAGACTAGAGTTTGTGCAAATTAAGCCAATTTACTTTTTCTATAAAACATGTACAAAAAGTTATGTAATTATGTACTATATATCTTTGGATATACGTTTTTTCCTTTAAGTTTTAGGGGCCCATTTTACTTTTCGCTCCCCGGCCTCAAATTCCTGGAGACGGTCCTGGTTAGCTAAAAAGGAAAATGGAGAGAGAAAAAAAAATGCTTCCAACGGAATCGCTATCAACGGGCATCACTATCCTCCTGCCGTCACCCAACAACAACATTTACTTGAAAATGCAGCATTTTTCGCTACTTTTTTAATAAACAAATGTTATCGTGTATGTGTACGAATCTAAAGAAAAAGCCTTTTCCCAGATTTTAACTCAAACAGTGCAACTTCCGGAAGCATTTCCACGATTGACAACATTTTTTCTTTCAACAATTTTCCGTTCAACATTTTTCGGTCCAACATTTTCGAAATGTTGACAACATTTTTCATCTAACATTTTTTAAAAAAATGCTGCCAACATTTTTCACTCAACAATTTTGAAACGATAACATTTTTTGCTTCCAACAATTTTCCGTCCTTAGCAATAACATTTTTTCAACATTTTTTTTGCTTCCAACAACATTTATTCAGAGTTTCTGTTAGATCCAACATTTTTTCATAATGTTTTCAACAACATTTTCGTGAAATGTTGTTTCAATATTTTTAAAAAAAATTCAACATTTTTTTGCAAAACTCTGACGGTCGGCGGCGGCGCCAGCACCGAACGCGGCGCGCATGCGGGGCGAAGGGGAGGTGGCGGCGGAGCTGGCCGGGGCTCCCAGGACGGCGGCGCGGCACAGGCCGGTCGCAGCAAGCCGACTGCCCCCATGGCGCCGTGCAGGCCGCCACAGGCGAGGCTGCGGAGGCGCGTGGTGCCGCCGTGGGGACGCCACGGCGGCGCACTAACTCCAGGTGTGTGGCGGAGCTCACACGGCGGCGGCGACGAGGCCAGCCCGACAGTGCGCGCGGGGCGGGGTGACGACGGCGTCCAGGGAGGAAGAAAGAAGCAGGTGTTAGAATTGTGACGTTGTTGGGCCATGGTGGGCTGTTATTAGGCTACTATTGGGTTACAGTTCCAATCAATTCTATCTTACGGAAGATAATATAGGATTACCCGAATAAGTACCTGAACGATGATACATAGTCTTAGCTTCGGTCCATCACAAATTCGACCCAGCCTTGGCCCAATTCTCGTCCCATTTACCTTCTCTTCCCGCCACGCACCGCGCCGCGTCGTCATCGCGCACTCTCGCCTTTCCGATGTCGCTGCCGCCTCCACCTCCAGAGACAGCGACTGGGCGTCGGCAACGGCGAGAAACGAGTGAGGGTTGCTTAACGCTTAACCTCGTCAGGTGTCCTCTGACCGACTGACCTTGTATATCCAAAAATGCAGACGCCGTCGGCTCTCCTTTGACGATTGACATCGTCGACGAACAGAGAACATGGCGTGATCGATGGTGATGATGAACAACCAACCAGCAACCAGCTCCTCGTGTGCGCCGCCGGCCGCCGCTGCTTGGAAGCCGAAGCTTGGGTTCATACCGAAGCTTCCTCGTCCTCCCTCCTCGGCCGCCCACTTCAGGACGTCGACGTCCTCGTTCCCTACCGGCAATGATCCCGTTGGTCAATGCCTTGTATCGCCGGCCTGAATATCTGATAGCTGCGGCAGGCGTTGATCCTTAATAAGTCCACTGCGTTGTGAGGACGGAGCATCAACTGAGCTCTACGGCCTATCTCTCTGTAGGTCTTTAGATACATCCTCTCTGTAGCACACCAGATGCGTGTTCAAAGTCGCTGACAGTCACGTGTGTTGAAAGTCGCTGACAGTGCTGCAAGATCAACAGCCAAAAGGGCATGCAGGTTCTGGTTCAGCCAGACAGCCACACAGAACGATCGAGGAGCTCACATTTTGCGTTGAATTCTTCAAGTGCTCGTCATTTTCGCCAGCAAGTGAGCCGGGAATGCAGGGCAGGACACCACCACCGGTGCAGAAACTCCCGCCGCGCGGTTGATGTGACAAGTTCAGATTCACACACACATGTTTACCAAGCGAATCCAAATGTTTTGCACGAAATGAAGAAAGCAACGTAACCCAAGTTTATTCGAAAAGAATAGAGGAATACAAACTCATCTCTCTCAGAAAAGAAAGTTCTAACACCTAACACTACATCTAAGATTCTCGATGCCGTATGAATGTGTGTATTTTTGGACCGAAATCGGTCCAAGTGTCAACTAAAGTGGGAAAAAAAAAAACGGGGCAAGAATTCGGATCAAGATTGCATGGACGGCCGGCCGGAACTCGATCCAGGTCATCCTGCAGACGGGTCCCGCGGCGGCGCGGGCCACCACCCGGAGTCCGCCCAAGTCGCCGGCGGCGGAGGGTGGCCAGCCACGTCGTCACTGCTGCCAGTGCGCGCCGGCGGCCAGAGATGGTGCGACGAGCCGTCGCCTCCGCCGTCACCTCCACCGAAGCTGAAGAACACCGGGAACGACGACGAGCCCGGCGCTCCGGTCGTCGCGGGCGCCGTCGGCTCGAAGAAGCGGGCCGGCTCGCCAGCGCCCTGCAGGAACCTGGCGTACTCCGAGTACTCCTGCCCGCCGCCGACCCCTTCCGCCAGCGCCTGCGACTCTAGCAGCGCCTCCGGCCTCTGCGGCGGCGGCGGCGGAGGTGCCGCGACCGCCTGCGGCGCCGAGGGCGGGCGGAGCGTGGCGGACTCCGGGAAGTTGAGTTTGGCGCGGCTGCCACGGAACCCGAGCGCCGCCACGTCGTAGGCCCGCGCGGCGGCCTCGGCGGTGTCGAAGGTGCCGAGCCACACGCGCGCCGCCTTGTGCGGGTCCCGGATCTCCGCCGCCCACTTCCCCCACGGCCGCTGCCGCACGCCGCGGTACCGCCTCCGCGGCGCGCCACCGCTGCTCCTGCCCGCGCTGGTGTCGGCGGAGGACGGCGAGGGGATCTGGTCGCTCGAGCCCGGCGACACCGCAGGCGATTGCTGCGGTGGTGTTGCCGCCGCTCCGTACTCTGCGCACACAACACGAGCCGTCATAAAAAACAGAGCTTTCCAGTGCTCAAAGATTACAATTTTTTTTAACTCTCCTTCTAATCATATGATGAATCGCCGTCATCACCATCACACGTACACGAACGCAGTCGAATCTTCCAAAAAGAAAATAATTGTAGAATATTTCCTTGTGTTTTTTTTTTTTTTGCTCTTTTCTTGTGTTTGACATCTCCATTTTGGATCAAGAACGAATCTTTTTTTTTTAGTTGAACGGCTACTGTTTGCGTACAATAATTTTGTCCCATTCTTAGTAGTTCTTGTGTCCGTCTCTGTCACCTAATAAGGTGGTGAGAAGCACATGCTTTGTTTGAAAAAAAAAGCATGGAATAATTTTGGTACCTATCTACGTCGATTTATGAATTTTGATTTTTATGATCATTATTCGAATATAATTTCTGGAGCTGGAACGGCAAACGTGTGCCCTGGATACCACGGCAAAGAGCAGACTTTGCAACTTCATCTTTGCTTTTTCCCATAGTTTGAGACAAGCGGTAACACATTTGAACAAAGTACAGTACATGGCAAACACGAGGAGCAAAAGCTTTGGAAAAAAAAACATTGACACGAAAGTTTTGGTTCCCAGTGACTAAAACATGCGCTAAAACATTTTTTCACGCTTGATCGAGTTTGGTAGTTGTGGGAAAGCAGGTTGTTTATCCATGCAGTCGTGAGAAATGTGAAGAACCCCAACAAGGGGACGAGGACCAGATCGAGGCCAACAAAAAATGAACAAAAATGTAACAAACAAAGAAAAAAGATAATGTTTTCGGTCGACTATGTGAACATTGTGTTTGTGTGACAGCCATGGTTCTTAGGGTTAAGATTATCTTTCAGTGGTTTTCTTATCTTTCTGAACTCGTTCTTGGAAGGTAAGCAGTTAGCTAAGCTAGGCCTGGCACACAACGATGACGTTAGGGTTAAGAGTTGTTCCTAGAAGGTAAGTAGCTAGACTGGTAGACGATTATGATGTTAGGGTTAGAAGTTAGGGTTAAGAGCTGTTTTCATAGCTTGTCTCCGAAAAGTTGTCTCCGAAAAGTTTATTTGTCTTTACATTAAAACTTGTTATTTATGATGTACAAGATGATCTCTGTTAAGCATGCACGGCTGAAGATGAGGTTTTTGAAGAGAGAATGAAGGAGAAGAAGATAAGTGAGCTTTTTTTTTTGGTTGCCCGTCAAGAACTGACAAAGAGAGAAGTGGCTTAAAGAGAGAAACAGCGAAAGGAGAAACTGAGAAAGCTTTCTTGGGCTAGTGGATCGGAACAGAGCAAGGGCAAGGGCAGAGAGCAGAGCAAGCCACTGAACTGAAACTGCGAGCTGCTCTGTTTCTGAGATGCAGCTTTCAAATGGGCAAAGCGACTAGGAGATGCATATATGGTTACCGTGAGCCGGTGCTGCTGAATGCGCAAACGCATGGTACTCGTAGTCGTAGCCCGGCCACGCCCCCTCCGGCGGCGGCGGCGGCGGCGGCGAGAGGACCTCCCGACGACCACCACCGCCTTGCTGCGCTACGGTCGCTCTGCCGCCGCCGCCGGCGACGACCCTTGCGAGCGCGTCGACCATCACCGCCGCCTCCCGGCTCCGCTCGTACCCGTACAGCATCCGCCACGCCGCTGCCGTCGTAGTCGCCGTCGTCCCTGCTGCGGCGCCGGCCTGCCCCTCCTCGCCGACCTCCTCCTGATGATCACCAGCGCCGCCGGCGAGCCCTCCTCCTCCTCCTCGCCCTGCGTTCGCCACCTTGGCCGCGCAGCACACATGAAGAAGACCAACGTCCCGTCGGCTGGCTCGGTCGCTTCGCAGAGACGATGATGACGACGCAGATCGGGCAACGTGCTAGGAGTAGTAGTCATCCGTATATATAGGCGGCGCGAACGGAGGGGAGGTGGGGCACGTGTCGACCCGGGAATTTCCGCCGCTCCTCTTTTTTTTACTACTTAATATTTCTTGATTCATGAATCCAGAAAAAAAAGAAGTGGAACCCCGGCCGTTTTCTCTACAGTGTGCCAGCAAAAGCACAAGGTGCAATGCACTTGGGTTTTGAGGTTAATTGCACGAGATGGCTCGTGATTTGTTCGTTTGGGAACAGCTAGTACCTTTGTGTTTGGGACGGTTTCAAACGACACATTCGCTTCACCACCGCCTGGAGAGAGTCCAGACTCCAGACAGACAGGCCCCAGCGTGTGCTGGTAGTAATAGTACTAGTACTACTAGCTACTAGCTTTTAGTTTGGTCACCTAGAGAAGGCTAGAACAAAAAAAGAAAGAAACCTACTGATGAAAAAAACCCCACTGATTTAGCAAACATGATAAAAAAGGATTGATTAATTATTCACTGACAAATAATAAAAAAACGCAAGAGAATTCGAGAGAGAATTGGTTCCGAGTACATACATTTGTTAATCTATAATTTTTTTTTTGGTTCAACCGTCATCAGTGATCTTGGCGGTGGTACGGCGCGTTCACACACCGGGGGCTTGGATTCCGTTGACCGGCGCAACCACGCGCGTGTACAGATATGGCTGCTGTCATTTTCCTCGCTCTCGCCGGTGGAAAATTTTTACTGGAGCGATATCGATCCAGCTCAGCTGGTGGTAATTACTTGTAGTACTACCAAAGAACTTACTGGAGATGAATTCAGATACGGCACGCCGCGTGGTAATTAATCGGAGTACTGTGGATTAGATATTATACAAAAATAAATTACGAGCAGCAGCAGCCGCCAAATCCAAACCCGCCTTTCCTTCTCGTCGTCGTCCCCGACTTAACGCGCTTTCATGCCTTTGCCACACGTGGCCTATAGTATCTATATTCAACAGGGACGGTGGTGACGTGGCCTCTCCCTCGCTCCCGAGTTGATGATGCTGCTCTGCCCTCCCTGGCCAGTCGCTGCTCGACACGTGTCAGGTGGATAATGGAGAGACGACTACTTTTGACGCGGATGGAGTCACTCTTCTTTTTTTTTCATTTTCTCTTTTCGTTTCCTCTCGAAATATTTTTTTATCATCCAACTATCGCTTCATTTTGATTTTGGCCATCAAACTTCAAAATCGAATATTTTTGACCCTCCAACTACCAAAATCGAATATTTTTGACCCTCCAACTACCAAAATCGTCCAAATTTGACCATGGAGCTGTTTTGATGGGCGATTTTAAAATTTTTATTTATAATTTAGTCCTTAGATCTTAAAAATGATTATTACCTTTTACTCGTACCTCCGATTTAGATGATTCTTGCGGTCATGCGTTCATAACGGTAAACTTTATCTTTTAAAATGTTCTTTGTACTGAAGTGAGGCAAGTGTTAGATGGTTAAAAATGACCAAAGATTGTTGGATGCGCTTCATTAATTTGTAATCCATTTGACGACATGCCTACGCAGCTCCGTTATTATTAACTTGTTGCATGTCTGGAAATAATTAACATGTAAAGGACGTTACTATTTGCTCAATTACCGTCGGCCGACATCTCTCCATCGATCTTTTGATTTGCTCATATTATGTTCGACAAATTTTACCTATGCTTGTACATCATCTAGGACATATGGAGGGGGGGGGGCTCATTTTCTTCTTCCTCCTCCTTCCTCCCCTCTTTTTCTTCTAGTCCTCTCTTCATTCTTTCTCCTCATCTATGGCTCAAAATTACTACGGGGTCTCAGGGGGCTCCAATGGACAACATAGCCCCCCAGCCTTCATACTGGATTCGCCCCTTGTACATCTGACACATTGCGTTCATTTTATAATGTAAAAGGATTATACCTTAAGTGGGATCACCCTAGTCCAAATCCTAGATAGATATATCGCTGGCGCATAGCAAAAATTATACACCTGAAAAAATTAATATGACTTGCAATATGGAGTGGATGGAGTACTACTATTGCTCTGCTATTACTTGTTGCATGTGTTTTTTCCCCTTTGTGAGGGTAAATCTTACCGATGATCGATCCGTGGTGGCGTACGTGGTGCTTGCCGACATGGAAAGCATGAGACACTACTGCGGATGGAGGCCGTCGTTTCTAGCCGTGTCCATGCACCATCGAGATCGAAAAGCTGGTCGAAAAGCTCATGGAGACACGACTAAACCAGCAGATAAGAACAAGGCGCAAGTGCATTGTATGCACGTACGCATTTGATTTTGCTCACAAACAGACAGACAAATCCGTTCATCACTTGTCTGTATAGATAGTGATTACATACAATCCAACCGTCAACGAGGACGCCCCAACGCGCGCGCCGTACGGCATTCTACCCGACTATACATGCCACTTGCATAGGAGTATGAGTACACACGTACGTGACACGTCAGCAGCTGTCAGCTGGGAAATACTCTAATCCATTTGGTTCGAGCCTGCCGACAAGATTAATTAACAAAGGCAACAAGGCTGAGAGGATCTCATAGCATGTCCCTGATTAAATTACCCCCTTTTGATTACAACACTCCCTGTGGGTTTGTTTATGTCGGTCCCTTGTTCAACACTTAGCCGCCACGGCAGCTGGTTCCTCCTTCTGGAAATGGGATTAATTTATTGTCAAAAACTTTCGCCCTCCTTCTGGAGCAGTACTAGTAGCTACTGTGGCACAGTTACCTAGTTCCCAATCTAGATATCCGTGCAATAAAACTGCGCACTAAGACTGGTCTAAGGCCAGTCTCAGTGGAAGGGGTTATGGGGGAGTTCTCAAGAATGACACATCATCTTTACTGTATTGGTTTGCGGGATGACCTACCCTCTCTCAATGCACAGGGTCATAGCACAGTTTCATAGGTTCCTGTAGATATTTAATTGCTGCATATTGGTTGATCAATTGTGCTTAAAAATTGTGTCAACTTGTCTCAGTGGAAGGGTCATGGGGTGTTATTCCTAGGACTCCGCGCCGACCTAGGGTCACGAGTATGACCCTGATTTCTTCTCTCTCCTATTAAATATCATGACATGTCATCTTGTTTGTATATGTGACACCCTATTTAATGCCTATGACCCTCCCATTGAGACTGGCCTAAGGTTTAACAGGGAAATCCACTTCATATACTATTATACTCCGTACCATCCAACCGTCAACGACGACGCCCCAGCGCGCGCCGTACAGCATTCTATCCGACTATACATGCCACTTGCATAGGAGCATCCGAGTATGAGTACACACGTGACACGTCAGCAGCGCTGTCAGCTGGGAAATAATCCGATCCATTTGGTTCGAGCCTGCCGACAAGATTAGTTAACAAAGGCAACAAGGCACGTCCCTGATTAAATTACCCCCTTTTGATTACACTCCCTGTGGGTTTGTTTGTGACGGCAGCTGGTTCCTCCTTCTGGAAATGGGAATAATTTACTGTCAAAAACTTTCGTCCTCATTCCACGTTCCGAAGAAAGGCGAAAACATATCTGCTAAGGTTTAACAGGGAATTTATTCAAAAAAGGTTTAACAGGGAATCCACTTCCCACATTTTCTTCGGAACATTGAGCCAGCCAGAACCTATACCCCGTATGATGCGAAGCGTCACTTGCTGCCGTTCTTTCAGAATTTATTTTTACTATTAGCTCCCACCAAGGTTATTAATCAATCTTGTAATATTAATTATTGCAAGTAATATTGAAAATCTAGTAATTAATTAACGGTCATTACTCGTACGTATTACTGGTGGTAGATGGCACGATTAATTTCCTTCGTTCCCCTTCATCTATAGCCCCATGACTAGTCAACACGCTTTGCAGGAAAGAGACCCTGTCGATCGATATGCAACTCCAACTCATGTAGCAGACAGCGAAATCTTCATATCAGTGTCTCGTCACGTAACTGTAAAGCTTTTTGGCTTTCCGTGAAGCCTTCATTTTATTGATCAAAGGAGGATTCAATCAAGGGGGAGTGTTACAAATAAAAGTCAGGGTGATCTCATCCTGGACAACACGAAGTCAACGACAGTGGACACCTCACCGCGCCGCTCTTCCTCGAAGGCCGGAGCGGACGGTTGCCTCGTGCCCGTCCACGACGACGGTTCGACAATCTGCCGATTCCCTCTGTGTATATATAAAACAATCAGATCAATGGAGAACTCTCGATTCATTTGAAATACAATCGTCTCTCTGTTTTTACTCTTCACATAATCAAATTCAGGTGGGGATTCTATCCACCCCCCCCTCGTGACCGTAAAAAACATCAGTTTCTATTGTATATTGGCACCAAAGATCCTCTAGCCTGGAGTACTTGGTTAGAGGGGGCTGAGATATGATCACAACGAAATGACCCGATCGCGAGCTCGATTCCTTATTGAGTGAATCTACGAGACTGGTTTAAAAAAAAATCCTCTCACCGGTGAAGCCAGAGTTCGAAGGTTTTCTAATAAACTGGGATTCAGTTTCTTTCTCTTAGTGAAAACTATGGAGTGGTCTTAACCCCACCGACTTAGTTTTTTTTCTATCGTATATTGGCATGTTCGGGGATTTTTAAGCCAGGATTCGGTTCCATTTCTCTTAATGAAAATCCTGGGGCAGTCTTACCCCCACCGGCTTCGTATTTTCTTCTATCCTATATTGGCATGTTCAGTATGGTGGCGCCAAGCACAACAAAATTAAAGGCCTATAGTTGTACTATGGGAGAAGATATATGACCAAGCTAGATTTCTTGAGTTGATATATGCATGTATCTGATTGAATTATTGGTGTTTCGATAATACAAGCTAGATTTCTTGATTATAAGTCTTGAATCGTTGCTGGTACTACTGACACCTATCTGACGCCGTTCAAAAGGCAAGCAACGAATGATAACCACTCGCTCTCGCTCCACTTGCTGCTCGACACTAGTCACGTAGGGAATGGAGAGAGGACCAGCTCGTTTTCTCTTTTCGTTTTTTTCAATCCCAGTCTCAGGGTACGATCTGATCTATCGAGCGAGGTGCCGATGCATAGGTGTCCAAGTAAACTAGCAGGGCCAATGCAGCGAAATTCATTCGAGAATCGAGACGACTCGAGGACGCGTGACGTGCCTATATACGGCTCCATTTTATTACTCGTTGCATGCTTTTTTTTTCTTGAAGTAATTTTTGCGTGTGTTTGCAAATGCCTTTTAGTTTCCCTTGTTGGTGAGAACTGGCATGCATGCATATTCCGAATTATTTTCCCATTAACGTATAAACTGTTCTGATTATATTGATAGAAGGAATAATGACACCGCCGTTTCTGGCATCTCTCCTTACTTCAATATATCTTTTGATTTGATCGCACTGAATACACTGCATGCATGCCTTTTAGTTCCCCTTGTTGGTGAGAACTGAGAACGATATTCCGTGCCGTACTACTGCCGACATGCAATCCATGATAGGAGAGTATCGTGGTCGTTTCTCGCCGCGTCCATTTGTTCGAAAATCTGGTCAAAAGGTCATGGAGACACGACAAAATAAAACCGATAAAGAACACGCTGAGATATCAACAATGCGCGAAAATGCACTACAGGATACTGTACTGTTATTGTTTATTTTCCTCACTTTCCTCTCCACTTTCCACCCAATGTACTAATCACCATCACATTGAGTAATCTCTTCTATCACAACACTTATCTTAATGCGCAACTTTTTCACAATCTTTCACCTGAATACACTATTCATTCGCATGCATATGCTCAAGTTTGTCAACCGGTCTGAACTCTAGCGTTGTCTGCATGCAGATTTCTTGTTCAGCAGGATGAACCATAATTTATATTTTGCTCAGCAAACAAGGCAAACAAATTCGTTCATCACTACTTTCTCCGTCTCAAAATATAAGTATTTGTTGACTTCTATTGTTCACATTTGATCATTCATCGTCTTATTCAAAAAATTATGAAAATAATTTTTTTGTTACGGCATATTTAATCATTATATATAAGTTAAGTAAATCGTAATTGTTTTTACATTTTCATAAACTTTGAATAAGTGAATGCTTAACTGAAGTCAACAAATGATTAACGGCTGCACGCACGTGCCGTACGGCACCCGTACATTCTCTCGTCGGTACGTGCAAAATATCCGGCGGCAGCCACTTGCGTCAATGGCTCAATGCCGCCCAAGACGAAACTAAGCGACTCTAAGCTGGACGCGCCTTCTCGGATTATCCGATCCGATCCTATCCATTTGGTTGAGCCTGCTGCCGACTACAAGTTCGTCAAAGGGCACAGGGCTGATCGAGAGGATAAATAATTATCCCTTTTGGTTACGCGTACTCCCTGGGTTTGTTTATTTGGATCCCTTGTTCAGCACTTAGCTTGGACGTGGCCAAGTTCCGGAACGAGAATAATTTAATGTAAATTATTTTTTCACAAGTGTTACAACGTGACCTGTTCTCTTGGTTGAAAAGAAACGAAAAGAAACAGTGCATCCTGTCCTATCACATCACATTTTTTCTCATAAAAAATACTATTCATACACTATTTTTCACTATCTTTTCACCCATCCAAACAGGGCCATTTCACGTTTCTGTTCCTTTCGTTCCGAGAAGAAAGTTGCGGAGTACTATGGTTGACTTCCTACATGTTTCCCATATGATGGGATATCATCACTCCGTTCTTAGGGATGAGTTTATTTATTATTACTACACCTCTCACCAAGATCATTAATTACTTAATCTTGTAATATTCATTATTGCTAGCAATATTGAAACTCTGGTAATTAATCGTACGTATTACTGGTGGCAGATGGCACGATTAATTTCCTTCTTCATCTATATCAGCCCCATGACTAGTCAACACGCTTTGCATGAAAGAGACCTGTCCATTTCAGCAAGCAACTCCAACTCAATGCCCAACTCGCTCATTGCCTCGTGGCGTCAAGCACAACAAAATCAAGCATCAGCAGAATCAATTATTGCCGCTGCCTCGTAGGCGCCGTCCCCCGGCGCCGACGAGACCCGCCCCTCCCACTGCCACCCTTCCTCCTCCATTCTTCCACCCTGCCGTCCACCGCCGCTGTCCACCGCCGCCACTACCTCCCCGGCGCCGGGACGGCGCCGACGAGGCCCGCCACACCCACCGCCACATGTTCCTCCTCATCCTCCCCCACCGTCCAGCGCCGCCCTCTCCGTCTCCGGTGGCTGGCGCCGCCATCGACCCACACCGCCGTTGACCTCCACCCCCGCCTCGCATCTGCCACCATCGACCACGCACTCGCTTCGACCCGCTGTCATCCACCTCGAGCTCGCCACACCCGTCGGCCACCTCGAGCCCGGCTCACCCGCCGCCCACCTTTGTTCGTCTCCCTGAGCAAATTTGGAAGAGTGGCCCAGCGGAAGGGACAATTGGACGAAGCCGCGGGGAGTCAGTATTTTTGGCTTCTCCTCCATCGATAGGCTCTAGTCACCGCAAAATCCGGGGCTTCTTCGGTGAAGCCGTTTCATGGATGCCTCTTTGGCAGGGCTCACTGGTAGAGAGCGAGGCTTTGGTTCGGGCCTTTAGTCCCGGTTCAACTTTGGAGCCGGGACTAAAGGCCTTTCGTCGACGTGGCCCGAAATGGCTGCTGTAGCCGACATCCCTTTAGTCCCGGTTGGTATTACCAACCGTGACAAAAGGGGGGCTCCCAACGGCTCCATCTGGCAATAATTACCCCCGGTCTTTAGTCCCGGCTGGTACCCTTTAGTCTCGGCTCGTAACACCAGCAGAGACTAATGGCTGACATCCATATAAGCACCGTACCTCCTCCTTCCTCCTGCCACCCGAGCCATTCACCGTACCACTCACCCGTGAGCTCAAGCTCCTCCCCCTCCATGGCGACTCAAGCCTAGGGTGGTGCTGCGATTTTTTTCTTCATTAGTTTGTGAAGATTCTCTCCTCCAAAGTGTTGTCAAGGTTGGAATCTTCATCCTCCCTTCATTTATTGTGATTAAATTTTGTTTTATGGTATAGAGACGGAGAAAATAGAAATATTAATTTGTAGCAAGGTAGGAGGAGCTTAAATTAGAGAGATGAGATTTTGTATATACACGTGAAAATGTAGTTAGGATGGTACTTGCATTGTTCCTTCTTTCATTAAATTTGTATTAATAAGCATTCTCTTATTTTCTTGTTTTTCATAATATTGAATTTTTCTTGTACATATATATAGTTTATAAAATATATGCTCATAAAGGAAGACATACAGAAAATGTACTAGGTATTTCCATTCTTTCATCGTTTAGAAATGATTTTATTCTAGGTAGCTATTGGAGGAAATAGAAGATTAAATTCTTTTGTTAAGTATGTTTTTTATTTTTATATAGAATAAATGTAAGCATTCTCTTATTTTCTTGTTTTTCATAAAATTGAGTTTTACTTGTACATATAGTTTATAAAATATATGCTCATAAAGAAAATAATAGACATACAGAAAATGTACTAGGTATGTATTTCCATTCTTTCATTGTTTAGAAATACTTTTATTTCTAGGTATCTATAGGAGGAAATAGAAGATTAAATTCTTTTATTAAGTATTTTTTAGTTTTATATACAATAAATGTAAGCATTTTCTTTTTTTTTCTTGTTTTTGATACACAGCCCCACGTCCTAATTAGGTACAGTCGAACATCACGGGCTAGGTGGGGACTGCCTGCAGCTCCGTGATGTTGGACTGTATCCAGATAGGAGGTGTAGGACATGTGTAGTACTGTAAGTGGGAGAGCCAGGTGTATATGACGGTGAGGTGAGACTGTTGTAGTTCCCGGAGCATCTAGGTCTTCTGAGTCGATGGTTCGCAAAGGTTATGTACAGTAATAATAGTGTTGAATTCTATCCCCTTTTGTTTTTCTATTTATGCATATATTGAATCCAATCTATATATGCAAACTAATCCTATTTATTATGAATGATGTGTGTTATTTTGATTTGGATATAGTTTGAGCTAACAATGTCGTCGTTAAGTGGTGCTGGTAATGGCGCCCGTGGCCGTGGCATAGTCCGTCGCCGTGGCGGGCGTGGTGGCCGTGGCATTGGCCGTGGAGGTCTTGGTGGCCGTGGAGGTGTTTTGGAGGACCCGTTGCCTCTACGTCCAAGATTGCACTTTCACCACGAGATTACCTTGCAAATGGGTGATCCGGGACGTGTAGCTAACGTGGTAATATAAGAATTGAAATTAATTTGCTTTACATAGAACTTTTTTCATTTCACATGGAAAATCTGTAATTTTAGTTACATATATAATTATTGTAGGTTATCAACAATATCAGATGGCTCAGAGACATTATCGGGGATATGAATGGTACTCCTCCTATAGTGCAAACTGAGCACGTTGATGAGCACATGGCAAGAGTGTATATATCTTTCACCGTACGAGAGGCACAATTAACTCCGAAGATGGTACCCTTGATTACCCACCCTCGTTACGAGAGGCTGCACTTGAAATATTGAAAACAGTTGAAGATGTCAGAGCGGGCAGAGTGAAGGTTGACAGAGAGATGATGAGCTCACTATGGCGCTCAAGAATCCAGAACACCCAGGACGTTGCAGGGTCTATGGGGTGGTACCATGGAAATTTGCCTTCAGGGGAGACATTGCCACCTATCGAAGCCGCAGAAGAAGAAGAGAGCGCGAAGAGGAGGAACGGTGGCAAGAGATAGAGAAAAGACTTAAAGAACACGGAGAAAAGGCGACGGCAGATATTGAACGGCGAGTGGCCGCCGCATTAAATGAGATGGCCCCCATTTGGAGGACTGCCTCTAGTACAAGTTCCTTCTGCTCACAAAAGCAGTTGTGCTTCCGCAGCGGTTCCCGAAGAGCAAAGGGCAATAGAAGGAGTTCAAGTGGATAGCCAACGGTACCTGTGGATGACATCTGTCGGCGCACCACATGTGAGCTTCACAAGCCATTCGACAACATCAAAATGAAGGTATGTATAATTCATGCTTTTATTAGCTCAATAATTGATGCATATATATATTACTTTGAATTTTGTGGACAGGCATTCACAATGACGGTATAATTCATGCTAATAATAACTAATTAATTATTATTTCTCAGGTGGCGGACGGAAGTGCTTTTGCGTAGTTTCCTGGACAGACGAGCCACGGCATGCCGATTCCACCTGGCTACGCCTTAGTTAGCGTAGAGAAGATCTGTCAACCTGATTTTGAGGAGCTAGAGCTAGAGATCCCAGGAGGTGATGGGGAAAAGACACTTAAGGATGCGCTACACGGTATTATATTATGGCCAAAACGTTACATCATCATAATCCTCGAGAATGATGGATCTCCGAGAGACCCCCTGGAGCCGGGGCCATCATCGTCACTACCTGCTCGCGAGCCTCTACAATCGTCTCCGGGGCCGTCATCGTCACTACCTGCTCGCGAGCCTCTACAATCGTCTCCGGGGCCGTCATCGTCACTACCTGCTTGCTCACCTTCTCCGCAAGAACCATACGACAATTCGGGAGAAGCGAGCTCCAGCGATCACGATGATGACATCTCTCCCAATTCACCTCAGCAACCATCGGCCGCAGAGCCACATAGGTCTCGAGCGTAATCTTTCAAGTCGGTGCAACCACCAAAGAAAAAACGAAAACGACCAGCAAAGAAAAAGCCCGAGCCAAAGAAGCTAGCATGGGAGATGACATATGAGGAAACAAACGCGGCTGTAGATAAAGAAGTCGCGGACTTCTTTGCAAATTGGAGAGAAAAAAAGAAACAGGAAGAGCTGGAGGCCAAAAAAAATGAAGGTCGTAAGGAGAGACTCAAGGCTTTCATAGACGAGAAGGAAGCAATAAGGAGAAGCAAACCGCTGTTGAAAATGGACTATGAGCGTTCGGTGGACAAGTCTTATGCTAAGAAGAGACAACGAGGGTCGCCGAATAGTTACATCGAGCAAATACCTGCGTCGACGTCGGGGACCGCCACAAACAAGAACAAGGAGAAGCAAATAGATGCATCCACGACCGATCGGACTAACTTGTTTGCGGGCCTCAGTGCAGAAGCACAAAAAGTAATTGACAACATGTCTGGAGAAGAACTGGCTCAGGTCATTTACTTTTATGAACAAACAAAGATGCCTATTGGTGGTATTCTCGGCCTTGAAGACCTACCAGCAGATAAAAATTTCGTACCTAGATGGCGCTTTGAGCTAGGACAACCTCTAGTGAAGCCAGAATTGGTCAACAAGCTCCCAACTAAGATGCGCAGATTTCATGACTGGTACTTGAAGAAGTCAGCTGAGGGCCTGGAGATGTTTGGTATGCTTGTGAGACATGGAGATTTTGCCCTTCAAAACGAGAAGGTGGTCTGGCTCCGATTCATTGATATCTATGAAATTTACCATCTGGATGCCGTGAATACCGATCTTATGATGGCCTGGTGTCTGTAAGTGACATATTTTCATATGTTTATTAATAAATTTATTACATTTGTCGATCTTCTAATTAACATTTGGCTTTCTTCTTGTGTAGCCTGCAACTTACTGAGATGCGAAGGAAGGGTTATTCAAGAATTGCTTTTATGGACCCATCAAAAGTTGACGAGGATGAGATCCGGAACCAACGAAAAACAACAATCGAGACCACTTATAGGCACTTAGATGAGTTTCATTACAAGAACCTTATACTACTGCCTTACAACTTCAGGTAAGTACGATTGTCATCTAATTATCCTTGTTAATTCTATTTAGTCAATTCTAATCTCCATGAGCATGCATACAATTCCACTGGATTCTACTCATAATCACTATCGACAAAAGCAACATCAATGTGTATGATTCATTGAGAAAAGATCCCTCAGAATACCAAGACCTTCAAGATGTATTTCACGAGTAATAATTCTATCTATGACATTTTCTTTAATGCAATATATATATATATATATATTTAGCTTTTATACTAACATATTGTATCTTTTATTATTTTGCCTCAGAGCTTGGACCATGTTCATTGCAAATCACCGAGGACCATTTCAAGAAAAAATTAGATGGGTGTATGATTTTCCGGTACGTATACAAATAACAACTTCAGATTGGGAATATTTAAAATGTATAACACTAGAATTTCATAATCTGTTCTCCTCTCCACTTTAGTGTTTGAAACAAGAACAAGGAAATAATTTATGCGGGTACTACGTCTGTGAGCATGTTGACAGTGCAAAACCGTGCTCAAGTTCACCGCAAGCGTACGGGTGACTTGGTACCTTTTTCACCAATGAGGGTCCTCCCTAGATTTGTCAATCCAAGGATCGGAAGCAAACCACTAAGGTTCTCTATCTAACCTACCAGTCTAACCCTATGTGAAGTGTTGATTGCATAAATGTTAATCATACATGAAAGGATGTATGGATCACATCCACCTAGCCAGAAAGGTAAGCAAACCAAAGGTAACCCTAGCCTATCGTCTTCTTGTTGCCGCTCCGGCCACGATGACAAACCAATCTAATCCTATACTATGATAAGGAGTACACTCGATATGGAGTAACCCGATATGGAGTGGTCCGATACACGTTCATTCGCCGCTTTCTCCTCCACCGTACTGTCACTACGCAAGGATAATCATCACCGAACGACAACCTCGGTCCGTGCACTACAACGATGTATCCGCAAGAGATAGACTAACCACCATGATTACTCTATTCCTACTAAGGGCATATGCTAGCTACACATATGAATAAACACGCATCGAAGTAACTCAAAGTAAGGAAAAGACATGTTTTATATCACCATCGAATGTCGAGTGTACAATTACCTTGATGGAATCAAGGCATGGGCTCCGGAACTCCACCATGGCTTCACCACGCAGGGCCAACCATGGCGGCTAGGGCATGGCCTAGGCCATCTGCTAGGCAACTCGAGGACTTGCAGTGGCCATCGGCTTCCTCCTGGTGCTTCTCCTTCGTGTCGGCAGCTCTCTGATGAATGGATGGATGTGGCGGCTGACGGAGGCAGAGGCAATATATAGAGGAGCACCTAGGTCCAAGGGGGTCGCGAATCGACACGAAAAGGGGCTGGGCCGACCGGCCTGGGCCCGTTTCGACCTCGGTTCGCTCCCCGCCGCTTCTTGGTCAATTGTTGATTTGCTCCCTTATGCATGTGGGCCCTTGACGTCGTCTTCTCCACGGTTTAGATAGAGCTCCTTATCGCGCAAGCTTCAACATCTTCTGTTCAGGTCCCTGGAGTTTTACGGCTTCATGCTTCGGTCCCTGGGCCATTTGGAGTCATGTTCATGATGTGTCTTGACTTGTGCCGGGCTTCATGATCTTCTCTTGAAGTGCTTGATGAACTTATCCTGAAAGTCTCCCTTTAAGTGCTAGTTTCCTACATAAACAACAAACTCCAAAATCGACATGCAAGAGTGAACTTGATACCTCGGGGGGGTTAGTACCATTAGTTAGAATATCAAATACGTGCAAATGTTGACGGTAAACTCATAGCTAGGTGTACCAAAATCGACCGTCAACATACCCTCATGCTTAAACCTTGCTCGTCCTCGAGCAAGTCCAAGATCTTTGCTTAACTTGGAAATCAGCGTTGCCCTTCAATGTCTTCCCTGCACTTAGTTATACACAACAAGACATATTGCTCTCTCAAGTATTTAGCATTTAAGGTTTAAGTGTTGACCGGCTAATTCATCATGGAAGATTGACTATCATTAAAGAACATGCCACAATAAAACAAATATAGTGCTCTCAAACTTAAGCAAACTTTAAACCTTTACCTTGTTGCATCGTGAAGAGTTTTCAAAAAGTTGCACATCTAACATAAGTGAGGTTCTCTTGCAAAAGATCATGGAAACACTCATCTCGTCAAGTCACTCAAGCCTACACTAGATTATTTTCAACCTATTCTACTCATATATGAAAGTGGAAAGCTTATGTGAAGCTTGGTAGGTAAAAACAATCCTAGCAAAACATTATACTTGAAATATTGTCAAACTAAGAGAGAGATCTATTGGAATTACCGAGACTAGTCAAAGAGGTCATGGAAAATAAATGTTGGAAAGGGAGAGAGATGGAACACACACATTTAGAAAGGTGGTTATGTGCAAGTGGCAAATGGGTGATCCCGAGACACGAATGAAGTTCTCGTTATCGGATTGCACATGGTTGGAAAAGATTGAGTATGGACTTGTCTTCAAAGCTCTCTAAGATTTAAATGAAAGCAAAAAAGAACCAAGGAGCATTTTTATTTTTCTCTATTTTTTTCTTTTTTTCTTTTCTTCTTATTATTTTTCTTTCTTCTTCTCTTTTTCTTTATTCATCATATATTTTTTTAATGCTCCTCCGAACTTTTAAGCAACATAGTACTTGCTATAGCAGTCCTCCCCCATGCTTAAATGATTGCTTGTCCTCGAGCATAGAAGTGAGGGGACATATGGCTGCTAGAGAAGTACGAAATCCTTGTGTTCCTCTATAAATTTTTTTGAAATCTTCAGGGGCATCCTCCATGTCGAAACTCCGCATGATTGGGTGCATTGATGAGTCCCTCCATATGTTATATGTCTTGAAATCTTGCCAGAAAATCTTCAGAAAATTCGTCGAAAGATCATCCATACTCAATTTGGGTTGTGGTCAAGGAGGTAATCACAAAAAGATGTTTTGGGTTTAGGGTGGATGCCCAGCGAAGTTTGTGAAATTTCCAATGTAGAAACTTACAATGAATGGACAAAAATGGCTAGCATGAAAAATATACGCAAAGGAATGACCAGCTTCTTAGTCTCGTACCACAGAAATCAATCCTAATCCAACTCATCAAGATATAAGTTTGCAAACTAAAGGTTATATCATGAAAGTACTTGTATGTGTATAGGCTTTGGTAGGTAGAACCTTGCAAGAGATTCACAAATGTAGATAGCATAATGATTTTAAATAAAACAAGTACAAAGCATAGGTCATTGGTAAACTTAAATCAAAGAGCAACATAAAGTATGTGGGTCTTAAAAATTAGTCATTTAACCTCCACAAATGAAAGAGCCGGTATTTAGTCAATTTAAGTTCCTTTTAATAGAGAGCAAAAAGTCATGTCATATAAAACATCATGCATGTAAAACAAAGCAGCAACTTTCATCACTTTTCCATAAGCAAGACATACAAATGATATCATCATGGTAAGCTCAAAAGAGATGGTGATTCATTTATTGAAAGATAAAACTAACAAACCTAGGTTGTCCTCCTAGTAGCCATGTTATTGATCGAGAGATAAACACAAAGTTTGTTTATGTTTGAAAGCATATATGTGCAAGCATTTAGAAGGTGATGAACAAAGATAAAGTTAAGGGCGAGTTACCGTCCTCTTCGATGCTTGTAATGAAGTGCAGCGATGCCTCCCCCATGCTTAAGCATTGTGCTTAGCATGGAAAAAGAATGATGAGCATCTTGTGGTGAAGGTGATCCTTGTACCTCGTGGCCTTGTTCCCTTTCGTCCTTCAAATCCTCCCCCATGCTTAGCATATTGCTAAGTGTGGAAGAACTTGAATTGCTTCCTATTGCCATGTGTTTGAGAATCATCTTCACTTATTGCCTTTGTTACTCATTTGTCCTTCAACTTCTTCTTATTATCATCAAGCCATGTTCCAATCCTTCGTCATATCGTCATCAACGACTTCTATCCCGTCCATGTCGCTGCCTCACCTTCCACAGATTTTATTTTACTTCCAGAACAGAATATGTACTTAAACACCCGTCCAAGTTGAATTTCATGAAATTATCTTTCCAACGAGCCATCATTTGCATGAAACGGGTTCCGAACAAGAGAGTTGTGCCTTTTTTACTCTGGTGATGCAATCTGTCCAAAGCTGATTTCAGACGCACTGCGCTCAATGTTTCTGCCATATCTCCTTGTACGGGTCTTCAAAATTGATGATTCTTGTTGCGTTGGAAAGAAGGTTTGAAGGAGCTTCTGAATATTAACTTTTCTTCTATTGTACATCTCTGAACATGTGCTCAAACTTTGATGGAAATAGTGACTTCCTCCTCAAGCCTTGTAGATGACTAACAACCTTGATTGCAATTGGTCAAGAACTCATGCGAACACTTCGTCATGCCTGCAAAACAAATCAAATGCACATTCTACCCCCGAGGTGATGGTCGGGAGTAGAAATAATTGCCAACAAACCAAATACATCCCAAAGATCTTAACTTGTGGCATAGCTTGCCTAGTAAAAAGAAAAGAGAACCTAATGAGTGTACGCGCGTGTAGGTGAAAAATGCAAATGAAAGGAAGAGATATAAATAATAACAATGTTTGCACCAAGTTCTAAACACCATGTTTACAACTAGATTGCTTTATTTCTATATAATCATAAAGATTTAACCAAGGTCAAAACACCATGTTCATTTCAAGGTTAAAAATTCTTCATGCCGCAAGAAAATTGAAGCGCATTGCAAAGTTTATAAACCATCCTAATGCAATATAAATCAACAAGGCTTTAAAAACTCAAATGATGATTGTCCGCAATCAAGTCCAAACACCACGTTTACACAAGATTGCTAAAGAATATGCCACTAGTGAAGCATTATCATTGAAATAAAGCATTCATCAAAAAGTTTCACGAGGAAGCCAAGCTAAACTATGCATGATAGAACAAAGGAGTTGATGCAAAATGCAAATGCAAAAAGGGATTAGTAAAAAGGGTCAGCAATGTTTGAAAAAGGCTTTCAATGTTGTTCCTCAATAATGACAAGCAAGTCACTTTATGAGAGGTAAAGTCTCGTCAACAAAATCTTTTATCAAAAGACCTAACCAAACATGCTAATAAGGTTTTAAGGTAAGGCTTATGGGTATCCTATATTTTTGGCTTAAGACAAGAATTTTGAAAAGATAAGTAGGGTGAAGAAATTCTATCTAAGGTGGTTTTGGAAGAGAAGAAAAGAAAACAAGGGTTAGATTTTCGGATGAAAAACAAACCTATGGTTTTAGGATTACTAAGGGTATGAGGGGTTTTCCTAAAGGTTTAAGATGAGGATAGTCAAAATTTTAATTAGAAAGGGATAGAGATAGACTTTGTCGACTTGACATAAGTCGATCCCCCTTTTGTTGGCTTGGGTTAGGTGTGGTTTGATAGGAAGGTTTAGGCAAAGATGTTTTTTTTAATGGGATGGGTTATAAAAGATGAGATGCAACATGTAACATAATGCAAAGGTGTAGAACAAAGTGGAATGAAGTGCAACATGATTATGAATGAACAAAATGATATGACATGATATGGTGGTGATCTAAGCCAAAAGCAAAAGTTAGCCCAAGTTAACTAGCCACAAGTTTAGAATAAAAAAGGGATTATGCTTCATATTTCTCTCTAAAAAGACACAAATAAAAAGACTAAAGACACTAATAAGTACACAAAAAAGTGGTCTACAAGTTTTCCAAAATCAAGTAGCATAGTGCTCACTCAATATCTATTAAAGCATACATAATGTGGTTGTGACATTTATTAGAGCATTGGTACGATGTTACTTGAAGTTTTCAAATAAAGAACACAATGTAGACTTGTCATAGTTTATATAGATTTATAAAAAGATCGGGTTGCCTCCCGCAAAGCGCTTCATTTTAAGTCATAGAGCTCGACTTTCTCACATACCTTTCTATTGTCGTGAAGCCATGGTTCTTTGTGCGAGAATCCAAAGTATCCATGCAGTTTGATGTTGCCTTATGAAATCGGTAGCGGTTCACTTCCAACATCATCATGTGTTGAGTGGTGCCTCTTGTGTCTTCATTCATCCATGCTCCAGAGTGTTTGTTTTAGTCCTTAGCTTCTGAATTTCATCATGTACTTGTTGTGGAACCGTTGCCCCATCTTCTCTTTATTGACACCATGTCCATCTCCTCTATCTTGTCGTCGTCGCCTTGTTGCTGCCTCTTCTTCGTGGATTTACCCCTGCATCCAGAACAGAACATATACCAAAATATAGTTCTATTGAAAAAATTATAAAATTATCTTTCCAACGGGTACTCATTTGTCTTGATCGGAGTCCGAATGAGGGAGCTATGGTTGTTTCTCTTCAGCATTGCTTGCTGTCCAGAATTTCAGCACGTGCAACCTTCGGTGATTCGACCATATCCACTTGTAGGAACCTCCGATTGTCTTGCCGCTTGATTCGTTGGAACGTAGACTTCATGGGGCTTCTGAAAATTCAAATATATCCAATTGTTTTCTGCTGAGGTTGTGCAAAACGTCTCAATGACATCGTTATCTTTTGTCCATCGATCCGGAGATGTACGTGTGATCTTCATCTTGTAGTCTTTTAGGGCACCATGTCGCGCATCCCTTGGCTTCAAAAATCATTATCATCACTGTATCATGATGGTAATGGGATCCTTCTCCATCGTGCTTGACATGGTCGTTTCCGAAACCTATAGCTCGAACATACAAACCTCCAAAAGAAATTAGTCTTAAAAACTTAATTGACACACGTAGGCATACCTTGTTCATCTTTGTTTGCTTTGGGTGGGGGCTCGATAGCGGATGTTGGGCCACTAACCAAGGTTAGCACCTACCACTAAAGAGAAATTCTTTGTGTAGCCATCAACTTGGTTGAGCGAGGTTGGACTTGTCGGAGTCCGTATGTTGAAAATTTCTCGATCACTTCGTGTCTAGGGTTTTACCTGCATTCAAGGACACAAACAAGAAACACAGGGTATATGCAATAATAAAATTAGGGTTAGTTAAAAGAAATCTCCCTAGGGTTCGAGTTGCCGATCCCTGGCAACGGCGCCAGAAAAAAGGGCTTGTAGACGGTGCAAAACCGTGCTCAAGTTCACCACAAGCGTACGAGTGACTTGGTGCCTTTTTCACCAAGGAGGGTCCTCCCTAGATTTGTCAATCCAAGGATCAGAAGCAAACCACTAAGGTTCTCTATCTAACCTACCAGTCTAACCCTATGTGAAGTGTTGATTGCATAAAGGTTAATCATACATGAAAGGATGTATGGATCACATCCACCTAGCCATAAAGGTAAGCAAACCAAAGGTAACCCTAGCCTATCGTCTTCTTGTTGCCGCTCCGGCCACGATGACAAACGAATCTAATCCTATACTATGATAAGGAGTACACTCGATATGGAGTAACCCGATATGGAGTGGTGCGATACACGTTCATTCGCCGCTTTCTCCTCCACCGTACTGTCACTACGCAAGGATAATCATCACCGAACGACAACCTCTGTCCGTGCACTACAACGATGTATCCGCAAGAGATAGACTAACCACCATGATTACTCTATTCCTACTAAGGGCATATGCTAGCGACACATATGAATAAACACGCATCGAAGTAACTCAAAGTAAGGAAAAGACATGTTTTATATCACCATCGAATGTCGAGTGTACAATTGCCTTGATGGAATCAAGGCATGGGCTCCGGAACTCCACCATGGCTTCACCACGCAGGGCCAACCATGGCGGCTAGGGCATGGTCTAGGCCATCTCCTAGGCAACTCGAGGACTTGCGGTGGCCATCGGCTTCCTCCCGGTGCTTCTCCTTCGTGTCGGCGGCTCTCTGATGAATGGATGGATGTGGCGGCCGACGGAGGCAGAGGCAATATATAGAGGAGCACCTAGGTCAAAGGGGGTCGCGAACCGGCACGAAAAGGGGCTGGGCCGACCGGCCTGGGCCCGGTTCGGCCCCGGTTTGCTCCCCGACGCTTCTCGGTCAATTGTTGACTTGATCCCTTATGCATGTGGGCCCTTGACGTCGTCTTCTCCACGGTTTAGGTAGAGCTCCTTGTCGCGCAAGCTTCAGCATCTTCTGTTCAGGTCCCTGGAGTTTTACGGCTTCATGCTTCGGTCCCTGGGCCATTTGGAGTCATGTTCATGATGTGTCTTCACTTGTGCCGGACTTCATGATCTTCTCTTGAAGTGCTTGATGAAATTATCCCGAAAGTCTCCCTTTAAGCGCTAGTTTCCTACATAAACAACAAACTCCAAAATCGACATGCAAGAGTGAACTTGATACCTCCGGGGGGTTAGTACCATTAGTTAGAATATCAAATACGTGCAAATGTTGACGTTAAACTCATAGCTAGGTGTACCAAAATTGACTATCAACAGAGCACATACACCATTACAGTGGCAACGCGATGATGATAGTGTAAGTAAAATGAACCTATTAATAATACATCATTTTTATCCTATTTTGTATATTTAATCGCTTGGTGTATTATATCAACCTATTTGCAAATTATAGAGGATTATAAAAAGGGACGCACTCATTGAGAAGGATCGTCTCTTGGCAATTCAAGAAGCTCTCATGGGATTCCTCATGGACGAGGTGGTTAATCCACAAGGAAAATATTATTATGACAACCATCCAATTGACCGACTCACCTCCGAGGAAAGCTAATTTAGACTAGAAATTTGAACTGAATGATATTTTGATGTATATATACTAGTTTAAGAAAATACTATTTATTTTCATGTGTATAAATTATTATGTGTATATATATTTATAAGTTTATATATGTAGATATATAGGGTTTAATTTATATATAAGTCTAATCTAAGTGCGTATATGATATATATAGACAGGTATACATATATACAAGTGCATATACGTATACGTACATATACGGGTTAGACAACAATTAGAATATACGCTCAAATCGAAAACAGCAAAAAAAAAAGACGAGACCCTTTAGTCACGGTTGGTATTACCAACCGAGACTAAAAGGGGTGGGCGCAGGCGCTGGCGTGCCCCCCCTTTAGTCTCGGTTCGTATTACGAACCGGGACTAAAGGATCCCTTTAGTCCAGGTTGGTTCACCCGGGACTAAAGGGAGGCCTTTTGTCTCTCATCATTAGTCCCGGTTGGACTTGAGAGACCTATTCCCCTTACCAATCAGGACTAAATCCCCTCTCCCTACTAGTGGCTTCCGGTGAAGCCGGTGGTGAAGCCGATTAAAAAGCCCTGCCAAGGGGGCCCTTAGTTGTGCACCACGAATCCACCAACGAAATGGACGTGGGTACTAGCTACTTCGTATTAGTATAGCCTAACAACTGTTCTTGATTCGCCGACATGATGACCAGACATAAGAGCAGAAACCAGAGGAATTTAAAGAACAAGATCTTTTTTTTTAAGAATCTCGATTCACTGTGTTGTCTCTGCACACAAAATCTTGTATGTCAAGTAAGTTGAATTTGAGGGATTTTGTATTGTTGGTCGAAACTAATCATTTCCTTTTCTTTCATGCCTTTGACAATTTTCGTTTGCGGGAGTAGAAACTTTGTTTGAGAAAATTCAGAGTTTGTTCGGCAGATCTTCTACTGATTTGTACGATTGATTTGTTTTGGGATAAAAGCACTGTGTGCTGATTTGTATGATTGATTTGTTTCCAGAGAAAAATACTAGTATGCAAGAAGCTGAAACAAGACAAATAACATTTCAGGTAATGATTGGGAATTTTACATAATTTCAAAATTAAATACAGGAAGCCTATGTGGACAGCTAGTGCTAGTTTTTTTTATATTGTGGTGTGGAATTTTAAATTGCATGATGTATGTGTACCTCTCTGTGTATATGTTAGAAGACAAATAACATTGCTTGAAGGAGCATGCATCGGGAGAAGCTAGAGCAAATATTGTTTTGACTTTTAATCTGGCTATTCAAAGACGATGTAAGAGACCCCGCTTCCTTTCAGAAAGTTGGGGAAGACTTGGCCAAGTTAGAGTCCACATAGATATCCGGATCGATTTGACGACTCCATAGAAAGCAATAAGTTAGCTCCAGTTTAGTCTTAACTCTTGATTGATGGAAGCAACCCTCGATCGTTGTCGAGGTATTTATTGTGTCTATTTTAAATGCAAATATTTTAGAAAATAAATTTTTTTCTTGTGTACATAAAGATAACACAATCAAGCATTTATTTTTCTATGCCACGATGGCATGTATAGATGCTGCAATTCATCTGATCGCTTGGCTAGTGGTTGGTTGGTAGTTCTAATTTGTTCGAGAGAAAAGTAATGCTAGTTGGCTGGTGTCAGGTGGCCGGTGCTGATTTGTTTGAAGAGAAAAGTACTATAAGCTAAGCGCACAAGCATAAAGGAACCCCAATGGGACTGAGTGCCTCCCATTGCCCTTTTACACACGCGTGTCGATTTGTTGCTCGAGTAACCTCTGGTATGCTGGCATTATATTGGTAACTTTAGTTGGTGTATAGCAAGGAAACACCACCTCCCGATTTCTTTTTGGACGTGACTAGAGAGAGGCCTCTCTAATTAGCCTTAGGTGGAGAACCCTCCATTTTTGGCATTGTTTCCATTTATGGAAAGGGCATCCTCCCGCCGCGTGGTAGAGCACGCGGGAAAAAGACTCGTTCCGCCATAGGAAAAAGACTCGTTCCGCCGTAAATAGTGCGCTGAGTGACGACCAGGTTAATAAGTAACAAAAAAAACCAAATAAGTTTATAGCCCAAAAAGTAACATGATCCTTTTTGCTTGGAGGCGCTACAGCCACACTATAATTCCATGTCTGCCGCTGTTGCTTGAGTGAAACACAGTCAAGATCCAGACAAAAGAAAGGACAAAATCAGATGGAAAACAGAGGGAAATAACAGGCAAATGAAAAATTCTTCCAATTCACATGAAACTTATCCAGGTATACAAACTTTACATCTAGAACATACCAATTTATATCGAGAGTTTCCTCTAGTGCCTAACTCTCCTAGTTTGGGCTGCAAGAAATAGTTACATCTCAGAGGTAATTCATGTTTTAAAAACAGATTTCTTGTAGCATGATATTTCTCTGTACATATTTCTCCCCCGGTGACATTAACATCCAGTCTGGCTTCCTTCAACATGAACCACTTGCATTATGTTGCATTATGTAACCAAATGTACAGAAGACAAACAACCCTACATTCATGAGCGTGTGAGCCTGATCTTTGGATCTGTATCTCTTTCCCTAAAAGCAAAAGAATCAGATTCACAGTTAAGATCCCATTATCATCACAGGAATTGTAAATAACTAAAAAGAGCTAACAATGAGGAAAAGAACATGAATATGTTGTAAAAAATTAAAAATTTTGCATATAAAAAAGTAACGACAAATCTGCCACATTACATGCATATCGTTTGACTAAAGTAACTAAGGAAATCAAGAAAAAACATAACAAGTTTGCGATTGCTATTTGATCTCTAAAGTTTGGTGGGGTGTTTTTTGATTTAAATAAAGTAGCTCTAGATGTTGATCTGAAAGTACAAACTGCTGGATGAGATGAAACTCAGTTGCAAGATGAAGCATTAGTTACTTCACGCAGTTACATTCTCAGCACAAAGTTACTTCCTACTTGCCCCAAACTATGGGAAGCTACTTCCTATGTGCCAAAAAACTATGGATAGCTACTTCTTTTATGTTTTAAATCAGATAAAAGTTACCTCCTCTGATTAAAAACACAAAATATAGTTACTTTGTTTATCATGTGGATCCAGCATCCATGATTATTAGACAGATTAGTTACTTCTGATCTCATTAAAAAATGATGAAGTTACTTTCCAGACCAGATTCATAGAGACATGTTACTTCCTACCTCAATTTTTTTTAAAAAAAAATTATAGTCACATTGCAACTAGAAGGAATTATAGTCTACTGGATGCATAAAGTAGTAGGAAAGACTTTAATCAGTTGGGTTAAAAAACAACCTTCGTTGAAATTGATAGAAGTAGATGCAGTAGCTCCCTTATGATGGTCAATGCCAACTCTTGTAGTCTTTGTCTGTTAATAAAACCAAATAATTTTGGTTGAACATTAAGCACAAGAATATGAAAGAAGTTTGGCAAATCAAAATTAGATTGATAAAACTAGAAAGCATTGTACACAATCTCTGGCTGCTTGCGAAGAAAATATTTTCAATATCCACTTTTGTAAAGATGCAAATATGATATAGTTACATAATAGAAAAAAGACGGGAAGACAGGGTGTGTTGAATTTTCTTGCAAAAAATAAGACAGTATCAAAACACATCAATAGAAAAAATTCAGAGTTAACTAGCAGTCTTGTATAAAATTTTTCTAGTTACTTTGTATGGGACTGATTATGTGATAAGTTATATTTTATTATTTAAAACACAGAGTTAGTTACTTCTCTTGGTACTAAATTAAAAAAAATGGAAAACTAATTGATCTTGGCTGTGGTGTACCTGGAAATATGCTGTCACGTAATGACGAAAGGTAAAAATACCGCTGCACTGGCCCAATATGAGTGTGTTGCTGACTTGGATGTACGTCGAAAGAAAAATGTTATAGAAAATAATGATATCAGAACAAGTTCTTGAAAATGACGGGAATGAAAACAATTAAATGAGTTTAAAAAGAGTAGGTGCTAAGCGTGCATGCATTGGAAGGGCCACAAAAAATGGGAATTATAGGGTATTTAGGGATGGAAAAAGAATCTCACTCCCACGTACCACGTACCACGTACTAGCTATGTTGGATTTTTTATGACATCATAAAAAGACATGCATCTCTACACCTCACTCGTAATAAAGTTCAGCTACTTGCTAGCAATTTTTATTTGAGCTCATAAAGATCAACTATAAACAAATCATGTTAAATGCTAATTACATGGGTAGTACAGACACAATTAGGTACTTCCTACAACTTTCAAACAAAAATCAAGTTACTTCTGATATGGTTTGGAAACATGAATAGTTACATCATAAATGTTCAGATTAGGGGGCTGCTGATAAGGACTAACTAATAATGCAAAATGAACAAGTAGCTTTGATAATGTGTAAACATAGGAAAATAATCTCTGAATTACAACATGGCAATATGTGGATAGTAATGTGAAACATATAGAACTACATAGTACTATCAGCATGTTGTTAATAAGATCGCATTATGATGACAAAAAGTAATATATGTTA
Organism: Cenchrus fungigraminus; assembly: GCA_036936925.1. NCBI lineage: Eukaryota > Viridiplantae > Streptophyta > Magnoliopsida > Poales > Poaceae > Cenchrus > Cenchrus fungigraminus. The sequence goes on along the minus strand of CM072774.1, from coordinate 124,748,988 downwards.
CATCGAATCTAATAAAAGTTCAAAACTAGTTACTTCTTATGTCAGTTAGTATATGCTTAGTTACATTGAATGGAATATAAGTAAAGAAATAGTTACTTCTTACGAGACTACATATGAGGTAAGGTTTCCTATGGTAAATTAAGTTGATTACCAGACCAAAAAGTATGATTGGGGAGTTAAAAACAATTGGGTGCAATGCAACATCAGCAAACCAGATAGATAAGATAATTTTAAGTTTACAAGCAACTCATGAGATACCAAAAACAACCCAATTGCAATTCCTACCACATCTGGGCATACAGATATACCTACATATCAGATGTATAGAGATATTCAAAGTATGTTATTTTCTGAATTGATAAAGAACCTAAGGAGATCATAAATAAATATCATAAAGAACGGACAACCAGCATGACAAGTAATAGGATAACACTGGACACATATAACTAGCAGGAATTATAGTTTACATAATGCACAAAGCAGTCGGGATGACTTTAATCAGTTGAATAAAAAATAACCTTTGTCAAAGTTGAGATTAGTGGATGCGCTAGCTCCCTTGTGACTTATATGTTTAGTAAAGTAATAGAAATTAATTACTGTATTGTGAAAATTAGTGAGAAGATACTTTCTTTCTTATGTAAACTATGAATAAGTTACTTCCTTATTGACATAAACAGAGCCAAGTTACATCCTTATTGACTTTGAAGTAGCGCCGAGTTACATCCTTATTATATGAATAGCCTAAAGTTATATCCTTATTGGAAATTTTGAAATATGTGATCATGCTACAATCATCGCTCATCTATTAAGTTTTACAGTCCAAAAACTACTCAAAAAAATAATGAAACCATAGTACATGCCTCTACTTACGGTCATGGAAAACAATGCGCAAATCTAAAAAATGGCAATCACTGGTGGTGTAGTTGCATACTAAAAGCATCACATGAATAAATAGTTACACTAGTTTTTAACTACTCCAACTGCACAATTGAACAAAAAAAAATCACAATGGACAGCATAGGCAGCTTCAGATTATTTCTTTCATCCATCAATTAGGACAACAGGTAGCTAAGGCTCCCTTTGGTTCAGCTAAAAGTGGCTGTAGCTTTCAAAATAAGTCAAAAGCTCAACCAAAGGACTACCCAACACATAGGTGCTTTGAGCAAAAGCTAACTTCTTCGTAGTACAAAACTCACAGCCGGTCCAGACCAGCTTTTAGCGACGGGGGGGGGGACTTCTCCAAATTTACCCGCCTGCCACTGGTAAGTGGATACCGGTTCGTTTCCCGACGGAAAAAATAGAAGCCGCGCATCCTGGGCGGTCCGCGCGAGAAGGTAGAGCTCCGTCGACGTTGGGCAAACTCCGCCGCCGCTGGTGCGGAGGGGAGCTCCTCCGAACGTGCGCGAGCTCTAGCGGCGCTCCTCCGGCTGCCGCTGCTCCTCTCCCAGTCGCGCGGAGCCCCTCCTCCTCTTCGGGTCGGCATGAGCCCGCGGGTCTGAGATCCCCGGCGGCGGCGCGAGATCTGCAGCAGCAGTGGTGGTCTGCAGCGGTGCGAAGTCGCCGGCGCCTGCTTCCTCGACGACGACGCGAGGTCCCCGCGGCGGTGCCACCTCCTGTCCCATCCCGATCTCATCTCTTCCGCCAGCGTGAGCTCGTGGGCGTGAGGTCCCTAGTGGCGGCGCGAGGTACTCGGCGGCGGTGGAGGTCCCCGGCGGCGGCGCGAGGTACCCGGCGGCGGTGGAGGTCCCTGGTGGCATTGGGTCCCAGACGGCGCCTCCTCCTCTCCTTGCAGGCGAGGGATCCACCGTGCGTGCTCCATCGGGAGGGAGAAGATGGTGCTAACGAGTGGGGTCCACTCGTCAGCTTTCTCACAGCTCAAAGTTCACAGCAGCTTTTCTCACAGCCACAGCTCACAGCAGCTTTTTCTCACAGTCACAGCCCAACCAAACACACCCTAAGTATCACTTAAGATATTAAAAAGCAACAAAGTGGAACTTTTTTTAAAAAAAATAAATGATGTAGCTAGAGGATTACCACTGAAATCAAATATATCCAGAGTATCACACCAAGTTACATGTCACACCAAGTTACATGTTATAAATTCATATTTAAAATAAAAAAACAACACATAGGCACGATGGGCTGGAATAATTGCAAGTTCATATTTAATTCAGGATGAAAAAAATTAAAATCGTGTGTTATCTGGCACAACAAAAGTTAGAAACTTATACAAATGTTAGATCAAACACACCCGTCATTAGACCAATGAACTATATAGCACAAACTTGCATCTAGATAGCACAGGCAAATACCTATCAGGTGTTGGGGTAAAAACAACAAATAATGTTCAGGAATAGGATAAGTGCCCTATGCACATAGATGGATGGCAGCTGCATGCATATCATAAAATCGGAGACACAGTCATGAGTGCAACGCACACAGAATGACAATCATTAGAAACTAAGACCAGGCAGACCATGATGAACCAATCAATCAATATTCAATACTCATGCAGTAAAAAAAGTGTAGCCCACACAACCGCTGACCTCGAATAACTACATGATTAAATTATTTTGCACTCTATCAATTGAAATTGGCACTAAAAATAACTTTCATATTACTCACTGATTATCTGATAACTTCATAGGTGTAGTATAATGTAATCTAAACAAGCATAATCACCAGAAACCTGATGAACAAGATATGATAGGGAGGACTATTCATAACATAAATTTGGCATGGAAAAAAATTAAACTAAAAGAACCCTAATATAATAGGACCACAACAGATAACGAATGATTTTCAAGGGAAAATGTTACTTAGTAAATCAACAAAGTCTGATAGGTACCTCTCGGTTGGTGAATACGATTCAGGTGGCGAAGTAGCAGATCTGCCCACGCTGTGCGTGCTCGGTGAAGCACCGCGTCTCACCTCCCTCCATAATCCTTCGGGCAACTCCGGCACGCTGGGAGCCGCATGTGTCAGCAAATCTTTGGGACCCTCGTGAGGTCTCCACGAGCTCGCAGAAGGATGACTCTGACCAGAGAGTCGTGACGCGTGGACTCCTTGACGTCAATGCGCGACCCTCCAACCGCCAGCTCTCACGCAAGTCAACAGCTATACCGGTTAACCAGGAGCTTGAAACTATGGCACGCAATAAAGGGAAAACTATATCCGGTGCAATCATGGATGATCGACACCATCTAATCCCACAAATGGCACAATAAATAGTTCGAATTTTTCCTCACTGGAATCACAGGAGATAGAACCCTCCCTCCAAATCCTAGCACGCACAAGGACAAAATCCCTAAGATTCATCCCAAATCAGACCATTCAAGCACATCTAATCATCTCCAGAATCACCAACCCCCTAAAATCCAACCTCTGAACAACAAACCCCACAATTTCTTCCTCCCCAATCCAACCACCAAATCGCAGTCAGAACCACAACCTACTGCCTAAAATTCCTCAAATCCACCTATAGATTCCAATCGTCGACATCAATCAAGCACAAAAGGTACACATACGAACAGAAAGTAGGGTGGCCTGAGCTATTAGTCCGATACCTTTGGAGGAAGTCCTCTTGGTGGCGAAGGGCTTGATCTCGACGATGTTGTCGTCTTCCCCATCCCCGAGCTCCAAATCTGACTCCTCGGGTTCGCCCTGGAAGTCCTCGAAGTCGACCTCGAAGTCCTCATCCTCCTCCGCAACGAACCAGCGCCTCACGCCGCCGCCCCTCTTGGGCTTCTTCTTCTCCTGTGAGAGGTCCCGCTCCGTGAGCCAGTGCGGGTCCGGCTTTGGCGAGGATCGCACCGCCGCACATGGCTCAGGCGTCGTCGGGAGCTCCGCCTCCACACGCTGGAACGAGTACTGTAAAAAATATCGCGAGTTGAGAGAACGAAACGGTAAACGAGTTTTACCTTTGCGAAATGTTGGGGAGCGCAGACTGGGTGGGTCCTATGTATTGGCCGCCGCTGGGAGCTCGTTCCCCCCGAGAGCAACACGTATGTACGATGGGAAACGAAGGGATACGAGGGTGGGTCTTGCGCTAAAGCAAAACAGAGAGCCCTCTCGGGCTAGGATTCACGTTTCTTTTTTTCTTTTCCTTCCCGTTTTCTTTTTTTCTTAGTTCGGTATGGCTCTGCCTATTTTGTTTCTTCATTATGTCCTAAAAAAGACCAATTTTGTGTTTTTTTCAACATTTTTTAAGGAAAAAGTCCATTTTGACCATCCAAGTATAGGTTCAGTTTTATTTTGACCATCAAATTCAAAAAATGGAAATCTTTGATGACCATCTAACTATCAAAACCGTCCAAATTTGGCCATCGAGCTGTTTTGATGGGTGGTTTCAAATATTTATTTACAATGTCGTCCTTTTATCTTAAAATAATTATTACTTTTTGCACGTACCTCCGATTTAAGTGATTCTTACGGTCGCACGTTCATAATGCCGAGCTTTATCTTTTCAAATGTGATTTATATTATTTTATTATTATTTATTATATTATTCTTACATTGTTGTGTAAAAACAACAATATAAGAAAAGTAAAATAAGCAGTTACAAAATAATATGAACAACATGCTAAAAGATAAGGCCCATCGTTACGAACACATGACCACAAGAATCACTTAATCGGAGCTATGAGCAAAAAAAGTAAGCATTTTAAGATACAAGTACTAAACTGTAAATAAAATGATTAAAATACTTCTTGGATCTTAAAATGATTATTGTTTTTTCTCATATCTCTAATTTAAGTGATTCTAATGGTCATGCGTTCATAACGATGAGTTTTATCTTTTATAACGTGTTCAAACTATTTTGTAACTATTTATTTTACTCTTCTTATATTGTTGTTTTTACACAGCAACATAATAATATAATATAACAAATAGTGATAACATAATATAAATGACATTTAAAAATATAAATTTTATCGTTATGAATGCATGGCCGCAAGAATCACCTAATCGGAGGTACCGACAAAAAGTAATAATCATTTTAGGATCTAAGGACTAAATTATAAATAAAAAATTTTAGAATCACCCATCAAAACAACCCGATGATCAAATTTGAATGGTTGTGATAGTTGGATGGTCAAAGATTTCCGGTTTTGGTGTTCGATGGCTAAAACTGAACAATGCCTATAGTTGGATGGTCAAAAATAGACTTCTTTTTTGCCCTTTTTTAAACCGGGATTTTCTAAGTCGGGATTTCGGTTCCCTTCTCTTAATGAAAACCGTAGAGCGGTCTTAACCCCACCAGCTTAGTATTTTAGTTTAGTTTGAAAAATAAATTTCTTTAATGAATACTAAAGTTTTCGAAACGGGAAGGCGTGGATGGATAAAATAGCAAAAAATACCTGGGAATCTGTCAGATTTACTATGTTAGTGTTCATGCACACACTAGCAATGTCCTCTCCATCAAAATCAAATCTTTTCAAAAACTAAACCCACTACAAAATTTTGAGCTATGCATGCATAGCTCACATATTGTAATTAAACGGATTTTTTTAAGGGTCAACCGGGGGGGGCGTCCCCACCTGAATATTAATTAAAGGGCCAAAGGAGGCAGGCCAAATGCCAATACATGAGCGTTTGAGCAGGGGAGGGAAAGCTAGGAGGAGTACACCGGTGTGTTACAAGGGTGTTCTACATAGGAGACAGAGCAGAACACCAGGCATCAGCGACTAATCTATCACCTACCGGCAAGCGGTAGCTCCAGAGGCGAGCTTCGCTACGACACGAGGACCAGAACCGAGCATGAGATGGTGAGGCCGTGGAGAACACTACGTCGTTCCGGTGCTTCCACAACATCCAGCAGATCAGGAGCAAGAAGCCGTTGTAGTGGAGTGCCGGGATGGAGGCAGGGCGCGGCACCGCCCACAGGGTCGTGACGGAGGCAGTACTCACCTCCACGCCAATCTTCCCCCAGACATGCGCAGCAAAGGGACAGCAGAAGATGATGTGGTTAATGTCTTCAGATTGCCCACAAACCTCGCAGCCATCTTCCTCCAGAACATGCTTGCGCACCAGATTCACTCGGCATTGCACGCGCTCCTGCACAAGCAACCAAGCAAAGAACTGGACGCGAGGGGGGAGGGGGGCGGTTGCTCCAGACGAAATCATGAAAGGAGCAGATCGGCGGCCCCGTCGCCGTCATCAGAGCAGGGTAGACGGCCCGGGAGCGCAGCACATTGTCCTTGCCGGCCGGCGAGCAATGGCGACGGTCAGGACCTTCCCGCAAGGAGACACGCAGCAGCAACTCTTGAAGTTTGGCGAGCTCACCAGCGGCAGCACGAGTGGTCCGGGGGACGAGGAAGTCGGAGAGCCCTTCGTGCATCACTTGAGCAACCGAGACGTCCTCATCCGTGGCATGAGTGTAAAGCAGGGGGAATAAGGCACAAAGCCGCCCGGTGGACAGCCATTGATCGAGCCAGAAGCTAGTTGACTTGCCGTCAAACACCTCGCAGGCAGTGATCGCCCGATACGCATGAAGGAGCTAGCTGTTCCAGGTCGGACCAGTGTGCTCCCACCACCTCGCCATGCAGCGTCACAAGATTAACCCTGCCGCGCACCCAAGCTGCCCAGGAAGAGTCACCTGGGTGGTGGAGACGATGCAGGAGTTTCAGCAGGAGACAGTTGTTTTGCGCCGCCAAGTCTCTGATCCCCAACCCGCCCTGCTCCTTGGGCACGCAGACACGCTCCCAGGTGACCAGGCATTGAGCGCCGTGTACAGAGTCCTCGCCGGCCCACAGGAAGCTCCTTCTTCGACGGCCTAGCGCATCGACGACACCCTGAGGAAGCTGGAGCGCCGACATGGCATAGATCAGCTGGCTGTCCAGCACACTGTTGATCCGCACGACACGGCCCATGTGGTTGAGCAGGGACGCTCGCCAACCACTGAGATACTTATCCGACTTCGCGATCAGTGGGGCGAACGCCGACAGTCGCAGTTTGTCACTGGAGAGAGGAAGCCCAAGGTAGTGGGGAACCCACCAATCTGGCACCCCATATGATCGCCTGAAGGGGTTCCACTTCCGCCGCCCCGATGTGCATAGGCACCATCATACTCTTGTCAAAGGTAATGTGAAGACCCGTCGCGGAGAATGTATCTCGTGCTCCCACGGGTTGGGGTACTCCCGTACTCCCAACTTGTGGATGCACTTTTAAAAGTGCATCAAAAATTCATCCAAAAATACAAATGGAGGCATCTTGTTATCTTCTAGCATCATAGGAAAAATGAAGATGAACAAAAATCTGTGCAAGAGGAAACAAAAAAGAGAAATCAGCATATCAACAGTAACGGGTGCGGGTCTAGAGATGAACAGGAGCAACCCGCACTATTGAAGTGCTGATTTCACTTTTTTTTATTCCCTTGCACAGATTTTTTTTTGCATCTCAAAATTTGTATGAACATAGATACTTTCATCATCTATCGATCTATATTTTTATTTGAATTTTACATGCATATTTTCGTTAGTATTTTTTGTGGGGGAGTACGGGAGTATATGAAATGGTAGGAGTACAGGATATGCCCTACCCGTCGCGGCAGAGAAACTGTCCAGCACCTCTTTGAGCGCGAGCAGCCCCGTCGGTTCCGTGCGGAGGAGGATGAGCGTGTCGTCTGCATACTGCAACACCGGGCTCGGCAGCTCGTCTGCTGCAGGGTGTCTGATCCGCCCATCCCCTTTCACCATTTGCTGAAGAATGTCGGCCAGCTTCCTCAGGGTGTCAATTAAACGGATACTCCTAAATACTGTCTATCCTAATCGTAATAAAGACAATGTTAATGGTGATGTAGAGATGAAAATGCCCTCTAGTTGATCGCACTTCCTGAATTCCTGATGCAAGATGACATCGCCGTTAGTGATTGTTGCATTGACTTCGCTCTCTCAAGTCAGTCAGCCGTTAGTGTCCACGTACATATACATGTGGTTCGTTCTGCAATAATGTAGTGCTTTGAAACAACATGCATGCTCGTATAGAGAGAAGGGAATGAAGATGACTGCATGCATACATGGTTGCAACCATTGACTGAGTCAGAGATACGTATGGAGACTTCAGACTTGCATTATTGCTAACACACCGTACCCATCATGTAATCACGTGGGCGACATATATGCAACGCAAAAGCTTAATTTGTTCTCCTCCCGATCGATCGCGCAATGCTGACGAGATACACGCTTTGGAGACAAGTCAAAACGACTTATCGACATAATCATCCAGCATTAGTGCTAACTGTCAAACCATAATCATGTGGGCATAACGAGGTTGAACCTTAAGTGTTCTTCGAGGATGTTAGAAAAAAGAGAGACTAGACGGCTTCTTGGATTTCTTCGAGGTAGAACTAGCTAGAGGGACTAGACGGCTTGGATTTCATACGTGTATGCACATGACTCTACAATTGATGGAACAGTGTAGGTAATTTTTGACAGGTTTGTTGACTGCATATATGCCCGGCCGTTTGTTGCTCATGACTACCTTTTGCATCATCACTTTACTCTGTGATGAGACAACGAGAGAAGATCACTGCAGCACAACAAATAAGACCCGGCCAGTTTCAACGTTGACTTATTAGGAGTCAAGATACGTGTCGTCCAATTGCTATCTGTTGCACTTGCACAGCTGCCCCGGCCGGTCAACTGTTGACACATGCGTGCTTAGCTTTGATTAGCAGTTAGCATTTACGCAAACAATAGCCTTTCTCCATCTCTTTCGATGGCGACGATGTGTATCTCTTTCGATACACACACGCTTTAATTGGAGACAAGTCAAACAAACTTATCATTTTCTAATTATCCATCATCAGTTATACTCCCTCCGTTTCAAAATACTTGTCACTCTGGCTTTTCCACATACATTTTTTATTATGTATGTGGACATAATATATATCTAGGTGCATAACAAATGGAGTATATCTAGAAAAGTCAGAATGAAGTATTTTGAAACGGAAGGAGTAGCTACGATCGACGACCTCACCATAGCCGCTTACTCGTTTGGTTTTGTTAGGTTCCGGTCTCTTGTCGATCTGGAATCAATTTTCATGTCTTTCCCTCAAATACAAGACTCACCAGGATCTACTGACATAATCGGATCCACTCATTCCCTTCCATGAACAAATCGTTCCATGATTCAATCAAAAACCGGCCTACTGGTTGCCGGGTTCCTGCAAGCTCATAGTTGTTAATTGGCGCTCGTTCAGCAGCACTAAGAGCTTAAGGTGGAAGAGAGCGCGCAGCCATGAACATGAACTAACACACTTCTGACTAATAAACTGAGATGGACAAGAAACAAAAGCTGCAGACTTTGCGCGGGCTGACTGTAAGTGTCCTTGACTACTGTACAAGTGGACATGCATGTTGTTGGTTTCAGCTTGAAGCTCCAGACGACACCTTTCACTTTCAAAAGAGAAATTCCAAACTACAGGACACAGGGTGATAGGCTCTGTATGGAGTCAGGATTATATTACACGCACCCTTGTAGAAAGTCTTTAGCGGCAACTTGCTACATCTAGTGATCGACAAGTACATATATTATATATCCTACATTACATTGAGCTTTGAATTGTTGCCCCTGAAAGTATCATGCCTGTAAAGACGCAAACCAATATGTTCATTTGGAAATTGTAATGTTTGGCCAAATTTCATTCTGAATCAAATCATGTAGACATGACATGAGGTTATGGCAGTTCGTGTAGCTGCTTTTCACAACTTCAAAGTTTCTGCTAAAAGAAAAGAATGTCAGTTTCACAAGAAATTATCATGAAACAATTTACTCTTTTGGCAGCATAAATTGTAAGAAATTTTAAATTGTAAGATAAGAAAATTTAAGTGATTGGATTATTTGGCGGAAAGCCTAATGTAATTGGGCCTTGTTTGTACTTGTACCATCCGTGAAATGAGCCCAAGTCTTGTGTTGGACCAAGTTATTGTCTCTGTTGACTTGGGCCTATTTCTGCTGCCGCAAATTCGATCTTTTGCTGATTTGGTCGATGTGCCGTTATGTTTTTGGGTACTATGGCCTCTTTAGTTCACCAAAATTTGCCTCCAATTCACTATTCACTTCATCACATCTTCACTATTTTTTCAAACTAAACACTCTAACGCCAACTTTTCACTATTCACCATCGATCCTTTCATCTATTGTATCCACACCACTTTTTCCGAACAAAACACTACGGCAATCTCTGACGTGTAACTGTAGTTTTGCATGTGTATGTCAATGTCTACACCATCATGATCGATCTATCATTAAACTACTCTATGAAACGGGATAGGAGAATATGTTCAGTTTCTGGAGCACAAGAAAAATTGCGAACTTTTGGTAGCTAGCTGCTTCAAAGTCCACAAAATTTTCTTGCCTGATAAAAAAGAGAACATATATAGTGAAGTCGACGTCTCTTTCATTTTCTCATCGATGCTTGTTCTATCTATCTATGAGCACATTAAGGCAGTCCTGTAACCCTTCCATGTTAAAATAAGTTTTTTTAAAAAAAAGTCAAAACAAAATACTAAGGCTGCAAAATTTCCTATATGCTCCAAATTAATTTGCCGTGGTAGAGTCCCGGCCTTTAGTTCCGGTTGGTAAGAGCCATTAGGCTCTAAAGTCCAACCAGGACTAATGATGAGAGACAAAAGCCCTCCCTCCTTTAATCCCGGGTGAACGAACTTGGACTAAAGTGGTCCTTTAGTCTCGGGTGGTATTAAGACCCAGGACTAAAGGGGTTTCCAGAAAAACAAAAAAAAAGCAGCAGGGGCGCATCCATGCCCCTACCTGCCTGCTTTGCGTCCTCAATTCCTCCGCCATGCCTGCATGTTCTTAAACTTTAATTTCACCTCCTCCAACACGAACTCAATTTGCACATATAAAAAATCATACAAGTTCTTCACAACAAGTTATATCTCTCTAACTCGTACAAATCAATTCATACAAATTTACATAACACGAGTTCGATTTCATTCGCACAAAAGACAAAATTAGAAACAGAAATCAACAAATCTTAAGAACTCACGACCGTGCGCACGCCCTGCTGCTCTGGCCGCTCAACCCGCCGCGTGCCCCGAGCTCCAGCCCTAGCCGCACGCTGCCGGGCGCCAGAGGCCACCGTGCCCCGCGCCGGCCGGAGGAGTTCGCCGCACCCGCTCCCACACGGCCACTCCTGCTGGCCGCCGCACCCGCTCCCACATGGCCGCGCCCGCTCCCGCCGCGCCGGCCGCCGCTCTCCCTCCTCCCCTGCCAACCAAGAGGAGAAGATAAGGTAAAGAAGATAGAAAAAGAAAGTGAGGAATGGCTGACAGTGGAGGAGAGGAGAGGAGAAAAATATATGGAAGATTGGAAGAAAGTGTAACATACTAGAAATTTGAATGAATTACCATGTGTGAATTTTCGCAAAAATTTAAAACTTTTTGTTTGAACATGTGTGCTACCAAATTTTGAACCGATTTGTTAGCCTCTCATCTTAAACCCCTTATAAAATAAAACCATATAAAATTATTTTCAAACTATGGTATAAATTGTGATTTGGAGTTCTTGGATTTTGCTTGGAGTTCAATTGTGTGAAGTTTGAATTTGAAAGTGATTCAAATTCAAACTTAGAATTCAAACTATAAAAGAAACCATTTTCAAAACTGTTTCTAAAAGCTAACCTATCTAACTTGGGCTCTAACCCTTGACCAGCCCAACTTGCTAACTCCACCAGGACGACCCACCTTTCCCACGCATGACCCAGCTCGGCCTGCTCCACATCGTGGCCCAGCTGACCGGTCGGCCCAACCAGCCCGCCAGCCATCTCCCTCCCCCTTTTCTCACCGCCAGGCGGGACCCGCTCGTCAGGGTCACCTGTTCCTCTTTCTTTTTCCCTGCCGACGCCAGCAAACAGCGACCGGAGCCGCGAGGCACCGCGGGTTCGCGGCCCTGCCCATGGCGCCGCCTCGAGCTGCGTTGGCACGCCTGGATGCTTACCACGTCTCCCTGCAGCCCCATCTGCCGTCCATCCTCTCGCCCTAACCCTAGCGCCCCCCTACAAATACCAGGCCGAGCCCATTCTCCCTGTGTCCGCCGCCGCAGTGGGGTTTTCTCCCCAAATCCGTCCACCACTAGGGAAGAGGGAGAAGGAAAGGGAGCCGTGATGAGGAAGCGCACGCGCGGAGTTGCTGTGGGAGCCGGAGCTGCCCGCGCCATGTCCCGCGACGCCGCTGCCTCCACTACTTTGTTCCGCACCGGAGTAGGCGTCGGGCGCCATCGCGCCTGAGACGACGCCGAGGAGCCGCTGCTGCCCGTCCAAGAGGAGGAAGGCCGGGGCAAGGACGCGCTTCGCCTTCGCCGAAGCACCGCGGAGGAGGAGTCGGGGACCGGGGAGCGAGGACGACCACTAACCGCGACGGACCAAGGATGTCGCCGCCGCCGAGACCGCCGTGTACACCACCGCCGAACCGCGTCTTCACCGAGCCGGCGACGACTACACCTTCGCCCCAACGTGAGCGCCGCCGTTCCCTTTTCTCTCTCGCCTCTCCCCTTGATCTTCTTGCCTGAGCGCGTGCCTTCGAGCCGCCAAATTGGAGCTCGCCGCCGTCCTAGCCTCTGCCCGGCCGTTGAGCCGCGTTTCCTTGCAGGGACCTCACCACCGTGACCTAAAACCCCCGGCTGTGCGCCCTTGCCCGAAAAATTCGCGCCTTTACCCAAGGAACTCCACCGCTGCGCCACGCCGCCATGTCGCGAATGGCCTCCAGAACACCGGATGCACGCGCGCGCGCCGACAGCGTTGCGGCCAGAGAGGACCCCGTGCCCGCGCACGCGGGAACAGGGCCGAGCGCACCCCAGTCCCAAAGCCAAGGCAGGGCCTTTGGCAGCCCTGCGTCGCGCCGCCACGCATGCCGGCGCCATGCCGAGCGGCGCCGCGCACTGCAGCCGCGCCGTGGTGCCTTGCTGCCGCACATGGGTGCCTCTGTGTGCCCGTGCGCATGCCGTAGACCTAACCCGTAGCCGGCCGCCGTCCCGAGCCACCGCTTTGACCAGGAGCGTCCTCGCCAGCGCCGCCGGGCATGCGCCGACGCAGGCAGGTGCCGCGCTCCAGAGCGCCGTGCGACGGCAAGGGGCGCCAGTGAACCCCAGCCAAGCTTGAGGTGTTTCTCCGAACCCTAGCTTAGATGAGGGATGAGTTCTAGACTTCCGTGAAGAAAACCCTGGATGGGCTACCAGTTTGGGCTGCGGCCTGTTAAGGCCTGCATGAGCCCGATTGGAACCCATCAGCGCCTGTGCCGTAGAGTTCAGGGAGGTTCTACGGACTTTGTCCACTGGGCCTGTTGGGCCTGGTCATTGGGCCGTTTTCGGCCTAGTGGCACTTTCGGCCCAACAACGGCCCGCTAACTCGCTGAAGCTGACGTCATGCTGACGTCAACATGTTTTTAATAAAATCCTTTTCTGATTTAATAAAGATTTTTATAAATGTTTTATAAATGCTTTTACCTTTGAAAAATCATTACTAATTATCAGGAGCTCCGAAAAATATGAAACCAATTGCGTTGGTTTCGTGATTCCGAGACGCTCGCTGCTATCCTGTCCTTCTCTGCTCTTGCCCTTGAACCGAGCCCGTTTTGCCCCGCGTCCTTGGGTTAGAATTCGTGGCCGCTGCCCGCCACTACGCTATTGTGGGGACGCCGGAGCCCCGCAACTAGCCATTGGCGTGCTGCGGACAGGAATCCTTCCCCAAGTCCGCATTGCCTATCTTTCCTACACCACTGCCTTCGCTTTGTGATGCTTAGCACATAACCCGCTTCTGCTCTACGATGCTACGTGTTGTGAAGCATGTACCGTGCCATGTGCTTGAAACCAGGATGCCGCACGTGATGGACGGCCGTGTCGTGAGCAGAGGCCTCTGCTTCACGCACGGCAACCCCGAGCCGCAACCTAGCTGCCTCGCCATGGTCGTTGCCGCATCGCTAGCACATGCCTTGTAGCGCTCTTAAGCATGCCCTACCGCATCACCACCTAATATCGGTCACAAGATAACCCTTTCATCTCCTCTGAGCTGTCGCCGCATATCTTGGCATGGTAATGCCTTTTCTAGTTATCTTTACCTCGCTCTGCTATCATCATCCTTTGTGCTACTGCTTCGATCATCCGAGAGCTAAAACCTTGCAAGCATTGATCTCAGCCTCTCCGCTTTCCGCTTGCGAGCTTGATCACCTATGGATCTTAACCTTGAGACCTTTAACCCGACCATGAACTAACCCTGGTTCCTATCTTGTTTTCAAGTATATAAAACTAGTTGCTTAAACTGCTTTTGTTATAAAATCAATTGCTCTACTTTCACTATTTAAATCAGTGCTGCTTGTATTTAATATGGAGTTTAATTGGATCTTCTAAGTTGGTTCTTATTGGTGTTATTGCATTAGATGTAATGCTCGTTATTTATTTTCCCGTCGCATCTCGTGTTGGCTTGTGTTCTTGTTTGAAGACCCGAGCTGCGACGACTGAGGAGACCCTTCTACCTCGACATTGACTGAGAGGATGCTCAACCTCTACTACTCTACGACGACTACCGCGCAGGTGTCATGTCACTCCCAACCATGTAGAACCCATGCATGCTATTAGTTGCTAGTGCTATATTTATGTTACTTTATTTGATGGATTGCATAGCTATTTGTTTAGCCGTACCTTGATATTTGATTTACCCTGTTTCCTTGCTTCACCCATCTCGAGACTAGCTACAGACCCCTAGCTAGTCCCACTACTTACTATCCATACTATTTATGCTTTGGATTATGGATGGTATTCTGGGTTTGGACTGAGATGTGGGAGATCTCGGTGTGTTCTAGCGTGAGTTCTGGGTGTGTATCCCTTGACGTGTTACTGGCGGGAGCGAGCCATTTGGTTACTTGTGAACGCCTACCTTGGGGAGATGCGATCTGGCCTCTCGCCCGAGCGGCGTGTCGGACTTGATGGAGATGGGGAGTGCTCGCTCTCGGCCCTTAAGGACCGAGTCGATTTACCACCAGATGCAGTACTTACCTTCGTACAAACCGCCTGCCTTGTTATGGGCGGGGGTGCGGGGTGGGACTCGTAGTGGATAGCATTCCGCCTGTAGGCGGATCGGTGTGATCGTGCTAGGAGACGTCGTTCCTCCTTAGAAGACTTCGCCCCGGCGAGGCCGGGGAAGGGTTCCACAGCTCCGAGGGACCCCTCGCTGGCAGTATGAGCTCTACAGCAGGGGCTGCGCCAGACTCGGAGACGCAGGAGAGTGCTATCCACTTACTTGGACTCCAGCCGTATGGTAGGGTTTCGGGCGGTTCGCTACCGTCCGGGCTCTATTCGGGCGGGTATAGTTGTACAACCTCTGCAGAGTGTTTAAACCTATAGCTATAGTCCGTGTCCACTGGTTATGGACAGTACTGCTATCTACCGCTACTTCTGACTAGACTCTTTTCTTGTGCTTCTTCTCTCCCCCTAGTGAGTGAGCCCGGCCTGAGGCCGTTGAGATGTGGGGATAGGAGCAGGTGGGCCCCACATCGCAGATGAGTGTTGGGAGCTGGATCGTGGTTGTGATTCAGTGTTTTGGTGTGGACTTCCTTGTTGAGGGGTGTGGACTCCAGAGGTGTGGACCTCCCCGAGGTGTGGACCTCGCTGCTTATTCTGCATACCTTGATTGTTGCTTCCGCGCTGCTGCATGCATAGCTTTCTACAGCCAAATGTAGGTTTTATCCCTGCATATTAGATTCAACCACCGCTTTTGCTCTTTGTTGGGAAGCTGACATGACCTACCCGCTTATCGGGTAGATGCTGGCGTTTCAAACTTGGTAACCGTCTACGACTACAACTTCAACGACGAAAGTGTGAAGACTAGAGCTGGTCCTTCGCTCGAGTTTGCCTGTGGAGCTGGAGTCGCTTCGCTTCTATAGATCCGCTGCGTAGATGTTTTACCTTTCTTGATTCAGTCCCGTTGGACTTGTACCCGGCTTATGCCGAAGAGTTGTACTCTGATGTTGTAATAATAATATGTAATGTCTCTTTTATTTCCGTGTTGTATGGATTTGTACCACTTGAGACAGGGATTGCACGTGATAGCCACTTCCTGGGACTATCACGGAGGTGCAAAGAGTCGGGTTTCCGTTCGCGGAAATTCGGTTCGTTTCAGAAAGAGAGATAGAGAGAGGGTGCAGTGGGTGTGGGACATTTAGTCTCGGGTGGTGTTCCCACCCGAGTTTAGTCGGGTGGGAACACCACCCGAGACTAAAGGCCGACGCCAATAATTGCCTCAAAACACCAGTTGGACACCTCTCTTTAGTCCCGGTTGGTAATACCAACCTGGACAAAAGGGCAGGGGGGGCGTCTGCAGCCATTTCAGGCGACGTCGATGAAAACCGTTTAGTCTCGGCTCCAAAATTCAATCGGGACTAAAAGGGTGTACCAAAGGTCCTTCCTCTACTAGTGTTGTTTGTATTAGTTGAGGATAACTGAGTTGCTTATGGATTCCCAAAGGTATTTAATTGTGTATATATATGATTAACTTTAATTAGCATCCCAATCTGTTATGAACTGGTGACTCATGAGGGGTGCCGATGTTAATATGGGTATGTATCCCGCTTACCAAGAGAGCTGCCAGTTTCATTTTGCAATCAAATACCTTGCGCTCAATAGTTAGGGCTGTGGACTGACCAGCAAAAAATCAATTGTGCAATGCAACATATACGATCATTCAAAATTGGTGAATGCATCTAAATAAAGATTTCCCAACAAGGCAACAACTTCCATTGAACTGATACAAAAATTAAAAGGAAAAATATTTCTGATCAAGTGCCTTCTGCACAATATATATTCAAATTTTGATGATCTATTGACCAGGGAAATCTTCCGTGCAAGATGCGATCATTTAGGATAAGTAAATGCATCGCAGCAAAGGAAAATATTTCCTCTGGTACTTGTTATAACATGCATGACTTCTTATATGTAGTGTTTGCTTTTCCATGATCAGTGAGCTCCAAAAAGTTCCAGCATCCAGCAATGTGAGGAATTTGTTTTCCTGAAATAAACAACAGTCGAGAGGAGCACACTGCCAATGCATTACCTGCTTAGTTTAGTTTGTCCTTGTACTTGAGAGTTGAACACTCTTCTGTTTCCTTCTATATGGCTATTTCCAACCAAAGGAGCAGCTAGTAGTAGTGTAAAGAACTAGATTGAGGAAGAGAGAAGGCCAATCCAAAGAGCTGACAAAATCTGCAGTGGAGTAGTGTGGTAGGGAATGTGAGGCATGTTGGATGTGCCTGTGGAGAACTCGGTGCCGTGGAGAAGTCAGATGTGAATGTGGCATGTGCCTGCTGAGGCGCTGAGTAACACTCTTCACAATAGCACCTCTGTGGTGATGCATGCAGTAGTACCATCTCATATTCAGCGCAGATGCAACAGTTAGGGATGGAAATATGAAAATGGAATCCGAATTATCCGATATCCGTATCCACTAAAATATAAATATGGATATCTGTATCTGTATTCAAAATCAAATGTGGTAGTAAAGTGGATATACCCGAATTCGTTTTTATCGATTTTTTTCTCTATCCGATTCCATCCATATTCGGCAGTATCCGGCACTATTCGTATTTGACTATATATGTAAGTTATCTCTATAATTAATACTAATAATGATAGTGTATAATTAAAAAAATTATGTCCATAACTAATGATTATGACATTAATTTTAATATTAAAAATATTACATCCATAAAACAATTTAAAAGTTATATTTAAATTTAATGACCACTATCATTAATTTTTATAATAAAAATACATTAATATAAAATTTAATTTTCGTTACTCTAGTTTATTTATGTATTGATGAAAATATTTTTCATGTATTCTTTATTATTTGTTTGATAAATGTATATATATATTAAAAATATGTATTTATTTATAATTTTATTTATTATATGATTAATTATTAAAATAAATATGGATGAATGTGATATTCTTAATTAGCGATCTCTGTTATGTACTAATATTTTAGTCTTTATAAAAACTAATATTTTAGTCTTTACATAATTTTGTAATTGTAAATTATTAATAAAGAAAATTGGTAAATGTTGTGTCCAAATCGAGTAAATATCCGAATGCGTTTCCAAATTCGAGACATCCATTTTGTATTCGTAATCGAGAACATTCGAATCCGTATTCGTATTCGAGTAAAAATGTGGTAAAAGGTGTTATTCAAATCCGATTCCATGCGAATGCGTTTCCAAATTCGAGACATCTATTTTGTATTCGTAATCGAGAACATTCGAATCCGTATTCGTATTCGAGTAAAAATGTGGTAAAAGGTGTTATTCAAATCCGATTCCATGCGAATCCGATCTGTTTCCATCCTTAGCAACAATGCTCAGCAGCAGATTAGAGTTGTCCGTCCTACAAAAAAAGTTCAAGAAATAATGTTCACACTTTTTTAATTTGTCTTAACCCTGGAACGAGGCATGTATATTACTGATTGCTTGAATCTAGGACCGGCTAATTCTGTTTTTCTCTGTACTTTGGTCATCCGTATGACAACAATACATAAGTAGCAAAATGCTGATTATTGTTTCTAAAAAGATAAATGCTGATTACTGTTCTAAAAGTGATAAATTGTGATTCCCTTGAAGAAGCAGGTTGGGTAAATAGACGCTGATATAAAAAGTAGACAAGTGCATCCAAATTAATGGTGAATGCATCCAGATAAAAGATTTCCCAACAACTTGCATTCAACTCATAGGTACAAATAAAAATATTTCCACCGTAATATATAGTGTTGCCCCGGCCCCTTGAGCAAAGGGTGACCTTCACACAGTTCCAGCATCACCCAGCCATGTTGTAGAACGCCCCCCCCCAACCCCCCCCCCCCCCCCCCCGGAGGTAAACAATAGAGGGGGAAGAACTTAAAGCACTAAGGTTTAGCAAGTGGGAAGAAACAGAAGCACTAAGGTTTAGCAAGTTTAAGAGACAAAAAATAACAAAGAAAAAACAGTACCACAAAATGGGGATTTGAAAAAGCATCCGCAGAGATAAGGCATTGCATAGAAGCTTATAGTCGTATGTAGAATTAGAGAGAGGAAGAGAGAATTATGATCCAAAGAGTTGTGAAAAAAGCTGCGCCCACGGTGTGATGGGGATATGAGGAAAAAGGGAAGTGCATCACGAAAGAGTGAGTACGTAGCGCACAACCTTACTTAATTAAAAGTTTTGAAAATAGACCTCCACCACTCACAAATATAGTTGTCACAGAGGAAAAATACTGCCTAAATTCTTCGACGTACCCTTCGAGTCTGCCAAAATGAGATCCATCGAGCTTGGCCAACATTTAATTTGAAAGGTGGAAGTGCTTTAAAATTGGTTATGTGATGGTGTCCAGTAGCACACATGTTTGTTGCATGTGTATTGATCCAAGGCAATCTCATTTTGTGATCAACTGCATGGCTTCTGCACAACATATTCATATTTTTGATGACCTATCGACCAGGAAATCTTCCGTGCAAGATGCGATCATTTAGGACAAGTAAATGCATCGCAGCAATTAAAGGATCTCCTACCGACAATTTTCACTGCAACTGATACAAAAGGAAAATGTTTCCTCTGGTACGTACTTGTGACAACATGCATGACTTCGTATATATAGTGTTCGTTGAACAGTGAGGTCCAATTTTTTCTAACCAAAGAATCAGAAGAGTGTTCAACCGTGTTCTCCAAATCATCGCTTCCATATTTCCAACCAAAGAAGCAGTAGTGTATAGAACTAGAGGAAGAGAGAATGCCAAACCAAAGAGCTGAGAAAAGCTGCCCTTCGCCGTAAACGCGGAGGAGATGCGGAGCACGCACGCATTTCCTTCGCCGCCGCAGCTGCCAACTTTCTCCGCCGCCCCGTCGTCCGTCCTTGCTTGCCCTGGCTGGAGGGAATTGATGGCGAGCGAGGGGGGGCGCACGCAGGAATGGGAACGGCCGGCCGGCGCGCTTGTCGTTGTTGGGCCGGACCACACGTACCTTTCGCCTAGTCTCTCGCTTTCCAGCCGACCACAGGCTGGTGGGCTGGCCCGCGCGGCCGCCCACACCATTCCACCTAGAAACCGCTCGATTCTCTCTGTTTTTTTCGCTCCCTTGCGGTTTCCATCGCCCATCGCTCGCTCGCCCCCCCTCCGGGGCCGTGCTGACTCGGCGGCAGCAAATTTTTTTTTATATTTTTTCTGCTCTGATTTTCGAAAAATAAATGGACGAATGTGAGGCAAAACGGAAATTCACGACAAGTGACGAACAAGTTCAATCGGAACAGCTGTGTTATTTTCTTGCCATGGACAACTCAGTCGTGCGATCTGAGGCGCTGAGTAACACACTTCACAGCTCATACTCACCACGATGCACAAATGCATAGTTTTCGTCAACAGATTAGAGTCGTATGTCCTACCAGTTATGAAAAATTTGTAGAAAGTTCACACTTTCTTTCTTATACAGAACAAGAAAAATGCTGATTACTAGTGTTGTAAAAAAGTGATAAATTCTGATTCCCTGTAAAGATGCAGGGCTAGGTATAAATAATCCATTAACTTTAGATGTGTTGACTTCCTCTTTGCTGGACTTTAAACTGACCCCAAACTATCGAAAAATTCTCTGAATAATTTGCTAATGTGATGTGCTTTCTTTAGGAAGCGCACAGCTGGTCTGCACTGGCTGCCGATGGGTCATCGAGGGAAAAAGAAAAACTATAACTTGTTTTTCACCGGCAGCTCCCATGATGGTTACTCCATCTATCTCATCATTTTTCAAGGCTATGTTCGGTTTCAAGGCTATATGGAATAAATCGTTTTGGAACATCAAGGCTAAAGCCTGATATTTAAGCTCCTTCTTGTGATAAAGATAAAGCTACCAAAGATATACACCGTGTGTCACACATCTCATTTGCCCGTTATGCAGTTGGAGTGAGCTTGACGATGGTGGATCAAGATTTTTATCCTTGTGCAATATGTACAGCTGGTCGAGCTCGTATTTCCATATTGGCAAAATATGCAATCTCGTCCCTGAACTCTTGCCAAAGAGTCAGATTCATCCCTGAACTATTGAAAAGGCCAATTTCATCCTTAAACTTTTGTGATCTGTACCAGTTACATCCTCCATCCATTTTTTCACTGGACGCCGTCAGTTATACGGTGACAGACGGTGGTAAAAGACTCTTGTGTCCTTGGTTAGCAAAAAATCTCTTGTCCTCATCCTCTTCACGTCGGTAGCATCACCGCACAGAGGGACGGGCTCCCCGCGGCGTGCGCCGTAGACCTGCTCCGGCCGGCCGCCCTAGGTGCTCCGGCCGTCCTCCCTGACCGCCCGCCCTAGAGCTGCTGCTCCCGCTTCCCGCCCAAAATATGCCGCCCGCCGCCGCTGTATAGGAGGCGGTGGGGATGGGGGCGGATCCTGCCGCGGCGGACGGCGTACCGGTCGCCGCAGCGGATGCCCAGGCCGCTCCCGCGGTCGGACATGCTCCCGGAGCTGCTCAGGGCGGAGGAGCCCTCCGAGTGCGACAACGTCGACGAGGCGGCCAGGAAGGTGCAGGCGCTCGAGGAGCTGAAGGGCGTGGTCGCGACGCTCCAGGAAGGAGGGGCCGAGGTGTGCATGTCCCACGTCGAGGCGGCAGCGGTCGTGCGGAGGAAGTCCAAGGACGCCGCCGCCGCCGCGAGGGAGATGCTCGCGATGCTCGGCGCCATCCCGCCGCTCGTCGCGATGCTGGACGACGGCGGGGAGGAGGTCACGGCTGCCGCACTGTACGCGCTGCTCAACCAGGGGATCGGCAATGACACATGAGTTTTTCTGCGTGCTCATGTTCTCCCTCTGTTTCCTTTGCTTCGTGATCAGGATCTCAGATCTTGGAGTTTGGTTGGTGTCTGATTCGTTGCGTTGCTTCCCAGGAACAAGGCGGCGATCGTGCAGGCCGGCGCTGTGCACAAGATGCTCCGCATTGCGGAGGGCGGCGCGTCCGCCGTGCTCACGGAGGCCGTGGTCGCCAACTTCCTCTGCCTCAGCGCGCTCGACACGAACAAGCCCGTTATCGGCGCGTTCGGCGCCGCGCCCTTCCTCGTGAGCGCGTTTCGTGATGGACCGCGCGCTCGCGGCGCTGTGCAACCTCGTGGCGACCTGCCCCGAGGGCCACCGCATGGTGAGCCGCGACCTCGACGTGGTGCCTTCCCTCGTCGACGTGCTCAACTGGGTCGACGAGCCCGGGAGCCAGGAGAAAGCGGCCTTCGTGCTGAACTACTGATGGTCCTGGCGCACCAGAGCTATGGCAATCGCGCGGCCATCCCGGCCTCAAGGCGCTCACGCGTGGTGGGACGCGCGGGTGGGAGGGCGTCGGTGGGCCGCACCGGTGGGAGGCGCCGGTGGCCGCCCAGCTCGTTGTGGCGCCGTGGCGGCGGCGGCGGCGGATAGATGCATGGGCAAACAGAGCTCCGTGACGTTCCCGTGACGGCGTTGACGACAAAATGGATGGAGGACTTAACTGATGCAGATCACAAAAGTTTAAGGACTAAACTGACCTTTTCAAAAGTTCAGGGACGAATTCGACCCTTTGCCAATAGTTCAGGGACGAGATTGCCTATTTTGCCTTCCATATTCTTGTTATGTTCCATCTGCAATTTCTATGTGTGTTTTGTCAAACACAATTTTTATTGCTTCTCTCATTGCTGCATCTTCATCTAATGGATGCCCACATATATGCTCCGAGTTATATTGCTCATGGTGGAGTAATTGAGTGTATTCATGCATATAACAAGGAATTAAAATTAAATGCTCCTGCCAGCAATTGAAAACTTGTACGAGTCAAAAATAAACAAAAACCAGTGGCACTTGCATAATATATGACCGCCTATATATATGAAGAGCTGCTGTCTCCACGGACAATTTTTTTAAAAAAGAAATGAAAGCACAGTAGCAGAGTGTAAACTAGAGGAAGAGAAGATTAAAGGAGTTGGAATGGGAGGCAAAAGGGAGTTGCAAATTTTGAAGGCTTCATGTGGTGCAAGCAAACGATCATCATTTCAAGCCCTCCATCATACAAAACAGGTGCTCGTATTTTAGTAAATTTAATCAAGAGATTGATGGATCGGACGTGTCCATATCAACAGCGAGACACCTATAGTGATAATTGTCTTGTCGTTCCCAGTCCTTGGTGGGAGACTCGAACATCATGCGTTAGATTTGGATAATATTCGGAGCATGATGGTGTCTAGGATGTACTCATCGCATGAGTTTTCATCGATGGTAATCTCCTTCTGTTCCAAATTATCGTTTACTTTTAGCTGTTTCTCAAGTCAAACTCTCTGTTCACAGTGTTCATGGAGATCCAGTGCGTGAATTGTTTGCATGTTGAGGTGTACTATAAATTTCAAGGGAAATGGCTGCAGCCTCCACTACCACTAGTCCATGAAACAGTAGAAGAGAATATATGTTCAGTTTCAGGAGCGCAACAAAATTTCAAGGATACCTTTAAGCTACTCTTTCACAGTGGCAAACTACACTAATCTGTCCAATACATTTCTTTTGTGATAAAAAGCTGAAGATATGATTAACTTAATGTCACTTTAAATTCTATAAATGCCACATAGTCAATGTTAGGAGCATGATGGTGTCCAGGATGTACTCATCGCATGTGTTCTCATCGATGGTAACCTCATTCGAGATCAAATACCTTCTGCAGTTTTGCGCAATAGATTCATGATCGTCATGAGTCTGATGACTGACTAGTAATCTTCCATGCAAGATATGTACATTTAGATAAGTAAATGCATAGAAACATAGCATCTACCAACAATTTTAACTGGGACAGAGTTAGAGAGAGAAAAAGGAAAATATCCCAACTGGTACTTGGGACAACATACATGGCTGCTTATATAAATGGCCATATCTCAGAGACACAAGTGAACTCTAGAGTGTTCTAATATATATCCACACTGGGACAAAGAACAAAGCAAAAAACAGTGCAGCTGTGATACAGCACGTATAAGAAAAGCATCAGGCTATCGTAGGCTGCAGTGTGGAGCTTGTATTTGTCTCAGATCATTATGCGAGGCACCTCAGTTTGGACATGTTTGAGAGTTGAAGACTGCTCGTTCTTTCCTTCCATATTTCCCACTAGACAAGCAGTATCAGTGCATCATCTGTCTAAGTATGAGGATGATCATATTCAAAGAGCTGGGAATGTGAGGCAGAAGGGAAATCCATGTAAGACGGAAAGAAATGGAAAAGGTGAGTAGCACAAGCGCTTACTAGACCATTAGCATAGGACGTTTCGATGACCGTATCGATTGAGCTCCCCGGCGACCGGGGGGGGGGGGGGGGGGGTGGCGATCCACGACCCTGTTCATCTCCTGATTACAGATTCAACACTACCCAGATCAAATCATCGACTCCCATTATCGACCCACATCCCATCCATCCAGATACCCATGATCCATCCTCCCCCAAAGAAAAAAGAGCGAGAGTGAGACCCAATTTCGTTGGTTCCGGAAGCCAGAGAGAGTCTTGAGAGACTGAGAGAGGGAATACGCAAGCTAGTAAATCACTGGGAGGAATCCAAAGTAAAGATCCATCAGATCAAATGCAGACCTTAAAGTTTGCCACGCCACCAGAGGAGAAAATGCTGAAACGCATCAGATCATGGAGCAGGTTCAGGGAGGAAATGCAGAGAGCAATGATGAAATTTATGAAGCGTTTAACGAGGAAGGGAAACAGGCTTCAAAAGGGGAAGAAGCGAGGTACGGATTCCACAGCCCAAAAGCTCAGACACTTCCCAACAATCGTTTGCACGAGAGGTGTTCGACTCTTTGCGCGATGGAAGCTTCTGACGGTATGAAGACGAAGGACATGACCAGCGCCATGGTCGTCTCAACCGTGGGGGAAGGTGATGCTCCTCCCCTCGGGAGGAGGGAAGAAAAACAGGCCGCTGTTGGGGACATCGAAGCTCCCAAACAGATCCTGTCTGTGAACCTGGGCGACGCTCGCGAAGCTATGCGATCACGGTTCATCGCCGTTGGCCTGTTCATGTCGATGCTGGCTATCAGCTGGCGTGACGTGACGGATTCCATGAAGAAAGTCTGGAAGGTGAGAGGGCATCTCAGTGTTACGCCGCTCCCTGGCAGGCGTTTCATCCTTGAGTTTTCCATGGAGGGTGACCTGCTTCATGCCATGCGTGGAGGCCCATGGAGATACAGGGGAGATGCATTCCTCGTCAAGAAATTGGAGGTTGGAGAGGAGCCGTCGATGGCCCTTTTCAGCACGGTACCAATCTGGATTCAATTCCACAAAATCTCTTTCTACCTCCTTTCCAAAAAACTTGCTGCTAACCTGGGTGAGAAGATTGGGAAAGTCCTTCTTGTGGATGTCAGCTCTCATGGAGACATCAGTGAAAGGTTCATACGGGCGCGTGTTCTTCTGCCACTAAATGCTGCCTTACAGAAGACGATCACCTTGCTCGATGAGGTGACAGGCGAGGAAATAGAGTCTACTTTACGGTATGAAAGGCTACCGAATTTCTGTTTAATTTGTGGACTAATTGGACATGGAGATATGCAGTGCATTGTGTCAGATTCAGAAAAGATGAGAAGATACTCTGCAGACCTTGGTGTTCACCCCCACATCAAAGGCGATCCTCGCTCTTGGCTCATGCCTGTTGGGTCAGGCCAAGGTTTGGCTCGGCTTGGTCCTGGTCCTGCTGGGAGCAAATCAGCACACCCTCCTTTGCAGCAGGCGGTTGTAGAGGAAGTGGCCCACGGCGTGGCCAAACTGCTCATGAAGGATGACGTCAACCCAGGCAAGATAGCAGCACCAACAAAAGAGACTTTTGTGACAGAAAAAAACATTCAAGCTA
The DNA here is from genome assembly GCA_036936925.1 of Cenchrus fungigraminus. Classification (NCBI taxonomy): domain Eukaryota; kingdom Viridiplantae; phylum Streptophyta; class Magnoliopsida; order Poales; family Poaceae; genus Cenchrus; species Cenchrus fungigraminus. Next base: position 124,723,133 of record CM072774.1, on the reverse strand, counting down.
TAGAGCAGATGCCAGTGGATGGAAGCCTGCCTGTGAAGCCCCCTCCTAGCTCCAAAATGGAGGCCGATCCCTGGACCAATCGTCCAAAGGAACAATGGCAAAACACTGCTGGCCACAACACCCAAAAAGAAAGTTTTGAAGTTCAGGCAGCAGATGATACCACCAAAAACAAGAGCAAAGAGAGCAGGCCTACCCCATCGAAGTGGACTAGACTGAGAAACAAAGAAAAGCCAGAAACTCAGAGCACACTCGAACAGGGTGAGGGACACAAGCAGAGCTTGAAGAGGTTCAGACCCCCAACACTGGTTGAGTGTTTTGGGGAAGGAGGGGTCAAGAGACTTAGAGAGATGGAGCTGCAAAGGCCGGGAGAAGAGATTCCTGCTTTAGGGAATTCAACTGAGGAACTGAAAGCTGAAAATCTCATCATTTCTGCTAACAATAATGTGCAAACTGAAACAATCTTGCAGGAAACATCGTCTGACACTGCAGAGAAGACAACGTCTGAGGAAGAAGGAAAAAAGGGAGAGATTGGTGGGCTGGAAGCTACCGGCCTTGGGGCTGCCGGTCAACTGACAGGCGCGAATGATAGCGCCTGTCAGGCGCCATGAGTATTCTAAGCTGGAACTGTCGAGGGCTGGGCCAACCTCGGACAGTTCAGGAATTAGTCTGCCTAGTGCAGACTTACAGGCCAAGTGTGGTGTTTATCTACGAGACCAAACAGAGAGAGTTCTTTGTGAAAGGGCTACGTAGTCGCCTAGGTCTGAATAATGTTTTAGTTTTGTCTGGGAAAGGAAAAGGTGGGGGGCTTGCTCTGTTCTGGGATGACAATGTTACAGTAGAGCTGAAAAAGTTAGAATCTCATTTCATTGATGTAAACATTGTATTCCCCCTGCTTGCAATAAAATGGAGATGCACCTTTGTTTATGGTGAGGCTCGTGTTCAAGACCGCCATCTTATGTGGGATTTGATGAGGAGAATTAAACCCCTCGGAAATGGTCCTTGGCTCATGATAGGTGATTTCAATGAAACAATGTGGCAGCATGAACACTTTTCTGCATCTCGTAGAAAGGAAAATCAGATGAGGAATTTTCGAGAAGCTTTGTCAGACTGCAACCTCCATGATCTGGGTTATAGTGGGCTACCTTGGACTTATGACAATAAACAGGATGGGTCTAGAAATGTAAAGAGCAGAATTGACAGGGCTGTTGCTTGCCCTGCATGGTCAAATGCTTTCCCAGATGCGTTTCTCAAGCATATTTCAAGTTTTCGTTCTGATCACCTCCCTCTTCACCTAAACTTGTTTGTTTCACAGAGTTGCAGGAAAATAAATCAATGCCAAAGATATGAATCCTTCTGGGAGAGAGAACCAAGTTTAAATGAAACAGTTAAAGAAGCCTGGGAGCGAGGTGGAGGAAATGAGAATCTGGGTGAGATTGCAACAAGATTGAAAGGGGTCATGAGGGATCTAAAATCTTGGAGTAAAAACACCATTGGGTCTGTTCCAAAGAAGCTGGACATATGTAGGAAAAAATTGGAAATCCTAGCAACCAAAAATGACCCATCTAGTCACTCAGAAAGGAAAAAGGTTCATGCAGAAATGGAGGAATTGCTGCATAAGGAAGAAATGCTATGGTGACAACGTTCAAGAGCCCTATGGTTAAAGGAAGGGGACAGCAACACTAGCTATTTCCATAGGAAGGCATCCTGGAGAGCAAAGAAAAATAGGATCCTAAGCCTAAAAGACAACAACGGAAAGTTGGTGACTGATGAAGTGCAAATTGGCAAACTGACAAATGGTTTCTTTACCAACTTATTTACAAAAGACGACTCGGTGGTGCCTGAACTAATCATTGATCAGCTGCAAATGAGAGTAAATGAAGATATGAACTCTCAATTGTGCAAGGAATTCTCAAATGAGGAAATTAGTGATAAGCCCCTGGGCCCGATATCTTCCCAGCTAGGTTTTTTCAAAAAAACTGGGACATTCTAAGAGAGGATGTGATCAAAGCAGTACAACATTTTTTCTCTACTAGCTGTATGCCTGATGGAATAAATGATACTGTAATTGTTTTGATCCCAAAAATGAAGGATGCCAAAGAGCTCAAAGATTACAGACCAATCAGCCTCTGCAATGTCATTTACAAGGTGGTTTCAAAGTGTTTGGTCAACAGGTTACGCCCTCTGTTATAGGATATTATCTCTCCAACTCAAAGCGCTTTTATTCCTGGCCGCATGATCACAGATAATGCTATCATAGCTTTTGAGTGCCTCCATGTTATACAGCAATGCAATGATAAAAGAGGTGGTTTCTGTGCTTATAAACTTGATCTGGCCAAAGCTTATGACCGTGTTGACTGGGACTACATAGAAAAGGCTATGGAAAAACTAGGTTTTGGAAGAAAGTGGACAAATTGGGTGATGGAGTGTATAAGAACGGTCAAGTATTAAGTCCGTCTAAATGGCCAGTTGCTGGACTCTTTTTGTCCGTCTCGTGGTCTTCGCCAGGGGGACCCCCTATCACCTTACATTTTTCTTTTGGTTGCAGATGGTCTGTCTACTATAATCAACAAGGAGATTGCAGAAGGGCGTTTAAAAGAACTTTATATCTCTAGGCATGCTCCTGGAATTTCCCACCTGTTGTTCGCTGATGATAAGTAATGATGGTTGGCTGGTGTCAGGTGGCTGGTGCTGATTTGTTCGGAGAGAAAAGTACTATAAGCTAAGCGCACAAGCATAAAGGAACCCCAATGGGACTGAGTGCCTCCCATTGCCCTTTTACACATGCGCGTCGATTTGTTGCTCGAGTAACCTTTAGTATGCTGGCATTATATTGGTGACTTTAGTTGGTGTATAGGAAAGAAACATCACCTCCCGATTTCTTTTTTTCTTTTCCTTCCCGTTTTCTTTTTTTCTTAGTTCGGTTTCAAATTTGACCATCGAGCTATTTTGATGGGTGGTTTCAAATATTTATTTACAATTTCGTCCTTTTGTCTTAAAATGATTATTACTTTTTGCACGTACCTCCGATTTAAGTGATTCTTATGGTCGCACATTCATAATGCTGAGCTTTATCTTTTCAAATGTCATTTATATTATTTTATTATTATTTATTATATTATTCTTATGTTGTTGTGTAAAAACAACAATATAAGAAAAGTAAAATAAGCAGTTACGAAATAATATGAACAACATGTTAAAAGATAAGGCCCAACATTATGAACACATGACCACAAGATCACTTAAATCGTAGCTATGAGCAAAAAAGGTAAGCATTTTAAGATACAAGTACTAAATTGTAAATAAAATGATTAAAATACTTCTTGGATCTGAAAATGATTATTGTTTTTTCTCATATCTCTAATTTAAGTGATTCTTATGGTCATGCGTTCATAACGATGAGCTTTATCTTTAATAACGTGTTCAAACTATTTTGTAACTATTTGTTTTACTCTTCTTATATTGTTGTTTTTACACAACAACAACATAATAATAATATAACAAATAGTGATAAAATAATGTAAATGACATTTAAAAATATAAATCTCATCATTATGAATGCATGGTTGCAAGAATCACCGAATCGGAGGTACCGACAAAAAGTAATAATCATTTTAGGATCTAAGGACTAAATTATAAATAAAAAATTTTAGAACTGTCACACCTGTTTTTCCAAAGAAAACCAAGTGCATAACTATATGTATGCCAGGATCTATTTTCATACATATAGTGACATATAAGTGAATACAGAAACAATATCACGTAAGAAAAAGGAAGATTATCAGCGATTTACGCTTAATCCTGAAAACGAAGGCTCTAAACATCACAGGCAGTCGACGGGGGTTGCGTATGCCTAGAACTCAGCAACATCTTCAGCAAACTCTAAAGTTGCTTCCTCTTTCTGAGCAACATTGTTTATAGCAAGGGTGAGCACTTGTCGTACTCAGCAAGTGTGGGGAAAGTATGAATGCAAATGCTTAGCAAGGAAAGGCTAACAGGTTGACCGCATTAAGCAATTTTAGTTGGTCAAATTTTATTAGCACCTGATTACTAAGATATAAGTATATACCAACCCACATTAAGCATAGAGGTAAGAGATACACCATAAGGATATGGCAAGCATAGCCATAACCACGATTTAAGTTCATCTTAAAGTTCAATTATCATGTGAGGGTCCAGGCCGCTCTTGACTGTGAGCACGGCTAATCGATTAGTTTTACACTCTGCAGAGGTTGTACACTTTCACCACAAGTCGCGTAAAAACTCCGAAGAGCTTTAGACCCAACCATGTGATGCTAGCTAGGCATCATACCACACTACCGAGGTGTGATTGCATAGGAACGCTACGAGGCCTTTACAAAGATTCCCTAATGTGCAGCAACCCACTAGGTTTCAGGTCGAAGCAGGGCATAAAGCTCCCTAGCGGGTCAATACCCCACCATAAATGAACAAACCCAACTCCCCGCTAGAGCAGGTCTATACCCCAATAACGCCTCCCCATTGGCCCCTTTCGGGTAAGATCACTACAACACCAAGGTTTCTAATTATTCGGCCAAGACAGAGCCATATGTCTTATGATTGTACAGTTTTCCTGGGTGGTCGCTCCATGTTCTGATTAACAAAGGTGGTCTTGTATTAAGCTACCAGAGATATAACATAAAGATAAAGCATGTTTCATCATTGTTGTTCATTAAAACCACCATAACCCAAAGTAGAGCAACTAAGCATAGCTACTCAACATAAAGGTAAACCCAGGTTGACAAGGAATGATCATAAAGACTAGGATAAACCTTAATAGGATCCATCAATATTAATGCAAAGCAATGCAAAGTGATTAATCATAGTTATTGGGACAAAAGAACAAGGACACACTTGCCTTTAACTAGAGAATAGTTGTTGCTCAGAATGTCTTCACCTTCAAGCTCTTCAAAGCTTCTCGAACCACGTTCATTCTATTCGCATCAATCATCGGCACAAGCATAAAAAGCAAACAAACAAGCAAACTAAGAACAATGCACCACTCAAAAGAAAAGCTTTAAAAGAACGCACTAAAGGATAGGCTCGATTCTATGGATCACTAAAGCACACAAAACGTGCTTAGATGGGAAAAGTCTAATTAGCTGCACATGGTTGAGCTTGAGCTAACACTGGGAAGATTTAGAGCTTCAGATAGACTTGATCAAAAGAGATACTGAGATAAAGCTGATAAAGAACGTCTATCGAACTAGTTGCATTTATGAACATGAAAGACTATAAGCTTGGTTCATTTTAATTAGCAAAAATATGTATAGGATATTTCATAAGAAAATACCCTAAGTTGAATTTAATGCAATATTATATTTTATTTGCAAAGACCGAAGTAAGAACCTAGTCAAATTTTATTTGTAAATGTTTATGTATAAATTATACCAATTAAACATTAATCTGATAAACAACTTGGGTGAAAAGATCTAAGCGTACCACCTTATGATTCGTATAGAGCTAACCAAATTATATTAGAAACACATTTGTGTTGGCATTATTCAAATTAATATTTTTTATAAAAGCCGGTGTTATAACCTAATTAACTTTTAATTGGAAAAGTTAATTAAATGTCATTATGCAAGTTTAACATTAGTTTAAGAAAACCGAGATGTGACACTAATCATCTTTTATTATTAAAAGCATATGAAGTAGACATTAATCAAATTAACATTGATAATGAAAAACGGTGTATAACACTATGTATCTTTTATTTAGAAAAGGCATGCTTAATAGATATTAACAAAATTAATATTAAATTTATTTTCAGAAAATATACATGGTGAAAACATCACTGCTAACGTGTGCTTTGCATTATTATGAACCTAACACAACTTGAACGGATTAAAACGGAGCTAAAACATGGATCCTATGAGATGAACAAGATGAAAAGACCTATGTGAGATTTTGCAAAGATATCAGGGGCTAGCAAACAACATCTGCAAGACACATTGAATAGTGATAGCGAATAGATCTAAGATCGGGGTTAGATTTGAAAAAGGCATAGGTTGGATTGGATCTAGAGAATCTAATCTGTTCAGGGGGTTTTATGCAAAAGCTACAAGACACAAGAAATAAGCTAAACAATACAGGATTCCCCAGGGGCCTAATCGCAAAAGAAGCAACTCCTTCTTCTTCCTCAGGCCGACAGCGACGGCAGACAGGGAGGCTGCTGGTTCCTTCAAATCGATGGTGGCCCGGGGGTCTAGGGGCTCGGGTGAAGCTTGGAAAAGGAAGAGGAGATCGAGGGAAGCTCGTATGAGTGCTCACCGACGGCAGGGACGTGGAGGGGCAGCCGGAATCGGAGAGGATGGCGTCGGCGGTGCGGCTCGGTCCTCCATGTACGGACGGCGCTTCGGTGGACTTCCGGTGACGGGAGGGAGCGGAGGATGAGCAGCTCGACATTGCGGTGCTCGAGGTGGTCGCGGCATCGTCCATTGGTGCTTCCTTGCGCTGATTTGAGAAGGGGCCAGCGGCAGTGGCTTGCAGTGGTGTCAAGCGGCGACGGCGGCGGCGCGCAGGGGCGAGGGCGAGGCGGAGCAGGGGTGAAAGGCGGCGGCTAGGGCGCGTAGGCACGGGCGGCCGGCTTTATAGGGCCGAGGGCGCAGGGCTGGCTTGGCGCGGAAGCCAAGGACGGCGGCAGCGGCGTCCTGGCCGTGCCCGCCATGGTCGGCCAGCGACTGGGCCCAGATGGGCTCTACGCGGGTGCGTGGCCGGGCCGGACGGAGGTGGGTCGGGCTTTCGGTTGGGCCGAGCTGGGCTGCGGCCTACTGAGCTGAGGAGCGCGCGTAGGGAGAGGGGGAATCCGGGGTGGAGAACTGAACTTCAGTTTGCTGGGCTGCGATGCTAGCTGGGTTGCGCGGAGTGAGTGGTGGAGTATAGGGAGCGGCAGCGGACTTTCGGGTTCTGGCTGAAAGGCTTGATGGGCCAAAAGAGAAAGGAAGGAGGGAGGGATAAAGAAAAAGGTTTGCTATTTCTTTGAAAGGCAACCAATTGAATTCAAGTTTGAATTTGGATTCAAAACAACCAAAATAATGCAGCAGCATGTATGCAACAATTAACTCCTACAATTAATTTATTTATCTTGGAAAAATAAACAATGACTTTTCCTATACTATATTTCCTGTAAAGAAAATAAACGTTGGAAAAATTTTAAAATTATGAGAAAATTGTTATTTAATTATTCTCTCTATTCACATCCTGAAATTACGAAATTTCAGGTTGTGACAAGAACCACCCATCAAAACAACCCGATGATCAAATTTGAACGGTTGTGATAGTTGGATGGTCAAAGATTTCCGGTTTTGGTGTTCGATGGCTAAAACTAAACAATGCAAATAGTTGGATGGTCAAAAATGAACTTTTTTTTGCCCTTTTTTAAACCGGGATTTTCTAAGTCGGGATTTCGGTTCCCTTTTCTTAATGAAAACCGTGGGGCGGTCTTAACCCCACCAGCTTAGTTTTTTAGTTTAGTTTGAAAAATATATTTCTTTAATGAATACTAAAGTTTTCGAAACGGGAAGGCGTGGATGGATAAAATAGCAAAAAATACCTGGGAATCTGTCGGATTTACTAGGTTAGCGTTCATGCACACACTAGCAATGTCCTCTCCATCAAAATCAACTTTGCAAAAACTGAACCCACTACAAAATTTTGAGCTGTGCATACATAACTCACATATTGTAATTAAACGGATACTCCTAAATACTGTCTATCCTAATCGTAATAAAGACGATGTTAATGGTGATGTAGAGATGAAAATGCCCTCTGGTTGATCGGCACTTCCTGAATTCCTGATGCAAGATGACATCGCCGTTAGTGATTGTTTCATTGACTTCGCACTCTCAAGTCAGTCAGCCGTCAGTGTCCACGTACATATACATGTGGTTCGTTCTGCAATAATGTAGTACTTTGAAACAACATGCATGCTCGTATAGAGAGAAGGGAATGAAGATGACTGCATGCATACACGGTTGCAACCATTGACTGAGTCAGAGATACGTATGGAGACTTCATACTTGCATTATTGCTAACACACCGTACCCATCATGTAATCACGTGGGCGACATATATGCAACGCAAAAGCTTAATTTGTTCTCCTCCCGATCGATCGCGCAATGCTGACGAGATACACGCTTTGGAGACAAGTCAAAACGACTTATCGCGACATAATCATCCAGCATTAGTAGTGCTAACTGTCAAAGCATAATCATGTGGGCATAACGAGGTTGAACCTTAAGTGTTCTTCGACGATGTTAGAAAAAAGAGAGACTAGACGGCTTCTTGGATTTCTTCGAGGTAGAACTAGCTAGAGGGACTAGACGGCTTGGATTTGATACGTGTATGCACATGACTCTACAATTGATGGAACAGTATAGGTAATTTTTGACAGGTTTGACTGCATATATGCCCGGCCGTTTGTTGCTCATGACTACCTTTTGCATCATCACTTTACTCTGTGATAAGACAACGAGAGAAGATCACTGCAGCACAACAAATAAGACCCGGCCAGTTTCAACGTTGACTTATTAGGAGTCAAGATACGTGTCGTCCAATTGCTATCTGTTGCACTTGCACAGCTGCCCCGGCCGGTCAACTGTTGACACATGCGTGCTTAGCTTTGATTAGCAGTTAGCATTTACGCAAACAATAGCCTTTCTCCATCTCTTTCGATCGCGACGATGTGTATCTCTTTCGATACACACACGCTTTAATTGGAGACAAGTCAAACAAACTTATCATTTTCTAATTATCCATCATCAGTTATACTCCCTCCGTTTCAAAATACTTGTCACTCTGGCTTTTCCACATACATTTTTTATTATGTATGTGGACATAATATATATCTAGGTGCATAACAAATGGAGTATATCTAGAAAAGTCAGAATGAAGTATTTTGAAACGGAAGGAGTAGCTACGATCGACGACCTCACCATAGCCGCTTACTCGTTTGGTTTTGTTAGGTTCCGGTCCCTTGTCGATCTGGAATCAATTTTCATGTCTTTCCCTCAAATACAAGACTCACCAGGATCGACTGACATAATCGGATCCACTCATTCCCTTTCATTTTTTTTGAACGGAGGCCACGCCCCATTTCCATTACCAAGCAACGGAAATACAGAAATTTAGGCTCTGCGCCCAGAAACAGAAAGAGAAGAACTAAATTGTCAAGAACTGGCCCCACACACCCATAACCGGCACACTCTCAGCCTGCACCAGGCGAGATTACACTTCATATTTCATCCAACATCATCACTCTCCAGGGCATTACACAGGCAAAAGAAGGAACCTAACTTCTCAACCACCCATCCAGCTTCAACTGCGATCTCCCTTTTTTGATTAACTAAAGAGCTTCTGTTTCATTTAGTGTTGTTCGTCGTTTTCTTCCGCGCCTCCACCTGCACCCTCTATCTGCGGAACGCCACCATCAGGGTTGTTCTTCTTCTGGGTCGCCAGCACCCGATGCGCCGCAGCCAGAATCACACCAACACCCGCCTCCAGCTGCTCGTGGAAATCCGACTTGTAGAGTCCTGTCCAGAATTTCATGAACGCACAAGCATGACATAAGATTTCACCAGGGTGTTTGATATTCTTGTTCTCGAAGTGCGATCTATTTCTTGCTTTCCATATTGCCCAACAAATAGCAGCCAAGCCAAAGGTATAAACATGACCACCGCCTGGTAACCAAAATTTCATCCACTCCCAATATTGTTTTATATTCGAGGGTATGTTGTTTGCCCATAGACACTGGGCAACAATCCCCCAAATCACTTTAGCAACTACACACCCGAAGAACAGGTGGTCATTGGTTTCGTTTTCGTTACAGAATTCACAGGTAGGGTCCCCTACCCACTTCCTTTTTAGCATGTTATCTCTTGTCAACACAGCATTATTCTCTACAAGCCACAAAAAGATTTTGATTTTATAAGGGATCTTCGCTTTCCAGATTCTAGGAAAAGAATCTGCCTTTTCATCCCCAACCAGCTGATCATATAAAGATTTGACAGAGAATGTCCCATTTTTACCTTTTTTCCATATCCACTCATCCTCTCCTTCACACAGAGGTGTGGCCAATATTGTTTCACAAACTGTCTCCCATTGAGAGTGCAGTATGTATGGCAACCATCTCCTGAAGCTTATTAACCCTTTCTTTTCATGAAATTCTTTCACAGAAATATTTTTCTCAGTGCACAGTTCGTACAAGATTGGATATTTTGCGTATAAAGGGCCCTCTTCCCTCCAGCTATCAGTCCAAAAGGAAGTGGCTTTTCCATTTTTAACTCTACCCCTCCTTCCTTTCAGATAAATGTTTTTGACTTTTAATAAGTCAGCCCAAACAGGAGAGTCATCTAATTTATGTGTCACTGTGGCTACCTCAGATTTTCTTAGGTATTTTGCCTTAACAATATCCTGCCAAATACCATCCTCATTATCTAATTTCCACCACCACTTACAGAGCAAGCAAATATTCATTTTCCTAATATCCTTGATCCCCAAACCCCCTTTATTTTTACTTTTACACACCACCTCCCATTTTACAAGATGGTACTTTCTTTAGGTACTCCCCCCTGCCAGAAAAACATGCGTCTTTGTTTGTCCAGCTCAGCCACCACTGTTTTAGGCAGCAAATACATTGACATATGGTAGATAAAAGCACTTGTCAGACTAGAGTTAATCAGTGTAGTCCTTCCAGCTATGGACACGGCCCCTCCTTTCCAAATATCAAGCCTCTTTTTGTTTTTGTCTTTCAGAGGTGCCCAATCCACTACCTTTAGCCTGCTGGGGCTCACTGGCACTCCTAAGTATTTTATGGGGAAATATCCTATTTGACAATTAAAGATCTCAGCATATTTACATACTTTTAGTGAAGTTGATCTTCAGTCCAGACATAATTTCATAAAAGTATAACAAAATTTTCATATTTCTAGCCCCTCCCTCATCATCCTCAAGATAGATGATGGTGTCATCTGCATATTGCAGTATGGCAACACCATTGTGAATGAGATTACTTGCCAGTCCCCTAAACAATTTATTTTTTAGTGCAGTTTTGATCATTTTGGTCAAACAATCTGCAACAAAGTTAAACAGGATGGGTGACAGGGGGTCCCCCTGCCTCACACCCTTATGGCTTGTAAAATATGATCCTATATTGTCATGAACAAATCTTGTAAAGGTAGTTATTGTCTCTGTTGACTTGGGCCTATTTCTGCTGCCGCAAATTCGATCTTTTGCTGATTTGGTCGATGTGCCGTTATGTTTTCGGGTACTATGGCCTCTTTAGTTCACCAAAATTTCCCTCCAATTCACTATTCACTTCATCACATCTTCACTATTTTTTTCAAACTAAACACTCTAACGCCAACTTTTCACTATTCACCATCGATCCTTTCATCTATTGTATCCACACCACTTTTTCCAAACAAAACACTACGGCAATCTCTGACGTGTAACTGTAGTTTTGCATGTGTATGTCAATGTCTACACCATCATGATCGATCTATCATTAAACTACTCTATGAAACGGGATAGGAGAATATGTTCAGTTTCTGGAGCACAAGAAAAATTGCGAACTTTTGGTAGCTAGCTGCTTCAAAGTCCACAAATTTTTCTTGCCTGATAAAAAAGAGAATAGATATAGTGAAGTCGACGTCTCTTTCGTTTTCTCATCGATGCTTTGTTCTATCTATCTGTTCAATTTTATGAGCACATTAGGGCAGTCCTGTAACCCTTCCATGTTAAAATAAGTTTTTTTAAAGTCAAAACAAAATACTAAGGCTGCAAAATTTCCTATATGCTCCAAATCAATTTGCACTGGTAGAGTCCTGGCCTTTAGTCCCGGTTGGTAAGAGCCATTAGGCTCTAAAGTCCAACCGGGACTAATGATGAGAGACAAAAGCCCTCCTCCTTTAGTCCGGGTGAACGAACTTGGACTAAAGGGGGTCCTTTAGTCTCGGGTGGTATTACGACCCGGGACTAAAGGGGTTTCCAGAAAAACAAAAAAAGCAGCAGGAGCGCATCCATGCCCCTACCTGCCTGCTCTGCGTCCTCAATTCCTCCGCCATGCCTGCATGTTCTGAAACTTCAATTTCACCTCCTCCAACACGAACTCAATTTGCACATATCAAAAATCATACAAAAATCATACAAGTTCTTCACAATAAGTTATATCTCTCGAACTCATACAAATCAATTCATACAAGATTTACATAACACGTGTTCGATTTCATTCGCACAAAAGATTCATAACACAACATATTCGATTTCGCATTCGCACACAAGATTCACAACACACAAAATTAGAAACAAAAATCAACAAATCTTAAGAACTCACGACTGTGCGCACGCCCTACTGCTCCGGCCGCTCAACCTGCCGCGCGACCCGAGCTCCAGCCCTGGCCGCGCGCCGCCAGGCGCCGGAGGCCGCCGTGCCCCGCGCCGACCGGAGGAGTTCGCCGCACCCGCTCCCGCACGGCCGCTCCCGCCGTCCACCGCACCCGCTCCCGCACGGCTGCGCCCGCTCCCGCCGTCCGCCGCTCTCCCTCCTCCCCTGCCAACCAAGAGGAGAAGATAAGGTAAAGAAGAGAGAAAAAGAAAGAGAGGAATGGCTGCCAGTGGAGGAGAGGAGAGGAGAGGAGAAAAAATATATGGAAGATTGGAAGAAAGAGAGAGAGGGTGCGGTGGGTGTGGGATATTTAGTCTCGGGTGGTGTTCCCACCCGAGACTAAAGGGCTTTAGTCTCGGGTGGGAACACCACCTGGGACTAAAGGCCGACGCCAATAATTGCCTCAAAACACCAGTTGGATGCCCCCCTTTCGTCCCGGTTGGTAATAACAACCTGGACAAAAGGGCAGGGGGCGTCTGCAGCCATTTCAGGCGACGTCGATGAAAACTGTTTAGTCTCGGCTCCAAAATTCAATCGGGACCGAAGTGGCGTACCAAAGGTCCTTCCTCTACTAGTGTTGTTTGTATTAGTTGAGGATAACCGAGTTGCTTATGGATTCCAAAAGGTATTTAATTGTGTGTATATATATATGATTAACTTTAATTATCATCCCAATCTGTTATGAACTGGTGACTCATGAGGGGTGCCGATGTTAATGTGGGTATGTATCCCGCTTACCAAGAGAGCTGCCAGTTTCATTTTGCAATCAAATACCTTGCGCTCAATAGTTAGGGCTGTGGACTGACCAGCAAAAAATCAATTGTGCAATGCAACATATACGATCATTCAAGATTGGTGAATGCATCTAAATAAAGATTTCCCAACAAGGCAACAACTTTCATTGAACTGATACAAAAATTAAAAGGAAAAATATTTCCAATGGTTCTTAATTAATATAGTGATCAAGTGCCTTCTGCACAATATATATTCAAATTTTTGATGACCTATCGACCAGGGAAATCTTCCGTGCAAGATGCGATCATTTAGGATAAGTAAATGCATCGCAGCGAAGTAAAATGTTTCCTCTGGTACTTGTTATAACATGCATGACTTCTTACATATAGTGTTCGCTTTTCCATGATCAGTGAGCTCCAAAAAGTTCCAGCATCCAGCAATGTGAGGAATTTGTTTTCCTGAAATAAACAACAGTCCAGAGGAGCACACTGCCAATGCATTACCTGCTTAGTTTAATTTGGCCTTGTATTCGAGAGTTGAACACTCTTCTGTTTCCTTCTATATGCATATTTCCAACCAAAGGAGCAGCTAGTAGTAGTGTAAAGAACTAGAGGAAGAGAGAATGCCAATCCAAAGATCTGACAAAAAGCTGCAGTGGAGTAGTGTGGTTGGGAATGTGAGGCAAAACGGAAATGCTGGATGTGCCTGTGGAGAACTCGGAAGCGTTTTCTTCTTGCCGTGGATGTCAATGTGGCATGTGCCTGCTGATGCGCTGAGTAACACACTTCACAATAGCACCTCTGTGGTGATGCATTGTAAGCAGTAGTACCGTCTCATATTCAGCGCAGATGCAAACAGTGCTCGGCAGCAGATTAGAGTCATCCATCCTACCAGCTACGAAAAAAGTTCTTAAAATAAAGTTCACACTTTTTAAATTTCTTTTAACCCTGGAACGAGGCATGTATATTACTGATTGCTCGAACGTAGGACCAGGGCCGTTCCTGTGTTTTTGGGGGGCCAGGGCAAAATCAAAATTGGGGGCCCCTAATAACCATTCAACTTCAATTGGAAAGTTTATTTTGATGCATTATAAAAAAATATGGTGAAAACAGTGGTAATATCACTACTTCAAAATATAATTTGCAATTACAAGTGTGTTGGTGGGCTGATTGTTTGCAATTTTTTGTTAAGCTAATGTTGGCCAGCACTTGTTTTGTAATAACAAATCACAATTTGGACCTTAATATATATACTGCAGTTCATGATTGGGGCCCCGGGCGGCTGCCCCACCTGCTAACACTACAGGGCCGGCCCTGCGTAGGACCGGCTAATTCTGTTTTTTCTCTGTACTTTGGTCATCCGTACGACAACAATACAGAACTAGAAAAATGCTGATTACTGTTTCTAAAAAGATAAATGCTGATTACTGTTCTAAAAGTGATAAATTCTGATTCCCTGTGAAGAAGCAGGTTGGGTAAATAGATGCTGATATAAAAAGTAGACAAGTGCATCCAAATTACCGGTGAATGCATCCAAATAAAGATTTCCCAACAACTTGCATTGAACTCATAGATAAAAATAAAAATATTTCCACCGTAATATTTAGTGTTGCCCCCTTGAGCAAAGGGTGACCTTCACACGGTAGAGAGAGGAAGAGAATTCTGATCCAAAGAGTTGTGAAAAAAGCTGCGGCCACGGTGTGATTGGGGGCGGGGGGGTATGAGGCAAAAGGGAAGTGCATTATTACGAAGAGGTTTTTTACAGTACACAATACGACCTGTACGACCAGTTGAAAAAGGACTCGTATGTAATAAAAAAGGACCTATATGTAAGGATCTGACGGTTGAGATTAATTCTGTACGACTGGTGTTTTTAGCTGTGGTACGGTAGTATTCATAGGTCGTATGGGTAGTACGAGGGTACTATCGGAAATATACAATGATATTGTTGTAATATATGAAATTTAAGATAGGTAATTTTTTAGGTTTGATTTTACAACAAGGTAATGTTTTACTGTACTAATATACATCGAGCAAATTACCATTTTACCCATAGCACAAAACCGATAATACCACCGTACTACTGCTGAGTCGTATTGTGTACCGTAAAAAACCTCACTACGAAAGAGTGAGTACGTAGCACACAACTTTACTTAATTAACAGTTTCAAAAGTAGACCTCCACCACTCATAGGAAAAATAGCACCTAATTGAATTCTTCAACCTAAGTGGCTGGAGCAATTAATTCTGGATTTCTGGCACCTGCAAAGAAATGAATGCACTGAGCACTAAGTCCTTTGAGTCTGCTAAAATAAAATCCATCTACTAGCTAATAAACCAATAAAATCAAAGGAAGCAAAAAAGAATAGCATTTTTTTTGGTCAGCTTCGACGACATTTCAACATTTGAAAGGTGGAAGTGCTTTAATTTTAGTTACGTGATAGTGTCCAAGTAGTACGTGCTTGTTGCA
This sequence comes from Cenchrus fungigraminus, assembly GCA_036936925.1. Classification (NCBI taxonomy): domain Eukaryota; kingdom Viridiplantae; phylum Streptophyta; class Magnoliopsida; order Poales; family Poaceae; genus Cenchrus; species Cenchrus fungigraminus. The sequence goes on along the minus strand of CM072774.1, from coordinate 124,707,530 downwards.
TGTGCAGTGATCCAAGGCAATCTCATTTCTTTGATCAGCTGCTTTCTGATCGCACAATATATTCAATTTTTTGATGATCCTTCTCATTTAGCTAGGATAAGTAAATGCATCACAGAAAAGGATCTTGTAGCAGCAATTTTCACTGCAACTGACACAAAAGAAAAAATGTTTCCTCTGCCACGTACTTGTGACAACATGCATGACTTCTTATACATAGTGTTCGTCGAACAGTGAGTTCCAATTTTTTCTAACCAAAGAATCAGAAGAGTGTTCAACCGTGTGCTCCAAATCTTCCCTTCCACATTTCCAACCGAAGAAGCAGTTGTGTAGTGTATAGAACTAGAGGAAGAGAGAATGCCAATCCAAAGAGTTGAGAAAGGCTGCCGCGGAGTGGTTGGGAATGTGAGGCAAACTGAAAATGCACGACAAGTGATGATCAAGTTCTCTTGCAACAGCTGTGTTTTTTTCTCGCCTTGGAGAACTCAGAAGTGAATGTGGCCTGTGCCTGTTGAGGCGCTGAGTAACACACTTCACAGCAGCACTACCTCTGTGGTGTTGCTTAGTTGCACCCAGTAGTATAGTCTCACATTCAGCACAGATGCACCAGTAGTTTTCGCCAACAGATTTGAGTCGCCTGTCCTACCAGTTGAAAAAAGTTCTTGAATGTTCACACTTTCTTTCTTATACAGAACTAGAAAAATGCGGATTACTACTGTTTCTAAAAAGATAAATGCTGATTACTGTTCTAAAAGTGATTCCCCTGTGATAAATTCATCGGGTACATGTGGTCGGCAACAGATTGGTAGAGCTGGAGCCGGTGGAGCCAATTATTTTTTTCTCTACCAGCTCCTCTCCTCTTCCTTAGTTCATGTTTGGCCTCGATACGCGTTTTAGCTCCTTGCACTACGGGAAAACTCACTTTTGCCGTGCGTTTCGGTGTTTGTTGTGCGCTTTATTTCGGACGCACAGCAAAGAAACTATATATGGCGCACGACAAAGAAAAAACGCACAGCAAATTAGTTATTTGTCATGCGTTTTTTGTGACGCACAGCAAACACATGAGTTTGCCTTGCATTTTTTTGCGCACGGAAAACTATTTTTCCCACCGTCCGTTAGTCCCCCGCTTCAACCGTTAGTAATAGAGAGGTCGAGATGTTTTTTTTGTCCCCTTTGCCGTGCGCCTACACTAGACACACTGCAAAGATTTACTTTGCCGTGCACCTTCTTCTCAGCGAACAACAAAGATTTACTTTGCCGTGTGTCTTTCTCTCAGCGCACGACAAAGTTTTTTTCCTATAGATTTATCCTCCTAAGTCCCAAATCCAATTGCCCCTCAAACCAATTTCTCCTCACCTTGAATTTTTTTTTACTCTATACATATAACATGTGATACTTCATGGTTAAATTTGGTAGATTTTTGTATTCATTTGCTATATTTAACTAGTTAATTGCATTTCAAGCAATTTTTTGAAATAAGTCAAATTTGAACTACAAGTGATTCAAATATTAAAATAAAATGAGTGGAAAAATTATATTCATGTTATTTAGCCCAATTTAAGATCTTTTACATGAAATCAAAAGCAAATTTGAACATCTTGATCAGGAAACACGACCATGATCGTGTTTCCAAATGATTTAAAATTCTAAAAAAATGCAAATGAAGTTTGAAAATTATGAGATTTGTTAATATCTCATGATATCATATGTAAAGGCTGTAGTAAAAATTTTAATGAGTTTTGAACATTTTATCATGTACGATGCTTACAAATCGAAACATCTCCGATGAAGTTTAAGTATATGGTTCGATTTGTAGGTGACATGACATTTAAATTAAGTTTTTTACTTCAAAATTTTTTCTATAAGTAATAGACAACATAACTTATTTTGTGTTAATTTTCTGAAATTTTTCAAACTTGTTTGATAATTTTATGATTTCATTTTAAGTCTAAAAGATTTTAAAATTCTAAAAAATGCAAATAAAGTTTGAAAATTATGATATTCGCCAGCAACTCATGATATCATACATATAGGCTATGGAAAAAATTTTGAGAGTGTTTCACAGTTTTATCACGTATAATGCTTAGAAATAGAAACATCTTCGGAGAAGAATTAGAGAGTCGAGAAGTATGCAGTTAGGTTTGTATGCGAAGTAATATTCAAATTTGAGTTTGACTTCAAAAACTTTTTATAAACAATAGACAATATAAATTATTTAGTGTTAATTTTTTATAATATTTTGATTTTCATTTGATAATTTTAAGGTATATGGAGCAATTATAAAAAAACTTAGTTTGCCGCGCGCCAGATTGGAATGCACTGCAAATACGAATCTTTGCCGTGCATCTGTCGTTGGGAGCCGTCGATCTCGCGATCGGACGGTTGATAATCATCATCAAGTTTATATATAACCAATTCTTCTTCTCCTCTAAACCCTAAACCACCCTACTCCCATTCTCCTGCGCCCCACAGCCCCCTCGTCCTCCTCCTCTAGCTCGGGCCCCCTCCTCCTCCTCCAGCTCGCCGCCCCCTCCTCCTCCTGTCCTCCAGCTTCAGCTCACAGAGGAGCTCGCAGAGCAGCGAGTTCAATGTATAACTGCTGGAAGATCATGAGTCGTCATGACTCAGGACTAAGCAAATCGAGATCGATGAAGTCTAGAATGCACTGCTAACACTCGGATTTCTGTATCTGGGTCCTAGCCTCAAATTTCCCATCAGCAATTGGATCATGAAACAAAACATATCCTAGTTGTTTAACTCAGGAAAAATAAATCCCCACCAGAACAGTAATGTAATGTCGCTCGCAGCATTCAGCATGAGAATTTGCTATGATCTTCAAAACAGAGAGGAAAAACGTTCCACCCCAGAACACAAGTGTGAGCATATACCATTAGTACAAACAAGTTGTAATGGGTAGCAAACAGCAACATATTAGAGCCTATTACAGAATTTCCCAAACACAGAAAGTTGCTTAGTTCTCTTATTATGTGAAATCATTCGATTATACAACAATATCGTCTCTAAAGCTGCATCTGCATCCACATCCGACAGAAAGCTACATAGAAGAGATAAGTATCTCAATATTTCTCATCGATGTATGTATGTAGGTACACACACATATGTATGTATGTATGTATGTATGTATGTATGTATGTATGTATGTATGTATGTATGTATGTATGTATGTATGAGCAGAGTGATAATCCGAAGACCATGGAAAAACTGCAACAGTGTGGTTGGGAATACGAGGGAAAAGGAAAATGGACTTCAGATGGTGAATAGTTGATAGGGCGAGTAATCCAAGGAACCCTGCTTTGCAATTTGACTCTTTCTCAATAGTTATCAGATCAGTAACTGTTGACGAAAGATGTACTAAACTGTGAGACAACCTGAGTCAACACCACATAAACAGAATGGCAATATACTTCATAATAGAATCTCACAGAAAATGTCTTCTTTAGAGTAGGGTTAGAAGAAAAACTCGTGGCTCGCAAACTCGGTAGTTAGTGGATCAACTCGACCCGGCTTGTTAGGATTTTTAAACGAGCTAAGCTAAGGTTTCAGCTCGGTCGTATAACGAGCCAGCTCGAACTGGCTCGCAAGCTGTCCGCGAGCCAAAATGAGCCAACCTTACTTAGCGTCCTAGCAAAATACTGTGATGAAGTGTCAAGTGTTGCTGTATGGAGTGTTTTAATTTCCTGTTGGATGAACTAAACTTATGATGATGTTTGAGTGTCAAGTGTTGACACGTGGTGTTGCACTGCTTCTGCATGGATGCATGGTCGCATGGAGTGTTTTGCTATTGGATAAACGAATACTGATAGTTTATTTAATGCTCGGATAGATTATATGTGCTTAGTTTCTTTTTTTGTTAAGTTATATAAAATATAGACCAATATATATTTGTAGTATATCTCAAAATGTGATCAATGGTCAAATTTTTAGTCTCCTGGCTCACGAGCTAACAAGCTGGCTCGAGCTTTCAAACGAGCCGAGCCGAGCTCAGCTTTTAGCTCGGTACCTTAACGAGCTATTACGAGCCGAGCCAAAACGAGCCGAGTTATAACGAGCTGAGCTGGCTCGATATCCACCCCTGCTTTAGAGCATGGTGCACGGGCTAGTAATGTCATGCAGTGGTATATAGCAAAATTATGCAGTGGTAGTGTTCATCAAAAGATGACATCTGTCCTAGAAATGCCAAATTGAAGAAGCAACAGTGTTTATGATCGCTCGGCAGCAAGCTTCAACTGCAACAAAACGGTGTTATAGTATTCACAACTATTTTTTCTTATCTTAATTAGTAGCATTGCTAAATCTTAATGATATGCTAAAGTAAAAATAACTAGCCTTGGTGGCCTACAATTGTACTCGATATTTGTCACAAAGATGGTGCGTGCTCTCTGTTTCAAAGAACTAATGTTGGTTCTTGGATCACCATCGTGCCTTCATGGAACCGAAAAGCTAGCTTGTTCACTGAAAGTTGCGCACCTTGTAGCCTACAGAGAACAAGTTGTAGGCTGTTCTCTGTTATTCTCTAAGAAGTGACGTCTCTGCTTCCCATTTTGCTTCGCATTCCTAACACACCGTGGCATGCTTGCAGCTTCTTCCGGGCTCTATTACTCATGCATCATTCATTACTCTTGATGCGTTTTACACTGTACTATTGTATATATATGCAGTCCTACAGATTGTGAATATTTCTTTTTATTTTTACTATCGGTGCTAGTGCATATTGTAACCTCGCAGCAACTGGAATCTGGTACACCAATAATGAAAAAGTACTTTCAGCATCCAGCTTTGCAACAATATATAGTGTTGATAGTTCTGCGAATATTCAACAAAAGTGCAAAATGCGTCACAGCAATGAGAGAAGGATGATCAACAGAGTTACCACGAATATTCACGTATTGTCATGGGAATTGGAGGCGGAAGGGATGTATGCGTTAGATGGAAAGAAACCCAATGCAAGCAGCAAAAAGCAGGCAAAGATTGAGCAATTGAGAAAATAAATGTGCAGTCTTCTGATTTGTTCTACTATTCAATTAGTTTGGCAATTGAGAAATCAACTTTGTTATGCCGGTACACCATTCAAAACCATATTTTTTGGAGAGAGATTCAACACCAGAAAACGCGACACTGATTTGCTTGTAGTATCGACAATTTTAGGGGAAGTGTTAACTAAATCAGATACACTAGCATGAGCCCTATAGAATAATTTCCAATTAAATTAGTGATATGTGAGAGATGTGGTTAGTAGCGTTTAGCATAGACTGTGAGAGATGTGGTTAGTACCGTTTAGCATAGACTTTGAGAGATGTGGCTAGCAATATAGAGAATCTCGTAATTAATTAATGGTCATTACTGGTGGTAGATGGCACGATTAATTTCCTTCTTCATCTATAGCCTGGCCCCACGACTAGTCAACACGCTTTGCATGAAAGAGACGTGTCCATTTCAGCATGCAACTCCAACTCATTGCCTCGTCACGTCGGTTTCTGTCATACACTGTATTAGCATGACAGTATGGTGGCGTCAAGCACAACGAAATCAAGCATCAGCATAATCAATTGTTGTTCGTTGTATGAGAGAAGATATATGACCAAGTTAGATTTTTTGAGTTCATGCATCTACCTGACTGAATTAATGGTGTTTTGATCGGTCTAGATTGAATGATTGCTGGTACTAGCTATATTAGTATGGCCTAACAACTGTTCTTGATTCGCTAAGGGTATGTAGTGCATCTGACATGACGACCAGAGACAAAGGGGCGTGTTTGCCACCCCGGCCGCGGAGCCCGGCTGCGCTCCCCAGCTGCAGCTCGCGCTGTTTGCGTCCCCGGCCCGCGTCAGAGCCTGGCCTCCAACGGCCAAAAGCGACCCCCGCGCCTGGCTCCCGGGATACGCCGCGGGGGTCGTTTCCTGGGAGCCGGGCTCCGCGCGGCGCGCGCGGTACACGCGGCGCACACAGGCCCGCTTGTCAGTTGGAGAAGTGGCCTTTTAGCCCGGCTGCTAAATAGGTGGCAAACACCAAACTCGTCTGGGCCTGGCTCATTCGGTACAGGTGTGCAAACAAGTTGTGTTGCATCAATTGGGGCAGGCCTACCTAAGCCTGGGCCAGTTGGGCTAGCCAGGCCGTCTTCGTACAGGGTGGCAAACACGCCCAAGAGCAGAAATCAGAGGAATGTAATAAAGACCAAGATGATATCGATTCATCACTATGTGGTCTCTGCACACAAAATCTTGTAAGAGAACCAACTAACGATGCCAACTAAGTTGATTTTGATGGACTTTGTGATTGTTGGTCGAAACCAATCATTTCCTTTTCTTTCATGTCCTTGACACTTTTCGTTGGCGGGAGTAGACATTTTGCTGGAGAAAATTCAGAGTTTCTTCGACAAATATTCTACTGCACGATTGATTTGTTTTAAGAGAAAAGTACCACCTGATGATTTTTATGACTGATTTGTTTTGAGAAAAAAAATACTGCGCAAGAAGTTGAAAGAAGAGCCGAGTAATATTTCAGATCATGTTTGCGATTTTTACATAAATTTGAAAATTAAATACAGGAAGCTTATGTGGACAGCTAGTGCTTGTTTTTTTTTATATTGTGATGTGAAATTTTAAACTGCATGATGTATGTGTACCTCTCTGTGTATATGTAGATATAAGTGCTTGAACAAGCATGAATTGGGAGAAACTAGATCGAATATTGTTTTGACTTTTAATCTGGCCATTCAAAGACGATGTAGGAGACCCAGCTTCCATTTCTTTTGTTGGATCAGAAAGTTGGAGAAGACTTGCCAAGTTAGAGTCCACATAGATATCTCGATCGAGTTGACTAGACTCCATAGTCCATAGAAAGCAATAGGTTGGCTCCAGTTTAGTCTTAAGTACTCTTGATTAATGGAAGCAACCCTCGATCGTTGTCAACGTATTTACTGTACGTGTCTATTTTATTTAATTGTAAATAGTTTAGAGAACAGTTTTATTTGTTGCGTAAATAAAGATAACACAATCAATGCATTTATTTTTTCTATTCCAATCCTGCAATCCATTATTGTTGTTTGCCCTATGTTATCTGCAATCTGTCAATTTTTTACACGCGTGTCCATATTTTGTTCGAGTAACCTCTAGAAAAGGATGCTGGAATTGGCGAGTTGGGGTATAGCGAGGAAACACCTCCCGATTTCTATTTTCTTTTCCTTCCGGTTTTCCTTCCGCTTAGTTTGGTATGGCTCTGCCTATCTTGTTTGGTCATTGTGGCCTAAAAAGCACCAATTTTGTGATTTTGCAAAAAAAAATTTCAAGGTTATTTTTCTAACTCTTTTAGATCTATATTTTTAAAAATTTTCATAAACAAACATGTAAACAAGTATGTGGAATTTCACAATATATAATCTCGGAAAATAATTTATGAAAAAATATTTGAAGAAATTTCTTCAAAGAATATTATAATTTTCAAAACAGAAAGGCGTGGATAGAATAAAAATGCAAAAAAAAAACCTAGGAACCTGTCGGGTTTATTACTAGGTTAAGCCTTTTAGCGTTCATGCACTAGCAAATGCCCTCTCCATCAAAATCGAATCTTTGCAAGAAAAAAACATTTTTTAGAATCACACCCTTAGACATAGACGCTCACATACACACGCACACTCCTTCCTACGAACACATGCACACAATCTACCTCTATGAGCATCTTCGAAAGACTAATGGGCCGGTAAATCCTCGAGATTGACGAAGTCACCGCTGTAGTCTCCCTATCTATGGGCACATCACCTACCACTGAAAGAATATCGCCGGTTAAACCCTGGAATAAATCCAGAAAAATGCGAGCAACAATGCCGAGTCGAGGGCTCGAACCTTGATGGACAGGTTCCACCACAAGAAAACCTACCAGTTGAGCTAGACTTAGTTTGAAAAAAACAATTCCCACTACAATACACACATATATACATATATATTGTAAACAGATACTCCTACTGTCCACTCCTAATCGTAGTAAAGTCTATGTTAATGGTGATGTAGAGATGAAAATGCTCTAGTTGATGGGCACTTCCTGATGCAAGTTGACATCGCCGTTAGCGTTATTAGTGATTGTTGCATTGACTTCGCTCTCCCAAGTCAGTCAGCCATTGCATATACATGTGGTTCTGCAATATAATGTACTCTGAAACAACATGCATGCTCGGCCAATTGTGAGTCGTTGCCTATAATAAGCTTTCATCGTCACTTGTGTGATAGAGAGAAGTGAAGATGACTGCCTGCAGACACGGTTGCAACCATTGACTGACTCAGAGATACGTATGGAGACTTCATACTTGCATTAGAGCAAGTATTACGGATGCCGACTAGTGGGCGAGATGCTGACGTGGGAAGAGAGAAGGTAGGAGAGAGAGGGAAGCGAGCGACGAGCGAGACGCCATCGGCGAGCGGGCGTATGCGCTGTTTTGCTCTTTCCTGCACTCCCGATTTGTTGATTATGCTGCTGTGGTTTAAATATAGATGGAGTCCACCACCATCGAAGCCAACTCACGCCGCGAAACGCCGGCTAGCGGGCGGAACCATAAAACTTGCTCTTATTGCTAACACAACCATCATGTAATCATCACGTGTGCGAGATGCAACGCAAAAGCTTTGCTCTCGTCCCGATCGCGATGCTGATCGAGATACACGCTTTGGTGACAAGTAAAAACGACTTATATATCCATATATATCCATATATATCGGCCAGCATTATTGGTAACTGTCACAGCATAAGAACAATTTCTATAGAAGAAACTGACGTGATTTTTATAGCACGAGAAATCATCAAACCATCTTCCACAATGAAGTTGTCTTTGAGTCATAATTATTTTTTTCTTCTCTCTCCCAACTCTATCTTGTTACAACAATGGTGAGCGTGGCACGAGTTCTATAGAAACTTGTGGTTTCTCTCCAATGATGATTAATTTCATGGTTTCTTGGTGCATTTGGGTAAAGAGAAAACTTGATTATTTTCATGGAAAAACCATTTTTAATTTTTTTCTCTTTTTAAATTAATTGCCATGTCAGCATTTTGCATACAGACGAAGTCATGAGCACACGTGTTGCGTGCCCTAAGGGCATGATTTATTGATGATGATTTCTATCCTTATTAAATGCATTGTCATGTACTCCGGTTGTCTAAGGACACCTTCAACCCATAGATGGAGCACCTTGATATTGGCTACATGCAAACATTAATAGCTTGCAGATGACTCTCTATGGGTTGTATAATCTGTCTTTTCAGTTGTCTGTATGTTAGATTCGAGACTGTCACAGATGGTCCAGCCGTCTATGTGTTGAACGTGCCCTTAGCATTTGAGCAGGACATGAGGTTGAACTTCAAGAGAGCTTGTTTGGGTAGAAGAGTATTGGAGTGGAAATGTGGAATGAAGGGGCTAAAGAGGAAATTAGTTCGTTATCAACTCAATCCTGTTCATTCCACTTCAGTTCCACTAGAACACTCTTCTATCCAACAAAGCTAATTGTTCTTCGAGAATGTTAGGAAAGAGAGAGAGAGAGAGACGGCTTGATCTTTACCCCTCAAAGTCTTAATTTCATGAATTGCTGCACAAGTCACGTGTCAGGCGCGCCATTACGTAATAAGTACGTATGTAAGAAAGTGTATATGCAGATGACTAAGGATGGAAACGGATCGGATTCGCATGGAATCAGATTCAGATAACACCTTTTACCACAATTTTTACTTGAATACGAATACGAATTCGAATGTTCTTGAATAAGAATACAAAACTGATGTCTCGAATTCGGAAACACATTCAGATATTTACTCGATTCGGAAGACAACATTTACCAATTTTCTTTATTGATAATTTACAATTACAAAATCATGTAAAGATTAAAGTATTATTATATAACAAAGATCGCTCATTAAGAATATCACATTCATCCAAATTTATTTGAATAATTAATCATATAATAAATAAAACGGTTAATAAATACATATTTTAATATATATACATTTAATAAAAAATAATAATAAATACATGAAAATATTTTCATCAATACATAAATAAACCTGAGTAATTAAAATTAAACTTTATATTAATGTATTTTTATTATTAAAATTAATGATATTGGTCATTAAATTTAAATATAACTTTTAAATTATTTTATGGATGCGATATCTTTAATATTAAAATTAATGTCATAATCATTAGTTATGGATATAATTTTATTTCAATTATACACTATCATTATTAGTATTCTATTAAACAAAATTTGCCATTAGTTATAAAGATAACTGACAGTTTTATATAGTCGAATACGGATAGTGCCGAATACGGATGAAATCGGTTAGAGAAAAAAAATCGACAAAAACGAATTCGGATGTATCCACTTTACTACCATATTTGAATTCGAATACGGATACAGATATCCATACGTATATCAGATAATTCGAATTTTATTTCCATATTTCCATCCCTACACATGACTCTACAATTGTTATAGTACTCCGCCTTCAGTCCTTCTAGATCTGTGAAGCAACAGTAGGTATACGGTAATTGTTGACAGGTTTGACTGCATGTATACCCGGTTGTTTGTGGCGCGCGTGCGCGCGTATCCGTTGCTAAGCTCATGACCTCCCTTTTATTATTATCACTCCACCTCACTTTGTGAGACAGCTGAGTAGGCAGTTTCAACGTTGACTTATTAGGAGTCAAGATGCGTGTCGTCCATTGCTATCCGTAAACAGCAAGGGCAAATTAAATGAGCAATTCGGTTGCACTTGCACAGCCGCCCCGGCCGTTCAACTGTTGACAGATGCGTGTATAGCTTTGATTAGCTAGATGCAGTTAGCATTTATACAAACAATAGCCTTTCCCCCCATCGTCTTTTTCGATGGCGACTAAGTGTATCTTTCAATACACACACGCTTTATTTGGAGATAAGTCAAATGAACTTAGCATTTTCGATCTACACATAATTATCCAGCATCTATTAGCTACGACCTCCTCACCATAACCGCTTACTCGTTCGGTTCTGTCGGAACTTCTTGGAACGAGATCTATTCTGCATAGATTGATTTTTAATTCAGTTTAAAATCCAGCCTAACACAAAAAAAAAAAATCCAGCCTAACACAGATTAACCGTTCGGTTTGGATCGTGTTAGAGAGCGTAGTGGAATCCGGTCCGGGAATTATTATACCCACAAGCCGGCGTCTTAACAGACCTTGGTCCAATAGAGTCCACAACAACAAGAGTTTGGGCCTAACTCAACCAAAAGACTAGCCTGATGGGTGAGAACTGCCCCCACCTTTATGTTGTGCTCCCCCATAATCAATTTCCGATGTGGGACTAATCCAACAATCTCCCCCGTCACACATCGAGCCCAACTCTTCCATCACATGACAACCCATGTGCACAACATGGAAGGTTATTACATGCTCAGAGTGCAATTCTCCAGTCACAAGGGTTTTCGTACTAGATGTTTTCACAGTGTTAGAGAGCACAGTGGAATCTGGTCCGGGAAAGCCAGCGTCTTAACGCCTAGGTCCAACAGAGTCCACAACAACAAGAGCTTAGGCCTAACTCAACCCAAAAGACTTACCTGATGGGTTAGGACTGCCCCCACAAGCCGGCGTCTTAACAGACCTTGGTCCAATAGAGTCCACAACAACAAGAGTTTGGGCCTAACTCAACCAAAAGACTAGCCTGATGGGTGAGAACGACCCCCACCTTTATGTTGTGCTCCCCCATAATCAATTTCCGATGTGGGACTAATCCAACAATCTCCCCCGTCACACATCGAGCCCAACTCTTCCATCACATGACAACCCATGTGCACAACATGGAAGGTTATTACAGGCTCAGAGTGCAATTCTCCAGTCACAAGGGTTTTCGTACTAGATGTTTTCACAGTGTTAGAGAGCACAGTGGAATCTGGTCCGGAAAAGCCAGCGTCTTAACGCCTAGGTCCAACAGAGTCCACAACAACAAGAGCTTAGGCCTAACTCAACCTAAAAGACTAGCCTGATGGGTTAGGACTACCCCCGTCACACATCGAGACTAATCCTCTTCCATCACATGACAACCCATGTGCACAACATGGAAGGTTATTACAGGCTCAAAGTGCAATTCTCGAGTCACACAAGGATTTTCGTGCTCCCCCGTCAACGTGTGACCCGCAGATTTTTCACAGGTTTTTTCCGACCTTCGGCTATGATAGCCCTTGTTTGAGAGCGCAGTAGAATCCAGCCCGGGAATTATAGCCACAAGCCGGCATCTCAACAGACCTAGGTCCAACAGAGTCCACAACAACAAGAGTTTGGGCCTAACTCAACCCAAAAGACCAGCCTGATGGGTGAGAACTGCCCCCACCTTTATGTTGTGCTCCCCCACAATCACTTTCCGATGTGGGACTAATCCAACAGATCGGAATAAAACCTGTGTTGATTCTATTCCAGCTCTTTCTATTCCAACTCAATTAGGTTATTCTGACTTGTTATATAGCTCCCTGTATCTTTGACCTCCAGAACGAATTCCACCAGAATCAAGTGATACAACTGGATCCCTGGATTCCTGCAAGCTCAAAGCTGTTGGCACCATTCACTCATTCAGCATCAAGAGCTTTGATGAGTCAGCCCCAGTCACGGATGTGAGGAAAAAAACACAAGCATAAATACAATTGCGTTTTTCTTATCTGCTTTGGCGACATTTCAGCATCTGGAATTCAGAAGTGGAAGACAGCCATGAATTCAAAAGTTGCAGACTTTGCAAAGGATTATATTAAACGCACCTAGCTATAGGAATTACTCTTTAATTAGCGCCAACTTAATTAGGTAGATCTAATTAGTGACAAACATGAACATAAAGATTTGAAAATTTTCCCTTGAAAGTAAGTATCATGCTGATGCATGCATACATGTGAAGAGACAAATCCATGTGTTCATTTAATTTCGAAACTGTAATGTTTGGCCAAATTTTGTTCTCAATTTGATCAAGTAGGTGTGACATGAAGTTAGGGCAGTTCTTGTAGCTGCTTTTTCACAGCTTAAAAAATTTTGTAGTAAAAGCACATAACACAACCGAAAGTTATCTTGAAACAATTCTGGTTTTGGTAGAAATTGTATATTGGAAACAGAACTTAGGGGTTAGGCCCATTTGGTGAAAGACCTAATGCTGCAATTGAGCCTTGTTTGTACTTGTACCATCCATTAAATAAGCCCAAGGTCTTGTGTTAGGCCTCGCCCTATTCGTCTGGCTTATCAGCCACTAGCCACCAGCCACCAATACTTTTCTCTCAGAACAAATCAGCACCAACCACCAGCCAGTCACCAGCCAAACGAATAGGCCGAGTCTCTATTGTGTTGGGTCTGGGCGTAGTTCCCCAACCTCTCCTACAAAATTTGATCTTCACAAAGTTCCAGCATTATACAGCCAAGTGTAGAAAGCACTAAGTAGGTTTATAGCAGGTTAAAGAGAGAACAATAACAAAGGAAAAACAGTACCGCATGATTAATGGGGATTAAAAATGAAAGCATCCGTAGAGATAAGACGTTGTGTCTGAATTTTCCATGTGTATTGATTGCAGACAATCACATTTTGTGATCAACTACCTTCTGTACAATATATTTGTGTTTTTGATAACCCAACAACCAGGAAATCTTTGGTGCAAGAGATTCAATCATTTAGGATAAGTAAATGCATCACAGCAATTAAAGGATTTCCTACCAACAGTTTCACTGCAACTGATACAAAAGGAAAAATGTTTCTTCTGGTACTTGTGCCAACATGCATGACTTATTATATATAGTGTTCCTTTGTGAGTTTTTTCTGAAATAAACAACAGTCGAGAGGAGCACAGTGCCAAGGAAAGCACTCAAAGTTCATCAAGTTGACAGGTACCTACTTAGTTTATTTGGCCGTGTGCTTGAGAGTTGATGAACACTCTTCTGTTTCCTTCCATATGCATATATTTCCAACCAAAGAAGCAGTAGTGTAAAGAAGTACAGGAAGAGAGGTTAGGAATGCGAGGCAAAATGGAAATGTACGTCAAGTGACGAACAAGTTCTCTCGGAACAGCTGTGTTTTTTTCTCGCCATGGAGAACTAACAAATGAATGTGGCGTCTGCCTGCTGAGCTGCTGAGTAACAGATGCTGATGCATGCAGTAGTACTGATGCATGCAGTAGTACTGTCTCATATTCAGCACAGATGCACACAGTGCTCGGCAACAGATTAGAGTGGTCCGTCCTACAGGATTGTTTTGAAAAACGTTCACTCTTTCTTAATTTGTTTTAACCTTGGAACGAGGCATGTATATTACTGATTGCTTGAACCTAGGTACTTTGGTCATCCGTATGACAACAATACAGAACTACAAAAATGCTGATTACTGTTTCAAAAAAGATAAATACTGATTACTGTTCTAAAAGCGATAAATTATGATTCCCTGTGAAGAAGCAGGTTGGGGAAATAGTTGCTGCTATAAAAAGTTGACAAGTGTGCATCCAAATTACGGGTGAATGTATCCATAAAAAAATACGGGTAAATGCATGCAAATATAGATTTCCAACAACTTCCAATGAACTCATAGATAAAAATAAAAATATTTGCACCGAAATCTATATCGTTGTGAGAAATTTTAGTGTGCTTGTTTTCTTTATAAGTCGTCCATCCGACGAAATCCAACGGTGGAAGTATCAGGAAGTTCCTATGAGAAAGTACTAATTTCGTGGGCTCTACAACTAATTTTAATTAATGTTTTTAAATCAGAAAGGGCATATGAGTAATTTCCCATGTTTTGTCTGACCGGCTACCTCCCGATCACATGTTTTATGGCTCAAATCCATTGGCCGCTGAATGTCCCAAGCACGAATTACCATAATGCCCTTTTCTCAATTAGTTTAATTTTAATTAATTAGGTGGTGGGAAAATCAAAACATCTAGTACTTCGTAGTACTGCACCGTAAAAATGCTCATAGTTCCAAGTGTAGAACTTCTTTTTTTCCCATGAAATAAACAATTAATAGAGAGGGGGGGGGGGAGCACTAAGGTTTAGCAAGTTTAAGAGAGAAAAATAACAAAGCAAAAACAGTACCACAGAATAATGGATTGATGGACATTTAAAAAGCATCCACAGAGATAAGGCAGGCATGGCGTTATTAAAGCTTAAAGTCGTATGTAGAATTAGAGAGGAAGAGAGAATTTCCGATCTAAAGACCTGTGAGAAAAGCTGTGGCACGGTGTGATTGGGGATATGAGGGAAAAGGAAAGCAGAGCGAAAATCCCACTACTACAAGCAGCCACAGAGCTTATTCAAGCACTCCTATTCGTTGCATGCAATCGTAGACCCCACACTGTATGCGGGTAGATTCTCCACTTCCAAATAATTTATCCTGCGCGAGGCAAATTCATCCACCAGGCAAGATTCGTTTGGCCAGATGTGGGACCCAATCACATTTCATAACCCCGCACTCCGCATGCAATATGGTCCCCACTGGTGCATGCAGCCAAAGCGAAGCCGCAATAGGCTCCACGGCCGCTTATACGCGCGGCAATACATTTCTGAAAAGGAAAGTGCATTATGAAATAGTGTTGCGCACAACCACTCTTGATCAATAGTTGCGAAAATAGACCTGAACTGCTCACCGATGGTGACAAATAGAGGAAAAGTAGCGCTTAATTCTGCAAGCTGAAAGTAATTGGCGTAATTCTGAATAATGTGATCACAGACGATCACATTATGCGATCAACTGTCTTCTGCACAACATATTCAATTCAAATTTTTGATGACCTATCGACCAGGAAATCTTCCGTGCAAGATGCAATTAATCATCATTTAGGATTAGCAAATGCATCCCAACAAAGGATCTCCTACCAACAATTTCCACTGCAACTCATATATATAGTGTTCGCTCGTGTACTTGGTGACCTCATATATATTGTTCGCTTTTCCATGATCAGTGAGCACACTCTGCCAATGCATCAAGATGCGGAATGAAAGCACGCAAGTCTATCAAGTTAGCAGCTAGCTAGCTGCTTATTAGTTTTGCCATGTGCTCGAGAGTTGAACACTCTTCGTTTCCTTGCTTCCCTTCCATATTTCCAACCAAAGAAGCAGTAGTACTGTAAAGAACTAGAGGAAGGGAGAATGCCAATCCAAAGAGCTGAGAAAAGTTGCCGCGGAGTGGTTGGGAATGTGAGGCAAATCGGAAATGCACGACAAGTGGAACAAGTGCAATCAAAAGTGAATGTGGCCTGTGCCTGCTGGGGCGCTGACCGCTGAGTAACACACTTCACAACTAACTACCTCTATGGTGATGCTTAGCCGCCCACAGTAGTATAGTCTCATATTCAGCACAGATGCACCGGTAGTTTCCGCCAACAGATTTGAGTTGTCGGTCCTACCAGTTATGGAAAATGCTGATTACTAATAATTTTGTAATGGGAAACAAGTTTTGCATTGAACAAATGCATAGCTGGCAAATGCTGCGCTCACCACAAGAATTATTATGCAGTTGGAGCGAGTTTGATGATGATCGATGGATCAATCAGCCTAGTGTGTGTGCCTTCTACTGCATGCCAACTACGATACATACACTCCCAGATATGCTGTTCATGGTTGATTAGATGATCATCGAGATGATTGTATTCATGCAGCATATATAGCAACAAATTAATTAAAATGCGCCTGCCAGCAATTGAAAACTTGTACGAATCAAAAATAAAACAATCCAGTGGCGCGGCACTTGCTTATATAACATATATATGGCTGTCTATATATATCAAGAGCTGTCGGCTCCGCGAACCATTAAAAAATGCCAGCACAATAGTTGAGTGTTAACTAGTGGAAGACACGAATGACTAAGCACAGAGTTGGAATAGGAGGCAAACGGGAGTTACAAATTGCCTTCATGTTGTGCAAGCGAGCAATCATCATTTCGATCTCTCCATCATTCAGAACGGGAGCTCATATATATTTTTTTGAATTTAACTGTTAAAGAGATTAACAGACGCGTCCGCCATCGACGGCGAGACACCTATAGTGAATGGTCTTGCTGTTGCTAGTCCTTGCTGGGAGACTCACCACCACGCCAAGTTTCGATAACCAGCGAGGGCACATGATCTGTTTTATGCTAGAGAAATTTTGCGTGAGGGCTTGTTCAGCACTTGGCCCTCGATTGGTGGCCATTAACAGCTAACAAATACACATTATTACTCCTTCATTCAAAATTAAAGTTTATTTTGAGCTATATATTTGCCTAGTCAAATTCACTAGTCCATGAAACAGTAGAGGCGATGAATATGTGCTGAACTGCTGATTCAGGAGCGCAAGAAAATTTCAAGGATACCTTTGAGCTACTGTACTCACAGTGGCAACTTGCACTAACCTGTCTAATACATTTCATTTGTGATAAAAAGCTGAAGAGATGATTAACTTAATGTCGGCTTTAATTTCACATAAATGCCACATAGTCTATAATGTTAGGAGCATGATGGTGTCCAGGACATGTCATTTGTGATGAAATACCTTCCACAGTTTTGCGCAATATTTTCATGATGACCAGTAAATCTTCCGTGCAAGATATGTACATTTAAATAACTAAATGCGTAGCAACAAAACACTGTCCACCAACAATTTTCACTGGGACAAATATTTGAACCGCTAGTTTGGGATAACACACATGCATGGCTGCTTATATAAATGCTGGTCTCTCTCTCATAGAGACAAAATGAAAGTTGAGAACTTGTGCGAAAAGCTGCGGCCACAGTGTAGTTGGGAATATGAGGCGTAAGAGAAATGCATGTGAGTCACACTGGTTAAAAAGGATGAGTAGCACAAGTAATCTAGGCTCTGCACTCAAAACTTTACCATCTTTGAGCCAAATATCTCTGTGATTTATCTTTCTCCTTATGTACGGGCCAGCTGAGTAGTTCAATTTACAGTATAGCATCTCTACGTGCGAGTTCTTAGCTGCAGTAGCAGCTCATCGCTCTGCACGGGTTCTATCTACACAGTAGCAAAAGTTTGTGGCCGCAGCAGTGTTTGAGAACTGATTGGATCACTTTGTCTATCCAAAAATATTCCGAGGACCATGCTTCTCCCTCATCTAATTATATGTTTACGAAAAAGTTCAAAATACTAACCTCAAGTATAACCAATGTCTGGATAAGCTCCCAAAGTAGTTTTTGGTTCAGTGCACCCCTAAATTATACCATTTGGTTCAATTTACACCTCAACACAATATGTATTTTTTGTTGCTCCGTGCACATAGTAGAGCTTGAAGTTCAAATTTTGGTTATAGAAGACAAAATAAGGTATGCTAAAAAAATATATCATGAATTTTTCATCACCATTTTGGTAAGGTAGTATACTTAATAATAAAATATATCATTGGTATACAAAATTATATAAAAAACTAATGATGAAAATTCACAAAATATTTTTTAAATATAGATTATGATGTCCGCTACCATTTTGCAAAGTCTCAAATTAAAATTCATTATATTGTGGAGTAAGTTAAACCAAATTGCTAAGTTTAGGGGGTAAATTGAACAAAAACATATTTTAGGGGTTATATGAACTTTTTTATAAATGAGGGTGGAAATTTGGACTTTTTCGTAAGTTGAAAGTCTATCAGGTGGGGTTCGTACCAAATTCTCTCTTCCTCTTATCAAGACAATGTACTTAGTTGTTTGTTCTACCCACTCATCTTTCTTTGTCAATACCATATATATTTTTGTTCCACTTGTCATTTTTTGTTGCAATTGACATGGTGTACAAAATTGAGCATAATCATTAGTAAGGTCTCTTATAGGCGGAGTAAAAAAACCATTGTGATACAAAATGATTTCCAAATACAAATTCATAAGTTCAGTTTGAGGAGCACATGCAAAGCTGGGGAATTCATATCTAGCCTATGACGGAGTGAGCTAGATGGAGTGAGCATGTAATGTAACAATAAAAATCACTTATCAGTACTCTCCACTGTCACAATGCAGTATGATCAACCACCTATATATTGTTTCCCATTTCCACTAACACAGCTCAACAAAGTGCCAGCACTCACCACATAGTAGAGACAAGGCCACACAGATGGATTGATCAAAATATTAGCAAAGAAAGAAGCTGTTGTTATGTGTTGGGAATAGGAGGCTTAAGGGAAGTGTACATCAAATGGAAGGGAAATTTGAGGGAGATAGATGCATTGTAGATGTGACGGAACAAATATGATGGTAGAAAACTTCTCGGTACCAAGTCTGGCTGATTCCAACGCTGATGCGCGGGATTATTTCAGGATCCTTCCAATGAGATGTACCTGCCTGATCTTGGAGCAAACTAGTCAGTAATTCTAGTTATTTTTGTCCTGGGTTTTATCTGGGCCTAACAGTACCCATGCGTAGAGCAAAAGCGGCGCACAACCCACTCGAATATTTTGGATCTTAATTATCCTTTGGAGTTACATTCTTCTGGTCTCCGGCCCCTCGCGACCGCCCTCCGGCCTCGGACGGTCAGCCATTGTCGATGACGGTTGCTGCAGGCGGTGACCTCAGCCTCTGATGACTTGGCCGTGGTTGCTTTGGCTGCGGCCAAGGCAGCGATCATGGCTGCGCTTCGCCTTGAGGATGATGACTTCACCCTTGATCCTGTCTTCCCCGAGCTGTTCGTGGTCACCTTCCGATGCCTGGAGCTTCGGGAGCGGGTCGGTGGTGAGTGCTTCTCAGGAGAAGCCAGGCGCACTAGTGTCACCTGTGGAGGTACCGCCATCGGTCGAGGTGGTGTCATCTGTGGAGGCTCCACCTTCGGTCGAGCTTGTGGTGCCGGCTGTGCCAACTGCGGAGGTGCCTCATGTGGAGGTGCCCGCTGCGGAGGCACCATATGTGGGGGTGCCACAGTCGATTGAGTCGGCCTCCGAGGTGGCATCTGGCGCGGACAGGGCATCGGAGGATGGTGGGTCCGCAACCTTGGAGAGCTTCGTCAATAGCGTTACGAAGGATATTCCGTCACCTCTTCTGGACAAGCCACCTCCCCCGCTGTCGAGTTGACCCTGTCCTTCGCGACGCACCTCCTCAGTTGCCTTCGTCGGAGGCTTTGGGTCTCAGGCGAAGCCATCGCCAAGCCTTGGATCCCCTCTCAGCGTCAAACCGGCAAAGTGAGGAGCAGTGCTACTAATGCGGCGGCTCGGTGAGATTGGCGCGCCCCTGTCTGTGGCGGCTTCGGCAGAGGAAGCGGTGGACAAGCTCTTTCGTGATGGGCCTCCGCCGCACTACATGGACGTAATGCAGGATTTACTCCTGATGTTGAAGAAGAAGACCAAGATCTCTCCACTCGAGGGATGGAACGTTGACTGAGGGCTCCGCCTAGAGCTCGTCGTTTAAGTTGTGTGAGATATGAGTAGTTCATGTTCGAGTTTGTGGTTCGGGTTGTGTTCAGCTAGCTTGCCGGCTTGTCCACGTGGAGTCCGGTCCAGTTGGATTTTAACTGAACACTGTATCATTTTCTTATTCATCTTAATACAATGATACGCTGCCCACGTATTCGAGAAAAAAACATTCTTCTGGTGTACCAAGTTTTTTCTGTCCATGGTTCGCATCTCGCTCGTTTCACATGTCACTGCTGACTTCAGGATTGCAATGTATAGATTGGAAATAAAGGAAAGATCAAGCAGAGGAGCACTATGTCAACACATGATGATTTAAACAATCTTTCTGAAATGAGGTTAATTTTGAAGTGATAGAAAATATGTTCAATAAAATTTGATGGGATCCTGGCGATACTGAACTAATTAACTCTCTCAGTGGCAATCTGCACTAATCCGTTTGTCCCACATATCATCTATTTCAATTCTCCTCAATTTTGGAAGAACATTCGATGGAGTCCAGTACATACACACTCATTGCATATGTATGTATTGATGGTTGCAGTCCCATTTTGTGTTGTGATGACTGATCAACCGGCAAATCTTCCATGCAATATACGATCATTTAGGATCAGTGAATGTATATCAATAGAAGACCTCCTACCAACAATAACTTTCACTAGAACTGAGAGGAAAGGAAAATATTTCCACTGCTCTCTTTATATAGTGTTTGCCCCCCTTCACTGAATAGTGAAGCTCCACAAATTCCATCATCCATCAAACTGTAGACTCTTTCTTTTCTGAAATACAAAATAGGAGCACTTCCAAGGAACAAAATTAATATTGAAAGAAGGAGGTTTATTAGCAAGTTAAAAAAGAGATATAGAACAAAGCCAAAACAGTGCTGCAGATAAAGAATTAAAGGATCCGCAGGCTACGGTTAATTTGGGCACTCGATCGGAAATCATCCACAGATATAACAGGGTCCAAAGAAAGAATGCCAAGCCAAAGTAAGGGGAAAAACCACGTGTGGGGCACTCGGTGAGGTTGGGACTTGGGAATACGAGGCAAAAAGGAAATTCATGTTTATTTTTTAGATGAAACAGCATGGGAAATCCATGTCAAGTGCAGTAGTGATGGAGGGGCGATTCAACTCTTTCTCGTTCTGTGATCTGGCTGCAAGTAATGTAGGTTTACAATTCTACTCCTTCTGGGCTAAGACCATCCACACTCGTCATCCTTCATTTCCTCCTTCAAAACAGAATATGCCTTCCTGATCATCGAGATTTGGCAGGCCTCGCGAGGGCGGCGGAGGCCGTCTCCTCTCCCGCCGAGGAGGTGGACTGCGGCAGGGGGCGGCGAGTCAGCGGCTTCGACAACGAGCTGCTCCCTCCCCTGGTCCTCGTCCCTTCCGAGCGTGGGTGCGAGAGAGGAGGTTGGCGTGCGCGGGACCCGCGCCAGCCTCTGGAGGAGCTCCCGTATCCCTTCGAATCTGGAGGATACGGGAGGGGGGACGGGGAAATAGCGTGGGTTTCCCAGTCCCCGCTGCGGGCGAAAAAACTGTATTCCTCTCCTCCATGAGAGGGATACAGGCACAGGTGCAGATGGTCTAACAAACTCAGTTGTAAACCTACAATTCAACCGTCGGATTCTTACATATAGTTCCTTTTTTATTCCATACGAGTCCGTAAAAGACATCACTTGGGAATCGGGATAACAATATTGTATGACTGCACATATAAGCATTCCCCTTTCAACTAACAGTTAGCTGTGGTTCACATCTAGCCAAAATGTGTAGAAGTAGAGAGTTGAAGAAGAGGATGACGACGACCCAACGAGCCAAGAATTAAAAGTTGCCAGTGTAATTGGGAATATGGGGCAAAAGGGAAATGCACGTGAGATGAATAGTGCGGATGAGTAAAATGATGAGTAGCACTACTAATCTAGGTAGTGATTGGTTGGTCGCATTGGTTGCTAGCCAAGCTAGTACTAAGCCTTCACCAGGCTAAATCAATAAACGTTGCTCATGTTTTTTGGTGGCTTGTAATAGCCTGCATTGCCAAACTCCTAGTTCATCTTTCTTCTTCTCCACCGTCGTCTAGGACTTATGGTCGTCATCACCTTTTTCTGGGTTGGTAAGAGAAAAATAAACTGTGAACTATTAACATATATATTGAAAGTGACCACGATCTGCAGAAAGAATCGATCGAGCCATTCAGGAGAAAGACATTCGTGAAAATAATATATATCAGATCAGCTTTTAATCTCTCTTTCCGTCCACCAATCGCCGCCTCTGCAATTGGGGATAGGGACGAGCATGCTCAAGAATCGCTTCTGGTACCGCCGCCTTCAGATTTAATTTGCCCATGCGTATCAATCCGGCATGAGCAACGACGGAGAGCGCCGCGCGAGCCATAAATCCGGCATCGTATATCTTTCGGGACGTCCTGCAGGCCAGTGAATCTTCCGTGCAAGATACAACATTTAGATCAGCGAATGCATAGGACAAAGGATCTCCTACCACGTTGGCCTTGCCCAAGAACACGCGTTCCCAGTAAGTGAATTAACAGGCAGCTGTGTTTTTTCAGGAAAATGGAGAGCGAGGCACATAGCATCTCTTTGCGGCAGTCCTCAGTCGTACTAACAGATTCTCGTACCACATTGGGGCACCTGTATGAAAAGTAAAGAATTTGTGATGGTAATATTTGGCAACAGATTACATTTCTCCTGTCTGAACAATGTTTTTTCCAGTAAGTGAAAAACGTTCCAATGACCATCCCTGATTTCCCCTCCTCTAGTTATTAATGAAAAATATTGGGTGGACTAGTTATGGACCAATTTATCTCTTCCTCATACACAAACAATGCAGCAGGTTGTTCTTCAACTTAACAGGTTTATTTGATCATCACACTACCGGAAAATCTGTAGTTGCCGTGAGCACAGTGTTTTGCCGTGAGCTTTTTGTCGGGCTCACGGCAAAACAGCTTTTTGCCGACGGCTAAAATTAAAACTCACGGCAAATAGAGCGGCTCACGGCAAATAAAGTTTGTATTTTGCCGTGAGCCTTTTGTGGCCGACGGCAACATGCTATTTTGCTGAGAGCCTTTTGTGGCCGACGGCACCTGTATGAAGTCCAATTTTGTAAATGTTCTCGAATGGAGAAACTCCTAATATGAAAGTTGTGTATCTCAAAAAGTTATGAAACTTTGTATTTGACAACTATTTAATTTGAAGTTGTTTGCTATGTTTAAATATTTCTATGCATTTGTTGCAATTTAAAAAAACCCCTTTGCTGTGAGCCACACATGGGCTCACGGCAAAGTCTTACTGGGCCAGCCTGCCCATCTAACCCGGCGTATAAAAACTCCCTCCCTCCCTCACCCCCTAAACCCTAACCCTCCTCACTCTTCTCCCCCGCGGCCGCCCACCCCGTCTTCCTCTTCTTCCTCCCTCCGATCCGGCCGCGCGGCGCAAGGAGCGGCGGTGCGGCGTATGGAGCAGCGACGTGGCGCATGGATCGGCGGCGGGGCGGCCCCTCCTCTGCCTCCCCCCTCCGGTCGCCCCTCACCGGCGATGAGGAGCAGCGGCGGGGCGAGGTGAGGCGGCGGCGCATCGAGGACCCGACGGCCCCCTCTTCCTCTCCTCCGACGAGGTGACCCGGCGGCCCCCTCTTCCTCCCCTCTGACGAGGTGATCCGGCGGCTTCTTCTTCCTCCCCTCTGGCGACGTGCCCGTCGGCCTCCTCCCCTCCGGCGAGGCGAGCTCTGGATCTGCGGCGAGCTCCTCTTCCCCGGCGACCTCGTGGTGGCGTGCGGGGGCTGATGTGGAAACAAGGTGGTTGCTTCCTCTTCCTCCCGTCCAACGAGGGGATCCGGCGCGTGGAGGAAGGCGGGCACCAGATCTGCGGCGGCGAGCTCCTCTTCTCAGCGGCCGGCGCGGCGGACGGCAGTGGCAGCAGGCGGTGGTGGGACGGCGGTGGCAAGCTCCTCTTCCCGGTGGCCTCCTCTTCATCCCCTCCGGCATAGCGGACGGCGGTGGCAGCGGGCGGTGGTGGGACGGCGGCGTCCGGCAGTGGGCCCGGTCCTTTGGTTTTTTTGTTTTTTTATTCTTTTGAAATACTCTTTGCCCAGAGTCTAAAGGTACTCACGGCAAACCATTGCCGTGAGCTCTTTGCCGGCGGCTGCTCACAGCAAACTCTTTGTCGTGAGTAAACTGCTCTTTGTCGTGAGCAATCGGCTCACGGCAAAGAAGCTGTTTCCGGTAGTGTCATCTGGTCCATATATATTTTGTTCCACTTGAACCACTTTTTTTTGTTCCATTTTAATAACCTGACTTGCATGTTGTTGTGAATTCAGTGCTAATGTTTGTTATATATGGTGTAAAAAATCATAGTGATGGGGAAGAATTTTCTGGATCCCGTAATGCTATCCATAAACAACAAGAGCAAGGCCTTGTTTAGATGGCTAAAAACTAGCAAAAGTAACTGTTTCAACTCTTGTATCACTCCTGTAGTACGTTTCGTTTGTTTGTGGTAAATATTATCCTACCATGGGGTAATTAGGCTCAAAAGATTCCTCTCGTGATGTACAACAGAACTGTGTGATTAGTAATTTTTTTACCTACATTTACTGCTCCGAACATATGTCTTTTGGTGTATTTAATGTGATGTGATGGAGAGAGAGTTGAAAAAATAGCAAATTTTTGACAAAAAATTTGCCAACTAAACCAGGCCAAAATTAAATGAGCAAATTCGGTTGCACTTGCACAGCCTCCCCGGCCGGTCAACTGCTGACACATGCGTGCTTAGCTTTGATTAGCAGTTAGCATTTTCGCAAACAATAGCCCTTCTCCGTCTCTTTCGCAAACAATACACAGGCGCTTTAATTGGAGACAAGTCAAACAAACTTATCATTTTCTACACATAATAAGTTCTTTTTTACGGTGGACCATACCTATACCATTGTTGGAAAAGAACCAGTATGAAAGGATCCAACGACAGAGATTAATTGTATACCACCACAATTTGTACCTATGGTATAGGGTGGTATACATAGGTGGTATAGGGGTATTATTGGAAGTTTTATATCGGTGGCATAAACAAAATATATGACTTCTTAATTTCAATTTTTTCCATTTCCCTCTGGTAATATGGCCAATTTTTTTCAAATTTCAAACGGAAAGATTCATTTCAAATTTCAAAATTGAAAACTTTGAAATTTTTTCATTTCAAATTTTCGCGGCATATTTCAATTTTTTCATTTCTCTCTGGTGGTATGGCCAAATTTTTTTCCAATTTCAATTCAAATTTCAAAATCAATTTTTTTCTCAAAATTTTCCATTTCCCTCTGGTGGTATGGCCAGTTTTTTTTCAAAATTAAAAAACAAAAATTTTCAATTCAAATTTCAAAAATATTTTTTTTTTCATTTCAAATTTTCTTTGTAGCATAAACAAATTTTTTTCTCAGCCAAAAGTTGCCAAATTTATTAAAAGATTGCAAAAATTAATTATTTACCCATACCAAAAATAGTCATATACTGCATACCACAATCTGGTGGTATGGTCCACCGTAAAAGAGACCAATAATTATCCATCATCTGTTGTAGCTACGATCGACGACCTCACCATAACCGTTTACTCGTTCGGTTCTGTCGAAACTGCTTGGAACGAGATCTATTCTTTACGAATTGATTAATCGGTTTAAAATCCCGTCTGACACAAAATAACTGCTCGGTTCGTATCGTAATAAAACCTGTGTTGATTCCATTCCAGCTCATTTAGCTTATTCTGGCTTGTTAGCTCCCTGTATCTTTGACCTCCAGAACGAAACCCCCTAGAATCAAGTGTGATACAACTGGATCCCTGGATTCGTGCAAGCCCAAAGCTGTTGGCGCCATTCAGCACCAAGAGCTTTGATGAGTCAGCCACAACGAGATCCCCCCAGTCACGAAGTGAGGAAAAAAACACACGCATAGAGACAATTGCGTTTTTCTTATTATCTGCTTTGCTGACATTTCAGCATCTGATGAAAGGTGGAAGACAGCCATGAATTCGAAAGTTGCAGACTTTGCGCCGGCTGACTGTAAGTGTTCCTCGACTAATGTACAAGTGGACATGCATGTTGTTCGTTTAAGCTCGAAGCTCCAGACAACACCTTTCACTTTCAGAAGAGAAAATCCAAACTACAGGACACAGAGTCTGTATGAAGTCAGAGGATTATATTAAACGCACCTAGCTATAGAAAGTACTCTTTAATTAGCACCAACTTAATTAGGTAGATCTAACTAGTGACAAACATGAACATAAATAATATATCCTAACTGTATTGAGGTTTGAATCCCTTGAATGTAAGTATCATGCTCATGCATGCATACATGTGAAGAGACAAATCCATGTGTTCATTTAATTTCGAATTTGTAATGTTTGGCCAAATTTTGTTCTGAAATTGATCGAGTAAGTATGACATGAGGTTATGGCAGTTCTTCTAGCTGCTTTTCACAGCTTACAAAATTGTGGTAAAAGCTACGCAACGGAAATTTATCATGAAACAATTTACTCTTTTGGTAGAAATGGTATATTGGAAACAGAACTTAGGGGTTAGGCTCATTTGGTGAAAGACCTAATGTGATTGAGCCTTGTTTGTACTTGTAGCGTCCATTAAATAAGCCCAGGTCTTGTGATGGGCCTAATTATTGTCTCTATTGTGCTGAGCCTAAGTGGTAGCCCCCAGCCAAGTGTGAACTTCTTTTCCCCCTGCATATATGTATACATATGAAGTATATTTGATCTTTTGTAAAAATAGTAGGGTATTCCCAGGAATACAGAGGCAAAGGTGCCTCCACCAACGAGCTGGGAAAAAGCTAACAACAGCCACGGTGTGATTAGGGATATGAGGCAAAATGAAAGTGCATCATGAAAGAGTGAGTAGCGCACAACCCAGTAATGAACAGTTGCGAAAATAGACCTGCACCAGTACTCACCGATGGTTACAAAGCAAGAGTAGCACCTGAATTCTGCTAGCTGAAAGTCATATGCGTGATTCTGAATTTCTTTTTGAGCAAGAACTGTGGGGGAGATCCCTACAGCAACGCATAAATATATTAACAGAACGGAAAAGAGGAGTACACTCTAGGGAGAATACTTACAAAAGGGGGGGAAAGAAGAAAACATAAATAGGTTACAAAGTACTCTCTAACCATTGGAAAACTATTGGTCTAGCATCCTCAGCCACCCTGTGGAGTTGGCGGAGGACTTGGGCTTTGAACTTCACAGTCCAGAGCTGAAGCGAAGCATTTTCACCATCAAAGATCTTCCTGTTACGTAAATTCCAAATCTCCCAGGCAGCTATGATGAATATCTCCATGAAAAAAGAATGCTGAAAAGATTGCCTCGTTCTTGCCAGTGTGCTACGAATGTCTGAGGATGAACTCCAGCTCACTCCATTTTTTTTGCCAGCAAGATAATGCAAAGGGGCAGCTGAAAAATAAATGCTGGATGTCTTCATCGATCTGACTGCTACAGAGGACACAATGGTCATTTGAATCCACAGTGTAGTTTTGCGAGTGAGCATAGATTTAGTGTTGAGCCTATCAACCACGAGGAGCCATGCAAAGAACCTTAGCCTGGGGATACACTTTGACTTCCATATCCACTTGAAAGTGGGTGGGACGTGATTCTGAATTTCTGGCACCTACAAAGAAATGATTGAATTTTCCATGTGTATTGATTGCATACAATCACATTTTGTGATCAAATACCTTCTGCACAATACATTAATGTTTTTGATGATCTATCGACCTGGAAATCTTCCGTGCAATATTCAATCATTTAGGATCAGTAAATGCATATAGAAATAAAGGATGTCCTACCAACAGTTTCCACTGCAACTGATAGCACTGCCACAGTTTCCACCTGAAATAAACAACAGCCAAGAGTAGCACTGCCAATGCGTTAAGAGGGGGAAGGAAAGCACGCAAGTTCTTCAAGTTGACATTTTGCTGCTTGAGAGTTGAACACTCTCCTGTTTCCTTCCATATTTCCAACCAAACAACCACTAGTGTATAGAACTAAAGGAAGACAGAGTGCCACTCCAAATAATTGAGAAGAGCTATTTCTGAATTTTTTTCTCTAGAGCTAAATCTTTTTATTGGATGGCTCTATAATCTTCTTCACGAGCTCCAAATATTTTATTTGGATCTATTGTGTCCTAAACTATCTTTTATGCTGTCGTGGCCAAAAGTCTTCTACAATTTGGTCATTCACAAATGTTCTTAAGTCTTTGCTCTTTTATCGCTAAAAGCAATATATATTCTCCCAAATCAGATGCAAGACCGTCGTCTATTTCCTTTCTCTCCTAGTTGCGGCCCATTCTTTTCTTTATTTCAACCCAATGCCAGACGTCGATGGTGTTGTGTCTAGTTGCCAGGCCAGACTTACTTGCATCAGCTTGCCCCCACAAAATCAGATGAAGGTCCAACTCGTTCTCAACTCGGACTCCAACACACCTCCCACAGCTTTGATCGGGAGCTAAGAACGTTCAAGCGAGGCCCAACACGGTGCACTGTCCAGCCACGTTACGGTCTCTGTATAATCAGTTTTGCGGGCAATCCTGTGCCCTAGCTAGCTCAATACCTCGATCGCCCAGCCGCCGCCGCTTGTCACCCTGTGCGTCCTGTTGCCGCTCTCGCCCATATCATCGTCAATGAGTCTGTGCCGCTGCCGGAAACTGTAGCCGAGGGCGCTGCACAATCTGCTGCCGTCTAACGTCTGTTCGCACGGTGCCGCCTCCAGAGCGCCGCCGTACCCTCGTCGTGCCTGAGGAGCAGTCGAGCACCAGAAGGAGCTCCACGAGATCAAGCTATGCACCGTCCATGACTAGATGTACTAGCTGCCGCGGAAGATTTCACCACGAGAAGAGCTAGCGAGCTGATCCAGAGGCCCAAGGTTTTTGTCGTCCTTCCATTTGATCGAAGCAGAAGCATGTCCCAACCATATATCTCGCCGTCGAGTTCTATCTGATCGATCTGCTCGTTGCTGCAACGTGGGTGAGCACTCCATCAAATTTTCTCACATATTTAAAAAAATCTTCCTAACATTTATTTTCTTTACAGGAAAAATAGTATAAGAAAATCCATTGTTTGTTTTTCTAAATTAAATAAATGGTTATGCGCGTGTAGCATTCATGTCGATGCATCTTTGTGTTTCTTGAGTGCAAAAGGTTTTAAAAATGTGTTTAGATGCTGATCATGTTCTCCTGAGAAATTTTTGGCTGGAAACCGGAGCCGAGGACGCTGCACAATCTGCTGCCGTCTAACGTCTGTTCGCACGGTGCCGCCTCCAGAGCGCCATACCCTCGTCGTGCCTGCGGAGCAGTCGAGCACCAGAAGGAGCTCCACGAGATAAACAACAGTCGAGAGTAGCACTGCCAATGCATTAAGAGGGGGAAGGAAAGCACACAAGTTCATCAAGTTGACATTTTGCTACTTGAGAGTTGAACACTCTCCTGTTTCCTTCCATATTTCCAACCAAACAACCACTAGTGTATAGAACTAAAGGAAGACAGAATGCCACT
This sequence comes from Cenchrus fungigraminus, assembly GCA_036936925.1. Classification (NCBI taxonomy): domain Eukaryota; kingdom Viridiplantae; phylum Streptophyta; class Magnoliopsida; order Poales; family Poaceae; genus Cenchrus; species Cenchrus fungigraminus. The sequence goes on along the minus strand of CM072774.1, from coordinate 124,677,619 downwards.
CCAAATAATTGAGAAGAGCGGCTGCGGAGTAGTTGGGAATGTGAGGCAAAACGGAAGTGCTGAATGTGCCTGTGGAGAACTCAGAAGCATTTTCTTCCTGCCGTGGAGAAGTCAGAGTTGAATGTGGCATGTGCCTGCTGAGTAACACACTTCACAACAGCACCTGTGTGGTGATGCGGGCAGTAGTACTGTCTCATATTCAGCATAGATGCACAACAGTGCCCAGCAACCGATTAGTGTCTTCTGTCCTACCACTTATGAAAAAGTTCTTGAAAAAAGTTCACACTAGAAAAATGCTGATTACTGTTTCTGAAAAGATAAAGGCTGATTACTGTTCTAAAAGCGATAGATTCTGATTCCCTGTGAAACAAGCAGGCCGGGTAAATAGATGCAGCTATACAAAGCAGACAAGTGCGGGTCCATCTCTGAAAAAGTATTATGGGACTCTTTGGTGCAGGTCTTGCTGCATCCAGGCTCCAGCTCCCTAACTGTAGCACATTGTACCTGATCCACATCCTAGTGTATGCCAGAGCCGGCCTGTGGAGCCATTTTTTTCCTCCACCGGCTCCTCCTCTTCCGTAGTTCATTTTTGGTCTCGATGTGCGTTTTGGCTCCTTGCTATAGTGCGGCACAGTAATGCTACTATATATAGTAGTACAGTGTGCCAAAGGAGCCCTAAACTCATTCATTGTTATTCCTCTAAAACAATGCATATGTCTTATTAAAAATATAACTAACCCATTAACTTTGGGATGTGTTGACTTTTCTCTTCCCTGGACTGTTATGCTGACCCCAAACTATCCAAAAAAATCTCTAAATAAATTGCTAATATAATGTGCTTTCTTTAAGGCTTGTTTGGGTAGAAGAGTATTTGGGTGGAACAGAGGGATTGTAGGGGACATTTATATTAGTTCACGATCCTCTCAATCCGGTTCATTCCACTTCAATACTCTTGTACCCAAACAAGTCCCTAAAGCATCTTCAAGAGTTTGCCAAATTTTACTTGACAAATCTTGTGATTCGCCAACTTCCAAAAACATATGACAAGTTACAAAACAACCCCTCTCCAATAGTTTTGCATATTTGACTTCGCAAAAACCAAATTGGTGGACCCAGGAGCAGACTCCACAGGTCGCACACGTGAGGAGACTGATTTTAACGTGTTTTATTTTTTTTTCACGGCATCGTACGGATTTTTGCGAGTTATTTTCTATCGGCATCAAACTGGCGGCGCAGATGCAGGTGGTCGCCGTCGTTATCTCACCAGGACACGGCAAGTCCAGGTCGCCGGCTGCGAGGTCGCTCTACTCCAAGATATCCAGGTGCGTCGCCCATCTGAAAGAGTTGCAACCCTGGTTTCGTCACCCATCGACAGGAGCATGCACGCCAACAAAATCTCCATCAACAGGACTGTACACAAATGAATTAAACATACTGTTGCAGGAACGAGCAGTGACGCACGCGGGATCGAGCCGACGATGTGTGGGAAGGAGGGTAGGCCACAAGGAGTGTGATGCCAAGTTGCCAAATATGGGAGTCTATCTATGACCTGTATTTGCTAAGTTGCCGAAATTTGCTTAGTGATATGCCAAACTCTTGGAGGCATGCTTTTTGTTGTTGTTTTTTTTTTTTGCAAAAATCAAAGATAGCAAACCAATTTGCCAAACTCCTGGAGATGCTCTGCACTGGCTGCCGATGGGTCACGGTGGGAAAAAAAACAAAAATATAACATGCTTCTCACTGATGCATCTCATCATTTTTTTCAAGGCTATATGACATAAATTGATCTGTCACATCAAGGCTAAAGCCCCATAATCAAGCTTCTTTTTTGTGATAAAGATAAAGCAACAAAAGATACAGTGTATGTCGCACATCTCATTTGCTCGTTATGCTCGATCTTGTAACGAGCCACAAGTTCAGTATTGAACGAATGCATATAGCTGGGAAATGCTGTTCTCACCACAAGCATTATGCAGTTGGAGTGAGCTTGACGATGACGGATCAAGATTTTTATCCTTGTGCAATATGTACAGCTGGCCGAGCTCACATTCCCATATTCTTGTTATATGCCATCTGCAATTTTTCTATGCTGTGTTTGGTCAAACACAAATTTTGTTGCTTTTCTCATTGCTGCATCTTCATGTGGTCGACGCCCACATACTCTCCCACTTATTTTGCTCACGGTGGAGTAATTGAGTGTATCAAGGTTTCAAATAGCACGCTATACTATAGCAGCCCGTAGCTCTCGATGCGAAGCTATTCTTCTTTTTTGCGCTATCGGCGCTATTGCCGCTATATCGCGCTATTGCGCCGCTATTCCAGAATAGCGTCATATCGCGCTATTTTGCCGCTACAGGCTCCGGCAAAAAAAATCAAGGCAAGTGGACTGTAATTAAAAAAACGTGGCCCGGCCCATGGTTTGAATTGTGAATTGTGAACTTTATGGTTGTGTGGTCCATGGTTGTTTGCTTATGTACTTCAACTTCAAGTGTTGACTTGATGCCTTCATGGCTATTTGGTATTTGCTTTGTGGTTGAGAACTTATCATATTATGTTGTCCATTGTCATGGCTATTTGAATTATTAACTTATTAAGGCTAGTTCAACACTATCATGTTGCTGTTGCTATTTCGATCAAATAGCGGCGCTATAGCGGCAGCAGCAAGCTAGCGCTACTGCACATAGCTGACGCTATAGCGGCGCCATAGCGGCGCAATAGCGCCAAATAGCGGCCAGACTAGGACGCCGCTATTTTTCATAGCCCACGATTTAAAACCTTGGAGTGTATTCATGCATATAGAAACAAATTAAAATGCTCCTGCCAGCAATTGAAAACTTGTACGGGTCAATTTTTTTTTTTAAAAAAAAAACTAGTGCCACTTCCATAATATATGCCCCCCCCCCCCTATATATATGTGAAAAGCTTCCAGCAACACGGACAATTTTTTTAAAATGGAAGGACTATAGTAGAGTGTAAACTAGAGGAAGAGAAGATTAAGGAGTTGGAATGGGAGGCAAACGTGAGTTACAAATTGCGAAGGCTTCATGTGGTGCAAGTTCATGATCATCATTTCGAGCCCTCCATTATTCAAAACAGGTGATGGTATTTTAGTAAATTTATTCAAGAGATTGACGGACGTGTCCATTGTCTTGTCGTTCATGGTCCTTGTTGGGAGACTCGAACATCACGCGTCAGAATTTGGATAATCACCGACGGGGTCATGATCGTTTTTTGTGCTACAGGAATGGTGCGTCAGAGTTTATTCAACAATCAACACTTGGGTCTCGTTTGGTGGCCAGTATATGTACCAATAAACAAATACATATTATATATTCCTTCTGTTCCAAATTATAGTTTACTTTTAACTATTTCTCAAGTCAAACTCTTCTATTCACAGTGTTCATGGAGATCCAGTGCGTGAATTGTTTGCATGTTGAGGTCTACCATAAATTTCATGGGAAATGGCTGCCGCCTCCACTTGTCCATGAAACAGTAGAGGAGAATATATGTTCAGTTTCAGGAGCGCAACAAAATTTCAGGGATATCTTTAAGTTACTCTTTCACAATGGCAAACTGCACTAATCTGTCCAATACATTTATTTTGTGACAAAAAGCTGAAGATATGATTAAATTAATGTCACTTTAATTTCTCATAAATGCCACATAGTCAATGTTAGGAGCAAGATGGTTTCCAGGATCTTATTGTTGCATGTGCTTTCATCGATGGTAATCTCATTATTTGTAATCAAATACCTTCCGCAGTTTCATGCAATATATTCACGACTGTGATGACTGACCAGTAAATCTTCCGTGCAAGATATGAACATTTAGGTAAGGAAATTCATAGCAACAAAGCACCTACCAACAATTTTTCACCGGGACAGTCCAACCAGTACTTGGGACAACATAGATGGCTGGTAATATAAATGTTCATATCTCAGAGACAGACAAGTGAAGCTCCACAGTGGTCAAATATATATCCAGGGAAGTTGAGAACTTTTTTATTTATCCAAGAGACAAAGAACAAGAAAAAAAAAGCTGTGATACACCAGGTATAACCGTATAAGAAAGCATCAGGCCAATGTTGTGGTATGCAGTGTGGCTATGTGCTAGAGAGTTGAAGACTGCATGTAACTTCCATCATTCAGTGTGGTTGGGAATGTGAGGCACAAGGGAAATGCATGTGAGATGAAAAGACAACAAAAGGGTATGTAGCGTCAGTAATATAGGCTTTGCACTACACTTTATCAATCACTGAACTGACAGGCAGCTGTGTTTTTTCCTCAGGGACATAAACAAAGGTAGAGTGATGTACAGGCCAGCTGAGCAATTAAATTGAGAGAAAAATATGTGTGTGATCCCTGAACGTGTCACGGGGTGTCACCCAAGAAGCATCAGGCTCAACTCAAAATGCATTTTTTTAGGTACTGAACTTATCTGCAGGTGTCATCGTCTGGGTCCATAAACTTCTCATAACACATTTCCACATCCTCCAACTAGTCCGTGGGTGTCATCCAAATTCCTAAACTCTCAAAATACTTTTTAAGTTTTCATCGGTAGTGTTTCAGAACCAATTAGATCATATATTTTATCTACCCAAAAACATTCCAACGACCATAATGCTTCTCCCTCTAATTATTAGTAAAGTTTATTGGGTGTGGGTTTTGTTACGGACCAAATTCTTTTCTTTTCTTAGTTAAACAATGTAGCAAGTTGTTTAACCATTCATGTTTGTTTGCCCATATATATATCTTGTTCCACTCGTCTTTTTTTTGGTTCCAATTCAAATACTTGATATGGCGTACCAAATGAGGATAATCATAAATAATATCTCTTACAGATGTAGTAAAAAAGCATAAAAATATGGAATGATTTCCAAATACAAATTCATAAATTCAGTTTTAGGAGCACAAGCAAAGCTGGATAATTTTATATCTGGATCCCATAATACTACTCTCTGACAATATGGCACACGACAAGTAGATGGAGTGAACATGTAACAACAAAAATCACTTACCGGTCCAATAAAACAGCTCAATCAAGTGCCAGCACTCACCACACAAAGACTAGGTAATACAGAAGGATTGATCAAAAGATTAGCAAAAAAGAAGCAGCCCTTGTGTGTTGGGAATAGGAGGCTAAAGGGAAATGTACATCAGAATAATGGCAGGGAGATGAGAGGGACATAGATGCTAGATGTGACGGAACAAAGACAGTGGTAAAAAACTTCTCGGTCTGGCTGCTTCCAATGACGATGCGCAGGTTTGTTTCAGACTGACTCCAGCATAGCAGAGAGAAGATTGCTGTCTCGCAAAAGAGGAAGAGCTGCAGCGGTCCCCCTCCCCCGTCACGCATCCGGCCATGACAGTTGGTTCCCGCATTTCCACAGACGAGCAACTGGGCACCGCGCACGTGCCGCCTCCTGCTGCCCATGTTCCCCTCGGCGGCGGCCGGCGGGTGGAGATTCACAGACGTAGACCCCAGCATCCACCACTGCGGGAGGAGGGAGAGAGGGCCGCGGCGAGCTCCGCCCCTGAGGCCGCTTGAGGAGAGCAGGATGCCGGCGCGGGAGGAGGGAGAGAGAGAGGGGGCCGCGGCCGGGCAAAACGTTGCCGGAATCCCCGAGGCGGGATCTCCGAGGCCAGATCTACGTCGCCGGCCAGCTGGTGGTGGCCACTCGATTTGTCTACTGGTGGCAGCTTCATGGCGACACCACAGATGCCGCGGACAACCATGTACACGGGAAGGCCCCTCGTCAAGCCCCTCCACCACCCGAACGCCTTGAGCTGCGCCGTGGAGATGGCGAGGTCGACCCTGTCGGCCCCGGCCTGCGGTGCAGTGGCCAGCACAGACATGTACCCGACCAACGCCTCCACGCGGCGCCTGACCTCGTCCAACGCGGTCTCCACAGCAGCGGGGATCGGGGGCGTCTTGCGGGGTCGAGCGGCGGCGAGAAGGCGGCGAGAGGGCGGCGAACTCGGCGCAGAATGTGCAGAGCGTGGCCTTCTCATTCCACGCGAAGATCTTGTTCCCCAAGTAGGCGACGAGGATGGAGGTGGAGGGAGACGGCCGGCGGAGCTAGGAGGCGACTTGAGAAGGAAGAGGAGGAGGCAGCGGCTGCGGGATCGATTCACCATCCTCACAGTCCGGCACCTGATCCGGCCACCGCGGGCCCTGCCTCGCCTCGCTGGGCGGTGGTGGAGGAGGCCGGCCAGGGGAAAGAGGTAGCGGGGACGGATGCCGGCCGGGGAAAGAGGAGGAGGAGGCGGTCGCGGGGTCACAGAGGGGACGGTTGCGGGGTGGAAAAGGAGGGGGCGGTTGAGATGAAGAAAGGAGAGAGATTCCCAAAGATGCGTGTGGGAAGGGCGGCTGCTGCAAAATGCAGAACGGGATGCAACTGCTGTTGTAGGGGCTACAGTGCAAAATTCTACCTCATTTCGCAGATGCAGATCCGGATGAGGCTGCTGCTGGAGTCAGTCTCGGGATCCTTTCAATGAGATGTATATGTGCATGATCTCGAAGCAATGCAAACTAGTCAGTAATTTTAGTTATTTTTGTCCTGGGTTTTATCTGGGCCTAACGTACCCGTGCCCAGACCAAAACCGGCACACACCCACTCCATTCTTTGAATCTTAATCATTCTTTGGAGTTCCGATCTGCTGGTGTACCAAGTTTTTTTTCCTGTCATGGCTGGCATCTCGCTGTTCCACATGTCTGAATTCACGATTGCAATGGATATTTGAAATGAAGGAAAGATCAAGCAGATGAGCACCATGCCACTGCATAACGATTTAAATAATCTTCCTGAAATTGATTTCGAAGTGATAGAAAATATGTTCAAAAGCTAACTCTCAGTGGCTAGCTGCACTAGTCTGTATGTCCACTGGATGTCCCCTCCATTTTCTCCCGAAGCACATTCGATGGAGTCCAGTATGCGCTCATTGCAGGCATGTATTTATGGTTGCAGTCCCATTTTGTGATCATGTATATATATTCACAGTTAATGACTGATGGATCGGCAAATCTTCCGTGCAATATATGTTCATTTAGGATCATTGAGTGCATTTCAGTAGAAGACCTCATACCAACAATAATCACTTTAACTTAGAGGAAAAGAAAAATATTTCCACTGCCGCCATTCAGTGAATAGTGAAGGTCCAGAAGTCCAGCATCCATGCATCAAAGTGTATAATTTTTCTTTCCCGAAATAAACAACAGGAGCACTGCCAAAGAAGAAAAGTAAAAAAAAAAAATAGAGAGGAGGATTAGCAAGTTAAAAGAGAACAAGTCAAAAACAGTGCTGCAGATATAACATGGATGAAATAAAGAATTAAAGCATCCGCAGGCTATGGTTTGGACACACGATCGGAAATCATCCACAGATATAGTAGGGATGAAAGAAAGAATGGTAAGCCAAAGTGATGGGAAAAGCTGTGTGGGGGCGGTGAGGTTGGGACTTGGGAATAGGAGGCAAAAGGGAAATGGATGTCTTATTTTTTTAGGTTGAAGGAACAGAAAGGGAAATGCATGTCAGATGCAGTTGTACATGGAGCGTGGCGAGCAGCAGAACTAATCCAGGTTTGCGATTCAACTCATTCTCATTCTGTAATCTGGCAGCAGATAGGTGATCAACACAAGTAATCTAGGTTTGCAATTCAGCTTCTTATGGGCTACTGAACTGAAAGACAGCTGCATTTTTCTAGGGAAACGAAGAAGTGAGAAGGAGGCACGTGCCCGCTAAGTAATACACTTCATATAGTACCATCGCTGTGTGGCAAGATGCACTAATCAGTTCAATAATACATTCCTATTGTTATTAAAAAGCAGAGGAGATCCATAATTAACTCAATATATTTGTATATGAGGTTTTTTAGGTACACAATACCACCTTGTACCACCGGTTGAAAATGACTCGTATGTAATAAAAAAGGACCTATATGTAAAGATCTGACGGGTGAGATTAATTCTGTACCGCCAGTTTTTTTAGTGTGTATGGGTGGTATTCATAGGTGGTATGGGTAGTATATGAGTATTATCGAAAATATAGAAGATAATATTGTTGTAATGTATGAAATCAAGTCTTTTTATGTAACCTTGGCAGCGGGGAATTTTTTCTAAATAATATACATCGAGCAAATTACCATTTTACCCATAGTAAAAAACTGAAAAAAACTGATAATACTACTGTACCACCCTTGGGTGGTATTGTGTACCGTAAAAAACCTCATGTATATATGTACATTCCAGATGCATCATGATCAATTTTAGGAACAGCTTTCGCAAAATATTCACGGCTATATTGAGTGACAGGCAGATCTTTGTAGCGAACATGGCCTCATTTGCCATTTGTTTGAGTTGATTTTGGTGATTCATGCTAACACAAGTAATGGGACTTACCACATTGTCTAGCATGTCTTTGTAGGCATTCTTAGGTCCTATGGATATTACCACAAGTTAACATACCATGCCCAAGTTAACATGTCATACCACAAGTTAACATACCATGCACATGTTAACTTAATCATAGAAAAAATGAGGACTTAGTATATATTTTGAGGCTATAAGTAATGGCATGTTAAGTATGTTAAGTAGAAGAAATAATAAGTTGAAAACGCGAAGAAAAGGAAGGAAAAAGACACCGTCGGATGAACCGACGGTACCCTAGAGGCGAGTGTCGGTGCACTTGGTACACTGCGCAGAAGGCCAAATGAAATTGGCACCGTCGGATGAAGCGACGGTCCATTCTGTAGTTGCGTCGGATGATTGGAGGAAGCAGAGCTGCAGAAGACAGTAGCACCGGATGATCCGACGGTCTAAGTGAGGACACCGTCGGTCTATCCGACGCTCAGTTTGAATCGAGACAGAGACGCGCCAAGACAGAGTCAGTAGCACCTGATGAACCGACGCCATGGTCAGAGGAAGCGTCGGTCTATGCGATGGTCATGAAGAAGCTAACAGTAAGGTTTTGGCGAGGAGTCCTTCAGCACCGGATGAACCGACACGCCGTCGGTGTATAGCATGGGATCAATTGTGTCAGAGAATCTCAACGGCTAAGTGATGTGGACAGGGACACCGGATGAACCGATGGCCCTGAAAAGATAGCATCGGTTCATCCGACGCTACCTTTTTCAGTAGCCGTTAGCCAATGGCTCCTTGAGTGCCTTGAGCTATTTATACCCCCTCCACTCACCCATTTGAGGTTGCTGGATTGTGTGGAAGTGCAGAGGAGTGTGAGACACATACAAGATCATATCCAATCCATCCAAGTGCTAAATTGCTCATCCATAGACTTGCACATGCTTTGTGTGTGTGCTTAGTGCTAGGCTTAGCTTAGAGCTGAGTGAGTGCAAGGTTGTGCCAACCTTGTAAGGTGATTCTTGAGTGAATCAAGTTGTACAAGGTGCGTCGGAAGCCTTGGGGCCTAAGTGGCTCACCGGCAATCATCTTCGACCCTCCGGCTTGGTGTGGAGTGGCGATGACACTTTGTGCGGGGGACGTGGAGACCCCCTTCCTAAGTGGAGAAGCTGCTTAGTGGAGGCGGCATCAAGGTGACCAAGGGAGCTTGGTGAGTGCCTAAGTGGCGAGCCTTTGTGGCGAGTCAAGTGGTGCTTTTGGGAGAGACTTTGTGACCGGGAAGCAATACTCTTGTGTGAGTGCTTCAACAATGTGGACTAGGGGTGGCTTAGTGCCTACCAATACCACGGGATAAATCACGTGACAAGAGTTTGCTTCCTCTCATCCCTCTTTACGTTTCCGCATTATTTTCTTGCAATCCTTGCTTGCCTTTACTTTCCTAGAGTAGTATCATGCTAGGATTGGCTATAGGTTGCAAAATTTGTTTTGGGATGGGAGTTTCACACTAGAACAATCATAGTTGCACATCTAGATAGTATGTTCTAGTTTTACTTTATGCAAAAGTAGTGAAACCATAGCTTAAGATTTTTAAAAGTCTAATTCACCCCCTCCCCCTCTTAGGCTACGAGCATCCGATTCCTTACAATCTTCCGTGCAAGAATATGGCCATTCAGATCAGTGAATGCATCACAACAGATGAAGATGTTTCTTACCAACAATTTCCACTGGTACTTGGGATAACAATGCATGACTACTGCCCATATAAGCGTTCCCCTTTCAACTAACAGTTAGCTGTGGTTCACATCTAGCCAAAATGTGTAGAAGTAGAGAGTTGCAGGAAAAGAGGATGACGACAACCCAAAGAGCCTTAGCATACAAAATAGAAAAATAAACGATGGCAGTCGACCCAGCCAATTTTGAAGAGAAAAATTGGCTTCTCCTGAATTTTGAAGAGAAAAATAAACGATGAACTAACATAGAAAGTGACCACGAGCTGCAGGAAGAATCGACCCAGCCATATCCAAGGCGGAAGAAATTAGCAAACAAAAAAATATCATATCAGCTTTATTTTAATCTCTCTTTCCGTCAAGCAGTCGCAGCCGTTGCAATTGGGAATGAGGATGAGCATATGCTCCAGAACCGCTTCTGCTGCTGCCACCTTCAGATTTGTTTGTCGATACGTATCAATCTGAGTAACGAAGGAGAGCGCCAGCGTCATCTCTTCCGGCACATCCTGCAGGCTAAATTAGGGGTCTAGTGAATCTTCATGCAAGATACGACATTTAGATTAGCTAATGCATAGGACAAGTTTGGATTTGATATTGGGGTGGAAGTTCCTCTAGACATTTCTTTGTGGAAAATTAAAGTACCCTTGAAGATCAAAATTTTCCTTTGGTATTTAAAGCAAGGAGTGATCCTTATGGAAGATAATTTGGTTAAAAGGCAGTGGAAGGGGTGTACTAAATGTTGTTTTCTGTAATGCACATAAGACTATTCAGCACCTATTTTTTGATTCCAGATGGCAAGTCTGGTATATATGGAACACAATTAGCATAACTTTTGGAATAAGAAAACCAAGGAGTTTTAGTGATCTTTTTGGGAGATGGATTAGGGATATTCCTTATAAACAAAGGAATAGAGTGTTGCTGGGTGCTCCTACGGTTTGCTGGGCCATTTGGCTAAGTAGAAACGATGTGGTGTTCCAAAGATCGAAACCTAACTCGTGTTTGCAGGTATTTTTTAGGGGAGCGTCTTGGATCAGGAGCTGGTCGATATTATCTAAAGAGGAGGAGAGAGACAGCTTGAAGCTTGGGTGCCAAAGTCTTGAGACAACGGCGTTGGAGATTTTCAACAAGTTTGGCTAGGGTGTCGTCAAAAGGATTTTATTCTAGATTGTATCCTGGTGTATGCTGCAGTGGCGGTTGTTCTGCTTTTCTGAATTGGGAGATATTTCTCCATTGGTGTAACATCCTTGATTTTGCTTGTTTGTAAAAATGTGGAATTTCAAAAACTTGATTTGGATTTGAGTGCTCATGAAATCAATTAAGGATGTCTTCCTTTTTCCCTTCCCTAAATTCCTAGATTTTAATTTAATTCAATCAATAATATTAGGACTTGTAAAATGCTAGTGTGAGAAGTTGGATTTTCATTTGGGATTTATTTAGATTTGTTTGTGTGGATTCAAATTTGAATTGGATTCAAATTTGAATCAAATAGAAAATAGGGTTAAGATAAATAGAAAACCCTTTTTACCCTTTCGTGGGCCGTCAACCTCCCTTTTCAGCCCGCACCCGCTTTCAGCCCATGCGCGGCCCACCAGCGAGCCGCCAACCCGCCGGCCACATCACCCCCGGGCGTGAGTCGCTGCCATGCGGGACCCACCCGTCAGGCAGCCACGTCGCCCCTTTCTTCTTCCTCCTTTTCCCCTCTTTTCCCCTTCCTCTCTCTCAGCCCCGCGCCGCCGCCGTGGAAAGCAGGCCGTGCAGCCGCGCCGCTGTGGCCGAGCCGCCAGATGCTTCCACGCGTCCCGAGATGCTCATCGCCATCCGCTCTACCTACCCCGGCCTATAAGACGCACCGCGGGCGCCCGAGCCAACCCTAGCCAACTGGGGATTCCCCTCCCCAATCCACCGCCGGTGACGTCAAGGAGGAGGGAGAGGAGGAGCAGGAGGCGGGGAGGAGCCCGCCCGTGGAGCCGCCGTCGTCGCGAAGCCAGAGCCGCTCGTGAAGGGGGAGCCGGACCGGGTCGCCGCCGCGCGTCTTCTCCCTCTGCTTCCTCTGCACCGCGCCGTCGTCTCCTTCCACGCCGACGAGCACGCTTCGCCTCTCTTCACCGACGCTTGCACTGCGGCCCGTGGCCACCAAGGTGAGGACAAGCTTCCCCGCTCATCTATGGATGCCCCGGCCTTCGAGCCGAGGGGAAACGCCGTTGTTCGCCACCGCGCCACCGCGCTCGCCGCTGGTGATGCCGGCCTTCGTGCCAGGCTGGGTATCTTCTTCTTGCAGGAGCCGCTGCTGTCCCCGCCGCGCGCGCATAGTGCTTTGTCCCGTTTCTTGTTTCCTTGGGCCGCCATGCCGTGTGCCGCCGCTCCGGTCCACCGCCGTGGCCGAGCCGCCGGCATGCGCACGCCCGCGGGCCTGTGATTTCACGCGCACCACTGCGCCATCGTGCACCCGCGCACGCGCGCACGCCTCCTGGGGGGAGCCAAGGCCGAGCCTTTGGCTCCGTTTCCTTGCGCCGGGCACCTCGCCGTCCTACTCACCGCGCCGCCGTGGCCTTTGCCACGTGGGTTGCCGTAGTGCACGCGCGGACAGGGGGGAAAGGTGAGGCCTTTAGGAACCTCCGAGCGCCCTAGCCGCCGACGTGGCCGCGTACGCTCGTACGTCGCCGCCGGCCGCGAGCACCTTGTTTCCTTTCCGCCGCCGTGAATGCCGACCCGTGCTCCGCCATGGCCGAACCGCCGTGCGCGACCGGGCAAGGGCTAAAAGCCCCGACCTTGGAACGTTTTTGCCTCGCTTGTTTCCCATGCGTACGCGCCGAGCATCTGGACGCCCCCATGCGCCCTCACCCGCGCGAACGCCGCCGCCACGCAGCCAACCTTCATGCGCCGAGCCGCCGCGCCGCGCCGTCTCGACGTCGTGTGCCGACGCCCGGCCATAGGCCCTTCTTTTCCTTGCCTTGGCGAGTCATGGGTCCGGTCGGACCTTGTTGAGGTGCGGTTCGAGTCACCGTCGTAGACCCTCGCCGCCGGCGAGCTGCGGCCGAGCCGCCGTCCCTTTGGGACAAAACGTCGAGCACCTAGCGGTCGCCTCTAAAACCCACGGGGGTTTTTCTCGTGCACGCCGGACCACACGTGGATCTGGCCGCGGCCGATCCACCGGATCTCGTGCGGCCGCCACTCCCGTGCCGCCGCACACACACGTTCACACCGCCCCGTGCCGCACCGGATCTCCCCGGATCGCATGCGACCAGCCAATCCGGCCCTTTGGCACACGCTTACCCGCTCCGCGCCGAGCCGCAGCGGATCCGCCCGGATCCCGTGCGCCCGGCCACGTGTGGCAGCCACCTGGGCTTAGTTGGCTTAAAGCCACCCACGTGGACGCCACGTCGGCTCCAGTAGCTGGCTTGCAGACACCTTAGAGCTAGCTTTAAGCCCCTTAGAGCCAGCCAGTAGTCAGCCTAGAGACTGTGCTATTGTGTATGCGTATTTTATTTCCAGAAAACTATTTTATCTTTGGGAAATCCTAGTAAATCCATATTTGCTCCGAAAAATACAAAACCTTTTCCGGAAATTCTCTAAAATCTTAAACTCCGTGCTAGGCTAGTGTTTGCTCTCTTTTGGCTCTTAATTGCTGTTCTTTTGTAGTTAATTGCAATAGGGCCGTTGTTTATTTTCTTTTACGCGTTAATAGGAGCAGCCGGAGCCGGGGAGCTGATCCCGGAGTACGACTACGCCGACGACTTCGCCGCGGAGGACTACCAGACCCCATGTTCACGCCTGACTGATTTTGAATACCTATTAGACATCGCAAAATAGTATGCTAGCGCTTTACTTTATATGCATGTTGATGAACCTTGCATTGCCTACTTTAATTACCCTGTCCTTGATTGTCCTACTACTATATATGATTATAAGCGTGTATATACGCTGAGCTTCGCGATGCATGTGTTGGGATGGGAATAGTGGTTCTTGGCGTGAGTGGGGAAAAACCGGCAGGAGAAGGCGTTTTGGGTACTTTGGCGGGGGTGAGCTCGAAACAACCGATCTGGGATCGGGGACGAGGGTGCACTCCTAAGTGTATCCCCACTTTTACGGTTTTCGGAGCCTAGGTGTTGGGGTTTTACTTGCGCTTGGAGGATATGAGCTCGCCCCGGTCTGAAACCGAGTGGGCCAACCGCTTCACGGGACTTTACGTACACACCACCTCGCCGAGCGTGGGGTTAGGGCCGAGTTGAGCTCGGCAAGTGCGGAACCATACCTGCCAGTAGGATAGCGGGGTATCAGTGGGGGAGAGGTGGGAGAGACCACCTTCTCTCAGAGCGACTCCCGTGTGGCCACACGGGAGCATTTCACAGTTCCGGTGCAATCCCTTCCGACGGGGGATCGTTTTGAGGGCCGGATGCAGGATGGGACCGTAACTACCGAGAGTTCGCACGGTAGGATGGGCTCGGTCGGCCGTACACAGGCCGGGTGTCATTCCGGGTTGGGTACAGGTGTACACGCTCTGCAGAGTTGTTCGATCTATAGATATAGCCGCGTCCTCGGTTATGGACATGTCCCCTGATAGCTTTGTTCTCATATTTTGGGATTTCTACCTTCCCCCTATAGTTGAGAGTGTGGTGAGCTGTGGTTGCAGCCGGGGAGAGGAGAGTGGCTCCCTCTACCTCGCGGATCCGATTGCAATCATTGAGGTGTGAGGAGAGGAAGTTCTCGCATCGACCCTAGATGGAGGTAGGATGTGGAGACGGGGCCCTGGGTTACCAGATGGTTCCGAGCTGTGTTGAGAGCTTTGGGTTGGGATCTTGATGGAGATATCTTGTTGCTACTCTGCTGCTGCTGCTGCATAGGAAACCCGAGCTACTTCCTTGTCTCTTTTCCTTCCCTTTAGAAGCTAGGCCACTTAAAGCTGCATACAGTTGGTGACGTGGACCTATCCCACTCCTTGGGGATAGACTTTGGGTGTGCAGGGTACGAGTCTGAGTACGACAACAACGCTGATGGATGGTACGACTGAGGGATGCGTCGCTTCGCTCAAGGATGCCTGTGGCGAGAAGAATAAAAAATGGAGACCCTTCTGAGATGCTAGCTACCGCTGCGTAGAATTTCACTCTGATTCAGCCAAGAGGCTTGTAATGATGTACTCCATGATGGACATGTAATAAATTTATGTACTAATGTTTATGTGATGCGATGTATGACTGTGTTTTACTATCTGTGAGACGTTCTGTACGCGATAGCCACTGATCCAGGGACTATCGCGAAGGTACAGGGATTCGGGTTTTCTTTTGAAAATCCGGGGTTTTACAATTGGTGTGTGACTTTAATAGCGGCAGGGCGTTCTATCATTATAAGCTGTCAAACGTTGATTGCTGAGACCGGGTTTATCCTATTTTTAAAAAAATGCATAGGACAAAGGATCTTTAACCAGCAATTCCCACTAGAATTGATAAGAGTAAGTACATTGGTACATGTCAGTAGTCTCATAGGTCGTCCCATGCAGTGCCACATAGGATTTTTGATGATGTGAAGGAGAGAGAAAGAAGAGAGAAAGAGGTCGTTACCTCGCGAAACAACCACCTCATGAGCGAAACAACCACCTCATGGGACAACTCATAACCATTGTATGAGTTGTTGCCATACAACTCATAATATTCCATTTTTATATGCACAAATTAAGGAATTATATAGTTCTACCAGACGACTTACCAACAACTCATTGTACATTTGTTTGTTAAGTCGACCCAAGATTACGTGTTAATACATGGGGCGGCCTATCAGACGACACCAATGTACTTGCCCTAAGAAAATTTCCAGGCTTCCAGCACCATCCAGCAAAGTGTAGAACATTTTTCCCCTGAAATAAACGACGGGATCATTGCCAATTGAGTGGCAAGAACAGCGTAAACGTTTAAAGCTAGGTAAAGAGAGATAAATAACAAAGAAAAATAGTGCCACAGAACGGGGATTAAAAAAAGAATGCATCCGCAGGCTAAGGTGCTATGTCAGGCGCTGGATCCTGCCCTTTTTGAAGGAACGGGAGGGGCAAAACCCCCTACTAATTAACATATTTAATAAAGAGGAAATGGTACATGACAAACAGAAACATTACAATGAAAAAGAAAAGGCCCATCATCTGCCTTCATTTGCTAGAACTAGAGGAACAGAGAATGCTCATCCAAAGATCTGGGAAAAGATGCGGCAGCCACCGTGTGTGGTTGAGAATATGAGGCAAACAGGAAATGCATATAATGAGAATGGCTCAAAGGGTGAGTAGCGCACAAACACGATCTTAACTAGTAATCCAGTTTTGCAATTCAGGTCTTTCTTGGTTAGTGAATTAACAGGCAGCTGTGTTTTTTCAGGAAAATGAAGAAGAGTGAGGTACATAGCATCTGTGTGTGGCAGTGCTTAGTCGTACTAACAGTTTCTCGTACTGTAGGGGCACCTGTAGAAAGTAGTGTAGCAATGATATACAACAAGAATTTGCGATGGTAGTATTTGGCAACAGATGACCATCCCTGCTTTTCCATCCTCTAATTATTAATGAAAAATATCGGGTGGATTAGTTATGGACCAAATTCTCTCTTCCTCACACACAAACAACGCAGCAGGTTGTTCTTCAATTCAATAGGTTTATTTGATCATCAAAGATGGCTAATTGTCGGCGACTTCAACCTTATATACAGAGCAAGAGACAAGAACAACAGGAACCTCAATCTGAGCTTAATGCGGCGCTTCAGACAAACACTTGAGGTTTGCGGGCTTAAGGAAATCAACCTCCAGAACAGGAAATTCACGTGGAGCAACGAACGCCGCCGACCGACCTTGGTCCGCCTAGATCGCTTCTTCTGCAACCAAAGTTGGGACCTCAGTTTTCACGACTGCAGCCTACATGCGCTCTCCACCTCCCACTCGGATCATTGCCCGTTGCTACTCACTAATCAAACTGGGCCGCGCCGTGCAAGGCCTTTCAAGTTCGAGAATTTCTGGTCCCGCCTCCCACACTTCCGAGAGACTGTGGCACAAGCTTGGAACGCGCCAACAGACCACACCGAACCTTTTCACCGACTAGGCCACAAACTTCACCAAACTGCGAAAGCACTTAAAACCTGGGCCAACTCTCTACTTTCAGATGCTCGGCAAAAGCTCCATATGGCCCAAGAGGTTATTCTCCGGCTAGACGAAGCGCAAGAGTTTCGACAGCTCTCCGATGCGGAATTCACCTTATGTTCAAAACTAAAGAAACGCTTACTCGGGTGGCTGGTTGTTGAGAAAGTGAGGAAAAAGCAATGTGCACGAATTTCTTACATCAAAGAGGGAGACGCCAACACTCGGTTCTTCCACCTGCGGGCCAACGGCAGACGACGTAAGAACTTCATCCAACGTCTGCGCAAAGGGGACGGTTGGGTACTCAACCATAGCGACAAACAACAACTCATTCAGGAACACTTTGAGAACGTCATGAAGGATCCTCCGCCACGCACCTGCGACTTCTCGTGGCCGCTCCTTCAACTGCAGACGCCTGACCTGTCAACCCTTGACAGACCGTTCACCGAGGAGGAGATTTGGCATGCGATTTGCCAGATGCCCCAAGGCAAGGCACCTGGGCCAGACGGGTTCACCGGCCACTTCTTCCGAACATGCTGGCAAATTATTCGTCACGATATAGTTGCAGCCATAAATTTGATCTACAATTTACGCTGCCATGATCTGTACCTCATCAACAAGGCTAACATTATTCTACTGCCAAAAAAGGAGAATGCAGAGAGCATCCGAGACTTTCGACCAATCAGCCTTATTCATGCTGTCGCCAAAATTGTCACGAAGGTCCTGGCGCTGCGGCTGGCGCCGATTATGGGCCAACTCATCTCTAACTGTCAAAGCGCCTTCATAAAGAAACGTAGCATTCATGATAATTTTCTGTATGTGCGCAACCTCACCCGGAAGTTCCATACGAACAAGACACCGGCGCTGCTCCTTAAGCTTGACATCTCCAAGGCCTTCGACTCGGTACGCTGGGACTATCTGATCTCTCTGTTGGAACACCGAGGCTTCCCTACAAGATGGAGAAGCTGGATCACTACTCTACTTTCCTCCTCTACCTCAAGAGTCTTGCTGAATGGGACACCTCTACCACCGATCCTTCACGGAAGAGGCCTACGGCAAGGGGATCCCCTTTCCCCGCTTCTCTTCATCCTTGCCATCGACCCACTAAACCGACTATTGCAGATTGTGACGGACAGGGGACTCCTCAGCCCTTTGAACGGCTGAACCGCCAGATTCAGGCTCTCCATGTATGCAGACGATGCTGTCATCTTCCTAAAGCCGACAGTCGACGACGTAACCAACCTACGAGAACTTCTCTTTAAGTTTGGTTCGGTGACGGGACTTCAAACGAATCTTCAGAAAACAACGGTTTCAACCATAAGCTGTGGCAACATCAATCTGGATGAGGTCCTAGCAAATCTACCGGTGACCCATGCGCACTTCCCGATTAAGTATCTTGGACTGCCTTTGTCGACAAAACGCCTGCGGAAAGTGGATTTCCAGCCTCAGATTGACAAGGCGGCGAGCAAACTCTCCACATGGTATGGCCGCAACCTCACTCAAGCAGGCAGGGTCAGCCTCACCAAGTCGGTTCTATCTTCGCAACCGGTCTACCTCCTCACCGTGATCAAACCTTCGAAGGAGGTCCTGGAGGATATAGACAAAATCCGTCGGCGTTTCCTCTGGGCGGGGGATAAGGCGCTCTCAGGTGGTAAATGCAAGGTTAAATGGACGAGAACAACCCTTCCAAAGGAGTATGGCGGTCTAGGGGTCTTAGACCTCAACAAGTTCACCACGGCCCTGTGACTTCGCTGGCTTTGGCACGAGTGGACCTCACCGGAGAAAGCTTGGGTTGGCACAGAGACACCTTGCACTGAGCATGATAAGCTACTCTTCGCGGCGTGCACCAGCCTCACCGTGGGAAACGGACACAAAGCGGCGTTCTGGACTTCAGCTTGGCTAGTTGGGCAACACCCCAAGGACCTAGCCCCGCTTCTGTACCGGAAGACGAGACACAAAAGGAGGTCGCTGGCTGAGGCGCTGCTAGACAACAGGTGGATTCGGGACCTCAACATCCGGGAGGTTTCACAACGACGCACCTGCTGCAACTCATAAATCTGTGGATTCTTGTTTCACCCACGCGGCTGCACCAGGAGCAAGAGGATGCCATTTCTTGGAACCTGACACCGAACGGAAGCTACACGGCGGCGTCAGCCTACAAGGCCCAATTTGTTGGCTGCATTAAAACACCAGAGCTCGCTTCTATCTGGGAATCTTGGGCACCACCGAAGTGCAAGTTTTTCGCATGGCTCTTCCTTCAGAACAGAGTTTGGACCTCAGATAGGTTGGCCCGTAGAAATTGGGATCACAGCCCAACTTGCCCCCTTTGTCGAACAACGATGGAAACGGCGCACCATCTTGTCTCTTCCTGCCGCTACACAAGACGAGTGTGGGCTCTAGTGGCAGATTGGACTGGTCATAGGAACCTCCGCCCGAACGATTGGGCAAACAGCGAGTCGGTGCTTCAGTGGTGGACAAACATCACTACTGCAAGAGGCATTCCCCAGAAAGCCACGCGTTCCTTAACTCTATTGATCCTCTGGGAGATTTGGCTGGAAAGGAATAGCAGGGTGTTCGATCGTCACGAGTCGTCAGTCCCGACGGTCCTAGCTAAGATCAAGAGTGAGGTTTCGGCTTGGATAGTGGCAGGAGCGAAAGAGCTGCCAGCTCTCTTTGTGCGGATGTAAATACCTTTTTCTATTGTTTTTTATTTAGGCCGGATCCCGGCTTGTACTCTTCTTCTATATCAATGAAATAGGCGCGCTGGCGCCCGTTCGTTCAAAAAAATTTGATCATCAGATCCATACATATTCTGTTCCACTTAAACCAATTTTTTTTGTTCCATTTCAATAACTTGACATGCATGTTGTTGTAAATGCAGTGTTAATGTCTGTTATATATGGTGTAAAAAATCATAGTGATAGGGAAGAGTTTTCTGAATACAAATCCATTAGTTCAATTTTGGGAGCACAAACAAAGCAGAGAGCTATATATATCTGGATCCCATAATGCTAGTCTCCTCTCATACTATGGCACTACTTGAGGATAACAATAAAAAGCACCTGCCAGTACTCTCCACTGGTACAAAAAAAGTCCAATTATGTCACTGATGAAACGCAGTTTGATCGACCGCCTATATAATGTTTCCCTTTTCTGCATACACAGCTCAACAAAAAATCCAGGAATCACCACATAGTAGACACTAGGAATAATCAAAAGATTAGCAAAGAAAGAAGCTGCTAGTGTGTGTTGGGAATAGGAGGCAAAAGGGAAGTGCACATCAGACGAACGAGTTATGTGAGGGAGTCAGATGCTTGGGTCGACTTGAAATTCATACAACGGCAAAATACTTCATGGTACAAAGTCTGTCAGACACCTAGGCATTCAAGTTTCTGCCTGATAAGTTGCACTGATCTTTTTCCATTCTCGGTATAAATTAAAAGGCTGCAATGGTGCATAAGATAGAAGTGCACGCTCGCTAAATAATATAGAAGCACAGGGTGATCTTTTTCCATACATGTATATTTTGTAGCGTGTTTTGTTTTGAGTTCGAGGATCAGTACATACTTCTCCGCCGGATGACCTGGTCAGGAGGAACTTCGCGTCCTATTTGTAGCAAAATGAAGAACAGTGACGAAGGACCTGGTCAGGTGGGGCCACTCGATCTCATTTGATTTCTCCTGCTGCAAACATTGATCTTTTTGTTAACTCTTAGTCAATAATGTTTGATATTTAAATTTTTTATCAATGCATGGTACGGCGACCCAGTTCAATAACTTGACAGTTGTTTTAAACTGAGCGTTAATAACTCTTATATATGGTGTCAAAAAATTATAGTGATAGGGAAGAATTTTCTGAATAAAAATCCGGCATTAGTTCAGTTAAATGAAACAAATCCGGAGAACTATTATATGTTGGATTCAGCATATATAACAACAAAAATCACCATCAATGAAATCAGGTGGGACGCTCTCCCCTGTTGACCCTAGAAAAACAATATAAAGCACCTACCAGTACGCTACACAGGCACCTACTGATTAAAACAAAAGGTCCAATTATGGCACTGACTAGAAACAACGCCTATATAATGTTTCCCTTTTTGCACACAGCACAACAAAGTGCCAGCAATAATGACATATATTAGAGATAGGCATGGCAATACATAAAGAATTAATCAAAACAGTAGCAAATAAAGAAGCTGCCTGTGTGTGTCGGTAATAGGAGGCAAAAGGGAAGTGCGTACAGATGAACGAGAAATGGGAGGGAGTTACGTAGATGCTTAGATCAGTCAATGCGTAGAAACAAAGGCATAAGCAGTTCTTGTTGTGGTCTCTGTTGCTCGCCTGGCAGTAGCGTCTACGATGGCTTCCAGTGATAGGATCTGTAGGATCGGCAACCTGTGGCTGGATTGCACCTACAGATATTGATTTTTTTTAAGAAAAGGAATCATTCCAGCATCAGCGATCTGCGGATATTGCATAGGATTCTGTTTTAGTTTCTTTGCTTCACGGCCCGTCTACACTATGTATTTGTTGATCCATGACTAATGAATGCAGCGCGGATTCTACCCAAACCCTATAGGGGCTTTCAAAAGGATCTTCTACTACCAACAATCTTTTACCTACGAAACTTGGCTAATACCGAGGCCGGGGAGGCTGGCCACGCCGCCAGCTTTTCCCGGCCGTCAGATCGAGCACTCATACGGGTTGGATCGAGCCAGTAGCAGCCATTTTGCATAAAAACCCCTCATCTCTCTAAGAATCAACCCGCAGTCCAATAATAGGGCCAGCCCTCGCCGCGCCGGCCGACCACACGCAGAGGGAGGGTCACCCTTCACCTGCACCGACAGCCGACAGAGGAACGGGGACCGGCCGTCGCCGCGACGCCTGTGGCTTGTTAAGAGGGAAGGAGCGAAAGAGAAACGGGAGGACGTCGAAATATCAACACTACACAAATCCAAATTTTCAAATTAACACAATCGACAAATTGGAGCACTGGATCTAGATGGCCAGTTAAAGAAGCAATGGTAGACACAAAGTACAAAATGTTTCACCATATATAATTTTCGCAGAGATCGTGATCAAAATTGAATTAATAAAAATCACAAAAGAGCATGAAGTCCCAACGAAACTTGGCTAATACCGAGGCCGAGGAGGCTGGCCACGTCGCCAGCTTTTCCCAACCGTCAGATCGAGCACTCAAACGGGTTGGATCGAGCCAGTAGCAGCCATTGTGCACAAAAACCCCCTCATCTCTCTTAGAATCAACACACAGTCCAATAATAGGGCCAGCCCTCGCCGCGCCGACCGCACGCAGAGGGAGGGGTCACCCTTCACTTGCACCAACAGCCGGCAGAGGAACCTGGGCCAGCTGTCGCCGCGACGCCTGTGGCGTGTTAAGAGGGAGGGAGCGAAGGAGAAACTGGAGAACGTCGAAATATCAACACTACACAGATCCAAATTTTCAAATTAACACAATTGACAAATCGGAGCATTGTATCTAGATGGCCAGTTAAAGAAGCAATGGTAGACACAAAGTACAAAATGTTTCACCGTATATGATTTCCGCAGAGATCATGATCAAAATTGAATTAATAAAAATCACAAAAGAGCATCAAGTCCCAACGAGTAAAGAGATTTCTAATACAGAAAAAATCCATCAAATCGAAGCGAGGATTGCCAGGAAATCAAAGCAATGAACACTACAGATCAATTCAGAGAAGCAAATAAAAGATGCATGTTGTTGACACAGTTTTTTGGAAAAACAGGTCAAAAGGGATAAGAAGGAGCAGCCGATAAGAAAACAGTACAATCGGCCGATTGAAGAGAAAGAAAGATGGTCAACAGGATTCGCCGATAGTCAAAGGAGTCTAACTCTATCTATCGATGGGTTGGCGAGACAACCAATCGGCCGATGGTCAACCAGGGAATCGGCCGATGAGAAGGAAGAAGGCGGAGATCAAGAAGATACACCAAAGGCAAGGCACGGCGGAAGCGGGTCAATCTACGATTAGCAGCGGGCCAGAGTCAGTTTTAGGAGAGTTTGACTCTTGCATGACTCCTTTTCTATTTTTAGTAGTGTTTGTTTTCTTTAGACGCAAGTAAACAGTGCCGTAATCAGGCTATGAGTCGGGTTGTCCTCAGGACATAAATAGCGACCCTGCGTGGTCGGAAAAATTATACACACCAATATCAAACAAACCACCTCCGGGCAAACCCTTTACAATTTATAGCATCTACTTTACAACGTTTACTTTTTGGCGACTTCGCCATTGTGTTTTTCCTTTTCTCCAACATCGTCCTTCAAGTTCGTCGGGCTGCATCGATCGATCTCCGGCAATCTTGTGAGTACCGTTTTACCGAATGACCCTAGGCTTTAACCTCCGGGCGCATCGCTAAGGTTTCGTCTAGCTCTTTATTCACCCCTTACTGATATTAGCTAGATCTGCAAGTTTTTGTACCAATTCTTGTGGTTTTTAGCTTTTATCACCAATTTACCCCACTCGATCTGGATCCTGTCGGCTTCTAACACTACAGTCGATCTGACTCGTTCGAGTGCTGACGTCACGATCGGCTGATTCAGCCGATCTTTTTACTAACGCACCAGGGCTTCGGTCGCTCTCGAGCCGGCCAATCCCACTTCTCTGTATCGGCCGATTGGCAGATACACGTGTCATTAAAGGCCCATCGGTTCTCTACCTGATCCCTAATATTTTCCATTGTCAATCAATAGGTCAGATTGACTGGCACGCCTCGCGACAGACCGGGGAGTCACGTGTGTCGTGCGCGGAGGTGACATCCTATTTTTGCTACAACACACTTTTGGCACGCCCAGTGGGACACGAAAAAGTCAACAATGTCCAAGAACATGAAGAATACTGATGTTGACCTGACCAACGTTGAACCAGTCACTAAAGATCAGCTGAAGGATGCCGATAGAGCCGAGTTCGAAGCTCACATGAAGCGATAGGAAGAATTATGCTTGGCTTCATATGGTCAGACTAAGAGTGGGGTCTACGAGAAGAATCCTATTCCAGCACCTCAGCATATCACCTTCTCAGCTGATCCTCAAGGACTTCAAGACATGATGAATAAGGCTATGCATCAAACCATGATCGATCAGTCAAAAGTCCTCGCCAATACTATTCAGAATTGTCTGACTGAGACGCTCAGGAAGGGAACAGAAGAAGGATACGTGGGACTTGCATACTTTCAACCAAGGCGAACTCCTCCAGTGTTCCCAAAGGGTCAATCGGCTTCCCAGCCGATTGATGATCCAACGATAGGGATTACACCGTCTCCACAGTTAATGCAACTGCCCCTGATTCCTCATCGGATGCTCAGCCGATTCAGAATCATAATATTGGAGATGTGCCTAAGGATCCTTCTATTATGGTACCAATAGTTCAAACCTATTCAGCACAGCCCAATGTACAGGATCAGACATTCTCAGTTCAGAATCCTCATCAAAGATATGCTGCAATGAGGGATCAGAATGGAAGACTTTCAGGATGGGGCTTGCCTCATGATCACTTTGAGACTGACATCTCAAATTTCTTCGAACCTCACCCTGAAGAAATTACAGAAGTGAAATACCCAGAATCTTATCAAGCTATGTTTGGAGGTACTCCAGGAACTGTGCATATGACTAAGGAAGGAGTGGAGTTTGTCTACTTTAATCATGGGAGCAAAGATTTTGAAAGAGTCAAGATAGGACCAGCTCATGCGCATATGGTTATACCAATGGAAAGGAAAGCTCCTATTCCACCTCAGAGACCGGCTCCTCAGCCGATCTTGGGAATGCCCGTACAGACTACTCCGCTACAGCAGTCAACATCAGTGCAGCCTGTCTTAACCCCAGCTAATACAGTTGCTCATACAAGATCATCGCCTCAGCAGCCGGTCAATCAAGGGATGACAAGGCAGCCAGTAACACAACCACAACAGGTGGATCCTATGCAAACAATGCAGATGCTCCTAAACCAATTGGACGGCTCGGGCCAGTTGAACCTGCATCAGCCAACTCCATCGGATAGATTCCACCTATAACAAGTCAATTAGATACACAAGGTTCTTCCGGAGCAAGGGTAACGGCAGCGCCAAATCCACAGTCAAGAACTTTGGAAGAACAACCTCCAGAGACTTCATCAGCTGAGATGCAAGCGATAGAATAGAAATCTGCTGAGTTAAAGTCTCATCTGAAAGAGGAATTGATTGACCATCTATCAGAGACGCTGCAGAAACAATTTGGGATAAAACCTAAGCAGCAAACCTACATGTACAGAACACCGTATCCATCTAGATATGATCAGATATCATCCCTCCAAGATTCAAGGTGCTAGATTTTACTAAATTCTCTGGGCAAGATGACACATCCACAATGCAGCACATCACTTGGTTCATCATATAGTGTGGAGAAGCAGGGAATGTTGACGCACTAAGGATACGGTTGTTCTCTTCATCTCTCTCAGGGCCAGCATTTTCATGGTTCACCTCACTTTCGGCCAACTCTATCATCAAGTGGTCCGATCTGGAACAGTAGGTCCACAATTATTTCTTCTCTGGCATTCATGAGATGAAGATTACTGATCTGATCAGACTCAAACAAAGAAACGATAAAACTGTTGCTGGATTCGTTCAGAGGTTCAGGGAGGTCAGAAACAAATGCTATAGTCTGAATCTGGGAGACAAGCAACTAGCTGAATTGGCATTCCAAGGGCTCTAGCCAACCTTGAGGGAGAAATATGCGTCACATGACTTCGAGAGTCTCAGCCAATTGGTCAGTCGAATGAGTCAGGAAACTGCAAAGTCCTATGAGCCTAGGAGGACCTTCCAAAAGAAGGTGTCTTATGTGGATTGCTCTGACTCAGAAGATGAAGTGAACATGATAGGGCTTGCAGAGTGGGTCAAAGGCAAGAAGACAGTATCCTGCCCCTTTGGTAAGAAGGAACCAGAAAGATTCGGCTTTGATATCACTAAGGCCGATTAGATATTTGATCTGTTGCTTCAGCAAGGGCAGATCAACCTCTCCCAGTTCCATACCATACCATCTGCAGAAGATCTCAAAAGGATGAAGTATTGCAAGTGGCACAATGCAACTTTGCACGACACCAATGATTGCAAGATCTTCAGACAACAGATTCAATCAGCTATTGAGCAAGGGAAACTCAAGTTTGAAACCCCTACCAAAGCTGAAAAGCCGATGAAGATTGATCAGCACCCCTTCCCAACTAATACAGTTTAGGTGTCTAGCAAAGACACGTCACGTGTTAAGTTGCTGACATCGGAATAGGCTCAAAATAAATGAGCTGTTGATCCCAAGGTACAAGCAACCGCTGCAGATGTTAAAGGAAAAGGGTTGCTGCTTGAAGGAGAAGACATAAAGCCACGCCGACCTGTCACGTCCCAGATGCTGATCAACAAGTTTCAGCAACGACAAGAGAAGGCAAGAGGGAGAGAAGAGTGGGCACGGCGCAATGACGGACATTGGAGATGTCCATTCTTCAAGTACTGTTGGGAAGAAGGAATCAAACTGCTGACGTCAGAAAATTGTCCAGAGTGCAACGGGGCTTATAACAATAGCAGCTCATCCAAGAGGGTTTGCTTCAATGACAGAAGGCCTATGACTGGGGATCACTGTGAATTCAACAACCAACGGATCCCAGTTCATCAACGGCTGGGGGGCAAAGCCAGCGTCTACGATCGGCTGGGGGGCAAGGCCAGTGTTTATGATCGGCTGGGAGGCCGAGTCAATGAGAAGTCAAACAATCGGCTGGAAGAGATGGCTGATTCCTTGGTTCCTGATGAGGATATCATGTGCCGAGCTCCTGAACGTCGACGCACCGTGCAACTGGATGATGAAGGGTCAAGTCAGTCACACAAGAAGCCTAGTCCACAATGGTGTCCAGATGGCTTGACCAAGTCTCAGAAGAGGAGAGTCCAGCGTTTACGACAGCTATAACAGCAATAAGAAGAAGAAAGACGTGTGCTGGACAAGAAGAAGGTTCGGTCTCAAGTATGGCGCCCTAAGCCTAAGGCCGATGATGGGAAGGATGGTGAACCAAAAGCTGATATAAACGTGGTCGTCCTTCTGCCAAAAGAGTTCATGGCTCCAGTTGATTCGGATGTATCCGATGAAGAACTTGGGATGGCTCAATTAACACTGGAACCTACACAAGCTATCTTTGAGAAACCAGAAGATGAGAAAAGACAACACTTGAAGGCATTGTTTCTCAGGGGTTTTGTCTATGGGAAGCCAGTCACCAAGATGCTAGTAGATGTTGGAGTAGCAGTTAATCTAATGCCATACACCTTGCTGCACAAGATTGGGAAGTCTGATGAAGATCTAACCCAAACCGACATGATGCTGGTGGACTTTGAAGGCAACACCTCTCCGGCTCAAGGTGCAATCTGCGTGGAGCTCAACATCGGCAGTAAGACCCTTCCAACCACCTTCTTTGTCATTAAAGGAAGGGGATCTTATAACCTACTGCTGGGTCGGGATTGGGTACATGCCAATTGCTGCATATCATCTACAATGCACCAATGCATCATCCAATGGATCGGAGATTCAGTGGAGATGGTCAAGGGAGAAACCTCCTTGACTGTAGCAGCTACAGAAGCACAAGGATGGACATATGATCGAGTGAGCTGCATATCGGGAAAAGCATGGGATACCAAGTATCTCAAGGTGTCTGATTTCGGACTACAGCCGGTTCAAGCAGTCGGCTCTGATGACAAGATTTAATGAATCAATTCATTGAAGACGAAGGAAAGCTTGGGTATGGAGTCACAATAGCCAATGAATTGGTTGCCCAAGTATATAAGCGATTGTATAAGCCGATTGATATGTCGAGCCTATCGGCTGATTGAAATTTTGAGCTATAGCCGATTGCAAATGTAATCGCCTCCAGTAGGATAGTCGATGTCTGTAAAGAATCGACTTTAGTACAAAATGTAAAAACCGATGTACAATTAAGATATTCGGTTCTTCCAGAACATGGCCGATACACATATCACCCTTATAATAAAAATGAATATATTTTCATTTCCTCTGTTTCGAATTACAACGATGATATTACAACTCAGATATGAAGGTTATGCATTTTCAAGAAGTTACAAGAGATGCACTATCCTATCTCTAGTATGATGAGGATATTGAATCGATGAATGAAAGAAGGACGACGCGAAGAGGAAACGGAAGACTAAGATCTTCACCGGATTCCGTAAATCTTCCGCTGAAAGGAGTCCGAGTTGATGACCAAGATGGCCGTTCCTTTGGCACGCTCCTCCTCTGATAAATGTGCAGCAAGACACCCTACCTTGCTCCTTCCCCTAAAGCCAGTGAATCCAAGTTCTTCACAAGGATTCTTCTAGCTATAGTGCCTCCTAGTTTTTCAAGAGGGGACGAAGAGAAAGAGGTGTTACTACACTACTTCACAAGAATTCTTCTAACTATGAAAGGGAGAGAAGAAAAGGTGGCAGTCATACAACGAGAGTCTATGATCTATCAGATTTGGTTTCTGCGCCATGGTTGATGAGTGTGATTTTTCTCTATCGAGCTTTAAGCCTATTTATAACCCCAGATAGCAGAAGATATAACTACAAGAGGGAATTGAAAAAGGCAAAATAAAGGGCACCTGATGCAGTCAAAGCAGGAACAGTTTCCCCGTGAAAGCCTCAGACTGAACGATGGACAGTCATGTAGTGATACGTTTCCCGAAAATCAGGGACCGGCTTTGAAGGTGAATTGATAACAATGAATGGCCCCACTCTGTACCCCAGAAGAGGAGGTTTTCAGGATCCTTCTCTCTCAACATTGCTAGCAACAACGACAAGCTTCAATGCATCATCTGGATTCAAGAACACTTCAAGAAGGAACTTGTCAAGGAATGGGGATAATTGCGTTTTCCTGAGAGGCATACCTCTTATTCCTAACAGAGGCCGATCTGGTTCATGGACAGAAGGTTATGGTGCCGCATGAGAAGCGAGTTGCATTTTTATAGCAAGAAAAAAGACGAACTAGATTATAAAAGGCACCTACAAGCATGTGTGGGAAGCTATCGCCAAAAAATAGTACATTCAGATTCATCAATGCCAATAAAAGGGGAGTGATTTTATTCATAAATAGGCCGATTGCATCGGCTGATAGTACATCAAGGCTTAAAGAAGACTCTTTGCCTTATCTAATTCTGCTCTAACTCAGACTATTTCTTCATCTACGTGGTCTAGTTCCTGAAGGAGAGCAGTCCTCCTGGCTTCAAGAACTTCCAGCTTCTTCTCGTCATTTGCAATCACAAGGCAAAGACTCCATTCTTGCCTAGACGGCTGTGTTGGTTGATTTACACCAAAGGCGTTGATGTTCGACACAATCCTTTCCACGGTTTCGCGATTTGGAGACTGGGGAAGAAGTAGAGAAACGTCGAAAGGGGATCAAAGAAACGAAAAAGTGAGGAAAAAGCGAACCTGATTCACAGAGGAAGAAGAAGAGGAAGAATCCATCACAAAAGGAAGTACCGTTCAAAAGGCAAAAGAGATCTCGCATCTTATAAAGACCGATCAAAATGGTCGGTCAAAGCAATTAATACGAAGCGTTGGGAGTTGGCCAGTAAAGGCTAGTTACAAGTGTAAAATTACAATAGCTAAACTATGCCCAGAAGATGGATAACATTGATGAGGTCCAGGCGCAGCTGATCGGCCCCCTCGATCTCTTGACGATCGGCATCGGCTGAACCAGGAATCGGCTGCTCTTATTCACGAAGAGCTGGGTGATAAAGGCACAGCTACGATGTCCGAGAATTATGGCCCGATCTTTCACGGTACAAATTTATATGAATAATTCAAGTGTATATATATCAACTTGCTGGAACTCGCACCAGGATGCTAGTATTGAGAATTTCAGGAAATAAACAATACTAAGCCTCACATCAAAACTAGTATTGATCAGCACCTCAATAAGTGACGACCACGATGAACCAGCAGAACAATATTTAAAGGAGAAATAATCTCAGGCCGTAACAATTCAGATCAAACAATCCTTCCAATAAATCAGTCACCAGCAGCAGCCGTAGCAATAACAAAGATAGAGGGATCAGCTTACAGTCGATGATGTCCAAACCCTAGATAATTTCTTCCACCCGCGGCTGCGAAGAACCATGGTCAGAAGAATGTGATCCCGACAGGAATCCGAGGTGTGTCCAAGCCGCAGGGGCTCTATTACGCGCTCGACACAATCTGAGAAGGATCGGCAAGGTAGACTGGAGAGGGCTGCTGCCGCTCTTGCTCGAGTCGGAGAAACCCTTGACGAGGAATAACTCCGAATAAAATCCAATCTCCACAGGCATGGAACCAATAGTAATAAAGCCACTCAGCCTGCTTTGCTTCATGTGGAAATCGTTTCCTTTAAAAATAAGTTTTCTCAGCAAAGGAACCATACTGTCTATAATTCCGTCCCTTATCATTTGCGTCCCATCCCAAGAAAATGCACCAATCTTCATAAAAGAAGAGGCATTTAGATTATTAGCGGATAAAATAATTGAATCCTTGTTCTTATCCATGAAATTGCCAAATGAATTATTTTGATGAGCTATGGGCTCATCATCCTCCCTTCCTTGAAGCAAAGCCGTCCTCTGCTTTGAGATAGCATTAGGCTCAATCATTATATCGTGCTGATCTACACCAAATTCAACTACTCCAACATTATAGCTACCACCAATAGTTTTCAAGGAGTTGCCGGTAGAAATATTTGAATTATTAGCAGCACGATATGGTACTAAAAAAGATGTACCATTCTTCTCAATATTGTTAGAGATAGAAGCAAACTGAATTGCTGATTTAGTGTTCCCCTTGCAGCAAGCTGTAGACTCTCTAACATCAACATGTACAGTAGCAACATTCACATCATTCTCTCCCTCTTGAATCAAAGTCGTCCTCGGCTTTGGTGTAATGTCAAAAGCCCCTTTCTTCTTCTTAACAGAAGCAAATACCTCGGCCTTTATAGCATCCTCTGCCATTGGTTTGAGCACATGGTGAACTCCCTTATGGACAAATGAATAATGGTTGGAACGACCACCATGTGTTGCATCAATATCAAACTGCCATGGCCTACCCAACAGTAAATGACAAGCACTCAGCGGTGCGACATCACAATCCACTGTATCCATGTAATTTCCAACAGAAAATTTAACTCTCGCTTTGTGAGTAATTTTTAATGTACCACTGTCATTCATCCAGCGCATATAACGTGGCACAGGGAGCCGGCGTGTAGACAAGGATAAAGCATGCACCAAATCTGAACTAATAACATTTGTGAAGCTACCACCATCAATAATTAATTTGCATACCTTGTCTTTGATGTTGCACTCAGACTGAAAAATATTAGACCGTTGCCCCTCCACCATAACAGTAGTACCATCACTATGCATATTGCGTGCCATCATAGATAAGCCATCTGAAGCATCAACAATCTGTACTTCAGACTCAAGATCACAAGAGGAGTCACTAACATGCAGCCCTGAAGCTAAAGAAAGATCCACACACTCATCAATAGAGATTGGCTCATTGCTAGTAACAACATCAGTGTAAGATGAGCGAACAACCGGCTCGGGAACTAGAGATTTTTGGACAGCAGTAACAATAGCCTTTTGCATTGCCTCAAGGGAATAAACAAATCATCGTCGTAGCACAAAAGTCATATCATCCCACGTCCGACAAGGGTCATCTACATGAAGCCACCATAGCAAAACATCTTTATCAAATGTCCCTTCTGCATAGTACATCTTGGTGACTGAATTAAAACCACGTCCCTCAAAAAAATTCTCCATCGCATCTTGCCAATCAAAATAATCATCAGGACGTGTTTCTAGAGATAGCTTTGGCATAAACTTTATTTTCTCGAGCAAATAAAATTGATCCATCTTAAATCAGTAACAGTAATTCAAAAGTACCGTGAGCAACCTGTCTCTGGATACCAACTGATAAAGGCACAGCTACGATGTCCGAGAATTATGGCCCGATCTTTCACGGTACAAATTTATATGAATAATTCAACTGTATATATATCAACTTGCTGGAACTCGCACCAGGATGCTTGTATTGAGAATTTCAGGAAATAAACAATACTAAGCCTCACGTCAAAACTAGTTTTGATCAGCACCTCAATAAGTGACGACCATGATGAACCAGCAGAACAATATTTACAGGACAAATAATCTCAGGCCGTAACAGTTCAGATCAAACAATCCTTCCAATAAATCAGTCACCAGCAGCAGCCGTAGCAATAACAAAGATAGAGGGATCAGCTTACAGTCGATGATGTCCAAACCCTAGATAATTTCTTCCACCCGCGGCTGCGACGAACCACGGTCAGAAGAATGGGATCCCGATAGGAATCCGAGGCGTGTCCAAGCCGCAGGGGCTCGATTACGCGCTCGACACAATCCGAGAAGGATCGGCAAGGTAGACTGGAGAGGGCTGCCGTCGCTCTTGCTCGAGTCGGAGAAACCCTTGACGAGGAATAACTCCAAATAAAATCCAATCTCCACAGGCATGGAACCAATAGTAATAAAGCCACTCAGCCTGCTTTGCTTCATGTGAAAATCGTTTCCTTTAAAAATAAGTTTTCTCGGCAAAGGAACCATACTGTCTATAATTCCGTCCCTTATCATTTGCGTCACATCCAAAGAAAATGCACCAATCTTCATAAAAGAAGAGGCATTTAGATTATTAGCGGATAAAATAATTGAATCCTTGTTCTCATCCATGAAATTGCCAAACGAATTATTTTGATGAGCTATGGGCTCATCACTGGGGCTTACCATGCGATGGAGTCCTTCTTTTCTTGCATAGTAGCAATAGTGCCCGGAAGATCCACGAGCTTCTGCTCTTCAGCTACGAGATCTTGATCGACCTGACCAAGCTCCTTTATCAGTTCAGCACGACACCGTTTTAGACGATCAATGCTGTTAACAATGTCAGAACGGGAGGAAGCTAGCAATCCAATCCTGCTGTCCAGGTTAGCCATACTGCTGTCTAAATTCTCCCTGTCTCTAGTAAGTTGCTCCTGGCGTCTCCTTTCGTCTAGCCGATCTTGAGCTTCTTGAACTAGAAGCTGCTGATTTTCGATGTAAGCAACTTGAAGCATCTTCGACTTGAGATCTCTGGGCAACTGGCTTTGGATATGTTTGAAGATACTCCTGATCGGTTCAACATCTTGTACAAGTTGACGGATGTCTTGATTCAGCAATGGAAGTACTTCCAAGAGCTTAGCTTTCACGTCATCGGGAAGTAGACTGGCCGATGCATTCTGAACAGCGAGAGAAAAGATGGGTGGAGGCTGCGAAAGAAAAGAAAAAATCAGTATTATGCATAGAGCAGAAAACAGAGCAATTCAGGAAATTTACCTCCACAATAGAAGAAATCACTTGCGTTTGAATAATCGGCTCCTCGGCCGATCCTGATTCTGGAGCTTCGATAGTTGGTGATTTTGGCGAGTCACCAGTTACCTACTAAGGATCATCCAGAGATTTATCTTGAGTCTCGATCGATGTCTCATTGGCGTCCTGAACAAAGATGAGGGATTAAAGATAGGCAGAATTGGAAAATAACTAATAGAGAAGATCGTTTCTACCTCAATTGGTTTCTCAGTCTGAGGGATGATCGGTTCAAGGGGATTTTGAAGTTGGCCACCAGAAGTATCTGAGACATCGACCCTTTGATGTGGTTCAGGTTGCTCAGTTGACGCAATCAAAGCATCATCATCCGGACTCCCTTGAATCGACTCCAAAGCCATATCTTGACCAAGATCAGCAGTAATGGTTTCTTTTGATTGCCCGATCAAACCTGAGGACTGCAGAAAAGACAGATCAATTAATGTTTAGTGAAAGAGAAGAAAGGCTAAAAGATGGTTAATACCTCAAAAGCACCCGCCAGTGCTCCAGCCATATCTGGGATGTTAACAACCGTGGTGTCGATGTTCTTCTTCGTTCTGCGACTGAGAACTTTTCTGGTCACACCTTTCCTCTTGAGGGTCGACAGGAGCGGATTGTTTGGAGCTGGATTTATCTTAGGGCCCTGCATGACTGAAGAGATTGGGGGAGCTTTGTTGCCGATGTACGGTGAAGACCTCGGTGGCCAATAATTAATCAGCTTGCCGCTTTTGCTTCTAGCAGGTGGTTCAGAAGTATCAGGCTGAAGAAAAAGGGTAGCAGTCAGAACAAATTAAGAATACACAAAACAATCAAGCGAGAGAATACCTCGTCGATCGATGCCTTATAAGCAGGATCCAGCTTCTCGCAATAAAGTTTAGGGGACACGCAGAAAAGATGATCACACCATTCTGCCCACCAGATGTTAAAGAGAGGAGAAGCGAAAGTGGCAAATTTCCAGGAGTCAAGATTAATAGTAGAAGAATCAGGGATCAGATCAAGGAGACGTTGATAATGAGTACCATTAGGAATAACCTCCTGCGGTTTGATCAGATTGGAAAAGTAAAGGCCAATCGACAATTGGCCAGACCCCAACTGACGAGCACTCACAGAAGGGTTATAGAATTCATAGGTGGCCGATTGATCCTTTCCAAAGACACAAGATGGAAGGAGACTTGGTTTGATCATTTCCACAAAAGTAATTATGTTCTCATCATATTTGTTGATATCATCAAAGTTGAACGTGGTCTCAAAATTAGTATCATGATCTTCATATGCAAACCAGATTATAGATTCTGAAGTAAAGCCAAGATAAAAACTCCTGAAATGCTCTGCTATGCAGGATGGAGTCCTCTTGTGTCCCGGGAAAGCTGAGACTGCTTCTCCAAAAGACATGCATCGGCGTTTTTCAACTGTGACGCCATCTGGCTGATCTCCTGGAAAGGACATATCAAAGATATTCTGCTCCAACCTGTCTCGAAGGTGAAGGTTCAACCACATGTTGATAAACCACCAAGGACCTCCCGGGGTGCCTATTGGGGAATTGGTCGACAGACTAACTGCCACTCGATGGAGGAGATTATAAACCGCACCCAAGATATATTTGCCAAGAGGGATAAAGAACCGGCAGCCAACCGTTCAGCTACAATCTGATAGTTAGAAGTAGGGCCAAAAGATTTACCGCAGAAGACAAATTTCTCAAGCTACATGTTCAAAAAGCCACATGTTCTCTGTTATTTACAGTGCCTTCCTTCATGTGCTCGGCAATATAACCAGACCAGCCACCCACATTCTTGGGTTTTAGATGATGAGAAGGCTTGTCATGCCGATGGCCAAAAAGGATATCCGAAGAAGAAACATCTAAACCAGTCAGCTGAAGAACATCAGCCAGAGTTGGAGTCATCGGCCCATGACCAAATAAAAAAGCGTTGAGTGCATCAGACCAGAAATAAGAAGCAGCTATCAGAAGAGATTCGTTCCGAGACATGTTAGACAAAGACAGGGTGATACATTGACCAATTTTATATTGCTCCCAGAAATCTCTGTTCTTCTCAGACACTCTACAGTACCAGTTTCTCCATCCCTTGGTATACCCTATCCAAGACCTGAAACAGCTATCCCAATCGGCTAGATCTAAGGAAGCATGCTTGAAAGGGATTCTACCGGTTTCAAAATTAATCATTTCGGTTGGATCAACATCGCCCATTGGACTAAGAAAGACAAACCCAGGCTTGTCATCGACAGGGATAGTAAGATTGGATCTTAGCTCCTGAAGAAAAGGGAATCTAAACTACAGGCAAAGCAAGAAAGCCGCATCGAAAAAACAAACAATAAGCGAAGGGACAAGAGAATACCAGAGGAATTGAAGAAAGAGATGCCTTCGGAGGCGCAGCAGTGGGATGAGAACCTCCGGCGAAACTTGAAGACGCCATGAATGAGCAAAAGCTATATGCTTAGGGTACGTCATCCAGAAGCTTGAGCTGTTGAAAGCAACAAAAATCCAGGGGAAAAAGGAGGGTTGAGGCAGTTGTATTTATGGCCCCCTTTTATTGAGATTTGTTTAGATTCCCCAGCCGTCTTCAAATCAAGGAGGATACCGGATTCGAGTAAATTTTGGAGCAAAAGATTATTTACTCCGAAACTGGGGGGCATGTGTTGACACCGTTTTTTGGAAAAACAGGTCAAAAGGGATAAGAAGGAGCAGCCGATAAGAAAACAGTACAATCGGCTGATTGAAGAGAAAGAAAGATGGTCAACAGGACTCGCCGATAGTCAAAGGAGTCTAACTCTATCTATCGATGGGCTGGTGAGTCAACCAATCGGCCGATGGTCAACCAGGGAATCGGCCGATGAGAAGGAAGAAGGTGGAGATCAAGAAGATACGCCAAAGGCAAGGCACGACGGAGGCGGCTCAATCTACGATTGGCAGCGGGTCAGAATCAGTTTTAGGAGAGTTTGACTCTTGCATGAGTCTTTTTCTATTTTTAGTAGTGTTTGTTTTCTTTAGACGCAAGTAAATAGTGTCGTAATCAGGCTAGGAGTCGGGTTGTCCTCAGGACATAAATAGCGACCCTGCGTGGTCGGAAAAATTGTACACACCAATATCAAACAAACCGCCTCCGGGCAAACCCTTTACAATTTACAGCATCTACTTTACAACATCTACTTTTCGGCGACTTCGCCATTGCATTTTTTCCTTTTCTCCAACGCCGTCCTTCAAGTTCGTCAGGCTGCATCGATCGATCTCCGGCAAGCTTGTGAGTACTGTTTTACCGAATAACCCTAGGCTTTAACCACCGGGCGCATCGCTGAGGTTTCGTCTAGTTCTTTATTCACCCCTTACCGATATTAGCTAGATCTGTAAGTTTTTGTACCAATTCTTGTGGTTTTTAGCTTTTATCACCAATTTACTCCACTCGATCTGGATCCTGTCGGCTTCTAACACTACAGCCGATCTGACTCGTTCGAGTGCTGACGTCACAATCGGCCGATTCAGCCGATCTTTTTACTAACACACCAACGCTTTGGTCGCTCTCGAGCCGGCCGATCCCGCTTCTCTGTATCGGCCCATTGGCAGATACACGTGTCATTAAAGGCCCATCGGTTCTCTAGCCGATCCCTAATATTTTCCATTATCAATCAATAGGTCAGATTGGCTGGCACGCCTCGCGACAGACCGGGGAGTCATGTGTGTCGCGTGCGGAGGTTACGTCCTATTTTCGCGTCAACACATGTACAAAGGTGCCAGAGGCCAGATCAGGAGGTTGCTGCGGGAGTACTCCTCGATGCACAGCAGGTCAGCGGCCCAAGCAAATGGCGCCCCGCTTCTGAGTCCCCGTGTTGTTGTGCCCCCGCGGTGAAGGCATTTGCACGCCCGCAGCGCTAGATGCCCCCCCCCGCGCTGCCCAGCCTACTTCGCCGACCACTACTGTGGGACGGGATTGCTTGCGGTGCAGGTGCCGGATGCGTCCACCGGCCGGCACGACGCCATGCAGTAGGCAGCGCCGGAGACGACCACGATTGAGGAAAGGGGTCGGCGGCGTCCGATTCGAAGAGTGGGACTGAGAAGGGAGCGCAAGGTTATATAGGTAGGGTTAGATTGGTTATTTGGGCTGGGCTGAAATCAGTTGTTATTGGGTCACAATGCATACTGGTTAACCGAGGGGTAGATTCAACGATCAATAAATTGGACAAGATGCACTCAAAAAATAATAATAATTGCACAAAAAAACCAGTTCCATTATTACTCTCACAGACATACTGCTCTCATTTTACAAGCCTAAAATATAAAGTGTTCCAAGAACATGAGAATGACTGAGAATTTCAGAGACTTGACAATCCATAGACGTAACAATGTTTGTTACCAATCAAGAAGCTTTTTAAGCTAAAGCAAAAGGTACTTTGTCCAATTGTCACGCTATCTACTGCCTCCTCCCTAAAACACATGGCGTTTAAGGACTCAAACTATATATATCAATATTTATCAGCTTCCCTATTTTCTCAACCATGAATTCAACACATCATTTCATATCCGAGTTCAAATCCATAACTGTCATGCTCCTTGCTCAAATCCTTATTAACATCTCCATCTGACATGCTACCACATATATCACTCATTATATCAGGTGGCATCAAAATAGAAACAAATTCTCCCATAGCACACTGCACATAACGGGAAAGAGACAAAAAGAAAATGTGCCACAAGCGGAGACATCATGGGTTAAAATAAGAAATTGATCTAAAAAAGTGCAAACAAACAACAATGTAAATATACTCGAATAAAAAAATGTCCCACCCACTAGCCATGTGCCACAATGCCGCGAGGCTTTCTAGTTTTCACTAGAACTGATATGAAAATGAAAACATTGGCAAAATGCATGTCTGATAAACATGTTGCTCGGTTGAGTTTGGTTTTTTTGTTTTATTGCTAAAAAATCATCCAAACCAACTAATCCTACCTCCTAGCTTCCCATAATCCTAAACCTTATATCATTTCTATGGATTGTTATATCCTGGGTTACATGTTAGATTGTTTGGAAACAATTTATGCTATTTTGTGTACAAATTTAGCGGTTTTATCTAAAACTTTCCGAAAGGAAAACCTCAAATCCGAGAAATTTCTAAGAAATCTGATAAACACTTCTTGACAACTCCTGTTTTTTCTCTCTTTACCGGTAAGGTAAACCTTGGGTAGAACTAGAGGAAGAGAGAATGCCCCATTCAAAGAGTGGGGCTGGGGTGAAAGCTTCCATGGTACTCTCACTTTCAGATGAGAACCAACTACGATATATACCTTCAGTTCTGCTGGAAGATTTATATCGTCAAATGCTACAGTAAATGATCATTTAGAAGAGTGCGTTATATTCATGCATAACAACAAATCAAAATACACCTACCAGAAATAATTCAAAATTTGCAGTACCAGTTAAAAAATAAAAATATTACGTGGCACTGCTACGATAAATGTCCTCCTATATATCTAGTGCTAGCTGTTGGGCACTGCAAAAAATTCAACAAAATACAAAACCTTAGCCCCCCAGAGGAAGAGAAGAGACAAGGATATGATTCAAGGACTTGGAACATATATAAAATCTACTTATGGCCGAGCTCTCAATCATGTGGAACATATATAGCATCTCTTATAATATATAGGGCGCCCCTGATCTCTCACATGGTTACCCTTGATTTAAAAAATGCAATAAATTATTTAACTTTACAGTTTACATGCTGTACTAAACTAAGCTTTCATCGGTAGCATCTTATATATGGTGTTAAAAAAACATAGTGATAGGAAAAAATAATCAAATACAAATCCATTATGTTCAGTTTTAGGAGCAGTAGAAAAGCTGGAAAGCTATACAAGTACAGGGCGGAGCTGGGCCGAATCTACGCCTAGGGCCAGCCAATGGAGATAATGGACCATCTTCACTGGGCCTTTGTAGCTACAGTAGCTGCAGTGTAGCAAAATCAGCCCAGCGCCTAGGGCCGTGGCCATACTGGCCCTAGGCGCTCCTCTGCCAGTGAAGCTATATATATATGGAGCAAATATTGCTATTCTCCTCTCACACTATGACATTACAAATAGCTTAAGTGAGCATATATACGACAATAATAAAAGGCCTATATAATGGTTCCCTTCTCTGCTTACACAGCTTTACAAAGTGCCAGCACTCAGAAGTATTGAAGATAGGAGGCAAAAGGGAAGTGCAAAACAGATGGAAGTGGGGAGGCTGATGTTAGAGTTGACGTGAAATGAATACCATGGTATAGTGTTAGATACCAATAAATACACACTATTACTCCCTCGATTCCAACTTATACTTCACTTTAACTTTTTGCTAAGTCAAACTTCTCTAACTTTAACCAAACTAGGAAAAAACACAACATTTAGTCAGTGCCTTGCTATTATTTTGCATCATTGGTCATGGTGGTCTGGTGTATTATTTTTTTTCATGCTGAGATGCATATTATGTTTTATGGGAAATCATTTCTGCCTCTAATTAATAGTCTATGAAATTGGAGGAGAATATGTTCAGCTGAGCACAACAAATTTTACAGGGATACCTTTAAGCTACTCTTTTGTCAGTGGCAAGATGCACTATTCAGTCAATTTTGTGATAAAAGGCTTAAAGTATGATTAACTCAATGTCCCTTGAAATTCTCATAAATGCTCCATCTGTATATCTAAGGTGCCACATGATCCATTGTAGGAGCACAAGCAAGCCTGACGGTGTCCAGTACATGCTTGTTGCATGTGTAGCACCATGGAAATCTCATTTGTGATCAACTACTTTCTGTGCAATGTATTCATGATTGTGAATTTGTGACATTATTGATTGTCAGTCTATTAAAAAAGAGATATTATAGACTGTCAAATCTTCCATGCAACAGTGCAAGCTACGAGGATTTCGATCAGTAAATGCCTAGCCACAAAAATTATGCCAACAATTTTCATTGGGACTGAGAGAAAAGGAAAATATACCCATTGGTAATTGGAACAACTTGTGTGGCTCCTTATATATATTGCTACCCCCAATTAGAAAACAGTGAGGCTCCACAAAGTTTCAGCACTGCAATTAATGAATTAAGAAGGGGAAGGAACGAAAGTGCAAAGGTTTGGCAAAAAATAGTGCAACTGAGATATAACAGGTATAAATAAGTAGAAATCCTCAGGCTAATGTTGTGGCAGAACTCAAGGTGCTGGGTCATAGCCTCATAGGCTGCAGAGTAGATCTTGCATTCGTCTCAGAATATACTGCAAGCAGCTGCGATTTGGCCATGGTATTTCCCCACCAGACAAGCAGTATCAGGCCTTCGTAATTTATATAGAACTAGAGGAAGAGAGAATCCATTAAAAGAATTGGGAAAAGCTGCAGCCACGGTGGTGGGAATGAGGCAAAAGGGAAATGCACGTCATAAGAGTATCAAGCAAAGGGTGAATCGAGCATGTAATCCTGGCTTTCAATTGAGCTCTTTCTTGATCAGCGAATTGACACATTGAAAGTTTGACACATAGCATCTATGTGGTAATAATCATACTTAGCCACACTAGTCCATCGACCCATGCCCCCGTATGGGTTAGCACTTTATTTTAATTATTAGAAGTTTTTTAGTTTTATTAGGAGCATCGTAATAAGGTTCACACAATTTTGCAATATGGCCTGTAAATATAATATATTACTTAGCATTTGGTCAGCATAATTGGGAAGAGAGATCTATATAATTTTAGGATTGTATTGGATACTATGCTAAAAAATTATCAAAAATTAATAACTACAGT
Organism: Cenchrus fungigraminus; assembly: GCA_036936925.1. Taxonomy (NCBI): domain Eukaryota; kingdom Viridiplantae; phylum Streptophyta; class Magnoliopsida; order Poales; family Poaceae; genus Cenchrus; species Cenchrus fungigraminus. Next base: position 124,636,233 of record CM072774.1, on the reverse strand, counting down.
TAAATTTGTTTTATTGAATGATCCACCGAAATAATAACACAAATCTCAGTGTTTCTTATCTTCTTATTATAGTTTTCTCCCAATGTACTCCTTCTGTCCCAAAATATAGATATGTTTAGACTTTTTCAAAGTCAGACTTTTCAACTTAGAACGTAAATAGCGAAATAATCATAAAGACTCGTAACATAAAAATGATTTTGGTAGATTTATCATGAAACAAACTATCAAAATATGTAATATTTCCTATTTAAAATAGGAAAAAGTCCATTTTTGACCATCCAATTATAGGCTAAGTTTGGTTTTGACCATCGAACTTCAAAACCGGACATCTTTGACCATGCAACTGTCAAAACCGTTCAAATTTGGCCATCGGGTGGTTTTGATAGGCGGTTTTCAATTTTTTTATTTACAATTTAGTCCTTAGACTTAAAATGATTATTACTTTTTGCTCATACTTCCGATTTCGGTGATTCTTGCGGTCACGCGTTCATAATGGTGAGCTTTGTCTTTTTAGATGTTATTTATACTATTTTATCACTATTTGTTATATTATTCTTATGTTGTGGTGTAGGAACAACAATATACGAAAAGTAAAATAAACGGGTACAAAATAATATGAACAACATTTTAAAATATAAAGCTCATCGTTAAGAACGCATGACCACAAGAATCATTTAAATCAGAGATACAAGTACAAAATAGTAATCATTTTAAGTTAGGAGGACTAAACTGTAAATAAAATGATTAAAATAGTTCTTGGATCTTAAAATGATTACTATTTTTTCCTCATATCTTCGATTTAAGTGATTCTTGTGGGCATGCGTTCCTAACGATGAGCTTTATATTTTAAAATGTTATTCATATTATTTTGTACCTGTTTATTTTACTTTTCATATATTGTTGTTTCTACATCACAACATAAGAATAATATAACAAATAGTGATAAAATAGTATAAATAACATTTGAAAAGACAAAGCTCACCATTACGAATGCGTGACCGCAAGAATCACCGAAATCGGAAGTATGAGAAAAAAGTAATAATCATTTTAAGATCTAAGGACTAAATTGTAAATAAAAAAATTGAAAACCGCCCATCAAAACCGCCCGATGGCTAAATTTGAACGGTTTTGACAGTTGGATGGTCAAAGATGTCCGGTTTTGAAGTTTGATGGCCAAAACCAAACTTAGCCTATAGTTGGATGGTCAAAAATGGACTTTTTCCTTTAAAATACATTATATTGAAAGCTATTGTTGGTCAAAGTTGGGAGTAATAGTTATTGAGACAATTTGAGTACATGGGTGCGCTGGAAGCTAATCTTTTGGAACTCAACTGTGTGAATATCTGTATTTAAAATGGGATTCGTTAGTTCATGATTTGTAAATCTATACTATAAAGATCGAATAATTTGAAAACCCTTTCTCACCCAATTCGGGCCCGCCTTACCCCTCACGCCGGACCTACCCGTCATCTAATTGGGGGAGTGGATAGGGTGGTAGACCCATAGAATCGCAATTTGGAGAGCGTTTCTGCCAAAAACGAAATTTTTTTCTCACCTTGATGACCCCTACCCACCTCCATACCCACTTGTGGACCCACCCACGCTCGCCTAACGACGCGACCTCCTTCTCCCGGATCAGCATACAACTCCTAACTGCCTATGACTCTATCCACAGGGCAGCCAGCACAAACATGTGCACGTTCTGCACCTAGCTAGACTCCAACACGATCAATAGCCCTAAACAACCGTGATCCTACCAGCAACACGCACGCACACATGATCCTCGACGACTCAACCAACCTAGACACGTACGTACGTGACACACACGCACGTACAGACCCTGGACAACACACACACACGCACCGTGCAACACACGCACGATGCGTTTATTTCTAACAGCCTCGCTGTTCCACCGCAACCAGCTTCCGTTGGCTGCCCTGCTTGCCCGTCCTTGCAGGCAAGGCTGGAACGGCAGATTCCGTCGGCTGGAAGTGGAAGCCGGCGCCCGACGGCGTGACCAGGCCACCACCCGGGAGCAGGGTGCGGCGCGGCATGGTAGCTGACGTGTCAGCCGTTGTGGGTGCTGGGGAGGACGGGCAGGGATCAGCCAGGACGGCAGCAGCCAAACCAGGGATCGGCCGTGACGCCATGGCCATGGGGAGATCTCGGCCGACGGCGTGTGTGCCAATGAGCGCGGACATGGGAGGTTGCTGTGGCCACGGCACGCAATCCCAGGCAGAGGACCTCGCCGCCACAAGCGAGCACGCGGGTGGCGAGTCGGGTAGGTGGGGGAGCTCTCCGTCGTCGAGGAGCGCACGGGTGGCGAGGCCGGCAGGGGACCTCGCCGCCGTTGTGGAGCGCGTGGGTGGCAAGGCCATCGAGGGAGATCAATGCCGCGTGGATGGTGTGGTGAGACCGCCAGGCCCAGGCGAGGACGCAATCTCGGGCAGAGGACCTCGCTGCCACAGGGGGTGGTGAGTCAGGCAGGTGGATGAGCCCACCGTCGGCCGTCGTCGAGGAGAGCACGGGTGGCGAGGCCGGCGGGGGACCTTGCTGCCGTCGTGGAGTGTGCATGTGGCGAGGCCATCGAGGGAGCTCGCTGCTGTGTGGGTGGTGTGGTGAGGCCAGTGGGCGCAGGCGAAGGAGCTCGCCACCACCTCACACCAGAGGCTGCCGTCGGCCCAGCGGAACTTGCCCTGCCCGTGCGGGCAGTAGCCTTTCGAGCCACTATCGTAGTTGTTTCCATTGACCTAGACAAGCGCGTCACGGCATCGGATGAGCCCCGCGTGCCAGCCGCCGGCGTACTTGGTGCCGTCGTGCCAAGCTTAGTGTCCGCAACCGTCGTATTTGTCGCAATTTGCGCAGTGCTTCTCGCCGGCACCGTGCTCGAGATTCTTGGCCCAGGTGCCGCGGTAGGTCTCGCCTGCTGCGTCGACATAGGTGTCGGGGTCGTGCATGAAGCTGTCGAGGAACTCGCGCCTCGTGGAGTCGTAGGTGCCGCCGGACGGCCAGGAAACCTACTGTGGCTGGTGCCTTCCCGCGCCGCCACTCACCCTTGTACGTGCACCCGTTCGCCTAGAGGTACTTGCCTAATGACCCGTGTAGATATCGCTGTTGGGGAGCGACCACTCCTGTCGTCCTGAGCAGCGCTGCGCATCGGTGTCGGGGTCGTCGCCACCACTCGTGAGCAGCGGCATCGGTGACATTCGGGTAGCGCGCGGGCATCGTCGTACATTGCTCGACCTGGGCCCACCGTGGTGGTGGTCAGGGGCTCTCTCTCTCTCCGGCTGCGGGAGGTGCCGGTGTAGAGCAGTGCCGCAGCGGTGTCCTATGGAGCTTATCTCTCCGGCGGCAGCGGCAGAAGCAGAGGCACTTGTGCCGTACCACGGCTTGCAAGCCTTCAAGATCAAGGATGCAAAAGTATTATGCAAAAGCTGGTGTCGTGAGGGAGCAGGGAGTGATACGATAGATAATACGGCTAGATAGACAAAGTTTCATAGCAAATAGTTGCAGAACTAGGTACAACGATGAAACAAAAAATAGATAGCTACAACGTTGAAACAAAGAACATAATACTCCATCGAAGTAAACATGATGCACATGCTAAGCTGGGCAGCTGTCTGGTTTTGTTCAGTTCTTGTGCATAGAAATTGTGTCCTAGAAAAGAGAGGTTGTTTAAGGAAATATGCATTGCCCTTTGGTTGGTTTCATCTATGAGTTCCGTGTGCTATCTCTAAAGCTAAGATTCCATGTGGTCAAGCATGTCTGCTGAGTACATGCATGTCACGAAGCAACTACCTAGCATCCTTTGTCAGCCATCTCATCCCTTAACATGCTGAAATTGGGCTGGCAAATGGGTGGACATGTGGTTGTATGAAGGTTATAAATCTGAATGAAGAGGGACCTATATTATTTCAAAAAAAAATTGAAGAGGTGCCTATGGCTCCTTTCCTCTTCGAGGATGACAAACCAAAATCTGTAGTTGCGTGATGGCACCAGAAGTGATAAAAATAAGAATTGTTGATTGCCAATGCCATTTGGATACTACAGAAGTTTTTTAATGCACAGTACAAATCAAGTTTTGATTGTTTTTACTTATTTGATTTGGATAATGTGGGTTTACAAGTAATCCATACGTCTATGCCACTTATACATATTATGATATGTCTACGGAGTATCGATGAAAATAAAAATAACTACAATATAGTTTAAAGTTCTGAAATATTTTTTATATTTTAAATAGAAGAATGATAAGTTGATGGATTCAATAGCCTCTAAATTTTTTAGACAACACGTGCGTGTCGGACGTGCACTTTACTAGTGAATAATTAACAACCTAGAGTTGTTCAGATTAATACATGTAACAGTTCCATCAGTGTATTATTTGTTTAATGTGTTTCATTATTTGCTTCATTTTTTTTCATAAACCATGTCACGGTTGATGTATGGTGTCACTAGTAAATTATTTCGATGGGTACCATATAAAATTTGTTCTTGTTTCTTCTATGGGTCCAATGCTCATGAACTTGAATTATAAAGTGAGTAATATTTTATTTGATAAGTATCTGTCCACATTTACTCTTTCTTGTCATGAACTCGAAACTATACATTGGAATGTCTTCATCATATTTGAACATTTTTATAGTATAGTTGTGGGTAAGAAGTTGACGTACTATTCTATCATTTTTCATTGGTTGATACTTCTATGCTGTTGGTGTGCTATGACACTTGAAATTAGGTGCACATTCTTTTCTTCAATAAGTGGTTTTAACTTCTCCATATAGGTCTTATTATAAAATGATGCATCATGATTCCCTAATTTTTCATGACCATTATAAACTGAGAATAATACAAAAAGACAATCAAACTGAACATATATCATACCTTTTGATAAATAAGGATCATGTTAAGACTTTTTTTTACACTAGGATCACATTAAGACTTAAATGTATACCACTACTGAGTAAGGTCATTCCACAATCTGGTTACTCTTGCCTTGATGTTCAACAATTTGTTTCCCTCTAAGTTCACTTAAGATTTTGTTCACCATTACAGCTTTTTGAACTGCATTAGCAAAAGTTGTTGATGGATCTAATTGAGTAATTTTCTAGACAAAAGACATTATATACAAATATGGAACTTTTCTACACATAAGTTTGAGAACAATGGTGAAAAGCAAGTCATCTATACCTAACACTCAGCAAGCCAAATAATAAAAAAATAATTTAGTAGTCATAACATATGTTATGAAAAAATTAATCTAATTGTAGCATGCAACAGGCCAAAAAATAAATAAATAATTTAGTAGTCATAACATATGCCATGAAAAATTAACCTATAGCACGTAGCAGACCAAGTAATAAAAATAATGTAGTAGTTGTAACAAATGCCATAAAAAGTTATCTAATTGTACAAGGAAAATCAAACAAATTCAAAAATAATGTTTCACCGTGGACTGATCTCTAGTGTAACCAATGGGTCTGAAAGGTTCCGTGCAGTGCAGCCATAGAAGAAAGCTTAGGTTAATTGTACCAACAACAACAGGGGGGCCTAGTTTTGTTGATAAAAGTAGCAGCATGCCCTAGTTGATGGAAGCACTACAAAAAGAAATTTCTTGAAAGACGACAACTTTCTTTTTATATATGCACGGGAAGAGTATATAATTTGTTGTATTAGGCAAACAACCCTTTAGGATAGATTATTTTTATGATTAAAATATGAAAGAGAAATTTAAGGGAAGAGATATCTGATCAGCAGGCATCTATGCATGTACATATATTTTATTAGTTGACTTCAGTATTTCTGTAATCCGGCTAGTTCTTCTATGTGATCGTCAGTACACATATCAGTGATAACAAAACCAATTTGAGCCTTCCAAGTACGAATTCACATATCAGTGTTAAAGCATTTCTTTTCACTTTGAACTGCGAGTAATTGCAACTTCACAAGCTTCATTCAAGCAGCAATACACATACCTGTCGAGATCGCCGGAGGCAGCCAAAGGCCCGTCCCTACCCCTGCATCAGATGCCGCGGCTCCTCTTCACCTGGTTGTGCCCCATCCGGATCCGTCCGGGGCAGCGTCTGCCCCCTTGGGTCACAGGCCAGCGGCTGCCCCCTGGGTCCCCAGGCAGCGGCGGCTCCATCCGGTTCAGACTCGCCCAGAGGATGTGCCGCTGGGTCGCACGACATTGTCGGCGATCTGAGCTGCGGTTGTCGCGTAGGGAGGCAGGCACGACGTGGGTGCCTCCTGGCCTGGGCAGAGAGGATGAGGAACTCCAGGAGGAGGGAGTCCGGGGATTGGAGGGGGCGCTGAGGGGATGGTCGGACGAGGCCTGGGAGGTGGCTAGGGGCGGCGAGGTTTCGACGGCGGCGGCGTGCCACAGAACGAATCGGGAGGGAGAGAAACGACACCATGAGGAGGGACGGAACGAGGAAACAGAGAGGGGCAGGACATTACCATAATACCCTTTTCATATTTACTTTAACTTTTTAATTAATTAAGGGGATACTTCCTAATAATTCCTAGTAATTCCTAATACTTCATAAGTACCGTAAAAAAAACCTCACATTTAGATAAGTAAATGCATAGCAACAAAATATCTACCAACAATAGAGAAATTTTAGAGTGCTTGTTTTTTATAAGCCGTCCATCCGACGAAATCTAACGGTGGAAGTATCAGTTTTTATAAGTCGTCCATCATGCAAAATCTCCAAGCCAAATAGAAGAGCCTCATATTCGGTTTGGTTATTAGTACAATCATGATCCAATCGGTTAAGAGCTTCAAAAACAGCCCCACTTGGCGAAATAATAACTCCAACACCACAACCATCTTTGCAAACCGATCCATCGAAATGCAATTTCCATGGAGTAAAAGTAGCATAACCGACATTTAAATCAAGTTGCTTATCTACTCTATGTCCAACAATAAAGTCGGCAACAATTTGACCTTTCATAGAGCTTATTGGTTCACAATGCAAATCATATTCAACTAAAGCATAAGCCCATTTGCCGACTCTACCACTTAAAATTGGTTTATGCAACATGTATTTAATTATGTCGGTTTGACATGCTACTATGCAAGTACTTGGTAATAAATAATGCCTCAACTTGGTACAAGTATGATATAGCGATAAACACAACTTTTCAATAAAAGTGTACCTTGTTTCGGTGTCTAGCAATCTTCTACTCTCATATGCAACAATGTATTCCTTGCCTTCGGTCTCTTGAGTCAAAACACCTCCAATGACATCATTCTCAGCTGCTACATATAACTTGAAAGGAATACCACTGTTGGGTGCTTGAAGAACGGGAGGCAAAGTCAAATAGCTCTTAATCTCATCAAATGCTTCTTGTTGCTTTGCCCCCCAAGTGAAGTCAACATCATTTTTCAACCGAAGTAAAGGAGTAAAAGCATTCACCTTCCCAGACAAATTACAAATGAATCTCCTCAAGTAATTTATCTTGCCCAAGAACTTTTGCAAATCCTTTTTACAAGTAGGCACTTTAACACTCCGGATTGCCTCAATCTTTTTAGGATCTATCTCTATGCCTTTCTCATGCACAATGAAGCCCAAAAACTTCCCAGCCGATACACCAAAAGCACATTTGAGTGGGTTCATCTTTAAATTGTACCGACGCATCTTTTCAAATGCAAGTCTTAAATCAGCTAAATGAGAATTATCTCCAGCCGATTTGGAAACAATATCATCGATATAAACTTCTACTATGATGCCAAGCAAATCATGAAAGATTAAATTCATAGCCCTTTGATAAGTAGCACCCGCATTTTTCTATCCAAAAGTCATGACAACCCACTCAAATAAGCCAACAAAACCCGGACATATGAAGGCCGTTTTGGATATATCCTCTTCGGCCATAAAGATTTGATTGTAACTAACATTACCATCAAGAAAGCTAAGAATTCTATGTCCGGATGCAGCATTAACAAGAAAATCGGCTATAGGCATAGGATATTCATCTTTAGGAGTAGCTCTATTAAGATCTCTAAAATCAATGCAAACACGAAGCTTTTTTGTTCCTTTTTTCTCAACAGGCACAATATTAGAGATCCAATCAGCATAACGACAAGGCCTAATAAACTTTGCATCAAGTAACCGATTGACTTCCTCTTTCACTCGGTCATAAATATCAGGATTAAAGTTTCTACGAGGTTGTTTATAAGGCCTAAAACCAGGTTTAATAGGTAAACGATGCTCAACTAGATCACGACTTAAACCAGGCATTTCATTGTAATTCCATGCAAAACAATCAACATACTCCTTTAATAGCTTTATTAAATCAGATTTAAACAAAGGATCAAGATTCTTGTTTACAAATGTCGGCCTAGGTATAGTGCCATCACCAATATCAACCTCCTCTAAAGGATCAGCCGACGTAAACCCTTGTCCTAACTTACTCAAATCATCAAAGTCTTCGACAGCCTCACACATATCATTCTTATGCGCCCGATAGTGCTCTCGCCTTTGTTTCAACCACTCAAGATTTGTATCCATCAAATCGACAGAGAGGTTCTAGCCTGATCAACGATTGGCTTCATGACAACAGTAGCAAAGCCATCTTTGGTAGAATCAATAAGCCTTAAATTAGATAAATCTAAACCAGTTAAGCACTTAAGATTCTCATGATTATCCATAGTAGAGCTATCGGCCACTGCAACACAAGCCGACGTATCACCATGAACAACCTCTACCTCGTCACCTACCCATTGGATTAAGAATTGATGCAAAGTAGAAGGCACACACTGATTTGCATGAATCCAATCACGACCAAGGATAAGATTGAAGTTACCTTGTGCCTCAGTGACGAAGAATGCCGTAGCCAACGTCTTGCTCCCAACGGTGAGCTCCATAGAGACGACGCCTTTAGCTCCCATCAGCTCGCCTCCTCCCACACCGCTGACGGTCATGTTGGTCTTGATCAGCTCATCATCTGAACCTCCCAGCTTCTTGAACAAAGAATACGGCATCAAGTTGACAATCGCTCCTCCGTCCACCAGCATGCGAGAGATAGGCTTCCCATTGATGTGACCCTTCATGTACAAAGCCTTCAGATGATTTTCCGTAGTTTTAGGCTTCTGGAAAATAGCTTCCTTTGGCCCAAAGTTGAGATGCATGACGTCCTCCTCCGAGAGCAAATAACCATCCATAGACATATGGATCACGTTGATGTCCAAATTCATGCGCTCGGGCGAAGAACTGTAGTCAACAAGCTCCTCATCATCTTCTGGTGCAGGATCCGATGCAGACTTGTCATCACAAACCATGGGGACCGAAGAAGAGAAACTGGGTGGCATCTCTGGGTCGTCGGTCTAACCGATGCCATCCACCGGTCTGACCGGTGTAACCGGTCTGACCGACCCCTCCACCGGTCTGACTGGTGCTGGCTCGGAGATGGTCTTGACTCTCCACTCTTTCCCCTGAGGTACCATGGGCCTGTATTTGTTGAAAGCTTCATCCCTTAGCTTCTCTAGCTCCTTCTCCCTCTTCTCTTGAAACCTTAGGTGTTGAAGCTTCCTTTGTGTGCGCGTTAAACCAGGAGGACACCATCTTGGCAAGAAGTACTTGGAGTTGGAACCACTTCCACTGGCCTCATGGTCATTAGTAGTAGCAAACACCCCTGGAATTGATGTCACAACCTTATTGTTTGAAACAATCGGTCTTTTGCCATCCTCTCCAATGTGCACATCCATTGATCCAATCTGAATAATATCTTGATTTGTAGTCCTTTCTGGATCAATATCCATCTTCTGCACCTCCTCCTTTTGCTTTGGCTTGTAGACTTGTTTCACGGGAGGCGGCACAGCTTTTCTGGCCGCACCGGTCTGACCGGTGGTACTGACCGGTCTGACCGGTCGGGTCTGGTGACCCTGACTAGAACGGTGAGAAGCCAATCGGTCTTGGACAGGCCTGGAGATTCTGTCGAAAGCTGATTTCTGTCCTCCCCATCCAGGATGAAAGGCTTGTTGATAAGGCACCCACATCACTCCATTGTCATCATAAATCGGGCATGGTGCATGTGAACTTGATGACGCCCATGGTGGAGTAAAGCGTTGCCCTTGCTGCGATGATTCACCCTTGAGTCTTGTAGCAGCCCTTGGAGGTGAAGATGACCCTCCTTGGTGTGTTGGATTGAAGACGACCCAACTTGTCAAATAGCATGTCGAAAGTGACCTTTGGCTTAGGACCACTCCCCTGATTCTTTGCTACATTAAGCTTCCAATTTCCAATCTCCGGACGGCTTGGATTGATCATCCTCGGACGGCCTGGGGGCGCACCGGTCTGACCGGTCACCTCCACCGGTCTGACCGGTCTGGCTAGAGACGGCTCAGACGGTCACTGATCGGCGGGTGTGGACGACCCTTGCCCCCCATGTCCAGAGGCACTCACTGTAACCTTGAAGGTCTCTTTGCCATCAGGAGTCTTCTCATACTCAACTTTACGAACCAGCTCCTTTCCTCTCAAATCGGGCTTAGCCTCCCCGATTACCACGTTCTTGCCTTTAGTTGCTTCAGCTTGATGTGGCCGAACCAGTACCTTAGGCTGCTGTAAATCCATGGTATTGATTGGAAAAGGAGCCTTGTCCACTTGCATCTCATGAAAAGTCAAACGACATTCGTTTATGGCCGATTGAACCTGTCGACGAAACACATTGCAATCATTAATAGCATGAGAAAATGAATTATGAAATTTGCAATATGCATGTCTTTTCAATTCTTCAAGTGGAGGAATAGTATGAGTTAACTTGATATTTCCATATTTAAGCAATTCATCAAATATACGATCACATTTGGAAACATCAAAAGTAAATTTAATTTCTTCTTGCCGACCTTTACTGGCCGGCTTAAGAGATGAACAAGAATAAGCTTTTTCTTTAGAGGGCCAAACAAATTCAGCAGCATAAACTTCTTTATCACTATCGTTCGAGCTATTAGAATCATAATCAATAATATGAATATTAGAACGACGTGATTTAAAGTTATCCTTTTCTTTATTCATTTGGTTTTCAACAACTGAAGCTCTTACTTGAACTTGTGCAACCGAAAGAAAATCAGTGCCCTCTATCTTATCTCTAATAGATGACCTTAAGCCTTTCAGACAAATGTCTGCAAGGTCCATATCAGTGATTGACAAATTAAAGCAACGGTTTTTAGTTTCTTTAAACCTTTTAATATAGGCAGAGACAGTCTCATCTCTTCCTTGCCTAACCAATGTTAAGTCTGTCAATTTTAATTGCATGCTCTCACTATAAAAGTGATCATGAAACTTACGTTCTAACATATCCCAAGATATAATAGAACCAGGAGCAAGCGAAGAAAACCAAGCAAAAGCGGTGCTAGTTAAAGATAAAGAGAACAAGCGCACTTTTAAAGCATTATAGACACCAGCTTCACCTAGTTGTGCAGTGTATTGACTAACATGCTCCCATGTGGTCCGGTCATCATCACCACTAAATTTAATTAAGTCAGGCATATGCCAACCACCACTACAAGAAAAACGCCGACTAGTGACACAAAAAAGGCCGTTTCTCGTCATAAACCGCGATTAATGACACCGGTTGTTACGAAAACGCACCGTCATTAATCGAGCGTCACAAACCACGATTAATGATGAGACCTTATTTCCCGGCGTCATGAGTTTAATGACGCATGGAAATTCGTCTATACAATGAGTCATAACTTTGTTCCTGCAGCTTTGCCACGCTGGACAGAATCTGATGTGGCATCCGATGTGGCAGGCCAATTGTGACAAATCGTATGCGTCATAAAACGAATTTGGCCCGTTTGTAGCTGGGTTGAGCCCAAAACTGTTCCTGTAGGCTGGCGTTGTTCATATAGTCCAAAAAAGATTTTGTTGGGCCCAATTGTAGCTTTTTCAGATGAAATTTGATTAGGGTGGGCCCGTTTTGGTTGGGTCGAGTCCAACAAGTGCGCACATTATTACGGCCTTCTGTGTCATGATAATTTGACAAAAAATGACTTTTGGCCCAATTAAAAGTGGGCTAAGCCCACTGAAGGACAATATAAAATTAACTAATCATGCATCAGTATTAATGGATTTAATTTCAATTTTGATCCTTTTTTTGAATAATTCCGATCTGGTTGGCAAAATAGTAATCATCACATATTTCTTTATACAATAAAGCAAACTATTGTTTATTATCAAGCACGACCATATTGTTCATCACATATCACAAACTATTACAAGATAACAGTATCACAAGGAACATTGATTAACAAAGCTAAATCCAGTTCATAATCACAAGAGAAAGTAGAGATTTTATCTAATGATCTTAACCTCTTCATCTTTTACTGCTAAGCAGTAGACGAAGGAGGTCCTCACTGTCTTCGGTTAGCTTCTACAACCACTTAATCTCAGCAGACTGCATTTTCAGAGTTGATTCTGATTCTTCGGTCTTCTTCTTCAAGCAACATAACTCTTTCTGGTGAGCAACAAACCGTTGTCGAAGTTGTACCCCATCCTGATTGGGAGCGTCAACTCGCTCTTCATCAACACTACTACATAAGGATTTGGTACCCATTCTTGAGTACTCGGCTGCCTCTGTTTTAATTTGTTCGGGAAGAAGCATCATTGACTTGGTAGCTTCCATCTAGCAACAGTGGATCCCAAGTCAGATTAGGACCTTGTAATTGATTCGAACTAAGGAAACAAAGGTGTTAAGTTTGTTACCTTGGAGCAGATCTGAACAGGAGCGACTTTAGATGTTGACCCTTTGGCCCACTGAAACAAGTACAAGAACAAGAGGTAAGGGTTGAGATCATTCGCAATCAGAAACAAAGGTGTTAAGTTTGTTACCTTGGAGCAGGTCTGAACAGGAGCGACTTCAGACATTGACCCTTTTGCCCGCTGAAACAAGTACATGAACAAGAGGTTAGGGTTGAGATCATTCGCAATCGGAAACAAAGAAGGTGTTGAGTTTGTTACCTTGGAGCAGGTCTGAACAGGAGCGACTACAGATGTTGACCCTTTGGCCCGCTGAAACAAGTACAAGAACAAGAGATAAGGGTTGAGATCATTAACAATCAGAAGCAATTTCATTTATTAAGTTCAATGCGGTACATGAACGATCACACCCAATCCATCATCACCCTATCATGCAACAAAATATGGAAAGCCAAAGAACATGGGTAAGCAATATAATAATTTCATCCTTTAATTTCTACAAACCTCAAGTAAGTTGACTTGGAACAATCTCTTGCAATAGGGAACAGAAGATCCACAATCACCCAAGCATGCAACAACAATATTCAAAGGCAAAGAGCATGGGGAAGCAGTCCAATAATTTCATCTAAAAATTTCTACAAACCTCAAATAAAATGACTTCGAACAAATTCTTGCGATAGGGTACAGTAAATACACAATCACCCAAGCATGCAACAACAATATTCAAAGGCAAAGAGCATGGGGAAGCAGTCCAACAATTTCATCTACAAATTTCTACAAACCTCAAATAAAATGACTTCTAACAAACTCTTGCGATAGGGTACAGTAGATCCACAATCACCCAAACATGAAAGAATATTATAGAAAGCCAAAGAGCATGCGGAAGCAGTCCAATAATTTCATCTACAAATTTCTACAAACCTCAAATAAAATGACTTCGAATAAATTCTTGCGATAGAGTACAGTAGATACACAATCACCCAAGCATGCAACAACAATATTCAAAGGCAAAGAGCATGGGGAAGCAGTCCAACAATTTCATCTACAAATTTCTACAAACCTCAAATAAAATGACTTCTAACAAACTCTTGCGATAGGGTACAGTAGATCCACAATCACCCAAACATGAAAGAATATTATAGAAAGCCAAAGAGCATGGGGAAGCAATCTAATTCAATCGATCAATATAGGGAGGAGACCGCAGACCTGACGAATACGATGGGAAGAAGGTGCCGAATGCCGTCTCGATTTAGCAGCTTGACCTTGCGCCTTCAGCACGATATTCTGCGCAACTGTTGCAGATCTGCGGCCGCCAGGGTGAGCCTCGGGGGAGCCGACGGAGCAACGAGTTTGAACCATCTTGCAGCTTTAAGGACGTTGCTGAGGAAGGTCGCCGCTCGTAGAAGAGGAAGGCCACCGCTCGTAGAAGAGGAAGGTCGCCGCTCGTAGAAGAGGAAGCCGTCGTCGGTAGCTAGGCCTCCGTTGCTGCTTCCGCCGCAGATCTAGGCCTCTTCGGCGGCCGAGGAGAAGATCCCCTGATTTTGGAAAATTACCAGGAGGGAATTGGGAGATCTGGTTTCCCTCTTTGTTTTATATATAAACGAGGAGGACCAGAAGGAGGAGCGGGGAATTCAAATTTTCAAGTCCCGCCTTTGTGGTCCAGAGCGGGAAACGAAAGACTTTGGATCATGGACCCAAACGTCAGTGACCCAAACGTCAGTGACCCAAACGAAAGACCGCTTGGGTGTCAGACCCAAACGTCAGTGACCTTACACAGAGAGGCAAGTTGTTGACTGGGTTGTCTGTGCCACCATGGATCATGGAATGGACAAACACACACAGGACTATACTCTACTTCATATTCACGTAAGACGGATGATCCGATATTCGCATTACAAATGTACTCACTGCAACAAAATAATGTACCGTTTCAACTGTTTATTACATGACTACAAACACTTAAATAAAACATTAAAACTACAGGGGACCCTGGTACAACCCTTCAGGTAATCTTCTACGGAGATTGTGCATAAATTCGGGATGATCAGTGCATACAACCGCCCAATCATATGTGAGTATTCCGTGAGGAAAGATTCGCTCTAAGAGAGACATGCACTTGTCCTGCAATCATGTGCAGTTAGCCTGAAATGCCCATCGTAGAAATGAAGTCACAGTTTCCTCGCTTGCCATGTCCCACATCTTTGACGCACAGTGCAGCTTCAACCTTTCGACTTGGTACATGTCGGCGACTGAGAGTAAATAAGGCCAGGCATTGGCAGGAGCGTCCCATAAATCAGCCTCCTCCGGGAGTGATCCTTCACTAGCATATTTGATCAAGACCGAGAAGCCATCAGGGTGTGTGTCAATAATTGTAACAGTTTCAGAGCTAGACTCCACTCCTGGGCCGTAGAGCATTGCCTCCATCACACAAGATACTTTCGCCACATCGGCACGTATCGCTCGTATCACCCGGCATTCCGCACCTACGTGGAACACAACTTCCACAGGGGCTTGGGCTGCAACGGTGTGGCATATGCTTCTTTCCACTGATGGAGGAGGAACTTCAATGCAGTCGTCCTCCAGTACTGAAACAACACACGATATGTGTATGCGATCTTCACTGGATGTCACGCGCTCAATGTCATGATGCTCCACCAGACATTCAAATCCTCTTGCTTCTAGATCCCGATTCATGAACCAAACTTCTTTTGTAGCTTGAACTCGAAACGTATCATCTTCATCATTTGGGTCTCCAGCCATCGCACGCAACAATACTCGCACCTACGTGGAAGCAGTCACAGGTTTGACAAACAATAACATAATGCGACCGTATCGCCATGTGTGAGTGTGTGTCTTCATAGCAGCAACGAGACAAGTACCATTTGGGATTTGTGCAGAGGAACGAGGACGACGGCAATGCCGTCTGGAACATCCATCCACTGATGATCATTCATACCTGTAGGATAGCAATGTAGTTTCCATTGATGGCCTCCCACCATGAACATACCGGATTCCTTGAAGTTCCCGCGGTTCCTTCGGCTTTCGCTTCCTGGCTTGAGAATGAGAAGTCGACTTGCATGGAAGGAATCATTTTAGCGTCTAAAGCCATTAACACAAATGGCCTACATTAATCGTCTCGTGCCTAAACTGTCTCTTATTATAGTGGGCCGAGAGTGAATGTGTCATTCTGAAACATCCATTCGTGGACATCAGTTACCACTCGGAATGGACGCGTCCCTTCAGAGCGAGTGTGGCCACGTTCGGGTCATGAACTTCCTGGTTCTAGTCCTTAAGTGTGATTCACAATGATTGACACGTCCGTTCAGAGGGTGTGCGCTGCGTGTGCACACAAGTTCGTCGGTTAACACCCGGTGCCAGTGCTTAACTGCAATTCTCAATGATCGACACGTGGATGAACTTCTGAGAGCGTGTCGTTCCCAAACGCCCATTCGAGATGCCCTTCTGTGCTTATATGCATGTTAATATTACACACGCACACAAATAAACAAAAATAAAAAAACATATATTGCTATTCTAATTCCAGCTTCTTCCGTTTTGGTCTTGTCGCGTCAACAAGTTCATCACGTTTCTCAGTCTCCAAGGCCTGCGGGAATCATCAAGTGCGAATCCAGACCATTCGTAGACCTTTACAGTCACGACTAACGTAGCGTACCTGATCGAGGAGGACTTGTCAAGTCACCCCGCACCCTGCGTGTTGCAACGCAAGGACCATCCGGTCCATCTGATTACAGCACCCAATCTTGTTCTCCAGATGCAATTGACACCTAAACCATTACATAAATAAACGGTAGAGAGTTGTCTCGTTGTTGATGCGGCATGAGTTGATGCAGTGAGACGGCCATTAGATGCAGCTGATGCGGCGTGATTTGTCCGCAGGACTTTCTCGTGCACTAGAGAGGAAAGTCCGAAAGTAAACACATACTACTTTGACACGTCAGGCTCATCCCGTGATACCCATCGTCCACACATGTAATCGATGCACGCCGCTGAAGATTCTGACTTAGATAGATTCCTATCACGCGTAGGCCTGACTATATTTCGAGCATCTCACGTTTTCCATAGTAACTTTAGCAATGCTACAGTAAGCTCACATGACCGCTGTAGTCCTCAATAAATAGGCGAGTGCAGCAGAGAGCGTTCTTGAAAGGCAAGGCCAACACTCATCGGTTCCCCGTCTTGCATTTCTCTAGTTCGGTGGGATACAAGGTTGAGATCATTTTGTTGGCTAATCTTGTTTACTTTATGTATGCATGGTATCGAGATGGTCACATTGTTAGCTTATGTAGGGTTTGTTCTTCGTTTGTGTATGCAGTACGTGGGGAATGGCCAGGCAAGGAAGGGACGGAGCATGGAACTTGGAGGAGTCGGTGAAGGGGGAGCTGTTGGGTGCAATAGCACCTCACCGCCACCCGGTTCAGTCGCTGCCATCGGCACCGCAGTAGCACCTAGCACCAATGGCACCTCCACTTCCGCTGGTATCGGCACCTCACCAGCACCTGGCCCCAATGGCACCTCCACTCCCGCTGGCATCGGCACCTCAGCAACACCCGGGGGTGATGCCACCTCCAGTTCAGCAACTGGCAACGGCAACTCAGGATCAGCTGAACCTCATGGCACCACCTTTTCGCCCACGGTCCAGGCCGCCACCTCTGCTGTTGCCCGTTGAAATGCCACCCCCGCGGCCAGTGCTCATTGAACAAGATGAATCGCATGACCTGAAATGGTCTGTGTTGCTTTGGCTTCAGCAGGGCGGGCCCGCCCGTGTTTATCACGAAGGAATGTGGGTGTGCCCTTTTTGCAACAGGGGTCACAGGCAGTGGACCATTTGTGACCTGCTGGTACACGCGCATAACATCGCCGTTTCGCCTGCCTGGATTTGGGATACAAGGGCGAGGCATCGCACTTTGGAGGAGTATCTGATCCAGGAGATACGTTTTGCTGCACTCCATGCAGCGGCTGGATTTCCATGAGCTCGTGATGGTAGATGCTAGTAGTATGTGGTGATGGTAGTAGTATATGAGCCGTGATGGTAGATGCTAGTAGTATGTGGTGATGGTAGTAGTATGAGCCGTGATGGTAGATGCTAGTAGTATGTCGTTCAGAGTATGTCGCTGTAGTTCGAACTATGGTGGATCGATCCATCCTCATATGTAATCAATGCATATGCATGCATTTGTGTCGTTTGTATTTGGATTGTGTTATTTCTAATAAAAATGGTATTGTGTGTGTACTCCCACGGTATAAATTCGTTGTATACAGAAAGTCGGTTCCGTTGATTTCTTAAATACCGGAAGAACACTGACGAGAGTCCGGTTTGTAGTTTTCAGTCGGACCGGATTAAACTGTCACTGCTACGCAATGAGAAAACCAACATCTTACAAGGAAAAAATAGTAGTAGTAGTATTCAATCAGACCAGATGAACAGAAGGCGAATCTTCGTTCTGCTTCTTCTACTCCTACTTCTACTAGTAGCAGTTACCACTAATCCACTAATCAAGGCGCCGCTTCTTTGTCGATGGTGCACCCGGCGCCTTGTTGCAGCTGCTCACGGACAAGGATGTCGCTCTGTTGCCGCCGCCCGTGGAAGATGGTGGCAGACCTCCCAGGGCGCCGCCCACGGATGAGGCTGTCCCTCCAATGCCGCCGCTAGAGGATGATGTCACCGCTCCATGGCGGCCGGTCGAGCACGGCCTTGGCGCCGCTCCATGGTGGATGATGATGGCCGGTCGATGATGGCCTCTGCTCGACGAGGATGGCAGAGATCGACTGCCGCCGACCGATGAGCATGAGAGAGGATGACGACACTTGGAGACGACAGTTCCTCGGCTAGTGGCGGTGCTTCTGCGCCCCTCACCCCTGGCACCTCTTGCTGACTTGCGAGGGGTGCGATGTTTCAGAGGCACATGATCTTGGATTTCATTATGTTCCACAAACTCTGAATCATCAGAGGATGTGTTAACCACCACCCGAATGGGCCTCCGCTCTGCCTCCTCTTCATCAGACTACTGGAGATCCTCCCTTTCATCAGAAGAGGAGGAGGATGTGGCTTGCGCCGCACCTCTAGGAGACAATGTCTCCATGGGGAGAGGAAGGGAGCGCTGTGCGAGGATGGAGTTTTTTGTTGGTTGCAAGAGTTGGGAGAGGAAGGGAGCACTGCGCGAGGATGGGGTTTTTTGTTGGTTGCAAGAGTTGGGAGAGGAAGAGGGCGCTGTGCGAGAATGGGGTTTTTTGTTGGTTGCAAGAGTGGGGAGAGGAGAAGAGCACGCTGGGAGGAAGGGGGATATTTATGGCCAGAGGAACCCATTCAGCCATTATTGAAAAAACTGCTCCTGAAAAGATTAGAGTAGTTGTGGGATCCGTTCAGTTCAAACTAATTCAATTTTGACCAAATTTACACTTATATCTTCATACAAACTTATCGGGAAGTGAGAATTGCATTCTTTTGTGGATGGAGGGAGGACGTTCTGAGGAAGGGGGAAAGACCGTTCAGCGGAATGTTAACGGACCGGAAGAAATAATTGTAGTCCAGAAGGTCCTTTTAGCAAGACATCAGTATACCGGACCTTCTGGACTACCTTTTCCACTCATTTGTCTTTGTTGGAGCTGTAACTCCTCCATTGTTCTCCCACAACCTTGTTCTTTTGCTATCCTGTCAATGATGCCTCGTCCCTGGGCAAATCTTATTCCTAACATTGTTGTGAGCGTCGCCAATAAGATCAGTGATGCAAGAGATTTCATCATGTTCAAAGCTGTCTGCAAGGGTTGGATCTGCGCTCGTTCAGGTGAGGCACGCCAGTTTGACCCTTGGATTCTGAAATCTGAATTTATCGGTGAATCTGGAGCAGTGACATTCGCATCCGTCGCTGATATGCGGCTTTTTGAGGTCTCCTTTCCTGCATTGGCTGGGAAAAGGACCAGATTGATTGGTTGTGGCGGATCTGGAAGCCTAGTCGCCTTAGATTGCAGAGATTGGTGCAACGCACTCATGCTGAATCCTTTGTCTCCTCGGAAGCACATTCGCCTTCCTCGACTTCCGAAATGGAGCCAAATGGCTACTCTCCAAGCTTGTATCTTGTGCCTTGAAACAGCAACTCGTGTAGAGTCATTTGTCGTGATTACTTTCTTTTGGCCAGAGAAATCTTTTGCAGCGCTTGAGTCATTGCCCGTTTCCATGTGGCATTTGGGTAGCCAATCTGACTGGACTACACTTCCTTCGGAAGATTTCTGGTGCAGTTCTTCTGAACACATGCGGATCTACTTGGTGCAGGATCTTCCGGCACCTCCCCATCCCGTTGGACTTCGGTTGTCATGGGTTATTGGCATGGGCAACTCTTCTCTACTCGAAGGTGAAGACCTATTGTTCTTTGTTGTTCTGGAGGAGAAAGAAGCTGAGGTGGTAGAATTAACGTTGCATTCATTCGTGGGGGACATTTGGCAGCCTATTCCTTGGGAGAGACCTCCTGAGTTCCGGAATAAGATCATCTTGTTTGATCCTGGCAAGTGCATTGTTACAGAAGAGCATGCCATTTCTGGTTTGGCTGACCTGAGGGCAAATTACATTTACTTCCTACGAACTTATCATCACGATGAAAAGAATGAGTACTGGATCTACCAGCAGGGAATAGGTATTGTTCCAGGCATCAACACTACTCCGGCGATCCGCATTAAGCAGGTTCGTGGGGATTGGATTTGGTCGAGAGGAACATGGCTGTTGCCTAGCTATCCGTAATGAGGAACTTCGATTGTGTACCACCTGTAACGCAATTCAATGTACAAATATCTATATTATCATCCTTCGTCAATTATTCCGCGCATATGTATGAGTTTCTACCACAATCACTGTAGGGAACAAGCAGTTAACATTCGATAATCAGGAAGGTCCTTCCCGCAAAACATCAATAGAGCGGACAAGTATCAAACATCATAAGATGGCATCTCACAGCTACTCATCACCACAAAGTTCACACCACCAACAAGTAGCAAATACCAAAATACAAGCATGATTAGCACATCTAAACCGTCTACCTAGCAATAACACCACGATTCACATTATTCCTCATTGTTGTCCTTGCTGAGCCACCTCTTATATGAAGCCTGTCTCAGCAATTCCCTCACCTTCTTCACTACAAGTGTTGCAGAATCCAGGAGCTGCTTGACTGTCTGTAGCTCAGCGACAGTCTCTTAAATCTCCCTCTTAGCCTTTGCACATTCTTCCTTCCACATCCTTGCCTTCCTTTCAGCTTTTAGGTACCTGTTGGCTTCACCCTTTTCTGTAGGAGACAACAGAGCATTGTTTCTCATTTTCTTTTTCGTCTCAAACAGGTTATGGGTTACCTCCCCGTAGTATCGCGTTATCGTCTGCAGCTCAACTGCTTTGACATTGGCCTCCTCCTTAGCAACTGCACATGCTTCTTTCCACGACCTTGCTTCCTCTTCTGCTTTTCCCTTCATTTCCATCAGTTTCTCTAGAACTTTTAGAGTCTTAATATCCCATTCAGGATCTATCCACCTAAACAACACGCACTTCATGCCATCAGTCTGCAGTCACCGATTTCGTTCATATAATTAGAGATTGACCACACTAACATCAAACGCAGAAGCAACATTTATTAGAAGTGATACAGGTTATCGTTTACCTCGCAGCAGCATACATATCGACGCCTAGGGTTGGCGCCTATCCAGTCATACTTCAGATGGACAAGCAACCCGTCCTTGCACTCGTTTTCATTAGGATCTATAACGATGACTTCACGAGGACCAGGCGTCGGCGATCTGGAGCTTTTAGAGTCTACTCCAAACACCTTTAAAATACATAAATATAGTCTGTTAACCCAGATCCCCAAATCCAGAATTCCCCTTAACTAGTATGATAGATCAAAGTAGCATGGCTAAACAGAGGATTGACCTGACCGGAGCGAGTCCTGCTTCTCCGTTCGCCGCTAGGGTCGCTAAGATTCGCCATTCCCGCCACGGGCAACATTAGATCTAAGCACCGACGCTAGCTCTAGTCTTTACCATAAGGAAAAGGAGCGTGGTGCCGGCGAGTCTCTTGCAGAGTTGTAGTAGTGTACGCCGCGTCGTCGAGAGAAATGAGATATATACACTTGTCTGCGGGAAAACTTTTTTTTGGCTGTCGCGCGCGCTTTTCTCCCGCCAACTTACAAGAACCGCTCCGTGCATTGTTGGGGTAGTTACACAATTGTTTCTGAGGAAGGTCCTTCCTGCAAACCATCAAAAGGACGGACGATCCGATTCTGGATCAATCCAAACAAACAACATCTTAGCTTTTTCACCCTTTTACAACTTGGAAGGTCCTTTTTGCGAAACATCAATAGGCTGGAGTTTCCTCAATCAAAACTTCCCCTTTCTCTATCTATTACCACCGTACCTCCATTGTTCTTTCTCTACCTCCATTGCAATGCGTATGAATTCTGAATGGTGAGTATGCTCGAAACGAATGAGTTTGGATCTTCTACGGAGATTGTGCATAAATTCGGGATGATCCGTGCATACAACCGCCCAATCATATGTGAGTATTCCGTGAGGAAAGATTCGCTCTAAGAGAGACATGCACTTGTCCTGCAATTGTGTGCAGTTAGCCTGAATTGCCCATCGTAGAAATGAAGTCACAGTTTCCTCGCTTGCCATGTCCCACATCTTTGACGCACAGTGCAGCTTCAACCTTTCGACTTGGTACATGTCGGCGACCGAGAGTAAATAAGGCCAGGCATTGCGATTCACAATGATCGACACGTCCATTCAGAGGGGGTGTGTACACAAGTTCGTTGGTTAACGCCCGGTGCCAGTCGTTAACTGCAATTCTCAATGACCTCCATTGCAATGCGTATGAATTCCGAATGGTGAGTATGCTCGAATCAATTTGGAATAGATTAAACCAAATCGGCATAATAAGATGACATCTTGTAGCAACTCATCACCACAAAGTTCACACCACCAGTCCACCAACAAGTAGCAAACATCATACGATGATCTGGTAGCCAACACCAAAACACAATCATGATACAAGTTTCACAATAATCATCACTACTCATTCATAATCATAACTCCATCTCATGTTTGGCCTCCTGCAGCTGTTCCTTCACCTTCTGCACCTCCTACCATGAATTTTGTGGCCTTGCGGGACTCTCTTGCATTTCTTAATATCCTTTCAGAAGATCTGGATGTCTCATCTCAGGGTGAGGACTCTATAGGATCTCGAAAGATATCGAAAACATCATAGATCAATTAGCAGAAAAAGAGAAAGAGCTTCAGTACACACCTAAGTACAAGACAACTGAGGGTGAAGATCATTCTTCTTACCATATACATTGGAATAAAAGCGTCAATGAATGGGTAGGATATTGAGTTTGTTTGGTCAGTCTTTTCTTTTAAATTTTCAAGAAGTTCGTTGTCTGTTGGACTGAAACGGGTACTAATAGGCAAGGGTACCCGTTTCAGTCCAACTGACAATGAACTTCTTGAACATTTAAAAGAAAAGACGGACCAAACAAACTCAATGTCCTACCCATTTATTGACGCTTTTATTCCAATGTCTATGGTAAGAAGAATAATCTCCGCCCTTAGTTTTCTTGTTCTTAGGTTTGTACTGAAGCTATTTCTCTTTTTCAGCTAGTTGTTCTAACATGTTTTGGATCTCTTTGGAGATCCTAATAGAGTTCTCCCCCGAGATGAGGCCTCCAGATCTTCTAAAATAACATTAAGATGTTCTTGTAGAACTAAACTAATCCTTGGAGAAAACTCATCTTGATCTGAAAAATAAACTCATCTCAGTCTATAAAAAAACCTGAATCCCTTGAACCCAATTGTATGAGTACAGTAAAACAACCACCACACGCCACAAAACCTGGTTGTTTGCTACCTACATAAACTCAGCAAGGGCATGGTTGTCCTAAATGAACCTATCGATCCATCGAACGATGCAAATTGGAAACTAACTGAATCTAACACCTATGAATTGTGCAAACGCTAACAATCGTGGCAGAATCCAAATGTCCCTGCAACGGTCTGCAGCTCCGAAATAGTATCTTCAATCTACCAATTCATAAAACGATAGACCTATCAATCCTATCAATTGTGCACCTCGACAAAAATCCATAAAACGAGTGGCTTGAAGCACATCTAGAAGCTATTAAAATACAAAACCTACTGTAAGACGATGCAAATTGAAAACTAACTGAATCTAACATGAATTGTCTATAGCCTATCAACTTCTAACACCTATCGAAGTGCAAATCTAAAGGTACGATAATGAAATCTAAATCTACCAAATTTGCTCATCAATCCTCCAGATCCCCAAATCTAGATATCCCCAACCCTAGTAAGATAGGGGAAAATATAGCGGCTCAAACCAGAGGACCAACCTCGTCTTGCTGTCTCATCCTCTTATTGCTGGGATGTGGCGGTGCAACCATCTTCCCCTCACCGCTAGGATCCGCCATTCCTACCACGAACTATTGCAGATCTGCGTAGCGGAAGTCAAAAGTCTTTGCGAAGTCTGAGTGAAGTGTCTCGCCAGCCATTTTATATGTAATTATAGACTCAACTGAAACTTACATGTGGGACCTGGTCACAGTAAAGAATTCGCATGAACTATTAGTAGAGTTTCCCATATACCTATCACAACCAACAAGTGGTGCAGTGGTAAACAGCACAACCTTGTTCCTTCAGGTCCCTGGTTCGAACCCATGCCATGGCATATTATTTTTGCAACATTTCGTGACCTATGCTTACACGTGGGACCCTGGAACTATTTATGACGACTTGGAACACTCTATTTTCGAAAAAATGCTTACATGTGGGACGCAACTGAATTTTATGACGACTTGGAACACTCTATTTTAAAATAATGCTTACATGTGGGACCAAAATTGGTTTATGACGCCGCTGACATGGCTAAAATGCTTACATGTGAGACCCTGGAAAATTTTATGACGACTTGGAACTCTCTATTTTCGAAAAAATGCTTACATGTGGGACCCTACTGAATTTTATGACGAGTTGGAACACTCTGTTTTTAAAATAATGCTTACATGTGGGACCGATGTTGGTTTATGATGTTTTTTCAGAGCTTATGGCGTCACAAAATAGCATGGAACAGGAAACGCCCGGCTACAGTACCAACTGTAATGACGAAAAAATTTTTTGTCACTAAATTTGCTCGGGAGTGAAATATTATGACGAGATCAGCCAGGAACGTCATAAATCAATGACGCTAAAATGTGGTTGCGTCACTAGTCAAGGATTTTCTTGTAGTGCACGTGGGAGAGGAAATCTATCAAACTCGGGATCATATGGTTTTTGATACAAATTAGTGTTACCAATATCAACACCAAGTTTGGTTTTTACCACATTAGCCAAATCTTCCTTAAATTTATTAAATTCCGCTCAATTAGGATTATTTGGCTGTGGTGGCTGAGGATTCTCCAAATTCATCTTATTTAGATAGGGAGCTATCTTATCTTGAGCCAGCCTGTAACTTTCAAACACATCGTCCGGAATAATGTTTTGGGAGGCCGATGTATTCATTGTCGTACTATAATGAGGTCCAACATTACTGATTGTATTAGAAAAAGTAGGGACCATCTGATTTGGCACGACAGAAATTGGCAAAGGTTGATCAGGCACCAAATCCATAGCACCGGTCTGACCGGTACCCTGCATCGGTTCGACCGGTGCGGCCATATTTGGCCTGTGCGGTTGAAACTAAGGGTACTGACCAGATGCTGGATTTGGTGTCAAACCATATGCATGATTACCATTATTTACAGGCAAAGGTGCTAAGCTAGGATAAGACCCTTGAGGATTAGCTTTAGGAGTACTACTATTAGTTTCATTATTATTGAAACCTAGACTCCTATCTTTTTCAAGATCCTCTAAACGTTCTAAACGAGCAATGTACGAAGTAAGTAATTCATCACTTTCCACTGTAGATTTCATAGGAGAAGTTTTAGGCGGGGTTTCTTACTTATAGTGGGAATCACCTCAACGTTGTTGTCGTTTAACCTGATCGCCGGCAGCTCGAACTCTTTCAATCTTGCCACCTTGCCGGATCGATCCTTCTTGACGCCAGCTAGGAATTGTACTTGCATGTACTCTTGTAGCGCCTTGAACTTCTGCTGCTCCTCCGGAGAGAGATCTTCCAGCGACGCGGTGACAATGTTGTTCATGTCGAGCTCGCACCGTGCACCCATCTGGCAGAGGTTAGATTGAACGGTTTTAGCAACCTGTTCTTTCTTCCCCAGCGGAGTCACCAAAAGTATGTTGACGCTTTTCTGGTCAACACACACGAGCGCTAGATCACGCGGAAAACGTCGAAATGCTGAACTCGCCGAGCTCCTGCCCGGACCGGTCTGACCGGTCAGGGGCACCGGTCTGACCGGAGGCTACAGACGCGCGGTGAAGACCTAAGATCGCCGCCTCGAGAGGGACCCCGTCGGAGGTGGCGCGCCTAGGGTTGCTCTAAGATCGGCAAGGCCACTCAGAACGTCCCTGATAGTTGTCGAGACAAGCAAGGAAAGCACGAGGTTGGAAAAGCTTGGGTTTGAGAGATAAAAGTTGTAAAAGTAATGATCGATTGGGTGATTCCCATCAAACGACCGTGGCCCTTTATATTTATAGGGTGGGGAGGTCTTGCCCCGCAAGGAATCCTTTTACAAGTCGAAATTCCTTAGGACTCCTCAATTCTACTCAGACTCGGGGTCCACCGGTCAGACCGGTCAGGCCCACCGGTCAGACCGATGTGGCCGTTGCCGGATCGGCTACAGGACGCCCGACCGGTCAGACCGTCCAGGGACACCGGTCTGATCAGTGGCGTCAGCCTGATCGGCTTTGTGCCAATTTTGGGTGCGAACACAGTGTTTCTTATCTTCTTCTTATTGTAGTTTGCTCCCAATGTACTCCTTCTGTCCTAAAATATAGCTATGTTTAGACTTTTTCAAAGTCAGACTTTTCAACTTAGAACGTAAATAGCAAAATAATCATAAAGACTCGTAACATAAATATGATTTTGGTAGATTTATCATGAAACCAACTATCAAAATATGTAATCTTTCCTATTTAAAATACATTATGTTGAAAGCTATTGTTGGTCAAAGTTGGGAGTAACAGTTATTGAGACAGTTTGAGTACATGGGTGCGTTGGAGGCTAATCTTTTGGAACTCAACAGTGTGAATATCTGCATTTAAAATGGGATTGGTTAGTTCATGATTTTTAAATGAATAATTAACAACCTAGAGTTGTTCAGATGATTACATGTAATGGTTCCACCGGTGTATTATTTATTTTATGTGTTTCATTATTTGCTTCATTTTTTTCTTAAACCATGTTACGGTTGATGTAAGGTATCACTAGTAAATTATTTTGATGGGTACTATATAAAATATTTTTTAATTCAATGAAAGTTCTGTAGTTCGCTTGTAAACTTTGAAAATTTTGTAGTTAATTTCAATGAAAGAATAGATAATTACTCGATCAGGAGCACAATATCAAGAATTTTGGTAAATCCAAAAATAATTTCGTACTCATAACATATGTTATGAAAAAATTAATATAATTGTAGCATGCAACAGGCCAAAAAATAAACAAATAATTTAGTAGTCATAACATATGCTATGCAAAATTAATCTACAGCACGTAGCAGACCAAACAATAAAAATAATTTAGTAGTTGCAACAAATGCTATAAAAAGTTATCTAATTGTACAAGGAAAATCAAACAAATTCAAAAACAATGTTTCACTGTGGACTGATCTCTAGTGTAACGAATGGGTCTCAAAGGTTCCATGCAGTGCAACCATAGAAGAATGCTTAAGTTAATTTTACCAACAACAGTAGGGGGGCCTAGTTTCGTTGATGAAAGTAGCAGCATGCCCTTGTTGATGGAAGCACTACAAAAAGAAGTTTCGTGAAAGACAACTTTCTTTTTATATATGCACGGGAAGAGTATATAATTTGTTGTATTAGGCAAACAACCCTTTAGGATAGATTATTTTTATGATTAAAATATGAATGAGAAATTCAAGAGAAGAAATATCTTATCAGCAGGTATCTATGCATGTAAATATCTAGTTTATTAGTTATATTGGCTAGACATCTTTTCGGATAGATTCTTTTATGATTTATAAATATGGGAAGAGGTAAAGTGCAGGAAACTAATTATGTTACATGTGACAACCATGAGAGGATAGTTGGACAATTTTTTATTTGAAGCAAATAGATATATTACGTTAGATGTGACCGGGAGATGGTTTAGATTTAACTTTTTTCTAGTGGCACATGTATATATAATTTATATAAAAATATATTAGGGTTGTTTTTATTAATTCTTCAAAATAGCATAGGTGGTTAATTTTTGAAACAAAATACATCCAACGGTTATTAAAATCAATGATAATTTTTTAGTGCATCCTAGGATTCCTAAGTGGCTTCATGTGGAGACTTCTTTTTTTAGAGCGTCCACCTAGGATTTCTAGGTGGTTTCACATGGTCAAAAGGAACCTCCAATTATTAATAGTTAGATTTTATGAGAGTCTCTCATCCTGCACACGTGGACAAG
The DNA here is from genome assembly GCA_036936925.1 of Cenchrus fungigraminus. Classification (NCBI taxonomy): domain Eukaryota; kingdom Viridiplantae; phylum Streptophyta; class Magnoliopsida; order Poales; family Poaceae; genus Cenchrus; species Cenchrus fungigraminus. The sequence continues at coordinate 124,607,934 of CM072774.1, read as the reverse complement.
AAGTGTCATGCAATGGTGTACATTGCAGAATCTTGCAGTCACAGTGTTGGACAACAGATTAGGATTAGTATTCCAAAAATATGAGGGTCCGTCTGGTCGATGTAAAATATTACAATAACCACCCTTTCTCCCGCCTATAATTATTAGTGATAAAAATATTGGGTGGTCCAATTATGCACCAAATTCTCTCCTCGTATTCAAACAATTATTAAGCTGGTTCTTCTTTAAACTCATATTTATTCTCTTGAACTATATATATTTTATTTCACTTGAACAAACTTTTTACTCACCTGGATAACTTGACATGGTATCCTAGATTAATAGTTAATCATTAATGCCTCTTATATACGGTGTTAAAGGATCATTGTGATAAGGAAGCGTTATTAATAGAAATCCGTGTGTTCAGTATTATGAGGTAGGAGCAAAAGCAAAGCTGGAGAAGTATTTATATGGATCCCATAATAATGCTAGTCTCATCTCACACTATATATGATACTTGTTGGGGAATTGGGTAAAAACCTTTCACCCTTGAAACTTCGGAGAAACCAAGGCTTTGGCGAATTCGTGAAAATGTTCGTAAATAAGTCAAGGAGAAAAGTTACCTTTCATTATTTTTATATGATTCACTAACCCCCTAAGCTTGTGCGAAACGATTGCCGAATGACCACTGGGTCGCGGATCTGTCTCTTGTTTCAGGACAGCAGAAACTTAGCAGATTCAGGAAACTATGGCGACGGAAACTTCGGAGATATTTGCAGGATCAAAGAACTCTACGTCGGCTATGACTTCGGAAACTCAATTCGGGGATATTGATGGTAGATGACTTTCGCGAAAGGAGATTCGAAGGTTGAGGGAGGACTCAGTCAAAGGCGGGGCTTCAAAAGTCCGGGTTTGAAGTGTGAACGGGTGGCTGGCTTGTAAATATCTGAAATTAGTTCCGCAAATCACGGGATGTAAAAGACATTCATGTACATGTTCACATCTGGAATATTCCCTAGATTCGAGGGTAATATCGGAATGTAAAAGTCCCTTCGCCTCCCTATAAAAGGGGACACGAGGGCACGTGTAAAGGGGTTCACAACTTTTGAGGCGAGGACAGACTTTCGGGAATTCCTTGTCCCCGTGCTTTTGCATACTTTCGTGTGTTTTATTCTGGAATCTAGTTACAATTGTGTTCGGGGACCCTATCCGATTTTCGGACCCTCCAACATTGGCGCCCACCGTGGTCTCAGCCGAAAAACAACTCACGATGCCTCCACAGAAGAAGTCCAAGAAGAACACACCCACTGAAGCTAACCAGGAAGATCATCACGCCGAAGAAGACAATGGAAACTCTCTCACTGCAGAACCTTCGCAGATCTCAGACCAAGAAAGGAGGGCAAAACTCGAAGCTCTCCAGAAGGCACAAGCTGAGAAAACAGCGCACACTTTGGAACCATTTACTGAAGAAGAAGCTGATGAGGAAGTTGACCAGGCTGTCGACAGAGAACTAGAAATAGTGCACCAAAAAGTACTGATGCTCCAGAAGGAGAAAGAAAGATTCGCGAATCAGCTGGAAGCAAAAAGCAAAAAGAAGTGCTTCGGAGAAACTGGAGAAACTCAACCAGGCAAAAGAACAAATAGAAAAAATGCAAAGAGAAATTGATGAAATGAAAGAGCAAGAAAACAGCTCACTATGGCGCGATTCGCCACACCAGAACTCAGGCCAGCACCAAAGAACGCCAAGAGAAAACTTCTTCACAGGCAATGGAATCTCGCCATTCGCAGATCCAGAGTCGCCACTTTCACTAGGGCTGCAAACAGCACCATGGCCACCGAAATACAAACCAGTTTCTCTCCCAAAGTACAATGGACATGGGCATTCTAGGCAATTCATCATGAGCTATGAAGCAGCTGTAAATTCGGTAGGAGGAGATGATGTTCCATTGGCCAAATCTTTCATTATTGCTTGTGAAGGTCCAGTCATCAATTGGTATTCCTTGTTGCCTCCACATTCAATCTGCAGCTGGATTGATCTCAAGATGAAATTCATTCAAGCATTTCAAGTGTTTCATGAAACTTCTGCAAAACCATCAGACCTCTTCAATTGCAAGCAAAGAGACAGGGAGCCACTGCAGAGCTTCGTGAGAAGATTCATGCAACAAAAGTTCCAAATTCCGGGAACAGATGACAAAACAACAATCCAAGCACTTATAAAGGTCTGACTCCAGGACCAACAGCTTCGCACTTAACCAGAAAAGAACCACAGAGCATCGAGGAACTTTTCGACGAACTAGAACAATACATCAAGTCTGATGAAGATCATCGAAAAAGAGTCGCCGAGCGAAATCAAGCAAGGCAAGGCAAGGCAATAGAGGAACAACATGGAGGCCTCAGTTTCAAACTCCACGAAACATCAACAATGTGGAAAATCCTCAGTTCAACCAGGACAACAGACCAAGCACAAGAGGAGGCTTCTCATCAAGAGGAAGGGGAAGAGGAAGAGGACTTCCGAAAATCCAAAATCATGACGCAAGAGATCCATACTTCTACTGCAGATATCATGGGAGAGGTCACAGCACCGAAGCTTGCCCAGAAACTAGAAAGAACATAGCAAGAATCCAGCAAGAGAAAACCATGATGAACATTGCCTCCACAATGCCAAATCAGTTCCGTCAAAACTTCTGGCAACCGCAGCTCATGGGTCCTCAGCCAACGCCATTTCCTATTCAGCAATTCCAACAATCACAATCATCATGGCAGCCTTCGCAACAGTTTTTCCCTCAATCTCAGGCAATACAAACCATCCAGCAACCACAACCAATTCGTGAAATGCTGCCGCCACCACCAGATAATTCAGCGAACCCAGAATCAAGTTCAAGAGGCCACAATCCGAAAGCACTGCCTTCTTTCGGAACCATCATGCCCATCACTGGAGGCTCAACCATGGAGTTCGAAACCAAAAGGCAGAGAAACAACTACTTCAGATCTGTGAACACAGTCATCAATGACGGTCCAGCAGCACCTCCAGAATGGGCCAAAGTGCCCATAACATTCACCGAACAAGACTTTAAACTGAAGTCCACTGACCACAATGATGCCATGGTCATCGAAGTGAACATCGTTGGATGGGTCATCGGAAAAAATTTGGTGGACAATGGAAGTTCAGCTGATATTCTATTCATGAAAACCTTCGAGAAAATGAGTTTGAGCCCACACATGCTACAGCCACCAGAATACCCACTGCTGGGCTTCGGAGGAAAGCCAATCAAACCAGCAAGAAAGATAGCTCTGCCAGTATCCTTCAGAGATCTTGACAATGCCAGAACCGAAACTCTCATTTTTGACGTGGCTGACATGTATCATCCGTACCTCGCGATTTTCGGCAGAGGATTCATTAATAAGTTCGATGCTGTGATAAGGCAACAGTTCCTATGCATGAAAATCCTGGCACCAAAAGGAGTCATCACCATGTTCGGTGATCAGCAAGAGGCCCGAAATATAGAAAAGGGCCACACACCAGGTCAAACCAATGTGTATCACCTAAACTCCACCAAAGAAAAGAAAGAGCCATATGTTGAAGCCAAGAGAGATAAAGAAAAAGTTGAGATAGCTGCTGATGGCGAAACGAAGAAAGTATATCTAGATGACATGCCAGATAGAGCAGTAGTGATAGGGGCTCATCTCAGTCCCGAAGAAGAGAAAGAGCTTGTCGAGTTCCTAAACAAGAACAAAGATGTTTTCGCCTGGTCAGCAAAATATTTGCAAGGTGTTGACCGAGACATTATCGAACATGCCTTGGACACAGATGAGAAAATAACTTCGAAGAAACAGAAACTCAGGAAAATGTCCGAAGAAAAGGCCAAAGCAGTAGAGGCTGAAGTGCAGAGGCTTCAGGATGCCAAAGTGATTAGGGAAGTCATGTATCTTGTTTGGCTGGCTAACACTGTGCCAGTAAAGAAGAAGAATGGGAAGTGGAGAATGTGTGTGGACTTCACAGATTTGAATAAAGCTTGCAAGAAAGATGACTTCCCCTTAGAAAGGGTGGATAAGGTCGTTGATGACGCTGCAAATAGCGAAACGCTATCACTCTTGGACATGTTCTTAGGATATCATCAAATAAGGGTGCGAAGAGAAGACGAGGAGAAAACAAGTTTCATCACTCCCTTCGGAACTTATTGCTTTGTCAGAATGCCAGAAGGTCTAAAGAATGCAGGGTGCACCTTTTCAAGGATGATAGCAATAGTGCTTCACCCACAGCTTCGGAGAAATATTCTAGCATATGTCGATGACATAGTCGTCAAAAGTATTCAAAGAAGAGACCACATCAGTGACTTAGCGGAAACCTTCGCGAACCTTAGAGCAGCAAATCTTAAGCTAAATCCTGAGAAGTGCGTCTTCGGCATTCACAAGGGAAAAGTCTTGGGGTGCTTGGTTTTGACAAAGGGTATTGAGGCAAATCCTGACAAAATCAAGGCTCTAGTCGAGATGCAAGATCCTGTTTCGGTGAAAGACGTACAAAAGCTGACAGGGAGAGTGGCCGCCCTTAACAGATTCATCCCCAGAGCTGCAGAGAGAAGCTTGCCTTTCTTCCATGTCCTCCGAAGTTCCAAGAACTTTCAGTGGTCTGAATCTCAGAAACAAGCCTTCCAAGAACTTAAAGATTACTTGTCGAACATGACTAAGCTATGCCCTCCAGAGCCAAAATCGCCACTCCTGCTGTACTTGTCTGCTTCTAATTCAGCCGTGAGTGCTGTATTAGTGCAAGAGAAAGAGGAAGAAGGAAAATTGAAACAAATTCCAGTATACTTTGCTTCGGAAGCTCTTTCGGGATCCAAACTCTTTTACTCTGAACTAGAGAAGATATCATATGCAGTCGTTATGGCAGCAAGAAAATTAAGGCACTACTTCGAGGGTCACAGAATAAGAGTTATCACGAATCAACCGTTGAATGATTTGTTCACGAATAAAGAGGCATCAACTCGAATTATCAAGTGGGCTGCTGAACTATCATAATACACCGTTGACTTCGAAAGAAGAAGTGCAATCAAATCGCAAGTCTTGGCAGATTTCGTCGTGGACTGGACATCGCCAACTCATAATCCTGGTGAACATATAGTCACACCATGGGTGGTGCACTATGATAGGGCTTGGTGTGATAGAGGGGTTGGAATATCAGCAATTGTAACATCTCCAGCAGGAGTCGTGATAAGATATGCTGCTCGGCTTGATTTCGCGGATGATGTGCATTCTACGAACAACACAACTGAATATGAGGCTTTGCTTCTATCTTTGAGAAAGATGAAAGCTTTGGGTCAGCAAACCTTTATCATCAAGACAGATTCCAAAGTCATACAAGAACACATTGAGAAAGAGAGCGAAGCAAGAAATCCTGTCCTGGTGAGATACCTTGAGAAAGTCAGGGAAATGGAGAAGCACTTCAAGGGCTATTCAGTCCATCATATACCAAGAAATGACAATAACGAAGCAGACAAATTAGCGAAAGCAGCAGCTCAGAACCAAGCAATGCCTCCAGACGTGTTCTTCGAAATCATCAAAGAACCATCCATCAAAGATCCAAAGCCAAAAATTGTGAACAGTATAGAAACTCACGATTGGAGAGCCGAAATCATGGCATACTTGAGGGGCCACTATGAACCACAAGATGAGTTAGAGAAAAAAAAGGCTAAGACAAAGAGCAAGAGGATACACTGTAGTGAATGGGGAACTTTACAAGTTCGGAGTCACTGAACCGTGGCTAAGATGCATAAATCCCGAAAAGGGCGTAGAACTTCTCAAAGAAATTCATAGTGGCTTTTGTGGAGCGCACATAGGCACAAGAGCACTAGCAGGAAAGGCAATAAAGCAAGGATTCTTTTGGCCTTCCATAAACCTTGATGCAAAGAGTCTGGTTCAGGAATGCGAAGCCTGCCAGAAAACAGCGAATCAACAGAACTTACCATCTATGCCAGTTCACCTAATTCCACCATCATGGCCTCTGCAAAGGTGGGGAATGGATTTGGTTGGCCCATTGCCGACAACTCAAGGGAATTGCAAGTTCGCAGCAGTTGCAGTCGACTATTTCACTAAATGGGTGGAAGCGAAGGCATTGGCGAATATCACCGCATCAACTGTTCAGAAATTCTTCTGGCAGAACATAATCTGCAGATTTGGAGTCCCAAGGGAGTTAACAGTAGACAATGGAAAACAGTTTGACTGTTATTCCTTCAAAGAATATTGCAAGACGCTGGGCACTCACGTGAAATATTCCTCAGTTTATCACCCGCAATCCAATGGGGCTGTAGAAAGGGCGAATGGGATGATCTTTTCGGGAATCAAGAAATGCTTGTATGACCAGAAGAAAGGCAAGTGGATTGATGAATTGCCGAAAGTAATCTGGTCTCACAACACAACAGTGTCAAGGACAACAGGTTTCACACCATTTCGCTTGCTATTCGGCACTGAAGCAATGACACCGGAAGAAATCAAGAATGAAAGTTTAAGAGTTCAGAAAGCAAAAGAAATCGAAGAAGTCGACATGAAGATAGAGAAAAACATGATTGAGCTCACAATCCTCGAAGCTTCGGATAACATTGAAAAGTACCAAAGGGAAACCAAGGCATGGAAGGATAAGAAAATAGTCAGGAAAGACATCAAGAATGGTGATTTAGTGCTAAAAAGGAAGAAAAATTGGGAAAATCCCGGGAAACTTCAGGAATCTTGGGAAGGACCCTACATAGCAAAAGAAACTAGCATGCCAGGAGCTTTTCGTTTAACAAACCAAGCCGGCGAAGAATTGCCACATTCGTGGAATGCAGACAACCTAAAAAGGTACTACCCTTAAGAATCATGGAAAGTAGTTAGATTTAGTATTCAGTATTTCCTTTCGCAACTTTAGACTCCATAAAATTGTAAAAACGTGAACCACTGAGCTATAAGTGGTTTCAGGAACAAAAATATTTACTTCTCGCTTTTACCTTAGAATAAAAAGGACCGTACTCTTTTCCTTGCAAAGGGGGCCCTAAATCAAGGGGCAAGGTTTTTAACGAGGCGGATCCTATGTAAATACTCTTTGTGATATATATGAAAAGAGCATTCCCCCAAGTTTTGTGTCTTACAAAAATTCCATCATGTGAAAGAGAAATTCGTGAAAGGCTCCGTGATAGCCGAAAGATCCATCATGTGAAAGAGAAAGTTCGTGAAAGGCTCCGTGATAGCCGAAAATTCCATCATGTGAAAGAGAAATTCGTGAAAGGCTCCGTGATAGCTGAAAATCCTATTGTGTGAAAGAGAAAGTTCGTGAAAGGCTCCGTGATAGCCGAAAATTCCATCATGTGAAAGAGAAATTCGTGAAAGGCTCCGTGATAGCTGAAAATCCTATTGTGTGAAAGAAAAGTTCATGAAAGGCTCCTGGGTAGCCGAAATTCCATCGTGCAAAAAGTTCACAAAAAGGCTCCCTGATAGCCAAGATTACAAAAGTGAAAGAGAAGTTTTAAGAAAAGGCTCCTTAATAGCCGAAGGCTCCGTGAAAGCCTAAGATCCCACCTTAAAGGGACATCCTACCGAAAGGCTTGAGACAACAACAAGTTGTGGCCTAGATCCCATCTTAAAGGGACATCCTACCGAAAGGCCTGAGACAACAACAAGTTGTGGCCTAGATCCCACCTTAAAGGGACATCCTACCAAAGGGGCAGAAACAACAGAAGGTTGTGGCCTGGAAAGTCTAAACATCTCAGCTTCAGATTTTTGTGAGAAAACTTACGAAGTAGCAAATAATCTTTTCAGTTGTAAAAACGGATTGACATAGTAGTAAATATCCTCGAGCAAATCAATGAAGTTATGTCTATTCAGAAAAGATTTTTGGCCGAAAATATTATGAGCCAAGGGGCTCAATAACTGAAGGTTGAAGCAACTGAAGGTTGCGATATCAACCTAGGCAAGTTTGCCACATAGTCGCAAGTCCACAAAATTCATGAAACAAATTTTGTCGACTTACACTCTGATGAAATACAAATCGTTACGCAACGAAAGAAAACAAAAGTAACTAAAGTGAAACATCCATGAAATTTTGCATGAAAAATGGCAAGGTGGGAAGGGTGACGTTTTTCCTTAAAAAACGAAGTTTATTGCCCTAGTTTCATACAAAATTTCATAAAAGCACAGTTACACAGCTTCGAAGAGCTGAAAATTCAAAAAGGAAGTTTGATAACACGGCCCGGATTACAGCCCCTCTCTTCGGTAATATCACTAGCATAAGCAAAGCTACAGTCGCCAGATATGGGGCTAAGGGGCTCCATCTTCACGAAAGGACACGAACTTGAAGCTTCGCTGGTAAGAGCATAACCGTCACGTTGAAGAAAAAACCAACTCAATTGAAAGCCACGCATCGAGAAGTACTGACAACAGTAAGTCCAGAAGTTAGAAAACTTGCAGCCAGGATGGGATTCTTTGTACAAACGCCAAGCTTCGCCACTAACTATCTGGTCCTGGCGGTGAATTCGCAAAGGTACGTGTCCTGCATAGGCCCACCTTGCAGGACCTGCGCAGGTTAAAATTTACAAGACAGATGTTCAGAAGGGGTCGCAGCCCACAAATGTACAAGTTTATAACTTTCAAACTTCAAAAGTAAAAGTTCGGACAAGTGTTGCCTCATCCAATAATGTCAACCTTCGGAGAACTAGTTTGACGATCAGAGCTTTCTTCTTCTCCGCCATCTTGATCGCCGCTGATGCTGCTGTCGCCACTACCCTCGCTTCCTGAACCTCCCTCCCCGTCATCAGTATCATCATTCCCATCAGATTCAGAAGTCGATTCTCGAGTCTCCTCAGCCTTGGCGCGCGTTTCCTTCTGAATCATCTGAAAAAGGAACAAATGAATTTGTTAAGTATCAAGACAAAGACGTCTATAAGGCGCTAGAACTTCAATAAAGTATAGCAATGTAACCTCCTCAAGCTTGTCGCGGGCAATCTTCTTCACGAATTCTTTCCCGCTTGCAATCCAAAATTCCTTCGCAAATTTAACCTTTAGAGCTCAGACATCCTCATTAGCCCGGATAGCTGAAGTACCCGCAGCATCTGGAAATCGCGAGAGTGCTCCACGAAACTTCGGAAGGTCAACACAGTCAAAGTCGTAGAGAAGCTTGAGAAGGCTTTCAACTGAAAAAAGAGCAGCGAAATCACTAGCTCCTGAGATAATGTTTGGAAGAGCCTGGAACTCTTTCAGCATCCAATCCATCAAATCTGAAATATCTTCACTCTCAGGAAGAGGGCTTGGACGGGTGCCAAATTGCTTCAGAGCTTCCTTGTACTCCTCAAACAAAAGTTTCAAACTTTGTTTAACTTCTTCAATGTCTTGGCTCACAGTCTCGTTTCGCTCAGACAAAGTCTTCTTGAGATCTAGAATAGTTTGTTCCTTTGTGCTGAGAGTCTTTGCGAGCTCAGTGTTTTTTGTCGAAAGTTCACTGTTAGCACTACGAAGCTCGTCCATAGTTTTTGTGCTCTTGTCAGCATCCTTGCGAAGATTGTCAATCATCTTTAGATCATCTTCGCGAGTCTTGTTAAGTTTTTCAAGATCTTTCTGTGAATCGCGAAGAGCAGCTTCAGCAAGTCCCTTCTCGTCTTGACATTTTTTCAAGGAGTTTGCCAGTTCAGCGATTCGCTGCTCTAGTTCGAGATTTGAAGCCTGAGCCTTGTTTAAATCACGCTTCAACTTTCGAGACTCATCAGTAAGCTTTCCGACAAGTTCCTCCTTTTCGAGGAGCCGTTCAGAGACAACTTTACCAACAATAGATGTCTTCAAGTCATAGATATGGCTGAACCTCGAAAGGTCAGATGACGAATGTTTTCGCACATTTTCTTCGAAACCTGCGAAAACCAGAGAGAGCCAGCAACAAAATCAGTAAGGAAAGTAAGAAGATCAACAGAAAATAAGGATGAAAACAGCAAACAAACCTTTTGCATTAAATGACTTCGAGGGAACTTGGATGGCAGGATCAGAAATCGTCAAAGATTTCTGGAGCAAGGAAGAAGTTTGCTTTTCAGTAGCAGAAATTGTTTTGCCAGCCAACCGAAGTTTCTTCTTCGGAGCATCTCCTCCTGTTTCACCCATAGGTTTAGGGGATTTCCATAGCAAAGAAAATTTAGGACTACCACCATCCGCACCAACCACCTCACCGCTAACACTTAACAGTTCACCTCTAAAAGACGTACCAAAGCTCTCATTGTAAGTTGTGACCGAGGGGGTGGGATCTTGATCATCGGGAATTTCTTCATGATTTCCAACCAGAGAAGGGTCTTCAACCAAGTCACCGCTTTTGCTCACTGTGCGCTCCAAGTCTTCGACAAACTTTGGAGAAGCCTCATCTTTAGTAGCAGGAGCTTGGGAAGAACCAGCCTCAGCCTCAGCGGGAACCGTAGAATCACCGGAGTTCCCCGAGCTTCGGGGACAATGTCTGAAAAAGTTTCAACATCAACAAACTCATTCTCAGAACCTGGAGTATAGGCATGACGAACTCCGAATCATAATTCACAACTCAAGCAAGAAAAGAAACCTGTTTGGCGAGGTTCGTCAATCATCTCGTCATCAGAAAAAGCCGAAGGGACACGCTGGACAATAGTAGCAACAACCTTCTTCACAGCCTTCTTGGATTTTTTCCTGCCCAACTTCGCAAGACTAGAAGCCGCTTGTATCTCAGTGTCAGAAATATCTTCGGAAGCTTTCCTTTTCCTTTTGCTGGATTCCAAGGATTTAGTCTTTGCCGGGCAAACAGCAGGAGAAGAAGTGTCGCCAGCATTGCTTTTAGCCTTGTCTTTCTTTGAAGCCCTCCTTCTTCGGGCCTTGGGAGGAGCAGCCGAACAAACTGCCACGGCAACAGCCAGAATCTTCTTGTCTACACCTGGTAGGCGAGATCGCAGGGCGGTCTCGGCACCAAGTTCTGAGAAGACACGATTCACCCTCCTCTTATGCTTCACGATGCTCTTGATGGCTTTATACTCATTCAGAGTAGATTCACCAACCATTTCATTAACCTTCTCTTCAACTTCAAGAATGAAATCTTCAAGGCTCTGACCATCCTTAAGTCGTAAATTGAATCGTGGAAACGGCACCTTCTGAGAAGCCCAATCCACCTCAAGAAATTTAATTTCTGAAGGCTTCCAGCCGTCCGATAAAGGCCAAACTTGAGCTGCAACAAATTCTTCAATTGCATCACGGCCACCAAGAATGGTGCTGGCCAGGAAGAAAGCATTCTCATAGTTCTTGAAACCAAGGGCCCGACTGTTATACATAGCAGTATTAACAGCGGTCACCGGTGTCATCTGTGAATAGAAAGGATAGGCTGGTCCAGTGTAGCCAGAAACCTTAGACATATCGACCTTCACATAAAACCAGAACGATCGCCAGTCTTCGGGCAAGTTAGTCTTACTACAAGGTGCAAGCTGGATGCGGGTGAGGCCTTGATGCGTATTCTTCCTTCGGGTATTGAATGTGCAGCATGCATAATGAGCTTCATAGTATTTACCGTCGTCAAGCTTAAGAATATCCTTCTCAGTCACAAGCTCGAATAAACGTGCGAATATGTCAGCACCAGCAGTACACCTGAAAGTCTTCATGATCCAGAAAAACTTCGAAAGTTCCAAGAAAGAATTCAGTGTCAATTGGTGCATCTTCACAGAAAACTTCTCAAGCATAGAAGGTAGCTGAGGGTCGCAAGGAAATCTAAGTCCACAGGTGAAAAAATCCCTGAAAACAACGACTTCATCGGCTTCAGGGATAGGGATCTCTTCACCAGAAGGAGGGCGTCCGTCACCGACAGGGAAAAATCCGGCTTCCTCATACTCTTTAATAATTTCGGCCGTAACCTTCGATTTGCCGAAAACATAGGCTGGTGAGTAAGATGTAATCTTGGCAGCAACGAGATCATTCAGGTCAGCTTCAACGTTAGAAAGATCTTCACCGCCATCAGATTTGCTTCCAGATTTTATTTCTCCATCTTCGTGACTACTGGAATCGCGAACGGGTTCAGCAGCCGGGTCATTTGTACTGGGGGGAGCATTTTCTTCCATCGATGGAACACCAGCGGCAGCTAACTCCTCGGAAGTCATTAGTCTAGCAGTACTTTTGGTACGAGCCACCTTTTCGAAGAAAAATAAATATAAAGCATATGTCAGAATACGAAAAACGAAAGATCTACGAAGTAATTGGATTGTTGCTCGAAAAACATAAGAAAGGCGAATAGAATACCTTTGAAGATTGAGAAAGTCGCCGAACTTCGGGCGTCTTAAGACGAAAAGCCTTGCTTTGCGAATGCTTCAAAAAGCGCGGAGAAAGTGGTGAAGCGGTGAAATAAAATTACTGCGCCGTACCTCTATTTATAGGGGAAGGGGGGGTAGTTTCAAGAAGACGTCTCGAGATGGCCGTTGCGCGTTTCAGGGGGGACGCGTGTACACTCCGACATTCCGAGGGTGACGTTTTTTACCGAAATTCTGAGAATTGTTCGTGGAAACGGATCGTCGGAGTCAACCCGCTTCCCCGAAGGGCTAGTGTTGGGGAATTGGGTAAAAACCTTTCACCCTCGAAACTTTAGAGAAACCAAGGCTTTGGCGAATTCATGAAAATGTTCGTAAATAAGTCAAGGAGAAAAGTTACCTTTCATTATTTTTATATGATTCACTAACCCCATAAGCTTGTGCGAAACGATCGTCGAATGACCACTGGGTCGCGAGTCTGTCTCTTGTTTCAGGACAGCGGAAACTTAGCAGATTCAGGAAACTATGGCGACGGAAACTTCGGAGATATTTGCAGGATCAAAGAACTCTACATCGGCTATGACTTCGGAAACTCAATTCGGGGATATTGATGGTAGATGACTTTCGCGAAAGGAGATTCGAAGGTTGAGGGAGGACTCAGTTAAAGGCGGGGCTTCAAAAGTCCGGGTTTGAAGTGTGAACGGGTGGCTGGTTTGTAAATATGTGAAATTAGCTCCGCAAATCACGGGATGTAAAAGACATTCATGTACATGTTCACATCTGGAATATTCCCTAGATTCGAGGGTAATATCGGAATGTAAAAGTCCCTTCGCCTCCCTATAAAAGGGGACTCGAGGGCACGTGTAAAGGGGTTCACAACTTTTGAGGTGAGGACAGACTTTCGGGAACTCCTTGTCCCCGTGCTTTTGCATACTTTCGTGTGTTTTGTTCTGGAATCTAGTTACACTTGTGTTCGGGGACCCTATCCAATTTTCGGACCCTCCAACAATACTGCACTGCAAGTAACCAAGCAACTGAGCATAACAATAAAAAGCTCCTACCACAGTACTCAACGGCCACTAGCACTGATTAAAACAAAAGGTCAATCATACTGGCACAATATGCAGTATGACTGACCACCTATATAAAGCTTCCTTCTTCACTTGCACAGCTCAACGAGAAGTGCCACCACTCACTACGTAGTAGAGTAGGCAATACAAAGGATTAATCAAGAGTATCAGAGAAAAAAGCTAGGTGCCGTTGTGTGTTGGGAATAGGAGGTAAAAGGGAAGTGGACATCAGTTGTGAGTGGATTCCTTGAGGCAGATAAAATTTTCTACAACACTAAGTGTACCTGCCACCGAGGCAAAGAATGTTGCAACGTGTTGTGATACACATCCGATTTGAGTCCATGAATCTAACTGCCGAAGCAGCGACAGTTCCATTGGTAGGATATGATCATGCGGTAATGCAATAATGATTCACATCTGCATAATCCTAGGTAAAAACTGTTGCTTAGTCAAAGTTCAAGAAGGCACTAGGCAAGATCTAGGCGGTGACCCTCCTCCTGGAGCCTTGGCGCGCCTAGGCATGCCAAGGCGCTCCCTAGGCAGTCTGCGGAGGAGAGAAGAACGGAGGAGGGTGGCGCGGTGGTGAGGTCGACAGACGGCGGGAACAGATCAGGCCGGGAGGCGCAGGGCTTGCCTGACCGGTGATAGGAGCAGACCACAGAGGCGCTGGGCGAGGTCAACCGGTGGCGGGAGCAGATCGATGAGGCACGAGGCGAGCTCGATCGGCGGCGGCGACGATAGCAGAGTCCTCTTCGGCTCCTCCTGAATTCCCTACTAAGCAACTATGATTGATTGAGATGGAATTCTTGGCTTTCCAAAAATCTAAGTTTATTGGGAAGAAATTCATAAAATGATCAGTTAAATAAAAGAGAATTTTCGGACCGAGTAGAAAAAAATGTTCCAAAATATAGCGGAATTGTTCCAATACCAACCAAATAAAAGTTGGGTGCTAGAGAAGAATCAAATGTTTTGGTTAAATTTGTGGTTGTAGTATTTGGTAACAGTTTGGAATTCGGCCAGCCTAGGATCACAGTGTAATGCAGCAACCTGCGAATTAAATGCAGAATCCTATCTGAACCTCACCAATTCACCATACCCTTGAAGATAAACATGACAAGATTCTTCACATTTATGATTGTGTACGAGGAAACAAAATGCTTCACAACGGGTTTTCAGGTGAGGTCTATTTGCACATTCTTGTTTTTGTGTTCTTGTTCTGTGTACAGTTTAAAGGCCCATTTGGCCATTTTCAGGTGCCTATTGTTAATCTGGTGATAGCAAAATCCTAGCATTAAGCACTCAGTCAAATATAATGTACTTTCAAGTCATTCAAAACATTTTACATTTTTATTGCTCCATCAAGTCGGAATTAATTGATTGAACAGTGATCACATGCAACTTTTTATCATATCATACCACCTGGTGTGGTATTTTTTCCTTCTATTAGCTTTTTTTTTTGTGAAGATCAAAAGGAAGTAAGAGCTGGCTTAAAGATAAAGACATAGCCAACGAAATTAATGAATAGATTTTTTTTGGAGTTCGAAAGAAGGGGCAAATTATTCCAAATTTGTCCAAACTTTTTGTATAGTGTGCATGTAACTTGTCATTTCTCGTTGATGCTCGATATTGCAATGTAACTAATGTTCAGTAGTCCATGTAGCTAGAGCAAGCTTGATGAATCGCCCTAGTATGTAGTACCGGCATGCACTAGGATATATATAACGGTGGAGTAGATGAGAAAAAAAACATCCGTGCGAGATACACAATAACTTTGGCAAGTGTATTAATGCATATCAACGAATTAAAATGCACATGCAACTATTGAATATACTTGTACTATCAGTCAAAAAGAAAAAAATTATGGCCGCCTATATATATACCTAGTGCTACCGGGCTCCAGAGATAATTCAACAAAAATACAAAGCACCTGCACACCCCAGCAGAGTGTAGACTGGAGGAAGAGAAGACAAGGAGGATTAGAGGTGTTGGAATAGGAGGTAAAAGGGAAACACAGATTAGAGACAGGCGCTGCTTGTCCATAAATAATATCCGCCGCTATTATCTGAATTGACCTAAGAGCTAGTGGACGGGCACCATCTGTTTGGGTAATCACCAACACCTTGACCAGCCATGGTGGCCTCCACTCCGTCATGGTGGGCACATCAGAATGAGAGGCTAGTAATGTGACCTGATACTGATTTTGATCTCAGAAGGGTGCTCGATTTTAAGTTCTTTTCGTTTTGTCGTCCTTATATCACTGAATTTCATTAGCATTTCATTGCCATCACAAAAAATGAACGAAATTACAGCATATTTTCCACCTTCTGGTCCAACCGACCTTTGTAGAGGCTGACATCTTACTAACCGAATCCTTGAAGAAGGTGCAGTAGCAGTACAATTTACACTGCCTGGACCAAGAGGTGCAGTAGCAAATTTTCCATTCACTAAAATTTTGCTATATTTATGTGCTTGTTGAAAGCACACATTTTTTTTTTTGCGAATTGAAAGCACACATTTGCTTAGCATTTTACCACCAACACCTTCAAAAGATTTGGACAGACAAACAGAGCAAGACCCTGGCGCACTAATTTCGACATGGGACCGTGAAACAAGCTAAATCCCTACTTGTTAGTTGCTACATCGCGCAACAGATAGATAAGTCCAGTGGAAAGGGAATAGGGGGGATTACGGCCTCTGCCAAACTTTAGAAGACAGAAAAAAAGGGTAGACGAACTGGTGAAACACATTTTTACAAACACTGAACACAGGACTGACATGGATCGGCAACATATAAATTGCTAAGAAATGTTACATGTGAAAATGTGAAATATAAATAGCAAATGATTTTCACAACACCACGGGAAATTGCCTCTTTGCCGAGAGTTTGGGGTTTGCCGAGAGCCTTTCCTCGGGCACTCGGCAAACAAGGCATTTGCCGAGAGTCCTAAAAAAACTCTCGGCGAAGATATAACACTTGGCAAATAGGCATTTTGGGGAGTGCTTTTTTTTTTTGGCTGTCGGCAAATATTCCTTTTGCCAAGAGTATTTCTTTGGCCGCTGGCAAAGACAATATTTCGCCGAGTGTTTTTTTTTTGGGTGGGGGCAAAAGACTTTTTTTTTAGTGGCACTTGTAAATCAACCTCTTGGCAAAGACAATATGCCTTTTTTTTTGGTGGCAAAAAGGGACACTTGTGAATCAACCTCTAGTTATTTTTTTTCTATATCTTAAACTTTGTCTACTATCCATATAAAATATGTGCTACTCCATGTCAAATTCTAGTATGTTTTCGTATTTTATTTCCATATTTAACTAATTAATTACATTTTAAGAAATTTATTGTATCAAGTCAAATTTGAATAATAGAGGAAAAAGAGTGCAAAAATGAAATTCATGTTATTTAGCCACATTTGAGACCTTACCCATGAAATGAAAATAATTTTCAACATCTTGTTTAGTAAACACAATCATGAACATGCGTGTGAATGATTCTAAAATTCTGAAAAATTCAAATGAAGTCTGAGATTTGTCATTATCTCATGATATCACACATGGAGGCTGTGGTAAAAAATTGAGTGAGTTTCACACATCTTGTCACGTACAATGCTTACAAACTGAAACTTTTCCGAAGAAGTTTCATTGAGTTAGAAAGCATGTGGTTAGGTTTGTATACGAAATGACATTCGAATTGAGATTTGATTTCAACTTTTTCTATGAGCAATAGACAATATAGATTGATTCGTGCTAATTTTTGAAATTTGTTTCATACTTTTATTGTATTAATTTCAATTATTGAAAAAATAAGTTTGCAGAGTGCTCACTCGGCAATCTGATCCGGCCCACCACAGCCCACCATCAGCCCACGTAACATCCCGACCCACCACTCTTCCCCTTCTCCAGTATATAATAATGCCCGCCGCGCCCCCACTATGAACCCTAATCCGCCTCCCTCTCCTGTGTCTGACGCCGCCCCCCCCCCCCACTCTCTCCTCGCTCTCTCTCTACGGCGACGCCCCCTTTTTCTCTGTCGCCGCCCTTTGTCTCCCCTCCCTCTCCTCTCCTCTCCCTGCTCCGCCTCCTGCAGCCACCAGCCGTCCCCATCCCTCCCCTTGCGGCTCCTCTCCTCCCCCCTCCGCTCGCCCCTCACCAGAATACACTGACCGGTGAGGAGGGGCGGCGGGGCGAGGAACGGCACCATGGCCAGCAGCAGCTTAGATGCGGTTGCGGCAGCGACGGGGGAAGCTCTTCCTCATCAGATATGGCGGAGGGTGAAGCTCCTCCTCTCCTCATATCCGGTGACGGGTGGTCCAGGTGACGCTCCTCCTCCTCTCCTCAGATCCGGCAGTGGGTTTTTGGTGACACTCCTCTCTCTCTATCTCAGATCCAGCGATGGAGCAACGGCAGCGGCAGGCTCCGCTTTCTAGATCCGGCCGTGGGTGGTGGTGGTGGTTGGTTGTGGTGGTGCTGGCGGTGGCGGCGGCGGTGATGACCTGGTGGTGGCGGCCGCCGCCGCGGAGGCCAACGGCCGGTCGGTGGGCCCGCGGTGCACTGCCACCACCACTCTTTTAATGCATATAAAAAATAAAAATTTTAGATCTCGTACTGTGGTACAAAAAGTTTTTGCTGGCACTGATAAAAGAAAATGAGGGAAAAAAGTTTCCACTTGCACTTTGGGACACAACATGCATGTTTATATATAGATATATATAGTGTTACCCTTTCTGCAAAACAATAAGCACCATGAGGTTTTAGCATCCAGCTGCAAAGTGTATGTAGGTAGAGGAAGAGGATCGGATGAGAATTCAAAGAGATGAAAATTTGCAATTGTGTACATGTCTGGGAGTATGAGGCAAAAGGGAAATGCACATTAGATGCTTGAGGGTCTAATGGGTGAGTGCCACATGCGATCCATGTTTGGAGTTCAACTCTTTCTCCATCAGAGAACGAGTAAGTAGAATCCCGAACCAGGAATGTGCCGAGTGAGTATGTTGAACCTAGAAAACGCCAATTGAAGAAGCATGTGTAGCCTATGTATGTGCTGATGGTACCATAGTAACCCTGCTAATTCCGTAGTATGTGCTAGTACTAATATTTATACATGCTATAAGGTTAAGGTGTTGGGTCCATGTCTTTGAAATGTTCTTTTTGTGGTACAAAATGGTTTTTAGTTTCCGTCTGATCATCAACAACATAATTGCCTTGCACTTATTCCGATATAGCTTCAGGGAGATGGTGCTTTATGTTTCAAGGAGCATAGCTTGCTCCATGGCAAGATGTTGTGCCTGGACTAATCGATAGAAGGAGATAATGTTTTATATTGTGCCATGATGCTATTGTCGTGGTTGCTGTATTGGCACACTCGTCACATATGCGTTCTAACAGACCCTACAACAGTGGTATAGATGGAAGGTTTTAGGTCGCAAATCCTTCCCGGTCATGGGTGTGTTGGTTTCTGGAGCAAAGGCCCTTGGAGTTGAGTGTGTGTGGGTGCTAGGCTGTGTGCGTGGTGTGTGTTGAGTTGTGTTGGGTCATGTTTCTTGTATTTAGGGATCTTTCCTTTTTTCTTCTTCTTAATATAATGAAGCGTAGTTCTTCTGCGTCTTTCGAGAAAAAAAAAGAGGCATGCTATTGTAAATGCAATGCTCTTTGTTATAACCCATCTCAAATTATATTTCACAGATGCGGTTTGTTTCAGCAACAATTTCTCTTTAATTTGTCATGGATGCGTGCACATACATGTTCGATTTTTAGGAGCAAGCAAGCAATTCAATAATGGATCCGTCTTGTACTTACTACCGGTTGCATGATTTTAGGAGATACCTTTCCATGCAATATATTCACAATGTTGTGATGGGTGGCCATTGATTCTTACGTGCAAGACATATGATCATTTATGAATACGGAATGCGTAGTAGCAAAAGATCCCCTGCTAACAATTTCCACTGGAATGGGTATAGGGAAGACAATTCCGATCCACAGTTCCACACTGGTACTGGACAATATGCATGACTGTTTATAGCTTTATATAGTGACCCCCTTTCAGAGCGAATGAGGTCCACAAAGTTGCAGCATCCAACAAAGCCTAGAACTAGAACAAGATATAGGAGGCCATGAAGATCCAGGAAGGTGGCACCATGTGGTTGGGAATACGAGGCAAAAGGGAAATACACAACACTAGGGAGGAATAGAATTGGTGGACAGCTTATGTAAATGCAGGATGCAATGTATACAATTCAACTAATCTCCTTCATCGAAGTGGGGCAGGAGCTGTGTTTTTAGGAAAATGAAGGAGTGAGAACGAGGTTGAAGCCAAACAGCTCGAGATTATGAATAAAGGAACACACACCTAACAAAAGCATCCCTTTGTTGTCATATTGTCCCGCAGCTGTAGCCTGCACTACTCTTGCCCAACTTGCTAAGAAGATGGATCATCAGGAACCGACTTTGCGAAGCAAGCCATGAAGGATGACTATTCGAACTGCAATTTGGAAGGCTATTTTTTTTTGTTCTAAGCTGCATGTTTCTTTAGATGTGCAAGCATTATTGTAGCAATAGCTAAACGTTTTGTAATAACTGTGGTAAGATCATCCTCTTTTTGTGGATGTCTGAAGAAGGATTTTCTTTCATTATCTAAAATAAAGTTGTTACCTGTAGTTTTCGTGAGAGCAACAGTTGTCCCAGTCTCATGAAGCGGTAATCTCGCTATACTCCAATCCTAGACCCAAACCATGCAACCTCATTGGGCCACATCGCCGGCAATTACTGGCCGCTAGATGTTAGGATTCATCATATTGGATGGATGAATGCGTATTTTCTCATGGTGAGTTCGAGAGCCTTCTTCGTCTCAGCGTCAGGCTGCGCGAACCCACCCCTCCCCTTATTAACTATATATCCTCCACCTGCATGATTAGTATTGTGGAATAGTCAGTAGAAGGAAATGCCCACACATGTATAGGGTTAGAAGTGACTAGGATATAGCCCGTGCATTGCTACGGACATACAAAATTTAAACGAAACAATTACTATTCATAAAAAGTAAAATCTTGTAAAACAATATATGATGAATTAGCACTATACCATAGCAATTTACACTCTTCATAAGCTCGTTAGTGAGATTATACTAATATGTTTCATAATACCACTACAAGAAATCATTTATTCCGTGACGCTATCATTCTGTCGCGGATTACATAAAATTCGTCGCAAATCAGCATCCGCGACGATTTAAGTTTTCGTGGTGGAATGAGCGTCATTGATTAAATCTGCCGACGTTCCTTACTAAATGTCGCAGTTCGTGACGTATCTGGATCGTCACGGAGTAGCCCGAAGCCCATGCACCCCAACCCATAGCCCACTATCCATGACAAAATAAATCGTCGCGAATTGCTACAGACATGGCAGCTGTGGCATCCTACGTGGACGATGACGTGGCATCCTACGTGGATGATGACGTGGCATCCTATGTGGACGATGATGTGGCATCCTATGTGGACAATGACGTGGCACCCTACGTGGACGATGACGTGGCAAAAATTTTAAGCCCAGCAGATACAAATTCTGACCCACCACAGCCCATTTCAAAATTATATTCCAGCATAAAATTAGCAAAATTAGCCCATCTTCAGCCCAGTTATCAGAGGGTACATTTTTCCAACCCATTTACCAAAATTCAATGAACAGAACTTACATCATCAAATCAGATACAATCTCTGGGCAAAAAAAAACCTAGCAAACACAATCAGATATTGAAGCAGATAACACATGCTTTCAGATGTCTACCATTCCTAAAACACTACACCTTCCTCTTTGTTATTCTGCCACTCTTTTCTCTGATTCCTTGCAAGTTCGTATAAATCCTGAAATAAAAAAAGAACATGTCATGCTTGAACTGTAATTACATTTTAACAAAAATAATAAAAGTTAACTAAACAATATGTTCTAACATATAGGCCTAGCCTAGCATCTAACATTGGGTGGATCACAAATTCACATTTGTACATTTGTTAAATTCAAATTAGTAGAGACTTTGCACTAGAGGGAACAATCACAAGAAAATAAGCAGCAAACAGATCCAAGAGTGACAGATTTCCACAAAGGGCCAAACCAGAATCCAATTAGAAAAGACAATCAAATACAGGATAACTCAACTTTCAATTTTCTGGCAAGGTATATATAAAGGGAAACCAAACTAAAACTGGAGTTCTAGATAAAGTGTGCATTGTACAATGAAAGTATCACTATAAGCATACAATTGGCACTGTTGTTTGCATAAATCAGCAGAATAGGAATGATGCAAAAAGAAGCTTGCTGTGCTAATTTAGCCTATAGTAGAGCATATGAGAGCAATATCTGAGACAACACATGAAATCTGCACTTGGAAACATGCTCTACCGACAAACCACATCCATTGATCAATGATCATATGCATGAGCATCAGAAGTTCAGAACAACATAACTTTGTTGACGGCGTACTTGAGCTGCTGCTCGAGGTCGTGGATCTCGTCGAGGGTGAGGGAGGAGAGGTCATCACCGTTGTACCTCCTGATGCCCGTCTCCAGCTTGTCCATCTCGTTCTTTATCTGCGTCATCTCCACAAATATTTGCTGCACAAACTCACAGATTGGTCATTCAACGTGTATATATAATTCATCAGTTAAATTACTAGAGTAGTACTCAATTTGTTTGGTTAATTTAACTGCTAGCATCAAGATGGATCTGGAATATCAGAGTTTGCACAGATTATGAAAGATCTTGAATTCATATATAGGCAACTTAAAAGACAAGCTAAACCACGAAATTAGAGTAAACATTCTAGTCTGATGTGTCAGTGCTTATATGATTCACAGGGTAATATATATATTTCCATTACATCCACAGTAACAAGCGACAAAGACTGACCACACATAGACAATATCAAATAACAGGAAATGAAATGGAATGGAATACACAAGACAAACTTCAGTAGAGAAGAAATGAAATGGAATACACAAGACAAACTTCAATAGCTATACTTCAGTCTACAGGTCCAATTTTATTTTCAGCCTTTCAGAGCATAAGAGAATTACAGGTTTATATGTGCATTTTCTACAGTACTTACAATGCATGACAATTCCGTGCAGAACCAATTCCACAGGCTTATATGCGCATTTACACATTTATAAGAGAATTACAGGTTCAAGAGAGAATTACATAAATGAATGGCCATTCCACATGCAAGCAGCAGCAGTAAGTAAGCAGCAGTAAGCAGCAGGGCCAGTATCTCAGTAGTTCACTAAATAGACATCTTAACTAATAGGAAGAAGTAACAATCCAGTATTCCAGTAGTCAGCTCTGTCATCCAATGAAATAGCAGAGCAGTCAGTGATCCCAGTAACGGTAAGTTGCTAAAAGGATCATAACTATCCAAAAAAAAGGATCAAAACAGTATCTTGTCTGCTATTGAAAGTTACAAAACAAGAATAACTTGTCTATTAGTGGTAAGAACTTCCAGAAGGCTTTCAATTTGAGTACAGCAGTTTGTGTTGTTGAAATCGAAGTACTAATGAAGAAGTCAACAGGCCAATAAGGACATGAAAGAAATCTCATAAAGACATGGACGTGTTTAGTAACATTTGCAACATTAAATTCTGGCCATAGTAATAAACATTCTAAGATCTCAGTCTACTGGAACCTCACACATATGTTCTCGACAGAAAATACACATTAGACCAACTCACAGCATGTTGGATGCATATACTATTTTAACTTTACCAAACTCACCAAAATGACTAGCAGTAGGGCTATGCCATACAAACAACTCAGGTGCCAAGGTCAACTGAAGCTAACTCGCTTCCTGTCAAAGCATCAAATTCTGCAAATATAGAGGAAAATTAAATCAACTCGAAGATCTTTGTGCATCATACAGAAGCCAAATAGCAATTAATGCAATGAAATTATGTGTTACCAGTAGCTAATCAGCCATGAAAAGGCAACAATTCAGGATCGAAAAGCAGTGGAGCAGGCAAGCAACTTATTATAGTAGACATGTTTGAGCTCTGTACCATCCCTAAGCTAAGAACAAGAACCATTGTTTGTATCAATCAGAAAAGCTCCTAATGCAACTCCTTACTACAACAGCTATAATTTCTCCAAGAAATCAAGCTCTAAATCCTAACCAATCAGTCGAACACCTAGAGAACATAACAGCACACACATGACTACATGAGCAAGGCCCTAGATTGGAAGCGAGGGGGCGGGTTGGGGAGGGGAGGGTAATATATGCTGCTGTTCCTCTGGACGAAGTAGCGCGGCTTCGGGTCGATCTCCTCTTCGTCGAAGTCGTCGAGAGAAGGTGAGATCAGCTCGCGGCGGCACACTTGGGTGGAGCGGAGGACGTCGAGGAAGGGGCCCTCAGCGAGCGCACAGCCCCCGGAGCCCTGGACCTCATCGAGGATGTGGTGTGGCTGCAGGATTCATGTACCTGCCGCCGCCGCCGTCGCAGATCTGGTATGTGAGGCTTCGTGCGCAGATCCAGTGTCGAGTGCTGCCTCGGTGCCCACCTCAGCACCTGGCGGCTAAGGTCGGGGATCTGCACGGCCGCAGGTGCTCCAGGGTGGACGGTGGTGGCAGATCCGGCCGGGGCACCTGGAGGAGATGCAGTTGAGGGGGAGACAAGGGACGGGCGCCCTTGCTGTCGTTGAAGGCACCGCCAACGGTGGTGGCGGATCCGGCTGGGGAAGGCGAGGATGGAGGGAGCGAGCGGCATAGGGGAGGGACGGCGCGCGGAAGGGATGGGACTCGGGGAGGAGGTGGAGGCGGATGAGGCTGAGCCGCCGAGCAGCGCGCGGAGGGGAGGGAATGAGGAGGAGGGCAAGCGGAGCTAGGGGAGGGAGGCGGCGGATCTGAGAGGTTGAGAGGGAGGGAGGCGGCAGATGGAGAGGGAGGGTTTGAGGGAGGGAGGCGGCAGTGGCGATATCAACCGTTGATTTGGAATGTGGACGGATAGGATGCGTCGGGCTTCCACTAGAAACGGCCCAGACTAAATTTTGAGCCCATTTAACCAATTGGGCCGACACAGGCTTTGTTTCAATCCTGCTCTACTTAGCATTTTTTCTTTTTTCGTTTTATGCACCATTGTGAAGTAGCACACACAAATAATAATCTTATATGTATTATTATATTTTTTTAAATACAATATACTACACATAAGTTGTTATTAAGAAGTTCTAGTAATTTACTCACTCATTTACCATTTTCTACCGTTTAAATGAATTTCTGCAGGTTTATTGAAAATAATAAAAATTTGAACTACATGTATATCAAATAAAATTTATAAAATTCCTAAAAAGTATATTTAGAGTACATTTGCTCTAGTGTAGCTCATATCCTGAAAATAGATCAAAATTTCAAGTGTATACTAAGGATAATTTAAACTTGTACTAGTCACCTTGTTATAAAATAATGATAATAATATCTAAAACTTCTCCGAAAATTCTAAAAATTGACATGGAATCATTTTATGGATGTTTAAACTTTACATAAAATTTTCAAATGATTTCGATAAAGGCGGAACCTACATTGTTTACAAATGGATACATCTCTCTTATAGTTTTCTAAAACTCAAAGTCAAACTTTGAGATTTGAATACCTCATAATTATTTTGGACTCGTATGCATCTAAATTTTGGACACAACCTTATGTTGACCATAACATTAGCAAATATGAAGTTACATTACTATTTTTTCTTAAAAAAAGTTGGTTTTCTTTTTTTAAATACCTAATTAAGACACCTTTATGAAGTAACTTGAAAATTAATTACCTTATATACCCCCAATACATTTTTCACATGTATCAGACAACATTTAAGTTTCGTTCTAGGTGTTTCAAGATTTTCTGAATAGATTTGCTATTTTCTATCATTTAATTGAATTTCTAGATGTTTACCGAAAGTAATTCCAAATTGACTTATATGTACCTATAATAAGATTCAAAAAAATTCAAAAAAATTATATTTAAGTGTTTATGGTCCATTCTAGGCCACATCTAGGAGATTGACAAAAAATTCAATTTACTTATATGAAAAACTCAAACTTGTACTAGTCACCTAGTTATAAAATAATGATAATAATATCTAAAACTTCTCCGAAAATTCTAAAAATTGACATGGAATCATTTTATAGATGTTTCAACTTTACATAAAATTTTCAAATGATTTCGATAAAGGTGGAACCTACATTGTTTACAAATGGATACATCTCTCTTATAATTTCCTAAAACTCAAAGTCAAACTTTGTGATTTGAATACCTCATAACAATTTTTGAGTCGTATGCATCTAAAATTTGGACACAGCCTTATGTTGACCATAACATTAGCAATTATAATGTTAAATTAGTAATTTTTATTCAAAAACATGTATTTATATTCTCTACATAAATGCATGAAAAGAAGCCATGTGAATAAGATTAAAGAAACAATAACCGACCTACAAAACAACACAACAAAATGAAAGAACGTGATTTTAGAAAAAATTGGAAAAAAGAAACACCAAATTTGGAGTTCATATGAAAGAGAAAAACCAAATGCAAGTTTTAATTCAGGATTAAAAAGAGAAAGATGAACCATTTCAGCTATAAAATGCAACCTTAACCAAGGAGGTTTTAAGCTATATATAACTAAATGTCTGCAAACAAACACAGCTCCCACTTGTAGCGCAGTGGTAACACACCTTCCTTCTATCCCGCAGGTCGTGGGTTCGAACCCCCCCTTCCGCGGCTCCACCCCTTTCTTTTGGCGGTAGGTTTTATTCCTGCCAAGAAATATACTATAAATAAATTAAAATGTTAACCAAAGACACAAAACAGTGAGTAGCTCAGTGGTAACGCATGCATATGTGAACCTGGAGGTGGTGGGTTCGAGTCTCATCAGGCCCCCATTTTTTTGTGCGGGATTAAATTAAAACCGGAAAATTCATTGAATAAATAGGCCACACAGACATAGAAATCACAAACCGATTGGTAGCTCAATGGTAAGTCTCCTTGTTCTCTCTGAGGAGGTCACGGTTCGAATCTTGCCGCCCGCTGCCTCTTTTTCCTTTTTTTTGTTCTTTTTTCAATTTTTCAATTTTTTCCATTCATAACATGACTATTTATTATTAGTTGATCTTTTTTAGATTTTTTCCATTCATAACATGACTATATTTGTTATTTTTTACTTTTTTAGATTTTTTTAAATTTATCATTTTTAGATTTTTTAAATTTATCATTTTTTCATTCCTAACATGACTATTTGTTATTTGTTGATCGCGACGAATCTGCTAAAACGTCACAGCATTGTGGGACGAATTGCGACGAATTTAACAAAGCGTCGCAATGTTCTGGGCTTTAATATCCATCAGTGCACATCTGTGACGAAAACAGAAATACGTCGTAGAATCGCGACGAATTTAACAAATCGTCGCAGTGTAATGGGCTTCAATGCACATCTGTGATGAAAAAAAGGAATACGTCGTAGACGCAGTGCTCTTCGTGATGTTTTCTGAAAACGTCATGGAGAATGCGTCACAGATTAAATAGTTTATTGTAGTGTACTATTCATCATTCTGGTCGACTCGACGTCCGTTTTACGAACAAAAGCGTGTTCTGAGTAAATCGCTGGTCCAGTATCCAACAGGTGAAAACAAAACAAATTTACTAACTGATGGAGCATGATTTTAGATGAATTTTCAAAAAGAATCACTCCATTCCAAACTAAAATGAGAAACAATGAAGGTTAAAGATTTAGGAACTAAGAAATTATTTGTGAATATTAGGAGCTGACAGATAATTTTTCTCAGACTCAGCAAATATACGCCGCGAATAAAAAAAACTTTGGGGCTATATCTGCATAAATATAAGGAACGGATGGAGTCTCAAGTGAGGATATTTATGGGGTGTGTTGCGCAAGATTGCAAAGACACATATTTTTAGGTCGAATAACTTTGGTGTTTTTATAAAAGCAACAATATCCTTATCTCTTCCCTGCAATCTCACGTGCGTAGAGAGATAGGGGATACGGCAGCGCATCGGCCGCCGGTCGGGGAACCAGGTGGCTCGGCCGCCGGCTCCCCTGTGCTATATCGAGGGAGATAGGAGGAGAGCGGCGCGGTTCCTCGAGCTCTTCACCATCTAGCCTCGTCCGTCTCCTCAACCCCTCCAGAGCCAACGGCCGGTGTGTACCTCCCCAACACCTCCATGGCTGTCGCCGGACCCCTCGATAGAGGAGCGGCGTGGCGAAGGAGAGGAAGGACCCCCCCTCCACCCCCGTGCAGATCCGAGGCGGTGGCCTCCTCGCCGCGCCTGTCCGGCCTGCGGCGGAGGAGCACCAGCCGCCGTGCGCTCCTTCCATTCCTTCGCCCGTCCATGCCCCAGTGGCCGCAGAGGAGCAGGGGGTGGCCACCCTGTGACCTCGTCCACCTACTCTACTTGGCGGAGCTGCTCTGCGAGCGGGAGTCAGTCGACGGCGGCCCTGGCGCGGCGGTGCCCTAACGACTGCCCCTTTCATACTTCCTCGATTCGATTCGCCTCCCTCTCATCGACGGTGGTGCGGAGGAGCGGGGGCCAGGGGCAACTATATATATATATATATATATATATATATATATATATATATATATATATATATATATATATATATATGTGCATGTTATTTGTAATATTCCAGTCTTATTATGTGGTCAACTACCCCCGTGCAATATTTTCATTGTTGTTATGATTGATAACTCACAAGCATAACTTCCGTACGTGCGAGATACACTGCATTTACATCAGTGGATGCATAGAGACAAAAGGTCTCCTACCAAAAATTTTCAATGAAAAAGAAAACATTTTCACTGGTACTTGGGACATCAGCATGCATGACTTATTCTGATATATATGGAATCCCTCCATTTCATTGAATAGTGAAATTTACAAATTTAAATTCCAGCATATATAGGAATGTGTAGAGCTAGAGCATTCGAAGAGGAGCGAATGAAGACTTACAAATCAAGTCATAATCGAGTCCGTCTAGGTCTAGGATTTGCTCGCCGCCGATGCTCGACGGTGGAGTTAGGTTTTGCCGGAGGAGCGTGGCTCCTCTGCGGCTTGGTTTTCCTGGTGGCGTCGGCGATGCGGAAGCGACGACGTTGCAGAGGAATAATTTCTTCCAGTTTCTTCTGTTCTCCGATGGCGATCTACTCCGACGTCAACGGAGAGGCTGGGGAGACCTGTCCAGGAGTCGAGGGCCGATGCATCGTCGTCTTCTTCAGGTGATGATGTTGTTGACCCTGTTAATCTCGAGGAAGATGTTCTTTGGCGATAATCTGAGCTTTGCTCGGGTTGCTGGCGATGGTTTCGATGGATGCGTCGTGGGTACTGGAGTTGGCCGATGCGCCTGGGAGGCAGTGTACTCGGCTGATTCGCCTAGAAGTAAGCCCTCCTCTGCGGCCTCCACCTTGTGGAGATTGACTCTGGTGCCCGACGATGATTGGGAAGCGGCTTCGGCGACGGTGACAAACGGATCTCTGAAGGCTTCGAGGAAGATGATTAGGAGTTTGGACAACTTCTTTGTAATCTTCTTTTTCTTTGGGGTCCTGTTTGTAAAAGGGCTAGTGTAATAACCTAAGATCAATGCATTTTCCGTCTCAAAAAAAAATTAAAGTTCCTGCATATATAGAAATATGTTGAGCTAGAGGAATTGAAGAGAATCGAATGAAGATTCTAACAGCTGCGAACATAAGTATGCTTGGGAATAGGAGGCAAATAGGGAATATGCTTGGGAGGATGGTCTAAAACTCAGTGGGGCACGTAGAGGTCGGTTGGATGCAGTCCACCGTGTGCCGTGCCAATTCATCAGCCAGCGAAATTTGGCGGCTCAATGGGCTGCCCAGGATTTGGCCGCGCGGCGCTGCAGAAATGAACTACGTAACGGCAGGCGAGCTGGGGCACGGCCTTGATCCAATCGGCATGCTTGTCTGCGGTCAACGACCAATATTTGGCCTGGCTAGCGTCGGCCGGCATCCAAATGAGCCCGTAGTGTACCACATTAGTCATATATAAGTATATGAATGGAGTGGCCATACACACTTCAGGATAACAAGGTAACTTGGAACTGGAATCTTAAGCATATTAGTAGCAGTGATTAATTTTAAGCGTATATATGGTAGTGCTACAAGCTAGAGGTTAAGGGTTGATTGGGTCCAAGTAATTAATTTACAAATGGTTTTTAGTCTCCGTAGTAGAAAATAAAAATTGCTTTTGCTCCGTACGTGCTGAGTGCCCATATGAGTCTTCTTCAATTCGAGGACATAGTGCTATATATGTTTCCATCCAAAGAGCTGGCTAGTGGCTCCCAATTCGAGGAGACACTACTACATTTCAAAAGGATTAGTGGAGCGCATGGCCTTCATCACTTCCCACATGTGCCATGTACTACAGGAATCCCGAAAGACGCCGAGTGCCTGGGCACTCAGGCGAAACCCAAAAAACACTCGGCGAAGAGTTGACCGAGTGTAACACTCGGCGTTTTCCACTCGGCGAACGAATACTCGGCAACTCCATAAACGTTGAGTGTCATCCGTGGCACACTTGGCAAACCTTTTCGCCGAGTGCTAGAAAGCACACTCGGCGAACATTTTTCAAAACAATAAAAAATGCACGGCTGCAACAACCACATGTTGCCGCTGTCACGGTGTCCCTCGCTGTCATCACGGCGTCCACACGCCACTGACCGTGCCCTGTGAGGTTCTCGTGCTGCCGCCGGAAGGTTCTCACACCGCCGACAGGGAAGCCATCGCGCCACCGGTAGTCGTTCCCCCAGGAGGACCACGTGCCGCCGGCCGCCGTGCACGGAGGACCTCGTGTCGTGGTTCTGCGTGATGCGGGAGACGGAAGAGGGCATGATGCCAGGAGAGCGAGGGGAGGGGTCGCCGCAGAGGGAGGGGAGGGTGTGGTGCCGGTAGGCCGGGGAGCGGGCGGCGTCGGGCGGGATCTAAGCAGGGGAGGAGAACGAGTGGATGACTAGATGAGGGGTGAGGAGGGGGTCTTATCCGATGGCGAGGGTGAGGGCTTTGGATCGGTGACATGGCATCTTTCCCAGAGAACTCAATAAAAAACACTCGGCAAAGACCTATAGATGCCGAGTGTCAAAATTAAACACTCCGCAAATGTTTTTTTTTCTTTTTTTCAAGTATCTCCTTCTCCTTCTTTTCCATAACGTAAAATTAAATTATTATTAATTAATTCAATAATATGTGATTTTGATATACATATCATTCAATTATGCACTTATAGCTCAAATTTAATTTATAATAATTAAAATACTATAATGGCACTTAATTCATTGAAATAATCAAACCGATCCAAAAAATTACCAAACAATTACACGTAGCAATCTTTGTTCTCTATTGCTTGTATATAAAATTTTATAGTCAAATCACAATTCAACCATCACTTTGACTCCAAATCTTATTGAATCCTGCTCAACTCTAAGATTCTTCCTCTGAGATGCTTCAATTTCTAAACATCGTATGTGACAAAATATTTAAAACCTTTTCAAATTTTTACCACAGCCTTCATGTATGATATCATGACATCTGGACAAATCTCATGATTTTCCGACTTCATTTACATTTTTTAAGATTTAAAAACAATTTGGCCACAACCTCATGATCATGTTTATTGAACAAGACTTATAAAATTTCCTTTGATTTAAGGAGCAAGGTCCCAAAATAGACTAAGTATCATGAATAACATTTTAAACTAATTATATAGCATTATTGTAATCACTTCCAGTTCAAATTTGACTTATTCAAAAAAATTCATTTAAATGAAATTAATAATTTCAATATAGCAAATAGATTGGGAAATGTATCGAATTTGAGTATGGAGTACCTAGTACTGTATGATAACTAAAGAAAAAGTTTGAAGGAAAGAGGAAGAAAAAAATTCAAAATTTGCCAAGTGTCCTAGCTAGACACTCGGTAAACTAGTGTACGCCGAATGTTCGGTCCAGACACTCGGTGTACAATTGGGTAGATGCTGAGTGTCTAACTAGGACACTCGGCGAATAAATAACACCGAGTCAACCATTGGGTTATATCTGGGGTTCACCATTGCTATTGAATCTTTATGTAGAGTGTTGCGACATAGTTCTCGACGTGCTTTGTATTGGTCCCTCTTTGCCTGCTTCTGGTCGGGCTTCATATTACGCGCATTTTGACCTCGATCGTGTATTGCTTGTCTCTACTTAGGTGTCATATTTTCATAACGTGCCCTATCTTTTGCACGTCTTGTCTCAATTTGCTCATCTGTTAGCGCCCGTGACGACTGTGACGTCAGCGCTTGAAAGAGTCCGGATCGGCTGTGATAGTGGAAGCCGACGAGATCTAGATCGAGCTGGATAACTTGGTGATAAAAGCTAAAAACTACAAGAGTTGGTACGAAAAACTTGAGATCTAGCTAATATCGGTAAAGGGTGAATAAAGAACTAGACAAAACCTCAGCGATGCGCCAAGAGGTTAAAGACTAGGGTTATTCGGTAAAACGGTACTCACAAGCTTGTCGGAGATCGATCGATGCAGCCCGACGAAATTGAAGAACGGTGTTGAAGAAAAAGGAAAAACGCAATGGCGAAGTCACCGAAAAGTAGATGCTGTAAAGTAAATGATGTCAATTGTAAAGGGTTTGCCTGGAGGCGATTTGTTTGATATTGTTGTGTACAGATTTTCCGACCACGCAGGGTCGCTATTTATGTCCCGAGGACAACCCGACTCCTAGCCGATTACGGCACTATTTACTTGCATCTAAAGAAAACGAACACTACTAAAAATAGAAAAAGACTCATACAAGAGTCAAAACTCTCCTAAAACTGACTCTGACCCATTGCCAATCGTAGACTGACCCGCCTCCGCCATGCCTTGCCTTTGGCGTATTTTCTCAATTATCGCCTTCTTCCTCTCCATCGGCCAATTCCCTGGTTGACCATCGGCTGATCAGGTTGACCTACCTGTTCATCGATAGATAGGGTTGGACTGCCTTGACTATCGGCGGGCTCTATTGACTTCCTTCTTTACTTCAATCGGCCGATCGCATTGCTATCTCATCGACTACTTCTCCTTATCTCTTCTTGACTCGTTTTTTTTCCAAAAAACGGTGTCAACAATTTCAACGACTTGGGATGGGTTTTGCATTGATCTCAAGCGAGCAGAGGGTTCTGAATGAGTTTTGACTAAAACCGACTTGCACTTCGCCTCCTTCCTCATCTCTAACCAAAACTGTAGCCATGTTTCTTAATTAGCGGTCGGTGCTAATCTTGACTAATTAGTTCTGACACATCCTAAGTATGAACATTAGCACGAATAGATTAACAGCAATTAGTCCTTAATCATCTGCAATTAACCATAACTACCATAAGGTAATTAGCCCTGATCTAAAAATTAGAAAGTAACCCGAGAGGGATTGGGGTCTCAAGAGTTCTTGGTTTTTACCTTTGTTTGATGAAGTTACTCGGAGTGATCTCGCGGTGCGCGTAGAGGTTGGTGGGTCGTCAGCTCGGGGTAGAAAGGCTGCGGCCTTCTCCTCGCTTCCTGCCTTTGTTCCTCCTATTTATTTTGGTTCTCCTCGATGAGAAGGGTCCCACAATCACCGGAGGGTGAGGCGCGGCTAAAGCAGAAGGGGTGACAGGGAGGGAGGTGGCAGAACGATCGTGGAGTTTCAGTTTCGGGTAGACAAAACCGTGTGAGAGCGGCAGACACACGCACGACATACCACTGCACGCCAATTGACGGACGACGCATGAAGACTAAATTTGGTCTGTTTAGGAGTAGAAGAGATACACATGCGGGGCAGTTGATTGGAGTTCATCCTAGAAACACCAAATGAGAGACTGTTGGCACGTTTTGGAGTCAACAAGCACGCGGAGGAGCTCCTTGCAGCGCCTCCACGCCGTACCGGTCAGACCGGTGTGGGTCACCGGTCAGACCGGTGTCGCCGGGAAGATCCGGCGAGAGACCTTCGAACGTCGTCCGGGCAGGATCCCGTCGGGGCGGCGCACGCAGGGTTGTCCTAGGCTCGGCAGGCCAGCTAGGACGTCTTCAGACGTCGCGGAGACGAAGGAAGAACAGCATGGTAGGGGTTGGAAAAGTAAGGGAACGAGGAAGAAAAGGTAAATACGATAAAAGATAAATTGATAGATTCGATTGTGATCCCTTCCTCAATCGGCCGTGACCCTTTATATTTATAGGGTGGGGAGGTCTTGCCCCGCAAGGAAATCCTTTTACAAGCCTAATCTATCAGGACTCCTCAATTTGGCTCGGAATCGGGGGGCACCGGTCTGACCGGTGAAGGGCACCGGTCAGACCGGTGCACCCGGCGTGTAAATCTTAGAGACGTCATATCTCCCTCATCCGGACTCCGAATTGGACGTTCCACATATGGATTTTGATCTACTCGACGAGACCTATCCAATGGTAGAGTCCAAATTGTATTTTATGGTCTTTGACCACACCGGTCTGACCGGTGGGACCCACAGGTCTGACCGGTCAGACAAGACGTGCCAATTTTGGGTGCGAACATATGCCCCTCTATTTTCTGGTAAAGCTTACGTGCCAGAAAACATTCACAAAGATCAAAATTGGCTGAAGACGATGATCAACAATGCATCGCCCATATGTAATATATGGATGCTATTGTAATCGAAATTGAATCCTAGTAATTACAATATGTATAAAACTAATATTTCGGCTTTCCGAACAGCAAATCTAACAATTGAAGCTCTGATTTAGCCATGGCGGCCAATTGTATCTCCTTGGTGTACCACAAGCATATTGATAGTTGTAAAAAGAAAACCAAGGATTATACCAAAAGTATGAACTATAATTATTCATACCTGAATATGCAGTCCATGGCACATGCATCGATGGAATAAATGATGAAGACCAATGTGATGACCGTCGATGCTTCTTTGCTTTTTGTGATGAAGAATTCCACTTTTGCTCTCCTAACCAATTGTTTTGCTTTTGCTCGGCTATCCTCTGATATTTATGCAACAATTCAGTAAAGCTTGGCTTCTTTCTCATCACCTTGCTGTTTGGCGGGATGTTCTCAACTTCACCAGAATTTCTGGCGAGACCGGTCAGACCGGTGTGGACACCGGTCAGACCGGTGCCTTGAGAAACAACCACTTTAAGATCATGTTGCCCCCCAGCCGAACATGATTGTTGTTCAGCTATATTATTCATGACATGCTCATTATTGGGGACAATTTGATCAGTAGAACTAGCCGATGGTTTTTCAATAGTTGGCTTTTCTATTTCTAGTGTCAAATCTGAATTTTTATTTAATCTACCGTCCTTTTTGACACGATAGACTTGTTTAATCACCTTGCGCTTATTTTTCCGTGTTGACCGATTTTTATGATCAAAACGGTCATTACGCATAGGTGATGACTCATTAATTACCGGCTCCTTATGGGTAATATAATTTGGACAAAAATAACCAGGAGACGGCATATATGAATTATAATACCATGGAGGACAAAAATAATGCATATTAAAGTAAGGTTCCCATGGCATAGGCATTGATGATCCATATGGAGAAAACGGCATTGATTTGTGGGAGTTACTCCATTGCCGATTCTCGTTATGAAACTTCTCTCTAGGAGAAGGTTTTGGGCGTTTAGAATTTTTAGACCGACTAGCACCATTGACATTATTTTGTCTTTGAGACTTAGCCAGAAGTTTCTCATTAGACTTCGGCTTTTCTCTTTGATGCTTGTGACGGTCTTTGGATTCAACTTTTTTCCAAACATCAATCTCGGGTTTTTTCGGCTTAACCATATTTGGTTTAGATTTATTTTGCAAAACCCTAGATGAGGCGGTTAGACCGGGTTGCTCCCCGGTTAGATTGGTTTGGGCACCGGTCAGACCGGTGCGGGCACCGGTCAGGCCGGTCGCGGCACAGTCGGCACCGTTACCTTTGTTTTGTTGCCCCCCGAGCGTCGAAGTACTAGATGTAACCTCTATGCTCTTGCTAGGGGATTTTAGGTCTACAATTTCGGCTAGAGACGGCCGACTTGTTTCTTGACCAACAACATCACAATTTGGCAAGGTTTGGCAAGGATTAATAATATTATTAGTCGGATTTTCAACAACCGACTCTAAATTAACAAGAATTAACTCTGAACTATCCTCTTTATCAATCAAAGATTTAAGATAATAATTCACAAATTCGGATAGTTCATCAGATAAGTTACCTGAGGACTGCATCTCTTTCAACGTGTCGATGGTGGATGGTGGCTGCCACTCCTTGATTCGGATGACACCTTGCTCCGTCTTGCGAAAACAATACAAGAACAATCTTTTATCTGCCAAGCGACGCTCTCTTATGTATTCCTCGCATAACTTAACGCTAAGGTCTGATAGATCAGCCATGATAGTCAGATCTTCGTTCCCCAGCGGAGTCGTCAATTTGTTGGCACCTTTTGGAGCCAACAAGCACGCGGAGGAGCTCCTTGCAGCGCGTCCACGCCGTACCGATCAGACCGGTGTGGGTCACCGGTTAGACCGGTGTCGCCGGGAAGATCCGGCGAGAGACCTTCGAACGTCGTCCGGGCAGGATCCCGTCGGGGCGGCGCACGCAGGGTTGTCCTAGGCTCGGCAGGCCAGCTAAGACGTCTTCAGACGTCGCGGAGACGAAGGAAGAATAGCATGGTAGGGGTTGGAAAAGTAAGGGAACGAGGAAGAAAAGGTAAATACGATAAAAGATAAATTGATAGATTCGATTGTGATCCCTTCCTCAATCGGCCGTGACCCTTTATATTTATAGGGTGGGGAGGTCTTGCCCCGCAAGGAAATCCTTTTACAAGCCTAATCTATTAGGACTCCTCAATTTGGCTCGGAATCGGGGGGCACCGGTCTGACCGGTGAAGGGCACCGGTCAGACCGGTGCACCCGGCGTGTAAATCTTGGAGACGTCATATCTCCCTCATCCGGACTCTGATTTGGACATTCCACATATGAATTTTGATCTACTCGACGAGACCTATCCAATGGTGGAGTCCAAATTGTATTTTATGGTCTTTGACCACACCGGTCTGACCGGTGGGACCCACAGGTCTGACCGGTCAGACAAGACGTGTCAATTTTGGGTGCGAACAGAGACACAATTGCTTAGTAATATTAATGGATACCTCTATATATATTATATTTTTTAGAATTACACAGTACAATGCAGACGCTCACAACACGCACGCACACTCACCCCTATTAATACACGTACGCAAACCCTAACCCTATGAGCACCTCCGAAGTACTGAGCACCGGCAGGTCTGGAGATTCCCGAAGTCACCATTGGCGCCTTGTCGTCAACGGGAACGTCGCCTACCACTTAACGCATAACGCCGGTAAATCCTGAAAAATCCAGGAATAGGTGCGAGCACCAGGATTTGAACCCTAGTGGGTAGCGTCCCACTGGATGGTCCTACCATTGGACTACAAGCCCATTCACTGGATAACTCTATATATGTTGTGAAATCATCTTATATGTGCTTAATTCGAGGACATACTGCTATACGTTTCCATCCAAAGAGCTGGCTAGTAGCTCCCAATTCGAGGAGAGACAGTACTACATTTTCAGAAGGATCGGTGTAACACAACCTTTATCACTAGCTTACCACGCGCCGTGTACAACACCCTGTTTCGCCTATCCGTGCAAGCTGAAGCCGGCAGGGACCTCACACTGGTTTCATTCGGAGGAGCCATGCATATATGAACCATGTCGCAGCTAGCTATCACTCGTATCTGATCGGACAGCTAGCGAGTCTCATATACCAGTACTGAATCTCTCAAAAATGCCCTTCACTGCCTGGTGCTGCAATTCACTTATATTTTTTCTGTAAGATCGGGTAATAAGATGGAAATACATAAAGCAGGTCTCATGCTTCAGTAAGGATTGCCAAGCCAGACTACAACAAGTGATTACTCACAATATGGTGAAAGTAACCACTTTCGTTAATTATGGTTTGCATTAGTGGATACCAGTACTATTCCGTGATCAACTACCTTCCGCGCGTGAAACTACAACATTAATAAGAACTGTGGATGCATAGCAATAGAATATCTCGTACCAATTCTCTTCTGGCACATATACAAAAATGAAAACATTTCCACCGGTACTTTGGGGGCAATATATACATAGCTAGTGTTCCCCTTTCAGCAAAGCAGCAATAAGCTTTAGTAAAGTGTTGGTGTTCCATCACATATTTCGTGCAACAAGGATATATATTATTGCATAACAACAAATAGATGAGTCAATTATTGCATAGGTACGGAGTGCAACAACCAACAACTTTCCACTGGCACAGTATATGGCTGTCTATATAACGATCTCTATTTGATTCTGCTTCCAGATCAACCAATTGCCAGCACACAGCAGCATGGTGTAGCCTAGAGAAAGAGGTGACACGATGAGGGGAAAATGGAGCTGGGAAGAAGCTGTGTGCATGCATGGTGCGTGTCGGGAATGGTAGGCAAAAGGAAAGAAGACATCAGATGCTTGAGGGTTGTCTGCACATCAATGTGTGAATGTTCCAGCATCATAGGAACACGCTGTAAACTAAAGGAGAAGGATGGAAGGAAAGTAGATAGAGTTTGTGAAGAACCTGAAACCAATGGTATTGGTAATGGTAGGCAAAACGTAAATGGAAACCAGAAACCAAACCGAAACTAGAAGTTGCAAAGTCAATGGATATGTGGAGATTATTGGGGTTAATCATAGAAACACCAAACGCGAGACACAATTGCTTAGATAATGCATACCTCTATATATGATGTTGCGCAATGACCCACCAATGTGAATTCTTCTGGATCCAAACCTCTCTCCACATGACTTCGGAATATATGTTCGGAAGTATATATGTGAAAGCATATCTTATGTGTGCACCACCACTAGGCTGCCATCACCACCACGCCGCCGCGTGTAAGGAAGAAGGCCGTCGACGGCGGAGAGGAGGGAAGCCCGCTGTCGCTGCCCGCACCAGCCCGCCGCCCCCACCGCTGCAGTGAAGACCTAACCGCTGCCACGACCAACCTGCCGCCACCACCACCACACACCACCACCGGATCCTAGAGAGAGAGAGAGAGAGAGAGAGAGAGAGAGGGAGGCATACCTGGATTCACGCCGGAGCTTCTCGCGCTGACCACCGACGGATCTCCTCCTGTTGGCCACCGACAGATCTCCTCGCGCTGGATCTCCTCACACCGCCGTCATGGATCTCGCTCCATGCGCTGCAGGGAGGAGGGGGAGGGTGAGACGTGGAGGCTGATGTCACACAGGGAGATGTGGAGCCACCATCGTTGCTCGCAGCAGCTGCTCGCCGGTGCAGGCCGCGACGGTAGTCGCCACCGCTCCTGGTTCCGCCACTGCTCCTCACCACGAGGTGAGGGCGAACGGAGGGGGGAGGAGGGGGACTGCGAGGTGTGGCGGCAGAGACCGAGTTGGAGGCGTGCAGGGAGATCGAGAGGAAAGGGGTACTAGTGGCGGTGTGAAAGAGGGATGGAGGGAGGGAGGCGGGGTGGGGTTGGGGGCGCTTATAAAAGCTAGGGTTTGTGGGGGAGGGGCCAGTGCGGTTTTTGGGCCGGCTGGCCCAATAAAACTTTGTCGTGAGCCCATATTTAGGCCCATGGCTAAGAGGTTTATTAAGAAAATACATCAAGCACATTGAATTAGTTAAATATAGCAAATAAAGGCAAAAATACCAAATTTTAATATGGAGGAGCACATGTAGTTTGTGGAGAGTATAAAAAAATTTAATTGAAATTCCAATTTGAATGTCTCCTTGCCTACAAATCTAACTATCTCCTTATTAAGTTTATGAAATTTCTCCTTCTTAAGTTTATGAAATTTCTTTGGAGTATTTTAAATTTCTAAGCAATGTACTCCCTTTGGTTTGGTAAATGAAGTCGTTTTGGATAAGGTTTGGGTCAAACATTACGAATATAAATCATGAATAACTTTTAAGTCGTTGAGTTTGGAAATATGAAAACTACATGAATAGATTTGTCTTGCAAAGTACTTTCATAAAAGTATACATATGTTAGTTTTTAATAAATATTTTTATAAAAATAAGAAGTCAAAGTTGTTCTTTGGAGACCGTGTTGATTTCTACTTGTATTCTCATAATGATTGTACTTTGCAGGATTTCAAAACTGCCATAAATGTTTCTACAGAAGATCTAAAGCGGGTCCGGGAGATGTTGTGCAAGTACATTCTTAAGGAGACCATCGACCGAAAGGGAAACTTCTATAATGGTGCACAATGAGTTCATTGTAGCCAGAAACATGAAACTTACTGTATTCAGGCTTCTTTAGTCAGGTGTTGTTGCCTGAGAAACCTGCTTGACTTGCTTGGTTGGGGTCAGATGTTGCCTGGTTCAGGCAGTTTTCTCATGACTCCATCCAAACAAGCCCTGATGGGTAACTTGAAACTTGATGTGATCTTGCTTGTCTATAAATGTGATCTTGCTTGTCTATATCTGTGATGTGAGAATGTGTTTGTGAT
Source organism: Cenchrus fungigraminus (assembly GCA_036936925.1). NCBI lineage: Eukaryota > Viridiplantae > Streptophyta > Magnoliopsida > Poales > Poaceae > Cenchrus > Cenchrus fungigraminus. Next base: position 124,568,092 of record CM072774.1, on the reverse strand, counting down.
GTCTCCTTGCTGTGGTGGCTGCCATATCCTGGCTGGTTCCAGGATGGCAGGATGCAGACCCTGATGCCTCACAAATCCTGGCTAGTTCTAGGATGCAGCCGGCAAGCAGGCAGGTTACTGTAGGGGTAGCCTACGTATCTATAACGGGCGTTATTTAAAGCTCGTAACAAAAACTGATCAGTGAGTAACAGGCCTCATTTGGAACGCCCATTACAAACATGCCAACAATGTAATGGGCAGCATAAAAGCCCGTTACCAATACTGACCAGTGGGCCCCAGAACTTGGCCCGTTCGTCGAGATAGAGGAGACGCGGGTTCACAACAAGCGTCTCCTTTAGTTGCGACAGAGGAGACACGTGTACACAACACGCGTCTCCTTTAGTCGAGAGACAGGAGACACGCGTGAAATAGACGCATCTCATTTCGTCGAGACAGAGGAGACACAGGTTCACAGCACGCGTCTCCGATGTTGAGCTCATGTAACGGGCTCTGTTTTGCTGCCCGTTACCAAAGTCCTCTATGGGCCCAGAGAAACAGCCATTTCACGTGACCGGTGACTAGTTGTGGTAACAGTCGTTGCTTGATGACTGTTACGAATACGTGTTATCAATAACAGGCATCAGCCCGTTACATTTCTTCGCTCATTTGTAACACTTGATCACTAAAGGCCATCTATGCCCGTTACCAAAGTTAGTTTTTCATGTCCTAGTCTAACTGCAGGTACATGTGAAGCTGACGCAAGCTAAACATACCACCGGCCGGGCTAACTGTTACTATAGCATCCCCATGGTACATTGCAATGATCCATGGTACTGTACAACAGGGCCAAATCATCAGGACAGAGCTTTTTGATAGAACTGATGAACATCATGAACTACAATGAACTAAAGCTGCTCTCGGTGCCAAGGTACGGTGCACTAATAATCAGTGAAAATAGATAGTACTTTATCCAATGCCTTTCTCATTTTCTAAACAATGCTTTGATTTATATACATGGCAGTGCCACATGTTCAATTTTAGGAGACACAAAAGCGTGCTTGAACGCTGGAGTCAAGTGTATCCTCGTTTCATTATGCATATTAATTGGAAGATTCCGATCTCTTTCTTTGAATCAATTGTACCTTCTGCACAATATATTCACTGTTCTCATGAGTGATGACTCCACAGAAAATGTTCCGTGCAAGATATGGCATTTTGATTAATGAATGCGTGTCAACAAATAATTAAAGATCCCCTATACCAAATGTTTTTGCTGGCACTGATACCGTACATGCATGACTGCTTTTTATATATAGTGTTCCCTTTTCAGCAAAACAATGAGCTCCGCGAAGTAATTTCAGCATCCTGTATACTGTGTAGAGCTAGAGGGAAAGAAGAGAATGACGATTCAAAGAGTTGAGAAAAATTGCAATGGTGTGTTTGGGAATACGAGGCAAAAGGGAAATGCACATTAGATGGTGAAGGGCTGTCAGGGTGAGTACCACTTGCAATCCATGTTTGGAGTTTAATTGTTTATCAATCATAAGAGGAAGTAGAAGCCTTAATCAGGAACGTGCCAAAAGAGCACATCGATCCTAGAAAATGCCAAATTGAAAAAGCATTAGTTGCCTATGTTTGTGTGCTGATCAGAGTAATAACCCTGCTCATTCTTAAGTTTATGCTAGTACTAACTACTAACATACAATCTAAGGTTAAGGTGTTGGGTCCATGTTTACGAAGTGGTTTTTAGTTTCCATCTGATCAACAACTTATTGTCTTGCACTTGTTCTGATCTTGAGGAGATAGTGCTCCATGTTTCAAGGAGCTAGGTTGCTCAATGCCACAATGATAGGAGGAGATAATGTTATACATTGTGCTGCAATGCTATTGTGGGTGGTTGTATTGGCACACGTCATATACACTTAGCATGGGACCCACACGTACATGACGTACGGATACTATAATAGATGCAATGCGCTTTCTTGTAACCCATCTCTAATTAGATTTCACAGCCACGTTTTGTTTTACCATCTCAATTTCTCTTTAATTTGTCATGGATACGTGCCAGTATATTTTTAGGGGCACATATATGTTTTATATTTTTAGGGGCACAATTAATTCAATAATGGAGTAGTATTTGTACTTACTCGTTGCATGATTTTAGGAGCTATGCACTTTTCCATGCAATATATTCACGGTTGTGATTGGTGGCCAATGAATCTTCCATGCAAGATATATGATCATTTTTTATGATTACGGAATATTGTGTAGCAACAAAAGATTTTCTCAAGGTGGGTTACAGAGCCTTCTTCATTTTGCCTGAAGAGATAATGAATCTAATACTCTTTCATTTTGTCTCGAGGCTTTATCTATGTAGAGTACATGTTATTTATCAAATTCCAGTCTCATTATGTGATGAACTACCTCCCGTGGCCCGTGCAATACATTCAGTGTTGTCATATTTGATGACTCACAGCAAATCTGCATTTACATCAGTGAATAATGGATATAAACAAAGGGTCTCCTACAAGCATTTTTCCCTGAAAAAGAAAACATTTTTTACTGGTACGTGGGACATCGACATGCATGACTTCTTTTGATATATATGGAATCCCACTCATTTCACTGAATAGTGAAATTTACTAATTAAAGTTCCAGCATATATAGGAATGTGCAGAGCTAGAGGATTTCAAGATGAGCGAATGAAGATTCGAAGAGCTGCCAACATAAGTATGCTTGGGAATATGAGGCAAATAGGGAATATGCTTGGGAGGACGACGTACAACTCAAAATGGGGCATGCAGAGCTCGTTTGGATGCAGACCACCACGTGCCGTGCTAATTCTCCGGCCGGCCAGATTTTGGCGGCCGAATCGGTCGCCCAGGATTCGACCGCGCGGAGCTGCGAAAATGAACTGTGCAGCTCTAAGGTATATATCCAATAAAACTATGACATTAAGAACTTCGGATGGATAGCAATAGAATATCTCCCACCAACTGTCTTCACTAGCACATATAGAAAAGGGAAAACATTTCCACCGCTACTCAGGGGCAATATATACATAGCTAGTGTTCCCGTTTCAGCGTACGAAGAGGTGACCTTTGAGGAAGCTTTAGTAAATTGTAGACGATAAAAGAAGACAAGAGAAATATTGGTGTTCACATCTTTCGTGCACACCAAAGATATATATTATTGCAAAGCAACAAATAGACGAGTCAATTGTTGCATATAGCTACAAATAAAATGCAACAGCAATGATCAATTTTCTGCTGACACAGTATATGGCTGTCTATATAACGATCTCTATTTGATTCCGCTTCCAGATCAACCAATTGCCAGCAGCATGGTGCAGACTAGAGGAAGAGGTGAGAAATAGGATGAGCGAAAATGGAGCTGGGAAGAACCTGCGTGCATGCATGTTGTGTGTTGGGAATGGTAGGCAAAAGGAAAGAAGACATCATATGCTCGAGGACCAAGCACATCAATGCGTGAATGGGCCAGCTGCATGGCAACACGGTGTAAACTGCAGGAGGATGACAGAAGGACATAGATGGAGTTTGGAACAAGCTCTGCGCCACGGTGTATTGGGAATGGTAGGCAAGTGGTAAACGGTAAGACGCTGGGTTCATGTTTTTGAAATAGTTAATACAGTCTCCAAAGCATTTGCTATTGGACTGTTTAATATGCTACTGGTAACAAAATTTTCGATGTGTGACTGGTGATTAACAAAGAAATAAGAAAGGAACAAAGATGGCTTCATCAAGCTCGTTATAAATCTGAGCATGTGTAAAAGAACAGAAAAACTTTAGTAACTTTTTTTTTGCGAAAGAACAGAAACGCTATACAATGAGTGACACAAATGTAACTCAATCGATTAGTACAGCTTAAGGATTCCATTGAGAAAATTTTTTGGGGAGGTCCTCTCCCCGGTCTCACCATTTTTATTTACCCCAAATCATCTACTTTTACTTTCTAAATCGATAATACTCTAATAACTAGCACATGTAAACTTTCATGGACACATATAATTGATAATCTACAATGAGTATAATGCTTAATTAAGTCCTCTATTTTTTGGACCAAATAGCTTCTGTCTCATATATTCACAGTAATGATGGTCAAGATCTTCCATTCAACTACATCATGGTTTGCTTTACTATACCAGTCTCATCATTCTGTCATCAACTACCTTCGGCGCAATATATTCAAAGCTGTGATGACTCAAAAGCTTCCGTTCAAGATACAGCATTAGGAACTGTGAATGCATAGCAACAGAAGATCTCATACCAACAGTCTTCTTCACTAGTAAATTTTTCCTATATATATAGTGTTCCCCCTTCCAGCGAACGGTAAGCTTTAGCAAAGCGCATGGAAGAGAGAAAGAGGAGAGAACGATGATTCAAAGAGCTGAGAGCAATATTGAAACTGCTACTGATTTGTTAGGAATATGAGGCGAAAGGGAAACGAACATCAGAAGGACTAGAACAAAAAGGTGTGTTGCATACGTAATCCAGGTCTGGAACAATTCAACTCCCTCTTCATTAGTGAGCTGACAGGGAGCAATGTTTTTCAGGAAAATGAAGAAACAGGATAGAGGCATGTTCAAGTGATGTCGACATGGCATGAATAGAATGCTAGTAATACACTTCACAGTATCATCTTCCCTGTAGTACAGAGCTGCAACAACAGTCTCTTCCGGAACAGCAGGTGCAGGAGGATTATGCAGTGGTTTATGCAAAAATTCGAACTTGTAGTGTTCAGCATGCAGCTGATTAGAGAATATAGTGTCCATGCTAGAAACGCCAAACTAAAGCATCAACACTTGCCTACGTTGGATATATTTATTTTTGTAATGCAGCAACAACTTCAGCTGCAGAATCTTAACTAAATAAACCTCTCATATGAGTATGTATAAACGAATTATAACCAAACTCTAGTATTTCTACAAGGTCAATCTATTGGGTCCAACCATTCAAAATGGGTATCATATTTGTCTTCCGCTTCCAAAAGAATAAACCACCACAGCTGGGCAATGGCCACGTCTCCCGTGCACAGAGGATTTATATGTTTGTAAGCTCACAATAGTTAAGTCAATGATTGCATAGCAACAAAAATGCAAAACCCAGCATTTTCCACTGGCTGCCTATATAATGATCTGGACCATGCATCCAGAACTCCAGAAAATGGTATGTCGTGGATGATCGAAAATTGGGACTGGGAAGAAGCTGCATGCATTGTGTCAGGAATGGTAGGCAAAAGGAATGTAGACATCAGATGTACATTGAGAATCAGCAGATGTCATCAAAGAACAAGAGGAAGTCTCATATCATTTTTCATGTTCAGTTTCAGTAGCAAGAACGAAGCAAATTTTCAATTGGTGGACCACTAAGACTGTCTTCCTGAAAGTGAACAAGACCAAAGTAGTCTACAAGCATTACTTGTTGATCATTTGGGGCATGCATATACGACCGGAAGAGCCTGGATGACAGGAACAGATTCACTAAAGGAAACTGGTCGGATATGTACATGTTGTATATAATTCCTTTTGCCTCCTATTCTTAAAACAACAAGGTGAAGTTCTATTACCTCCTGCATATCTATAATGAATGTGCCACTATCACATTACAAATAGCTGGCACTGGTAGGGTGAGGGGCTTTAGTCCCGGTTGGTAGAGGTCTTAGGTCTCTCCAGTCCAACCAGGACTAATCATGAGAGACAAAAGGACTCCCCTTTAGTCCCGGGTGAACGAATCTGGACTAAAGGGGTCCTTTAGTCTAGGTTTGTATTACCAACCGGGACGGGGGGGGGGACGAAAGCGCATGCACCCACCTAATTTATTCTCGGTTGGTACTACCACCCGAGACTAAAGGTTTTCCAAAAAATAAAAAAAATCACACCCTGATAGGCGCTGCTCCCAGCTCCTACCACCTACCTCGAGCTCTACTCCACCATGCACAACAGAATATCAAGTTCATCCAAATTCATCTCACATCACACAAATTATCTAACAACAGGTTCAATCATCACATATGCTCATCTCGCAAATTCATCTCTTCACAACTTTATTCGCAAAATCAATTCGCACAAGATTTACAGCAAGATTGACGCGCACAAGGTTCACAACCATTGAAGCGAGTTCAATTTCGAAAAAAATTGCAAAAAATTCACTGCCCCTGACGTGCCACCGCCGGGCGCTCCGCTGGTCGGTCTGGCCGCCGCTGCCGCGCCCCGCCGGGACCTTGCCGCCGCTACCGCACCTGGCCGGGCGCTTCGCCGGCCGGCCTCCTACTGCTACCGCGCTCCGCCGGGCGCTCCGGGCCTCACTACGCGCCGAGCCTGGCTGCGGGAGGCCGGGGGCCACGCCGGGCCTCGCTGCGCGCCCCGCCTAGCTCGCCTCCTCCTGCACATGGAGTAGAGAAAGAGATGAGATAGAGAAGAAGAGAGAATGATAGAGTCGACTGGATAAAAGAAGATAAGGAGACAGAGGAAGGGGGCGTCGGGGTAGGGGGGAAGGCGCTTTAGTCTCGGGTGGTGTCTCCACCCGGACTAAAGGGTCCCATTTTGTCTCGGGTTGAAACACCACCCGGGACTAAAGCTTTAGACCCGGGTGGTGTTTTCACCCGGGACTATAGGGTCTCCTTTTTGTCTCGGGTGGAAGCACCACCCGGGTCTAAAGCCCGGTGCCAATAATTGAGGTTGGTAGCTGTTGAGTGCTTAGCCTTTAGTCTCGGTTGGTAATACCAACCGAGACTAAAGGGTAGGGGGCGTCCAAGGCTATTTCAAGCCACCTCGATGAAAATGCTTTAGTCCCGACTCCAAAGTTGAACCGGGATTAAAGGGGCGCACCAAAGCCTCCGCCTTTACCAGTGTGGTCTTATCTTGTGATCAACTACATTATTTTTCCAGATATAAATATGAACAGTGGATATGCTCGTAAGTTCACAATAGACGAGTCAATTATTGCATAGCCACAAAAAAAATGCAGCAACCATCAGTTTCGTTCCCTTGGCATAATCAATGTGTGCCTATATAATGGTCTGCCGCTGTATTCGATCTTGCGTCCAGATCAACCAATTGCCAGCACAGACCAGCATGATGAAGACTATGAAGAGGTGAGAAAGGATTAGGGATAATGGAATTGGCCCGGAAGAAGCTGCCGCATGCATGTTGTGTGTCGGGAATGGTAGGCAAAAGGAAAGTAGACACCACAACTGTGTCTGGATCTTCACTTGCTGTTCTGTGCTCTGCGGTGCAGAACGTCAGTTGGAAGCTGCTAGAGCTCGATTCCTGTTTCCATGTAAATGTTTAGACCCTTACACTGGATTTTTAGGAACTAGAAATATATCCTGCCTCTGCGATAAACGTGCATAACCAAGTTCTTACAAACTTTTCGACCAGTATAACTTTTTTTTCCGAACCAACTATATGTAAACTACTCTTTGTTTGCAGTTAGTTCATCTCCTGCTAATATAAAATTTGATTAAAGATTTAGATTGGAACAAAGATTTAGGCAGTGTGTGCAGCCCACAAAATCACATGCATCGACAACCAAGCCGGGTTCACAAAGCGATGAAAGTGCAGTCTGAAGTTGGAGCGGCAGCATAACTGCTCAGAGTAAGAGATCCGGCCTGTTCCTTTGGTTGGCTGCATGTTGCTGGTGCTGATTTGTTCTAAGAGAAAAGTATTGTTGGCTGATTGCTGGTGGTTGGTTTGTCCTAAGAGAAAAGTACTGCTGGTTGGTGGTTGATAAGCAGACGAACAGGGATGCCATGTTGTTGCCGCACCTGGTGTATCGAGTTCCGATTAAAAATATTTTTAAAACAACTTCACTTATTTTCTGGTGGAATTTGTGAATTATTGCATAGCAACAAAAGAAATTAACCCACTAGCACTTTTCATTGTGATCCATTTGTTTCTAAAAACTTTATCTGCCACTGGCAGAAAAAATGTGTCTGGCTATATAAATGCATCCCTGATCTCACTATTTCTGTAACTTGATCTATTTGAGCTTTTACAATCTGTTGGCTACCAGCCTACCATATGTCCAGCATCATGGATTTTCTTCATGCGAAAATTGCCTTTACCATTGATCAGTCAACGTGTACCACTACTCCATATTTCTATTCATTTTTCGTGTTGTGCTCGATCTACTACGGACGCACGCTACCTGATCAGTTCCATCTAGAGTAGAAGCAATGCAGCCGCACTTCCGGTTGATTTCGATGGCGTTGACATCACAGTAGATTTTTTATTGCTGCTAGTTCCATCGCGGATGGCTAATTAAATTTCCCTATACCTCCTAATCCCACACCCACACAGGCTCGAATCAGCACCATTACAAGGACTTGCAAGCTCCTTTGTCTAGTAAATCTCTATGCGTGCAAATTCTATGTAATATATATTCGCTGCATGTATACTGGCACACTGTCACCTCATGCTACAAATACCTGCAGCAAGCAGAATGGTGTCTATACATAATTAAGTCCCCATTTTTTTTTGCCAACTACCTTCTGTCAGGTACGTTCACAGTAATGATGTGGTCATTATATTGATGACTGTGGTGTTTGGATAAATAAAAAGACACCTGTCAGCAGTTCCTACTGGAGTACTGGTTAAAAAAAATAGGAGAATAAATAGCATTGTCTTTGGACAGTATGACTGCCTATATAGTCTGTGTTTCTTTGGTTACGAACAGTTGGTACGGCAGTAACAAAGTGCCCTTGCGCATCACAATGTGGACTAGAGGAAGAGACAATGATTTGTAAAAAGGTTGGTGATAAGCTGCCATGGTTGTCATCAGGAATAATGGGAGATAAAAGTGAAGTACATATCAGATGAAGGTTGACTTAGAGTCAAGTTTTTCTTCTGGTTGGCGACACACGGGAGCGTATCTGGACAGCTGATCGGAGGCAAGGCGACGACGAGGACTAGAGGCACGTGAATTGTGTCTCATGTGCGACCAAACTAATGAAATAGCAAACCACCTATACTTGTGTCCATCCCCAGTCCAAGTTGTTGAAGCGCACTCACACAAGAGTATTACTTTTCGGTCACGAAGGCTTTCCCAAGATGCACTTGTCTTGCCACAAAGGCTCGACCACAAAACCACTCGCTAAGTACCTCAGTCACCTCGTTGGTGTCTCCACTAAAGAGCTTCTTTACCAAGGGAGGATCTCCACGTATCTTGTACGTGATCGTGGAAGCTACTCCATACCCAGATGGAGGGTCGAAGACTAGCTTGAGAGCCACAAAGGCTCCAGGTTCTGACACACCTCTTGTACACTTGGTTCACACAAGAACCGTAACACAAGGTTGGCACACCTTGCACTCTCCCTTTCTCAAGATCTAACCTAGCACTAATCACTCCCTCTAAACTTGTGTTAAGCCTTTCGATGTTTCAGTTAAGCCTTTGGATGTATTGTTTCTTCTTGGCTCTTTTCTATACTCTGACTTGTAAGTTGTAACCAGCAACCTTACATAGTAGGTCCAAGGTGCTGTGCATCTTTCATGATTCACACAATCGGTCCGAAAATAATGGAAACGCAAAACGCGGTCCTCCTCTGGGAATCAATTCTTCCAAAAATCTTGATGCTCGTCTATTTCTTTACAGGTTCCCTGTTTATCTTGTGCAAATGGAGTTACCTTTTTTGTGCTTACCCTTCTGCAGATCTTTGTTCGTGCTGCTCATGAAGCTAATTGGTTGAATGGAATGGAGCTGAGCATTTAGGGCTCTTGGTTTGACCCTGTGCTGTCATCTCTTCCTGGCCTTATCCCAGATGAATTTGTCTATCTTAGAGCTACTCCTGAAACTTGCCACAAGAGAATGATGCTTGGAAGTAGATCTTAAGAAGGAAGTGTCACATTGCAGTATCTGCGAGATTTGCATGGGAAATATGAATGCTGATTACTGCCTTCTCAACATAAGGATCACAGACTATTGTCTGCAAGTCAATTGCCGTATAGCGTGGACCACTGCTTGCAAACTAATATTAAAGACAATGTTTTATCTTGAAGGGAGTCACCCGTGGGGATAAATGTTTTAGGGCGGCGACCTACATCAGTCACATGAATCCGTGCCACCAAAGAAATATATGCTAGAAGTCTAAAAGTAGGAAGAACAAAGCATCTGCTACGAGTGCAAAATGTGATAGAGAAATATGTATTACTAGGTGATTTCCCGCACGTTGCTGCGGGACATGAGGGAGTTTTTCAGCTATATTGTCTCTGAAATAAAGTGGCACTATTGTTGCTAAGTTTGTTTACTAATTCTCATAAACCAAGTAGCTGCAGATGGAATTACATAGCAGGATTTACCCGTTCCTTACTTCAAACGTTTAAAAGTTTGAGATCATATTCCTGCTTGAGATATTTACATGAATCCCAATGGAAGCGTTTAGAGAATGAACCTTAGGCATTGCTGTATTGACAATACGTTTGCATGCGGAGTGCAGATCCGATGACTGAATGATGATGAGAGATGCACACAATATTCTGTCAGCTCGAGAAGACACCATTTGCGGTCTTTTGAAAAGAGTGTTGTAATTTTGTAGATATATGTAGTCACCTGAAACAATGGAAGAGAAAGCCGTATTTGCTGTCAGAATCGAAGTCTCCTTTTGGTTCTGCATTTTCTTTCCCATAAAAGTGAAAAACAAAAGTAAAATGCATCTAAATTTACGACATGTTTTAACCTCCCAACAGTGGACATGGACTGTCTCCACATCCTCATATCAATCATGGACCAAAATTTGAAAATGAATGACTTGAAAGTTTAGACATGGACTGTTCAAATCATGGATAGAAAATGAACATGAATAGCTTGTAACATTAGACACAGACCTTTCAAATGACTGGAGGTTCAGGAGAAGGGGAAAACACCTCGAACAAAACAACAGTGAAGTTTCAACAGGAATTCATTCAATAACCAAGCAGGCTACAGCTCAAACTGGCAACCAGAAGCAGATAGATGAGAGTAGTGCAAGATCTTAAAGTTCAGAAAACATCCTATTCGCTATTTAGCTTGGGGATCGTAATTAGCTAGCCGAGAATTGCATTCTACTGCTATACCTGCTACTACTTTCACCCACCAACAACCAGATTACAGTACGAAGGTCTGGTCAAAGGGGAAAGATGGAATCGGAGGAGGTAGAATGGGAACCAACATACCGGAGAGGTTGCCGGGGTAGAGGACGTCCCGCAGTTCACGAAACCACTTCATCTCCACGTTTAACCTCTGTCCATGCCATATAAGCCCTGTCCCGGAAGAAGGACGGGTTGAGTCCTCCGCGCTCCGCCCTCTCAGCACGACCCAACCTGTCGGCGCGTGGCCGCACGAGCGTGGAGCCTCCCCAGGTGCGGTGTGAACGCCTCCAGCGTCGTGCGGCCTGGCCCCGCCGCGACCTGCAGCACCGCCACGTCGATGGCGGACATGTGATAGATGCAGTTGGCGGCGGTGGTGTCGGCGAGGAGCAAGATCAATGATGGCGAGCAGGTCAGACAGAAGCCGACCCTGGGCAACCGGCGGATCTCCGACCGACAACTCCGTGCATGGCGGCGGTCGAGGGGAGGGGCAAAACAGAGAGGGTAGCGAGGGGAACTGATTCCACTTCTCGCCTTGGGCAGGAACAACGCTGGGTGGGAGATCGACGACGACAGGCGGAGAAGCTGTCCTGGGGGAACTTTATGCGGAGGGGCAGGGACGCGAGGGTGTGCTGGTGGGGAGGCGAGGGGTGGCGGGGACGGGAGGGGGCGGCGGCGGATGGAAAAGGAATGGGCGCCGCGTGGGGGAGGATGGGGCGCCGCGGCCTGCGCGGGTGGAGAAGGAAGGGGTGGGCGGCGGGGGAGGGAGATGGCGGGAATGGGATTGTTGGATGATGACGTCATCTGTTGACATGGCACGCTGAGGAGCGAGAGAAGTCCCTTAGTGGGGATCACAAATATAGTTTTGTATGATTTCAGCTCTGCATGTGTTATTATCATGATTAATATTAATAAAAAATAAAAATTATGTTTGTAAAAAACTCCACTCAGAGGAAGATAATTATGACATGAGTTAGATTTTTATTATTGAAAAATTTTATTTGATGGAACTGAATAAAAATATTGTTTATTATTGTTTGAAAATACATCATTCATGGTACATCTTTGCTATAAAATAAAACTATAAGAAAATTATTTTTACCATTTATTTTTTACTATGTGCATGCTTAATAGATTTTAAAAAACACGTGTGTGTCGTACGTCCATTTTACTAGTCTCTACCTAATAATAATATATAATAATATAATCTCTACCTAATATTAAAGCAAGGATTGCTTCTGCCCGTAATATTCGTCTGTCGCTGAGAACCGGATAAAAATCACGTGAACCGTGCGTAAAACGGAGTAAAACACTCCTGAACCGGTCCGACTTAGGGAAAAACAGCGCGAACCCGGAAAACCGCCGCCCGGGAAACCACCCCGCGGAAAATCGAACCGCCGCCCGCTCCTCCAACTGAGCCTATGCCTTCTTCTGCCTTTTTTAGAATTCTGGCTTCTTCTGCCTAAAAACAACCGTGGATCAATAAAAAAATATTTAAAAAACGTGCTTGCGTGCCTGAGACGATTGGAACACAGGCATCCTGATATTGGAAAAACGATTTCAACTCATAAAGGATGTATGTGCATGCATCGACAATTAATATTAAGTTTTTTAAAATCTAGATAGGTGTTTAGCCTCCAAATTTTAAGGGTTATTTCTTGACTTGAGACAAACTTGTTTTGAGAATATAACATTGTTTATACCGGAGTAGAAATCCTATACAAGATGACATAAATATCACACACTAGGCGATATCATTACGAATTGGTCACACACAACTTACTTGTGCTGAGAAATAGTTTCGTTGTTGTTTTGAAACGAAGTCTCTTACCTTTTTTATATTAAAACCGCGTGTCATTGATTAGCGTGCCCTCAAGCAACAATACATTAATGTTTGATGTGTCATATGTCACTGATAGGTATTATCTCGACCTGTTTATGTCGGGAAGGCATGTGGGCAGTGGTGTTGACAACACAGAACAGGAAGGCGAGGTCGGCCGGGCGACGACATGCGAGATCAGGGTGGCGCGAGCATGACGGTAAGGCCGGGAAAGCAGGGATGGCGGAGCAGCTAGGACAGATGACGATGGGGTTGGGTGGTGAAGATGACGATGGCTGAGATCCAGGTGATGTGTTTGCGTGATGGCAATGTGGCCAGAGAAGGCGAGGTTGAGCAGACGACTGCGAGATCTGGAAGGCACAGACGAGGCTGGTGAGGTCGGGGTGGCACGTACGTGATGATGAGGTTGGGGAGGCAGGGACGACGACGATGCAGTCGGGGTGCACGACGACGAGGCTGGGAGGCACAGACGATGGCGGGGAGGTTGTGGTGTGGCGCGTGCACGATGGGAATGGCAACGTGACAACGAATGTGAGGTCGAGTAGATGATGGCGAGGTTTGAAAGACACAAACAATGGAGGGCATGGTTACGGTGGCGCGGGCGCGATGGGGACAATATCAAGGTCGAGGAGGTGTGGGGGCGACTTGGTCGAAATACGGTCAGCACGGATGATGGAGCACAAGGTTGGGTGGCGTGGGCTTAACGGTGATCTGACGATGTAGAGATGACGACGAGGCTTGGGAGGTCCGGACGATAGGGCAAGTTCGAGGTGGTGGGTACACGATGGAAACGATGGTGCGGTTAGGCAAACGGTGATGACGCTTTGGCAAAAGATGGAGATGTTTGAAAGGCGTGGGCGTCGGTGGATGAGGTCGTAATGGTTCAGGCGGGACGACGACGACGATGAAGGTCGGGAGGATGTGGGGACGTGAGTGTGTGTGAAGGTGCAGCTGGGGTGAACGATTATAATGCGAGCAATGCTATCTCCCGTTGCAACGCACAGACATAATTGCTAGTAATAATAATATATTAAAGCAAGAAACAAATCCTTCACGCGTTCCGCCTAATCCAGCTTGTGGTTTTCGTCCGTTCATGGGCGAGTTGATGAAAATTGATGTCTAACTGGGCTGGACTCGAGTGCCACTCGTTTTTCGTCCGTCCCTCCGTGGACTAGTGTACCGAGCTATACTCGAACGCGCCACCCTGGCCGATCTCTTGTCGTGCACGTACTCCCTCCGGTTTGGTAAAAGAAGTCGTTTAGGACAGCAACACGGTCTCTAAAACACAACTTTGACTTCTCTTTTCTATAAAAATATTTATTGAAAAGTTATATATGTATACTTTTATGAAAATGCTTTTCAAAACAAATCTATTGATATGATTTTCACATTTGTGAACTTAACTACTTAAAAGTTATTCATCATTTATATTCCCAATATTTGACCCAAATCTTGTCCAAAACGACTTCTTTTACCAAACCGGAGGGAGTACATCGCTTCGTCCTCGCGGCCATAAAACCAGAACCAAGGCTCACCTGTCCTAGCGCCATTGAATTGCTCGATATAAGCACCATAGTCTCTGTCCTCGACCTGAACGCCGAGCACGGCACTAAGGTAAAGAAGCCCCAATAAAAAAAGATTACGCCACAAGTGTTCAGCTAGCAGATCAAAGAATAAAAGAGTTTCATTGATGAGAAGAAAGTGGACGCACAAACAATGAAACACACAGACAAAAAAATCCCTGCACTGCAGAACCACGAAGATCAGGGGAACAAGTTTAGAATAGACAAGGGGAATCAGTGAATCACCACTTTGGCCAAGACCCAAGAGAACGTCGCTCTCTGCACGAAGCTCACAGGCAGCACCACACGAAGCGTCAAAACCGGACGACGAGAACGACGAAGTTGCGCCGAAAAGGTCCGAGTGGGTGCTGCGGGCGAGAGGGTGGCCGAGGCAGCGAATCCAGCGAAGAGGAGGTCAGGGAAGACGTGGAAAGCTCAGGCGGTGCTGCAGGCGATGGCCCCGGGTAGACTCCGGGGAAGAGAAAGCCTGGACGATACGGGGAGGCCAAGTGGTGCTACAGGGCGAGGAGCTTGAGCGGGCGAGCTCGAGCTCCACTGGCCACACGAGGTCCTTTAACGGCGGGATTTTCTCTTGCGGGGTGAGCTCTTGCGGTGGTGCTTGCGATGATGGGAGGTGGAACTATGGAAGTGGAAAAGGACGGCGGTACGGTCTAGATAAGATGAGGTACGGTGAAGGTTTTTTTATGCCACATATGGAACAAGTTTGATCGACACGAGAGATTGATGCACCAGCGGAAAATATAAAGATCGACCCAAACCAAAAAATTATATCTTATCTACTAGAGGCACGGACGGCAACGGACATGGTTACCTAGGATCGCGTGTCCACAATGAGAATGACGGCGCAACTGGAAAAGAAGAGGTTGAGTGGATGATTGGTGAGGTTTGAGAGACACGGACAACGCCGGGCAATGTTAGTATGTCGCAACGGCAATGGGGAAAGCGGCGAGACTAGGGAGGTGCAGAGGCAAAGGGTGACAATGTGCGTGGGATGGACGAAGGTAGGCGAGGTCGAGGTAGCGCATGTCTAAGTTTGTAATTATGAGGCTAGGCTAGACAGGACGATGGCGCGGCCGGAGCGGATGACGGCGAGGTTGAGGAGGCGCAGCTGATTGTAGGCGAGATCAGGGTGACGCGTGCGTGATGGGAAGTGATGGGAATGATCGTGTAGTCAGGGAATATGAGGTAGGATAGACAATGATGAGATTCATGAGGCACTGAATAAAGTTAGGGTGGTGACGCTGAATAAAGTTAGGGTGGTGTGAGTGCAATAGCAACAACGACGAGGTGAGGGAGCTGCAGGGATGGTGGGTGACGGCACGGCCGAAGCGAATGATGATGAAGTGAGCAATATTTTTCCGTTGCAACGCATAAACATAGTTACTATAAAATTAATAATTTACTGTAGCAACGCACGGGCTTAGTGCTAGTATATAGATATTAAAAGCAGGAACCTATTGCAAGGAGCTTGGGTTGTGCACCGCTACCTAAAATAGATGGGCCATGAATAACCTATTCCGAAATTAACCGGAAGAGTAAATTTGTGTTGTTTGCATCAGACATCCTATCATCATCATGGTCAACACAACCAAGACGGGCAATAATAAATCAATCTTTGTCGTCAAAAAATTGTTGAAAGTGAATGAATTGATTGATTTGAGAGGGGGGTGGACCCCACTATTTATGTACAAGGAAGGGGCACGAAGGCTCCCTTTGGCAGGAGGGGATGCGCCCGTACAGGAGAGACACACCCGTACAGGGAGCGGTTGCCTCTTCCTAATTACACACTAATGATTATCTTAATTACATTATTAAGCTAATGATCATCACTAATATTTCTTAACACTCCCCCTTGATCAATAGCTTCATAAGGTCTTGATGTAATTTGACTTCAATCATCCTTGGATATCATCTTGAAAAACTCCTCCAAAAACCCTATGGGAAAATCTTGAGGAGAAACCAATCTGTGTGTATATGCCACTAAAACTCCTTTAAACCCAGTGGGAAAATATTAGGAGAAAATGATATGGCATTATTGTCTTATTAGATATTTGTATGAGAAAACATTTGGTAAGGAAAAACTCATCAATAAGAATAATGATCTGAGGATCATGTTTGAATATCCTTCTCCAAAACCTAATAGGAAAATATGAGAAGGGATTTTATATCTTCTTAAAAACTCTTATAGAGAAAACAGAAGATATGACATAGAATATGTCTTGTATACCACCCTTAAAACCATAATGGAAAAATTAGGTGATATAAGATATGATCTTGTATTGTTATTGCCTCATTAAAACCTTTTATGAGAAACCTTGTGAGGAAAAACTCATATAGGAAAAAGAGTACAATAATCAGATGATTATTTATATAGGTTATATCAAAAAGAGTCTCCCCCTGATTCTGGCAAATCTTTGAGTTGTCTCATACCAATCCCAGAAACGTATTTCTGGAATAAGGATGTTGGTAATGATTTTGTGAATAAATCTGCAAGATTATCACAAGATTTAGTTTGCATGATCTCTATCTCTCCTACCTTCTGTAGTTGATGAGGATAGAATAATTTAGGAGCCATATGTTTTGTAAGATTGCTCTTTATATAACCTGCTCTCATTTGTGCAATACAAGCAGCATTATCTTCATACATTATGGTAGGATTCATGATTGAACTTATACCACATGATTGTTGTATGTGCTTAATCATTCTGCGAAGCCATACACATTCACGTGATGCTTCAAATAATGCAATTATTTCGGATTGATTTGTGGATGTGGCTATTAGAGTCTGTTTTGATGACTTCCATGAAATAGCCGTTCCACCATGTAAGAATACAAAGCCTGTCTTAGATCTGGCTTCATGGGGATCAGATAAATAGCCAGCATCTGAGTATCCAATTAATGTTTTATCTTTGTTAATTTTGTAAAATAAGCCAAGATCTATTGTGCCAATGAGATATCTGAAGATATTCTTAACTCCCGCCCAATGGTGTTGTGTTGGAGCAGCGCTGTATCTAGCTAGCAAGTTTACCGCAAATGCAATATCAGGCCTAGTGCAATTTGCGATATACATCAACGCTCCAATGGCACTGAGATATGGAACTTCTGGTCCCAATACCTCTTCATCTTCACCTTTAGGTCTGAATTGATCTTTATCAATTTCAAGAGAGCGTACGACCATAGGTGTTTTGGATGGGTATGATTTATCCATATTGAATTTCTGTAGAATCTTTTGGATATAAGCAGACTGGTGTACTAAAGTCCCTGTTGGGAGGTGCTCAAGTTGTAAACCTAAGCAAAATTTGGTTTTACCCAAATCTTTCATTTCAAATTCCGTCCTAAGATGGTTGCGTGCTTCATCTATATCTTGTTAAGTCCCAATGATATTGAGGTCATCAACATATACAGATATAATACCAAATCCAGTTGAGGATTTCTTGATGAATACACATGGGCAATCATCATTGTTGGAAAAACCTTTCTGAAGAAGGAATTCCTTTAGTCGGTTGTACCACATTCTTCCCGACTGTTTTAAGTCGTATAATGACTTTTGAAGTTTTACACAATACATGTTGCGTGAATGATTCTTGTCTGGGATATCAATTCCTTCCGGAACTTTCATATATATATCCGAATCTAGTGACCCATATAGATATGCTGTCACTACATCCATGAGATGCATGGATAGACCTTTTTGTGCTGCCAATGATATTAGATATCGGAATGTTATACCACTCATAACTGGAGAATATGTTTCATCGAAATCGATGCCGGGTTTCTGCGTGAACCCTTGTGCTACAAGTCTCGCTTTGTATCTCACCACCTCTTTGTTTTCATTCCTTTTACGGACGAAAATCCATTTTGATCCCACAGGAAAAATATGACGAGGAGTAGGCACCACTGCGGAGAATACCTCTCGTTTCTTGAGCGAGTCTAATTCTGCCTTGATTGCTTCCTTCTATTTGACCCAGTCGGAGCGCTTGATGCACTCTGCCATGGACTTAGGTTCTGGATCAATGCGAAGTTCACTTGCAATCTTAGTGGCAAAGTAAATGTCGACATTTATAGTCTTTCTATTGTATGATTCTCCAGAATCAATATAATTAATGGAAATTTCTTGTACCCCTTGTGACTCATCATGATTTCCCACAACGATAGAGTCCGGGTCTTCCGATGTCCAAGCACTTATATTATTTTGTGCACTTGTGCTAGGTATGTGATGTATCTGTTGAACATCCATATTATTTGGATTTATAATATCCAATTGGTGTCTGTCAACTTGATGTTGATCTGCATTTACTGTTGTGGAAGTGACCTTCCTAGTTTTCCGCGGAGGCTTTTGTATACCCTTATCCTTTGTTGCAGTACCTCTCCCCCTCTTATTTTGATTTGGGAGTTCTGGAGTAGGAATTTCTACTCTTTCTGGTACATTTGCAGCAGGATTATGTGATTTTGTGACACCCTTATAATCAGTAAATGCTTCTGGCAGATTATTCGCAATGTTTTGCAAATTGATAATTTTCTGAACTTCACATTCAGATTCTATAGTACGTGGATCATAGGACTGGATACCAGTGGTATTCTAATTTATTTCCTGGCATTTTGTTTGGTACTTGTCTCCCCCTAATGTCGGGAAATTGTCCTCATCGAAGATGCAATCAGCATACCGGGCAGTGAACAAATCCCCTGTAAGGGTTCGAGGTACTTAATGATTGACGGTGATTTGTACCCCATATATATCCCCAATTTCCTATGGGGGCCCATTGATGTACGCTGCGGTGGTGATATCGGTACGTATACAGCGCAACCGAATTTTCGTAGATGGGAAATACTTGGTTGATTTCCACGTACTAACTGCAACGGGGAAATCGTGTTGTATGCAGTAGGTCTTATTTGAATCAAATCAGCGGCGTGTAATACCGCATGACCCCAACATGATGTTGGTAGATTGCAATTCTGTAGTAATGGTCTAGCAATTAACTTTATTCTCTTGATAAGAGATTCGGCTAATCCATTTTGTGTATGTACATAGGGAACAAAATGTTCCACATTTATGCCTAGAGCCATAAAATAGTCATTGAAGGCATGTGAAGTAAATTCAGCGGCATTATCCATCCTGATGGTTTTAATAGCATATTCAGGATGATGTGCTCTTAATTTGATAATTTGAGCAATGAACCTTGCAAAAGCATGGTTTCTTGTAGATAATAAGCATACATGGGACCATCTAGTAGATGCATCAATAAGTACCATGAAGTACCTAAATGGTCCAGTTGATGGATGGATAGGACCACAAATATCTCCTTGAATGCGTTCAAGAAATTGTAGTGGTTCAGCCTTTATTTTAAGATAAGAGGGTCTTAAAATTAATTTTCCTGTGGCACATGCGGTGCACACAAAGTCTGATGGCTTGGGAAATTTTGAAGTATTTAATTTGTGACCAATTGAATTGCCGATAATTTTTCTCATCATCCCTATGTCGGGATGACCCAGGCGATCATGCCAAATCTTGAAAACATCAAGATTTTGAAAAATTACCTTGTATGCAACATGTTGTACGAGTTTGATGTATGTGTAATACAATCCTGATGATAGTGAAGGAATTTTCTCAAGCAGTCGCTTGCTATATCCGTCATGTTTAGTGATGAATAGATATTCATCTTTGTTGTCACTGTTTGTTTCCACATGGAAACCATTGTGACGGATATCTTTGTAACTCAATAGGGTACGAGTTGAATCGGGATACAGGAGTGCATCCTCAATTACTATTTGAGTACCCATAGGGAGAACAATTGTGGCTCGTCCTGAACCAACAATTGTAGCATCGCGGCCTGCGATGGTTGTGACATTTCCTTTACTCTTTTTGAGAGTTTGGAAATATTTAAGTTCTCTGAGTATGGTGTTAGTTGTGCAACAATCCACCAAACAAAGTTCTTCCTCCATTTGGATTGTCCCCGTAGGATAATCTAGAATGAGTAAATTAAATTATAAGTTTTGAACTCATAGATTATACAATACATACTTTATTCAATAATATCATAAGTAGCATATGTCTTACAATATTGTGTGACAACACTTATTTACAACACAATTATTACATAAACATGGCTATAGAACGAAGTTCTTTTAAACTATAGAATGAAGTTCTTGTCGGGGAGCGTAGAAACTAAGACATGTCTCCGAACATGTCATTGGATGGTCCATCCACAAGCATGTTGTCGGTGTCGTCGATGCTATCGATCATCATGTCGTCCATGCCGAAAAATTCATCCAATTGCATTGGATCTTTCTCCTTGTTGTGTTCCGCGGGAACATCCTTGGAGCAACCGGCACCCGGAGTGTGAGTAGTGAAGTGCGCTTCAAACTTGTCCCCATGAACTTGCTTTCCAGCATGCTTTTGGTAGAGATCAACCAAATGCTTAGCAGTGTGGCACTTTCTAGTTGTGTGATTGTGACAACCACACCTCTGACAAGCTTGGGAGTTGTCATTAGGTTTCTTGAAAGTGTCCTTGTTGTTGCTAGAACCCTTGCCTTTCTTAAAATTCTGCTTCTTCCATTTCCCATTGAAATTCTTTTTGAATTTCTTGCCACTAAACTTTTTATTATTATTCTGAGCATTGAAATGAACTTCCGGCAGAGGTGCTGCACCCACAGGGCGCATTTGATGATTCTTTGTTAAGAGCTCATCATGATTTTCTGCTTGGAGTAAATCATATATTAAGTCAGAATATTTATTATACTTGTGGCGACGGTATTGCTGTTGCAATATCCTATTAGCAGGGAGAAATGTAGATAGAGTCTTTTCTATCATTTCTGCATCATCCAAAGGTTGATTGCAAAAGCGAAGCTTGGTACAAATCTTGTGGACGGCAGAATTGTATTCTGCAACCGATTTGAAATCCATGAGACGGAGTAGAGACCACTCGCGTCTTGCTTCGGGCAGAATTACACCTTGTTGTTGATTATAGCGTTCTTTGAGAGAGTCCCAAAGTTTCTTAGGATCATCTTCCATCATGTATTCGGCTTTGAGGTCATGGTGTAGATGGTGTCGTAGAAAATGCAAGGTTGCAAATTTTTACGCCGGGCAATGTTAGTATGTCGCAACGGCAATGGGGAAAGCGGCGAGACCAGGGAGGTGCAGAGGCAAAGGGTGACGATGTGCGTGGGATGGACGAAGGTAGGCGAGGTCGAGGTAGCACGTGTGTAAGTTTGTAATTATGAGGCTAGGCTAGACAGGACGCGACCGGAGCGGATGACGGCGAGGATGAGGAGGCGCAGCTGATTGTAGGTGAGATCAGGGTGGCGTGTGCCTGATGGGAAGTGATGGGAATGATCGTGTAGTCAGGGAATATGAGGTAGGATAGACAATGATGAGATTCATGAGGCACTGAATAAAGTTAGGGTGGTGACGCTAAATAAAGTTAGGGTGGTGTGAGTGCAATAGCAACAACGACGAGGTGAGGGAGCTGCAGGGATGGTGGGTGACGGCACGGCCGAAGCGAATGACGATGAAGTGATCAATATTTTTCTGTTGCAATGCATAAACATAGTTACTATAAAATTAATAATTTACCGTAGCGATGCACGGGCATAGTGCTAGTAGATATTAAAAGCAGGAACCTATTGCAGGGAGCTTGGGTTGTGCACCGCTACCTAAAATAGATGGGCCATGAATAACCTATTCCGAAATTAACTGGAATTGTAAATTTGTGTTGTTTGCATCAGACATCCTATCATCATCATGGTCAACACAACCAAGAAGGGCAATAATAAATCAATCTTTGTCGTCAAAAAATGATTCGTCAGGCCTCTGATGCCATCCTGTCTTCCTATCGTGTTCGGCATTTACGTGTGAATACCTAATTGAAAGTTTGACAAAAAAAAAGACTTATACATGAGAAATTTTAGAGTGTTTGTAATTAATATGAGTCATCCATCCAATGAAATCTAATGGTGGTAGTATCACATAGTACCAATAGGGTAGTATCAGGTAGTAGTAATTTAGTGGACTCGTACTAGGTACTACCTGGTAGTACCTAATTAAATTAGCTGATGGAAAACTATCGGTACAAGGTACTACCTAGTACTATCCAAGGATCCGAAACAAATATCTTCATATATCGGTCATGATGTACCGGTACTACCTAGTACTACCCAAGGATCCGAAACAAATATCTTCATATATCGGTCATGATGTACCTCTGCCTTGTGCCCGTTCTTCTATCTTAATTAATCCACCCTTATCTTTAAGATTTCCTCTGCTGCCAACAACCTCCCACTATTGGAGTGTCAATCGTAAGTGTACGTGCAGTGGACATATATAATGCTTCTTCGTTTCTTCCTCACACATTCGTTAACAAACACTGGAGACACAGCCTACTTACTACGACTATAAAAAGAGAGAAGCGCTATATATATAAAGGTATTGTACGTGGTAAAAGCGCTATATATAAAGGTATTGTACGTGGTAAACTGGGAATAGGAGGTAAAAAGGAATAAGGACCTCACAGGAAATATGGTTGCTCTACCTACTCAACAGGTTCCAGTGAGCTATAGAAGAAACTTTGTTTTCTTTTAGAAATGTTCTCATATCATATCGTGAATCAATGAAGAAGCGGGTACAACAGTAGATTAATTCTGTAAATATTGAAATTAAGAAAGAAACATTATGGTCAGGTTCTTCCATTCTTTGGCCTAGGGGTTCCAACCTGTCATAATTGATGACCAGTGACAATGGTCGTTCTATCACCGGCGGTGAGGATGACCTTATATACATTGTCATGCGCTCATTCCTCCCCAAACGTGTTACTGCGAAATCTGGTCCGACCTACTATACCCACGAGCCGGTTTCCCACCAGGCCTAGGTCCACGGAAGCCCGCAACAACAAAGCGTTGGGCCAAACTCAACCGAAAAACGTTGTTTAGATTGTTAGCGAAATACTTAGATTTATTTTGAGCAAAATAATAAAATTAGGGATTATAAAGTGCTAGTGTGAGAACTTTGGAATTTATTGGATTTCTTGTGGATTTTATTTGCGTGGGATTCAAATTCGAATTCTAATTCAAATTTGAATCTTATGGGTGTAAGGTATAGAAATAGGAAAACACCCCTTCGAAGCTTGGGCCTTAAACCAGTTCTAGAAGTTCACCAGAGGTCCTTGGTCTTTCACCGCCGATCTGCCCAACCACGCGGCCCACTTGGTCTCCCAACTCACCGAAGCCCACTTCCCACCTACCAAACCTCCATGTGCTGCTGCCAAGTGGGCCCCGCACGCCAACCTCCAATCTCTCCTGTTTTTCTCCTTCCTCCCGTGACGCCCGCACGATGTGCGACAACTACGGGCGCCGCGGCGCACCGCGAGCTCGGGGCCCTCCATGGCCGCCGCAGATGCCCGCCATGTGCCTCGTGCGCCGCATCCGCCATTCCTCTGGAACTCCAAACCCTAGGCCGCCGCCCTATAAAGTCCCTCTGCCGGCCTCGCCACTGACCCGCCGCCGCCTGGGGATTTCCCCATCCAAACCACCCGCCGCCGTCTTAGTGAAGGCGAAGAAGGGGGACGGAGGAGAAGGAGACGGGGAGGTCACCCGTGAGGGAGAAGCCGCTAGGAAGTCAAGCCGACGCGCTCAGCCCTTCTCCTGTCCCGCGCCGAGTCACCTCCCCTCTTCCGCCGCACAGGGATTTTCTTCCCCAAATCCACCACCACCGCCGCCTGTTGGAGGAGAAGAGAAGGAGGGGAAGGGAGAAGAAGGAGTGGGAGGAGAAGGGGAGCGCAGGAGAAGCCGGGAGCAGCTACTGTCCTCAACGCCGAAGTGCCGCCTTGTAGACCCGAGGACGACGCTGCCATCCCGGAACCGCTGTGGACGCCATGGAGCCGGAGCAGCCGCCGTGAACCTCGATGATGCTGTCCTTGAGTACCGCAAGCCGAGGAGCCGCTCGCATAGTGGACCATCGACGACGCGGAGCTGCCCTGCTTCTGCTCTGACCCGCGACGTCGTGAAGCCTGAAGTCATAGACCGCCTGAACCGCAGGAACATCGACACCGCCATGCCTGAACCGCGAGCTCCGTCCTGTTATGAGCCGGCCTGCTTCCCCCTTCACCGATGTTGCCGTCGCATCCAAGAGAACCATGTGAGCGCCATCATCCCTCTCACCATTGTGAAACCTGGCCTTCGAGCCAAGGGGAAAAATCGGGCGTTGCCCATGGTGTTGTGCTCTGCTTTGGTTGACCCGCATCACTGCCACCGCGCGACCGCCGACACTTGTGTGCCGACCTTCGAGTCGAGCCTTACACCTGCAGGTGCCGCTGCCGACGATCCGCGCGCTCCCAGCTTGCCCCTTTTCCGTCCGTTTCACTGTCGGGAGCTCCGCCGTGTCCGTGTCGCCATCGTGGCCAGGCCACCGGCATTGGAAACGTGTGCGCACACTGGGAGGCAAGAACCTCACCGTTAGCCACCAAGCAACCCGTGAGCCGTGCACTTGTCGACGCGCATGCACGAGCCCGGCCAAGCCACTGTCCTCAGTCGTGTCCCGACCCTGTGCCGTGCGTCGTTCCGCCGTGCCGAGGTCAAGGACTTCCACATGCCGGTGCACACTCGTTCGCTGTGCTGGGGAAACCAAAGTCGGATCCTTTAGCCACCCTAGGAGATCCTGGACCTTGTCGTTGCTTCTGTTGACACCAGCCGGGAAAACCTCGCCGCCACAAGCTTTTCCCTTCGCCTTCCCTTTGGGGCTTTTCGTCGAGCACCTCCTTGCCATGCCAAAAACCCGGAGGGGTCTTCTTGCACTCGCGTGCACACACACACACAGGAAGGTGAAAGGCTTTGCCTTTGGCCCGCGTGCCTAACCTCGAGCCGTACACATGCTTGTGCGCGTGTGAACCGGGCCAAGCCGCCGCTCTGCGCCCATAGTTCACCGCCGAGGGCTTTTCTTAGGCTTGCACGTGTGAGCGCCATCTTGAACCCGTGCTCACGCTTGTCCACATGCACGCATGCGCCCAAGCTAGCAACACCATCTTGCTTTGCTTCGCCGCCCGGAAACCTGTTGTCGCCGTTGTGCCGGATTCTGGCCGAAGGTCGCATCTTTCTGTGCCTTGATCGAAACCCTAGGCTCACCTTGCTGAGCATCCCAGTTCACTGTCGCAAGCTCTGCGCACATACCGTCAACGAACTCGCCACCAAGGGCATCTCATTGGCTTTCACGCACAAACCAACCAAAACCGTCGCCTTGCACACCCGAGCACAGTACCAACCTGTGCACGTTTCTAGCGCACGCATGCGCCAGTGCGAGCACGCTGACGACTCGACCGTGAGCACACCACCCTGGAGCCTCGCCGTTGTTTCTGTTCGCCAGCCACCAAAAAGGGGTCGACGCTGGTGAGCCTTGCCTTTCCACCGCTCTCTGTTTGTCCCACCAGCACATGGTGCGTAGTGCCATGAAGCCGGCAAATCTCGAATCTTTAAGCCTCCTAGCCGAGCCTTGTAGCACACCTCACCATGACAGCACGCAGCTCCGGAGCATCGGTCTGCTGCGATGCTTGCCATACCAAACCATATCCTTAGTCCTGTCGAGTGAGCTATCTAACCACCCGCTCTCTCTATCCGTGAAGCCTTTCTCACATGGCATGCCCGTGTGTTGACCGACGCTATCGTGTTGTTCACAACTGATGAGCAGCACGCCTTGCCATGGGATGCTGCAAAGCATCACACCCTGCCCATGTCTCTCACAGGTTGTGAACCAGCACAATAGTGTGTAGCCGTGAGGCACATGCCCTTGTGGCATTTGATCGAGCGGTCTGCACACAAAACCAAGGAACCTTTGTTATGCCCACAACCTGCTCGATGATATGCCGGAACGCCCCGTCGAGCCGGCCAAGCCATCGTCTTTTCCTCTCCGGAGCCAACCTTCACTGTTGCGACCGAGACGTGATCCTGAGTTCGCACATTGCTCTGCTTGCCACAGCTGCGCGTGCGCCGGCGCCGCTCAGAGAATCTGGCCTTTGCGCCAGGTTTTGAACTGTAGGTGCCGCAACCTACAATAACGTGCGCCGCCGCTTGTACTGGATCACAAATCACACTCGCACATTGATCTGTCGATCTTTGTTCTTTGGCACAGCCGAACGACGGCCAAAGACCCATCCAGTCTCTAACCATCGGCCGAACCTCTTGAGTTTCTACCATGTCGTGTGTATGCTCTAGTGGTTCTCGTGTAGTGCTAGCTGGTGGTTTTTCTGATCCAAACCGTGGTGCTGCAGCGATGCTTAAACCTTGCAAGTTGTAGGCATCACGTGGGCCATGTGTGGGCTATCTCCACCATGACCAATCTCCTTGCTTCCCGAGCCCTCTGCGTGTTTGCATTAGCAAGGGAAGCACAATCAAATGTAGTTGCTAATTCCTTACCCTTGCTTGTGCGCCTCACCGACCGGGCAATCGCTCTGCCCATCACCTCACTGTCTTTGTACCCAGTCTGTGTGCTCACACACACTGTCCATCGCCACTTACCATCTGACAAACCTTCGAGGCATGCCATATCTGTCTAGCAGCCTTGTTTCCAGCCATGCTTAGCTTGTGATCTTTTCGTCCCAAACAGTGAAGCGGTGCCAATGCAAGATGATATCAAGGCTGAGACCACTCGTGATTGGTAACGTGCCATGGACGTATAGCTCTAGCGATCTTACTGGAAGTTCAGTTCCATCACGAGGGCACGCTGGTGCTACAAACCTGTAGTGCTAGTTCTCGGCCACAACCCATACAAGTAGTAAATGGTGCTTGTAAATCTATAAGCCATGTACATGCTAATCTAACCTTAGCTCTTTATCTATCCTACTTGTGCGTTGCTTGATAGCAGCAGCACTTGCCCTTTTCCCTCAAGCCTTAATCCTAGTTCCAAGAGCCTGTTCTCAATCTTTCAAGTCCCGACCATACCTTTCGCCGCGATCGTGTCATACCTTCACCGTGCACGACGCGTGCACTAACCAAGCTGTCGACCATGTCACACCTCTGCCATGTCCCAACTTGAGCCGGGTTTCTCAACCACACTACAATTCTTCTAGCTGATCAATCCCGCACCATCTCTACGATCTGGCCAAAAGGGCATACGGACTTACCGCTTGGTCCCATCTGACCTACAGGACCCACAAGATGACTTGTGGGGTCCGGTTGACCCTTGACCTCCATTTTTGACTTAGTCAACAAAGATCGTTGACTAGTCAACTTACCTTGCAGACCAACCCAAAACCTAGTTTATGGTTCTCTAACTTTCTAACTTGCATTTTCTGTTCTTTATCACAATTAATTAAATTGATAAAATATTTCTTTATTTGAAAATCAATATTAATGTGATCCTACCTTAGAAAATATGAAATCAGTTTCTTTATTCTTCTAAAATCATGAAGCACCCGTTAGACTAGCTTTTTGGAGTTATTTGGTTCTTTATTGCTTCTCTTTGGAGTTATTTGCATCTAGACACTGTGTTTATTTATATTTGCGAATCTAGGAATTCCCGAAGCCGAGGAGTCAAGCCAGAAGAGCGAGAACAACTACGGAAACTTCGACGACTACTTGCGCACAGGTGTTCACGCCCGACTGATTCTGAATACCTATTAGACATTGCTAATAGTATGCTAGCGCTTTACTTAAATTGCATGATGATAAAACTTTCATAGCCTTCTTTATTTATCCTGTCCTTGATTGCCCTACTACTACTATGTTATATATAAGTGTGTATATACACTGAGCTTCGTGACGCATGTGTTGGGATGGGTATAGTGGTTCTTGGCGTGTGTGGGGTAAAACCGGCAGGGGAAGGAGTTTTGGGTACTTTGGCGGGGTGAGCTCGAAACAACCGATCTGGGATCAGGGATGGTGATGTATTCCTCGATGCATTCCCACTATTACAGATTTTGGAGCACAGGTGTTGGGATTTTACTTTACGCTTGGAGGACATGAGCATGCCCCGGTCTGAAAGAGAGTGGATCAACTTGTCGATAGGACTTTCGTACACACCACCTTGCCGAGAGTGGGGTTAGGGCCGGGTTGAGCTCGGCAAGTGTGGAACCATACCTGCCTGTAGAATAGCGGGGTATCAGTGGGGGAGAAGTGGGAGTGAGCCCACCTTCTCTCAGAGGGACTCCCGTGTGGCCACACGGGAGCATTTCACAGTTCCGGTGCAATCCCTTTCGCGAGGGATCGATTTGAGGCCCGAATGCAGAATGGGACCGTAACTACCGAGAGTTCGCACGGTAGGATGAGTTTGGTCAGTTCGCTACCGACTGGGCTCCATCCCGAGTTGGGTACATGTGTACACGCTCTGCAGAGTTTTGATCTATACGTATAGCCGCATCCTCGGTCATGGACAAACCTTGGAGACATCTTCGTTCCTCATGTTTTGGGATTTCTACCTCCCACTGTTGATGAGAGTGTCGTGAGCTGTGGTTGCAGTCGGGGAGAGGAGAGTTGCTCCCTCTACCTCGTAAATCCGATTGCAATCATTGAGGTGCGAGGAGAGGAAGTTCTCCCATCGACCCTAGATGGAGATAGGTTGTGGTGTCGGGTCCCTGGGGTACCAGGTGTTCCTGAGTTGTGATGAGAGTATGGATTGGGACTTATATGGAGATGTTTTCTTTTTATGCTTCGCTGCTGCTGCATAGGAAACCTGAGCTTTTACCTTGCCACTTTTCTTATCCTTTAGAGTTAGGCCACTTAAAGCTGCATACAGTCGGTGACGTGAACCTATCCCATTCCGTGGGGATAGTTTTGTGAGTGTGCAGGATTGGACTTGGAGTGAGAGTCTGAGTTTGAGGAATCCATGAAGGAAGGGTTGCGTTGCTTCGCTCAAGGATGCATGTGATGAAGATTGAAGATGAAGACTTGAAGCCCTGGCTACCGCTACGTAGGATTTCTACTTGTTGCTTAGCCCAAGGGGCTTATACTAAATTCGTTTACTGAGTTGTTTTGGATGTAAATATTCTATTTTGTACTCTGATCTCATTGTATGGAAATGATATTATTTTGTAATGAGTTTTGTACGTGATAGCTACTGATCCAGGGACTATCACAAGGGTACATGGAGTCGGGTTTTGCTCACCGAAAACACGAGTCATTACAAGGGCAACCAGTAAACCGACCGAAATCCCTGATGATATTTATAAATACTTCCGGTGGTTAATTACAAAGGTTTGGATAGGCATTATATTAGTTTCTATATTCATGACTATGTCCCATTTGATAGCAGAAGAATATTATAAATACTTGTATCACGCATTAGATAATTTCAACAAGACCCTCGTGATTTGCTATGCACCTAAGTATATAGAGTTATGCCTATGTATCTAGAAGAATAAAAATGATCTACCTTAATTTTAAAACCAAAATTATCTACGTTTTAAAATAGAGTTATTCCTATAAAAATCTTGTCGTCACCGCCGCTCCTACACAAGGGTTTGCCATGAGCTCGAGGTACGGCTCACGACAAAGGACCCTTTTGCCATGAAATCATTTGTCGTGAGGTCTTTGCCGAGAGCTACTTTCAGCAAACTCTTTGCCGAGAGCATTCCGGACTTTGTCAAGTGTATCGGACTCATGACATTCTGCTGGTTTCCCATAGTTTCCTATGTGTGTGCTGATCATAACCCCGCTAATTATGAAGTATATGTTAGTACTAATATTCAAGCCGAGGTTAAGGTGTTGGTTCCATGTTTTAGAAATGGTTTTTTGTTTCCATCCGATCCACAGCATAATTGCCTTGCACTTGTTATGATCCAAGATTCTTTGAGGAGCTATGTTTCAAGGAGCTTGTTCCATGCCACGGTGTTGTGTGTCTGGACTGACAGGAGGAGATATAATGCTCTATATTGTGCTGCAATGCTATTTGGGTGGTTGTATTGGCACATTCGTCACATATGCATTCAGTTTGGGACCCACATGAGGCATGCAATGCGCTTTGTTGTAACCCCATCTCTAATTACATTTCACAGACCCATTTTGTTTTAGCATTCTCTTTAATTCGTCATGGATGCATCCCACGTACCTGTTAGATTTTTAGCAGCTGAAGCAATTCAATAATGGATTCGTCTTGTCCTTACCCGTTGCAAGATTTTAGGAGCTACCTTTCCATGCCATATATTCACGGTTGTGATGGGTGGCAAATTATTCTTACGTGCAAGATAAATTATCATTTACGATTATACAATGCATAGCAACAAAAGATCCCCTGGCAACAATTTCCACTGGAATGGGTAGAACAAGGAAGGCAATTAAAATCCACTGTTCCACACTGATACTGGACAATACGCATGATTGTTTATAACTATATATAGTGACCCCGTTTCAGCGAACAGTGAGCTCCACAAAGTTGCAGCATCCAAGAAAGCCCAGAACTAGAATAAGAGGAGGCCATGAGGATCCAGGAAGGTACCACCATGTGATTGGGAATATGAGGCAAAAGGAAATTCACATCACACTATGAAGGAATATAATAGAAGGTTGACAGCCTATGTAAATTAGGGCTGCAATGTATACAATTCATCTTTTCTCCATCGAAGTGGTAGGGAGCTGTGTTTTAAGAAGTGAGAACGAGGTTGAAGCCAACTGTGTCGAGATTATGAATAGAGTAACATACACTTAAAAAAGCATCCCTTTGTTGTGGTATTGCGCCCCAGTTGTAGCCTGTACTTCTCTTGCCCAGCTTGGTGCAAAGATGGACCATCAGGGCTAGGAGGGGGATTTATAGGGTTAACAAGGGGGTGGCGAAATGACCAAGTTGGACATGGGGTTTGCTTTTTTTGGCAGCGCAGCAAAGGCCGCATCATACAAATAAAGGGTCCAGTGACCAGTGCCAATGTCTGGTTATCTAACTACGATTCTTGACCGATTTCTCCGAGTAGTTTTACTGTATTGTTTGACACAACAATATATAACACGGAAACTACTTTTTCTATTACGCCTAAACCATCACAGTATTAGTGGCGAAGTAAAAAACAAACAATATCAATAGTTATCTTTAAAAATGTTAGATGAAATTCAAATTTGTGAGTAGAATTCGTCATGGTTCTTTTTTTGTGGAGACGGGTGACCGCATGCATGATGCATGTTTGGTGCATGGAACAGGAGGACATGCAGCAGGATGGTGCATCGAGAAAGAGGCTACCCAACTGCAGCTTGTTGCTCTTGCTGATGGTGAATCAAAACAATATTTCTCTCCGTGCAATATAATCAAATAATGTATATGTTCCCTCATGGCCTCATGTAAAGGTTCAAAAAGCCATGAAGGATGACTATTCAAACTGCATTTTGGAAGGTCCTTTCCTTTTTTTTTAACTACATGTCTCTTACATGTGCTAGCATTGTAGCAGTTGCTACCTTTTGTAACAACTGTGGTCTGATGCATTCTCTTTTGTAAGTGTTAGAAGCCAGATTTTCATCCATTATCTAAAAAAAAAGTTGTAGCATGTAGTTTCTTGAGAGCAACAACCAGTGCCATGAAGTGGTAATCTTTATATTCACGAATCCTGGACCCAAATTGTGCAACCTCATTGGGCCACGCATATCACCTGGAATTATTGGCTGCTAGATGTTAGGATTAATCATATTCGATGGACGATGAGTGTTTTCTCATGGTGGGTTCCCATCCAGAGCCTTCTTCATGTCAGCGTCATGCTGCACCAACAACCCACCCCTCCCCTCAGCTAATCTCCACCTGCATGATTAATACCGTGGAATAGTCAGGAGAAGCAAATGCCCATACCGATGTACAGGGTCAGAAGAGATAATTAACTCAATACTCTTTCATTTTCTCATCAATGCTTGATTTATGTACATGTTACATGTCCAATTTTAGAACAAAAGAATGCTTAGTTGATGGGTTCAACTGTTCGAAATGCTTGCTTATTGCATACATATGCATGTTAATTATTTGTCAGGTTCCAGTCACATTATGTGATCAACTACGTACACATCCCGTGCAATACATTCATTGTTGTCATGATTGATGACTAACAACAAATCTTTTGTACATGCAAGATACACTGATCAGTGAATGCATAAAAACAAAGGGTCTCCTACCAATGATTTTCCATGAAAAGGAAAACATTTTACTGGTACTTGGGACATCAACATGCATGACTTCTTCTGATACATATGGAATCCCCATTTCAGTGAATAGTGAAATTTACAAATTTAAAATTTCAGCATATATAGGAATGTCTGGAGCTAGATGAATTGAAGGGGAGAGAATGAAGATTAGAAGAGCTGCGAACATAAGGAATATGCTTGGGAGGACGGTGTACAACTCAAAGTGGTGAATGTAGAGCTTGGTTGGATGAAGTCCACGGTGTACATCTGTTCTTGCACTACCCCTTTGCACAATCCTGCTGGGCTCTTCTCCATCTCCAGATCCCCCAGTGTGACCCTTTTCAGATCTTATCAGCCTTGAGAACACAACTGAGTGTCCCCTTCTTTATGGACATCATCATCATCTTAAGCTGGAGTATTTGGACATCTCGCAACAAACTGATCTTTGAAGGGCAACAACCAGGCATCCCATCAGTGAAAGAAATCTTCAAGCGAGAATTTGCTCTGGTTATCCTGAGAGCAAAACAGAGTTCTAGACCTTCTATGACTCAATGGTTGAATTCAGCCTTGTAATTTTTCTTTTTTTTTTGTTTCTTTTTTTGTTTCCTGATTCTGCTTTGTAACCTTTACAACTTATATATATATATATATATATATATATATATATATATATATATCCAGTAGGGGATAAAACCCCTCCTGTTTCTTCAAAAAAAAAGTCCACCGTGTGCCGTGCCAATTCATCAGCTGGTGTTAGTGGCTGGATCGGCCGCCCAGGATTTGGCTGCGCGGGGCTGCAAAAATGAACTGCGAAAATGAGCACGGCCAAATCGCGACCTCAATCCAATCGGCATGCTTGTCCTCGATCAATGGCCAACATTTGACTTGGCCAGCATTGACTTTCATCCAAAACGGGCCTACTAGTAGAGTGGCGATACACTTCAGGATAACAACATAACCTGGAACTGCAAATCTTAAGCATATTAGTAGTAGTGATTAATCTTAAGCATATATATGGTAGGGCTACAAGCTAGAGGTTATGGGTTGATCGGGTCCAAGTTAAGTTTACAAATTAAAATGGTTTTAGTTTCCGTAGCAAATAAAAAATGCTTGTCCCAGTGCTGAGCGCCCATATGAGTCTTCAATTCAAGGACAAAGTACTATATGTCTCCATCCAAAGAGCTGGCTAGTACTAGCTCCCAATTCGAGGAGACAATACTACATTTCAAAAGGATTGGTGGAACGCATGACCTTCATTACTTCCCACACGCGCCGTGTACAATGCCCTGTTTCGCCTATCCATCCAAGCTGAAGCCAGCAGATGACCTCACACTGGTTTAATTCGAAGGAGCCATGTCACAGCTAGCTATCACTCGTATCACGCCCTTCACTGCCTGGTGTACCGCAATTCACTTGTATTTGTTTTTGAAAAATCCGGTAAAATATGATGAAAACAAATGCATCAAAGCAGGTCTCATGCTTCGCCAGCAAGGATTGCCAAGCGAGACTACAACAAGCGATTACTCCAATAATATGGTGAGAGCAACCACTTTTGTTTATCATAGTTTGCTTTAATTTAGTAGATACCAATACCATTATGTGATCAATTACCTAGCTTCCGCACGTGAAACCGTGACATTAATAAGAACTGTGGATGCACAGCAATAGAATATCTAGTACCAACTGTCTTCAGTGGCACATATAGCTATAAAAAGGAAAACATTTCCACCGGTAATTAGGGGGCAATATGTATACATAGGTAGTGTATGGCTGTCTATATGATAATCTCTATTTGATTCCTGCAGATCAACCAATTGCCAGCACATCAGCATGGTGTAGACTAGAAAAAGATGAGAGAAGGATGAGGGAAGAAAATGGAGCTGAGAAGCTGTGTGCATCCATTGTGTGTGAGGAATGGTAGGCAAAAGGAAAGAAGACATCAGATCTTCTAGAGGAAAATGAGTCTGAGACTTATATGTGCTTAATATATAGCAGCCAGGTTCTACATCCATAATAAGAGACTGAGTCAAGTTTTTGAAGTGGTTAATATGTAATAAAGCATCGGTAATATGTGACAAAATTTGTAGATGTCTGACTGTAAGAGACTGAGACATAGTCGATCTCTAATAAAGCATTTTTCTATTTGCTATTGGATTATTTAATATGTGACAAAATTTGTAGATGGCTGACTGGTGGATTAACAGAGAATAAGAAGAAACATTGGCTTCATCAAGCTCGTTATGGACCCTTTTTATTGGATAAAGCTCGTTATGGATCTGCGCATGTGTAAAAAAGGATAAACTAGTTTTTTGTGAAAGAACAGAAAAGATATGCAACAGTGGGCATTAATGTAACTCGATCAATTATATAGTACATACAGGCTGGAGGATCTTGTGCACATAAACATTTGGGGAGGACTCTCCTTGGTGTCAACATTTTTATGTTACCTCAATTCGTCTCTTTTAATTTTGTACATTAACTTTGTACAGTTTCATGGTCACAATAAGATCGCAGGGCTATATTTATGACATTAAGCTATATATTCATAAGGCAGGAATACACTAATCATACGAATGCCAATATATTTCTATATGTCTCTTTTAATTTTTTGTATGGTCCTTGATCTACCAACACACCGCACATTTTCAGCTATTTGGTGTAGAAGCAAAGCTGCAGAACTATGGATCGATAATTGACCCATGCATAATGCCAGAGTTACTTCATGCTACAAATACTTGCAGAGAGCTCAATGAACTACATAGTTAATTAATTCCTCATGTTTTTTGGACCAACGACTATCTTCTGAAAGGTATGTTCACAGTCTACAAGTTCAAATTTTCCTTGCAACTATATCAGATGGATCAAGTTTATGAGCGCATGGTGGGAGGCTTGCCATCGGCCGATCCCACCTGTTGCTCCCCTCCACCGTAGCCCAACCAAAAAAGCAAAACATAAAAAGAACAGAAAAATTTATGTAAAGAATTAGAAACAAATGTTTTTGAAAAAATGGTGGAAAATAACTGCGTGCAAATACTCTATTTTCCTGCAGAGATCTAACATGTTCAACGTTTAGGCCTCATTTGATTGCCTGTATAAAAGGTACAACTATACATAAGTAGCAGATATATAGACATATCCAATTTCCATTTCCAGAAAGTAGAAATATTTTGATAACTCTCAGAAAGAGAACAAAATACGTTCGGATACCTCTGAAATTAAACAGTTAAAACTAAAGTTTTTAAGTATCACAGACTACGCAAAATCATTCAAAATAATTATGTTGATGTTTTGGCACCATTGCCCCATGACAGGGCCACTGATAGTTCATTTCATAATTATCTTGTTGATGGTTCATTTCATTTACGTACATATTTTAATTTGCAGGCACAAGAAAAATGTTGGCAAATGCCTTTTTTATTGATCAGATGTTCACGGAGAGCAGCACATGTCATCACAGAAGATGTAGACCTCGAAAGTACGGGTGAGTATAGCTTCCTAGAGGGTTCATTAGTACGTTTTTCTTTGTAAGACAGCTAGGATAGGACGGACGTGCCATTATAATAAGTTATATATTTACGACTAGCAGGCTGCCTTAAACAGTCCAGCATAATTGATTTTGTGATAAAAAACAGAGAATTTATACCGTGGTTAATTAAAATTCTGTTTTCATTATTCTCATTGGCAGTTGATGTACCAATTATTCTCATTGGCATATGCAAAGTTATAGCTAACAGGTGCATATAGACTAGTGAATTAGTGCACGTAGCAACAAAAGAAATTCATCTACCATCACTTTTCATTGGCATCGATTTTGTTTTTAAAACCAGGCAGAATAAGTGTGGCCAGGCCGGCTATACATGCATATACCATCTCATGAAACCCGAGGGAAGTGGGCATCATCAACGGAAGTGCCACACAGCACGTCTGCCATGGTTTCTTGCATCCTTGAGAATGGGAGGCAAAAGGGAACTGTGTCCTACAAGGATTAGATACCGGAGCGAAACACATGCTGGGCAGGCTACCAAGATACCTGGGGCCTCGGTCCGCCACTAGTACGCCGCCTCTGGTGAATGCCGAGTGGTGATCTCTTGGGTTTTCAAGCATACCGGTGCCATGGTGCGGCCGGAAGGAAATTAAAGACTCTCCGGTCACTTTGGTTCCCATGGCAAATTGGATATGCTTGATAGGTCTCCAACCACGTCGTTGAGTGCAGGGTCAGCGACATCCTCTAGCTCCTGATGAGCATGCACATCCAATTTGAAATTTTAATCTATGACTTCCACTACTTTGCATGAATATAATTAAACTAGAACATTCTTAACCAAGTATCTTAAGGTAGCATTAGGGACTTTTCCAAGATAGATCCGCGATGTACTAAAAATCCCACCATCGAATCATCGGTGATTTATTCAACTAAAGTTGATTTCACCGTACCAATTTCTCCGACATCTACTCGGTTGCATGCTCTAGTGGACCATCAGAACATCCAATGGTACTGATTTTTCAATGTTGAACCACACTTGCACATGATTTGATTTGCATACTTGGGACCTAGAAAATCTACAAGGTACAAGCTTAATGAACAATTGGACGCAATGATTATGTTGTTTTGTACATTCAGTTCTTCACAAATCTACAAGGTACATGCTTAGGAAATCTACAATTTCTTTTGTTGAAATGCAATATTTCACCAATACCCCAGAAACGAAGTTGTTTTAAAAATATCGATAATCTGAACTCGGTCCTACCTTCGGATTTGGGAAAACATATCATGCATGTGCATCATTGAAAAGGGCAAGTCTGCATGAAACATATGCAAGCCAGCAATACACCATGCAAGTCAGAGCTCTTTCATCAAGCGTGGAGAGACAATCCCTCCCGGATGACAAGTGACCTGTACAAATCAATGGAACTCGGGATGGACCCGTTAAAACATAG
The DNA here is from genome assembly GCA_036936925.1 of Cenchrus fungigraminus. NCBI lineage: Eukaryota > Viridiplantae > Streptophyta > Magnoliopsida > Poales > Poaceae > Cenchrus > Cenchrus fungigraminus. Next base: position 124,530,609 of record CM072774.1, on the reverse strand, counting down.
TTTGTGATTTTGGTGAATGACCATTAAAATCATAGTTTGTGATTTTGGTGATCAAGTGACAACATAGTCATGGCGTCGAATCGTTTATTAAGCATGCACCTTGTAACTAGGTTTTCTAGATCTCCCCCATAGAGCAGCATGGGCGGAACCCTCACCTCCCACGCCGCCACCCCCACTGCGTCCATGGCTCTGGCGGCCGGATCATCCACCTGTGGCCTCACTGGATCTGCATATGGTCTCACTGGATCTTGCGTCATGTGCTGCCGGATCTGTAGCTCTAGAGCCTCGGTGCGTCAGCGGGCAGCAGTGGTGGTGGGGTCTGGTTCTTCGTCCAGCGTGGCTTGCTGCGGCAGCGGCATGACTTGGCCTCAGCGGGTGCGTGGGTGTCGTGCGACGGCGTCTGCCTCCTCCATGTGCCGTCTCGGCTGCGGTGACGTGTGTCATCTTGGCAGCGGCAGCCGTTCTCACCGGTTAATGGGCTGCGTCCGTGGCCAGGGTCTGGTCGCCGTGCGACGTTGTCCAACTTGGGGACCACCGCGGCTGGCTGAGTTGGCGATGGAGGTTTGTTGGCGGCGTCTTGGTGGCGCGGCCAATGGTGGCTTACTTGGCCATCCGCTAGTGACGTCATGGTGGTGTGACTGACGACAGCCAAGCAACGACACACCAGAGGTGCAATGGTGACGTAGCTGGTTGCTCCGAGTCGCTTATCTCCGGTGACGGTGTGTTGGCGATGCCATGGTGCCATGGCCTACGACGGTTTGCACGAACATTGTCAGCGGCACTGTGGTGGTGCTGCTGGTGGTGGTCGTGCGGAGGCTCCCCAACAGTATCATTGTGGTGACGTTGGTGGCATCGACTGTCTCGTCGCTTCGCAGTGACGATGCGGGTGAAAAACCATCCCTTCTTGGGATGACGTCGTCGATGGCGCATCATGCGTCATATCCTTCCTGTAGGCGACGTCTGGCACGGAACTGGTCTTCTGCTTCGGGTTAACGACGTGAGCAAGCTTCTCCGGATTGGTGCTTTGGTGATGGTGGCTTCTGTGAGAGTGCTTTCGTTTTAATTTCCTTTGTCTATGTTTTCTTTTCGTTGTTTGGACCCAAAAAAAAGTTAGAGTAGAGAAGAAGGGAGGTCTCGGTGCATGGCAGTGGTGTATGGTGACTCGTGTGGATGTCCCAATCTGACCTAGCAGAGGTTTTTGGAGGTTGGGGTCGATGTCCATTTCAACCGAGTGTGTCTTGTAGAGGAGAGTTGTGAGGTTTGTGTCGATGTCAGAATCTGACCGACTTGAGTTGTGAAGTGAAGATGAGTTCAGTGCGCGTTGATGACCCAATCAAACCCACCAGTGTACTTTTTTTTCCTGGTTATTCCTCACATGTCATAATCTTGTATTTGTTTTCCACTATATCAAACGCACTCCTAGAGTGTTGCTCTTTCAAAAAAAAAAAAAAGCTTGAGTCACCTCGTGCTGCAAATACGTCCAGCGACCTCAATAATGGAGTCTCATACCTTGTTTAAGTCCTCATTATTTTTGACCAACTACCTTCTGTCATGCATATTGACAGTAATGATGTTCAGATCTTCCAACCGTCATGATTTTCTTTATCGACTACCTTGGGCACAACATAAGGCATTAAGAACTGTTAGTGTATAGCAACAGAGAAGATCTCGTATCAACAGTGTTCACTAGCAATTTTCCCCTATATATAGTGTTCTCCTTGCAGCGAATCACTACTACTATAAAATGCACCAGTTTATTCTTTCGTAAAACCACACAAACAGATCTCCCCAACAGTCATTACCAAATTAAGTACACCTAACTAATTGCCCCAGCAAATATCTACTTTCTCTCACTCAACCACGATCCAAAGGCCCAAATTGCTGCAAACATCAACTTTCTCTCACTCACCCACGATCCAACGGCACACCTCCTCCGGATCAAACCTCAGCCCCTCCCCACTCATCCTCTCGGTCCCACGCGTCGCGCGCCCCCATCCCGCACGCGAGTCCTCTCCTCGGGCAGGGGGAAAGTCGCGACCCCTCTTCTCCCGCGACCTCTTCTCCCGCGACCTCTCCTCTCCCTTATCCCTTTCCACGCCGGTGTGCCCCTGCCCCTTCCTCTCCTCCCCATCCGCTCGCCTCTCCTCTTCTCTCCCTCCCGGCATGCGCGGCTAGCGGCAGGCCCGGCGAGGCTCCGCCTGGGAGCCGCGGCGGGCTCCGAGCGCGGCCGGACCTACACGGCGGCGCGGTGGCGGCGACAAGGCCGCGCGGGCGGGCGACACCAGCGACCCCTCGTACCCGCGGCGCTCCGCTCCTGTGTCAACGCATCCATGTCCACCTCTGCTTCCTCTACCCCGGAGCCCACCAACCGCCCATCCCCTGCTGCCCTTGGTGCGGAGTAGCGGAAATCGAGTCGTGGGAGATGTGCAGATGGATCTCCCCGACCGTCGTCGTGGAAGCCCATGGAGGCGCACAAGTGGAGCTTCTGCCGCACTGGTACCAGGTTCCTGCCTGTTGATTTGAGATTGAAAACGGGGTCATGTTGATTTGCTGCTCTGGCAAATTAACATTGCAAAGAGACGCACAGATCGAGGGTATCCCATGGATGTTTGTAGATATTGTAGTTTGTACAACATGCTCTTAATCTTGGTCCTTGAACCTGTTTATCTGTATGAATTTGCAGGCCACTCAATGGCATTTGGCTGGACGGATACTAGATATTTTTTAGCACTCATTGGACCTCCAGATTTTTAAGATAGTAAGAGCTCTTTGACTTGGCTAAACAATGTTGCTTTGATTTGGCTCTTGCTTTGATTTGATTATCTAAATTGGTGTTTCTAGCAGCCAAGCAGCGTCAACAATTCTCCATTTCTTTCTTGCATGATGTCCTCAGTGTAATTAACCCTTGTGCTTACAGGTTGTGCAATGCTGCTACCCCGTCAGCAGTGGTGCTGTCCGCATGTTGTGGTAATAAGCAATGTCCAAGCTGCATTAGTTTTGGTAAGCAATCTGAGTTTGAATTTGCATCACCCTGCATTAGTGTTGTAGGAGATTCCCTTCCTTACTTTGACTATTTGTCATATGATTATTCTCATGACTAATGAGCTTTTCTCAGGTTTTACACCTGAAATATGCTATATTATTCCATATGTTATCCTTGTGCCGAATTGCAGATTAACCATTGCTAATCCCAAATTAACATGCAGATTGTGGAGCAGATGATTTAGATTGTTGATGTTTTTTCTAAAAAAATCTGCCGTTGGGAACAATTCTTAACAGATTCATATCAACCAAACCACGTTGCTTACTACAACATCAGCAGCCAGACGCCAGGTATTATCGTCAATATATTATGTGTTGGATCTTGTACTATTCGAATCTAGGATCTAATGATTTTTTCACAATTTTTCTACTTGGGCGTGTGCAGTAATAGTTGCCTCTAGGTCGAACTGGTTACTTTGTTTAATATTTGCCGATAGTTCATAATTGTTACTTGATTCCGTAAATTATCCACAAACGAACAAAAATATGCTCTCTGAATTCTAATGTACATGACAGTAGGCTGTCAAAGCTGTGGGTATATAGTAGTTGTGAGTAATTAATAAATTGATACTTTTCTTAGTTTTCGCATTCGGCACAGTTAGGAGATTTTTCATACTTCAATGTTTTAGACATAGAAAGCTCAATGACGAACCTTGTTATGTTGCTCACTTCTCATTGGTGTTTAGGATAAAACAGTTTCTCTTGTATGTACTTTATCTTTTATGATCAATTGATCTGAGCAATCCAATCCTAATTGATCTTTAATTTGTAGCACTACATAATACAACAAGGAGTGCAGATGAGAGAATCGGACAATCCAATCAATTGTAGCGCCAGCCGGACCCGAATCGGCGGCGGTGCGGTGTGGGACAGCCATGGGCACCTTCCTCCCGCTCACCTCACCAACCTCCGCGGCTGCGCCGGCTGCCTCCACCCTCTGACCCTCCCCGCCTCCCCGGGATGGCCACGGCGATTTCGGTGTCGGCAGTGTCCCCGGCCGCCGCCGCCGTTGCGCGGCCGCAGACGCTTGTCTGCATGCCGGCGACGGCGCGGGTGCCCCGCGAGATGGCAGCGGAGCTGGCCGCCGCCGCAGCGCTCGGCGCTGACGTCGCGGAGCTCCGCCTCGACCGCCTTGCCGGGCGCAAGGGCCCAACTGGATGATGAACCGGGGTTCGAGGCGCTTATGCTGGCAATGGAGTTGGGAGCTGAATACGTTGATATTGAGCTCAAGGTTTGCTCTGCCCCCATCCATTCATTGAGTATGTGAATAACTAGAGACTAGGCTACTCCGCAGAAATAATTTGCAAAGGAATTGTCTTTATCTGATATTTCCGTAAGCTTAGAGAAATGAGTAATGCAATATAGTATACTCAGTGCCATTGTATCCTACTCCTACAAAGTATAATACTCTCTTGTCAATTAGATATCATAGAATCGGATCACATTTATGTGCAATTTACTCTCATAGCATTTATGTTAAAAAAACACAATGAGATAAATCCTTTATGAACTCTAAAGTTGTGATCAGTCATTAATTTGATTAATTATCATGTGTCAGTATTCATGCTAATTAGGTTTGTCTTAACCCACAGGCTACCGACAAATTTATGAGACATCTGTCTTAACCCACAGTCTTACAGAGAGATACCATGTTCAGGTGAAAGTTGAATTGGGACAATTGGAAATTATGAAGACAAGACTGAATCACAACGTTTTTTTTTCTTCAGGTGTCAATGCACCTACGTCACAGTCACTGCTGAATTATATCCTCCTTTTCAAGTTTCAGATAAACTAGATGTGATTGCCTTGGTTTTCATTTTGTTTTCAAAGGAGGGACCATGTTTGTGAACCACCTGTACTCTTTAAGAGAAAATATCATGCTATGTTTATTATTGTTTTACCATCAACTGGCATTGATGCCAAAGCTCCATTGCAAGATTCTTGTCCCAATAATTAACTGATTAATGTTACATGCTGCTGATTTCAAAACCCATATACTTGAGTTCTCTGGATTTGTGTGGCATGAGAGTGACGTAAGCATGATTTTCTTTCCAAAATTACATGTACTTTCTACTATTTAACTAAGATTATTGTTTTAACTTTGATGACTGTCTTTCTTGTAGGAAAAGAATAGAGCTAAGGAGAAAGAGAAGCTTGATAAATGTTCCCAAGAAACATTATTTGATCTCTGCAAACTGTTTGTTATTCCAGTTGTGAACATTATTGTGAACTTTATAATTGATGTGATATGACCAAGAGCTACCTATTTTCCTTTAGCTGTGAACATATACAGTAGATTAATTGATAGTTTTTATTGTCCCATCATCTGAAAGATGGTGAAAGACATTCATCATTTTGCTACTTGTATCCTTTGTTGATTTGTATCATTCCTTCTTGTTATCTGTCCTATACTCGTACGGGTCTTGGAAAGTTAGCTTTGTTTCAAACATTATATGAAACACGTTTGGAATATATTTCAGATTCTGGCATGAATCCTAATGGTGTGCTTTTGTCCAGGCAAAGGGTTGATAACAAGTAAAGGGCAATCAGCAGAAGCAGAAAAAGCCCTTCCCAGCAAGGATGAATTGCAAAATAAAACTGTTGGTATTCTAAAGAAGGTCGACTTCAACATGGTTGATGTAATTTCAGTTGAGTTACATGAATAAAGTACTTTTCCAGTCCATCTTAGACATGAAGGTTGATTTGCCCTCTTCTCTGCTCTCGCAAGAGATCGCCATTGCAAATGCAGAATTGTAGTACTTTTACTAAATGGTTCCATGTTCGTTGCTCTTTCCATTCTCGTAGTAGGTGCCCTTGTACTAACTGCTTTGTTGATTCCATTTTCCAGGCTACATTTAGCGACATTGTTAAATTGCTAGGTAAGCCCCTTAAGATTACACATCAGGATTTGCATTTATCAGGGCTCCATGTTCTAAATTCTAACAAAGTAAATAAATGTTCCAGGTGAGCACTACAATATGGATTTCTCTTCGATAAACGAAGATATCAAGCTCATGATCTATGATGAGCTGATTAAGATAGCGGAGGCAGATGAGGACTGATATGTAAACATAGGGGCTGACAAGAGCATCAAGCAAAGTAGGATGAGGGCCGAGAAGCTCGAGCCCTGATAGTTGTGACAATTGTAAATTACTGGCAGTGGATATCGTTGCTCGGTAGCATCCCCTGTCTTGGGAATGGAGGATGCGATGCACCTCCAAGCTGACTGCTTAAACTGCAGTGGCAGCCTACGTTGGATGAAACTCTGAAATTGTTCTTAGTATATGACTGTTATGGATGGGAGGGAGTTCTTTGTCCTCTGCTGTAATATAATACCGATCCGTCAGTGACTTTATCCTCAGTTTCTTAGTTCTCTTTGTGAGTGTTTTCTTCTGTTGAGTTTGTCTATGATTAGTGCAATCCCCTATCTCTGGTTAATTTGCAGTGTTTATTGCGTCACGAATTGCGTCACGTGCCTTGTTAAGCATGAGTGATTTTTGCTTGAGACTTATGAATCCCTTTGCACGAGACATGTAACGATGAAAACCTTGTCGTTAGCTCCTCTGTGAAGTGTCTCTGTTATGATCATGATCTTTTAGTTGTCCATAGCAACACACGGGCATTACACTAGTAGTAGTAGTAAGAGGAGAGTGATGATACAAAGGGCTGAGCAATATTGAGACTGCTACTGATTGGTTGGGAATACGAGGCGAAAGGGAAATGAACAACAAATGGATAGGACTAAAAGGTGGGTTGCTTACGTAATCCAGGTTTGCAATAATTCAACTCTCTCTTCATTAGTAAGCTGACAGGGAGATATGTTTTTCAGGAAAATGAAGAAGCAAAAGACAGGCATGTCGAAAAGGAATCGACACTGCAAGAATGGAATGATAGTGATACACCTCAGTTGCACCAGTCTGATAAATCACAAACCAAACATCAAAATTAAATTCCGCATCATTGGATTTCTGACAATAAAAACTTCGGAACAAGATCTCACTTGACTATATTTTGACAAACTTTTTTTATTCGTATTTTTAATTAAGGTTATATATTCTGTTATCGCTAGAACCAAACGAATGAAGTGCCAAACAAATGAGAACAACTGTCAGAACAAGTTTATATGTCATCCCGAACAACAAATGTGATGTCAGAACAAATCAGAATAAGAGTCAGACACATGTTATTATTATAGCCAGAACAACTTATTATTATAGCCAAAACAAGTTTGTATGTCATCTCGAACAAAACAAAAAAAAGTGTCAGAACAAATGAGAACAACTATCAGAACAAAATCCTATTATAGTCGTAACAATTTTGTGTGTCATCTCGAATAAAAACAAATCTAGTGTCAGAACAAATCAGAACAAGGGTCAGAACAAGTTGTTATTATAGTCCGAACAAGATACTTATAGCCAGAACAAATTGTTATTATAAGGAGAACAAATTTACATGTCATATCGAACAATAAAAATATTAATGGAGGGGAAAATATTAAAAAAAGAAAGAATATAAAAAATGAAAATAGAAACAAAAAATAAAGTAGAAAGTAATAAATAAATAAATAAAATGATTTGTAACTCTATGTAGTCACAAAGTGTTGTGTGGTGCAATGATTGCTAACTATCTTGTTTAGTTGAAGATCTGACCGGCGGCAGCCAAACGAAGGAAAAAAGAAAAAAAAGAAAAGAAAGACCAGGCGGCACGAAGGAAAGCCGAAGGAAAGAAAAAAACCGATCGCGAGCGGGGCGCGATGCGTTGTAGGAAAAAGAAGAAAAAAACGAACGTGAGAAACGAAGGGAGGAAACAATAAGAAAAAAAGAAAAAAAGAAAAGAAAAGAAAGACCGGCGACAGCCAAACGAAGGAAAAAAGAAAAAAAAAAAGAAAGACCGGGCGGCACGAAGGAAAGCCGAAGGAAAGCCTTGCGCGAATCCTTCAGCGACGCTTGGTTTTTTTGTCGCTTAAGCGATGCATAGTATTTGGCGCGGCATCCTCTTGCTCCTGTTGAGCATGCACATCCAATTTGAATTTTTAATCTGACTCCCACTACTTTTCATGAATACAATTCAACTAGAACATTCTTAACCAAGTATCTTTGGGTAGTATTAGGGACTTTTCCAAGATTAATCCGATGCTACTAAAAATCCCACCGTCGAATCATTCGGTGCTTTGTTCAACTAAAGTTGATTTCACCGTGGTACCAATTTCTCCGACACCTACTTGGTTGCATGCTCTGGTGGACCATCAGAACATCCAATGGTACTATTTTTCAATGGGACCTAGAAAATCTACAAGGTACATGCTTAGAAATCTACATTTCTTTTGTCGTTATGCAACATTTCACTAATAGCCCAGAAATGAAGTTGTTTTCAAAAATATCGTTCTGATCACGGCCCTACCTTGGGATTTGGGAAAACATATCGTGCATGTGCATCGTTGCAAAGGGAAAGTCTACACGAAACACATTGTAACACCCCGCTCAGCCCTTCCGTACGAGCGAGCACGCGTACACACAGCACCCTGCTTACACTTTTGTCCTCACTTCGTGTAAAAGGGTTAACCCAAGGGTGTTATGGATGGTGGACGAAGGCTTATCAGTTGGCTCCACCCTTGCTTAACTTGCAATGTGGCACTAAACACGCGCAACTGCGCTCATGAGCCACTCATGGGCCATCCAAATTGGGACGGGTGTGACATTCAACCCCCCCTCCCTCAAAGAACCCGACATCCTCATCGGTCTAACTCACCCGTCCAGTGCCGACTCATAAGCCATACTGTGCGTCCCATCCCAGGCCCACATGCGTATGCATATGTCTGCACACTGACCCGAGCAAATGTTCAGGAACATTCCCTCTTAGCGCACGACCGTATGTCTAGTGCCGACGCCATATGTCATGTCGTGTGTCCCATCTCAGACCCACACACGTCATGCGCCATATGCCCGCACACAAACCCGTACGCACAACCACAAGGGCTGATTCTGATACCATTTGTAACACCCAGCCCACCAAAGCCGCACCGCCCAACCCTTCCGTAGGGATGAGCACGCGTACACACAGCACCCTGCTTACACTTTTGTCCTCGCTTCATGTAAAAGGGTTAACCCGAGGGTGTTATGGATGGTGCACAAAAACTTATAAGTTGGCTCCTCCCTTGCTTAACTTGCAATGTGGCACTAAACACGCGCAACTGAGCTCATGGGCCAATCATGGGCCATCCAAATTGGGATGGGTGTGACACATATGCAAGCCAGCAATACACCATGCAAGTCAGAGCTCTTTCATCAAGAGTGGAGAGAGGATCCCACCCGGATGACCACTGACCTGTACAAATCGATGGAACTCGTGATGGCCCCGTTAAAACCAATGATTTAAATAGCGGGCTAAACCAGCATCTGTAGCCGGATATAGTGGCTTTGAACCGTTGAAGCTAAGATATCACACATTTAGCCTTACTGTTAGCACGACGGCTAATAGCTGGCTAAATCAGGTAAATCCGTTAAATGGGCCTAAATTTAGTGGTCGCAAAATCTGCGCACGAGTCCAAAATCAAGCGCGGGCTCTCCAAATTCTGAACAGCAGCACGCGACCCAAATTTCGCAAGCCTGTATATAACACAGCTTCTCTCAGTGGCTAACCCTAGGCATTTCACTCTCTTCTCACTAAAAAGTGGCGGTGGTGGAAGCTGTTCCTGCTTGGACCGGATGCTAGAGAAGAGGTAGCACGACCCCAGGCAACGCAGCAACTCGAACCGACTCAGCCTTGTGTTTCTCTGATAGAGGAGGATCTGGAAGGAGTCAGCTCTGCTGTACGTCATCAAGGTTAAGGCATGCCTCAATTCTCTGTTTCAGGCTCGTTGGTGGTGTGCAACAGAGATAATAACAGAGAAAAATAAAACATCTTAATGTTACAGCTCTTATATAAGGCAAACTACCTCAGTTTGTGCATCTGATTCTGATGTGTTACTTTGCTTTATCAAAAGGAACTACTTACAAAAGCTGTTTAAAGCAATACCAAACGGAATCAATGTTTGGCAGCTAGATTTAATCTAGAATTCTAAAGAGGGGCGAATTTCCAACAATCTGCCCAAACTTTGTGTAAGGTTGATGACTCGTGCTAAGATTTAGGTTCAAATTGGCATTTAGTTACTCCCTCATCCATTAAAATATTTATCACTGTTCACTGTTGGTAACAATATTTGATGATTCGTCTTAATTAAAAAGTTATGTAAGTGCTATTTATTTTGTTTGTGACTTACATTATCATAAGCATGACTTATCTTTTCTTAGATTTCAAATAAATTAAGATGAATGGTCAAATGTTGTGAAAATTATTGTTTTGGTCATACGACATTTTAGTCTACTGTCTTTGTGGGTGATTAGACGTATGTAGTTCATACGAGATTGTTGGGGGATTCAGAATCAGTCATGAATAGCTCTTGTTTTTTTATGACGAAAGCTTTGCGCAAAGCAATTTATGCGCGACACTCTAGCGAAACCCACAAAGCAATCCTCTTGTTTAGCCTTTTTACGTTAAAGCTTTCGCTAGCCTGGCTTCGTCGTTCGAAATCACAAAACATCGAGAGGGTTTTCCCTTTCCAATATTTCGTTTTCGTTTTCTAAAGGCGAAGCCCCGTAATCGAATCCTCATACCAAGGGGAATTCGTGCCATGCTTTCGTCTGGGATTTGCAAGCTCTAACCTTTTCACTTTTCGTGTTATCTGTGCATGTGTTTTTCAGAAAGCAATTATATTGAACGAAGGTCGCCCCGTAAAGGAGGCATTCACCCGACAACCACATGTGTTTTCGTCTGATAGCACGGCGTGATTTGCGGCACGGAATCAGGGATGCGTGGATTGCGTGAAGACCCGATGGCGAAATCCCAAATTTAGCATAGTACATTCTGGAATAATTCGTTTCACACAAGGCTATTTTCAGAATGTAAAAGTCTGTTCGTCTCCCTATAAAAGGAGGTCGACCGGCACTTGTAAAGGGGGTCGACTTTTGAGAATTACACTGTTTGAGTGTTAGCACAACAATTGGCGCCCACCATGGGGCTTCCAAATTAAATTGCCTGTGATGCCTAAGTACTGCTGTCCTATGCTAAAGTGTTGAGTTTCCATGATTTATTTACTCAATTAATGTCATCATTTTTCACATTTATTTATGCAATATGTAGCAACAACCAAATGTCCGGATTCAAGATTACCTGTAAGTATTCATCAGTTCAACTCTAAATTTTTTTTTTTTTTTGCTCTTCTTCTATGATGCAAATAAAAGAGAAAAGATGTACCACATGTCACATCTTATTTATTTGTTGGTGATGCTTAATCTCGTAAATGCCACATGTCATAAGTCCGTGGTGCTAGGAAATATGTATCCCAAACGTGGAAATGCTTTTTGTCACCACAAACAACCATGCTTGCAACTGGTGCCAGCATGATGAAGTAAATGCGTACATTCTGCTGCCAAATATGTATTCAAAGTGGAGCAAATCTTCCGTACAATTCAAAACATGTACCAGTCAATTGATCAAAAACAAATTGTACCAATCACAAAAGAAAAATCCAGTGGCACTAACTCGGATGATATATGGCCACCTATATATTAAAAGTGTTGTCGTCTCCTCAAAGAATTCAAAACAATACATACGCCAGTACAATAAACTAGAAGGAAAAATGACAGTGATGAGAAAAAGAGTAGGAATTACTATGACACACTATATTGGATCCTTGTCTTATCCACCGCTGAAATCTGGCGTTGCTCCTACAGCCGAAAATTACTATGATTGTCCTGCAAAGTCGCCTACAGCCTAGCCACCGGCTTATCGGACCTCACCCACACACTCAAGCTGTGCTACATATGGCTGCTTAGCTAAATTTTCCCATCGTTGGACCGACGTACATGAGGCAGTTGCACAAGAGGTGGCACGCCGCTAGGCAACTCAGCAACGCGACAAGACTCTGCATTGTGTTGCTATGACTAATGAGGATGTGGAAGCACTCAGCTCTGCTGTACATCATTGAGGTTGTCTGCAGCCAGTGCCTCTCAACTGTGGCTCAGGCTCGTTAGTGCTGTGCTGTGCAGCAGAGATAAAAAAAACATCTTATTGTTGTATCAAAGGCTAGAGCTCTTATTCGTCTATGAAATATTCTACTGCAAACTAGCCACCTCAGTTAGTGCATCTGATGTGGTACTTTGTTTTATCAAAAGGAACTACTTCCACAATTTTCAATGTGCAAGCTATCCATCTCATCTAATGGATTATTGTTGTGGTGTTAAGTCTTGCTAGTATATATGCTGTGTTGATTGATGTGTTGGTATTTGCATCACTCAGTCTGGCTTGTGTGTAATTGATCAATGAAATTGCAGTTTAGGTTATAATTGCGGTATTAGATATTATGAGGCAGGTGTCTGATTGTGTCACGATGTTAGAACTAAGTTTTTTCTCATATGCCTATGCAATGTGTGTAACCACGAGTTTGCTGCACAAACTGATCTCTGAATTTTATTGATCCAAATACTAATAAGTTACACTACATATATATACTAGTCTTGTTAATTTTGTACTCACTAGTTTTTCCTTGATGTAATTGTGACAGTATGTTCTTGTTATTGTTATCTCTTATACATATAGTAGACCCAGCTATATATATTGCAAATCCATAAAACCATATGTGTCGGATTAAATTTATTTAGTCTTAAGAGGTGTTCTGAGTTAGCTGACATTTCATTATTGCATCTTAGGTGGTCAGTTGATTATGATGAAGGACTTAGTACTGTTATAGGACTTGCCTTTTCCACATCAGAAAGCAGAATAGGATCATTTGTCCTTGTTAGGGGAAAATGATGTTCGAGATCATTTAATTTTTGTGGATTTCATTGATGGATATACATCATGGATTGTACATGGAGAGGGCATGTGGTCATCTATGCCAAATGTTTCGTCTAGCTCACAATCAGAAGAAGGTGGATGGGGGTGATGCGATAATGGATCAAATGCTTGGACGTTTTCGGGATGTATGATGCTGGTGCTTTAGGCTTTAGGTGCAGAAGAGGGAGAGGATGAACCAGATGTTGATGTCGAAGCATACTACAAATTAGTCAATGATGGAAGCTAACAATTGTATACTTTCTGCAAGAGATTTCAAAATCTGTAATTTCTTGTTAGGCTTCTACGCTTGAAGAATCTATGGGGCATAAGAAATGGGTGTTTTGATGACCTTTTGTCTTTGATTAAGGAGGCACTTCCAGAGGATGAGGTATTGCCAAAGAACTATTATGAAGCAAAGAAATTTGGGAAGGCTATTGGAATAGGGTACGAGTGCATTGACGCTTGCATGAATGATTCAAGAGGTGGACCTGCCAATAAGCTTTCCATGACTGGCAGGCTACGTTAAACAGTCCAACAAACTCTGTTAAAAGGCTAGGACATACCATAATTAGTTCAAGTCCTTTTTCATTGTTCTCAATGACAGTAGATCTACAAGTTTTGGATCGACTACCTTGTGCCAATTAAACATATTCTATGTTCATATAAACGAGTGAATTATTTCAGCCAAAACAAAAGATCGAAGTTGAGGCATTGTTTGATTGTTCGCGATTGAACCGAGAGGGTACTTGAGGGGGGTGGGGGGGGGCTACCTATACAAAAATACAATTGCATGTACATGTTCCAAACTGCTGGAGTATGAGTGAATTGTCTACCTTTCCCTTTCAGCTTAAGCTTTTAGGTTGAACCGATTAGTGCATGCAACTAAGTATGGTATCAAAGTCAAATGTCTCGAGTTCGAATCCTGGCGGGCATGTTAATTAAAATAATTACAGTCCACTCCAATATCCATGTGGCCTAGGGGAGCCTGCATGTGAGGGGAGTGTTGGCACGAATAGTAATATATATATATATTGGCACGAATAGTAATATTGTGTCTAAAAGGTACCATGCATGTTATAAATTGGACCCAAAGTAATAGTTCTACTAGCACTTTTTCATTTGAATCAATTTGTTTTTAAGAACTTTCTCAGGCATTGGCAAAACAAATGTGGTCAGCTATATATAGTTGCCTCCATTCCACATGTAGACTTCATGAAGAAGATGTACATGCACCATAGTTTCTTGGCTTGGGAACGGGAGGCAAAAAGGAAGTGGGAACTAGTAACCTCAGATATGCTAGCTAGGACATCCACCACCATCGAGCAAGGGCAGAGCTTGGAACGTCCACATCAATTATATTGCATTGGTACTTCACATCCCATTCTGGCACACCCATCGCAGACGTTGTCGTGGCCCATTTCAGTTGCAAGGCAGCGACGTCTATTGTGGTTGCTGCCGGGTAGCGGCGCCTCTCCTCTCTCTGTCACTTGACCATGGTGAAAGATTTTCTCCAGATACATTGCATATCATTGGTGGAACACGGATAAGGACATCACTGAGAGAGATGAAACAGATGTTGATAAAACCAAGTCCTGCTCCTCTGATTCTCCTGTTTTTCTGTTCGACAAGCAGAGCTTGATTGTGAGCGCGTCATAGGGAGCCGATGCATGTGAATCGCTGCATGTCTTAGATGTTGGTTGGAGCTTGTTAGTGAATGCGTCAGAGTCCGATCCGTGGTGCATGGCGCAAGCTCCAGTCGTGGGATGGCGCGGCAAGAGCATAGCTCATGGCGTGCGTGTGAATGTTGAGGTCTTGGTTATGGCCACCATGTTTGTTTCTTCTATTTATAGCAATCAAAGAGTCAGAAAACGCTGCAACGTTTGCGGCACAAAATCCTTCGATTTCTAGCTGTGTTCGTGTGCGTTCGCGTGTATTCCAGAGGTTCTTCTCCGTCTCCGGTGAGGCTGCGCTGGTGGTGAAGATGACAACGGAAGCATGCAGGAACAGTAAATGGTTCACATGTGGCCTCGCATTCCTAACACAACGTGCTGAGCAAGCAGCTTCTTCCTTACTATATTACTCAACATTCTCTCCTCTCGATCCGTTTGAAAGTTGTATGGATTGTGAATATTCCTATTTAATTTTTACTATCGGTGCTAGTGCATATTACTGGTAGGTGCTTTTTATCGGGTTATCCATGCATTTTCTCATCTAAACACCATATCTTGCACCAAACATATTTGCTCTTGAGAGCCATTGATATCTCCCACATGTCTTGTATGTAGGAGAACAAGTCAAGTTGGGAAAATGCTTTTGTCAGGAGAAGCATGCAGCTGAAGTGAGCTTTGCTTGATGGATCTGTCTAGCTACTAACTTATGCTACCCTTTACCTTCACTGAATAAGATATATTGGCAGATGTGATGAGCAAATCTTCCCTGTACAAGATGTAACTGTTTGGACATGTAAAAGAATTCTTAACAACAAAAATATGTACCTCGCGGAAACTGGAATCTGTTACACCAATAATGAAAAAAGTACTTTCAGCACGCAGCTTTGCAACAATATATAGTGTTGATGGTTCTGCGATTAATTCAACAAAAGTGTAAACTGCCAGCACAACAGATAGTGAACTTGTGAATATGACAGAAGGATGACCGACAAAGTTGCCAAGAATATTCATGTAGCATCCTGGGAATTGATTGCATACAGCATATAGCATCAAAAGAAATTCATCTACCATCATTTTTTCATTGGCATCGATTTGTTCCAGGCTGGCTTAATATATATGGAGTACTCATGAAATCCAAGGGAAGTGGGCATCAACAGAGTGCCAGCACGTGCGCCATGGTTTCTTGCATTCTGAGGAATGGGAGGCTAAAGGCTTTGATACCCGAGTGCAACACATGTTGGGCAGGCTAGCCGGGGCCTTGCATATACAATACCATAGAATAATCTTGGATACCATGAATTTTTATTACATATCAGCAAAAGAAATTAACGCAACAGCGCTTTTCATTGGCACTGCACCGATGTGTTTTTAAAAATTTCCTGTGCTACTGGCAGATCTCCCATGCATAATGCCCTAGACTTCTCATGCTACAAGTACCTGCAGCGAGCTCAATAATGGAGTCTAATACTTTATTTAAGTCCTCAATTTTTTGACCAACTACCATCTGTCAGGCATATTCACTGTAATGTTGTGCACATGCAACAACATTATGATTTTTGTTAGTAGATACCAGTCTTATCATCCTTTTATCAACTACCTTGGGCACAATATATTCATGGTTGCGATGACTCAAAAGCTTCCATTCAAAATATGACGTTATTAAGAGCTGTGAATGCATAGCAACAGAAGATCACGTACCAAAGCTATTTTTCCTCAATATATAATTTTCTCCTTCCAATGAATAGTAAGCTGCAGCAAAGCGCAAAGAGGATTGAATGATGATTGGAAGAGCTGATCAATATTGAAACTGCTACTGATTGGTTAGGAATATGAGTCGAAAGGGAAATGAACATCAGAAGGACTAGAACTAAAAGGTGCATCACATACGTAATCCATGTTTGTAACAATTCAACTCTCTTCATTAGTGGGCTGATAATGGCATGTATTTGTTCCAAAAAACCACGTTAAAGATGTGGAAAATGGCATATATCATATTGATGAATAATTGTAATGTTATGGGTTCTTATATGGTGAATAGTAATGTTGTATCTAAAAACTAGCATGTTATAATGCCACGCAAGGTAATTGGCTTACCAACAATTTTCATTGGCATTGATTTGTTTTTTAAAACTTTCTCTGGCATTGGCAAAAAAATGTGACCCACTATATAGTGGTCTCCATATATTCCACGTCTAGATGTGCAGCTCAACAGAGTCCCAGCAACATACCAGCACCGTGTAGACTACGGGAAGAAGATATACGTGCACCATGGTTTCTTACCCTGGGAATGGGAGGCAAAAGGGAAGTCTGTGCCAGAAAACATTGAAACCCAAGAGAGGCACACGCTTTGTGGGCAACCAGATTTAACAGGTGATTTTAGAAATAGAACTAAAATCCGGCCTCAGCAATCAGTGTTTGACTGCATACAGCCTTAAGTAACAACACAACCAAATGGCATTAAACTGCAAATGTTAAAGAACAACTACAATGAACAATTTCCAGAGATACAAAAATCAATAAAAAGGCATCCTGCAGCCGATAGCAGTATGCAACCTAGTTCTGGTTAACGGTGATAAGTGATCCCTTCGAATTTCAAGCGTACTGAAAATACTCTCCAGTGGCTTCTCTTGCCACGGCAGATGCGATATGCTAGCTAGGGCTCTCAAGGTCGTCGAGCTAGGCAGTGCACACGTCCACTTCAGCAGTTACCAAGCCAGGAACGTCGGGTGTGGTTGCTGTGCCACTCCTCTGTCTCCATCGCAGTGTGCACTACTTGTTTTCGTGAGGTCCATGGCAGAAGATTTTCTCCAAGGTACATCGCAGATCACTGGAGGAAGTGTGTAACACGGATCAGGACATCCTTGTAAGGTAGAGAGTGTCCAAAAAGACTACATGGTGATTAGTGCGTGCTAATGCAGCCCCAAAATTGAGAAAAACAGTGAATATGTTTAAATTTTCACCATATTTGCATCCCCCATGACTCATCTTTATGCACCCACAATGCAAATGCACCCCCTCCAATTTAATCTAGCTTCATCACTGTCTGAGAGAGTGGTATCTAGATGTTTACATTCAGATAAACACGTTTGAATATGTAGCTGTAGGAAGAACATGGCTTAGGACTAAGTGAATCGAAAACTACAGAGTCCAGTATGCACTGCTACAGCCTCAAATGTCCCTTCAGCAATTGGATCCGTAAACAAGCATTTCTTAATTATTTTATATTTGTGGTTTAGAACTTAGCTAGGAACAATAAATCCACACCGCAACAGTAATGTAATGTTTCTTGCAGCATTCAGCATGGGAATTTGCTACGATCTTCGAAATAGAGAGGACAAACGTTCCACCCCCGGAACACAAGTGTGAGCATATATATACCAACAAGTTGTAATGGGTTGTATAAGCAACAACATATTAGAGTCCATTCCAGAATTTCCCAAACATGGATAGTTAGTTTCTTATAGTTCTCTTTGGTGAAATCATTTGATAATGCAACAATATCGTGTAAAGCTGCATCCACATTCGACGGAAATAAAGATACACAGTATCTCAAAATCTCTACATTTTCTCATTGATGCTTGATTTATACATGTCCACATGCCGTGGGTTTTTAAGAGCACAGACACGTTTATTTGCAGTCCAACTGTACATGCTTATTGCGTGACTTCCCTTCTTATATAAATAGCATCCCCATTTCAGCAAACAGTGATGTTTAAAAATTAAAGTTGCAGCCTCTAGGGAAGTGTAGTGTAGTGCAGAGCAAGAGGAGAGAAGGATGATGAATAGAGTTGGGAAGAACCTGCATGCCATGACGATGTGTGTTGGGAGTGGAAGGCAAAATGGAAGTAGACAACATAAAATTTCAAAAATATTGTAGGTGTTCTTATGAATCTTCCACCATTGGAACACTCGCACCGGACTTCCTCTGCTTCAGGGTAGCTTGGGTGTGTTTAGGCATGTCCCTTCCATACCGGCCGCCAAGGAGCCGTTGCTCATCGTTCTAGACCACTCCTTGCGCTGCGGCCGCGGTTGTTGACTTCACATCCTTGTTGATCATGGTCCTCCAACTTCCTCCCGGAGCTCTCCACAATACCATCCTAGCTTTTTGAATGAAGTATGTTCAAATGGGCTCTGCCCCTCGTCGCTTAAAAAATAATGAGGGAAGCAAAAGTTGTGTCATCCAACTCGCAGGGGTCGACGCGATCGATCCCACTTCCAGGCTTCCGGCTTCATAGAGTCCTAGTCAACAGACCTTTGCCTCCTCCACGGGCTTGACAGTGAACTTTAATAAATCCTTCCTAGTGCCAATCAATGTTGCTGAAGAAGAATGGACTTCACTTACAGATGCTTTGGGCTGTCAACTAGGATCTTTGCCTTTCACTTATTTGGGTCTCCCATTAGGAACTACAAGACCATCAATTCAAGACCTTGCACCCATTCTTACCAGAATGGAGAGGCATCTTATGGGTATTTCCAGGCATCTTTCTTATGGGGGCAGATTGACTTTAGTGAATTCTGTCACTTCGGCCCTCCCCACTTATTACATGTGCTCTACCAGCTGAGTTGTTTGATCAAATTGATAAATACCGAAAGCATGTGCTTTGGCATGGGGGTGATCCAAACAAAAAAGGGGTTATCTGGTATCTTGCAAATTTGCTTGTCGAAGCAAGGAAGATGGAGGCTTGGGCATCATCAACCTGAGACACCAAAACTCTGCTCTCCTGCTGAAGTTTTTGCATAAATTTTTATAACAAAGCAGAGTTACCTTGGGTGAAGCTCACCTGGCATTCCTTTTATTCAAATGGCAAACCCCCCCATGAAAGGAAATATGTTGGCTCTTTCTGGTGGAGAGATATCATGTCCCTTGCCCCAAGCTTCCTTTCGATGGCCTCTTGTTCTTTTCACAATGGAACCACTATTTCCTTTTGGAATGATCAGTGGGATTTGGGTGTCACTAAATTGAGATTTCCCCAACTTTTTTCTTTTGCAAGAAAGAAAGTGTGCTCGGTGAAACAATTTCTCACCTGGGAGGATAACAGGTCTTTCTTCCTGCCTCTTTCCCAGATTGCCTCTGCCCATCTATTTCAATTGAAAAATGAGATTGCAGCTCTTCAGTCTTCTTCAGTTGGTGAGGATGTTTGGTCTTATTCCTGGGGTTCTACTATTTATTTCTGTCACAAAGCCTATGAGGTTCTACAAGGATCTCACCCTGCTTCCCCTTTATTCCAGTGGCAATGGAATTCTCGGGCACAAAATAAGCACAAATTTTTCTTTTGGCTTCTTCTCCGAGATAGACTCAATACCAGAAATCTGTTGCACAGGAAACATATGGTCTTGGATTCATATGTTTGCGCTCTTTGTGTGGAGGGCTTGGAGGAGGATTTCAAGCACCTCTTCTTTTCTTGCCCTTTCAGTGATGCTTGCTGGACATTCTTAGGTATTCACTGGGATCCGACCCTGGACTTTCAGCACATGGTTCTCATGGCACGGCTTAACTTCAATTCGGTTATCTTTAGGGAGATTTTCATAATTGGTTGCTGGGCTATCTGGTGTCACAGGAATGATATTATCTTTGATGGTGCTTCACTTTCGTTCTCTTCCTGGAAATCAACCTTTGTGAGAGAGTTGACTGCGGTTTCTCTGCGAGCTAAACCGAGTGTGAAGAATAAACTCTTGTTGTTTCTGAGTAGTCTGCCTTAGAGTTGCTTCCTTTTCTTTGGGCCTTGGGCCTTGTACTATGTAAATATTCTTTTTTCATATATATAAAAAATAGGGGTAGGGGCCTCCCCTGCTGATTCCCGTCAAAAAAAAACAACACCCACGTGAGGATGGGACCCCTCCTGTCTATTATTTTTCATTCGCTTCCTATCTCATTGTGAGAAAACAGACGTCTGCGTTTTTTCTTTCTTTTTTCTTGTTACTTTTAAAACAATTCCTGATGAATTGAAAGTTATTTATATAACTTTTATTCTTTCTGTCACATGAGTTATATATATAATTTTTTCTGTAAAACTTATATGCATAAGTTTTGCTCTTGTCGCATAAATTATACATATAACTTTTTTATTTGAAAAAGTTATGCATATAACTTTTTTATTTGAAAAGGTTATATCTATAAATCTCTTATATAAGTTATATACATATCTTTTCACTTAGGAAAAATTGTATGCATAAGTTTGGTTTTCTAAGTTATCCGCATAAGTTATATATATAATTTTTTTTGAAAAAGTTATATGTAAAAATTATATGTATAAGTTATATATAAAAATTATATGTATAAGTTATATACATATCTTCTCATTTAGAGGTAAAAAGTATGCATAAGTTTCGTTTTTGTACTGCAAAAGTTGTGTCATTAATTAATTTCTTAATTTTTTTTCAAAAGTTGCGTCATTAATTAACTTTTTTTTATAACGGATCTGTGCACGCTTAGAAGAAAACAACAAAACAAAACACGTGCAATGATTAAAAAAACGCACGGTGGAAAGTGCACAAATGGACTACGGCATGTGCATGCTTATGTGTGGGGCCAAGGACAGATCCCGAAGAGGAAATGTCGCTGGGCGGGGGCAGAAAAAGGAGGGGAGGAATCCTGTCGGAATTCGATCGCTGGGAGCCATAGCAGCGCGCGCTAATTAGAGTGTCCCCATGCCGAAGCAGTTTCATTACCCTAAGTTGCTCAAATATCCTGGGCCGGAATCAAATATTTGTGGGCTAAGAATTAATTATGAAAACGAAGGAAAGGGTATATCAGTATTTTCACATGTCAGTCTGCTGGCTCACCAGACCAGGAGGCCCCTTCACCGCTCGGAGCTTCCCACGCCGTCCTCACCTACAACGCCGACGGCCGCTCTGCTGGGTCCTGCTCCATGGCCCGGAACGTGGCGTCGATGTCGGCGTCGTACGTCTGACCGAGATTCATATGCGGCTTCCTGGGAGAGTTCTGGATCGTGGTCGTCGTGGTGGCGGCGGAGTCGTCGGTGTCCTCACCAGTAGTGTCACCATAGCTGAAAGGCGCCGGAAGGCTCGCTATGGGCATCGTTGGGGTGACGTCGGCAGAGTCCTTCACAGTGTCGTCGGGAGCGCCGCCCAACCTCATGCTCCGCCCCTTGGCGTTCAAGGCCATCAACAACATCCATGACCGCCTTAACAAAGAGTGCGGTGGCGCCGTCGTGACCTTCTCCGACGTGTTGTCCAAGATCTACCTGGACGCCATGGACCTGGTGGCGCTCTAAGGTGGACCCCACCTCAACGCCACGTTCGCCTGTCAACTCCGGCAGACCCCACCGGAGGATGCCGCCATGCGCACCCCCAACACGTTCGACAACAAGTACTGGCGGCGGAGGAGACGAGAGGGCGCTGGAGTCGGCCATTGGTGGCTCGGCGGCGGGGGAGGCTGCGATTGGGGTGGTACTCAGCACCGATCGCATGCACAGCAGCGGTGGCGGTTTCGTCTTGTGCGCGTCACATCTATTCCTAAGCTGGCATGCGTAGTTACATAAGTACCCACTTCACGTTCCGTAAAAAAAACAGAGGAACCTACTCCCTCCGTCCCTAAAAAAGAGTCGTTCTGGGACGGGCACAGAGACCAATGATTTAGGCACCGAGACCTGCATGCCCCTATGTCCAGTCTCCTCTTTCTTCCTTGTTTCTCATTGTTTATTTTAAAGAATGGTGATGACCTTGGCACCTGTGGGAGGTAGTGAGTCAATGAGGCTTTGGCATAGGGGAGCAGGGGCTATTGGATGGGTGCGCCATAGGGTTCAGAGTCTAAAACAACACTTTTTATGGGACACACAACTGTAGCTTCGGCGACCCTTTTTCAGGGACAGAGGGAGTAGGCAGGAAGAAGCTGCATCTCATGGTGTGTTAGGAATGAGAGGCAGGATATGAAGAAGTAGACGTCCTCTGATCCTCTAGAACCCAGAATGAGGCAATTACTGATATTTTTTTTTCAGTGAAAGTCCTTCCATAACCTGTTGTGCACAACATGTATGGCAGTTCGTGAGTGAGGGCAGGTTCCTGTGGCTGAGGCCTGGCCGAGCACATGGCTAAGCGAGGACCTGGGCCGGAGCAGGTTATCACCAAAGGACGCTATAGACGGCTGCCCATGGTCATCAGCTCCAGTATCACAATAACGAAGAGTACCAAGTTAATGGCAAGTTAAATTTAATGGAAAATAGCAATGAAGAGAATACAAATCTAAAATAGTGGGAGTGAGGGGAAGTGAGAAATTTTGATGGCATCGAGGGAATCAATTTAAATTCTCGTGGCAATGTTTGAAGAAACTTTTTGTTCCAATGCGTACGTCTCTATATAATTAAGACGTATTTTTTTCTAGCTTATCATGGGACCTCCATTTTGTGCAGGCAAACGGAATAAGATATATCTAGTACGTTGCATGATCAATTTGTACGTCCTCACACATCTATCTATCTATACTATAAGGAGCGAAAACAATTGAAAACTTTTCTCAACCAATTCGGGTCCGCCTTACCCCTCACGCCGGACCCACCCGTCATATGTTTTTAGAAGTGGATAAGGTGGAAGGACTATGAAGTACCAAAAAATCGCAATTTGGAGAGCGTTTCTGCCAAAAAGTTAATTTTTTTCTCACCGGGGTCGCTCCTGCCCACCCGCCGTACCCACGGGACCCATGTAGAGTCCCACCAAGTGTACCCGCAATACGTACGGGGCAGGCAGCGTCCCGCGTCTCGCCGCCTTCGTCTCCCGCACCAGTGCCACGGCGTCGCCCAGCGTGCCGTCCAGCAGCACCCCCGCGGTGGTCACCGCAGCCACGGGCACGCACGCGTTGCCGTAGTAGCCAGCAGGGAGCCCCAGCTCGGGCACGCCCCGGAAGTTGACGATGGATACCACCCGCACCTCCTCGTCCGGCGGGAGATCGAGCGCCGCCGTGCGGGCGCGCCAGAGGGCTGCCGTGAGCGCCTCGAAGGTCGTCGTGGCTGCGAGGTTCGGCGGGAGGACCCATTTGATCGCGGCGACGTCGTCTGGGCCGAAGGTGAAGGTCCGCATGACCATGTCGCCCGGCGGCGGCGGTGACGGCGGCACCACGTCGAACTCGCGGTGAGGGAACGCAGGCTTTGCCGGGCTCCGCGCTTCCAGGAGCTCGCGGGACCATGCGGGCGCGGCCTTCCGAGGTGGGAGGCCGCGGGCGAGGTCCGCGACAGCGGACACGAACTGGGCGAGGCCGATGGCGTCGCAGATGGTGTGGTTGAGCCGGATCGCGAAGACGAAGCCGCCGCAGAGCAGCCGGGTCACCTGGACGAGCAGCAAGGGGCAGCCGAGAACGCCACTTGAGCCGTCCACGTCGAACAGGAGCTGGTCCATGCACGGGAACGGCGGCGTCAGCCCGATGGCCGCCGCCGCCTCGAGGTCCGCCAGCCGCACGTCGGCGTCGGCCTCCACGAACATCACCCCCTCGCCGGTGCAGTCGACGACCAGCTTCCGCGCCTCCACCTCCCGCAGCCGCCCGGCGAGCGGGTAGTACGGCACGAGTGCCTCGCCGAGCGCGCGCCGGATGACGCCCGCCGGGTCGCGGTCGTCGTCATGCGCCCCGCGGCGGTAGAAGAAGAGGAACGGGACCTGCCCGCGCAGCGTGTCCTAGTCGTCGATGTCGGACAGGCGCTTCGTCTCGCGCAGCGTCGGCGCGGCAGGGCCGACGAGCACAGGCTCCCCCCGGCGCACGGCGAAGGTGAATGCGGCCGTCGCCATGGCCGGCGCACCGACGTGCACCTTTGCTTCCGGCATTTGGTGTGCTGGTGATGATACGGCTGTCGATGGATGTCCCGAAGACACAGCCCACACGTGGTTTTTAGACTCGGAAACCCCCAAGAGAGGTCGGACGTTGAAGTGTCTGCCTTTGGAAATTTCCAAGTGCGTAGTATTCGAAGTTTCAACTGCGAGTATAGTGTACTGGCACTGTGTCACATCGTATTTAAGTTTGGACAAAGTTCAAAGTTTCAAGTGGAGATAGATGCTTGGTTCGTAGTCCTCGTTTCTGAAATGATGCTGAATTTGTCAGAATAAGCCGGCGGGGTTAGGGAAAATTCAGTGCTAACTGACAGTGACGAGGAGGTGTACCCGCAATACGTACGGGGCAGGCAGCGTTCCGCGTCTAGAGAACGACGTTCCCAATCGTGCACGATACGATGCTGTTAGCTTGTCGGGATGGTCCTCTTCACCCCAAGGCAAATAGCGGCGGCGGCCGTCCGGGGCCGAGGGCTAGGCCCGCGTGGCCGAGGAGGCCGCGCAGTGCCTGTGGGGCGAGATGGCGGCGCGGGAGCGCCTCGCCGACGGCCGTCGTGGCGGTGGAGCGGCTCCAGGCCAAGATCCGCACGTGGCAACGCAGGACCACCAAGGCCGAGGCGCCCCTCCAGGCCTACGCCGTTGGCCGCGGCATCTCCAGGGAGCTCTACACCATGGACTGCCTCACCTCGCCCAATGGTGAAACCACTCGTCGTCGGTGGCCGCCCGGGCCCTCCTCTCTGTTGCAGGGCACGAACACACAGCAGCAGCACCGGCCCTGCATGGCTAAGCCGACCCGCTGCACATCGTCTCCTTCAGTCTTGCCGTCAACATATCCTCTCCGCCCTTGAGGCCTCCAGTGCTGGCGACACCCACCACGTGTTTGCTGAAATGCCAAGGTAAAATCGTATAAAGTTTTGATTTCTCAATGGAATCCTCAGGTGGATTTCATTGCGTTCAAATTTTTTTGGAGTTTTGAGCTCACAATATTTTATTCATGAGTAATCAATCTTATATTGCTGCCATTCATTGTGCTACTCATCCAGCTCTGATCGAGTTACCTGTGTGCTGGCTAGCAGAGGCGCGAAAAGGAGGCGAACTAGATTGCGATGCAGGTGGATGCCAAGGGATCAACTCAATCAGGTAGTCTTGTAACCACTTGACACTGATGCATACCAGGTGCTTGACAAATTACTAACGAATAGCATTGTGCTTTGATTGTCAATTTCTGGTGAAATTATGCATTGAAAGAGTTGTGTTTTGATTGGGATGAAACTACCTAATGAAAGAATTGTGTCTGCCCATCAGTTCATCACCAACCACATTTGCTGTTTAGCATAATCCTTACACGCCATCCAAACTGACAATTGAGCATAATCATGAACAATTGTTTTTCATTGTGTACCAGGAATCCGGTACAATAAGTATATTATCATTGAGAGAAATATGTGGATTTGCACCATTGTTGGATGTGCAGTTTAAAAATATTTTCACTTTGCCTCTTAATCAATTTATGTATACAAGCTCATTATACTAGAAGATACAACTATGTTCATTAGATTTGTACTCATCTTTCTGTTTTTTAGCAATTCATTCTTTTCACTACCATTACACTATAAATTTTGCATGTATATGCAGATGGGGAAAAGGCAGCACAACCCACTGGCTCAAGGTTTACCATACCATCGATAAACCAGAGGAGTGTTCACTTTTACATTGCATGGACTGTAGGGAGCAATTTTACTTAAATAATTGGCTTGACTTCTCAAATTTTTGCTCAAGCATTCATTTGTATCCTAAACTGTTTATTCACCTTCTGATTTGTCTTTTAGCCTTAGTTAGATGACATTGCTTCGGTGCCTGAAGCCCGTTCTTGCGATCACCAGAATGTGGTGTGGCAC
This sequence comes from Cenchrus fungigraminus, assembly GCA_036936925.1. Taxonomy (NCBI): domain Eukaryota; kingdom Viridiplantae; phylum Streptophyta; class Magnoliopsida; order Poales; family Poaceae; genus Cenchrus; species Cenchrus fungigraminus. Next base: position 124,504,358 of record CM072774.1, on the reverse strand, counting down.
CACTGCCGGTAAATAATTTATATGAATCACTTTATCAAAGAATCACATGAATTGTTCTTGATGACTTAGTGACCTTAAATATATCTATGGATGCTTCTAACACGCTTCTCATTATTGCGTATAGATGTGTAAATTCATAATAATTTATATGAATTATGTTAATCTTTTTTTATTCTGATTGCACACACTTCATACAAACTTGCTAGCTTACTAAATTTTTGTTTTATTTTTTTCAGACCATCGGAAGCAATAAGACGTGTAATGAATCTCTACTATTGTTATTGTGAACAATCTTCTACAAAAATGGATGGACATCAAGCAGCCTACCGCAAGTAGCAGGCCAGGCTTAATTTTTCTGTCTACAATACATCTAAGTTATGTTATTTATCAAATGCAATTTTTATTCAATCACATTAGGCTCTTGCTGCCAACATGTCAAAATGGGCATTTACTGACTTGATCAGGTCTCGAGAATTTTCATGATGGGATGGCTTTTTTTAGGTAAACACAGTGGGAGAGGCCTCTACTATGTTAAGATATTTATTTCATAAATTAAACTATTTGTATGCCTTGCTAAGATATGGATGTCAATACGTCTAGAATCTGCACATATGTTTCCTCCATGAAATGCTAATTGCGCTTGAATGTTGGTGGTGCCCATTAGTAGTACTTCTCTCATGCACGGAGACAGTCCCGGACCCCTTCATCATCACCCACGCTCGTTGTCGAATGCATATACTGCTTTTGTGCTGCAAGTTAGTAAAAAGTGTGCTTTTTTTTGAGAATGAGATTGTGCTCCTTCAATCACTGTGATTTATCCTTCTTATCCCGAATAATGACTTTTTCAGGCCTCGCAGAAGAAGTCATGTAAATTGGGCAAACTGAATTATTCTTGTACCAAGGAGAGGTGAAGGTTGAAAGCTAGAACTATTAACACTATGCATCTATGGAATTGCTGTTCAGAATATGGTTGTCAAGGGATTGTGTTTGCAAAGGAAGGGGTACAAAAACCTCCATACCCACACAACCCATGGCACGCGTTTGATGCCGAATTTTCACATGAGCTTGCTTCAGATCAACGCTAGGTCTACTTGAATCAAATGCTATTATTTGTTCTTCTAAAATAATTGCTATTTATAATATAATATAGTAAGATGTTTTCCCTTATTTGGGAGTGGGTGGGATAGTGTGCTTGACTACTCAGTTGCCACGTTTTTTGTCAGAATGTCACTGTGATTATGTTTTCTGTTTGGATACGGGGCATTAGTCTTTAAACCAACAGACAATTTTTTTACCACATAATGTCAAATTTTATATTATTTTCTTTTTGTCAAATTATTTTTCTGGTCACCATGGAGACTACTGTTTCGAATCCACAAAAGCATGGAGACTGCTGTTTGGCAATATCTTATCAAGATTTCTGGATGGGTTGTGTGTTTTATAAAAATAAAAGGTGTTGAATTAAAAAAAATTTAAAAACACGTGCGTGCCGCACGTGCACTTTACTAGTCTATACTATAAGGAGCGAAGACATTTGAAAACTTTTCTCACTCAAATCGGGCCCGCCTTACCCCTCACGTCGCCTCACGCCGGACCCACCCGTAAGGAAATAGAAGGACCGAAAAGGTGGAACAACCATAAAAATCGCAATTTGGAGAGTGTTTCGCCAAAAAGGAACATTTTGCTTACACACCTCCGGCGTACCCACCTGCGGTACCCGCTGGGCCCACACCTCGCGACCCCCGTTTTTTCTCATGCCCCGCCTCCTCGGTCTCCTGCCCGACCACGCCGCCGCTCTCCATCTGCATTGCGTCGCCTCCTCGATAGGATGTTTGCAATTCTCTCGATCTCCTGCTCGACCACGCCGCCGTTCTCTATCCGCCTCACCTCTCCTAGCGTCCTCGATCTCCTGGGCGTCCACGCGCACCACCGGCTTCCCCACGCGCCTGCCGTTGCGCGATGCGTCGCTCCCGCTTGTCAACGGCATGGCCACGGCCCCGCCGCCGGCGCCACCACCTCCTCCTCCCCCTTGTTGCGCTCCTCCAGCACCCGCAGCAGCGCCTCTGCCTTGGCACCGAGGGAGACGAGCGTGGTGCGGTTGGGCGGGTAGAGCGCGTCTTTGGTGGCGCGGGTGCCAGGCGACGCGCGGAGGAGCGTGACGAGGCGAGGAGCGGTCGGGCGGGTAGAGCGCGACGGCTAAGAGCACCTTGAGTGTGTCTTTGGTGGCGGGGGTGCCGGGCGACGCGCGGAGGAGCGCGACGAGGCGAGGAGTGTCTGCTGGGCGCGGCGCGGTACGCCTCAGCACAGAGGATGTTGTGGACGGTGGCGGCTACACGAGTGCTTGCGAGCGGCGGTGTTCAACACAAGCAGCAGGGGCAAAAAGCAGGCAACCAGGCAGTGGACGACGGCGCTGGTGAAGCAGGCAAGTAAGTTGCTGCTGCCATTCCCCGTGGATTTGTCCCGTGACCAATTCCAATTGGTTTTTGATCGATTTCTGACGGCCACCACCGGCCCCCGGTCGCCGCCGCTGTTGCTGACTGCCTCCTTCTCAACTCAACCGCTGCCGCCATCGCTCCCATGCCCGTGCCCTTCCGCCTTAAGCCTACAACTACCTCCACATACAAGGAGGACACTGCGGTGATGGTGGATGGGCGAGCAGCACCATGATGTGTCTCCCTCCTCGCCGGGCTGAGTGAAAATCCGGCTCGGCGAAGCTCCTGCAAGACGCCGGCAGCGCATCTGCCTCCATGGTAGGCTCCCTTCCCCGGAGGCATGTGGCCAGGTTCGGTTATGGAGTCTGGACTACTCGCCCACGGTGGGGCTCAAGCAAGGCGGCTCTGACAAGGTCCCCTCCCTCAGCTCTGCCTTCATCAACATCTTCCTATCCTTTTCATGCCCCGCCTGATGCTACTCTACAGCCTGCGAGGTGTTTGATAGGATGCCTAAACCGATGTGTTACTGAGATAATGGACGAGGAACAAACGATTTAAAGAGTACTCTCCGCTTGCTCATTTTCAGATCCCTCCTGTCAATACCTTTGCTACTTTGTAGCGGAATTCATAGATAGGAATTGTTGATTGTGATTCCAATTTGATCATTGGCAGCCATGGGGAGAAGCGGCAGGTATGGGGAAGCACTTGTGCTAGCTTGAGGGCAGCAACTCTCCTGACCACGTTACCAATGGCATCACCTTTTCCTGATAACCTCCCATGTAGCATCTTTGGCCTCCATCGAGGTCCGCATCCATCCTCATCGTTATTCTATCTCCCCTGAGCACGTTACCAATGGCCACATCAATATCCAAGTGCGCTGATCGGCAATCACATGTATCATTATTAACAATAGATACTATTTTTTTAATTTGTATTCATTGTTTGTGAGAGTCTGATCTCAGTGTTTCATGCCTGGCAGGGGCGAATCTAGCGGTGGGTCAGGGGGTCTGGAGCCCCCCCCTACTGCCGGCGCCACCATGGCAGCCCCACCGAAGCCCCCCCTAAAATCTGGAGAAGGAAGAAGAGGAAAGGAGGAGCTAGAGGTGGAAGAAGAGGAAGCAACCCCCCTTGCCGGCCATTCCTAGCTTCGCCACTGATGCCTGGATAAAGCTTTTTTTGGCAAGCGTTGATGCTTAAACATCACTTGGTGATAACCAGATATCATATCCAGTTTTGTTAAGTATTTAGCACCTCCCAACTCATCTAGAATCTCCTCTGTTATGGGCATTGGGAACCTACTCTTGATGGTGATGGCATTCAATCGTCTATAATCCGCACAAAAATTCCAGGACCCATCATTATTTTGCACAAGAGGACAGGAGATGCAAAAGGGCTAGTGCTATGTGCAATCAACCCAGCCTGCAATAGCTCCTTCACCTGCCCCTCTATCTCTGTCTTGTGCTGTGGAGAATATTTATATGGTCGACAATTTACTAGAACAGCCGCAGGTTGTAATGTAATTGCATGACCCTGAAACAATGCAGAGTATTGATCCACCACTAACTCAATAATTTGAGGTATGTCTTGCTGTACTGTATGTTCAACACATTCCACCACTGCAAAAGCCCATATGCCATTTCCCTTGGCACGCTTCCACAATTGTTCAACTTCTATGAGTTGCAAAGTTAGTTCAACAGGTTTGACCCCATGGATCTTGATGTTTATGTCCATATCCATAAATTCTATGGTTCTGTCTTCCCAATGGCAATTCATGGGACTGTGGGGTTTTAACCAATCATACCCCAGAATGGCATCATAAGCTTCCAACTCCATCTACATCCAGAGTGTGTTCCTAACACCACCACTCTAAGTGCTTTACCATTTTGTATGAAAGCAGAATTTGCCCATTTGGCAGCTTCACCTTTCTTGGTGTTGTAGGAATAGTAGGCAGTCCTGCATTAGCCACAAAATTTACACTGACAAATGAATGAGAACTCCCACTATCCATCAAGATTAACATCACCTTGTTCTTCATTAGGGATCTGATTTTGATACATTCTGAAGTTTCAGTTCCAGTGATAGCATTTATGGACAAATGGAGTAACTCTTCTGCTAGAGTGTCCTCCACATTGTCACGAGCGTGCGGTAGCGAGCGGATCGGATAGCCGTGGGAGGTGGCCGGCCGCTGCGCCGCCGGCTTCTTGCCCGTGACGGCAGCTGGGTCTCCTGCCGGCGACGATACAGAGAAGGGAGGTGAGAGCTAGAGAAGGGAGATGAGATTAGATTAACCTCTTGCCTGCCTTTTGTTCCTCACGTGGCCATGTATAAATAGCCAGGATTACAAGTCCAACGACCTTACAAGCAAATCTCAATTTAATCTCTAATTTAACTAACCAAATGTGCTACGACTTCCTACTGCCACGCCAAGGTCCTATCGTTCCTGCGCCTGACGACGCCTTCTCCTGCCGAACCCAACACCGACCATGACATCTCTCCCTCCCTCTGGAAAGAGCTCGTCCTTGAGCTCGAATGCTGGGTAGCTCTTCTTGAAATCTTCAACATCTTCCCACGTAGACTCACTTGGCGGCAGTGCTTCCCAACGAACCAGAACTTGCCACCAGCCGCGAGCTAGCCTGCTTTTGACCACTAATGCAGGAGTGGGTAGAACACGACTGTGTAACATCTGGGGCAAAGCCGGTGCTTCAGCTGGGGCTGGCCCATGGTACACCTTTAGCACCCCGACATGGAACACGTTGTGAATGCGTGCCCCGTCCGGAAGCTGCAGGCGATACGCCACCTCGCCGATCTTCTCTAGGATCTTGTATGGTCCATAAAATCGAGGAGCCAACTTGCCTCGTGTCTGTGATGGCAGGGAAGCCACTGGACGGCTCAATAGTTTCACCTAGACCCAATTGCCCACACCAAATGCCACATCTGTGTGCTTGGCGTCATAGAATAGTTTCACCTGTTCTTGAGCTTGAATGAGGCGTTCGCGAGCGTCCTGGAGGAATTCATCACGTTCACGCAGCAGCTGATCCACTGCCGGCGCTCGGGTGTCGCCCTTCTCGTAACCAACCAGAGACGGTGGGTCGTGGCCATAGACTAACTTGAATGGAGTGCTCTGGAGCGCCGAGTGGTAGGCCGTGTTGAAACAGTACTCCGCCCATGGCAACCATCGTAGCCATTGCTTTGGACGGTCCCCGGTGAGGCATCGCAGATACATAACAATGACTTTGTTGGCGGCCTCGGACTGTCCGTCACTCTGAGGATGGAACGCCGAGCTCATGTGTAGCTTGGTCCCGGAGAGGCGGAAGAGCTCGCGCCACATGGTGCTGGTGAAAACGGAATCACGGTCGCTGACAATGGACGATGGGAAACCATGCAAACGCACCACCCCATCAAAGAATGCCCGGGCGACAGACGTTGCCGTGTACGGGTGGCCCATAGGAATGAAGTGCGCCTCCTTAGACAGTCGATCAACCATTATGAGAATGACTGTTTTTTTGTTCACCCGGGGAAGAGCCTCAATGAAATCCATGGAGAGATCACTCCAAATTTGTGTTGGCACTCGTAGGGGCTGGAGCAATCCGGATGGCTGCAAATGACTAGTCTTGTTGCGCTGGCAGACGGTGCAATCTCGTACAAACGCCTGCACTAGAGCCTTGTCGCCGGGGATGTGGACGTCCAGCCGGAGCCTGTGAAGCATGCGTTGCACACCCTCATGGCCAGTGTCGTGCGCACGTTCCAGGAGCACTTGAACGATGGGCAACGATGCAGGCACGAATGCCCGACACGTCACCGTGATGAGCCCTTCCACCACCGCCCAATCAGGACCTTTGTGTCTAGCCTGCACCTCGGCCAGGACACACTGATAATCTTCATGCTCACCGGCCTGTAGGCGAAGCTCGTTCCAGAGGTCAAACGTCGGGTGCGAGAGCGCCAGGGACTCCTGCTCGTCCGCGTCACACCGAGAGAGTGCGTCCGCCATAGTGTTGGTCTTGCCTGGTTTGTATTCGACGGTGAAATCGAACCCCATGAGCTTGCTAATCCACCGATGCTGGGGGATTGTAGAGAGGCGCTGGTCGAGTAGATACTTGAGACTGTAATGGTCTTTCTTGACGACGAACGTGCGCCCCCACAGATACGGGCGCTAGTGCTTGACAGCCTGCGCCAAGGCGATCAACTCGCGCTCATAAGCTACCAAGCCAGCGTGCCGCGGCGCCATGGGTCGGCTGAAGAAAGCAATTGCACCGTCGCCCTGGTGCAAGACCGCCCCCATGCCCGAGCCGGACGCATCACATTCCACCACGAACGGGCGCTCGAAGTCCAGCAGCTGAAGTACTGGGGTCGTTGACAGGGCCGCTTGAGCTCCTTGAATGCCAGCTCGGCCTCCTCTGTCCAGATGAACCCATCCTTGGACAGCAGGCGAGTTAGCGGTGCGGCGATGGCGCCGTATCCTTGGAGGAAACGTCTGTAGTAGCCGGCGAGTCCAAGAAACCCGCGGAGCGCGTGGACAGAGCGTGGACGCGTCTAGTCAGCCACTGCGCACACCTTGTCGTAGTCCATGGCCACACCGTTGCCTATCACCACATGGCCCAAGTATGAGACAGACGACACGCCGAACTCACACTTGGTTCTTTTGAGACGGAGCTGGTGCTCGCGGAGCGTGTCGAGGACGAGGTGGACATGACGCAGGTGCTCTGCCCATGTGGTGCTGTAGATGAGTATGTCATCGAAGAAAACAAGCACAAAGTGACGTAAATACCCGGCAAGGATGTCGTTCATTAAAGCCTGGAACGTTGCCGGCGTGTTCATCAACCCGAATGGCATGACCAAGAACTCGTAGTGACCCTGGTGCGTACGAAACGCCGTCTTCTCCATGTCGTCAACGTGCATGCGCACTTGGTGATAACCTGATCGTAGGTCGAGCTTGGAGAAGAACCGTGCGCCATGAAGCTCATCGAGTAGTTCCCCAACCACCAGAATCGGGAACTTGTCTTTGATGGTGATGGCGTTGAGGGCACGATAATCAACACAAAACCACCACGTCCCGTCGGCCTTCTTGACGAGGAGCACGGGGGACGAGAACGCCGAGGTACTCAAGCGAATGATGCCTTGACCCAACATGTGCGCTGATCGGCAATCACATGTATCATTATTAACAAAAGATACTATTTTTTTAATTTGTATTCATTGTTTGTGAGAGTCTGATCTTAGTGTTTCATGCCTGGCAGGGGCGAATCTAGCGGTGGGTCGGGGGGTCTGGAGCCCCCCCTACTGCCGGCGCCACCATGGCAGCCCCACCGAAGCCCCCCCTAAAATCTGGAGAAGGAAGAAGAGGAAAGGAGGAGCTAGAGGTGGAAGAAGAGGAAGCAACCCCCCTTGCCGGCCATTCCTAGCTTCGCCACTGATGCCTGGATAAAGCTTTTTTTTGGCAAGCGTTGATGCTTAAACATCACTTTTGTAAATAATGTCTAAACTCTGCAGGAAAGTACAGGAAAATACTTGTTTGTGTTGCCTTTAGGCCTCTAAAGATGTGCATTCCAAATAGCCACGCAAAGTGGAAATTTTGCTGACATTCAAGATCAGGTTAGCTTTCTTCACTGATAAAAGATTTTCCCTACATTATCATAAGAATTTAAGCATGCCACATGTACATCTCTCTACTACCTGGGAGGAGTTAAATTTAAAATATCCCGCATTTATCAGTTGCTAGATGTAATGGGAGTATCTTGTTTGGTCCCATGATAAGATCAAATCTGAACAATTGTAACCTTGTAGTTGAATTGTTGGAAGTGTTAGTTATCTGATTCCATCTTGTATCCTTGATGTGGCATCTTTGATCATTTGTATGTTTATGATTTATGTGTTATCATCACCAATGCATTATCCCCTCAAAGAAAACAAAGAGTTGAGAGCCGGAGGGTTAAAAGAAAATATTTTCAACGTGATTTCGGGCTGTTTTTTGTTAGTTTGTTAAAGCTGAAGTTTAGAGTATTTCTTTGACTCTGTTTTTAGTACTTGCAATATTCCTTAAAGTTATGGGTTGCTTCTAGAAAAATATCTCCCTTATCAGTAAGATCTCTTTAGAGTCCAAGTCCTCACTTTATCAGGTTCCACTTGTAGGTAGAAATTCTTGGATCATGTGAAACATAGGTGGTGGTGCCAGTCGCTCCTGGTTTGTGTTCCTCTGAGCTGGCAGCATCATGCTACGTTCCCCAAACTATCCTCTGCTGCTTGAAGCAAGTCCATAATCCTCCCATTGCTAGATGGCTACAAGGTATGTGATCCAAGTTGTGTGTTACATCGAGTATATAGGACATCCTAATCCTGTTTCCTGCATATAATGATTTGAGTGCACGTGCACCTTCTTCTGTAAAGATCCTTTGTTCTGAAAATCCTAATGGTAGCATGGGTAATTGTTTTTGATATGCAGGGACTAATGGTGTTACTTTTGGCTAGAATATTCTGATCTTCAAAATTTTGACATCTCACACTAGATGATAAAAATACTTTTGATAGCTTTCTATTTATGTTGTCAGGTTGTCCCATGTCAAGTTTGACCACTGATGGGATCTTGCAATTGGTGGTCCTTTGTCAGGTTGCTAAGTCTCTTTTGATTAATAATGATAATAATTGAATTAGGCTTTTATGCAAGTGTTTTCCCGTATATATCTATATATATCTTTTATACTCCATTTATTTCTTTGTAGATGCAAAAAGGCTAAAATTTGTATCTTAATTCTTGTGTATTCTTGTGTGTTACATGGTTTGATCAGATCCGTGTTTAAAGATGCACGTGCAACTATTTGTATTTTTATGCAAGAGAGCAAGAGGCCCCCTCGTGGCCACCTGAGCTCATCCCCTGCTTCGCCTCGCCGCCAAGCTTCATCTCGCATCCGCCTCTTCTCCGGCCGGGGAGCTCCGCCGTTGTTGGAGGCGGAGGAGCTGAGCCGCGCGCCGTACGCCCGTGCCCCGAGCCGGCACAGACGACCTCGGCCGGAGAAGAGCTCGCCGCCACCGTCGAAGTTGTGCCGGGAAGGAGCCAACACGGCGCCGGCCTCCGCGCAGGTGGATCTCCGCCGGCCTGCTCCTCTCTCCTCCGTAGCTCGGCCATGGTACTCCTTGCCGAGCTCGCCGTCCTCCGCCGCCAGGGAGGGCAGGTGGCCGGGGTAGGGAGGGAGAAGGGAATGGGATGGGAGGTGGACTGGCGGAGGGAGTGCGGCGGAGGGAGCGAAGAGGGGGTGCAAGCGGACAGAGAAGTAGAGAGAGAGAAGGGGAGGGGAGGGAGGCCGGTGGGGATAAAATAGTATGACAAGTGGGCCCTGGAGTTGGGAGTTGATATGGAGTATGAGATACAGGGGATAACGGGTGCGGGAAAATTGATGTTTTACTGCAAATTTTTTATGACTAGGCAGAATATTCTTTTTAGAGTACTGCAAATGGAGTATGACGAGTGCTACCAGCCTTAGGATGTTAGGTTGTCTGCCTGCATGGCTGCATTTGTATATATATATATGTGTGTGTGTGTGTGAAAACAGAATGAATCAATTTGCAACAACACGTCAGAAGGCTACATGATGATCTTATTTTGGATGAAATGTGCCTGTGAAGCGTTAGGTTTCAATAAAAATATGGTTTAACAGGTTATTTTCCACTTTTGTATTGTTCTTTTGAATATATTTTTAAAGTGAACATGTTAGCTTTTTCTTGTTGACTACCATGTTGCAGTGAATTATATAGCTTTGTCAATGTTTATGACATGAAATATGTATATTTAAAAATATATCTCATAACAAATCTAATGGTACTTATGGTTTTTCTATAATCTTAATCAAATTTTTAAAATTTTGACTTATTAGGACAATCCTAAAACGACACTTTTTTTTGGATCGAGGAGTGTGTTCAATAAATAATAAAACACATATTTGAATAGGTTTTTCTAAACACACGTGCGTGTCGCACGCGCACCTTACTAGTTAGAAATAATAGCTGGTCAAATTTGTGATCAATTACCTAATCTTCTAATATATATATATTTACTAAACCAATGAGCTCATCTGCTTTCCGGGTTATGTTCTTCATAAGTTTACAATATTTAGACGGGCAAGCAAAGCACTAGAGTGTGTCGCTTTGGATATATTCGCCAAGAATGGATGGAGAAGTAATAATAGGAATATGCTTTTGAATTGTATATGCCCATGTGTACTCGTTTTCCCTATTATTTGTGTTCAGCTTCTAAGATGAAAATGATATGCAAAAACTTGGCTGTGTGCGGTTGCAGAGGCCGGAACTCTTTCCTTTATCTAAAAAAATGCATAGGAACAAAAATGCACAAACCACAGTAATTTCCACTGGCGCACAATATCATCGGCTGCCTGTATAATGGTCTCCATTCCCGGGTCCAGCTCAACCAATTGTCAACCAATTGTCAGTACAACACAGGATGGTGTAGACCAGATGAAGAGATGAGAAGGACGATATGAATACAACATAAACCAGAAGAAGATATTTGTGGTGTGTTGGGGATGGTAGGCTGAAGGGAAGTAGCTACCAGGTCTCACAACGATTGCAGGAGATAGTTTCTTATAGTAAAGATTATCTAGTATGGTGCAATTGTATGGTATAGCTGTGAGGTATTTTACGGTGCACAATACTACCTAACTGGAGTACTGTAGTATTATCATTTTTTTGGATTTTTTTCTACAGATAAAATGGTAATTTGTTTGATATATATTATTTGGAAAAAAAATTCCCGCTGCCTTTCACTAGTGTGCAAATCCCTCCATTCACTTGTGACGCACCTCCCTCCATTCCGCGCCGCCGCCGCTGCCGGGACACACCTCCCTCCCTATACTACCCATACTACCTATGAATACTACCCATATTACAACTAAAAAAACTGGTAGTACAGAATTTTATCTCAACCGTCGGATCCTTACATATAGGTCTCTTTCTATTACATACGAGTCCTTTTGAACTGGTAGTACAAGACCGTATTATGCGCCGTAAAGGACCCCATAGCTGAAGGCAAAGGACAAACGAACTCAACACAAGAGTCCGTCGATCCTATTGTAAGTAGAGCAGCAGTTTGTTCTTCACATGTATATATCTGGCACTGATAAAGTAAATGTGACAGGCTATATATAATTGTGTCCATTCCACAACCAGCAGAAAAAGGGCACCGGCAGGCAGCATACCTGCAGAACCGTGTAGACTGTACACAAGGAGGACAAAAGGCTGATGAATAGAGATGGGAAGCACCTGTTTGGGAATGGTAGGCCAGAGGGAAGGGGACATCAGAAAAACTCAAGGACATGGCTCGGGAGTGTAGTGACGTGTCTCGTCTGCTCTGACTTCTCGGACGATGCCATAAGTTTAGGGAGAACTTTCTCTTGTCAAAATAAACTAGCAGCCTAGGTGTTGCGGTGTTGGTCGTGTGGTTTGAACGGTGCAGCATAGGTGCTGCGTGTTGCTGTTTGTTGGCTGTAGACAGTTGTTTGAATTGTTGAGGCCGCAACGATGTTCCGTTATCTAAAAAAAAACACCTCTTCTTCTCCAACCCCACATCGCATGCTTTTTGCTTTGGAGCACACGGCTTGCCCCTAAACTAACGACATCAACGTGTCCTCCCTGATTTGGGCGATCTTACTACTCCCCGTCACTCTCCTGACCTTTCAATACTCCCATTTGGTGGATGAAGAAGGAGCATGTTAGAAAATTAGGCAAATTCTTGTTAAATTTAATCCATGAATATAGCAGCAAAATTTTGATGACATATATATATATTCCATTTTATTACCAGTTAACCAAACTAGAAAATTAGTAAAAAAAAAGGGGAACACGAAGGTGTACCCTGCGGAGGGACTGGTGCCGGAGGCACCAGCGGCTCCATTCCCATCATCCATCATGATGAGTTGTTCGATGTAGTCGTTCACAGTTGATGCATGAAGATGTTCGTAGTGCCGTTGCGTCCACCGGGAAGTAGTGGTATGCCGTTGCATCCACCGGGAAGTAGTTGTACTCCAATCGCTTGCCGCCGGGAAGTAGTCGCACAGCGAGCAGTCGCGTCGCGGAGATGCTTCCCAAAAACAATATTGCCTCGCTATCCCCGAGCAGGAACTCTAGTGTGACGGGTTTCAGAGGCTCTGCTCTTCCAGCAGCGTGTGCGCGCACGGAGTGGAATGAGAATGCTATTTGTTTGCAGCGAACTGTATTGTGTAAGCTCACTCAAAAGTTCAAGGTCATCTCTATTTTATTCTCTCGGTGGCCGGCAAAGAGGAGTAGTCACGCACGTACTAGTACTAGAAACTGATGCTGTAGTAAGCTCTCCTCCTCTCTTTATTAGCCACTAGAATTAATAGATTAATTGCCTTAACATTCCATTAGTTAACCAACGAGTTAATGTCCGAGCAAATGCACCACCGTTATGCATGCTGCATGCAACGCAAGACAGGCAGGCCAACGGTCTGCCTTGCTCCCTGCCCCTTGTTGCTCGCACAAAATTAACAAGCCAGCATTAACGATATTTAATACGAATCCCAGAATTATTTGATTTAATTAGATATAATAATGGGCATAATCCACATTAAATCTAACAGAGCAATGTAAAAGGAAATGGGATGAAGGAAAAAGTGTGTACGCTGATTAACCGAATTAAGATAGCCCATATAAGTTTTCGTGCGTATAAGAGCGATAATAAAGCAATGCATGGTTCAAGCTGAGAAACTTCCTAAAATTGAACAAAGACAAAGGTAGGGGGATATTTTCACCCTGTTAACAAGTTTATTCTTTTCAGTTTGCAGAGCATAGTGTAACTTAATTAGAACAAGTAGACCATGTGGAATTAAATTATTCATAACTGGCAGATGTATTGAATAGTCCAACATATTTGGTTCTGTCATACAACATACAAGAAGTATATGTTATTTCAAAGATTCTTTGTATTCTTCAATTCTAATTGACACTCGGTCTACTAATTATCCTGTCACATATGGATCACATCTATTAGGCTCACAACTCACAGGGCAGAGATATAGCTGGTCTTATTATGGTGAAAATTACTTGTCATTCTAGTTTTTCTAGATACAATTCTTTTATTGTGCATCTATCTATATATTATGTCTAGGTAGAGAAGAAAAGGGATGTATCTAGAAAGTAATTTGAAACAGAGGGAGTATATATATACACACGTTCTGCCAAATACTATGCTGACAAGTGGACCTTCTTCACAAGATATATACTCATATAGATAAGAAAATTATTTCATATAAAGAAAAGAAATTAAAAATTTCCAGTTCATTAATAAAGCCTTTAATAAAAAATAAATTTCTAGCAATAGCAAAGTAAATGCTCCTGGCTATATATAATTGTGTCCATTCCACGTCCAGCTAAAAAAGTGACAGCAGCATACCAGCCCTGTGTAAACTACACGAAGAGAAGGCCGGAAGAAACTCGGTGCCAGGTTGTGTTGGGAATGGTTGGCAAAAGGAACGTAGAGATCAGAAAATGCGCCAGGTCTTCTTCTCAATCGTGTCATGGGTACACGTGCACTCACAACTTCAGGATATACCGTCACTATAGCTTGGTCATGTAGACATTGTAACGACCCGAGCTTTCGGTGAGGAAAACCCGACTCCCTGTACCCTTGTGATAGTCCCTGGATCAGTAGCTATCACGTACAGAACTCATTACAGTATAATATCATTTCCATACAACGAAATCAGAGTACAAAACAAAGTATTTACATCCGACTACAGCTCGGTATACGATTTAAGTACAAGCCCCTTTGGTCTAAACGACAAGTAGAAACTCTACGCAGCGGTAGCTAAGGCTTCAAGTCTTCATCCTCGATCTTCACCACAGGCATCCTCGAGCGAAGCAACGCAACCCTTCCTCCATGGATCCTTCATAATTGGACTTTCGCTCCAAGTCCAATCCTGCACACTCACAGACTATCCCCAAGGAATGGGATAGGTTCACGTCACCAACCGTATGCAAGCTTTAAGTGGCCTAAAGCTAAGGGTATAAAAAGTAGTCAAGGAGTAGGCAAGAGTTTTCCTACACAGCGGCAGCAGCATAAATGGAATAATATCTCCAATTCCCACCAATTCCCATATCACTCATCCACAAACGGTTACACCTGGTCACCCAGATCACCGTCACCAAGTCCTATCTCCATCTAGGGACGGTGCGAGAACTCCCACTCCTCGCACCTCAATGGTTGCACCCGGATCTGCGAGGTAGAGGGAGCAACTCTCCTCTCCCCGAATACAACCACGGCTCACCAATCACACTCATCCTATAAGGGGGAGGTAGAAATCCCAAAACGTAAGAGTCGGAGAAACAACGGGCATGTCCATAACCGAGGACGCGGCTATACGTATAGATCTAAACTCTGCAGAGCGTGTACACCTGTACCCAACTCGGAATGGCACCCGGCAGTGATCAGCCAACCAAGCCCATCCTACCGGACGAACACCTAGGAGTTACGATTCCATCCTGCATCCGGGTCTCGATGCGGTCCCCCGCAGAAGACCACCCCAGAACTGTGAAAATGCCCCCGTGTGGCCACACGGGAGTCGCACTGAGAGGGTGGACTCACTCCCACCTCTCCCCCACTGATACCCCGCTATCCTGCTGGCAGGTATGGTACCGCACTTGCTAGGGTCGAACGGCCCTATCCCCACTCTCGGCGAGGTGGTGTGTACGAAAGTCCCGTGTAACAGGCGACCCACTCGGTTTCAGACCGGGGCGAGCTCATATCCTCCAAGTCATCACAAAATCCCCAACACCTGTGCTCCTAAAACGGTGTACCCGCCATAGGTACCAACTCGGGCAACGTCCGAGAAGACGATCCCTGGCCCCCGATCCCAGATCAGGTTGTCTCGAGCTCACCCCCGCCAAAATATCCCAAAACGCCTTCTCCTGCCGGTTTTTCCCAACACACGCCAAGAAACTACCACAATAATCCCAACACATGCACAGCAAGCTCAGCACATCATCTAGCTTAAGTAAACAGTAGTAGGTCAATCAAGGACAAGTATGTAAAAGAGGCTATGCATGGGTTCATCATATCCATCTCTATGCATTAAATAAAGCACTAGCAGTTCTAAAATAGCCATGCCTAATGGGCATTCAAAGATGGTCGGGCGTGAACACCTGTGTTCAAGTAGTCGTCGAAGTTTCTGTAGTTGTTCTCGATCTTCTGGCTTGACTCCTCGACTCCGGGAAAACCTAGATTCGCAAATATAAATAAACACGGTGTCTAGATGCAAATAACTCCAAAGAGAAGCAATAAAGAATCAAATAACTCCAAACGCTAGTCTAACGGGTGCTTCATGATTTTAGAAGAATACAGAAACTGATTTCATATTTTTCTAAGGTAGAAACAATTTATTATTGATTTTCAAATAAAGAAATATTTTATGAATTTAGTTAATTGCGATAAAGCACAGAAAACACAAGTCAGCAAGTTAGAGAACCAAAAACTAGGTTTCAGATTGGTCTGCATGGTAAGTTGACTAGTCAACGATCTTTGTTGACCAAGTCAAAAAAAGAAAGGTCAGAGGTCAACCGGACCCCACAAGTCAGCTTGTGGGTCCCGTAGGTCAGATGGGACCAGGTTAGATAGTTAGCGGCTTCACATGTTAGCGGGACCCAGCGGTAAGTTAGTAGGCCCCTTTGTTCAGCTTGGAGAGGCTGTGCAAGATGGTTTCGCTATAAGCGATATGGTGTGGTTGAGAAACTTGGCTAACCTAGCTCAAGCTGGAACATGGCAGAAGTGTGTCATGACTGATGGTTTAGATAGTGCACGCGTCATGCACGACGAAGGCGAGGCACGACCGCAGCGAAAGGTATAGTCGGGCTTGAAAGATGGCGAAAAAGGGGTACTTGGAGCTAAGATTAAGGCTCGGTGGAAAACAGGGCAAGTGTTGCTGCTAGCGAGCAACGCCCAAACAGGGTAGATCAGGTACCACAGTTAGCTTGCCTGCACATGGTCTAGGCAAGCACCGGCAGTAAGTACACTTGTAAGGTGAAGGTTGGAACACAGGTAACAAGATATAAGGGTCTTGGCTTGGGATAGACAGCACACTCCTGGCTTAAGAGGAAGAGAGCAAGTGCTGCTGCTAGCAAAGCAACACACTCACCAGGTCGATAAAGGTCCATGGACAGGTAGCAACAGGGCTTAGGGGAAACAGACAGAAGTTACTGCTTGTATGGTTTGTGACAAAACAAGAACTAGTACTACAGGTCTGTAGCACCAGCATGCTTTCGTGAGCACAAGTAAGCAGATGGGCCACAGATTGCGTGGTTCTGGTGAACACCAAAGAGCTCTACAGATTTGAGCAGGATACCTACAAGCTAGCATGTAGGTCGATCACTGTAGCACAAAGAGGGTAAGGGCAAAGGCTAACAGATAACTAGCTGGTAGTCAGCTCACTGCCTAAACAGATGTGGTATGAGCATAGCATCACAGGTTTGTGCAGGTTCAGCTATAACCCAAAGGAATTCAGGCTAGCAAGCAGTCTGCTTGCTGAAATGCCACAATGGCTTCCACCTGAAGGTCGCTTGTATGCATGCTGCAGCCAGGGCAGGAGATTAGAAAATTACTTGCAGCTGCAAGGTTATGGTCGGCAGGTTTGTGTAGGTGTGGAGTTTGTGGCAGCCCATGGCAAGGCGCGCTGCTCGCCGTTCGTGAGCGACACGGCAATGCCGACCAGCTCAAGGGAATGCCATGCGAGGGAGGCTTCATGGATGGTGAGAACGGGTGGTTAGGAAGCTCACTCGAGAGGAAAAAGGAGGTGGCTTGGCATGACAGGCATCGCAGCAGACCGACGTTCCGGGGCTGCGTGCTGACATGGCGAGGGAGGATTTATCCCAGGTATGGCTGATGGGTTACCGTTGTAGAGGTAGGTTCAGGGAAGCAAAGGTGATCACCTACCAGCTGCACGGTTTAGATGAGCACATAACAGCTGCAGCTCGTATGGTAACAAGCTTTAGGTTGGGTACCACTCTTAGGATTTGGTGTATCTGCCTCACGGCTGCAGCTGCTAGCTTGATTTGGAGAAAAGAGATCAAGGCTCTTGCTTGTTGGCATGCTTCAATGGCGAAAGGAGCGGAGGGGGATCGAGTGGGCAAGCTCTGCTGCAGCTTGTGCTTGCGGTGGAGAGGAACAGGGCTGCCGATGGGAGGAGCAGAGAAAGGGAAGAAAGCAGAGCAGAGGCACAGCACCCAGAGCTACTGGCAGGGAAGGTTTGGATTCAGCACAGCAGGCACCTGCTTCTTGTCCGGATTGAGAGAAGAAAGGATTTGCAGGCCATGGCTTGGAACGTCAAGCATCGCGGCATAACGGTGATTCGAGGCTGCCTGCTGACATGGTATGTGCTGCTGCGTGTAGCGGAACCCCCAACACAGGGTTTTGGACGGTGCAAGAGAGTGATAAAGATAGCATGTACGTGAGGCTCATGACTCAAACACAAAACGTCCAGCAGGTTGTAGACATGCAAAAGTGCAGCTACGGCCAAGGGAGCATTGAGCACTTGCGGTCCAGGGGAAACAAGGCTCCCACGGCCCGCCGGCCGGCCATCACAGGCAGACAAGGAGGCGGTTGGGACGATCCTGGTTAGCTGGTGCAAGGGAAAGAAAAGGAGAGCGAGTACGTGTGGTTCACAAGGCAGCTTTGGCTCTTGCACAAAACATCGAACAGGCAGGGTGCGTGCCGGCGTGTGGGAGTCCACGGCCACGACATGGCGGAACGGCAACAGCTCACCGGTGGCGAGGCGCCCCGGCAGTCGGTCAACACGCGCCACGGCGGAGACAAAGAGACACTAGGGCTTTGTTTCGGTAGAGAAAGGTGTGGCTTTTGGCCGGGATTCCGGCTCCACGGCGGCGAGGTGTGGTTCGGCGCGGCGAGCGGAAACAGGGAAGCACGGCGGCGCAGCTGGGATGATCAGCATCGGCGAGGTAGGGCGACACGGCGACGAGTACTGGGGTGTCCGCACCGGTGTGCTCGCCCACTCGTGCGCATGCGTGCGTGCACAAGTTGGACCGGAAAACCTACGGGTTCGGCCACTTAGGTGTGTGCGTTCGCGTGCGTGCAGAACGGCGGCGGCGTGGGCTCATGCGCTATCGCCGACGAGGCCACTCACACAGGTGTGGGTGCGTGCACTCGCACGGGTCCTGGCCAAGAAAAGGAAGGACTTTGATTCACCTGCACCTCAAGCGTGCTCGCCGACGTGTTTGGGGTTTCACGGCGGCGACAGGCACCGGTCGGTGCGCACGACGGAGGGCAAGGGCGGACGGTCGGACAAGCGGACGAGCGGTGGAGCGCGCTCGTTCGACTAGGAAGGCAGGCCTTGGCCCGACGGTGGCGTGCATGCGTGAGTGCAAGCAGGTCTGTATGCACGAGCAAAACGCCGGCGGCGCAGCCATGGTGACGGCACAGAACCGACGGCATGCGCACGGCCGCGGAACAAGGAAGGATGGACGACGAGCGGGGAAGCGCGCGCGCAGACGGCAGCGGCACCTGCAAAACGGCCGGCTTGGCTCGATGGCCAGCACTCAGACGACGGCGGGTCGCGCGGCGGCGCAGAGCAGGCAGCGGGCAACCAGGTGAGCGCACAAGGCTCGGTTCAGTCCTCGGCTCGAAGGCCGGGATCCACAGCACGAGGGGGGTCTCGGTGCTCACCTCGTGCTCCTGAAGGCAGTGGCGAGACGGCGGTGAGGAAGGTGTGGCTGAGCAGAGGAAGCAGAATGGTTCACTGTTCGGGCATTCTGCCGAACAGGTAGTGGTCGACGTTGTGGTACTCGAGCTCCCAGCACACGGGCGCTCCGGCTTCGGCTTCACGGTGCTGAGGATGTCCACGGCGGCAGCGGCACTCCGATCCTCGCATCGTGGTCCACGGCGGCGTCGACTCAGGTTCGGGGCGGCGTCGGCGTCGACGAAGTTCCTGCGGCGCGGGCGGACGGCGACGAAGGCGCGCAGAACCGGTTCGGCGGCGACGACGTGCTTCTCCCCGGTCTTCACGGCGCGGCGTTGACGTCGTGGTTCAGCTCCGCCACGTAGCGACCCCGGCTCCCCCTTCCTCTTCGCTTCTTCTCCACGAACAGCGACTCCGGCCTTCTTTTCCCCACCTCCTCCTTCTTCTCCTTCAAGCGGCGGCTGGGGGAAAGCTCGAAGCAGGGGAATCCGAGTGGCCGGCGACCTCCGGCTTCCTCCCCGCCTCCTCTTCTCCTCTCTACTCCCTCCTTCTCTCCCCCTTTCTTGCGGTGGACAGGGAGTGGCGGCGGAACAGGGATGAGCTCGGTGGACGGGATTGGAGGGGATTTATAGGGCGGCCGGCTAGGGTTTGAGCGCAGGCGGGCGGTGGAGATCCTCGGTTTTCGCGCTCCGGGACACGCGGCGTGCATCCGCCGAGGCGGAGCGAGCTCGGTTGCCCGCGGCGCCTGTGGCGGTCGCACGGAGCGCGTGCGTCAGCCGGGAAGAAGGAAAACAGGAGTGGGGTGTGGCGGCTGACATGTGGGGCCCTCCTGTAAGCGGCACCAAGGAGGTAGGTGGGAGATGGGCTTCGGTGGGCCGGGTTGCCAGGCAGGCCGGCGAAGAGAGGGAGGCGCTCCGGTGGCCTAGAGCGTCGAGATCAG
The DNA here is from genome assembly GCA_036936925.1 of Cenchrus fungigraminus. Lineage (NCBI taxonomy): Eukaryota > Viridiplantae > Streptophyta > Magnoliopsida > Poales > Poaceae > Cenchrus > Cenchrus fungigraminus. The sequence goes on along the minus strand of CM072774.1, from coordinate 124,484,283 downwards.
GGGCGATTGTTGAACTTTCTCAGGTGTTGCAAAGGCCCAGCAGAGGTAGAGGTTCTTCCTATTTTCTATTTTCCTTACACCTTATACCCACAATTCAAATTTGAATTTAGGATTCAAATTTAAATCACACTCAAGTAAAATCCAAATAAATTCCAATAAACTCCAGAGTTCTCACACTAGCATTTTACAACTCCTAAATTTATTATTTTGCTCACAAAAATTCTAGGAATTTTAGGGAAGGTTCAAAGAAGACAATCTTATAATTTAAGTAAGCACTCACTTCAAACAATTTTTTTTTAAAATTCATATTTTTGCAAGCATTAACATTCCGGGAAAAATCCGGGATGTTACAGAACTCCCCCCCTCAAAAGAATCTCGTCCTCGAGATTGAAGCTTCACTGGGTACATTGGAGGTACCGAACATCTTCAAGTTGTTTGCGAGCTTCGAGCATCTTCAGCCTCATTGTAGTTGCTTTACGGTCATTAGTGTGCACACAACAAAAGGTCTCTGAATTTAGAAATTGTTCCGAAGTAAGGTTGATCTTGATCCCAATCTCTTGATCCATGGCACAGTGATCCTTGACGTCCTCGCTTGAGTATACTTGAGGGGCTCTTATCGTAAATTTCTTTACTCCTTGTATGTTTCCTCAAACACTGGCAGCTTCGTGGTAGTGGGTGGTTCCAACTCCAGTACTCTCTAATCCAGGTTAGTAACTTGGTTCCAAAATCCGTGAGGTGCCTTATCCAAAATCTTGACCTCATTTTGCAGTGTCGTCCTTTTCTTCTTCAATTGAGTAGGCACGTCTCCGATACTCCTTATATTTATCCTCCTTCGGGTTATCTCAGTGATCCTTAGGCCAACAACCTCCAAAGCATTTCAAAGTGGTGGTCCTGTATCTCCTTCACCTGCCCCTCTATCTCTGTCTTGTGCTGTGGAGAATATTTATATGGTCGACAATTTACTGGAACAGCCGTAGGTTGTAATGTAATTGCATGACCCTGAAACAATGCAGAGTATTGATCCACCACTAACTCAATAATTTGAGGTATGTCTTGCTGTACTGTATGTTCAACACATTCCACCACTGCAAAAGCCCATATGCCATTTCCCTTGGCACGCTTCCACAATTGTTCAACTTCTATGAGTTGCAAAGTTAGTTCAACAGGTTTGACCCCATGGATCTTGATGTTTATGTCCATATCCATAAATTCTATGGTTCTGTCTTCCCAATGGCAATTCATGGGACTGTGGGGTTTTAACCAATCATACCCCAGAATGGCATCATAAGCTTCCAACTCCATCTACATCCAGAGTGTGTTCCTAACACCACCACTCTAAGTGCTTTACCATTTTGTATGAAAGCAGAATTTGCCCATTTGGCAGCTTCACCTTTCTTGGTGTTGTAGGAATAGTAGGCAGTCCTGCATTAGCCACAAAATTTACACTGACAAATGAATGAGAACTCCCACTATCCATCAAGATTAACATCACCTTGTTCTTCATTAGGGATCTGATTTTGATACATTCTGAAGTTTCAGTTCCAGTGATAGCATTTATGGACAAATGGAGTAACTCTTCTGCTAGAGTGTCCTCCACATTGTCACGAGCGTGCGGTAGCGAGCGGATCGGATAGCCGTGGGAGGTGGCCGGCCGCTGCGCCGCCGGCTTCTTGCCCGTGACGGCAGCTAGGTCTCCTGCCGGCGACGATACAGAGAAGGGAGGTGAGAGCTAGAGAAGGGAGATGAGATTAGATTAACCTCTTGCCTGCCTTTTGTTCCTCACGTGGCCGTGTATAAATAGCCAGGATTACAAGTCCAACGACCTTACAAGCAAATCTCAATTTAATCTCTAATTTAACTAACCAAATGTGCTACGACTTCCTACTGCCACGCCAAGGTCCTATCCTTCCTGCGCCTGACGACGCCTTCTCCTGCCGAACCCAACACCGACCATGACATCTCTCCCTCCTTCCGGAAAGAGCTCGTCCTCGAGCTCGAATGCTGGGTAGCTCTTCTTGAAATCTTCAACATCTTCCCACGTAGACTCACTTGGTGGCAGTGCTTCCCAACGAACCAGAACTTGCCACCGGCCGCGAGCTAGCCTGCTTTTGACCACCAATGCCGGAGTGGGCAGAACACGGCCGTGTAACATCTGGGGCAAAGCCGGTGCTTCAGCTGGGGCTGGCCCATGGTACACCTTTAGCACCCCGACATGGAACACGTTGTGAATGCGTGCCCCGTCCGGAAGCTGCAGGCGATACGCCACCTCGCCGATCTTCTCTAGGATCTTGTATGGTCCATAAAATCGAGGAGCCAACTTGCCTCGTGTCTGTGATGGCAGGGAAGCCACTGGACGGCTCAATAGTTTCACCCAGACCCAATTGCCCACACCAAATGCCACATCTGTGTGCTTGGCGTCATAGAATATTTTCACCTGTTCTTGAGCTTGAATGAGGCGTTCGCGAGCGTCCTGGAGGAATTCATCACGTTCACGCAGCAGCTGATCCACTGCCGGCGCTCGGGCGTCGCCCTTCTCGTAACCAACCAGAGACGGTGGGTCATGGCCATAGACTAACTTGAACGGAGTGGTCTGGAGCGCCGAGTGGTAGGCCGTGTTGAAACAGTACTCCGCCCATGGCAACCATCGTAGCCATTGCTTTGGACGGTCCCCGGTGAGGCATCGCAGATACATAACAATGACTTTGTTGGCGGCCTCGGACTGTCCGTCACTCTGAGGATGGAACGCCGAGCTCATGTGTAGCTTGGTCCCGGAGAGGCGGAAGAGCTCGCGCCACATGGTGCTGGTGAAAACGGAATCACGGTCGCTGACAATGGACGATGGGAAACCATGCAAACGCACCACCCCATCAAAGAATGCCCGGGCGACAGACGTTGCCGTGTACGGGTGGCCCATAGGAATGAAGTGCGCCTCCTTAGACAGTCGATCAACCATTATGAGAATGACTGTTTTTTTGTTCACCCGGGGAAGAGCCTCAATGAAATCCATGGAGAGATCACTCCAAATTTGTGTTGGCACTCATAGGGGCTGGAACAATCCGGATGGCTGCAAATGACTAGTCTTGTTGCGCTGGCAGACGGTGCAATCTCGTACAAACGCCTGCACTAGAGCCTTGTCGCCGGGGATGTGGACGTCCAGCCGGAGCCTGTGAAGCGTGCGTTGCACACCCTCATGGCCAGTGTCGTGCGCACGTTCCAGGAGCACTTGAACGATGGGCAACGATGCAGGCACGAATGCCCGACACGTCACCGTGATGAGCCCATCCACCACCGCCCAATCAGGACCTTTGTGTCCAGCCTGCACCTCGGCCAGGACACACTGATAATCTTCATGCTCACCGGCCTGTAGGCGAAGCTCGTTCCAGAGGTCAAACGTCGGGTGCGAGAGCGCCAGGGACTCCTGCTCGTCCGCGTCACACCGAGAGAGTGGGTCCGCCATAGTGTTGGTCTTGCCCGGTTTGTATTCGATGGTGAAATCGAACCCCATGAGCTTGCTAATCCACCGATGCTGGGGGATTGTAGAGAGGCGCTAGTCGAGTAGATACTTGAGACTGTAATGGTCTTTCTTGACGACGAACGTGCGCCCCCACAGATACGGGCGCTAGTGCTTGACAGCCTGCGCCAAGGCGATCAACTCGCGCTCATAAGCTACCAAGCCAGCGTGCCGCGGCGCCATGGGTCGGCTGAAGAAAGCAATTGCACCGTCGCCCTGGTGCAAGACCGCCCCCATGCCCGAGCCGGACGCATCACATTCCACCACGAACGGGCACTCGAAGTCCGGCAGCTGAAGTACTGGGGTCGTTGACAGGGCCGCTTGAGCTCCTTGAATGCCAGCTCGGCCTCCTCTGTCCAGATGAACCCATCCTTGGACAGCAGGCAAGTTAGCGGTGCGGCGATGGCGCCGTATCCTTGGAGGAAACGTCTGTAGTAGCCGGCGAGTCCAAGAAACCCGCGGAGCGCGTGGACAGAGCGTGGACGCGTCTAGTCAGCCACTGCGCACACCTTGTCGTAGTCCATGGCCACACCGTTGCCTATCACCACATGGCCCAAGTATGAGACAGACGACACGCCGAACTCACACTTGGTTCTTTTGAGACGGAGCCGGTGCTCGCGGAGCGTGTCGAGGACGAGGTGGACATGACACAGGTGCTCTGCCCATGTGGTGCTGTAGATGAGTATGTCATCGAAGAAAACAAGCACAAAGTGACGTAAATACCCGGCAAGGATGTCGTTCATTAAAGCCTGGAACGTTGCCGGCGTGTTCATCAACCCGAATGGCATGACCAAGAACTCGTAGTGACCCTGGTGCGTACGAAACGCCGTCTTCTCCATGTCGTCAACGTGCATGCGCACTTGGTGATAACCTGATCGTAGGTCGAGCTTGGAGAAGAACCGTGCGCCATGAAGCTCATCGAGTAGTTCCCCAACCACCAGAATCGGGAACTTGTCTTTGATGGTGATGGCGTTGAGGGCACGATAATCAACACAAAACCGCCACGTCCCGTCGGCCTTCTTGACGAGGAGCACGGGGGACGAGAACGCCGAGGTACTCAAGCGAATGATGCCTTGACCCAACATGTCGGCGCACTGTCGTTCGAGCTCGTCCTTCTGGAGTTGAGGGTAGCGGTATGGCCGAACCGCCACTGGCTGTGCGCCGGCGTCGAGGTGGATGCGGTGATCGTGGCGGCGAGGTGGAGGAAGGCCGGTAGGCGCGACGAAGAGGTCAGCAAAATCCTCCAGTAGACAGGCCAGCAACTCTTCTGCTGCAGCTGGCGGCATGATGCGGGCGCCTGGCCCGGCTCGCCTTGCCATGTCACTCGGCGACCGCCGATGAAGCACGTCATAGAGAGGCGTGCGAAATCCCACAGGATGGGACCTAGCATACAGAGCCAATGGGTGCTGAGTATGAGGTCGTAGCCGCCGAGTGCCAGGGAGAAGCACGAGAGACTGAATGGCTCGGTGCCCACTACAATGCCGAGGGCACTGCAGAAGCCACAACACGGGAGCTTGTCACCATTGCCGACCACGACGTTGTGGCCATCGCGAACCGGAAGTAGAGGAACGCCTAGGCAATGCGCCACCTCGTCGCGGATAAAGTTGTGCGAGGAGCCAGAGTCGACGAGGGCCAAGAGGTCGTGGCCCTGGACGTGGACACGTAGACGCACAATGTCCGCCGCCTGGACACCCGCCACAGCGTACAACGTGATGCGCGGCTCATCGTCCGCCGGCGCACCGTCCCCGCCGTCGGTGTCGTCGAGGCCGGAGTCGTCGTAGTCGATGAAGAAGAGGTGGGCGCACTTGTGCCCACGGACGAATTTCTCGTCGCAGTTGAAGCAAAGACCCTGACGGCGACGTTCCGCCATCTCTGCAGGGGTGAGCCGACGGACGGCGTGTGTCGGTGCGGCGTCTGGTGCAGCCTGTACTGGTGCTGGTGGAGGACGCGGCTGCTGGTACGCCCGGTAGGTGCTTGCGCGTGTCGTAGGACGGGTCGCCTTCTTCTCATAGGCCCTGGCCAACACGAGTGCGTGCTCCAGGTCTCGCGGGCCCTGCAGCTCGACGTCGATGCGAATGCTGTCGCTGAGTCCGGAAGTGAACATCTGCACCTCCTGATGGTCTGAGAGCGGATCAGCTCGGCTCAGTAAGGCGAGGAAACAGCTTTGATATTCCGCCACCATCCCCGTCTGACGCAGTAGTCGTAGTTTGCCCAGTGGATTGCTTCGGATCGGCGGTCCGAAGCGAACGTTGCAGAGCTCGTAGAAGTCCTTCCAGGAGGGCACGCCGCGACTGCGCTCTAGATGCGCATACCAATGGAAAGCGTCACTGTCGAGGTGGAAAGTAGCGAGCCAAATCTTCTGCGATGCCTCTGTCTTCTGCGCGCGGAAGTACTGTTCGCAGCGGCTAAGCCATGGCAGTGGGTCGTCCTTCCCGTCGAAGCGCGGGAAATTGAGCTTAAAGTAGCGGGGCACGAATCCCTCCGTCGAACTGCCCGAGCCGGAGGAGGAAGAGTGCGCCGTCTTCAGATTGAGGACCTCGTCGAACGGCTTCTTGGGGAGAAGGTCGGGGCCGTGCTGTAGCACCCCGTCGTTGTTGAGGATGCCCTTGCCGGCCAAGAGCAGCTGACCGGCGTCCGCAGGCACGCCTGCCCCAGATGATTTGGGCAGCGGTGAAGGATCCGGCGGCGCCGAGAATTTCGCCATGTCAGGATCCGGCGGAGAACCTGTGCCCTCCAGCTTGGCGATGCGATTAGCTAGGTCTTGCACCGTGGTGGCTAAGGTGTCAACCGTGCTGGCCAGAGTGGTGGCTTGCGCGGTATCTTCCTGGCGCCACTTCTTGATCTCCCCATGGCGCTCATCCATCTGCGCGTTCATGCGTTTCAGCTCCTCAGCGAGCTTCTTCAGATCGTCGTTCCCGGACCCCATGGATGACCCGGAAGCTGATACCAAGATGTCACGAGCATGCGGTAGCGAGCGGATCGGATAGCTGTGGGAGGTGGCCGGCCGCTGCGCCGCCGGCTTCTTGCCCGTAACGGCAGCTGGGTCGCCTGCCGGCGACGATACAGAGAAGGGAGGTGAGAGCTAGAGAAGGGAGATGAGATTAGATTAACTTCTTGCCTGCCTTTTATTCCTCACGTGGCCATGTATAAATAGCCAGGATTACAAGTCCAACGACCTTACAAGCAAATCTCAATTTAATCTCTAATTTAACTAACCGAATGTGCTACGACTTCCTACTGCCATGCCAAGGTCCTATCCTTCCTGCGCCTGACGACGCCTTCTCCTGCCAAACCCAACACCGACCATGACAACATCTAACTGGTTCAGAGTGTCTTCGGTCAAAGTTTGATCCAGATCATTCAGTGCCAAAGCATGCACTTGTGCCTTGTTCCTCTTTTCACAGATCTCAACGTGGGCTGGCTCAATTTTTTCTCCACATTAGAAACACAGGCCATTGGCTTTCCTGTAGTCTCTTAATTGTCTCTCCCTCCATAGATTAATAGTAGCTGGTGAATTCTTAGTTTCAGGTTTACTAAAACTATTCCCTGTCTTGGACAAACCCCCTTGCTTTGGCCGCATGGCCTTTCCCCTTTCTACAAATTTTTTGTTGTATTTTAGCCAACAACACTGCTCTATCTACATCTTCAGGTACTTGTGATTGCACTGTGTACCTAATGTCCTCCTTCAATCCATTCACAAACTGAGATGCAAAGAAAATATCATCATGCACATCATGATGCATGTATATTTGAAATTGCAGCTCCTGGAACTGTCTAAAATACTCCTGTATTGTATCAGTTTGTTTGAGTTCAAGTAGATCAGTTAGAGCCTTCCTGTAATCATCTTTGCCAAAATACTCTTCCACTGCCCTGACAAATTGTAGCCATGAGGGGTTCTTGCACTTCCTTCTGTACACCTGAAGCCATTGTGAAGCTGCCCCATCAAAATGGACAGCAGCCATCCTCACCCAATGTTTTGGATCTAAATCCACCAACAGAAAATAGTCTACACATGTGTCCTTCCACACTACTAGATTATCACCATTGAACTTGGGATAGAATACCTTTGGCACATGTTGCTTGGGCAGATTTGTCTTTGTAGCAGCTTCTTGATCGCATTGCTTAGAGGAGGACTTGGAAGAGCGGAATTGCTTGAGATCTTCTAAGACTTCAGATGTAGCATCACTATCATTCATATAATTTTCCTCAAATCTCATTTGAGCCAAAGTTAGCCGTGCAATTTGCTTTGCCATCAATTTTTGGTCTGCAGTATGCTGGTCGACTCTTTTGGTGTTCACCTCGAGCTGTTTCTTCATTTGTTACCGTTGCCCTCCCACATGGTAAGCCAAGAAAACACCAAATCCAGACTCTCGAGAATCTGATCAATCTTCATGTTCTCATCCACTTCGTCTTCCATGGCCTTCAGAATGAAATTAGTTTGAGCTGATGGCTTCTGTGGAGCCGTGATGAATCTTCTTCACTTTCCACAATTCTTCAATCCATGCATTGTACGCCTCCGGTTCAGATGAGACAGTTCAGGCTCACGCCCTCGCCAGTTCGCTCACTGTGAACAACCACCGCCACCTGAGACCATCAACGACCGAGGGATTTTACACGCAGACTCATTGCGCAACCCAAGTCGATTCCGGTCCCCCGCCGTCGCCTCCATGCTCAGATCTAGTTCAGCTCCCAGAATTTTATGGCCATACTTGCTAGACAACCCTCACCTACACAGAATCCAGTGCCAATTCGAGAGGAAAAACGATGCAATTCGGCGAAAGCGAGTGGGATTTCACACGGGTGAGCCGCAACCACTCGTCTCCGCTTACTTCCCTGCCTCCAATCGCCTCCTAGATGCATATCGCGAATCACCGCTGCCAACACCACCAAAGCTTGTCGCAGCCGTGCCGTAGAGGAGTGTGCACCGAGGAAGATAACCCGAATCTTATACCACTTGTCACCACCCGTAGTCGCCGGCTAGTGCTGTCGACGTGAGCGAGATCAAAGGATCGCAATCGATGAGGAATGGGACAAGGAAGGATTCCTCCTCAACACTTCTTTGTTCTATTTCATAATTTCATAGTGTTCAACATAGCATAGGGCAGTGTATAGCTTGCCCACCTCAAATCGGCCTCGGGCCCACCAGTCATACAAACGAATAAAACGTAAAGATAATAATATGTCTTCACTCCTTCCTTAACGTCTTCTCTACTTGGGCACCGGTGTGACAAGACGAAGAGAGTTTTGAAGATGCTGCTATAGTATGTTGGGAATGCGAGGCAAGAAGGAAGTACTCATCACTGCGTGAAGTACATACATGAGATCGGACTATGAAGTAGGCACAACAACATCATGAGGCCCATCTTAGAGGGAGGGGCAGGCTGTGCGACGGCCGGGGAAGCCATCGCTAGTACCATGTATGAGTATTGAGTACGGCAGAATTCCCTACTCGTGTATCAATCGGTTCCTTCAAAGGACGCAGGACACTTCATATTCGGCCGTGCGGACGTGCGGTGCCGGCGGGGCCTAGGGCGTGAGCGCCATGCGGCCATGCGAGCGCTTCGCCGTAGTGCGACTCCGTGAGATAGCGCGACCGGCGTCCGCGTCCTGCGCCCAACAACTCGAGGCGATGAGCCCACAACCGACGAGGTGTGTTCATTATTTCTGTTCACCACTAGGTGTTAGTTAATCTTGCCGACTTGCCATCAAATTGTTGATTACTTTACTACCTGATTTGATTGCATAATTTAATTTAATCCAATATTTAATTGTAGTTCAAGAATTTAATTTCTAATTAAATATTTGTTTTGAACAGCTAGATGTTGCAAAAGAAAATTTCTCTGGTGCTCAGAAAAATAAAAAAGGAAAACAAGAAAATTAATTGAAAGAATCACAAAACGGCGCTTTTACATAAGTTTTTTTTCCAAAACATCAAGAAATGCTGATGTCAGTCAAGATTTGGGGCAGGAACATGATGAACCAATAATTGCACAAGCTGATGATGGTGTTACAGATGAGCAGATTGTAGATGCACAAGCTGATGCCAATGAAGTTGCAGATTGTTATCCAAATGCTTCTATTGCATATCGGATTATGTTAACTACTCCATTGACAGTAGCATCAACTAAAAGAAGCTTCTCCAAATTGAAGCTATTGAAAAATTATTTGAGGTCAGTTATGCTACAAGATAGATCAAATGGATTGGCTATGTGCAGCATTAAGAAGGATATTTTGGATACAATTCATCTCGACAATGTTCTTGATGATTTTGCATGAAGAAATGCGAAGATGGTTTTTTAAAAAGAACTGAAGCATATTTGACGTATCCATAATAATTATTTTGCCATTCTTTTAGATTCTTTGATGTACTATTACTTTTTTCATGAACTAAATATATGATGCAAGTCATGTCTTATTAATAGTACTGTATATACTTCAATCGTCATATTAAAGTATTAGATTGCCGGACTCTTAGTGACTCAGTGTCTTGCCGGCCCAAGGGCACTGAGCATCATCACCATACTATTATGATTGCCCAGCAAAGTTGTCTAAAGCTGCCGGCTTTTCGCACCTCGACCCGTCTCAGGACGATGTGGAAGGAGTCCGCTCTGCTGTATGGCATTGAGGTCCTCTCCAGCCACTGTGTGCCTCACTTCTCTGAGCCAGGTTCTGCGCAGTACAGAAAATAAGACATAAAAAGAAAATATCTTAATGTTAGACCTCTTATTCTTCTAGGATTATTCGGTATGTGCATCTTATGCGGTACTTTGTTTTATCAAAAGGAACTACATACAAAAGCTGTTAAAAGCAATTCCGAACAGAATCTGTATTTTGCAAATACACTTAATCTAGAATTCACACGAGGGGTGAATTTCCAACAATTTGCCTAAACTTTTTTGTGTGGCTGATGACTTGTGTTCAGATTCAGGTCCAATTAAATTATCGTTAAATTATATCCATTCATTTTATTTAAAATGTATGTGTCATTTGTTTGTTTGTGGCCTGCGTTATCATGATTTTAGCATGACTTATCTTTCCATTTATTTGAAATAAATCTTTGAATAAGATGAATGGTAAAATGTTGTCAAAAAATATGTCGAACCAGGCGGAGTACTTTTAGTCTTTGCACTTATGGATATCTTGACATGCAGGTCATACCAATTTTTGTTTGGGGCCGGTTTAATTCTAATCTGACGGTGAAGTGTCCGGATACACTTTAAGGCCATTCTATTTAGAAGATATACACTTCACATGATTTTTGTACTCAATTTATTATGTCATCATGTTTCACATCTATGCCATATGTAGCAACCCCGTGTCTGGTTTCACGATTACCTGCCATTATGCTATTAATCAGTTCAAGGCTAAAGGCCATTATAAGCCCTTCATCCATGATACAAATAAAGCGGAAAAGATATACCGCGCGTGACATCTCATTTGTAGTTGATGCTTGATCTAGTAAAGGCCACACGTTCAGGAGTACGTGCAGCTTGGAAAGATATCCCAAACAGGGAAATATTGTCCTCTCCACAAACATGCATGCTTGCTGCTAGAGTGAGGATATGATGAAGTAAATACCTCTTCTGCTGCCAGATATGTGTTCACAGTGGAGCAAATGTTCTCTGCAAATATTGAAAACCTGTACCAGCCAAAAATTTTTTTAAAAATGTACCAGTCCCAAAAAAATTCTAGTGGTACTAACGAGGATAATATGTGGCAGCCTATATATTTAGAGTGTTCTCGGCTCCACCAATAATTCAAGAAAATACAACCACCAATACACCAGTAGTGTGCAGTAAGTGATGAGAAAAAAGGAGTAGGCATAGGAGGCAAAAGGGAAATATAAATTACACGCCGGTGTTCTTGACTTGAAATATCCGCCGCCGCAATGTGGCATTCCTATAATGCTCATTCTGGATCCACTCTGGAGAACGGTCACCAGCGCAACATTTGGGTAACCTCTCGTGGGAGATCAGCCACCAGATCCACCAGTTGTGCTATGGATGATGCTATGTCATTGTAGCACTGTGGCGCAGCCCAGCAAGCTCCTGTCTGGTCCAGTGTAGACCAGAGGAATATAAACAAATAAAAGACCAGAAGAAGATAAAAGAAGGATGAATGACAGAGCAAGGAAGAAGCGGCAGGCCATGTGTGTTGGGAATGAGAGGCAAAGGGGAGGGGACTTGATGTCTATCTTCAGGAATCCATTGTGAGGAACATATTGAACTCATTTATTTCATTGAAGGTGCCTGCGTTACATGCTTTGCTATTTCTCTTGTGCCAAACGTGGATTGCGGTTGGCCAGGGCCCAGGGATCAGGTTTGTGTGTTTGATTTAGCAGGCGAACTATCTGGTGCAACCCGAGGAGGTTCCTCCTCTAGCCCAAAAGATGTTGCATCGTGTCTTTGCTTGAGCTCCATGTCATGAAGTTTTCCAGGAATAGATTCATCGAGCTGCAGTACCATGTATCTATATCGCGTATGCTCGTCTTCTACTCTCTGTGTCCCAAATCCCAAATTACTTGTCATTGTTGACTTTTGATCACAATATTTTACCATTCGCAAGAGCTTTTTATAGTACTTTTGAAGTACCTGTAAGTATTAGGAAGTGACTCTTTCTTCAATACTTGAGGTTTTTATGAGCCGTCCATCGGTCCAGATCAGGTGGTTGTAAAATAGGAGGAACCTATTATAAGGAACCAATCTTGTGGACCGGAACCAAGTAATTGTGGGCCAGAAACTAAATAATTGTGAGTAAGAACTAATCCTTGTTCTGAATTGTGGACCGGAACCAAGTAATTGTGGACCGGAACCACCGGTTCCCCCTTGTTCTGCCTGGTTCCGGTCAAGCACCGTAACATTCCCCGGAAGAATGAAGTGTTTTAATTTTTCCACCACCAGATTAATTAAAAAATTAAACTAATTAAGAAAAGGATATTATGGTAATGTTGTCAAGTCCCCTGCCCTCTGTCTCTCACGGTCGCGTGCCGCCGTTTGTGTCGTCTGTCTCACGGTGGCGATCCCATCTTCTCTCACCGCGCCCCTCGCCACCTCCCAGGCCGATAGCCAGTCGCTGGAGGTTCCGCAGCCACTCTTAGATTAGGCACCGCCGTCGCCGTCGTGCGACCCATAGCTCATCCTCTGGCCCAGTCGGTACTGGATGGCTCCGCCGCTGCCCGGCAAGCCAGAGGGCCAGCCGCTGCCTGGCGACCCTCTTGCATGGTCAGGTTTGGAGGTAATGGAGCCATGGGAATGTTCAGGTGCTGCCGGAGGGGTGCCCGGCCGAGAGAATGGACCCAGTCTTAGGTAATGGAGCCACGGGAATGGACCCACTCTCCATGTCTGGTACCCTGTCATGGTGCCTCATCTACAAATGTGGTGCCTTCCCTTGAGCTTCATGCCACAAGTTTTTTAGTTCTCCCTCCAGCCTCAAAATGTAAGACACCATTTTAATTTTATCACTAGTAAAACTTATCTAGATTATATCAAAGTTTCCTACAAAAATATACTAAAATCTCTATAGAAAACAAAGGTAAATCTATCCTGAAACTTGTCTCGTTAATAAATTTATTTGGAACTGTAAATGGTAATTTTTTTTCTATACACTTGCGTTGGTCAAAGTTATAAACTTTGCCTTAGGGGAGATGCACTATACACGTACAACTAGGTCACTGACTTAGGACAACCAGTGGTCATGGATGGTAGAAATATTTTTTTAAGACGTGCAAAGCACGTTTTTCATTAAGAGAAGAGAGAATTACATAACACGACTCCAGAAGAACCTCTAGAGCGTGGGAAGAACAGGAACAACAACAACTTAGAAAACAAGAGAAAAGGAAGGAGACCACGACACCACCACCTCAACAGAACAAACACGACCTAGAGCAACAGACCGAACACGACCTAGAGCAGCTGAAACCTGTGAGAGAGTAGGTCGCCACGAACACCCGCACGTCACCGATCGCCTATGAACCCGGACCTAACAAGGTAGAGCATTTAGTCTTGCAAGACGAAGCCTCCAAGGGGGGAACGACGCCGACGCCGCCAACGTCCGTCTGCCAACGAAGGAGAAGACCAAGTTTTCACTTGGCAAAACCAGCAGGTTCAGGAGCCCGACAACGCCCCCCACAGGGTGAGCTACGTCCAGAAATGCAGCCGTTGTCAGCTGGGCAAATGCCCGAGCAAAGCTTTCGCAGGGCTCCCATTACAGACAGCAGCCAACCGAGCAAGGTCCAGAAGAGAGGCACACCGATGGGATGGCGGCGAGCATCTGCAATGACGACAAAAGAGCACAACAGCAGGCCAGCGAACAACAAAGAGCAGCCGCACACGAAGAGGTAGCCGACGAAGGTGAAGACGAGCGACACCGCAGACCCGCGCAACGAACAGCAGGACAGTGGAAGAAGATAATGCGGCGACGCACACCGGGCGAAATGGCGAAGCATGGGAACCAACAGCAGCCACGGCCAGCAGCAGCCCGCGCCGCCGTTGCCGAAGCAGGCAGCCTCCAGCAGTGGCGTCCAACCCCGCCGGGCAGCTCCGGCTCCGCGACGACCACCAGCGACCACGGGAGGAAGAGGAGGTGCAGGGGAGGTTGCACCTCCCCCACGGCCCACCGCCCGCACCCACACTCGCGCCGAGAAGAAGAAGAAGGGCGCCGGGTGCCAGGGGGCGCGGCCGCCAGCGGGGTAAAGCCGGAGCCGCCGCATCCGCTGGGGAGGGAGGTTGGCAGGGACGACGGCAGGCGGGCAAGGTGGCGCGTCGGCAGGTGGAGGCGTTGCGGCCAGCGGGAGCGGGTTGGCCACCGGCGTGGAGGTAGAGCGCCCGCCGTGAGGGAGCCGCCATACCGTCGGGGAGAGCGGGAGGAGGGCGAGGACGACGGAAGGCGGGCGGGGCGGCGGTGAATCCGTAGACGACAGGCTGGCGGGAGGTGGGAGGAGCCGCAGCCGGTGTCTGACGCCAGATCCGCGCACAGGGACGCTAGATCTGCAGACGGGAGCGCGGGAGCATCGCGACCGGGCCCGCCGCCGGCGGGGAGGAGCCGTCGGAAGCGGCGGCGGCCCCGAGAGCCCCAAATCTAGGGTTTGGCGGCCGGCGGCGCGAGAAGGGGGAGCTGTCGGCGGCACGAAAGAGCGTCGGCCGAGCCCGGTCACGACCGAACCAAGGGCGGCGGCGACCCCGGTGACCCCAGATCTAGGGTTTCCCCGGCGGCGGCGGCGGCGGCGAGCGGAACGAGGAGGAGGAAGGGGGGCGAGCCAGGCGAGGGCGGAGTCGCCAGGGAAGACGTGCAGCCGTCAACGACCTAGGGGGAATCGAGGTGGTGTCGTGGAGCGGGGAAGGGAAGGAGGAAGAAATGGGGAAGGGGAAGGAGGAGAGGAGAAGGGGGTGATAGGGGGAGGGTGCGCGACGACGCCGGTTGTGCAGCGCCGCTGTCGGCGGCGGCCGACGGGCGCAGTGGCAGGGGGACCGGCGGCGCGGGAAGGAGCCCCCGAGTCGCCTCTCGGGAGGCGACGCGAGGGTCAGGGGATTTTTTCTTCCAGATGGTAGAAATATGAGAAGACATGACGCAAGAGATCAAGAGATGAATAAAAGGTCTACTCGTTGGAGTAGTGTTATGGGTTCAACTGTATATAAATGCCCACCGGATGCAGGTAATTGTCAGTCCATTTTTTGCATCAACTACCACTGTCAGTCGTCCATTCACAGAGATGGTTGATGAGTAGACTGTCGTTTGGATGAGTGAATACGTATCAGCAAAAATAAAACCCATCCACCCAGCAATATATAAACAACTAATAACTTGACTGCCTATAAAGTCTCCTCTGTTATGTGAACAATTCAGAAAGAAGAGGTGCTGGCAAGCCATCACCAAATAGTACTCTTGAATACTCAATGGGCACGTACCTGATCTGTTGCATTGTTTTATTTTTTTCGTTTTTTTATTTCAATGATGGAGATCATCAAATTGAACTATTTACAAGAGCTGTTAAAAGCAATGGCAAACGGAACCAATATTTTGCAGGTAGACTTTTTGTTAATGTGAAATCAAATCTAGACTGCGAAAGACCGGGGAATTTCCAACAATCTGGGCAGACATTTGTGATAACCCATGCTCAGATTCAGTTCCAAATGATCATTAAGTCATACAACCCTATGTATCAAAAATACTTATCACTGTTGAATTTTGGTTCCAACATTTGGTCATCCATCTTATTTAAAAAATATTTATTTTTGTTTGACTTACTATTAATATTAAGAATATTTAATCATGACTCATATTTTCATATATTTGCAATATAAACTCTTGAAGAACGCACTCAACTTCTTTTGTGATAAACATAAAGCAGAAAAGATATACCGCATATACATCTCATTTGTCTCCCATTCAATAGTGGCGGCAGCTGGAAAATGTAGTACTGACCATATGGATGCGTGCAGCTGGAGTGAGCACGTGCACTCATGGCACTGCAGACATTTTGCAATGACCAAGTACCTTCTGCTGCCAGATATTCACCGGCTGTAACGATCCTAGGGATCGATACGGATAACTAGGGTCCTCACCACAACGGCGGCACACCGGAGGGCCTGGACGGAGGACGGCAACGGCGACCGGAGGGAGAGAAGAAGAGAAGAATCGCCGCAGCGAGAGAGGAAGGAGTAGACTGAATAGTCTGTTTGATAATTCATTGATGCCCTTCACGGGTTCAGCAGGAGAGTACAAGTAGTGGTGGTACATGGGCTCAGCCCAGAAAGCAATAGGCTCGCAGGCCCAGTTCCTATTACATAGTCAAGCCTAGTACATGGGTCATGACATTCCCCCCTCGTTAAGCCACAGCTTGCCCTCAAGCTGTTAACATGAAAGAGCCTGTACAGTAACAACCACACATGATATCTCCCTTTTGCTATTGGGTCACCACCATGCTTCGAACAACCACCACTGGATGTGCATTGAGGAATGATGGTACCTGCCTTTCCTGAAGTTACTAGACAGAGATCAGATTTTGGTGCTTGGACATTGCAGGTGTATTGAAATGTGTTGTCCTTGCTTGATCAAGTCATCCGGGGTCGTCAATCACCAGATAATTGAAGAGGAGCATGAAGGTTAGGCTGTCAGCAACTTGTAGTCTTGAGCCCTCACTTTGTGTGGTATGCACAGCCATATGTTGCAGAGAACTGAAAGGACCATCAGAAACTATAGCCCTTGGCAGACTACCTCCCATCCGATTGTCACCAGGCAACTCTGTCAGTTGCTCCATAGGTAGCTCCAGATGAAAGATGTCATCAGTGCTTTCACCATCATGAATGACATATCCAGGGAATAAGGCATAACAACAATATAGCAAGAGATACACGTACCACTGAATATGCATAGCCTTCACAGAATTTGTGAGTAGATTGATGTCGCTTTCACTTACTGTAACTGCAGTTGTGTTTCCATATAGAAAACCTTGATCGCCACCTGATTGTAGAGGTCTTGATCGATCTAAATCACCATAGTTGAAACACCACCATTTGAATGTATGCAGCCAATATTTCTCAGAAGAGGTACTGATTATGTGCATTACTAAGGAAAATATATGCAACCATTGGCTTACGACATTTCTGACCACAAGCAGTTGACCCATCAGATACCTTCTGAATGTTTGCAAGATGGCATAGATATCTCCAAGAGATAAATGAAGAATTGTGTCAGTGAGTGCAAACAACCCTTCAGCGAAATGAGAATTGTCTGTTTTGTTGAATTCAGTACATTGACAGGGTACCATCAAAGGAACCTCTTCTCTTGCTTTACTAATCACACAACATGAACCTCCAAAGGAGAATAAGATGTTTTCTAGCTCTGTAGCAGTAAGCTCACATTTGCACTTGAATAAATCTGCAACACCACCTCCGCTATCTGATCTATACTCCCAACTAGTCAGCCTTGGACACATGAGAATTAACATTGTGCTATGAGGTTGCATCTGAACATTATAGAACCACTTACTGCTGGTCACAGAAATGTGTGCCATTATACAATGCACCTTGTTGGTCTTGTAGCTCACAATTGCCAGATGCATATAGGCATAAGTACCCCAAAATGCAGACTGTGCCCACTGAATCACAGATTGAAAGCCATGTAGGTAGCACTGAAGTAACCTGATGAAGGATATTGTTGGTACAACCATGCCCTTGTCATCTATGCATACCAACATAGATAGTGGCCATGACAGAGATGCGTTCCATTCCACAAACATAGTATAGTAACAACCATTGTGTAGCTGCAGCGTTGTAGTAACTTGCCAAGGAACTACCCACTGCATATGTATGTAGATTTGAAATGGCAAGAGGGCTTGGCCCTGCACTCCCCTATGACAGCACCATATTTCACACCTAGGCATGACTGACAGGAAGTTCTTTAAAAGTAGTTCAGTGGTGTGAAGGCCAAAATCCTGGAAGAAGCTTTGCCGAGTGGCAGCAAGGAAATCTAACCCATGCAAAAACTGACTTAAACAAGGGATACTGTTTTGGAAGCTGAACATTACCGTAACACCATTGAGTACATGTGTGTCACTGCTAGATCTCACCTGATCCATATCAGACCAAGCTCTGGATAGCAGCACCAACTGACTCCTATATCTGCCAGTTAAGCACTGATATATCATCTGCTTCATAATTTGTTGGCTCTTCTTCACAAGATACGGGACACTCTGTTTAACTTCCAGATTTAACCAGCAATCAATTGATTTACAGCCACCAAGAAAATATTGACCCGCACCTGGATCCCAGATGATCACTGGCTGATAGTTGTGGCGTTGCATCAGTTGTACTAGAGTTTGCCAATGCCGAACTCCAGTTCTCTTGACAGAATTCCCATCCACAGCAAGCTCCCTGTGATACCTGAGAAATTTATGCACACCATATTTACTTGATTTTGCTAGAGCCAACTCATCATTAGAAGCCAGTGAATAGTGTAAGACCAGTAGCAAGAAGCTCTTCACCACCACTCCACTGTGATAGCACATAACCCACACATGCAGAAAGGGTATTGGCAGCACAACTATTTATCCAACTTGAGGCACTAGACTGTATGTCCGTGCCAGTGATATGAGCATACTCCATTGCCATGCAATGCTTAACAGCAGGGTTCTTCCACCATTGATGGAGTACAAAAGAAAGAAAAACCATGATACTGAATGCTGCATTTCCTGAGGAACCCACTTGGTTGCCATTACCCCAAATATGACAGCAATATGAGATGACTTCGAGCACTCTATTATACTTGAGTTGCTCTGAATAATCAACTGATAATATCCAGTATTGATGCCATTACCCTGCAAATACTTCATTGCACTAACAGCTTGCTTCCAGCACACTATTGTACTTGAATTCCCCTCAACAATTGACTGTGAATATGCAGTGTGTATGCAAAGACCATCTGATGCAGAATTAGCACACACTAGTGGTATTGAGTTTTGGCAATATGTAACAGTAGTATACTCCCAGAAGGCTGACCGAGGAATTAGCCCGAGCTTATCACTAACAATGATCAAAGGGTCCTTCAAGAGATAAAGCCAAGTAATCTGAGTAGCAAAATTCCCCTCGGAAATATCATATCCTCGATAAAGTAATGACCAGGGGGGTTTTGGTTGAATGCATGCTCGCTCAACATTCAGAATAGATGTCCCTAATAGTATACTGACAACAAAATTGATCTGCAATCCCACCTTCCAAGCAACTGAATAGTATTCAGAGACATTACCCAGTGCAAATAGAGGTTGCGCCAGAGAGCAAGGGTTAGCTGGACTGTACACTACCATTAGATTAGTAGTGAAGAATGGCCAAGGTGGTGGTTTGAGCTGACTACCAACACCCTGAAATTGTGGCTGTGTAGGTGGTGGCCATGGTGATCTTGGTTGCCTAGGAATCCAACCATAACTGAACCACAACCAACAATGAAAGCATAACTGAGATGTGAAATTGCTCTGTGCACTATCATTTTCTAGACAGCCTCTTGGCCATGGTGGCTTGGGTGTGATGTTAACAGTCTCAAAATTCAAGATATATGTTCTAGGCCCTTTATCAACTAGAGTAGCAGAAACTGTCTGTAACATTGCTAGTTTCTGAGCACCCATTCCGTCACACCATTTCTGCACATCCAACATTCTAGTGGCCAGACATGGGAACACAACATCATTTGAGTATGCAGGTGTGCAGCTATTGATATACCTTTGCTGTCTGTCCTCAAAATAGTAGCTCCTGCTGGTGTTGCTCTTTTGCTGCATATCATCGAACACCACTTGGGCATGGATGCAGGTGGGTGAAGGCTTGCTTGTGATGGCCGTCATGTCATCCTGCAGTGGTTGGACGTCTTGCAGAGGTACTGGTGCAGATGTTGGCGCGGCGACGACGAGTACTTGAGCTTGCTCATCGTGACTGCGGCCATCCGTCGAACACCTTGCAGGCGAGGCTTGCACAGGTTCCAGGGGCTCCACTGTGGTGGGGGAGATGAGCGAGTTGGTGTCGATGGAGGTCGTGGCGATGGGCGTCGGGAGCGGCGGAGTGGTGGGTTGCGCCGACGAGTTGAGGGAGGCCGCAGGCGCCGGGGAAGGCGCTGCTGTTCCCACCGATGTGATGGTGAACGGCTCCAATCCTTGGCGTCTGTTGGTCCACAGCTCGTCAAGTTCCTGCCTCCTTCGTTCCACATCCCGTTTGAGGAACGCGGCGTAGACGAGCTCGTCGTCGAAGATTGACATGGTGGTGGGCGGTGAGTGGAAGGATGGTGCGGCGGCGGAGGTGGTGCGGGTCGACTTCTGATTTGCGGCGGTGGCGGTGTCGGGTGTGGTGGTGGGATGTGACGGCGGCTCGGTGGTGGGGGCTAGGGTTTCGAGGAGGTCAAAATCGAGCCAGTCAGGAGCTCATGACGGGTTGTAGTGGCTACGGCGGAGGGTTGTGGTGGGCGGGGATGATGCGGCAGCGACGGTGGTCGGGGTAGGCTCAGATCGAACACCAGCAGGGAACTGCTCGGTGCCTGCTCTGAATACCAAATGTAACGATCCTAGGGATCGATACGGATAACTAGGGTCCTCACCACAACGGCGGCACACCGGAGGGCCTGGACGGAGGACGGCAACGCCGGCGACGGCGACCGGAGGGAGAGAAGAAGAGAAGAATCGCCGCAGCGAGAGAGGAAGGAGTAGACTGAATAGTCTGTTTGATAATTCATTGATGCCCTTCACGGGTTCAGCAGGAGAGTACAAGTAGTGGTGGTACATGGGCTCAGCTCAGAAAGCAATAGGCTCGCAGGCCCAGTTCCTATTACATAGTCAGGCCCAGTACATGGGTCATGACACCGGCGTACGCTGGAGGCACGCCACGCATCCTGCAGGTCGTGGGTAGCATTTTTTTGTCCGCACCGGCGTACTGCAGGAGGAATGCCATCGTCCTGTTCGTCCGTATGAGCGCTACTCGTGGGGGATGTAGGGGACGAACGCAACACACCACGTCGGCGCGGGCCCGCTGTCCCAACCTCCGCGCGCACAGGGGAGGAGGAGCCACGGAGGAGCTGCGCAGGGGAGGAGGTCACTGACATGGGCAAGGAGGTGTGTGCCGCTGTCGTGGTTGCGGCCGCGTCATCCCATAGATCCCGCCGCCGGCGATGGGAGGGCCGGCGCCATGGGTGAAGGGAGCCTCTCCGCCCACACCGATGGAAAGCAGGGGGCAGCGCAGGGATGTGGCCAAGGAGGAGCTAGGAGCCACTCGAGCGCCCACCGCCGGAGCCTACCGCCGCGCCGAGGCCTATCCGCAGTGCTCCACCTTGGCGGACGGGCGGCGCGCTGGCGAAGGGAGGGAGGTGGCGGCGTGCCGGTGACGGGAACGAAGGCCGCCCCCACTCGATCCGCCAAAGGCCGGTGTGCGCGGATCCGCCGTCCAAACACCATCCCAACCGCCGTCGCCGCTCCTCTACTTCGCGCCGGCAGGAGGCACCTCCGAGCTCGGCCGCCGCGGGGTCCGGTGCGCCGACCGAAAAGGGAGGAGCCGACCGCTCGATCCGCAGCCGGAAGAACAGGCGCCGCCGGGACCTCCATGGCCGGCGCGCTCAGGGAGCTCCGCCAGCGACATCGAGTGAGAGAGAAAGGTGGGCGGGCGGAGAGGACGAGGAAGGATCGAGGTGGCTGGTGGATGGGCGGAGAGGATGAGGAAAGAATAGGAGAGGCTGACTAGTGGGTCCCGCAGCTGGTTGTTGGTATGGAGTATGAGATATAGAGGATGACGGGTGCGAGAAAATTCATACTGTACTGCAAAATCTGGATGACCAGGTAGAAATATTCCTTTTAGGGGATGGATTTGGAGTACGACGAGTGCGGATAGCCTAAATCTTCCATACTTGTACGGGTTGATTCCTTAAAAAACTTGTACCAGTAAAAAAGAAAATTCCAATGGCACCGGCATAATATATCTCGCTAGCCGCCTATATATCTAGTGTCATCGACTCTGCAATGAATTCAACAACATACATGCCAGCACACAAGCAAAGTGCAGACTAGCTACTTGGAAAAAAATGACGAGAGGATGACCAAAGATGTTGGAGTAGGAGGCAAAGGGGAAAGAGAAATTAGAGACCACTAATTTAAGCTTATAATATCGTGCTGCAATTTGTCTTTTCTGGTTTACTTGTCCTCCGCCTCAAACATGACCGGTCACCTGCGTGAGGTTTGGGTAACCCCAGCACTCCAGCAGCTGGTCACCTACGGGAGAATCAGCCATGGTGGTATTTTTTCCCCACAGTGTGGTAGATATGCCAGCAGTGGCGGAGCTGGCGGATTTCCGCGGCTAGGGCCACACATCAAAGCACCTAACCCATCCAAAAGCCCACATACAGATAGACACAATAGCAACGGTTCTCCATAAGCGCCTAATAAAATGATTTCAGTGCCTGCGTCTTGACCTCTTCATTGTGTTAAAAAAATTGGACCACAAAGACATTTATGAACTACGAGATTCACGAGCTAATGAGCAAATAAAATCAAGATGACGAAATCAGTGACTTGCTGTCCTGCTTCACTTTTTCACTGACTTCACAGTGGCAGGCCTCGCCGGCCGCCAGTGCGTCGCAGTGCCGCCACGCCGCGCAACAGAGCCACCACCACCAGGCTCCTGCCTCCGCCGCACGCTGGTGCGGCGAGCCTACCTGAGCGCCACTGCATCCGGCTGCCGGTACTAGCCGCTAGTGTCCAGTGAGTAGCAGCGAGCTCAAGGAAGAAGGTCGAGCAATTTTCGTTGAGAGGGACCGAGGGAGCAAGCGAGCCGACAAGAGGGAGAGAGTTCTTGGCGAATCGATTTGGTGGTGGGCCGCGGGAAATAGTTGGGCCTTTTAAACCTTGACCACACTGCTTTTGGGCCATAGATATATGAACGAAGTTTCTTGGCCATAGAGAAATGAAAGAGGTATAAAAGAGATTTTGGGCCATGCCTAGGTAGGCCATGGCCGTGGTGGCCTTAGGGTCAACCGTGCCCTTGTATGCCAGTGAGGCAAAACCACCAAGGGGCTAACATAAACGATTTATACTAGGTAATACCCCGTGCAACGCTGCTGAAATTTTTTAAACAAATTTCAAGGTGAAATGTGAAAATAAAAACACCAAAGTGATTATATGATAACATTCATTTGTAAACAACATTATATATAAAAGCATGTTATTTTGTCAAGAGTGAAACCATTCCTAAATAATTGATCCTCCTTGTATTTCAACTGCGATAATTTTGTGGTGTGCTACTCACATATACATGCTATTAGTTACAGAAAATCGCTTGAATACATAAATAGATAGCTTGGTGGATGATGACATGGCGTGTAGTGGGTGGTGACATGACTTATAGTGGATGATGATGTGGAATGCTTGCATGTTGAGAAAAATCTATTCATGACCTGTAATGGGTCTCACCTATATAGTTGTTATAGATAGATAGATATATAGATAGATTTGGAGAGGGGGTAGAATACCTAGTTTTGTAGATTGATCAGTAAAGTATCAACAACAATAGTTCAGGGGGTCGTATAGATTTTTTTAATTTAGGTTTTTAATAAAACAGAGAGAATATCTACCCTGATTAATTCAAAATCTGTTTTCATTGTTCTTATTGACAGTTTTGATCTAATCATTTTTGGATAACATGTGCATCAGTCCTATAGATACAGCTTCTGGGTCTGATTTTGCAATAACCTACCTTCTGCTAAATATATTCCATGTTGATGAGCGGACCTTCCGTGTATGATATACGTTAATCTTCATATAGACCCACAAGCAAATTCCACTGGCATCGATTAAAAAAACATTCTATGGCACTGATAAAATAAATGTGACGGCGCATGTAGTGTGTACATTCCGCAACTAACTAGTGTCAATAGTATAAGAACACAGCGTGCACTGCAGGAAAAAGAGGAGAAAAAGCTGACTAATGGAGTTAGGACCGGACGGAGTTGCATGCCGTTTTCCGGATGGTGACATCAGAATAACACGCATGTGCCCTGCAGACCCATTATGAAACAGTTTCATTATGTTATGTTGCTCGACACCGGTAGACAAAGAGGCTTTGGTACGCCCCTTTAGTCCCGGTTCAACTTTGGAGCCGGGGCTAAAGGGGTTTCATCGACGTGGCCACTAATGCCATGAGTGCTCACTCCCTTTAGTCCCGGTTGATAACACGACCCGTGACAAAAGGCCCTCCCCCTTTAGTCTAGGTTCGTGTTACGAATCATGACAAAAGGGTCACCCCTTTAGTCTCGGTTCGTAACACGAACCTAGACTAAAGGGGGTGACCCTTTTGTCACGGGTCGTGTTATCAACCGGGACTAAAGGGGGGTCTTTTGTCACGGGTCGTGTTACCAACCGGGACTAAAGGGTCTCCCACGAGTTACTATAAGAGGATAGCATCCTCTACTCAGTCAGATGTGCTGTGTAGGTGAGATGGTGAGGAAGCTACGCGCGAGGCTGGAGGTCACGAGTTCGAATCCCCGCACACGTATATTTCGCGTGAAAAATCGCGTGACTTGTGACTTGCGACGTGCGCGTGTGTGAGGGTCTCCCGGGGATTTTCAAATTCTTTTTTGACGCTGGTGTGCCCCCCTTTAGTCCCGGTTGGTATTACCAACCGAGACTAAAGGCCCCCCTTTAGTCCCGGTTCCTTCAACCGGGACTAAAGGACCCCCCTTTTGTCTCTCATCATCAATCCCGGTTGGACTTGAGGGACCTATACCCCTTACCAACCGGGACTGAAGGTCCTCTCTCCACCAGTGCGAGTTTCCTTCTGCCGTAGATCTAGTAATTAATTAGGGTAAGTGCTACATAGAAGCAGAATTATAGGGGTACAGGCAAATGGATCTCTATAGATCAATGTTGTTACACTTCTCCCAGTCTCATTTTATGACCAACTTACTTCTACCAGATTTGTTGACAGTAGCGATGAATTACACACCATAGCCACTTACATAAGAGAATCCATGCAAAAGAAAAAAAAGAAGCCCTTGCCAGAAACAGAAACCGGTACGGAACAAAAGAATATTCAAACTCCCATGGGACTTGCAGAATATCACTGCTAGCCTATACATATAGTTGACAGTTGTTTCCATTTCTGCTGAACGTATAGGTCAACAAAATTTCAAAGATGGTAATAGAAGAGTTTGGACGAAGCTATCATGGTTCTATAATTGGGAATGTGTAGGTAAAAAAAAAAAATGTCCAACCTATTTCCACTATCGATAATGCTGACTAAAACAAACAATATAAATATCATGTGGTACGTGCATAACAAGACTGCATATACAATTTATCTGTTCAGTGAACAATACCAGCAACAAATCAAATAATGGCCGACTAGTGAAACAGGGGAGTAGCAGGATGATCAAAAGAGTTGGAAAGAAGGCACGATTGTGTGTCCGGAACAGGAGGCATTGAACTAGAGGGTCAGTCTACATGTACGGCAAGTGCAATGTGACACATTTGATTCAAAGCCACAACGAACCACCAGTATATCTTACAGATTGTGAGGTTGGGCCTGGGAAGACACTATTGGATAAATATGATCACGTTAGCATGGACATACTCAGTGCAACAACCTCTGCGTCTGTGATGTACATCTACCAGGTTCAGATTGTGATCAATTAATTGGAAAAAAGAAGAAATAACTACATATTGTCCTAAAGACAACTAAATTTTATCCATAGAATTGGTTTTATATGTGTCTGGGAGTGATACAAGGTTTCATACTTAAATGCTAATTTCCTTTATCGATCATTTCTTCCGGTTCTCTCAAAAAAAGATCGATTATGTTTCTGATGTAGTCCACTATTTCAAATTATTGGTTGTTTTCTAGATATACACAATTTTATTATGTATATAAAATAGCATATAAATAGGTGCATAGAAAAACCATGGACCTAGAAAAGTATAAATGATATATTATTGGGATGGAGGGAGTACATATAATGGAAACTAGGTTTGGCCTGGTGCTGAAAAACAAATAAGGTTGCATTCTAATTTAATGCATCGTGAAACTGTTACATGCATCACTTTCTTCTATTTTGGTTTCCATTGACTTTCTACTGTGGCTCATATAAACAAATATATGCAATCCATGGGGTTGGCTCAAAGAATTAATTATAGTAACAAAAAAGAGTTCACTACCACTGGTACAACATGTCTGCCAATAAATTGTTCTTAGTTCTGTGAACAATAAAAAATGAAGTGCCAGCAAATCAAACCATCACCGAGTATAGGTCCAGGTTGCGGAACAGGAGTAGCGCGCTCAGGGGCTGTGAAGAACCTGCCTTCTGGGGTGATGGGATCAGGAGGCAAACTGGAAATTCATGTTAGTCAGAAGAAAACGATTAGGGAGGCGCCAGACCTCCATGATGCAGCAGACCTGTGTGCTCGAAACGGGCTTATTAGCACCTTGCAGAACAAAAAAATTAAATGTAATAAAATATGGAATAACTAGGATATTGTGAGGTCGGGGCAGATGCATTGCTTCTGCACACATTTGTGCTTGGAAGTAGTTGATGAGAACCCGTCCACATCAGTAGTGAACTAGTTTCTGATGGCCAATTAACGGAAATACATTTGCTGACGGCATGGCCATATACATTGCAGGCATCAGTGAAATGTAGGTTCAACGTTTGTGAGCATTCTGCGAAAATGAAATGCGAAAATGAGCACGGCCAAATCGCGACCTCGATCCAATCAGCATGCTCGTCAACATTTGGCTTGCCCAGCGTTGACTTCCATCCAAACGAGCCCACTAGTAGAGTGGCGATACACTACTTCAGGATAACAACGTAACCTGGAACTGCAAATCTTAAGCATATTTAGTAGCAGTCATTAATCTTAATCATATATATGGTAGTGCTACAAGCTAGAGGTTAAGGGTGTTAAATGATGATCCAAATTCATTGCAAAGAGGCAGGCCAACTTTTGACGAAGCGTAGCGGAGACCCGCCGGGGGCTAAGGCCGGAGCGGAGCGGGTCATTTAAACCCGTTAGGGTTTTTCATTAGAGATTGATTCATTCTACTTCTTGTAAGCCGCCGCCGTTGGCGTTTGTAACCGGACTCCGATCATAGTGAAGTTGCTTGCTGGCTGGCCCCCGTGGTTTTTCCCTCTCGTGTTGGGAGGGTTTTCCACGTTAAATCTCGTGTCTCCTTGCGGTTTGATCTCTTTTACTTCTCGTCGTTTTCACCATCGTTTATAACAAGTGGTATCAGAGCCTGTTCCAGACTAGGGTTCCTCGATGTCGCCGACGATGAAGTTCGATCTACCGCTGTTGGATTACAAGACGAGATTCTCGCTGTGGCAAGTGAAGATGCGGGCTATTCTGGCGCAAACTCAGGATCTTGATGAGGCGCTGGAAAAGTTCGGTGGCAAGGCGTCCAAAGATTGGACCGATGAGGAGAAGTGCAAGGATCGTAAGGCTCTGTCTTTAATTCAGCTTCATCTATCTAATGATATACTGCAAGAATGTCTGCAATAAGAAACTGCTGCAGCACTCTGGTTGAAACTGGAATCGATCTGTGTGTCAAAGGATCTAACCAGTAAGATGCATATGAAGATGAAGTTGTTCACGCTTAAGATGGAGGAGGGTGGTTTGGTGTTAAGCCACATATCTGTTTTCAAGGAGATTGTTGCCGACCTAGTGTCGATGGAGGTTAAGTATGAGGATGAAGATTTAGGCCTCTTACTGTTATGCTCTCTGCCCAGTTCGTTTGCATCTTTTCGTGACACCATACTTTTGAGCTGTGATGAACTAACCGTCTCGGATGTTTATGAGGCACTCCAATCCAGGGAGAAGATGAAAGGCATGGTGCACTCTGATGGGTCGTCCTCCAAGGGCGATGCTTTGCAAGTGAGAGGCAGGCCTGAACAGAGATCCTCCAATGATGGCAATGATCGCTACAAGAGCCAAGAAAGTAGAGGACGTTCAAAGTCCAGACCGCCCAAGAAGTTCTGTAAGTATTGCAAAAAGAAAACACAGTTTATTGAAGAGTGTTGGAAACTAAAGAACAAGGAGAACAAGAAAAATGATCCTGATGGTAAGGCATCTGTTGTCACCGGTGCTGGTTAAGATTCTGGAGATTTCTAGTAGTTCTTGCTGGTTGTGTTTCTGGTAATGAAGAGTGGATACTTGATTCTGCATGTTCGTTTCATATCTGCACTAACAGAGATTGGTTTAGTTCATTTAAGTCTGTGCAAAAAGGAGATGTTGTGTGTATGGGAGACGACAACCCGTGTGACATTGTGGGTGTCGGCTCAGTTCAGATCAAGGCTCATGATGGCATGACACGCACACTGCAGAATGTGAGATACATACCAGGGATGTCCAGAAATCTGATTTCTCTTAGCACACTTGATGCAGAAGGATTTAAATACTTCGGTTCAGGCGGAGTTTTGAATGTATCAAAAGGTTCCCTTGTTTGTTTGGTTGGTGATATGAATTCTGCTAAGTTATATGTCCTTCGAGGTAGTACTTTACATGGTTTTATTTCCGCTGCTACTGCTGTTACTGATGATAAACCTTGTGAGACTAACCTTTGGCACATGCGTCTTGGACATATGAGTGAACTTGGTATGGCAGAATTGATGAAGAGAAACCTACTGAAGGGCTGTACGCCGAGTGGCAAGAAGTTCTGTGAGCACTGTATTTTCGGGAAGCATAAAAGGGTAAAGTTCAATACCGTTGTTCATACCACCAATGGTACTCTTGATTATGTACATGATGACTTATGGGGTCCTTCTCGTAAGCCTTCTTATGGTGGTGCTCGTTACATGCTTACTATTATTGATGACTACTCTAGAAAAGTATGGCCTTACTTTCTGAAAAATAAAGATGATACCTTTGTTGCATTTAAAGATTGGAAAGTGATGATAGAAAGGCAAACTGATAGAAAGGTGAAGGTGTTTTGTACTGATAATGGTGGAGAATTTTGTTCTGCTGCGTTTGATTATTATTGCAGGCAGGAAGGCATTGTCAGGCACCACACCATACCGTATACTCCTCAGCAAAACGGTGTGGCTGAGCGCATGAACAGGACCATCATCTCCAAGGCCTGTTGCATGTTGTCCAACGCTAAGATGAACAAGCGTTTCTGGGCTGAAGCTGCTAACACCGCGTGCTACTTGATAAACAGGTCGCCTTCTATCCCACTTAATAAGAAAACACCTATTGAGGTATGGTCTGGCACACCCGCTGATTATTCACAGTTAAAAGTTTTTGGATGCACTGCTTATGCTCATGTTGATAATGGCAAATTAGAGCCTAGAGCTATTAAATGTCTTTTTCTTGGTTATGGTTCGGGAGTTAAAGGATATAAGCTGTGGGATCCCGAAACAAGGAAGACTTTCATGAGCAGGAGTGTTGTTTTCAATGAATCTGTGATGTTTTATGACAGTTTGACCTCAGATCATGTTTCAGATAATTTTGATAAAGAGCTGCAGCATATCAGCGTGCAGGTGGAGCATGTGGATGATGAGGAAGGTGTGCAGGTGCAGCAACATGTGCATGATGATACAGGCGTGCAGGTGGAGCTGCCTGTGGATGACCAGGAAAATGAAGTTGTTGATAATGAGACTCATGATGATGTTCAACACTTACCCTCTGTTTTGCAGCTAGATGAGGATTTGCCCATTGCTACTCGCAAGTCTAAGAGGGGTTGTGGACGACCACGTCGTCTTATTGAGGAGTGTAACATGATTTATTATGCTTTGAGTTGTGCTGAACAGGTTGATAGCAGTTATGAGCCAGCCACATATTCTGAAGCCATTGCTTGCAGTGACCGTGAGAAGTGGATTGCAGCTATGCAGGATGAGATGCAGTCTTTGAAGAAGAACTGCACGTGGGATGTTGTTCCTTTGCCTAAGGGTAAGAAGTTTGTTCGCTGCAAGTGGATCTACAAGAGAAAGGAGGGTTTATCTCCTAGCGAGCCTCCAATGTATAAGGGAAGGTTAGTTGCTAAAGGTTTCAGTCAGATTCCTGGTGTTGATTATAATGATGTGTTCTCTCCAGTTGTTAAGCACAGTTTGATACGCACGTTCTTTAGTATTGTTGCTGCACATGATCTTGAGCTTGAGCAGTTAGATGTGAAGACTGCATTTTTACATGGAGAGCTTGAGGAGGAGATTTACATGGACCAGCCTGAGGGGTTCATAGTGCCTGGCAAGGAGAATTATGTCTGTAAGTTGAAGAGATCCTTGTATGGTTTGAAACAGTCTCCCCGTCAGTGGTATAAGAGGTTTGATTCATTTATGTTGTCACATGGCTTTAAGAGATCTAAATATGATTGCTGTGTTTACATCAAGCATGTTAATGGATCACCTATATACTTGCTGTTATATGTTGATGATATGATGATTGCTGCCAAGAGCAGGAAAGAGATCACTATATTGAAGAGATTGTTGAGTAGTGAGTTCGAGATGAAGGACCTTGGTGCGGCTAAGAAAATTCTAGGTATGGAAATTACTAGAGACAGAAAAGTTGGTTTATTGTTTCTTAGTCAGCATACTTATATTGAGAAGGTCCTTCAACGTTTCAACATGCATGATGCACAGCCTGTTAGTACTCCTATTGCACCGCATTTTAAATTGTCTGCTGAGCAGTGTGCTAGTTCAGATGAGGATATTGAATACATGTCAAAAGTTCCGTATTGCAGTGCTGTTGGTTCTTTGATGTATACTATGGTTTGCTCTCGTCTGGATTTATCTTATGCTATGAGTATTGTTAGCAGATATATGTCTAATCCTGGTAAAGAACACTGGAGGGCAGTTCAGTGGATTTTCAGGTTTCTCAGAGGGACGGCAGATCATTGTTTGCAGTTTGGCACGACAGCTAAGGGACTTATTGGATATGTTGATTCAGATTATGCTGGTGATTTGGACAGGCGAAGATCACTCACAGGTTACGTGTTTACTGTTGGCACTATGAGATGGAAGGCTGTTTTGCAGCCTGTTGTTGCATTGTCTACTACTGAGGCAGAGTACATGGCTATTGCTGAAGCATGCAAAGAGTTGATTTGGCTAAAGGGATTGTATGCTGAGCTTTGTGGAGTTGATTCTTGCATTAACCTGTTTTCTGATAGTCAAAGTGCAATTTATCTTACTAAAGATCAGATGTTCCATGCTAGGACAAAGCACATTGAGATCAAGTACCATTATGTTCGAGATGAGATCGAAAAGGGTAAGCTAAATGTATGCAAGATAAGCACTCATAATAATCCAGCTGATATGTTGACAAAGCTAGTTCCTGTTGCTAAGTTTGAGCTTTGCTCAAGCTTAGTTGGTATTATTAATTAGCCCAAGAGGCTGTTTGGCGCCAGAAGTATTTTTTGTTTCTTTGTGATGTGTTCAGGATGAAGGTTCTTTGTTGATGCTACAAGAAGGAATTTGTCTCAAGGTGGAGTTTGTTGATTGATGATCCAAATTCATTGCAAAGAGGCAGGCCAACTTCTGACGAAGCGTAGCAGAGGCCCGCCGGGGGCTAAGGCCGTTAGGGTTTTCCATTAGAGATTGATTCATTCTACTTCTTGTAAGTCACCGCCGTTGGCGTTTGTAACCGGACTCCGATCATAGTGAAGTTGCTTGTTGGCTGGCGCCTGTGGTTTTTCCCTCTCGTGTTGAGAGGGTTTTCCACGTTAAATCTCGTGTCTCCTTGCGGTTTGATCTCTTTTACTTCTCGTCGTTTTCGCCATCGTTTATAACAAAGGCTTGATGGGGTCCAAGTTAAGTTTACAAATTAAAACGGTTTTTAGTTTCTGTAGCAAATAAAATTGCTTTTGCCCCGTGCTGAGCGCCCATATGAGTCTTCAATTCGGGGACATAGTACTAGTATATGTTTCCATCCGAAGAGCTGGCTAGTACTACATTTAAAAGGATTGGTGGAACGCATGACCTTCGTTACTTCCCACACGCGCCATGTATAAAATGCCCATTTTCGCCTATCCATCCAAGCTGAAGCCAGCAGATGACCTCACACTTGTTTAATTCTGAAGGAGCCATGTCACAGCTAGCTATCACTTGTATCTGGTCAGTCAGCTAGCGAGTCTCATGTACCAGTAGCGAGTCTCAAAACGCCCTTCATTGCCTGGTGTACCGCAATTCACTTATATTTGTTTTTGAAAAATCCTGTAAAATATGATGAAAACAAATGCATCAAAACAGGCCTCATGCTTCGCCAGCAAGGATTGCCAAGCGAGACTACAACAAGCGATTACTCACAATAATATGGTGAGCGCAACCACTTTTGTTTATCATGGTTTGCTTTAGTTTAGTAGATACCAATAATACCGTTATGTGATCAATTTCCTAGCTTCCGCACGTGAAACCGTGACATTAATAAGAACTGTGGATGCACAGCAATAGAATATCTAGTACCAACTGTCTTCAGTGGCACATATAGCTATAAAAAGGAAAACATTTCCACCGGTAATTAGGGGGCAATATGTATACATAGGTAGTGTATGGCTGTCTATATGATAATCTCTATTTGATTCCTGCAGATCAACCAATTGCCAGCACATCAGCATGGTGTAGACTACAAAAACATGAGCGAAGGATGAGGGAAGAAAATGGAGCTGGGAAGCTGTGTGCATCCATGGTGTGTGATGGGAATGGTAGGCAAAAGGAAAGAAGACATCAGATGCTCGACAAATGTCAGCACGTCAATGTCTTAATGTGCCACCACAATAGCAACACGCTGTAAAGTACAGGAGGAGAACGGATGTATGATGGAGTTTTCGTAAGAATCTGGGCGCCAGTGTATTTTGGAATGGTATGCAAATGGTGAATGGAAACAAGAAACCTATGAAACTGAAACTAGATGTTGCAAATCGTATGGATATGTGGAGCAGATCAGTGGAGTTCATCCTAGAAAACACCAAACTAGAGACACAATTGCTTAGTAATGCATACACTACTGGAAACCGGCAATTTGACGTGAGCCCTGGTCTTCGCCGTGGGCCAAAAGAAGGGCTCACGGCAAAATACATTTTTGCCGACAGCTAAGTGGCAAACTTAAGGCAAAAATCATGGCTCACGGGAAAAAGGCTATTTGCCATGAGCATGATGCCAGCACGGCAAACAATCAGTTTTGCCGTGAGCTGGATTCAAACTCACGGCAAATACATATTTTGCTTTGAGTACTTCTTTGGCCGACAGTAAAAAGCCAATTTCCACTAGTGGAAAAACAAGCATTTGTACTAGGTGGGATCACATTTGTACCGGGTATCCCACCCGGTAGAAATGTGAATATTTGTACCGGGGGTGTTACGCTCCGATACAAATGTTATTTTCCCGTCAGCTCCGTCTGACACCGTTCCCTTCCTCTTTTTCTTTTCTGTTCTTTCTTTTCTTTTTTGTTCTTCTCGTTTCTTCTCTTTTCTATTCCATCTCTCATCTCATCTCAAACTAACAGAAGATTCATCATCTCATCTCATTCACATCATAAAATTCACAGCCCAAGATTTAAATGCACAAAGTTCACAAGATTGACAACACAAAATTTCACAATTAACAGTTTCAAAAATCGATTCTCATCTCTCTCACAATAACAACACCACAAACATGTAGAACGAAAATTGATTCTCTATCTCACCAGGGCCGCATCACAGGAAGGTCACCGGCCTCCACCTGCTGGCCACGGGTGCCGCCACGGCCTCCGCCCCGCGCTCGCCGGCCTTCTGCGTCGCCCCGCGCCCACCGGGCCTCTGCGCGGGGCGGTGCCCGCCGGCCTTCTGTGCCGCCCCGCACCCGCCAGGCTTCCGTGACAGTTAGTTGTTAATCATCGTATCATTTGCATAGATGTTGATTTTAGAAAAATTTTGAAACAAAAATCATCAAATTGGATTACGGTTGACGGAGAAATACGTGATACAAAATTTGATTGCAGATTAAAAGGGGAAAAGCAAACTGTTCTTCATTCGAATAGACCTCGCCCCACCCCTTCATTGGCGACAGGTGGTTGTTAATCATCGTATCATTTGTGCATCCGAACCTTTTTAATAAACGCTCCGCCCCGCCTTCCGCCTTCTATCCCCTTCTCCGGCTTCCGCCTTCCTTGTCTCCGTCGCAGCCTCGTCTCCGTCGCAGGGATGGCCCGCGACTCTAGGGGGAGGTTCTGCAAGGAGGAGGCCCCGCGGCCACGTCCCCGTCTGTCTTGCTTGGTGCTTTCCGCCGCCCCCGCCAAGAGAGTAAGGTTCCGCGGCGATGAAGAGGAGCCGTCCCAGTGCGCCGCCCCCGTGCGTCTTCCTCGACGCTCCATGGAAGAGGCCGGTTCTTCGTCGGCCCGGGGGAGGAAGCCGTACATGCGCGCAAGGGCCAAGTTGGCGGACTCCAGCGACGCCCGCCATGGAGAGGCAAGGTTTTTTTCCTCAACGTGAAAGAAGAAGCGGTCCATGCGCATTGAGGTGAGCGCGGACTCCTCCGGCGACGACCCAGGCAGAAGAGTGGTGGTAGACCTCATCTCCTCCGGCGATGACTCCGGCAATAACTCCGGCGACGACTCCAACAACAACTCCGGCGACGATTCCGGTAACAACTTCGGCGACGATTCTGAAGACCATGAGGCAAGTTCTGAAACCATCACGCACGATTTGTCCTTGTACCTTCACATCTTCGCTGATCAATTGTTCTAATGCATCAATTTCCATTTGTTGTAGGAAGTTGCTGCACATGACATTGACAGGATTTGGACTGAAATCAACAAGCTCAAGGAATCGGCTGAAGAGAAGCAGGCAAGTTTTGAAACTAGTTAAAGCTAAACAACTTTCTTGTAAATTACAACTGTTATGAAGCTTGCATCAATATAATTTTTTCCTTTGTTTTAGGAACATGCTGTTACTCGGGATGACATTGACTACATCTGGAAAGGAATCGACAAGCAGGATGAGCAGCTTAAAGCCGGACAAAAGAGGAAGGAGATTGAACTTCTATAGAAGAATGCTGAGCTGACAGAAAGAGTTGCAAAACTAGAGACAAGGCTAGCTGAACTTGAGGCAGCAGCACAAAAGAAGCCATCTAGCTAACTAGTTCCCTTGCAGCTACAATCTAGTTTAGTGATGCGCCCAGCTGATGCTGTCTTATTTTGGTGATGTGCCCTGCTGATGCATGTCAGATGTGAATATATTTGTTATGAGTTAGTTTGCTTGGTGATGTGAACTTGTGATGCATGTCATATGTGAACATGTGATGCTATATCAACAGTCACACTTGTTTGCTTTGGTGATGTGAACTTGTGATGCATGTCATATTAGAGCCCATAAACAGCACCTAAAAATTCGTAAAAAATACAAAAAATTCATAGTTGGTAATTTAGTAATATCAACAGCCACACTTGTTTAACCAAATTTCTTAAAATTAGATTTTTTTATCTCATGTTTATGATATACTATACTAGTAGCAGAGTAGTACTTGACTACATTACTCGTTTTAAGGCCCACACAAGCCCACTCGCGCTAGGTTAGTAGGGAAGGACGCCTCCCTCACGCAGTCTCCTCCCACTCTCCCCTCGCGCCGCCGCCGCCGCTTTCTCCCCCTCGCCTTCGTCCCCCTCACCCCCCACACCGCGACGCACGCTACACCCCTTCGCTGAGACGTGCGCCACACCACGCTCGGCGCGACGCGCACCACACCTCTGACAGCGAGATCTGGAGGAGGAGGGACCCAGCAGCGGCGGCGGCGACGACGACTAGAGGAGGGATCCAGCGACGACGACGACTAGGAGGAGGAGGAGGGATCCAGCCACGAGGTCGACGCGAGAACGAGGACGTGGCGGCGAGCAGGCAGCGACGAGGAGTAGAGATCCCTCCGCTCCGATAGTGACAAGGTCAGTGGCGAATCTAGGATTTGAGTTTATGGTATGCCGCTCTAAAAATGTCTTATACAATTCGGTAAATGCATTCTACCAACTCGATAATAATTGTAAAATTAACAACAATTCAGTAATAATTGTAAAATTAAATTAACAATGTAATTTGGTATATTTGCTCGAGTTTAAGTATATTTGTATAAGTACATGTGGACATACTTAGCTGTTGATGGTATACATACTTAGCATTTCCCTTTAGATTGACTCTTATACTTGGTTTTGCTCTTGTTCCTATGTACATGTGCACATTCTCTCCAAGTTGAATAAGTACCTCATCAGCAACAGAGGCAACTTGCATCTTCCTCTTTAAAATGGTAAGGTCGCATTGCCTGAACTAATTTTTTGGTTACTGAATTTTGCATTTATGTTAATGGTTTAGCAAGAACCAATGATATTACAATGGACTAAAGTAGTTACTGTAATTCCCTTGACTATTAATTCACAGGATAAATCTGACGAGGACTATAGACCTGGGCCACAAGATGAAAAAGAGGGTTATGGCACTGCTAGTGCACAACAAGACCAGGTGGGTGGGGCTCAGCGCCGAGGCAGAGTGCCAAGGACATCCACAAAGTGGCCAAGTGACACATTGATAGTCACTGAGGTCGACATAGGGGGATGCTAGTACCATTGACTCAAAAGCGCAGGTTCAGGGCGCTTGCGGGGCTCATTGCTAGACAAAAGATACCTTTGCACTTGCCAAAATTCAAAGAACTAAGCAATGATGAAAAGTGGGACTTGTTTGATAAGCATGTGCAGAAACAATTGAAGTTCCAGGAAGACGCGAAACTGCAGGCATTCAAGATTTTCTGGAAGACGGCAGCCAAGGTATGGAGACAATTCAGATTTCAGCTTAGGCGAGATTTTATCGGAAAAGGACTTGAGCCATTTACAAGGCACCCGTTTATTATCCCAGAACTGTGGAAGGAGTTCATGAAACAAGAGGAAACCGAGCAAGCCTCATCTGTTAGTGTCAAGTTCAAAGAACTCCGAAGCCAGAACACAAGCGAGCACAACATGGGTCCAGCTGGTTATACTGTGAAACTAGAACAATGGGAGGAAGAGGATAGACAATTAGCTGTAGCTGGTATCCCCAACTCATATGACGCCTACCCTGACGATCGTTCCAAGAACTGGCTGCGAGCAAGGAGTAAGCTAGTGATTAAAGACCATGTTGCCGTGATAGTGTTCAACAACAAAGAGGTAGAAGTATTGGCCGCAGACATCAAGGAGAAGATTGCATGTGCAGAATCTTCAGGAATGGCAGGGCAGAGGGAGTATGATGTGCTAAGTCAGTGCTTGGGCCGCCCTGAACAACCAGGTCGCGTGCGTGGTGTCTCCAGCTACCAGGGCTGGAAGTATGGATGGCCTCAGCACGCTTCCATGTACAGGAAGAGGAAGAGGACGAAGACCGACGCATCAGTTGATACGGAAAAGATAAAGGAACAAATCAAGCAAGATCTGGTGGCTGAGATGCAGATGCAGAACAAGCAGATGCAGAGGTGGTGTTGTCACCAGTGTCCAATCGCGCAAGCCCTTCACCCGCCACACTGAAGAGCAGCTGTGCATCCGCAGATAATGTAGGTTTGATCGATGGTACGGTAGAGTTGGCGACGGAGGTGCGTTGTGACGATCGTACACACGAAGACCTTATAGGCATGTTGACTGAACCCACACACTGTGGCCTATGGATCACGTGGAGGGGTCTTCAATGTGAGGCTGCAATTGGTCTTGTTCATCCAGAGCAGACTACGCTACAAACACTATGGCCTATGGATCACGTGGAGGGGTCTTCAATGTGAGGCATGAAGACTATGTTGTGGTTGAAGTGCTCACTGTATATACTATCTTTGCAGATGAACAGGTGGAATACCCTCCTAATAACGAGGTGATGAAACTCGGACAAGCTGAAGGACAGAGGTTACAGTGGAGAAGGTGTCGGATTGACATCAAGGGAGCACCAACATGTAAATCTCGTTCACAAGCTACAGTACAGATTCCTTGTAGTTCACAGAGTACGGTACAGGTTCCTTCCTCACATGGTTCCCCACATCCTCCTCCTCCTCCTCCTCAATCCCTACATCCGCAAGACATTCCATTCGGACCTCCTCCTCGTCCTGAAAAACTTGCATCCCCACCTCCTCGTCATCCTGAAAACACAGAAAAACTTGCATCCCCACATCCGCAAGACACACCAAATATTCCATCCCCACCTACTACTAGTCCTGAAAAAATAGAAAAACTTGCATCCCCACATCCGCAAGAGACACCAAATATTCCATCCCCACCACCCCCACCACCACTCCTCCTCCTCCTCCTTCTCCTCCTCATGAAACAACAAAACCTACACCCCAAACGAAAGTGCTCAAAACAATCATGCCAAAGTAGGTACATCTGGGCCTAATACCTCTGTAATAGGTCCTGGTGAGACACCACTGTTACCAGTCAACCAGAGTGATGTGTTGGCTGGTGCTGATAAATCTGTCGATGACATTTCGAAGAAAGCTGTAGGTACATCTGGGCCCAATACCTCTGTAATAGCTCCTGGTGAGACACCACTAGGCAAAAACGCCCTTGAGAAACCTTCAGCCATTTCAAATCAGCAAGGAAAGAAACTTGCCGAAAATAAAATCTCTACACCACGTACAGCAGGCAAGAAATCCCTTGAGAAACCTTCAGCCATTTCAAAGCAGCAAGAAGAGAAACTTGCCAAAAATAAAAGCTCTACACCA
The DNA here is from genome assembly GCA_036936925.1 of Cenchrus fungigraminus. Lineage (NCBI taxonomy): Eukaryota > Viridiplantae > Streptophyta > Magnoliopsida > Poales > Poaceae > Cenchrus > Cenchrus fungigraminus. The sequence continues at coordinate 124,445,657 of CM072774.1, read as the reverse complement.
CCTACAGTAGGCAAGCAAGCCCTTAAGAAACCTTCTTCAGCCATCTCAAAGCAGCAGTAAAAGAAAATTGCTGTAAATAAAACCTCTAAGAGGCGTACAAGAAAGCGATATGAGAGAAACACCAAGAAGAATCCTTGGTCTATGACTAACCCAAAGTGATCTAAGAGAAACACCCAGAAGAATCCTTGGGCTATGGGTAACCCAAGTTACAAATTCGGAAAGAGCCTTCTCAGTGATGATGATCTCAAAAAGGCTGCTCCTTGTACCAGAGAGCTCCACACATTCTACATGCAATGTGGTAAGTCAGATGATGATTCTCCGATTATGGTCGCACTTCGGCTCGGGACCAGTGCATGACCTAAGAGAGATGAATCATCAAACGGACTCGAGCAGATACATGTGCAACTCAGTAATTTGTACGATCTCTGCAATTTGGATGCTTTGGATCTGACACTTCTCCACTACTTCATCCTGTAAGCCTATAAGTTGCTTGAAAATTTAATCTGCTTCTCACTAATCATTCTCTATCGAAGTCTGCTTTTTGCCTCACATCATCTTTACCATGTATTTTGCCTCCTTACACTTTGTTTTTTCTTACTAATAGGAATATGGCTGTAGAAGTTGAGAAGACGGACACTGCAGTTGGCTTGATCCTGAATGCCTTTGCTCGACAACATTAAACAACACGGATAACACTCTGTCTTTCTCTGTGTCCTATATGTTCAATGCCTTCAAACTATATGCTAAAAAGAAATTCATCCTTACCGCTTATCTCAGTACGAACCACTGGATTGCAGTGGCGATCGTTCCGAAGCAGCGGAAGGTCTACTATCTTGATTCATTGAAGAGAGTTAAGACTGATACTAACCCTTTCGAACAAATCATTAATGAGTAAGTTATTTCTTTATTAACCTGCGGACGTTCCTCAACAAACTGTGCAGAGTATAATAATTAATAGTGCCCTAACAATTGTTGCATGTTTCGTTGTAGGGGTCGGGAACGTTACTGCCGCAATAAGAAGTCGCGCCTTAGCACCTTGGAAGATGTCAAAGATGTTAAGGTACATACCACTTATTTCCTTCCTGTGGAAGCTAGTACTAATGCTTAAGTTTATTTCTTCTCGATCACCACTATTTTTCTTTGTACATTTATTGCAGTGCCACCAACAACCTACTGAATCCAAACTCTGCGGCTTCTATTGTGCCTATCACATGCTTATATTAAAAGATAAAGGCCCAGATATGGAGGTACTTTCTTGGGATCTTCATTTGTAAAACCTGCAACTGAGCATAGTTCTTGCTTATTAGCACTGCACATGTTTGGTAACCACCTATATATGTGTGCTGACTGGTGACATTGTTATATCCAGAGATTAGGGCTAGATGAGCATCCTCTCGACAAATCAATGCTGGTCTATGTTCGTGAAAGAATTGCCACATTCCTCATGGAACAGGTGATCACAGTCAGAGGAAAATTTCATGCTGATGAAACTGTGTGGGCTCATATTATACACAGTGACTAGAAAATTTTTGCATTCCTCCTTGTCCATGAATTTTGTGATATTGTTGTCAAGCTAGTTAACTATTTCTGTGATATTGTTGTCAAGCCAGTGGTGCTTCTTTACTTGTGAGATGATGATGCTGAATTTTGTCATATGATGCATGTGAATTATGTGGATTTCTGTGAATTTGGATGCTGGATCTAATTTCTGTGAATTTAGTCATATCCTGGCTGGTCCAGGATGCAGCCCCTCATGGCTGCCAAATCCTGGCTGGTTCCAGGATGCAGCCGACAAGCAGGCAGCAGGTTACTGTAGGGGTGGCCTACGTATCTGTAACGGGTGTTAATTAAAGCTCGTTACATACACTGATCACTGAGTAACGGGCTTCATTCGGAACACCCATTACAAACATGCCAACAATGTAACGGGCAGCGTAAAAGCCTGTTACCAGTACTGACCGGTGGGCCCCAGAACTTGGCCCGTTCGTCGAGACATCGGAGACGCAGGTTCACCGCACGCGTCTCCGATATTGATTTCATAGTAACGGGCTCTGTTTTGGTGCCCGTTACCAAAGTTCCCTGTGGGCCTAAAGAAATAGTCATTTTCATGTGACCGGTGACTAGTTGTGGTAACGGTTGTTGTTTGATGCCCGTTACGAATCCTAGTTGTGCTGAGACGCGCGTGAAATAGACACGTCTCATTTCATCGAGACATCGGAGACATAGTTACACAAAGCGCGTCTCTGATATTGAGTTATTGTAACGGGCTCTGTTTTGGTGCCCGTTACCAAAGTTCTCTGTGGGCCCAGAGAAATAGCCATTTCACGTGACCGGTGGCTAGTTGTGGTAACGGTTGTTGTTTGATGCCCGTTACGAATATTTGTTATCAGTAACGGGCACCTGTCCATTACCTTTCTTGGCTCATTTGTAACACTTGATCAGTAACGGGCGCTTTGCCCGTTACGAAAGGCAATCTATGCCCGTTACCAAAGTGAGTTTTTGACGTAGTGATCTCCACACGAGTTCCCTTCTTCCCCATGCGCGGCGGCCTGGTTTGTGGTTGTTGTGGCGTTGCTGGTGGTGGCGGATGGGTGCTGACGGCCGGTTGGTGCGGATGGGTGCTAACGTTGGCCGGTGCGGCCATGCGGAGAGTTAGCAGCGCGGAGAACCACAACGACACAGTGGACGACCAGTGGTGGCCACAGTGCCCGACCGGCCTGTGGGATTTCTTTTTTTATTCTGTGGTAAAAAGTTTGCCGAGAGTCCAAAAGCACTCTCGGTAAACGTTTGTGGTGAGCCATAGGTGTGGCTCACGTCAAAGGATCCCTTTGCCGTCACTTTGTTTGCCGTGAGGGCTTTGCCGACCTCACATCAAAGCAAGCATTTCCCGTAGTGATACCTCTATATGTGTTGTGAAAACATCTTATATGTGCTTAATATATAGCAGCCAGGTGCTACATTGGTAATAAGAGACTGAGTCAAGTTTCTAAAGTGGTTAATATCTAATAAAGCATCGGTAATAAGATACTTAGTCTCTAATGAAGCATTTTCTATTTGCTATTGGACTAGTTAATATGTAACAAAATTTGTAGATGTCTGACCGGTGGATTAACAGAGAATAAGAAAGAAACAAGGTGGCTTCAACAAGCTCGTTATGGACCCTTTTTTTGGATAAAGCTCGTTATGGATCTGAGCATGTGTAAAAAAAGATAAACTAGTTTTTTTGTGGGCATTAATGTAACTCGATCAATTAGTACATACAGGCTGGAGGATCTCCTGCACATAAACGTTTGGGGGATGTCTCTCCTTGGTGTCAACATTTTTATGTTACCTCAATTCGTCTCTTTTAATTTTGTGCATTAATTTTGTACAGTTTCATGATGCAAGAATTACACTAATCATACAAATGCCTATATATTTCTATACGTCTCTTTTAATTTTTCGTATGGTCCTTGATCTACCAACACACCACACATTTTCAGCTATTTGGAATAGAAGCAAAGCTGCAGAACTATGGATCGACAATTAACCCATGCATAATGCCAGAGTTACTTCATGCTACAAATACTTGCAGAGAGCTCAATGAACTATATAGTTAATTAATTCCTCATGTTTAATGGACCAACGACTATCTTCTGAAAGGTATGTTCACAATCTACAAGTTTAAATTTTCCATGCAACTATATCCGATGGATCAAGTTTACGAGCGCATGGTGGGAGGCTTCCCATCGGCCGATCCCGCCCGTTGCTCCCCTCCACCGTACACCAACCAAAAAAGCAAAACATAAAAAGCACAGAAAATTAATATAAAAATTTAGAAACAAAAGTTTTTGAAAAAAAGGGGGAAAATAACTGTGTGCAAATACTCTATTTTCCTGCAGAGACCTAACCTGTTCAACGTTTAGGCCTCATTTGATGGCCTGTATAAAAGGTACAACTATACATAAGTAGCAGATATATAGGCTGAATCATCAAAGACATATCCAATTTCGATTTCCGGAAAGTAGAAATATTTTGATAACTCTCAAAAAATAGAACAAAATACGTTCTGATACCTCTAAAAAAAAATTTCCACTAAGGGCCGTGCCCGAATTTCATTACCAAAGCAACGAAATTACAACATTTAAGAGTCTTAAAACCGAACGAGGAGTCAACAGGAAGCAAACTTAAGAAGCAGACAGGAAAGGGAAGCACACAGGGCTCCCAAACCACTGCAGACCAGGCTGAGGCACTGAGGAACTGAGAGTTCCCCCCCCCCCGGCACCCAAGGACAACAGAGATTAACATGTTCACAAGAAAAAGGACTACAGCGTAAAGAAAAGGAGACTAAAGGATCTTCATTTGCATGTCTTGTCCAGCCGAGCTTTCAACCTCTCCCTCAAGGCGATCACTGCAGCAACACCGTCCCCGTCCTTGGATCCCCTTGTTCTTCTTGAGGGTTGTGCAGTATTGCCGCGTTCTTCAGAGCTTCTGCGCCAGTCCCCAACATGGTCTTCCCTTCCTCCTGCTATAAACCTGCCCAGTATTTCAACACAGATGAGGCTAGGCAAATGATCTCTGTAGGAGATCTAATTTTCTTCTTTTCAAAGCAAACACAATTACGGGTTCGCCAGATTGCCCAGCAAATTGCTGCTAGCCCAATCATGTATTAATTTTTATTATTTGGCATGTATCTTTCACACCATTCCCAGTATTGAGACTCATTGGTTGGCCTGCAATCAGCCTTAATCACCCAAGCTACCAAACTCCAGATGTATCTAGCTAGAGAACATTCAAAGAACAAGTGAGGAATATTTTCCTCCATATTACAGAAGCTACAGAATTTATCTCCTTGCTAGTTCCTTATCAATAAGTTGTTTTTAGTTAGGATAGCATCCTGATGTAAAAGCCACATGAAGACTTTATTCTTCAAAGGAATTTTAGCCTTCCAAATTCTTTTGTTAGAATCCCCAACATCAGCTCTACATAGGTGAGCATACATTGATTTGATAGAATAAACTTTATTCTTTTCCCATGTCCATATTGGTTTATCTTTTCGGGGCCCCAATGCACAGCCCACCACTGCATCTTTAAGTTGTCTCAGCTGGTTTTGGGCATTCTCATCCGAGGTTTTTTACGGTACACAATACGACCCAATGATCGTACGGTCGTATTATCGGTTTTTCTCTATGGGTAAAATGGTAATTTGATAGATATATATTATTTGGACAAAAAATTCCCCGATGCCCCCTTATACTATCTAAAATATTTCATATATTTCATTTCCTATATACAACAATATCATTTTACATTTTCGATAATACCCTTATACTACCCATACGACCTTTGAATACTACCGTACGACAGCTAAGAAAACCAGTCGTATAGAATTAATCTCAACCGTCGGATCCTTACATATAGGTCCTTTTCTATTACATACGAGTCCTTTTTCAACCGGTTGTACATGTCGTATTGTGTACCGTAAAAAACCTCTCTCATCCAGCCATCGTCTAAAGGTCAATCTCCACCCACTCAAGGCCATATCCGAAACTGATATGGTTTGCTCGCTGCAAATATCAAAAAGGTCTCTAAATTTACTCTTAAGGGAGCATGCCCCACACCATGGGTCTCTCCGGAAGTCTGTGTCCCTCCCATTTCCAATTACAACATTTCTGCCAGCTAGGTACAACTTTTTGATTTTGATTAGGTTATTCCACACAGGAGAATTTGAGGGATTGCATTTTAATCTACTTATTCCCCACTCTGATTTTGTATTTTTTCCTGACTATCTCTTGCCATAAACATTCTCCGGTTTCTATCTTCCACCACCATTTACATAGTAGGCTGATATTCATTCTTCTATAATCTTTCACTCCCAGACCTCCTTTTTTCTTTGGTCTGGCAGTCACTGTCCACTTAACTAGATAATATTTCTTTTTAGTGCTGCTGCCTTGCCAAAAGAACCTTTTATGATAGTTTTGGGTAGCATATACATAGACATGGCATAGGTCGGGATACAACTCAAGCAGGCATTCAACAAGACCAGTTTTCCACCGTAGGATAGCGAGGCAGACTGCCACCCTTCCATTCTTCTCAGGATCTTTTCCACCAATGTCACCCAGTCAGCAACATGAAGTCTGGATCCGGAGACAGGAACTCCTAGATATTTTATTGGCCAAAGCCACGTTGCACAATTGAACATTTCTGAATAACAGAGCGCTTTTTGCTCATCAGAGGACACCATTATTATTTCACTTTTGTTGAAGTTTATCTTCAATCCTGACATCTTTTCATAGATGTACAGGAGGATTTTCATGTTCTGTGTTGTATCAACATCATCCTCCATACATAATATGGTATAATCAGCATATTGTAAAACTGCCACCCCATTAGGGATCAAGTCAGCTATTAGTCCTTTAATCAGGCCATTACTCTTGGCAGATTGCACCATTTTAGCTAGATAGTCTGCTGCTAAATTAAACAATAGGGGAGACAGAGGGTCCCCTTGCCTTACTCCCTTCCTGCTTTTAAAATAGCTGCCGATGCTCTCATTAACTTTCACACTTAGAGTCCCACTATCTACCACTTTTCTATCCATTTGCACCATGTTTCACAGAAGCTTCTTTGTTTTAAAGTTTCGAAAAGGAAGCTCCAGTTTATTTTGTCATAAGCCTTTTCAAAGTCAAGTTTCAGCACAATCCCCTCTTTCTTTTTGGTTTTTGTGTCATGTAAGATCTCATGTAGGCTCAGGACTCCATCCATAATATTTCTCCCTTTTATGAATGCATTTTGACTTTTGTTTATAATCCTACTCATACAATCCTCAAATCTTAGCATGAGCGCTTTGGTTATAATTTTGTAGTTGACATTCAACAGATAAATATGTCTGTACTACTGAATTTTTGATGCATCTTTTGATTTGGGAATCAGAGTTATGACCCCATAGTTCAGTCTGTCCACCCCCAATTCATGTCTCCAAAACTCATGAAACATATGCATCAAGTCGATTTTGATGATTTCCCAGCAAGTTTGGTAAAACACCACCGGCATGTGATCCGGTCCTGGAGCTGTGTTTCCTTTCATTCTTTTCACTACTATTTTAATTTCTTCTACAGTAAAAGGTTTAATCAACATGTTGTTCTCTTCTTCTGTTATTTTTTCCTGTTGTTCCCAACAATTTGGATCAAGCGCAAAAGTAGGACTTTCAGAGGGCCCAAACAAAGTTTTATAATATTCTGTTGCATGATTGAGGATCTCTTCCACCTTATCAATGTTTTCTCCATATTTTTCTAAATGAAAGATTGCATTCTTTCTTTTCTTTCCATTAGCCTTTTTATGGAAGTAACCTGTGTTATCACCACCCTTCAACAGCCGGTTCTCATTAGACCTTTTGTGACAATATAATTCCTCTTCCTCCAGTATTTTCATAAGTTCTGATTGAATAAATGTTTTCCTGTTTAGTAGTTCCCTTGTGAGCATGTCTTCCTCTTCTATTTTTTCTAAATCAGCAAGTTCTTGCTGCAGGATTGCTCTATATCTTTTAGTGTGGCCCTTTAGGCTCACCCCCCATCCTTTCAGAAACTTTTTGACTCTGTTTAATTTTATATACCACTTCCCCACTGCATTCTTTGCAGTTCCCCAGATTTCTTTTATTTTGGGTAAAAAATTAGCACGTTTTAGCTAGGCAGTCTCAAAACAGAATTGCTTTGATTTTCTTACCTATGTTTGTTCAGTGCACAACAATAGAGGGTTGTGATCTGACATCAATCTGGGTCTTTTTCTTAGGTTTGTCATAGGGAATAAGTCTTCCCATTTATAATTCATTAGTAGTCTATCCAGCTTCTCTAGAGTTGGATCTGACTGATTATTACTCCAGGTAAACCTTCCCCCATTGAGGTCAATCTCTCTAAGCCCATATGAATTAATTATCCAGTTGAACATGTCAGAGTATCTGTTGGCACAAAAGGATTTGTTTTTTCTGTACTAAATCTCAGTATATTAAAGTCACCTCCCACTAGCATGGGGAGATTAGTTTTGGAGCATATATTTGATAGTTCCACAAGGAACTGTTCCTTTTTCTCATCATGTGCAGGGCCATATACTGTGAACATCCTTATTTATTTTTAATTTCCTTATACCATACCTCTGCCTCAATTGCAAATTCATGTTCCACTATTTTAACTATGTCAAACTTCTCAGATTTAATTCCACACAAGATCCCTCCGGATCTACCTTTTGATGGTAGCCAGTGCCAGGCATAGTTTCTGTTCGGATCTACAGTTCTAAAAAACTTCTCAGTATATTTCCTCTTCATTGTCTCTTGTAATCCTATGAAGTCAGCATTTACTTCTGACAGCAAATTTTTAATATCAGTTCCCATCCCTTTCTTTGACACCCCTCTGCAATTCCAAATGATCCCTTTCATTGAGAAATTTTTGTCCATGCAGCCCCTTTCCTAAGGTTGTACCTAGAGCAAGATCTAGGTACCCCTTTTTCAAAAGTGGATGTCTCATCTAAAGGATGGACATTTTCCTTCTCGGGCTTCTTGTTGTTTTGGGTGTATTTTCTTTTTCTTTTCTTCCTCGATTTTCTACTTGTTACCATCTGGAATTCATCTTCATCAGATGAGTCTGATTTCCATTCAATAAATCTTATCTCCTCCAAGGGGAGGCTGGCATCATTTTCTTTATTTAGGTTATCTGCCACATTGTTTATTTTCTCATTCAGGTTGGCTCTTGCCATCTCTAGGTCTTTAAGCACATCAAATTTTTCTAACTCATCATCACCTACTCTAACCCCCATTTTCTTGGATCTATTCATTAGTTCATCATTAGAGAGAAATGCAAAGGAGTTCTTTAGGTTTAGGTTCTTACCATCCAGGTTCTTCTTTTGTGCCATCAGATTAGCTTTGTCAGCTATCTTGATGCCCCCCATCCCTTGGTCCTTGAATCTCTGGCTTTGTCTTGTTGAATTCTTCTCTGCCATTGAAGCTTCTTCAGCCCTTTGCATTCCCTATGGAATCAGAGGCTCTTTTTCTCCCATCACTACTCCCTCATCATCCTTGTTAGTATTTTCAGCATTGTGCAAAACTAGGTCCTCTTCTTTAGATTCCCCCTCCATTGCTTCCCAGTTTGGAGACTGTTGGGTTTCATTCTCATTTTCTTCCAGGTCTTCTTTCTCTACTACTATCAGCATTGTGTTGTCTTCCTGGCTAGACGACTCAGCTGTTGGTGCTTCTTGTGTTCCAGTACCAAGGCTAGGCTGTGATAGTTGTACCACTATCTCCATCTCACAAGTGCCTTTCTCCCTTAGAGGGCTTACAGTGCAGTTTTTTGTCTGAACCCCATCACTGCATCCATCCCCCCTTTCCCTTGAGTCATGGCAACTTTTGCTTCAATGACTGCCAAGGGGTCATATTTGTACTTTAGCATGTTTGTGCCATATTCATTAATGGCTACAGTCCTCTCATTCAGTTTCATCTTTAACAGATTTTGTATCTCTATGTTCTGAAAGTCTCCAAACGTAAAGTGCTGCCCTCCTGGTGAGATGTAGTCCTCAAAGTATGGCCCTGAGTCATCACTGTAATCAATGTTGTTGTCTTTTTCCAATTCTTCATCAGCTATTGTCTTGCCTTTTCCATGTTGGTCTTCACTCTGAGCCCCCACTGGTTCTTGCTCCTTTTCATTCTCCTCATTGATTTCCTCCAACCTAGTATTTTGCCTTCTATGTCTTCTTCCACCTTCCTGGGAAGATGAGTCCCCTTCTCCTTGGCTTTGGCTTGTACTTCCTTTCTGGAATGAGCTCCCCTCTCCTTTCTTAGCTTTCTTGGGTGATGGGTTGTCTTCATTAGATCTGTCCACATTTCTTGTCCATGTATTCCATGATGAGGAAGTCCCTCCCTCCATCTGGACTTCTCTCTGAAATGTAAAGTCATAGAAATGAAGGTCAAGAAGGCCCTCCACTCTGGTAGGGACCTTGGTGACATCTCTGCACCCAATCTTCACTCTCACATAATCCTATCTTTTCAAGTTGTTTTTATCAACCTCTAATGGTATTCCAACAAATGAAGCTACCATGGTTGCTCTCTTCTCAGTTCTTTTCTCTGTAGGTATTCCTGAGATCCTGAACCAGGCAGATGCTATCTCAGCTTTTGCCCCAACATGGGGGTGTCGGTGTTTTAGACCGGCAAACCTACCAAGGGGGTACCCGAGGTAGTTGATTATGCGGTGGAGGATCATGATCGGGAGACCGAGAACTCGAAGGTATGCGCAAGGACACGGGACACAAGATTTATACAGGTTCGAGCCGCCAAGGTGGTGAACCCTACATCCTGTTTGGGGATCAAGTATGGCGCCCTGCGCTTGGTGTTGGATTGTTCAGGGTTCGGCTAGGTACCCGGCCCTCCTTTATATAGTCCAGGGGGCGGGTTCCTAGTCGGTTACAAGATAGGAGTCGTAGTAGGATTACACGGAACGAGTCCTAGTAGGATTACAGGGGAATTCTAGTAGGAGTCCGTCTTCATCCTTCCTTGTATGAGTACCCGGGGTGTATGCCCGACAAGCCCCCGAGCACGTTGTAGTCGAGAGTAGTAGTTCGAGTAGTCTTGAAGCCTCTGCGAGTAGTTCTTGAGCGTCCTCGAGTACTGCTTGGAGAAGTTCAATAGTGCTTGAACTACCACGAGATTGGAAGGTGGTCCAGCTCATCAGTCTTGTAGTCGAGAAATTATATGGAAGTGCGATTGCAAAATGGCACTCCATATGGAGTAGCCCCCGAGCCTTAGGTTGAGTCGCGGACTCTAGCTGAGGGTCAATATTGATTCTGTAGCTTCTGTTCTTGAAAAAATTGAAAAATGGGTGTAGTATAGCAGCCCCCGAGCCTTGAAATGATTAGGTAATCAATCCAAGGGTCTTCAGTGTTCGCGAAAGCCATCATCGAGTACTCTTGCAGCGTGCACCCCCCAAGATAAGAGAGCCGTATGAGCCACGTCGAGCAGTTGTTGGTGCGGAGCCACCGAGCTTGAGAGCGAGCGAAGCCTGCTGAAGTTATCCTCGAGTAGTAATTTGGCGTGCAGCCCCCGAGCTAGAGAGATTCTGAGTAGTAATTTGGCATCGAGCCGTGGAGTTTGAGAAGTAGCCATGCCGTCAGAGCGGACTTGATGCGACTGAAGTCGACTTTAGATGCTGGCAGAGCGGATTTAGATGCGACTTGTAAATCGAAGTCGACTTTAGTTGCCGCGCGGAGCGGACTTTAGATGCGACTATAGTAGTCGAATTTGTGTCACGCGGGGTGGACTTAAGATGCAAAAAACGAAAAGCACTTCCGGAAGGCAAAATCGAACGAAAAATCAGAGAAAACGAGTAGTTTTGCCACCGGAGCGGGCTTAAGGTTGCGACCGTTGAAGTCGACTTGAGATTGCGACTATAGAAGTCGACTTGTGCCACCGGAGTGGGCTTAGGTGCGACCGTTAGCGTCGACTTCTGCCACCGGAGTGGACTTTGAGGTTGCGACTGCTAAAGTCGACTTGAGTACTTAGGGTACTAGGACCCATGGTACGGAGCGCGAGTACTTAGGGTGCGAGTCCCATGGTACGGAGCGCGAGTACTTAGGGTACGAAACCCATGGTACAGAGTGTGAAGACCATGTGCAGCTAGGGACCATCGTTGCCAGGACGCGAGGGCCACTTACAGCTAGGTTCCATCGAAGCTTACACACGTAGTATGCTGCCGAAGCAGGCGTAGGTGCGACCAGAGTCGACTTTAAGTTGCCGCACGGAGCGGACTTTAGAATGCGACTTTAGAAGTCGACTTTAGATTGTCATGCGTAGCGGACTTTAGAAGCTGCCTCCTTGGGATAGCCCCCGAGTTGATGAAGTAGGCTCGTGGTGACTTGATCGATATACCCTAAGAGTAGTTAGCAGAGTGTAGCTCTCGTGAAAACCCGCCGAGAAGCGTACACAAATGAGTAGTCGGCATGTTGTCCTGCATGATGAGGAAAACAAGCCAAGAAAGAAAAAGGTAATCATTTAAGTAAATGAATTAGCTGTGCTGCCTGGGCAGACTATTGATGCGACCGGAGTCGAGTTGTCGAGCAGCGAAGACGGCACATTCGGATGCACGACATAGGTGCACTAGAGCCAGTGCACCCGAGCGGCGAGTAGCCGAGCCGCGAGACGGAGTGACCGGGCGCACAGCGAGAGCCAGTGCGACCGACCAACGAGAAGTCGAGCGTCGAAGATGGCGCGTCCGGATGCACGGCATAGGCAGTTGAGCCAGTGCAACCGGGCGACGAGTAGCCGAGCCGCGAGACGGAGTGACCGGGCGCACAGCGAGAGCCAGTGTGACCGACGAGAAGTCGAGTGGTGAGACGGCGCGAGGTCGACGACGAGCCGCGCGAGGAGCCGAGGCACCCGATCGCACAGCATAGGCGAAGTAGTCGATGATGAGCCGCGCAACGAGCCGAGGCACCCCTAACGCGCGGCGTAGGCGAAGTAGTCGACGACGAGCCGCGCCACGAGCCGAGGCACCCGAACGCGCGGCATAGGCGAAGTAGTCGACGACGAGCCTCACGGCGTAGGCGAAGTAGTCAACGACGAGCCGCGTGACGAGCCGAGGCACCCGGACGCGCAGCGTAGGCGAAGTAGTCGACGATGAGCCGCGAGACGGAGTAACTGGGCGCACGGCGAGGGCCAGTGCGACCGACCGACGAGAAGTCGAGCGGCGAAGATGGCGCGTCCGGATGCACGGCATAGGCAGTTGAGCCAGTGCAACCGGGCGACGAGTAGCCGAGCCACGAGACGGAGTGACCGGGCGCACAGCGAGAGCCAGTGCAACCGACCGACGAGAAGTCGAGCGGCGAGACGGCGCGAGGTCGACGACGAGCCGCGCGAGGAGCCGAGGCACCCGATCGCGCAGTGTAGGCGAAGTAGTCCACGACGAACCGCGCGACGAGCCAAGGCACCCGATCGCACATCATAGGCGAAGTAGTCGACGACGAGCCGCGCGACGAGCCGAGGCACCTGGATGCGCGACGTAGGCGAAGTAGTCGACGACGAGCCGCGCGACGAGCCGAGGCACCTGGATGCGCGGCGTAGGCGAAGTAGTCGACGACGAGCCGCGCGTGGAGCCGAAGCACCCGGCCACACGACACAATTGAGCTAGATCCGTTGCGGCCGGGAGATGGGTAGTCGCAGCGCACGGCGTGGCTGAAGTAGAGCCAATGTGACCGGACAACAAGTTGAGCGGCGGCGCAGTCGAGCCGCGAGACGGAGTGACCGGGCGCACGGCGAGAGCCAATGCGACCGACAGACGAGAAGTCGAGCGGCGAGAAGGCGCATCCGGGTGCACGGCATAGGCGCAGTAGAACCGGTGCGGCCAAGTAGTCGCGGCGCATGACACAATTGATGTAGAGCCGATGCTACCGGGAGACGAGTAGTCGCAGCGCATGGTGTTGTCGAGCGTTGACGTAGTTGTACTCGCGTACGTCTTCCCGTGTGCAGCAAGCAAATATTTGGAGGCTTCCTGGTAGCTTCTTTGGTGTGCGTGTAGCAAAGCTCCATGAGATTAAATTTTGTACGCACAAGGAATTAGAGAGTAGAGCTCGTCCTTGATCCTTGTGCTGCTTCTCATCTCCATATACGGTGATTTGAAGTTGGACCAATGGCTGATGAGCAGAGCCGGCCGATCGCCTTCACGTCACTTCGAGTTCGAAACGGAAACGATTTCCGCACTCGAATACGAGTACTTGTCAGAGCGGGCGGCGCATGGAGTTTTTTTTTGTGACAGCCCGCATGGAGTTGAATCCGTCTTGGACTTGAATAGGGACACGACGAGTCCAAGTTTCAACTTGATGTGTCGCGTGGAGAAATTTTGCTGAGTAGGCACTTGCAATTTGATGGGAACGCCGCCTCTGCTTCGGAACAGAGTGATCTTGCACTCGCATAGAACGATGTTGACGACCTGATGGCCGTGTGTAGATCGATTTCGCTGGTGAAGGTCCTTCGAATTCGCCTGATGATCATGACGATCACCCCTACCTGGCGCGCCAGCTGTCGGTGTTTTAGACAGGCAAACCTACCAAGGGGGTACCCGAGATAGTTGATTATGCGGTGGAGGATCGTGATCGGGAGACCGAGAACTCGAAGGTATGCGCAAGGACACGGGACACAAGATTTATACAGGTTCGGGCCGCTAAGGTGGTGAACCCTACGTCCTGTTTGGGGATCAAGTATGGCGCCCTGCGCTTGGTGTTGGATTGTTCAGGGTTCGGCTAGGTACCCGGCCCTCCTTTATATAGTCCAGGGGGCGGGTTCCTAGTCGGTTACAAGATAGGAGTCGTAGTAGGATTACACGGAACGAGTCCTAGTAGGATTACAGGGGAATTCTAGTAGGAGTCCGTCTTCATCCTTCCTTGTATGAGTACCCGGGGTGTATGCCCGACAGGGGGTTCCATTTATCAACCTTGAACTTCACTCTAGGTACAGTTCTCATTTCCATCCCATTGAAAAAGGATAACTCTTCCACTTTGTTTGCTGTTGGGAACTTCATCTGGAATTTTCCCTCAACAATCTTTTTGGCATACCATCTCCAGGTAGATGCCTGGTCTGCTTGAGCCCTGAATTCCCCTTCAACTTGTCTAGCAGTCACCTCCCCCCTCCTTGATAGTGATCACTGCTAAGTTGGTTGTCTCCTTAGAGGGATCACCAAATTCATCATCTTGTATTATGTGGAAGCCAAGTTCAGGGGCTGCCAATCCACAGAATGGAGCTATGCACTCCCATGGGAGGATTTCTGGGCAGGCTCTGGCAACATGTCCTTCCTTCTTACATCTTGGGCACATGATTGGTCTGAAACAGCCTTCAGATTTGTGACCAATTCTTCCACACCTCTTACAGTTCCCCACAATGTGTTTGTCTTCCTCAAGACCTTTGTCAGCCTGCTTTTCCATAACGTTATGGTTTTTGGGTGCTGGAGCTTTCCCATCCTCTCTTGCTGATTCCTCCTCTACTCTCACACCTTCATGTTTTTTCCAACTTATCCTGTTCCCTTGATTCGTTGAGGTTGTCTCTCAGGTCAAATTGTTGGTTTCTGAACTGCTCTTGTCTCTAAAGATTACCCGGCTCTCTCTGTCTCCATTGTTTGTGTGTAGATCTTCCCCCTTGGTATCCACCTCTCCTGTCCTCCCATTCCCCCTGCTGCTGGAGTTGGATTGGCCGATTCATTTCCTCAGTGAACCGGCCCCGCGCCCACGCATGGATCTCCCTCCTCTGTACTGCCTGAAGTCATCCTGCGGTTTCCTCCACTCCATCTGGCTTTTCTGCTGATTTTGACCTCTCACCACTTGAGCAAAGGATCTGGAATCACCTCCTAGGGTCGACCACTGGCGCTCTGAGCCTCGGAGGGGAACAAAGTTAGGGTTACGACCAGGTGGGGTGCTTGAGTTCTTTGAGATCAAAATTTCTTCACATCTCCCAGCAACCGAAGACCTCTCCCAGATGTGATTGATGTTCCCGCTCAGATTCCCGAAGTCAATCCCCCTCCTGGCTTCCGGATCTCGTCGGGTAGATGGTGGTTCTAGATCTCGGCGCGTAGGATTTGGGTCTGGCGAAGGTGGTGGTGGTGGCGGCGGTGGTGGAGGTGGTGGTGGTGGAGGCGGCGGCACTGAGGCTGAGTTCGGGGTTAGGGAAGAAGCGGCAGCTCGCCAAGGGAGAGCCCTATCCCCACATCCGGGCCCAGTCCCCAGGGAAGGAGGGGTTCGCGGGAAGCACGTACCTTCCCCTGCACGCTGTCCACCATGCTCCGCGACCTCGCAGGGTCCTCCTGTGGGCTCCAATGGCGGAGGTTTCGCCTTCTCGCTCGCCCACGTCACTGCAGGGCTCGTTTACCAGGAAAGACGAACCATCCTCAGGTCCTGATACCTCTGAAATTAAACAGTGAAAACTAAAGTTTTTAAGTATCACAGACTATGCAAAACTGTTCAAAATAATTATTAATTTTTTGGCACCATTGCCCCATGACAGGGCCACTGATAGTTCATTTCATTTAATTATCTTGTTGATGGTTCATTTCAGGTACGTACATATTTTAATTTGTAGGCACAAGAAAAATGTTGGCAAATGCCTTTCTTTATCGATCACAGAAGAAGATGTAGACCTCCAAAGTACGGGTGAGTATTCCTTCCAAGAGGGTTCATTTGTACTTTCTCTGTAAGACAGCTAGAATAGGACGTGCCATTATAATAAGTTATATATTTACGACTAGCAGGCTGCGTTAAACAGTCCAGCATATTTGATTTTGTGATAAAAAAATGGAGAAGTTATACTGTTGACGCGAAAATAGGATGTCACCTCCGCACGCAGCACACGTGACTCCCCGGTCTGTAGCGAGGCGTGCCAGCCAATCTGACCAATTGATTGACAATGGAAAATATTAGGGATCGGCTAGAGAACCGATGGCCTTGTAGCGACACGTGTACCAGCCAATCGGCCGATACAAGTAAAAGCAGGATCGGCCGAGTCGAGAGCGACCGAAGCACGGGTACGTGAGTAGATGGATCGGCTGGAATCTGCCGATCGTGACGTCAGCACTCGAGTAGGTCGGAATCGGCTGCGATGTTAGAAGCCGATAGGATCTAGATCGAGTGGGTGATAAAGATAATAGCTAAAACCACAAGAATTGTTACGAAAACTTGCAAACCTAGCTAATATCGGTAAGGGGTGAATAAAGAACTAGACGAAACCTCAGCGATGCGCCCGGAGGTTAAAGCCTAGGGTTATTCGGTAAAACGGTACTCACAAGCTTGCCGGAGGTCAGTTGATGCAGCCCGACGAACTCGAAGCACGGCGTTGTAGAAAAGGGAAAATCGCAATGGTGAAGTCGCCGAAAAGTAGATGCTGTAAAACTAGATGATGTAAAGTAGATGTTGTAAAGTAAAGGGTTTGCCCGTAGGCGGTTTGTTTGATATTGGTGTGTACAGATTTTTTCGACCACGCAGGGTCGCTATTTATGTCCCGATGACAAACTCGACTCCTAGCCAATTACGGCACCGTTTACTTGCATCTAAAGAAAGATAAAAACTACTAAAAACAGAGAGGACTCTCGCAGGAGTCAAAAACTTTCTAAAACTGACTCTTTGACCCGTCGCCAATCGTAGATTGACCTGCCTCCACCATACTTTCCTTCTGGCGTCTCTTCTTGATTACCACCTTCTTCCTCTCTATCGGCCGATCCTTTAATTATCCATCGGCCCATCACTCTGACCCGTTGGCCCTCTATCAGGGTCGAACCCCTCTGACCATCGGCGAATCTTGTTGACCCCCCTTCTCTTTCCTCAATCGGCTGATTGCATTCCGTTCTTCATCAGCTATTTCTCTTCACCCCTTTTTGGCTTGTTTTTCTAAAAAACGGTGTCAACACATGCCCCCCAGTTTCGCAGTAAATAATCTTTTGCTCCGAAATTTCCTCGAATCCGTTATCTTCCTCGATTCGAAGTCGGCCGTAGAATCTCAACAAATCTTCAGGGGCCATAAATACAACTGCCTTGGCTCTTTCTTTCTCCGAATCGCATCATTTCAATAGCTCAAGCTTTCAAGCGATGAACCCTAAGCTTCAAAGCTCCTGTTGATTCATGGCGTCTTCAAGCTCCGCTGGAGGTTCCTGCTCTGCCCCCGCGCCTTTGAAGGCATCTCTTTCTTCAGTTCCCCTGGTATTTCCATGCTCTCCTGTTTTATCTTTCCCTGAATGCCGCCTTACCACTTTACCTAGATTCATTTGATTTTTCTTCAGGAACTTAGATCCAATCTTACCATTCCTATTGATCATAAGCCTGAGCTCACTTTTCTTGGACCAATGGGTGACGTCGACCCTACTGAGATGATCAACTTTGAAACTGGTCGAATCCCTTTCCAACATGCTTCCTTGAATTTGGCCGATTGGGATGGTTGCTTTAGATCTTGGACGGGGTATGCTAAAGGATGGAGAAATTGGTACCGTAGGATATCTGGTAAGAACAGGGGTTCCTGGGAGAAATATAAGATCAATTAATGCATCACCCTGTCTTTGTCTGATATGTCTCGGAATGAATCTCTCTTATTAGCTGCCTCTTATTTTTGGTCTGATGCTATTAATGCCTTCTTATTTGGTCATGGGCCGATGTGCCCAACTTTGGCTGATGTCCTTCTGTTGACTGGTTTGGATATTTCCTCTCCAGACACCCTCTTCAGTTGTCGTATTCTTAAACTTTCCCATCGTTTAAAAACCAAAAACGTGGGTGGCTAGTCTAGATATATCTCTGAGCATATGAAGGAAGGCACCGTAACTGACAGAGAACATGTGGCTTTTCTGAACATGTGGCTCGAAAAATTCGTTTTTTGTGGCAAATCCTTTGGCCCTACCTCTAATTATCAGATTGTAGCTGAACGGTTAGCCATTGGATCCTCTATTCCCCTTGGCAAATATCTTTTAGGAGCGGTGTACAATCTCCTTCACCAAGTGGCAGTTAGCCTGTCAACCAACTCCCCAATAGGTACTCCAGGAGGTCCTTGGTGGTTTATCAACATGTGGTTGAACCTTCACCTCTGAGATAGATTGGAACAAGATATTTTTGATATGCGCTTCCCGGGAGACCAGCCAGATGGCGCTCCAGTTGTTAAACGTCGATGCATGAACTTTGGAGAAGCTGTTTCCATGTTTCCAGGACATAAGAAGACTCCATCTCGTATAGCAGAACATTTCAGGAGCTTTTATCTTGGCTTCAATCCAGGATCCATCATCTGGTTTGCATATAGGGACGATGATAACAATTTTGAGACCTTGTTCAGCTTTGACGATATCCATAGAGATGATGAGAACAGGATTTCCTTTGTGGAGCCTTCTTGCGTCTTTGGCAAGGATCAATCAGCTACTTATGAATTTTATAACCCTTCAGCAAGTGCTCATCAGCTGGGATTTGGTCAGTTGCCGATTGGTCTCTATTTCTCTGATTTGATCAAGCTACGGGAAATTATTCTCGATAATATCCATTATCGGCGTCTCTTGGACTGGGTTCCTCATTCTGCTACCATCAATTTTGATTCTTGGAAGTTTTTCAGCTTTTCTTCTCCTCTTTTCAATATCTGGTGGGCAAAATGGTATGAACATCTTTTTTGTGTGTCCCCAAAAATTTACTGTGAAAAGCTGGATCCTGTCCTGATTATGCGGCATCGGCTGATGAGGTATTTTTTACTTGACTGCCTTGTGTATCTTCAACATATTCTGACTGCTTATTCTTTTATTATATGCTGATTTGCTTCCCCTTCTTTTTAGCCTGAAACCACTAAACCTCCTGCTATTAGCAGAAGTGGCAAGCCGATTTATTATTGGCCACCAAGATGAATTTCGTACATCGGCTACAATGCTCCTTCAATCTCTTCAGTCATGCAGGGTCCCAAGACCCATCCTGTTTCAGATAATTTACCTCTGTCGACGCTTAAGAGGAAGAACATATCTCGCAAAGTTTTTGCTCATAGAAAAAGAAGAAGATTGATACTGTGGTTGTTGATATCTCTGTCATGACTGGGAAATTGGCAGGTGCTTTTGAGGTACTGGCTTTCTCCAACATTTCTCCTTTCTTCTTCGTTCTCTTTGCTGACTATCTTTTGTGCAGTCTTCAGGATTGATGGGTCAGTCCGTTCAGACCAATGTTGATGATTCCAATCAAGGCCTGACATTAGAGTCAATTCGGGAACTTCCAACCGATGATATCTTGGTTGAATCTGAGCAACCTGATTCAGAACCAGTTGTGGAGAATCCTGATGGTACCTCGACTGATCGACCTGAAACTCTTAAGGTCGGTATTTCAGATGCTTCTATTGATAAACCTCAGCGCTCTCCTGAATGGGTGGAACCTCAGATTGAAGAACCAACTGAGGTAGAATCTTTATTAATCACTCTTTTACTTCCTCTGTACTCAATCCCTTGTCTTTGTTCGTGTTGTTGGGGCGTCAGTTGATACCCAAAACCCTTTTGATGATTCCCAACAAAAGGCCAGTGATCAACCACTATTACCAACTACTGAGGTTCCTGAATCAGAATCGGCTGAAAATCCGATTGCTGAAGTGCAGACAACTTCTGTTGCAGAGGTAAATTTCTTGACTCCTTTGGATCTTCTCTTTCAACTCTTTTTGTTCACCCTGATCTTTTCTGTAGGTTCCACCAACTCTGCCTTTTGTTGCCCAGGGTGTATCAGCAGTTGCTACTCTTCCAGATGATGTGAAAGCTAAACTGACCGAAGTGCTTCCATTACTGAACCAAGACATTGGTCAACTAGTACAAGATGCTGAACTAATTAGGGTTATTTTCAAGCAGATTCAAAGTCAGTTGCCTAAAGATCTCAAGGCGAAGATGCTCCAAGTTGCTTTCATCGAGATTCGGCAGCTCATAGTTCAGGAAGCCCAAGATCGGCTCGAGGAAAGAAAATGTCAAGAGCAACTTACTCAGGACAGGGAGAACTTAGATAGCAGCATGGCCGATCTTGACAGCAGGATTGAATTCCTGTCTTCTTCTCGCTCTGATATTGCCAACAGCATTGATCATCTGAAGAAGCGTCGTGTTGATTTGATGAAAGAGCTTGGTCAGGTTGAGCAAGACTTGGAATCTGAAGAACAGAAGCTTGCAAATCTTCCAGGCACGATAGCTGCCATGCAAGAGCAGAGGAACTCCACTGCACGTCAAGCTCAAGTTCTTCGTGAACAAGAACAGCCAATTCCTGGTTCGGCCGATGTCGATCGTCAAGAGAGAGAAGCGGTCGACCAGCTGCATCTGGATCTCATTACTGCCATTCATTCTTTAGGCATAGTTTAAACCTTACTTGTAATTTTGTGAACTGTGATTGGCCTTTTCTTGGCCAACTCCCAACGCTCTGCATTAATTGCTTTGACCGAACGTTTCAATCGGCCTTTGTATATCACAAGCCTTCTTTAGTCCTTCAGAACTGCCATCTTTCTTTTGTGATGGCTTCTTCTTCTTCCTCCTCCTCTGTGAATCAGGTTGGTTTTTCCTTTCTTTTCTTTATGCTCATGATCTTTTTCCCTGATGCTTCTTCTTTTCTCAGTCTCCAAACCGTGACACTGTGGAAAAGATCGTCTCGAGCATCAATGCCTTTGGTGCGGATCGGCCAAACCACCCATCTAGACAAGAACACAGTCTCCATCTGGTGATTGCCAACAAGGAGGAGAAGTTGGAGGTCCTTGAAGCCAGGAGGACAGCTCTCCTACAGGAATTGGATCATGTAGGTGAAGAAATAGCCCAAGTCAGAATAGAGCTAGACAAGGCCAAGAGCCTCCTTTAAATTCTGATGTACTAGCAACCGATGCAATAGGCCTTTTATGAATGAAAATAACCACCTCTTGATCGATATTTGATTTAATGCACCACTTTCCGGTGATGAATTCCCACCCATATGTAGGTGCTCTTTTTATGGTTTGGTTCAATTTCCCTACTATAAAATGGTAACCCATTCCTTATGCAGCACCATAATCTTCTGACTATGAACCAGACTAGTTTCTACTAGGAATAAGAGGCAAGCTTCCTCCAAAGCGCTTCCAGGAAAATGCAACCATTCCCATTCCTTGACAAGTTTCTTCTTGAAGAGTTCTTGTATCCTAATGATGCATCAAAGCTTCTCGTTGTTGCTGGAAATGTTGAGAGAAAGGAATCCTGAAAGTCTCCTCTTCTGGAGTACAGAGTAGGGCCACACATTATTATTCAATCCTCCTTCAAAGCCAACCCCTGAATTTCGGGAAACGCATCACTGCATGCCTGCCAATTGCTCAGTCTGAGACTTTCACGGGGAAACTGTTCCTGCTTTGACTGCATCGGATGCCTTTCATTTTCCCTTTTTTCAATTCCCTTTCATAGTTATCTCTTCTGCCATTTGGGGCTATAAATCGGCCTGAAGCCCGATGGAGAAAACTCACTCTCATCGGCCATGTTTCAACCAACTCAGATAGATTACAGACTCTTGCTGTATGACTGTTCCTTTCTTCTCTTTCTCCTTCATAGCTAGAAGAATTCTTGTGAAGTAGTGTAGCGACCCCTCTTCTTCTTTGCCTCCTTTTGAAAATCTAGGAGGCATTATAGTCAGAAGAATCCTTGTGAGGATCTGGCTTTGGGAGAAGGAGACAGGTAGGGTGTCTTGCTGCACAATCAGAGGAAGAGTGTGCCAAAGGAACGACCATCTTGGTCATCAACTCGGGCTCCTTCTGGCGGAAGATTGCAGAATCGGGTGAAGATCTTAATCTTCCATTTCCTCTTCGTTGTGTCCTTTTCTCATTCATCGATTCAATATCCTCATCATACTGGAGATTAGGACAATGCACCCCTTGTAACCTCTTGTGTAATTGTGAGACATGGGTACCCCTGGGTCCCCACAGACAAGGCTCATGGCCGTCCCCGACAAGTGGGTCCGGCCTACCAGAAGACCCGCCGACGTGTCAGTAGGCCTGTCCGACCTGACATGTGCGCCCGAAGACGAGAAGATAGCTTGGCGTGCAAGACAAGGCAGTCCAGACGGATTAAGGCAGCTCGGATAAGCCTTCCATATTGTAATTGACTAGAGATAGGTTTCCCTGTTGTAAATGACCCGGACTCCGGTCCACCGACCTTGTCCGTCGCCCAATATAAGGCGGGCAAGGGCATCCCCGGGGACAAGATCGACACCACAGACCACCTCCACATCGACGCAGGTCGCCATGTAATCTCGCCACGCCAGCAATACAAACCGAAGAACTGGACGTAGGGTTTTACTCTCCGGAGGCCCAAACCAGTATAAAATCGCCTTGTCATTTGTGTCTCGCCGTGATTTCCGTGTGCTACGCTAGCATAACCATCGCGTTCTTTGCTCCCGATCTCCCCACCGAACAAATAAACCACCGGGGTTGACCCCCCTGTGGACTGCTCAGACCTAAACCTCTGACAGTTGGCGCGCCAGGTAGGGGTGATTGGGAGCTCTTCGTGCAGCGTGATGGCAGCTCGCTCTGGCGACCTCTTCGGTGACGACACGAAGGATATCTCCGCAGTGACCTGCTCGCCGCCACTGTCCGATCTAATCGTGAGGTCGATGTCTTCGTTCTGCGGACAGCGCGCCAGAAATTTTTTCGCACCCACCCTGCCCACCCGCGACGACCTGATCCCGGTGAAATCAATTTACAATCCGACGATACGGCGGGTGTCGTCCTAGCGCCTCGCTTCTCCGCTGCATGTCGGCCCCTAGGGACGGCGACCTATGAGCAACATGACGTTATCCAATTTCCGAAGTCGGCGGATGCTCCACAAGAGTTCGGCTAGGTTTCGAGCCATCACGTGTGTCGAAGGGATCGCATCCGAGGTCCAATCGCCGTGGTGCAGTTAGGCATGCAAAAGCTTGCCTATCGAGTGATGTCTGGCGTCATCACACCCACGGCGTAGACACGACTACCTGCGTTGGCTTGACGAGCACGACCCAGACAGACCTGTCTGTTCCGGTTCTGTTGGTATTATCTCAAGACTGCTGCCTGTTGCCGCATGCAGCTAAAAAAAATCAATCCACAAGTCCGCCGCCAGCATCACCACGTCGATTTTAGAGCCAGCAAGAAAAGCAGGGCTTGGAGATCAATACATCCACACGTTTGTACGTGCATCAGGCAACTAATCACATACATGTACATGCAAGCACAAGCTAGCCTACAGGAAATTTTTTGTTGTCCGTCCTGGAGCGCTAGGTCTCTGGCGGTGTCGTGTGCCATCACGATGCACACCCATACGGAACATGTCGGCTTCATCAACAGCTCATGGCCGACCTCGACGTCTCGAGCTCGACAGCTCGGCAACGACCTCGCCTTGTCACCCAAGCTAACTATTATTTGCAATTAAATATTTTACGACTTCAATTTCTTTCGTAGACCTATTCTACATGATTTTTTCTGCTCTTCCGATCCCTCACCCTCGACATGCTCGGGGGCTTGGCAATGCCAACACGTAGGTCGCCAGACCTGAGGGTTCAAATTTTTTTATCTTGTGCTATGTTCCCCTCCCCCTCGACATGCTCGGGGCCTTAGCCTTGCCAATCTAAGGGTCGCCAAACCTGTGGGGTCCTACTTCTCCTATGTGTGTTCCTCCTTTAACTGCTTGACTCTCATTATGAGTATTCGATGTTGTGTGGTTGCAAAACCCGGGTCCTAGGCCCCTCCCCGTGCATCGGCTACATCTAAGGCTCCCTGCTGAGCATTGTAGAGGGGTGAAACATTTTGCAGCTTCAGAGCTTTCGAGTCCACATAATGTGTGCCTGGCACGATAAGTGGAATGTCCTTTTCAAATGAAACATAGCACAAGAATGTTCAGCTCTGGCTAGCATTACTTAGCTTCTGCTTACTTAGATCATGCTATGTTTTCATTATATTCGACAGATTGATACACCGATCTGGTGTTTATTTTATTTTACAGGACCAACTCTTTGCTCCGGCGTCACCATCATTAGGTTTCTAGACCTCCGTGGTGTCTCCGTCATCGCTGGTGTCAGGTCGTTAGACCTCTCTCCAACTCTGGCGTCACCTTCGGCGAACCTTCCTGGTGGCTCCGTTGTCGTTGGATTGAGGTCGGCGGACCTCCCTGCGGCGCCATTGTCGCCGGCTTTAGGTCGTTAGACCTCTCAGTGTTTTCGTTGTCACCTTCGTCGGGTCTCTAGACCTCTCGGCGTTTTCGTTGCCGCCTTCGTCAGGTCGCTATACCACCCTGCGGCTCCGTCGACGTCGGCATCGTCTTCGTCAGGTCGTTAGACCTCCCGGTGTTTTCGTCGTCGCCCTCGTCAGGTCGCCGGACCTTCCTCTGGCTCCGTCGTCACCTCATCAGGTCGCTAGACCTTCCTCTGGCTCCGTCTTCACATTCTTCAGGTCGCTAGACCTCCCTACATCTCTGTCGTCATCTTCGTTAGGTCGTTAGACCTCCCGGTGTTTTCGTCGTCGTCTTCTTCAGGTCGCTAGACCTCCCTGCAGCTTCGTCGTCACCTTCGTCGAGTCTCTAGACCTACCGGTGTTTCGTTGTCACCTGCTTCAGGCTGGTGCACCCTCCTTGCAGCTCCGTTTGTTCAAGACCATGACCTCCCTCTGGCTCCGTCGTCACGTTCGTCAGGTCGCTAGACCTTTCTCTGGCCCCGTCGTCGTCCTCGTCAGGTTGCTAGACCTTCCTCCGGCTCCGTCGTCGTCTTCGTCAGGTCGCTAGACCTCCCTCTGGCCCCGTCATCGCTTTCGTCAGGTCGCTGGACCTTCCTACGGCTCCGTCGTCGCCTTCGCCAGCTCGAAAGACCTCCCCAAGATTTTACGTCGGGAATGAAGGCCTCCCTATGGGGTGCGTGCCTAATGGCCCTGCCAAGTATCTCCGGGTGCTTGGGCGCTACTGATTTGAGACATTCCTGAGGTCAGCATGCCTCGAGTGGCTCTGCCAGACTCTTTGCAGCTATGCAGGATATCTGGATGTCTCTACACTCCATTCGTTCAAGATCAACATTTATTTTGCCAGCTTCATCGTTGACCACTACAGAAGACCTCTTCATGTGACGCACCTTTCAAGATCCTGATGGGTATCCTTGGATACTGGACATTGATGATTTGAGGCCTCTTTGAGGTTGGCCCGCCTATAAGGCCTCCATGAGGTCGGCCCTTCCAGACTCCTTGCAGCCATGCTGGGAGATCTGGGTGTCTCTACACTTCGTTCGATCAAGACCATGATTCTGTTTTTCCTCTCTTTTTTGAGCATCAAACCAGCCATGCTGCCTGCTTCAATGCTCGGGGACTACTCTATGAGAGCGTCTTCGACACCCTCTTGTTTTCTTCATCGTACCGACCTGTTGGGAAACCTATTTCTCATCACGTCGTTACTCGACCTACCTTTTCTTCTCTTTCTTTTTTGGATCATCATATCGGCCATCCTACCCGCCACGATGCTCGGATACTACTCTATGAGTGCGTCCTTGATGCCCTCTGAATTTTTTCATCGTCGTTTCGATCTATTGGAAGCCTGCTTCCTATAGGTCGTCACTCGACCTCTCTTCATTCGGCAAGACTACAAACAGGTCGGCTGCTAAGCTGGCTTCGTTTTCTTTTTTGGACCGACGTGCACGCTATTCGACCTATCGATAGCTCTACGACTTCGTCATGACCTTCTAAGGTCGCTGCGCCTACACATCACTCGGGGGCTTGTGAGACATGGGTACCCCTGGGTGCCCACCGACCAGGCTCGTGGCCGTCCTCGACAAGTGGGTCCGGCCTACCAGAAGACCCGCCGACCTGTCAGTAGGCCTGTCCGACCTGACATGTGGGCCCGAAGACGAGAAGGTAGCTTGGCGTGCAAGACAAGGCAGTCCAGATGGATTAAGGCAGCTCGGATAAGCCTTCCATATTGTAATTGACTAGAGATAGGTTTCCCTGTTGTAACCGACCCGGACTCCGGTCCACCGACCTTGTCCGTCGCCCAATATAAGGCGGGCAAGGGCGTCCCGGGGACAAGATCGACACCATAGACCACCTCCACATCGACGCAGGTCGCCATGTAATCTCGCCATGCCAGCAATACAAACGGAAGAACTGGACATAGGGTTTTACTCTCCGGAGGCCCGAACCAGTATAAAATCGCCTTGTCATTGGTGTCTCGCCGTGATTTCCGTGTGCTACGCTAGCATAACCATCGCGTTCTTAGCTCCCGATCTCCCCGCTGAACAAATAAACCACAGGGGTTGACCCCCCTGTGGACTGGTCAGACCTAAACCTCTGACAGTAATCTGTAGATCTGAGTTGCAATATCATTGTAATCCCAAACAGAAGAGACAAAAACGTATTCATTTTGTTCTGAAGGCGATACATGTATCGGCTACAACCGAATATATTAATTTTGTACATCGGTTTTACATTTTTTGCACTAAAGGTGATTTTTTACAGATATCGGCTATTCTACTAGAAATGATTACATTTGCAATCGGTTGTAGCTCGAAAACTCAATCGGCCGATAGGCTCGATATGTCAATCAGCTCATATTACTGTTGATACATTTGGGCGATCAATCCATCGGCTGCTGTGACTCCGAGCCCAAGCTTCTTTTCATCTTTGATGAACTGATCCATTAAATCTTGTCATCAGAGCCGACTGCTTGAGCCGGATTTAGTCCAAAATCAGATACTTTGAGATACTTGGTATCCCACGCTTTTCCAGATATGCAGCTTACTCGATCATAAGTCCATCCTTGTGCTTCTGTAGCTGCTACTGTCAAGGAAGTTTCTCCTTGTACCACCTCCACTGAATCTCCGATCCATTGGATGATGCATTGATGCATTGTAGATGGTATGCAACAATTGGCATGTATCCAATCCCGACCCAGCAGTAGATTATAAGATCCCCTCCCTTAAATGACAAAGAAAGCGGTTGGAGGGTCTTACTGCCGATGGTGAGTTCCACGCAGATTGCTCCTTGAGCCGGAGAGGCGTTGCCTTCAAAATCCACTAGCATCATGTCGGTTTGGGTCAAATCTTCATCAGATTTCCCAATCTTGCGCAGCATGGTGTACGGCATCAGGTTGACTGCTACTCCTCCATCCACAAGCATCCTAGTGACTAGTTTGCCATTGACAAGTCCTTTGAGAAACAGAGCCTTCAAGTGTTGTCTCTGCTCATCTTCTGGCTTCTCAAAGATAGCTTGTCTAGGTTCCAGTGTCAATTGAGCCATGCCAAGTTCTTCATTGGACAGATCCGAATCAACAGGAGCCATGAACTCTTTTGGTAGGAAGACAACCATGTTTATATCAGCTTGTGGTTTGTCATCCTTCCCATCATCGGTCTTAGGCTTTGGGTGCCAAACTTTAGACCGAACCTTCTTCAGCATGTGTCTCTCTGCTTCTTCTTACTGTTCTAGATGACGTAGGCGTTGGACTCTCCTCTTCTGGGACTTGGTCAAGCCGTATGGACACCACTGTGGATTGGGCTTCTTACGTGTTTGGCTTGACTCTTCATCGTCCAGTTGCAACGTGCGTCGACGTTCAGAAGCTCAGCACATGATATCTTCATCAGGGACCAGAGAATCGGCCATCTCTTCCAGCCGATTGTTTGACTCTTCATTGACTCGGCCTCCCAGCCGATCATGAACACTAGCCTTGCCCCCCAGCCGATTGTGAACGCTAGCCTTGCCCCCCAGCCGACCATGGACTGAGACCCGTTGATTGCTGAATTCACGGTGATCCCTGGCTATAGGTCTTCTGTCATCAAAGCAAACCCTTTTGGATGAGTTGCTATTATTGTAAGCCCTGTTGCACTCTGGACAATTCTCTGTCGTCGGCAGCTTGATCCCTTCTTCCCAGCAGTACTTGAAGAACGGGCATCTCCAATGTCCTTCGTTATGCCATGCCCACTCTTCTCTTCCCTTTGCTTTCTCTTGTCGGCGCTGGAATTTGTTGATTAGCATCTGGGATGTGACAGGTCGGCGTGGCTTCAAATCTCCCTCTTCAAGTAGCAACCATTTTCCTTTGACATTGGCTGCGGTTACTTGTACTTTGGGATCAACAGCTCCTTTATTTTGAGCCGAATCTGATGTCAGCATCTTAACTCGTGATGTGTCTTTGCTAGACACCTCAACTGTGTTAGTTGGGAAGGGGTGCTGATCAATCTTCATTGGCTTTTCAGCTTTGGTAGGAGTTTCAAATTTAAGCCTCCCTTGCTCAATAGCTGATTGGATCTGCTGTCTGAAGATTTTGCAATCATTGGTGTCATGCGATGTTGCATTGTGCCACTTGCAATACTTCGTCCTCTTCAGCTCTTCTGCAGAGGGTATGGTATGGAACTGGGAGAGCTTGATTTGCCCTTGCTGAAGCAACAGATCAAATATTTTATCGGCCTTAGTGATATCAAAGCCGAATTTCTCTGGTTCTTTCTTGCCAAAGGGACAGGACACAGTCTTCTTGCCTTTGACCCACTCTGCAAGCCCTGTCATATTATCTTCATCTTCTGAATCAGAGTAATCCACATAGGACACCTTCTTCTGAAAGTTTCTTCTAGGCTCATAGGACTTTGCAGTTTCCTGGCTCATTCGGCTAACCAATTGGCTGAGACTCTCGAAGTCATGTGACGTATATTTCTCCCTCAATGTTGGGAAGAGACCTTGGAAAGCCAACTCAGCTAGTTGTTTGTCTCCCAGATTCAAACTATAGCACTTGTTCCTGACTTCTCTGAATCTCTGAACGAATCCAGCAACTGTTTCATCGTTCCTTTGCTTGAGTCTGGTCAGGCCAGTAATCTTCATCTCATGGATGCTAGAGAAGAAGTAGTTGTGGAACTGCTATTCCAAATCGGACCACTTGATGATAGAGTTAGCTGGCAGTGATGTGAACCATGAGAATGCTGGCCCTGATAGAGATGAAGAGAACAACCGTATCCTGAGTGCATAAATGTTTCCTGCTTCTCCACATTAGATGATGAATCGAGTGATATACACCATAGTGGATGTCTCATCTTTCCCAGGGAACTTGGTGAAGTCTGGCACCTTGAATCTTGGAGGGAATGGTATTTGATCATAGCCAGATGGATACGGTGTCCTGTACATGCAGGACTGCTGTTTGGGTTTTATCCCATATTGCTTCTGCAGCATCTCCGAGAAGTGGTCAATCAACTCCTGCTTCATGTGGGACTTCAATTCAGCAGATACTTGTTCAATTGCTTGTATCTCAGCTGGAGTTTCTAGAGGCCGTTCTTCTAGGATTCTTGATTGTGGATTTGGTACCATTGATATTCCTACCCCAGAAGAACTTTGCATGTTTGCAACAGATGGAATCTGTCCGATAGGCTGACCATCCGATGAAGTTGGCTGCTGCAAATTCGATTGGCTTGATATAGCCAATTGATTCAGAAGTGCTTGCAGTACTTGTGCAGAATCCACCTGTGGAATCGGCTGTCCTGTCACCCCTTGGTTGATCGGGTGCTGAGGTGATGATCTAGTATGAGTCACTGTGTTGGCTGGGGTTAAGACAGGCTGCATTGGTGTTGACTGCTGTAGTGGGGCAGTCTGTATGGGCATCCCCAATGTTGGCTGCTATATGGGAGCAGTCTGTACGGGCATCCCAAGTATCAGCTGTTGAGCCGATCTCTGAGGTGGAATAGAAGTTGGTTTCTGAGGTGGAACGGGAGCTCTTTTCTCTGTTGGTATGACCATATGAGCATGAGCTGGACTGATCTTGACTCTTTCAAAGTTCTTGCTCCCGTGATTGAAGTAGACGAACACCACTCCTTCCCCATTCATGTGCACAGTCCCTAGAGTACCCCCAAATGTGGCTTGGTAAGATTGTGGGTACTTCACTTCTAGAATTTCCTCGGGCTGAGGCTCAAGAAAATTTGAGATATGATTCTCAAAATGATCACGAGGTAAATTCCATCCTGCAAGCTTCCCATCTTGATTCCTCATGGGAGGATACTTTTGATTCTGCACTGAGAACGTCTCATCTTGGGCATTGGACTGTACTTCATGTGTTTGAATCACAGGCACAGTAACAGCAGGATCTTTGGTGTTGGGTGGTCCGAAAATCGGATGGAGTCCCCGAACACAAGATTCCAGAATGAATGCATAGAAGTCACGAAGAGATAAGGGACAAGGAATCCCCGAAAGCCTGTACTCGCCTCAAAAGTTGTGAATCCCTTTACACGTGCCCTCGGACCCCCTTTTATAGGGAGACGAAGGGACTTTTACATTCCGAAATTACCCTCGAATCTAAAGAATATTCCTAGTGTGAACATGTACATGAACGTCCTTTACATCCTGTGATTTGCGGGGCTGATTTCATACATTTACAAGCCTGCCACTAGTTCACACTTCAAACCCGGACTTTTTGAGATGACGTCTTTGACTTGGCCTCCTATTGATTCCCGAGGCCTCTTTCATGAAGATCTTCGCTCATCAAGACTTGCGAATCTGAGACTCCTTAATCTTCCCGAAGTTCACTAGTTCATGTCTTCCTGAATTCGTCAGATTCTCGAAGTTCGCAGGTTCACGACCTACTAATTTCGCCAGATTCCATTCGCCCTGAAACAGACAGCCAACCTGCAATCCAAGGTCAATTCGGCAATTACTTCGCACAATGTTAGGAGATCAGCGAATTAAGCAAAATCATCAGAACACCTTCACGACCATTTCCTTGTTACGAAACAGATTTTCCGCCACGAGGCACATTCATGAATATTACTTACGAATTTGGCAACTCCGACGTTTGGAGGGTGAAAGGTTTTTGCCCAATTCCCCAACACTAGCCCCTCGGGGAAGCGGGTTGACTCCGACGATCCGTTTCCACGAATAATATCACGAATTCTGGTAAAAAACGTCACCCTCGGAACGTCAGAGTGGACACGCGTCCCCCTGAAAATGCGCAACAGTCATCTCGAGGCGGTTTCTTGAATCTACCCCCCTTTTCCTTATAAATAGAGGGCGGGTGCCATAAGTTTTTTTCACTGTTCCATGGCTTTCTTCGAAAGGTTCATAGCATTTTCACGGAAAAGCCCTTCATTTGAGGACATCCAAAGTTCGGTGATTTCTTTCGTTTTTCGAAGGTATTATCTTCTTCTTCTCTTTTTACGTTTTCGTTTTCGGACTTATGATTTCGTATGTTTTTGCTTCTTACGAGTTGTCTTACGTTCTCTATTTACAATATTCTCAAGCAGGTGGCTCATACAAAAAGTACTGCTAGACCAATGACTTCGGAGGAGTTGGCCGCTGCTGGCGTTTCGCCAACCGGAGAGGAAATTCACAGGCCTAGGAACATTCAATCTCGTATGGAGGACCCAGCTCGTAGTACTGCTCGTGATCCTGTGAACCGTGAAGAGGGGGAAATAGGATCCGAAAGCAAGTCTGGTGGTGAGGAGGATCTTGCCAACGTCGACGCTGATCCTAGTGAACTTGTCACCGCGAAGAGTACAAAATCTTATCCTCCAGCCTTTGTGTTCGGGGAATCAAAGGTCACCGTTGATCTTATCAAGGAATATGAAGCAGTCGGATTCTTTCCCGTTGGTGACGCACACCCCCCTTCGGATGAACAAGTCCCTACACCCGAAGCCAACGAGGTTGTTGTGTTTCGAGACTTCTTCACATGTGGGCTCAGATTCCCCTGCGATCCTATTCTGCCCTCTATTCTCGAGAGGTTTTCTGTGAAGATTCATCAGTTGGCACCGAATTCTTTCTTAGAACTTTCGAAGTTCTTTTGGATCATGAAAACCTTCAAGTATACTTTCAGTGCTGATATATTCGCTCGTTTGTGAAGGACTGAATTGGGCGACCAGAGAGAGGGGGAGTGAATGGGAGCCGATAAAAATTCTTCTCCAAGAACTCGACTTATGTCCCAAAGTCACTACCAAGGACCTCTACACAAACTTGCCAAGATCACGTAGTCACAACGGACCTACTGACCCTAGGAACAAGTCAGACCAAGCTTAGAAGCAAAGCGGAAGCACAATCGAACAAGCCTAGGCAAACTCCACTGGAAGGTCCGGAGTCTCCACACTTTTTCCCGGAGTCTCCGGGGTTTCCGGAGTAAAAGTCCGGAGTAAAAAGTCCGGAATAAAAGTCCGGAGATTCCAGGCTTTTTCCCGGAGTAAAATTTCAGCCTTCGAGAAGGAGAGGGAAAAAGGCAAAACTCGATCAAACGACCTCTAAAAATCACGAGATTTGAACCAAGGCTTCTCAACACCACAAAGAAGCTTTTCCCAAAGGATCTCCCAAAGAAGATCAAGCCATCACCACCGGAAAAATGATTTAGGCTATGAACCCTAGAGAGAGACCTTTTTCCTCAAAACCACCGATCTCCCGATTCGCTCCACGGATTCGCACAAGCCTTTGGGGATACTAGGAGTACCTCATGGGCATCCCATAGCTACGATTTGGTCCGCCAAAACTTGCTAAATCAAGAGGAATCGAGGAATTCCACCAAGAACGCCTCTAACTCTAGAGCCAAAGAAAACCCCAAAATCGAGCCCCTTTGCTCACAGATTTGGGAGGGGAATCAAAGGGAAAAGAACCACGAGGGGTTCATGCATACATCCCCACCAAATCCCAAAGAGAAAGGCCTCGAAATTGCTCCAAGAAAATCGTCAAGAAAGGGCTCCGAAAATCACCAAAAAGGACAAACGGGAACAACACATCCAAGCCTTAAGGAACCACGCCGAATCATCTATACATACCAAAGAGGTTCATACAAGGTCTAGCTTGCCGCCCAATCATCCTTCCCTCTCACAAGATCTCACCATGAAGCTCTCAAGCTAGTCCTATAGAAATCCTAAGGAAAATAGGAAGGGAAAATAGGAAAACAAATGAGCTAGGGTTCCAAGAGATGGCTGCCATCCTCTCACTACTTGGGTTATATGGAGGCAACCGAAAGTCTAAAATACCCTTACTAGCTAACTAGGGATACATGCCCCTCGAGGGCGAATTCGGAAATCTTTGTCATCTCTCCATCGGACGGATGCCCAGCGACCACAAACTTGCTTAGCCTCGACGCAAGCCTTGTGATCCCGACGCGTGTCCTCCGCTTCGAAGTCTCCGGACTGTGTCGTCGCACACCGGTCAGACCGGTGCTCCTCACCGGTCAGACCGGTACCCACCGGTCAGACCGGTCTGGAGCTGCTGCACCTCCGTCTTCGGTTCTTCGGTTTTGGCTTTGTGGATCAACCAAGGAACCCAGTGATTTTCTGGTGAACCACCGAAAACCCCGCAAACTCGGTGTAGCCTCCGCCAATCGCCACTCATGACTCGGCTCCCACGTAGTCCCGTCTCGACCTTGGTTTCGAGGCTCAACCAAGAAACCGTTCATGACTTCATCTTGTCGTTCTTGCCACCATGCGGCCCGCACTTGACCTCGCTGGCCACCGGGTCCCTCGAATCAAGCCTACTTGTCTTCTCCACACCTGGAGGCCTCACCGGCAACAACCTTTCGCGCTTGTTCTTCACCTGCACCAACACCAGTCAAGCCGCAACCTGCACCTGCAATACTTAGCCAAGAATCAGTCCACACAACGTTGTCAATCACTCATCACACCAGGAAGCGACCATCCACCGGTCCTCGAACCACACATGGTCCTCAATCTCCCCCTTGATGAGTGCATTGACAACACACACATATAGTAACTCAAGAGAAAAGGAAAAGAAAAGAAACGATTAAAAGAAACTCCAACAAGCGATCAAAAGCTAAAGAAAGGCAAAGAGAAAGATCACTTGAAGAAGACAAGTCTCGGACCCCTTAGGCAAGGGCAACGGCTCGACACATCCGAGACAAAACTATGATCAAGCAAAGAGCGCAAACCACCAATCCAAAGCTCGAAAACCACAAAGAGCTCTCCCTGCACACATGCAAGCTCCCCCTGAACCAATGCGACTCCCCCTGGATGAATGCATGCAAAACACCTCGCAAACAGAGCAGCTGCTTCAGCCTTGCTCTGACCGGTCAGACCGGTCCACCTCACCGGTCAGACCGGTGGACAAGATCGCCCAGCACCTGGGAACTACACCGGTCAGACCGGTGTACCTCATCAGTCAGGCCGATGCCACCTGGGAAACTGCCCGAGCTCAAAACTAGCTCGAAACCACTTGGAAACCTTCTAAATGCATGCACCAAGCCAAAACATGCTCAAATCCCCCCCCTGTTGGCAATGCATGAATCAAGCCAAAAATGCAAAAAATGCAACCTAGAGCTTCTCAAATAGACAAAATTCAACATAGGATGCTACACATGTAAAAAAGAGCAAGTTAGATACTTTATAGCTTCGTAATGACATTAACTACAAGATCACCAAGTTTCACAACCATTGGACGAAGCTAAGATAGAATTGAGCAATTTTGCGAAAATTTACCCTCTCATGAGCAAAGTCCTAAACATGAGCAAAACATATCAAAATAGCAAAGCCACACAAACTTCATGCTAGGACAACCATTCTAATCATACTAGTGTAATGCCCGTGCGTTGCTACGGACAATTAAAAGATCATGTACATAATGAAGGCACTTCACATAGAATGTTTACCATTCATAATATAATAGTAGAATACCCGTGCTAACGCTACGGCAACATTTCGTAATGCAACCATATAATGAGAAGGTTTAAGACCCGTAAGTAGAAGGGAAAAAAATAACAAGACAGAAATATTGTTTCATTGATAGAGGGTATTCCCCATTTATAGGGAGTTAGTCATACAAATACATTTGCTTTTGCAGCACAAAGCTAAAGGATCAAGCTGACTACAGCACGCTAGCGCATCATATTTAACTCGTTATCTGTCATCATATTTAACTCGTTATCTGTATTCCGTGCAGATCTCAGTAATTGAAAATATTTTGTGTGCAGTAATTGAAAATATTTTGTGTGCTACTTGTCAGCAAGCAGCTCTGATGCAGCATCCTCAGAAGATTAAGCGGCAAAGCACTCTGGATTTCAGCAATCAGTCATTTCGATCAAAACCTTTTCATCATCGATTTGTCAAATGGTACACATCTGCCATCAACCATAAAATGATTTAGATACAAATGTACATGTAAAGTGTACACAAAAAAGCTTAGTTTTACTTTGCCATGTAGAAACAATGATATATGAGGTGCAATATCTCACCTTCAAATGCCTTCCTCTTGAACTTTCACAAAGTTTACTTTGCCATTTGGTGCAACATGCTTTTAATTTGAGCGGCACATTCAGACTACATATATCAGTTTGCCTTGCCTCATTGCCTGATGATATGAATTATTCAGATAAAGGAATAAAAAAGCTCTCCACATTGCAATGAACACTCAATTGGTTTTTACAAGATGATATCCAGGAAAATGCTTCCAGCAATAAAGCAAAGAAAAAATTCTTTACGCACATGAATTAGTAGTGCTGCTACATGAATTTTTCCCTAAAGCATCTTGAGCGCGACAGTAACCACAAGGATAAGAGCATGGTAGGTCTCAGCAGATGCATCTTCTTACAGCCAAGCTCAACATAACCAATTATTCACACAATCTTTTTATTACAATCCTAGGATTGGATCATGCCTACACAGTTCTCAACACCACGTGCATTGATCAATTTCTAAAAATATAGTTATCTATAACCCACCCATTAGCAAAGACAACTTCTAACAATATTATGACAGCTAGGTTCACATTCACAATTATGCACCCCACAAAAATCAAATAGAAAAAGGTCAAACAACAAGATCTACTCACTTCTCGGCATTCGGCAAGCTTTCAAAAAGGTCACGCAGCTTAGCAAAAAGATTATATAGCGAATACAGAAGGAGGAACAAATACCTAGCATCGTTCAATCAATTTCTGAAACAAACATGAACACCAAAAATATATGTGCATTACCTGGACTCAACTGCATCAATCAGATCCAATTATCTGGCTGCGCTCAGTCAGCTACATAAGTCATATCTGAAATCGTGACACTGACAAAAAAAAAGGCCAACAAACACTCATTCAGATCATTTAACACCACACAACTTGGCTATACCTGACTGCATCAGTTTCCTCTTCGGAATTCCTTAGACGTCAGCATTTTTTCCAAATTCTAGAATTATCACCCATTGTTCCCTACAAATCTGTGGCACAAAAGAAAAAATTAAACTCAAGGATCAAATAAATTAAACTTATGTGTTGAAAAGCAGAATTGCCTGTTAATAAATTTCTCTGGATCAAATTGTAGGCAAAGTTAATATTTAGAGCACCTAAAATTAATATCAGTGAGATATGTAAGCTAACAAACCAACTCAGATTTGGTTAGCTGCACACTCACCTTGTGACATAACCACAACTCATGTTTAAGGAGGAATTCCGGTTCATTCCACGCCTCTCCGATATCAGCCATTTCCCAGCATTCTGCCAAAGCATAATTAATCAAGAATTGGCAAAATAATTAATCAAGAAGTAGCAAAATGATCTGCACCTCTCACAATAAAAAAAGAATTGAGAACTTTCCAAGCACACACTTAACTGAAATAAACTTTTATGCATCTGAGGCAAGAAAATTATATTCAGAAACACATTTATTTAGCCAAAATTGGATTAAAAAATGATATTGTTTCATCTGTGTGGCTCTTCATAACAATTTGGAACAATGGCAAAACATGTACAAAGTTGTACTTTTCACAAAAAAAGCATCACAGAACAAAAACAAGAGAAATACCAGCATACCACAAGCTTACAAAGCTCTTTTATATCATCTGTTTGGAGAATGGAAATGGAAAAAGAGGCCAGAAGTCGGATTGGCTTAAACCCATCAATGGAAATGGATATACATTCCATGAAAACGTTGTATAGCAGATAGTTAGTTACCTGTAGCTAACTTCAAAGAGTGGGAGGATGTGCAGACTGGCTACATTCTTCAGGTACTACATTCTTCTGATAAAGAACGAAGCATAATTTTACGATAAGCACATGATTCTTCATCGGAGTTAGCCAATGCATAAGTACAGCATAGAAATAAACCACACAGGCAAGTAACTTTGCGTACCCACACATGCTAGGCACAAAATTATGATTGCGGATAGGCAAGTAAAATGCAGCATCAATGACACCTTGGCTTTTAGGAGATGATCAGTTCCTCTTTGCGTTGCTCTGGTTCCTACCATGAAGAATCAAACCCTGCTAATTACAAAGACCCAAACATAAGCTAGAGGTGAATCAATAAATTTGGCATCATGTTTTATCAACCAATATGTAGTAGTGCAGGTAGTTCGATAGAAAACATAATTTAGTAAATAACTGGTACTAATGTAGTTCTCAAATTAGTAGCTTGTACATGAAAATACCAGAGCATATAGTCTTGTTTAATAAACATGTCTTTACGGGAACTGAACTATCTGGCTATTAATTGCAGTCTTGTAGAATTTTGTTGATCCATTCTGTAACTTACTATTTTGTTCTGGGCACAGATCAGCAAATCGGTCGAGCTTCTAGCATAACGTAAAAAAGGGCAAAAAATGGCTTACCTAAGCAGCAGAGGTCATGAGGGTGTCCAGAACCGGTAGATGTAAATCACCCATCTCTCGTACATGTTGTCTGCACCACCATCTGCATGCACCCAACACACATATAGGAATCACTCCCATTAGAAACCCTAAGCCTAGGCACAAGAGTGTCCATATCAAGATGCAACTGAAAGACAAGCTGACTCACCAACATATTAGATCTGGGGCATAGCTTCCTAGGAGGCGAAGGGGTCAGAGATGGCAGATGGGCTGGAGAACTTGGGCACCGCTTGGTCTTCATTGTCATCTTGAGTTGGGGGAACAGGCATCCTGGTCGTGGATAGCGACGCCGCGCGAGCGTCTTCAGGGACTGGGATGAATGAGGGCCGTTGCGCCCGAGGGGGAGCGCCGCGAGGCCACCAGTAGCCGTCGCACCCGTGGAGGAGTGCCGCGAGGGCACCAGCGGCGGCGGGCGCAGAGGCATCGCGGCGGCGGGCACAGAGGCGTCGCGGCGGCGGGCGCGGAGTCATCGCGGCGGCGGGCGCGGAGTCGTCGCGGCGGGCGCGAGGGCACCGGCGGCGGCGGGCGCGGAGGCATCACGGCGGGCGCGAGGGCACCGGCGGCGGTGCGTCTCCCGAGGAACCACCGTCCTCCCCTGCGGCGGCGCGTCCTGGACTGCGAACAGTCGCGCGTGCCGCGGGTTGGAGCGCGTGCGCGGTGGTGGGGCTGGGGGGGGGACGGAGGCGGACATAAGGAGGTGGGTCCGCATGATTTGTGGGGAGGAGGGGTTGAGGTTTGATCCAGAAGAGCTGAGCCGGTGGATCTTGGGTGAGTGAGAGAAAGGAGATGTTTGCATCAAGCTGAGCCGTTGGATTGTGGGTGAGTGAGAGAAAGAGGATGTTTGCTAGTACAATTAGTGGGTGTACTTAAGTTGGTAATGACTGTTTGGGAGATTTGTTTGTGTGGCTTTAGGAAATAACAAACTGGTGTTTTTTATAGTGGTAGTGATGTACTTAAGTTGGTAAAGACTGTTTGGGAGATTTGTTTGTGTGGCTTTAGGAAAGAACAAACTGGTGTTTTTTATAGTGGTAGTGATGACAGTTTGGGAGATTTGTTTGTGTGGCTTTAGGAAAGAACAAACTGGTGTTTTTTATAGTGGTAGTGAAGACCATCACAAACACTCACAAGCACCTCATGTCATGTCAAAGTCACCGAGCCATGTGCCTACTTCTATATATGAGACTTCTCATTGGTAGGCATCATGCAACGGTTTAGCACCCAAAGCAAATTAAATTTATCACATATGACATGGGAACATATTTTCCAAGCAATTTACATTTCATTTTCAGATTTGAATTTGGTACATGAAATGTCTATGCGACAAAAAGGAACTTATGCCCCTCCACAAGATCAAGCATGGGGGCTAAACATTCATGATGGCAAATGAGCCTTTGGCCCCATATGATCAAAATAAGCTATCCAACCACAAATTAAGCATAGCCAAGCCACTAAAACATGTCAAGATCATATAAAGGCATTTACTCACAAGAGAGCATACATGTAACATTTTTGAAAAACATAGCCATCAACCATGGATATAAACCAAGATTATCAAGAGCTAAGCCAAACTAACCATAGCCTACCAAACTAGCTCACAAAGACATACATATCATTCCATGGTGAACAATGTATATAGGAGAAGCTTTTCCTAACCAATGCATATGATACAAAATGCATGCAACCTAAGATACAAAGATGTCTATACATCATGATACATATGCCATGCCAAATGCAAGAAATGCACAAAGGAAAGCTATACATATGCTACAAAGGAGCTCCCACACACCAACTTAAGAAAACAAACACACACCAAGCTCCCCCCGCAAACGAGTGAAAGTAGCTTGATCTAGGGGTTTGGTGAAAATATCAGCTAGTTGGTCATGTGTGGGTACATGGATCAAAGCTATCTTCCCTTTCTCTACGTTGTCTCTCAGAAAATGATACCTCACTTCTATGTGCTTGGTTTTGGAATGAAGAACTGGGTTCTTTGCTACACTTATGGCACTGGTGCTGTCACATTGAAGTGGAACATGGGTATACTCCTCACCAAAGTCACTCATGGTGTATGTGATCCAAAGGAGCTGAGAGCAACAACTAGCTGCGGCCACATACTCTGCCTCGGTAGTGGATTGAGCAACACTCGACTGTTTGCGGGAAGACCAAGACACCAGAGAAGATCCCAAGAACTGGCAAGTCCCAGAAGTGGACTTCCTATCCAACCGACACCCGGCAAAATCCGCGTCTGAAAAACCATGAAGAGCCAAAGAAGAAGACGCGGAGTACCAAAGGCCGAAGTCGGGAGTGTGACAGAAGTACCTGAAAATGCGCTTGACCGCTTGCCGATGCGAAGTCCTTGGAGACGCTTGAAAATGAGCGCACAGACATACCGAGAACTGGATGTCCGGCCTCGTCGCCGTCAAGTAGAGGAGTGACCCGATCATGCTCCGGTACTCCTTCTGGTCCACGTGTTCACCTTCCTCATCCGCATCAAGAGCTGTAGCCGTACTCATAGGCGTCGCCATGGCCTTGGAGTCCTCCATCTTGAACTTCCTCACAATGTCCTTGGTGTACTTAGCTTGGTGCACAAATGTTCCTTCCTTTGATTGCTTGATTTGTAGCCCGAGGAAGAACTGCAACTCACCCATCATGCTCATCTCAAATTCCCTACTCATGTCTTCTGCAAACCTTGCAACAAGAGAGTTAGACGAGCCACCAAAGACAATATCATCCACGTACACCTGCACAATTAGGATATCTCTACCCTGCCTGAGGAGAAACAAGGTCTGATCGACCTTCCCCATCTCAAACCCTCTCTCAAACAGGAACCCCCTCAACCTACCGTACCAAGCTCTAGGCGCCTGCTTCAACCCATACAACGCCTTCCTCAACTTGTACACCCGGTGGGGGTACTTCTCACTCTCAAACCCCGGTGGCTGCCTCACATACACTTCTTCCTCCAACACACCGTTCAAAAAGGCACTCTTCACATCCATTTGGTGCAACTTGAACCCTTTAGCCACGGAAAAGGCTAGAAGGATCCTAATTGCCTCCAAACGAGCTACAGGAGCAAAGGTCTCCTCGTAGTCGATCCCCTCTTTCTGACTATACCCTTGAGCAACAAGCCTTGACTTGTTTCTCACCACTTCTCCTTTCTCCCTCTCTTTGTTCTTCCACACCCATTTTGTCCCAATCGGCTTACACCCTGGGGGAGGGTCAACCAACACCCAAACTTGGTTCCTCTCGAAATTCTCCAACTCCTCATGCATCGAATTAACCCAATTATGATCAGATAGTGCGTGTCCAATGTCTTTAGGCTCAAAGGTGGCAACAAAAGCAGCATGAGCGAAATGAGAATTGTTTCGAACCCTCGACCGTGTAGTACGTTCATTCATGTCGCCGATGATCCTCGAAGCTGGGTGATCCACTTGTACTCGCCGGGGAGGTTCTCGCCTTGATGCTACCTCCCCCTCAACAGCAGCTTCTCCTTGTACTGGGTTTGTCGTTGTAGGTGTGGGAGAGGGCCCGTCCTCGATCGTCGTCGAAGTAGTAGGTACATGCTCAGCCGCGGGCACCACACCACCATCTTCATCATCTCCATGTTCATGCTCCTCCTCCTGAAAGATCTCCTTGCCAAGTTCATCGTCACCTGCACACTCAAAAACAAGCTGACTACGTGGCTGTGTCTCGTCGAAGGTTACCTCGCAAGTCTCCACGATTTGGTTAGTTTCAAGATTGAGCACACGATATGCTCTAGAATGAGATGCATAACCAAAGAAAATACCATCGACCGACCTAGCCTCAAACTTGTCCAACTTCTTCCCTTTCTTAAGGATAAAGCATGTACAACCAAAGACATGGAAGTGACTCACCTTGGGTGTGCGACCATACATCAACTCATAACAGGTTTTCTTCTTGTAGACTCTGAGGTAGATCCTGTTCGAAACATAGCACGCGGTATAGACCGCCTCAGCCCAGAACCTTCTCGGAGTCCTATGCTCATCGAGCATCGTCCGAGCCATCTCACACAAGGTTCTGTTTTTCCTTTCCACCACGCCATTCTGGGGAGGCGTATACGGACTCGAAAGCTGATGTTCAAGACCCAAGTCATGGCAAAAGGTTTCGAAGCGAGAGTTTTTGAATTCCGAGCCATTGTCACTGCGGATCGCTCGTATGGCATCTCCGTGCCTCTCATTCCTCAACCTCAAGATAAGATCTTGAACAAAACCAAATGTCTCCCCTTTCTCCTCAAGAAAGAACACCCACGCATACCGAGAGTAGTCGTCCACCACAACAAGGACATACCACTTCCCACCCGCAGATCGCACATGAGCTGGGCCAACAAGGTCCATATGGAGCAGCTCGCATGGACGCTCAGTCATCACATCGGTGAGAGGCGGGTGAGAAGAAGCTACCATCTTGGCATGCCTACACAGCGCACAAACCAACTCTTTCTCAAACCTCAACCGTGGCAATCCTCGGACCAAATTGAGTTTACTCAAGCGAGACAAAAGGTCAAAACTCAAGTGACCCAACTTCCTATGCCACTTCCACAACTCAATCGAAGAACCAGCCAAGAAACAACGCTCCACACCAGAAGACTGAGAAAAATCAGCTCGGAACACTTGACCCTCGGGAACGACCATGCAAACAAGGTCCCCTCGAGAATCCAAAATCCGAGAACCACCAGGCCGAAACAACACCTCAAAACCCTCATCCAACAACTAGGACACAGA
The DNA here is from genome assembly GCA_036936925.1 of Cenchrus fungigraminus. NCBI lineage: Eukaryota > Viridiplantae > Streptophyta > Magnoliopsida > Poales > Poaceae > Cenchrus > Cenchrus fungigraminus. The sequence goes on along the minus strand of CM072774.1, from coordinate 124,402,929 downwards.
AAGCAAATTGAACCCCAGCGATTGAACAAGAGCAACACGCCTGAGAGTGACCTTGTCACTTACCTTGATCTCACCTTCTGAAAGCACACGCCCTCGCCCATTGTCCCCAAAAGTGATGTATGTCCTAGACACCACCGGGACGAGACTTGAGAACCACCCCTTGTCCCCGGTCATATGCCTCGAGCAACCAGAGTCGATCAACCAAACGTTCCTCAAGTCTCCCACCTGAAATTCAAAAGCGAGCACGTGAGTGAACAAACGACTCAGCACTAGGGTTAGTACCAAAAGAGTAAAACCAGTGCCGAGCCATTTACTCCAAAGTGGGGTTAGCACAATCCAAAGCATCTCTCCTATCAAAGCTACCTCCACGAACACCACCACGGTAACCACTACGAGGGAACCAACCCTCACTAGCTGGAGGAGGACGAAAACCACGAAAGGAAGACCGTGGACCGTTCCTCCTCTCCATCTCAAAGCTACGACTCCTCCCATCCCCGTATTGAGCACGAGGAGGAGAACGCCTAGCAAACTGACCACCTGCAGACTTCTCATACCAACAACCAGAACCACGACCACCTGAACCAAACCGAGCATCATCACGGGCACGAAAACCAGCACCCTATCTGTCCAGACCTGCACCGGTCTGACCGGTGTAGTGCACCGGTCTGACCGGTGTAGCCCGACCAGCAACACCACCTACCACCTTTCGATCTCCCCAAGCCAGAACCGTCCTCACAATTGCTTTGGCCCTGGGCATCTGCACACGAGGCTCAAGTACACTATTGGAAGGGTGGTACTTGTCCTTGTTAGCCCACTCCTTTGCCATTCTCTCCTCACGCTTCCTCTTGAAGCAAAACTCACCCTTGTGACCATCTCTCCCACAATAGTCACAATGAAACCGCACGAGCTTAGGTTTAGGCTTGGGTTGGGGCTGCTCACTTGGTTTCTCTTCACTCGGTTGCTCAACCGGTTTCTCCTCGCTAGGCTTCTCACTCTCTTTCCCAAAGAACACATTCCCCAAAGTGCTCTTGAACTTGATAGGCTTTTGGAAGTCATTTGTGGAGTGAGGGAATATGGGTGGATCTGGATTTGTGTCGAGTTTGTTTCTTAGTGGGTTGGGTTTAGGAACATAGGCATTTTTGTGGTAGGTTTTTGGTGGAGCTTGGATATCACCAATCTTCTCTCCTCCCTCACCACTAGACTCTCCAACCTTCTCCGACCCAAGCGCTTGCCCATCTTGGCGCTTATAGGTCTCCATCATCATCCTGAGTTGGGGTTCATGCCCCGACAACCAACCCATCATTTTTCTCAACTCATCATTCTCATCCTGCAAGCGATTCACATAGTGTGCAAGTTCCAGATTTTTCAAAGCATGCACTTCACAAGTAGAACAAGAAGTGGAAATAGGTTCTTTCAACTTAGCCTCAAGCGAAACAATGTAAGCATGCATCTCATCAATTTTTCCATGCAAAACAGGGCAAGAAGTGCAAGCACCTAGCAAAGCAGGTCTAGACTTAAGCTTAGCCACTTCAACTCTAAGCACATCTAGTTCATCACAAGCAGAAGCATGCTTATCCTTGAGACTAGTAAGATCAGCTAGGTACACAGAGCAATCAACACAATCAACATCATCAGAAACCACAGGTGAAGCCTTAAGCAAATCAATTTCAAGCTTAGCATCTAGGTTCTGGATTTCTAGCTCAGCCACACGGTTCCTAGCATCTTCTAGTGAGGCCCTAAGCTCTTTCCTCATCTTCTTGGCCTCTCTAAGCATATCATCACGGTTATCAAGCAACTGGCCAAGACGCTCATTCTCCTCACGCAAGAAGGGAAGCTCGTCACGTACCTCGTCCTCGGAGTCGGAGTCCGAGTCATTTTGGTGACTCTTCTTGCTGCCGGAGCTACGAGCCATGCCGCAGAAGCCATCTCCCGCGAAGCAGCTCAACCCGCTCAAGTTCTTGGAAGCCTTCTTGTTCTTGCGCCGATCACCTTCATCTTCGCTGCTACTCGAGCTCGAGGAAGAGTAGGCGGAGCTGGAGTCGACGTCGCTCGCTCCGACCATCGCTCGGGCCTTCCTGCCTCGGCCGTCCTTCTTCCTCGATCGTCGCTCGTCCTTGTGCTTGTTCTTGTGCTTGTGATCGTGCCTCGATCTGTACTTGCCGTCCTTGCTCGACCGGTGCTTGTAGCCGTCCTTGTTCTCCGTCTTCTCCGGGCAATCGGCGACGAAGTGTCCCGGCTTGCCGCACTGAAAACACGTCTGTGCTGTCCTCCTCGTGTTCACCCGATTCTCGTGCAGCCTCTCGAACCGCTTGGTCAGCAACGCCAGCTCATCCTCTCCAAGCACGTCGAACTCCTCGTCTGGCAAAGACATCAAAGAAGACAAAGAGTACATCCTGGAAGATGCATTAGCGTTAGACTTAGCCACTCTGCCACCGATGAGAGCAAGACTATGGGAGTCAGTCGGGCTCTCAAGACGGGCTGTCAAACCCCGATCGACCTCAGCAGACTTGAGCTTCGAGAACAGCTCATTCACCGTTAGAGTGGTGTACTTCTCAGACTCAAGAATGGCCTCGACCTTTCCCTCCCACACGGTACGATCCAGGGCATGTAAGAGCTTCATCGCTCTATCATGGTCATCGTACGGGAGAACATCGACATTGGCCCTCATGTTGCTCACAACCACCGTGAACCGCTGGAACAAGGCATCTATTGACTCACCGGGGAGATGAGTGAAATTCTCGTACTCTCTCCGGTAAGTCGCATACAACCGTGCCTGAACATCCGCATTCCCAGCATGAGCATTCTTCAACTCCAACCAGATCCTGCACGCCAAATCCTCCGTCTGAACCCGATCGAATTCGGATTGACACAGAGAACGGTATAGGTAGTCGACTGCCTTGTTGTTGGCATTGAACATGTCCCTCGATCCTGGAGCAAGGAAGTTAATCAGATGAACATAAGCTGTGTTCACCGTAACGTCCCAAAGGATCTGACCCTTTCTGCGGAGGAACGCCGCCATCCGCCTCTACCACATCTGGTAGTTCTTCCCATCGAAGTGCGGAGGACCCGAACCCCGTTCCTGGTATGCCATCTTTGGATCTTAGACTGGCTAGAGTCAATAAAGATCCGAACCGGCTCTGATACCAATTGAAGGACCGAATTGGGCGACCAGAGAGAGGGGGAGTGAATGGGAGCCGATAAAGATTCTTCTCCAAGAACTCGACTTATGTCCCAAAGTCACTTCCAAGGACCTCTACACAAACTTGCCAAGATCACGTAGTCACAACGGACCTACTGACCCTAGGAACAAGTCAGACCAAGTTTAGAAGCAAACCGGAAGCACAATCGAACAAGCCTAGGCAAACTCCACTGGAAGGTCCGGAGTCTCCGCACTTTTTCCCGGAGTCTCCGGGGTTTCCGGAGTAAAAGTCCGGAGTAAAAAGTCCGGAATAAAAGTCCGGAGATTCCAGGCTTTTTCCCGGAGTAAAATTTCAGCCTTCGAGAAGGAGAGGGAAAAAGGCAAAACTCGATCAAACGACCTCCAAAAATCACAAGATTTGAACCAAGGCTTCTCAACACCACAAAGAAGCTTTTCCCAAAGGATCTCCAAAAGAAGATCAAGCCATCACCACCGGAAAAATGATTTAGGCTATGAACCCTAGAGAGAGACCTTTTTCCTCAAAACCACCGATCTCCCGATTCGCTCCACGGATTCGCACAAGCCTTTGGGGATACTAGGAGTACCTCATGGGCATCCCATAGCTACGATTTGGTCCGCCAAAACTTGCTAAATCAAGAGAAATCGAGGAATTCCACCAAGAACGCCTCTAACCCTAGAGCCAAAGAAAACCCCAAAATCGAGCCCCTTTGCTCACGGATTTGGGAGGGGAATCAAAGGGAAAAGAACCATGAGGGGTTCATGCATACATCCCCCACCAAATCCCAAAGAGAAAGGCCTCGAAATTGCTCCAAGAAAATCGCCAAGAAAGGGCTCCGAAAATCACCAAAAAGGACAAACGGGAACAACACATCCAAGCCTTGAGGAACCACGCCGAATCATCTATACATACCAAAGAGGTTCATACAAGGTCTAGCTTGCCGCCCAATCATCCTTCCCTCTCACAAGATCTCACCATGAAGCTCTCAAGCTAGTCCTATAGAAATCCTAAGGAAAATAGGAAGGGAAAATAGGAAAACAAATGAGCTAGGGTTCCAAGAGATGGCTGCCATCCTCTCACCACTTGGGTTATATGGAGGCAACCGAAAGTCTAAAATACCCTTACTAGCTAACTAGGGATACATGCCCCTCGAGGGCGAATTCGGAAATCTTTGTCATCGCTCCATCGGACGGATGCCCAGCGACCGCAAACTTGCTTAGCCTCGACGCAAGCCTTGCGATCCCGACGCGTGTCCTCCGCTTCGAAGTCTCCGAACTACGTCGTCGCACACCGGTCAGACCAGTGCTCCTCACCGGTCAGACCGGTCTGGAGCTGCTGCACCTCCGTCTTCGGTTCTTCGGTCTTGGCTTTGTGGATCAACCAAGGAACCCAGTGGTTTTCTGGTGAATGTTGACACATATTAACGTATACTTTTACTTGTCAACTAAATATAGAAAAGGGCATAAAATGAATATCAATATAGACTTAGGGGTTTGCTACTAATGAATTCCATGAGTTTTGGTGAAGTTATGATTTGCAGGGACTAAATAGGAAAACAGCGAGAATTATCAAGTCATACGACTCCAAGACGTGTCCCAATCGTACTCCGATCCAACTCCTACAAAAGAGCAACCTAGAAGTATCTTAAATGAAGAATTAAAGTGCAACATTGCGAAGACCTTGTCGAGATGATCGAAATGGATATATCATTTGCCATATTCGGAGTTCAGAATCAGAAGATATCAGTCGCAGAGCGGGGTTCGGTAAAACGGGCATAACTTCCTCATCCGGACTCCGTTTAACGCAAATTATAGTTTTTCGAAAAGGGCATGATGACGCGCACGCACCCACCAAAGATGGACCTAGACTTCCACAACTAGGGACCGACCGGCCCCATGAGGAGGCCGACCGGCCTGCTACAGGGCCCATTTCGGTCCATCTTCTGGAAGCTTCCTCCACCGCCTCCTATGATCAATCTAAACTACTTGTTTAGGTCGGTTTGATCCTACGGCGTACGGTACCCCCTCAGGACTATATAAGCAGCCCCCTGACCCCAGGGCAGGCATCCAATTCATTCTAATCACCAATGCCTATCTGAGATTAGAGCTCTAGATTAGAATTAGAGTTGGAGAGTTGTATCAAGTTGAGAGATTAGAGCCATGGTTTAATTAGATCTAGCTATTCTCGTTCGAGAGAATTAGAGCGCGGCAGAGGTGGAGGAGAAGGAAGGCCCGGACATGTCGGTGTCTCCTATTCATCTTCTTCCTCTGGGATCAGACTCCATTGGAGCCCGATCTTGAAACCTTATGGAAAGGATCAACTTCATATTCAAGTAAGCAACATTGTTATTCTTGTTCTTATGGTTCATAACTCTTTTGAGTACTTTAATTCCTATAGCTCTTGAGTTAAAGTTGCATATTTAGTGTAAGCGTGGTGCTTAGACTAGCTAGCTTATGAATGCCTTCTATATTCCGGATCGTGTGGTAGAAGCGGGAAGTGACCTTGTTCCCGTCTGTCCTTTGCAGTCCACCTCCCGTCTATAGAAACCGTAGGACTCCCGCCTATAGAATGTCAGGAGGCTGCCTTTCCTAAGTTTGTCTTCAGGCAATCTCCCCATAAGAACATTAATGCATAGCTTATGCGAGTAAGGACTAGATTATCCTAAAGTTTTCCCTACCTTTCTTTCTGTCAAGTTCCTTGATAGCTTCTCAGGGATTAGTTATATACCTCAGACCACTCTCTCTACCTTTCTCCCTGTGGATTCGATATTTAAAACCCTCTTCCCGGGTGAAGTGCTCACCAGTATCCGTTCGCTTGCGGATTATCCATCATAATATTTCTGTAGGCTTAACAAATACCAACAAGCATTTCTGGCGCCGTTGCCGGGGAGAAACGGTTAAGAGAGAACTCTTGAGTATAACTAATCTTGTACCATACTTTTATCTTCTTTTTTTTAGTTTAGATTTTATCTTTTTCCTATATTCTCACCTGTTGCTATCTTTGTGGGATCACTTGGTTCCACTTTTATCTATCTTAAGCTGCACCCTAAAGCGGAAGCTCTGGCCACTAGAAACTTTAGATCTTATCCTTACATCTGGCCATAAGCTACGCCTACGGTTGGTCGAAATGATCATGAAACAATCCTTCTTAGGAGCGACAGACAAAAACTCTAGTCTTTATCTTTGATGGTCCAGAACTGAAGAGATGAAGCAAGAAAGAGCCTGGGAAACCATATGTTCTACCTTTAGTGTAGACCTTTACCCCATAGTCCACCGCAGAAGCCAGGATCATATCCTTAATAGGGTAAGGAATCTTTGTATCATTACCCTCTAAGGGTAGTGAATCTTTGGCCCCATCCTATGAATGTTGTGCACATGACCATCATGCATTATCTAGAGGAGCTTTTCTTTCTTTTTCTAAGGCAAGGTTTGTCTTTGACAAACTCAGCGGGTGGAACCCTTACACTAGCATTCTTTATGACCACCCAAAGGAAGAAAAGAAATCATCCTCTACCCATGAAAGGGAAGTTCTGATAGCTATATTACCATCACTCCAATCCCAAGGCTTAGCTATCAAACCCAAACCATCAATGTCCTGAAAACCTTTAAGGGAAGAAGAAATTCAACCCTTGTAGATGATGAGTTTGGGAAGATCGTGAAACTTCAAGCTTCACAAGAGACTTCTGAGCATGCAATTTCCCTAAGGAGATAGTCTCTTAGAAAGCATCCTTTTTGCTACACAAGGACATTGGAGAAACCTCAAGGATAGCATATCTAATCATGCCATAGGAAGAGAGCAAAGCCATCAAGAAGCCATTTCTGTCTCTCTCTTTCAATGTTCGGATTAGATAACTTTTCGAACCCATCTTTAACCTCATCCTTGAGCCCAATGAATCCTCTTGTGCCCTTTTTCTTGCGTCCCCTCACGATCCTAAAATTTATGAAGGATCTAAGGAAGACCAGAAGGAGTACATTACTTGGAGAACATCAATGAGCATGAAAGCTACTTCACAAATGGAACTTTTCCACCTAGTCCATGCTCATTTGAGAAAACTCCTGAATTCAATTGCCATCTCAAATCTTGCCGCACAATAAGATCTCCAACCCCCCTTATGCTTCTTTTCTCTACAAATTTAGAAAGGGTGGTTGTCCCAATGGCTTGAAATCTTGAGATTAGCAATATAAGGGAAACCACTTCACCATCTTGAACCATATTTTGAAGGTTTCCCAAAGACGAGCTTTTTGTCCAAAAACAAGCACGCTAGGGGGAAATTCTATAAGACTTGCATATACCCCTGCGTAGTGAGCATAGAGGTATAGTTATAAAAATATTCCTTCGGGTATTCTTGTCACTAACCATTCCAGGTTTGGAGCAAAGAGAACGAAGGATGACAATACAAGGTATGTCCAACCAGTCCTTACGCAACATTGAATCATATGCATAGAAACATCTCTTGTCATGTTGCTGCGCTAGCTTGATTATCTCTACCTTTATTACATGCTCACTCTGTTAAAAAACTGATCATGCTCTACCATCTCTGTTTGAGTAAATCTCTATATGCTTTCATGTTACCTTTTGTCTACCATAGTAAGCTTTGGTTTGGAAGTACGCACATACTTCCATTGGCTTTTAAATTATGTGTGGTGCTTAGGTTAAATAGCCTTCCTTAATCTGATTAGGCATGGAGTCTGGTTTGGTTATTGAACTAGAATTGCTTGTGTAGACAATGGTATATTTTCTGGACTAACCCCTGCAGAATAAACTCGAAGACAAGTTTGGGAGAGGTCGAGATGAACTCACTAGAGATGGAGCAAGACACGTGAGAGAGAAGAATTCCCTATGAACCAAGAAGAAGAAGAGTGATGCAAACAAGATCCACAATCAGAAGCACTCACTCAAGGAGGAATTCCTGGATGATGGAGGCAAAAAGGAAGGAGGCTAATTCCATTAAAGATGATCAAGCCATGCCTCCTCACATGCACCTGCCACTCCACAAGTTGTATACATTCAAGGGAGAGACCACCACAAGATGTCATAGTAACATCATAATAAAGGTAACACCTTGAGGTAAATTGGCATTTCCCTTTACTCTGGCATCCTAATAAATGAAAAGTCAAACATGCTAGAGTTACAGTTTCACATGATCCAATCTTGTTAGCTCAACATGTTGTCTTTTTGTTTGTTTCTAGCATCACTTTCTTGATCACTCTTTATTTTCCTAAAAAAAGATTTACGTGCTAGATTCATCTTCTGATCTTGCTACTCTTGTCATAAAATAAATCTATGCTTGATCGTTATCTTGTTCAATGTGCCCAAGGTTAGAGTAGAATAAATGAAATTATGGTTCTGTTGGTGTTTTTCCACCAACAGAACCCATGCACTTGATCTCTACCTTGTCTTTGCAAGCAGGACTCACTTTACATAAAAAAGGAGAAGTCTTACTTCCCCAAATCCTACAAGTCCACGACCTACAAACATGCACACTAAACAAGACGCTGCCAGCTGCCACTATCCAACCCTCCTCAAGCAGCTGAATCAGCAAAGGACATGGGCGACGCCATCACCAAGTGGCTATCAAGATCAGATGATGTACTCAAGGATGACCGAGCTGATAAAACAAGAAGAACAGTGAGACGTGGAGGGAGTCTGGATGATCAACCCGATCAAATCAGATTATGAGCACCTACTCCCTTCACCACTACTGCCTAAGATGGACGACCCTGGAATGCCGACCATACACCGCTCCATCAACCAAAGAAGCTTCCAGAGAAGTTGTCCACAACACGGGAACATGCATTACTCAATGTCAAAGATGGCGGACCAAGACCACTAACTCTGGGACAATGTTGTGCAAAACGTCCCCATCAAGATTCGAGAATGTTCCTGAACACCACAAGACCCAAGAAGAACTAGACGCGGAGATGTTTCCGGAATTCACAAGCCCAGTTGGAACGGAGTTGACAGACAAGGAAGAAATTAAGAAGATTGAAAAGAAGTCCGCTCAACCCTAACCAACCGAACACTCAGTCCATGCTGAGGAGGACGTCAAGAGTACACCTTCGGAAGACCTACTGCTACCCGCGTCACCAACTGAACAAACGCCATCTCCATCAGCTACCTCATCTACGCCACTCGTCGAGATCATTGAAGGCACTATACTAGGCACAACATTCCGACGAGGTGTCATTGATGACGCACGCCATGGGAATAAGTACTCTAAACTCTCGCCGAGAGATAACTTGGTATTTATCTTTATATTCTGCACTGCATATTTAGATTAGCATGTTTATTTCCCTATACCTGCATTGAAAAAAATCATAAAAATATTTTCTGCTTTTGCATTCTTTAAGGCCCCATGTACTCCGTACCGTGGCAGCATAAAAAAAATAATAAATAAATAAATAAAAATTTGCATTCACATGTTTTTGTTTTAGCATCCCTTTTGCATATAAAAATTCACAAAAAAAATACGTGGGCACATGAAGGTCCACACATTTCAGAAAAACCCAAAAAGAAGTGGGCACATGAAGGCTCATAGCATAATCCTAGAATTTGTTCCTTCGGGTATGTGCGAGACTAATATTTACAGGGAGAATTTAATAAGGACCTGAAGGCAAACAAGTTCCAATGATGAATCAAGAATCACTTCAAGATCCAGCTTGGGGGAGAGCACCCCCAGTTATCACGATAAGTATCACTATCCTAGGTGTTTAATATTAGCTAGTTATTTGAGTATAAGTTAAAAGTCTTAGTTTGAATAAAATGCTAGAGTCTGCTAGTTGGCTTTTCTCTTAAATAATGATCTTGATATATGCTTGGAAATGATGAATAGTTGCTCCGCCGTAATACCTCTTAAATACTTGGTTTTCAGACCTAGATTCTCCCAAAGCTTTAAATGCTTAATTTGCTCTAAACCCAAAACTTGTGGGAAGTTCATGCTTAATTTGAGTCTAGGCTTTGAAAGATGATTCATGAAAAGTTGAGCTGCTGTTTATCAATTTCCTAGAGATGCTTGATTCCTGGTTTTATCTTAAATCTTGAAAAATCTTACATGATGAGTTCCTGTGTTTGATCCTTGAGAGCTTGTCATACACAACAAGATCATTCCCATTCCACTATATGCTGCTTCTGACATGGAAGTACGCATCTTCCATCTAGCCACAAGCCATGTCTTAAAAAAAATAGCTCATGCAATTTTTGGATATGTCTCTCTCAATGTCAAAAAGATTCTGGGGCTACATTCGGAAAAAAAGGAAAAAAAAGAAAAGAGAGGAAAAAGTGAGAAGAGAGAGGGAGAGAAAAGGACAAGTGTCATACTAGGTGAGAAGGGCCTACCTCCCTAAAAAAATAAGTTTAGAGATGAATAGTGGACACGTGTCCGAGGCGAGTAGAGCCCACATCTCTAAGGAGAGAGAAAAATGGACAAAAGTCCGGGGCGAGTAGAGCCCACCTCTCCAAGAATGGAAAGCCCAGATCTTAAAAATCTTAGAAAGAGAGATATAATCCAAGAGCTAGGCTAAAAGGCTTACCACCTTTCACCCTCATCCATCCAACACTATCATCCATATCTTGCCAAGTGTGACTCCATGCTTGAGAAGGTCATACACAGGATCTCTGAGTTTTATCTGAAAAATGTTGCAAAACCCCAGGATGATAGCTGATCAATGAATTTGAGATATACTGCTTGACTTGATTGTTTTGTCTTTTAATTGCTCAAGATTTACGAAAAGGCTACACACCATGGTTAAAGGTATGATAGAGCAATCTTGTTAAGGAGAATTTATTTTTGAAAATCATAGTACTTCTTTTATGAGGTGTGAAAGCGTTGCAGCAACTCCTGAACCTATTACATCATATCTTTGCTAGGGACTAGCAAAGGGTAAGCTTGGGGAGTTTGTTGACACATATTAACGTATACTTTTACTTGTCAACTAAATATAGAAAAGGGCATAAAATGAATATCAATATAGACTTAGGGGTTTGCTACTAATGAATTCCATGAGTTTTGGTGAAGTTATGATTTGCAGGGACTAAACAGGAAAACAGCGAGAATTATCAAGTCATACGACTCCAAGACGTGTCCCAATCGTACTCCGATCCAACTCCTACAAAAGAGCAACCTAGAAGTATCTTAAATGAAGAATTAAATTGCAACATTGTGAAGACCTCGTCGAGATGATCAAAACGGATATATCATTTGCCATATTCGGAGTTCAGAATCAGAAGATATCAGTCGCAGAGCGGGGTTCGGTAAAACGGGCATAACTTCCTCATCCGGACTCCGTTTGACGCAATTTATAGTTTTTTCGAAAGGGCGCGACGATGCGCACGCACCCACCAAATATGGACCTGGACTTCCACCACTAGGGACCGACCGGCCCCATGAGGAGGACGACCGGCCTGCTACAGGGCCCGTTTCGGTCCATCTTCTGGAAGCTTCCTCCACCGCCTCCTAGGATCAATCTAAACCACTTGTTTAGGTCGGTTTGATCCTACGGCGCACGGTACCCCCTCAGGATTATATAAGCAGCCCCCCTGACCCCAGGGCAGGCATACAATTCATTCTAATCACCAATGCCTATCTGAGATTAGAGCTCTAGATTAGAATTAGAGTTGGAGAGTTGTATCAAGTTGAGAGATTAGAGCCATCGTCTAATTAGATCTAGCTAATCTCATTCGAGAGAATTAGAGCGTGGCAGAGGTGGAGGAGAAGGAAGGCCCGGACATGTCGGTGTCTCCTATTCATCTTCTTCCTTTGGGATCAGACTCCATTGGAGCCCGATCTTGAAACCTTATGGAAAGGATCAACTTCATATTCAAGTAAGCAACATTGTTATTCTTGTTCTTATGGTTCATAACTCTTTTGAGTACTTTAATTCCTGTAACTCTTGAGTTAAAGTTGCATGTTTAGTGTAAGCGTGGTGCTTAGACTAGCTAGCTTATGAATGCCTTCTATATTCCGAATCGTGTGGTAGAAGCGGGAAGTGACCTTGCTCCCGTCTGTCCTTTGCAGTCCACCTCCTGTCTATAGAAACCGTAGGACTCCCCCCTATAGAATGTCGGGAGGCTCCCTTTCCTAAGTGTGTCTTCAGGCAATCTCCCCATAATAACATTAATGCATAGCTTATGCGAGTAAGGACTAGATTATCCTAAAGTTTTCCCTACCTTTCTTTCTGTCAAGTTCCTTGATAGCTTCTCAGGGATTAGTTATATACCTTAGACCACTCTCTCTACCTTTCTCCCTATGGATTCGATATTTAAAACCCTCTTCCCGGGTGAAGTGCTCACCGGTATCCGTGCACTTGCGGATTATCCATCATAATATTTCTGTAGGCTTAACAAATACCAACAGTGAACCACCGGAAACCCTGCGAACTCGGTGTAGCCTCCGCCAATCGCCACTCATGACTCGGCTCCCATGTAGTCCCGGCTCGACCTTGGTTTTGAGGCTCAACCAAGAAACCGTCCATCACTTCATCTTGCCATTCTTGCCACCATGCGGCCCGCACTTGACCCCGCTGGCCACCGGGTCCCTCGAACCAAGCCTACTTGTCTTCTCTACACCTGGAGGCCTCATCGGCAACAACCTTTCACGCTTGTTCTTCACCTGCACCAACACCAGTCAAGCCGCAACCTGCACCTGCAATACTTAGCTAAGAATCAGTCCACACAACGTTGTCAATCACTCATCACACCAGGAAGCGACCATCCACCAGTCCTCAAACCACACATGGTCCTCAGTTTGTTCGAGCTTGTGATTGATATGGATATTCTTAAGCTTGATGACGGGCAGTATTGCGAAGCACACTATGCATGTTGCACCTTCAACACTCGAAGGTAGAACTCGCGAAAAGGCCTCACTCGAATTCAGCTCGCTCCCTGCTGCAAGACCAATTTCTCCAAAGATTAGAGTTCATATTGGTTTTACGTGAAGGTCGACATGTCCAAGATTCCTGGTTATACTGGGCCGTCTTACCCTCTGTACTCACCTATAGAGCCAGTGACTGCCACTTGCACTGCCTCATTCAACAATCGAGCTGTTGGTTTCAGGAATTGTGAGAATGCTTTCTTTCTAGCCAGTACAATTCTCGGCGGTCGTGACGTTATTGAGGAATTCGTTGCAGCCGGAATTTGGCCGATATCCAGTGGTTGGAGGCCTGATAAAATTGTTTCCTAGGACGTGGATTGGGCAACACAACAGGTGCCATTTCCCCGGTTCAATCTGCGACTCCAGGAAGGCCAGAGTCTCGAAGAATTTATTGACGATGTTGAAAAGAAGGTAGATGCACTGATTGGTGAATCTACACTTAACGAGTACAATTACAAGAATCTTGTGAAACACAAGAAGAGAGTCAATCGTGTGTTTTTGGAACTTGGTGCTGAAACTACTTTTCGCTCCTGCCGTCCAGGTGTGGATAAGAAAGCTCCCGCTGTTGCTGTAGCCAGCTGTTCGACTGCACCTCCCAAAGCTCCCCGAAGGAAATCGTCAAAGAAAAGAAAGAGTGGCGCAGGCGACACTTCTTCTCCCACCGTTCGTCCTTAGAAGACCAAATCCCTAGAATCGAGTAAGCGGAAGCGCAAGGCATCTGAAGGTGTTTCGGATGCTGAAATTCAAGCAGCTTCAGGCCTTGCTCAACTAGGTCAGAAGAAAGCCAAGAAGGCTGTGAAGAAGGTTGCTGTTTCCACAGTTCGGCGCGTTCCTTCTGCCTTCTCAGATGACGAGATGATCGGCGATCTACGCCCAACAGGTTTCTCTTCTTGCTTATGGTGTGACTTGAGATTCAATGTTCGTCGCAGTTGTACTCCAGGTTCTGAAAACGAATTCGTCGATGTTGAAACTTTTTCAGATGACGTTGCCGAAGTTCAGAAGGACATCACTGATTCTGTTGCTGCCACTGGTGCTGAGGGTGCAACCTCCCAAGTCTCTGCCCTTAAAGATAGAGCTTCTCCCGAATTTATTGATGACTTGGAGAGGACCGTGCACAGGATTGGTGATTCTGTTGAAGACCTCCCTTTGGTTGAGACACGCGAAGAGCTTCCCGAAGGGCAAGACCCCTCTCCTTCGGTTGCTGCCTTCAACGAAAGTTTCGGTACATCCTTTATGGGAGAATTGTTGAGTGTTAGTGGTGGAATGGCTGTTGTGGATGGTGGTGCTCCTAAGCTTTCCTTGCTGTGGAAATCTCCTAAATTTGTGGATGAAACAGGAGAGGGGGTACCGAAGAAAAAATCTCGACTGACCGGCGACACATCATCCGTTGCTAAAAAACATCCCTCTGTTGTTGAGAAGCATGTTTCTTCGCCTGCTCAGAAGTCTTTGACGATTTCTGAGCCTATTCATGAAATTCCTTTAGTAAAGCTAAACCCAGCAGGTTCGCATATTTCTTTTATCTCTTTGTATTCCTAAGGTTTCCTTATGTTTCTTTACGATTTCATTACTTAGACTTTCTATTTTTCGCAGTTTTTGAAGAAAATGCCTGGAAACTCTCATCTTCGGAGCTTGCCAGCTTTCAGAAGACATACGATTTGAAAGCATCAACTGTAAGCAAGGTGGTCTCTGAACGGCTCCTTGAGAAGGATGAGATTATCAAGAAGCTTTCTGGTGAGTCTGAGAAGCTAAAACGCGATCTCGACAAGGCTCACACTTCAAGCGCTGAATTGGAGCAGCGTATCTCCGAACTCGTTGACTCCCTAAAGAAGTGCCAGGATGAAAAGAATGTCGCCGAAGCTGCTCTTCAAGATTCACAGAAAGACCTAGAGAAGCTGAAGAAGACACATGAAGACGATCTTAACTTGATTGAGAATCTTCACAAGGATTCGGACAGAAGTGCTAAGGCTGTTGATGAGCTTCGTGCTAGCAAGGCTGAGCTTTCAACAAAGAACTCTAACCTTGCGAAATCTTTGAGCAGCAAGGAACAGAAAATTCAGGATCTTGAGAAGGCTTTATCTGAACAAAACGAAGCCTCAGGACAAGACGTTGATGAGATCAAGAAAAAATTGAAACTCTTGTTCGAGGAGTACAGAAAAGCCTTGAGAGACTTCGGTGTTCATCCTGGTCCCCTCCCTGAGACTGAAGAGATCTCCGATCTGATGCGCTGGATTGAAATGGAGTTCAAGGCTCTTCCTGATGTTATCTCAGGTGCTAGTGACTTCGCCGCTGCCTTCTCAGTGGAGAGTATCTTGAAACTTCTCCACGACTTCGACTGCGCTGATCTTGTGAGGTTTTGTGAAAAACTTTTGCGTTTTCCTGACGCCGGGAGTACTTCAATTATTCGCCCCAACGAGGACGTTCAAGCCATAAAGATCAGGTTCGCAAGGGAGTTCTGGTTTGCAAGTGGAAAAGAACTCGCGAAAAAGATTGCTCGCGTTAAATTTGACCAGGTTAGTTTCTAGCAGACATCATCAGTTTTTTTTTGTGATTTCATGAATATTTCTATC
Organism: Cenchrus fungigraminus; assembly: GCA_036936925.1. Lineage (NCBI taxonomy): Eukaryota > Viridiplantae > Streptophyta > Magnoliopsida > Poales > Poaceae > Cenchrus > Cenchrus fungigraminus. Next base: position 124,387,336 of record CM072774.1, on the reverse strand, counting down.
TTGATTATTATTAAGTCTTTTCTCTTTTGGTGTTTCTTCAGTTGATCCAGAGTGAGGTTCGTGGTAAGGCTGTTGAAGTTCATGAATTATCTTCTGAAAGAGACGATGATGCTGATGATGAAGAAAACAGTTCGGGAACCGAGAGCAGTGGCAGCGGCAGCAGTAGCGATGATGGCCAAGACGATGGGGAAGAAGCGACCTCCGACCGCGAAACTAGCTCCCCGAAGGTTGATATCGTCTGCTGAATCTACACTTGTTGGAACATTCGCTTTTGATGTCATTGTAAAAACTTGTAAATTCGTGGGTTGTGTCCCCTTTTCTGAACAATTATCTTGTAAACTTTAACCTGCGCAGGTCCTGCAAGGTGGGCCTGCGCAGGTCCTGCAAGGTGGGCCTGCGCAGGATGTGATTCCTTTACAAATTCATCGTGGGAATCAAGTGGTCAGTGGTGAAGCTTGGCGATTGTTCAAAGAGGTTTATCCCAGGCGTAAATTCTCCGATTTTTGGCTTGAATGTTGTCAAGACTTTTCGATGTGTAGTTTTCAGCTGACTTGGTTCTTCCTTCAACACGATGGCTATGCTCTTGCGACCGAAGCTTCAAGTCCTTGGACGTTCGTGAAGACGGAGTCCCTTAGCCCCAAGACTGACGACTACAACTTCGCTTATGCTAGCGATACTTTGGAAAACAGCGGTCGCAACCCGGGCCACATTGTCGAACTTTCCTTCTGAAATTCCAGCTCTTTGGAAGCTATGTAATTTAATTTTTTTTGAAATTTTTGTATGGAATAAGGCAATAAACTCGTTTTTTAAGAAAAACGTCACCCTCCCCACCTTGCCATTTTCATGCGAAAATTTCGTAAAAACCCAAGGATTCATGATTCCTTTGAAGTGTAAGTCGACAAAATTTGTTATACGAATTTTGTGGACTTGCGTCTGCTTGGCATACTTGCCCTGGTTGATATCGCAACCCTTAGTTGCTTCAACCATTCTTTTACGAACACTAACTTTCCAAGATGATTGAGCCCCTTGGCCCTTGGTAGGAGATTTTTCTGGTGACGTTCGTATAAATCATCATAAATACGATCTTGACTTTTACTCCACACGTTTTAACATAAAATTTCAAACAAGAGCATATACACTTCCTTGGTCACAATCCCCAATTGTTCCCGAAGTTTTGGTAGGACGTCCCTTCACGATGGGAGCTAGGCCACAACTTGTTGTTGTTTCAGGCCTTTCGGTGGGAATCCCTTTCATGGTGGGATTTAGGCTACAACTTGTTGTTGTCTCTAGCCTTTCGGTGGGAATCCCTTTCACGGTGGGATTTAGGCTACAACTCGTTGTTGTCTCTAGCCTTTCGGTGGGAGTCCCTTTCACGGTGGGATTTAGGCTACAACTTGTTGTCTCTAGCCTTTCGGTGGGAATCCCTTTCACGGTGGGATTTAGGCTTTCACAGAGCCTTTGGCTATCAAGGAGCCTCTTTCTCGAAACATTTCTTTCGCTTCTTAAATCTCGGCTACCATGGAGCCTTCCACGAACTTTTTCTCATGATGGTATTTCGGTTATCACGGAACCTTTCACAAACTTTTCTTTCTCGTAAATGGAATTCAGGCTATCACGAAGCTTTTCTCGAACTTCTCTTTTTCACGATGGAATGTCGGCTATCACGGAGCCATTCATGAACTTCTCTTTCTCATGATGGAATTTCGGCTATCACGGAGCCTTTCATGAACTTCTCTTTCTCATGATGGAATTTCGGCTATCACGGAGCCTTTCATGAACTTCTCTTTCTTATGATGGAATTTTAGAAGACACTTAGTTTGGGGGAAGACTCTTTTCATATATATCGCAGAGAGTATTTACATAGGATCCGCCTCATTAAAAACCTTGCCCCTTGATTTAGGGCCCCCTTTGCAAGGAAAAGAGTACGATCCTCCTTATTCTAAGTTAAGAGCGAAAAGTAAAATTTTTTGTTCCCGAAACCACTTATAGATCCGTGGTTCGGATTTTTACATTTTCATGAAATTTGAACTTACAAACAGAAATGCTGAAAAATAAATCTAACTACTTTCGAAATTCTCAAGGATAGTACCTTTTCAAGCAGTCAGCATTCCACGAATGCGGTAGCTCTTCGCCAGTTTGGTCTATCAAGCGGAAAGCCCCAGGCATGTTTGTTTCCTTTGCTATGTATGGCCCCTCCCACGGTTCTTGGAGTTTCCCAGGGTTCTCCCAATTTTTCTTTCTTTTCAGAACCAGATCACCAGTCTTGATGTCTTTCCTGACCACTTTTCTATCCTTCCATGCCTTGGTTTCTTTTTGGTATTTCTCAATGTTTTTGGCAGCTTCGAGTATCGTTAGCTCGATCATATCACATGCTCTCATTCTTGATTTCTTCTGGTGTCATTGCTTCGGTGCCGAACAATAGGCGAAAGGGTGTGAAACCCGTTGCTCTTGACACTGTAGTGTTATGTGACCAGATCACTTTCGGCAATTCATCCGTCCACTTGCCTTTCTTTTGATCATACAAACATTTTTTGATTCCCGAAAATATCAGTCCGTTTGCTCTTTCGACAGCCCCATTGGACTGCGGGTGATAAACTGAAGAGAACTTCGCATGAGTGCCTAGAGTTCTGCAGTATTCCTTGAAAGAGTAGCAGTCAAATTGCTTCCCATTATCGACAGTCAGCTCTCTTGGTACCCCAAATCTGCAGATTATATTTTGCCAGAAGAATTTCTGGATTGTTGATGCTGTGATATTCGCCAATGCCTTTGCTTCCACCCACTTGGTGAAATAGTCAACCGCTACTGTTGCGAACTTACAGTTTCCTTGAGCTGTCAGCAATGGGCCAACCAGATCCATTCCCCACCTTTGCAAAGGCCATGATGGAGGAATTAGGTGAACTGGTATGGATGGCAGGTTTTGCTGATTCGCTGTTTTTTGACATGCTTCACATTCTTGAACAAGTTTCTTTGCATCATTGTTTATAGAAGGCCAGTAAAATCCTTGCTTTATTGCTTTGCTTGCTAGAGCTCTTGTGCCTATGTGTGCACCGCAGAATCCACTATGGATTTCCTTGAGAAGTTCTAGACCTTTTTCGGAGGTTATGCATCTCAACCAAGGTTCAGTAACCCCTGACTTATAGAGTTCTCCGTCGACCACAGCATAGTCCCTTGCCCTTTGCTTTAATCTTTTTTCCTCCAATTCGTCTTGTGGCTCATAGTGACCCCTCAAGTATGCCATGATTTCGGCTCTCCAATCGCGAGTCTCCACAATGTTCACGATTTTTGTCTTTGGTTCTTTGATGGACGGTTCTTTGATGATTTTGAAGAACACGTCTGGAGGCATTGGATGATTTCTGGCTGCTGCTTTCGCCAATTTGTCTGCTTCGTTATTGTCATCTCTTGGTATGTGCTGGACTGAATAGCCTTTGAAGTGCCTTTCCATCTCTCTGACCTTCTCAAGGTACTTCATCAAAACAGGGTTTCTTGCTTCGCTTTCTTTCTCAATGTGTTCCTAAATGACTTTGGAATCCGTCTTTATGACGAAGGTTTGTTGACCCAGAGCTTTCATCTTCCTCAAGGCTAGTAGTAGAGCCTCATATTCAGTTGTGTTGTTCGTGGAACGGATATCATCCGCGAAATCGAGTCGAGCAGCATATCTTATCACGATTCCTGCTAGAGATGTTACGATTGCTGATATTCCAACTCCTTTATCGCACCAAGCCCCATCACAATGTACTACCCAAGGTATGACTATGTCTTCGCCAGGATTATGTGTTGGCGATGTCCAGTCCACGACAAAATCTGCCAAAACTTGCGATTTGATTGCACTTCTTCTCTCGAAATCAACTGTATACTCTGAGAGTTCAGCAGCCCATTTGATGATTCGAGTTGATGCCTCTTTATTTGTGAAGAGATCATTCAGTGGTTGGTTCGTGATAACCCTTATTCTATGACCCTCGAAGTAATGTCTTAGTTTTCTTGCAGCCATCACGACAGCATACGCTATCTTCTCTAATTCTGAGTAGAAGAGTTAAGAGCCTGAAAGAGCTTCAGAAGCAAAATATACAGGAATTTGTTTTAGCTTTCCTTCTTCTTCTTTCTCTTGTACTAGCACAGCGCTTACTGATGAATTTGAAGTAGACAAGTACAGCAGAAGTGGCGATTTCGGCTCTAGAGGGCATAACTTAGTCATGTTTGACAGATAGTCTTTGAGTTCTTGGAAAGCTTGTTTCTGAGATTCGGTCCACTGAAAGTTCTTTGAACTTCGGAGAACTTGGAAGAAAGGCAAGCTTCTCTCTACAGCTCTGGGGATGAACCTGTTAAGGGCAGCAACTCTTCCTGTCAACTTTTGCACATCTTTCACTGAAACGGGATCTTGCATTTCAATTAGAGCCTTGATTTTGTCAGGATTTGCTTCTATGCCTTTTGTCGAAACAAGACATCCTAGAACTTTTCCCTTGTGAATGCCGAAGACGCATTTTTCAGGGTTCAGTTTTAGATTCGCTGCTCTGAGTTTCGCGAAAGTTTCTGCCAAATCGCTGATGTGGTCTTTCCTTTCAATGATCTTGACGACTATATCGTCGACATATGCTAGGATATTTCTCCGAAGCTGGGGATGAAGAACTATTGCTATCATTCTTGAGAAGGTGCATCCTGCATTTTTGAGCCCCTCTGGCATTCTAACAAAGCAAAAGGTTCCGAAAGGAGTTATGAAACTTGTTTTTTGCTCATCTTCTTTTAGTACCCTTATTTGATGATATCCTGAGAACATGTCCAGGAGTGATAACATTTCACTATTCGCGGCATCATCAACAACTTTGTCCACCCTTTCTAAGGGGAAGTCATCCTTCTTGCAAGCTTTATTCAGATCTGTGAAGTCTACACACATTCTCTACTTTCCATTCTTCTTCTTGACTGGTACAGTATTGGCCAGCCATACGGGATACATGACTTCTCTGATCACTTTGGCGTCGTGAAGTCTCTGCACCTCAGCTTCTACTACCTTTGCTTTTTCTTCGGACATTTTCCTGAGTTTCTGCTTTTTCGGGGTTATTTTTTTATCTGTCTCCAGAGCATGCTCGATGATATTTCTGTCGACACCTTGCAGGTCTTTGGCTGACCATGCGAAAACATCTTTATTTTTGTTCAAGAATTGCACAAGTTCTTTTTCTTCTTCGGGACTGAGATGAGCCCCTATCACGACTGCTCTGTCGGGCATGTCATCTAAGTACACTTTCTTGGTTTCACCATCAGCAGCTATCTCGATTTTTTCTTTGTCTCGCTTGGCCTTAATATAGGGTTCTCTCCTGTCTTCGGTAGAGTTCAGCTGATGCACGTTGCTTTGGCCTGGTGTGAAGCCTTTCTCCATATTTCTGGCTTCTTGTTGATCACAGAAAACTGTGATAACCCCTTTGGGTGCTAGGATCTTCATGCATAAGAACTGCTACCTTATGACTGCATTGAATTTGTTGATGAATCCTTTGCCGAAAATCGCGAGGTATGGGTGATACATGTCGACTACGTCGAAGGTGAGGGTTTCGGTTCTGGCATTGTCAAGATCTCCAAAGGATACGGGTAGAGCTATCTTTCCCACTGGCTTGATTGGTTTTCCTCCGAAACCCAACAGTGGGTATTCTGGTGGTTCCATCATGTGTTGACTCAAACTCATCTTCTCAAAAGTTTTCATGAATAAGATGTCCGCTGAACTTCCATTATCTACTAGAATTTTGCCTATAACCCATCCAGCTATGTTCACCTCAATGACCATGGCGTCATTGTGGTTCATTGACTTGAGCTTGAAATCTTGTTCGGTGAAGGTTATTGGTACTTTGGCCCACTCTGGCCACGCTGCTGGACCATCATTGATGATTGTGTTCACAGATCTGAAATAGTTATTTCTCTGCCTCTTGGTTTCAAACTCCATGGCTGAGCCTCCTGTAATGGGCATGATAGTTCCAAAAGAGGGCAATGCTTTCGGGTTGTGAGTTCTTGAACTCGACTCTGGCCTTGATGAGTTATCGGGGGGTGGCGGCAATATTTCTTGAATTGGTTGCGGCTGCTGAATGGTTTGAATTGCCTGAGACTGAGGATAGAACTACTGAGAAGGCTGCTAAGATGGCTGTGAATGCTGGAACTGTTGCACTGTGACTGGATTTGGTTGAGGACCCACGAATTGTGGTTGCCAGAAGGTTGAGCGAAATTGGTTCAGCATTGTGGAGGTGATGCTCATCATGGTTTTCTCTTGCTGGATTCTGGCTATGTTCTTTTTGGTTTCTGGGCACGCTTCGGTGCAATGGCCTCTTCCATGATATTGGCAGTAGAAGTATGGGTCTTTTGGGTCATGATTCTGAATTTTCGGGGGTCCTCTTCCCCTTCCTCTTCCCATGGATGCAACACCTCCTCTTGTGCTCGGTCCATTGTCCAGATTGAACTGAGGGTTTTCCATGTTGTTGATGTTTCGTGGGGTTTGAAAGTGAGGTCTCCATGCTGTTCCTCTGTTGCCTTGCCTTGCTTCATTTCGCTCAGCAACTCTTCTGTGATGATCTTCATCGGACTTGATGTATTCTTCTAGTTCTTGAAAGAGTTCGTCAATGCTTTTAGGCTTGTTTCGGGTCAAATGTCAGACCTTTGATCAGCGCTTGTATTGTTGTTTTGTCATCTGCTTCCGGAATCTGGGATCTCTGTTGCATGAACCTTCTTACGAAATTCCGCAATGGCTCTCTATCTTTCTGCTTGCAGTTGTACAGATCTGATGATTGAGCTGTTGCTTCATGAAATATTTGGAATGCTTGAATGAACTTTGTCTTGAGATCAACCCAGCTACAAATTGAGTGTGGTTGTAGTAGAGAGTACCAGTTGAGGACTGGGCCTTCGCACGCAATGATGAAGGATTTGGCCAGTGTGATATCATCTCCTCCTGCTCAATTCACGGCCGATTCATATCTCATGAGGAAATGCCTAGAGTTTCCATAGCCATTGTACTTCGGGAGAGAGATTGGCTTGAACTTTGGTGGCCATGGTGCAGTTTGAAACCCAATTGAGAGTGGTGAGTCTGGATCCGCGAACTGCGAGATTCCGTTACCCATGAAGAAGTTTTCTTTTGGGGTTCTTCTGTTTTGGCCAGAATTCTGATGTGGTGAGTCATGCCATAGTGAACTATTTTCTTGTTCTTTCATTTCTTCGATTTCTCTTTGCATTTTTTCTATTTGTTCTTTTGCTTGGTTGAGTTTTTCTAGTTTTTCCGAAACCCTTCTTTTTGCATCCAGCTGGTTCGCGAATCTTTCTTTCTCTTTCTGAAGTTGCTGTACTTTCTGTTGTACTCTTTCCAGTTCTCTGTCGACAGCCTGGTCGTCATCTTCATCAGCATCTTCTTCAGTGAATGGTTCTAGAGTATGTGCTGTTTTCTTAGCTCTTGCCTTCTGAAGAGCCTCAAGTTTTGCCCTCCGTTCTTGATCTGTGGTCTGTGAAGGTTCTGCAGTAAAAGAGATTCCGTTGTCTTCTTCATTGTAATGATCTTCTTGATCAGTCTCAGTGGGTGTGTTCTTCTTGGACTTCTTCTGTGGAGGCATCGTGAGTTGTTTTTCGGCTGAACCCACGGTGGGCGCCAATGTTGGGGGGTCCGAAAATCGGATGGAGTCCCCGAACACAAGATTCCAGAATGAATGCATAGAAGTCACGAAGAGATAAGGGACAAGGAATCCCTGAAAGCCTGTACTCGCCTCAAAAGTTGTGAATCCCTTTACACGTGTCCTCGGACCCCCTTTTATAGGGAGACGAAGGGACTTTTACATTCCGAAATTACCCTCGAATCTAAAGAATATTCCTAGTGTGAACATATACATGAACGTCCTTTACATCCCGTGATTTGCGGGGCTGATTTCATACATTTACAGGCCTGCCACTAGTTCACACTTCAAACCCGGACTTTTTGAGATGACGTCTTTGACTTGGCCTCCTATTGATTCTCGAGGCCTCTTTCATGAAGATCTTCGCTCATCAAGACTTGCGAATCTGAGACTCCTTAATCTTCCCGAAGTTCGCTAGTTCATGTCTTCCTGAATTCGTCAGATTCTCGAAGTTCGCAGGTTCACGACCTACTGATTTCGCTAGATTCCATTCGCCCTGAAACAGACAGCCTACCTGCAATCCAAGGTCAATTCGGCAATTACTTCGCACAATGTTAGGAGATCAGCGAATTAAGCAAAATCATCAGAACACCTTCATGACCATTTCCTTGTTACGAAACAGATTTTCCACCACGAGGCACATTCACGAATATTACTTACGAATTCGGCAACTCCGACGTTTCGAGGGTGAAAGGTTTTTGCCCAATTCCCCAACATTTGGCTTTTTCTCCAACACCTTGGTTCTGAATCGGCTGGGACTCCGATGAAGAACCAGTAGCAATCTGTGGAGACGGTGCAACTCTTACCGTTGGATCATCAATCGGCGGAGCGGCCGATTGGTCCTGCTGGAACACTGGAGGAGTTCTTTTTGGTTGAAAATATGCAGGCCCCAGATATCCTCCTTCTGCTCCTTTCTTGAGTGCTTCAATTAGACTATTTTGCACCGTATTAGCAAAAACTTTAGCTTGATCAATCATTGTCTGGTGCATCGCCTTAGTCATCATGTCCTGAAGTGATTCAGGATCGGCTGAGAAAGTGACTTGCTTAGGCGTGGGCAATGGACTCTTCTTGAAGATCCCGTTCTTAGTCTGACCGTATGATGCCAGGCAAAGCTCTTCATAATGCCTCATATGAGCTTCGAACTCAGCTTTGTCTGTATCCTTCAGTTGATCCCTGGTGATCACTTGGACGTTGTCAGGATCAATCTCAGAAGCACCAGTCTTCGTAGTCTTCGTCATTGTTGACTTTTTTGGGTCCCACCGGGCGTGCCAAAAGTGTGTTGACGCAAAAATAGGACGTCACCTCCACACGCAGCACACGTGACTCCCCGGTCTGTAGCGAGGCGTGCCAACCAATCTGACCTGTTGATTGATAATGGAAGATATTAGGGATCGGCTAGAGAACCGATGGCCTTGTAGCGACACGTGTACCATCCAATCGGCCGATACAGGTAAAAGCGGGATCGGCCGGCTCGAGAGCGACCGAAGCGCGGGTACATGAGTAGATGGATCGGCTGGAATCTGCCGATCATGACGTCAGCACTCGAGTAGGTCGAAATCAGCTGCGATGTTAGAAGTCGATAGGATCTAGGTCGAGCGGGTGATAAAGAGAATAGCTAAAACCACAAGAATTGGTACGAAAACTTGCTGATCTAGCTAATATCGGTAAGGGGTGAATAAAGAACTAGACGAAACCTCAGCGATGCGCCCGGAGGTTAAAGCCTAGGGTTATTCGGTAAAACGATACTCACAAGCTTGCCGGAGGTCAGTTGATGTAGCCCGACGAACTCGAAGCACGGTGTTGTAGAAAAGGGAAAATCGCAATGGAGAAGTCACCGAAAAGTAAATGTTGTAAAAGTAGATGCTGTAAAGTAGATGCTGTAAAGTAAAGGGTTTGCCCGGAGGCGGTTTGTTTGATATTGGTGTGTACAAGTTTTTCTGACCACGCAGGGTCGCTATTTATGTCCTAAGGACAAACCCGACTCCTAGCCGATTACGGCACCGTTTACTTGCATCTAAAGAAAGATAAAAACTACTAAAAACAGAAAGGACTCTCACAGGAGTCAAAAACTTCCTAAAACTGACTCTTTGACCCGTCGCCAATCGTAGATTGACCCGCCTCCACCATGCTTTCCTTCTGGCGTCTCTTCTTGATTATTGCCTTCTTCCTCTCCATCGGCCAATCCTGCAATTATCCATCGGCCCATCACTCTGACCCGATGGCCCTCTATTAGGGTCGAACCCCTCTGACCATTGACGAATCTTGTTGACCCCCATTCTCTTTCCTCAATCGGCCGATTGCACTCCGTTCTTCATCTGCTGTTTCTCTTCACCCCTTTTTGGCCTGTTTTTCTAAAAACGGTGTCAACATATACCGTGATTAATTAAAATTCTCTTTTCATTATTCTCATTGGCAGTTGATGTACCAATTATCCTGTCAGTGTGTATCAATCCCAGGAGAGGCATATGCAAAGTTGTAGTAAGCTAGCCTATTCCTTTATTCACTACCTTCTGCCAAATATAGTCTATGCTAACAGGTGCATATAGACGAGTGAATTAGTGCATGTAGCAACAAAAGAAATTCACCTACCATCACTTTTGTTTTTAAAAACCAGGCAGAATAAGTGTGGCCAGGCCGGCAATACATGCATATACCATCTCATGAAACCCGAGGGAAGTGGGCATCAACTTAACGGAGTGCCACAAAGCATGTCCGCCATGGTTTCTTGCATTATTGGGAATGGGAATCAAAAGGGAACTGTGTGCCACAAGGATTTGATACGAGAGCGAAACACATGCTGGGCAGGCTACCAAGATCCCAGGGCCTGGGTCCGCCACTAGTACGCCGCCACTGGTGACTACCGAGTGGTGATCTCTTAGGTTTTCAAGCATACCGGTGCCATGGTGGTCCGGAAGAAAATTAAAGACTCTCCGGTCACTTAGGTTCCCATGGAAAATTGGATATGCTTGATAGGTCTCCAACCACTCCTTGAGTGCAGGCGCAGCGACATTCTCTGGCTCCTGATGAGCATGCACATCCAATTTGAAATTTTAATCTATGACTCCCACTACTTTGCAATATAATTACTAGAACATTCTTAACCAAGTATATTAGGGTAGTATTAGGGACTTTTCCAAGATTGATCCGATGCTACTAAAAATCCCGCCGTCGAATCATTCGGTGCTTTGTTCAACTAAAGTTGATTTCACCGTTGTACCAATTTCTCCGACACCTACTCGGTTGCTTGCTCCGGTGGACCATCAGAACATCCAGTGGTACTGTTTTTTTAATGTTGAACCACACTTGCACATGGTTTGATTTGCATACTTGTGACTTCGATGCTTCATAAATCTACAAGGTACATGCTTAGAAATCTAAAATTTCTTTTGTTGTTATGCAACATTTCACCAATACCTCGGAAACAAAGTTGTTTTAAAAATATCGTTAATCTGATCATGGTCCTACCTTGGGATTTGGGAAACATATGATGCATGTGCATCGTTGCAAAGGGCAAGTCTGCACAAAACATATTGTAACACCCCGCCCACCAAAGCCGCACCGCCCAACCCTTTTGTAGGGACGAGCACGCGTACACACAGCACCCTGCTTACACTTTTGTCCTTGCTTCGTGTAAAAGGGTTAACCCGATGGTGTTATGGCTGGTGGACATAAGCTTATAAGTTGGCTCCACCTTTGCTCAACTTGAAATGTGGCACTAAACACGCGCAACTGCGCTCATGGGCCACTCATGAGCCATCCAAATTTGGTCGGGTTTGACACATATGCAAGCCAGCAATACACCATGCAAGTCAAAGCTCTTTCATCAAGTGTGGAGAGAGGATCCCTCCCAGATGACCACTGACCTGTACAAATCGATGGAACTCAGGATGGCCCCATTAAAACATAGTTTGTGATTTTGGTGATTGACCATTAGATCATAGTTTGTGATTTCGGTGATCCGAGTGACAACATAGTCATTGTGTCCAATCATTTATTAAGCATGTACCCTATAACTAGGTTTTCTAGATCTCCCCTTGGAGCGGCACGGGTGGAACCCTCGCCTCCTGCGCCATCCCCCCCCCCCCACTGCATCCATGGCTCTGGCGGCCAGATCCACCTGTGGCCTCACCGAATTTGTGTATGGTCCCACCGGATCCTGCGTATTGTGCTGTCGGATCTGCCGCTCTGTAGCCTCGGTACATTGGGGGGTAGCGGTGGCAATGGGATCCGGTTCTTCATCCAGCATGGCTTGCTGTGGCTGCAGCGCGGCTCGGCCTTAGCAGGTGTGCGGGTGCCATGCGATGGCGTCCGCCTCCTCCACGTGCCGTCTCGGTTGCAGCCTCGCGGGTCATCTTGGCAGCGGCGACCGTTCTCAATAGCTGGCTATGTCTGTGGCCAGGGTCTGGTAGCCTTTGTGGTTGGTGTGTGTGTAGGATCAATGGCCCGTAGAAGGGGGGTTGAATATGGGCCTTCTTTTCAATTTCTAAGACATGAAGAAAACCTTAGCCTATCAACAAGTGTTGCCCATCTAAAAAGGTTTTTCTCTACTACTAAGCACACTAACACGAGTTTCCTTAGCAAATATCACACTAAGAGATATGGATCACCCTAGTCAAGAAAAGATGCAAACAAGCAACTTAAAGAGAACAAAGGCAAGGAAACTTAAGTGCGGAAATTAGGTGCTGAAAATAAATGCAAGAAAGTAGAGAGAGTCACAAGAGATGACCGGATTTTTTTCCCTGGTATCGAGAAGTTGACGCTTCCCCCTAATCCACGTTGGAGCACTCACTAAGAGTATTGCAACCCCTCAAGTCACCAAGACTCAAGTGCTCACTAAGAGTACCCGTTCTCCTTCTCTGGAACGGTGGGTCTCGAACCGTGTATACCAAGCTTTCTTGAGGCTCCCACAATCTCCAAGAGCTCACCAAGAACCCCCAAAGCACCAAGACCATCTAGGAGCCGTCCAACTCCAAGAGTAACAAGCCCACACACTTTCACTTGACCTGAGCACTCAGCTAAGCCATGTATGCACCTTGAAACCCTTGATCACTAAGAAAGAGCTCCTCAAACAAGAGGAAGAGAATCCCAATGAGCAAGAACCCAATCTCCTTCTCTCCTTGGCTGCTGTAGATCTTCAGAGTGGCAAGGCAGCTCAAGAGACGCGGGGGGGTCATATTTATAGGCCTAGCAAGGGAGGCTAGCCATTGGAAAAGTTTCCCTGAAAAGTATCCCCCTGCGCAGGCGTCGGATCATCCGGTCACTCACAGGCGCTGAAATAGCCGTTGAACCCAGTGACCCAGTCAATGCACCAACGCACCATCGGTCTATCCGGTGCTGAAGAGCACCCACTCAGTGCAGTAGTGTGAAGTTCAAACATTGCCGTCGGATGAACCGCTGAGGTGTGAATGAAGCGTCGGTTCATCCGGTGCTAAAGCAAGAATCTTGGTGCGTCTCTGTGTGATTTGAATGTAGGCGTCGGATAGTCTGCTGGTCAAGGCATCGGATCATCCAGTGCTGAAGAGGCTGAGCTTCAAACCTTACTGTTACTGTCGGGGTTCTCTACCACCGGACAGTAAATTTGTATCGATCGTGTGTCGGGCTCGGATGGTTAGCACAGGAGACAACGGGATTTATACTGGTTCGGGCCTCTGAGGAGTAATACCCTACGTCCAGTGTCGAGCTGCCGTGTTCCCGAGCTAGGGGTGTTTGTAGTAGGGGTTACAAACTGGTCGGGAGAGGGTGTTGGACCCAAGTTCCTTTGGATGGCGTTCAGTCTGGTAGAAAATCTAACCCTCATGACGGTTGCTCTCCTCTCCCTTTTATGGACAAAAGGGGTGGGGCACAAGGGGGAAGTAGAAAAGAAGTACAATGCTTGGTCGCTGGGATGTCCCGTCGCGCGTCGCTGTCCGTCCGGGCGCATTGAAGTGGAGTTGTGCTACTTGGTCGTGGGAGCCGCCGCGTGGCTGGGCGTTGTTCACCCTGGGACGCTTGGCGCCTCCTCCGAGTAGTTTGTTGTTGTCTTGGCCTGCCCGAGTACTTGACTAGCCCGCCACGCTGAGGCCTAAGCCTAGGCTTGAGCTCGTCGTAGGGGGTGCTTGAGTGCCTCGGGCGAAGCTTGCGTGTGGCAGAGTTGGAGATGATGTTCATAGGATGGCCGTGCAGCCGGGCAGACCCGCATTAAGGCTCTTGTCGGGGCCAGCTGCTTGCATGGGCCGCCAGCTGGTGCCTTTGCATGGCGCGGGGAATCGTTCCCCCACGCGTCATGGTGGGAGCGCTCGTGCCCCAGGATCGCACCGCGCGTCATGGCCCACGCCTCAGTCGGAGTCAGGGGGAGCTCGCGCGAGGCGGAGACTTGTCGCGCGAGGCGGAGACTTGTCGCGCGAGGCGGAGACTTGTCGCGCGAGGCGGAGATTCGTCGGAGGGGATCCCTTTTGTGGGGAACTGGTCGGAGATGCTGCCAACTGGTCGGAAGCATGACGTCTTGCTAGTGTGGGTCTTGACCGGGGTCCTCAGTCTTCCTTGTCTTGAATCTTGGCCTTGACATTGTCAATCTTGGCCTTCACGTTGTCAATGGTGTCGGGTTACCTTGTGTTAAGAGAGATCTTTTAGAGCAGCTGTGATTACATGTGTTACAAAGATGGTTGATGATGAAGCAACCCAAGACAATATAATTGAAGAGTTGAACGTGTATCAGGATCAGCAAATGTCATTTGGACATGACATTGTGTAGCGAACATGGCCCCATTTTCCATTTGTTCGAGTTGATTTTGGTGATTCATGCTAACACAAGTAATTGGACTAACCACATTGTCTAGCATGTCTTTGTAGGCATTCCTAGGTCCCATGGATGTTACCACAAGTTAACATACCATGCCCAAGTTAACAAGTCATACCACAAGTTAACATACCATGCACATGTTAAGTTAGTCATAGCAAAAATGAGGACTTAGTATATATTTTGAGGCTATAAGTGAAGGCATGTTAAGTATGTTAAGTTGAAGCAATGACAAGTTGAAGACGCGAAGAAAAGAAAGGAAAAAGACACCATCGGATGAACCGATGGTACCCTAGGAAGAAGCGTCAGTGCACTTGGTACACTACGCAACGGCTGGAATTAACTTGACACCGTTGGATGATCCGACGGTCTCTTTTCTAGTAGCGTCGGATGAGTTGCAGAGAAGAAGAAGAGAAGACAGTAGCGCCGGATGAACCGACGGTCCATTGGAGGGAACCGTCGGTCTATCTGATGATCAAGTTCAAAAAAGACAGAGATGTGCCAAGATCAATGCAGTAGCACCGGATGAACCGACGGGTCAGCAGTGGTTCATCCGATGGTCTCGTGGAAGCTAACAGTAAGGTTTTGGCCGCGGGGTCTTCA
Source organism: Cenchrus fungigraminus (assembly GCA_036936925.1). NCBI lineage: Eukaryota > Viridiplantae > Streptophyta > Magnoliopsida > Poales > Poaceae > Cenchrus > Cenchrus fungigraminus. Next base: position 124,372,333 of record CM072774.1, on the reverse strand, counting down.
GCACCGGATGATCCGACGGCGCGTCGGAGCATAGCGTCGGAGTAGTTCTGTCAGAGAACCTCAACGACTAAGTGACGTGGGAGGGGCACCGGATGAACCGACACCCTGAAAAGGATAGCATCAGTTCATCCGACGCTTACTTTTTCAGTGGCCGTTAGCCAACGGCTCTTTGAGTGCCTTGGGCTATTTATACCCCCTCAACTCACCCATTTGAGGAAGCTGGATTGTGTGGAAGTGCAGAGGAGTGCAAGACACCTAGAAGATCATATCCAATCCATCCAAGTGCTAAATTGCTCATCCATAGACTTGCATATGCTTAGTGTATGTGCTTAGTGCTAGGCTTAGCTTAGAGCTGAGTGAGTGCAAGGTTGTGCCAACCTTGTGAGGTGATTCTTGAGTGAATCAAGTTGTACAAGGTGCGTCAGAAGCCTTGGGGCCTAAGTGGCTCACCGACATTCGTCTTCGACCCTCCAGCTTGGTGTGGAGTGGCGAGGACACTTTGTGCGGGGGACGTGGAGACCCCCTTCCTTGGTGGAGAAGCTCCTTAGTGGAGGCGGCATCAAGGTGACCAAGGGAGCTTGGCGAGTGCCTAAGTGGCGAGCCTTTGTGGCGAGTCAAGTGGTGCTCTTGGGAGGGACTTGGTGACCTGGAAGCAATACTCTTGTGTGAGTGCTTCAACAACGTGGACTAGGGGTGGCTTAGTGCCTAGCGATACCACGGGATAAATCGCGTGTTAAGAGTTTGCTTCGTCTCATCCCTCTTTACGTTTCCGCATTTACTCATCCAAAATTTCTACAAATTGGCATATCAATCATTTTATTGATGTACGAAGTCAACATAAAAGTTTCATAAGATTTTATGCAAATTGGACTATACGTTGTTCACAAAAGGATACATCTCTCACGTTCTTTTATAACTCAACATAAACTTTAAAGTTTATACACACTAAATCATTTTCTTTCTCATATACACATCAAACTTGGATGAAACCTTACCTTTCCTCTCCTATTAACATTTTGAGATTTAAATTTCCACTTGTTTTTTTTTGTTTTTTTATATACCTAAATAACACACCATTTGAAACAAACTCAAAAATTAGTTATCTTAAATACCACCAATCTATTTTTCACATGTAGCAGACATCATAAAAGTTGCAATCTAGGAGTTTCAAGAATTTTCTACTAGATTTGCTATTTTCTATGATATAAATGAATTTTTGCATGTTTACCAAAAGTAATTCCAAATTGACCTATATGTACCTCTAATGAGATTAAAGAAATTCAAAAAAACTATATTTCGACGTCTATGGTCCAGGGCGTGGTCGTCCGTGGCCAGGGTGCGGCCAGGGTGCGGCCGGCCATGGTCCAAGAGACTTTGTAAAACTCATAAACTAGCTAAAATTTAGAAAAAGACACAAAAATTAACATCCAACAGTTTGTCTATCTCGCCCGGCTCAGAATCCCACTCGGTAAACCTCCTGCCTGGCTCGGTATTTTTACCTCGCCGCTTCGTGCTCGGTATCCTCCTCTGCTCTACCACCCGCGACTCCCTCCAGCGGTCCTGTTGCCCAGGCGCGGCCGGCGCACCTACCGGCGGGCAGCTCCAGACGACGAGCTCGAGGTTCCGGCCAGCCGGGCGAACATGCAGCGGAGCGAGCGGCGCCCCTCGGCGGCGCACGGGCCGCAGCCGTCCGCGGTGGCGGCGCCGAGACGACGCCGATGGCGAGGATGAGCGAACAACGCCCCAAGGTGGCAGCTGCCCTCGGCGTTGCACGACTGCCATCCCGCTGGGCTCCTGTGCGCCAATGCCGCTCTCACAAGGGGCCTCCGTTGTCCAAGGCTGCCTGGGGCCGCCGACATCCAAGGCCGATGGCACCTTCTTCGTTCTCCGCCCGCCTCGTATTCGAGATCCGCCGAAGCTCCGGTCCTGTTCGTGACCTGCTGCTCCAGTTCGGTCAAAGTTGGCCATGCTCACCCATCCATGGGAGAGCGCAGCACCCGGGGATGCAAGGTAGCCCTGCTCCCGTCCTCGTGGGGTAGCTTGACCGTGCGGAGCACCACTGCGGGCGGTACAGGCTTGGCCGCAAGGGGGAGCCAGCTGCAGGGGAGCGTGGGCATGGAGCAACACACGGCGGCAGAGATTGAACGCGTTGGAAAAAGGAAGAAGACGAGCTAGAGGAAAAGAAAGAAGATGAGAGTATGACACATAGGGTCCACTGATCTGTAACAGATGAAGAGTCCGATTATAGAGAGGCTGTTGGTTTACTTCTCCATTTAGAAGCTTTTTTAATTTTTAACTAGTCTTTTAAGCTTTAAATTTAGCTATAGTTATTGCTAATCTCTTGGAGATGCTCTTATGTAGTGGTGAAGCTCTCTATTCTAGTCTCTTGAGTTTGATTCCCTCGGCTGCTACGGTTTTTGCCATGATTTCCAATAAAAAAACTGTTGACTTGGTTGGGCCTCTTCTTTTTTTTTTGCTCATGCGCAGGTGGGTTGGGTTTTTTCTTTTGGTGGGCTGGGTTTTTTTTTGTTTTCCGTCAAATGCCCCGATGGGCTAAATTACGTATTCAGCTTTCCTTTTAGCGCAACCAAAAATAGTTTAATGAATTGACATAATTCAATGGTGGTAATAGAAGCTAACTGATGCAACGATTTATTTTCTGGATGCAATAGGCATATGCGCTATCACAACAAATGTTAAGTTTTAGACAATGTTATTTCATCGTAGCATAGTAGTAGGGTGCTGCGTCTTTTGTCTCCACCACCTAGGTTCGAATCCCAGCTTTCTCTCCTTTGTGCCATTTTTTTATTTATAACCTTTGCCTTATAGCATAAATAATATAATACCAAACTTCTTAACAACTAATGTTGTAGCCTAGTGGTAAGGCATGGCAATCTCAGCTGCAAGACTTGGGTTCGAATCCCACGTTTGCCAATTATTTTTGATATTTTCCTTTGCGCGGCCGGCCAAGACGGCCGGGGCGCGGCCGGTGGCTGCTGCCTGGTACAGCCGGCCAGGGCCTTGGTGCGGCCAGCCGAGCCTTGGCGCAATTGGCCAGGGCACGACCGGTGGCTACTGCCTGGTGCAGCCGACCGGGGAGGCTGCGGCCGGCCGAGGCTGTGGCGCGGCTAGGACACAGCCGGCCGGGGCTGTGGCGCGGCTGCTACGTGGTGTGGGAGGTTGCTGTCGGCCGGGGCCGTGGCGTGGCTGGCCGTGGCTGGGCCGCTGCGTGGCACGACCGGCCAGGGCTCGGCCGACCGCGGCCGCAGTTGGCCGGTGGCAAAACCAAGTACAAAAGTGTTGAATGCAAAGGAAAAACACAAATTTGTATGTAGTGTAGTGGTAAGAGTTGTTTAGTTGAGGCAAGAGGTGTACTGTTCAAAGCTTGACCTCTTCAATTTTTTTTATTTACTCTATTTTTTCCTAAGTTTTTAATTATTGATCGTGATGATCTATATTTCTTTTCACACGTTACATGAAAGTTCACATGATTCATTGGTGGTAATAGAAGCTAATTGATGCAACGATTTGTTTTCTGGTGCAACAGGCACATGAGCTATCGCAACACAGGTTAAGTTTTAGACAATGTTATTTCATCATGGCCACAAGTAGGCAAAATAGCAACCAACTAAATGTTTGTGGCAACAAATGCTCATCAAATGCAACAAACTGTTTGCTGGATGCAATAGCCACATAAGCTATTGCAATAAAGGTTAAATTTTAAACAACATTATTTCATCGTGGCCACAGGCATGCCTATTCGCAACCAACTAAATGTTCGTGGCAACAAACACACATCAAATGCAATGAACCGTTTGCTGGATGCAATAGCCACATGAGCTATTGCAACAAAGGTTATGTTGTAGACAACGTTCTTTCATCGTGGACACAGGCATGCCTATTCACAACCAAATAATTATTCGTGGCAAGAAACACACATCTATCGCAACACTAAATCGATACTATCGCAATGCACAATTAGTTGTGGCAATAGGTACCCATAAAGGCAACCACCATTTTCACCGTGGCATTAACACCAACCTGTTGCAACGACTGTTTCAACAGACGCAACCCACATTTTTGGTTGCCATAACATCCAGATATCGCAACCCATAAATACGTTGGTTGCTATAAAATCAAATATTGCAACCAAATACGTGGTGTTGCAAAAAAAAATTGGTGCTCTAAGGGTCGATTCCTAGTAGTGTTAGTGGGAGGTGAACTTCGGGAAACAAAATCCTGGCGTCTCTTTGTGGTTTGCCTCTCTAAGTTGATTTCTAGCATATTTGATTTGCTCCCGCTTCGATCTACTTGGGTGTGCTATTTGTGTGTGCAAGGTTCATTACCCTGCTTGTGATCATCTACCAAGGTCACTCACCAAGTTTGGTTCGTGCTAGAAGTCAAGAGGAGCTTGAAGCTGTTTCTGCAGGTACTCTGTGCTACACCAGTCTGACCGGTGCTAGGCAACGGTTTGACCGATGCCTCCTGTGGAGCAGAATCAGTGACCGGTCTGACCGGTCATCACCACCAGTGTGTCCGGTGGACACTGCCAGTTCAAGTTTTCAGGGAAGAAAAGTTAAAGTTGGTCATCACGCCTATTCACCCACCCCCCTCTAGGTGACATCAAGGTCCTTTCACTTAGCTGCTCTTAGCTTTTTTAGAGACCTGCAGCTAAGAGGCTTAGCCCGCTATTTAAAACATTGGTTAAAACATAGTTTGTGATATTGGTGATTGACCATTAGATCATAGTTTGAGGTTTTGGTGGTCCGAGTGACAATATAGTCATTGTGTCCAATTGTTTATTAAGCATGTACCTTGTAATTAGGTTTTCTAGATCTCCCCTTGGAGCGGCACGGGTGGAACCCTCGCCTCCCGCGCCGCCACCCCCACCGCGTCCATGGCTCTAGCGACCAGATCCACCTGTGGCCTCACCGGATCTGCGTATGGTCTCATCGGATCCAGCGTCTCTTGTGCTGCCGGATCTGCCGCTCTGGAGCCTCGGTACATCGGGGGGTAGCAGTGGGGGTGGGGTCTGGTTCTTCGTCCAGCACGGCTTGCTGCAGTAGCGGCGCGGCTCGGCCTTAGCGTGTGCTGTGCGACGGTGTCCGCCTCCTCCACGTGTCGTCTCGGCTGTGGCGGCGCGGGTCATCTTGGCAGCGGCGACCATTCTCAACAGCTGGTTGTGTCTGTGGCTAGGGTCTGGTGGCCTCTCAGGTCGTTGTCCGACGTTGTCCAACTTGGGGGGGTGACTGCGGTGGCGGCCGCAGCCCGGGTGGCGCAATCAATGGTGGCTTACTTGGCCGTTGCTAGTGGCGTCATGGTGGTGTGACGGATGACGGCCAAACGACAATGCCCCAGAGATGCAATGGTAGCGTAGCTGGTTGCTCTGAGCTGCTTATCTCCGGCGACGGTGTGTTGGTGATGCCACGGTGGCATGGCTGACAACGGTTTGCCCGGACATTACTAGCGGCACCATGGTGGTGGTGCTACTGGTGGCAGTCGTGCGGAGGCTCCCCAGCAGTGCCATTGTGGTGACGTTGGTGGCGTCCACTGTCTCGTCACTTCGCGGTGATGATGCAGGTGAAAAACCATCCCTTCTTGGGGCGACGTCGATGGCGCATTGTGCGCCATAGCCTTCCTGAAGGCGACGTCGGGCATCTCCGGCGCGGAACTGGTCTTCTGCTTGGGGTTAATGACTTGATCAAGCTTCTCCGGATTGGTGCTTCGGTGATGGTGGCCTGTGTGAGAGCGCTTTCTTTTAATTTCCTGTCTATGTTTTCTTTTTGTTGTTTGATAACCCAAAAAAAAGTTGGAGTAGAGAAGAAGAGAGGTCTCGGTGCATGGTAGTGTTGTATGGTGGCTCGTTTCGATTTCCCAATCCGACCGAGCAGAGGTTTGCGGAGATTGGGGTCAATGTCCATTTCGACCGAGTAGTGTCTTGTAGAGGAGAGTTGTGAGGTTTGTGTCGATGTCATAATCCGACCGGCTTGAATTGTGGAGTGAAGATGAGTTCGGCGTACCTTGATGACCCAATCCAACCCGCGAGTGTTCTTTTTTCATGGTTATGTCCTCCCATGGACATAATCTTTTTTTCTGTTATATCAATGAAACGCACTCGTCGAGTGTTGTTCGTTCAAAAAAAAAAGCCTTAGTCACCTCATGCTACAAATACCTCCAGCGACCTCAATAATGGAGTCTAATGCCTTGTTTAAGTCCTCATTATTTTTGGCCAACTACCTTCTGTCATGCACATTCACAGAAATGATGTTTAGATCTTACACATGCAACCATCATGATTTTCTTTATCAACTACCTTGGGCACAACATATGGCATTAAGAACTGTGAATGCATAGCAACAGAGAAGATCTCGTATCAACAGTCTTCACTAGCAATTTTCCCCTATATTTAGTGTTCTCTTTGCAGCGAATAGTAAGTTTCAGCAAAAAAGCAGAGAAGAGAGAAATAGGAGAGTGATGATACGAAGAGCTGAGAAATATTGAGACTGCTACTGATTGGTTAGGAATATGAGGCAAAAGGGAAATGGACAACAAAAGGATTAGGACTAAAAGGTGGGTTGCATACGTAATCCTGGTTTGCAATAATTCAACTCTCTTCACTAGTAAGCTGACAGGGAGATATGTTTTTCAGGAAAATGAAGAAGCAAAAGACAGGCATGTCGAAGAGGAATCGACACTGCATGAATGGAATGGTAGTGATACACTTCAGTTTCACCTGTCTGATGGTACAGAGCTGCGACTATGGTCTCATTCCGAGCAGCAAGTGAACGAGTATCTTGCAGTGGTGTATCCAAAAATATGTAGATGTATTGTTTAGCATGCAATAGATTAGAGAATATAGTGTCCATGTGCTAGAAACGCCAAATTGTAGAACTAGTTGCATACGTTGGATGCTTGGTAATGCAGCAAGCTGCATCAGCCGAATCATATCTGCGGTACAGTTGTACAGAACGTCGGTTGGAGCTCCATTGTTTCCATGTAAATATTCATACTCTTCCACTGGTTTTTAGAAAATGAAAATATATCCAGCCTCTGTGATAAACGTACACAGCCAAGTTCTTACAAACTCTTCCACTTATATAGCCCACTGTGTAAACTCATCTTTGTTTGCAATTAGTTCATCTCCAGCTAATATCAAATTCGATTAACGATTTAGATTGGACCAAAGATTAAGGTAGTCTGTGCTGCCCACAAAACGCATCGATAACTAAGCCTGATTCACAAAGTGATGAAAGTGCAGTCCGAAGTTAGGACACGCCCCATTGGAGCAGCAGCCCGACTGTGCTTGCTGCTGTGCTCAGAGTAAGAAATGATGATATGCTGTTGCTACATCTGGTGTAGCGAGTTCTGATTAACAAGCTTTTTAATACAACTTCACTTATTTTCTGATGGAATTTGTGAATTATTGCATAAAAACAAAAGAAATTAACCCACCGGCAATTTTCATTGTGATCCACTTGTTTCTAAAAACTTTATCTGCCACTGGCAGAATAAATGTGCATGTCTAGCTATATAGATGCATCCCTGACTCAATATTGTTGTAAATTGATCTATTTGAACTTACAATGATGGTCTGATGGCTACCAGCCTACCACACGTCCAGCATCATGGATTTTCCTCAGGCAAAAATTGTACTGACCACTGATCAGTCAACGTCACTACTACATTTTCTATGGCTTTGACATCACGGTTGATTTTTTTTATTGCTGCTGGTTCCATTGCCGACGGCTAATTAAATTTCCCTATAACTCCTAATCCCACACCCACACAGGCTCGAAGCACCATTACAACCACTACCGGATTCGGAGCCTTCGCCGAGAGGGAGCATCCTCTCGGCGAAGGGTGCATTCCTCTTGGCGAAGGCTTCACCGAGAGGAAGCTCTCGGCGAAGGCTTCACCGAGAGGAAGCTCTCGGCGAAGGCCTCTCGGCGCAACTGTGCCGGCGAAGACGTCTTCGCCAAGAGCATGCGGGACCCCTCTCGGCGGACATGTGTCGAGAGGCCCACCTATCTCTCGGCGAAGACAATTTCATAAAACAAAAAAAAACCCAAAAACCCAGGCCCGGGCTCACCGGCCCACCACCGCGAGGCCACCGGCCGGCCGCCCTGGCCCCCACCGCCGCCGCCGAGGCCACCACCACCACCGCCTTAGCCGCCACCGCCACATGCAACACCACCACCACCACCCGCCGCGGCCACCTGCAAGGCTGCAACACCACCACCACCGCCCGCCGCCATACAACACAGCCACCACTGCCCGCCGCCACACAAGTAAACATAGAGAAGGGGGAAGGCCACTCCACCTCCGCCGGACCTCGTCGTCGGGGGAGCCGCACCACCACCACCACCACCAGACCCGCGCCGCGCCGCGTCGCACCACCTGATCCGCGCCGCACCAGGAGCAGGGAGGAGCCCGAGGCGCGGGGGCCGGATCTGCCGCCACCGCGTCGCGTCGGGAGGAGACCACCGGGTCGAGGCCGCGCTGCGCCGGGTCGATGCCGCGCCACTGGGTCGTCGATGCCGCGCCGCCGGGTCGTCGAGGCGCGCGGGGGCCGGATCCGCCGCCACCACGCCTCGCCCCGCCACTGCTCCTCGCCACAAGGTGAGGGGCGAGCGGAGGGAGGAGGAGGGGGGCGGCGCGGTTGCGCCGGCGGGAGGGAGGGAGGCGTCGGCTTCTGTGAGTGGAGGGAGAGGAAGGGAGGGATAGGTGGGGAGGCCACGGAGGATGAAGCGGCGGCGGCGGGAGAGAGGAGGAGGCGGCCGGCGGATCGGCGGGAGCACAGAAGGCGGCGGCGGCGTGGAAGGGAAAGGGAGGGGGAGCGGGTAGGGTTTCTGGGAAGGGGGGGCGGGGGTACCGGCTATTTAAATAGAAGGGGGAGGCCGGCTTAGGTGGGCCAGCGGGGAAATGGGCCGCCGGCCCAATGCTGCTTTGCCGAGAGCCCAATAAATGGCTCTCGGCCAAAAAATGCTTTGCAAATGCATTTAATTAGTTAAAAATAGCAAATAAATGCAAAAATTCTCAAGAACTTAACATGACACTAGATATGTTGTGTATTGCGTTTAAAAAAGTTGTTGTGGTCAAACTCAAATTTAAATTTCTCTAATGTACCAAACCTAGTGACATTAGTTCAAATTCTCTGAAACTTCTCGTGAGATGTTCTGGTTTCTAAACAGCGTGCATGTCAAAGTTCTCAAAATGTTCTCAACTTTTTACCACAACCTCGACATATGATATAATGAGCGCTCGACAAAATTCGTGATTTTCAAACTTCATTTGAATTTTATACAATTTTAAAACCTTCCACGACACGATCTTCATCATGATCAGAGAACAAAATGTTTGAAATTTAGTTTTATTTCTTGTACATGGTCTTAGAGATGTCTCGTGAACATGAATCTCATTTTGCCAACAACTTTACTCTATGATTTCATGCATTTGCAGTTCATATCGGACGTCTTCGAAAAAATTACCTAGAATGAAGTAAAATTTTTAAATATAGCAAACAGAGATAAAATTGTGTTAAATTTGAACATATCCTTTGTATAAGTGCATGTTGAGGATAGAAAAAGTTTGGAGGTGAAAAAGTGATTTTTTAAAAAATTTCTTCACCGAGAGTCGAGGAAATGCCAATCATAACATATATACTGGCGATAGAGCAGAATGGAGTCTAATACTTAATCAAGTCCACATATTTATTTGGGCCAACTACCTTCTGTTAGGTATATTCACAATAATGATGTTCAGATCTTCCATGCAAGATATGATCATTTTGATGACTAGTGTGTGGATAGATAAAAAAACAGCTGTCAGCCGTTCCCACTGGAATACTAATGACTGAAATAAAAAAGGAAAATAATATAAATAGCATTGCTTTTGGCACAGTATGACTACCTATATAGGGCATGTGTTCCTCTTGTTGTGAACAGCCGGTAGCAAAGTTCCATTGCTCAGCGCAATAAGCTGCCATGGTGTATTATCAACTATCCCACGTGCAATGGCTGGCGTGTTTTGTTCTACCGCGTAATTTGCGAGTCCAAGCGTGGATGTAGCTGGAGTTTTGTGTTGCATGCACGTTGCGAGCAATACCATATGCATGCAAATCATGCTTAGAACTTGTGTGCGTTGCACGTCGGCAGTAGTGGCTGGCACGTACTTCCTATGTGCAAACTGATCACAGTTAGCTTATCAACTAACACACACCAAATAGTATATATGTGTGAATGCATATCATGTAGTTATATATAACGTGTATAGCCGCCATCGAAATTTGTTACAAATTAATTGAGTTGTGTCTTGGTTCAGATTTTGCAGCTTATCTTCACAGTTTATTACGTATTTCCAATTGAACTCCTCCAGTCCTTGGAAAAAAGAATAATACATGAACAGCCGCAGATGAAACAGCCTGGTTGCAGAGCGCAAACAGTCAAGCGAGACCGTAATCAGCTGACGTGTCTATAAAAACAGGTCTAATTTCCCACCACACAGCATAAGTTCATAGCAAAGCATCTGTATACCCAGAGTGCCTGCCATATCTATAGCTCCCCTGTAGCTAGCTCCTATAGCTAACAGATGGCAAGCAGCCGCAGGTGCTCCTCGGTGGTTGCGGTTGCCGCGACGAGCCTTGTGGTAGCCATTCTGGTGGCTACCACAAGCATGAAGATGGCGGCTGCCGCCGACGACCAGGCAGCGTGCAGCATCGAGGAGAGCCTTGTTGACTCCGTTGCCGAGAGGGGATAGCATCAGGTAGTAAATCTAAAAATATCGTCCTGTGCATCAACACAGTGCCAAAGGTGACGACTGCTTCAGGGGAGACTGCTTCTGCGAGTTCCGCAGCCGCGTGCAGGCGAAGGTTGCGAAAAGCATCGATAGCTCGTTGTGCGGACAGACAGAGAAGATATCCCGGTGCCCCAAGACAGGGAAGGAGGAGGTGGTGACAACTCCCACGCCCTTATGTGCTGTCCCGGTCGCTGATGCCGTCGAGCACTGCGCGGCCGCAATTTTACAAACAAGGGGTTTCCAGGCAGTGTATTGCCAACCCAGCTCGGACCATCCGGACGCCCTGCTTTTCAATCCTCACCCGCAGCCGACATATGTTGCAACACGGTGGGTCGGCTGAATATGGCGTGTGAATGCGAGTTCGGCTTGGCGCTGAGGAGGAAGGTCGGCATCGAACTCGACAATGTCCTCCCCTGCCCGGTCATAGTGCTTCAGCTTTTCTGCTCTGTCTGCATCCGATTTTAGTTTTCTTTCTGCATGCGTGCAGTACTCACACACACTATGATTCATTTTGTCTGTGATACTCATATTATGTTACGTTTTTTGATCAATTTGATGAATATGGTTATGTGCTCGGCTCTTGTCCTTTACACGCATGCATGGGTGGAATAATGAGATTCAAGAGCACCTTGCAGTTCATTGTTAACAATTTGATAGAGTACTTGCAGTTCGTAGGTTGTCTTTTTTTTTTTTTTTTTTTTTTTGCAGTTTGTAGGTTGTCATGCTCGCTCATGCATTAAAAAAACTACAAACCTGAAGTGATAATGATAGCACATCCAACAAGCATAAAACTGGCCCCACTCGATTTTATAAGAACAAGAATTATATATGACGAGAACAAAAAAAGTTCGTTACAGCTCATTCCAATTTATTTAATAAATGATTAGCTAGTCCAAAGGAAACAGTGCACAGGAAGGGGTGCGTAGAAAAAAAAACTACCCAAGGAGGAGGGAGGACAAAACTCCTGTTCATCTTCATCGAAACCTTCAGCGATCCGTTCGTCGCCGCCGTCGAAGCCGCTTTCCAATCGTCGCCGGGCACCAGAGCCAAACTCCACATAGTGGAGGCCGTAGAGAAGGGCTTACTGCTAGGCGAATCAGCCGAGTACGCTGCCTCCCAGGCGCATCGGCCAACTCCTTCGTTTCCACCGCCGGCAACCCGAGCAATGCTCAGATTTCCTCCAAAGATTATCTTCCCTGAGATTAACAGGGTCAGCAACATCATCACCTGGAAAAGACGACGATGCGCCGGCCCTAGACTCCTGGACAAATCTCCCCAGCCTCTCCGTTGACGTCGGAGTAGATCGCCATCGGAGAACGGAAGAAGCTGAGAGAAATTATTCCTCTGCAACGCCGTCGCTTCCTTATCGCCGACGCCACCAGGAAAACCAAACCGCAAAGAAGTCACGCTCCTCCGGCAAAACCTAACTCCACCGCCGAGCATCGGCGGCGAGCAAACCCTAGACCTAGACGAACTCGATTATGACTCAATCTACTAAAAAATGGACCCCCGCTCCCCTTGCCACCAGCTAGAAGGCCGGAGACGAGGAAGAACAGGGGTCAGAACTGGCGGCGGCGGCGGCCCCTCGCGCGGGAGTTCCACCCGTGTCGCCCAGGGGCGACGCGGGGGACGGGTCTCGCAGGGTAACAAAGCCCGCTAAAACAATGATGCAACTGTGTAATTTTCCTTTTCTTTCGGGTCCTGTTTGTAAACAGACCGGTGTAATGCGCTAAGATCAATACATGTTCCTTCTAAAAAAAAGGAGGGAGGACGTGGCCAGGTGCCAAAAAAACCGGACGCCACGGGCGGGCCATCGATCCATCTGTACGCCATGGAGAGGGAGCTGGAGGGGCTCGGTTGCAGAATAATATTGTGTATCTTGGGTACTGAATAGCAGAGGCATATATATATACTCCCTCTATTCTCATAAACTTGTCGTCCCATAGTTCAAATTTGTACCATCCGGCGTCATATAAAAAAAATGGAGGTAGTATAACTTTTACACATAATTTTTTGAAGATAACTTTTGAGCACAACATCATCTCACCATACATAAGTTTGGTATACAAAACTTTTCCAAACAAGTTACCAGAGAACAACTTTTGTGCATAACTTTTTCGAATAAGTTATTGAAGGGACAACTTTCTTGTAGAAGATTTTTCAACAAAAGCTATTTGCAAAATTTTCGCAACAAAATTAGGAAGAGGGTAATAAACAAAAAACGAAGAAAAAGAGGGGAAAATAGAAAAAAAACTTTTTTTAAGATGTGCAAATCATGTTTTTCATTAAGAAAAGAGAGTTTTACAGAACACGATTTTAGAAGAATCTCTAAAGCGTGGGAAAACAAGAGCGACAACCGAACAAGAAACAAAGAAGACGACAAGAGGAAACAAAGAAGGGCACCACACCACCACCACTACAGAAGAAACAACCTAAGACAACAGGCGCCTGCGAGGGAGAGACACAAAGGAGACACGCACATCACCACTCGCCAAACATCCCAGAAGCCGCGGAGGTAGCGAAGAGGACTTGCAAGACGACGCCCTTAAGAAGGAAGCGGCAACAACGCCACCGTCGTCCGCCCACCCACGAAGGAGTAGGTCATGTCTTCACCTGGAAGACTAGAGGAACTTGGAGGCCGCAACAACGCCCCCAGCAGGATAAGTTACGAAGAAGCGTAACCATTGTCAGAGCACCAGGCGACCGTTGCAAGCCGTGCGGATTCCTTGCAGCGGAGCTCGTCAGGATCTGCTGCAGCGCCCCACAGCTGCATGGATCTGGTGTGGTGGGGCTCACCATACCCGCGGCACCCATTTGCGGCCCGCTCCACAATCCACCGTGGCGCTCGCAGGGAAGCTGGCACGTGGAGATTCCCTGCTCCCCAACCGGAGAAGCCGCCCCCAGGAGCTGCAACGTGCTGTGGATTAACGGGAAGAAGAACAGAGGAAAGCGGTTGAAAGGACTGGGGAGGACCGGATAAGGAAATAGTCCAGTGGGAACTGTCGGTGTGTTGGTGTGGACTCCATCCATGTGCGTCCGAGTGTCCGACAGCACATCGAGTGCTGCTTGTGCTTCTTGCGAGCAGAACCAGTTTTGCGGAATGATGAGCAACATTGAGAGTGCTACTTATTGTATAGGAATATGATGTGAAACGGAATTGAACATCAGAAGGACTTGAGCTAAAAGTTGCGTCCCATAGGTAATCCAGGTTTGCAAAGATCCAACTCTCTCTTCATTAGTGAGCTGACAGGCAGCTATATTTTTTCAGGAAAATGAAGAAGCAAGAGACAGGCTTGTTCCAGTGGAGTCGACTCTGCATGAATAGAATTGTAATAATACACCTCACAGTTGCACCTGTTTGATAGTAGTCACTGCGACAATGGTCTCATTCCGAGCAGGAAGTGACCGCATATCATGCAGTGGTGTATGCAAAAATATGTAGGTGTAGTGTTCAGCATGCAACAGAGTAGAGAATAATAATAGCATATACCTTATTGATGAAGAGTTATAATGGCACGATTCCTATATGGCGGATAGTAATCTCATGTTATAATGGTACCCAATGCAAAGTAATTGGCCTACCAACACTTTTCATTGGCATCAATTTGTTTTTAAAAACTTTCACGGGCATTGGCAAAACAAATGTGGCTGGCAATATAGTGGCCGATCTCCCTTCCATAGTCCAGATGTCCGGCTCAAAAGAGTGCCAGCAACCTTTGATACCCGAGGGAGGCACACGGTGGGTGGGCAACCAGATTTGCTTGGTCCGCCACCTGGTGAACGGTGATAGGTGATCTCTTCGGTTTTCAGGCGTACCGTGGTTGCCCATGTGGCTGAAAAGACTCTCCAGTGGCTTCTCTTCCCATGGCAGATTGGATATGCTAGCCAGGATTATCATGGTCGTCGAGCTAGGGCCTGCAACATCCACATCACTTGGTACTTCTCAGCTTATTCTGGCACACCCGTGGCAGACGTGGTCCGATCCTAGCTCGTTTCAGTGGCAAGTAAGGCAACAATGTCGTCAGATGTGGTTGTTGCTGGGTAGCGGCGCGGCTCCTCTGTCTCCGTCACTTCAGCGTGCACCCGTTGTTTTCGTGAAGTGCATGGCAGAAGATTTTCTCCAAGGTACAATGCATATCACTGGGTGGAACATGGATCAGGATCAGGACATCGTTGTAGTAGGGTAGTCAGAGTGTCCAAAAAGACTATCTGAGAGAGCGGTATCTCGATGTTTGAACATGTTTGAATATGTATGTTAGCTGCAGGAAGATCATGTGTCAGGACTAAGCAAATCGAGAACCAGAGTCTAGTATGTATTGCTATAGCCTGAAATGTTCCGTCAGCAATTGGATCAGTAAACAAAGCATTTCTTAGTTATTTTATTTGAGGTTTACAACTTACGAGCAATAAATCCGCACCGCAACAGTAATGTAATGTTGCTCTCAGCATTCAGCATGGGAATTTGCTACGATCTTCAAAACAGATGAAATTCGACCCCAGAACACATGTGTGTTGGGCAAAAGATTAAATCCGTCCTAGAAATGGTGTGTATAATCGCTCGGTACCACAGCAACCTTCAACTGCAGCAAAATGGTGGTGTAGTATTAACAACTATGTTTTCTTATCTTAGTAGCCCTGCTAAATTTGGGAAGAGAATAGAAGGATGATTGTGCCACTGATGAAAAACGTGTAGTCTTCCAATGATTTCTTCTTCTATACAACAGTGATGCCTCACTGGGTAGGAATAGGATGCGTGCATGACCAAAGGAATTGAGTCTGGAATTCACTAAACCAATGAGCTCATCTTCTTTCCAGGATATGTTGTTCATAAGTTCACAATATATAGACGGGTGAATTATTGCATAGGAACAAAAATGCACCAACCACAGTAATTTCCACTGGTGCGCAATAAAAATCAATGGCTGCCCGTATAATGGTCTCCATTCCTGGCTCCAGCTCAACCACAATTGACAGTACAGCAGAGCACAGTGTAGACCAGAGGAAGAGACGAGAAAGACGATATGAAACAACAGAATGTGACTGATAAAGTAAATGTGAAAAGGGTATATATACAATGGTGTCCATTCCACAACCAGCAGAAAAAGTGCACCAACAGCATACCTGCAACACCGTGTAGAGTACACAAAGAGGAGAAAAGGCTGATGAATAGAGTTGGGATGCAGCTCCATGCCATGGTTTGCTGGGAATGGTAGGCAAGAGGGAAGTGGACATCAAAAAAATTAAAGAACACGCCTTGTGAGTGTAGTGTTTCCCTCCAGCATCGGTTCCTCACAGGACGCCGCACACCTCTTCTTCTCCCACCCACACATCGCATGCTTTTGGAGCATGGCTTGCTTCTGCACGAACGCGTCGTCAAGCTGGCCTCCCTGATCGAGGTGATCTCACTGCTACTCCCAGGCACTCTCAACAGTCCCATATGGTGGACAAAGAAGGAACAATGTCGAAGCAAAGGGGACGTGTGTCGGTATATAATTTTGTTTAGAAAATAGAAATATATCCGGCCTCTGAGATTAATGCACACAGTCAAAATTTTACAAAGTCTTCAGTCTAATAGCTGAGATAAAAATAAATAAAAGGTGGAAGAATACATAGGAAGGGAAAATAATCATAATAAGCAATGTCTAATTCATAGATAAAATACCCAAAGCATCTATTGCTTTGCTCATCGAATAGACGGCCTCCCTTGTATCTTCACGCTACATTGATAAATCACAGCCAATAGCTTCCAAAGCAATGTAGGAAGATCGCCCACAAACAGCCGAGCACAATCAATGAATGCTGAAAGACCATATGGATCGTATGGATCTCCACTACGACGTCTTCAAGAAGAACATGATGCCATCATCATCCCTGCACAGTGGATATGCTAGTATAGACGAGTCAATTATTGCCAACAAAAATGCAACAACTATCAGTTTCCACTGGAATAATCAATGGATGCATATATATAATGGTCTGCAGCTGTATTCGATCCCATGTCCAGATCAACCGAATGCCAGCCCACAGCAGCATGGTGTCGACTAGGAAGAGGTGAGAAGGATATGAAAATGAAATTGGCCAGGAAGAAGCTGCATGCATGGTGTGTGTCGGGAATGGTAGGCAAAAGGAAAGTATACACCATAGAATATTTGCTGGAGTCTGGATCTAAACTTGCTCTGAACTCAACGTGTCTGTGTTCAGCGGTGCAGAACGTCAGTTGGAGCTCGATTTCTGTTTGCATGTATTCAATCTTCAAGTGGTATAGCCTTTTTTTCAAATCAAGTGCGTAAACTCAATCTTTGTTTGCAGTTAGTTCATCTCCTGCTAACATAAATTTGATTAAAATTTTAGATTAAACCAAAGATTACAGCCCACAAAATCACGTAAAAAAATAAGCCTGATTCACAAAGCCATGCATGTAAGTGTAGTCCATTTTGTCGTCTGAATGAACGTATCTTGCACCAAACATTTGCTCTTCAGAACCATGAATATATCTCCCACATGTTTTGTTTGTAGGAGCACAAGTCAAGTTGGGACATGGTTTTTCACCCGAAGCATGCAGCTGGAGTGAGCTTTGCTTGATGGATAGTCTTTACCTTCTGCCACCGTACGAATTGTATTGGCAGTGGTGATGAGCAAATCTTCCGTGCAAGATGTGACTCCTTGGATGTGTAAGAACATTCATAACAACAAAAATAGGTATCTCACAGCAACCGGAATCTGGTACACTAATAATAATGAAAAAAGTACTTTCACCACGCAGCTTTGCAACAATATATAGTGTTGATGGTTCTGTGATAAATTCAACAAAAGTGCAAAAAGCCAGCACAACAGATAGTAAACTTGGGAAGATGAGAGAAGGATGATCAACAGACTTGCCAAGAATATTCATGTAGTGTCCTGCGAATTGGAGGCAAAAGGGATGTATGCATTAGATGGAAACAAACCCAATGAACAAAAAGTAGGCAAAGATTGATCCACTGAGGAAATAAATGTGCAGTCTTCCGATGATTTGGTTCTACTATTAAGTTAGTTAAGCAATTGAGAAATCAACTTTGTTATGCTGGTACACCATTCAAAACCCTATTTTGTGGAGAGAGAGATGCAACACCAGAAAAGGCGACACTGATTTGCTTGTAGTATGGACGATTTACGGAAAGTGTTAATTAACTCAGACACACTAGCATGAGCGATATAGAGAAATTCCCAATTTTTTTTGATGAAAAGAGAAATTCCCAATTAAATTAGTAATATGTGAGAGATGTGGTTAGTACCGTTTAGCATAGGCTAGCAAGGTGGCTGATGGGTTATTGATCCAGAAAATCAAATTTTTAAATATAATATAATGTTTGCACGCTGACTTCTGATGTTTCTCTTATAACATATTCAATTCATAGGTTCTTATTTTCCTTAGCCTGTGATAGATGTGTGACAGCAGTGATGCCTCAATGGGTCAGATGCGTGCATGGCCAGGGGAATTGAGTCAGAAACACAAGAAACTTCAGGATTATTTGGTATTCAGCTGTTTCATTCAACAGTTGGATCGAAAATTAAACCGAGCAGCCCAATAATATCACAATTTATGACAAAAGCATAAAATATATACCATTGGTTTCATGTTGTTGTTAATGTTTGGCTATATGTAAATTAGTGTGCCACTTGTTCAGGTAGTTCTACGAGCACAGGTAAACTTTATTTGATATACCTATGTCGCTCAATGCATTTGTCCTCTCGCATTAGAAGTAATATCTAGTCACATTTGTGATCAACTACCTTCTGCCAGATATACTAATTAAACCAACGAGCTCATCTGCGTGCCAGGATATACATGACGTTGTTCATAAGTTCACAATATGTAGGCGGGCACTACTATAGAAAACGTTTGTAGGAGCGGGCGGATTCGCATTTTTAGGTGCTGACGCGAGACCCGCTCCTAGCTGTCGCTTTTAGAAATAGCGATCTCTAGGAGCGGGTAAAACACTCGCACCTGGAAATGCATTTCCAGGAGCGGGTAAAACGCTTGCACCTGGAAATGCATTTCCAGGTGCGGGTTATGGTGTCGCCCGCACCTGGAAACACTATTTTCAAATACAAAAGTAATTCAAATACAAAATGGTTCATCTACAAAGTTCTATGACTTTTGAAGATGAACAACTTTTATTTTGGTCATTTGGTCATCCGGTATAGTGGTAGTAACATTCTTTACAAATCTTATACATCTCTCATATAGTTTCATGAAACTATATAAGAGATATAAGTTTTTGCAAACAATCTCATAGTACTTAAATGGATATTTTGAAATATTAAAGAATCTCAAATGAAAAACTTACTTGGGCCTTCCTTTGGGTTTAACTAAACCCCAAGTGAAAGACTATGCCCCATTGATGTGTAGGATTGAGAGGAGACTGTCTGCTTCCTCCCAGTTCCTGTCATATGTTGGAATATTGTAATTGATCAACTCGGTCCTTTCCTCTCTTCCAACATACTACATGTGCTCCCTAAAGCTCCCTGCCACGATCATTGAGGCAATTGATAAATTCAGGAAAAATTGCCTTTGGAGAGGCAAAGATTTCAATCAGAAAAAATACAACCTCGCTGCTTGGGACTTGGTCATGAGACCTAAGGACAGGGGGGGTCTGGGGGTCATTAATCTCAGTATCCGAAACATTGCCCTCCTTCTAAAGCAGCTTGATAAATTCTACAGGAAGGAGAATGTCCAATGGGTGTCTCTCATCTGGAACAAGTATTACTGTGATATTGTTCCCCATCTGGCTAGAGAAAGAGGTTCCTTCTAGTGGAAGGACATTCTGAGGCTTCACATTATTTATAGAGGTGTGGCTGTTTGTTCCCCAAATAGAGGTGATACCATCAGTTTTTGGGATGATCTCATTAATGGTGCTATCCAGGCTGAGGTCTTCCCTAATCTATTTGGCTTTACTATGGATCCTAAGATCTCATTGTGGAAACTCAGGCAGTCTGAAGACCTGTTGAGTTCTTTTAGTATCCCCATGACCAGAAGTGCATACAATGAGTTTCTCTTGCAGCAGCAATTCCTTAATGATCTGCCTACAGAACTGCAAAATGACAAAGACTCTTGGAGTTTCATTTGGGGGCAACATTTCTACTCCTCAAGAAAGTTCTATCAGCATCAATTCAAAGATTTACACCCTGAAAGGTCCAACACCTGGATATGGAAATCCAAATGTGTGCCTTCGATTTAGTTTTTTGCTTGGTTACTTCTTAATGACAGGCTAAACACTAGGAATATCTTAAAGAGAAGGAAAAAGCATATGGATGAAGGCTACAATTGTGTCCTTTGTCAGGAGAATGTTGAGGAAACTGCTGAGCACCTTTTCTTTGTCTGCTCTTCTGCTGTGAGTTGGTGGTTTGCTGTTGGCATCATCTGGGATGATAACTCCAACATTCATCAGAAACTTTATCTTGCTAAGCAGGCATTCACCCATCCCTTCTTCATGGAGGTTTTCATGATTGGAGCTTGGACCATTTGGAAGGAGCGAAACAGTCTTATCTTCAACCATAAACCCCCTAGCTTGTCATCCTGGAAGGTTTCCTTCAAGGATGAAGTGCGTCGGCACATGGTCAGGATCAAGTCCACTATGCATTCCTCCATTGTCAGTTGGCTGGAATCGTTTTAGTTCTAGTGTCTTTTGTTTAGTTCTGTTGGTGCTTGCTTTGCCCCTACCTAACCTCTTGTTAGGCCTGTTGTAAGTATGCCTTGTAATCACTGTAACTCTGTTCTTATTTTTAATTTATTCCTGTTGCCGGTGGGCGTTGCCCCACGGTGTTTGCTCAAAAACTACAAAGTTTTAGATCTCGTCAAGCTATACAATTTTGATATAAAGTTTGTCTTCGTCCGAGATCATATGAAGAATTTATGAATTTTTTTGGCACGAGACCATTTCCAGAAGCGGGTGATGTCATCACCCGCACCTAGAAATCCATTTCTAAGAGCGGGTGACATTATCACCCGCACCTAGAAATCCATTTCTAAGAGCGGGTAAAACGCCCGCACCTGGAAATGCATTTTCAGGTGCGGGTGACGCCATCACCCGCACCTAGAAATGAGGATATTTCCAGGAGCGGATCATGGCGTCACCCGCACCTGAAAATGATTTCCAGGTGCGGGTGATGGGGTCACTCGCTCCCAAAAATGATTTTTAGGTGCGGGTCTAGCTGCTACAGTGCTGCACGTTTTTCTTAGATCGGGCGGCAAAATCGACCGCTCCAAAAAAAAACGATGGCTCTTACAAGTGTTTTTTGTAGTAGTGGGGTGAATTATTGCATACTCCTTCCATCCCAGAATAAGTGTCGCTCAGTTTCCGGAAACTGGGGGAGTAGTAACAAAACTGTACCCACCACAATTTCCACTCGCACATAATATATAAGGTTGCCTGTATAATGGTTTCCATTCCCAGGTCCAGCTCAACCAATTGTCAGCACAGGACAGCATGGCGCAGAATAGAGGAAGAGGTGAGAAGGATGATGAATATAACAGAAATGGAAATAAGCTGCATATGCATGTTGTGTACTTGTGTTGGGGATGGTAGGCAGAAGGGAAGTGGTTGTAATGTCCTGATGTGGATTCTGGGAGGCACAGGGCGACACAGTGAATATAGTCCAATATAATGCAGTATGGTACATCTGAAGTTCGGGACTAGCGTCAAACTAACAACAAGAGTCCGTCTGAATGTAACCACATCAACAACTGTATTGGGAATTACACTCACTTATGCAAGTTCTCATTTTTTGGATGTAGATACCTTTGTAGCACCATATGGTCATTTACATGAGTGAATTATTGCGTGCATAGCAGACCAAAATGCAGTGGAGATGTGCACTTATGATCATCACGAAGATTTCCAATGGCACAGGCACAACACAGTACAATGATTGATTGACTATATCGTTTTTCTTTTTGCTATCTACCAACGCAACTACCAAAGTGCAGGCACTCACAACAGTTGAGATTAGAGGCATGGAAGAGGACAAAGAAGGTGCAAGGAATAAAAAAAAGAGGATGCGAGGAAGCTATATAAGTAATTAACCAAAGATATCCCGTATCATTTTGCATATTGAGAGTAGCGATAATGAAGCAATGGTTCAAGAAGAACTACCCATCTGAAATCGAAACTAATAAGACAAAGCTAGGGGGATATTTTTCACCCTGTGATCGAGTTTTTTTTTTTTTGAGTTTGGAGAGCACTGAGTAACTTAATTTCAAGAATGAACACTATTAGAGAATCGACTTTTGGTTCACCCTTTTAGTCTCGGTTGAAATTTGGAGCACGGACTAAACGATATCATCGATGTGGCCGGAGTGCCCCGACCATTTAGTCTCGGTTTGTAACACCAACCTAGACTAAAAGGGGTCTTTAGCCTGGGTTCGTAACACTAACCTAGACTAAAGGGTCTCGGGGCTTTTGTCTGGGTTGGTGTTAGCAACCAAGACTAAAGGGGGGCCTTTAGTCTAAGTTGGTGCTACAAACCGAGACCAAAAGGGTCTCCCACAAGTTACTATAAGAGGAGATGTGTTG
Source organism: Cenchrus fungigraminus (assembly GCA_036936925.1). Taxonomy (NCBI): domain Eukaryota; kingdom Viridiplantae; phylum Streptophyta; class Magnoliopsida; order Poales; family Poaceae; genus Cenchrus; species Cenchrus fungigraminus. The sequence continues at coordinate 124,349,984 of CM072774.1, read as the reverse complement.
TGTAGATGAGATGATAAGGAAGCTACGCGTGAGGTCAGAGGTCACGAGTTCGAATCCCTGCTTTGTGCACGCGCATATTTCATGTGACTTGTGACTTGTGACGTGCGCATGTGTGAGAGCCTTCTGGAGATCTTCAATATTTTTTTGGCGCAAATACATTTAGTCCCGACCTGAGCAGCCTTAATCCTGGTTGGTATACCTAAGGCCCTTACTAAACGGGACTAATGCCCCTTCCTGTACCTGTTCGGAATGCATGAAAATTTGGCATTAAGTTATTCATCACTAGCTGGCTGCATTGAAGAGTCCAACATTCATAATTTTGTGATATAAAAATAGAGAACATGTACCTAGTTAACTCAAAGTCTATTTTCATTCTTGCAACAACTGACACTCGATCTACTAATTAATCAATAACAACTATATATTTGGAACCCACCCACCCCCTATTTCTCTCAATCCTCAGCTCGCCACGTCATCCGCTGATGTCATCTGCACTTAATCCCCCCTCCCCCGTTCTCATACAAGCCCCCGGATCCCACCCCGCGCCATCCCCATCATGCGCCACCGCCACCGCCACCGTCCTGTCGTTCCAACTGCCGCCGCCCCCTCGCCTGCCTGCTGCCGCCTCCTCGCCTCCCCACTACCGCGAGGCCCAATTTAACTAGATTTGGATCCCATCCGGACGGCCAACTCCCCCCATCCTCGCTGCCTCCTGCCATCCCGATCCCATCTCGCCGCCACCTCAATCCACTGCAATCGCAATTCGCATCCCATCTCAATCGCGCCGCCACCGCCGAGAATGGCCGCTGACGAGACCGCGCTCGTGGGTCGAAATGGCTTCACCTTCGCCGTCATAACGCAGGATGACACCGTCGAGGAGGAGCTCGTGCGCCGGCGTTGTGACCGCGATGCATCGGAGAAGAAGACGGACAGCGACGTGGGGAGGAAGAGGGACCGCGATGGGGGCCTAGACCGTGGGGAAGAGTCCGACTAGGCGCGCGGGTGGTCATCCGCGGTCGTGGAGAGCGGCCTCGCCCTGCGCCGTCGGGGAGGCTCCACAAACTACTTCCGCCCCCGCTGTGGCTTGATCATGGGCGAGGTCGCGCGCAGTCGCCACGAGGCCCCGGCGTCTGGGGCTTCGGTGGGAGTCGGAGCGGAAGCTGCAGCTGCACGCTGTGGCCGAGGAGGAGCTGCTCCATCATCGTTGACGGTCTCATCCACAAGGTGCATCCAACAGAATCCTTCTCGAATTCCTGGATCTCTATGCATGTTCTTGCCTTGATGTCTTCATCTCGGGATTTGGTTAATTTGGACATTAATTTCTTCGAGTCGTTTCTTTGAGTGAAATATTCCTCGCAGAACTTTGATGCAAGGGATTTTTTTCTTTAATCACGGATGATTGGATTTAAATATAAAAGAAATGGGTATTCTTATGAGCATGGACAGTGACTGAACAGTATTCAGTTGTTGAGAATGATGTGCAACTTAGTACATAGATTAATCTCCAATTGTTGCACCGCACGCAATGGATTGGATGATTTCCACACGGCTGGGTTCATAGTTTATAAAAAAAACCCTCTTAAATCCCGCAGCAACGCGCGGGGAATCACCTAGTTATTGCCACATGGATCTTTTCTTGGAGCGTCACAAATCAAAACTGACAAGGCAGAGATATAGCTGCTCTCATTTTGGAATAAACTATAGATATATGCAGCGCTGAATAATAAGCTGCCGAGTGGACCTTCTTTGTAAGATATATACAGAAGAGAAAATTATTGCGTACATAGAAAAGAAATTAACAATTTCCATTTGCATCGATATTGCCTTTTATTAACAAATATTTCTTTCACCAGAAATGTAAATGTGACTACCTAAAAAAAAGTGCCAGCAGCATACAACACCGTGTCGACTACACACTACTAAAGAATCGAGCATTTGTCCCAGGCCAAATATCACATTAGTACCGGGTATTTTTTTTGCACCCGTTACTACTGAGGACGTTAGTACTAGGTGGGGAGGGAGGCCCCGACGCGCCCCCACCCCTTGACCCACATTAGTACCGGGCTAGCTCAAGCACCGATACTAATGTGGCACATTAGTGTCAGATGGTGAGATCTGGACCAATCCACAAGCGATACCCACATGGTTGATTTGCACACCAAGCTGTTGTGACAACCCGCCTAGGAAAATACCGTACTATCACCTAAACTAATCCACTTTGGTCATTAAGCGACAGTAAAGTATCATCTCGTCGTTAGTTGCCGGGTTAACGCCCGGTAAATCACTTGGAAATCACACAGAGGATCGAACATATGCATTAAAACTCACGCGAAGGCGAGTCCAGAGTACAAACACAAATTGAATCCAAATTACCCCTAAGGGTTTAATTATTACAAACCATTGTACATGACAAGATAAGTAAAAGTTCAGAGTTCGAAAATAGCGGAATAAAATAAACTAGCGCAACGATAACATCACAGGAGGCCGTCCGTGATGCCATCACTCGTCGTCATCCACCCATTCCAGCTTCCAGCCGGGTGGAAACTCATCAGGCCAAACAACACCTGCAACAACATTTTAAAAGCAAGGCTGAGTATACTAATACTCAGTAAGACTTAACCGTCGGGTGATAACTACATCACCAAACTCTAGACATGAGAGGCTTTTTGGCCGGTGGAGTTCTTTTGCTGAAAAGCAACAAAGAGTATGTCCTTACTTTCAATATTTTAGCACAAATTTCTAGTTAATTACCATTTCTAAGTGAGCCAACTAATTCAATCAAGAATTGTACAATACAATTAATTCAAGCAGTAATATTCACAAGGTTCCATCATTAAGGGATATCGTGGCCAGTTGATTAAGCAGTCTCAGATAACGGTGAGAGGCCGACAATCAATTGATTTATAACCTTGCAAGGTAAACCTAAACACACGAAGGGTGCCTCCACATGGACAACCACCAGGCGGTTCCCAAAAATTCTCGGCTTGGGATCAAAGCTTACCATCCTGGGTACAAAGCTATCTGGCGTACCCCGCAAGGCACTCAGCTTCACACATGCACCCCCCTCCCGGTGGCGAACCGGGCAGGTGACTACTCAAGATTTGTAAGGGTAAGTTCCCACACCGTCTCATTAAGGTACTAGGCTTACCGGTCCCATTCCCGATAAGTGCTTAGTACGTTCAAAAGCTTAGCCCACGAAACCACTGGACCGGAGCCCAAATGCCATGCTCTTACCACATGAGCAATCCATTTATAAAGATCTTATGATTCCAACATAAGGACCTATTCTCGCGAGTGACGAACATCACTCCGACTTGTACCGGTCCTATAGCATAGCAGCTATCGACCTAGCATACTAGTAAAAGAACATAGGTACCTAGGGATCATGCATCTAGGGTTTCCATTCAATTCTTGAAACGTAAATGCGCAATCATAGCAAAGGTAATTGCATAATTTTAAAAGGACGGGTTAATGATCCGGGGCTTGCCTTCGTCGGCAAGGTTGGCCTTGGGCCCTTCTGGACTTTGGTCCAGGTCCTGAGCTACGTCCATGTACTGCAGCTCACCGTCAGCTCCTCCGTCTCCTCCTTCCGGCACGAGCGTATAGCTACCGTCGGGAAGATCTACACGAGGATGCAAATGCAAGATTTAATTGACGATTTTCGATTTAATTAATTACAAACAACACATGACAACCATGGGGTGCATGGTTGACCACATTCACCTAGATAAGAATATATTCAACATACTCTTCCAATAAAGGAACAATATGCGGTTATTTATTAATTAGTCTTTTTGATAGTGACTGTGCACATATTTATGGAAATAAATTACTTTAAAATTTCACAAACAGCAAGGGTGGTGATACTTAGCTTTTTAGCAAGATTAACATCACAACACAATGGTCATTTAGTGTGGATGTGGTGATTTTCCCAATTAACTTTAATATTAAGCTTAAAAAGGCTACCATTGCTTTTATTCATAAAATAAATTAATAAAATTTAGTGGGGTGTTTTCTGAAGCACTACAAACCTAAACAAAGTCACTGCACACACATGCACACTTAGGAGAGCTATGAAATTAAATATACTAAAAATAACAAAAGCTAGCTACTACAACAAGAGAAATGCATACAAAAATAAATACACATCAAAATGATTCCAACTTTCTCACACATGGCCTCTGGTCTAACACTAAGATAGGTATGCAACATATACACCTAGAGCTACTAAAGATCTTGAGCTGTGCATTTACAAAGAAAACTAGGCTTAAAACAAGATTAAATACTTTTGGCAAATATAAAATTGTGATTAATTCACCAGAGATGCATTTGGGCATAAAAAGATCACATGCAGAAGTTGAGAACAAAAATCTAATTATTTTTAGCTACAAAAATCAGGTGGACAGATTCATCATAAATACAAAACAATTCATAATAAAAGATTTACTTAGTAACTTTATGCAATTTTTAGTACAGAATCTAGGCAAGACATAACACACAACATATCCAAAATTCAACTACAAAGCGCCTGCAGATTTTGAACTACAGCAGATCTACGTTTAAGAGTTTTCTATTTTTCATGCAAAAACTGTCAGGCAAAACTATGGTAATGCTTTACAAAAGTTGTAGGGTTTTTCACCAGGAATCCAAAAAAAATGAGATTGCATTTTTCTGATTTTTCTATAATTTTCTACAGATTTTTGAAGTTTCAGCAAAAAGGATTCACTATTGAAGATCTAACTTTCAATCGGGCCCCTGGAAGTTTCTCAGGCTTCACAGAAAAGCCCCTGGTTTGCATAAATGCCATTGGAAACAAAAAGAACCTCGCAATGTGGTCCTTGGGGGCGGCCGGCGGCGGTCCTCGCCGGATTCTGGCGAGGCCGGTGGCGCAAGTGGCGGGGCAAGGACCGGGGCGTGACTAGAAGCTCACCCAGGGTCGATTTGGTGCCGGAGATGGGGCGGGGACGGCTCCGGTGAGGGTGCTCGGCGGCGGCCGGCGGTTGCGGACACTGCGGGCTGCGATTCTGGCGAGGGAGGAGCAATGCCGGGCAACATGCGACGGCTCGAGCTGCAACGGGTCCTAGGGGAGGGGCAGGGGTGGTTGCACGGCCGAGGGAGTGCACGGCAGAGGGAGTTCGTCGGCGGCGGCTCTAATGGTGCCGGCAGCGGAGCTCGGGTGCGCGCGAGGAAGAAATGTGGCGCCTTTTTATAGGCGATGAGAGGGTGGGCGGCTCCAAGCCTTCGCCGCGAAGGACACCCCAGCGTTAATGCCGTGGGTACAGCGGCCTGGCCTCGGCAGGCACGCGCGGCAGGGGGGCACGGTCGGTCCGGTGGGGGAACGACGGTGCGGCCGGCCGGCGAGTGAGGGTGCGGCGCGTGGCAGGGGCCTGGGGTTCACCTACGTCACGCGAAGCACGGCGCACGGACCGGCGGTCGTGGGCCCGCCTCGGCGTGCGCGTACAGCGGCGGCCGACGTGGCACGGCACGCGCGGGCGCGCTCTGGAGCGCGGCCACGACGTCACGGCGCGTCATCACCCCAAGGCTTCTCACTTGCCCCTGTTTGACGAATGATATCTCCCAAAATCCAAACTAAAGTGTACTATAGTGTAATTAGCAAAGTGGCAGATCAGTGACCCCTCTACAACTTTCACAAAGGCTGGCCTATGTTTTGCTCACAGGTTTGAGCATAAACTGCAGGCAAAGTTCCTATTTTTCATGGCGCCGATGAATAGTAAAAGCTGCAGTTGACCAAGTTTTTCACCCTTTTCCACTCAAAATTTGAAATGCCACCCAAAAGCAAAGTTGTGTCCCTCGAAAAACTGGACAACTTTTATATTGGGAGATTTTGAAGTGTTTAGGTGAAATTTGGAGAACGTGGCAAAAGTTCCAGAGGAGGTTCAAGGACATTGGGGTTTGACTAGGGTTTTAGCTAGGGTTTGACCAAACTTTGACCAAAGGTTGACCACAAGTGTGTGTTGACTTGATTAAGAGGGTCATTAGTGATTGTTGACTAGGTTTTCGGGGTGATGACCCAGGTTGACCAAGGTTTGACTAGAGTCAACGTGTTTGACACGGTCATTAGCACTAATGATGCTAATTAAAAACCTGGGGTGTGACAGCCTACCCCCCTTAAAAAGAATCTCGTCCCGAGATTCAAAAGTAGAAGACGAACATAGGGGTGGTGTTCTCGGATAGAGATGTTACCCATGAAATTAAGCTGGTCTGGCTTCACTCGAAAGATCGGCCTCTTGCCGTGATCACCTTCAGCTGCTCCGGGGTTCTGATTCTGCTGCTGGGGTTTGTGCTGCTTAGGGTTCGGGCACCTTTTTGCAAAATGCCCGGGTTGTCTACAATTGTAGCAAAGGCGGGGTGGAAGTTCTTTGGGCTTGGAAGCTTGTTGATTCCTCGGGTGCTGAGAACAACCATGGGCAAGATGGTCCATCAACTGTTGAAGTGAGTCTCTAGACTTTAGAAAGTCCTTACTAAGCCCAATTCGTTTTCCTCGACGGGACAAAATGTTCCAGTCCCTCGGGTCACTCCAAGCACTCGAAGGGCAGGATTGAAGGATATGACAGCTCTCTCCACATTTAAAACAACGTTGATGAAACGGGTAAAGGCTCTTCCTCATTCGTTCTTCTAATATCTCAGCTTGAGAGCGAGTTTCGCTTTGGATGAGCTGGTCGATCTTGCCGATGTTGTTACTTCATTTTCCCTCACGTGGACGAATTTCCTTGTAGGTAATTCCCCACTCACTTAAATCCATCTCGGAGAATACTCGCTTGTTGCTCCGACTTTTTCTCTCTTCCTACTAAGGTCCATTGGTAGTTTCGCTGGTGGTAGTAGTTGAACAGGGTGCACAAATCTACGCAAACAGCCCTATCAGATTTTTGGACAGCAACACATCTGCACCCGAGAGGCTTTGCAAAGAGAAATCACACTAGCAAAAATTTCCTTAGAGAGCACATAAAACAGGTATGAGTTCAGTTTTAAGTTTTCACGATTTTTAACATGATGCAAGAGGTCCTATTCGTCCTCACTCGGCGATCAAGCCGAAAATCGAAGTTAGCGCCGGTGGCAAGGCACATACACGTTTCTCCCTATAATAACTAGTCGAGAGCTAATCGATACTCACTTAGCGACTTACGAAACGTGGTTAGTGTACCTGCAGAAGATCACAGAACACATCGAACCTTTCATGCCAGCACTCATGAAAGCGTCCTCATACATTACCGTTCACTATAGAAACGGCACCCATGTGTTTATCGCTGCATGGACAGCGTCCAACCTCAGACACTCTCCTTTTCGAATGGAGTGCATCCTTGCCTCGCATATTCACAATGCGGAACGTTCACGTATGGCAAAACGTGACGAGACACAGACACGACGTGGGTTCCCATTAGAATAGGTCCCGTCCATCCCTCACATGACTTTCATGTGGTACCACACGTATGGCAAAACGTGATGAACTAGTATGGTTGTACAGAAAGTAAGTTCTGACAAGAAATAAAATGTGCTGGAAGTTAGCAAAATAAACCATAGATTTGTAAGCCACCTGAAAGAATCCCAAAATTCCCTCTAGGGCCTCTCGGACTATATCCATCCTTAACGGACCAACGTATTTTGCAAATCCAAACAATCTTGGCAAGTTTTATTCAAAAACCTATGATTAAGGTTGTTAATTAAACTCTGGAGCATATAATCGCTCTGATGCCAGCTGTGACAACCCGCCCAGGAAAATACCGTACTATCGCCTAAACCAATCCACTTTGGCCATTAAGCGACAGTAAAGTATCATCCCGTCGTTAGTTGCCGGGTTAACGCCCGGTAAATCACTTGGAATTCACACAGAGGATCGAACATATGCATTAAAACTCACACGAAGGCGAGTCCAGAGTACAAACACAAATCGAATCCAAATTACCCCTAAGGGTTTAATTATTACAAACCATTATACATGACAAGATAAGTAAAAGTTCAGAGTTCAAAAACAGCGGAATAAAATAAAATAGCGCAACGATAACATCATAGGAGGCCGTCCGTGATGCCATCACTCGTCGTCATCCACCCATTCCAGCTTCCAGCCGGGTGGAAACTCACCAGGCCAAACAACACCTGCAACAACATTTTTAAAGCAAGGCTGAGTATACTAATACTCAGCAAGACTTAACCGTCAGGTGATAACTACATCACCAAACTCTAGACATGAGAGGCTTTTTGGCTGGTGGAGTTCTTTTGCTGAAAAGCAACAAAGAGTATGTTCTTACTTTCAATATTTTAGCACAAATTTCTAGTTAATTACCATTTCTAAGTGAGCCAACTAATTCAATCAAGAATTGTACAATACAATTAATTCAAGCAGTAATATTCACAAGGTTCCATCATTAAGGGATAACGTGGCCAGTTGATTAAGCAGTCTCAGATAACGGTGAGAGGCCGACAATCGATTGATTTATAACCTTGCAAGGTAAACCTAAACACACGGAGGGTGCCCCCACATGGACAACTACCAGGCGGTTCCCAAAAATTCTCGACTTTGGATCAAAGCTTACCATCTAGGGTACAAGGCTATCTGGCGTACCCCGCAAGGCACCCAGCTTCACACATGCACCCCCCTCCCGGTGGCGAACCGGGCAGGTGACTACTCAAGATTTGTAAGGGTAAGTTCCCGCACCGTCTCATTAAGGTACTAGGCTTACCGGTCCCATTCCCGTCAAGTGCTTAGTACGTTCAAAAGCTTAGCCCACGAAAGCCACTGGACCGGAGCCCAAATCCCATGCTCTTACCACATGAGCAATCCATTTATAAAGATCTTATGATTCCAACATAAGGACCTATTCTCGTGACTGACGAACATCACTCAACTTGTACCGGTCCTATAGCATAGCAGCTATCGACCTAGCATACTAGTAAAAGAACATAGGTACCTAGGGATCATGCATCTAGGGTTTCCATTCAATTCCTGAAACGTAAATGCGCAATCATAGCAAAGGTAATTGCATAATTTTAAAAGGATGGGTTAATGATCCGGGGCTTGCCTTCGTCGGCAAGGTTGGCCTTGGGCCCTTGTGGACTTTGGTCCAGGTCCTGAGCTACGTCCACATACTGCAGCTCACCGTCAGCTCCTCCGTCTCCTCCTTCCGGCACGAGCGTATAGCTACCGTCGGGAAGATCTACACGAGGATGCAAATGCAAGATTTAATTGACGGTTTTCGATTTAATTAATTACAAACAACAAATGACAACCATGGGGTGCATGGTTGACCACATTCACCTAGATAAGAATATATTCAGCATACTCTTCCAATAAAGGAACAATATGCGGTTCTTTATTAATTAGTCTTTTTGATAGTGACTGCGCACATATTTATGGAAATAAATTACTTTAAATTTCACAAACAGCAAGGGTGGTGATACTTAGCTTTCTAGCAAGATTAACATCACAACACAAGGGCCATTTAGTGTGGATGTGGTGATTTTCCCAATTAACTTTAATATTAAGCATAAAAAGGCTACCATTGCTTTTATTCATAAAATAAATTAATAAAATTCAGTGGGGTGTTTTCTGAAGCACTACAAACCTAAACAAAGCCACTGCACACACATGCACACTTAGGAGAGCTATGAAATTAAAGATACTGAAAATAACAGAAGCTAGCTACCACAACAAGAGAAATGCATACAAAAATAAATACACATCAAAATGATTCCAACTTTCTCACACATAGCCTCTGGTCCAAAACTAAGCTAGGCATGCAACATATACACTAGAGCTACTAAAGATCTTGAGCTATGCATTTACAAAAAAACTAGGCATAAAACAAGATTAAATACTTTTGATAGATATAAAATTGTGATTAACTCACCAGAGATGCATTTGGGAATAAAAAGATCACATGCAGAAGTTGAGCACAAAACACTAATTATTTTTAGCTACAAAAATCATGTGGTCAGATTCATCATAAATAAAAAAAAATTCATAATAAAAGATTTACTCAGTAACTTTCCGCAATTTTTGGTACAGAAGCTAAACAAGACATAACACACAACATATCCAAAATTCAATGACAGAGCACTTGCAGATTTTGAACTACACTAGATCTAGGTTTAACAGTTTTCTATTTTTCATGCCAAAACTATCAGGCAAAACTATGGTCATGCTTTACAAAAGTTGTAGGGTTTTTCACCAGGAATCCAACAAAATTGAGATAGCATTTTTCTGATTTTTCTATGATTTTCTACAGATTTTTGAATTTCAGCAAAAAGGATTCACTATTGAAGATCTAACTTTCAATCGGGCCCCTGGAAGTTTCTCAGGCTTCACAGAAATACCCCTGGTTTGCATAAATGCCCTTGGAAACAAAAAGAACCTCGCAATGTGGTCCTTGGGGGCGGCTGGCGGCGGTCCTCGCCGGATTCCGGCGAGGCCAGCGGTGCAAGTGGCGGGGCAAGGACCGGGGCGTGACTAGATGCTCACCCAGGGTCGATTTGGTGCCGGAGATGGGGCGGGGACGGCTCCGGTGAGGGTGCTCGGGTGTGGCCGGCGGTTGTGGCCGCTGCGGGCTGCGATTCTGGCGAGGGAGGAGCAATGCCGGGCAACGTGCGATGGCTCGAGCTCCAACGGGTCCTAGGGGAGGGGCAGGGGTGGTTGCACGGCCGAGGGAGTGCGCGGCAGAGGGAGTTCGTCGGCGGCGGCTCTAATGGCACCGGCGGTGGAGCTCGGGTGCGCGCGAGGAAGAAATGCGGCGCCTTTTTATAGGCTGTGAGAGGGTGGGCGGCTCCAAGCCTTCGCCGGGAAGGATACCCCGGCGTTAATGCCGCGGGTACGGCGGCCTGGCCTCGGCAGGCACGCGCGGCAGGGGGGGCACGGTCGGTCCGGTGGGGGAACGGCGGTGCGGCCGGCCGGCGAGTGAGGGTGCGGCGCGTGGCAGGGGCCTGGGGTTCACCTACGTCACGCGAAGCACGGCGCACGGACTGGTGGTCGCGGGCCCGCCTCGGCGTGCGCGTACGGCGGCGGCCGACATGGCGCGGCGCGCGCGGATGCGCTCTGGAGCGCGGCCACGACGTCGCGGCGCGTCATCGCCCCAAGGCTTCTCACTTGCCCCTGTTTGACGAATGATATCTCCAAAAATCCAAACTAAAGTGTACTATAGTGTAATTAGCAAAGTGGCAGATCAGTGACCCCTCTACAACTTTCACAAAGGCTGGCCTATGTTTTGCTCACAGGTTTGAGCATAAACTGCAGGCAAAGTTCCTGTTTTTCATGGCACTGATGAATAGTAAAAGCTGCAGTTGACCAAGTTTTTCACTCTCTTCCACTCAAAATTTGAAATGCCAACCAAAAGCAAAGTTGTGTCCCTCGAAAAACTAGACAACTTTTATATTGGGAGATTTTGAAGTGTTTAGGTGAAATTTGGAGAATGTGGCAAAAGTTCCAGAGGAGGTTTAAGGACATTGGGGTTTGACTAGGGTTTTAGCTAGGGTTTGACCAAACTTTGACCAAAGGTTGACCACAAGTGTGTGTTGACTTGATTAAGAGGGTCATTAGTGATTGTTGACTAGGTTTTCGGGGTGATGACCCAGGTTGACCAAGGTTTGACTAGAGTCAACGTGTTTGACTCGGTCATTAGCACTAATGATGCTAATTAAAAACCTGGGGTGTCACAGCTGTCTTCTTGTCTTTGGGCCTGTGCGTCAGGTCGGCTAGGGCCCACTGCTAGGTCAGCGGGTATTCTGACAGGCCGGCCCCGCCTATCGGGGACGGCTGAGACCCTTGTCGATGGGGACACAAAGGGTAGCCCAATCTCCCAAGCCCTCGAGTGATGTGCAGGGGAAGCAACCTTGATGGAGTTACAATGAGGCTTGAATGAAGTTGAAGTCTTGGCACCATCGGCAGGTTGGAAAGGGTGCACGTTGATCAAAAAACATAACTTGTTCTTCGTGTAGACCGACCGACCTGATATCGGTCATGGAGGATCAATGCAGAAGTACTCAGATGACTAGGCATAGCTGCAATGAGTCTAGTGAAGCCATCGAGGCAAGCCGACCTCGGGGAGGCCGCAAGGTCAGGAAACCTGGAATGGCATCTGAAGCGTGCCGACCTTAGGGAGGCAATGACCGAGCTTTAGGGAGGTTCTTCGTCCTGAAGAAAGCGACAGCAGAACCACAGGGAGGTCCGTCAACCCGAAGAGGGTGATGACGGAGCCAAGGGAGGTCCACCGACCCAAAGAGGGTGACAACGGAGCCGTGGGGTGGTCCACCGACCCGAAGAGGGTGACGACAGAACCACGAGGAGGTCTGCCGACCCAAAGAGGGCGACGAGCCCACTAGCGTGGAAGTCGGATGAGCAGCAGAAGTGCTGAGTGACCTCCCGACGCGAGCCAGAGACCCTAGTCGGTGGGGACCCATGGGGTAGCCCCATCTCTCAATTAGTACCGGGTGGAGACCAGCACCGGTACTAATGTGAGGCCAGCACATTAGTACCGGGGCAAGATACTACCCGGTACTAATGTGGCAACATTAGTATCGGGGTGTTACTATGCCCGGTACTAATGTGCAACAGCTATAATTCGTCATCTTCTTCCTCTGCCCGAGCCTCACCCTCTCCACTTGTCAAGCTCGAGCTTCCCCCTCACCATGGCGCTCTAGGTGTGTTTTTGCCCGATTTGCGAAGGTTTCTCCATGATTTCACTCGTTTAAGTGGTCTAAAGGTTAGTTACTTCAACCTCCCTTGATGTATTCTTAGTATTTTAGGTTTTATGCTTTGTACTTAGAGTATTTCGTGATTTATAGAATGAGCTAAGAATGAGAATTTTTTTATTTAGATGCATATTTGTGTATGTTTTAATAGAAAAGATTGCTAAGGTTGTGTCGTGTTAGTTGGATGACATATTGTATGTGACGATAGATTTTTTATTATTTATTTATACATATGTAATAAATATAGGATAAATTTATTATTTTATATGGTAGTCAAATGTTGTATACAAACAATATCACGGTCGTACACGTTTCAGTCCAACTCGCTCAACTCCCTACATACAACATCTCATCCTACTCCACTGACTACCGCTCGACTCTGGTCCGACTCTCGCCTGACTCATGTCCGACTCCCGCCCAACTCCTAACCCAACTCACCGATTTCCGCCCGACTTTCGACTACCACCTGATGCCTGCCTGACTCATCGATTCCCCCAAATCGTGCCCAATGTATTTAGAAAAATAATTTCTTTGTTAGAAAAATAATTTCTTAGTTAGAAAAATAGTTTCTTCATTACAAAAATAGTTTCTTATTTCGAAAAATAGTTTGCTCATTAGAAAAATAGTTTCTTAGTTAATTTTATATTTCATGTGGAATATTGGATGTAAACACTTTAAATTTTGTAAAGTAATATTGCCTTCATTTGAATTTGTTGCATGATATGATAATAATATTTTTTGTTCGGTGATACTTTGCAGATGGACCGCCAATGGATCTACACCGACAATAGAATCTCCCTTGAATACATTAATGGGTTGCATGGATTTCTAGAAGTGCAAGAATCCAACAAGCCTGCATCCAGTTTTTGTCCGTGCAAGAATGCAAAAATCTGAAGGATCTATCATCGATAAAGCCTCTTCATGATCACCTATACAAATGGGGATTCATGGCAAACTATTTTGTTTGGAAAAAGCATGAGGAAAGAGGGGTTATAATGGAAGATGACGAAGAAGAAGATGACAATATTCCTTATAGGACTCAAGAAGGTGCCTTTGCAATGGGAGGTGATCCAATGGGACAGACTCAAGAAGCAGATGATCCTCTCAATGATCTAGGTGAGGTGTTGTGAGAGTCAAACCAAGATTGCGAAAAGGTGAAGGAGGCAAAGAAGTTTGAGCGTATGTTAGAAGACCACAAGACACCGTTGTACCTAGATTGCAAAGAGGGGCACAAGAAGTTGGGTAGCACATTGGCTGGAATGGAAGGCTAAAAATGGAGTTTTAGACAAGGGCTTCGATGAGTTATTGATGATCATAAAGTCATGCTTCCAGAGGGGAACAAATTACCTTAGTCAACCCACAAAGCTAAAAAGGTTGTTTTTCCTTTGGGTTTGGAGGTACAAAAGATACATGCGTGCCCTAATGATTGTATCCTGTACCGAGGTAAAGGATATGAGAAATTGGAGGCTTGTCCTATGTGTGAAGTGCAGTGTTATAAGATCCCATGAGATGACCCTTATGATGTTGAGGGGGAGAAGGAAGAAGAAGAAGAAGAAGAAAATTTTTGCGAAGGTAATATGGTATTTTTCAAGTGATACCACATCTGAAGCATTTATTCAGGTGCAAGGCCAATGCAAAGTTGATGTGTTGGCACAAAGAAGAACGTAAACAAGATGACAAGATAAGGCACCCCGTTGATGGGTCGTAGTGGAGATTAGTTGATAGAGAATTCCCTGAGTTTGAAAAAGACACAAGGAACATTCGATTTGGTTTAAGCACAGATGGATTCAATCCATTTGGTGAGTTTAGTAACAGTCATAGCACTTGGCATGTGAGCTTATGTACAATATTATATATGCTCTTCAATTACCAGATTTGAGATAATACATGCATACACACACACACACACATATATATATATTTGTATAATATTAGAGATAATAGTATACAAATACATATATATGTATGCGTGTATAATATTTTATATGTCACACGGCTTTATATTACAGAGTATTAGGATTTGTATACGTAAATCAAGGAAATACTAGAATAAATGAATCTATAAAGAAAATAAAAAAAGAAAAAAAAACACTTTTGTACTGGGTGGTTTTAACACCCGGTACTAATGCCTCACCCTGCCATGTCGCAGGGGGGACGCACATTAGTACCGGTGCATGACACCACCCGGTACAAATATGGCCCTCCACCTGATTAGTACTGGACGAACAATACCGGTTCGATACCCGGTACTAATGGGGGTTCCCACCTGGTACAAATGTGTGATTCTGTGGTAGTGACACGAGGATAGTAGAAGGCTGATGAATAGAGTTAGGAAGAAGCTATGTGCCAGGTTGTGTTGGGAATGGTAGGTGAAAGGGAAGTAGACATAAGGAAAACTCAAGAATGTGTCTGGTCTTCGTTTGGATCTTCCATCACGAGCACACGCACACACACGACTTCTTGATATACCATCACTGTATAGCTTGGGTAGGCATGTCCCTTCTTGGGTGGGCTCCCCCAAGGATACCGTGCACCTCTACTTCTCCTACCCACATGTACGTTGCACACTTCTGAACCTCTTCATCAAAAAGTGGTAGCATAGAGTATAACCAGTTTTCTTGGTATGGGTAAAATTGTAATTAGCACAAATTATATATTTTTTTGTTTTTTCCCTCATGCCATTCTCCTGAATGACACAATGTTTTCCCTCACGCCAAAACTTGTCGATATGAAGGGATGATGAGTAAAAGGAATGGAGGTAGGATAACTATGAGAGGTTTGAAATATGTCAACATTGCCATTTTACATATTTCCAATCATACACTTAGACTACCCATACTACTCATTGATACTACCTATACTACAACTTAAGGTTTTAGTATTATCAAATAATCTCAACCGTCACATCCTTTGATATGAGTCCATTTCGAATGGTAGTATAATATAGTATTGTGCACCATAAAAAGTCATATAGTATTGTGCACCATAAAAAGTCTCATGTAGGATATCTGATCGCTCAGTAATGCAGCAACCTGCAACTGCCAAACAATCCTATCTAAACCTATATATGAGTAGGCAGTATTCAAAACTATGTGTTATACATATTCATTACCAAGCTAAATCTTAATGGCATGCAAGTAATAAAGGTTACGATATTGGGTACAAGATCAAAATGTTTTTTTTTGCTTCTGATGTAGAGCAAATTGCTCGGCCTTGGCAGTCTGTTTGTCGAGGGAGATAGTACGTGCTCTATCTCCGTTTCCACAAGCCAAGCTCCTACCAATGGACCGTCGGTTCATCCGGTGTTACTGACCGTGCTGCTTCTTCTCTAGGAATTAATCCGGTGCAATTAGAAAACATACTGTCAGTTCATCCGACGGTCTGTGTAAACTGAGCTTTCTTCGCGCAGTGTACCAAATGCTCCGACACTTGCACCGATGCCTCTTCTTATGTACCGTCGGTTCATCCGACGGTGCCCTTTTCTTCCTTCTTCTTTCTCGGTTTGGACCCTTGAAAAATATACTATCTTCTCAATTTGGCATGTGGTATTTTTGCATCTATGGGACCTAGAAATGTCTACAAGGACATGCTTAACAATATGGTTAGTCCCATTGATCATGTTGTCATGAATCACCAAAATCAAACTCGAACTAATGGCATATGAGGCCATGTTCGCTACAATCTCCCCCTTTTTGGTGATTTATGACAACACAATCAAGACAAGCATAAATTTGCAAAAATTGACAAAATTGAACTACTTACACTTGCTTGGATGCTTACCTTCATCCAAACTCCCCCTAGTTCATACTTCCCCCTTTTTGATCTTCTCTTCATATGTTCACACATGGCTTGCTTCTGCCCCTTTGGAAACACTAGCTTGCTTTGGTCCCGAATTCTCCCCTTTTGGAATAAAATCTCCAAAAAGTGTTCAAAACAAAAGGGTCTCCAAAGGAAATCTAGCAAGTCCTAGCAAACATAGCTCAAAGAGAAATGTTAAATACAAGGGAGAGAGCTGCATGAACCATGATCCATATGTATGATATCAATGAATATACCACATGTGCGAATAACTAAGGTGGACCACAATCTGATGAGACTAGCATGATACAAACTAAGCACCCCCTAAGTATGTGCACAATATGATAGTGTGAAAATCAAGTGCACAACTACAAACATTTGTAAGACAAGGAAGCTTAGAGCATATCATGTAAGGAGGTAGCTTAAGAGACAAGAGATAAGACAAGAGAGTTCTTGTAACATTACCACTTGTAGATTTTGAGGTTTGCATACCTCCAGGGGATTGTTCCTCTCTACCTTGTTGGCACCACGTTGAGATGAGCCACTTGGAAATGATATCACTAGAAGGTGACACCACTTGAAAGAAGCTTGCAAAGAAGACACTTGGGGTATCACAAGGATTTGGAATGTATGAGTACATCACCTTTGAACTTATATAGAGACATAAGCTCGCAAGGACATGACTCAATAGCATGAAGCTCTTATTGCTATATTCACTCTTTTAGAGATGTTAGATCACATTGAGAGTGAAATAGCATTCTCTTAGAATGAAGCACCACACCGGAACGCGTCACCAAGGGACTACATAAGATAAGCTTGAAACAATGTTCGCCCCATAAACAAATCATAGGATTAGCTCCCCCTAAATGTGTGCATTTAGTATTTGAATCACCAACCAAATGTATGCACATTGTTTATGACAACAAAAGGGAAGCTAACCCTATAGCTTGCTCATGATGCAAAGACATAAGAATGAAAAACATGCATCATGAAAGAACAAGTGTAGCTTTCCTACACACTAATCAAACCATGTAGGTTGCTCATGGGTTAGCACATGACACAAGCAACCTACCATATGCGAACAACTAGGCATAGCAACAAATGCAACCTAGACAAAGCAATGGAGCTACAATGATACATGAGATGGGTTCTAATTTCCATTACCACAACCGGGGATCTTGGGCAACTCATGTCCAACTTGCAAGCTTGGCTTCTAGGCCTAAATCTTCTCATCTTCTTTGTGCCAAGCCTCCCAAGTCCCCGCATCATGATGGAACCCACACCATTTGAGGCCCCTTCATATTGGTGATTACTTCCTTAGGCACCCAACACTACGTGAAAACCTCAAATAGGTCACGCGATATTAGTAACGGACCTATGTGGCCTGTTACTATAAATATTAAAGGTAACGGACGTTATTAAAGCCTGTTACCATTGACTCTACACCCGTTACCAATGAGAGATTCAGTCTGGAACCTAGCCTCATTGGAGATGGGCATTACCAAAGTCCGTCGCCTTTCATATTTATTGGTAACGGACTGCGCAATGTCCGTTACCTATCTATGCGTACGGACCTGAATTTTTGATTGAATCCGGTTAACAATCTCTCGCGTCCGCACGCCGTGAGGCCGTGACCCCCACCCCGTGTCCATCCATCCACTCTCTCTCTGTGTCATTCGCTCTCTGTCTCCCTCGCGTCCATCCATCCACGCCGCGCTCTGCCTCCACCCCGTGCCGCCGCCGCTGCACAAATCACCGCCGTGCAGTCCCGTGCCCCTCCCTCGACCTCCACCCGACCCCGCCACTCCGCCGTCCTGCACCGCGCCACTCCCTCGAGCTCGGGCGACCTTGAGGTCCTCGACATGGTGCCCTGCGGCGGCACCCCCACTCCCTTGCGCTAGATGCTCGTGCCAGCCAGTCCCAGAGGTCCCTCCTGGCCGGATCTGCCCTCCCCGGTAGCGGCGCGATGCTCCCTGCGCGGGGGAGGAGCAGGGCCCCGGAGCTCCCTCTCGGCCGGATTTCTCCGCCTCACCCGTCGCCACGCCTCCACCACCAGGTGTGCCTCATCCCCTTCTTCCCCATCTACTCCTCAGCATATCCCCTTTACTCCCCCTTCTCAGCTCACCCCCTTTCTTCTAGTTTTTGCTAGGGTTCAAGCTCTCCAAGAAGTAGCACGGTTCAGATGCGAACAAGATGATTTGAGCAGCCGAGCTCTCCAAGAATACGGTAGGGCTTAGGTATGGAGGCCCTTCTCCCACCCTCCTTGAAATAGTAATTCCATTTGCTAACTCTTCCATGACAGAGTAATAGTAATTTCATTTGACAACCTGGATTCTGAATCTGAATTTTTATGAATAGCAAGATGGTTTGTCAGATTCATCTTCCAGCTGTCACTCTTGTTACATAAATGATTACAATGTTAGTTGCTACCTGTGGCTGCTTCCTATACCCTGTAGTCTTGTAGTCTTATAGCATGGCAGTGTTGTTTTTTTTTTGCTGGACTGTATTCATAGACAAATTGAATAAATAAGCACCTACCTTTGGCAGAGACTGAGTTATCTTATAGTAGCCTCTTCCTTTTCCTTTTTGCTGAGAAATCCTGCATATGGTTGTATATGAAGCCTGTTAATCTGAATGAAATTGAAAAGTACAACTTAGTTTATTTGCAGATGAACAATTGATAAGCAGTATACTCCAAGTATAACTTCAAACAGTTTATCTGAGCCTCTCTATTTTTCTTTGTCCAGTTTGGACTCTGAATTAAGAAAGTCGGAATGAAACCAATCTGAATGACAGTATTCATTTTTATCTACATGGTTGTCTGAAGAGATTACTATTGTAACATAGATTGCTGGTGCTATAAGTTGCCCATAGAGTTTAGAAGAGGCGCCTCGGCTTCGTTTTGATTATTGGGCTAAAAGTCAGGGAAAAGGAGGTCAAATTGATTATTTGCCTACTTGAGTTATTTTGTTCATGTGCTCCCTTGCTTCTGTTGCAGGAAAGTTGCAGTTGTGAATCTTGACTCTACAAATGATGCATTGCCGTATCCTCTGCTCTTTGAGCTCTAAAATCCACCTTTTCCTATAATTACTTCTCTTGTCAAATTAGGCCTTGCTGCGCTACCTGCAATTACAATTGAAATGTATCCTTGACAGTGCTAAGATATGAATCTGCTGTAAATATTGAGAATCTGATAAAACTCAGTGATGTCATGGCTGAGCATTCGCTTGGACCAAATGGAGGTTTCTCCTAGCCCGCTATTTTTTTAAAACAACCAAGCATCTCAAATTTTGTTTATAATGATATGGTTGCTTATGATATGATGTTAATATCTATGATAGGGCTTGTTTATTGCATGGATTACTTGGAGAGGAATATTGACTGGCTTGAGGAAAAATTGAAGCCTCTTATTGAAGGTGAGTACAGAATAGCTATCCGCATCAATAAATTATATGTTTAGCTGCAATATCCCTAAGAATGTATCTCAAAAGCGCCAAGCACTCTTATGGAAAAACTTGTGAATATCTAATCTCCATAGAGTTGTTATCTACATAGTCTTATGGAAAAACTTGTGACTGTCCTCTTAGCTGTCTCTTCAATCTTATATTCTGCAACCTTTTAACCATCTATTCTTGTTGTTGTGTTGAGTTAATTATTTGCACTCTTTTCCCTATGTTTTCTTTTTGATCTGTTCTGAACATATCTTTCCATTGCAAGTGATGCTGTTTTTTCCGTTGCAGGTGCAAGGCAGGCAGCAGTACAGTCATCAGTGACACCGGCGACACCATCAGCAGCTCGACAGTAGAAGCCACATAGCTCTTGCAGGTAAGCTTGTAAGCAACTAGAGTAGCAAGATTTTTGGGCAGGCAAGATCACCACCTCACTCTTGTTGTATTACTAGTATCTGATAAATTTCAAGATCACTCATGTTGCATAAGTTTTTATGCTTCTTGTTTGGAGAGTAAAAAATTAGTATCCAAGGAAGCTATCTTTGTGCTGCCTATTTGAACCCTATAGTATATTGCCATCTATTTCATGTACTGATTCTAGTATATTCCAAGGAAGCTATCTTTGTGATCTCGATAGTGCAGTATGATAGAATCTATAAGCCTGTCTTAAATTTTGCAAGCCAATCTTTTCGTATGATGTGTCTATGTATACATGTGCTTAACCTTTCTTGGGTTGCTGATCCTTGCATTGGGAACTAAGACATTTTCTTTCTATAGGATGGCTGAATTCCACTTGTAGTTTCTGGCCACATGCCAAAAATCAGTGATATCAAAGGTTCGTGAGAAATTCCTCTAATTATTGTTCTTTCCTTGTTACTTTGGTGTACAGAACATGTTTAACCACGAGTGAAACTACAAAGTTAATGCAATAGAAAGTTTGAATTTGCAAGCATGCAACTGCAAAGTTGTTGCAACAAACCTTTTTGCAAGCAGTGCTAGATCTTGAGAGGAAAGTTTCTAATTCTCTGTTTTTTCCTTCTACTTTTACTAGGACTATTTCTAAGTTTCAAACAATGCTTGACAATTGGAGGTACTTCTCTGCATTTTCTTCCATTAGATTCTTACTTTGTTTACTTCACTAGAGCTTCTGGACTACTTTGTTTTTCAATTAGACTCTTACTCCAATTCAAAAATATTGCTTAAGAACACTGGTTTAATTAATAAAACAACCATTGTATTTAACTGTTTATGTGTTCTTCCTTCCCCTTCCAGCCCTTTCATGTATGGAGCTTTCTTTATTGCTGCAGCTCAAATTATGATCCAAGCACTTCTTTACTTCTTAGCATGTTGTCTAGTCAGCAAACTGCAGTAGTTTGAGCTGTTGGCTCGTTTAGATAGCTTGTTGATCCAAGCACTTGTTGATGTTGCTTCATTTGTTGAGCTTATGTGTAATTCAAATTATTCTACTTTCTGTTACTTTGATTGGGTGAGCGTGTATGGATGTAACTGAGTGTATTTTGTGTAACTGAGCATGTATGTATGTAACTGTATACTTGTGTGTATACATGTATGTATAAGAATAAAGCATATAAGGTTTTGTGATTTCTTTTGTTTTAATTTTTAATTCCAGATTGGTAACGGGTATAGATTGTTGCCCGTTACCAATAGCAGACATTGGTAACAGCTATTGGTAACGGGCAACAATCTATGCCCGTTACCAATCTGGATTATTGGTAACGGGCAAAATGCCCATTACCGATGTTGGGTTATTTGTAACGTTTGATCGGTAATGGGCACTATGCCCGTTACTAATGACCATCTGCGCCCGTTACGAATCACTGTTTTTCACGTAGTGCAAATGGGTTGGTTCCAACCCCGCTCCGTCTTGTTCTTCCCAACCTTGTGTGCAACCACCTTGCCACTAGCCTTCTTCTTGATGATGTAGGTGTTGCTCTTGTTCTTGTTCTTGCGGTTGGGCTTGGTGTAGATGAGGGAGATCTTGATGGTGGGGTTTAACTTCTTCTTCTCGCCCTTGTCCATCTTCTTGACAATTTGAGGGCATTTGTAGAACTTGTGCCCTTCTCCATGACACTTGTAGCAAGTCAGGGTTGCACCCTTCTCAATCTTCTTCACCATGGGATCACGGTTATCTTGAGAAGGTTGGACGTTGCTCTTCATGTCTTGAGAGACTTTCACTTGTTCCTCATTGTTCTTGCCCTTGCCCATCAAGCTAACCAACTTCTTTCAGAGCCATTTCACTTCTTGTTTGAGCTCATTATTCTTCTTGCCTATGAGATAATCACATGTTTCTACAACAACATTCTCATTGCAAGATGGTGAGCAAGATTCATCAATTAAATCAATGCAATAAGTTGAAGCATCTACCTTGGAGATAAGAATTGCACAAGGGATAGATGGTTCATCGAGCTCAAAGGAATCACTTGTTTTAGTCTCAATGCTCTCAATCTTAGATTTTAGCTCATCACACTCCTTGCTAAGCAAATTGAATTTGCACAACAAATATTCATAGTTTGTAGCAAGGGTTGCACTAAGATCATTGAGAGCATTGAGTTCTTTAATTTCATTATCTTGTTTCTTAAGCATTCCTTTTTGCTCATGGACTAGCTCAACAAGATCATCGAGAGAGGTGGTATCAAATTCATCATCACTTACATTTCTCTCCATACCTTGGGCCATAAGGCACATGTGTGATGATGATGAGGGACCTTGCATGAAGCGGGTGGTGAAGTTCTTCCTTAGTTCATCACTTGAGCTACAAGAACTTGATTCTCCACCACTTGTCCACTCACGAATGGTGACAAGTGCTTCTTGCTTTGGCTTCCTCTCCTTGACCACCTTCTTCTTGGTTTTGTGCTTGATTTTGGTGAACTTGATGAGTTGATGATGACGTCCTTCTCTCAAATGGACGTTGTAGCTGTACATGTTGATTTTCTTCATATACTTGAAGATCTTTTTCACGTACATGGCAACCATCGACTCGACCTCTTCATCACTTGAGGAGCTTTCATCGTCATCATCATCATCATCATCTTCACTTGAGCTTCCATGGATTGCCATTTTCCTCATCTCTTTCTCTTGTTGGCTTGAAAGAGCATGGCTTGTGGTTGGAGGAGATGGTTCTTGGGGCTTTTCTTCGGGCGCCTCCTTGGACTTGGGCATGATTTGAAGCTCATGTGACATGATCTTGCTCAAGATTTGAGATGGCTTCAATTCTTCGAGCTTCTTCTCATAGATGATGGCTTTCACCAAGTCATAATCGGGCTTCCGGAGACTTTGAAGGATCTTGCGGTTGATGTTCAAGTCCGTGATGTCCTTCATACCTAAAGCATTAATCTCATTGACAAGAACATTTAGGCGTGAGTACATAGATTCAACATTTTCATTTTCAAGTTGCTTAAAGCTATTGAATTCCTCAAGGAGACAACCGTAGCGTTCATTGGCCACTTCTTTTGAACCCTCATTTTGTTCCTTGATGGTTTTCCATAGCTTATGAGCATTTTCACAAGTAAAAACTCTATTGAAAACGCCTACATCTAGAGAGGACAAAATGATACTCTTAGCAATCACATCAAATTGCTTTTCCTTCTTAGTACCATTTTTCACATCCTCGTTGGTGACTCTCCAAACATCAAGGTCCTTTACTTGGAGATAAGCCTCCATGAGAACCTTCCAATGAGAGTAGCCCGTGCCATCGAAACATAGAGGAAAACCTAAGGTATCCACCCCTTTCATTCCTCTATAGATCAACTCACTAGGCGGTGAAGCCTAACCATTCCTATGAGTCAGTTTTTCACAATTTCCCAATCGAATTGGCGTTTCCTTGTGAAGGAAGTGAGTCCCGGCTCTAATACCACTTGAAAGGAATCGGATGCTCATAGCCTAAGAGGGAGAAGGGGTGAATTAGGCAACTAAAAACTTAGCATATGGCTTCCACTACTTTGCATGAAGTAAACTAGATCACTTCTACCTAGATGTGCAATCTATGGTTGATCTAGTGTGAAATCCTCATCCCAAAACAAGATTTGCAACCTATAGCCATTCCTAGCATGATACTACTCTAGGAAAAGTAAAGACAAGCAAAGATTGCAAGAGAGTAATGCGGAAACATAAAGAGGGATGAGAAGAAGCAAACTCTTGACACGCGATTCATCCCGTGGTATCGGTAGGCACTAAGCCACCTCTAGTCCACTTTGTTGAAGCACTCCACACAAGAGTATTGCTTCCCGGTCACCAAGTCTCTCCCAAGAGCACCACTTGACTTGCCACAAAGGCTCGCCACGAAGGCACTCGCCAAGCTTCCTTGGTCACCTTGATGCCGCCTCCAGTAAGGAGCTTCTCCACCAAGGAAGGGGGTCTCCACATCCCCCGCGCAAAGTGTCCTCGCCACTCCACACCAAGCCGGAGGGTCGAAGACGATTGCCGGTAAGCCACTTAGGCCCCAAAGCTTTCGGCGCACCTTGTACAACTTGATTCACTCAAGAATCACCTCACAAGGTAGGCACACCTTGCACTCACTCAGCTCTAAGCTAAGCCTAGCACTAAGCACACACACAAAGCATGTGCAAGTCTATGGATGAGCAATTTAGCACTTGTATGGCTTGGATATGATCTTGTAGGTGTCTCACACTCCTCTTCACTTCCACACAATCCAGCAACCTCAAATGGGTGAGTGGAGGGGGTATAAATAGCTCAAGGCGTCCAAAGAGTCGTTGGCTAAAAGCTGCTGAAAGTTGTACCATCGGATGATCCGACGCTATGCTTTTTGGGGCGTCGGTTCATCCGGTGCTACTAGTCGTTACCCTCCACCGCACATGACCGTTGACACACATCATCCGACGCTTCAACCGATGCACCGTCGGTTCATCCGGTGGTGAAGACTCCGCTACCAAAACCTTACTGTCTTGAATTTCGTAAGCGTCGGATGAACTGTTGCTTGAATCCTTGTGGCCATCGGTTCATCCGGTGCTTAAGGCCTCTGACTCAGGCCGTCTCTGCCTTGTTTCAGTGGATCATCGGATAGACCGACGGCTCCTACCAATGGACCGTCTGTTCATCCGGTGCTACTGACTATGCTGCTTCTTCTCCAGGAATTCATCCAGTGCAACTAGAAAACATATCGTCGGTTCATCCGACGGTCTGTGTAAACTGAGCTTTCTTCGCGCAGTGTACCAAATGCTCCGACGCTTGTACCGACGCTTGCACCGACGCCTCTTCTTATGTGCCGTCGGTTCATCCAACGGTGCCCTTTTCTTCCTTCTTCTTTCTCAGTTTGGACCCTTGAAAAATATACTATCTTGGCATTTTTGCATCTATGGGACCTAGAAATGTCTACAAGGATATGCTTAACAATATGGTTAGTCCCATTGATCATGTTGTCATAAATCACCAAAATCAAACTCAAACTAATGGCATATGAGGCCATGTTCGCTACAGTCTGTAATGAAGAAAGAAGGTGCAAGCAAAGGAACAGGGAGGATTTGAAGAAGTCCCGGTACTAAAGAAGAAGATGTACCATGATTAACAAAAAAGCTATCCCATATAATTTTACATGTCGAGAAGCGCAACCAATAGTTCAATTGGTAGAGCCTTCTAGCTGAGAGACAATCCATCTGAAATCGAGCTAAGACCAAGCTAGGGGGATATTATCACCCAGTCATCAAATTTATTCTTTTAAGTTTGCAGAGAGAGTAACTTAGAACAAGGAAGTGCTGGACAATGTGTCACTCAGTTAGTCCTCACCGGCAGGATGCATTGAATAGTCCAACTATGATACAAAATAGATAAGATGTATCATGTTAATTCAAAGTTTCACTGTATTCTTCTTATTGGCACTCGATCTACTATTTATCCTATCACATATCAATCTTCTTATTTTGGAATAAATTAGCTATATATATACCTTCTGCCAAATATATTCTTTGCTGACAAGTTAACCTTCCCAGTAATATTTTTTTGATATAGATGAGTGAATTATTGCGATAGAAACACAATAAATTAACAATTTCCATTGGCATCCTTTTGAAATTAGTAAAATAGGGCCTGCAGCATACCAGCACTATGTGTAGACTACACAAAGTGGAGAGACGGATGATGAGTAAAGGTTGGAAGAAGCTGTGTTCAATGGTGTGTCGGTATGTCAGGAATGGTAGGCAAAAGGGAAATTGATATCAGTCAGACACAAAAGCGATTATGAAAAACACAGACCGAAGAAGTTTCATTACCTTAAGTTGCTCCAGATTCTTGCTGTTGTGTATACCATAAACATAGAAGACGTTGCAAGGGATAAGGAAACACAAAAATCAAGAAAACGAAAAAAAAGGAGTGGTCTCTCTGAAACGCCAATGCAGCAGTAGCACTATGTGGTCGTGCTTGGCAGAGACACCCGCATGGTCTGAACGAGGATCAATATTTTTCTGCTAGGTCCGATGTTCATTGTTTGTGCGAGTGACCATTTTTTTTTTGGGTTCAGGAACAATTTTAGGGAGAAATATTTATTTCCGGATGATGTGAGAACAAGGCGCAGGAGAGGGACTACTCTGAGCAGTATTTCTCTCCTCTGTCGATGTTCATGGTTTTGTGCTAGTGATCTCTCTGGTTCTGGAAAATGTTCACGTAGGGCCCTAGACTAGCCTATCGATATGCTTGATCCAGAGACAGTTGTGTGTTTCCTGTGATATACAAGGAAAAATGATTTCTCCCAGGCACATGCATATCACTGTCACTCTAAGCTAGTCAGTATCCAAAAAGATACTCAAGAGATGGATAAGAAGCATGTATTATATTCAGAGATTACCACGGTTCCAATGCTGGTAGAAGTTCAGTACTAAAGCCAAGAAGTGAAAATAATGATGGAGTCTAGAAACCCATCAAGCCACGGGCACGTACTGCTGGAGTACTTCAAAGTTCATAGGACTACTTGCTGGTAATGAAACAAGTATCTTTACTACAAGGAACAATGGTGTACATATGTTAGCCGCAGAACATCCCTGGCCACCCAATAAACAAACATTAACTGAGTGGCACAACTTTGGAATTATGTAAAATGTATTTGAATATAATTCCTCCTGTGCAAGTTTGGTTAACATGATCTGCACATGCAAATAGTCCCTTTACAATTGGTTCCCCTGGCGAGAATGTGGTGCTTCACGAGTCAAACGAATTTTTGGCACAAGACATGGTCACTTAGACTGGTAAATGCATACATAGCCCAATAATAAGCACCACCTACCAATAATATCGACTAGCATCATATCGATGGTAAAAGATGGACAACAAAATACCACTCCATATAACTGTCTATACATACCACGTGAAAGGTGTATATTCACACAGCTCTGATGAGAAAAACTCTCCGTGCATGAGAAACAATATATGGATATTTAACTAGTAGTCAAGTGTTGACTACAAGAAGATGATAGACAGATGAATAATAATATAGCGGCGAAGAAGTTGCATGCCATTATTCTGCATTGTGAATGGGAGGCAGACGGGAAGCAGACACCGGGCACGTAAACCTTAGCAAGCCACCTGCTGGTCCGGTTTCATTGCCATGCATATGCAGCAGCAATTTCATGAGAGACAGGAGATTCCATTCCAGAGATACCAGAACGGCTTGATCTGCTTAAGCGGGATCATTTGGTAACGCGACAACTTGTGACACAAGAATCCCAGAATCCAATATAAATGTTACTGTATTGGATCTAAGATCAACCTATATATATCTTAGCAACTACATATTTGCACATCCTAGCAGTGTGCTGCCCAATCTTAACCAGATGTCCTTCAAGGTTAACCTTTTTGAAATATTTGTAGTCACAATAGGACTTGATGTCGCCTAATACTCAATCAACACCGTGCTTTGATAGAGAGATCTTTCCGTGCCTTCTCTAGCCAAATGACACAAGGTTTTCTCTCCAAGGCCAATTGCAAACACATGGATAGACCTAGCGCTAATCACCTGAGCATCAGAGAGAAGTATAGTAAAAGACACTCGAGAGATGAATAAAAAGTCTGGTATACGATTCATGGTTGTGTTTTGATATAAAATGGCTCCAATGTAGCAAATTTCGGTCATTTGTCATGGACAAACAATTAGCTAATGTAAAATGCATATTTGCAGGCACAATGCACATGGGAACCCCTAGTCTGAATCACTACACAGAACATGGAGACAGACAGGAGTCATGACTATGCTGTTCGTTGGATCAGGAGTTTATATGTGCCATTAAGCTATGTAGTCTCAATGTTTGCTGCACTAATCATCCCGAAAAATCTTTTTGTGACAAAACACCGAATAGATATACAACATTACTGGTGTAGCAATGTCCCTTTTTCATTGAGACAAAGCGGCCTCGATGGAGTCCAATGTCACAATCAATCGTCGGATAGACTTGTCACTTGTGCTAGTTTCATATGTGATAATCGACTTTCTGTCAGATATATCAACATGGGTGACGAAAAGATAGTATTGTCAAATATATGTCGGATATAAATGAGTAAATTAGTTGAAGGCAGTAAAAATGCAACAGCCTACAAATTTAATTGGTATACATTAAAAGATACTGGAGCTTGCAATATTTGATCCCCTTTTTATATGTATTGGTGTTTCCGTTCCACGCACAGCTCAACAAAATTTTGGCAGTCAGCACTCCAGAGCACATCGTACACATTTGGAAGAGCTGAGCAGAGAATTATACTAAGAGAGCTGTGAAGATGCTTCCATAGTATGTTGGGAATGCGAGGCAAGAAGGAACTACTCATGAAAGCATAAGATAGAGCCACAAGCCATCAGTTGGTGAAGTGGACACAACTGCATCATCACCATACTATGATTGTCCACCATAGTCGTATAAAGCTGCTGGCTTTTCACTCGTCATCCACGCGAAGTCCACTCAAGCTATGCTACATATGGCTCCTCAGCTAATTTCCCCGTCGGCGGCGTGACAGACGTCAGCAAGCTGTAGAGGAGGTCGCACGACGGCAGGCGACACAGTAACACAACCAGCATCTGCATTGGATTGCTCTGAGTCTGGAGGATGAGGTCCTCTCCAGCCATGGCATGTCAGTCTTCTCTAGCTCCTGCTCATTGGTGCTGTTCAGCAGAGATAATAACAGAGGTCAAAAGAAAACATATCTTAATGTTGTATCAAAGGCTAGAGCTCTTATTGGTCGAGGAAATATTATACTGCAAACTAGCCACCTCAGTTTGTGCATCTGATGTGGTGCTTTTTTTTATCCAAACAAAGTACTTACAAAACCTGTTAAAAGCAATACCAAATGGAGTCAATGTTTTGCTGCTTGAGTTAATCTATAGAATTCAAAAGTGGGGCGTATTTCCAACAATCTGCCCAAACTTATTGTGTGGGTTTCTTTTTTTCCTTTTTGAGGCAAACAGCAGGGGGAGGCCTCATTTCCACCATTTAAAAATAACATGTGTAGAGGTGTTAGACCGCTCAATGAAATAAAAAGAACTCACAAGGCAGGTCCAAAAAAGATAAAGAGACAAAAGTCTAGACAAAATTTTTGTGTGGTTAATGACTCGTGCTCAGATTAAGGTCCAAATTATCATTAAGTTATACTCCCTCAGGATCGAAATATTTATCACGGTTCATTGTTGGTCACAACATTTTGACCATTGACCTTTTTACAAAAATTATGTGAGTGTCATTTATTTTGTTTGTGACCTACATTATCATACTTTAAGCATGCCTTATCTTTTCATATAAGAGCTTTGTTCCGGTGCTTGGATAGTACCGGGTAGTACCTGTTTGATTTTTGTGATTTTGTTGAATAAATCCACTGATTTGTCATCACATACAGTCCTCTTGAGATGCCTGATGCGCCAACTATAACACTGACCTAAGCTAGTTTTACCTTTCTGGGGTTGTTAAACTTAATGCAATTTGATTCTACTTGCCAACTTATAAATATTCTTGTTTGTATGAGTATATACATTGTCACTAACTGTTCTGACAACCGAGATTATGTGTTGTATAAGCAAAAGCAGCTGTTTCTAACATGTTCATTGGCGCAACTGATCTCAGGTACCAAGGATATCAAGTTCAAGTGCTCCATCACTCCACATACAACTGTAAGGACGTACCTACTTGCATGGTTCACAGTAATTAGGTTCAGATCTGGCGTTCTATGGATTTTAGAGATCTGCCCTGTTCGTTTGGCTGGTGGCTGATGCTGGTTTGTTCTGAGATAAAAGTACTGTTGGCTGGTTGCTGGTGGCTGGTTTGTTCTGAGAGAAAAGTACTGCTGGCTGGTGGCTGATAAGCCAAACGAACAGGGCGATGCATGGGGAGGTCAACAATATGGGTATTCGTCTTACTACCATGGTAACCTGCTTAGTAACTTTTATGAAACAATGAGTCTCTTAACAGTAATGGTCTTGTGCTCATTCTTTTTCATTTCATGCATGTAACAGACTATAAGTAATCTTGAAATGCTCCGATATCAGTTGTGTGTTCTCTTCATGTTTTAGGCTGTACAAGACATGTTAAGTCTAGTTGTGTGTTCCATTGGTTGTGCTTAGGAATCACTAAAATAAGGTATGAGATTAGAAGAGGCATTGTGATGTGTACGAGACAGGCTGGAGAAATTCAGATCAGTTGTATGTATGTAACTCTATACTTGTATATGCCTGTATGTATAAAATAAGTGAATAGAAGCTATTTTGATTTTTTTGTTTTTTAATTCCACATTGGTGACGGGCATTGCCATAATCCTTGTTACTAATGACTAGTATTGGTAACATGTGTAGAATGTAGCCCGTTACCAATAACATACATTGGTAACGGGCACAAAATGCATCCCATTACCAATGTCTGTTATTGGTAACGGGCAACATTCTATGTCCATTACCAATATCTATTATTTGCGAGTTACCTTTGACCCATCATTTGTAACTCAAAATCAGTAACGGGCACAATGCCTTTTACCGATGGACATCCGCGCCCGTTACCGATGTATGGTTTTCATGTAGTCATTCTGGCGTTTCCACACAGGTGGTGAAGTATGGAATGAGTGCTGCCCCAACATGGAGAATGCGGAGACACTTCCCAGCTGTCTTGAAGATATCTGAGATGTGCCCCATGATTTTTCACTGAGTTTATCTCATCATCATATGTGAAATATTTAGCAACCACATGTTTATCATAAAAGAAGCTTCTGCTGACAGGTATATTGCGATAAAAGCCCACTGCAGACATTTTGCAATGACCAACTACCTTCTACTGGCAGATATATATTCACAGTGGAGCAAATCTTCGGTACTTGTACTGGTACCGGTCGGTTCCCAAAAAAAAAAGCCTGTAGCAGTAATAAACAAATTTCCAATGGCATCAGCATAATATATAGCTAGCCGCCTATATATCTAGTGTCATAGACTCGGCAAAGAATTCAACAAAATAAATGCCTGCACAAGCAGAATGTATATCCAGGAAAAAATGACGAGGATAACAAGTTGGAGTAGGAGGCACAAGGGAAATAGAAATTAGAGCCGGTGATTTATGCCTATAATATTGTGCTGTCACTTTGCTTTTCCGGTTCACTTCTAATCTGCCTTGAAGACGACCGGTGGTCACCTGAGTGAGGTTTGGAAAACCACCTTTGGTAGGCCACGGTGGATCTTCCCCCACAGTGCGGTTGATATGCCAGCGAGGCAAAACAAACCTTGTTTTGTAGATTGAGCAATGAAGTATCAACATCAGTATTTAAGAGGGTTATATAGATTTTTTTGTCTATTTAGGTTTTTTAAAACACTTAGAGTAGATGTACCACAATTAATTCAAAATCTCTTTTCATTGTTCTCATTGACACTTGAGCCACTAATTGTCCGGTAACATGTGCATCAGCACAGGCTTATATAGATACAGCTGCTGGTTCTCATTTTGCAAAAACCTACCTTCTGCCAAATATATTACAAGCTGATGAGCGGACCTTCCGTGTAAGATATATGTTCATCTTCATATAGACCCACAAGCAATTTCCACTGGCATCGATTTAAAAAACCTTCCATGGGTCTGATAGAATAAATGTGGCCGTGTATATAGTGGTATACATTCTGCATCCAACTAAGCAATGTGTCAACATCATAAGAACACAATGTACACTGCAGGAAAAAGAGGAGACATCAGAATACCACGCATGTGCCCCGGCCGGAGGCCCATTCTGAAGCTTTTCTTCTGTCGTAGATCTTGTAACCAATTAGTGTATGTGCTACATAGAATGGGAATTGTGGTAGGGGTACAGGAAAAAGGACCTGGATAGATCAATGTTGTTATTACACATATCCAAGTCTCATTTTATGACCAACACTTCTACCAGATTTGTTGACAGTAGTGAATTACATACCATGGCCACTTACATCAGAGAATTCATGCAAAAAGAAAACAAAACAAAAACAAAAAAGCCCTTGCCAGAAACAGAAACAGAAACAGAGAAACTGGTACGGAACAAAAAGAATATTCAAACTCCCATGTGATGACTTGCAGAACATCAATGATAGCTAGCCTATACCTATAGTTGTTTCCCTTTGGCTGAACAGATCAACCAAAGTTCAAGGACGTTACCGTTTCTTCGCCGGAGGCGTCTATAATGTGCCTCCTCGTGCTCAAGCTACCTGGGTAGGTGATGCTAGTTTCGGAGGGGCATTCATTAGGAGAAATCCTTGCTCGGCATTACGTTGGTGCCGTCTATGGCGACGCCCTCAGGTGCTGCTATCCATCCTGGAGGCATGGACGAGAAATCACCCATTGATTACGAACATTGTCTGCTTCTACCTACGGAACTTTGTCTAGTCGCTCTACCAATGGTGGCGAGGAAGATGGAAGGCGAGTCCATTGGGTCCATCTTTGGTCAAGTTACACGGTGGCTAGCATATTGGACACGATAACGTTCCATCCGCAAGACATCAGTCTTGATCTTTTTTCATCAATGATTCAATTCTACACTAGTTGATGTTGCCTAGGGGTGCGGGCCCGAGGCTGGGGATGCGGTGCGGCACGGGATGCGGTGGGCAGCTCGGACTCAGGTCCGGCTTGGACGCTCGGTGCAGGAGGAGGGAGATGACGAGTGGGTCCCGCTTGTCGGTGACTGAGCGGCGGGAGGAGTCTAAGGTGGGCTGCGCTGGGCAACTGGGCCGCAAAGAAGAGTTGGGCCGCACGGCTGCTGGGCGTGGAACGAAAGAGGCCGAGGAGTCCAGGGGGCATTCCCGGACTTTACTCGCTGGGCCGACAAAACAGAAAAAGAAAAGGAGAGGAAAAGAAAGAAAGCTTTGATCATTTTTGAAAAGGATTCAAGCAACTGAATTCAAATTCGAATTTGAATTCAAGCAACCAAAAACAATGCTCCAGCATGAATGCAACAATGAACTCCTATAGTTCATTAATTTAATTAAGAAAAAGAATTAAATGCCTAGAAAATTGAATAAAACATTAAAAATCCTTAAGCATGAGCATTGTTGCTAAGCAAAATTTTATTAAATGCAATAATTGAAATTTAGGGTGTTACAAATCCTACCCCCTTAAGATGAATCTCGTCCTCGAGATTCGGATGGATCAGCAAAGAGATGGGGATAATCTTCCTTCAATTCATCCTCTCTTTCCCATGTTGCCTTGTCTTCTGCAAGATTACTCCACTGCACCTTGCACATTTTAATGACCCGATTCCTTGTAACCCGTGTCAAGGTATCCAAAATCCTGATGGGATGTTCAGTGTAAGTAAGATCCTCCTTAACGTCCAATCCATCCATAGGCAATGGCTCTTTATCATGAGGTTTGAGACCCCTTTTCAACTGAGAGATATGGAACACATCATGCACATCTGAGAGCTGATTTGGTAACTCCAGCCTGTATGCTACCTCTCCCACTCTCTCCAAGATCCTGAAAGGTCCGATAAAGCAAGGTGACAACTTTACCTTCACCTTAAACCTACGCAAACCTATGATTGGTGACACTTTTAAGTACACATAATTGCCTTCCTGAAGAACTACGTCTCTCCTCTTCCCATCCGCATAACTTTTCTACCTGGATTGAGCGGTTCTCAGGTTCTCCATTATGATCTGAACTTGCCTCTCTGCCTCCTTAATGATATCAGTTCCAAACAACTGACTCTCACCCATTTGACTACAGTACAATGGTGTTCTACACTTCCTCCCATACAAAGCTTCAAATGGTGCCATCTTGAGACTAGCCTGATAGCTGTTGTTATAAGAGAACTCAGCATAAGGCAAACTCTTATCCCAACTGCCTCCATGCTTAAGAGCACAAGCTCTCAACATATCCTCCAAAATCTGATTTGTCCTCTCAGTCTATCCATCGGTCTGCGGGTGATAGGCTGAGCTGAAATTCAACTTTGTATCCATGGACTCATGAAGCTTTTCCCGGAAACGAGATGTGAATTGAGTACCTCTGTCAGACACTATCTTCTTAGGTACACCATGCAAGCACACGATCCTGGACATGTACAACTCAGCTAGCTTTGCCCCTGTATAGGTGGTTTGCACTGGTATGAAGTGAGCAACCTTTGTCAAACGATCCACTATAACCCATATCGAATCATATCCATCACGAGTACGGGGCAACCCAACAATGCAATCCATGTTGATCTCTTCCCACTTCCATTCAGGCACCTTCAATGGTTGAAGCAATCCTGCTGGCCACACAATGCTACATGGGCGGCCACATCCCTCTTCATTCCATACCACCAATACCTCTGCTTGAGAACCTGGTACATCTTAGTACTGCCTGGGTGAATGGAATAAGCTGAATCATGAGCCTCTCTTAAGATGGTCTTTCGGAGATCTCCCACATCAGGTACACAAATCCTGTTCCTAAACCATATGGTTCCCTGATCATCCTCTGTGAAATCCGGGGCTTTACCCTTTTCCATAGTTTCTCTGATTTCCTTGATTTCTATATCCTCCAGCTGACCCTTACGTATCTCCTGCTCCAAGGTAGATTCTACATCTAAAGTTACACCCTCGGTATGAGCAACTATCCCCAAGTTGAGCCTCTCAAACTCCTTCATCAATTCCTCAGGCAACTGGAATGCCAAAGCCATGTTGTCATGTCCTTTCCGACTCAAAGCATCTGCAACCAAGTTTGCTTTCCCAGGATGATAGTGTATCTCCAAATCATAATCCTTGATCAGCTCTAACCAGCGACGTTGTCTCAGATTCAAATCCTTCTGAGTGAAGATGTACTTCAAACTCTTATGATCTGTGTAAATCTGGCACTTGGTTCCCATGACATAGTGCCTCCAAATCTTCAAAGCGTGAACCACTGCTGCTAACTCCAGATCATGTGTTGGATAATTCTGCTCATGTTTCCTCAGCTGTCGAGATGCATAGGCTATAACATGACCTTCCTGCATGAGAACGCAGCCTAAGCCCTGTCGAGATGCATCACAGTAGATGTCAAAGCTCTTCTACAGATCTGGCATCACTAGCACTGGAGCTGAAGTCAACCTCTTCTTCAATTCCTCAAAACTGGCTTGACAGGTAGTAGTCCACTTGAACTCCTTATCCTTCTCTAAGAGTGATGTAAGAGGCTTCGCTATTTTAGAAAATCCTTCAATGAAGCGACGACAATATCCTGCAAGGCCAAGAAAACTCCTGATCTCCTTCACAGTCCGTGGCTGTTCCCACTTCAACACATCACTGACCTTGGTTGGATCAACTGAAATACCTCCATCAGTTCTAGTATGCCCAAGGAAAGAAACTTCCTTCAACCAGAAATCATACTTGCTGAATTTAGCATACAACTGATGTTCTCTAAGCTTCTCCAACACAAGCCTCAGGTGCTCCTGATGCTCCTCCTCATTCTTGGAGTAAATGAAGATATCATCAATGAACACCACAACAAACTTATCCAAGTACTCCATAAACACTTTGTTCATCAGATATATGAAGTAGGCAGGTGCATTAGTCAATCTGAAAGACATGACTGTATACTCATAAAGTCCATACCTAGTGGTGAATGCAGTCTTAGGAATATCTGATAATCTGATTTTCATCTGATGATAACTAGAACGTAAATCAATCTTTGAGAATACCTTAGCACCTCTCATATGATCAAACAAATTCTCAATACGGGGCAATGGGTAGTTATTCTTGATAGTAACATCATTAAGCAATCTATAATCCACACACATCCGCTGAGTACCATCCTTCTTCTCCACAAAGATAACCGGTGCCCCCAAGGTGATGAACTAGGACGAATAAATCCCTTTTCCAATAAATCCTTAATCTGCTTTTTAAGCTCAAGTAATTGATCACTAGACATTCTATATGGACGTTTAGAGATAGGAGCAGTACCAGGTAAAAGATCAATAACAAACTCAACATCTCGATCAGGTGGCATACCCGGCAGCTCATCTGGGAACACATCTGGATAATCACACACAACCTTCATACCCTCTAAAGATTTACCATTCAACTGGTTCACTGAACACCCTGCTGCTAATGGTAGAGCAGCTACAAACTCAATCCTTTCCCCGTCTAGACTGGTGAGAAGGACCGACTTCTTGGCACACTGAATTTCTCCCTCAAACTTGTCCAACCATCCCATTCCAAGTATCACATCAATGCCATCAGAATCCAACATTATGAGATTATCCCAGAAATCCTTCTCTAAAATCTTGAGTTTAACATTGTTACACTGATGTGAGGCTTTCATTATCCCCCCTGGTGCATCAACTAGCAGGCGGCGTGGCATGGTGCTCATGGAGA
Organism: Cenchrus fungigraminus; assembly: GCA_036936925.1. Classification (NCBI taxonomy): domain Eukaryota; kingdom Viridiplantae; phylum Streptophyta; class Magnoliopsida; order Poales; family Poaceae; genus Cenchrus; species Cenchrus fungigraminus. The sequence goes on along the minus strand of CM072774.1, from coordinate 124,313,282 downwards.
TGTTATGTTTAGCTGCACACTGAGAAGTAATGAAACAATGGGATGCTCCAGAATCGAATAAAACTGAGGCGGGGACGGAATTGACAAGACACATGCCGAGCACTACTCGTGGGTTCTCCTGAGCAGTCTCTGCACTCACGTGGTTCACCCTGCCATGTGCATAGCTCTGTTTTCCCTTGTTGCCCTTCGGGGTCAGGTTCCCATTCCTCATCTGCTAGCTCTGCTGACTCTGTACTGGAGTGTTGGGAGCATTCCTCTTGGGGCAGGCATTTGCATAATGCCCAACCTCTCTACACTTAAAACAGGCGGTACTCCAGGGTTGATGGTCCTCACTAGGGTGACAACTGGTGCTATCTGACGGTTCTGGTGAGAACTGGGCTGTGAAGTCTGCTGCACTGGGCACTGAAACTGCTACTGCTGCCCAAAGTTCTCACTTGGGGCTCCAGAATGAAGTGTTGTCCCCTGAGGTGGAGTAAAGCGGGGGCGAGTGTTACTCCCAGACTGTCCAGGGGTGGTGGTCTTCCTCTTCAGCTCTCCCAACTCCTTGCGCTTGTACTCCAAGCCAATGGCCTTGTCTAGCAACGTCTGGAATGATGGGAAGGTGTGAGACATAAGCTGGTACTGAAGTGGTTCAGCTAATCCATCCAGAAAGAACTCTTGCTTCTTCTCATCATCAGCAACCTCCTCAGGAGCATAGCGAGACAACTCAACGAACTTGTCCCTGTACTCTATCACAGACATCTCTCCCTGCTTGAGAGCTAGGAACTCCTTCTTCTTTAACTTCATAAGGCTGGCAGGTATATGATAGCTCCTGAAGCTGGTGGTGAACTCCTGCCAAGTGATAGCATCAGGGGTGGCATGAGCAGCAATGTAGGAATCCCACCAAGCTAACGCCGTCCCCTGAAGTCGACCTGAAGCATATAGGACCTTCTCCCTATCAGTGCACTGTGTGATGGTGAGTATCTTCTCCACTGTCTTCAGCCAATCTTCTGCCTCCAATGGATCAACCGCATGAGAAAACACTGGCGGGGAATGGCTCACAAACTACTGGTGCTTGTCCTTGTGTGGCTGGTTCTGGTTAATCTGAGCCTGCACATGTTCTGGAGAAGCTGCATCTGTGCTGCCAAGAACTGCTGCATCGCCGGATCCATCTGACTCTGCTGCTGAGTGCTACTGGAACTGCCACTCCTCCTCTAATAGGGCATTGCGACTGATCGACTCCCGATCTGAACCTGGTGTTCACTATCTGAGTGTTAGGATCATGCGATTTAGATACTAGAACGAAGAGATAAATCCGAAAGATGAAGCAACATGAACTTCCAGATTAAGACAGATTATGTTAGTCGCAAAAAATCAGGTGTAACTCTCATTATTGATATCTATAAATTATGAAATTTCACCAGAACAGGGAGTATGAAATTACGAAATTAATCCAACTGGAATCACCTCAATCGGAGATCTAGAACTCTAGATATAAAATAAGTAAGACAACTGAGTCAGCAGAGTTTACAGATTCTGATAGCTCCAATGTTCCGTGTATATCTCTCAGAATATATATTGGATGGTGCTGAATTTTTGACAGAAAATCACATAGGAAATTTGTGAACTAACCCAATTGCTTTTACTGCAATCGAAGTTCTGTAGCTCGAGATAAAATTAAAACACTGCTACTGTGTCTGAGAACGACGTGAACAGATTTTGTACCAGGATAATCTCTGTGATAGATAAATAAAGATAGATAAAGAATTATGATTATGCAAGGTTAAAGATGGTTGAGACAGAACTTAAACCCAACTAAGCAAACTAGCTACTAAAACTGATGTCATTGTGGTCATTACTCCACAGCACACCGCACTCAAAACAAAGATCCAAATCAAGCATTTATCACAAAATCAAGCATACAAGCACACTTCCAAACTAAGCACACGTTGAGGCGTTCGCATCTATCGATCATACTAAGAACTTAAAGCTCCTATATCCTATTAAGGAAGATCTTTGAGTTGAAGATGATAGGGCCATTAGATTACTGAGAAAGATCATGAACACGGGTAGGGTAAAGAAAGGAAAAGATAAGAGGGACTAGAACAGACATAAAAGATTCCTTAGAGCAAGAACAAGAAAACATAGAGTGAAAAGATTTAGCCAAGACAAGATGGAGAAAAAGTAGAATATCAAGGATGGGCTAGAAGTAAGGCTAAGCATATTAAAGAAGAATTAAAGCATAACATGAAGTGAGAATGGCTTCTATGATATTATAATCCTTAAATTCGACCATTTTCTAACTAGGCTAACGTCCTACAGTCAACACGGCTCTGATACCACTTTGTCACACCCGAATTTAAAGGTAAATCCGAATGCATAAATTACATGTGCGCCAGGATCAAGTTACACACACGTAATGACTCAGTGAATACCAAATACAATGTCAAAGCGTAAAAGAGAGTATTACAACCATTACATGACCGAAAGTCTTATAAACGTATCATCAGAGCGAACAACAAGCAGCAGATCTTCAGAAAGGAACTCCACAGGCAGCTGACTGGTGGCACGTACGCCTAGAACTCATCAGAAATCTTCAAGTCTGAGCAGCAATCCGGGTTGTGTAGATGCAAGAAATAAACAAGCGTGAGCACATGCCGTACTCAACAAGGGGAGAATATCACAATAAACATGCAAGGCTGTATAAGTGGATGGCCAAAGGGTTTAAGCACTTTAGCATTTTAGTTGGTCAAATTTTATTAAGCGTCTATTTACTAGCAAGTATAAGTGTATATCATCCCACAATTAAAGCGTAGCATCATCACCATAAACATAAAGTAAAAAACAATTTAAATTCATCTTCCGATAGATTAATCATGTGAGTGTCCAGACCGCTCTTGACCGTGAGTATGGCTAATCGATTAGTTTTACACTCTGCAGAGGTTGTACACTTTCACCACAAGTCGCGTAAAAGTTCAAAAGAACTTTAGACCCAACCACGCGATGCTGATCAGGCATCATACCACACTGCCGAGGTGTGATTGCATAGGGATGCTACGAGACCTTTACAAAGATTCCCTAATATGCAGCAACCCACTAGGTTTCAGGTCGAAGCAGGGCATAAAGCTCCCTAGCAGGTACCATGTCTTAACAAAGCCCAACTCCCCGCTAGAGCAGGTCTATACCCCAACAACGCCTCCCCATTGGCCCCTTTCAGGTAAGATCACTACAACATCAAGGTTTCTAATTATTCAGCCAAGCCAGAGCCATATAGCATTATGGTTGCACTGTTGTCCTGGGTGGTTCTCCATCTTCCAATTAAGCATGTGATCTTGTAATTAACTTACCATTAGTGCACATAGAGCATAAAGAGTAACATGTTGTTTATTACCAACCAGTTGAGCAACTAAGCAGCATCTACCATCAAGATTAATTAATCAACCCAGTAACAAGGCAATGGTCAAAAGAAACTAGGCATAATCCTTAATAGGAACCCATCAAAATTAATGCAAAGCAACAAAGTAAATACAGTGATTAAATGCATGTTTATATAGGATAAAGCGGGTATGACCAAGGACACTTGTCTTCCACAAGATCCGGAAACTGCTCAGAGTCCTCAAAGTCTTCTCCTTCAGAAAATCCCTCGAACTGCTCGTTCTCTACGCATCACACATTTACATGCAAAGAAACCACACAATAAAATAAGAAACAATACACCAATCATTTCAAACAGGAAGAAAAGCTGCACTAAACTAATCTACTCGTCGAGATGAACACATGGGTATAAAGAACACTAAAACCGGAGCTAGAACGCAAAAGTTACAAGCTATACAAGGTTGAAGGGCTTATCTGTAGGAAAACTAAGTTTCCAGGGGTCTAACTGCAAAAGACCGAGGACTAAAACAAAATTACGCTTATAAACACAAGGTCTATAGCGCAAAACTACCAGGGCTGGACTACGGGCACGAAAACTAGAAAGGACAGGGGCTAAAACGTAAGAAAAAGGACCTAAAACTAATTACTTATGAACTGACTGGACCGCGTCTGAAAAACAAAAGAACCCAGGGTCTCTTTAGCAAAACGTACACGGCTGACCGGTACTCGCCGGTTTGACCTGGCGTTAGATTAGATCTGAATCGTAGATCGGCGGATGGACGGTTGTGAGCGATGGTCGACGGCAGAACGACGGAGCGCGGCGGCGGCGGGCGGCGCACGGTGGCGGACCTCGCCGGCACTGTTCAAAAACGAGCATCCGGCCACGATTCTACACGGGGTTGGTCCTGGGACGTAGAGCGCGATGTGGCGAACTCAACCAGGGGGTCTAAACGGACGGAGAGGCGACGAAGACGACGCATAGTCTGACGAGGCGGACGGCGGCGCAGCTGCGACTCTGGCGAGCTCTTGCCAGCGATGCAGGGCACGAGGATGAAAAGGGGTGGCACCGGAGGCTTCCTTACCACACCACAAAGCTCCAAGGGTGCTCAAGGCCGACGGGGAGGCGGCGACCGCGGAGATCAAAGGCGGCGGCGCGAGAGCTAGGGTTTGGAGGTCGGGCGGCGCTGATGCTTGCGGCTCGGTGCGAAAAGAAGGATAGGGGAGGTGGCGGCGGGGTTTATAGGAGGCCAGGGTGGCCTAGAGGTGCGGGCCCGAGGCCGGGGATGCGGCGCGGCGCGGGATGCAGTGCGCGGCTCGGACTCAGGTCCGGCTCGGACGCTCGGTGCGGGAGGAGGGAGATGACGAGCGGGTCCCGGTTGTCGGTGACTGAGCGGCGGGAGGAGGCTAAGGTGGGCTGCGCTGGGCAACTGGGCCGCAAAGAAGAGTTGGGCCGCACGGCTGCTGGGCGCGGAACGAACGAGGCCGAGGAGTCCAGGGGTCATTCCCGGACTTTACTCGCTGGGCCGACAAAACAGAAAAAGAAAATGAGAGGAAAAGAAAGAAAGCTTTGATCATTTTTGAAAAGGATTTAAGCAACTGAATTCAAATTCGAATTTGAATTCAAGCAACCAAAAATAATGCTCCAGCATGAATGCAACAATAAACTCCTATAGTTCATTAATTTATTAAGAAAAAGAATTAAATACCTAGAAAATTGAATAAAACCTTAAAAATCCTTAAGCATGGGCATTGTTGCTAAGCAAAATTTTATTAAATGCAATAATTGAAATTTAGGGTGTTATAGCGGGGCTGGTGGTGAAACCCGGCGTAAAGCTCGAGCCTCAGCGGAGAAGGCCGCCGCGGATCTCAAGCCACCACCTGAGATGGCCGCGGCGGATGTCGAGCCCCCAAGCAGCGAGGTCGCACGTGCAGGCGAGCGTGGAGGAAGGGATCAACATCGTTGCAGGAGAGGAGAAAGGGACGGGGTCACAGGGGCACAAGGTCTCCACCAACCTCACGCCGCAGATCCTGTGGGGGAGCTCGTCCGCCCTCGCACCGCCGCTCCACGGCGGGGGAGGTCGCCACCAGCCTGCCGTGCTCCTCTCCGGTGGGGGAGCTCGCACACCCACGCATCCGGAGCTCTAATCGGCAGGACCGAGGCTCGATTCGTCTGCAGTGAGCCCCAATTCGCAGCGGCAAAACTTGATTCGGTGGGGTCGAGTCTCGATTCAGCTACGGCAAGGTTCAATTCAGAGTTGGTGGTTTTGATTTGGCTGATGTGGACGTCGAATCCGTGCACCGTGCTTGTCTCGCTAGTCTCGTGTTTATCTCGGCGAGCAGACTAAGCGGCTGGCCTTGCCGGTCAAAGCGAAACTAGTGGCTGGCAAGGATCCAAGTTGCTGTGGCGAGCGGTGGTGTTTAGCTGCGATTAACTGCTTGATACATATTGGCACACAATGGTATATAAAATTACATGTATTGTTGAGGCACTTCATAGAAATTTGACTATCAAAGCTTAGCTAATACATAGGCAGCTCAAGAAGGATCTAATCGAGTACATATGACAATGCTATGAAAACAAAGAAAATTAGAAAAAAACGTTGTAACTATATATATAATATAATTATTATTTTTATGGTTCCCAAAAATTATTTTAATCATGTTTCTATTAAAAATGCTTGATATTAATCAATCAAATAGCCACACAATGGTATACATAGATGCATTTGCAGTTGATCTTAAACTACATGCAAAACATTAAATAGTTCATGTACAACCTCTCTCTCGGAGGGTTCTATGAGCTGTCTGTACATCTGTCTGTATGCTAAAATCGAGGTTCTGCAGATGCATGTTTTGATATCCTGTAACGCTAGATTGCTCTTATACTACAAATACATGGATCTAGCTCGACGGATTATAGAATGTTCCACTGGATGCTTTTAATTGTCACTCTATTTTTTTCGTGTCCACTACCACTGTCAGTCCATTCCCTGTGAAGATGAGCAGATCTTCCGTGCAAGATGTGACCATGTCGATGCGTGAATGCACAGCCATAAAAAATAAAATCGTGCAGAATTTTTATATGTCAATGCTGATCGAAATAAAGGAAAAGGAAGTCTACTTGTCACTAGTCACCGGTAGAGCGGGAGGCTTCTGTACGCCTCTTTAGTCCCAGTTCAATTTGGAGTCGGGACTAAAGACATTTCGTCGACGTGGCCCGAAATGCTTGCGGGAGGCACCCCCTTTAGTCCCGGTTGGTATAACCAACCGTGACAAAAGGGTTACCTCCCAATGTCTTTTTCCAGCAATGATTGACGCGGGTTTTTAGTCCCGGGTGGAGTTACCAACCAAGACTAAAGGGTTCCCTTTAGTCTCGGTTGGTAACTCCACCCGGGACTAAAAGCCCGCGCCTTTTAAGCCCAGCTTCTTCTTCCTCTTTCTCTTGCCCGAGCCATTCTTCACCTAAAGCTCATGCTCCTCCTCCATGGCGCCTCAACCTTAGAGAGGTGCTGCTGAATTTTTTCTTCATCAATTTGTGAAGATTTCTCTCCTCTAAAGTGTTGCCAAGATTTGATTCTTCTTCCTTCCTTCATTTGTTGTGATTAAATTTTTTTTATATTTTAGAAATGGAGAAAATAGAAATCTTAAATCCTAGGTAGGAGGAGCTAATAAGAGATGATGTTTTTTATATACTTTAGATTTAGAAAAAAGTGGTTGGCTAGATACTAACATTCTCTTGTTATCTTTTAAATTGATGTAGAGAAAATTGAATTTTACTTTTTGATATAATGATACATAGAACTAATTATTAATTTTACATTTAGCTAATTTTGAGAAGTTAGTTTATAAAAAATATGGTCATTAATAATGGAGATAAAAAAATAGTCATTAGGTGACCTCTGTATGTCACTGTATCACAACAAATGGCCAGATGTATGTAGTTCACATAGGATCTAATGATTGTCGCGGTTCTGTTACAATGACATACATACAGAGGTCACCTGATGGCTATTACAAGGCACGGCATTAATAGTAATGAGTACAAGTCCCAAGCTGAAACTAGTCAGCTTCTAGCTTTTGAACCTCGGCTTCAAACACATTTATGAATTCACGTATTGTCATGAAATGATCAACATGTTCAGGAAGAATGTAGGTAGGCCTCCAGTTCTTATCATCCAGTTCATAACGGAATATATCATCAAACTCACCCTTCTTCATCTTTGTCTTTGTGTACTTTTTTATATAATGACACATAGAACTAATTATTAATTTTACATTTAGCTATTTTTTTAGAAGTTAGTTTATAAAAAATATGATCATTAATAATGGAGATAAAAAAAATAACCATCAGGTGACCTCTGTATGTCATTGTATCACAACAAATGGCCAGATGTATGTAGTTCACATAGGATCCAATGATTGTCGCGGTTGTGGTACAATGACATACATACAGAGGTCACCTGATGGCTATTACAAGGCACGTCATTAATACCAATGAGTACAAGTCCCAAACTGAAACTGGTCAGCTTCTAGCTTTTGAACCACTGCTTCAAACACAATTATGAATTCACGTATTGTCTTGAAATGATCAACATGTTCAGGAAGAATGTAGGTAGGCCTCCAGTTCTCATCATCCAGTTCATAACGGAATACATCATCAAACTCACCCTTCTTCATCTTTGTCTTTGTTATTATGATTTAAAGAAAATAATTTTTGGACTTAAGATGATGCAGATGAACCGGCAATGGATGAATGCCGACAGACGATCCCCGGAGTACATGGCTGGCATGCATGCTTTTCTCGAAGTGGCCAAAGCCAACAAGAACCCAAAGGGATCTATGTGCAGAAACGACAAAGACTACTCTGACTGGAGGACTCTTCACCTCCACTTGATTAAAAACGGATTCATGACGAACTATGTGCTTTGGACTAGGCACGGTGAAAGAGGGGTTGTGATGGAAGACAACGAAGAAGAGGAGGATGATAATAACATTCCAGACTGGGCCACGGGGCAAGCTTTTGCGGATACTTTAATGGAAGATGCTGACGAAGAAGAGATACCGGAAGACGGCCATGTTGATGATCTTGGTCATGTTCTAAAAGATGCACAAAGGGACTGCGAAAATGATAATGAAAAGGCAAAGTTGCAGCGTATGATAGAAGATCACAGAAAACTATTGTACCCAGGTTGCAAACAGGGTCACAAAAAGCTTGATACTACACTAGAAATGTTGCAATAGAAGGCAAAATATGGTGTCTGATAAGGCATTTGAGGGGATGCTAAAAATTGTGAAGGACAAGCTTCCCGAGAACAATGAATTACCATCGACAACATATGAACAGACTATGTGCCCTCTGGGGTTGGAGGTTCAGAAGATCCATGCCTGCCCTAAAGATTGCATCCAATATCGAGGCAAGGAACACGAGAATTTGGAAGCTTGTCCTGTGTGCAAAGCGCTACGTTATAAGATCCGGAGAGATGATGATCCTAGTGCTCTAGAGGGGACACCTCCCAAGATGACGAAAGTTCCGGCGAAGGTTATGTGGTATTTTCCTATAATACCACGTTTGAAGCGTTTGTTTAGGAACAAAGAACATGCTAAGTTGATGACATAGCACAAAAAGGATCGTAAGCAAGACCACATGCTGAGACATCCGGCAGATGGGTCTCAGTGGAGAAAGATTGATAGAAAATACAAAGATTTTGCTGGGGAAGTAAGAAACATAAGATTTGGTTTAAGCACAGATGGTTTCAATCCATTTGGTGAGTTTAGCAGTGGTGATAGCACTTGGCCTGTGACCCTATGCATGTTCAACCTTCCTGGTGGGATGTGCATGAAGCGAAAGTTCATTATGATGCCGGTGCTAATCCAAGGTCCAAAACAACCCGGCAACGATATTGATGTGTATCTAAGACCATTGGTCGATGAACTATTACTGCTATGGAAGAAAGAAGGTGTACGTGTGTGGGATGAGGATAAGTAAGAGAACTTCAACCTACGAGCATTGTTGTTCATTACCATCAATGATTGGCCTGCTTTAAGTAACCTATCAGGGCATTCAAACAAGGGATATCAGGCCTGCACCCACTGTTTACATAAAACAGACGGTATTCATCTAAAAAATTGTAAGAAGGTTGTGTATATGGGCCACCGTCGCTTTCTTCCTGAGAAGCATCCCTTAAGGAAGAAGGTATGCATTGGAAAGGAAAGGCAGATCATCGTACAAAGCCCACCCATTTTAAAGGAGAGGAGATATTTGAGATGGTAAAGGATCTAAGGGTAGTCTTTGGAAAGGGTGACAGTAGTGAACCTGTTGCACATGATGCTAACGGTCGTGCACCAATGTGGAAGAAGAAATCTATATTTTGGGAGTTACCTTATTGGGAAATTCTTGAGGTCCGGAATGCAATTGACGTGATGCACTTGACGAAGAATCTTTGTTTGAATGTGCTAGGCTTCTTGGGTTGTTACGGTAACTCTAAGGATACATTGGAAGCACGACGGGACCTGAAAGATATCCATAGGAATGAAGCACCTCCGAAAGAGGTTGATGAAGAAGCAGATCCTGAAGAGGTTGAGGAAGAAGAACAAGATTACTTAGGTCCTGCTAGTTACACCCTCAGCAAGGAAGAGAAGGACATCATGTTTGATTGCCTAAACAGTATGAAGGTTCCATCTGGCTACTCGTCGAATATAAAAGGGATCATAAATATGAAAGATAATAAGTTCACAAATCTAAAGGCCCACGACTGCCACATGTTGATGACACAGTTACTTCCAGTTGCGTTGAGGGGTGTTCTACGTGATAAAGTGCGATTAGCGCTCGTAAAGCTTTGTGCATTTCTCAATGCAATTTCACAAAAGGCAATCGATCCAAGGAACTTAGTGAAGCTACATAATGATGTTGTGCAATGTCTTGTCAGCTTTCAGTTGGCATTTCCACCTTCATTCTTCAATATTATGGCTCACCTCCTGGTGTACCTTGTGAAAGAGATTACTATTCTTCGCCCAGTATTCCTGCACAACATGTGGCCTTTTGAGAGGTTCATGTCAGTCCTCAAGAAATATTGTTTGCACCCAAAATTGGCACGTCTTGTCTGACTGGTCAAACCTGTGGGTCCCACCGGTCAGACCGGTGTGGTCAAAGACCCTAAAATACAATTTGAACTTCACCATTGGATAGGTCTCGTCGAGTAGATCAAGATTCATATGTGGAACGTCTAAATCGGAGTCCGGATGAGAGAGATGTGACTTATACAAGATCTGCATACCGAGTGCACCGGTCTGACCGGTGCCCCTGACCGGTCTGACCGGTGCCCCCCTGTCTGAACTGAAATAAGGAGTCCTGATAGATTTAGGCTTATAAAAGGATTTTCCTTGCGGGGCAAAACCTCCCCACCCTATAAATATAAAGGGTCACGGCCGATTGAGGGATCCAATCGATCAAATCAATCTATTTTTATATTTTTACCTTTTCTCTTTGCCTCAACCTTTTCCAATCTACTACTTGCTGTTCCTCCTTCGTCTCTATGTCGATTGAGGGCATTCTAGGTGGTCTTGCAGACCCTAGAGCAACCCTACGTGCGCCGCCCCGACGGGATCCTGCCCGGGCGACGTTCGGAGGTCTTTTGCCGGTTCACCCCGGCAAAGGTCTGACCGGTGACCTTTACCGGTCTGACCGGTGGGCAAAGGTCTGACTGGTGACCCACACCGGTCTGACCGGTGCCTATGCAGATGTGCTGCAGCGAGCCCCTCCACGTTGTTGTTGGTCGTACACTTGTGCCAACAAATTGGCGACTCCACTGGGGAACAATAAAGATCAATCGGCTACCATGGCCGGTAAATTGCCTGTACCCTCTGAGGTTGACGCCCAAAACATTGCAAGGCCGAATGTTGTGCAAACATCGGCTGAAGAGCAGAAAGCACTTGCTGAAGTCAGGAGGAAGATTCGTGAACAAAAGGAGCGGGAGATCCTGGAGTTGGAAGAAGAAGCCATGAAGCAATACATCTCGCACTTCTCCGTGGATCGACAAGGGAACGTCAAGAAGGACAAGGATGTCGTCATCAATATTCCTGCGCTCAAGGTACAATCTGATGCTCCTCCTGAAGATAATTCAGATATTGCTAATATGATTGATGGGGCTGTTAGTGCTAGCTTAAATAACAAATTTGGTAAACAATTTTCTGGTAATGATATTAATGCATCTATTTCTAATACCGAAAATTCTAAAGATAGCACACTAGATGATTTTTCAGACTTGCATGTACCTAAAGTCCCCATTGGTGTACCTCCAATCCACCACATACAAAGCCGGACCACTATTGGTGCTTCGGCTGGTGGAGGGAGTACAATGACCGCTACTAATGCAATGATGCCGCATACGGTTGTATATAGTGAGCCAAGTGCATATGTTCCTAATAGTTCGTTGCAGCATGTTCCTAATACATTGCCGAACCAAACATCAACATATAGCACGCCACAACCTACTGTAACTCGAGCACCACATCCTGGATCGGCTAGACCTAGAACCGCTTTGGGGATGGAGGGATTTAGAGAAGAGATGCTCGAGATATTTAGGCAAACTTTTGGTACAGAGCCTAAAACTAGGAGTCGGTCCTAAAAATTATGAGTATATCTCGTACCCACAAGGATTTAACATACCAGAGTTTACTAAATTTAGTGGGGATGATGGTAGAAGTACATTAGAGCATATAGGCCAATTTACTATACAATGTGGTGCAGCTGCTTCTAATGACATTTGTAAAATGAAATTGTTTCCTTTATCTCTATCGGGTGCTGCATTTACATTGTTTATTTCTTTGCCAGCCAACTCAATTTACACTTTTTCTGATATAGAAAATAAATTTCATGATTATTTCTTTACTGGTGAAACTGAGTTGAAATTGTCACATCTTGTATCGGTTAGGCAAAAATCTAATGAATCTGTTTCTGAGTACATTAGAAGATTTAGAGACACTAGAAACCAATGCTATAGTTTGACAATTTCTGATAGAGACCAAGCTGATCTTGCTTATTCTGGTTTGCTTGATATCCATAAAGAGAAGCTAGATGGTCAAGATTTCTTAGATGTAAGTCGGTTGTTGCAAAAAGCTTTAGCTAATGAAAGCCGACTTAAGGAATCTAAGAATTCACAAAAAACCAATGAAAAGTCTAATCGTCCTATTTACTATGCATCTGATAATTCGGACGATGAAGGCAATGATGTTTTAACTGCTGAATTTGTATGGCCAAATAAAGATAAACCTAGCACTTGTGAATCTTTAAAGCCGGTCCGTAAGAATTGGTAAGAGGAAATTAAATACACATTTGATGTAGCCAAGTGTGATAGGATTTTTGATGAGTTGTTGAAAGCTAGGAAAATTAAAATAACTCATACTACACCGCCACTAGAAGAGTTGAAGAGACGTGCTTATTGTAAATTTCATAATTCTTATTCTCATGCAACTAATGATTGCAATGTATTTCGTCGGCAAGTGCAATCGGCCATTAATGAAGGTCGTTTGACTTTTCATGCTATGCAAGTCGATCATAATCCCTTTCTGATGAATACTCTTGAGTTAAACAATCCAAAAGTGCTAATTCGGCCAGATCAAGCCGAAAAAGCTAAAGGAAAAAATGTAATCATTAGTGAGCGAAGGTCTGAAATAAAGGTGCAGGACAAGCTACTGGAGGATACCCCCAAGGTTGCAGCGAAGACTTCAACGCTCGGCGGGCAAGGCAAGACAAACAAGAACGTCAGCACGTCAACTGGTCTGACCAGTGTCCCAGACCGGTCTGACCGGTTCCCCCAGAGATGTCCCAAGCTCAAGAAAAAGGTGAAGCCGACCTTCGAGGAGCTTTTGGCCAAGTACAAGAAGAAAGGAGCAAGCCAAAAGCAAGGGAGTCGGCCAAGTAAAGGTAACAGTTACAAACTTTCACCAAAAAATCAAAATATACCTTGTTCTTGCAAATCTCAAGAAAATTATGTTGCTGCACCTTATTCATATGTTGGACTGACCTCACCATGGTCCTGGTCATATCCTTCCTATTATTCACCTTTGGATTATGCTAATTTACATATGCGTTCATATACGATTCAATATCCTCCTACATATGTAAATCATGGTTCAATGTAAAGACCGATTGTTCTTGATAATAATCTGGTTGGAAGTGCATCCATTAACTCTAAAGGAGGTCATAAGGACAGCAATGAATCAAAATACTCACAGCCGAGGTGGTGTCCCTCAGGCTTAACTCATACACAAAAAGAAGATTGCAACGGATGCAGAAGCAAGGATCAATGGAGCAACAAGCAGCGGTGATACCGGCAAGGTCAGCAACTACTAAGTAGGTATGGAGACCGAAACAAGTTGTTCCATGAGTTGAGAGCAAGTTTATGGCCGATAAAGTGATTATCGCCCTTAGGAGCAAAATATGGGCGATGCATTGTTGATCATCGTCTTTAGCCAATTTTGATCTTTGTGAATGTTTTCTGGCACGCAAGCTTTACCGGAAAACAGGGGGCATATGTTCGCACCCAAAATTGGCACGTCTTGTCTGACTGGTCAGACCTGTGGGTCCCACCGGTCAGACTGGCATGGTCAAAGACTGTAAAATACAATTTGAACTTCACCATTGGATAGGTCTCGTCGAGTAGATCAAGATTCATATGTGGAACGTCCAAATCGGAGTCCGGATGAGGGAGATATGACTTATACAAGATTTGCACGCCGAGTGCACCGGTCTGACCGGTGCCCCTGACCGGTCTGACCGGTGCCCCCCTGTCCGAACCGAAACAAGGAGTCCTGATAGATTTAGGCTTGTAAAAGGATTTCCTTGCGGGGCAAGACCTCCCCACCCTATAAATATAAAGGGCCATGGCTGATTGAGGGATCCAATCGATCAAATCAATCTACTTTTATATTTTTACCTTTTCTCTTTGCCTCAAACTTTTCCAATCTACTACTTGCTGTTCCTCCTTCGTCTCTACGTCGATTGAGGGCGTTCTAGGTGGCCTTGCCGACCCTAGAGCAACCCTACGTGCGCCGCCCCGACGGGATCCTGCCCGGGCGACGTTCGGAGGTCTTTTGCCGGTTCACCCTAGCAAAGGTCTGACCGGTGACCTTGACCGGTCTGACCGATGGGCAAAGGTCTGACCGGTGACCCACACCGGTCTGACCGGTGCCTACGCAGAGGTGCTGTAGTGAGACCCTCTGTGTTGTTGTTGGTTGTACACTTGTGCCAATAAATATGTTCTTAACCGCGAACGTCCGGAAGGAAGCATCGCCAAAGGATATGTAACTGAGGAGGTCATTGAGTTTTGTGTTGACTTTGTCAACTCAATTGACTCGATTGGGATTCCAGTATCACGACACGAGGGGAGGCTACTGGAAAGGGCACCATTGGAAGGAAAGCAACTTTGAGCAATGATACTGATTCCTTCCATAAAGCACACCTAGCTATTCTGCAATAATCATCCTTGGTGACTCTGTATATAGAGGAACACAAGCAGATTATTTCTTCTCAAAATCCAACCAAAACCGAAGCTTGGGTTATATGCCATCACTTGGAAAATTTTCCGTCATGGTTGAGTGAACAAATTATCGGTGATTCCACGATTCACCCACAACTCACTTTGTTAGCTAGGGGACCTTCTAGCACAATTGTGAAATTCTAAGCTTACGATATAAATGGCTATACTTTTTACGTCATAGACCAAGATCGGAAAACCACACACCAAAATAGTGGTGTCCGTATAGACGCCATGGACAGCAACAATAAGAAGAACTCCTATTATGGTGTCATAGAAGAGATATGGGAGCTTGAGTACGGGGCACTTAACATCCCTCTGTTTCTTTGCCAATGGGTAAAACTAACTGGAGGTGGCATAAGGAAAGATCAATATGGAATGACAATAGTGGACCTGACCAAGATTGGTTTCAAAGATGAACCATTCATCCTTGCCAAAAATGTGCATCAAGTTTTCTATGTCAAGGATATGACTAGCAAACCGAAGAATACAAATCCCCAAGAAGGACCACAAGAGCCAAAGCGTCACATTGTTCTTCTAGGTAAAAGAGTAATCGTGGGAGTCGAGGACAGAACAGACAAATCGGATGACTATGATCAGTTCGATGGCATGCCTCCATTCGCTGTCGAAGTTGACCCAAGCATGTCGCTTGGAAATGAAGAGACACCGTACTTTCGTCACGACCATAACCAAGGAACTTTCGTCAAGAAAAGGAACTTCAATGCTGTACTAGACACAACAAGCGCGACAATCTATAGGACCTTGTCTAAGTTTCATGACAAGGATCTCATACTACTACCTTACAGCTGCAAGTATGTGCGATTGCCATCTAATTGTCCTTGCTAATTCTATTTAGTTCTAATTTGTATGAGTATTATGAATATGTATATACAGTTTCCACTGGATTCTTATGATAATTCAAGTCGACAATAGCAGCGTCATGGTGTGGGATTTGTTGAGAAAAAACCCCGCAGGTTACCAAGACCTTCAAAATCTATTCAAGAGTAATATTTCTATCTAAGACGTTCTCTTTAATGCAATATATATAGATTGCTTTTACTAACACAATATCTTTCATTAATTTTCCTTAGAGCTTGGGAAAAATTCATTGCAGAGGAAGAAGGTTAATTTAAACCAACAATTACATTCTATACTGATTATCTGGTACATAATCCAAATAACAACTTCAGATTGAGAAAATTTAAATTGTATCACACTCATATTTCATAACATTTTCTCCTATCCACTTTAGTGTTTGTGACAGGAATAAGGAAATAATTTTTGTGGATACTATGTCTGTGAGCACATACGATGTTTGGCAAGTACAAACTCCGGAAATTATAATGTAAGTTAATTAAATAAACTTATTAATAATACATCATTTCCTAATAGCTTCTATATTTAATTGTTGGGTGTAATATATTAACAAATTTGCACATTACAGATGGATATGGTTAAGGACGAGGTCATTCAAAAGGATCGTCTTTTGGCGATTCAAGAAAGTCTCATTGGATTCCTCTTGGACAAGGTGGTTAATCCAGCAGGAAAACATTATTATGATGGATCTAAAAAATTATTGTGATGCACCTCCACTGGGAGTAGAGACTAGAAATTTGAAGTGAACCATATTTTGATGTATAAATACTATTTATTTTGATGTATAATATTGTGTGTAAGTCTTATGCATAAGACTAAATATCTATTTTGATGTGTACATTTCTAAGTTTATATATGTAGATATATAAGTTTATATATAAGTCTAAGTGCGTATATGGTATATATATAGACATGTATAACAAAGATATTAAGTGAAATACATATACGTACATATACGGGTGAGACAACAATTAGAATATACGCTCACATTAAAAACAAAAAAAAAAGACTAGACCCTTTAGTCACGGTTGGTATTACCAACCGAGACTAAAGGGGGTGGGCGCTGGCGTGCCCCCCTTTAGTCTCGGTTCGTATTTGACCCCTTTAGTCCAGGTTCGTTCACCCGGGACTAAAGGGAGGGTCTTTTGTCTCTCATCATTAGTCTTAGTTGGACATGAGAGACCTAAGGCCTCTACCAACCGGGACTAAAGCCCCTCTCCCTACCAGTGGGCATAACATGACATGTTCTACATTTTACAATGAATTCAAATGAAATGCACACAATACATCAGCGTAGTCGCCTAGCAGAAGTTGAGAACAGCTGCCGACTTCATGTATTGGGAATAGGAGGCAAAAGGGAAATACATATTTGAAAATGGCGAAGTGAGAGGGAGTTGTTGTAGTCGAATGGAGCTATAGACATCATTGCTTGAAATGGGCTGAGCACAAAGATGAGTATGGAGCGGGTTGAACCAATAGATCATTAAAACGTTTGACCCAAGGTTCTCCAATACATCTAGTTGTTCGACCCCCCTTCACCATATATCCGCGCCCACTGGCCACTTCCAACTGGTGGAAAATCAATAGCTCCGGTCCAGGCAGCAATGAAGAAGAAACCTGCGAATGCTCCGACATGCCAATTAGTTCTAATCATAACTCATACCTGGTTCGAGTCCTTTGGCTCATTAGCCAATGCAAACACTGTTAAATACAAATTTTAAGATCAAAGGTGATACTAACCAATATATGATAACATAAACGTTTGGAGCCTCAAAATAGACTGTTATTTCTTAAACCAGACAGGTGGTTGGTTTGGTGTAACCGCAACTCTAGGTGCAGCCGTGCGGGCCATTGGCAAGAATGATCTCGGCCGATATAACCCATATCATATTGTTCATTGTTTACTAAAATAGACTGGCAGAAGTGAATTTACTACTCCCTCCGTCCCAAATTAGTTATAGTTTTGACTTTTCTACGTACATTCATTTGGTTATGTATTTAGATATAAGTATATATTTTGGTGCATATCCAAAGAAATGTATCTCGAAAGCCAAAACGAGAAAGTAATTTGGTATGGAGGGAATAGCTACCTAGTATTTGTAACAAATTAATCTGTGTATATGTTGCACACATTGTCTTTTCTTTAAATAATAAATCCAGTGAGCTATCAAAGAGACCTTTTCCTTTAAGAAGCTGTTATCAGATGCTATCTTCAATGATGGAAGAAACTCGTATAACAGTACATTCCTTAACTGTTCAAATTACTAAGGAGTGATCGACAACAGTTGTTACATTTTGGTTAGCCCCTTCCGTCATCAATGTTACCAGGCTTTGCACTAACTGGCCGGGGTTAGCCCGAAGCTGAAGACATCGCTCTTGTCGGTTATCTGGAAGTCCTGCAGGAACTAAGGGTCAACCCTTGGGCACCACCTGGATGTTGTCATTGATAGTTGAGCACCCAAAGTCCGACACTTTTGGCAACCCAACCGTGGTCGAGGAGAATGTTTTCCGGCATGATGTCGCTGTAAAGTGTTGGCCGCGGCGGGGAGTGCAGGTGCGTAAGCACCTCTGCGGCTTCCGCAGCGATCCTCAGCCGGGTCGCCAGCATCACAAGGCACCTAGACATGCCATGGAGCAGATCGCTCAGGTCCCGTTCTCCACAAACTCATAGACGGGCATGGGTGCCTGGAAATGGAGGTAACAGCCGAGAAGCCTAATGATGTTTGGATGATTGCTGTTCTCACTTCGAGGGCGAGCTGATGGACGAAGGGAGGCAAGGTAGCGGAGGGAGGAGGAGTGGACGACAACAGGAGAGGCAGCGGCGGCAGGGGAGGATAGGACGAGTCAAAGAAGATAGAGGGAGGTAGGGAGTGGTGGTAGTGAGCAGAGGGACTGGATAGGGAGAAGATAGTATGATATGGGAGGGGGCGACGGGTGGGGGAGGGGCCACACGCGAAAAGGCTAAAAATCAGAACCATGAAAAGTTTCGGGTCCGGACTAGCCCGTAGTTTTCTCCATCACCACCGGTTCGTTTACAAACTGTTGGTGATCGGGACCCATCCACTGGTAGAGTCAAAGGCTACGGTCCCGGTTGGTAAGGTGCATAGGAACCTAAAGTCCAACCGGGACTAATGATGAGAGACAAAAGGGGGGCGGGTCCTTTAGTCCCAGGTGAACGAACCGGGACTAAAGGGAGGCCAACCGGGACTAAAGGGGGGCACGCCAGCGTCAAAAAAATATTTGAAAATCCCTGGGATGCCCTCACACACGTGCAACTCACGTGATTATTCACGCGAAATATGCACGTGCGCGGTGCGGGGGATTCAAACTCGTGACCTCTAGCCTCACGCGTAGCTTCCTTACCATCTCACCTACACAGCATATTTGACTGAGTAGAGGATGCAATCATCTTATAGTAACTCGTGGGAGACCCTTTAGTCTCGGTTGGTAACACCAACCCAGACTAAACGCCCCTTTTAGTATTTAGTCTCGGTTCGTAACACCAACCTAGACTAAAGGTGGGTGACCCTTTTGTCACGGTTCGTAACACGAACCTAGACTAAAAGGGGCCTTTAGTCTGGGTTGGTGTTACCAACTGGGACTAAAGGGGGTGCGCACTCCTGGCATTAGTGGCCACATCAACGAAAGCCCTTTAGTCACGGTTCCAAAATTGAACTGGGACTAAAGAGGCGTACCAAAGGCTCCTTCTCTACCAGTGATCTCCAACGGTTTAAATATAACCAGCGGTGATAACACAGCACCAACCGTTGGTAATATTGGATTCTATAGCAGTGATTACCAGTGTTCTACGAGTAGATGAAACACTGCAGTACTATGTATCTATCCTACAAATATTTGGAGCTCGATATGGATAAAGTTTGTGCCCATTGGGTGTGCTTGTCTATTTTAGTTTATCATCAACCACATTCTGTCCAATCACGGTGCTGATGAGCAGCTCTTCATGTGCAAGATATGGTCACCTCGATGAGTGATGAATGGGCAGCAACCACAATAATAAACTCTTGTCGGCTTCCACACCATCAATGCTGATTAATACTCCCTCCGTTCGCATATATTTGACGTTCGTTCAGGTGGATGGAATGTGTTTTATTATTTGACATCTGTTCAGTAAACTTAAATGATCTTCCAATTTTACCCCCGTCCCTCCCGAACTCCAACGTGCCGCGCCGTACCTACCTCACATATGCGCCTGTCGCGCCGGCCCCGTTTCTACTGCCTACACGTCGTAGCCGTTTCTGGATCCCACGCTCATCTCCTCGCACAGCTGGATAAAAATATCAACTCACCGCTTTCTTAATTTGATCAAGCTGGTCGGAAACATCAAATATATGCAAACGGAGGGAGTACAAACGAAACAAAAGACTGCTATTATTGGAAGGATGATTGGACTGCCTATATAAGAGTTCACCATTTCATAAACAGTTCAAGAAAATGCCAGCAAATACATCACAGAGTAGTCAACTAGCGAACGATTGCAGTCTGATGATGAAAAGAGTTAGGGAAATGCTGCCATTTTGGCTGTTGGGAACAGGAGGCAATAGGGAAATAAATATCTGAGGAACATCAACATTTCGTGAGGCGACGGACTTGGACTGCGCATGATAGCTACATAGTCTAAAGAGAAAATTACTTATATAGCATAAAAACAAACTTACTCTTCCTTTTGTAGCATCGAAATCATAAAACTTCTCTATGTATGCACCAACAAAATTTTTCTTCCCTATCTAACACTTCCGATAGTATAAAGAGGTTACAGTGTTAACTCCATGAGGAAAAGACATTTTTGCCCCCTCACTGACGCGTGGCCCCACAAGTCATCTTCTTCCTCCTCTGAACCACATCGACTACTATCCATGGCGATGAGAGCCATGAGCTCCATGCGGGCTGGGAGCTCCGGCGTCGCCCGGGCTGCAAGGTCCACGCCGCCGCACCGCGTTCTCCGCGTGCCGCTTGGGTCACGAGCTCCGCACCACCCGCGTGCCCGCGTGCTGCCCAGGCCGCGTGCTCCGCCAGCCACCACCGGTAGGGAGAGGGGTTTTAGTCCCGGTTGGTAGAGGCCTTACGTCTCTCATGTCCAACCGGGACTAATGATGAGAGACAAAAGGCCCCCCCTTTAGTCCCAGGTGAACGAACCTGGACTAAAGGGGTCCTTTAATCCCGGTTCGTATTATGAACCGAGACTAAAGGGGGGCACGCCAGTGCCTGCGCCTACCCCCTTTAGTCTCGGTTGGTAATACCAACCGTGATTAAAGGGTCTCGTCTCTTTTTTTTTGTTTTCAATTTGAGCATATATTCTAATTGTTGTCTCACCTGTATATGTATGTATACGTATTTGCACTTAATATCTATGTATACCTGTCTATATATATACCATATACGCACTTAGACTTATATATAAACCTATATATTTACATTTATAAACTTAGAAATATATACATCAAAATAGATATTTAGTCTTATGCATAAGACTACACACAATATTATACATCAAAATAAATAGTATTTATACATCAAAATATCGTTCACTTCAAATTTCTAGTCTCTACTCCCAGTGGAGGTGCATCACAATAATTTTTTAGATCCATCATAATAATGTTTTCCCGCTGGATTAACCACCTCGTCCAAGAGGAATCCAATGAGACTTTCTTGAATCGCCAAAAGACGATCCTTCTGAATGACCTCGTCTTTATCCATATCCATCTGTAATGTGCAAATATGTTAATATATTACACCCAACAATTAAATATAGAAGCGGTTAAGAAATGATGTATTATTAATAAGTTTATTTAATTAACTTACATTATAATTTCCGGAGTTTGTACTTGACAAACATCATATGTGCTCACAGACATAGTAACCACATAAATTATTTCCTTTTTCCTGTCTCAAACACTAAAGTGGATAGGAGAAAATGTTATGAAATATAAGTGTGATACAATTTAAATTTTCTCAATCTGAAGTTGTTATTTGGATTACGTACCGGATAATCAGTATAGAACGTAATTGTTGGTTTAAATTGTCCTTCTTTCTCTGCAATGAATTTTTCCCAAGCTCTGAGGAAAATTAATGAAACATAGTGTGTTAGTAAAATCAATCTATATATATTGCATTAAAGAGAACGTCTTAGATAGAATTATTACTCTTGAAACAGATCTTGAAGGTCTTGGTAACCTGTGGGGTTTTTCTCAATGAATCCCACACCATGACGCTGCTATTGTCGACTTGAATTATCATAAGAATCTAGTGGAAATTGTATATACATGGTCATAATACTCATACAAATTAGAACTAAATAGAATTAGCAAGGATAATTAGATGGCAATCGCACATACTTGCAGCTGTAAGGTAGTAGTATGAGATCCTTGTCATTAAACTTAGACAAGGTCCTATAGATTGTCACGATTGTTGTGTCTGGTTGACGCTTGACCTCAAACTGGTTAACTTTTGATGGGTCCATGAAACCAATTCTGTCGGCATTATTCTTTTTTTGCATCTCTTGTTTTTGCAGGCTACCAAAAATGAAATACACAGTTAATTAGTAGATCACATAAGTAATAAATTTATTAATAAAAATTAAAAAATACGCCACTTACAGACACCAAGTGATGATAAGATCGACATTCAGGACGTCTAGATGGTAAACTTCATAAATATCTTTGAATTCCAGCCAGACCACCTTGTCGCCTTCACTGGAAAAATCTTCCGGTCTAGCACGTATACCTAAGGTATCTACGCCTTTCGCTGAGCTCCGCATGTACCACTCATGAAATGTGTACATCTTAGGTGAGAGCTTATGTACCAGTTCTTCCCAGATAAGAGGTTTTCCTAGCTGAAAGGGCCATTTATGTACGAAACTTGGATCCCGAGGTGGTTCTTCATGGCCGAGTGCAACACTTACAGCCACCCCTGATTGTTCCATGAAATCAATGACCTGCACTAATTCTTGTGTAGGCAATTCTACAAGAGCTCGTTCATCTGCAGTGAGGCCAGAGGCAACATGAGTCTATTTGCTCATCGATGCATCTGTTTTCTGCTCCAGCTTCTTTGCACCAGTATCTTCTTTATACGATGTCGACGCCATTATGGGTATCAGTTTCCTGCTGTTTTCGCTCATTGGTCTGAAAAACCCAAGTTTGCTCAGATCTAATTTTTTGGTCTTCTCGAGCTCCATCCGTTGCTGTTTTGTATTCAGATTGTTGAAAAAATCATGGACCTGTTGGGCATCGATTGTCTTTTTTCCTTCTTCTTCTATCGTCTCCCATTCTAGCTTCCTTTTGCTGATGGGCTCAACCATTTTCTTTATCGTTGGTGGTTTTTTCTGCTTTAGTGGTTGCACTGCGTTGGAAGACTGTGTTCTAGTGGTTTTTTCGGTTGTGCTCTCGTGGCTTGGTTGTTTTTTCTGCTTTGGTGGTAGCACTGTATTGGAAGACTGTGCTCTGGCGGTTTTTTCGGTTGTGCTTTTGTGGCTTGGTGGTTTTTTCTGCGGTGCTTTCGCGGTTTTTCCTTATGTGCTTTGGTGGCTGGGCGGTTTTTTCTGTGGTGCTTTGGTGGTTTTTTCTGCTTTTGATGGCACTTGCTTTGCCGCCATTGGTTTTTTCTGCTTTTTTAGAGGTGATTCGGGATGGATGTCATTATCGTGGCTGGAGCTCTCACCTCCGGAATTGAATAATGGTTCTTGTGTAGACGGTGAGTGAGGTGATATTGAAGGTCGTGAGGACGGCCTCGGAGATGACGATGGTCGCGACTGCGGGGGATCTGTAGGAGGGACTGATCCCTCCGTCTGGGGGATTATAATGTAACATTTGGGCCACAATATGATACCGTGAACCGCATCCTTGAGTGTCCTTTCCCCGTCACCTCCTGGGATGTCTAGCTGTAGATCTTCAAATTGTGGCTGACAAATCTCCTCCATAGTAACCGAGGCGTAGCCAGGTGGAATCAGCATGCCGTGGCTAGTCTGTCCAGGAAAATGCGCAAAAGCACTTCCGTACGCCACCTATATATGTAGAGAAATAAGGAATTTATTACATTTCTAAGTGATGCATCAATAGTTGAGCTAATTGCATGTAATAATTAAATTTATATATACCTGCATTGTGATGTTGCCGAATGGCTTGTGCAGCTCACATTGGGTGCACTGACAGAGAAAATCCGTAGGGTATTGTTGGTTGTCATCCACTGGAACTCCTTTGATTGCCCTCGGCTCTTCAGGGCCCTCTGTGCAAGCCCCTGCTGCGACCTCTATGCAAGCACCTGATGTGACCTCTGTAGAAGCACAACTGCTTTTGCGAGCGGAAGGGCTAATGACGGGATGCAGTGGTACTTCGGGCAGTGCTCCAGATTGGGCTATCTGAGTTATCGTTGCGGCCACTCGCCGTTCAATCTCTGCCTGCATCTTTTCTTCTTGTTGTTTAAGTCTTTGCTCCATCATTTGACGCCAATGCTCCTCTTCACGCTCTCTTCTTCTTTTGCGACTTTTATAGCTGTCGAGGTTTCCATTGAAAGCATACTTCCACGGCACCACCCCGTAGCCCCTGCAACGTCCTGGGTGTTCTGGATTCCCGAGCGCCAAAGTGAGCTCATCCATTTCTCTGTCAACCTTCAATCTACCAGCTCTGACATCTTCTATTTTTTTCATTATCTCAAGTGCCTTCTCCTGTAATGTGGGTGGGAATTCAAGGGTACCATAATCCGGGTTCAATCTGCCTCCATGCGCATAATACCAATTCTTCGATCGATCGGGCCAGTGAAAGACCGCTGATATGATACCTTTGGCGATAAGGTCTTGTTCCATCTTCTGCCACTTGGGAATTGCTACCGCGTAACCACCTTGACCAAGACGATGGTTGTACTCCCCTTTCTTATTGGCACTTTTCTTCCCTTGTGCAATTTTTTGGGCAAAAATTTCAGTTTTCTTGTATTCAACAAAGGACTTCCGGTAATCTTTTATCTTCGGATATTCATCACAATTTGGAGTTCGGTTCTTCTTGATAAAATCTCTAGTCAACTTCTTCTTGAAATTCTGAAATTGAGTTGCCATCTTCTGTAGAGTCCAACCCTTAACAAGGTTTGCGTCGACGCCTTCAGGAAGTGTGAAGTGTTTTAGCACATCATTCCACAACTGGTCTTTTACTGAGTCCAGAACCACGTATGGATTACTTGGTTTTCCCTTCCATTCTCTATACTTGATGGGCACGTTGTCCCTTACAATAGCCCCGCATTGAGACACGAACTTGTCTTTGATTTTTTTTGGAGTACATGGCTGGCCAAGCTCTGACACCTCCGTGATACGATACATCACATCGCCGACGATTAGTTGTGTACAGCCTCTCTTAGCCTTTTTCGTCGTCAATCCAGAAGCCTACAAGTACCAAATTCGTTATTTATTTATGTAAGAAATGGTGTTAGCGAATTAATACTAATGAACTTAATGCATGATATATATACCTCGTTGGAACCTTCTGCGTTAGCATCCTCAAGGTCCTCATTATTTTCTGAGTCGGCGGCTATGTCGTCCTCGTTATTTTCCAAGTCCTCGACGGCGACGCCTCCTTCCTCGATCATATTTATGTTGAGGAACCTATCTGCCTGGCTACACTCCTCGTCGGTGTAGGTTGCAATGGTATTTGTACCGCGAGCAATAATATCCTCCATAATCCTTTCATCATTGTCATTGTTATCCATCTAGAATAAACACGAATTTTCTATGAATTTGAAGAATAAACAATAATTTTCTATGAATCGACACAAATTTATGAGAATATACAATAACTTCTATCTATTTCTAGAATAAACAAGAATAAATACTAATTTTCTATGAATCGACACGAATTTATGAGAATATACAGTAATTTCTATCTATTTCTAGAATAAACAAGAATAAACACTAATTTTCTATGAATCGACATGAATTTCTGAGAATATACAATAACTTCTATCTATTTCTAGAATAAACAAGAATAAATACTAATTTTCTATGAATCGACACGAATTTATGAGAATATACAATAACTTCTATCTATTTCTAGAATAAACAAGAATAAATCATAAATAGACATGAATTTTCTATGAATATACATGAATTTTCTACAATAATTCATATTAATTTCTATCAATTTCTAAAATAACCATGTTTTTTTATGAATTTCGGTAGTGGCACCTACCGGAGTCGGTGAGGAGCCGGGGAGAGATGGCGGCGGGATCCTGGGTGCGTCGAGGGAGGCAGCGGGGAGCCGGGGAGAGATGGCGGTCGGCGATGCTGGGGAGAGACATATTTAATTAGAATTATTATACACATATTTAATACAATTTTATACTTAAATTTAAATCTTCAATTCAAATAAATAAAATTGCTGATGCAAACAATTCATTTGTTTGCGTCAGCAAGCCCCCAAACCCCCAAATTTGGGGCAGGGCACGGGTAGGCCGGCGGCTGGGGGGAAGGCCGCGCCCCTACCGGCGTTGGGGATGACGACCATGAGGAGGAAGGCAGAGCGCAGCAGGACGAGGTGACGGAGGAGTGGGACAGACGATGTTGCACACGCAGCGGCGGCGGAGCCCCGGAGGTCGGGGAGGACGGCGCAGAGGAGGAGGATGGGGAGGAGGCCGACGCGCGGAGGAGCCCCGGAGGCCGGGGGAGGCCGCATTTCGGGTTACGTCGTCGACGGTGGCGGCGAACCGGCGGGGGCCGATGGCGGCGGACCGGCGGGGCGGACGGCGTCGGCGGAGAAGGGCCGGGTGGACGGCGGATTCCGGGAGGCCGACGGCGGCGAATTCCGGGGGGCCGAGGACGGGGGAGGACCCGGGACTAAAGGGTGATTTCGCGCGGGAGCCCCAAAAAGGGAAAATTTCCCTCTTTAGTCCCGGGTGGTGTTACCACCCGAGACAAAAGGCCCCCCTTTTGTCTCGGTTTTTTACACGACCCGAGACTAAAGGGCTATTTTGCGTGGGACATTGATTTTTTCCTATTTTCCCTCCTCATTTTCTCATTCTTTCTCTTTGCAACATTTTTTAAAAATGGTAAGTTTAATATTTGAACCATGCAAAATTATTTTGAGTTAAGAATTAACAACCTTCACTTTCTTGAGAATGCTAATTTCATTTCATATAAATTTTAAAAACAAGAATTATAAATTAGACTCGACAATATTTGTCTCCTAAGACATAGGAGACCATGTGGCAAAATTTGGCACCATTCCATATCTTTTTAGTGGTGGACTCAGTTCATGTTTAATTACCGGGTGATATCGCACGAAAATTCAATTAAACTGAAAAAAATGCTCAACTAATTCAGAAAAATCTCAAACTTGGTGGTTACTTCCCACAGGGCATCTGAAAGCCTTTAACAAGTTTTAGTTCAAATACATAAAGGAATACACTCATACAACATTATACAAATGATTTGAACATTAATCATTACAGTACAACATTGAAGTTCCTTTTCTTGACGAAAGTTCGTTGGTCATGGTCGTGACGTAAGTACGGTGTCTCTTCATTTCCAAGCGATATGCTTGGGTCAACTTCGACAGCGAATGGAGGCATGCCATCGAACTGATCATAGTCATCTGATTTGTCTGTTCTGTCCTCGACTCCCACGATTACTCTTTTACCTAGAAGAACAATGTGACGCTTTGGCTCTTGTGGTCCTTCTTGGGGATTTGTATTCTTCGGTTTGCTAGTCTTATCCTTGATATAGAAAACTTGATGCACATTTTTGGCAAGGACGAATGGTTCATCTTTGAAACCAATCTTGGTCAGGTCCACTATTGTCATTCCATATTGATCTTTTCTTATGCCACCTCCAGTTAGTTTTACCCATTGGCAAAGAAACAGAGGGATGTTAAGCTCCACGTACTCAAGCCCCCATATCTCTTCTATGACACCATAATAGGAGTTCTTCTTATTGTTGCTGTCCATGGCGTCTATACGGACACCACTATTTTGGTGTGTGGTTTTCCGATCTTGGTCTCTTGTGTAAATAGTATAGCCATTTATATCGTAAGCTTGGAATTTCACAATTGTGCTAGAAGGTCCCCTAGCTAACAAAGCGAGTTGTGGGTGAATCATGGAATCACCGACAACTTGTTCACTCAACCATGAGGGAAAATTTTCCAAGTGATGGCGTATAACCCATGCTTCGATTTTGGTTGGATTTTGAGAAGAAATAATCTGCTTGTGTTCCTCTATATACGGAGTCACCAAGGATGATTGTTGCAGAATAGCTAGGTGTGCTTTATGGAACAAATCAGTATCATTGCTCAAACTTGCTTTCCTTCCAATGGTGCCCTTTCCCAGTAGCCTCCCCTCGTGTCGTGATACTGGAACCCCCAATCGACTCAATTGAGTCGACAAAATCAACACAAAACTCAATGACCTCCTCGGTTACATATCCTTTGGCGATGCTTCCTTCCGGACGTGCGCGGTTAAGAACATATTTCTTGAGGACTGACATGAACCTCTCAAAAGGCCACATGTTGTGCAGGAATACTGGACCAAGAATAGTAATCTCTTTCACAAGGTGCACCAGGAGGTGAGTCATAATATTGAAGAATGAGAAATGCCAACTCAAAGCTGACAAGACATTGGACAACATCATTCTGTAGTTTCACTAGGTTCCTTGGATCGATTGCCTTCTGTGAAATTGCATTGCGAAATGCACAAAGCTTTACGAGTGCTAATCGTACTTTCTCTGGTAGAACACCCCTCAATGCAACTGGAAGTAACTGTGTCATCAACATGTGGCAGTCGTGGGCCTTTAGATATGTGAACTTCTTATCTTTCATATTTTGATCCCTTTTATATTCGACGAGTAGCCAGATGGAACCTTCATACTGTTTAGGCAATCAAACATGATGTCCTTCTCATCCTTAATGAGGGTGTAACTAGCAGGACCTAAGTAATCTTGTTCTTCTTCCTCAACCTCTTCAGGATCTGCTTCTTCATCAACCTCTTTCAGAGGTGCTTCATTCCTATGGATATCTTTCAGGTCTCGTCGTGCTTCCAATGTATCCTTAGAGTTACCGTAACAACCCAAGAAGCCTAGCACATTCAAACAAAGATTCTTCGTCAAGTGCATCACGTCAATTGCGTTCCGAACCTCAAGAATTTCCCAATAAGGTAACTCCCAAAATATAGATTTCTTCTTCCACTTTGGTGCACGCCCGTTAGCATCATGTGCAACAGGTTCACTACCGTCACCCTTTCCAAAGACTACCCTTAGATCCTTTACCATCTCAAATATCTCCTCTCCTTTAAAATGGGTGGGCTTTGTACGATGATCAACCTTTCCTTTCCAATGCATACCTTTCTTCCTTAAGGGATGCTTCTCAGGAAGAAAGCGACGATGACCCATATACACGACCTTCTTACAATTTTTCAGATGAATACCATCTGTTTTATGTAAACAGTGGGTGCAGGCCCGATATCCATTGTTTGAGTGCCCTGATAGGTTACTTAAAGCAGGCCAATCGTTGATGGTAATGAACAACAATGCTCGTAGGTTGAAGTTCTCTTGCTTATCCTCATTCCACACACGTACACCTTCTTTCTTCCATAGCAGTAATAGTTCATCGACCAATGGTCTTAGATACACATCAATGTCGTTGCCGGGTTGTTTTGGACATTGGATTAGCACCGGCATCATAATGAACTTTCGCCTCATGCACATCCAACCAGGAAGGTTGAACATGCATAGGGTCACAAGTGCTATGACCACTGCTAAACTCACCAAATGGATTGAAACCATCTGTGCTTAAACCAAATCTTATGTTTCTTGCTTCCCCAGCAAAATCTTTATATTTTCTATCAATCTTTCTCCACTGAGACCCATCTGCCGGATGTCTCAGCATGTAGTCTTGCTTACGATCCTTTTTGTGCCATGTTATCAACTTAGCATGTTCTTTGTTCCTGAACAAACGCTTCAAACGTGGTATTATAGGAAAATACCACATAACCTTCACCCGTACTTTCGTCGTCTTGGGAGGTGTCCCCTCGAGAGCACCAGGATCATCATCTCTCCGGATCTTATAACGTAGCGCTTTGTACACAGGACAAGCTTCCAAATTCTCGTGTTCCTTGCCTCGATATAGGATGCAATCATTAGGGCAGGCATGGATCTTCTGAACCTCCAACCCCAGAGGGCACACAGTCTGTTTCGCTTTATATGTTGTCGACGGTAATTCATTGTTCTCGGGAAGCTTGTCCTTCACAATTTTTAGCATCCCCTCAAATGTCTTATCAGACACACCATATTTTGCCTTCTATTGCAACATTTCCAGTGTAGTACCAAGCTTTTTGTGACCTTGTTTGCAATCTGGGTACAATAGTTTTCTGTGATCTTCTATCATACGCTGCAACTTTGCCTTTTCATTATCATTTTCGCAGTCCCTTTGTGCATCTTTTAGAACCTGACCAAGATCATCAACATGGCCGTCTTCCGGTATCACTTCTTCGTCAGCATCTTACATTAAAGTATCCGCAAAAGCTTGCCCCGCGGCCCAGTCAGAAATGTTATTATCATCCTCCTCATCTTCGTTGTCTTCCATCACAACCCCTCTTTCACCGTGCCTGGTCCAAAGCACATAGTTCGCCATGAATCCATTTTTAATCATGTGGAGGTGAAGAGTCCCCCAGTCAGAGTAGTCTTTGTCGTTTCTACACATAGAGCATGGACAACACATGAATCCCTTTGGGTTCTTGTTGGCTTTGGCCACTTCGAGAAAAGCATGCATGCCAGCAATGTACTCCGGGGATCGTCTGTCGGCGTTCATCCATTGCCGGTTCATCTGCATCATATTAAGTCCAAAAATTATTTTCTTTAAATCATAATAACAAAGACAAAGATGAAGAATGGTGAGTTTGATAATGTATTCCGTTATGAACTGGATGATGAGAACTGGAGGCCTACCTACATTCTTCCTGAACATGTTGATCATTTCAAGACAATACGTGAATTCATAAATGTGTTTGAAGCGGAGGTGCAAAAGGTAGAAGCTGACCAGTTTCAGCTTGGGACTTGTACTCATTGGTATTAATGTCGTGCCTTGTAATAGCCATCAGGTGACCTCTGTATATGTATGTCATTGTACCATAACCGCGACAATCATTGGATCCTATGTGAACTACATACATCTGACCATTTGTTGTGATACAATGACGTACAGAGGTCACCTGATGGCTATTTTTTTATCTACATTATTAATGACCATATTTTTTATAAACTAACTTCTAAAAAATTAGCTAAATATAAAATTAATAATTAGTTCTATGTATCATTATATCAAAAAGTAAAATTCAATTTTCTCTACATCAATTTAGAAGATAACAAGAGAATGCTAGTATCTAGCCAACCACTTTTTTCTAAATCTAAAGTATATAAAAAACCTCATCTCTTATTAGCTCCTCCTACCTAGGATTTAAGATTTCTATTTTCTCCATCTCTAAAATATAAAAAAAATTTAATCACAAAAATGAAGGGAGGAAGAAGAATCAAACCTTGGCAACTCTTTAGAGGAGAGAAATCTTCACAAATTGATGAAGAAAAAATTCAACAGCACCTCTCTAAGGTTGAGGCGCCATGGAGTAGGAGCTTGAGCTCTAGGTGAAGAATGGCTCGGGCAAGAAAAAGAGGAAGAAGAAGCTGGATTTTATAGGGCGCGGACTTTAGTCTCGGGTGGTGTCACCACCCGAGACTAAAGGGAACCCTTTAATCTCGGGTGGTAACACCACCCGGGACTAAAGCATTAGCACTGGGTGGAGTTACCAACCGAGACTAAAGGGGCACCCTTTAGTCTCGGTTGGTAACTCCACCCGGGACTAAAAGCCCGCGTCAATCATTGCTGGAAAAAGACGTTGAGAGGCAACCCTTTTGTCACAGTTGGTTATACCAACCGGGACTAAAGGGGTGCCTCCCGCAAGCATTTCGGGCCACGTCGACGAAAGATCTTTAGTCCCGCCTCCAAAGTTGAACCAGGACTAAAGGGGCGTACAGAAGCCTCCCGCTCTACCAGTGCACGTGCGCCCCACCGCACGACCTGGATGTTGTCATTGATAGTTGAGCACCCAAAGTCCGACACCATGGCCACCCAGCTGTGGTCGAGGAGAATGTTTTCCGGCTTGATGTCGCCGTGAAGTGTCGGCCGCGTCAGGGAGTACCGGAGCGCAAGTGCCTCCGCAGCTTCCGCAGCGATCCTCGGCCAGGTCGCCAGCGTTACAGGGCGCCTAGGCCTCCCATGGAGCAGATCAGTCAGGGTCCCGTTCTCCATGAACTCGTAGATGAGCATGGGCGCCTCGAAATGGAGGCAGCAGCCGAGAAGCCTGTCAATGTTGGGATGATTGACGCGGCAAAGCACAACCAGCTCCTGTACGAATTCCATTTTGCTGCATTCGTCGATCTGTTTGCATCGCATCACCGCGAAAGTGGTCGCTGTGTCACCGGTGCCGAGGATGGCCTTGTAGACAGTGCCATGTGCTCCTTTACCGACGATGTTGGACTTGTGGAAGCCTCCTGCACTGTGGCCTTCTGTATGTCTCCTCGGCCTTCTGTATGTCTCCTCGGCAATGTTGCTGCCATCTGTTTCCAGAATTCGTGAGAGCATCTGGCCTCCGTACTGCTCGAACTACCATTGCCGTTTGTTTCTCTCCTTGTGGAGGAACATTTTGATTCCAAGACTGGCAATCAGGACAACCAAAGCACTGACCAAAATCACTGCAGAGATGGTAATCGGAAATTAAACATTTGAAGTTAAGTACCTCAGAACAACTTACTTGGGACTGACATGCTTTCATGTTGATGATATCCAATAGGTACAAGTGCTATATCATTTTTTTCCTTGAAAGGAAAACAATTGCTGACAACATGTTGAATCATCAATCGTTATTTTGTTTATTACTAACTACTTACATAATTTTTACTATAGTCTTTAGTCATTTGCAAAATTGAATGAAATTTAACAGGAAAATACTTTGCTCTCAAGTCCCAACCAAAAGCAACATGTTTTTGCTAATACACTACTAGAAAATCGACCTTTGATCCTGGGTTTTTAAGGTGATTAATACTGGATATTTTTACACCCAGTACTAAAAAGTGTAGTAGTACCGGGTGGGGAGGACGCCCCGCATGGCCCTTTAGTACCGGGTGCAACACCTCTCGCTCTCACCGCCGGCCATCATCTGCTCCAAATCCTCTTCCTCTCGTATTACAGCAGGCGGTGGTGGAGCTGGCCATCTGTCAGTCACTGTCGCCAATCGAGCCGATATTGATGCCAAGCCAAATAAAGGACACTGTGTGCATATGGCAGTGAGCCAGTGACAGTAGTAATCCATCCCTGAAGTTGGTATCAGCTGCCTGCTTGTTGGGCCTTGTTTAGTTGGTGGAAAAATTTGCCTTTTCAACGTTTCGAACTCCTGTAGCATACTGTAGCACG
This sequence comes from Cenchrus fungigraminus, assembly GCA_036936925.1. NCBI lineage: Eukaryota > Viridiplantae > Streptophyta > Magnoliopsida > Poales > Poaceae > Cenchrus > Cenchrus fungigraminus. The sequence goes on along the minus strand of CM072774.1, from coordinate 124,280,074 downwards.
TTTCGTTTGTTTGTGGTAAATATTATCCTACCATGGCCTAACTAGGCTCAAAAGATTCGTGTCGTGAAGTACATCAAAACTGTGTATTTAGTTATTTTTTTACCTATATTTAATACTCCGAACATATGTCTTTTGGCGTATTTAATGTGATGTGATGGAGAGAGAGTGGAGAAAACGTTAGAAACTTTAGCAAACTAAACAAGGCCTTGGTTTGTTCCGAATTGAAGTCCGATTCTCACTGGTGGAGTCAATTATTCTCGTATTATGGTCACGGCATTAGATACAGAAAAGATAAACTCGGCCAACAGTATATATATATATATATAACTCCTTACTATATGATTTTACTATAATGTTATGGGAAATATCCCCCATGCATGTGTTATAGAGTCCGTACAACACAAATCTCAGCACAGTGAAACAATATATTATATCTCCTTTTTCATTCTCCCCTCTTCGTCTTCCGTTGGATTGGAGAGGAATAAGAATCCAGCAGCAATTAGGACGACTAGGACAACGACGCCGCGGTTGTCTTGTGATTATTATGCTTGAGCTTGACTTAGAACAGGCGATTAATGAGGACAAATAATTAATGCCCCACAATTTCTCCATCTAGAAAAAAACATACAATTACTTCATCTAGGGCCTCTGATGAAGGCAAAGCCAATTTGAATTTGTGTAGGGCGTGATTGGTTGAAAGAAATGGCGAGCCTTGCTCATATAAGCCGACCTAGGCTTAATTAGCTAGTACAGTTCCGGTGCATGGGAGTCTGTATTGTTGGGTTGCCTGAACAAGAACTTAGAGGATCGGCATAACAGTTGTTTGGTTTGTCTGTCACTGCACTCGCACTCTGAACCATGCAATCACGCCCTTAGCACACAATTCAGCACGATTGTGTTTGGTTACGTGGATTCTTGTAGCCTGGGTGATGATGGGGACCAGCCAGGATAGCTTCAGCGCCAAGCCTTTGCAATAACGCAAGCAAGCTAGTAGGGTGTATGTTTGCGGGTTGCTCGTTTTAGTGAATCAAGTCAAAGAGTGAGTTTATGTTGGTTGCATGTTTTGCTTTGCATAAATCACTTAGTTCTTAGCTGAGTTGGCAAGTTTACCTCCTTTGAGACATTTCGTCAGACAGACGGTAGGCATGCTAATGTGCGATCTCGTCAATGTCGGGGAGGAACCACCTGTCACTACGGGAGAAGGAAAATTCCCCGAGTGTTAAATGCTTCCCCGAGTGCCAAAAATCGGGCACTCGGTGAAGCCAATCTTCCCCGAGTGTTGCACTCGGGGAAGAATTGCTCTCGGGGAAGAGAGGCTTTCCCGAGTGCCGCAAAGTGCCTGGCACTCGGGGAAGAGAGGCACTCGGGGAAGGCCATCTTCCCCGAGTGCAACACTTGGGGAAGAGCGGCACTCGCAAAAGGAAATTTGCATTTGACGGCGCCGGTGGGCGGAACCGTTAAAAAAAATCTTCCCCGAGTGCCCTGCTCTAGCACTCGGGGAAGGTAGCCTCTTCCCTGAGTGCCCTGCTCCGGCACTCGGGGAAGGAGGGCTCTTCCCCGAGTGACGTAGTCTGGCACTCGTTGAAGGGTCTCTTCCCCGAGTGCTAGAGAAGACACTCGGGGAATTAATTTTTTCTTAGTTTTTTTGCCTCATTTTTTTTGTGAGGCCTTCCCACATTATTTAAAACTCCTTGCTCAAATTTGGGGTAATTTCGAATTTTTTAGGTATATTTCGTTAGTTTTTTTTGTTTTGTTGAATTTTTTGCATACTTCAAATTTGAACTACAGGTGCATGAAGTAATATAATTTGGTGATTCAAAAAATGATATTCTGATATTTGGTGTATATTGAGGCCGTATCCAGGAACTCACGTGAAATGTCGAGCATCTTGTTGCCATAACATAACGAACAACTTGCGGAAAAGGTATTTGTAAATTACATAAAATCCTAACGAAGTCCGAAAATCACGAACTTGTCTGGAAGTCATGTTATCACATTTAGAGGTTGTGTGTAACAATTGAGAAGATTTCGAGCAAGTTGCGACGTCGGATGCCTAAAACCTAGACATCTCCACATGTAGTCACTGTGGTAACACATTTGGAGATGTCTGGGTTTTAGGCACCCGACGGCCCTACTTGCTCGAAATCTTCTCAATTCTTTCATACAGTCTATACATGCGATAACACGACACGCCCGACAAGTTATGTGATTTTCGGACTTCATTCGGATTTTCTGTAATTTAGAAACACTTTTCCCGTAAATTGTTCATCATGTTACGGCAACAAGATGCTCGACATTTCATATGAGTTCCTGGACAAGGCCTCAATATACACCAAATATCATGAATATCATTTTTTGAATCACCAAATTATATTATTTCATCAATAAATTAGTGACTTGGTTTTTCCTTTTTGAAATTATACTGACATCAATCTTCCTAGTAGACAGCCATACCTTTATAACATCTAGAATATATGCTTCCTTTTTAATCAAATCTCATCATCTATATCCATTGCAGAATATGACCTACATTTTAAACTAATGCATTCTTAGCATACACAGGATGCAATAAAAAAGTTTCTGTTGGCCTACTGCTGAATCAATCACCTATTGCCACTTAACCCCTGCTATTTCCAAAAGACAGAACATGACATGGAAGTGTAGAATCATGCACTGGTAGAGCGGGAGGCTTCTGTACGCCCCTTTGGTCCTGGTTCAACTTTGCAGCCGGGACTAAAGGCCTTTCGTTGACGTGGCCCGAAATGGCTGCTAGATAGGAGATGTAGGGCATGGTGATGTAGTACTGTAAGTGGGAGAGTCAGGTGTATATGACGGTGAGGTGAGACTATTGTAGTTCCCGGAGCATCTGGATCGTCTGAGTCGCCGGTTCGTAAAGGTTATGTACATTAATAATAGTGTTGAATTATATCCCCTTTTGTTTTTCTATTTATGCATATATTGAATCCAATCTATATGTAAACTAATCCTACTTTTTGTGAATAATGTGTGTTATTTTGATTTGGATATAGTTTGAGCTAACAATGTCGTCGTCAAGTGGCGTTGGTAATGGCGCCCGTGGCCGTGGCATAGTCCATCGCCGTGGCGGGCATGGTGGCCGTGGCCTTGGCCGTGGAGGTCTTGGTGGCGGTGTTTGGGAGGACCCGTTGCCTCGACGTCCTGGATTGCACTTTCACCGTGAGATTACCTTGCAAATGGGTGATCCGGGACATGTAGCCAACATGGTAATATAATAATTGCAATTAATTTACTTTACATAGAACTTTTTTTATTTCACATGGAAAATCTATAATTTTAGTTACATATATAATTATTGTAGGTTATCAACAATATCAGATGGCTTAGAGATATTATCGATGATATGAGTGGTACTCCTCCTACAGTGCAAACTGAGCGTGTTGATGAGAACATGGCAAGAGTGTATATCTCTTTCACCGTACCTGCTCGATATGTAGACTACCAGTTGCCAGTAGGCGTGCTACACCCGATGGTTCCCATTGCAACAGTGGGCTCAACATCACCTATTCGGTTAACCCGAGAGGGGACTGCTGTGGAGAATTGTCTACAACAGCTCCAGAATAATGTTGGGTGCTTCGTGCCGGACCTTTCCTATTTTAAATTAAGGCAACTCGAGGCGGGTGAAGGCAACGTGGTTCAGACTACAGAGAGGCTTCGCAGGGCTCATCGAGTTTTGGTATAATATACATATGTATATAAAAGATTTTTTATTCATTCTTAATTAATTTTTTTCTGGTACATATATATTTTGGACTTTCATAAGGTTATTATATCTCATCATCATCTGATTGTGTGCAGGATCACTCTGGTTCTACCTATGCTTTAATTAGCTTACGTGCGATTCTTAATCAAGTCGTGGAAAGAGTTGGGGTGGATTATTATGGTGGGGAGCCCTTTTTCACCAACAATTGGAAGAGTCAAGCAATTCTAACTTTCTACAAGCCAGCAGAACCCGAGGCTCCATTGTTTGATGTTTGCAGTGCTGTTTGTGACAGTCCTCTGGAAGTGGAGGAGAGTGCACTAGTACGCGCTCTAGCTTATTTTGAGGGAGTTCTAGGCTTGAGGATTGTAGACATTAACCATATTTCATATCTACAAGCGCGTGCTGCTCAGTAATATTATGCATGCATGGATCAGGCTTTGTACCGTACCTTATTATATGATCTTGTATTAATTAGCTAGCTATGTGAACCTTTATGAACTTATTAATTATTATTAATTAGCTACTTTATTATGAATTCATGTATTGTCTTCAACATGTTCAGTAAGCATGTTTATTATTTTGAGTTGGTTTGGTACTATTTTCAATTTAATTGAATTTGCGCTTAGAGGGATTCTAATGAATACCATGCATTCGGACATATATTGCACTACCTCCAGCACCGATAGGAGCAAGCTGCCCAAGCATAGTGTTTTCAGTGACACCTCTCAGGAGGTCAGCTCCAGCATATATGTAATAGCTCTTAGACACCTTTTCCATAGAGTGAGAGAGAGAATGTCGACATCTTGCTTGAACAGCTTGCTCCGTCAGTACTGGAGGTTACGTGCGCTATATATGTCAGCTTCTAGCATTTAAACCAGTACTTGAAACACATATCTATGAACTCACGTATTATCTTCAAATCATCAACATGTTCAGTAAGCATGTTTATCCTTCTGAGTTGGTTTGGTACTATTTTCAATGTAATTGAATTTGCGCTTAGGGATTCTGATGAATACCATGCATTCAGACATAGATTGCACTACCTCGTACCGATAGGAGCAAGCTGCCCAAGCATAGTGTTTTCGGTGACACCTCTCAGGAGGTCAGCTCCAGCATATATATACTACCTCTTAGACACCTTTTCCAGAGAGTGAGAGAGAGAGAATGTCGACATCTTGCTTGAACAGCTTGCTCCGTCGGTACTGGAGGTTACGTGCGCTATATATCAGCTTCTAGCATTTAAACCAGTACTTAAAACACATATCTATTAACTCACGTATTGTCTTCAAATCATCAACATGTTCACGAAGTACTCACCAATTTTGAGATTTTTCTGAGTTGGTTTACTAATATTTTTAATTTAATTTATTTTCCGCGCGACATCACCCGGTAATTGAACGTTGACCTGAGTCCACCCATGAAAAGATTCGGAATGGTATCAAACTTTGACACGAAGTCATTTATCAGTCGATTCAATTAATGATGCATAAACTAACTCAATTGAGTTTTTTTTAGTTATTTCAAATGAAGCATGCCTGCTTGCCCAACATTTGGAACATATATATGAAAATTGTAAATAAAAATTAGAAAGAATTGTTTCAACTCTTGAAATAATATGTGCATAGAAAAGTAGGTATTTTTGTTCTTAACTTAATATAATTTTGCATGGCACAAATATTTTAACTAACGATTTTTTTAAATGTTCCAAGCAAAAGAAATGAGAAAAATGAGCAAGGAAAAGAGAAATGTTAACTTCCCGCGCAAAATTACACTTTAGTCCCGGGTGGTGTTACCAACCGAAACAAAAGGACCCCTTTTGTCTCCGGTGGTAACACCATCCGGGACTAAAAGGCGAAAATTTGCCTTTAGTGGGGCTCCCACGTGAAACACCCCTTTTTTCACGAGTCGTAACACCACCCGTGACAAAAGGGGGCCTTTAGTCTCGGGTCGTAACACAACCCGGGACTAAAGGGGCTTTTGTCTCGGTTCGAAACTTCACCCGTGACAAAAGGGGTGGGGGAGTATATAAGCCGCCTCGCCTTCCAGATCGGTACTTAGCCACATTTCGCTCGCAAATTGCCGCCTCGTCTCCGTTGTCGTTGCAGCCGCTGCCGCCTCTCCTCGCTGTGCCCCTCCCCGACGGGCGCCGCTGCGCCCCTCCTCGACGCGCGGCACCACCCCGACGCGCCTCCCCTCCCCGGCGCGCGCGCCTTGCCGTCCTCTCCCACCACCGGCCGGCTCGGCCGACGTCCACGGGCCCGGCGCGGCCCCACCCCGACGCGCCGCCGCGCGGCTCCTCCCCGACGCGCCGCCTCGCGGCCCTACCTGACGCGACGGGCCTCCCAGACGCGCTGCCCTCCCCGCCGCGGCGCTGGCCGGCGGCGTCCCCCTCTCCTCCATGCGCCGCCCCTCCCCGACCGTACCAGCCGGCCAGCCCGACGGGTACGCCGCGCCGCTGCTTGCCGAGCCCCCCCGTGCGGCCGCCGTCCGGCGTGCGTGCGTGCGCCGATGGCCGGCCGGGCCGCGTGCACGCTAGGGTTTTGCCTTGCTGACGCAAGCCCGTGTAATGCTTGCGTCAGTAAGCATTTTTAATAAATTTTTAATTTATTTAATATGTATAGTTATAAAAATTTCGTATATATGCATGAAAAATTTTAAATTTATAGGAATGGAAAGAAAATTTAATTAGAAATAAATTGTAATGCTTTGTATATATATAGTGATACATATAAATTTATTAGTTTCGACACCTACGACTTTGGACCAAATTCTTATTTGTGTATTTGAGTTCTTAATTGTTTTCTAATATACAATTTCATAGTTTGATAGTTCCGAACCCGATGACTACCACGTCGGCTAGAACAAGTGACTTCCCGTCACCTCCGTCATTCTCCCACACATCACCGCCGTCGACAAGCATCGTTCGTCCACAAGTTAGTAGGAATATTTCGACTTAGTTTAATGGAAAATTCTTGTTTATTCCAGAAATTCATAGTAAAATTCTTGTTTATTCTAGAAATTCATAGAAACTTGTTGTTTTTTCCAGAAATATATACAATATTTTTGTTTATTCTAGAAATTCAAAAAAAATTCTTTTTTATTCAAACTATTCTTAGTAAATTCTTGTTTATTGCAGAAATTTATAGAGACATCTTGATTATTCCAGAAATTCTTAGAAATTTGTTGTTTATTCTAGAAATTCAAAGAAAATTCTTGTTTATTACAGAAATTCATTGTAAATTCTTGTTTATTCTAGAAAGTCTTAGAAAGTTGTTGTTTATTCCAGAAATTCATAGAAAAATCTTGTTTATTCCAGAAATTCATAGAAACATGTTGTTTATTCCAGAAATTCTTAGAATATTGTTGTTTATTCTAGATATTCAAAGAAAAATCTTGTTTATTCTAGAAATTCTTAGAAAATTCTTGTTTGTTCCAGAAATTCATAGCAAATTCTTGTTTATTCCAGAAATTCTTAGAAAATTCTTGTTTATTCCAGATGGATGACAACAATGACAACCTTATGGTCGACATTATTGCTAGTGGTACAAATACCATTACAACCTTCAACGATGAGGAGTCTAGTCTGGCGGACATGTACTTGAACACCCTTCCGACTGAGGAGGATGCCGCACCCGTCGAGAACACAACAGCAAATAATGAGGACAATGCTGGAAACAATGAGGAAAGTCTTGTGAATGATAGTATGGAATGTTCCCACGAGGTGTATATATATATCTCATGCATTAAGTTCATAATTATTATTTTCTCTAACCTCAATTCTTACATAATTAATTAAATAACGAATCTGCAACTTGTAGGCTTCATGCTCAACATCAAAAAAGACAAAGAGAGGGCGTACACAAGTACTCACCGGTCATGTCATGTATCATATCACAGAAGTGTCAGAGGTTGGCCATCCATGTGCTCCAAAAAAAATCAAGGACACATATGTGTCGCAGTGCGGGGCCATTGTAAGGGACAACATGCCCATCAGCTACAGAGAATGGAAGGGAAAAGCAGATAATCCACACGTGGTTCCAGACTCAGTAAAAAATTTGTTGTGGGATGAAATCCTAAAACACTTCACACTTCCTGAAAGCGTTGAACCAAACGATGTGAAGCGTTGGACTCTCACGAGGATGGCAACTCAATTTCAAAAGTTCAAGCAGCAACTAGATAAAGAATATATCAAGAAGAATCGAACTCCAAATTGGATTGAATATCCCAAGTTAAACGAACACTAGACGTCATTTGTGGAATACAAGAAAAGTGAAGATTTTGCCAAGGCAAGTGCACGAGGGAAGAAAAGTCATGGTAAGAAGGGGCACGGCCATCATCTTGGTCGAGGTGGTTACGCACTTGCAGTTCCCAAGTGGCGGAAGATGGAAGAAGACCTTCTCGCGCAAGGTACCATACCAGCGGTCTATGAGTGGCCCGAGCGAGTGAAGAATTGGTATTATGTTCATGGAGGCACAATTAACTCTGAAGATGGTACCCTTGAATTCCCACCCTCGTTACGAGAGGCTGCACTTGAAATATTGAAAATAATTGAAGATGTCAAAGTGGGGAGAGTGAAGGTTGACAGAGAGATGGATGAGCTCACTATGGCGCTCAAGAATCCTGAACACCCAGGACGTTGCAGGGGCTACAGGGTGGTACCGTGGAAATTTGCCTTTAGGGGAGACTTTGCCACCTATCGAAGCCGCAGAAGAAGAAGAGAGCACGAAGAGGAGGAACGGCGCCAAGCGATAGAGCAAAGACTTAAAGAACACGAAGAAAACATGACGGCAAAGATTGAACGGCGAGTGGCTGCCACAATAAATGAGATGGCCCAATCTGGAGGACTGCCCCAAGTACAAGTGGATCCTTCTGCTCGCAAAAGCAGTTGTGCTTCCACAGCGGTTCCCGAAGAGCAATAGAAGGAGTTCAAGTGGATGACAGCCAACAGTACCCTGTGGATGACATCTGTCGGCGCACCCCATGTGAGATACACAAGCCATTCAGCAACATCAATAAGAAGGTATGTATAATTCATGCTATTATTAGCTCAATAATTGATGCATATGACTTAGAAATTTCTGGACAGACATTCACAATGATGGTATAATTCATGCTAATAATAACTAATTAATTATTATTTCTCTACATATATACAGGTGGGGGACGAAATTGCTTTTGCGCATTTTCCTGGATAGACAAGCCACGGCATGCCTATTCCACCTGGCTACGCCTCAGTTAGCATAGAGAACATTTGTCAACCTGCTTTTGAGGAGCTAGAGCTAGATATCCCAGGAGGTGATGCGGAAAAGACACTTAAGGACGCGCTACACGGTATCATATTATGGCCAAAACGTTACATTGTCATAATCCCTGTGAACGATGGATCTCCGAGAGATCCCCTGGAGCCTCCACAATCATCTACCTGCTCGCTAACCTTCTCCGCAAGAACCATACAATCCGGGAGAAGCGAGCTCCAGTGATCACGATGATTCCAGCGACGATCACGATGATGACATCCCTCCCAATTCACCTCAGCAACAATCGGCCGTAGAGCACGAGCCACAGAGGTCTCGAGCACAATCTTGCAAGTCGGTACAACCACCAAAGAAAAAATGAAAATGACCAGCAAAGAAAAAGCTTGAGCCAACAAAGCTACCATGGGAGAGGACAGAAGAAGAAACAGACGCGTTTCAAAACAACAAGTCGCGGATTGTTTGTAAAAGTGAGAGAAGAAACTCGACAAGAACTGCTGGAGGCCAAAAAAATAAAGGTCGTCTGCAGAGACTCAAGGCTTTCATACGCGAGAAGGAAGAAAGCAGGAGAAGGGTAGAGTTGAAAATGGACTATGACCGTTTGGTGGACAAGTCTTATCAAAAGAAGAGACGACAAGGGTCACCGAATAGTTACATCGAGCAAATACCTGCGTCGACGTCAGGGACTGCCACAAACAAGAACAAGGAGAAGGAAATAGATGCATCGACGACCAATCCGACTGACTTTGTTGCAGGCCACAGTGCAGAAGAACAAGCAGCTCTTGAAAACATGTCTGAAGAACAATTGGCTCATGCCATTGAATTTTATGAACAAACAGGGATACCTGTTGGTGGTATTCTCGGCCTTCAAGACCTACCAGTGGATAAAAATTTCGTACCTAGATGGCGCTTTGAGCTAGGACAACCTTTAGTGAAGCCAGAATTGGTCAACAAGCTCCCAACTAGGATGCGCAGATTTCATGATTGGTACTTGAAGAAGTCAGCTGATGGCCTAGAGATGTTTGGTATGCTCGTGAGACCAGAAGATTTTGCCCTTCAAAACGAGAAGGTGGTCTAGCTCCGATTCAATGATATCTATGAAGTTTACCATCTGGACGCCGTGAATACCGATCTTATGATGGCCTGGTGTCCGTAAGTGACATATTTTCATATCTTTATTATTAAATTTATTACATTTGTCGATCTACTATTTAACATTTGGAGATCTTTTTCTGTAGCCTGCAACTTACTGAGATGCGAAGGAAGGGTTATTCAAGAGTTGCTTTCATGGACCCATCAAAAGTTAACCAACAAGAGATCCGGGACCAACGAAAAACAACAATCGAGACAATTTTTAGGACCTTAGATGAGTTTCATTACAAGAATTGTATACTACTGCCTTACAACTTCAAGTAAGTATGATTGTCATCTAATTATCCTTGTTAATTCTATTTAGTCAATTCTAATCTTTATGAGCATGCATACAGTTTCCACTGGGTTCTACTGATAATCACCGTCGACAAAAGCAACATTAATGTGTATGATTCATTGAGAAAAGATCCCTCACAATACCAAGACCTTCAAGAAGTATTTCAAGAGTAATAATTCTATCTAAGACATTTTCTTTAATGCAATATATATATTTAGCTTTTATACTAACACTTTATCTTTCATTATTTTCCCTCAGAGCTTGGACCATGTTCGTTGCAAAACACCGAGGACCATTTCGACCATCAATTAGATGGGTCACTAATTTTCCGGTACGTATACCAAATAACAACTTCAGATTGGGAATATTTAAAATGTATAACACTAGTATTTCATAATCTGTTCCCCTCTCCACTTTAGTGTTTGAGACAAGAACCAGGAAATAATTTATGCGGGTACTACGTCTGTGAGCACATACACGCTTACTCTGACAACTCGACAGATGATAGTGTAAGTAAAATAAACCTATTAATAATACATCATTTTTATCCTCTTTTATATATTTAATCGTTCAGTGTAATATATTAACATATTTGCAAATTACAGAAGATTATAAAATGGGATGCACTGATTGAGAAGGATCGTCTCTTGGCAATTCAAGAAGCTCTCATGTGATTCCTCATGGATGAGGTGGTTGATCCAAAAGGAAAACATTTTTATGACAACCATCCAATTGACCGACTCACCTCCGAGGAAAGTTAATTGAGACTAGAAATTTGAACTGAATGATATTTTGATGTATATATACTATAGGGTTTAGGGTTTTGATGTATATATACTAGTTTAAAAAAATACTATTTATTTTGATGTGTTTAAATTATTATGTGTATATACATTTATAAGTTTATATATGTAGATATATAGGGTTTAGATATAAGTCTAAGTGCGTATATGGTATATATATATAGGTATACATAGATACAAGTGCAAATATGTATACATACGTATATGGGTGAGACAACAATTAGAATAAATGCTCAAATTGAAAACAACAAAAAAAAGAGACGAGACCCTTTAGTCATGGTTGGTATTACCAACCGAGACTAAAGGGGGTGAGCGCAGGCGCTGGCGTGCCCCTCCCTTAGTCTCGGTTCGTAATACGAGCCGGGACTAAAGGACCCCTTTAGGCCAGGTTCATTCACCCGGGACTAAGGGGGGGGGGGGCTTTTGTCTCTCATCATTAGTCCCGGTTGGACATGAGAGACCTAAGGCCTTTACCAACCGGGACTAAAGCCCCTCTCCCTACCAGTGATGGGGTCTCAAGTGGTCGTTAAAAAAATTGATGTACATAGACTATAAAATGTATATTCTAAGATGAACTCAGCTACATATCTCTCCCATACCTGTTTACGCATGCCACTGAGGGTGGGCCTTCTAAGATGAACTCAACTAGAAGAGAATATTTGTCATCATTATAAATCTGTTCTGTACCTAGTTTACCAGTTAATGTATTTTTTCCATTTTTCTTTGTAAATATCCAGGGCTTCCGGTGTTCATGAATCATCTGGAAGGGTAAAGTCTGAACTTCTAGTGCAAATTGATGGTGTAAACAATAGCTCTACCAGTGAAGATGGTCAACCAAAAATTGTTATGGTTCTGGCTGCTACCAACTTTCCATGGGATATTGAGGAAGCACTCAGGTTGGTAAACTCTTTCTTCTCATATTCACTTTAGTTGAGTTACTTCTACCTAGTGCCTACTGATGAATAGATATTGACACCTGGAAGACTAATAAGATGATCGACATGAATCAGTCCTATTTTAGCAGTAGTAGAGCTAGATTTCTTGATTGGCGCTGCTAGTAGTGTTAGATACTGCTAAGCTAGAATCTGTATATTTGATTCCTCAGACTTATACCAGAATCTTATTCATGCTGCATTTGTCATACCAACATTTATTGGGTAAGATAATAACTTCCCATGGAGTTATAGTCTTTACTGCAGTATGAGGACGATTTAATTTACAGGAGGGGACAAATCTGTAAGAATGTACCTTGCTCATTTGCTTGTGAACTTAGAAACAAAGAATGTGCACTTCGTGTCGGATGTGTCGTTGACGACCTTCGTGCTGGAATTGTGGATGTGTAGCCTTCGTGCCGTATATGTGTTGTCAGCCACTGAGCCGGCATCTTTCTTGCAGGTTTTTATGTATTGAACTTGTGAACTTGGAATAGTGTGTACTTTTGAATGTGTGGTTTGTAATATATTATGGATTTCGGACAAATTTGGTCGTTTGTGATTTATAAATGTGGTTTGTGATATATTGCTGTTGATTTGTGAAGTATATGCTTTGTTGTTTACATGGAAAAGCAAAAAAAAAAAGAGGTGGCTTCCCCAAGTGCCTGGGCAGCGGCACTCGGGGAAGAGGGTTTTTAATAAACAACAGTCAAAATTCTTCCCTGAGTGCCTGGGACAAGCACTCGGGGAAGAGGGAGGGTTAAAAAAACAAATTTCTTCCCCGAGTGTTGCACTCGGGGAAGAGGGTTTTTTTTAAAAAAAAAGTGGATGGCGCCGACGGTGTTAAATCTTCCCCGAGTGCTAGCACGGCACTCGGGGAAGGCTTCCCCGAGTGCGCGATTTTTGGCACTCAGGGAAGGCCGCTTCACCGTGAGAGGTATAGCCGGAAGCTCTTCCCCGAGTGTTGCACTCGGGGAAGGCTTCCCCGAGTGCTTTTGGTCCTTCCCCGAATGCATTTGGCTCTCGGGGAAGCATGTGGCTGCCGTAGTGTGTGTATACTGATGCAACTCCACCACACGAGCTCGTCGTGCCCCTACCGAGCGACCTTGCAGGCGTGCCACGTTCCCCAACTGCGTGAGCTGCTGCCGCGCTGTGTCTTCCAACAACGCACGAGCTCGCCATGTCCATACCAGGCGACCCTGCCACCGTGCCACATGAATCACCGGGATGCCGTGTTTTCCCATTGTGCGAGCTCGCTGTATATGCTACAATCGTGTGATCCGCCGCCCTCTCTTCTCCCTCCCACAGCGGCAGCGCCCTCCTCCCACGGTGCGGGACCTTTTCAGCCGCGGTGTCATCGACCTCGACGGTCAGACGGGTGAGGCTCTCCCACAGCAGCGGACGTGACATGGGGCGGAGGAGCGGCACGGTGTGGCCCCGCCGGTCATGGAGATAGTGGCGGCGTGGGGCCGTAGATCTGGCGCCCCAAGGGCCAGATTCGGCCCTCCCCTGGCTGATGCGTCTGCGGTTTCAGCAACCTCCTCCACCGGGTGGCGCAACGGGGACAACGGCTGGGAGGCGGCGTCCGCGGTTTCGGCGACCTCCTCCACCAGTGTGTAGGGAGATCACTGTTGCATTCGCATAGCCCACGCTAAACCTAACCAGACTGTGGAGACTGTGGTAAAAATTTAAGTGAGTTTCACATAATTTTTCAAATACAATGCTTACAAACATAAACATGTCCTAGCTAAGACAGAATAGCTACCCTTCCGTTTGCACTAGAGAGGTGATGATGTTAGACGTATGGTTGTTTGTTTTGAGTGTTATTATGAGTTTATTTCTTATATTTGATGTAATAATTTTATTTTTCATACTAATACTAATTATATATTACCTTTGTTATAAACGTTGGCTCAAAACGAACTAGAAGTAAAAGAGATCAAACCGCAGGAGACACGAGATTTTAACGTGGAAAACCCCCTCAACACGAGAGGGAAAAACCATGGGCGCCAGCCAGCAAGCAACTTCACTATGATCGGAGTCCGGTTACAAACGCCAACGGCGGCGACTTACAAGAAGTAGAATGAATCAATCTCCAATGGAAAACCCTAACGGGTTTATATGACCCGTACCGTACCAAGGGGGGCTCGGCCCCCCGCACCCCCCCTGTCGCGATCTGGCCAAACGGGGGTCTCCGCTACGCTTCGTCAGAAGTTGGCCTCTATCTTGTGTACTATGAATTTGGATCACCAATCAACAACCTCCACCTTGAGACAAATTCCTTCTTGTAGCATCAACAAAGAACCTTCATCCTGAACACATCACAAAGAAACAAAATACTTCTGGCGCCAAACAGCCCCTTGGGCTAATTAATTATACCAACTAAGCTTGAGCAAAGCTCAAACTTAGCAACAGGAACTGGCTTTGTCAACATATCAGCTGGATTATTATGAGTGCTTATCTTGCATACCTTTAGCTTACCCTTTTCGATCTCATCCCGAACATAATGGTACTCGATCTCAATATCCTTTGTCCTAGCATGGAACATCTGATCTTTAGTAAGATAAATTGCACTTTGACTATCAGAAAACAGGTTAATGCAAGAATCAACTCCACAAAGCTCAGCATACAATCCCTTCAGCCAAATCAACTCTTTGCATGCTTCAGCAATAGCCATGTACTCTGCCTCAGTAGTAGACAATGCAACAACAGGCTGCAAAACAGCCTTCCAACTCACAGCACAACTGCAAACAGTAAACACGTAACCTGTGAGTGATCTTCGCCTGTCCAAATCACTAGCATAATCTGAATCAACATATCCAATAAGTCCCTTAGCTGTCCTGCCAAACTGCAAACAATGATCTGTCGTCCCTCTGAGAAACCTGAAAATCCACTGAACTGCCCTCCAGTGTTCTTTACCAGGATTAGACATATATCTGCTAACAATACTCATAGCATAAGATAAATCCGGACGAGAGCAAACCATAGCATACATCAAAGAACCAACAGCACTGCAATACGGAACTTTTGACATGTATTCAATATCCTCATCTGAACTAGCACACTGCTCAGCAGACAATTTAAAATGCGGTGCGATAGGAGTACTAACAGACTGTGCATCATGCATGTTGAAACGCTGAAGGACCTTCTCAATATAAGCATGCTGACTAAGAAACAACAAACCAGCTTTTCTGTCTCTAGTAATTTCCATACCTAGAATCTTCTTAGCCGCACCAAGGTCCTTCATCTCGAACTCACTACTCAACAATTTCTTCAATGTAGTGATCTCTCTCCTGCTCTTGGCAGCAATCAACATATCATCAACATATAACAGCAAGTATATAGGTGATCTATTAACATGCTTGATGTAAACACAACTATCATATTTAGATCTTTTAAAGCCATGTGACAACATAAATGAATCAAACCTCTTATACCACTGACGGGGAGACTGCTTCAAACCATACAAGGATCTCTTCAACTTACAAACATAATTCTCCTTGCCAGGCACTATGAACCCCTCAGGCTGGTCCATGTAAATCTCCTCCTCAAGCTCTCCATGTAAAAATGCAGTCTTCACATCTAACTGCTCAAGCTCAAGATCATGTGCAGCAACAATACTAAAGAAAGTGTGAATCGAACTGTGCTTAACAACTGGAGAGAACACATCATTATAATCAACACCAGGAATCTGACTGAAGCCTTTAGCAACTAACCTTCCCTTATACTTTGGAGGCTCGCTAGGAGATAAACCCTCCTTTCCCTTGTAGATCCACTTGCAGCGAACAGGCTTCTTACCCTTAGGCAAAGGGACAACATCCCACGTGCAATTCTTCTCCAAAGACTGCATCTCATCCTGCATAGCTGCAATCCACTTCTCACGGTCGCTGCAAGCGATGACTTCAGAATATGTGGCTGGCTCATAACTGCTGTCAACCTGTTCGGCACAACTCAAATCATAATAAATCATGTTACACTTCTCAATAAGACGACGTGGTCGTCCACAACACCTCTTAGACTTGCGAGTAGCAATGGGCAAATCCTCATCTAGCTGCAAAACAGAGGGTAAGTGCTGAACATCATCATGAGCCTCAACAGCTTCATTTTCGTGGTCATCCACAGGTGGCTCCACCTGCACACCTATATCATCATGCACATGTTGCTGCACCTGCACATGTTGCTGCACCTGCACACCTTCCTCATCATCCACATGCTCCACCTGCACGCTGATATGCTGCAACTCTTTATCAAAATTATCTGGAACATGATCTGAGGTCAAACTGTCATAAAACATCACAGATTCATTGAAAATAACACTCCTGCTCATGAAAGTCTTTCTTGTTTCGGGATTCCACAGCTTATATCCTTTAACTCCCGAACCATAACCAAGAAAAAGACATTTAATAGCTCTAGGCTCTAATTTTCCATTATCAACATGAGCATAAGCAGTGCAGCCAAAAACTTTCAACTGTGAATAATCAGCGGGTGTGCTAGACCATACCTCAATAGGTGTTTTCTTATCAAATGGGATAGAAGGCGACCTGTTTATCAAGTAGCACGCGGTGTTAGCAGCTTCAGCCCAGAAACGCTTGTTCATCTTAGCGTTGGACAGCATGCAACGGGCCTTGGAGATGATGGTCCTGTTCATGCGCTCAGCCACACCGTTTTGCTGAGGAGTATACGGTATGGTGTGGTGCCTGACAATGCCTTCCTGCCTGCAATAATCATCAAACGCAGCAGAACAAAATTCTCCACCATTATCAGTACGAAGCACCTTCACCTTTCTATCAGTTTGCCTTTCTATCATCACTTTCCAATCTTACAAACATAAACATGTCCTAAGAAGTTTCATAGAGTTGAGAAAGATGCGGTTATGTTTGAATTGAAAGTGACAGTCACATTTGAGTTTGACTTTGAAAGTTTTTCTACTCTTCACATATAATATGTTACTCCATGTTAAAATTTAGTACTATTTTGAATTGATTTGCTATATTTAACTAATTAAATACTTTTGAAACATTTTTTGAAAAATAGGTCATTGCCGTGGGCTGTTGTTGGGCGCACGGCAAACCCATTTTGGGCCAGCCAGCCCATTAGTTCCAGCAGCTCAAACCACACGTCGGCATTTACTATTTAAGCCCCCCTCCCCAAAATCCGAACCGTGCCTCTCCCCCTCCCTCCGCCCGCCGCCGCCCGCCCTCTCTCTCTCCCTCCCCGGATCCCGTCGACCCCACGCCTATCCTCCGCCCCTCAGCTCCTCCCCTCTGCTGCCGCCTCTCCTTCGCCCCTCAGCTCATTCCCTCCCTTTGCGGCCGCCGATGTCGAAGGTGCAGGGACCTCATCGGCCGCGGCCCAAAGATCCGCCGCCCTCTCTTCTCCCTCCTACGGCGGCGGCGCTCTCCTCCTCCCACGGCGTGGGACCTCATCGGCCGCAGCGTCGTCGACCTCGGTAGTGACAGCCATGGCGACGGTGGCGGCGCAGACCACAGATCTGGCACCCCAAAGGCCGGATCCTGCCCTCCCCTGGCCGGATCTATAGTGTGCGTCCGCAGTTTCAGCGACCTCCTCCACTGGGCGCGCGGTGGGAACAAGGGAAGGTTGGCGGCGTCCGCGGTTTCGGCGACCTCCTCCACCGGGTGCGGCTGCCTTTCACCCAAGCGCGCAGCAGGGTGTGGTTGCGCATTTCGTTTTTTATTTTTTATAAAATGTTTGTCGTGCGCCATTTTTTATTTTTTAAGAAATTGTTTGCTGTGCGCTTGCCTAGAGGCGCACGGCAAAGAGCCCCCGTTAACTCTGCTCCGCTGACAGGCGCCGTTATCAACTATTTTTGTCGTGCGGCGGCTTTGGGGCACGACAAAGGCCCTTTGCCGTGTAAATCACTGTCGTGCGGTCTTTGTCGTGTGCACCGACGAAAAACAGATGACAAAGATTTACACGGCAAAGGGCCTTTGTCATGCGGTGGCTTTGGGCCTTTGTGGTGTGCACCAACGAAAAACGGATGGCAAAGGGTGCCGTGCGTTTTTTTTAGTCTTTGTTCTGCGCCGGTGGTGCACGGCAAAGACTCTGGTTCCGGTAAAGACTGGTTCCGGTAGTGACAAGTAAGCATTCGACGGTCTCAGTCAGCATCAATTTTGTTGGGGATAAGGATACCTTCTTGAGACAATTCAGTGGATATCATCTCTATCGTTTAATTTCGAGCATAGAACAAATATATACATACATTTGGACGACAGGTGTCAATCCGCATCTGCATATCTAGGTATTCACCACAACCGGGGAAAAAAGATAGATATACCTTAGCTTGAGACAATTCGGTGGATATACCATCAACACGTACAGTACTATAGGTTATATTGCATGGCTCACAAACATACATACACACATGCAGCCCTGCTGCTATTAGCCTATACGTAGCTAGCTAGTACATCCATCGCTGAGACAGAGAGGCTTCAGTACATTCCTAACAAGATCCGATCCAACTGTCGGTCCTGAAAGGGAGAAGCCTAGCTAGCTACACCATGATACACACACACACACACACAACGGAGTTTATTCTAGTACTAGCCATCCATCAGGGTTACGTACTATACTCCGTGTTGATCGATCGACCTATTCATACTGTGATGACTGGGCTCCGTGTTAAGCACCTGGTGGTGCTTAAACCTGCCCCGGCGTCCCATGCATACTGTTCTTGCCCTTAAGCTTAATAATTACCGTAACAACCACCGCTATAACCATAGTCATAGCCGCCACCATGTCCTCCGCCACGGTGATTGAGGTATGCTCCATAGTCAGGACGATAAGCTCCGGCGGGAGGTGCTGGTTCTGGCCACCCCCCACGCTGACCTCCTCCTGCTATATAGATGGTTCACCATGCATTTGTCAAGCAAGATTATCAGCGCGCAATTGACCCGACATCACAGTACATACCTTGGTAGCGCCGCCGCCCCTGTGCCGGAGGATAGCCGCCGCCACCGCTGTAGTAGTAGTAGCTGCCACCAGCAGGGTCGTCGTAGCCATCCCAACCCGCCGTGCGGTGAAGATGACGATGGCCACCATGCGGCTTGTTGCCTTCCTCTGGCTTTGTTGGACTAATTGCTTTCTGCTGTAAAGGTATGTCGTCCTCTGGCTCTTCTTTTGCCTGCTGCGGAGGCTCTTCTTTCTTCTGCTGCTCCGGAGTCTTGCACTGATCTGCAGCTGCAGGCTTCTCCTTATTCACGTCCTGCTGTGGAGGAGCTGGTTTCTGCTCCGCGGCACCACCCGATTCCTCCGCGGCACGAGGACGAGGAGGAGGGTTCTCGCCAGCATACCCCGGCGGCTTTCGAGCAGGAGGGTAACTGCCATCGTCCCAGTACTCCGTGGGTTGACGACGTCGAGGAGGGTACGCCGCCGGCCTCGGCTTTCGTGGACCGGCGTATGGGTATTCTTCGTCGTCGTCGTCGTATGCCCCATCGTCAACCCACTCCTCCGTGGGTTGACGACGTTGAGGAGCGTACGCCGGCCTCAACTTTCGAGAGGCGTAGTACGCGTATTCGTCGTCGTATGCCGTGTGTCTTGGAGGACCGTATCGGGGTCTAGTGTTGTCCCTTCTGTGTGCAGCACCAGCAGCCCTAACAGCATTACGGTCCTCCACCTCTGCTTGCTTCTTGTCCTCACAACCATTATTGAAGTTCCCATATTGGCCAACAACCTTCATCCATGGAAACATTCCCTGGCCAAATAAATTTAAAAAACAGCTGTTGACGCTCGCTAATATATGACCTTGAACAAGATTAGTACATACTCCCTCAGTCCCACAAACACTGTTCATTTGGGTTTGTCCTAAGTCAAAATATCTTATGTTTGACCAAGTTTATAAAAAAATATATTAATTTTTGATGTCTAACAAGTTTCATTAGATTCATTATGAAATATATTTTCATACTAAACATATTTAGTGTTATAAATATTCATACATTTCATTGTAAACTTGGTCAAATATAAAATGGTTTGACTTAGGACAAATCCAAATGGACAGCCGTTGTGGGACGAAGGAAGTGCTATATATACTCCCTATGTCCTTAAAGGTCTTTCTCATTTCTCGAGAAGTCAAATATTTGGGTGGAGCTAGCACTCCCAACCATGAAACAAAACGGTTTCAATCTTCATTAATTGTGCTGATAAATATGAAAAAAATATTGTGGCACTCTAATTAAAGAAGAGGATGAGGAAATGGTTTCTTAGACCATAATTTCTATATATAGTGGCTACGTAAATTAAAAGACATATAGAAACTACACGTGATTTCTACTATCGGGACTGTCCTTAATATTTATAGTATATATTTAGTATCATTAGATAGATTATTGGATCTATTTTCATAATAAACTTATTTAGAGATATAAATGTTGCTAATATACATTTGTTGCAAACTTAGTCAAACTTAAAAGGCACGGTTACGTGCCACAACGACATTTATTTTGAAATAGTGCTGATTTTCGAGAAAGCATAAATTTAAACCATCGCCATGTGCATGCATGCAGACATGATATTCACTAACAAGAGGAATGATATATATACAAAACAAACCAGCATATATATAAATGGAACCAGCTATATATGTACACGGAGATATATATACACACACTCACTGAGGAATAAGGTGAAGCAAGACCTGCAGCCGACCGGTAGGTTTTGGTATTGGTGATGCTGTGGTGTGCATGGAGGACGGACTGGCTAGCTATGTATATATAGGCGGCGATGAGGCTGGTCACGGATCCGTGCATTCAACTGACCTGTGGACCTCCTATGCAGCCACTTGCCAGGCAGGTCATCGTTCAACGTTCACCACAATTATGGGTTCGTTGGGGGTGGAGGATATATAATCTATATCTTGACTCATTATTATTTAATAAAGGTTTTGTGAAGCTAATATCAGGACGGAATTCCGTGAAAAAAAATAAACTTGTTTGTGAGTTCTTGGATAAGTCCCCTTGCATCCCCAAGCTAATACTCCCTCCATATTGGTAATTCAAGTTGTTTTATAAAGTATTTGAAAATATTTCTGAGATATGTAAAAGCTTATGAATTTTTTTTCAAGAAATATCTACTCACGTAGTTTTCTCCTTTGCAAACTTGACAATTTAAAAGTTATGAATGATTTATATTCTCCGTGTTTGACATAAACCTTCGTCAAAACAACATCTTTTAGAAAACTAGAGGGAATACATTTTAAGTTGGGTTAATTTCATATTTGGAATTAATCCTCTCACACAAACATTTATTATGGGCCTTAAGATTCAGTTGATTTAGAGCTCAACTAAGCTTTTACTAAATACAACAAAAATACAGCTAGCTCGTTAATACTAGCATGAGCACCGCACAACGAATTTTTATGTCTCATTACAACGCACAGCTTGTATTTTAGGGTAATTTGCTAGTTATTATTAGTAGTATTAACTTGCGTGCAATGGACGAAGCCTCACAGCCTCCGACAAGTGTAAATATTCCACCTTGCCATGGACGGATAGACTAGAATATAATCTAACACGACGATCGAATCCGAATAGAGCCTTAAACAAGTCACAAGTGTAACAAGAATCACATATTCGCATCTACCTATTGAACTCTTACAGGTGACAGCATTGCTTTTGCTTCTATGTATTTTTAAACTCGGAATATGCTTTGATTAAAAACAAGATGCATAACACTACCAGGGATACGAGCATTAGTACCGGTGCTCAACTCCCACTAGTACCGATAATAGTACTACTACGGGAAAACCCACCTTTGTTGTTCGTCTTCTTTCGGGCGCACGGCAAAGACCATCTTTGCCGTGCGTTTTTTATAGGGCCTACGGCAAAGAAAAAACGCACGGCAAAGATCTTGTTTTTGCTGTGCATTTTCTCCACCGCGCACGACAAAATATTTTTCTTCCTCTTCCCCACTTCGAATAAATGAAGTGTCATTATTTTTAAAAAACTTTGTTGTGCGCTTTGTCCCTAACGCACGAAGTCATTATTTTTAAAAAAACTTTGTTGTGCGCTTTGTCCCCACTTTGTTGTGCGCTTTTTCTTGACGCACGGCAAACTTATGAGTTTGTCGTGCACTTTCTTTTATGCGCACGGCAAAATATTTTTTTTACTTTGAAGTATTTTTCCCTAAGTCCCAAATTCAACTACTCCTCAAAAAATTCTCATCACCTTAAAATCTTTTTCAACTCTATGCATACAACATGTGATACATTGTGTTAAAATTTGGTAGATTCTTGTAGTCATTTACTATATTTAACTAATTATTTGCATTTCAAGCAAATTTTTTTTGGAAGAAATCAAATTTGAGCTACAAGTGATGCAAATAATAGAATAAAATGAGTGGAAAATGATATTCATGTTATTTAGCCCAATTTTAAAATGAGTGCAAATAATAGAACAACATGTGAGTGGAAGAATGAAATGAAAAGAAATTTTGAACATGATCGTGTGTACCTGAGCAAAACTAGCCCAGCCCGGCCCAGCCCGCAGGCCTAGCCCAAGCTCGAAGGTCTTTGGCCCGCCCACGAACCTTAATGGACAGGGCTTGGGAAGAGATCTCACAGGGCGACAAAATTATTTTCGGCCCGAACCGAACCCGATATACATTTTAGCTATTTTGTAGTGTAAATTACCCAGGCGGCCTGCCTAAGCTCGGGTCCGGACCGAGCCCGACCCAAAATATCTAGGTCCGACTTGTCCAGTGGGACGTCATGGACAAGATTTTTTTCAACCCGAAATAATCGGGATTTTTTTTGGCCCGACCCGAAAAAATGCTCAGGTATATGATCGTGGCGTCCAAATGATTTGAAAATTCTAAAATATGCAAATAAAGTATAAAAATTATGAGATTTGTCAATATCTCATGTATATGTGGTAAACATATGAATGAGTTTTGAACATTTTGTCATGTATGATCCTTAAAAATCGAAACGTCTCCGCTAAAGTTTCAAAGAGTTACAAAAGATATGGTAAGATTTGTAAGCGAAGCGACATTCAAATTGAGTTTTGAATTCAGAACTTGTTTCTACATGCAACGGACAACAAAACTTAGTTTGTATTAAATTTCTTAAATTTTTTCAAATTTATTTGACAATTTTTATGAATTTTACAAAATTGTAGAAAAAAAGTTTGCCGTGCACCGGTGCACGGTAAAGAGGCTTTGCCGTGAATGTTTGTTTCGACGCACGGCAAACAAATACCATTTGTCGTGTGCCTAGAACCGATGCACTTTCTTTTATGCGCACGGCAAAATATTTTTTTACTTTGAAGTATTTTTCCCTAAGTCCCAAATTCAACTGCTCCTCAAAAAATTCTCATCACCTTAAAATCTTTTTCAACTCTATGCATACAACATGTGATACATTGTGTTAAAATTTGGTAGATTCTTGTAGTCATTTACTATATTTAACTAATTATTTGCATTTCAAGCAAATTTTTTTTGGAAGAAATCAAATTTGAGCTACAAGTGATGCAAATAATAGAATAAAATGAGTGGAAAATGATATTCATGTTATTTAGCCCAATTTTAAAATGAGTGCAAATAATAGAACAACATGTGAGTGGAAGAATGAAATGAAAAGAAATTTTGAACATGATCGTGTGTACCTCAGCAAAACTAGCCCAGCCCGGCCCAGCTCGCAGGCCTGGCCCAAGCTCGAAGGTCTTTGGCCCGCCCACGAACCTTAATGGACAGGGCTTGGGAAGAGATCTCACAGGGCGACAAAATTATTTTCGGCCCGAACCGAACCCGATATACATTTTAGCTATTTTGTAGTGTAAATTACCCAGGCGGCCTGCCTAAGCTCGGGTCCGGACCGAGCCCGACCCAAAATATCTAGGTCCGACTTGTCTAGTGGGACGTCATGGACAAGATTTTTTTCAACCCGAAATAATCGGGATTTTTTTTGGCCCGACCCGAAAAAATGCTCAGGTATATGATCATGGCGTCCAAATGATTTGAAAATTCTAAAATATGCAAATAAAGTATAAAAATTATGAGATTTGTCAATATCTCATGTATATGTGGTAAACATATGAATGAGTTTTGAACATTTTGTCATGTATGATCCTTAAAAATCGAAACGTCTCCGCTAAAGTTTCAAAGAGTTACAAAAGATATGGTAAGATTTGTAAGCGAAGCGACATTCAAATTGAGTTTTGAATTCAGAACTTGTTTCTACATGCAATGGACAACAAAACTTAGTTTGTATTAAATTTCTTAAATTTTTTCAAATTTATTTGATAATTTTTATGAATTTTACAAAATTGTAGAAAAAAAGTTTGCCGTGCACCGGCGCACGGTAAAGAGGCTTTGCCGTGAATGTTTGTTTCGACGCACGGCAAACAAATACCATTTGTCGTGTGCCTAGAACCGATGCACAGCAAACGGCCGCATCCCCGCACCCCGGCCCCCCTCACCCTCAGCCACATCCACCACCCGGCCTTAACTTCAACCAGCTCACCACGCACCACGACCCTCCTTTCATTTCTCCTCCTCTCCCTCTCTCCACATCGCGACGGCGGACCTCCCTCCACAGCGATAGCGGCTGGAGGCGGGCGGGGCGACGGAGGCCGGCAGTAGGTGGGTGTGGCACACCCCTCCACTCCATCCCCTCAACTCCTTCTTCTCCCACAAGGAGGCAGGCAGCAGCGGCGCGACGGAGGCCGACCCCGGGCGGAGGAGATGGCGGTTTCCGACGGCTGTGGTCCGAGCTTGGGGCTCCCGGCAACCGCGGGCGGAGGAGGAGATGGCGGCGGGTGTGGCGTGGCGCGCCCCTCCTCTCTCTCTCCAGTCAACTCCCTCGTCCTCTCCGCCCGGGCCAGATCCGGCGCTGAGTGCCCTAGCTCGGGCATGGTGGCGGAGGAGGAGATGGTGGCGGCGCCACAGATCTGGTCAACGCGGACCTGGATCCGGTGGCCGTGGCCCTAGATCTCCTTCCCCGGTGGCGGTGGCAAGTCCCTCTCTCTTTCTCTCTCTCTCTCTCCCTATCTCTCTCTTCCTTGCTCACTATTTCTTTCCACTATTTCGACGATGGGGAGAAGGGAGCAGGGGAAAGCAAGGCACAACGCCAGTCGTCCCTCCCTCCTCTCCGCCCGGACCACCGTCCCACCCTCCTCTCCGCCCTGGCCCGTGGCCCATCCCCCCCTCCGCGACGACGGGTTGCGGTGGTGGTCTTCCCTCCTCAGTGGAATGAGGAAACTAAATTGGAATCCTGGTTCTCACACACTGAGTCACAGTTTTGGCGATTCTAACCCGGCCTCTGTTGTATTTGGAGGCAGTGGAATGAATATGGTTATCTTCAGGGACAACAGGAAAACACAGCCTAGGTTGCGGCTGGTAGCGTCCCTCGCGCATGTAATAAATGTTTGCTACTTTTTTATTATAAATCAGAGCCGGATAATTGGCATGGATCCTTTAAAAGAAAACCAATCACTACTGAAAACCGCCGATTCACCATGTGCCTGAGGCACACAGTGAAGGCCCTCTAGCACACGGCACATGAAGCATTCGCCGTGTGTATTACCTCGATACACACGGCGAAGCGGGCAGGTGCATGGCAAAAGCCTTTGCCGCCTCTTTTAGGTGGCATGCACATGGCAAAAAATGTGGACAGACGGCACGACGACGGAGATGGCATGGTGGGATCGCGTGGGGTCCACCGGTTTGCTGTGTGCCATCGTGAGGGCACACGACAAACATAATGATGGCGTGAAGACAAACTTGGCCGTGTGTCTGGGACCTGACGACACACAACAAAGTATGGCGCGTTTCCCGTGTGTCGCCTACCAGGCACTCAGCAAGCTATGGTTACTTTGCTATGTGCCAGATCAAAATTTCCTTTTTTTTGTTTTTCATGTATAAAAATCTCCACTCATTCAAACATCACAGGCATTATATATATATATATATATATCATAATAATCACCACAGTCATTATACACACACAGACACACACAATAATCATCACAGGCACTTATTAACATAGATAAATCCACAAGTTTGACAACGAGTCCACTAGTGCATTCACAAGTCCACAATTCATCCACAAGCATTATCCAAGTCCATCCACAACTCAACAAAATTCAGAAACGTAAATTAACTAAGGTAGCTCACTGAAAAGGTGGGTCAAACGGGGGTGGGCCATCGATCTGAGGTGGGAACAACTGCTGTGGGGAAACTTCAGTGACATACTCGCGACATTTCAAGTGTATTCAATGCCGCTGATTGATTGCGATGCCAACCTTCATTATTCTTCTTCGACTTGCCGTGGTGCATCCTATCCCTAGCTAAGACCATGTCTGCGATGCCCGCAGCTGAAGCGATGACGACGGTACAATCGACGGATGGCATTTCTGGCCCACGACATGGCCTTGCGTGCTAGCCCGCCGCCGTTGTATGCAGACTCTTCTTGAGGAGGGCCGTATTCGTATCTGTATCCGTATCCGTATGACTGCGGCTGTGGAGGTGGTGGTGGAGGGGTGCAGTAGTATCCGTCGTATCCATGTGCCGGCGCCTGCGTTGGAGCAGGGTATGGGTATGCTGCTGCTTGATCTGGACGTGGACGGTATGCAGGGCGGTCTTGTTCGATGAATTGCGCTTGCTCCACCGTCTGATGTGATGGCTGATTCTTCTCGTCGGGAGAATTAACGATGACCATCAGTTGCCCAGTATTATTGATAATGTATGTATCCGCGTCCATCTCCATCTGCCCAATGCAGCATATAGAAAGAATCAACTATCATTATATATATTGATTGACGTACGTTAGGTAGCTAGCTAATGCGAATTTAAGCCATCGGCATGCATGCATGTCAAACTCTGTGTAGGGAGGATGATGAGTTAATGTTGTGTGGAGGTGAGTATTTGAGAGAACCTATAGAGGTATTTTGGAGTTTGCTCAGTTTTAGCAAGTTTTCTCAACGTTTTAGTTGGACCCATTTGTATCAAAATTTGCTAAACTTTAGCAAGGGAATCCACACAGGACCTAAACATTGACTGTCTCAGTAAACTATTTTAGGGCCCATTGTTTTCAAGACCATAAGAATGTCAACAAATGCCATCTATCATAGAAAATTAGAGGTTTTGAAACCATCCTTAAAAATCGCAGGGGTGATTTTGTTAAGTGAGCCGCCACCCTCTAAAGATGATTTCCAGCAGCGGCCATCCATTTAATAAAAATATATTTTTCAAAAAAATAGAAAAAGTATATTTTTCATCACTCAAATATTGCAATAGTAATGTGGTATTCATCCCTCATATTTCATTTAGTGCAAATCAGTCCCTTAACTAATTAAGTTGGTGCATTTATCATCCCACTTTATAGTTTGACAATGATTTCATGAAATCTACTAATAGTCACATGACCAATAACCATTTGATTAATAATAATCTCTACCTAGAGATGCGATATACTAAGTCGAAAATATACAATTTGCAAAATTTTTTAATACATTCTCTAAATTTGATGCTCCATAATTTTTTTCTTCAATTTAATCAAACTGAGATTTACACCAGATTGACTTAACATAAAAGTGACTTAGCAGTAGTTGGCAAGATGATTACATGGTCTAAACTGTTATTATATGGTACTAAATCATTGTTAAATTAAGGTGCAGATGATAAATGCACCAGCTCAGATAGTTAAGGGGTTAATTTGCACCAAATGATACCTGAGAGATAAATGTCACACTTTTGCAATACTTGAGGGATAAAAATACATTTTATTGTTACAAATTTTGAGCAATTGCATCCGTGGGCAGTCAAATCAAACCTGCCTTGTGTGTACCACACAATCACATATGGTTTATTTGTATTCACATGTACGAAACTTATAATTAATATTCTGCTTCTAAATAATCTTAAATTGAAATAATTCAACCACAAAGTTTTGATCTCATCAATAACTATAACTTTTAATGTATACTTACATAAGACATATGTAATGATATCTTAAATGATCCGAATTAAAAAGTCCTGAAAACTTAAAGTTTTAGATCTTGTCATCCTCTATAATTTGAGATATGTTCCGTCTGAATGGCATAAGAGCAACTCTGAGATAATTTGAATCCTCCCTTATTGATAGGGACATAAATTTTTGGTGAAAACTTCTTTAATTAATTAGATCTCGAAATATCTTTATCACGTTCTATTCAGGATTTCTCACCAATCAAAGATATAGAGAAGTTTTTGGTAAATATATACATAGAGCGATTTTTTAAAAAATATATCTTTCGAGATATAATAATTTAGAGAGTGAGCTTAAGAAAAAACACCGGGAGATTGTCTGAAAACACTTTTTTAAATTTGCTCTAACACAATACTATCATTGAGAATTTGCAGAAAAATATTATTTCTAAGGAAATTAACTGACTTGCATACCTAAGTCTTTTGCGTTACAAGGAAAAAAACCGACTCCTAAACATGAAACAATGAAGAAAGTCTATGTGTGTGCACACCATGAAATATTTATATAAATAGATTTATAGTCAATTATTAGACAGGGATTAAGACATACCGATCGAGCGAGAGGAGAGATCGATTAACCGCTATGTTCGTTGTGCCGTGGAGGATGGAAATTAACGAGCCATATTTATAAGCGATCAACAGTTTAGTCATTGACAGGTCGTTAGTGTGAATGCAACTGCCTTGTGAGCCCGTATGTGTTGACTCCCTAGCTAAGACAGAATAGCTACCCTTCCGTATACGGTATGGTGTGGTGCCTGACAATGCCTTTCTGCCTGCAATAATCATCAAACGCAGCAGAACAAAATTCTCCACCATTATCAGTACGAAGCACCTTCACCTTTCTATCAGTTTGCCTTTCTATCATCACTTTCCAATCTTTAAATGCAGCAAAGGTATCATCTTTATTTTTCAGAAAGTAAGGCTATACTTTTCTAGAGTAGCCATCAATAATAGTAAGCATGTAACGAGCACCACCATAAGAAGGCTTACGAGAAGGACCCCATAAGTCAGCATGTACATAATCAAGAGTACCTTTGGTGGTATGAACAGAGGTATTGAACTTTACCCTTTTATGCTTCCCGAAAATACAGTGCTCACAGAACTTCTTGCCACTCAGCGTACAGCCCTTCAGTAGGTTTCTCTTCATCAACTCTGCCATACCAAGTTCACTCATATGTCCAAGACGCATATGCCAAAGGTTAGTCTCACAAGGTTTATCATCAGTAACAGCAGCAGCAGCGGAAACAGAACCATGTAAAGTACTACCTTGAAGGACATATAACTTAGCAGAATTCATATCACCTACCAAACAGACAAGGGAACCTTTTGATACCTTCAAAACTCCGCCTGAACCGGAGTATTTAAATCCTTCTGCATCAAATGTGCTGAGAGAAATCAGATTTCTGGTCATCCCTGGTATGTATCTCACATTCTGCAACGTGCGTGTCATGCCATCATGAGCCTTGATCTGAACTGAGCCGACACCCTCAATGTCACACGGGTTGTCGTCTCCCATACGCACAACATCTCCTTTCTGCACAGGCTTAAATGAACTAAACCAATCTCTGTTAGTGCAGATATGAAACGAGCATGCAGAATCAAGAATCCACTCTTCATTAACAGAAACACAACCAGCAAGAACTGCTAAACAATCTCCAGAATCTGTACCAGCACCGGTGACAATAGATGCCTTACCATCAGGATTATTTTTCCTGTTCTCCTTGTTCTTCAGTTTCCAACACTCATCAATAAAATGTGTTTTCTTTTTGCAGTACTTACAGAACTTCTTGGGCGGTCTGGACTTTGAACGTCCTCTGCTCTCTTGGCTCTTGTAGCGATCATTGCCATCATTGGAGGATCTCTGCTCGGGCCTGCCTCTAACTTGCAAAGCATCGCCCTTGGAGGACAACCCATCAGAGTGCACCATGCCTTTCATCTTCTCCCTGGATTGGAGTGCCTCATAAACATCCGAGACGGTTAGTTCATCACGGCTCAAAAGTATGGTGTCACGAAAAGATGCAAACGAACTGGGCAGAGAGCATAACAGTAAGAGGACTAAATCTTCATCCTCATACTTAACCTCCATCGACACTAGGTCGGCAACAATCTCCTTGAAAACAGATATGTGGCTTAACACCGAACCACCCTCCTCCATCTTAAGCGTGAACAACTTCATCTTCATATGCATCTTACTGGTTAGATCCTTTGACATACAGATCGATTCCAGTTTCAACCAGAGTGCTGCAGCAGTTTCTTCCTGCAGACATTCTTGCAGTATATCATTAGATAGATGAAGCTGAATTAAAGACAGAGCCTTACGATCCTTGCGCTTCTCCTCATCGTTCCAATCTTTGGACGACTTGCCACCGAACTTTTCCAGCGCCTCATCAAGATCCTGAGTTTGCGCCAGAATAGCCCGCATCTTCACTTACCACAACGAGAACCTCGTCTTGTAATCCAACAGCGGTAGATCGAACTTCATCGTCGGTGACATCAAGGAACCCTAGTCTGGAACAGGCTCTGGTACCACTTTTTATAAATGTTGGCGCAAAACGAACTAGAAGTAAAGAGATCAAACCGCAGGAGACACGAGATTTTAACGTGGAAAACCCCCTCAACACGAGTGGGAAAAACCACGGGCGCCAGCCAGCAAGCAACTTCACTATGATCGGAGTCCGGTTACAAACGCCAACGGCGGCGGCTTACAAGAAGTAGAATGAATCAATCTCCAATGGAAAACCCTAACGGATTTATATGACCCGTACCGTACCGCGGGGCGCTCCGCCCCCCCCCCCCCGCACCCCCCGTCGCGATTTGGCAAAACGGGGTTCTCCGCTACGCTTCGTCAGAAGTTGGCCTCTATCTTGTGTACTATGAATGTGGATCACCAATCAACAACAACCTTGTCGGAAATAAATTGGTGATAAACTAATTATTCATTCATCTTGTAAGGCAAACAAAAGAATTAATAAGATGTGAAAAAATATTGAGCAATTTATATATATTCCTCGAACCAACAAACACGTTGTTAGTTTTTCTGCGCAACTGACACACTACGCGGCAATTCTAGACAAAGTGCGTATGGATGGAGTGTATAGAATATGATATGGCGAGGGCGAGGGCGAGAGCGAGGACGAGGACGTGGACGCCGACCACTGCAGCAGGACCACGACCGAATACTAATCCACAGCATCAAGACTGCACTGGACACCGGTAAACGCAATACGTGTATGTACACACCTCAGTTCGACCACCATTTTTCAGAAAATCGAAGAGACCATACATGTATATGAACAAAGAAACCACGCATATTCCCAAACAAAAAAAAAGAAAGAAACCACGCATTATTGTTCCATACTTACGAAGCAATTAACCAAGCTCGAAGCTAGTGCGATTCATATCTCTTTTTTTTTTTGACACCATGCGATTCATATCTTTAGCACCGCATGCACCTCCTATGGTGACACTACCGGATTCAGCCTGGTTGCCGTGAGCCGGTTCCTCACGGCAAAGAGCGGTCTACTCACGGCAAAGAGTTTGCCGTGAGTAGCCGCCGGCATAGAGCTCACGGCAAAGTTCTGCCGGCAACTAGTTCTTTGCCGTGAGTCGAAGCTCAGGCTCACGGCAACGGTGTGCCGTGAGTGCTTTTAGACTCTCGGCAAAGAGTTTTTGAAAACAATAAAAAAAATCAAAAATCCCCAAAGGCCGGGCCCACTGCTGGCCACCACCGCCGCCGTCCCACCGCCGCCGTCCCACCACCACCAGCATCACCACCCGACAATGCCAGATCCGGGGAGCCACCATCCTCGAGATGCGCCACAACGACCACCACGTCAGGGAGGGAGGTCGGCTGCGCCGGGGAAGAAGGCTGTCGACGGCGTGGGGGAGGGAGCAGTCGTCGCTGAATCTCGCGTCACTTGGAGCAGTCGTCGCCGGATCTAGCGTCGCTTGGAGGAGTAGGACGGATGCCGAGCATGGAGGAGGAGGCCGCGCGGCCGCGGTTGGAGGAGGAGGCCGCGCCGCCGAGCTTGGAGGAGGTCGGGCCGCCGCGGTTGGAGGAGGAGGCCGCGCCGCAGTTGGAGGAGGAGGCCGCGCCGCCGAGCTTGGATCCCTGGCCAGGAAAGAGGAGGAGAGGCAGCGCGATCGGCGGATCCGAGGGAGGGAGTGAGGGACACGTGGAGGAGGAGGCCGGGCAGCCGCAGTTGGAGTTGGAGGAAGAGACCACGGCCGCCACGGCCGCCGCCACCACTCCTCGCCCCGCCGCTGCTCCTCGCCACGAGGTGAGGGGCGAGCGGAGGGGGGAGGAGGGGGACGGCGAGGATGCGGTGGAGGACCGGCGGAGGACGGGCGCCGGCGTGGAGCCGAGGAGGGAGAGAAAGAGGAGAGGAGAGCCAGGCGGCAGCGTGGTGGAGGAGTGGGGGAGGAGGGAGGAGTGGGAGGGGCTTTTTATACGCTAGGGTTGTGGTGGGGGGAGGGGCCGGCGGGTTAATTGGGCCGGCCGGCCCAATTAACTCTTTGCCGTGAGCCCATTTGGGCCCACGTTAAACTCCTTTCTTAAAAATAAATACAAAGTTTCTCCATTTTTTTGAGATACACCACTTTGAAAATATAGCAAATGGTTTCAGATGAAAAAGTTGACAAATACAAAGTTTCATATTTTTTTGAGATACACCACTTTCATATTGCGAGTTTCTCCATTTGAGGTTGTTTACAAAATTTGAATTTTAAATGTAAGGCATTCAAATTTTCTAATTTGAGAAATTCAAACGTACTTTTCGTTACCCAAAGTAATTCAAATCAGAAATGGTTCAACTACCAAGTTTTATAAATTCTCAAGACCTACAACTTTTATTTTTGCCATTTGATCATCCGGTATTGCGGTACTAACATTCTTCACAAATCTTATACATCTCTCTTATAGTTTCATGAAACTATACCAGAGATATGGGTTTTGTGAACAAAATTATTACAACTTTGTCAAATGAAGAAATTTTCCTAATAAAAGTTGTACATCTTGAGAAGTAATGGAACTTTGTAATTGAAATTTTTTGATTTGAATTAATTCACTACTTCAAAATTTGATTTTAATTTACGGCAAAGAACATTTTCCCGTCAGCTAGAAAGAAGGCTCACGGCAAAAGAATTCTTTGCCGTGAGCCACTCTCGGTAAAATAGCATTTTGTCGTCGGCCACAAAAGGCTCACGGCAAACATGCAGTTTGCCGTGAGCCGCTCTCGGCAAACTTCTTTTTGCCGTGAGCCGCAATATTTTCCGTGAGTTTTATTGTTGGCCGACGGCAAAAAGCTATTTTGCTGTGAGTCCGACAAAAAGCTCACGGCAAAACGCTGGGCTCACGGCAGCTATGAGATTTCCGGTAGTGTGACCTCTGGGTAAAGAGAGCGAGTCAAACAAGCTATTACGTAATATCACTACTAGGGAATACGCTATTTGTACCGGTTCGTAAACCCTCATTTCTATCGGTTTCCAAATTGGTATTGTCCATTTGGTACTAATGTGAAATCACATTAGTACATTAGTACCGGGTGGGGATGATGCCCGGTACTAATGTGTTTTGGCCGTCGCCTCCACCAGCCCTATTTCCCTTCTTTTTTCTTTTCTTTTCTCATCTCATCTCATCTCAAACAACTACAATTTTCTCCTCAAGATTTCATCACAAAATCTCAAACAACTACGATTTTCTCCTCAAAATGTCATCACCAATTTCATATTCACAAGAACTAATGAACTATATACACATTCACCAATATATGCACGATTCACAAATTCACAGATTCACAAGAGAAACTTCACGGATTCACCTGAGAAACACATTCACAAACATTATTCTCAGTTTCACAGATCGATGCACAAAGACACAGAGACACGAAGAACATTGCACAAACTGCCAGATGAGCCCTGCCCCTCCCGCTGATGCCTTCGTGGCGGCCGCCTCCAAGGGAGGCCCCAGCACACTGGTGCTCGCTGCCCGCGCCGGCCTAGTGTTCACGTCGGGAGCCCGCGCCTCCCCATTTTTTCGTGCCTCCTGCTCCCGCCAGGCCACGTACGGGCTCCAGTGCGCCGCGGCCGAGCTCCAACGTGCCACCGGCTGGACTTCTCCGCAGTTGTGGCCCCATGCGTCGGGGAGGCCGCGCCTCCCCAGGTCATCGCACCTCCGCTCCCTCTAGGCCACGCGCGGGCTCCAATGCGTCGCGCCCTGGTCCGCCGCCCCGACCCGACTTGGTGGGAATGGAGAGAAGAGGAGATTGCAGAGATGAGACTGAGATAGACAGAGAGAGGGTGAGGAATATGAAGTAGATACATATCCTTGTGCACGCATGTGTGTGTCTGGATGAGGATGGAGCTAAGGTTGGGGATCGAGGTGAAATACCTAGTGCAGAGGGGCGCGGCGTTGTACCGGGCCTTGTTTGTGCCCGGTACCAATATCTCTACATTAGTACCAGGTGGTATCCTACCCCGGTACTAATGTGCTGGACTCACATTAGTACCAGTTCTTAATACGCACCGGTACTAATGTGCCACATTAGTACTGGTGCGTATTACGAATCGGTACTAATGTGAGTCATGTGGGGCGCGTCAGGCCTCTCCCTACCCAACTGGTACTAATGTCCGCATTAGTACCGGCTGCCAAAATAACCGATACTAATGGAGAAATCTGAGTGAGACGGATGCTCGATTCTCTAGTAGTGTATACGTAGAGGCTATGTTGAATAATTGATCACTAAGGGTGTGTTTGGTACAGCTGTGGTTGTGGCTGTGGCAACTCCGGATGTGGCTGTGCTGGTGGAACAGATTCTCTGATCAATCTGAAACTGTTTTAGAAAAACGTTTGGCAAAACAGCTTCTTCTGGCTGCGTATGGTAGATAAGAGGGTGCAATGTCCATAATACCCTTTCCTTCTTTTTTTCTATTCCCTTCTTTTATTTTTATTTTCTTTTTTCTATTTTTTCCTTCCTATTATTTCTTTTCTTTTAGTACTGCCTTATCTTCTCGCGTTGGAGGAATCCTTATCTTCTCACGTAGGCCTTCCTCCTCCTCCAGAAGCATCGCTCCTTTTTTTGCCTCGCGAGCGGCGGCGGCAGCGATCCTCACGCCGGCTCCACCACCCGCTGCCTTCCACCTGCCTAGGCGACTCCATCCCCGCGCCGCTGCCCTCCCCCGCGCCACCGTCGAGCTCTCCCGGCCGGGCCTCACCATCCTTCTCCCCCGGGCGCAGGACGATGATGCGGCTCGGGAGCATGGGTTGCCGCCGTCGAGGTCGGGCGCGCCATGGGAGGCCCTGCAGCGTGCTGCCTTCCGCCACCTCCTCTGGGCCCCTCCTCCGCGACGCCCTGTAATATCCTTCAGCCACCTCACTGTCGTCTTCCCCAGCCACCTCCTCCGCGGTGCCACCCCTGCGAGCCTACAGCCGCCGCCGGCCATCGCCCCACCGACCGCGCCCTGATGTACCCCACTCGGGGGCAGAGCTGGCAAAGGTGTGGAGAAGCGGGCGGAGGAGCTTGCTAAGCAACGATTTTCCCCTTCGCCTTCTCCGAATCGCTCCAGTGAGCGGAAAACACGGAAGCTTCTCTGCGAAGCCGTTTTTTGGGACCATTTGGCAGGGCTTCGCCCGAAGCTGCTCGCAGAGTGGCAGCGGAAGCCCTGCCAAATGCACCCTAATTCATGCCCTCAACTCTTTTCTCCACCCGAGGTTATTTGCAAAAAAAAAAAATCAAATTTTAAATGTAGCAATTTTAGACGTAATTATCATTAGCTAGATAATTTCAAATGAAAAAGTTGTTAACTCCAAAGTTGTTTAACTTTCTGGCGATCTCCATCCTTCGTTTTTGCTGTTTCTCCTTCCGAGGTCATTTGAAAAGTTCAAATTCAAATTTGATAAATTCCAGCGTAATTTTCCATGCATAGATGATTTCAAATGAAAACTTTGTCAACTAGAAAGTTGCATAACTCTTCTAGAATTACAACTATTGTTTTGGTTGTTTCTCCATCCAAGGTCATTTGAAAAATTCAAATTTGAAATGTGAAAAAATATCATGCAAATGTAACTTTTGTGATCTATAACTTTTGTTTTTTTGGTTATTTCTCCATCCGAGCTTGTTTAAAAAATTCAAATTTTAACATGTATTTTTTTTTTACTATCCTGCGCTTATTTATAGGGCTATTTGGACGATGGAAAATACGAGCAGCCCCGACAAAGCAGATTGTTTTGGGAACCATTATAATTGTAGAGGCTGCTTAGTATTGAATCACCTCTGAAAGAAAGACGTTACTACAAATCATTTCTCTATTAGTAGTGCGGTGCCTCCCATATATCAGTCAAATATGCCTCCAACCTAACCAACTACAACCGCCATAAAAAAATAGAAGGCTGATGGGGGTTATCTGATTAAGCGCATGGAAAAACCTATGATTAGAGAGGTTGAAGAATTTCGTTCCAAGAAATACCCGTGGCATCCATACATATTCACACAGTGCATAAGGCTTTGCAAATTTTTGATGGCTGGGACGCCATACACGTTTCAATGTAATTAGAAATCAAGAACCAGATCTTGCACATTTCAATGTAGGGAAAAAAGAAGTATGTTATATATAGTGGATAAGCCAGATCGAGCTAGACTTGACAAGTTAAAAGTTGACACATACTCCCTCCGTTCTTAATTATATGACGTTTAGGACAAACTAGTTATTAATTCATTTTTAAACTAGTTAACTGTTTATCCTAAATGTGGTATATTTAATAAAGGCAGAGGTAGTACAACAACAATTTCGTAGTTGGGTAACGAAGACATCAGCCTGCACTCGGCAGCATCTTGGCGGCGACGATGACGACATCAACCTTTTTACTTCACTTGTTCGTCTCCAGCAGGGCATCAGCCGGCTCTTGTAGTGCGATGGGGGTGAGATACTTGATCGCGGTCGGTCGTCGGTCTTTTCTGGTTCCTGCTTTCAGGTCGCCGGTTTAGTCTACCTATGTACGTAGTCTCTAGATGTGTCGACTCGTGGTGGCGTTGGTCTTACTTGGGGCGTTGTTGGTGATTGTTGCATGCCCGCAGTTGGGTGGGTGGTCAGTGGTCACTGCTCTTATATCCATGGTGTACGGGTACGGCGGAGCCGCGGAGGTGAGGTGCTCTTTGTGGATGTCGTAGCTGGATGTATTTTCATGTCAAATTCTTCTATATATTTCATAGAATTTGTTTTGTAATCTGAGGATGTGATGTTGCTTCAGTTTATGAACCGCTTGCTACATCTCTACTTCACATGTGGAGAATTTTTTTTTAACTTCGGCTTCACGTTACCAGCATTTTTTATTGGCCAAACTTTTTTACTGTGTGTGTGGGGTGCTGGGGGGCGAGGTTACGGACAGCGACTGCCTCCAGGTACTACCCCGAGCTCTATCTTTGTTGAGGATATGGAAGCACCAGTTCCTAACCGCTTCTCGACGCACCGAGATGATTCTCCCCAGGTGCAGAGGGGGGCCACGTAAAACGACGTCGTTCCGTGCTTCCTCCATATTTTCCAGCATAGAAGGAGCAGGGGATGCATGGTCTTCTTGGTGACATCAGGGAGTTGAAACTTTTTTTTTAGCAGAAACCATGGGGCAAAGCCCCCCGACAGCTGAGAAAATACATTACGAGCAGAACCGCAAATAGAGAGTTACAAGATAAAACTTACAGAGGTCCAACCAGAGGTTACGCAAGAAAGGGGAGGGAAGGCAGGAGCTGGCTGACAAGAAAAAACTAGAAACTAGGAAAAACTAGAAAAAGACTACAAGAGAAGGGGGGGGGGGGGGTAGCACTGGTAGGCTGAGGGGCTTTAGTCCTAGTTGGTAGAGGCCTTACCGGGACTAATTAATGATGCGAGACAAAAGGCCCCCGTAGTCCCGGGTGAACGAACCTGGACATGGTTCGTATTACAAACCGAGACTAAAGGGGGGTTTCGTCTTTTTTTTTCAATTTGAGCGTATATTATAATTGTTGTCTCACCCGTATATGTACCGTATATGTATGTATACGTATTTGCACTTGTACCTATGTATACCTCTCTATATATGTACCATATACGCACTTAGACTTATATATAAACCTATATATCTACATATATAAACTTATAAATGTATATACACATAATAATTTATACACATCAAAATAAATACTATTTTCTTATACTAGTATATATATACATAAAAACCCTAAACCCTATAGTATATATACATCAAAATATCATCCGTACCCGAAATTATTTCATTGTTCCTGTCTCAAACACTAAAGTGGAGAGGGGAACAGATTATGAAATACTCCCTCCGTCCCAAAAAGAATGATGTTTTAGGATTCAAAATTTGTCCTCAAAAGAATGACGTTTTACTTAATTTGGCATGTGTGCATGTGCATGTAAGCATGCAACAATCAATTAGCACTTAACATGGCAAATAAATAGGGGTAATTGAGGTGATTTACCATTCTTAAAAATCTGTCCTAAAATTTCTAAGATAACATTCTTTTTGGGACGGAGGGAGTACTAGTGTTATTCATTTTAAATATTCCCAATCTGAAGTTGTTATTTGGATTACGTACTAGAAAATCAGTGACCCATCTAATTTATGGTCGAAATGGTCCTTGGTGGTTTGCAATTGTTGACGCGAAAATAGGACGTCACCTCCGCGCGCAGCACACGTGACTCCCCGGTCTGTAGTGAGGCGTGCCAGCAAATCTGACCTGTTGATTGACAATGGAAAATATTAGGGATCGGCTAGAGAACCGATGGCCTTGTAGCGACACGTGTACCAGCCAATCGGCCGATACAGGTATAAGCGGGATCGGCCGGCTCGAGAGCAACCGAAGAGCGGGTGCGTAGATAGACGGATCGGCTGGAATCGGCCGATCGTGACGTCAGCACTCGAGTAGGTCGGAATCGGCTGCGATGTTAGAAGCCGATAGGATCTAGATCAAGTGGATGATAAAGATAATAGCTAAAACCCACAAGAATTGGTACGAAAACTTGCAGATCTAGCTAGTATCGGTAAGAGGTGAATAAAGAACTAGACGAAACCTCAGCGATGCGCCCGGAGGTTAAAGCCTAGGGTCATTCGGTAAAACGGTACTCACAAGCTTGCCGGAGGTCAGTTGATGCAGCCCGACGAACTCGAAGCACGACGTTGTAGAAAAGGGAAAATCGCAATGGCGAAGTCGCCGAAAAGTTGATGCTGTAAAGTAGATGCAGTAAAGTAAAGGGTTTGCCCTGAGACGGTTTGTTTGATATTGATGTGTACAGATTTTCCGACCACGCAGGGTCGCTATTTATGTCCTGAGGACAACCCTGACTCCTAGCCGATCACGGCACTATTTACTTGCATCTAAAGACAAAAAACTACTAAAAACAGAAAAGGACTCTCGCAGGAGTCAAAAAACTTCCTAAAACTGAGTCTCTGACCCGTCGCCAATCGTAGATTGACCCGCCTCCTCCATGCCTTCCTTCTGGTATATCTCCTTGATTACCGCCTTTCTTCCTTTTCATCGGCCGATCTTCTGGTTGACCATCGGCCGATCGCTTTGATCAACTGGCCCACTGTCAGGGTTGAATCCATCTGACTATCGGCGGATCTTGTAGTCCATCCTTCTCTTTCCTCAATCGGCCGATTACACTCTGTTTTTCATCGGCTGTTTCTCTCTATCCCCTTCTGACCTGTTTTTCCAAAAAACGGTGTCAACACATGACCCCAGTTTCGGAGTAAATAATCTTTTGCTCCGAAATTTCCTCGAATCCGTTATCTTCCTTGATTCGAAGTCGGCCGTAGAATCTCAACAAATCTTCAGGGACCATAAATACATCTGCCTCGGCTCCTCTTTTCTCCCTAAATCTTGTTGCTCCGAAAAACTCGATCTTTCAAGCGACGGACCCTAAGCTCCAAAGCTTTCGCTAATCCATGGCGTCCTCAAGTTCTGCTGGAGGTTCTCGCTCTGCTTCTGCACCTCCGAAGGCGTCTCTCTCTTCAGTTCCCCCGGTATTTCTTTTGATCTTTCGCTTTTATTTGTCTTTAAATACCGCTGTCCCGCTCTGCCTGAAACTTCTATTCATCTCCTTAGGAACTTAGATCTCATCTCACCATTCCTGTTAATGACAAGCCCGGGCTCACTTTTCTCGGACCAATGGGTGATGTTGACCCCACCGAGATGATCAATTTTGAAACCGGCCGAATCCCTCTTAAGTATGCCTCTTTGAATCTGGACGATTGGGATACTTGCTTTAGGTCTTGGACAGGTTATGTCAAAGGGTGGAGAGATTGGTACCTCAGAGTTTCTGCGAAGAACAAGGGATCTTGGGAGCAATATAAAATCAGCCAATGCATCACTTTATCTCTGTCTGAGATGTCCCGGAATGAATCCCTTCTGATAGCTGCTTCTTATTTTTGGTCTGATGCGCTTAACGCTTTCTTGTTCGACCATGGGCCGATGGCTCCAACCTTGGCCGATGTCCTCGTGCTGACTGGTCTAGATATTTCCTCCCTAGATGCCCTCTTTAGCCACCGTAATGATAAACTTTCTCACCAGCTGAAGACCAAGAACATAGGTGGATGGTCTGGCTATATCGCTGAGCACAAGAAAGAGGGAACCGTGGGACAGAGGGAACATGTTGCTTTCCTAAACATGTGGCTTGAGAAATTCATCTTCTGTGGCAAAACTTTTGGCCCTACTACCAATTATCAGATAGTGGCTGAGCAGTTGGCTGCTGGCAATTGCATCCCTCTTGGGAAGTACCTTTTAGGTGTAGTTTACCATCTCCTTCGTCAAGTAGCAGTCGGCTTGTCAACCAATTCTCCCATAGGCACTCCAGGAGGTCCCTGGTGGTTTATCAACATGTGGCTAAACCGTCATCTTTGAGATAGGTTGGAGCAGAATATTTTTACCAAGACTTTCCCAGGAGATCAACCAGATGGTGTTCCAATTGTGAGGCGCCGATGTATGAATTTTGGAGAAGCTATTTCTGTCTTTTCAGGACACAAAAGAACTCCTTCTCGTATAGCAGAGCACTTTAGAAGTTTCTACCTCAGCTTCAATCCAGATTCCATTATCTAGTTTGCATATAGAGACGATGAGACTTACTTCGAGACCACATTCAGCTTTGATGATATCCACAAGGACTATGAAGATAGAATTGTTTTTGTAGAAATCATCAAACCGGGGCTTCTCCCTTCTTGTGTTTTTGGAAAGGATCAATCGGCCACCTACGAATTTTATAACCCCTCAGTATGTGCACGTCAGCTGGGGTTCGGTCAATTGCCGATTGACCTTTACTTCTCTGATTTGATTAAGCCACGGGAGATCATTCCTAGTGGTACTTGTTATCAGCACCTTTTGGATCGGGTTCCTGATTATGCCACTATTGATCTTGATTCTTGGAGATTTTCTGGCTTTACTTCCTCCCTTTTTAACATCTGGTGGGCAGAATGGTGCGATCACCTTTTCTGCGTTTCCCCAAGAATCTATTGTGAGCAATTGGATCCTGATTATGTGGCATCGGCTGATGAGCTACTTCTCTTATCTGGTTACTTTACGCATTTGCTTGACTGTACCCAGATTTGTTATATCTTCTTTTCTTTTTTAGCCTGAAACTACAGAGCCTCCTGCTGTCAGAAGAAGTGGTAAGCCGATACAATATTGGCCACCAAGACAGGCACCATATATCGACCATAAAGCTCCTTCGATCTCCTCAGTCATGCAGGGTCCTAACATCAATCCTGTTCTGGATAACTTGCCTTTGTCGACGCTCAAGAGGAAAGGTGGATCTAGCAAAACTCTTGCCCGTAAAACAAAGAGGAAAGTTGACACTGCAGTTGTTGATGCTTCTGATATGGCCAGAGTACTAGCAAGTGCTTTCAAGGTACTGACTT
Source organism: Cenchrus fungigraminus (assembly GCA_036936925.1). Taxonomy (NCBI): domain Eukaryota; kingdom Viridiplantae; phylum Streptophyta; class Magnoliopsida; order Poales; family Poaceae; genus Cenchrus; species Cenchrus fungigraminus. Next base: position 124,238,038 of record CM072774.1, on the reverse strand, counting down.
CTGTCCTTTCCCTTTTTTCTTTTCTTTATTTTCTGATTGATCATTCCCCTCTTCTGTCCAGTCTTCAAGCCAGTCAACACAGACTGGTAATGTTGATCCTGCTCAGAATCCAGTGCTGGAGCCAATTCAAGAAACTCCAATTGATGATATCTTAGTTGAACCGTCTGAGCAAACTGAACCAGATAAAACTATGGAGAGCCTGGTTGATGACCCCCTGATTTCATCAATTGAGCAACCTGATATTCAGAGGATCAATGTATCAGATGCTCTTGTTAATCAGCCTCGGCATTCTCCTGAACAAGCCGATCTTCAATCTGAACAACCAACTGAGGTACGATCTTCATTAGTTATTACTTTATTGCTCTCATCCTCTAAGTCTTCATCTTTGTTCCAGGATATTGTCAAAACATCAGCTGAGGTTCATGATAAATCTTTAGGTGATCTTCAACAAGATACTGGTGACCAACCACGGTTGCCGATTGTTGAAGTCTCTGAATCATCATCGGCTGAAAACCTAACTGCTCAGATTCGAGCAACATCTTCTGCTGTAGAGGTAAACTTCCTGGTTTCTTTAAACTTCTTCTTCAGCTCTCTTTTTGCTTATTTACACTTCCTCTGCAGGTCCCATCAACCTCATCTCTTATCGCTCAGAGTGGATCAGTGACCGTTCTTCCTGATGATGTGAAAGCCAAGCTGATAGAAGTGCTTCCGTTGCTGAACCAGGATATCGGTCAACTTGTACAAGATGCTGAGCCGATTAGAACTATCTTTAAGCAGATTCAGGGCCAGTTGCCTAGAGACCTTAAGGCGAAGATGCTCTAGGTTGCTTTCATTGAGAATCGACAGCTCATAGTTCAGGAAGCCCAAGATCGGCTGGAGGAGAGGAAACATCAAGAGCAACTTACTCTGGACAGGGAGAAGTTGGACAGCAGTATGGCCGATCTTGACAACAGGATTGAATTCCTAGCTTCTTCTCGTCCTGATATCGTCAGTAGCATTGATTGCTTGAAGAAGCGTCGTGCTGAGTTGATGAAAGAGCTAAGCCAGATCGATCAGGACTTAACCGCTGAAGAGCAAAAGCTTGCAGATCTTCCAGGCACCATAACCACTATGCAAGAATGGAGGGACTCCATCGCACAGCAAGCCCAAGCTCTTCGCGAACAAGAGCAGTCGATTCCTGGTTCGGCTGATGCCGATCGTCAGGAGATAGAAGCGGTTGACCAGCTGCGCCTGGATCTCATCAATGCTATCCATCTTTTAGGCATAGTTTAAACTTTATTTGTAATTTTGTGAACTGTGATTGGCCTTTTCTTGGCCAACTTTCAACGCTCCGTATTAATTGCTTTGACCGAACGTTTCAATCGGCCTTTATATATCGCAAGCCTCCTTTAGTCTTTCAGAACTGTCATCTTCCTTTTGCGATGGCTTCTTCTTCTTCCACCTCCTCTGTGAATCAGGTTGGTTCTTTTTCACTTTTCCTTCATTCTCACAATCTTTTCCCTGATGTTTCTTCTTTTCTCAGTCTCCGAACAGTGATACTGTGGAAAAGATCGTCTCGAACATCAACGCCTTTGGTGCGAATCAGCCAAACCACCCATCTAGACAAGAGCGCGGACTCCGTTTGGTGATTGCCAACAAGGAGGAGAAGTTGGAAGTCTTAGAAGCCAGGAGGACAGCTCTCCTACAGGAATTGGATCGTGTAGGTGAAGAAATAGCCCAAGTTAGAGTAGAGCTAGACAAAGCCAAGAGCCTTCTTTAACTTCTGATGTACTATCAGCCGATGCAATCGGCCTTTTATGAATGAAAATCACCACCTCTTGATTGATATTTGATTTAATGTATCATTCTCTGGTGATGAATTCCCACCCATACTTGTAGGTGCTCTTTTATGGTCTGGTTCGACTTCCCCGCTATAAAATTGTAGCCTACTCCTCATGCAGCACCATAATCTTTTGACTATGAACCAAACTAGTCTTCAATTAGGAATAAGAGGCAAGCCTCCTCCAGAGCGCTTCCAGGAAAATGCAACCATGCCCATTCCTTGACAAGTTTCTTCTTGAAGAGTTCTCGTATCCTAATGATGCATCAAAGCTTGTCGTTGTTGCTGGAAATGTTGAGAGGGAGGAATCCTGAAAGTCTCCTCTTCTAGAGTACAGAGTAGGGCCACACATTATTATTCAATCCTCCTTAAAAGCCAGCCCTTGAATTTCGGGAAATGCATCGCTGCATGCCTGCCAATTGCTCAGTCTGAGACTTTCACGGGGAAACTGTTCCTGCTTTGACTGCATCGGATGCCTTTCATTTTCCCCTTTTCAATTCCCTTTTGTAGTTATCCCTTCTGCCATTTGGGGCTATAAATAGGCCTGAAGCTCGATGGAGAAAACTCACTCTCATCGGCCATGTCTCAACTAACTCAAATAGATTACAGACTCTTGTTGTATGACTGTTCCTTTCTTCTTTTTCTCCTTCATAGCTAGAAGATTTCTTGTGAAGCAGTGTGGCAACCCCTCTTCTTCTTTGCCTCCTTTTGAAAATCCAGGAGGCATTATAGCCAGAAGAATCCTTGTGAGGACCTGGCTTTGGGAGAAAAAGATAGGTAGGGTGTCTTGCTGCACATTTATCAGAGGAAGAGCGTGCCAAAGGAATGGCCATCTTGGTCATCAACTCGGGCTCCTTCTGGCGGAAGATTGCAGAATCGGGTGAAGATCTTAATCTTCTGTTTCCTCTTCGCTGTGTCCTGTCATCAATTCAATATCCTCATCATACTGGAGATTAGGACGACGCACTCCTTGTAACACCTTGAGAATACATGTAATCTGTAGATCTAAGTTGTAATATTATTGCTGTAATCCGAAACAAAGGAAATGAAAATTGCATTCATTTCATTCTGAAGGCGATACATGTATTGGCTATAACCGAATATATTAATTTTGTACATCGGTTTTACATTTTTTATGCACTAAAGGCGATTCTTTACAGATATCGGCTATTCTTTACTAGAAACGATTACATTGCAATCGGCTGTAGCACGAAAACTCGATCAGCCGATAGGCACGATAAGACAATCGGCTGCTGTCTGTATACTTGGGCGACTAATCTATCGGCTGTTGTGACTCCGAACCCAAGCTTCCCTTTGTCTTTAATGAACTAATCCATTAAATCTTGTCGTCAGAGCCGACTGCTTGAGCCGGCTTTAGTCCGAAATCAGACACTTTGAGATACTTGGTATCCCAGGTTTTTCCAGATATGTGGCTTACTTGATCATAGGTCCATCCTTGTGCCTCTGTAGCTACTACTGTCAAGGAGGTTTCTCCTTGGACCACTTCCACTGAATCTCCGATCCATTGGATGATGCATTGGTGCATGGTAGATGGTATGCAACAATTGGCATGTATCCAATCCCGACCCAGCAGTAGATTATAAGATCCCCTCCCTTTAATGACAAAGAAAGCAGTTGGAAGGGTCTTACTGCCGATGGTGAGCTCCACGCAGATTGCTCCTTGAGCCGGAGAGACGTTGCCTTCGAAGTCCACCAACATCATGTCGGTTTGGGTCAAATCTTCATCAGATTTCCCAATCTTGCACAGCATGGTGTATGGCATCAGGTTGACTGCTGCTCCTCCATCTACTAGCATCCTGGTGACTGGCTTGCCATTGACAAATCCTTTGAGAAACAGAGCCTTCCAATGTTGTCTCTTCTCATCTTCTGGCTTCTCAAAGATAGCTTGTCTAGGTTCCAGTGTCAACTGAGCCATGCCAAGTTCTTCATCGGACACATCCGAATCAATTGGAGCCATGAACTCTTTTGGTAGGAAGACGACCATGTTTATATCAGCTTGTGGTTTGTCATCCTTTTCTTTATCAGCCTTAGGCTTTGGGCGCCAAACATTAGACCGAACCTTCTTCTTGTCCAGCACACGTCTCTCTGCTTCTTCATGCTGTTCTAGCTGACGTAAGCGCTGGACTCTCCTTTTCTAGGACTTGGTCAAGCCATCTGGACACCACTGCGGATTGGGCTTCTTACGTGTTTGGCTTGACCCTTCATCATCCAGTTGCAACGTACGTCGACGTTCAGGAGCTCGACACATGATATCTTCATCAGGGACCAGAGAATCGGCCATCTCTTCCAGCCGATTGTTTGACTCTTCATTGACTCGACCTCCCAGCCGATCATGAACACTGGCCTTGCCCCCCAGCCGATCGTGGACGCTGGCTTTGCCCCCCAGCCAATCGTGGACTGAAACCCGTTGATTGTTGAATTCATGGTGATCTCTGGCTGCAGGTCTTCCATCATTAAAGCAAACCCTTTTGGATGAGTTGCTATTATTGTGAGCCCCGTTGCACTCTGGACAGTTTTCTGCCGTTGGTAGCTTGATCCCTTCTTCCCAGCAGTACTTGAAGAACAGACATCTCCAATGTCCTTCGTTACGCCGTGCCCACTCTTCTCTTCCCCTTGCTTTCTCCTGTCATCGTTGGAATTTGTTGATCAGCATTTGGGACGTGACAGGTCGGCATGGCTTCAAATCTCCCTCTTCTAGTAGTAACCCTTTTCCTTTGACATCGGCAGCGGTTACTTGTACTTTGGGATCGACAGCTCCTTTATTTTGAGCCGAATCAGATGTCAGCAACTTAACTCGTGACGTGTCTTTGCTAGACACTTCAACCATGTTAGTTGGGAAGGGGTGCTGATCAATCTTCATCGGCTTTTCAGCCTTGGCAGGAGTTTCAAATTTAAGCCTCCCTTGCTCAATAGCTGATTGGATCTGTTGTCTGAAGATCTTGCAATCATTGGTGTCGTGCGATGTTGCATTATGCCACTTGCAATATTTCATCCTCTTCAGCTCCTTTGCAGATGGTATGGTATGGAACTGGGAGAGCTTAATCTGCCCTTGCTGAAGCAACAGATCAAATATCTTATTGGCCTTAGTGATATCAAAGTCGAATTTCTCTGGTTCTTTCTTGCCAAAGGGACAGGACACTGTCTTCTTGCCTTTGACCCACTCTGCAAGCCCTATCATATTATCTTCATCTTCTGAATCAGAGTAATCCACATAGGACACCTTCTTCTGAAAGTTTCTTCTAGGCTCGTAGGACTTTGCAGTTTCTTGACTCATTCGACTAACTAATTGGCTGAGACTCTCGAAGTCATGTGATGCATATTTCTCTCTCAAGGTTGGCAAGAGACCTTGGAAAGCCAACTCAGCTAGTTGTTTGTCTCGCAGATTCAAACTATAGCACTTGTTTCTGACCTCTCTGAATCTCTGAACGAATCCAGCAACTATTTCATCGTTCCTTTGCTTAAGTCTGGTCAGATCAGTAATCTTCATCTCATGGATGCCAGAGAAGAAGTAATTATGGAACTGCTGTTCCAAATCGGACCACTTGATGATAGAGTTAGCTGGCAGTGATGTGAACCATGAGAATGCTGGCCCTGATAGAGATGAAGAGAACAAATGTATCCTAAGTGCATCAATGTTCCCTGCTTCTCCACATTGGATGATGAATCGAGTGATGTGCTCCATAGTGGATGTTTCATCTTGCCCAGAGAACTTGGTGAAGTCTGGCACCTTGAATCTCGGAGGGAACGGTATCTGATCGTAGCCAGATGGATACGGTGTTCTGTACATGCAGGACTGCTGCTTGGGTTTTATCCCATATTGCTTCTGCAGCATCTCCGAGAAGTGGTCGATCAACTCCTGCTTCATGTGAGACTTCAATTCAGCAGATACTTGTTCAATTGCTTGTATCTCAGCTGGAGTTTCTGGAGGTCGTTCTTCTAAGATTCTTGGCTGTGGATTTGGTACCATTGATGCCCCTGTCCTAGAAGAACCTTGCCTATTTGCAACAAGTGGAGCTTGTCTGATTGGCTGACCAGCCGATGGGCTTGATTACTGTAGATTCAACTGGCTTGAAATAGCCAATTGATTCATAAGTGTTTGTAGTAACTATGCAGAATCCACCTATGGAATTATTGACTGCCCTGTTACCCCTTGATTGATCGGCTGCTGAGGCGATGATCTTGTATGAGCCACTGTATTAGCCGGGGTCAAAACAGGCTGCATTGATGTTGACTGCTATAGTGGGGCAGTCTGTATGGGCATCCCCAATGTTGGCTGCTGTAGTGGAGCAGTTTGCACTGGCATCCCTAGTATCGGCTGCTGAGCCGATCTCTGAGGTGGAACAGGAGTTGGTTTCTGAGGTGGAATGGGAGCTCTTTTCTCTGTCGGTATGACCATATGAGCATGAGCTGGACAGATATTGACTCTTTCAAAGTTCTTGCTCCCGTGATTGAAGTAGACGAACACCACTCCTTCCCCATTCATGTGCACAGTCCTTGGAGTACCTCCAAATGTGACTTGGTAAGACTGTGGGTACTTCACTTCTGGAATTTCCTTAGGCTGAGGCCCAAGAAAGTTTGAGATATCATTCTCAAAATGATCACGAGGTAAATCCCATCCTGCAAGCTTCCCATCTTGATTCCACATGGGAGGATACTTTTGATTCTGCTCTGGAAATGCTTGATCTTGGGCATTGGAATGTACTTCATGTGTTTGAATCACAAGCATGGTAACAGCAGGATCTTTGGCTTTTTCCCCAACACCTTGGTTCTGAATCGGCTGGGAGTCCGATGAAGAACCAGTAACAACATGTGGAGATGGTGCAACCCTTACTGTTGGATCATCAATCGGCGGGGTGGCCGATTGGTCGTGTTGGAACATTGGAGGAGTTCGGTTTGGTTGAAAATATGCAGGCCCCAGATATCCTCCTTCTGTTGCTTTATTGAGTGCTTCAATCAGATATTTTGCACCGTATTAGCAAAAACCTTAGCTTGATCAATCATTGTCTGGTGCATCGCCTTAGTCATCATGTCCTGAAGTGATTCAGGATCGGCTGAGAAAGTGACTTGCTTAGGCGTGGGCAGGGGACTCTTCTTGAAGATGCCATTCTTAGTCTGACCGTATGATGCCAGGCAAAGCTCTTCATAGTGCCACATATGAGCTTCGAACTCAGCTTTGTCTGTATCCTTCAACTGATCTCTGGTGATCGCTTGAACGTTTTCTGGATCAATCTCAGAAGGACCAGTCTTCGTAGGCTTCGTCATTGTTGACTTTTTCGGGTCCCACCGAGTGTGCCAAAAGTGTGTTGACGCGAAAATAGGACGTCACCTCTGTGCGCAGCACACGTGACTCCCCGGTCTGTAGCGAGGCATGCCAGCCAATCTGACCTGTTGATTGACAATGGAAAATATTAGGGATCGGCTAGAGAACCAATGGCCTTGTAGCGACACGTGTACCAGCCAATCGGCCGATACAGGTATAAGTGGGATCGGCCGGCTCGAGAGCGACCGAAGCACGGGTGTGTAGATAGACGGATCGGCTGGAATCGGCCGATCGTGACGTCAGCACTCGAGTAGGTCTGAATCGGCTACGATGTTAGAAGCCGATAGGATCTAGATCGAGCGGATGATAAAGATAATAGCTAAAACCCAGAAGAATTGGTACGAAAACTTGCAGATCTAGCTAGTATCGGTAAGGGGTGAATAAAGAACTAGACGAAACCTCAGCGATACGCTCGGAGGTTAAAGCCTAGGGTTATTCGGTAAAACGGTACTCACAAGCTTGCCGGAGGTCAGTTGATGCAGCCCGACGAACTCGAAGCACGACGTTGTAGAAAAGGGAAAATCGCAATGGTGAAGTCGCCAAAAAGTAGATGCTGTAAAGTAGATGCAGTAAAGTAAAGGGTTTGCCCGGAGGCGGTTTGTTTGATATTGGTGTGTACAGATTTTTCGACCATGCAGGGTCGCTATTTATGTCCTGAGGACAACCCCGACTCCTAGCCGATCACGGCACTGTTTACTTCCATCTAAAGACAAAAAAACTACTAAAAACAGAAAAGGACTCTCGCAGGAGTCAAAAAACTTCCTAAAACTGAGTCTCTGACCCGTCGCCAATCGTAGATTGACCCGCCTCCTCCATGCCTTCCTTCTGGTATATCTCCTTGATTACCGCCTTTCTTCCTTTTCATCGGCCGATCTTCTGGTTGACCATCGGCCGATCGCTTTGATCAACTGGCCCACTGTCAGGGTTGAATCCCTCTGACTATCAGCGGATCTTGTTGACCATCCTTCTCTTTCCTCAATCGGCCGATTACACTCTGTTTTTCATCGGCTGTTTCTCTCTATCCCCTTCTGACCTGTTTTTCCAAAAAACGGTGTGAACAGCAATGAACATGGTCCAAACTCTGAGGGAAAATAATAAAAGATACGGTGTTAGTATAAAAGCTAAATATATATATTGCATTAAAGGAAATGTCTTAGATAGAATTATTACTCTTGAAATACTTCTTGAAGGTCTTCGTATTGTGATGGATCTTTTCTTAATGAATCCCACACCATGATGTTGCTTATGCCGACACTGATTATCAATAGAATCCAGTGGAAACTATATGCATGCTCATAAAGATTAGAATTGACTAGATAGAATTAACAAGGATAATTAGATGACAATCGTACTTACTTGAAGTTGTAAGGCAGTAGTATACAATTTCTTGTAATGAAACTCAGATAAGGTCCTAAAAATTATCTCAATTGTTGTTTTTGGTTGGTCCCAGATCTCGGATTGGTTATCTTTTGATGGGTCCATGAAAGCAACATTTGAATAACCCTTCCTTTGCATCTCAGTAAGTTGCAGGCAACAGAAAAAGAAAGCCAAATGTTAATTAGTAGATCAACAAATGTAATAAATTTATTAATAAACATATGAAAATATGCCACTTACAAAATATGCCACTTACAGACACCAGGCCATCATAAGATCTGTATTCATGGCGTCCAGATGGTAAACTTCATAAATATCTCTGAATTGGAGCCAGACTACCTTCTCATTTTGAAGGGCAAAATCTTCAGGTCTAACGAGCATACCAAACATCTCCAGGCCTTCAGCTGACTTCTTGAAGTACCAATCATGAAATCTACGCATCTTAGTTGGGAGCTTCTTGACCAATTCTAGCTTCACTAAAGGTTGTCCTAGCTCAAAGCGCCATCTAGGTACGAAATTTTTATCCACTGGTAGGTCTTGAAGGCCGAGAATACCACCAACAGACATCCCTGTTTGTTCATAAAAATCAATGACATGAGCCAATTGTTCTGCAGACATGTTTTCAAGAGCTGCGTGTTCTTCTGCACTGAGGCCTACAACAAAGTCAGTCGGATTGGTCGTCGATGCATCTATTTGCTTCTCCTTGTTCTTGTCTGTGGCAGTCCCCGATGTCGACACAGGTTTTTGCTCGATGTAACTATTCGGCGACCCTCGTCGTCTCTTCTTTTGATAAGACTTGTCCACCGAACGGTCATAGTCCGTTTTCAACTCTACCTTTCTCTTGCTTTCTTCCTGCTCATATATGAAAGCCTTGAGTCTCTGCGGACGACCTTCATTTTTTTTGGCCTCCAACAATTCACGTCGACTATCTTCTCTCAATTTTGCAAACCAATCCGCGACTTCTTGATTTGAAATCACGTCTGTTTCTTCTTCTGTCCCCTCTTATGCTAGCTTCATTGGCTCAGGCTTTTTCTTTGCTGGTCATTTTTTCTTTGGTGGTTGCACTAACTTGCAAGATTGTGCTCGAGACCTCTGTGGCGCGTGCTCTGCAGTCGATTGTTGCTAAGGCGAATTGGGAGGGGTGTCATCATCGTAATCGCTGCAATCATCATGATCGTTGGAGCTCGCTTCTCCCAGATTTTATGGTTCTTGCGGAAAAGGTGAGCGAGCAGGTAGTGATGACGGCCCCGGAGATGATGGCGGAGGCTCCATGGGACCTCTCGAAGATCCATCGTTCACGGGGATTATGACGATGTAACGTTTTGGCCATAATATGATACCGTGTAGCGCATCCTTAAGTGTCTTTTCCCTATCACCTCCTGGGATATCTAGCTTTAGCTCATCAAAAGCAGGTTGACAAATGTTCTCTACACTAACTGAGGCGTAGCCAGCTGGAATTGGCATGCCGTGGCTTGTCTATCCAGGAAAATACGCAAAAGCACTTCCGTCCGCCACCTGTATATATGTAGAGAAATAATAATGAATTAGTTATTAGCATGAATTATACCGTCATTGTGAATGTCTATCTAGAAATTTCTAAGTCATGCTTTAATTATTGAGCTAATAATAGCATGAATTATACCATCATTTTGATGTTGCCGAATGGCTTGTGTAGCTCACATGGGGTGCACCGATAGATGTCATGCATCCACATGGTACTGTTGGCTGTCGTCCACTTGAACTCCTTCTATTGCCCTTTGCTCTTTGGGGTCCTCTGTGGAAGCACAACTGCTTTTGCGAGAAGAATGATCCACTTGTACTTGGGGTAGTCCTCCAGGTTGGGCCATCTCATTTATGGTGGTGGTCACTCGCCGTTCAATCTCTATCGTCATGTTTTCTTCGTGTTCTTTAAGTCTTTGCTCTATCGCTTGTCGCCATTCCTCCTCCTCGCGCTCTCTTGAAAGCAAATTTCCACGGTACCATCCTGTAGCCCCTGCAACGTCCTGGGTGTTCTGGATTCCAGAGCGCCATAGTGAGCTCATCCATCTCTCTGTCAACCTTCAATCTCCCCGCTTTGACATCTTCCATTATTTTCAAAATCTCAAGTGCAGCCTCTCGTAACGAGAGTGGGAATTCAAGGGTACCATCTTCAGAGTTAATTGTGCCTCCATGAGCATAATACCAATTCTTCACTCGCTCGGGCCACTCATAGACCGCTGGTATGGTACATTGTGCGACATGGTCTTCTTCCATCTTCTGCCACTTGGGAATTGCAAGTGCGTAACCACCTCGACCAAGATGATGGCCGTGCCCCTTCTTACCACGACTTTTGTTCCATGGTGCACCCGCCTTGGTGAAGTCTTCATTTTTCTTGTATTCCACAAAGGACGTCCAGTGTTCTTTTAACTTGGAATATTCAATCCAATTTGGAGTTCGATTCTTCTTGATATAATTTTTATCCAGTTGCTGCTTGAACTTCTGAAATTAAGTTGCCATCCTCGTGAGAGTCCAACTCTTCACATCATTTGGTTCAACGCCTTGAGGAAGTGTGAAGTGTTTTAGGATTTCATTCCACAACAAAATTTTCACTGAGTCTGGAACCACGTGTGGATTATTTGCTTTTCCCTTCTATTGTCTGTAGCTGATGGGCACGTTGTCCCTTACAATGGCCCAACACTGCGACACATACGTGTCCTTGATCTCTTTGGAGCACATGGTTGGCTAACCTATGGCACTTCTGTGATATGATACATGACATTGCCGGTGAGTACTTGTGTACGCCCTCTCTTTGTCTTCTTTTTGATATTGAGCCTGAAGCCTACAAGTTGCAGATTCGTTATTTAATATATATATATATATAGTGTTTTGCTATAATGCACCTGGGTGCATTCTGTATAGAGCAGAATGCACCCACCCTGATTTATAATTGATTTTTTCTCAGTTGCAACTGGACTTACTCTGGTGGCAATTGGTTCGCGTCAGGCTACAATTGGGTGGTCTAGTTCCAATTAGTTTGTATCTAGTTGCAACGGTTGCAATGGGCCAGATGTGTTGTAATTAGTTCCGCCAAGTTGCAATTAGCATAGTGTCATAGTTGTAATTGATCTAGTCTCACTGTTGCAATTGGTTTACATGCAGTGAGCGCCTAGTTGCAACTAGTTGGGTCCGATTGCAATTGGTCCATCTAGTTGCAATTAGTGTAGTCGCACATTCCTAACTGCGGGAGTTTGTACTTTGTTGTGCTAAATGCTTTTCCGTCGAGTTGCAATTGGTATGGTGTTATAGTTGCAATTGCTCTAGTCAATCTGTTGCAATTAGTCGAAACTGCGAGGTCTGTGCATTTGCTATACAGATTGCACCTTGTTACATTTTAGCCTCGCCCTATATATATATATATATACCTCGTGGGAAGATTCCATACTATCATTCACAAGACTTTCCTCATTGTTTCCAGCATTGTCCTCATTATTTGTTGTTCTGTCTTCGACGGGGGCGGCATCCTCCTTAGTCGGAGATATGTTTAAAAACATGTCGCCTGACTACACTCCTCGTCGTTTAAGGTTGCAATGGTATTTGTACCACTAGCAATAATATCGGCCATAAGGCTGTCATTGTTGTCATCCATATGGAATAAACAAGAATTTTCTAAGAATTTCTGGAATAAACAAGAATTTGCTATGAATTTATGGAACAAATAAGAATTTCTAGAATAAACAAGATTTTTCTTTGAATATCTAGAATAAATAACAATATTCTAAGAATTTTTGGAATAAACAACAAGTTTCTATGAATTTCTGGAATAAACAAGATTTTTTTACGAATTTCTGGAATAAACAACAATTTTCTAAGAATTTCTAGAATAAACAAGAATTTACTATGAATTTCTGGAATAAACAAGAATTTTCTTTGAATTTTTGGAATAAACAACAATTTTCTAAGAATTTCTGGAATAATCAAGATTTTTCTATGAATTTCTGGAATAAACAAGAATTTACTAAGACTTTCTGGAATAAACAAGAATTTTCTTTGAATTTCTGGAATAAACAACAATATTGTATGTATTTATAGGATAAACAACAAGTTTGTATGAATGTCTAGAATAAACAAGAATTTACTATGAATTTACTATGTATTTCTGGAATAAATAAGAGTTTTCCATTAAACTAAGTCAAAATATTTCTACTACCTTGTGTACGAACGATGCTTGTGGACGGCGGTGCCGTGTGGGAGAATGACGGGGAGGTGACGGGAAGTCACTTGTTCGAGCCGACGCGGCAGTCGCCGGGTTCGGAACTATCAAACTATGAAATTGTGTATTAGAAAATAATTAAGAACTCAAATACACAAATAAGAATTTTGTCCATAGTCGTAGGTGTCAAAACTAATAAATTTATATGTATAACTATATATATACACAAAAATATACAAAGCATTACAACTATCTCTCTCTATATATAACTCAGTACCCGAGTCACCTCCCAGCCTCCCGCGGGCGTTGGACAGCAGGCCGCAGGCAGCAGCCCCTCCTGCCCGCGTCAATTTTTCTCTCTACCGAGTCTGAGTGTGCCGAACTGGGCAGTGCAGGCCAGGGCCACATATCCTCACGTGGCATATGTATGGTGGATTTGGGGATTTTGTGATTTTCGTACCTTTATTATGTGACATGACACATGAACTGTCGTTTCTAGTTTGTTTTGTATTTTTGGTTTGACATTTTTTTCTTTGCATTTTTAGCCTGACACTTTTTTGCGAGTAATGACACACCGCTATTTAGTATTTGTAATCGAAGATTTTGTAGCCAAATAATTGCACATCCCTGGAATGATGCTAATAATTAGATTCTGCCATTTGATGACAATGACGGCACAGAGGCAGGAGTGGTGAAACCAATGTGTCGGATCATTAATCAGTTGATACTAAATACATACTCATTTACATGATTACATCTTTGTTGCCCAGCTAGTAAATAGCACTAAAAAGAGCAATTTCCAAGGTATAGTTGCCCTAGAATATTCCCAATAAGTCCACGTAATCAAAAAATACAAATTGAATAGCAAATCTAACTTTATTCTAATTTTTCATCAACAATCTCGTCCCTTGGAGTCGTTCTTTCAGCTGGCTTCTGACCTCTTACACAATGACATTTGTAGCCTGCAATGGAATCAGAAAAAAATTAACTGTGTACAAATGATAGTCATTACCGGCTTCCATCTCCTCTAATGGACACAAGTAGATTGAAATATATAAACAAAATGAGAGCAGCGACGGAGAGATTGTTGTACAGATCAAGTTTCCATGATTCACTAGCAGCGGTTTAGATGGCCGCAAGTCAGCAAGTGGAGAGAGAGGCACGATGTTGGCATGGACTTCTCCGGAGCAGCAGCAACATCTGATTTATCATTTACAGAGATTGTCACTGGCATTGAAAGTCATGCTTGTGTGTCCTGTATATAATTAGCTACTTTATAGAACTAATCATTTTCACCTCTCTTCTGGATCCCACATACAATTAGGAACCATGACTAGATTGATTTTTCTAATTGATGACTAAATGATCTTGCCAATAAAAAATTTACAGGTGCGGGAGCTCCTGGTGTTGCAGCAAGATAAACTGAGATCAGATAAAACAAGTAATCCCAATTCAAGTAACGATGCATACAAATAACCATGAGAGACTATTGCATTAAAGTACGATGCATCCAAATAACCACGAAAGACTATTGCATTAGCACATGGAACTTGCCAGTGAGATGGGAACAAAAGTTGGGCTCCAAGTTTGAGGACCAGACTCATTGTCTTAATGAAGTCAACAGGTCAGAGGGTATTTTCGGAAGGGAGAGGGAGGCAACCTGCTTCAGATTCTGGTGAACATTGCAAATATTATAAGAATAGTTTGTCTAGTTTTCTTTTTCTTGAACAATGCAGGAGAGCGGTATCATTAATAAGAAGGGGGAAAAGGGAAGATCCACACACCCGACCAACCAAACCTTTTAGCTAACCATTCACGCCTGCATACAGAAACAAATGTGTAGGAATTAGGCTCTTCTTGCAATGTGAACATACACTACTGCATTAAGCATTGGAGCATTACCAGAAACAAGAAGTGTGCGTCAGCATTACACGATATTCATCCACTAAACACATATTCATAGTGCTACATAACTGATATTTTATAGGGTCAAGTTTTTCTGTAACATGTTGATAAAAGTGAATACCCTAGACAAGCATTACCCAGAAAGATAATCCCAAGAGTATTTTGGCACACTTTGCTGCACCACTGGAGGTTACATTTCAATTTCGATGCACTTTAGAGTTTACAGAATGTATATAAGCCAAGTTCAAGTATTAGCACTTGAGTGGTCACTAGATTAAAGGGTGGAGTTAGGTTCTAAGTCTATAAGAGCAGAGCTAGCGAGCTATCGCTGTGGACAGAACAGAGTGCAGTGCAATGCAGTGTCACCTTCAACAATCAACTGTATCATGTGATGATTCAACTGCATGCATACATTTATTTCATATGTGAAAGCACTTGCACTTCAATAAGAAGGTACAGCTTTATGTCATTATGCCACTAAAATTACATCCAATGAACAGGGAGGAACAGATTGAGTACTGCAATCAAGGCCCTATAACACAATAAGCCATCATCTGTGTCCTTAAATTATGAAATGGAATGTACCTAGAAAAGTCAAAACGACAAATATATTATGAAACGGAGGGAGTAGCTAGCTAAGTGGGTCCTAAATACTATACACACACAAGGGGCAAGTCTTAAATTTGACATCATGTCTCATTATTGTGGGCTATATATATCTGCCCCCGTGATGGCCCGCGTGTAGTACTCGTTTCTAGAAAAAAAAAAGATCTTTGTATATAACAATTAAAACTAATAGTGTATACACTTCTCTAGGTCAAGGTCAAGCATAATGACAAAACAACTGCAGCGTCGAGGTCTCCAGTTGCTGAGAGATTCTCATCATATATATTCTCTCGAGAGGAGGAGGATATATATAAAAAGGAGATTTTATTTCACTGTGCTGGGATTTGTGTTCGCTACGGGCTATATATATTTTAGCTGGCCCAGCTTATCTCTTTTTTTTGGTATTTATTTCCATTACCATAACCCTTTCAAAAAAGCCATTACCATAATATGAGCTAGGACCAAATAAAAAAATGCAATAATTAGCTCCACTAGTGATACTTAGAACAAACGAATGAAACAGCCAAACTACCCCGGGAATTGATGCCTCCACTGAAACCCAAGGCATTTCTTACCATCCACTGCAGAGTTGGAGTATTATTGGTGACAATTATATTCGAGAATCAAGCTAGAAAGGGCATCTTCCGTGTGATAAGACAGAGATATTTTTTACGCATCAACCGTGCATGTTCATAGTCTTTTGATCCCAAGACCGCCATGGTCATAGGTGGGAAAGGAGACATGAGAAAATTCTGGTTATCGGCTTGGTTGGATGAGAAACCAGCCGGCTTGGTCGGCTGGTTATCGAATCGAGTTGGTGATTCTTCCGTTTTGTATTCTCTATTCAGTCGTCGTCGTTGTCATCATCATATCTCTATCTTGTCCATCCATCCCTTATGTTGCAAAGGCGTTCAAATCTGTGACAACAAGCTCCTTTACTGGTTCAGAGTATATTATTAACTAGGTAAATTCCCCGCGCGTTGCTGCCGGATATTTTGCATAAATTTATATTATTATTTGATACATTTGTGAAGTTTTGAGCTTTTGACATAAAGGTAAATTATTATTTAAATTCTATTTTATTTGATAGATAATTGAGAACGTTACCTATGCAGTGTGGTGTTGATATGAAATGGAAAGCAATGCACTGATCCATCCATCCATCAATGTACAAACACAAACAGGTCAAAATTGGAATGTTTGGGGAACCATTTGTCAAATTATGCATGTGTTCAGCGTACAAATGTTGCACCAATAGAATTATGTTTGAATGAAATTTTATGACTATGCATAAGTGAAATTAAAGGCTAGAATCTACCTATGAAGACTGTCTTAAAAAATAAAACCATCATTGATGGACGGAGAGAGTATATAGCAATTGATGCATTTGGAACTGAACACAGATGATTTTATGCTCTTCTCTTCATTTCTGACTCACCTCATTGATCTGAATATAGCAATCATTTCTAGAATCACCTCGATGGTCTGAAAATTCCTAGCAGAATGCATTATTGTCCTCTTCTCATCATTTCTGACTCTAGAGAGGGTGAGGCAGAAGGAAGTTTATTACATTGGCACTGGCTGTGGAGCTAGACAATGACATCTTGGGTCTTCTGAAATGCTGCACGATACTATGGTAGATAATTTGCAATGCAGTTGTATGTAGCACCTCCTTTTTTTTGCACAGGAAACAAAACCATCAGAAGGTTTTTGTAGTATATGTTGGCATGTAGAATGCAAAAAGTTCAATTTTTTTACAGAATGCAAGAGGTTTGTTACCTGAAAAGAGGATGTTGGTAGTTCAAATATTTGATTGAGTTTGTAAATTTTGCCAGCTGCTTCAATTGGGGATAACTGAAGTAGTTGAGGTACATGTTGTTGTAGAGTTGAAGCCTCCCATTTGTAGCTGTAAAATCGAATAGCTATGAGTGGCTTGTTGCAAAAGTAGATCAAAAGAAAATGTGATATGGTGGTTAAGGTTCTATTAGAAAATGATAAGTCTCATCGTTGCTATTCAAAGAGCACAAATATTGTTTTTATTGACCTTTAAAAGTTCCTGCAGCTAAGCCAGCAATATTGTTATGACGATCCACTGCTTAGATTTTTTCAAGGACAGCACATGTTTGCTCCAGAGCTGTACTTCTTGAGTTTGTTCACTGGACCATTAACTTGTTATGAATCTCTTGTAGGAAAAAACTTTATGAAGCATAAGTAAATTGCGTGACTGCTGGTAATGCTGTACAATGGACATTGCAATCAATCCAGCAAAACCGGAGCAAAACTGTGATCAGGGATACGTACCTGAAGCATCCTTGCGAGCTCCTTGTTTGATGGATGCCACTGCTGTTGCCGCATGCTCCCCTCCTTCTGAGAAAGCGAAGAAGCAATGCATAACAATGACTAAATTAATCCTTGTTTAAAAATTGAAGGTCTAATTATCTAAAGCTTCTCCGCATTCCCCAATTTGGTAACTTCTGCGAGCACCCATTTTAGCAGACCTGGATGTGTTATTGCTCCTAGATCGAATTGGCAGTACTCAAAATCTAATTACTGATACTATCAGAGAAGAGAAGCAAAATAGACAAATGCTCACCTCCAATAGGGAGTACCTAGCATCGACCCTTGCTGCCCGCCGACTCCAAGAAACGACCCATCTCCTGTGACAGAACTAAATATAGTTACACACAATTCCAACAATGATTATGCCCACAAAAAGTCCTGAGAAATCTATAGTTCACAAACGACCCATCATACCCGGCCAGCTTTATCTGTCTGCGGGACAACGACTGCCACGGTCGCGGCGAGCATGGCGGAGAAAGGAGCTTCGGTGGAAAAGGACTGCCCCCGTCATGGTCTTTCTCCCCATCTCATCAACAGTTAAAGGACAGGCTGCAGATCTAAAACGGGAGGTTGCCGGTGGTAAGAACAGGAAGGGGAAGGTGGCCGGCGTGCAAATCGAGAAGCGGAGGTTGCCGCGGGCAAATCCGGAAGGGGAAGGGGGTCGTCGTGCAGATCGAGAAGGGACGATTGCCGGCATGCATATCGAGAAGAGGAAGGTAGCCGGCGTGTAGAGAAGGTGGAGCAGGTGCGCCACTGGCCGCAGGACCGAGGGGAGGTGGAGGAGTGGCATCGCCGGTGTGAGTCATAGGCGGAGCAAGCCGCAACCTCGCGGACCGGGGATGCGGAGGAGGAACGCCACCGGCTCGAGGGGGCAGAGGAGAGGCGTCGTCGACAGCTTGAGGCGGGGGTAGGCACGCGTGGAGGTGAGGCACGTGCCTAGTGCATTTTTGTGGAAGTAGGCATTGTGGCGACGGTGGGGAGGTGGCGGGTGGGGAGGTGAGGGGGTGGCGTGGTGGGAAGGCGAGGGGTAACGACGGGATTCATGGCGCGCTGCGGGAAGGCGAGGGGCCTGCGGGGACGGCGGAGTAGGGTGGGGGCACGATTAAGTGCAGACGACGTCACCGTATGACTTGGCAGGACGAGGGAAGAGAGAAATCTGTAGTGGGTACCAATTATATAGTTGTCTATGATGAGTAATTTTATCGGCGGTCCTTGAACTTGTCCCGAGTTCTCATCCCGGTCCCGATACTCTTAAAATTCACTTATAGGTCCTTAAACCTGTCCCTAACTCTCATCCCGGTTCTTCAACTTGTCCTGAGCTCTCATCTAGCCTAGTACTCTCAGAATGCACATATGGATCATTAAACTTGTATCGACCTCTAATCCTGATCCTTCAACTTTTCATTCACTCTCATCTGGGTCCATATGCTTTTGAAATGTATTCATTTATTTAGAAAAAAACTATTATGAATTTTAGTATTTCAAACCAAGTTTGAATCACACTCAAATTTGAACCAAATTCATTATAAATTGAGTGTGAAATACCAAAATCTCTAACAAATAGTATGTTTTATGATTTCCTATAAAACTTTAGAGCAAAGGTTAAATGGTTTTCCCTCTCTTTTTAATCTATAAAATCAAATCAATTATTAAATAAATGCATTAGAATAATAATTCTAAAAAATCAAATTTTGTATCAAAGATTATAATTAATCACTCATGTGTGCGCATGATTTTTTATCAATTTGGAGTGGGATTGGAGATTGATTTGAAATCCCCAAAGATAGGAAAAATCGACATATGGACCCAGATGAGGGTGAAGGACAAGTTGAAGGATGGATGAGAGCTCGAGACAAGTTTAAGGATCCATATGTGCATTTTGAGATTACCACGACCAGGATGAGAGCTCGGGAGAAGTTTAAGGACTTATATGTACATTTTGAGAGTACCGGGACCAGCACGACAGCTCGAGATAAATTTAAGGACCGCTGGTGAAATTTACTCTTAATTATTTGACTAATAATTGCCAGCTCGACAATGACATGATTCCCCTAGTTTAATTTATTTGCTGGTGCAAGTGGGTCTTGATGCCCCCCCCAACCAGCCTATATATTCGCATTCGGTCTTCGTCGCGATGGCACAACCACCCATCCTATTAATTGCAGGGTAAAATCTTTGCATACTTGTCTGAGGCTGTGAGGTGTCATCGGTGTTGCACACAAACTAATTAATATATAAAAATAAACTCCAGAAGCTGATGAGACCATTCCTGGTGTAAAGTATCATGTGTTAAAATTTATTGAATAGTTCTCCTAAATCCATATAAAGAAATTTTAATAAATCTCAAACCTCCAATACTTGTGTTCCCTAGTGGACTTTAATATTTATAAACCCATGACTAGATCGAAGTGGGAGGTACAATATCAGTTAGTACCATATTGCTAGTTGATGTGGAGGTAGGGTTTTTTCTCCCTATATATGTACCGATTCTCCCCGAAATCTTAAGCATATTGGTAGCAGTGATTAATCTTAAGCATATATATGGAACTGCCACAAGCTAGAGGTTAAGGGTTGATAGGGTCCAAGTTAGATTAGTTTTAGGGATGGAAATATGGAAATGGAATCTGAATTATCCGATATCCATATCCGCTAAAACATAAATATGGATATCCGTATTCGAATTCAAATGTGGTAGTAAAGTGGATACATCTGAATTCATTTTTGTTGATTTTTCTCTATCCGATTCCATGCGTATTCGGCAATATCCGGCACTATCCGTATTCGACTATATAAAACTGTAAGTTATGTCTATAACTAATGACAAATTATGTTCAATGGAATACTAATAATGATACTGTAGAATTGAAAAAATATATCCATAACTAATGATAATGACATTAATTTTAATATTAAAAATATTGCACCCATAAAACAATTTAAAAGTTATATTTAAATTTAAATGACCAATATCATTATTTTTAATAGTAAAAATACAATAATATAAAGTTTAATGTTAATTCTCTAACTTATTTATTTATTGATGAAAATATTTTTCATGTATTTTATATTATTTAATTGATAAATTTGTGTATATATATTTAAAAATGTATTTAATAATAGTTTTATTTATTATATGATTAATTATTAAAATAAATATGGATGAATGTGATATTCTTAATGAGCGATCTCTTTTATGTACTATTACTTTAGTCTATACACGATTTTGTAATTCTAAATTTCCAATAAAGAAAATTGGTAAATGTTGTCTTCCAAATCGAGTAGATATCCGAATGCGTTTCTGAATTCGAGACATCCGTTTTGTATTCGTATTCGAGAACATTCGTGTAACGACCCGGGTTTCGGTGAGGAAAACCCGACTCCCTGTACCCTTGTGATAGTCCCTGGATCAGTAGCTATCACGTACAGAACTCATTACAAAATAATATCATTTCTATACAACGAAATCAGAGTACAAAACAGAATATTTACATCCGAAACAACTCGGTATACGAATTTAGTACAAGCCCCTTGGGCTAAGCGACAAGTAGAACTCCTGCGTAGCGGTTGCTAGGGCTTCAAGTCTTCATCTTCAATCTTCACCACAGGCATCCTTGAGCGAAGCAACACAACCCTTCCTTCATGGATTCCTCAAACTCAGACTCTCACTCT
This sequence comes from Cenchrus fungigraminus, assembly GCA_036936925.1. Classification (NCBI taxonomy): domain Eukaryota; kingdom Viridiplantae; phylum Streptophyta; class Magnoliopsida; order Poales; family Poaceae; genus Cenchrus; species Cenchrus fungigraminus. The sequence goes on along the minus strand of CM072774.1, from coordinate 124,216,792 downwards.
AAGTCCGATCCTGCACACTCAGAAAACTATCCCCAAGGAATGGGATAGGTTCACGTCACCGACTGTATGCAGCTTTAAGTGGCCTAACTCTAAAGGATAAGAAAAGTGGCAAGGTAAAAGCTCAGGTTTCCTATGCAGCAGCAGCGAAGCATAAAAAGAAAACATCTCCATATAAGTCCCACTCCATACTCTCATCACAACTCGGGAACACCTGGTACCCCAGGGACCTGTCTCCACATCCTATCTCCATCTAGGGTCGATGCGAGAACTTCCTCTCCTCGCACCTCAATGATTGCAATCGGATCTGCGAGGTAGAGGGAGCAACTCTCCTCTCCCCGACTGCAACCACGGCTCACCACACTCTCAAACTACAGGGTGAGGTAGAAATCACAAAACATGAGAACAAAGCTATCATGGGACGTGTCTGTGACCGAGGACGTGGCTATAGCTATAGATCGAACAACTATGCAGAGCGTGTACACCTGTACCCAACTCGGGATGGAGCCCAGTCAGTAGCGAACCGACCAAACCCACCTTACCGTGCGAACTCTCGGTAGTTACGGTCTCATCCTGCATCCGGCCCTCAAAACGATCCCCCCCAGAGGGAATTGCACCGGAACTGTGAAATGCTCCCGTGTGGCCACACGGGAGTCACACTGAGAGAAGGTGGTCTCACTCCCACCTCTCCCCCACTGATACCCCGCTATCCTGCTGGCAGGTATGGTTCCGCGCTTGCTGAGCTCAACTCGGCCCTAACCCCACTCTCGGTGAGGTGGTGTGTACGTAAAAGGTCCCGTGAAAAGGTCTGTCCACTCGCTTTCAGACTGGGGCGAGCTCATGTCCTCTAAACGTAAGTAAAACCCCAACACCTGTGCTCCAAAAACCGTAAAGTGGGGACACACTGAGGAGTGCATCCCCCATCCCCGATCCTAGATCAGTTGTTTCGAGCTCACCCCCACCAAAGTACCCAAAACGCCTTCTCCTGCCGGTTTTACCCCACTCACGCCAAGAACCACTAATCCCATCCCAACACATGCATCGTGAAGCTCAGCGCATATACACGCTTATATATATAGTAGTAGTAGGGCAATCAAGGACAGGGTAATTAAAGAAGGCAGTGCAAGGTTCATCAACATGCATTTAAAGTAAAGCGCTAGCATACAACATAGCAATGTCTAATAGGTATTCAGAGTAAGTCGGGCGTGAACACTTGTGTGTAAGTAGTCGTAGTAGTTTCCGTAGTTGTTCTGGATCTTCTGGCTTGTCTCCTCAGCTTCGGGAAAACCTAGATTCACAAATATAAATAAATACGGTGTCTAGATGCAAATAACTCCAAAGAGAAGCAATAAAGAACCAAATAACTCCAAACGCTAGTCTAACGGGTGCTTCATGATTTTAGAAGAATAAAGAAACTGATTTCATAAATTTCTAAGGTAGGATCACTTTAATATTGCTTTTCAGCTAAAGAAATATTCTATAAATTTAATTAATTGCGATAAAGCATTGAAAACACAAGCCAGCAAGTTAGAGAACCAAAAGCTAGGTTTTGGGTATGTTTGCAGGCTAAGATGACTAGTCAATGATCATTGTTGACCAAGTCAAAGAGGAAGGTCAAAGGTCAACCGGACCCCACAAGTCATCCTGTGGGCCCCGTAGGTTAGATGGGTCTAGGTTGGACAGTTAGCGGCCTCACATGTTAGTGGGACCCAACGATAAGTCCGTATGCCCCTTTGGTCACAGATTGGAGAGATTGTGCAGGATGGTTTCGCTATAAGCGATGTGGTGTGGCGAAGGTATTTAGCTCAAGCTGAACCGGGCTGAGGTGTGACATGGTCGACGGTTTGGTTAGCCCACGCGTCATGCACGGCGAAGGCGTGACACGGCCGCGGCGAAAGCTATGGTCGGGACTTGAAAGATACAGAACATGCACTTGGTACTAAGATTGAGGCTCGGTGGAAGAAGGGACAAGTGATGCTGCTAGCAAGCAACACACTCACCAGGTCGATAAAGATCCACGGATAGATAGCAGCAGGGCTTATGGGAAACAGACAGAAGTTACCGCTTGTATGGTTTGTGACAAAAACAAGAACTAGTACTACAGGTTTGTAGTACCAACATGCTTTCGTGAGCACAAGCAAGCAGATGGGCCACAACTTGCAAAAATCATACTTGAATAATTACAAATAAAATTGAACTAAGTTTACACCATCTTTTATATATAAATATAATTTGCATTATTATAAATAGGGTATTTCTTTGAAATAACCTATGCACACTATTTATTCAATTAAAATATATCAAACACATAGCCTTTGTGTGTTATAATTCAAACCTCTCGTGAGTTTGTGTTTTCAAACCGTAGTTCCGTTCTGAGCGTTTTCTGCGTTTGCGTTCCTAGAACCGAACCCTGTTCTCTTTTTAAGCCTTTCTTGTATGGTGTATTGTTCTTAGTTCTTGTTTGTTTGCTTTTGCATATGTTTGTACCCGATGTTTGCTTCGAGTAGAAGATCGAGCTGCTGATCGGAAGTCCTGAAGTTAAAGAGTTTTAAAGAGCAAGAGCGGAAGAGCAAGAGTAGCTTTTCGTTGGAGAAAGGCAAGTGACCCTAACCATCCTTCTACCTATGCTTTAAACAAGAACACTATAAATTAATTGGAACATGGAGAACCACCTAGGAAGACAGTACAACCACAAGACATATGGCTCTGTCTTGACCAATTAATTAGGGAAGTCTTATGTGGTTATTAGTCATGGTAGCTTGGGGTACGGAGGAATGCTTTTATGACTTTTCTACTCTGGACAGGTATTGGAACGGAAGTGCTCTTCTAGGCTTACCTGGTCTGAGGGTAGATGGAGGGTACGAAAGATAGCCTATAGGACGTGCTACTATGGACTAATACACATAGGAGGACTCTTTGTAAAGGCCTCGTAGCGTCCCTATGCAACCACACCTCGAAAGTGTGGTATTATGCCTACTTTTGCACAGCATGGTTGGGTTCAAAGTTCTTCGGAACTTTTACGCGACTTGTGGTGAAAGTGTACAACCTCTGCGGAGTGTAAAACTGTTATAACAGCCGTGCTCACGGTCAAGAGCGGCCTGGACACTCACATGATTAATAAACTTAAAGTTGGACTTAATTTGCTTTCTGGTTAATTTTCGTAGCCTTGCTGAGTATCAACCATAAGTGTACGCATCCTTGCTAAGATGGTGCTAGGTGTACACAACCTCCAGTCGATTGCCTGTGAAGTTTGGAGCCTTTGCTTCCCAGGATTCTGCTGTAAATCTCTGATAATCTCCTTTTCTTTACGTGATATTGTTTCTGTTATTCACTAATGATGTCACTATATGTATGGAACTAGATCCTGGCATACATATAGGTAGCACTTGGTTTGTTTTGGAAACCGGGTGTGACAGATGTCCTGATCCGTGTTCCACCCAGAGCTAGCATATCCAATCAGCCGTGGGAAGAGAAGCCGCACGAGAGTCTTTTCAGCTGCATCGGCAATGGTACGCTTGAAAACCGAAGAGATCACCTATCACCGTTCACCAGCTGGTGAATCAGACTTTGTGGCGGACTCAACAAATCTGGTTGCCCACCCAGCGTGTGCCTCCCTTGGGTACCAAAGATTTCTGCCACACGCTTCCCTTTTGCCTCCCATTCCCAGGGCAACAAACCATGGCACATGTACATCTTCTTCATGTAGTCCACGGTGCTCATGGTAATATAATGCTGCTTGTAGCCCATGGCGGCGTTCAAATCATGTAATGCTGCGTGGTGACAAAAACAAAACTTGTGCCAGCAGTTTCCACAACATCCGTGCTGATTGAAACAAATGAAAGAAAGTCCACTGTCCTCGCACAAAATCACTGCCTACGTACATCTCCGTTCAGTGGAAAATCCGAAGAAAATGCCAGCAATCCATCACAGAGTAGTCCACTAGGAACAGGGGAGTAGGATGATCAAGAGATTGGGAAGAATCTGTCATGGGGTATTGGTGGTGGGAAAAGGAAGCAGAAGGGAAATGTGTATCAGAATGAAGAAACACTGGAGGGAGGATCCTGACATGGATGGTGCCATCAACCTTCGTGCTCGATAACCTTCTCAATAGGAGTTGACGTTTCTTAATACTCAGTCACCGTGCTTGATAGAGAGATCTTTCCATGTCTTGTTTAGCCAAATGATACTATATTTGTCCAAGGACAATAATTGCAAACAAACAGAAAGAAGATTTGTAAGATCACACTTGAGAGATGTATAAAAAGTGTGGTATCTATGGTTATGTTTTGATGTAAAATGGCTCCAATGCAGCAAAGTATGGAAAAGTTGGTTTGGACACAATTACCTAAAGAGGTTTTTTATGGTACACAATACGACCCAACGGTCGTACGGTCGTATTATCGGTTTTTCTCTATGGGTAAAATGGTAATTTGATAGATATATATTATTTGGAAAAAAATTCCCCGCTGCCCCCTTATACTATATAACACATTTCATATATTTCATTTCCTATATTACAACAATATCATTTTACATTTTCGATAATACTCTTATATTACCCATACGACTTTTGAATACTACCGTACGACAGCTAAAAAACCAGTCGTATAGAATTAATCTCAACCGTCGGATCCTTACATATAGGTCCTTTTCTATTACATACGAGTCCATTTTCAACCGGTCATACAGGTCGTATTGTGTACGGTAAAAAAACCCCTATCTAAATTACAATTCATCTGCAGGCACAAGCTGCATGGGATCGGAGCCACTAGTCAAGTGACCAATGAATCACTCTTTGGACCATGGAGTCAAACAGGAGTTTCTTACTCTGTGCTGCTCGGTGGACCAGGAGCACTTTATATATGCCATTAAGTTGTGTAGTCTCAGTCATTTGCTGCACTAATATGTCCAACAAGCTTCTTTTGTGATAAAACACCAAGTACATATACACCATTATTAACTCAATAATAATATACCTTTTTCCTTGAGTCAAAGTGGGCTCGATGATGGAGTTCAGCTCATGCTTGATCGTCAGATTTGTGCTAGTTTCATTCTGTGATAAACCACTTTGTGTCAAATATATCAACGGTGGTGATGAAACGATAGTCTTGTAACATATATGGTCATTTTAAACACGAGTGAATTAATTGAAGGTGATAAAAATGCAACTGCCTACCAATTTAATCGGTTCTATACATTAAGACACTGGATCTAGTGATATGTGATTCCCTTTATATACGCATTGGTGTTTCCATTCGACACATAGCTCAACAAAGTTACATCCCATTTGTCGTTGATGCTTGGAAAGATATCCCAAATATGGAAATATTGTCCTCGCCAGAAACATGCATGCTTGCTGCTGGAGTGAGCATGATGAAGTAAATCCCTCTTTTGCTGCCAGATATGTGTTCACAGTGGAGCAAATGTTCTATGCAATTGAAAACCTGTACCAGTCAAAAAAAAAAATGCACCAGTCCCAAAAGAACATTCCAGTTGTCCTAACGAGGATAATATGTTACCGTCTATATATTTAGAGTGTTCTCGGCTCCGCCAATAATTCAAGAAAATACAACCACCAGTACACCAGTAGTGTGTAGACTAGAGGGAAAAAAGTCAGTGATGATAAAAAGGAGTAGGCATAGGAGGCAAAAGGGAAATATAAATTACACGCCTGTGGTGTTGCCTTGTAATATCCGCCACCACAATATGGCGTTCCTACAATGCTCGTTCTTGATCCACTCCAGAGAACCCACCGCCTCCACCGGTTGTGCTATGGATGATGCTTTGTCTGCTTATGCAGTTGTGGCTCTATGTCAGAGCCCAGCAAGCTCCTGTCTGTTCCAGTGTAGACCAAAGGAATATAAAAAATAAAAGACAAGAGGAAGATGAAAGAATGAGGAATGACAGAGAAAGAACGAAGCTGCAGGCCATGGTGTGTTGGGAACGAGAGGCAAAGGGGGGACATGATGCCTATATTGAGGAATCCATTGAGGAACATATTGAACTCATTTATTTCATTGAAGGTGCCTGTGTGGCATGCTTTGCTATTTCTCTTGTGCCAAACGTGGATTGCGGTGGGTAAGAGATCAGGTTTGTGTGTTTGATTTAGCAGGCGAACTGTCTGATGCAACCCGAAGAGGTTCCTCCTCTGGCGCAAGAGATGTTGCATTGTGTCTTTGCTTGAGCTCCATGTCATGAGGTTTTCTAGGAATAGATTCATTGAGCTGCAGTACCAAGCTAGTCTCTATATCACGTACGCTAGTCTTCTACTCTCTCCGTCCCAAATCCCAAATTTCTTGTCGTTGTTGACTTTTGATCACAATATCTTACCATTCGTATAATTGACAGAATTATTACAAATATACAAAACACTATGTTGTACATAAAATATCTTTTATGATGAAGTAAGTCATAAGGAAAACAAAAGATGTAGACATAATTTTTGTGAATAAGATGAATGGCAAAATGTAATGATTAAATATCAATGGTGAAACAAAGGAAAAGAAGTCCACTGTTGCACAACTTGATTGCCTATATAGCTAGCTAGTCTTCTCAAGTTTAGTGGAAACTCAAAAAAGAAAATTCCAGAAATATCCATCACAGAGTAGTCCACTAGGAATTGGAGGTAAGATGGAATTGCTGCCTGTTAGGAACAGCCTCTTTTGCTACTACTTAGATTTTAGGACCATGATAGTTCGAGCACCGAAATGCTCTACATACCACTCGAGTGCATCGAAGAGCTTACTGTGCAGGACAGTGATGGAACAGGTCTTTGCATTGCTTCAGATTTAGGGCCTGTTTGGCTGCTGGCCACATTCCGCCACGCCTTGTGCGGCGGCGCCACGGAGTGTGGCGAGCAAAATCGTCGCCACGGAAGTGTGGCGAGTTTCTCTGTGAATCACCTTGATTCTCGTGTGGCTGCAAAACTGTGGCGAGAAAGCAAGCAATGGCCAGCTTTTTGGTGGCAGCCACACCTGTGGTGTGGCAGACTTTGGCCAGCAGCCAAACAGGCCCTTACTTGAACTTTATGGAAAAGATGATACACATGTTGTAGCTTATGACGGCACACTTGCATTGACGGGACTAGGATGATCAAGAGTTGTCATGGTGTATTGGGAACAGGAGGCAGAAGGGAATTACGTATCAGAAAGAACTGAACATTCTGAGGGAGGAACCCGACTTGGATGGGGCCATCAACCTTCGTGTTCCAGAAAATAATGACCTGCGGTGTGAAAAGCCCTCATCCTAAAGTAATTTTCAGTTGCTCCGTCGGATATACCCTGGTTGAATCAGTTACAACTTTCATTTTAATGTCCAGGATGTTGCTCTAGTAGTAGCTTCCACGCATGTGTGTAGATTAATTTGCATTGGATGAACATGAGCAAAGATCTAATTAAGGACTATTTCTATGTGCCATTAGGCTGCTCATCGATGCAAACTGATACTAATGGGATAATTTTTGTGAGAGTGAAATGCACTGTGGGCACCTGAACTTGCAGCGTTGTGTCAAATAGGTCCATGAACTTAGAAACCGGACATCTAGCCCCTCGAACTTGCGAACCCGTTCACCCCAGGTCCAACCCGGTTTTGCAGGGCTAGATGAAAGCAGAACATATATTTGTACCATTATGACCAATTAATGCCCTTAATGTTTCTTGACGATGCACCATCTAGCAACAAAGGAGCACAGGAAAACCTGCAGAACAGTATGCTGCGTGACGTGGAGTGACAAGCTTGGGCCAACTACGTACCCCCTCATCAATCAAAGTTGAAGTCATTATTGTCATGTGACGCCACCCATATGATATTGCCAAGGATGGTCCAATATATATCAATGCGAAGGGATGACACATGCTGGCAAATGTTTTGTGCACACATGCTAGTTTATGTTGGGACAAATGCATTCATGCTGCTGCTGAGCAAATGTTTTGTGCAGGACATGGTCATTTAGTACAAGTAAATGCATAGCCCAGTATAAGGCACCCGCCAGAAAAGTTCCACTATCACCAATAGTAAAAAAATGAAATAAATCTACCGTCGGTATGACTGCCTATATATACCAGTAAAATGTGCAGACAAAGACGAAGAACAGAGAAAGGATGAGAAACAGAGAAAGGATGAGAAACAGAGCCAGGAAGAAGATGCATGCATGCTTTCAATTCTGGTGTGCTGGGAATGAGAGGCAAAATGGAACATGGTCGGCAGTGGGCGAAAGAGCAAATTCCTATGTGAGGATCCAGAGCAGGTTGTTCCTCTGGCGCCTCCTGAACGTTGCAAGGGTCTTGAATCCCCAAATTTGCAAGGCATGCTGGTGTAGCACGAACTAGGAAAAGGGGATACAAGGAGACGTGGATTATTCTGAAAAAAAGTATAACTTGAAAGCCTGCTGTGGGCGCAACCACACATAGTGTTGATATGACAGCATTTTTTGTGCACATGTGATTCTTTTCCCTTTTGTTCCCCATCTGCGCAATTTGAAACTTCTATCCTGCAAATTTAATCCCTGGAATTAATTTATTTCTAATCAGGTCAGCCGATGAAATCATATCACGAATCCACAATATGGTTCCCTTCGGTTCTTGAAGAAGGCCTTTATGGACAAAAATAGTTGGAATGCGGATATTAATTTTTCTCTAAATGAAGCCGGTTGGTCGTTGTGTGTGAATATTCTCTACGACCAACTGGGATTTACAAGCAATCTCTGTTTTCACAACTATACATGAGCACTTCGCAGCAGCTCGGTACAACTAAACTAGCTGCACAATGTCAAGTTTGCCTGAGAATTTTCAACGGTTCCAGTCTCCATGCTTGGTACCCTGTCACTGTGCCACAAGTTTTTCTAGTTCTCCCTCAAGTCTCAAAATTTAACACAACAGTTTAATTTTATCACAGGTAGAACTTCTCTACACTCTATCAAGTTTAACAACAATATACCGACATCCATAACATCAAACTAGCATAGGCAGATGCATATGAAATGTGTTTTGATAATAATTTTATTTGGAATTGTAAATGTTAATAGTTGTTGTTTTCTACAAACTTTGCTTTGGCCATGGTTATAAAGTTTGCCTTAGGAAAGATGCCATCGGCATAGGACAGAACCATTGGTCTTGGATGGTTCAAATAAGGAAGAAACACAATAGATGAATAAAAAGTCAGCATCCATGGAATTAGTGTTATGGATTGAAGTAAATTTGCCCACAGGATGCATTTAATTGTCAGTCCATTTTTTTTATCGACTACCACAGTCCGTCGTCCACTAGAGATGGTTGATACGCAGATCCTCCATGGAAGATAGTGTCGTTTTGATGAGTGAATGCATATCAACGAAAAATAAAACCCATGCCGGCAATTTGCACAGATAATACAAATTAAAACATACAAAAAACCCTTCAATGCTACTGGTACAACTTGACTACATACGACACTACGGGAAACCCAATATCGCCGTGTGCCAAAAAGTTCACCGTGTGTTTTCAGGGGTGTATGGCGACTCTAACGTTCACTGTGTGTTTTCAAGGGCACATGGCGACTCCAAGGGTCGTCGTGTGCCTCGAGTGGACACACGGAGACTCCAGTCTTCACCGTGTGTTATGGGCGCAACACACGGCCAATGGGTCACGTGCGTTCGGCGTGACCACCCCGGGTGATAGTCGTAGATGTTGGAGACGGCCGTTAATAGTCACCGTGTGTCGCCGGAAGACGAAGATGATTAGTCGCCGTGTGTTTTGAGTAGGCACACGACCAAGATGAATAGTCGCCGTGTGTTTTGAGTATCAGCTATTTGATTTGAGGTTTAGAACTTAGGAACAATAAATCCCCACCACAACAGTATTCAATATAATGTAGCTCGCAGCATTCAGCATAGGAATTTGCTACAATTAATCTACCAAAAAGAGAGCAAAAACGTTCCAGTCCAGAAAACAAGTGTGAGCATATACCAACAAAGTTGCACCAACTACCGCAATTTGCACTGGCACACAATATCAATGGCTGCCTGTATAATAATGGTCTTCATCCCCGAGTCCTGCTCAACAAATAAATTGTCAGTACATCACAGCATGGTGTAGAGTCTGTATAGACTAGAGGCACGGATGAGAATGATTTCAATACAGCAGAAATCGGAAGAAGCTATGGGGTGTTGGGGTGCTAGGCAGAAGGGAAGTAGATACCAGGTCTGACGTGGATTCTTAGAGACACATGCCGACACAGTTTCGTATGTAGTGAAGATTGTGCAGTATGATAGATGCAGTTGTATGGTATATGCGTATAGCTGAAGGCAAAGGACAAAGGCTCATGAATTGAGTTGTGAAGCAGCTGCATGCCATGGTTTGTTGGGAATGGTAGGCAAGAGGGAAGTGGTCATCAGAAAAACTCAAGAACGTGGCTTGGGCGTGTAGTGTGTCCCATCTGCACCGGCTTCTCTGAGGACGCCGCACACCTCTAGTTCTCCTATATTGTGGGTGGCTTCTGGAGCACGACTTGCCTTAGCAAGAACGTCTCATCGACCTCGTCTCCCTGATCGGGGCGATCACACTGCTCGTCAGTTACTCCCCTCGTACTCCCATTTGGTGGACGAACAAGGAGCAATCTAGAAACAAAGGGGATGCAATCAATTGTTGGTCTATACTTAAGATCAAGATTAATGGATGGTGGAAACAGATGCGCAGATCCTTTGATAAAAAACAGAATCCCATCTTTGAGCGAATAATGTTATATTTTTGCTGGAACATTTGAAAGTGGCATCATTCTGTACCAGAATGCCAAGACAGTCACACAAACGACAGCACCAACAGTGGCAGAGCTGGCCCAGCCTAGCGACAGTGTAGAAAATGGGCCTAATTCTTGCTACAGTAGCTCCGCCCTTGAGCACCAACGAGTCCTTTGCCTAGTGGCCTTTGCTACTTTTGCTTAGTTCTGGTACAATTTGGAGTGGGATTGGAGATTGATTTGAAATCCTCAAAGATAGGAAAAATCGACATATGGACCCAGATGAGGATGAAGGACAAGTTGAAGGACGGATGAGAGCTCGAGACAAGTTTAAGGATCCATATGTGCATTTTGAGATTACCACGACCAGGATGAGAGCTCGGGAGAAGTTTAAGGACTTATATGTACATTTTGAGAGTACCAGGACCAGCACGACAGCTCGAGATAAATTTAAGGACCGCTGGTGAAATTTACTCTTAATTATTTGACTAATAATTGCAAGCTCGACAATGACATGATTCCCCTAGTTTAATTTATTTGCTGGTGCAACTCGGTCTTGATGCCCCCCCCCCCAATCAGCCTATATATTCGCATTCGGTCTTCGTCGCGATGGCACATCCACCCATCCTATTTATTGCAGGGTGAAATCTTTGCATACTTGTCTGAGGCTGTGAGGTGTCATCGGTGTTGCACACAAACTAATTAATATATAAAAATAAACTCCAGAAGCTGATGAGACCATTCCTGGTGTAAAGTATCATGTGTTAAAATTTATTGAATAGTTCTCCTAAATCCATATAAAGAAATTTTAATAAATCTCAAAGCTCCAATACTTGTGTTCCCTAATGGACTTTAATATTTATAAACCCATGACTAGATCGAAGTGGGAGGTACAATATCAGTTAGTACCATATTGCTAGTTGATGTGGAGGTAGGGTTTTTTCTCCCTATATATGTACCGATTGCAGACCTGAATGTGTTATTGCTCCTAGATCGAATTGGCAGTACTCAAAATCTAATTACTGATACTATCAGAGAAGAGAAGCAAAATAGACAAATGCTCACCTCCAATAGGGAGTACCTAGCATCGACCCTTGCTGCCCGCCGACTCCAAGAAACGACCCATCTCCTGTAACAGAACTAAATATAGTTACACACAATTCCAACAATGATTATGCCCACAAAAAGTCCTGAGAAATCTATAGTTCACAAACGACCCATCATACCCGGCCAGCTTTATCTGTCTGCGAGACAACGACTGCCACGGTCGCGGCGAGCATGGCGGAGAAAGGAGCTTCGGTGGAAAAGGACTGCCCCCGTCATGGTCTTTCTCCCCATCTCATCAACAGTTCAAGGACGGGCTACAGATCTAAAACGGGAGGTTGCCGGCGGTAAGAACAGGAAGGGGAAGGTGGCCGGCGTGCAAATCGAGAAGCGGAGGTTGCCGCAGGCAAATCCGGAAGGGGAAGGGGGTCGTCGTGCAGATCGAGAAGGGACGATTGCCGGCATGCATATCGGGAAGAGGAAGGTAGCCGGCGTGTAGAGAAGGTGGAGCAGGTGCGCCACTGGCCGCAGGACCGAGGGGAGGTGGAGGAGTGGCATCGCCGGTGTGAGTCATAGGCGGAGCAAGCCGCAACCTCGCGGACCGGGGATGCGGAGGAGGAACGCCGCCGGCTCGAGGGGGCAGAGGAGAGGCGTCGTCGACAGCTTGATGCGGGGGTAGGCACGCGTGGAGGTGAGGCACGTGCCTAGTGCATTTTTGTGGAAGTAGGCATTGTGGCGACGGTGGGGAGGCGGCGGGTGGGGAGGTGAGGGGGTGGCATGGTGGGAAGGCGAGGGGTAACGACGGTATTCATGGTGCGCTGCGGGAAGGCGAGGGGCCTGTGGGGACGGCGGAGTAGGGTGGGGGCGCGATTAAGTGCAGACGACGTCACCGTATGACTTGGTAGGACGAGGGAAGAGAGAAATCTGTAGTGGGTACCAATTATATAGTTGTCTATGATGAGTAATTTTACCGGCGGTCCTTGAACTTGTCCCGAGTTCTCATCCCGGTCCCGATACTCTTAAAATTCACTTATAGGTCCTTAAACCTGTCCCTAACTCTCATCCCGGTTCTTCAACTTGTCTTGAGCTCTCATCTAGCCTAGTACTCTCAGAATGCACATATGGATCATTAAACTTGTATCGACCTCTAATCCCGATCCTTCAACTTTTCGTTCACTCTCATCTTGGTCCATATGCTTTTGAAATGTATGCATTTATTTAGAAAAAAACTATTATGAATTTTAGTATTTCAAACCAAGTTTGAATCACACTCAAATTTGAACCAAATTCATTATAAATTGAGTGTGAAATACCAAAATCTCTAACAAATAGTATGTTTTATGATTTCCTATAAAACTTTAGAGCAAAGGTTAAATGGTTTTCCCTCTCTTTTTAATCTATAAAATCAAATCAATTATTAAATAAATGCATTAGAATAATAATTCTAAAAAATCAAATTTTGTATCAAAGATTATAATTAATCACTCATGTGTGCGCATGATTTTTTAACAATTTGGAGTGGGATTGGAGATTGATTTGAAATCCTCAAAGATAGGAAAAATCGACAGATGGACCCAGATGAGGGTGAAGGACAAGTTGAAGGATGGATGAGAGCTCGAGACAAGTTTAAGGATCCATATGTGCATTTTGAGATTACCACGACCAGGATGAGAGCTCGGGAGAAGTTTAAGGACTTATATGTACATTTTGAGAGTACCGGGACCAGCACGACAGCTCGAGATAAATTTAAGGACCGCTGGTGAAATTTACTCTTAATTATTTGACTAATAATTGCAAGCTCGACAATGACATGATTCCCCTAGTTTAATTTATTTGCTGGTGCAAGTCGGTCTTGATGCCCCCCCCAATCAGCCTATATATTCGCATTTGGTCTTCGTCGCGATGGCACATCCACCCATCCTATTAATTGCAGGGTGAAATCTTTGCATACTTGTCTGAGGCTGTGAGGTGTCATCGGTGTTGCACACAAACTAATTAATATATAAAAATAAACTCCAGAAGCTGATGAGACCATTCCTGGTGTAAAGTATCATGTGTTAAAATTTATTGAATAGTTCTCCTAAATCCATATAAAGAAATTTTAATAAATCTCAAAGCTCCAATACTTGTGTTCCCTAGTGGACTTTAATATTTATAAACCCATGACTAGATCGAAGTGGGAGGTACAATATCAGTTAGTACCATATTGCTAGTTGATGTGGAGGTAGGGTTTTTTCTCCCTATATATGTACCGATTCTCCTCGAAATAGACACAACAAAAAATTCGCAAATCTTAAGCATATTGGTAGCAGTGATTAATATTAAGCATATATATGGAACTGCCACAAGCTAGAGGTTAAGGGTTGATAGGGTCCAAGTTAGATTAGTTTTAGGGATGGAAATATGGAAATGGAATCTGAATTATCCGATATCCATATCCGCTAAAACATAAATATGGATATCCGTATTCGAATTCAAATGTGGTAGTAAAGTGGATACATCTGAATTCATTTTTGTTGATTTTTTCTCTATCCGATTCCATGCGTATTCGGCAATATCCGGCACTATCCGTATTCGACTATATAAAACTGTAAGTTATGTCTATAACTAATGACAAATTATGTTCAATGGAATACTAATAATGACAGCGTAGAATTGAAAAAAATATCCATAACTAATGATAATGACATTAATTTTAATATTAAAAATATTGCACCAATAAAACAATTTAAAAGTTATATTTAAATTTAAATGACCAATATCATTATTTTTAATAGTAAAAATACAATAATATAAAGTTTAATGTTAATTCTCTAGCTTATTTGGACTCGTTGGATCGTACCGTATGGGACGGGAAGTTTGAGGCTATTGTTGAGTCCGAGAAGTATGACACCTTGACGGTGAACGAGCTGTTCTCGAAGCTCAAGTCGGCTGAGTTGGACCGTGGTATGACAGCCAAGATCGAGAGCCCGACTAATTCTCATAGTCTCGCTCTCGTTGGTGGCAAAGGAGCTAAGTCTAACGCTAACATATCCTCCAGGATGTACTCTCTGTCTTCTTTGATGTCTTTGCCAGACGAGGAGTTCGATGAGCTTGGAGAGGACGAGCTGGCGTTGCTAACCAGGCGGTTCGAGAGGCTGCACGAGAACCGGGTGAACACGAGGAGGACAGCACGGACGTGCTTTCAGTGCGGCAAGCCAGGACACTTCGTCGCCGACTGCCCGAAGAAGACGGAGAACAAGGACGGCTACAAGGACGGCTACAGGCACCGATCGAGCAAGGATGGCAAGTACCGATCGAGGCGCGATCACAAGCACAAGAACAAGCACAAGGACGAGCGACGGTCGAGGAAGAAGGACGGCCGCGGCAGGAAGGCCCGAGCGATGGTCGGAGCGAGCGACGTCGACTCCAGCTCTGCCTACTCTTCCTCGAGCTCGAGTAGTAGTGAAGATGAAGGTGATCGGCGCAAGAACAAGAAGTCATCCAGGAACTTGAGCGGGTTGAGCTGCTTCGCGGGAGATGGCTTCTGCGGCATGGCTCGTAGCTCCGGCAGCAAGAAGAGTCACCAGAGTGACTCGGACTCCGACTCCGAGGACGAGGTATGTGATGAGCTCTCCTCTTTGCGCAAGGAGAATGATGAGTTGGTTGACTTGCTTGATAATCGCGATCACATGCTTAGAGAGGCCAAGAAGATGAGGAAAGAGCTTAGGGCCTCACTAGAAGATGCTAGGAACAGTGTGGCTGAGCTAGAAACCCAGAACCTAGATGCTAAGCTTGAGATTGATTCGCTTAAGGCTTCTCCTGTGGTTTCTGATGAGATTGATTGCTGTGATTGCTCTGTGTACCTAGCTGATCTTACTGCTCTTAAGGATAAGCATGCTTCTAGTTGTGATGAACTAGATATGCTTAGGGTTGAAGTGGTTGAGCTTAAGTCTAGACCTGCTTTGCTAGGTGCTTGCACTTCTTGCCCTGTTTTGCATGGAAAGATTGATGAGATGCATGCTTACACTGTTTCGCTTGAGGCTAAGTTGAAAGAGCCTATTCCCACTTCTTGCTCTACTTGTGAATTGCATGCGGTTAAGAATTTGGAGCTTGCGCATTATGTTGATCACTTGCAGGATGAGAATGATGAGCTGAGGAAATGTATGAGCTGGTTGTCGGGTCAGGAGCCTCAGCTTGGTATCATGATAGCGGCTTTCAAACGCTATGATGGTCAGGCACTTGGGGCTGACAAGCTTGGAGAGAACAGTGGTGAGGGAGTTGAGAGAGTTGTAGAGATCCCTATCCCACCACCAAACAGACACAAGAACAAGTTTGAGCCCAAGCCTAACCATCTCAGAAACAAACTTGACACTACTCCAGATCCACCCATATTCCCTCACCCAACAAATGATTTCCAGAAACCGGTGAAGTTTGTGAGCCCAAAGGGAGGTGAGGAAGGAGAGAAGAAGGGTGAGAAACCGAGTGGGCAGCCCCAACCCAAGCCTAAGCATAAGCCACAGCCCATGAAGTTCCATTGTGGGTATTGTGGGAGAGATGGTCACAAGGATGAGTTTTGCTTCAAGAGGAAGCGTGAGGAGAGAATGGCTAGAGAGTGGGCTAACAAGGACAGGTACCACCCCTCTAATGGTGTACCTGAGCCTCGTATGCAGATGCCCAGGGCCAAGGTGATTGTGAGGACGGTTCCGGCTTGGGGAGACCGGAAGGCAACAGGTGGTGCTGCTGGCCGAGCTACACCGGTCAGACCGGTGCAGGTCTGGGCAGACAGCGAGTTGGTTTTCGTGCTCGTGAGGATGCTCGGTTTGGTTCTGGTCGTCGTGGTTCTGGTGGTTGGTCTGGAAAGTTTGCAGGTGGTCAGTTTGCTAGGCGTTCTCCACCTCGTGCTCAATACGAGGGTGGGAGGAGTCGTAGCTTTGAGATTGAGAGGAGGAACTATCCCCAATTTTCCTTTCGTGGCTTTCGTCCTCCCCCAGCTAGAGAGGGTTGGTTCCCTCGTAGTGGTTACCGTGGTGGTGTTCGTGGTGGTAGCTTTGATAGGCGTGATGATTTGGTTTGTGCTAACCCCACTTTGGAGCAAATGGCTCGGCACTGGTTTTACTCTTTTAGTACTAACCCCAGTGCTGAGTCGTTTGTTCACTCACGTGCTCGCTTTTGAATTTCAGGTGGGAGACTTGAGGAACGTTTGGTTGATTGACTCCGGTTGCTCGAGGCATATGACAGGGGACAAGGGGTGGTTCTCAAGTCTCGTCCCGGTGGTGTCCAAGACATACATCACCTTTGGGGACAATGGGCGAGGGCGTGTGCTATCAGAAGGTGATATCAAGGTAAGTGACAAGGTCACTCTCAGGCGTGTTGCTCTTGTTCAATCGCTGGGGTTCAATTTGCTTTCCGTGTAACAGTTGTTGGATGAGGGTTTTGAGGTGTTGTTTCGGCCTGGTGGTTCTCGGATTTTAGATTCTCGAGGGGACCTTGTTTGCATGGTCGTTCCCGAGGGTCAAGTGTTCCGAGCTGATTTCTCTCAGTCTTCTGGTGTGGAGCGTTGCTTTTTGGCTGGTTCTTCGAGTGAGTTGTGGAAGTGGCATAGGAAGTTGGGTCACTTGAGCTTTGACCTTTTGTCACGCTTGAGTAAACTCAATTTGGTCCGAGGATTGCCACGGTTGAGGTTTGAGAAAGAGTTGGTTTGTGCGTCGTGTAGGCATGCCAAGATGGTAGGCTCTTCTCACCCGCCTCTCACCGATGTGATGACTGAGCGTCCATGCGAGCTGCTCCATATGGACCTTGTTGGCCCAGCTCGTGTGCGATCTGCAGGTGGGAAGTGGTATGTCCTTGTTGTGGTGGACGACTACTCTCGGTATGCGTGGGTGTTCTTTCTTGAGGAGAAAGGGGAGACGTTTGGTTTTGTTCGAGATCTTGTCTTGAGGTTAAGAAACGAGAGGCACGGAGATGCCATACGAGCGATCCGCAGTGACAATGGCTTAGAATTCAAAAACTCTCACTTCGAAACCTTTTGCCATGACTTGGGTCTTGAACATCAGTTTTCGAGTCCGTATACGCCTCCCCAGAATGGCGTTGTGGAAAGGAAAAACAGGACCTTGTGCGAGATGGCTCGGACGATGCTCGACGAGCATAGGACTCCGAGAAGGTTCTGGGCTGAGGCGGTCAATACCGCGTGCTATGTGTCAAACAGGATCTACCTCAGGGTTTATAAGAAGAAAACCTGTTACGAGTTGATCCACGGTCGCACACCCAAGGTGAGTCACTTCCATGTCTTTGGTTGTAAATGCTTCATTCTGAAGAAAGGGAAGAAGTTGGACAAGTTCGAGGCTAGGTCTGTCGATGGCATTTTCTTTGGTTATGCATCTCATTCTAGGGCATTTCGTGTGCTCAATCTTAAAACTAACCAAATCGTGGAGACTTGCGAGGTAACCTTCGACGAGACACAGCCACATAGTCAGCTTGTTTTTGAGTGTGCAGGTGACGACGAACTTGGCGAGGAGATCTTTCAGGAGGAGGAGCATGAACATGGAGATGATGAAGATGGCGGTGTGGTGCCCGGAGCTGAACATGTACCTACTACTTCGACGACGATCGTGAACGGGCCCTCTCCCACACCTACAATGACAAACCCAGATCAAGGCGAAGCTGCTGTTGAGGGGGAGGTAGCATCAAGGCGAGAACCTCCCCGGCGAGTGCAAGTGGATCACCCAGCTTCGAGAATCATTGGCGACATGAATGAACGTACTACACGGTCGAGGGTTCGGACAATTCTCATTTCGCTCATGCTGCTTTTGTTGCCACCTTTGAGCCCAAAGACATTGGACACGCGCTATCTGATCATAATTGGGTTAATTCGATGCATGAGGAGTTGGAGAATTTTTAGAGGAACCAAGTTTGGGTGTTGGTTGACCCTCCTCCAGGGTGTAAGCCGATTGGGACAAAATGGGTGTGGAAAAATAAAGAGGGAGAGAAAGGAGAAGTGGTGAGGAACAAGTCGAGACTCGTTGCTCAGGGGTACAGTCAGAAAGAGGGGATCGACTACGAGGAGACTTTCGCTCCTGTAGCTCGTTTGGAGGCGATCAGTATCCTTCTAGCATTTTCTGTGGCTAAAGGGTTCAAGTTGTACCAGATGGATGTGAAGAGTGCTTTCCTGAACGGTGTGTTGGAGGAAGAGGTGTTTGTGAGGCAACCACCGGGGTTTGAGAGTGAGAAGTACCCCCACCGTGTGTACAAGTTGAGGAAGGCGCTGTATGGGTTGAAGCAGCCGCCTAGGGCTTGGTATGGTAGGTTGAGGGGGTTGTGCACGACCTTGGCCACTTGACGAACCTGCGCATGTTCTTCTTGGGACGTTTTTCTCCCCACGCATCTACAGCACCCTGCAGCACGCAACCACGCGGTCAGCACCATGTCACGAAGGAAACAGAAGAGAGAGATTGCGGAGACAGAGGTGCGTAGGGGGGGCAAAGAGGAGAGACGAGAGCGCGCCGAGTGCGAGGAGGAGGAGCAGCGCCTCCATGATCGCCAACAACGGCCTCCCGCCCCGCTTCTCGGCCTCACCGCCGCCGTCACTCCCAGATCTGGGGTGGGGAGAGAGAGAGAGAGAGGAGAGGGAGGGCCGAGAGGAGGCGAGAGACGAGAAAGAGAGGGAGAGCGACAAGAGAGGAGCTCACCGCTCTATGCCTTCTACTTCTCTGTGCCGTCGGAGAGGGCAAATCCGGCTAGGAGGGAGCTCCGAAGGCCCTACTCCTCCCCTGTGCAGGGAGCATCATGCCGCCACTAGAGAGGGCAGATCCGGCTAGGAGGGACCTCCGGGGCCGGCTGGCACGTGCATCTGGCATAGGGGAGTGGCGGCGCCGCCACAGGGCACCAAGTCGTGGACCTCGAGGCCGCTCGAGCTCGAGATCGTCTTGGTGGAGGAGGAGTGGAGGCGGCCGCGCCGGCCTGGCCACGTGGTGCAGGGGGCACCGAACCTCGCCCCGCCCGGCGGAGGGAGCGAGGAAGGGAGGAGTGCAGATAGGCGGCGCGGGGAGGTTGGAAGGGAGGAGCGCAAGGGGTTGTGCGGATAGGATAGGAGTGGGGCGCGAGGGGGTGGGCGGATGCAAGGGTGGACAGATAGGGCGGACGCGAGGATAGTTAACTGTATTGGAATAAAAATTCCGGCCCGGGAATCAAATGGGTAACGGGCATTTTCTGGTCCGTTACCACAAATATTAAAGGTAACGGATGTTAGCTAAAGCCTGTTAGCAATAATGTTGGACTGTGCTGTGTACGCTTTATAGGTAACGGGCATAGATTCCGTTACCTTTAAGATTTATTGTAACGGGTTTATGGGCCCGTTACAAATGTCGCGTTACCTATTTGAGGTTTTCACGTGACTGGTGTCAGTTGAACAAAGCTGCTGGTAGATGCATATTTAAACAGCTGTACGTTCTCTATTGATCGTATCATGAATGGCAGATCTGATAAGCGACAAATCAAATGAAACTGAGAACTGACAAGTGCATTGGACGCGGGCACATGCTATCCAGAGACTATGTTGTCCCAAAATGCCATTACGCTTCCTATGACTTTGGTTAAAGTGGAACAATCCAAAGGAGCTAAGGTCGGACATTCCAGATACTAATTTTAACACAGACATAGCAGAACTATTCAGAAATTAGCATGTGCATGAATATCATGGGCCACGCCCAGAACAGGTGAAAAAGAACTCCTGCCATGACTGATGTTTGAATCCACGCACTCAACAGTACAAAAATATTAAAGCAATAACCTGATCGTAAGCATTGGACTGACAGGCACAAAACAAATGGAAGGACTTGTGGAGCATGACAGATGATGCTCAAATAATCAGACAACTCGTTAGTCTTTGTAAAAGAATAGAACTGGTGGAATAGGTTGATTGTATTGCTGAGCATTATGGATGGATTATAGAGTAGTCCATTACTTTAAGGGCAAGTTGCCTTTCACTGAGAGATGAGGCAAGCTGAGATTACAAACAATCCTAACTAACCATATAATTAGGATTGTTTGTAATCTCAGCGCGGTATCTTCATGCAAGCCAATCCTATCCCTGAGGATTTTGAGGTGCTCCATCCCATCCGATTCACATAACCGAAGCGTCAGGCTGAGATGATCCTGAGGGTATGTTCTTCCTATTTGCCCCCTATTCCCATCACACCACTGCAGCTTCTTCCCAACTCTCTTTACATCCACAAATATAGAGCTGATAGATGCATATGCAACTGATGGCCTATATAGCAGGCTCGATCCGTCATCAATCTCCTTGCTTGAGGAATGACATCCTGACAAGTATTTTTATCGCAGAGGTTACCCTTTTCACAGAGGAATATAAATATACGGCATACTAGAGCATACTAACATGAAAATCAAAAGAGATGCTAAGTAACTGATATAATTCCACATGCTTCACCGGGCAATGATCATACATGCTACGAAGAAAGTACTTCTCTGAGGGATGAACATATATAGGCGGGACCGTACACTTGGGATGAATAAACAATACAAACATGTGGGGTTGCTCAAACGCCAGAGTGCAAGGAATATGATAATTTCATTAACAGCTCTAATGTGTACATTGTTTCCATGATCAAATAGATTCTGCATATATTTTTGAAGGTACAACAGTTGACATCTTTTGTGGATTATATTTTCCAACACCACAAGATATAGGTTTACAGTCTTCAATTTTTAGGAAAACCCAGGTTTAGTTATAAGTTTTTTTGTTTGTGTCACACCTGGTTTTAAAAAGCAAACCAAGTGCATACCTATATGTATGCCAGGATCAAAATTTCATACATATAGTAGACATAAGTGAATAACAGTAACAGTATCACGTAAAGAACATAAATAAAACTTACTATTCTATCAGAGTTATACAGCTCAATCCTGAAAACGGAGGCGTCAAACTCCACAAGCAATCGACTGGGGGCTGCGTACGCCTAACATCACCATCTTCAAAAGCTTCACACCTTTTCCTTCTGAGCAGCAGTAAGCAAGGATGAGTACACTTATGGTTGGTACTCAGCAAGGCCACAAGAGATAACCAGAAACGACTTAAAGTCCATCTTTAAGTTTATTAATCATGTGAGGGTCCAGGCCGCTCTTGACCGTGAGCACGACTAATCAATTAGTTTTACACTCTGCAGAGGTTGTACATCCTTACCCACAAGTCGCGTAAAAGTTCTAGGAACTTTAGACCCAACCATGCGGTGCTAGCTAGGGACCATAACACACTACGGAGGTGTGATTGCATAGGGACGCTACGAGGCCTTTACAAAGATTCCCTAGCACGGGCTGCTCACTAGGTTACCTGATCAGTGCAGCGCATAAAGCTCCCTAGCGGGTACCGTGTCTTAGCAAAGCCCAACTCCCCGCAAAAGCAGGTCTATACACCAACTCCCGTCAGCCCCCAACCCCTTTCAGGTAAAGCATACCACATACTAAGGTTTCGAATTAATTAGCCAAGACAGAGCCATATGTCTTGTGGTAGTACGGTTGTCCTGGGTGGTCGCTCCATGTTCCAATTAAGACACAATATTCTTATTTAAAGCATAGATAGAAGGATGGTTAGGGACACTTGCCTTTCTCCAAATATAAGCTACTCTTACTGCTCTTTCTTCATCTCGCTTTCTTGGAACTCTTCATCTTCAAGGCAAACGAACAGCGATCCTTCCTCTACTCGAAGCAAACATCGGGCCCAACATACAAAGCAACAATTAGAACTAAGAACAAGGCACCAAGCAAAGAAAAAGCTTTAAAAGAGCGCACTAAAGGATAAGCTCGATTCTATGGTTACGCATGAACGAAGGAGACGTTGAAAACGAAACTAAGGTCGAAAAGACAAAGCTATCGACAGATTATTATCAAACAACAAGAGACTGCGTGCTTCATATGTTTTAATTAGAAAAACATGTGGCAAGAATATTTCAAAGCAAGTTATATTTAATTAAGAAAACACGATAAACTTAATCATATTTTATTTGCAGATATTTAAGTACAAGTTATATCAAATTAACAATTAACATTAGAAAGATAAAGCATGTATATAAAGCATCTAACTGAAGAACTTTATATTGCGTGTTCAACTAAATAGGTTAATATTGAAAAGACATGTATAATATCATTAGGCATATTAACTTTTATTATGAAAATGGATGTTACACTAAGCATATTTTATATTTATAAAAACTAGTTACAAATAAGAATTAACCAATTTACATCATGATTAAAGAAAACTGGAATATAATCTAATCACTTTTATTTAGGAAACCAATTAAATAAGAATAAGTCAAGATTAACATGCAACTTTAATATTAAAACAAGTAACAAGTGATACACATGCTAACGCACAAGGTTAAGGTGAAACGAACTAGAATGGTAAAGACGAACTATCAAACACACAAGAAACCTTAAGCGGTTTAGGAGAACTAGTCTATAGAGAGAACTAGGCCGAAGGAATCACACAGCTAACCAAAGATAAACTGAACTGATAAGAGAAACAGATGACAAGGTTAACTCTAATGAAAGGTAGCTATGAAAGATTAGGCACAAGAACATAGATAATTCATAAAGAGACAACCTAACTGAGATAGGATGGACATGAACTATATGCTGGCAAGATCTAAAGCTTTAGATAAGACTGGAGCTGAAAAGTGGATGCTGAGCTAAAGCTAACAAAGAACGACTATCGATCGATTTGCATTTATGAGAGAACAAGATTATGAGTTAGGTTCATTTTAATTAACAAAACAAATGTAAAGGATATTTCAAAAATAAAATACCCTATGTTGACATTAATGCAAATTAAACTTTATTTGCAAATCCGGTGTATATAGCCTAATCAAATTTTATTTATAAATGTTTATATATAAGTTATACCAATTAAACATTTAATTTGGAAAAGGTAAACTATATGAATCATCTAAACGTAACTTTATGATTCGAGTGGATCATATTATTAATGAAAACATCATGGCATTGTTATTATCAAATTAACATTTATTTATAAAAGCCGGTGTAAAAGCCTAATTAACTTTTATTTAGAAAAGTTAATTAAATATTAAGCAAATTAACATTTGGTTTATGAAAAATTGAATTGTAGCACTAATTAGCTTTTATTTACAAAGCATATGAAGTAATCATTATTCAAATTAAAATTGATTGCAAAACGGTATATAACACTATATAGTTTTTAATTAAAGGAAACATGTTTAATAGGCATTAACAAAATTAATACCAAATTAATTTTCAGAAAACAAGCATGATGAAAACACACCACTAACGTGCACTTTATTGTATTATGATCCTACTGCAACTTGAACGGATTAAAATGGAGCTAAAACATGGATGATATAGATAAAACAAGATTGGAAGGACCTAGCTGTGATTACCATAGATATCAGGGGCCAACAGAGAAGATATGCAAGACACATAAAACAGTGCTCGTAAAAAGGTCAAAGCTTAGGGTTTGATCTACAAAAGGCTCAGGTTGGATCTGATTGCAGGGACCTAATAGATCTAGGGGGTTATCTAAGAAAGGTGCAAGACACAAAAGAGATGCTAAACATTACAGGGTTCTCCAGGGGTCTAGATGCAAAACGACAGGGCTTTCTTCTTCATCTGTCCATGGTGGTCGGCAGCACTGGTGGTTTCAATCGGCGGCGCTCCGGCGACCTAGGGTCATGGACGTGTGGCGGAACGGAGAGAGGAGAGGTAGGGGATCATATGGGTGTGCTCACCGGGGTTGGAGGAGGCAGGGAAGCGGCCGAATTTTGGCCGGCGGCTGTGAACAGACGAACGGCGTCCGGCTCGGGCTTCAAGTGATAGCGGCACTCTAGGGCACCTCCGACGTTGGGAAGACGCTCTCCGGACGCGGCTCCGTCCGCCGGGCGAAGTAGATGGCAAAACGGCGGCGGGGAACCGGCGGCGGCGCTCGGCGCTCATGGCAACAGCGGCGCTGGGTGAGCGAGGCAGCAACTAGGGTGCGCGGGGGCTTGGGCGGTGCGGCCTTATAGGGGCTCGGATCCCTAGGCTAGCGTGGTGCGCACGCCAAGGTTGGCTGGCGGCGGCGTACGGCCGTGCAGGCCTGCCGTGTCTGGCGGCGCGGTGGTGCCGGGCCCAGTTGGGCCTGGTGGGGCGGTGTGCGGGCCGGAGCGGGTCGGGCTCGCGGATGCGGGCTCGGCCAAAAAGAAAAAGAAAGGTTTAGTGTCCGAAGTCATTTTCGTATATAGAAAAATCTAGGAAAAGCTAGATAATTCATTTAGAGCGTGAAAAATATTCTGAAAATCCCAAAAATTCCAAGAAAATACCCAGAGGTACATTGGGACATGGACAAGCCAAATAAAGTATTTGGAGCTCATGCAAAGAATTTTAGAGCCTTCTAATAAATAGAATTAGCTCAAGGAAAATGAGAATAAATTCCAAAAAAACCGAAAAATTCCCAGAAGGATTTGGTCAGCACCTAGACGTATTTTAAAACCTTTTACACTCAACAAACACCAAGATGCATCGGCATGAATGCAACACTGACACTGAAGCATTTATTTCATTTAGAAAATCAAACAAAGGTTTTTTCCTATGCTATATTTTAAAATTATGAGAAAATTCTTGTTTACTTATTCTTTCTATTCACATCCTGAAATTGGGAAATTTCAGAGTGTGACAAATCTACCCCCTTAAACGGAATCTCGTCCCGAGATTCGAAGAAAGAAGAAACAAGGAGGAGGGAGATAAACTAGAATATTGCTATTGAGGTAGGTAGGCAGTCATCCTCTTTGGTCGTCCGGGTGTAGGATCTTTAGTATTCATCTTTCTTGGTCGTTGGGGTCTTCATCAAAGTGAGTTTAGATGGGATAGTAGCAAGCACAAGGTGGGGTAGGAAGGTAGAGTGAGGTCTTTTTTTTCTTCAACTTATTCACTTCTAAATGGCGACGGTGGCAGTAGCTTTTGCTTGTTGGCATTGGTGTAGGCTTCAACTCCTTATGATGTCCTTCATTTGATCAAGTAGAGAGAAAGAGAGAGATAACAAGGATGTGGGAGATACAAAAGAAGAAACCAACTAGGCAACTAATGTCATTGCAGATATAAGACTCATAATACACCAACACTCACTACAAAGAAACGACTCAATCAAGGTCATAAAACTAAGCATCATCATGCAAACACAAAATTTCACCATTAACATAGGAACGATGCTACACGCTGTTAATAAGGCTGCAAGGGATCCTCCTAAGCAAGGCGTAGTTTCATCAGTCACCGAGGCTTGACTTCAAGTGATGGACTAGCAGCTCCATTACTTGGACAGGCATCCATCAGAGCACGTGGCACAGATTGTCTATGGACATTGAATCAGAAAGGACACTTCCAAATGCACATACAAAGTTGAACTTGTTATATCATTAGTGTGCCTAGTGGTGGGTTAGTTGCATAATCAAGCTCAAACCAAAGTGTAACGAATATGTTTGGAGCACCAAAATTCACCGTCGACATCTCCCCCATGCTTAAACCTTGCTCGTCCTCGAGTAAGTAATCCTTGCTTTAAAAGGGAAATCAGCGTTACCTTCCAATGTTGTCCCTGCACTTAGTCATTCATGACAAGGCAAATTGCTCTCTCTTAAGAATTTATTTTTAAAGTTCAAGTTGTGACCGGCTTCTTTTTCATTATGGAAGATAGACTAATAATAAAGAACAAGCCACATTTAATGAACACGATGCTTTCAAACTTAAGTGAACTTCAAACCATTACCTTGTTCCATGGAAGAATTTTCAAAAAGATGCATATCCAACATAAGTGAAAATCTCTTGCAAAAGCTCATGGAAACACTCATCTCATCAAGTCACTCAAGCCTATACTAGATTCTTTTCAACCTATTCTACTCATATGTGATAGTGGAAGGCTTATGTGGAGCTTGGTAGGTTAAAAACAATCTTAGCAAAACATACATCCGAAATATTGTCAAATTAAGAGAGAGATCTACTGGAATTACCGAGACTTGTCAAAAAGGCCATAGAAAATAAATGTTGGAAAGAGAGAGGGATGAAACACACACAGTTTAGATAGGTGGACATGTGCAAGTGGCAAATGGATGATCCCGAGGCACAAGTGAAGTCCTCGTTATCGGATTGCACATGGTTGGAAGATTTGAGTACGGATTTGTCTTCAAAGCACTTGAGAACTTATGAAGCAAAAAGAACCGAGGAGCATCTTTATTTATTTTATTTTATTTCCTTCTCATTTTTTCTCATTTTTTCCTTTTCTTCTTCCTTTTTTCTTTTCTTTTTCTTTTTTTTTCTTTTCTTCTCATCATTTTTTTCATTTTTTTCTTTTGCTCCTCAGAACTTTTGCAACATAATACTTACTCAGCATTTGTCAGAGATGATGTGATGACTCCTCCCCCATGCTTGAACGATTGCTCGTCCTCAAGCATATAAGTGAGGGGACCTATGGCTACTAGAGAAGTACAAAATCCTTGTGTTCCTTTATAAATCTCTTGAAATCTTCAGGGGCATCCTCCATGTCGAAACTCCGCATGATCTTTGGTGCATTGATGAGTCCCTCCATATGTTATATATCTTGAAATCTTGCCATAAAATCTTCAGAAAATTCGTCGAAAGATCATCCATACTCAAATTGGGTTGTGGACAAGGAGGTGATCACAAAAAGATGTTTAGAGTGGATGCCCAGCGAGGTTTGTGAAATTTTCGATGTGAAAACCCACATTGCATGGACTAAAAAAAGGCTAGCATGAAAAAGTTACACAAAGGAATGACTAGCTTCTTAGTCTCGAACCATAGAAATCAATCCTAATCCAACTCGTCAAAACATATGTTTGCAATCTACGGGTTTTGTTATCATAGAACATATATGTATATGGCTTTGGTAGGTAGAACTTTGCAAGAGCATCACAAATATGTAGATAGCATAAAAGTTAAGTTTTCATAAAAACAACAAGTTATCCGGCTATCCATAAACTTAAATCAAAGAGCAAAGATATGTATGTGGGTCTAGAGTATAGTCATTTCACCTCCACAAATAAAAGAGCCGGTATTTAAATTAATTTCAGATCATGTTATAGAGAGCAATTAGCCAAGACATGTATAACTTCATGCAGGTAAAACAAAGCGACAACTTTCATCATTTTTCCATAAGCATAGGCAATATAAAACATCGAGGTGAACACATGGTCATGCCTATTTTATTGAAAATAAAGAGAAATCTAGGTTGTCCTCCTAGTAGCCATGTTATTGTTGGAAGAGAAAAACAAAAGTTGCACCTAAGGTTGAAGGCATACTTACAAGCATTTATTTTCGGAAAAGAGAAGGTCTATGGAGGTGTTACCGTCTTTTGTAGTTTTTCGTGATCTTCTCCCGACATCTCCATGTATCGAATGTGGATTTGCTTTTGTCTTGATTTTCCAATGCTCATAAACTTCTGAATTTGATCATGTATGCTTAATGGAGTCAATGGTCGCCCTTCTCTCCAATGTTGTCATCATCATCTCCTCTTTCTTGTTCTCATCATCTCCTTACTGTCTCTTCTTCATGGATTTCCCCTCTGTCCAGAACAGAATATATATCGAAATATAGATCTATTGAAAAGTTCATGAAATTACCTTTCCAACATGTGGTCATTCATCGAAAACATAGTTCAAACAAGGGAGCTATGTCCATTTTACTTCAACACTGCGTGCTGTCCAAAACTGATTTCAGGACGTGTTGCACTCGGTGATTCGGCCATAACTGCTTGTAGGGACCTCCGATTGTCTTGATTCTTGATTTGTTGGAATTGTAACTTCATGGGGCTTCTAAATATCCAAAAGTACTCAGTGTTTTCCCTTTGGGACCATGCAGAATTTTGATGAGATCAGTGGCTTCTTGTGCATCGATCTGGAGATGTTGATGATCTTGATTCTATCTTCTAGAGCGTCATGTTGCACTCCCATGTTGAAGATCAGGGTCTCCCCCATGCTTAGCATTTTTCTAGGCATGGAAGAAGAAGACAAAACATTTTTATCTTAGCCATCCTTCAATTTCATTGTAGTGAGAGTCTTTATCTTGCCTTCAAAACATTTTAAGTGCACATTCTACCCCCATGGTGACGGTTGGGAGTAGATAGAATTGCCAACAATCCAACAATGTTTCCTAGGATTCTTGACTTGTAGCATAATTAGTCTAATAAGGAATAAAAACCTAATGGGTGTACGTGGTGCAAAGTGTGTATGCACATGAGAGGAAAGCATATAAACAAAAACAATATTTTCACCTAGTTCTAAACACCATGTTTACAACTAGGTTGCCGAATTTCTCCATAGCCATAAAGGTTGATTTATCTAGGTTAAAACACCATGTCTATCCCTAGATCACTAACTCTTATAGCACAAGAAAAACTAAGCACATTGCAAAGCTTATAAACTAACCAATGCAACATGAAAACGTATGAAAAGCTAGCAAGGTTTATCGAACTTAACAATGATGGTCTGCAAACATGTTTAAACACCATGTTTACACAAGACTGCAAAACGAAAAATGCCCTAGAAGCATTAACATGGAAACTAAAGCATTCATCATTAAGTCTATAAAGCTACCAAGCTAACTAAATGCAAAACATGTATATGCAAAGAAACAAAGATCACGTCGATGACAAAATGCAGTGCATGCAAATAGATAAATATGAGCATAAACATGATGGTGGTTCTAAAAAGAAAATGAAACTTAGATTAATTAGCCACAAGTTTATCATCATAGGATAGTTCCATTCTATATTCTCTCTAAGAAAGGAATAAAAACATAAAGAAACGGGTTGCCTCCCAAAAAGCGCTTCATTTAAAGTCATAGAGCTCGACTTTCTCACATACCTTCTTTTCGTCACATAGCCATGGCCCTTCATGCAAAAAGAAAAGGTATCAATGCAGCTTTAATTCACTTCCCATGTTGTGCTTGATCACTTATAGAAGACTTGCCAAAGCTATATGACATCATCGCTTTCTTCTTCTTTGTCGCTCTTTGGTGCTGCCTTCACTTCACAAATTTTTCTTTAATGTACAGAACAGAAAGTATACCCAAGATCTACTCCATTGCACAGTGCACAAAATTTCCTTTCCAACAAGTCTTTATTTTCCCAAATCGGACTCCGAACAAGAGAGTTACGTCTGTTTTACTTCGGCAATGAAATATGTCCTGAAATTTCAGAATGCGCAACGCTCAATGTTTTCTCCATAACTCCTTGCACGGGTCTTCAAATTCATTGGTTCTTAATGCATTGGAATGAAAACTTGATGGAGCTTCTGAATATCTCATTTTCTTCATTTGTACACCTCTGAACAAGCTCTCAAATTGATGAATACAACAGCATCCATCACGGGATTTGGAGAGGTTGATGATTTATCTTGCAACTCTTTAGGTATGACTTCTCTTTTCATTATTCAAGCCTTGTGTATATGGTTAGTGAAAATTGGGCCTTATCACGACATGTGCTTTTTTAAGGTCATTATCTTGACCAAGCACAAAGCATGATCGAGATTTGCAAAACTTATTGTAAACATACGCGTCCACAATCAACACCACATGCAAATTGTAGCAACAAGTCAAGGTGTAATTAAAAGAAGCATACGTTTCATGCATAGCACTTAGCTCCTCTTTATGCGAAGGTTCTTTAGGCATAGAATCAATTAGTTCAAACATAAATGTTGCCTCTTTTTCATTCTCAAAAAAAATCTAGCCTATCAACATGATCGTTATTGGAACAAGGCATAGAATTTAAACTATTATTCATACTATTGGTCCAACATGAATATTTGAATATATCATCATTAATACCAATAATATCTTGAGATTTCAGCGTGTACCTTTGCCTCGGAGCTTCCTTGACAAGTGTGGTTTTTGGTTCGTCTTCTAGAGTTGAAAGCGAGTCAATCTCAACAAGTGGAGTTGTCTCTTTGTTACCTTTTTGAATCTCCTCCATCTCATCATGTGGAACATGTAATCCATCAGCAATGTATGCATTCATCTCTTCTTTGAAGGCTTCATTATCAACCAAATCTTCATCTTCAAAGTTTTGTATGTTGCTTTCTTTAGCTTCCGTGTACCACATGTCGTCAAGATTGCTCATCGTTGATTCACCCTTTTCTTCATCCTTGAGTACTTCCATATCTTGATTTGCTAGTGTGTAGGCTTCAATAGCACACAAGCTATAACCTTGTGGAGAGGGCCCTTGTAGTATTTTCTCTATGTCATCTCCCTCCCATTCGTCTTCTAGCTTGAGTCCTATCTTCTCCCATTTATCTTTCGAGTCACTAGGCTCGTCACGGTTGTACTCTTCTCTTTCTTCATCATAAATCTTCGAGATGTTATATTGATCGATCCATCCTTCATCTTCTTCATCTCCTTCTTCTTCAAATATCTTTTGGATCGACTCTCCACTCATCTCTTGATCAAATATATCATCAACTCTTTTTGCGACGTGTCGGTGTTCCTCCTTCCTTCGGTAGTTGATTGGGGGGGGGCAAAATCAACTTGAATCCAATCGGATTGATTGAACTCCGCCAATGGTCTAGCATTCCTCATACTTCGGCCTACATTCATGTTAGTTTCAATATTTTTATCATGCGAAATGACTTCGCTTACCTTAGGAAGTGGTTCTTCAATTTCTTGCATGGTCGGTTCATCTTCCTTGACCTCCGGTTCATCTTTTTCAGAAATTTCAGCAAGCACCTCGGGCTTGCTTTTGTTGTTTTGCTCCTCCCGACAATGTCTTTGCCAATCTCGTTGCGTTCTTTTTCCATTGCTTATCCTTTGTAAGATTTGTGCGGCTTCACTAATTGTTTTATCCATTAAATCACTGCCTGCACACATACTTACAAAATGAGAAGAGTTAGGGGTTAGTGGAAAATAAAATGTATGCAACATCAAGTCACCAGAGAATCCCAAGTTCGGGCCTTGCTCATGTAGTTCATTAAAACGGTCACAAGCTTCATCAGTTCCTTCATCTTCTCCTTGCTTGAAATTGAGCACTTGCCTCCTTAAGTCTTGGACCTTGCTTATGGGAAAGAACTTTGAAAGAAATTTCTTCACGAGCTCATCCCAATTTCCTTTTGCTTCAACGGACGCAAATGTGTACCATCTCCGCGCTTCATCTTCGAGAGAGAACAGAAAAAGATTCCACTTGAACCAAGCGGCCGAAACTCCTTCTTGTTGCACCGTGTTGCATATCATCATGAATTCCTTAATGTGTCTATATGGGTTTGTCGCCACTAACTTGATGATTCTAGGCTTCACTTCGTAGTGGGTTGTAGCAAGCGTCAAATCTGATTTTTGCATCTCAATGTCCTCCATTGACGGCATTGCTAGCTCCCTTAGCGACATCTCTTCATCTTCCAATGGTGAGGTGAACAAATCCATCTAGGCACAAGAAAATAGAAAGAAAAACAAAAAAGAATTTTTCTAGAAAATAAGGGTTAGATGTTAGTGATCAACAAAATTAATGCTAGATTAAACGTATCAAACTGGCTTGCTCCCCGGCAACAGCGCCAGAAAAAGGGGCTCGTTGATGGTTGAAACACGTGTCGAGTTTCGATCCGCAAGCGTACGGACCACCTATAGCCTTTTTCACCACGGGGTGACCCCCAAAGTTCTTGTCAATCCGCGGAGCAAGGGGATTGCTAGCGCTTAACCAAGTACTAATCTAGTTGATTGGAAAAACTTTGAAGGAGGATTAATCTTAAAGTAAAGACAATCTAACCTATGTTAATCTAAGATTGAATCTAAGCTTAAACTAGATGGCAAAGGGTGGATACAAGAGAGAGATTAAGATAGATAAGTGTTCTCTCCCTAGGGTCTAGGATCTCATGAACATGCATCTACCACATGAAAGGGGTGTTGCCTTCACTAGCTTCGTGGCGGTTATGCGGCCGCTAAGCCTTTTCCCTAAATCGTATTGTCACTACGCAAGGTAATCAACCACTTTCGTGAATATACCGCATCTATATCTAAGCATACATAGGGTTAAGCTAATCACCACGATTACCATAAACCCTACTAAGACCACATGTTGTACACACATATGTAAATAAAGCAATCGCAAAGACATAGACCATAAAGCATCGATAGGCATAAGATTCATGTATCGATTACATATCATGTATCCATCTAACCCTAGGGACGAACGGAGGCATTACCCCATCATCTTACATAGGTTGAAGCACATAGGGATGATGGAGACTCCAGAGAACGTCGTCGATGAAGATGGCGGCGATGAAGCTTGGGAACACCCCTAGGCCAACGGCTTGGAGTCCTCATCTTGCTTCTTTCCCTCCACCGGTGTTGATCCTTGCGACGAACTCATCCAACTCTCTCCCTCATCTTGCGGCAGCGGCTTTCTGGTGAATGGGCGTCGGTAGAATGATTAGATGCGGCGGCCGTCGGAGGCAGGAGCTACTAATAGACCGAGGAGCCCCTAGGTCAAAGGGGGGCAAACCGCCACAAAAACACCCTAGGCCGGTCGGCCCAGGCCTTTTTCGGGCCAGTTCGGGCTCGTCTTTCTCCCCGTGGCTCATCTTGACATTTTGGACTTAAACCCCTTTAATTGTGTCATTTTGGCGTCGTCATCCCCGCGGTCAAGATAGGGGGTCTTCTTGCATGAAGTCGGAACTTTACATCTTAGTCCTCGGGAATGATCCATCGTAGCACCTTGGTCCTTGCCACCTTTGTAAGTGATTTCGCCTTGCACTTGAACACGAATGGAACTCCTCATTTGCTCCTTTGAACTTGTTGTGACTCCGTTCCTTTTGTCCATGTTTTCCTATAAAAACACAACACTTCCAAATCAACATACAAAGTTGAACTTGTTATATCATTAGTGTGCCTAGTGGTGGGTTAGTTGCATAATCAAGCTCAAACCAAAGTGTAACGAATATGTTTGGAGCACCAAAATTCACCGGCAACATACACTTATGGTTGGTACTCAGCAAGGCCACAAGAAATAACAAGAAACGATTTAAAGTCCACCTTTAAGTTTATTAATCGTGTGAGGGTCCAGGCCGCTCTTGACCGTGAGCACGGCTAATCGATTACTTTTACACTCTGCAGAGGTTGTACATCTTTACCCACAAGTCACGTAAAAGTTCTAGGAACTTTAGACCCAACCATGCCGTACTAGCTAGGCACCATACCACACTACCGAGGTGTGATTGCATAGGGACGCTATGAGGCCTTTACAAAGATTCCCTAGCACGGGCTGCTCGCTAGGTTACCTGATCTGTGCAGCGCATAAAGCTCCCTAGCAGGTACCGCGTCTTAGCAAAGCCCAGCTCCCCACCAGAGCAGGTCTATACACCAACTCCCGTCAGCCCCCAACCCCTTTCAGGTAAAGCATACCACATACTAAGGTTTCTAATTAATTAGCCAAGACACAGCCATATGTCTTGTGGTAGTACGGTTGTCCTGGGTGGTCGCTCCATGTTCCAATTAAGACACAATATTCTTATTTAAAGCATAGAAAGAAGGATGGTTAGGGACACTTGCCTTTCTCCAAATATAAGCTACTCTTACTGCTCTGTCTTCATCTCGCTTTCTTGGAACTCTTCATCTTCAAGGCAAACGAACAGCGATCCTTCCTCTACTCGAAGCAAACATCGGGCACAACATACAAAGCAACAAGTACAACTAAGAACAAGGCACCAAGCAAAGAAAAAGCTTTAAAAGAGCGCACTAAAGGATAGACTCGATTCTATGGTTACGCATGAACGAAGGAGACGTTGAAAACCAAACTAAGGTTGAAAAGACAAAGCTGTCGACAGATTATTATCAAACAACAAGAGACTATGTGCTTCATATGTTTTAATTAGAAAAACATGTGGCAAGAATATTTCAAAGCAAGTTATATTTAATTAAGAATACACGATAAACTTAATCATATTTTATTTGCAGATATTTAAGTACAAGTTATATCAAATTAACATTAGAAAGATAAAGCATGTATATAAAGCATCTAACCGAAGAACTTTATATTGCGTGTTCAACTAAATAGGTTAATATTGAAAAGACATGTATAATATCATTAGGCATATTAACTTTTATTATGAAAACTAATGTTACACTAAGCATCTTTTATATTTATAAAAGCTAGTTACAAATAAGAATTAACCAATTTACATCATGATTAAAGAAAACCGAAATATAATCTAATCACTTTTATTTAGGAAACCAATTAAATAAGAATAAGTCAAGATTAACATGCAACTTTAATATTAAAATAAGTAATAAGTGATACACATGCTAACGCACAAGGTTAAGGTGAAACGAACTAGAACGGTAAAGACGAACTATCAAACACACAAGAAACCTTAAGTGGTTTAGGAGAACTAGTCTATAGAGAGAACTAGGCTGAAGGAATCACAAAGCTAACCAAAGATAAACTGAACTGATAAGAGAAACAGATGACAAGGTTAACTCTAAAGAAAGGTAGCTACGAAAGATTAGGCACAAGAACATAGCTAATTCATAAAGAGACAACCTAACTGAGATAGGACGGACATGAAGTATATGCCGGCAAGATCTAAAGCTTTAGATAAGACTGGAGCTGAAAAGAGGATGCTGAGCTAAAGCTAGCAAAGAACTACTAACGATCGATTTGCATTTACGAGAGAACAAGATTATGAGTTAGGTCCTTTTTAATTAACAAAACAAATGTAAAGGATATTTCAGAAATAAAATACCCTATGTTGACATTAATGCAAATTAAACTTTATTTGCAAATCCGGTGTATATAGCCTAATCAAATTTTATTTATAAATGTTTATATATAAGTTATACCAATTAAACATTTAATTTGGAAAAGGTAAACTATATGAATCATCTAAACATAACTTTATGATTCGAGTGGATCATATTATTATTGAAAACATCATGACATTGGTATTATCAAATTAACATTTATTTATAAAAGCCGGTGTAAAAGCCTAATTAACTTTTAATTAGAAAATTTAATTAAATATTAAGCAAATTACCATTTGGTTTATTAAAAACTGATGTAGCACTAATTAGCTTTTATTTACAAAGCATATGAAGTAATCATTATTCAAATTAAAATTGATTGCAAAACGGTATATAACACTATATAGTTTTTAATTAAAGGAAACATGACAAAATTAATACCAAATTAATTTTCAGAAAACAAGCATGATGAAAACACTCCACTAACGTGCACTTTATTTTATTATGATCCTACTGCAACTTGAACAGATTAAAACGGAGCTAAAACATGGATGATATGGATAAAACAAGATTAGAAGGACCTAGCTGTGATTACCATAGATATCAGGGGCCAACAGAGAAGATATGCAAGACACATAAAGTAGTGCTCGCAAAAAGGTCAAAGCTTAGGGTTTGATCTACAAAAGGGCTAGGGTTGGATCTGATTGCAGGGACCTAATAGATCTAGGGGGTTATCTAAGAAAGGTGCAAGACACAAAAGAGATGCTAAACATTACAGGGTTCTCCAGGGGTCTAGATGCAAAATGACAGGGCTTTCTTCTTCATCTGTCCATCGTGGTCGGCAGCACTGGTGGTTTCAATCGGCGGCGCTCCGGCGACCTAGGGTGACGGACGGGTGGCGGAACGGAGAGAGGAGGGGTAGGGGATCATATGGGTGTGCTCACCGGGGTTGGAGGAGGCGGGGAAGCGGCTGAATTTCGGTCGGCGGTGGCGAACAGAAGAACGGCAGTCGGCTCGGGCTTCAAGTGATGGCGGCACTCCAGGGCACCTCCGGCGTCGGGAAGACGCTCTCCGGACGCGGCTCGGCGTCGCGGAGCCCCTGGTGGCGTCGGCTTCGTCCGCCGGGCGAAGTAGATGGTGAAACGACGGTGGGGAACCGGCGGCGGCGCTCGGCGCTCATGGCAACGACGGCACTGGGCGAGCGAGGAAGCAGCTAGGGCACGCGGGGGCTCGAGCGGTGCGGCTTTATAGGGGCTCGGAGCCCTAGGCTAGCGTGGCGCGCACGCCAAGGTTGGCCGGTGGCGGCGTACGGCCGTGCAGGCCTGCCGCGTCTGGCGGCGTGGTGGTGCCGGGCCCAGATGGGCCTGGTGGGCCGGTGTGCGGGCCGGAGCGGGTCGGGCTCGCGGATGCGGGTTCGGCCCAAAAGGAAAAGAAAGGTTTAGTTTCCGAAATCATTTTCATATATAGAAAAATCTAGGAAAATCTAGATAATTCATTTAGAGCTCAAAAAATATTCTGAAAATCCCAAAAATTCCAGGAAAATACCCAGAGGTACATTGGGACATGGACAAGCCAAATAATGTATTTGGAGCTCATGCAAGGAATTTTAGAGGCTTCTAATAAATAGAATTAGCTCAAGGAAAATGAGAAAAAATTCCAGAAAAAAACCGGAAAATTCCCAGAAAGATTTGGTCAGCACCTAGACGTATTTTAAAACCTTTTACACTCAACAAACACGAAGATGCATCGGCATGAATGCAACACTGACACTGAAGCATTTATTTAATTTAGAAAATCAAACAAAGGCTTTTCCTATGCTATATTTCCCGTAAAGAAAATAAATGTTGGGAAAAATTTTAAAATTTTGCGATTGCTTTACTTACATGTGTTACAACATGTGGTCTTAGTAGGGTTTATGGTAATCGTGGTGATTAGCTTAACCCTTTGGATGCTTAGATATAGATGCGGTGTATTCGCGAAAGTGGTTGATTACCTTGCGTAGTGACAGTATGATTTAGAGAAAAAGCTTAGCGGCCGCATAACCACCATGAAGCTAGTGAAGGCAACACCCCTTTCATGTGGTAGATGCATGTTCATGAGATCCTAGACCCTAGGGAGAGAACACTTATCTATCTTAATCTCTCTCTTGTATCCACCCTGTTTAACCTTAGATTCAATCTTAGATTAACATAGGTTAGATTGTCTTTACTTTAAGATTAATCCTCTTTCAAAGGTTTTCCAATCAACTAGATTAGTATTTGGTTAAGCGCTAGCAATCTCCTTGCTCCGTGGATTGACAAGAACCTTGGGGGTCACCCCGTGGTGAAAAAGGCTATATGTGGTCCGTGCGCCTGCGAATCGAAACTCGACACGTGTTTCAACCATCAACAGCTTTTTTAGGATCAAGATCTTTCATTACTCCATAGCAGGATTACAATCTACGACTGCTGCTTCCTCAAGCCACTGCGGAAAACGGTTCAGCTAGAGTTTAACCAGAGTCTCAACTGAAACCTCCTTCACACATCTATTAGCTTGCTTCTCTAAGAACAAAACAAACTTTAAAAGAAGAAAAGGACCTGCTTAGCTCTCGAATATCATAACAGATGTCTCCAACAACTGATCTATCCAAAGAGGACGAATTTAAATCCACGACTAGCACGACACTGTCGGATTCCAAGATAACATGTGAATAACCCTGCTAGGCCGCCAGCATCAAGCCATCATGTGCAGCTATTGCTTCTGCCAATAGAGCTTCATGCACCAGTCCAAAACATCTTGCTTGAGCTGCACGGACCTCCCCACGGTGATCACGTAGTACTGCTGCACCGAACCACGCCCCAGACATGCATCGAAGGAACCATCAATGATCACGTAGTACTGCTAAACGTTATATAATGATGAATATGCATATTGGAGCATACAAGATTTGTGAGAAGGGGTATAAGGGAAGAAGGTAATAGTTAAGTTCTATTACATAAGAAACTACTCCACAGCAGAAGATGATCACGGTGGTCTTGATTGCGCAGTCGGTGCACCCAAAGATGCAGGTCCTCACCGGCTTGGTGAATGGTCATGAGGGGGGGTTGAGATCACCACGGAACACAACGGCGTTGCGACCTTTCCAGATGTTCCAGATCACGACAATGATGATGGTGGAGCAGAGCATGGCGGGGAGGTCATCCGAGAGTTGAGGCATGGTCCAGAGGTCGTGGCAGTTGGACAAGTGGGGGGCACACGACCACCCTAGAGCTCGCCAAACAAGAGCAGCACATGGCAGCGTAGGAATAGGTGTTCCTGGTCTTCAGCCTCGCCACAATACAGATAGAACGGCGAGTCAATCATGTTGCGGTGGTGAAGTAGTGCCACAGTGGGGACTCGTCAGTGATGCAAAAGCTAGAGGAAGTGGCTGCAGTGCGGGATCACAGCATTGTGTCATACGCAGTCTGCAAACGGATCTGGCGGGAGCTGGAACATTTGGTGGCGGTAGTAGGCCGATGAAGAGAAGGGGATCATGGACTGACCAATGCCTCGTCGATCTAGAACATCCGCTTGCAGTGACACAAGTTTCAGTGCTTGTTGGAGAGTGCCCAATTCAGTGGATGCCGCTGGAGATAGTCGGGGATGCAGGTAGAGATCCCAGGTCGCTCCATCAAAGGTAGCCGCAACCGAAGCATTGGCTCGAGTGCAGTGGGAGAGGAGCGCCAGGAAGAGCTCTGCAAGCGGTCTCGGTCCGTTCCAGTGATCAAAACAAAAAGACGTGTAACCACCACTTCCCAGGTGCAGCTTGGTCAAGGAGTGGAACTCTGGTAAGAGCTGCAGGAGGGTTGTCCAGACTGGGGTATCTAGCCAGTGGGCGTCCCCTAGATCGTGCAAGGAGCCGACCCTGTACTACCTGTGGAAGTATCGTTGCCAATTTGTCGTTGGAGGCTGTATTAACTTGGTGAGGAATTTGGACATGAGAGTGCGGTTCTGCAAGGCCAAATCTTTGACACCAACGCCCCCTTGTGGCTTGTTAGTGCAGACGAGCTCCTAGGTGGCTTTGCACTGGCCACCATTGCAAGAGGAGTCACCCGTCCAAATAAACACACGCTAGGGGCATCGATGGCTTCAACGGTCTGCTTGAGCAGGAGCAAGGAGCACATAGCGTAGGCAGCCCTGGCGCCCAGAACGACATTGGCCAAGATAGTGCGGCCGCTCGGCGTGAGCACCTTCTCGACCGCAGATTTGAAACCTTTTACTGAAGAAGCACCAAGATGCATCAGCATGAATGCAACACACATTGAACCAATTTATTTATTTAAAAACAACCAATAGATTTTTCCTATATTATATTTCTTATAAAGAAAATAAATGTTGGAAAATTTTTAAAATTATGAGAATGCTGTTGTTTAATTTTCCTTATTATTCACATCCTAAAATTGGAAAATTTCAGAGCGGGTTAGAGGATGATTTGTGATTGGGAAAGTGCGGCCCCTTCCTCCCTCACGGCGGCCTCGAAACGCCGGCGTTCCTCTTCAACGCCACCAGCAGCGGCGCTCTTGCGTATGGCTCGACGGAGGGACGAGACGAAGGGAGAAGATGGAAGAAGGGTAACTCCACTGAAGCCCAAGTGCAAGGTAGCCTCACCAAATCATCCAGCGCAACAAACGCCATCCCAGTCCAGTCTGCATCATGGGGTGTAAATTTGCCAATCAAGTTCTCTGCACCCCATGAGTCTTACCCGTTGGGCTCCGGGCTGGCTGAGTTGGGCCTCTTTATCAAACACACCCTGACTGATTGACTCTTTTGGCTTCTTAACGTCTCATTTCCTGAAATCCCAGCATCGGTGGTCCATTGGTGCCTGTCTCGCAAGACTCTTTCCGCTTCTTCCTTTTTCTGCGTGAAGAAAAATAAAGCAGCTGATTGATTGATCTTTGTCATTTCAGTAGAAATCTGGGCCACAGCCCACCGACTGCTGCTAGTTGCAACTATGATACTATCGCCCAAGTGACACCTTCCTATCTTATCTCACTAGTGTATTTCCCATAGATGTTACCATCATTTTCTTACAATTA
The DNA here is from genome assembly GCA_036936925.1 of Cenchrus fungigraminus. NCBI lineage: Eukaryota > Viridiplantae > Streptophyta > Magnoliopsida > Poales > Poaceae > Cenchrus > Cenchrus fungigraminus. The sequence goes on along the minus strand of CM072774.1, from coordinate 124,176,263 downwards.
TTTAGTAAATAATGCGAAAACAAGATTGAGCAGGAGACATGATTTGTACATGAAAAAACCCTTGCGAAAATCACATATGCCAATCAGCGTTTTTCAATATAATGAGAGTTGCAAATTAAAATGTAGGAAATACACAATAAGACGTCGTGCACTTCTAGTACGGTTTACTACAAAATGCATATATAGTGTGGACCAAATTGACTTCTATTAAGGGTTCTTTTACAGTGGACCATACCACCCCATACCACTGTTGGAAAAAGACTAGTATGAAAGGATCTGACGGCCGAGATAAATTGTATACCACCACAACTTGCACCTATGGCATAGGATGGTATACATAGGTGGTATAGGGGTATTATTGGAAGTTTTATCTCGGTGGCATAAACGAAATGTATGATTTCTTCATTTCAATTTTTTTTTTCATTTCTCTTGGTGATACGGCTAAAACAATTTTCAAATTTCAAACAGAAATTTTCATTTCAAATTTCAAAAATGAAAATTTTCAACTCTTTTCATTTCAAATTTTCGTGGCATATTTCAATTTTTTTGCATTTCCCCTCCGGTGGTATTGCCATTTCTTTTCAAATTTCAATTCAAATTTCAAAATCGATTTTTTTTTATTTTTTCCATTTCCCTCTGGTGGTATGGCCAAAAACTTTTTCAAAATTCAAACAAAAATTTCTCAATTTAAATTTCAAAATGATTTTTTTTCATTTCAAATTTTCCTTGTGGCATAAACGATTTTTTCTCTCAGCCCGAGGTTGCCAAATTTATTAAAAGATTGCAAAAATTACATATTTACTCTTACCAAAAATAGCCATTCTTGGTGGTATGGTCCACCGTAAAAGAGTCCTCTATTAAATAGAGAAGCAAATCCACTCATTATACAACCCAAATCGTAGGCTCTACACGCGTCCCGCATTACAATTTAAATCATATTGAACAAATTTCACCTTGAAACGAAGTCCATGTAGCAAATGAAGTGTCATCAATGGTCTCACTTCGATAATAAATAATCACCAAAGAAAATCCACGGCTCGAACACGAGTAGGACTCCACAAAACTCTTTAACAAATGTAGGCCGTCAGTTTACAATCTCCACTCCATCAGCTATGACGTTGCAGTGGCTGCCTCCTGTCTTGCCTTACCTAGCTTTTCTTTCCCGTTGCGAGACATCAGGTCACCATGACTGGGATATTTATGCCTTCCACCAATTTTCTGTGACTACTATCATCCTTGCATTGTGAGTCTATAGAAATTTCTATAGTAGAAATACAAGAATGGTCAATCATTTAGAAGTCGTTCTCTCACAACAAAAATGAATATATTTTCATGTATAATGTTGCTTGCAAAAGTGTTCACATGCAATCACCTTTGTGTTTCTACTTTCAAATTCTAAGTTTAAATTTTGTTTAAAAATTTCCATAGCAACCAGTAGGTATCACCTAATTTTTCATAAAAACATGCCATCACATATTCTTTTTTTTTTGAAAGGACGGCAAGAGCTTTGCTGAATTTTTATTGAAAGGATAAGCAACAAACAAACAAAGGAGCTAGCTCCTGATAGGGTAAAAGCGAAAAACAACAAACAGCAACAATCAACCGCAACAACCAACGAAAACAACTACGAACACAATGAAAGGCCCCAGGAGGAAACCGGTAAGCCCAACTAAACAAAAGAAAAAGGAGACGCCAACTATCTTGAAAAAGAGTTAGGTAAACGAGTTGTTGATCTGCTCAATATGTTGAACTGATGGATATTTTCTTTCACCAAGCATGCCACTGCCTCTGATGCAAGCGATTGTTGGTTGAAGGTTCTTCTATCTCGTTCTTTCCAGATATTCCACCAAAAATAGATTATAATGCCGTTGAAGTAGGGTCTGTTTTGTTTATCCACTTGGATCCTGCATCGTCTCCACCATTTGATGATCGAAGATGCCGAGCTACTCGGTGGGAGATTGTTCATGTCAAACCATATGGCCAACTGGCTCCACACCTATTGAGTGTACGGGCAATCTTTGCTTAGGTGTGTCGGTGTTTCAGGCGTGGAGTTGCATAGCTGACACAATGGGTTATTTGGCCAACTCCTTTTCTCCAAATTGTTTGATGTCAGGATCATCCTGTGTAAAAGGATCCAAGCGAAAGTTTTGCACTTGGGCACCGATTTTGCCTTCCATATTGGGCCGATGTTGATGCATTTAAAGCGCCCTTGGAATTGGATTCGGTAAGCATTTCTAGTCGCATATTCTCCGTTGGATGTCCATCTCCAAGTAATTTCATCTGTGGTGTTGATGTCCCTATCTAACCGCTGAATTTTTTCCCACAGGTCCACATAGTCATATTTGTGTGATCCAATAGTTGTTACATAGCGCTCTTTGCACCATGAAGTTCTTTCTCCTTGATATCCTGAAAAGGGATGGGGCAATGTTCTTTAGGTCAGCGCCTTGCAACCAGAATGAGTGCCAAAATTTTGCTTTTCCCCCCATTTCCAACTGTAAGTATCGTCGAAGCGTGAAAAAGGGGCTTTGTCGCATAATATCTTCCACTAGGAATAAGGGGCTATGGTCGGAGCCCATCGTGGACAAAGCCGGCAGATCAACATTTGGGAATAGGATGTGCCATTCAGGGTGCCGAAGAAGCGGTCAATTCTTTTGATAGTCGAGTTGTCTTGTTCGTTGCTCCATGGAAAATGTCTGCCTCTCAAGTCGAGTCCCAGCATCCGTAGTTCGTCTAATCATTCTCTAAAATTTCTCATCACCCGCCGATCGATTCCATCATTGCTTTTATCCTCGACCTTGTAATTAAGGTTAGCATCACCAATTAGAAGCCATTTGTCCAATGTGTGATCTTTAGGTTTTTAAGGTCTTCTAGAAAGGCCAATTTGTCTGGGTCCCTTTGCGGCCCATATACTCATGTCAGGACCAGGAAGTGTTATCATTTTTCATTGTGATAGTTGCTGCACGTCGACGAGTATGTGTTGTGTAAATTGAAGTGTCTATCACTTGCCGCAACAAGGATACCTCCCCTAGTGCCATCCGCAGGCAGTGCTGCATAGTTCTTTGCGAAGTTCTGACCGAGCGTCTCAATTACTACAATTTGGCTGCATGGGACCTTGTTAGAAAGCCAAAGGACAAGGGTGGTCTGGGTGTCATTAATCTTGCTATCCAAAATAATGCCCTTCTCCTTAAGCAGCTTGATAAATTCTACAGGAAAGAAAAGGTTCAGTGGGTGACTCTCATTTGGAACAAGTATTATTGTGATATATATTGTTCCTCATCTTGCTAGAGAAAATGGTACCTTCTGGTGGAAGGACATTTTGAGGCTTCATATCATTTACGGAGGTGTGGCTGTTTGCTCCCCCAAACAGAGGTGATACCATTAGTTTTTGAGATGATCTTATTAATGGTGTCATCCAGGCTGAGGTCTACCCTAACTTGTTTGGTTTTGCTAAAGATCCTAAGATTTCTTTGTGGAAGCTCAGGCAGTCTGATGACCTGCTGAGTTGCTTTCGTATTCCCATGACTAGAAATGCATATAATGAGTTTCTGTTATTGCAACAACTCCTTGATGAGATGCCTCCAGTAGTTCAGAATGACAATGATTCCTGGAGCTTCATTTGGGGACAACATTTCTACTCCTCGAGCAAGTTCTATCAGCATTAGTTCAGAGACTTACATCCTGCAAGGTCCGTCACCTGGATATGGAAATCCAAATGTGTCCCCACAATTAAATTCTTTGCTTGGCTGCTACTTAAAGACAGGCTAAACACTAGGAACATTCTAAAGAGAAGAAAAAAGCATCTTGATGAAGGCTGCAATTGTGTCCTCTGTCATGAGAACATTGAAGAAACTGTCGAGCACCTCTTCTTTTACTGCTCCTATATGTTGTGAGTTGCTGGTTTGCTGTTGGTATCACCTGGGATGATAATTCCAACATTCATCAGAAGCTGTATCTCACTAGGATGGCTTTTGCCCAACTGTTTTTCATGAAGATCTTCATGATTGGTGGTTGGATCATCTGGAAGGAGCGAAACAATTAACCTCATCTTCAACCATAAGCCCCCTAGCTTGGCATCCAGGAAGGTGTCCTTCAAGGATGAAGTGCAAAGGCATATGATCAGGATTAAGACATCTTTGCATCCTTCTATTGTCATGTGGCTTCACTCTGTAATTTTCCGGTGCTTCTGTGTGGGTTCTTGTGCCTAGTAGCTGATGTTTTGCTTGTTTGCTCTGTTTTGCTTTGCCTCTACCTAACCTCTTGTTAGGCTGGTTGTAAGTGTTTCTTGTAAACGCCGTTCTGTTCTTTTAATATATTCCTGTTGCCAGGGGCGTCGCCCCACGGTGTTTGCTAAAAAAAAATAGTGGCCCATGAAGATTGCACCAAATTACGAACACTCGCTCAGCTAGCAGCCGCAAAGCCCTCTCACATTCCAACACAACACATTGCATTCTTTTGTTGACATAAATAATGGGGCGGCCCTCGACTAATCATCTTGGGAAAAGGTAAAACAATAGGTGTGACGCAGTGGTACTCCGCCTGGATGCACTGATCCAGGACACTGATCCATCACATATTCACGAATATGGACTTGTGGTAGTTAAAAATGATGTGCAGACAAAAGAAGGGAGGACATTAGGGCAACAGACATGAATACGTTTAGAGGTGAAAAATACCTCAAAAAGAAACCGATGAAAAGATAACGGGGAGTGAAAATAATTTATTGCACAATAGTGACTTATCATAGACGATATTTTTAGACTCGCACAAAAATCTTCAGAGATTTTAGATTTTGTTTTCAAATTATGAGTACAATACTCTTTCTGTTCCTTATTTAGGGTCTCCGTTGTTCTGTACTAGAGTCTGATGCGCGCCTTTGGCGCGCCATTTGTTCGTTATTAGGCGAAAATATTTTGAGAAAAATAAAACTATTTCATTTGCAAACAAAACTAAACATCTTAATTATTGAAAAAAAATCAATGCTTGTTGAGATTTAAAATAAATGGAAAACAAAAAAAGGAGACAAGCATATGTTTTACATGAACTTACTTCACTATCATCTTATGGCAATGTTGTTCCAAAGAATGGAGCTTAAGCATTGAAGGAATTTATTAAAGAACACATTGAAGGACTATCATTCTGTCACCGATGCTGGATTGATCAATTAGAACAATACACTTTGGCTCTATAGTTTTGTGGTTGCACCGAATAAACAAAATGCAGAAGTGCAAAGAAGTTATTGTCTTTCGGTTCTCCATGAAGCTTTCGCAGAGAATATGAAGTTCAGAAAAATGAAAAATCTTCCATCTCTAAGCACTTTTGGACTACTACAAAAATCAAACAAGTCATACAAAATGAATTTTCTCAAACTTCTGTTGCAGCTTGTCACTCTACTTTGCCGTGATAGCTGAGAACATTATCAGCTAACTTTCCTTGTAAGAACTCAACTTCAAGCAACCTTTACAGCCTAAATAAAAATCAGATTAAAAATTATTAGTTACAAAAAGAGACATGATGAATTAAAACAATAATTGAAATCAATAAATGAAACATTTCAGAGAAGGCAACGAACCAAATTTACAGTCCATTGTATAGAAAAATGCTAGTCCATTCTCCATTGTATGGGGGAATAATACCAAATTTACAAACCATGAATACAGAGGCCTCCATTTCGAAACCATGGATTGACTGCACATTAACTTGTGCAGTATAACAGGTAGTTACTGAAACTTATAAATCATATGCAATTTTATCTCTATAGGCTACTGTTACTATGCCATTTTAGGCTGCTTTTGCTCTGCCATTACATACTACGAATTACTAACTATACGTAAACTATTATTTTCTTCTCTGATATTATCTTGTTTCTTCCCCTAAACTTTTCTTATGGTAATAGATTAAAAAATCTGACAAAAAGATTTAATTTTGCAGTCCTAAAACACCTTATTGCATATACAAAGATAGTTAGGGAATTCACAATATCTAATTAGGATTATCTCAATTCAAAGAAGTTTAAGCCTGTGTACCTTAATTGATGATCTAGGTATTGTTATCGAATTATCAGTAATGCCATACTCATGGGGTCTAAATACGAAACAATTATCATGATATAATAAGACTTTTAAATGACGTAAATAGGAGTTCAATTCATGTAATACAAGATTTTAAAAAGGAAGGATAGGCAGCACAAGTTACAAAGTACAAAAACCACAATTGTAGCTACATAAGAGGGAAGCACCTTGAGGGAGCACAGTACTATGTTCCTGAAATTGGCTGCAGATCTGCAGATATTAATTTCAACATGGTAGACTTGCCAATGCCATTGGGACCAACCACTGAAATAATAAGCTGATGAGATTGAAAGATAATCTCCAATCGAGATAAGATGAGTGAAACAAATAAACCATACCTATTATGCAGTTGTCGATGTCAGTACCAAAATTAAAGTTCTTCAACAAAGCAGACCTTCCAGAGAACGAGCATGCACATGGATGCCTAAAATAATAACATGTAAATTAGCAAAGAAGGTAGAAACAAAAGGCAAGGAATAAAAGGACAAGGGTGCATATGGTAGTGTGTGTGCGTGTTTTGGGGGGGGGGGGATTCGTAAATGATGGATCAGAGATGAAAGCTGAAGATAATGATTGGTGCCGTATTAATATGTTCAATTAGCTCCAATGCCTGAGATAGTACAAAAAAGAATTCATCTTTCATCAATTCTGAGACTGAAAAACATGATATATCAAAATGTCAGTCTGGAGTTTGAAACCATCTCCATATAGTAAAAGGTGAATCATTTTTTTGAACTGTAAAAGTATTAACATGGAAACTCTGAGAAAACACACCTTAGTTCTTGATGATTGAACAAAGGATGCTCTCTTTGCACTGCACCAAAACTTGTCAATGAATGCCTACAAAGAAAATAAGCAATTAAACATCACCCTTGGTCTTTGGAAATCTCCAGCAGCACTTAATACCTTCAGCAGTTTCAAGATAATTCTATTAGCAAATTTGAGTCCACAGATGATAGATTCACCACCCCTTCCATCACCAAGACTGAAGTCACCTCCTTGGAGCATGAAGCTGGGGATAATTTTGTGGTTCCTTGCAGTGGAGAGGCTTGCCACTCTTGCCAACCCCTTCCTCTCTTGTACAAAAAGAAAGTTGAGAGCCACATTAAACCAAAGTCAAACAAGTGAACTGAGCCTATTTAGTAAGATGTCACTCAGAAAGGCATTTCACATATTGTAGAACTATTCACAACTCAAAGGAGACTTTCGATTGTATGTAATAAACAATGGCATGTTGTACTTATATATGATTAATGCAAACATATATTATAATTTTATTGTTCATTTTCACTTTTCCCATAAAATAAGAATAAGAATGTCATGTGGGGCAACACCTTAATTTGCCAGGCGCAAGAAGCACCAGGAGGCCCAGGGCGCCAAGGTTCAGAGTTAGTTAGAGATAGATTTGCTTAGAGATATTTGTGTTAGCTTGGGGATAAGATTGGTTAGGAGTGTGTTAGTGCTGGGCGCCATATAAGCCTCGGCAGAGTTAGAGATTAATTAGGCTTGAGATATTCATCTATAAGCCGCCGCCCTGCTTCCTCGGTGCGACGTCGAGCTCCTTCAAGCTCTGACGCGCCGCGAGGTCCAGGGCCGCGTCCCCAGACTTCCTTTGAATACAATCTCCGCAGCAATCCGCCCACCAATTCCATCGCCCATAACAACTTGGTATCAAAGAAGCCTTGTTGCGTGCCCATGGGTGACGAGCTGAAGAAGGATTTGAAGGCAGTCGCCGACAACCTCAGGGATCTGGCGGCCACTGTCAACAATATGAGCGCCAAGTTCGACGACCTCACGGTCAAGGTCGATCAGTTGGCGCCGCTCGCGCCGGTGGCTTCCAAGCTCGCCGCCGTGCCGGAGAAAATCACCACGCTCCAGTCTGCCGCGTTTGAGAACGAGGAGCAGTTGCGCGCGCTCAACCTGGCCCTCTACCGGGTCGAGGTCGGGCATCGCGACGGCAAGGCGCCTGCCGGCGACGAAGATGCGATGGGCTATTCAGCCCACGCGCCCCCGAAGCACGGGCACAAGCCCCCGCGCACGGAGCCGCCGCTCCACCCAGAGCCGCCGCCGCGCGACCGCTGGCGCATGGAGCCGCCGTTCCACCTGGAACCACCACCACGCGACCGCTGGCGCACGGAGGACGACGACTTCAACGACTCCCACTTCCATCCGCGCGTCCGGCTCGAATTTTTGACATTCGATGGCAAGGAGGACCCGCTCCCGTGGTTGAATTGCTGCGAAACCTTCTTCTACGGACAGGGGACGCCAGAGCACCGCCGTGTGTGGTATGCGGCCATGCACCTGACGGGGGCCGCCCAGATGTGGTACTCCTGCTTGGAGATCACCTCCGGCGTTCCATCGTGGCGCCGCTTCGCCAATCTCGTACAACAGCGCTTCAGCCCCCCAATGACAGATAGCCCAATCAGAGAAATCATGCTGCTCCGTCGCGTCGGCTCGCTCGAAGACTACACCGACAAGTTCCTCGCCCTCGCCTGCCGCGATGCGGACCTCACCGAGATGCAACTCGTGCAGATGTACACGGCGGGCCTTGTCAATCCATTGAAGACCGACGTTGCGCTCCGCCAGCCCCACTCCCTCGACGACGCCGTCATGCTCGCGCGGGCCTACAAGCAACGCCAGCACATCGCCGCGTCCGACCACGGGCACGGGCAGGGCGCACGGGCGGCCGCACACTCCTTCGCGGGATCCCCTGCTTCGAAGGGTGAGTCCGCTACATCCGCCGCGTCCGCTCCGGCCACGGCCCCCAACGCCGCCGCGGGGTCGGGCATGTCCACGCCACTCGCCTCGACCCTGCCCCGCCGCCGCCTCACCACGTCTGAGATGGCACAACACCGGGCGGACGGCCTGTGCTACAATTGTGACGAGAAGTTCATGCTCGGCCACCGCTGCAAGAAGCTGTTCATCATTGAAGTCGTCGGCGACAGCGAGGAAGAGGAGATTGAGGAAGAGATCGAGTGCGCGACACTTTCCGGCGGTCAAACCGCGCCGGGCATCTCCCTGCACGCCGTCTCCAGCGTCCGTGCGCGCGGCTTCTAGACCATGAAGGTCTATGTCTCGATTGGGGACGCCGTTGCTGTGGCCCCTCCGGTTCGTCCCACAACTTCATCGAGGTCGACATGGTACGACGAGCGGGCGTCCAGCTCCAACCCAACGCCAGCCTCTCGGTGGTCGTGTCCAATGGTGACCGTCTACCATCCCCGGGCAAGGCGGCGGCGCAGTCTGTGCAGATCGGGGGGGGAGGCGTTCGACCTCGACCTCTACGCCCTCCCCCTTGGCGAGTACGACATGGTGCTCGGCGTGCAGTGGCTGGGCACACTCGGGCCTGTGCTCTGGGATTTCGCGAAGCACACCATGGCGTTCGTCCGCGATGGCAAGCGCGTGCTGTGGCGAGGCGTGGACACCACGCCAGGGCTGTCGACCGCGGCGTTGACAAGCTCTCAAGACAACCTTATGGATGCGCTGTTGGATGAGTTCGCCGGCCTCTTCGTCGAGTCACAAGGACTGCCACCTCACCGACACCTCAGCCACCGCATCCGCCTCAAGCTAGGGACGACCGCAGTAGCCGTGTGACCGTACCGCTACGCACACGCCCAGAAAGATGAGCTGGAGAGGTAGTGCGACGACATGCTACGCTTGGGCATCATTCGACCAAGCTCTTCAGCCTTCTCCTCCCCGACGCTCCTCATGTGCAAGCCGGACGGCACGTGGCGCTTCTATGTCAACTATAGGGCGCTGAACGACGCAACGATCAAGGATAAGTTCCCCATCCCAGTCGTGGAGGAGCTCCTGGATGAGCTATGGGGCGCCCGTTTCTTCACCAAGCTTGACATGCGCTCGGGCTACCACCAGGTCCTCAGGCACCCCGACGACGTGGAGAAGACGGTGTTCCGCACCCACTAGGGCCTGTTCGAGTTCTTGGTGATGCCGTTCGGACTCTCCAATGCGCCAGCAACATTCCAGGCGCTGATGAACGACATGCTCCTGCCCTTCCGTCGCCAGTTCGTCCTGGTTTTCTTCGACGATATACTCATCTACAGCTCGTCGTGGTCGGAACACCTCTGCCACGTTCGCACGGTGTTTCGTACATTGCAGGACCACCAGCTCATGCTCAAGAGGTCCAAGTGCGCGTTCGGGCTCAGTTGGTGGCTTACCTCGGCCACGTCATCTTAGATCACGGCGCCGCCATGGACAAGCAGAAGGTACAGGCCGTCCTGGACTGGCCGGTGCCACGGTCAGCGCGAGTATTATGGCGCTTCCTGGGGCTGGCGGGCTACTACCGCCGGTTCATCAAGGACTTCGGCGTGATTGCAACACCGCTCAAGACCCTTCTCCGCAAGGACGGCTACCGGTGGTCCGACGACGCCGAGCGTGCATTCCGGGCCCTTCAGCAGGCCTTGACTACGGCGCCTGTTCTCCAGCTCCCAGACTTCAACTGTGACTTCATCGTCGAGTGTGACGCGCTAGGATGTCCTGCACCAGGGGACGGGCCGATCGCCTTCTACAGCAAGCCCATCACCCCGCGACACGCTAAGCTCACCGCCTACGAGCGCGAGCTGATCGGCCTTGTCCAGGCAGTCCGCCACTGGCGCCCATTTTTGTGGGGGCACCGGTTCGTCGTCCGCACCGACCACCGCAGCCTCCGCTTCATCCTCGATCAGCGGCTGATGACGATTCCCCAGCACCAGTGGGCAAGAAAGTTGCTCGGCTATGACTTCGTCGTGGAGTACCGGCCGGGTGCCCTCAACGTGGTGGTGGGTGCCCTTTCCCGCCGCGATGAGGGCACTGCGGAGCTGCTGGCGCTCTCGGCCCCGCAGTTCTCCGTGTTCGACGACATCCGGCGCGAGATCGACGGCGACTCTACCTTGCTACGGGACACGATTTGAGGGGCGCCAAGCCGGCACCGTGGTCCGTGGTCAACGGGCTCATCCTCTTCAAAGGCAGGGTGTACGTGGCGGCGATGTCCAGCGTTCGTCAGGCCATCCTAGATCTCGTCCACGGAGCTGGGCACGAGGGAGTCCACAAGACGATGCACCGTCTCTGGGCAGATTTCCACTTCCCCGGCGATCGCAAGGTCGTCCAAGACTTTGTCCGCTCATGCCAGGTGTGTCAGCGGAACAAGGGCGAACATCTTCAGCCAGGAGGTCTACTGCAGCCCTTGGGAGTACCGACGGCCATCTGGGAGGATGTGGCCATGGATTTCGTCGAGGCCCTACCCAAGGTGAACGGCAAGACGGTGATTCTCACAGTGGTGGACCGGTTGTCCAAGGCGGCGCACTTCATTCCGCTGGGCCATCCTTACATGGCGACGACGGTGGCGCGTGCTGACACATATTAACGTATACTTTTACTTGTCAACTAAATATAGAAAAGGGCATAAAATGAAAATCAATATAGACTTAGGGGTTTGCTACTAATAAATTCCATGAGTTTTGGTGAAGTTATGATTTGTAGGGACTAAACAGGAAAACAGCGAGAATTATCAAGTCATACGACTCCAAGACGTGTCCCAATCGTATTTCGATCCAACTCCTACAAAAGAGCAACCTAGAAGTATCTTAAATGAAGAATTAAAGTGCAACATTGCGAAGATCTCGTCGAGATAATCAAAACGGATATATCATTTGCCATATTTCGAGTTCAGAATCAGAAGATATCAGTCGCAGAGCGGGGTTCGGTAAAACGGGCATAACTTCCTCATCCAGACTCCGTTTGACGCAAATTATAGGTTTTCGGAAAGGGCACGACGACGCGCACGCACCCACCAAAGATGGACCTGGACTTCCACACCAGGGACCAACCGGCCCCATGAGGAGGCCGACCGGCCTGCTACAGGGCCCGTTTCGGTCCATCTTCTGGAAGCTTCCTCCACCGCCTCCTAGGATCAATCTAAACCACTTGTTTAGGTCGGTTTGATCCTACGACGCACGGTACCCCCTAAGGACTATATAAGCAGCCCCCCTGACCTCAGGGCTGGTATCCAATTCATTCTAATCACCAATGCCTATCTGAGATTAAAGCTCTAGATTAGAATTAGAGTTGGAGAGTTGTATCAAGTTGAGAGATTAGAGCCATGGTCTAATTAGATCTAGCTAATCTCGTCCGAGGGAATTAGAGCGCGGCAGAGGTGGAGGGGAAGGAAGGCCCGGACATGTCGGTGTCTCCTATTCATCTTCTTCCTCTGGGATCAGACTCCATTGGAGCCCGATCTTGAAACCTTATGGAAAGGATCAACTTCATATTCAAGTAAGCAACATTGTTATTCTTGTTCTTATGGTTCATAACTCTTTTGAGTACTTTAATTCCTGTAGCTCTTGAGTTAAAGTTGCATGTTTAGTGTAAGCGTGGTGCTTAGACTAGCTAGCTTATGAATGCCTTCTATATTCCGGATCGTGTGGTAGAAGCGGGAAGTGACCTTGTTCCCGTCTGTCCTTTGCAGTCCACCTCCCGTCTATAGAAACCATAGGACTCCCCCCTATAGAATGTCGGGAGGCTCCCTTTCCTAAGTGTGCCTTTAGGCAATCTCCCCATAAGAATATTAATGCATAGCTTATGCGAGTAAGGACTAGAATATCCTAAAGTTTTCCCTACCTTTCTTTCTGTCAAGTTCCTTGATAGCTTCTCAGGGATTAGTTATATACCTCAGACCACTCTCTCTACCTTTCTCCCTGTGGATTCGATATTTAAAACCCTCTTCCCGGGCGAAGTGCTCACCGGTATCCGTGCGCTTGCAGATTATCCATCATAATATTTCTGTAGGCTTAACAAATACCAACAAGCATTTCTAGCGCCGTTGCCGGGGAGAAATGGTTAAGAGACAACTCTTGAGTATAACTAATCTTGTACCATACTTTTATCTTCTTTTTTTAGTTTAGATTTTATCTTTTTCCTATCTTCTCACCTGTTGCTATCTTTGTGGGATCACTTGGTTCCACTTTTATCTATCTTAAGCTGCACCCTAAAGCGGAAGCTCTGGCCACTAGAAACTTTAGATCTTATCCTTACATCTGGCCATGAGCTACGCCTACGGTTGGTCGAAATGATCATGAAACAATCCTTCTTAGGAGTGACAAACAAAAACTCTAGTCTTCATCTTTGATGGTCCGGAATTGAAGAGATGAAGCAAGAAAGAGCCTGGGAAACCATATGTTCTACTTTTAGTGTAGACCTTTACCCCATAGTCCACCGCAGAAGCCAGGATCATATCCTTAATAGGGTAAGGAATCTTTGTATCATTATCCTCTAAGGGTAGTGAATCTTTGGCCCCATCCTACGAATGTTGTGCGCATGACCATCATGCAGTATCTAGAGGAGCTTTTCTTTCTTTTTCTAAGGCATGGTTTGTCTTTGACAAACTCAGCAGGTGGAACCCTTACTCCAGCATTCTTTATGACCACCCAAAGGAAGAAAAGAAATCATCCTCTAGCCACAAAAGGGAAGTTCTGATAGCTATATCACCATCACTCCAATCCCAAGGCTTAGCTATCAAACCCAAACCATCAATGCCATGAAAACCTTTAAGGGAAGAAGAAATTCAACCCCTGTAGATGATGAGTTTGGGAAGATCGTGAAACTTCAAGCTTCATAAGAGACTTCTGAGCATGCAATTTCCCTAAGGAGATAGTCTCTTAGAAAGCATCCTTCTTGCTACACAAGGACATTGGTGAAACCTCAAGGATAGCATATCTAATCATGCCATAGGAAGAGAGCAAAGCCATCAAGAAGCCACTTCAGTCTCTCTCTTTCAATGTTCAGATTAGATAACTTTTCGAACCCATCTTTAACCTCATCCTTGAGCCCAATGAATCCTATTGTGCCCTTTTTCTTGCGTCCCCTCACGATCCTAAAATTTTATGAAGGATCTAAGGAAGACCAGAAGGAGCACATTACCTAGAGAACATCAATGAGCATGAAAGCTACTTCACAAATGGAACTTTTCCACCTAGTCCATGCTCATTTGAGAAAACTCCTGAATTCAATTGCCATCTCAAATCTTGCCGCACAATAAGATCTCCAAACCCCTTATGCTTCTTTTCTCTACAAATTTAGAAAGGGTGGTTGTCCCAATGGCTTGAAATCTTGAGATTAGCAATATAAGGGAAACCACTTCACCATCTTGAACCATATTTTGAAGGTTTCCCAAGGACGAGCTTTTTGTCCAAAAACAAGCACGCTAGGGGGAAATTCTATCAGACTTGCATATACCCCTGTGTAGTGAGCATAGAGGTATAGTTATAAAAATATTCCTTCGTGTATTCTTGTCACTAACCATTCCAGGTTTGGAGCAAAGAGAACGAAGGATGACAATACAAGGTATGTCCAACCAGTCGTTATGCAACATTGAATCATATGCATAGAAACATCTCTTGTCATGTTGCTGCGCTGGCTTGGTTATCTCTACCTTTATTACATGCTCACTCTGTTAAAAAATTTGATCATGCTCTACTGTCTCTGTTTGAGTAAATCTCTATATGCTTTCATGTTACCTTTTGTCTACCATAGTAAGCTTTGGTTTGGAAGTACGAACATACTTCCATTGGCTTTTAAATTATGTGTGGTGCTTAGGTTAAATAGCCTTCCTTAATCTGATTAGGCATGGAGTCTGGTTTGGTTATTGATGTAGAATTGCTTGTGTAGACAATGGTATATTTTCTGGACTAACCCCTGCAGAAGAAACTCGGAGACAAGTTTGTGAGAGGTCGAGATGAACTCACTAGAGATGGAGCAAGACACGTGCGAGAGAAGAATTCCTTATGAACCAAGAAGAAGAAGAGTGATGCAAACAAGATCCACAATCAGAAGCACTCACTCAAGGAGGAATTCTTGGATGATGGAGGCATAAAGGAAGGAGGCTAATTCCATTAAAGATGATCAAGCCATGCCTCCTCACATGCACCTGGCACTCCACAAGTTGTATACATTCAAGGGAGAGACCACCACAAGATGTCATAGTAACATCATAATAAAGGTAACACCTTGAGGTAAATTGTCATTTCTCTTTTCTCTGGCATCCTAATAAATGAAAAGTCAAACATGCTAGAGTTACAGTTTCACATGACCCAATCTTGTTAGCTCAACATGATGTCTTTTTGTTTGTTTCTAGCATCACTTTCTTGATCACTCTTTATTTTGCTAAAAAAAGATTTACGTGCTAGATTCATCTTCTGATCTTGCTACCCTTGTCATAAATCTATGGTTTATCGTTATCTTGTTCAATGTGCCCAAGGTTAGAGTAGAATAAATGAAATTATGGTTCTGTTGGTGTTTTTCCACCAACAGAACCCATGCACTTGATCTCTACCTTGTCTTTGCAAGCAGGACTCACTTTACGTAATTACTTCCCCAAATCCTACAAGTCCACGACCTACAAACATGCACACTAAACAAGACGCTGCCAGCTGCCACTATCCAACCCTCCTTCAAGCAGCTGAATCAGCAAAGGACATGGGCGACGCCATCACCAAGTGGCTATCAAGATCAGATGATGTACTCAAGGATGACCGAGCTGATAAAACAAGAAGAACAGTGAGACGTGGAGGGAGTCTGGATGATCAACTCGATCAAATCAGACTATGAGCACCTACTCCCTTCACCACTACTGCCTATGATGGACGACCCTGGAATGCCGACCATACACCGCTCCATCAACCAAAGAAGCTTCCAGAGAAGTTGTCCACAACACGGGAACAGGCATTATTCAATGTCAAAGATGGCGGACCAAGACCACTAACTCTGGGACAATGTTGTGCAAAAACGTCCCCATCAAGATTCAAGACTGTTCCTGAACACCACAAGACCCAAGAAGAACTAGACGCGGAGACGTTTCTGGAATTCACAAGCCCAGTTGGAACGGAGTTGACAGACAAGGAAGAAATTAAGAAGATTGAAAAGAAGTCCGCTCAACCCTAACCAACTGAACACTCGGTCCATGCTGAGGAGGACGTCAAGAGTACACCTTCGGAAGACCTACTGCTACCCGCGTCACCAACTGAACAAACGCCATCTCCATCAGCTACCTCATCTACGCCACTCGTCGAGATCATTGAAGGCACCATACTAGGCACAACATTCCGACGAGGTGTCATTGATGACGCACGCCATGGGAATAAGTACCTAAACGCTCGCCGAGAGGAAACTCGGTATTTATCTGCATATTTATTTTCTACATTTTTTCCTTTAGCATATTTACTTCCCTACACCTGCATCAGAAAATAAATAAATAAATATGTTTGCTGCATTGGCATCTATTCCCTAAAACCCCATGCAAATACTCCTTGCTGTGGTGGCATAAATAAATATTGCATCCATAAGTTTTTGCATCATCATCCTTTTTGCATATAAAATTTACAAAAATATGTGGGCACATGAAGGTCCATGCTTTTTAGAAAAACCCAAAAAGAAGTGGGCACATGAAGGCTCACAACATAATCCTAGAATTTGTTCCTTCGGGTATATGCGAAACTAATATTTACAGGGAAATTAAGGAAGACCCGAAGGCCAGCAAGTTCCAAGGATAAATCAAGGACTACTTCGAGATCCAGCTTGGGGGAGAGCACCCCCAGTTATCACGATAAGTATTATTACCCTATGTTTTAAATATTAGATTGCTTAAAGAGTCTTAGTGTGTTAGAAGTTTGGATAAATGCTAGAGTCTGCTAGTTGGCTTTTCTCTTAAATAATGATCTTGATATATGCTTGGAAATGATGAATAGTTGCTCCGCCGTAATACCTCTTAAATACTTGGTTTTCAGACCTAGATTCTCCCAAAGCTTTAAATGCTTAATTTGCTCTAAACCCAAAACTTGTGGGAAGTTCATGCTTAATCTGAGTCTAGGCTTTGAAAGATGATTCATGAAAAGTTGAGCTGTTGTTTATCAATTTCCTAGAGATGCTTGATTCCTGGTTTTATCTTAAATCTTGAAAAATCTTACATGATGAGTTCCTGTGTTTGATCCTTGAGAGCTTGTCATACACAACAAGATCATTCCCATTCCACTATATGCTGCTTCTGACATGGAAGTGTGCATCTTCCATCTAGCCACAAGCCATGTCATAAAAAAATAAATAGCTCATGCAATTCTTGGATATGTCTCTCTCAATGTCAAAAAGATTATGGGGCTACATTCGAAAAAAAAGAAAAGAGAGGAAAAAGTGAGATGAGAGAGGGAGAGAAAAGGACAAGTGTCATACTAGGCGAGTAGGGCCTACCTCCCAGAAAAAAAAATAAATTTAGAGATGAATAATGGAAACGTGTCTGAGGGCGAGTAGAGCCCACCTCTCCAAGAATGGAAAGCCCAGATCTTAAAAATCATAGAAAGAGAGATATAGTCCAAGAGCTAGGCTAAAAGGCTTACCACCTTTCACCCTCATCCATCCAACACTATCATCCATACATATCTTGCTAAGTGTAACTCCATACTTGAGAAGGTCATACACAGGATCTCTGAGTTTTATCTAAAAAATGTGCAAAACCCCAGGATGATAGCTGATCAAAGAATTTGAGATATACTGCTTGACTTGATTGTTTTGTCTTTTAATTGCTCAAGATTTACGAAAAGGCTACACACCATGGTTAAAGGTATGATAGAGCAATCTTGTTAAGGAGAATTTATTTTTTGACAATCATAGTACTTCTTTTATGAGGTGTGAAAGTGTTGCAGCAACTCCTGATCCTACTGCATCATATCTTTGCTAGGGACTAGCAAAGGGTAAGCTTGGGGGAGTTTGTTGACACATATTAACGTATACTTTTACTTGTCAACTAAATATAGAAAATGGCATAAAATGAATATCAATATAGACTTAGGGGTTTGCTACTAATGAATTCCATGAGTTTTGCTGAAGTTATGATTTGCAGGGACTAAACAGGAAAACAACGAGAATTATCAAGTCATACGACTCCAAGACGTGTCCCAATCGTATTCCGATCCAACACCTACAAAAGAGCAACCTAGAAGTATCTTAAATGAAGAATTAAAGTGTAACATTGCGAAGACTTAGTCGGGATGATCGAAACGGATATATCATTTGCCATATTCGGAGTTCAGAATCAGAAGATATCAGTTGCAGAGCGGCGTTCGGTAAAACGGGCATAACTTCCTCATCCGGACTCCGTTTGACGCAAATTATAGTTTTTCGGAAAGGGCACGACGACACTCATGCACCCACCAAAGATGGACCTGGACTTCCACCACCAGGGACCGACTAGCCCCATGAGGAGGCCGACCGGCCTGCTATAGGGCCCGTTTCGGTCCATCTTCTGGAAGCTTCCTCCACCGCTTCCTAGGATCAATCTAAACCACTTGTTTAGGTCGGTTTGATCCTACGGCGCACGGTACCACCTCAGGACTATATAAGCAGCCCCCTGACCCCAGGGCAGGCATCCAATTCATTCTAATCACCAATGCCTATCTGAGATTAGAGCTCTAGATTAGAATTAGAGTTGGAGAGTTGTATCAAGTTGAGAGATTAGAGCCATGGTCTAATTAGATCTAGCTAATCTCGTTTGAGAGCATTAGAGCGCGGCAGAGGTGGAGGAGAAGGAAGGCCCGGACATGTTGGTGTCTCCTATTCATCTTCTTCCTCTGGGATCAGACTCCATTGGAGCCCGATCTTGAAACCTTATGGAAAGGATCAACTTCATATTCAAGTAAGCAACATTGTTATTCTTGTTCTTATGGTTCATAACTCTTTTGAGTACTTTAATTTCTGTAGCTCTTGAGTTAAAGTTGCATGTTTAGTGTAAGCGTGGTGCTTAGACTAGCTAGCTTATGAATGCCTTCTTTATTCCGGATCGTATGGTAGAAGCGGGAAGTGACCTTGTTCCCGTCTGTCCTTTGCAGTCCACCTCCCGTCTATAGAAACCGTAGGACTCCCCCCTATAGAATGTCGGGAGGCTCCCTTTCCTAAGTGTGCCTTCAGGCAATCTCCCCATAAGAACATTAATGCATAGCTTATGCGAGTAAGGACTAGATTATCCTAAAGTTTTCCCTACCTTTCTTTCTATCAAGTTCCTTAATAGCTTCTCAGGGATTAGTTATATACCTCAGATCACTCTCTCTACCTTTCTCCCTGTGGATTTGATATTTAAAACCCTCTTCCTGAGTGAAGTCCTCACCGGTATCCGTGCGCTTGCGGATTATCCATCATAATATTTCTATAGGCTTAACAAATACCAACAGCGCGCGCGTTCTTCACCGAGATTGTTCGCTTGCACGGGATTCCGTCTTCCATTGTGAGTGATCGGGACCCCGTGTTCACTAGCGAGTTTTGGAGGGAGTTGTTCAGGCTGGCGGGCGTCAAGCTGCAGATGACGTCCGCCTTTCACCCTCAGGCGGATGTGCAATCGGAGGCGACGAACAAGATCATAGCCATGTACTTGAGGTGCCTCACTAGGGATAGACCTCACCAGTGGCTGGAGTGGCTGCCGTGGGCTGAGTTTTGCTATAATTCGTCCAACCAGCAGTCCCTCAAGACATCGCCCTTTCCGTTGGTGTATGGGAGGCCTCCTCCGTCGGTTCGTTCGTACGCTGTTGGTGACGCTAGGCTGCCGGCAGTCGACAAGGCAATGCGGGACAGAGATGAGTTTTTGTCGGAGGTGAGAGATCGCTTGGAGCAGGCACAGCAGCACTACAAGGCCGTCTATGACCGCCGGCATCGGCCTGTCACATTTACGGCCGGTCAGTGGGTCTGGCTGCGTCTTTTGCATCGTCCGGTGGCCTCTTTGAACCTGAGCGGGCATGGGATGCTGGGGCCTAAGTTTTTTGGTCCCTATCAGATACTGGAACGCATTGGGGAGGTGGCCTACAAGCTGAGTTTGCCGGCTGGAGCTCACATTCACAATGTGTTCCATGTTGGTGTACTGAAGCCGTTTCATGGGGAACCACCGGATCATGTACCAGCGCTGCCACAACTTCAGAATGGCAGGGTCGTGGTGCAGCCAGAGGTGCTGTTGAAGAGCAGAATAGCGCATGGTCGCCGTTAGGTACTGGTACATTGGAAGGATGCGCCCGCTACAGAGTCCTGCTGGGTGGATTTGGAGGAGTTCCGGGAGCAGTTTCCAGAGTTCCAGCTCGCGGACGAGCTGCTTCTCCAGGGAGGGAGAGATGTCATGTGGGGCAACACCTTAATTTGCCAGGCGCAAGAAGCACTAGGAGGCCCAGGGCGTCAAGGTTCAGAATTAGTTAGAGATAGATTTGCTTAGAGATATTTGTGTTAGCTTGGGGATAAGATTGGTTAGGAGTTTGTTAGTGCTGGGCGCCATATATAAGCCTCGGCAGAGTTAGAGATAAATTAGGCTTGAGATTATATTCATATGTAAGCCGCCGCCCTGCCTCCTCGGTGCGACGTCGAGCTCCTTCAAGCTCTGGCGCGCCGGCGAGGTCCAGGGCCGCGTCCCCAGACTTCCTTTGAATACAATCTCCGCAGCAATCCGTCCACCAATTCCATCGCCCATAACAAAGAATGTGGCAACGGGTAAATTTATTTGTTTTCGTGCTTGCTTGGAGGGGCATTCCTAATTTTGATTTGTTAAACTACATGAAAATAAGACCAAATTATTTTATGTCACATGCCAAAATGACTTTGTTTGCATGGTGTGGGTATTATTAATTCTACCAAACTTTCATGATGTTTGTCATCTGAAAAACAAGAGAATTGTGTAATAATTTATTATTAACATAACTGTGCAAAGCGCTCAGAAGCTCTCTGTACGGGAAATACCTGCTGTTTTTGGAACAGGCTTCCCAAAAAGTCCCATGACAATCCGACCTAGTACAGATTAGATCAAATTTAGCACTGATGAGTCAATCAATTGGTAAGTGTAGGAGTAATATCCATACACAAACAAATGCCATATTGACATATCTTTGATACAAATAAGACCAAAGAAATTTGATAATCCTAATAGCAGTAATCACTCTGAATGGCATGGAACTGGAAATCTGAAACACATCAGGTTGTACTGTAAGCACTGGTGGTAGGATAACATCAATCCATGTGTGAGGAGTGCAAAATCAATAATGGAACCAAAATAGTTATGCAAAGTGACATCTAAAGCTATCCTTTTATTACTTCACCTAGATAAGGCATCGGGTGCTGACCTGACAGTGAAGCAGGAGAGGAGTCACCACAAACCTGCATACTTGCTATCAGTCTCGATATCAAATTAGACCTTGTGGACGACCTCCGTCAGATCCTACTTCACCTAAAACCGAGATAATTCTTTTCATGATGCATCCATAGAGACAACAAATCATAAACCAAACACAACAGTTAGCTACTTTGATTTGCATCTAACAAATTCCGACAGCAGCACCAGCAGCACAGATAATGAAATGGAAGGACAGGTAGAACAACTCTTGATATTATTGAGGTCAAATTCATACTCTCTCAGCTTTGCAAGCAAATGAGCATCAGCCTTCACACTATGATCCAGCCTCCTCACCTCCAGGTCCATCTTCCGAATCTGCAAACACACATAACGAATTACCCCCAACTTCCTAAACCCAGACATGACTGACCAGACACTGAAGTTCATATAGGAACACCAAAGTATACAATACTAGGAACCAACAAAGAAACATTAATGATACTAAGATTGGATTGTGAGAAAGAACACAGTACCCATGGATGCAATAGGCAAGCAAGCATGTGAAAATGGGACTGAAAGAAAGGGGTAGGTAAGAGCCTTTACGGGCTTGAAATTCGTGATGGAGTCCGGCAGGTCGCCGCGTCGGTGAGAGCTGGTGGAGCCGGGCCCCATGCGTCGGGAGAGGTAGGCCCCTGCGTCGATGTTGCGCGACATGAAGCCACTGGCGTCGAGGTGCTGTTGGATGGCCATGGCCAGCACCTGGCAGTGCAGGAGCTCCTCCCCCTCCTCCGGCGTCAGCTTGGGCCCGTCATGCGCCGACTGCGTACTCCCCATCCTCTTGCCGCGCGCCAACCGGCTCGCCATCGCCGCCACCTGACGAACCCTAGTAATGAAAAAGAGGACGAGGAGGAGACGGGGATTGGGGAGGGGATAAGCCGGAGGAGATGGACGGACGCAACGCGGCATTGATGCACACGCACAGTGGGGAGGAGGGAGAGGATGGGAGGATGGGTGCCGCGACCGTGTGCTGCGAGAAAGGGGGGAAGAGGATAAGAACGGTAGGGGGCGGCAGGGCGGTGGAGGGGGTTTTCTGGAAAAGATCAGGCGGGCGGTTTTCTAAAAAAAACACCACGAAATCGGAATTTCGTCTTCTTCGTCGAGGAATATTTTGACATGAGGGGTTTTCCGAAAGGAAAACAGACGCGTTTCCTGTAGAGGAGGGACGTCGTTGGAGCAGAAACAGATTATTGTAATATACGAGGGGTTTTTTCGCAACTTCACATGCGACGCTGGCGGGTTTCTGGCCGTTGGATCCGCACGATCGGACGGCCGCGAATTTGAGGCGACGTAGCATGCCTCAGAAGGCTCCACAGAGCATGCGGAATACATAGATTTGGATTTGGTCGCGTTGAGCTAGCAAGAATAATCATGGACACAATTTTTTGAAGAAAACAAATCCAGAAATTGTATTCCACATAGTATTGCTCTCTTTTTGTCCTTTCCAACCCAGACAGAACCAGAGAACTTTCAACTGCACTGTTCCAAGTCTTCTCAGTCAACCCCCCGCCTGCCAAACGTTGCAGAGATTCTGGGAGATGCTGGTGCTCAATTGATCGATCAGCGCAAGCCGACGATGATGGAGGCCGCCCTTTTGAGCGGGTTAATCAGAGCTATCGTGCCGAAGCTCCTCTCGCTGGCTGATGAGAAGTACAAGCTGCACAAGGGCGTCAAGAGTGACATCGAATTCCTCGTCAAGGAGCTTCGCATGATCGTCGGTTCCATCGACGACGACGAGCTCTCCGAGCACGGCGACGACCACTGGGCTGCCGTGTCGGGTTTCTTGATCGAAGACTTGCGCGAGTTGGCTTTCGGCATCGAGGACTTGTTGGACAGCCTCAGGTATCACGATATCTGGAAGCAGCAGCCGGCCTCGTTCCGCAAAATCGTCGGATTGCCCAAGGCGCTTCTCGCCCGTGTGCAGTTCGCGAGCGAGCGGCAGCGGCTGAGGAAGCTGGCGACGGAAGCGTACGAACGGAGGAAGAGATACAGGCGCCCAGACCAGCAACAACCCTCTTCTCCTTTGATGGGAGAGGAGTCGTCGTCGCAGGTATTTGATCCGCGCAGCGTCCATGACACGGATTTGGTGGGCATCGATGGGCTCCGGGTGGAGCTCCAGGAGCAGCTGGCAGAAGAAGCCAAGCAGGGCCAGTTGAAGGTGATCGCCATCGTTGGCTTCTGCGGCTTGGGGAAGACTTCACTGGCTGCACAACTGTACAATAAGGAAATCGACGAAGGAAGATTCGAGGAACACGCGTGGGTTTGTGCCGCCGGCAAGCGGCCGGTGGAGATTCTGAGAGACGTGCTCGGCGAACTCACCGATGCCGATTCTTCTCAGCTGGGGCCGTCATCAAAGGTTCGACAGCTTTGCGAAGATATAAGAAAACGGTTGCATAACAAGAGGTAAATATATTCTTTTGTCCTCATTTTTGCTTCTTGATTTTGTTAATCTGTTTCATTTCAAAAGCATTTTAACCATACAGTATAGTATTTTTTTATTGAGTGTGTTTACAAACGAACTATTACTATTTGGTTGTAGACATTTCAAACGGTTAGGTTGTAAAACGGGCAACTTTTCTTAAGACTCTGAAGGGATTATAATGCTTGTAGAATAGATTTGAGTTCTTTCTTGATTTTTTCTCTCTTTTAGGTATTTAATAGTGATTGATGATATTCAAACACAAGATCTGTGGATAAAAATCAAATCAGCCTTCCCAGACAATGGTGGTATTAAAACGAAATTCTGATAGCTGAATTCTCGAAGCGGAGATAAAGGAAGCAATTTTCCAAATGAAGCATAATAAAGCACCAGGACCTGATGGTTTCCCAGCAGAGTTCTACCAGGTCTTTTGGGAAGTCATAAAAATAGACCTCATGGCTCTCTTCATAGATTTTCACGAAGAGTGCCTCAATCTCTTCAGTCTAAATTTTGGGGTAATAACACTAATCCCCAAAACTATGGAGGCTAAAATGATTCAACAATATAGACCGATCTGTGTGTTAAATGTCAGCTTCAAGATTTTCACTAAAGTTAGCACAAACAGATTAAGTAAAGTAGCTCAGACAGTGGTCAGCCCCTCACAGACAGCTTTTATGCCTGGTAGATATATAATGGAAGGGGTTGTAATTTTACATGAGACTATTCATGAGCTACATACAAAAAAGCGCAATGGAGTTATAATTAAAATTGACTTCGAGAAAGCCTATGACAAAGTTAAGTGGCCTTTCCTTCAACAAACGCTACGTATGAAAGGGTTTTCACCCAAGTGGTGTAGATGGATAGAAGGAATGGTGACTCGAGGAAGCGTTGGCATCAAAGTAAATGATGATGTCTTTTGTTCCCTTTTGTGTTCAGCAATGCAAGCTGATAACTTGTCAAACTTGTAATAAGGTGGCTGTATACGTTTCGTAGAGGCCGGATTTTAATCCATTATCTAAAAAAGACAATGGTGGTATTTCCAGCAGAGTTCTGGTGACAACGACTATTCAATCAGTAGCTAATGCCTGCAGCTCTGCTGAATACTATGTGCACAAAATGAGAAAGCTTGACGAGGAATGCTCGAAACAATTGTTCTCCTTCAAAGCTTGCCCAAAGGAATATTCCTCTTACAAGCAACCGGATTCAGCGGCAATTCATAGGTAAATTCTTGCAAACACAGGGTTGGCCGATAGGACCTTCATGTGAAGATATCTGCAGCAAGTTACATTATCATTTGAAAAATGACATAACTTTTGAAGCAATGCGACGAGTGCTTTTCCGCAATTATACCAGTCTGCCAGGCCTTGCTCTGAAAGCCTGCCTGCTGTACTTTGGTATGTTCCCAAGTGATTATCATATAAGGAGGAAAAGTCTGTTAAGACTATGGTTAGCTGAGGGATTTGTGGAATTACAAGCTTCAACCAGCACCCCGGATCCCACAACTGCTTTTGATGTTCTCAAGGATCGGAGCATCATTGAGGCCATCCATGTAAGCAACAATGAAAACGTGAAGACATGCCGTACTTACGGCATGATGCATGAGTTCATTTTGCACATGTCAATGTCTCAGAAATTTGTCACGTTGCTTTGTGACAAGATGACCGAGCACAAATATGTTCGTCGTCTTTCTATCCATAAAAACTCCGCTACAGATGGTAATAATTTGGACACTAGTGTTTTATCTCTGGTTCGATCTCTGACGGTTTTTGAGAAGCCTAGTGAAGCTATTTTGGACTTCAGCAAGTATCGCCTGTTACGAGTCTTGGATTTAGAAAAGTGTGATGACTTGAAGGATGATCATGTCAAAAACATATGCTGTCTGCTGCTTCTGAAATATCTGAGGATTGGAAAAAATGTTACCAAACTTCCAAAGGATATTTCAAAACTGACAGTTTTGGAGACACTTGACTTAAGGGGGTCGATGGTAGTTAAGCTGCCGGCACAAGTCTTCCTAATGCCTTGTTTACTTCATTTGTTTGGAAAGTTTAAGCTTCCCAATGCAGTGGATTTTCCCTCTCAAGGGAGAAGTGTCTTGCAGACATTAGCAGGATTTGTCACGGACGGAATACAAGAGTATTTTAATTTTATGGATTATATAGTTAATATGAGAAAGATGAAGGTTTGGTGCGAGTCATCGGCAGGTGCAGGTAGCACTAACTGGACTGGTCTTCAGAAGGCCATTCAGAAGTTCATCCAGGATGATGAGAATGTAACAAATATTGGTGACCGTTGTCTATCGCTTCATTTTGATAATAAATCCTGTACAGACTCCTTCAGTTCCCTGAAAGAACCCTGCTACCTGAGTTCGCTGAAACTACATGGCGAATTGAATGCACTGCCTCGGTTTGTTATTTTACTTCGTGGTCTCAAGGAGTTGTGCCTTTCATCTGTTAAATTTACAACGGGCCTTCTTGAAGCTTTAACTCTGCTGAGTGACTTGAAATATTTAAAACTGATTGCTGATGACCTTGAAAAGTTCACCATAAAAGATAAGGCATTCCCCAGCTTGCTTCTTCTATGTTTTGTGCTGCAACATCCAACATTTCCGACAATTCAAGAAGGATCTATGCCGTTCCTCAACACACTTCAGCTGCTCTGTAAGGATCTACATGGCCTTTGCGGTATCAAAATAGAATATCTGAAATTTCTTAAGGAGGTTATTCTTGATGATCGGGTTGATCCGGAAACATGGGGTAAATGGGAAGAGGCTACTAAAGAACATCCAAATAAGCCAAAGGTTTTGCCATCCAAAGCAGCAGAAACTTTAAAAAGGAAACCTGCAGCTGAAATTTCAAAGAGAAAACTTGTGGGTGATTCTATTCCGGTAGAGCCAAGCAGTGTTGACTCTGCAAACTATTCTGTTTCTCCAGATGAAATAGCAGAGCAGACTGACACTCAAATTGCAGTTAAGAAAAAACTGGGTTCCTCTGATGAACCAAAGAGGCAGAATAGTTCTGCTGATAGGCAAAATAATGCTTTCAACAGTAGGGGGATTTCAGAAGATCCTGTTTCAGCCGAGTTGTTAATTTGTTAATAACTGGGCATGGCATGGTGCCTTCTCTACAAGGATGCTGATCCTAGGTATGTGCAAGTGCAATATCATCGACCTATTGCATATTAATTTTGCCTCTCATTATTCAGTCATTTTCCCGTCCAGATGTGCTTTTAAAAAAATATCACTGAGCATAGGGAAAATTAGAGGATGCCGGCTGGGCTGTTTTTCTAATAGAATCACCTTGCATTTTGATTGTCCATTTTTCTAATAGTTAACTTGAGGTAGCTTGCTCTATCCATAGATGGTGATCTATTCCTAATGTCCATTTTGATTGTGCAGATACCACTAAGCAAACATTCCTGGGTTCTTATCTGGCCTCGGCAACTTACATCTCCGTCATTATGAGCGCTGGCACCTACTGTGATGAAGTCCCCCTATTCCTGCTTATTCCAACATTTGTTAGCCCATCAGCTCTTCAATACAACATGCAAAACAATAGTTGTACATTAGTTCAGTTTGCAATGTTTGTCTAAAGAATAAGTACTAGGTGTGCACTGGCACAAACCATATTATCCAGACGGCTTCCATTGGTGGTATATCTATACGACTGTGGAGATGATTGTATCCCTTTACTATTATTTTTGTATTTTAAATCATATACTGTTTTGTTACTTAGATCCCTACTTATATCTTACTTACAGTTTCATTTCCCTTAAACTTGCTAGGTGGTTAATGTACAATTAACCTCCATGGTGAAGGTTGTAGCGAACATGGCCTCATCAAACCATTTGTTCATATATTTTTGGTGATTTAATGACAACGCAATCATTGGGACCAACAGCATGTCTAGAATGAATCTTGAAGGTGTTTTAGGTCTCAAGGAAACAATCATCTAATGTTCTGATGGTTTCAGAAGAGCATTAGAACAAGTGCGGAGAAATTGGTACGCGGCGTGAAGGCCAAGGTCAAGGGGACCATCAGATGATATGATGGCCAAGAATCTAGTAGCATGGGATCAATTCCGAAAGTGGGGCTAGAAGCAAGGAGGCACTCGATAAATTTATGGGGCATCGAATGAAGTGGTGGACAAAGCATATTTCTTTAGAAGCTATAGAGGTTGTGACTCTGAAAGGTGTAGCACCGAATGAACCGAGGCCACCATCGGACAAAAGTTTCAGATGCAATTTTTGGATGTATTGGAGAAGAAGATGTGGGGAGTCATACCGTTAGTTTCACAAGATGTTTCAATGCAGGAAAAAAATCATCGGAACATATTTTATTACATGTCCATTATGGAGCGTGTACACCTGTACCCAACTCGGAATGGAACCTGGTCCGTGTACGGCCGACCGAGCCCATCCTACCGTGCGAACTCTCGGTAGTTACGGTCCCATCCTGCATCCGGCCCTCAAAACGATTCCCCGCGAAGGGAATTGCATCGGAACTGTGAAATGCTCCCGTGTGGCCACATGGGAGTTGCACTTAGATAAGGTGGTCTCACTCCCACCTCTCCCCCACTGATACCCTGCTATCCTGCTGGCAGGTATGGTTTCGCACTTACCTAGCTCAACCCGACCCTAACCCCACGCTCGGCGAGGTGGTGTTTACGTAAAGTCCCGTGAAGTGGTTGGCCCACTCGGTTTCAGACCGGGGCGAGCTCATGTCCTCCAAGCGTAAGTAAAACCCCAACACCTGTGTTCCAAAAACTGTGAAAGTGGGGATACAGTAAGGAGTGCACCCCGATCCCAGATCGGTTGTTTCAAGCTCACCACCACCAAAGTACACAAAACGCCTTCTCCTTCCGGTTTTACCCGACTCACGCCAAGAATCACTATTCCCATCCCAACACATGAATCGCGAAGCTCGACGTATATACACGCTTATAAATATATATAGTAGTAGTACAGCAATCAAGGATAGGGTAATTAAAGAAGGCAGTGCAAGGTTCATCATCATGCATTTAAAGTAAAGCGCTAGCATACTACATTGTAATGCCTAATAGGTATTTCGGAATCAGTCGGGCATGAACCTGTGGTCGGGTACTCGTCAGCAACGTAGTCGTCGGCGTAGTCATACTCCTGGTTCAGCTCCCCGGCTCCAGCTGCTCCTATTAATGCGCAAAATAAAATAAAGACTGGTCCTATTGCAATTAACTCCAAATGAACAGCGATTAAGAGCAAAATGAGAGCAAACACTAGTCCTGCATGGAGTTTAAGATTTTAGAAGATTTCCGGAAAAGGTTTTATATTTTTCGGAGCAACAATGGATTTACTAAGATAAAATACATATCTAGGAAACCAAAATACGTTTCTACCATATAAAATAGCGCAGCCACAAAAGATCCCACCCGGATCTAGTGCGGCCCGGCACAGAGCAGCCACGCGTGTGGCTCGGCCGCCAGCGGCCAGCCACACGGGATCCCTCCCGGATCGGCTGCGGCTCGGCACGCTACAGGCCGCGTTGCGGTGCGGCAGGAGTGGATGGCGCACGGGATCTCGGCCCGATCCGGTGTGGTGCGAGGTGGTGCAGGCAGGCATGTGCAGCAGAACCCCGGTGGCATTTGGGTGGCACACCAGGTGCTCGACGGCAGGCCCCTAAGAAGCGGCAGACGAGAAAGAGCTCGCCGGCAGCGAGGTCTTGCGGTGGCCGGTCAACAAGTGATATGACTCGACTCCGGCCGATCTAGGGTTCCATCTGGGGCAGAAAAGGGGCGGCCTTGGCTAGGGATGCTGGCTCGGTGGCGACGAGGCCACGGTCGGGGCGGCGGCGGACACAGGGCTCGGCAACGGCGAGGCTGGGGTTGCCGGTGTCGACCGGAAGTCCTGCGAGTGCGGGTGCGAGCGCGTGCGCGTGAGGTCGCATGGACGCGCGTACGTGAACCAGGTGCCCCAGCGTCAGGCAACAGCCACAGAGCGGCGGCTCCATGCGCCTGCGCGCGGCGAGAAGAAGAGCTCGGCGGCGCGGCTGGGGTGGCCGTTGCTGGTGAGGAATCGCGCGTGCGTGCACCTGAACACGTGCGCGGGTTCAAGGTCTACTTGGCGCTCGCCCTTCCGGGACAGAAAGGCTTCCCCGGCGGCGATGCCTCGGTGTGCGGCGGACGGAGCTCCGGCGAGGTCTGGTTTAGGACAGCCAAAGGTCGATTTTTGCCCTGCCAGGGGGGCGTGCTCGCGTGCGTGGGTGCACGGGTCTGTGTGTGCGTGCGTGAGTCCGTGGTTGTGTGCGTGTGAGAGCGCGTGCACGCACCGGTGGCTCGGCCATGGCGACGGGCTGGAGCGGCAGCGTGCGGCACGGTAGCACTGCATATGTTTGGTAACCACCTATATATGTGTGCTGACTGGTGACATTGTTATATCCAGAGATTAGGGCTAGATGAGCATCCTCTCGACAAATCATTGCTGGCAGATGTTCGTGAAAGAATTGCCACATTCCTCATGGAACAGGTGATCACAGCCGGAGGAAAATTTCATACTGATGAAACTGTGTGGGCTCAGATTATGTATGGTGACTAGGAAATTTTTGCATTCCTCCTTGTCCATGAATTTTTGTGATATTGTTGCATTCCTCCTTGTGAGATGCATTTCCTCCTTGTGAGATGATGATGCTGAATTTTGTCATATGATGCATGTGAATTGTGGATTTCTGTCAATTTGGATGTTGGATCTAATTTTTGTGAATTTAGTCATATCCTGGCTGGTTCCAGGATGCAGCCCCTGATGGCTGTCAAATCCTGGCTGGTTCCAGGATGCAGCTGGCAAGCAGGCAGCAGGTTACTGTAGGGGTGGCCTACGTATCTGTAACGGACGTTAATTAAAGCTCGTTACAAACACTGATCATTGAGTAACCGGCTTCAATTGGAACACCTGTTACAAACATGCCAACAAAGTAACGGGCACCGTAAAAGCCCGTTACCAGTACTGACCGATGGGCCCCACAACATGGCCCGTTCGTCGAGACATCGGAGACGCAGGTTCACCACACGCGTCTCCGATATTGATTTCACAGTAACGGGCTTTGTTTTGGTGCCCGTTACCAAAGTTCCCTGTAGGCCCAGAGAAACAGTCATTTTCACGTGACCGGTGACTAGTTGTGGTAACGTTTGTTGTTTGATGCCCGTTACGAATCCTAGTTATGCTGAGACACATGTGAAATAGACGTGTCTCATTTCGTCGAGACATCGGAGACGAAGTTTCATAAAATGCGTCGCTGATGTTGAGTTCTTGTAACGGGCTTTGTTTTGGTGCCTGTTACCAAAGTTCTCTGTGGGGCCAGAGAAACAACCATTGCACGTGACCGGTGGCTAGTTGTGGTAACGGTCGTTATTTGATGCCCGTTACGAATATGTGTTATCAGTAACGGATATCTGCCCGTTACCTTTCTTGGCCCATTTGTAACACTTGATCGGTAACGGGCGCTTTGCCCGTTACAAAAGGCAATCTATGCCCGTTACCAAAGTGAGTTTTTCACGTAGTGTCGGGGGACAAAAGGTCGAAAAGAGCAGCAAAGATGTGCGCGCAGTGGTGAAGTGAAGGCAGCAGCACC
Organism: Cenchrus fungigraminus; assembly: GCA_036936925.1. NCBI lineage: Eukaryota > Viridiplantae > Streptophyta > Magnoliopsida > Poales > Poaceae > Cenchrus > Cenchrus fungigraminus. The sequence continues at coordinate 124,145,016 of CM072774.1, read as the reverse complement.
TGGAAGGTTCGACCGGCTCGGCTCGATGGCCGGCTGTCAGTCGACGGCGGGACGCGCGGCGGCGCGGTGCGGACAGGATCAACGGAGGCACACAAGGCCGACGAGCGCACAAGGCTCGATACGCGACCACGGCTCGAAGGCTAGACGCCACAGAAGGAAGGACAGGTGATGCTCACCTAGGTGCTGCAGGGACGGCGACGGTTCACGGTGGAGCGAGCTTGGAGCAGGGGAAGCAGAGGATCAGGTCCTGCTGCCGGCGACGGTGCGCAGCAGCTCCCGCGGGCGGACTCCGTCTTCGTGGCAAATGGCGCTCCCTCAGACGGCCTCCCCGCCTCCTACTTCTCCACTCCTTCCCCCTGACGTCACCGGCGGCGGGATTGGGGAGGATCCCTGAATGGCTAGGGTTAGGGCTGGAGACCGCGGTGGTTTTATAGGTGCGGTAGGTGGCACGAACGGCGAGATGGTCTCCGGGACGCGTGGACGCCATCCACGGCGGTGGACATGGCCGCACGGCCTTCACTTTCCACGGCGGCGCGGCGCGGCACACTGAAGGAGGAAGAAAGGGGAGGAAAAGAGGAAAAAGAAAGGGAGGAGGTGGCACTGACCGGTGGGCCCCATCTGGCGGTGACTCGCGCGAGGGGAAGGCCTAACAGGCCGGCGGGATGAGATGGCCGGTGGGCCGGCGCTAGGCCAGGGTAGTGCGGTGCAAACGGGTGAAGAGTTAAGGTGGTCCAGCGGACTGCGGTGGTGAGGTAAGGCCCAACGACAGGTTAGGGTGTTTTCCTATTTCTTTAACCCTATTTACCAATTCAAATTTGAATCTCACTCATTAAAATCCAAATAAATCCAAATGGAAATCCAACTTCTCACACTAGCATCTTTATAAGTACTAAAATTATTATTGGGCAAAAATTTAAATCTAGGATTAAGGAGAGATGAAATGAAGACAACCTTATATTGTTTCTCATGCACACATAATCAAATCAAAAATTTTAAATCTCACATTTTTGCATTCAAGCAATTTCTAGGATGTTACAGAACTCCCACGTCGCTTCACGCTCGGAGTGGTTGCTCCAGAGCACTTTGCAGAAGCGAGTGGTGGTCTTCCTGGTTTACTTCTCCGCGCAGTCTAGGATCCTGACTGGGTACTCCAAGTACTCCAGCAGGATGTTTTGCACGTCGAGTGCCTGAGCGGGTACTCTCTTCTCCGTGACCACGCACTTCCGAAGTTGAGACACATGGAACACAGGGTGAACTCCAGTGAGCTCTGGTGGCAGCTCAAACTTGTATGCCACCTTTCCAATCTTTTGTATGATCATGTATGGCCCGACGTACCTTGGGGCTAGCTTCCCTTTGACATGGAACCTCTTTGTACCTCGGAGGGGTGAATCCCCTCAGGTACACGTATTCACCCACTTCAAACGAGACATCCCTTCTGTTCGGGTCGGTGTAACTTTTCTGTCGACTCTGAGCTATCTTCAGATTCTCTCTGACCTTGGCCACATTCTCCTCGGCTTCAACAATGGTGGCGGGACTAAACAAGGTTCGCTCCCCCACCTCAGACCACATCAGCAGTGTCTGACATTTCCTGTCGTAAAGAGCCTCGAAAGGTGCCATCTTCAGGCTTGCTTGAAAGTTGTTGTTGTAAGAGAACTCTGCATAGGACAATCTTTTCTCCCAATCTGATCCGTAGGTCAACACACAAGCCCTCAGAAGATATTCGAGTATTTGGTTCACTCATTCTGTCTGCCCATCTGTCTGCGGGTGGAAGGCTGAGCTGTAGTGCAAGTCGGTGCCCATGGCACTATGTAAGCTTCTCCAAAATTTGGCAGTGAATTGCGGTCCTCTGTCAGACACTATACTCCTCGGTGCCCCATGGAGCTTCAAAATGTTGTCGATGTACAGCTCCGCTAACTTGTGTGTCTTGTAGGTTGCCTTCACGGGTATGAAATGAGCCACTTTGGTCAAACGGTCGACAATCACCCAAATGGAGTCATTCCCTTTCTGTGGGCAAGGAAGACCCACTATGAAGTCCACGCTTGATGCCAAAGGGGGAGTGTGCTCACAATTTATCCATGTGGGGGTGGTGTGTATCTCCTTGTTTTATCTATCTATCCTAGGTTGTGGACATGTTGAACTTATTTGTGTGGTGTGATGGATGGTGGTGAACCTAGAACCTTTTGAATTTGTAAGACTTATTTGTGCTAGTGTGGAACCTCGTTTATCTATTTGTGATGCTTGGTGCTTGTTATTTCTCACTTTGTTGTTTTATATAGCTTGTCATATGCATCACGGATATTATATCACACTTATGCACTTGTGTATGCAAATTGAGAATGAAATTTCTTCTAAATGTGTGATAGGCATTTGAGGCCTTCATAAAAGTTCAAGCACATATTTAGGGGGAGTTTCATTTTAAATTGTTGGATACACACATCTTTCTTTGAAAACGAATTGTGTTGTCATCAATCACCAAAAAGGGGGAGATTGAAAGTGCATCTTGGCCCCTAATTGTTTTGGTGATAGTGACAAACACAATTTGTGGTATTTAATGGTTAAACAAGATGTGTGCAGGATTTAAGTAAATGAAAATCATGGTTTTGACCAAAGGAAGGCCCCCAACTCCAAGTCGACGTTTTCATCTCGAATCAAGGCTTAATTCTATTTTGATTTTGAATTTGAGTATAGGAAACACCGTACTATAAAGGGGGATGCGAATTGATAGCCAAGAGATGCTAAAAGTGCTCTAGGAGATGATCCAAGTGAGTGAGAGGAGTTTAGAGTCAACACGTACACGTTTGCTCTTCTTTTCTGAAAAACTCAGCTTTTGTCGGTAGTACCGACGCCGGGTCGGTACTTCCGATAAGCCTTCACTGGCGAGTTTTTGCCAGGGGCTCGGTAGTACCGACCCGGGGTCGGAACTACCGATAAGCCTTCACTGTTGGGTTTCTGGGAAACCCCTCGGTAGTACCGACACCATGTCGGAAGTACCGAGGATACCCGTTTCAGCACAGTAACGGCTAGTTTTTCAGACTTAGTATAAAAGCCCCCTTCTCCCTCCTCACTCATTGCTGACCAACCACGGGACAAACACTCACTTGAGCATTCACTCCACTTCTCCCCTCTCCTCTAGAGCCAAGATTTGATTCCTTTGAGCTAGGGCTTGAGTAGAGAAGTGATTCCTAGTGAGAATTAGAGAAGCTTTGAGAGCCCCTTCGAATCTCCCCATCTCAAGAGCACTTGAAGCATCTCCGGGTCTTTGATTAGCATTTGTTACTCTTGAAGCTTGCTTCTAGACGGTTAGGCGTCTCCTATTGAGTGCCCTCTTGGTGTGGTGCACCCGGGATCATTTGTATTACCCTCTCCTTGGTGGAGAATTCTTGGTGAGCACCAATCTTCCTTTGTGGGGGTTGGAAGAGGAAAAGAGGCTCTTGGTGATAGCCCTCCCTTTGTGGGATCCTCAACGGAGACGTAGCATCCTTTGTGGGTGTGAACTTCGGATTAAATCTTTGTGTCTCTCTTGCTTGCTTGAATTCTTTCATTCTCTTTAACCCTAGAACTTGTTTTAGCCCGATCTATAATTTGGTTGTGTTCCAACTCATATCTGTGGTTGCAGGTGGTTCTTAGCTCCTAAAGTAAGACTTTGATTCAAATAGAATTGCTAGAATCGCTGTACAATTCAAATTTCGTTTTAGTCAACTCTACCCTGTCGGTAGTATCGACACGGTACCGGAAGTACCGACCCCTCAGTAGTCCCGGCACCGCGTCGGTAGTACCGACAGTTGTTTTAACCGCTGCATTTGTTTCAGAAATTTGAAGTGATCCTATTCACCCCCCCTCTAGGCATCACAAGGTCCTTTCAATTGGTATCAGAGCCTAATCCCTTGATTTAGGCTTAACCGCTAAGGGATCAAGATGTCGGGAAATGGAAGCAACCCAACCGCCGAAGAAATCGCCGCAAAGGAAGCTCAAGAGAGAGAGCTCAAGGCTGCTCAAGTCGGTGACCTCACCGGCAAAGCTCCAAGCCGTACACCATCCAACATTGTGAGCTCCAATGACTCTTCATCCGACTCCGACTCGGACTCCGATTCAAGTGATGAAGATGTCAAACATGGTGATGATCCGGCGAAGAAGGCGGCAAAGAAGAGAAGAAAGGCTAAGAAGAAGAAGAAGGCTAAGAAGTTGGCCAAGAAGCTCCTCAAGAAGATGATTAAGAAGGAGCAAGCCAAGTACACTCACTCTGGCTACTATGAAGTGCCCCACAACTACGCACAATTTCCGGGCAACAACTCTAGCAAAAAGTTCTATTCCGTGCATTTGGGAAAGCCTCCTCATTTCGATGGGAAGGACTATCCCAAATGGGCTTATGATACGCAAATGCACCTTTACGGGCTTCACCCTTCTCTTTCGACCATTGTGGTTGTAGGTGTTTCAATACCCGCCGAAGGAGAAGCCCTCACAATTGAGCATGAGCAAGACCTCCAATGCAACGTGCAAGCAACAAGAGTCATCACGGGATCCTTGTGTGCCCAAGAATTCAACAAGGTTCGGAACATCCAAATTGCCAAGGTGATTTGGGATACACTCAAGGAAGCACATGAGGGAACCGAACATGTGAGGCAAGGGAAGATGGACCTAATCAATGGAGAGCTTAAGCTATTCTTCATGAAGGATGGAGAGACCGTAAGAGAAATGTATGATAGGCTCATGGTCCTTGTCTCGGACATTGGAGCTCTTGGAAGCAAAGATTGGGATGATTCAAAGGTCACAAAGAAGTTGCTAAGAGCTTTTGCTCCTAAGGACAAGAACTTGACGGCAATGATAAGAAGGGATCCAAGATACCCTACAATGATACCCAATCAACTTCTTGGAGAAATCTTGCATCAAGAGCTAGTTGACCAAGATGTGGAGAAGTCTCTAACCTTGAAGATGAACAAGAGCTTAGCCCTCAATGCTAGCTCTAGTGAAGTGGTGGAAGTAAAGCCCAAGTCCCCCAAGACTAAGAAGGAAGATACTAGTGATGAAGGAAGTACGGATGAAGAAATCTCCTTTGCCATAAGGAAGTACAAGAAATTCTTGAAGTCTAGAACATCAAGGAAGGGCGGTGATGAAAGGAAGAAGAAGTCTCAAAGAAAATGCTAGTGGAGAGTATAGACACTTCATTGCCGAGTGTCCCAAGAACAAGAACAAGAATGAGGAAGAGAAGAAGTACAAGGAGAAGAGCAAAGAGTACAAGAACAAGTACCAAGGGTGTGCTCACGTGGGTGAACAATGGGACTCAAGTGATGAAGATGAGGAACCAAAGAAACAAGGCATGGCAACCGTCGCCATGGCACAAGAATCGTCTTCACCACGCCTCTTCAACAACTTCTCCTACGATGAGGACCACACCCACTTTTGCCTCATGGCAAGGGGGAGCAAGGTACAAGAAACTACCACCTCATCCTCTCTATCCTCCTCTTCATCCACACCTAGTAGTGACATAGAAAACATAGATGAAGAAAAGGAAATGGAAGCTAACATGATAAAGAAATTTGGAAAAAAGGGCCACAAAGAAATTAAAAAGCTTTTGAACAAACTAGAGGAAAAGAAGGAGATTCTCCATGAGCAAGAAGACTTGCTTATCCTTGAAAAGGAAAGAAACCTTTCTCTAGAGATATCTCTTGCCGAGGAGAAGGCTAAGGTGGAAAAGTTGACCACGGACTTGTCCTTGGCCAATGATTCCAACAAGAGGATGTCAAAGGATTATACTTTAGCAAATGAATCTCTAGCTTTCCTAAAGGCTACTCATAGTGAGCTTCAATCAAGCCTTTCATGCTTGACGGAGAAATATAAAACTCTTGAAGCAAACTATAGTATTCTTTGGGAAAGCACCAAAGCCACTCCTACGGCAACATTGGACTCTAGTGCCTCCACTAGCAAAGGTTGTTCTATTTGCTCTAACATTGATATAAATGCTCTCAAGACTAACCATGCAAGGCTTGAAGAGAAAATTAAGAGCAAAGACAAGGATATTACCCGATTGAACATGTTGATTACTCAAGGCAACATTGGTGCCAAGTCCATACCTAAAGTGGTTGACAAGCAAGGACTTGGGCACTACAAGAACAACAAGGCCAATTGTAGAGTAGTGGTGAAAGGGCATGAGATCCCCTTGTGGAACAAGGGTGGCTACCTCAACACTATTATGGATATTGCCCATGGAGTCACCACCTCTATCACAACCAAGGACATGCCAAAGGTAGTGAACACCACAAAAGGAAATGGTGGGGTTAATTCTCCACCAAAGGCATCGAAGAATGTGGTTGAACACAAGCCCTCTCCCAACTACACTTGTGACTACATTGTGACCTTGGATCATAATGGTAAAATGGTGGTCAAGTATGTTGGGGCCTACACCATGAAGGCCATGAGGAAGAGTGTGTGGGTTCCAAAAGTTTATGCATCTAACCTCCAAGGACCCAAATCTTTTTGGGTACCTAAACCAAAAGCTGAAACTTGTTTTGTAGGCCTACTCCTCCAGTGGAAGCGCATGGTTGATTGATAGTGGTGCCACTAATCATATGACCGGAGATGAAGGCTTATTTGCATCCCTTGACCATTATGACAACCCTACGGAAACTATCATCTATGGAGACAATGGTCAAGGAGATGTTGTTGGTCAAGGTAAAATTGCTATCTCAACAACAAATTCAATTAAAGATGTTTATCATGTTCAAGGGTTAGGATACAACTTGTTGTCGGTTTCACAACTTTGTGAGAAAGGCTACAATTGTCTCTTTACTCATGAGGGTGTGACCATTTCTAAAAGGGAGGATTCCTCTATTGTCTTTGCGGGTCATCTACGGGGAAAGCTTTACTATGTGGATTTCACAAAAGTGAATGTGGACCCTAAGGCTTGCTTAGTGACAAAATCCGACTTGGGTTGTCTATGGCATCGCCGACTAGCCCATGTTGGCATGAGGAACTTGGCCAAACTTCAAAAAGACGAGCACATCCTAGGACTAATAAATGTTGTTTTTGAGAAAGATAGGTTATGTAGTGCTTGTCAAGCCGGGAAGCAAGTTGGAGCTCATCATCCCACCAAGAACATCCTATCCTCATCAAGACCATTGAAGCTACTACACATGGATTTGTTTGGACCAATCGCCTACATAAGCATCGGTGGTAACAAATATGGTTTAGTAATTGTTGATGACTTTTCCGTTTCACTTGGGTATTCTTTTTGCAAGATAAAAGTGAAGCAAAGGGAATTGTGAAGAAGTTCATTAGAAGAGTTCAAAATGAGTTCAAGCTAAAGGTCAAGAACATAAGAAGTGACAATGGCTCGGAGTTTAGGAACACTCAAGTTGAAGAGTTCCTAGATGAAGAAGGCATCAAGCATGAACTTTCCGCTCCGTACACACCTCAACAAAATGGCATCGTTGAGAGGAAGAACCGTACATTGATTGAAGCGGCTAGGACAATGCTTGATGAATACAAGACTCCGGACTCATTTTGGGCAGAAGCCATCAACACCGCATGCCATGCTGCCAACCGCCTCTACCTCCACAAGTACTTGAACAAGACTCCCTACGAAATCATCACTGGTAAGAAACCTAGTGTGCATTACTTTAGGGTCTTTGGGTGTAAGTGTTTCATACTTAACAAGAAACCCAAAGCCTCAAAGTTTGCATCCAAGGTTGATGAAGGTTTTCTCAATGGTTATGGAACTAACGAACATGTCTATCCTGTTTTCAACAAAACCACCAGTTGTGTTGAGACCACGGTGGACGTGAAATTTGATGAATCCAACAGCTCTCAACGAGAGCAAGTTAGTGAAAACCTTGTAGATGATGAAGAGCCCCCAAGTGTATCAATCTTTAGAATGGGGACCGGTGAAGTGATGCCTCGTGAGGTTCAAGTACAAGCTCCGGTTGACACAAGCAATCAAGATCCACCATCATCAACAAGAGTGGAACCACCAAGTTCTCAAGTTCATCAAGGAGAAAGTCAAGTTCATGGTGACGATCATGGACGGGGCTTTGATCAAGGGGGAGAACAAGGTGGTGAAGCCCAAGAAGAAGCCCCACAAGTTGAAGATGATGATGATGGACCAATTCAACATCAATCTCAAGCACCACACCCAAGAGTACATCAAATGGTTCAACGGGATCATCCCGTAGACAACATACTTGGGAGCATTCAAAGAGGTGTGACAACTCGCTCAAGGTTGACAAACTTTTGTGCATTCTACTCGTTTGTCTCCTCTTTGGAACCTCTTAGTGTGGAACAAGCTCTTGAGGACCCGGATCGGATTATTGCCATGGAAGAAGAGTTGAACAACTTCAAGAGAAATGAAGTTTGGGAGTTGGTACCAAGACCAAAGCAAAATGTGATCGGCACCAAATGGGTTTTTAGGAACAAGCAAGATGAATTTGGTGTTGTCACAAAGAACAAGGCAAGGCTTGTTGGCAAAGGATATACTCAAGTTGAAGGCATAGACTTTGGAGAGACTTATGCACCGGTAGCAATGCTCGAGTCAATTCATATCCTTTTGGCCTATGCTACTCATCATGACTTCAAGCTTCATCAAAAGGATGTCAAGAGTGCCTTCTTGAATTGACCTCTCCAAGAAGAAGTATATGTTGATCAACCACCGGGCTTTGAAGATCCAAACTTCCCCAACCATGTGTACAAGCTCCATAAGGCGCTCTACGGGCTTAAGAAAGCTCCTAGAGTATGGTATGAATGCCTTAAGGAATTTCTTCTCAAGAACGGTTTTGAGATAGAAAAAGCCGATTCTACTCTCTTCATTCAAAGAAATGGAAAAGATATCTTTGTTTGCCAAATTTATGTTGATGATATTATCTTTGGTTCTACTAATGATAAATTTTGTGAAGAGTTTAGTAGGATCATGACCAAGAGATTTGAGATGTCTATGATGGGTGAATTGAAATTCTTCCTTGGGTTTCAAATCAAGCAAATGAAGGAAGGGACTTTCTTGTGTCAAACCAAGTATGTAAAGGATATGCTCAAGAGGTTTGACATGGCCGACTCCAAGCCCATCAAGACACCAATGGCACTTAATGGACACCTCGATCTCAATGAAGAAGGGAAGTTGGTCGACCAAAAGGTATTTCGCTCCATGATTGGCTCCCTCCTTTACCTTAGTGCATCTAGGCCCGATATAATGCTTAGTGTGTGCATGTGTGCAAGATTTCAAGCCAATCCTAAGGAGTGTCATCTAATGGCCGTTAAGAGAATCTTTAGATATTTGGTTCACACCCCTGACCTAGGCTTGTGGTATCCCAAGGGCTCCACTTTTAATTTGCTTGGCTACTCCGATTCGGACTATGCCGGTTGCAAAGTAGATCGAAAGAGCACTACCGGGACTTGCCAATTTCTTGGTAGGTCTTTGGTGTCGTGGAGCTCAAAGAAGCAAAATTCAGTTGCTTTATCCACGGCTGAAGCCGAGTATGTGGCGGCCGGTGCTTGTTGTGCACAACTTTTGTGAATGAAGCAAACGTTGAGTGATTACGGTTGTAAGTTTAGTAAGATTCCACTCTTGTGTGATAATGAGAGTGCCATCAAGCTAGCAAACAATCCGGTCCAACACTCCCGAACAAAGCACATAGACATTAGACATCACTTCTTAAGGGATCATGAGGCTAAGGGAGATATTGCTCTACGTCATTTGAGCACCAAGAGGCAACTTGCCGATATTTTCACTAAGCCTCTAGATGAGCAAAGGTTTTGTGCTTTGAGGAATGAGCTAAACATCTTGGATTCTCGTAACTTGGCTTGACTTGTTGCACACAAAAATTGTTTGATGCCTAGATAGAGAGAAAAATGCTTTATGTTCTTCACTTTGTGTGTGTCTTACAAAACTTGGTTCTTCACATAGTGTTTGGTGATTATAGCTTTGTTTGATTGGTTGTGACTAGTCACCAAACTCTATGAGTGCTCCACATGTCCATAGCCTATTTCTCTCTAATCTATCTCGGCTAGTTTCTCAATCTTTTTCTAAAAATCCTGAAGAATGACGGTACTACTGACACGAGGTCGGAAGTACCGGTATGAGCTCACTGTTGGATTCTCAAAATTTCAAGGTTCTACCGACGCTGCGTCGGTACTACCGAACCCCCTCAGTAGAACCGACTCCCTGTCGTTACTTCCGATATGAGCTCTCTAGCTCAATTTCCTGGACCCCTCGGTAGTACCGAGCCCGTGTCGGTACTACCGATAAACGCCGCTGGGGTATATATACCCCCGAACCAGGGTCTTTCTAGGGTTCTATTTTCAATCGTTGGTGCCGCCCCTCTCCTTCTCTCTCTCAAATCCTTGAGGGGGTCTCCAAAATCAACCGTAGAAACTTCAATCTAGCCACTCCATTAGATTCTCCATACTCCGGAACTTCCGATCCTTGCCGGGAGTTCGTCGATTCGCGCGGGAAAAGCTCAAGGTATTGATTCAAAATCCTCGTCGGTCGATCTCTCAATGCTGTTGTTTCTAGGAGGAATGCTTTAGGGAATCATCTTTATATCCTTCCTAGAACACTTGCTCATGATCTTGTAGAGTTCTGTTGGCTAAATCTCTCGGTCCATGGATTTCTTGCACTGTTGCAGCGCTCGTCGGTAGTACCGACCCTGTGTCGGTAGTACCGACAGGCTGCTGTCACACGTGCTAAAGTCCATGAATCGAGCCGATTCTTTTTCAATCCTTCACATCCATCTTATGCAATCTTTTCAAATCCCTCAGATGGGTCGTGACGGCAAGCAAGTTGTCCAAGAGGGCTCCGATGAGGATGACGTCCCTCTTGCTCAAAGGAAGAGGAAGGTGGGAACGGGTGCTCAACGCCCACGTGGTCGAGGCCGTCCTAACCCACCAGCTCCTCGTCGCTCCACTAGCCAAGGTCACCGTGCCCGTACCAAGCAAGCACATCAACCGGATGACCACTACGATGATTACGAAGATATCTCCTTGGACTCTCTTGCAGGCTTTGTCCTTAGGCCCTCTCTACCTCCTCGTCCGGCAACTCAAATGGGCATTCTCAAGATGGTGGACTACAAGAGTGGGTCTCACAACGTGTACAAGGAAAGATACACCGATCCTGCTCTTTGGCAAAAGGAGTTTGATGCGGACATTCGTTTTTGGCTCAAATTCAATGCGGATTGGTATGAGTCAATCATCCTTAGCAAGGAAGACTTGACCGTGGATATGAAGTCTATCAAGTGGGACAACTTAAGGTCACTCAACATTCCGGCGGTCAATGAAGCCACTGATATTTGTCATGCCAAGGGGTTAACTTCCATCATGGCACTTAATTATGATTGGAATGAAGAAGTCGTTGCCAAATTCTATGCAAATCTCTATGTCCGACGTGAGACGAAGACATTCCATTGGCTCTTGCAAGGCAAGCCCCTCTCCGTCTCCTATGAAAGATTTGCTCAGATTCTTGGCTTTGGTGAGGAGGATCTTGGCCGCCCTAAGCTTCATGGTGGAGAAATCCCGCTTGATAGTGAGATGGCCTTTATGTATGACTCCATGTATGGCAAGGTGGAGTTTGGTACTACTCATGGGATGAAGCCGGTCTATAGGATGTTGAACCAACTCTTTCGCTATACTCTCACTCCTAAGATTGGTGACAACTACAACATCTCCAACGTTGCCAAGGATGTACTTGTGAGGATGGCACCGGGGAAAGAGGACTTCAGTGTATTTGACTTCATTTGGGAGGAGATTATTGTGTGCTCCGTATCCGCCAACAAAAGTTGTCAATATGCCCCTTGGATCTTCAAGAAGATTTGTGAGGTGACCGGCGTTGACATTCTCACCGACAAGCCTCATTCTTGGTACAAGCTGAACAAAGGAAACATTGAGCGTCTTCTCAAGTTAGGCAAGCATGCCCCTCCTAGGGCCTGAAGGACCGAAACGGCGAACCAGAGAGGGGGGAGTGAATGGGAGCCGATCAAAATTCTATTCAAGAACTCGGCCTATGAACCCGATTTCACTCGTGCGCCTCCACAAGCTTCTCTTGCCAAGCCCACGCAGCCACTGGAGTGCTACTGGACCTAGGAGCAAGACACAACCAATAGCCACTCGACACACGCAGCGGAAACACACACGACCTAGCTGCTGGCACCTCAAACCGGTCAGGCCAGTTTCGGAAACCGGTCAGACTGCTTCTGTTGGACTTAGCCTCTCACTGGCTGGGGAAACCGGTCAGACCGGTTTGATAAACCGGTCAGGCCGGTTTTGTCCAGAAACTCCCCAAAACACTTCTGAGACCAAAACACCTCAAGAACCTTTCCTCCTTTGAACAAAAGAAGCCATAGCACGACAGAGACTCTCTTGCTCAAAAACTCTTCACGACAGCCCACAGGGCTAAACCAGTCAGACCGGTTTGGGAAACCGGTCAGACCGGTTTTGCCTGGACAGTCGGGAAGAACACAGCCCGCGGGAAAAACTCAACACACCAAGTGATCGATCTCCCACTTCGTTCCACGGATCAAAGTGAGACTTTGGGGATAGTTGGGGTACCTCGTGGGCTACCTTTGGCTAGAAGCTCGGTCCCCAAAACCCACTCAATCAAGAGGAATCGGGAGTCAACCCTCAAGAACACCTTCCCATGGAAACCACCGAAAACACCCAAATCGAAGTCGTTTCGGAGAGTTTGTTGGAGCAAGATCACCAAGCAAAGAGGCACAAGGTCCTCATACGTGACATCCAACAAGAATCCCTCAAAGAAACGCCCCCAAAACTTGCCCACGGAAATTCCAAGAAAAGGCTCCGAAAATCACCAAAAAGGAAAAATGGGAGGAACACAAACACGCCTTGAGGAACCACGCCGAATCATCTATACATACCATGAAAGGTTCATACAAGGTCTAGCTTCCGCCCGATCATGCTTCCCTCTCACAAGATCTCACCATGAAGCTCTCAAGCTAGTCCTATAGAAATCCTAAGGAAAATAGGAAGGGAAAATAGGAAAACCAAATGAGCTAGGGTTCCAAGAGATGGCTGCCATCCTCTCACCACTTGGGTTATATGGAGGCAAGCCGAAAGACTAAAATACCCCTAAAGACTAAACTAGGATATACACCCACCAAGGGCACTTTGGGAATTTGTCTTTGTAGCACCATCGGACGGATGCCCGGCGACCGCACTCCGCGTAGCCTCGACGCAAGCCTTGCGATCCCGACGCGTGTCCTCCTCCTCGAAGCTTCCGGCGCCCTGCGACCCCAAACCGGTCAGACCGGTTCTCCAAACCGGTCAGGGCGGTTTTGGCCTGACAGCCACGCCCGGTCTTCGGCCTCGGCTCTGTGGCTCAGCCGAGTAACCCGATGGTTTTCTGGTGAACCACCGCAAACCCCGCGAACTTGATGTAGCCTCCGCCAATCACCACTCATGACTTGGCTCCCACGAAGTCCCGGCTCGACCTTGGTTTTGTGGCTCAACCAAGAAATCGTCCTCGACTTCATCTTGCCGTTCTTGCCACCATGCGGCCCGTACTTGACCCAGCTAGCCACCGGGTCCCTCGAACAAAGCCTACTTGTCTTCTCCACACCTGGAGGCCTCACCGGCAACGACCTTTCACGCTTGTCCTTCACCTGCACCAACACGAGTCAAGCCGCAACCTTCACCTGCAATACTTAGCCAAGAATCAGTCCACACAACGTTGTCAATCACTCATCACACCAGGAAGCGACCACCCACCGATCCTCGAACCACACATGGTCCTCAATCTCCCCCTTGATGAGTGCATTGACAACACACACATTTGATAATCAAAGAGAAAAGAAAAAAGAAAAGAAACGACCAAAAGAAACTCCAACAAGCGATACAAAGCCGAGAAAAGGTAAAGAGCAAGATCACTTGAAGAAGACAAGTCTCAGACCCCTTAGGCAAGGGCAACGACTCGACACATCCGAGACAGAACTATGCTCAAGCAAAGAGCACAAACCACCAAAGCATACAAGAGCTCCCCCTGAACAAGTGCCAACTCTGGACACAAACCGGTCAGGCCGGTTCCCAAAACCGGTCAGACCGGTTCCACCAAAACCGGTCAGGCCGGTTACCAAAATCGGTCAGACCGATTTGGTACAGCAGACCACACCCCCCAAAAGCCAAAAATGCAAAAGAAATGCACAAGCTTCCACTTGACTCTTGGGATAGGTTCTAGGGATGCAATGCAACTTTTCTCCACCTTTCTTTCTCCCCCTTGTTGCCAATGCATGAATCAAGGCTCAAAATTGAAATTATGCAACCTAGAGCTTCTCAAGTATACAAAATTCATCACAAGATGCTACACAGATCCAAATGTGCAAGTTAGATACTCTACAACTTCATAATGACATCAACTTCATGATTACCAAGTTTCACAACCATTGGACGAAGCTAAGATAGAAGTGAGCAATTTTGCGAAAATTTACCCTCTCATGAGCAAAGTCCTAAACATGAGCAAAACATGTCAAAATAGCAAAGCCACACAAACTTCATGCTAGGACAACCATTCTAATCATAAGACCATCACAAACACCCACAAGCACCTCATGTCATGTCAAAGCCATCGAGCCATGTGCCTACTTCTATATATGAGACTTCTCATTGGTAGGCATCATGCAACGGTTTAGCACCCAAAGCAAATTAAATTTCGCACATATGACATGGGAGCACATTTTCCAAGCAATTTACATTTCATTTTCAGATTCATATTTGGTACATGAAATGTCTTTGCGACAAAAAGGAACTTATGCCCCTCCACAAGATAAAGCATGAGGGCTAAACATTCATGATGGCAAATGAGCCTTTGGCCCCATATGATCAAAATAAGCTATCCAACCACAAATTAAGCATAGCCAAACCACTAAAACATGTCAAGATCATATAAAGGCATTTACTCACAAGAGAGCATACATGAGACATTTTTCAAAAAACAGAGCCATCAACCATGGATATAAATCAAGATTATCAAGAGCTAAGCCAAACTAACCATAGCTTACCAAACAAGCTCACAAAGACATAAATATCATTCCATGGTGAACAATGTATATAGGAGAAGCTTTTCCTAACCAATGCATATGATACAAAATGCATGCAATCTAAGATACAAGGATGCCTATACATCATGTTACATATGCCATGCCAAATGCAAGAAATGCACAAAGGAAAGCTATACATATGCTACAAAGGAGCTCCCACACACCCAAGCTCAAGAAATCAAACAAACACCAAGCTCCCCCCGCAAATGAGTGAAATTGCTTGATCTAGGGGTTTGGTGAAAATATCGGCTAGTTGGTCATGTGTGGGTACATGGATCAAAGCTATCTTCCCTTTCTCTACGTTGTCTCTCAGAAAATGATACCTCACTTCTATATGCTTGGTTTTGGAATGGAGCACTGGGTTCTTTGCAACACTTATGGCACTGGTGCTGTCACATTGAAGTGGAACATGGGTATAGTCCTCACCAAAATCACTCATGGTGTATGTGATCCAAAGGAGCTGAGAGCAACAACTAGCTGCGGCAACGTACTCTGCCTCGGTAGTGGATTGAGCAACACTCGACTGTTTGCGGGAAGACCAAGACACCAAAGAAGATCCCAAAAACTGGCAAGTCCTAGAAGTGGACTTCCTATCCAACCGACACCCGGCAAAATCCGCATCTGAAAATCCATGAAGAGCCAAAGAAGAAGACGTGGAGTACCAAAGGCCGAAGTCGGGAGTGTGACGCAAGTACCTGAATATGCGCTTGACCGCTTGCCGATGCGAAGTCCTTGGAGACGCTTGAAAACGAGCGCACAGACATACCGAGAACTGGATTTCTGGCCTCATCGCCGTCAAGTAGAGAAGTGACCCGATCATGCTTCGGTACTCCTTCTGGTCCACGTGTTCACCTTCCTCATCCGCATCAAGAGCTGTAGTCGTACTCATAGGCGTCGCCATGGCCTTGGAATCCTCCATCTTGAACTTCCTCACAATGTCCTTGGTGTACTTAACTTGGTGCACAAATGTTCCTTCCTTTGATTGCTTGATTTGTAGCCCGAGGAAGAACTGCAACTCACCCATCATGCTCATCTCAAATTCCCTGCTCATATCATCTGCAAACCTTGCAACAAGAGAGTTAGACGAGCCACCAAAGACAATATCATCCACGTACACCTGCACAATCAGGATATCTCTGCCCTGCCTGAGAAGAAACAAGGTCTGATCGACCTTCCCCATCTCAAACCCTCTCTCAAACAGGAACCCCCTCAACCTACCGTACCAAGCTCTAGGTGCCTGCTTCAACCCATACAGCGCCTTCCTCAACTTGTACACCCGATGGGGGTACTTCTCGCTCTCAAACCTCGGTGGCTGCCTCACAAACACTTCTTCCTCCAACACACCATTCAAGAAGGCACTCTTCACATCCATCTGGTATAACTTGAACCCTTTAGCCACAGAAAAAGCTAGAAGGATCCTGATCGCCTCCAAACAAGCTACGAGAGCAAAGGTCTCCTCGTAGTCGATCCCCTCTTTCTGACTATACCCCTGAGCAACAAGCCTTGACTTGTTTCTCACAACTTCACCTTTCTCTCCCTCTTTGTTCTTCCACACCCATTTTGTCCCAATCAGCTTACACCCTGGGGGAGGGTCAACCAATTCCCAAACTTGGTTTCTCTCAAAGTTCTCCAACTCCTCATGCATCGAATTAACCCAATTATGATCAGATAGTGCGTTTCCAATGTCTTTGGGCTCAAAAGTGGCAACAAAAGCAGCATGAGCGAAATGAGAATTGTTCCGAACCCTCGACTGTGTAGTACGTTCATTCATGTCGCCGATGATCCTTGAAGCTGGGTGATCCACTTGTACTCGCCGGGGAGGTTCTCGCCTTGATGCTACCTCCCCCTCAACAGTAGCTTCTCCTTGGTCCTGGTTTGTCGTCGTAGGTGTGGGAGTGGGGCCGTCCATCACCATAGTCGAAGTAGTAGGTACATGCTCAGCCGGAGGCACCACACCGCCATCTTCATCATCTCCATGTTCATGCTCCTCCTCCTGAAAGATCTCCTCGCCAAGTTCATCGTCACCTGCACACTCAAAAACAAGATGACTACGTGGCTGTGTCTCGTCGAAGGTTACCTCGCAAGTCTCCACGATTTGGTTAGTTTTAAGATTGAGCACACGATATGCTCTAGAGTGAGATGCATAACCAAAAAAAATACCATCGACCGACCTAGCCTCAAATTTGTCCAACTTCTTCCCTTTCTTAAGGATAAAGCACTTGCAACCAAAGACATGGAAGTGACTCACCTTGGGTGTGCGACCGTGCATCAACTCATAACATGTTTTCTTCTTATGCACTTTGAGGTAGATCCTATTCGAAACATGGCACGCAGTATTCACCGCCTCAGCCCAGAACCTTCTCGGAGTCCTATGCTCATCAAGCATCGTCCAAGCCATCTCACACAAGGTTCTGTTTTTCCTTTCCACAACACCATTCTGGGGAGGCGTATACGGACTCGAAAATTGGTGTTCAAGACCCAAGTCATGGCAAAAGGTTTCGGAGCGAGAGTTTCTGAATTCCGAGCCATTGTCACTGCGGATCGCTCGTATGGCATCTCCGTGCCTCTCGTTCCTCAACCGCAAGACAAGATCTCGAACAAAACCAAACATCTCCCCTTTCTCCTCAAGAAAGAATACCCACACATACCGAGAGTAGTCGTCCACCACAACAAGGACGTACCACTTCCCACCCGCAGATCGCACACGAGCTGGGCCAACAAGGTCCATATGGAGCAGCTCGCATGGACGCTCAGTCATCACATCGGTGAGAGGTGGGTGAGAGGAGGCTACCATCTTGGCATGCCTACACGGCGCACAAACCAACTCTTTTTCAAGCCTCAACCGTGGCAATCCTCGAACCAAATTGAGTTTACTCAAGTGAGACAAAAGGTCAAAGCTCAAGTGACCCAACTTCCTATGCCACTTCCACAACTCACTCGAAGAACCAGCCAAGAAACAACGCTCAACACCAGAAGACTGAGAAAAATCAACTCGAAACACCTGACCCTCGGGAACGACCATACAGATAAGGTCCCCTCGAGAATCCAAAATTCGAGAACCACCAGGCCGAAACAACACCTCAAAACCCTCATCCAATAGCTGGGACACGGAAAGCAAATTGTATCCAAGCGATTGAACAAGAGCAACACACCTGAGAGTGATCTTGTCACTCACCTTAATCTCACCTTCTGATAACACACGCCCTCGCCCATTGTCCCCAAATGTGATGTACCTCTTTGTCACCACCGGAACGAGACTTGAGAACCACCCCTTGTCTCCGGTCATATGCCTCGAGCAACCGGAGTCAATCAACCAAATGTTCTTCAAGTCTCCCACCTGAAAGTCAAAAATGAGCACGTGAGTGAACAAACGACTCAGCACTAGGGTTAGTACCAAAAGAGTAAAACTAGTGCCGAGCCATTTCCTCCAAAGTGGGGTTAGCACAATCCAAAACATTCCTCCTATCAAAGCTACCTCCACGAAAACCACCACGGTAACCACTATGAGGGAACCAACCCTCTCTACCTGGAGGAGGACCAAAACCATGAAAGGAAGACCGTGGACCGTTCCTCCTCTCCATCTCAAAGCTACAACTCCTCACATCCCCGTATTGAGCACGAGGGGGAGAACGCCAAGCAACCTGACCACCTGCAAACTCTCCAGACCAACCACCAGAACCACGACCTCCTGCAACAAATCGAGACTCATCACGAGCACGAAAACCAAACTGGTCCCCCTGCTGTCTCCAAACCTGTCTGACCGGTTTCCAAACCGGTCTGACCGGTTTCACTCCTCCAGCAGCCTTTCACTCTCCCCAAGCCGGAACTGTCCTCACACTCACCTTGGCCCTGGGCATCTGCACACGAGTCTCAAGTACACCATTGGAAGGGTGGTACTTGTCCTTGTTAGCCCACTCCTTTGCCATTTTCTCCTCACGCCTCTTCTTAAAGCAAAACACACCCTTGTGACCATCTCTACCACAATAGTCACAATGAAACCGCACGAGCTTAGGTTTAGGCTTGGATTGGGGCTACTCACTTGGTTTTTCTCCACTCGGCTTCTCAACCGGTTTCTCTTCACTTGACCTATCAACCGGTTTCTCCTCACTCGGCTTCTCGCTTTCTTTCCCAAAGAACACATTCCCCAATGTTCTCTTGAACTTGATAGGCTTTTGGAAATCATCTGTGGAGTGAGAGAATATGGGTGGATCTGGGTTTGTGTCGAGTTTGTTTCGTAGTGGGTTGGGTTTAGGCGCGAAGGTATTCTTGTGGTGGGTTTTTGGTGGAGCTAGGATATCACCAATCTTTTCTCCTCCCTCACCACTCGCTTCTCCAACCTTCTCCGACCCAAGCGCTTTCCCATCCTGGCGCTTATAGGTCTCCATCATCATCCTGAGTTGGGGTTCATGCCCCGACAACCAACCCATCATTTTTCTCAACTCATCATTCTCATCCTGCAAACGATCAACATAATGTGCAAGTTCCAAATTCTTCAAGGCATGCAATTCACAGGTAGAGCAAGATGTAGGAATAGGTTCTTTCAGCTTAGCCTCAAGAGAAACAATGTAAGCATGCATCTCATCAATTTTTCCATGCAAAACAGGGCAAGAAGTGCAAGCACCTAGCAAAGCAGGTCTAGACTTAAGCTCAGCCACTTCAACCCTAAGCACATCTAGTTCCTCACACTTGGAGGCATGCTTTTCCTTAAACATAGCAAGATCAGCTAGGAAAATAGGACAATCAGCACATTCAACTTCATCAGAAACAACAGGCGAAGCCTTAAGCGAATCAATTTCAAGCTTAGCATCCAAGTTCTGTGTCTCTAACTCAGCCACTCTAGTCCTAGCATCCTCAAGCGAAGCCCTAAGCTCTTTCCTCATCTTCTTTGCCTCTCTAAGCATATCATCACGATTATCAAGCAACAAGCCAAGCCGTTCATTCTCCTGACGCAAGAAGGGAAGTTCGTCACATACCTCGTCATCGGAGTCGGACTCCGAGTCGCTCTGGTTGCTCTTCTTGCTACCGGAGCTAAGAGCCATGGTGTAGAAGCCATCTCTAGCGAAGCAGCTCAGCCCGCTCAGGTTCTTGGACGACTTCCTGCCCTTGCGCCGATCACCTTCATCTTCACTACTGCTCGAGCTCGAAGTGGAGTACGCGGAACTGGAGTCGACGTCGCTCGCTCCAACCATCGCTCGGGCCTTGCCTCGGCTCTCCTTCTTCCTCGATCGTCGCTCGTCCTTGTGCTTGCTCTTGTACTTGTGTTTGTAGTCGCGCCTTGATCGGTACTTGCCATCCGTCTTCGACTTGTGCTTGTAGCTGTCCTTGTTCTCGACCTTCTCAGGGCAGTCGGCGACGAAGTGTCCCGGCTTGCCGCACTGGAAGCATGTCCTCGTGTTCCTCCTTATGTTCACTCGGTTCTTGTGCAACCTCTCGAATCGCCTGGTCAGCAGCGCTAGCTCGTCCTCTCCAAGCACGTCGAACTCCTCATCTGGCATAGACATCAAAGAAGACAAGGAGAACATCCTGGTGGATGGGTTAGCATTAGACTTTCCTTTCAAGCCACCGATGAGGGCGAGACTATGAGAGTCAGTCGGGCCCTCAATCTTGGCTGTCATACCCCGGTCCACCTCAGCCGACTTGAGCTTCGAGAACAGCTCGTTCACGGTCAGAGTGTCATACTTCTCCGACTCTACAATGGCCTCGAACTTTCCGCCCCAAACCGTACGATCCAGCGAGTGTAAGAGCTTGACAGCCCTATCATGATCATCGTATGGGAGCACGTCCACATTGGCCCTCATGTTGTTTACCACCACCGTAAACCTCTGAAACAAGGCATCGATGGACTCACTGGGGAGATGAGTGAAGTTCTCGTACTCTCTCCGGTAAGTCGCATACATCCGAGCCTGAACCTGAGCATTTCCAACATGAGCTTCCTTCAACACTGACCAGATTCTACAAGCCAAGCTCTCCGTATTCACCCAATCGAATTCGGGTTGACACAGAGCACGAAACAAGTAGTCGACCGCCTTGTTGTTGGCGTCGAACATGTCTCTCGATCCTGGAGCGAGGAAGTTCATCGGTTGGACATAACGTGTGTCCACCGTGACATCCCAAAGGATCTGACCCTTACCGCGGAGGAACGCCGCCATCCGCTTACTCCACATCTGGTAGTTATTTCCATCGAAGTGTGGCCCGTTCCTGGTACGCCATCCTTGGATCTTAGACTGGTTAGAGTCAATCAAGACCCGTAACCAGCTCTGATACCACTTGAAGGACCGAAACGGCGAACCAGAGAGGGGGGAGTGAATGGGAGCCGATAAAAATTCTATTCAAGAACTCGGCCTATGAACCCGATTTCACTCGTGTGCCTCCACAAGCTTCTCTTGCCAAGCCCACGCAGCCACTGGAGTGCTACTGGACCTAGGAGCAAGACACAACCAACAGCCACTCGACACACATAGCGGAAACACACACGACCTAGCTGCTGGCACCTCAAACCGGTCAGGCCAGTTTCAGAAACCGGTCAGATCGCTTCTGTTGGACTTAGCCTCTCACAGGCTAGGGAAACCGGTCAGACCGGTTTGATAAACCGGTCAGGCCAGTTTTGTCCAGAAACTCCCCAAAACACTTCTGAGACCAAAACACCTCAAGAACCTTTCCTCCTTTGAACAAAAGAAGCCATAGCACGACAGAGACTCTCTTGCTCAAAAACTCTTCACGACAGCCCACAGGGCTAAACCGGTCAGACCGGTTTGGGAAACCGGTCAGACCGGTTTTGCCTGGACAGTCGGGAAGAACACAGCCCGCGGGAAAAACTCAACACACCAAGTGATCGATCTCCCACTTCGTTCCACGGATCAAAGTGAGACTTTGGGGATAGTTGGGGTACCTCGTGGGCTACCTTTGGCAAGAAGCTCGGTCCCCAAAACCCACTCAATCAAGAGGAATCGGAAGTCAACCCTCAAGAACAACTTCCCATGGAAACCACCGAAAACACCCAAATCGAAGTCGTTTCGGAGAGTTTGTTGGAGCAAGATCACCAAGCAAAGAGGCACAAGGTCCTCATACGTGACATCCAACAAGAATCCCTCGAAGTGATCCTATTCACCCCCCCTCTAGGCATCACAAGGTCCTTTCAATCAAGCAACATACTCTGCAACGTCTTCCCTCATTTTCTCCCACCAGAAACGTACCTTTAGATCTTGGTACATCTCCGTGCAACCAGGGTGAATCGAGTATCGAGAGTCGTGAGCTTCCTTCAGAATCGAGTCTCGGATCTCCTTGCTTCGGGGTACACATATGCGATCCTTCAACCACAGAGTGTCTTGCTCATCGAGGCGGTAGTCAGCTGCCTTGCCTCTTGCCATCAAGTCTTTCACTTCCTCAATTTCAAAACATCCCTTCTGAGCTTGCTGAATCTAATCTTCTAGGGTGTACTTCACTCTCAGTTCATTGAGCTGCCCCTTCTCGACTATCTCCAGTTTCAGCTTCTCCATCTCCTCATACAGTGTCGGTTGTTCCTTCTGCACCATCAGATTGTTGCAGTAACTCTTGCGA
This sequence comes from Cenchrus fungigraminus, assembly GCA_036936925.1. Taxonomy (NCBI): domain Eukaryota; kingdom Viridiplantae; phylum Streptophyta; class Magnoliopsida; order Poales; family Poaceae; genus Cenchrus; species Cenchrus fungigraminus. The sequence continues at coordinate 124,122,436 of CM072774.1, read as the reverse complement.
CTCAGGGCATCAGTTATGACATTTGCTTTACCAGGGTGGTAGTGGATGTTTAGGTCATAGTCTTTGATCAGTTCAAGCCATCTTCGTTGCCTCAGGTTCAACTCAGATTGTGTGAAGATATACTTCAAGCTCTTGTGGTTGGTGTAAATGTCACATTCGTTTCCCATCTGGTAGTGCCTCCATATCTTCAAAGCGTGAACGACAACAGCTAGCACGATTTCATTTGTGGGGTAGTTCTCCTCGTGCTTCCAATGTTGTCACGAGGCATAAGCAACGACCTTGCCTCCCTGCATCAGCACGCAACCGAGTCCTTGTCTCGATCCGTCACAGTACACCACAAAGTCCTTGCTCGCATTGGGAAGAGTCAGGACCGTTGTAGTGGTGAGGCATGTCTTGAGCTCTTGAAAGCTTGCTTCATACTTGTCCGACAATACAAACGATGTGTTGCTCTTCAACAGTTCTGTCATGGGCTTCGCAATCTTGGAGAAGTTCTTGATGAACCGGCGGTAGTATCCGGCCAAACCAAGAAAACTGTGAATCTCTGTCACTGTCTTGGGTGACTACCACTTGGACACTGCTTCTATCTTGCTCGGGTCTACGTCCACTCCTTCTGCTGACATCACGTGACCGAGAAAAGCGACTTCCTCCATCCAAATGCCACACTTGCTGATTTTGGCATACAGTTGTTGTTGCCTGAGCTTCTCCAACACTATCCTTAGGTGCTCTTCTGCGGTCTTGGAGAAGACCAGTATGTCGTCAATGAAGACAACGACACACTTGTCTAACTCCTCCATGAACACCTTGTTCATCATGTTCATGAAGTACGTCGGGGTGTTTGTAAGACCGAACGATACGACAGTGTACTTGTACTGTTCGTTCCGGGTCACAAATGTGGTCTTGAAGATGTCCTCCGGCTGTATCTTCATTTGGTGGTAACCTGATCGGAGATCAATCTTGCTGAAGAACTTGGCTTGCCTTAGCTGATCCATCAGGTCATCGATCCGGGGTAGCGGGTACTTGTTCTTGATGGTTACCGCATTGAGCGCGTGGTAATCAACACACAGACGCTGAGTCCCATCTTTCTTCGGTACAAACAGAGCCGGCGAACCCCACGGTGAAGCACTTGATCGAATGAACCCTTTCTCGAGTAAGTCTAACTCTGCCTTCAACAGCTTCAGCTCCACTTCTGCCATTCTGTACGGACTCTGAGCTATAGGTGCAGTCCCCGGTACCAAGTTGATCACGAACTCCACGTCACGGTCTGGAGGCAAACCCGACAGCTCTTCTGGAAACATGTCTAAGTACTCGCAAACCACTGGTACATCTGAGATTGCTTTCGTGTGAAGACTATACACAACAGGTATGTCTCGAGACTTCATCGGCTCAAAGGTGACCCTCATTCCATTGGGGTGTACCAAGGTCACAAGTCGCGGTGAAGTGGAGATGACTCCTTTGTAGGCGGTGATCCAATCCATCCCCAGAATAACGTCAATGCTATTGGAGGGCAACACTGTCGGATCCCCCAAGAACTTGTGGTCCTGAATGACCACATCCACACCTTTACACAGCAAGGTGCATCTGATGTCTCCAAGAGGTGAACTCGTGGTTATAGGAATCGATCGGGCGGTTGTAGGAAGGGAGAGTTTGTTTACGAACCTAGAGGTGATGTACGACCCGGTCGCACAGGTATCGAAAAGAGCCAAAGCAGTAGTACCACAAACCAAGAATTCACCGATCACGACGTCAGGAGCGTCGGCAGCCTCCTCCTCAGTGAGGTGATTGAGCCTCCCACGGCCGGCGGGTGGCGGTGCAGCCTAAAGAGGTCTTCCTCCTGGAGCAGGAGCTCTCGCAGGTGTAGCTGCAATCTTCTTGTCTGGGCAGTCGTAGGACTTGTGCCCAGGCTTGCCGCAAGCGTAGCAAGTCAGAGTGAAGCCTCCAGTGGTAGGTCTTGGGGTGCTCTGTGGCGGACGGTTGCAGCCACCACCCTGCCGTGGGTAGCCGGGGCTCCTCCCTCTGGGGAAGTGTCCACGGCCTCCCCCAAAGCTGCGCCCATGCTGGTTGTGCCCGGGGTGGTAGCTCCCCCTCAGTAGGTTGCTCTGTCCGCTCCTCGGCTTCTGGAAGGATCGGTCATGGTGATCCCAATCTCCCATCCTCTTCTTTCCCTTCATGCGCACCTCGTGGCCCCTCATCTCCTCCTCGACCATGATGGTGTGGTTGACGAGGTGATGTAGGGACTTGTGCTTGCTCGCCTTCAGTCCCTGGCGAAGGCCGTGGTGGAGGCCTCGCAAAAACCAAAATTGCTTCTTCTGGTCGGTGTTGGTGTCGTCGGGGGCGTAGCGCATCACCTTCATGAAGTGGCGCTTGTACTCCTCCACCCTCATCGCACCCTGCGTCATGGTGCAGAACTCCTACGCCTTTGGATCAGCAGCTCACTGGGCAGGTACTACTCGCAGAACGCATCGCAGAACTCCAGCCAGGTGATGGAGGCTGGGTTCGGGTGGCTGGCGGAGTAGTTGTCCCACCAAGACTTGGTAGGACCCTCCAGCTAGTGCGTGGCTATGGCCACACACTCCTCGTCGGAGCAGACGGTGAGGTCGAGCTTGGTCTCGATCACCCTCAGCCAGTCGTCGGCGTCGAGCGGGTCATCCGAGTAGCTGAAGGTGGGGGCCTTCAAGCGGATGAACCTCTCGATCTTCTTCGTGAGGTCCTCGTCTTGCGGAGCGTTGCGGTTCCCACTGTTGCTTCGGTGCTCCATGGCTTCCTCCATCCTCTGCATTAGCTGACTCTGAACAGCGATCAGTCCACCAAGTTGGGCGGTGGCAGTGGCAGCTGTTCCGGCTCAGGCTGATCTTGCTCCAGTTCTTGCTCGGCTTCTCCCTCCTTGTCTCCAACTTCAGGGCCCTCGGGCGGCGGTGGCGGCGGCGGCGCACCGGCACATTGGCCTCGAGCTCCCCGAGCTCCTCCACGAAGGGGCGGGCATCCACGGCCACGGGCAGGTGCACGACCGCGTCCATGTGCGGCGGCACGGCCACGACCGCGGCCACGGCCCTGTGGGGCTTCCTCCTCCTCGGCAGCCTCGTCGAGGCGCGCCAGCAGACGACCAAACTTTCGGATCGACATCCTTCTGAAAAATGACTAGGGAAGAAAAGACTTTTACACAACGTCACTCACCAACACATATGAGTCTAAGATCAAGCATGAAAATAAAACTACCAACACTCAATGAGAAAATGCATTAAGACAGAAATAACTCCATTAACATCCAAGCATACAACAAGCTGAGTAGTACATATGCTTCCTCGAGGCTGACTCAGACCTTAGAGGTAGCAGCTCAAATCAACGCTCTAATACATCGTTACATGCTCAAAAGGGTGGTGCCTACATGGTGTGACATGACTCTCTTCATGCACCAGAACATGCTCATGGCTGCATGGGAAAACTCATGGAAACTACTATCTTACAACTCTACTCTCAGGTCATGTCCTCGCTCTACACTCTACTCGGTGCGAGCCCTCTTGTACGAGACAGGGTAGCGGTCCTCTATGGGGTAGTCCGGAGGGAAGATCCTGGACACCAAGGTGTGTGCCTCCTGTACCTCCTCGGTCTCGACGGGGGTCGGCATCCGAGCCATCGGACACAGGTGCAGCTTGAGTCTGGACTGATGCAGCTCGAAGGTCTCCATGCGGATCGCACGCTGGTACTCGAAGGGCAGCTCTCTGTTGAGCTCCTTGAGCTCGTCCACTCAGAGGGAATCGGCATCCTCCCAGGTCCTGCTCAGTCTCTCGACCTTGTCTCTCAGGTAGACAGCCGTGCGCGTGAGCCACACAAGGTTGGCGACGTTCTCTGCCCTGCTCTTCTCCAGGTTCTTCACCTTGTTCTTCTCGCAGCCGAGCAGGTGGCCGCATACCGTGAGCAAGTCGTCCTTGCTCTGAAGCCTATCTCTCAATCGACCCTAACTCACGATCATCTTGCCAAGGTCCTCCTTGACGTGCAACAGCTCCTCACGTGTAGCCACACGCTCCCTCTCCGCCTGCAGTAGTGTGGAGTTCGCGCAGCTGATGCCCTGCATAAGCTAGCGAACATGGTAGCGGAGTGCACGGTTCTCCCTCTCCAATGCGAGGCAGCGGGGTAGGTGAAGTCAGGCCTCGCCAGTGGCGTCCTTGATCTCACGGAAGAGGGTCAGTGACTCGTTCTCCAGGTGGCGGGCGTACTTGTCGAGGTCGACCAAGTAACTCGCTATCTCCACCAACGTCTCATTGGATTCGCGGAAGAGCGCAGTGTCGACGTCGTTCTGGATCCCCTCGTGCGAAGGGACTCCGTCCACGAACGGTGCCAGGCGCCAGTAGTCACGAGGTAGAAGGCGAAGCGTCCCGGTCTCGAACGTGGTGCGGTACTGAGCGAGAAGGCAGCCCAGTGCCTGGCGGCAGGCGAGGTCCATCACAGTCGGGACGGTCAAGGCGGTGCTATAGCAGACCTCCCCCTTGAAGCCTGGAAGCGCCGGGTGAGGAAGGACGGCAATTGTGCAGAGCACCAGCTGCCCCGTCACGGCGCGCACGCACTCAGCGCGGTACCTGACGTAGGTAGGAGGGACCCCAAGCTTGAGGAGGGCCCTCACCAACTAGTGGCAGAGGTCCCCGCACGTCTCGGGGGTGATCTCCGCAACTTGGCCCTCCATTTCCAGCCGCACGGGATCCCTCCCGGATCGACTGCGGCTCGGCGCGCTGCAGGCCGCGGTGCGGTGCGGTAGAAGTGGATGGCGCACGGGATCCCGACCGATCCGGTGTGGCGTGAGGTGGTGCAGGCGGGCATGTGTAGCAGAACCCCGGTGGGGTTTGGGTGGCACACCAGGTGCTCGACGGCCGGCCCCTAAGAAGCGGCGGACGAGAAAGAGCTCGCCGGCGGTGAGGTCTTGCGGCGGCCGGTCAACAAGTGATACGACTCGGCTCCGGTAGATCTAGGGTTCCATCTGGGGCAGAAAAGGGGCGGCCTTGGCTAGGGATGCTGGCTCGGCGGTGACGAGGCTACAGTCAGTGCGGTGGCAGACACAAGGCTCGGCGACGGCGAGGCTGGGGTTGCCGGCGTCGGCCGGAAGTCCTGCGAGCGCGGGTGCGAGCGCATGCGCGTGAGGTCGCACGGACGTGCAGACGTGAACCGGGTGCCCCGACGTCAGGCAACAGCTGCAGAGCGGCGGCTCGACGCGCCTGCGCGCGGCGAGCACAGGAGCTCGGCGCGGCTGGGGTGGCCATTGCCGGCGAGGAATCACACGTGCATGCACCTGAATGTGTGCGCAGGTTTAAGGTCTACCTGGCGCTCGCCCTTCCGGGGCAGAAAGGCTTCCCCGGCGGCGATGCCTCGGTGCGCGGCGGACGAAGCGCCACCAAGGTCTGGTTTAGGACAGCCAAAGGCCGATTTTTGCCCTGCCAGGTGGGCGTGCTCCCGTGCATGGGTGCACGGGTGTGTGTGCGTGCGTGAGTGCGCGGTTGTGTGCATGTGAGAGCGCGTGCACGCACCGGCGGCTCGGCCGCGACGACGGGCCTGAGCGGCGGCGTGCGGCACAGCAGCCCGGGGGACAAAAGGTCGAAAAGAGCAGCAAAGATGCGCGCGCGCCGGTGAAGGCAGCGGCACCTACAAGGTTCGACCGGCTCAGCTCGATGGCCGGTTCTCAGGCGACATCGGGACGCGCGGCGGCGCGGCACGGACAGGATCAACGGCGGCACACAAGGCTGGCGAGCGCACAAGGCTCGATATACGACCACGGCTCGAAGGTCGGGCGCCACAGAAGGAGGGACAAGCGATGCTCACCTAGGGGCTGCAGGGACAGTGGCTCGCGGCGGAGAAGAGGTGCGGTGGCGGAGCGAGCTTGGAGCAGGGGAAGCAGAGGATCGGGTCCGGCTCTCGGCGATGGTGCACAGCAGCTCCCGCGGACGGACTCCGTCTTCGCGGTGAACGGCGCTCCCTCGTCCTCTCCTACTCCTCCTCTCCTTCCCCCTGACGTCACCGGCGGCGGGATTGGGGAGGATCCCCGAATGGCTAGGGTTAGGGCTGGAGACCGCGGCGGTGGTTATATAGGCGCGGTAGGTGGCACGGACGGCAAGATGGCCTCCAAGACGCGTGGACGCCATCCACAGCGGCGAACATGGCCGCACGGCCTTCGCTTTCCACGGCGGCGTGGCGCGGCGGACTGAGGAGGAAGAAAGGGTAGGAAAAGAGGAAAAGAAAGGGAGGAGGTGCCACTGACTGGTGGGCCCCATCTTGCGGTGACTCGCGTGAGGGGAAGGCCTAACAGGCCGACGGGATGAGATGGCCGATGGGCCGGCGCTGGGCCAGTGTGGTGCGGTGCAAACGGGTCAAGAGTTAAGGGTGGTCCAGTGGACTGCGGTGGCGAGGTAAGGCCCAACAGCAGGTTAGGGTGTTTTCCTATTTCTTTAACCCTATTTACCAATTCAAATTTGAATCTCACTCATTAAAATCCAAATAAATCCAAATGGAAATCCAACTTCTCACGCTAGCATCTTACAAGTCCTAAAATTATTATTGGGCAAAAATTTAAATCTACGATTAAGGAGAGATGAAATGAAGACAACCTTATATTGTTTCTCATGCACACATGATCAAATCAAAAATTTTAAATCTCACATTTTTGCATTCAAACAATTTCTAGGATGTTACAGCAATGTAGGTGAATATATGGGTGTTGATTAGAGAGATTCAAATTTTAAAGTGAGCCACTCAATAAGAATGATTTAGGGACATGCCTAAAAAAATTAGTTTTGAAATCTTATAAGCAACATTGCACCGTTGAACAATTTACCATTTTGCTCACTTGCTTTTATCATTAAATAAATAAATATAATATATAATATAAACGAAGTTCTATTTTTACTATTATATAATTGTTCATGTTTCTGTTGCCATATTAATTAAAGTCATTAAAGAGCTGCGAACGGAATGTGGCTGAGTTGGTAAAGTTCATTGAGGTGGAACCTGCCGAACTAGCTAGGTTAGTCCTCAACTCGACGTGTGTGCTCTCATTTACTAGATTTATTTATTTTATGAATGAATTAATTGACACCCATCTACATTGAGACGTTCATACACAAATTTTTTTCGAAAACGCAGCAGATGTTCGTATATACAATGACTTTGTCAATCTTGGGATCTGTGGGTTGGTCTCTCAGATGTGCTTGCAGATACTTTCAGTAAAAAAAAGGAGAAACAAATAATGGACATTACAAAGAGAGAAATTCTAAAATATTTGGGAAAAAATAAGAGTTGCCTATTCCAATAAGACAATAATTAGAAACAAAGGAAGTACCTTGAAGCTCACAAAAATAAGTAACAAGAAGTACCGAGTAAGTGGGACGAAGTACCAAAAAAATCTTTAAATTTATTTTTAATTATTTTTTGATTAGAAAGTAGAAATAAAGGAAGTACCAACAAGTACCGATGGGTACTTTTAAACCTTTATCATTCGAATCCTCAAAAAAAAAACCTTTATCATTCGAGAAAGCAATTCTTTGCTTGAAAATTTACTAGCAGGCTAAAAATAAGAGGTTTTTTACGGTACACAATACCACCCTGTACCACCGGTTGAAAATGACTCGTATGTAATATAAAAGGACCTATATGTAAGGATCCGACGGTTGAGATTAATTCTGTACCACCGGTTTTTTTAGCGTGGTATGGGTGGTATTCATAGGTGGTATAGGTAGTACATGGGTATTATCGGAAATATACAAAATGATATTGTGGTAATATATGAAATCATGTCTTTTTATGTAACCTTGGCAGCGGGGAAATTTTTTCCAAACAATATACATCGAGTAAATTACCATTTTACCCATAGTAAAAATCTGAAATAAACCGATAATACCACCGTACTACCGTTGGGTGGTATTGTGTACCGTAAAAGACCTCAAAAATAAATTGTATCCTTGCAGTGATAATACTTCCTCAATGTTTTTTTAAGAAATTACCATTCCTTTCTTCAAACTCTCCAGAACTATACTAGTTTTTAGCGATCAAGATTGGGTAACAAAGCATTATGTTGTTAAGCTATATCTGCTGTTGTAAAAGGATAGTTTTGGTAATATATATGATACAAAAGTCACAGAAGTTGTAATCAAAAGTTACTTCTATATATACTTCACTATTGCCCCATGTTTAGGTTCCATCAGGTGTTAAACATGAAATAGGAGCGTTCGTTGAAAATATTTTATTTAATAACTTGTGATATATAGTATTGATATGCAGCTCTTCTGTGTGTGATAAAAAAAGATGTATGAACTGACCAGTTGCACACATAAAAGTCTAAGGAATAAAAGACATGATAAATACACTTGTTTGCGTTACTTGGAAGCCACACAGAGTTCAAAGCATTCCAAGCATCTTAATTCAGCACAGAAAGCATGCACCACACACACAGCAGACAACAATAGAAACCCAAACCACACAATCCAACCCTGCGTAACTTTAAATTACCAAAACAACCTTTCTGACATCCATATAAATAGGAAATCTTGGATGTTTGTGTATGATGCTCTCGAATTCAGATTCTGCTGCACTTATGTTGGATTCCTCAACACCAGCTTCTGCCCCAATTCTAACAGCAATCTCCTTGAGGTTTAACAAGTGCTTAACACCAGAAATCATATTGGAATGTTTCTCACCTCTGTGAACATTGAAACAAAGCTTCAACCTACCAAGGTTCGGCAGTGCTTCTTCCTGAAAGCCTATGCAAAGAGCACTACACCTATATTTGAAGTATTTGAGAACAGGTAATGCCCCGTTATTGAATATGACACTTTCTGCATTGGGTTGCTGAACATACAGGGAAAGAACAGTGAGGTCAGGCAATCCAGTGAGGATATCAATATCACTTTTAAGTAAGACTCTAACAGCAATTTTCAAAATGCAGAGTTTGTGGAATTTTCCAGTCCACTCAGGAAGTCTGGAAAAAATGCAAATAGGAGGCAACTCAAGTCTCTGAAGAAACATGGGAGTGGAGAATATGGCACTTGAGTGAGCAATGAACATTGTCATGCTGACAGAACCACGAGCCAGTGTGAGAGATTTCAAGTTGGCTAGTCTCCCGAGAGATGAGGCTAGATCTGTGAGTTTTCTCTTCAGATGCTCATGAGACACTTCCTTGGAACATGTGAGATGAAGATCTCTTAGGTTTATGAGCTCACCAAGGCTCTGCAAATTGTCTTCAGAGTTGTATCCAAGGTCAAAACACTTCAACGTTTGCAGAGATGTGATGAGGCCAATCCGATCAGGTAATTTTGTCCCATCTTGAAGGCTCAAATGCAACAAGCCTGGGAGATGAACAATGTCATTTGGAACAGCCGACTCTCTTGCATCTATTTCCAGCATTTTTTCATTAGGGACAGCGGAAACTCTTGCATCTATTTCCAGTGTTTCCAAGAATTTTAACCCTTGTATCTCCGATGGTAATTCCACGTAGATATGACTTGAAACAAATATCTCAGCAGACGTAATTGGCAGATTCTTGATAGGTTAATGCTGGTATAATCATCCTTATTACCAAAAAAATTGAGGATCAGAACCCGAAGAAGCTTACATTGTATGACAGAAAGCATACAGCTTGGCAGTCCAAAAAAGGCAAGTGATCGAACTTGTGACACTCTTATACCTTCCGGTTTGGTTGCATACCGAGCACAACTGTAGTGTAGTGACAATCGACGTGCTTCCATAAAAAACATTGAAGTAGTGCGAGAGTAATCTACTGCAGTGACAAAATTCTCTTCTCTAGACTTATGTTTAACAAGATCAAGTACAATATGGTGTACTGTACAAGATAACACCTCGTTGTTGTGGTTAATTTTCTCAGGTTGGATCATTCCCCTTTTGACCAGCTCATTGAAATAGCTCTCTGCAACTTCCTCATTTTCTTTTGTTGAAGTAATAAAACCTTCAGCTGTCCATTGCTTTAGCAAATCATCCTTCAAGATTGTGCATCCTGCTGGATACATTGCAAGATATTGCAAGCAGGTCTGTAAGACTGTAACTGTTGAGGAAGATTATTATAACAAAGGTTTAGTACTTCTTTAAGCATATCTTCATAAGAAAGATTTTCTAGACTGGAGAGAACACATTGCAGTATCTGGTGCCATAAATATAAGTTATCTCGCAGGCTTGCAAAAGGACCAGCTATAGTGACAATTGCTAATGGCAAACCACCACATTCTTTTAACATTCTGCAGGAAACGTACTTCAAGGAATCAGGACATTGATCTTTGGAACCAAAAGCTCTATCAAAGAATAACTTTTCAGAATCCTGAGTCTGAAGGGGCTTCAGTTCAAATATATTAACAGTGTGGTAACTAGAGCATTGGATCGCTATATTATTTACTTCACCTGTTATAATTACTCGACTGCAATTATTAACCTTTGGAAAAGCATTTTTAATTATATCCCATGCTTCTGCTTCCCATAAACCATCAATCACAATAAAATACCTGCAGAATAGTTATAAAATGAAATAATTATGTGAGTGTTTAGGCAAAAGAATATAACATAGAATTAATTCCAGATCCAGAGAACCAATCACAACCTTTCAAAAAGAAAGAGAGAGAGAGAAAACCAATCACACAATAGTAAGAGAAAAACAACACTCATCACCTCATCAGGTTAACTTCTATATGTCAATGAGCACTTCATCGTTGTGTCTCCAAATTTCTTTACTCATTTCTAAATAAGCCCGGGCGGAGTCTGATTGCAAGCGAATCTCGAGAGCAGGGGAGCAAGCGAGACAGAGGCAATTTCAAGCGATCTCGAGAATTTCCCGACCAAATCAAGAAATTAGCGGCAGCTTCGATCAAGCGGAACGCCCGCTTCAATCTCTCCTACTTTTCGCTTTGATCTAGAGGATATCCAAAGAATTAGAGGGGATTGTTCGTCTGAAGAGGTTGTTGCTGTTGAGGCGATTCACGGCGATCTAGAGTGTGAATCATTCATTGGCGGTGGAATCAAACGAGGGGATTCCCGCTTTCAATCTCTACTACCTTCTCGTGATCTCAATCAAACAGATTCATCTGACGGAAGGGGGGGATCAACCCTGATAAAAAGGGATCTACTTTTCACAGGAGTACGACACCTTCACTTCTGATTTGAGTGTTCCAGGGGCAAAATTTTGAGTTTGATACACATATCCTTGGTTCGAAGGCTTTCCAGGTTGATCGAGTCATGGCGGATCATCTAGGAACGCCTCCAATTCGCAGAGCGGATGATATGGATAATCTGGATCATCATTCAGAAACAATCAAATTTGGTTCATTCTCATTAGGGGATGTGATGAATCATGAGGTCAGGAAATTTGGTAGGTTTGCATTTTGAGACAAACGAAGATCTGGAGACGCTTCTAAGAAATTCGTGGACGAATTCATGAAGAGTGCGCCACCTCTGGGAAGAACAGAGAGGGGAATGGAGAGCTGGAGATTTTCTTCAGAGAAGGAAGGAGGCACAGAGAACTTGTTCGAAAAATTATCACAAGAAGCCCGGTCCGTCTCAGGCGGCCCAGCTGAGCCCAACAACCCCTTTGGCACATGTATAGACGACCTGTACTCCCATTCGTGGTCTGATAGGGTTGGGTTGTGGCTCTGGGTTCCCAAGGGCACCGCACTGGTGGCGGCGGAGAACAACCTAGGGTATCCAGCAAGAAGGAGTGAGATCCAAAGATTCGGGTGGAGCGCAAGAAGAATCCTTAAGGTTACACCTCAGAGAGTGGACGGACGGTCTTTTGCTGCGGTGGTGAAGATGGATAGAGGGTGGGATTCGGGAACCACCAGAGGAAGGGGACCTGCATCGCGCCCGGGGAGAGGCTCGGGGCGATTCGGGGGCTCCCAGTATGCTAACAACAGATCTGAGCAGTTTGAGAGGGGGAATCATACACAAGAGGGAGATCCTATGGGGACAGTGATGCTGAAGGCTACAGAGGTTATGGTAGGAAAGTAGATCCACCTCGTCAAATCAATAATAAGCGCCACTTTGATGAGAGAGAGAATATGGAGCGTGAAGAACAGGATCTGAGAGCCAAGTTAAGAAGGGAACAAGAGGACCGGCGGCATCAAGAGGATGGCCGTCGACCCTGGCCAATGGATGAGAGAGACCCAAGAGGGAGGGCACCAGGTACACACCAGGATTACCACTGCTTTAATTGTGATGGCATGGGGCATATGAGGAAGGACCGCACCAACCCACCGTTTTGCTACTGCTGCAAGAAATCAGGCCACCGATCCTCGGTATGTCCAGAGAAGAGAGGTTTAATACTGTGTGGATTCGGTATCCCTGGTCAAGGCTTTTACAGTATTCACATTCCTTCTAATAGAGGTGCAAAGGCAAAGCAGGAGGTTCGGGAATTTTGATTGTGGAATCTGGGGAAGCAAGTGTGGAGATCATTGAGAAGGACCTGAGACACTTATTCAAGGAAGTCCCAAAGTGGAATATCAGGAAAATGAATGAGGAAAATGAGTATATGATTGGTTTTCCTAATGAGGATATGAGACACCAATGCTCAAGATTTAGAAGCTTTGAATTTGAGACTGCTGCCATTAAAGCAAAAGTCATTCCTACTGACCTTTCACCAGAAGCTGATGGAAGTCTAGAGATTGTCTGGGTCAAAGCATATAATGTCTATCCTGATGCCAGGAAGGAGGATACTATAATGGAGCTAGCATATCTGGTGTGTGACCCTATTGAGGTGGACTTGAAATCCTTAGCCCAAGGCCTTATTAGAGTTAAAGTTGCTTGTAGAGAGGCAAAGAAGATTAGAGGAGAAACACGTGTCTTTTCAATGGAGAAGGCTACACTATCAGATGGGAACCCGAAATTCCAAGTGACACTTCTGAAGCACCAAAAATGTCCAAATTTGACAGGCAAAGAGACAGGGAAGATGATGAATATGAAGAAGAAGAGAGAGACTGTGATCCACTGTTACGACAAAACACAGATGCAGCCAGAAAGACAAGATGGAACCCTCAGAGTGGAGGAAGCAAGAGTGGGGGTGGTAACTTTAAACAAGCTACTCTAGGAGCCCAACGGATAGAAGCAGTCAAAGGGTATGAGAACCTTTCTAAGCAAGATAACTTGGTGTGTGATAATATGGCAACAAGGGGATTGTTTGAGTCTTCCAGTAAAATACTAAGTGGAGGTGATAAGCTAAAAAGACAGGAAGATGTGACTACAAATGTAAGTGTGGGAGAAGAACATACACATGAGGAGTGTGAGTTGATCGATTCTGTTTCTGAATGTAGAGGCGATAAGGAGCAGAAGCAGGAGGAGGCAAAGACACCGACATTAACACAACAAAGTTCAATTTCTGATAGCAACACGGTTGATATGGAAACTGAGGGGGAAGAGTTGGTGGATTATGAGGAAGAACCTGCTAACAATGAAATGATTGAGATGGCCAACCTAGAAAAATGTATAGCGGAGAGGGCTAACAAGTTACTGGAAGACCAAGCTATCAAAATCCCGTCACTTAAAGATGGCAACTCAACTGATACTGCTCTGAACTCTTCCAAAGACACTGATGAGATTGACTGGGATAAGGTTGGAAGCAATCTGTGGAGTGATGAGGAGAAGGAAACTACGACAGTGAGGGAGGAAAAAGTTATTAGGATGGAGACCCGTAGAAGCAGCAGAACCATGGGAGGTGCGATGAAGATATAGGAAAAAGCGGAAGCGACCAAGAAAAAGTACAATGAGATCTCAGGTAAAACTTCGTCCTTTTCCATCTTAAATTCAGTAGATCCTCAGATTCTTGAATCTATTGCCATAGCTAGCAACATCAATCTAGGGGATGATGCTGCAAAGATTGCAAAATCAATCAGTACTATACAGGCTAATGAGAATGCTAGAGTGGTGCTTATGGCAGCTAAAAAGAAAGTAACAGATCAGTCTCATAAAGAAAAAACAGAGGGGGCGTTTTCAGAAGAAAAGGAAAATGTGGAAGGTACTGGGACAATTGTCAGAATGTGAATCTAGTATCATGTGGTGTTGAATCAGCCAGGCCACCTAAGAAACCACCTAGACAAAACTCGGGGTCTCAGTCTAATAGAGAGGGAGGTACCTGAAACAGAAAAAAGAAATCATGAAGATCCTTTTCTGGAATATCAGAGGGATGGGAGCTAGTGGGAGATGTAATCAGTTGAGGGAGCTTCGCAACAAGCATAGAGTGGATGTGATCTGTCTTCAAGAGACCATCAAACATGACTTCACTATAATAGAACTTAACTCTTTGAGTGAGGGAGAAGCTTTTGAATGGAGTTGGACTGCAGTTATTGGACACTCGGGTGGCACCTTGACAGGAGTTAAGTTAACAGATGCTATATTTGTTGAGAGAGATAGTGGTGCTTTTTTCTCAAGTTTGGTGATTATTTCCAAGGAAGACAATTTTAAGTGGGAAATAATAAACGTATATGGTCCCGTTCAAACTGAAAGAAAAGTGGATTTCATTCACGAGCTTAATCAGAAAATCTCTGGTATTCAGTGGCCGTTTATGATGGGTGGAGATTTCAATTTAATAAGATATGCTTGGGAGAAGTCTTCGGATAACGGAAATCAATTCTGGATGGATACGTTCAACAACTTTATTTCAGATAATGGTTTAGTGGAGCTTCGAAGATTTGGCAGCAAGTTTACCTAGACGAATAAACAAGTCAACCCGATAATGTGTGTTCTTGATAGAGTGTTAGTTTGCAATAATTTCAATTCACATTATAGAGAGGCGTCATGCGAATCGATGACTAGAGTGGGCTCTGACCATAATCCCTTGGCGGTGAATACTGCAGATAACATATTTAAGCAGCAACACAATTTCAGGTTCGAAACGTCTTGGATGGACCATCAGGGCTTTAAAGAGGCGGTAGTAAGCGGCCTGAGAGAGGGCAAGACCTATTCAGGATTTCTGGAGGGAGGTTAAAGCAGCGACGAGGAAATTTTGTAAAGGATGGGGGATCAACACTCAAAGCCAGTTCAAAAAAGATAAGAAACTCTTGTTAGAGAAGATTAGTGAGCTTGACAGAGAGGCAGAAGTAAGGGAACTAGATGCTTTACAATGGCAAGCTAGATATGGGCTAGAGGCGGAATAAGAAAAGGTATACAGTTTAGAAGAGCTCCACCTTAAGCGCCAAAGCGGAATCAAATGGACACTCAAGGGTGATGCTAACAATAGTTTTTTCCACGGAGCAGCCAGCGGTAGAAGGGAAAAATGCTCCATCTTTTATTTAGAGGAAGAAGGAACAGAAATCAGAGATCCTGTTATGATCAGATCCCATGTGGAGCTTTTTTACAAAGATCTCTTCAGGGCAGAGGCAGAGGGGTCAATCAACCTGGGAGAAAGCTTCTGGGATGAGAACAACAAACTGACAGTAGAGGAGGCAACGGATCTTACAAAACCTTTCACAATAAAAGAGATAGAGGATGCATTGAAGGATATGGACAGTGCATCTGCCCCAGGCCCTGACGATTTCCCGGTTGGCTTCTATAAAGCATTTTGGCCAGATCTCAAAACCCTGGTCCTAGAGATGTTCAATGACTTTCATAGAGGGGACTTCAATCTAAGAAGACTGAACTACGGAATGATCTCTTTGATTCCAAAACTGAAAGAAGCTAATAACATACGTCAATACCGACCTATCTGTGTGTTGAATATCGATTACAAATGGTTTACTAAGGTGCTTACCATGAGGTTAACACCAATGGCGGACAAATTGATTGGCAAAAATCAAACCACTTTCATCCCGGGGAGATTTATTTTAGAGGGGGTCATTATCTTACATGAAATCTTACATGAGTTGAGAGTTTCCAAAACCAAAGGAATAGTTTTGTAGCTAGACTTTGAAAAAGCCTACGATAAAGTGCACTGGAACTTTGTAATAGAGGTCCTCAAACTCAAAAACTTCTCTAACACTTGGATAGAGTGGATCAAACAATGTATGGAGGGTGGAAAAGTGGGGATAAAGATAAATGGTCATCATGGGAACTTCTTTAATACTCACAAAGGGCTAAGGTAGGGGGATCCACTTTCACCTCAGCTTTTTAATCTAATCAGTGATGCCCTGGGCACCATGTTGGATAAGGCAAGGAGGAGTGGACAAATTCAGGGCTTGGTGCCGCATCTGTTAGAAGGGGGGATTACTCACCTGCAATACGCCGATGATACTGTCATTTTTCTGGCATTAGAAGAACAATCTATCTTGTACACTAAGTTCCTGTTATACTGTTTTGAAAACATGTCTGGACTAAAGGTTAACTACCAGAAGAGTGAGGTTATAGTGGTTGGTGGATCGGAGGAGGATCAGATCAATGTGGCTGCGACGTTTAACTGTAACACTGGGGGACTTCCCATGAAATACCTTGGAGTGATGGTTAGTGACAGACACCTATCCAGCTCGGACCTGGCATATGTTCATCAGCAGGTGGAGAAGAAACTTCCAACTTGGAAGAGTGTGGGATTAACTTCTAGGGGAAAGCAATTCTGATACAGTCCTGTCTCAGTTCCATTCCTAACTATACCATGGGGGTCTATATGTTACAAGAAGAGATCCATCAGAAATGGACTCTGCCAGATCAAATTTCTTTTGGCATGGGCCTAACCTGAAAAAGAAATACCACATGGCTAGTTGGGACCTCCTAGCCTCACCTAAGAGCGCTGACGGTCTAGGGTTTACAAATACTAGAGTGATGAACAAATGCTTGCTTGCCAAGTGGATTTTCAAGATAGAAAGTGGAGAGGATAATATGTGTTGTACTTTGTTAAGACAGAAATACTTGGGTGAGAAAGGTTTCTTTGGATACAAGAAGAGTAGTTGTTCACAATTCTGGAAAAGCCTGCTAGATGTTAGAGATGACTGTGCTAGAGGATTTAAGTATATAATTGGAGATGGTAAGAAAGTTCGCTTCTGGCATGACACCTAGTTAGGAGATTTTCCTCTGAAAATTGCCTTCCCACATCTTTATTACATCTGCAATCAGCAGGATTGGTCTGTATATAGAGTTTGTAATCAAGGAAACCTTGGATTGACATTTAGGCGGAATTTTGGGAATAGAGAGGATCTGGAGTTAGCTGAATTGTCAGAGATGATATCTGGTGCTTCTTTTTCAGATAATAAAGATACTGTCAAATGGGTGCTAGAGAGGTCTGGGAGATTTACCACCTCCTCCATGTATAAAGATCTGACTTTTACAGGGTTCTCTGATAGATGGATGCAATGCTTGTGGCGAACCAAAATCCCCTTAAAAATTAAGATTTTTCTTTGGCAAGTTATTAAAGACAAAATCCAGTCCGTTGAACAATTGAAAAAGAGAAACTGGCCTAGAAACTGGCCTAAATCCAGTCAACTTGGAAGAGTGTGGTCAGGCTAAAACTACCAATCATATTTTCTTTCACTGTGCTTTAGCTAGCTTCTGTTGGTGTGTGGTTAGGGATGTCCTTGGGTGGCCGTATCCACCTACCTGTCCTGATGACATCTATAATTTCTGTAGAGATTGTTCTAATCGTATTTCCAAACAAGTGCTTTTTCTGTTTGGTGGTGTGGCTTGGAGTTTATGGTTGATTCGTAATGAGAATGTTTTCCAAAGTCGAGCGGTGTCCTCTCCTAATGTCGGAATCTTCCGTTCTATTTCTTTTTTGCAAAAGTGGAGAATACTGAACAAGGAGACGGAACAACAATGGATAGATTCGGTGACACGAAGGTTGAATCATAAACTATCATCCTTAATGCCTGAAGCTTGAAAGCGCACGTCCTGCTCCCCTGGAAAAGCCTGAAGTTTGCTTCCCTTCTAGTTTCCAGGAGCGCCCAGTGTAGCTTTCTTTTGCGTTCTGCTAAGTAACTGTCTTCAGCTATTGTTTGTGTAATAACTCTCTAAACGTCTGTCAGTTCCCTTGGGTTCATTTCTAGAGTGCTGGTAGTTTTAGAGTGAGTTTCTTAGAGTGTGTCGCTTCCCTCGGGATAGCTGGAACTTTTATTGTAAAAACTGGTAACCCCAGTCATATTCTAGCTTTAATCAAAGCCGGGCCTTCAGGCCTTTTAAAAAAAAAGAATATAACATATAGAAACACTGCAAACATACATTGCAAGGGAAAACAAATAAAATATCGTGTAGTGTGTGCTTGTTAATTTATTTTGATTTCTTCTGTTGATTAAAATAATTGAATGTTAATTTAGGGAGTATTCAAACAAGTAAACTTTACGAATTTATGGAATAGGCAGTAGGGTAGGTAAAGTAATAATGTATGTACGAGAACAGCTGAAAAAACCCTACAGAAGCCAAAATAAAATCATTGTTTATAAGTTTGGGAATAAATATTTAAGTATAAATTGAAACTTAAGATAATGAAATACCTTTACTTGTGTACGTCATGTGTCTTTCTTTGTATCCAATATGGATATATAAATTTTATTCCTACACAGAAAACTCCACCCTCTGTCTACTCAAGATTAAGTTTCGGGATAATTGTTGGGGTTTTTTTTATAAACATGAAGAATGAGTATCTGTTGGACCATTGATTTACCCATTTGCAACTTTATGACCTACGTTAGTTGATTCGGGCACCTATTTCCTTCTAGGTTGGTCTAGTTTTTCTTTTACATGACCTATAAGTGGTATAAAAGTTTTGTGATTATAAATTATAAGGATATGACACTCAAAAGTAGTATAACAAACTTATATGCACCAGATGTCTGGCAAGCACATTTTAGAGAAATATTTAGCTAATCATTGACTTTCTAATGTCCTATATGAAAATTGCACCCAACCTACAAATATAATTGTGCAAATTCATATATTTCAGGGTTTCAAATAACATTCAGATAGTTACGTACAATTGAAGATAAGATTTAGTATATCAAAACCAACTATATCTAATTAACATGGTGCACGAGCAGGACAAAAAAAATTACCTCTTATCTTGCAGGTGATTCCTAATGTTGTCACTGACGCCGTGAACTGAGAAAGCATCAGAATTTTGTTTAGGCCGCTGAATTTGAGAGATTAGTTCCTGAAGAACACTACTTATGTCCGGATTCCGTGGCAACCGTATGAAAGCCCGGCACTCAAATTGCCCACTGAGTTCACGGTACAGTTCTTTAGCAAGGGTTGTTTTACCGACCCCTGCAGGTCCAACGATGCACAACACTTTCAGGTGTTGTTCCGCTTGATTGGTGAGCCTTATGGTAAGTTCTTTCTTTGGGACCTCGATACCAGTAATATTGCCAACTACTTCATAAACCACCGGGATCTGACTGCTATGCCCAGAGAACACAAACTTCCAGCCGCAATCACCAAGCTGGTACCTTTCATGCCGTTCGCTTGCCTCCCACAGCAGAGTCCTGAGCTTTGCAACTCTGGCAACCCTCGTCGGAAGCTTGAGCATATTGGGAAGCCGGCGAGTCTTAAGACGGGCAACCCTGTGCCTGTGGCCATGGAGAGATCTCACCTTGGCACTGGTAGCAGTGTACGAAATCATGACGTCGATGCTGTCCTCAATATCATACGAAAGCTCGCGCACCTCTTCCATCCAGAATTTCGCCTTATTGTTGGGTACACCTACCATCGACTGCTCCATGAGCGTGTCCCTTATTCCTTCGAGATCTTCCTCGAGAAGCTTGATTGCGTGCTTCAGTGAGCTCCGGAGAGGGTATTTGGGAGCCAACACTAAACTGAGTTTCCTAATAAGGGAGACCATGGCACCCAGCGAAGAACTCACTGGTGCTAACATAGTATCCTGCGAAGAATTCATCATCCCCTGAAAAGCACAGCAATGGTTCCTCTTACTCTATCCTCTTTGTATATGCACAACAAATGCAAACCCATGCCCAGGGAGAGGCAGGAATGGCACTTATTATGAGTCTCACATATAAAGGCAATAGAGTGTATGTAAAGTACAAAAGCATGCACTTTTGAAAGAACTATTGAGCTCCTTGACCAAAATCAGGTATACACCTCTCTTAAGCCTCAGACAAATGAAAATGATTATTAGTAGTGCTATTTTATTTATCTACAAGCAATTAGATAACCTGATGATGCACAAAATTGACTTTGGTTGCTGCAGCAGAAACAGATTCCTTGATGAAGCAAATGTGTCTACCTATCTTAGCTGCTGCAAAATCTAGATTAACTACCTGAAAGGTTGGTGGTTTTATCGTCTAATTTTGTCCATGTATAGTTTTTCCTCAGGACATGCAAGATAAAACACACACCTCATATTTGCATTAATAAGACACTGTATATCTTTGTTTATATCTACGATTACAAAGAGCATTGCTAGAAACTATTAGGTATTTGGAGTTTGGACTATCAGGATCAGTTTTTTTTTGTAATAGCAATTAAGTTACCTCAATGGTAGTCTCTCTGGGTCCCTCGGCTACACTGACTTGCTGAGGCTGTGGTGGAGCTGCAGACATGTTCATCGACTCAATCTGATCCACCACCTTGTCAACAGGACTACTTACCTACAGAGCAAATTGAATATCATGGGTCGGAGATACACCATCCAATAAAAGCCAATCTAGTTTAATAAGAGAAGATTAGGACGCGCAAGTGTGTAATGTTAGGGGAGATCAATCCAGTTACCATGAAGCCAGAAAATACAGATTGGATTCCCGTCATCTTCAAGTACAAGAACTGTCTACTCATGTTTTTGATTCCTCGAAATTACTCAAGCTGATTAGGAAAGGTGGGCAATTCACTTATACTACAACACTCCCCCTCACGTGCAAGCTCCCCTAGGCCGCATACGTGGATATTGGAGTGGGCTATAATTATTTTAATTAACGTGTCCGTCAAGATTCGAACTCGAGACCTCTGGCTCTGGTCCCATATCGAATTGCATGCACCAACCAATTCAACCCAAAAGCTTAAGCTGATGAGGAAAGATGGGCAATTCACTTATACTCCAACAGTAATAGCAGTAATTAACTTACCTCAATGGTACTACTCTCCCTAGGCCCCTTGGCTACACTGACTTGCTGAAGCTGGGGTGGAGCTGCAGACATGTTCATCAACTCATCCTGATCCCCCACCTTGACAACAGGGCTACTTACCTACAAAGCAAATTGAATATCATGGATAGGAGATACACCATCCAATAAAAACCAATCCAGTTTAATAAAAAATATTAGAATGTGAAATGTTCGTCTACACAGACGTGTAGGCCGTAAACGCCATGTAAACGTTATCTCGATGGCCTACCGTGCAGTTTAGGGTCCAAATGGTGATTCGTTTGCACTGTAAAAAAGATCCTACACGGATCGGTGTACACGAAACAATGATCACACAATGTACATGGTGAGTAGACCATTTTAAACAACATTTAGGTGTCACGAAAGTATGGACTGCAACTAATTGTGAATCAACATGGCATTTTTATTTTATTTGAGAACTATCAACTAGAAACACAAATCTATTATTAGGAATTAGGATGATGAAATATTGAAATTTTGAATTTCCATCTGCATAAGTTTGAATTTTATTGCAGTCTCACACAACGTGTAGACCTTGTACACACCGTGTTCACACACTACTCAGGGGTGACCGAATGACTACCGTTTAGCATGTAGGTGAACATTGCACGTATATTGTGTGTTAGGGGGATCAATCCACATACTAAGTAGAAATAAATATTGGATTCCTGTCATCTCGAAGTAGAACTGTCAATCATGTTTTTGATTCCTTGAAATTACCTCTTTTTTGGAGTCATAATAATAGCAAAAACTTACCTCAGTGGTACTAATCTCCCTTGGTTCCTTGGCTACACTGACTTGCTGAGGCTGTGGTGAAGCTGCAGACATGTTCATCGAATCATCCTGATCCACCACCTTGGCAACAGGGCTATTTACCTACACAGCAAATTGAATATCATGGATCGGAGATACACCATCCAATAAAAACCAATCCAGTTTAATAAAAAAAAAGATTAGGACACATATTGTGTGTGTTAATTAGGGGATCAATATATCCAGATATATGAAGCAGAAAATAAAGATTGGGATTCCTGTCATCTTGAAGTAGAAGAATTGTCTAGTCATGTTTTTGATTCCTTAAAATTACTAACTTTAGTCGTAATAGTAATAACTTACCTCAGTGGTACTACTAACCATGGCTCCCTTGGCGACACAGACTTGTTGAGGCTGTGGTGGAGCTGCATACATGTTCATCGACTCATCCTGATCCACCATCTCGTTGCCTACAGAGCACACTGAATATCATGGATTGGAGATAGACCATCCAATAAAAACCATTTGAGTTTAATAAAAAAAAGAATAGGATGCGTATATCAATTCCAGTTTAGAAAGGCTTGTTGTTAGACGGTTAGACAATGTTTTTATTCGTTTTTGAGATGGTGCAGGTAAATTAGGTGCCCACTACTTATATAATAAAAAAACATATCTGTAGGCTTTTCCTTACCTGTTTCCTATATTTCATTAGAAGTGCTGCAAGGTTTTTTCCTGAATCCTGCGTTTTTCGTGTGGAATTGAAGAGAATATTATCCCTGAATCATGCGTGTCCCTTGCGAAATTCCTGTGAAATTCCCTTGGGCTTGGGAGATTGAACTCTTTCCTGTGAAATTCCCTTCTTATTCATGCCTTCCAAAAGGGGCCTTGCGTGCATATCTGTATGGGTAGGCACAGGCGTAGTCTCTACTCCTAAAAAGAATGAAGTGGAGACAAAAACCCGTTAGTACTTTCTTCTGCTCCCCCGTGTGTCCGCCCCCGCGTCCGCACGTCCGCCCTGCCTCTCTCTCTCCGCTTCGCAATCGATTTTATCCGTCCGATCGCCCCGCTCGATCTCTCGCCCTTCGTCGCGCACTCGCACAACACCCCCGTCCCACTTCCATCCTTGCCCGCTGCCGCCTGCCCTTCACCGAAACCCTACCGCACCCCCACTACCTGCGCCGCTGCCTCCTCCGTCCTCTCCGATGCATCGACCCCGACCTCGACGAGCACTCGAGGGCAGCGGCTGGATGCACGCCAACCGCGGGCAAGTTGACGATGGCCCAATGCCGCTCCTCCCCACCCCCGCCGTCCCTGCTCCCTCCGCCGCCACCGTCCCCAACCCTCTCTACTACCCCCGTTCGTCGTCGCCACCCCCGCATGTTGTCCCCTCCTCCATTGCAACTCCAGCTCACCCGTCGCGAGTCGCCGCCCGACGCCGTCTCCGGGTCAACGCCTCCACCGGATCGACGCCATCTGCGTATTTGTGTCGATGCCGTCCTTGCCCGCCGCCGCACCTCTCATCTTCGGATCGATGCTACCGCTAGGTCGCAACCGCCGCCGCACAACCGCGTATCCAGGTCAACGCCGCCACCGGATCGGGAATCTACAACATGGTGCCAGACTTGCCAGTAGCTGGTGGCGGCTCTCCTCTCATCGATCTCCTCCAGTCGCTGTCCGCGGGGAGGACGACCTCGATCTCCTCCAGTCACCATCCGCATTGGTCGCCTATGCCACCATGAACACAACGGCGCCCTGCACAAGGGATGTACCTCAAATTTCTGGTGCCTCATCGAGGCCATCCTCCCTTGTGGATCTGTAAGCCACCTCTAACAAGTCTCATTTGGTCTTTCACTCTCATGCTCTCATTAATCTCTCTTTACTTCTGTACAGGTGGTGATTGATTGGTTCCGCATGAAAGAAACAGGCAAGCAATTTCTCTTAATCCGATTTGGTAGACATTAGATGCAAATATTTTCTCAGTGCTTAACAATGGTTGGCTGGTTGCTCAATTGCAGACATACTTTTGCAGTCAGCCAATTAATTTTCTATACGAATACACGATTTAGCTATTGTGCAATTAGATAGCCTCGTGTACAAATTGTATTCTGATCTGGGCTATAGTTCCTTCTACTCATTCTTATCTCATTAGCAGATAACCTCTGAAACATGTCTCTTGATCTACCATGACACTGCAGGTACCTTCCAGTTTGCACGAGTGAGCTGTTGAAAACTACCACTGAAAAGTCTATCGATACATGTAAGCTTCTCTGCTCATTTCAAAGATAAAACTGCAATTACTAGGTCAGAAAACCCAAATATGAATGCAATCGTGTACAGTTCAGGTTAGTCACTCTGAATTTACAGCCTTGAGATACTCCATGGGATGGAGGTTAGTCACTCCGAATTTCTATTACCGAATGAGTTACTTGTATGCAAGATTGATGTAGTACGTTGTCATGATTGTCTTCAGCCTATGCTATTACTGAAACTAGAACAAGTCATACTAGCATGTATTGTGTAG
This sequence comes from Cenchrus fungigraminus, assembly GCA_036936925.1. Taxonomy (NCBI): domain Eukaryota; kingdom Viridiplantae; phylum Streptophyta; class Magnoliopsida; order Poales; family Poaceae; genus Cenchrus; species Cenchrus fungigraminus. The sequence continues at coordinate 124,098,175 of CM072774.1, read as the reverse complement.
ATTCCAAATAAATACAACTCTCAGAGTGTTCTTTTATTTGGGTTCCAAAGTTTGTGGCTAATAAAATCTCAGTAATCACCTTATATAAATTTCTATTTTGATTGTACTGATTGCTTCACAAGCTATCAAAATTATTTTGCTTAGTTCAAAAGAAAGGAGATGAACGCATTATCCTGCAACATGAACGTCCAGCATATGAGAAAGGTTCTACCACCACATTTGTAGTCTCTGATGGAACAAATAGGAATGTTTGGAGGCATGGACGAATACTGGTAATTTCACATGAGCACATCATGTTTGTGTGTGCCATGTTACATATAGTATGTTTGATCTTGTAACCTGGAGGGTCAGGCCTGTTTTGATAGAAACGCAATAGTGGAATAATTGAAGGAACTACCCATTCGCACAGGATTAAATATTTTGAGTGATATGCTCGCACTTCGTTTTACAATATTACTATCTTGCTTATTCTTATCTTTTACTGTAAGTATTATCTCAAGTAGAAATACTTAAATCATGTGCAGTGGTTCTGTGCTCTTGATTTAATGATGCACTACTAGCTCTCCATTTCTTCATGCAGAGTTAGTTATGTGCTTCTTGATTAACAAATTATCTTTGTCGTAGAGTTACCTCTGTGCTTCTCACTTTCATGCTAAATATAATTTTTTTTAATTTACATGCAGAAAGAAATAATGGATGATGAAAGCAGGGAATTTGTAAAATTTGTGAAGTCCATACAACAGAGAAAGGAGCAAGAGAAGCAGGAAGTGCAATTTCACTTGGGCTCCAGGAACGAAACATGATAAACATGTCCAGTGGCCAACTTCATGGTATGTGTAGACTATTTCATAGTTCATATTTTTTTATTTTGTTCTGATGTACATTTTGAATGTAAAAAAGTTTTAGACATTTGATTTGTCATGTGGGAAGTTCATGATAGGTACTTTGAAAAGCTTGTTGTCTGGTGCTGCTGGTTTAGTCTTGTGGTCCGTTTCATTAGGTTTCTCATCCTTTTGTGATCAGGACACATCAGCCATATGCTCGTTTGAAGCATAGTAATGTTATCCTAATATGCTATTGTATATGTTAAAATGGGAAAATGGCCTGTTGGTGCAGCCATGTCACTCTATTCTTGATGGGAGGAAGAGCCAAATCGTAGCAGGAATTCATTGTTTTGGTGAACCAGCTCTAGGCTGTGGCATGCTTGACTTTTGAAAGCTCAAGTCTCGATCTCAAGTTGTGAACACAAAGGCGTCATTCAGGGTTCACCTTTTATGAATTCATTTCATTTTGAAAGAATATAATTAAACGTTTGCACTAACAAGGTGAAATTTAGTCCTACTTTCGAAGAAAGGAAATCCTGATCGATTTTTGTCTTTTTAGTTGCAGAGCATGCATCTGAAGTATGTCACTGTCAAAAGTCTGTCAAAATGTAAATCTATTTGGACATATGCACCTGTGAAACCAGTGATTTGAATATAGTTGAGTTAATAAAATTGACTATTTACCCTTTAAAGGTTCCTAGAAACTCACCTGCATTTTTTGAAGAAGTAAAATAATGCTATACATCAGTAAACTGAACTGTGCCTTTATCGAGTACCTTCCCAGAATGTTGTTGAATTTAAGATATGTATGTTTGCTCTTGATTAATTGGTATTGTTTCTTGACAGGTTATGGGACGTGAGGAGTGGGAAAATTGTCCAAACACTTGAAACCAAAAGTCACCTGTAACCAGTGCGGAAGTAAGCCAAGATGGTCGGTTTATCACAACTGATGGCTCAAGTATGAAGTTTTGGGATGCAAATCAGTAAGACATTTCTGTATCTTAAGCAGTGCCAAGTAATGTGTTGGCTTTATTGCTTACAGAAGATGTCGTGTCATTCTTCAGCTATGGACTTGTTAAGAGTTATAATATGCCATGCGCAGTGGAGTCTGGCTTCTCTTGAACCGAAGTATGGGAACAAATTTGTCACTGGTGGAGAAGACATGTGGGTTCGTCTCTTTGATTTCTTCACTGGAGAAGAATTAGGTAAGTTACTTCGTTTCCACAGGTTCCTTAATATTATAGAATTGATAACAACACTTGCCTTGTTCTTAAAAAAAAGCTAAATTATAAGGCTGCATGTATATCAAACAGGTGTGGATCGGCCCATATGTAGAGAAAAAAATTCTATTGGCGCCGCGCGCACAGCACCCTGGGTGCGCGCCCCCTCGTGGTGGCTCACGATTGGGTTGGAGGCCCGTGCGACTCGCCCCCTCCGGCACCCACTCCGCGCCGTACTCGAGCTGACAACACTCGCTGCCCTGACCGACAGCCGCCCCTATGTTGAGCCGGCCCCGTGCGCCTGCCGCGAATTGCCCGTCGTCTGCGCGTAAGACGAGCGCGCGTCGGCGTGACGACCGCTGCTTGGCCCGAGCTTGCGAGTTTCCATGTCGAAGCAGCTCGGCACCGGAGGCCACCCTTCACTGGAAGGTGAACAAGCGAGCAAGTTCGAGTCCCTCACCAAGTGTTCGGCAGAACGCCGACGCCGCGACATGACCGAGTGCCGTGCCGCGACTCACTGGTCGGCAACCGCCTCCTGCATTGGCGGAGTCAGGAAAAAATTATAGCTGGGGTGAAGTCAACAAAGAGACTCAATTAAAAGTAAAAGAGTGAATTTTACTCCAGGTCCATTAACTCTTTCCGAGTTCTCATCTAGGTCCGCTAACTTTAAAAGCGGTCATCTAGGTCCACGATCTATTGAAGAGTGGTCATCTAGGTCCAAAAGTGTCCACGGAAGCATCTTTTGTCTACATGGCGGTGCCAGCACAGCAACCAATTGCAAAAAAGACCCCGCGATCCTTCATTTCTCATTGCACCCATCCTCGTCGGCAGCAGCAGGACGGGGCGGCGGTGCTGGTGCTCGCGGCCAGCGGCGCTCGCGACGCGGTCGCGGCCGGCGTGGCACATGCGGTCAACGACGCTCGCGACGCGCATGCGGCCAGCAGCTCGCTGCTGCGGCCAGTGGCCGTCGGCGGTGGCGCTCGCGGCCAGCGGCGCTCACGACGCGGTCGCGGCTGGCGCGGCACGCGCGGTCAACGACTCTCGTGACGCGCGTGCATGGGGCCGTCGGCGGTGGCGCATGCGGCCAGCAGCTCGCTGCCGGCGGCGCTCGCGGCCAGCGGCCGGCGGCGGTGGCGCTCGCGGCCAGCGGCACTCGCGACGCGGTCGCGGCCGACGCGGCATGCGCGGTCAACGACGCTCGCGACGCGCGTGCGGCCAGCAGCTCGCTGCCGGCGGCGGTGGCGCTCGCGGGCAGCGTGCACGGACGGCGGCGCATGCATGGGGCACAAGTACTGGAGGTGGAGCAGGGGACGGAGAAAAGGGGACGCGTTGCCGCCGGCAGAGGAGGAGGGGAGCCGCCGCCGCAGCCGGGTCCGCCTCCGAATATTCCGCTGGGGACGGCGTGACGCCCGTCGTCGTCGATTCACGATTTCCAGTGAGAGGCGCCCGAGCTCCGCTCACCTCCAGCTCGACGCGACGTCGTCGGGCCTCGAACAGCACCACCGCAGCGACGACGTCGTCGGAAGCGAGCGCGCGGCCTCAGCTCGATGGAGAAAGGGCCGCCGCCGCGAGCCCTGCTCCTCCGCCACAGGCCCCCTCTCCATCGCCGGGGAACAGAGAGGAGAGGGAGAGAGGCCTGTCGAAGCGCGGACGTCGGGAAGGGAGAGGGCGCGGGCCGCGGCGCGTTGGGAAGTGAGAGGGCGCGAGTCGTCGCCGTCGAGACCTCCATGGCTCCACCTCGTCATCACAGATCGTCGTCGTCGAGCTCGAGGAGGGTCGTCACCGCGAGCAGGGGAGGCGCGCCGAAGCTCCCTGCACCCGCCCTCGTCCCGCGGCCCCTGCTCCTACCTGCGTGAGCTGGCCGCCCTGCACCGGTGGAGGGAACACAGCGGTGGCCCCCGTCCTACTGCCGCCGGCAAGGACACGGTCGGGAGGATGAAGAAGAGAATGAAGAGGATGGGTGCAGTGAGAAATGAAGGATTGCGGGGTCTTTTTTGCAATTGGTTGCCATGCTGGCATCGCCATGTAGGCACAAGATGCTTTCGTGGACATTTTTGCACCTAGATGATCACTCTTCAATAGATCATGGACCTAGATGACCGCTTTTAAAGTTAACGGACCTAGATGAGAACTCCAGAAGAGTTAATGGACTTAGAGTGAAATTCACTCAAAGTAAAAACTTGCGAAACATATACAAATTCATACTATGAAGTAAATGCTTGGAGAAAAAGCCTACCGAGCATTGTAAAACACTATCTTCGACGCATCACAGACATCAATTTTGAATAGATGTAGTGTGTCTTTTTTAGTATCTTTGTCATGATCACTTAGGCAAATTACCAGATTACAATAGATCAAACTGTGCGCTTAACTTCAACTCGTTATTTGGATTTGATGTCTTCTATTGAGAAATTTTTATTGTATGTTTTGTGTATTGCGCTATAGATAATTTCATGCCCATAGCAACGCACGGGCACTAACCTAGTTGTAACAGAAGCCTCGGTATGGATGATGGGCTTACTCAAGCAGTCAAGTATTTTTGTGCGAGTATGCACAATCCGGTCGAACATCTTCCTGACCTGCCGCTCAAGCGGGTCAAGCCCGTCCACGAGGGATTGATAGATCTGAACTAGCTCCTGAGCATCCTTCTCGTCGGGCAAGAGGAACTCTGCTGCGTTTACGTCGGTGATCTCCATGAGGTGCCTGGAGCAGAGCTCAATTTGGTGTATTTCCTTGAGCAGGCCACACGAGTTCTTGCGCTCCTCCTTTTTGGACTCCTCGAGAATGTGCTTGTAGAGAGTCGTGACAGGACCAGACCAGGGAAAGTACCTGGGCACTGAAACTAAATCCGGCGGGAGGCCGCGGCCTTGGCATGGGATGGCAGCAACAAGAGCAAAGGCCACGATAAACAGCAGAACGTCCATGGCGTACAGTACCGAGGCAAGTCCTCCCGCAGCGGTGATGTCTTGCGGGCGGGGCACCGATAGGGCTCCCCCGATCGCCTGCAGCTGTCCTGCGGCGGACCACCCCGGGGACATGCTTGTGCTCCACGACCGGGACCTGAGATGGGAGCCAAAACCTGAGTCTGAGCTCCGGCGGTGGTATCCCAGTCCCAGGCCGTGTTCTTGGGCACGGGCGTCCTTGTTGCAGCCGCCCACGGAGCGGTTGCTCTGACCCGCGACGCCAACGCCGCCATACCTGTCGTCGAGCAGGAGGACGGTGAGGTCGGAGAGCGCCTTGCGCGCGCGGCGGATCTGAGCCTTCCCGAGCGGCGCGGCGGGGTCGGGGCCGGCAGAGGTGGTGAGGGCGGCGGCAGCCATGGCAAGGTGCCTGCGGCAATGGCGGACGAGGTCGAGGCCGTCGCGGACGGCGTTGCAGATGTCGAGCGCCTTGATAGCGCGGTCGAAGAAGTCGGCGACGAGGCGGTCGAGCGGGGGACGCGCAGCAGCCGCGGCCCCTGGACCAAGGAGGAGGCCGCGGAACTCCTCAAAGCAGAGGAGAAAGGATTCGATGAGGCGGCGCGTCCAGTCGAGGGAGAGGATATCGGGTGAGCCCTCGGCGAGGACATCGGTGAGGAGGTTGGCGGCGTGGCGCTCGAAGTCCTCGCCGGCGATGAGAACGTTGTCGATGGAGGTGTGCAGCGCGGCGGGAAAGGAGGAGCTCGTGGCCTGGATTGCGGGGCGCATGCTCGGACTCTGACTCATCTTAGCTGCTGGTTAGGTTTCGCCGGAGCGGCGGAATAGGAATGGATCAAGGATTGATTGCTTCGCCTTCCTCTTCCACGCTTGCTTCCTACGGCGGCGGGTGTGGACTACTGCCTCCGCAAAACAACGGCGGAGACCGTGACCCATGATATTTTGAGGCAATTATCGTGTGACGCAAGCTGAGATGTCATGATATTTTGAGGCAGGTAGCCCAGCTTGGATAAACAAGTGAACCGGTAGAGCAAAAACTACCGATCGATATAATCTCCCCGTTTTCTGTATATAATACACACAAACATATCAAAATGTTTAATTCAGAACAGAACAAGCTGACACTGACGCGGACAACACTGGAGAAGAGGAAGCAGAGTCCAAAGCAGAGCAAGCCAGGCTGACCTCGACGCGGACAACACTCTACGTGATGCTGGTTGGTTTAGTTCGGTGAAAATTTTTTGAGAAATTTTGAGATCCATTTTCAAAGTATATCAGGAGTATTAAATGTAGACTAAAAGTAATTACACCTCTGACTTGGTAACTGTAGCACGATGTTGTCTAATCATGACATAATTAGACTAGTTAGAATCGTTTCAAAAATTAAGGTAAGGGTCATGACTCATTAAATTGATTTTGTTATTAATCTACATTTAATACTTTTAATTAGTGTCCGAATTTTGATGTGACAGATAGTTGGTAAAATTTTTGGAAACTAAGACAGTCCAGCTCTCGACCTTCCACGGACATGTCCTGCTAAGGATGGAAACGGATCTGATTCGCATGGAATCGGATTCGGATAACACCTTTTACCACATTTTTACTCGAATACGAATACGGATTCGAATGTTCTCGAATACGAATACAAAACGGATGTCTCGAATTTGGAAACGCATTCGGATATCTACTCGATTTGGAAGACAACATTTACCAATTTTCTTTATTGGAAATTTGCAATTACAAAATCATGTAAAGACTAAAGTATTAGTACATAATATATATAATATAGATCGCTCATTAAGAATATCACATTCATCCATATTTATTTTAATAATTAATCATATAATAAATAAAGAAATATTAAATACATATATATATACACATTTATCAAACAAATAATAATAAATACATAAAAAATATTTTCATCAATACATAAATAAACTAGAGTATTTAACATTAAAATTTATATTGATGTATTTTTATTATTAAAAACAATGATATTGGTCATTAAATTTAAATATAACTTTAAATTATTTTATGGATGCAATATTTTTAATATTAAAATTAATGTCATAATCATTTGTTATGGATATAATTTTTTTCAAATTCTACACCATCATTATTAATATTCCATTGAACATAATTTGTCATTAGTTATAGACATAACATACAGTTTTATATAGTCGAATACAGATAGTGCCAGATAGTGCCGGATACGCATGGAATCAGATAGAGAAAAAATCGACAAAAACGAATTCAGATGTGTCCACTTTACTACATTTGAATTCGAATACAGATACGGATATCCATATTTATGTTTTAGTCAGGACCGACTCTAGGGGGTCGGCAGGCTGGGCGACAGCTGTGGGCCCATGGAGCTAGGGGGCCAAGACCATATATGTAATTAGTAGGCCTATGGTAATTAACATTTAACAAACCCGTCCAAGATGACCATACGTTATCTTTCCGGTTTCCAGGTTCCAGCCACGACATTTCAGCCGTCGCATATCCCGACATTTCAGTTTTTCGTCGCATCGCAATCGCTGCGACGCTGCCTTGCGCCCCTGCCCATCGCGACACCATGGTCCATCGACGTTCGACGGCCAGCTAGCGGCCAGGCGGCTGGCGGCCGACGAGCGGGGCAAGCACCAACAACTATTCAATTCATTTTGTTAAAGATGCAGATTGTTATCTAAATGTCTCCATTGCATATGGAGTTCTCTTAACCATTCCAGTGACAGTTCACCCTGGGCACAAAATACCGAGAACCGAACTGAAAAATACCGAACCGAAGAAATTTGGTTCCTGTTCGGTTCCTAATTTTTGAGTATCGAATTTACCGAGGTATTTCAGTAAATTACCGAATTTACCAAGGTATTTACCGAGTACCGAATTTGGCCCAATAATGATAGCCCAACAGCAGCCCACTAAGAAACCCTAGCTTCTTTAGCCCACTTCCCAGCCGGCGGGTCACGTACTCGTCGCCTGTCATCCGGTCATCCCCACCCGCACCGCAAAAAGAAGAGTCGCGAAGGAAAGCCGCCGCCCATTGGCACTCGTCGCGAAGCCGACCCCGAGGCGGCGAGGCGTAGGGACATCACTCGCCGGCCGCTTGCTCCGCCTGCGCACCACGGCTGCGCTCGGCCAGCCACCAGCCCCCCACCCTTCCCTCCCCGGCCGCCTCAGCGCCGCCGCTCCCGTGTCGGCCGGACACGCCGCCGCCTCCTTCACGACCGGCCGCCACTATCCACAGTCACGAAGCCAGCGCGGATCTGAGCGAGAATGCATGCTCCACGCCTCCACAATCCGAGTCGAGCCAGGCAGCTAGCGGATCTGAGTGAGGATGGCATGTGCTTCGGTATTTTCGGTAAGTACCGAAACCAAACCCATTTTACCGAAACCGAAACCCCTCGGTTCCAACTTTTTGACAGAACCGATCGGTACCTATTCTTTGGGAACCGAATTTGTGTAGGAATCGAAGTTGTAGGAACCAAAGTACCGTACCAATCGGTTCGGTAAATACCGAATGCCCAGGCTGAGTGACGGCAACATCAACTAAAAGAAGTTTCTCCAGATTGAAGTTTTTGAGACATTATTTGAGGTCAACTATATCACAGGAACCATTGAATAGCTTACTATGTGCACCATTGAGAAGGACATTTTAGATGACATTGATCTTGCTACTGTTATTGAAGACAACATATTTTCACAAGGCATTAAAGCACTACATATTATTTGAGATAATTTTAATGGTTGGTATTTTGTAGTTTTTTATGACACTATTGTTATATTTCATGAACTAGACTGTTATACGTGTACTGCAAAGTTATTTGTTACTCCTATTATATACAAAATGCTACTTCCAAAGCCCTTTCTTCTTGCTTGTCCAAGGGTCCTTGAAATTGTAGAGCCGACCCTTGTTTTAGCGGATACGGATATCGGATAATTCAGATTTCATTTCCATATTTCCATCCTACGTCGTAAATCATCGTGCAACGTTACCCAGTTTGAAAGTTTGCAATTCGCTAACATCGTGCAACAGCGGTCCTGCTTCTGTGCCTCATGACGTCTGTGAGGAACGGCACGAACAGTACATTGGGCCCGGAAGTCGTGATCAACTTGAGAGTCGCACTGGGAAATTTAAACGACTATAGGGTGTAAGCCCCGGACACATTTGACATAATATCTGCACGAATGGATTTTCGAACCGTGATTGCTTGTTGTAAAATAAAAACCGTGATTGCCACCTCCACTCTCCAATGAGCTAGCCAACCAGGGCTACATCCCATTTCCCCCCGACAGACCGAGCATGTGGTGTGTGTGTGGGGGCGAGAGTTGTGCTAGGTGGCACATCCTCCTTGTTTAGTTGGCTAAATTTTCCAACTTTTTCTCCACTCTCTCTATCATATCACATTAAATACGTCAAAAGACATATGTTCGAAGTATTAAATATAGGTTAAAAAATAATTAATTACACAGTTTTAATATACTTTGCGACACGAATCTTTTGAGCCTAGTTAGGTCATGGTAGGATAATATTTACCACAAACAAACGAAATGTGCTACAGTGTACTACAGGAGTTCCAAACGTTGAAAAGGTAAAATTTTCACCGAACTAAACAAGCCTCTCGACAGCGGACAGCCCATCCACGTTTCAACGTATGGTCAGCGTGCATGTCTAGAATTTAAAAGTTAAATGAACACCTTTTAGAACGAAGTACGTTTCTGTTGTGCTAGCTCCGGGGATAAATCAGAGGCACAATGTTTTATGCTGATGGTAATAGCAATGAGAAAAATCGAGCTAGTGATATAAAGTTAATAATAAAACTAGCTCCGTGGACAAATCTTACGCACAATATTTCATACTCATGGTAGTAGCAAGGAGAACAATCCAGCAGGTGAATTAATAATAGAACCAAGAAACAAGAGACAATGACAGTTTATCATTCACAGTGAAAAGTTCTTCAGCCATTTCTTCAGATCGACACAAGCTCCATGGTCTCTCTTCCTTGTGAGATCGGTTTCATGACCCCCTTAATTAGATGAGCAATGTTGGAATAGTGCATAAGAAATCTCTGAGCTCCAAACAAAAATCCCTGTGTATTGAATTTGGGGATTCTTGCCTTTGGTTAACTCCATACGGCAAGTGTTGTCCAATGGTTAACTACAGGAACACATTAATTAGATCCCACCACCAGTCAGTAGCATAGCCTCATCGATTTCAACTATGGATCGGATATCCCTTTAGTTCTTGCGACAAATAGCCTACATGTCATTAGATGTTGGAAGTTAGAAGCGAGATATAATTAATAAAATAATCATAATACAAGACAAGACGAGCATCCAAGAACAATTGAGTTGAAAATTGTCTATGGTTCACAACAGGTCAGTTCTAATTCTAATATTCTCCAATATATATGCCTATATAACATAACATAAAGGAAAATACTGGCTTATTAATAACTATGTAGTTGTTCGAATATTGGAAATATTTTTTCGCACTACCTCGCAAAAAATGCTTTTTCTCTAGAAACTTTGAACTTTACTTGCACATCATCAACAATGTATTATTGCAGGGAAGCTATGCTTCATTACAATTTAACTACTGATTCAATTCCAATGTTAAAAGGTAGGGATGGATTCGGATCGGATATGCACGGATGTCACTATTTACCCCATTTTATTTCGAATTCGGATACGGATACGAATATTATCGAATACGAATACAAAACGGATATTTCGAATTCCGATTCGCATTCGAATACTTACTTGATTTATAGCATAGAGTCATAATGAGTATCAATTTTATTTGTGGATGGTTTTATAATTGATTAAATCATGTTACAAATAGAGAATAAATTATGATCATTATACATAATAGATATCTTATTGCAAATAACATATTAACTAATTAATTAAGTAATTAATTAATATATCACAATAAATATAAAATAAGTAATTTTGTAAATATATAAACATCTTTTCATTAGTAAAAATAAGTACATAAATATATTTAACTATAATTTACTTATTTGCTAAATAATATAATGTATTTAAAATTACTATGATTAGACACATCAAAATTAATTAAAAATATCACCATATAATTTAGTAATATTAGGTTAGCTAGTTATTTGTCATATATATAATTTTTAATAGTTAAAATGGTGTAAATAATTATTTTACTAGCAATATTAAAATTAACATCATTTGTAATTTGTATTTACTAATATAAATAAATTTTAGATGGTTTCTATGTGTACTTTATTTTTTGCGGATACGAATAATGTCGAATATGTCGGATAATTCGGATAATGTCGAATACGGATAATATTTAAAATCAGATTCGAATACATCCATCTGACATCCATATTAAAAATGAATACGAATACGGATATCCATATTAACATTTTTAGCGGATACGAATACAGATAATTCGGATTTCCAGACATCTGAATCCATCCCTATTAATAGGAAAATAAAATGTTTACCTTGGTAAATCCTCGGTGGCATTTAATACCATGCTAATAAAGGAACCATCCTCCTCAGAAAAGTCAACCCATTTTAAAAGCCTATATAATTAAGTAGGAAACCACCATTAGTAATATGAATTGATAGGCATTTCATTATAATTATATTACATTCACACAGTTCTCACTGCGGGAAACATACCTTTTGCCGTGCGTTTCGGGCGCATGGCAAAGGTCAAGAAACGCAAGGCAAAGGACGCACAACAAAAATTTGCCTGGTAAAGGGCCTTTGCCATGCGCCTTTTCTCGGGACGCACGTCGAACACTTAGCGCACGACAAAAATTTTGAAATTACTAAAACACTACCGCGCGCTACACTTGAAGCACGGCAAACATTTTTGAAAGCAATAAAAACAATACGATCCCCCACCGCTGCCGCCGCAGGCACCACCACCACCGTCCCGCCACCGCTGCCACCACCACCATCGTCCCACCTTCGCCACCACCACCACACGCTGCTACCGCCACCTGTTGAACAAAATAGGGAGAGAGAGAGGGAGATGAGAGAGAGATACTACCTCCACATCTCGTCGCTGGGGAGGAAGTAGCTGGGGGTGTAGGGTGTGGATCTTGAAGGAGGGCCGGCTGGCGGATCTTGGGGAGGGAGGGCCGACCGTCGGATCTTGGGGTGGAGAGGAGGGAGGGACAGTCGGCGTCGTGCCTTGCTCTCCCCCGCACCCTTCTCCCCATTGTCAACACCACAACCACCACCACCCGTCGCCGCCGCAACTTGGAGAGAGAGAGAGAGAGAGAGAGAGAGAGAGACTTACCACCGTCGCTGGGAGCCCCTAGCTCGTGACACAGTCGTCGGGAGCTGCCATCTCCTCCGCCCGTGCCACACCTGCCCGCCGCCGGCCTCCGTCACCCCGCCCGCCGCCTGCCACCGTCGCGATGCGAAGAGAGGGGCTCGGGGAGAAGGTTTCAGAGAGAGAGGGTGAGGGAGATAGGAGGAGGGAGGAGACACTACGTGAAAAACCGTTATTGGTAACGGGCACGGATGGTCATTGGTAAGGGGCATAGAGCCCGTTACCGATCAAGCGTTACAAATAACCCAACATCGGTAACGGGCAAAATGCCCGTTACCAATAGCAGACATTGGTAACGGGCATGGATTGGTGCCCGTTACCAATATAGCAGACATTGGTAACGGGCTGCACTCTATGCCCGTTACCAATGTATGTTATTGGTAATGGACACCAATCTATGCCCGTTACAAATGTGAAATTGGAAAATAAAAAAAGAATTTGCCAAATGAAATTTTTCTTTAATTTACATACACATATATATAATCAAATCTCATCTCAACTTTACAACTTTACACACAGATACATCTCAAAAGGAACTTATGTTTTCCACTAACAGCTTAACGGATCTTCTCAGTGTTGCCAAAGGTAGCAGCAGTACAGTTGGGCCTAACAAGTTGATGTGCATTGCTGTAGTAAAAACTTGAACTGCACATATACATATAAGTTCTAGTGACAAGCTGATGCAAGTAAGAAAAGCAAATGAAGCTCTAGGATCCTGGTGTTCTAGGACTACAAGTTCTTCCCAAAAGACAAGTGTACAGGAAGAGATTTTGTACAGATTGTATACCAATTTCCCTACATGCCATCCTCAATGTCTTACATATCATGTCAAGCTCTTCCCATATAATTTGCAGTTATAAATGGACAATATTTATGAATGTGACCAACCCTGCCCCATACTTCTTGGTTAAAGAAAAGAACTAAAGAATTTTAGGTATCACACAAATAACTGCTAGCATCATCGTGGAAACCATCATTTTCAATGAGGAAGTAGATAAGATTCCACTATCGTACCTTCCACAAACGTGCACCCGCATAGGACCTCATACCTATGGCACAGCTTACATATAATAAAAAGAATTATGCAGCTTGTCATCAGTTAGCATTCTACAACCTTGTATGTCTACTTTCTCTTGCAATCAACACGACAGACCAGATACATGGAACCTGCACATAAGCTGACGCTGCAACACTTGGAAAGTGGAAAAATAGTGTAACTTGACTGAATTTTATTCTTTTTTATCTTCAATCAACATAAGTTGACGCTGCAAAATAATGAGAAAATGGATTTGCCTAAGAAACAAATAGCCGATTAGGTTGTTTGAAATTACAACCAAATGTGATACACGAATGATTTCCAAGAGAATCAGTACATCCAATCAACCTGCTGATGAATACAGTTTGCTTTGAACCAGTAAATCATGAATGGTCAGTGTATAACTTCCAAAAAGAAGTCATGTGGATTTTCAGTAAAGTCAGTGTGTAGTCCAGAAAGACAATTATGAGTATGGTTCTCCATACAAAATGGTCTTGAAAGCTAAACTTCCACTAAAATTAAAGCTTTTATGCGTCTGAAGGCTGACATCATCTAATGCAATTCTAACAACAGGCAATTTGATTAAAAGATATAGCGAGGACATGAAACTTGTGCCTTTGCACAGAGAAGGAACTAAATAACATTTCCACAAGTTAGCTATTTTGCTATTTCCACAGTTTGCTTGTATTTGTATCTCTGAAAGGCCAATTATATATTATTTTGTATAGGATAATTGGTTTTTCTACTCATCGTGTCATCTGAATATGTCTTTTTTCCTATTAAGACTTAAGTAGCAGTACAAAGTTAAAACTAGAAAATAGCCAGTTCCAGCAAGTGCTAACCATGTCAAAAGGCCTTCTGGGATACCTAGAGCTGATGTCAGGAATATGGACGCAACTTCTCCGATGTTTGAGGAGATCATATATCTGCAATTTTGATATAGCAAACATGAACTCAACGGTCATTGCATTCAATGTAATACAACAATTGTATTCAAAACAGAAGGTCAGCCATAGCTTTATCTGAAAACAGACCTAATAAAAGCCTTCATGTTATTGTAAATAGACCTCCCTTCACCAACTGCTGCGACTATAGTACTGAAGTTATCATCCGCAAGCACCATATCTGAAGCTTCTTTGGCAACCTAGCAAGGGTTGATAGGAAAAGGCAAGGTCAGATTGTCAGAAACTCTTCCAACAAAAACCGAGAAAAGGCAAGGTCAGATTGGCAACCTAGCAAGGGTTGATAGAAGCAATGCTTAAATCTGCAAGGACATACAAAGAACATACATCAAGGCATTTAATATAAGACATAGAAAATGCTCAACTTAGTGTGATGGCCATTTAATATAAGATGAATGAGCACAACATTACACTTTCTATCTCCCATTGGCATATTGAAATAAGATTAGAGTAAAATAAATGTACTGAAAGCATAAGAAATTAATTGAGCAATGTTTTAGTAAAAAACAAAGCAAAGCAGAATACTAGATAGCAGTACACCTAATGATAGTGGCCACTACAAGTCCAAATTCACTACTAGGCACATATGTCCAAATTCACTACTAGGCACATATATGTGACACAAATAAACTTCATTTTACTCATCTTGCTTATCTTAAAACAATCATCACAGCCTGCATATTTTACTACATAAGAAAGAAGATAAATTTCATTTTACTCATCTTGCTTATATTAAAACAATCATCACAGCCTGCACATTTTACCACACAAGCAAGAAAATAAACTCCATTTTACTCATCTTGCTTATATTAAAACAATCATCATTTTACACATCATGGCAACACAAGTGGAGATCCAGGACCAAAGAATCATCAATTTTACCTTAAAACAACCACAGGAGCACGCAGATCCAGTGGGGACCTGCACATTTGACATGATTAAGTGAGCGAATCGATGACCTTTCACAGCCTAGGCTTATGGAAAAGAGGAAAACGAGATAGAATAGGAGAAATCACTTGCCTTCTAGTGGAGAGGCCGCACAAGAGGGAGAGTCAACTACCTGCTGCGGAGGAACCCTAGGGTTTCAGGATCACGCGCATGCACTTGGGGCTCTTCGCCAGCACCTGTCGAAGGCCGCCGTCACAGTCATGCGACGGCACCATGGCCGCCACCGCCACGGCATGACCGGCGCCGCCCACCACCGCCGACGGCGGGATCTGGCGTCCCCATATCTGGATCTCGCCCTCCGCCTAGGGTTGGGGAGCAACAACAGGGTGAAGTGGTGGTGGGTGGGAGAGAGAGAGGAGAGAGGAGAGGGTCGGGTCGGGTCGAGGAGGGGGCGGCCTCGAGGTGTCTCGCGGTGTCGAGGTGAGGCGGCGGCAGCAATCAGCGGGGTCGGGTGGAGGTGGGAGGAGAGGGAGCCTGAAGGAAAGGAGAGGAGGCGTGGGGGGCAGGCGCGATAAGCAGGCGCCGGGCGGACGCGAGAGCGAAGGCTGGAGAGGAACAGGCGGACGCGAGTGAGAAGTGAACTCAATTGAAATGAAAATTCGGGTCCGGGAACCAATATTAGTAACGGACATTTGTTGGATCGTTACTTCAATTATTAAAGGTAACGGGCATTAAATAATACCCGTTACTAGTAAGGTTGGGCTGAGGTCCCCAGGTTCTATAGGTAACGGACATAGACTCATTGGTAACGGGCTTCAATAATGTCTGTTACCTTTAAAATTTATGGTAACGGGCCTTATATGCCCGTTACGAATGTCGCGTTACCTATTTGAGGTTTTCACGTAGTGAGAGGCTGCGGGCGGTTGGGGGCTGGCCGGCTAGGGATAAGGTCGGGCGGGCCTCGGGGGTGGGGCCGCTGGGAGAGAGAGGTGGTGGCGGGGCTGGGCAGCTTTGCCGTGCGCTGCCCTATGATGACAACAAAGTTGTTTAGTTTGACGTGCGCTTTAAAGAAGGCGCAAGGCAATCTCTCTTTGCCGTGCGTCGGCACACGACAAACTATTTTTCGACAATTTTATAAAATTCATAAATTATCAAATAAATTTAAAAAAATTAAGAAAATTAACACAAATTAAGTTATGTTGTATATTGCTTATTGAAGGACCGAAACGGCGAACCAGAGAGGGGGGGAGTGAATGGGAGCCGATAAAAATTCTTCTCGAAGGAGATAGAGGCTCCAACAAGATGAACACGACTTCCAACACACGTCTCCGACTCAACTACCCAAGTTGGTCAAGACCACGTAGCCACTGGAGTGCTACTGATCCTAGGAACCAACAAACAACCTTCCAAGCCAAAACACACCAACACACACAGCGGAAACTTGCACGGCTTGCTGCCTGTGCTACACCGGTCAGACCGATGGCCTGCGCCGGTCAGACCGGTGGACAGAGCCGGTCAGGCCGGTGGCTACAGCAGCCGCACAACAAATGTTCCAGAGAGCCTCAGTGACTTCTCTAGGCCCTGGAACAAAAACATCCCCAAAACACAACCAGCAAGGAAGAAGAACCCTTCACAAAACCAAGCAAAACACCTCCAAACCAGACAAGAACTGACCAGCACCAACACGACCCAAAGACACACGAGTCCAGCAAATCACCCGAGACAAATCCCACAGAGGGCTCACACCGGTCAGACCGGTCAAGAGCACCGGTCAGACCGGTGGTGCCTGGGCAGCTCGGGATGAACAGAACCCTCGGGTCAACTCTTCCAAATCCAACTCCCAATCTCCCGATTCGCTCCACGGATTCGAATAAGACTTTGGGGATAGTAGGAACACCTCATGGGCACTCCATAGCCAAGATATGATCCACCAAAACTCGTTGAATCAAGAGGAATCGAAAGATTTCCGCCAAGAACACCACAAACCCTAGAACAACGAAAACCCCAAAATCGAGCCCCTTTTCTCACGGATTTGGGAGGGGAATCAAAGGGAAAAGAACCACGAAGGGTTCATGCATATATCCCCCAACAAATCATAGAGAGAAAGGCCTCGAAATCGCTCCGAGAAAAACACCAAGAAAAGGCTCCGAAAAACACCAAAAAGGAAAACCGGGAAGAACTCAAACAAGCCTTGAGGAACCATGCCGAATCATCTATACATACCATGAAGGTTCATACAAGGTCTAGCTTCCGCCCGATCATCCTACCCTCTCACAAGATCTCACCATGAAGCTCTCAAGCTAGTCCTAGAAAATCCAAGGGAAAAGGAAGAGGAAAAATAGCAAAACAAAATGAGCTAGGGTTCCAAGAGATGGCTGCCATCCTCTCACCTCTTGGGTTATATGGAGGCAACCGAAAGTCTAAAATACCCTTACTAGCTAATTAGGGATACATGCCCCTCGAGGGCGAATTCGGAAATCTTTGTCATCGCTCCATCGGACGGATGCCCAGCGACCGCAAACTTACTTAGCCTCGACGCAAGCCTTGCGATCCCGACGTGTGTCCTCCGCTTTGAAGTCTCCGGACTGCGTCGTCGCACACCGGTCAGACCGGTCAGACCCACCGGTCAGACCGGTCTGGAGCTGCTGCACCTCCATCTTCGGTTCTTCGGTCTTGGCTTTGTGGATCAACCAAGGAACCCAGTGGTTTTCTGGTGAACCACCGGAAACCCCGCGAACTCGGTGTAGCCTCCGCCAATCGCCAATCATGACTCGGCTCCCACGTAGTCCCGGCTCGACCTTGGTTTTGAGGCTCAACCAAGAAATCGTCCATGACTTCATCTTGCTGTTCTTGCCACCATGCGGCCCGCACTTGACCCCGCTGGCCACCGGGTCCCTCGAACGAAGCCTACTTGTCTTCTCCACACCTGGAGGCCTCACCGGCAACGACCTTTCGCGCTTGTTCTTCACCTGCACCAACACCAGTCAAGCCGCAACCTGCACCTGCAATACTTAGACAAGAATCAGTCCACACAACATTGTCAATCACTCATCACACCAGGAAGCGACCATCCACCGGTCCTCGAACCACACATGGTCCTCAATCTCCCCCTTGATGAGTGCATTGACAACACACACATATAGTAACCCGAGATGAAAGAAAAAGAAAAGAAACGAATAAAAAGAAACTCCAACAAGCGATCGAAAGCCAACCAAAGGCAAAGAGAAAGATCACCTGAAGAAGACAAGTCTCGGGCCCCTTAGGCAAGGGCAACGGCTCGACACATCCGAGACAAAACTATGCTCAAGCAAAGAGCGCAAACCACCAAACCAAAGCTCGAAAAACCACAAAGAGCTCCCCCTGCACACATGCAAGCTCTCCCTGAACCAATGCAACTCCCCCTGGACGAATGCATGCAAAACACCACATGAAACAGAGCAGCTGCAACAACTCAGCTCTGACCGGTCAGACCGGTCCACACCACCGGTCAGACCGGTGCGCAACATGTGAACAGGGCCAGCACTCTGACCGGTCAAACCGGTGCTCTCAACCGGTCAGACCGGTGCACAACAGAGCCCAGAAATGGCTCGAAACCACCTGAAAACCTTCTAAATGCATTCAGTAGCCCAGAACATGCTCAAACTTCTCCCCCTTGTTGACAATGTATGAATCAAGCCAAAAATGCAAAAAATTCAACCTAGAGCTTCTCAAATAGACAAAATTCAACATAGGATGCTACACATGTCCAAATGAGCAAGTTAGATACTCTATAGCTTCGTATTGACATCAACTACATGATCACCAAGTTTCACAACCATTGGACGAAGCTAAGATGGAATTGAGCAATTTTGCGAAAATTTACCCTCTCATGAGCAAAATCCTAAACATGAGCGAAACATGTCAAAATGGCAAAGCCACACAAACTTCATGCTAGGACAACCATTCTAAGCATAAGACCATCACAAACACCCACAAGCTCCTCATGTCATGTCAAAGCCATCGAGCCATGTGCCTACTTCTATATATGAGACTTCTCATTGGTAGGCATCATGCAACGGTTTAGCACCCAAAGCAAATTAAATTTAGCACTTAAGACATGGGAGCACTTTTTCCAAGCAATTTACATTTCATTTTCAGATTCATATTTGGTACATGAAATGTCTTTGCGACAAAAAGGAACTTATGCCCCTCCACAAGATAAAGCATGAGGGCTAAACATTCATGATGGCAAATGAGCCTTTGGCCCCATATGATCAAAATAAGCTATCCAACCACAAATTAAGCATGACCAAGCCACTAAAACATGTCAAGATCATATAAAGGCATTTACTCACAAGAAAGCATACATATGACATTTTTCAAAAACATAGCCATCAACCATGGATATAAACCAAGATTATCAAGAGCTAAGCCAAACTAACCATATCATACCAAACAAGCTCACAAAGACATGAATATCATTCCATGGTGAACAATGTATATAGGAGAAGCTTTTCCTAACCAATGCATATGATACAAAATGCATGCAATCTAAGATACAACGATGCCTATACATCATGTTACATATGCCATGCCAAATGCAAGAAATGCACAAGAGAAAACTATACATATGCTACAAAGGAGCTCCCACACACCCAACTCAAGAAATCAAACAAACACCAAGCTCCCCCCGCAAACGAGTGAAAGTTGCTTGATCAAGGGGTTTGGTGAAAATATCGGCTAGTTGGTCATGTGTGGGTACATGGATCAAGGCTATCTTCCCTTTCTCTACGTTGTCTCTCAGAAAATGATACCTCACTTCTATGTGCTTGGTTTTGGAATGGAGCACAGGGTTCTTTGCAACACTTATGGCACTGGTGCTGTCACATTGAAGTGGGACATGGGTATACTCCTCACCAAAGTCACTCATGGTGTATGTGATCCAAAGGAGCTGAGAGCAACAACTAGCTGCGGCAACGTACTCTGTCTCGGTAGTGGATTGAGCAACACTCGACTGTTTGCGGGAAGACCAAGACACCAAAGAAGATCCCAAAAACTGGCAAGTCCCAGAAGTGGACTTCCTATCCAACCGACACCCGGCAAAATCCGCGTCTGAAAAACCATGAAGCGCCAAAGAAGAAGACGCGGAGTACCAAAGGCCGAAGTCGGGAGTGTGACGCAAGTACCTGAATATACGCTTGACCGCTTGCCGATGCGAAGTCCTTGGTGACGCTTGAAAACGAGCGCACAGACATACCGAGAACTGGATGTCCGGCCTCGTCGCCGTCAAGTAAAGGAGTGACCCGATCATGCTCCGGTACTCCTTCTGGTCCACGTGTTCACCTTCCTCATCCGCATCAAGAGTTGTAGTCGTACTCATAGGCGTCGCCATGGCCTTGGAATCCTCCATCTTGAACTTCCTCACAATGTCCTTGGTGTACTTAGCTTGGTGCACAAATGTTCCTTCCTTTGATTGCTTGATTTGTAGCCCGAGGAAGAACTGCAACTCACCCATCATACTCATTTCAAATTCCCTACTCATATCCTCTGCAAACCTTGCAACAAGAGAGTTAGACGAGCCACCAAAGACAATATCATCCACGTACACCTGCACAATCAGGATATCTCTGCCCTGCCTGAGAAGAAACAAGGTCTGATCGACCTTCCCCATCTCGAACCCTCTCTCAAACAGGAACCCCCTCAACCTACCGTACCAAGCTCTAGGCGCCTGCTTCAATCCGTACAGTGCCTTCCTCAACTTGTACACCCGGTGAGGGTACTTCTCACTCTCAAACCCCGGTGGCTGCCTCACAAACACTTCTTCCTCCAACACACCATTCAAGAAGGCACTCTTCACATCCATCTGGTATAACTTGAACCCTTTAGCCACGGAAAAGGCTAGAAGGATCCTGATCGCCTCCAAACGAGCTACGGGAGCAAAGGTCTCCTCGTATTCGATCCCCTCTTTCTGACTATACCCCTGAGCAACAAGTCTTGACTTGTTTCTCACCACTTCACCTTTCTCTCCCTCTTTGTTCTTCCACACCCATTTTGTCCCAATCGGCTTACACCCTGGGGGAGGGTCAACCAATTCCCAAACTTGGTTCCTCTCAAAGTTCTCCAACTCCTCATGCATCGAATTAACCCAATTATGATCAGATAGTGCGTGTCCAATGTCTTTGGGCTCAAAGGTGGCAACAAAAGCAGCATGAGCAAAATGAGAATTGTTCCGAACCCTCGACCGTGTAGTACGTTCATTCATGTCGCCGATGATCCTTGAAGCTGGATGATCCACTTGTACTCGCCGGGGAGGTTCTCGCCTTGATGCTACCTCCCCCTCAACAGTAGCTTCTCCTTGATCTTGGTTTGTCGTCGTAGGTGTGGGAGAGGGGCCGTCCATCATCGTAGTCGAAGTAGTAGGTACATGCTCAGCCGCGGGCACCACACCGCCATATTCATCGTCTCCATGTTCATGCTCCTCCTCTTGAAAGATCTTCTCGCCAAGTTCATCATCACCTGCACACTCAAAAACAAGCTGACTACGTGGCTGTGTCTCGTCGAAGGTCACCTCGCAAGTCTCCACGATTTGGTTAGTTTCAAGATTGAGCACACGATATGCTCTAGAGTGAGATGCATAACCAAAGAAAATACCATCGACCAACCTAGCCTCAAACTTGTCCAACTTCTTCCCTTTCTTAAGGATAAAGCACTTGCAACCAAAGACATGGAAGTGACTCACCTTAGGTGTGCGACCGTGCATCAACTCGTAACAGGTTTTCTTCTTATGCACTCTGAGGTAGATCCTGTTCGAAACATAGCACGCGGTATTCACCGCCTCAGGCCAGAACCTTCTCGGAGTCCTATGCTCATCAAGCATCGTCCGAGCCATCTCACACAAGGTTCTATTTTTCCTTTCCACAACACCATTCTGGGGAGGCGTATACGGACTCGAAAACTGGTGTTCAAGTCCCAAGTCATGGCAAAAGGTTTCGAAGCGAGAGTTTCTGAATTCCGAGCCATTATCACTACGGATAGCTCGTATGGCATCTCCGTGCCTCTCGTTACTCAACCTCAAGACAAGATCTCAAACAAAACCAAACGTCTCCCCTTTCTCCTCAAGAAAGAACACCCACACGTACCGAGAGTAGTCGTCCACCACAACAAGGACGTACCACTTCCCACCCGCAGATCGCACAAGAGCTGGGCCAACAAGATCCATATGGAGCAGCTCGCATGGACGCTCAGTCATCACATCGGTGAGAGGCGGGTGAGAAGAGGCTACCATCTTGGCATGCCTACACGGCGCACAAACCAACTCTTTCTCAAGCCTCAACCGTGGCAATCCTCGGACCAAATTGAGTTTACTCAAGCGAGACAAAAGGTCAAAGCTCAAGTGACCCAACTTCCTATGCCACTTCCACAACTCACTCGAAGAACCAGCCAAGAAACAACGCTCAACACCAGAAGACTGAGAAAAATCAGCTCGAAACACCTGACCCTCGGGAACGACCATACAGACAAGGTCCCCTCGAGAATCCAAAATCCGAGAACCACCAGGCCGAAACAACACCTCAAAACCCTCATCCAATAGCTGGGACACAGAAAGCAAATTGTATCCAAGCGATTGAACAAGAGCAACACGCCTAAGAGTGATCTTGTCACTCACCTTAATCTCACCTTCTGACAACACACGCCCTCGCCCATTGTCCCCAAAAGTGATGTACCTCTTTGTCACCACCGGGACGAGACTTGAGAACCACCCCTTGTCTCCGGTCATATTCCTCGAGCAACCGGAGTCAATCAACCAAATGTTCTTCAAGTCTCCCACCTCGTCGTCGGAGTCGGAGTCCGAGTCACTCTGGTTGCTCTTCTTGCTGCCGGAGCTAAGCGCCATGGTGCAGAAGCCGTCTCTAGCGAAGCAGCTCAGCCCGCTCAGGTTCTTGGACGACTTTCTGCCCTTGCGCCGATCACCTTCATCTTCACTGCTGCTCGAGCTCGAGGTGGAGTACGCGGAACTGGAGTCGACGTCGCTCGCTCCAACCATCGCTCGGGCCTTGCCTCGGCTCTCCTTCTTCCTCGATCGTCGCTCGTCCTTGTGCTTGCCCTTGTGCTTGTGCTTGTGGTCACGCCTTGAATGGTACTTGCCATCCGTCTTCGACTTGTGCTTGTAGTTGTCCTTGTTCTCGACCTTCTCCGGGCAGTCGACGACGAAGTGTCCCGGCTTGCCGCACTGGAAGCATGTCCTCGTGTTCCTCCTCGAGTTCACCCGGTTCTCGTGCATCCTCTCGAACCGCCTGGTCAACAGCACCAGCTCATCCTCTCCAAGCACGTCGAACTCCTCATCTGGCAAAGACATCAAAGAGGACAAGGAGAACATCCTGGTGGATGGGTTAGCGTTAGACTTTCCTTTCGAGCCACCAATGAGGGCGAGACTATGAGAGTCAGTCGGGCCCTCAATCTTGGCTGTCATGCCCCGATCCACCTCAGCCGACTTGAGCTTCAAGAACAGCTCGTTCACCGTCAAGGTGTCATACTTCTCAGACTCCACAATAGCCTTGAACTTTCCACCCCAAACCGTACGATCCAACGAGTGTAAGAGCTTGACAGCTCTATCATGATCATCGTACGGGAGCACGTCCACATTGGCCCTCATGTAGTTCACCACAACCGTGAACCTCTGAAACAAGGCATCGATGGACTCACCGGGAAGATGAGTGAAGTTCTCGTACTCTCTCCGGTAAGTCGCATACATCCGAGCCTGAACCTGAGCATTTCCAACATGAGCTTCCTTCAACACCGACCAGATTCTACAAGCCAAGCTCTCCGTGTGCACCCGATTGAATTCAGGTTGACACAGAGCACGAAACAAGTAGTCGACCGCCTTGTTGTTGGCGTCGAACATGTCCCTCGATCCTGGAGCGAGGAAGTTCATCGGCTGGACATAGCCTGTGTCCACCGTGACATCCCAAAGGATCTGACCCTTTCCGCGGAGGAATGCCGCCATCCGCTTACTCCACATCTGGTAGTTTTTGCCATCGAAGTGTGGAGGACCCGAACCCCGTTCCTGGTACACCATCCTTTTATCTTAGACTGGTTAGAGTCAATCAAGACCCATAACCGGCTCTGATACCACTTGAAGGACCGAAACGGCGAACCAAAGAGGGGGGGAGTGAATGGGAGCCGATAAAAATTCTTCTCGAAGGAGATAGAGGCTCCAACAAGATGAACACGGCTTCCAACACACGTCTCCGACTCAACTACCCAAGTTGGTCAAGACCACGTAACCACTAGAGTGCTACTGATCCTAGGAACCAACAAACAACCTTTCAAGCCAAAACACACCAACACACACAGCGGAAACTTGCACGGCTTGCTGCCTGTGCTACACCGGTCAGACCGATGGCCTGTGCCGGTCAGACCGGTGACACCGGTCAGACCGGTGGACAGAGCCGGTCAGGCTGGTGGCTACAGCAGCCGCACAACAAATGTTCCAGAGAGCCTCAGTGACTTCTCTAGGCGCTGGAACAAAAAAACCCCCAAAACACAACCAGCAAGGAAGAAGAACCCTTCACAAAACCAAGCAAAACACCTCCAAACCAGACAAGAACTGACCAGCACCAACACGACCCAAAGACACACGAGTCCAGCAAATCACCCGAGACAAATCCCACAGAGGGCTCACACCGGTCAGACCGGTCAAGAGCACCGGTCAGACTGGTGGTGCCTGGGCAGCTCGGGATGAACAGAACCCGCGGGTCAACTCCTCCAAATCCAACTCCCAATCTCCCGATTCGCTCCACGGATTCGAATAAGACTTTGGGGATAGTAGGAACACCTCATGGGCACTCCATAGCCAAGATATGGTCCACCAAAACTCGTTGAATCAAGAGGACTCAAAAGATTTCCGCCAAGAACACCACAAACCCTAGAACAACGAAAACCCCAAAATCGAGCCCCTTTTCTCACGGATTTGGGAGGGGAATCAAAGGGAAAAGAACCACGAAGGGTTCATGCATATATCCCCCAACAAATCGTAGAGAGAAAGGCGTCAAAATCGCTCCGAGAAAAACACCAAGAAAAGGCTCCGAAAAACACCAAAAAGGAAAACCGGGAAGAACTGAAACAAGCCTTGAGGAACCACGCTGAATCATCTATACATACCATGAAGGTTCATACAAGGTCTAGCTTCCGCCCGATCATCCTACCCTCTCACAAGATCTCACCATGAAGCTCTCAAGCTAGTCCTAGAAAATCCAAGGGAAAAGGAAGAGGAAAAATAGCAAAACAAAATGAGCTAGGGTTCCAAGAGATGGCTGCCATCCTCTCACCTCTTGGGTTATATGGAGGCAACTGAAAGTCTAAAATACCCTTACTAGCTAATTAGGGATACATGCCCCTCGTGGGTGAATTCGGAAATCTTTGTCATCGCTCCATCGGACGGATGCCCAGCGACCGCAAAGTTGCTTAGCCTCGACGCAAGCCTTGCGATCCCGACGTGTGTCCTCCGCTTTGAAGTCTCCGGACTGCGTCGTCGCACACCGGTCAGACTGGTGCTCCTCACCGGTTAGACCGGTCAGACCCACCGGTCAGACCTGTCTGGAGCTGCTGCACCTCCGTCTTCGGTTCTTCGGTCTTGGCTTTGTGGATCAACCAAGGAACCCAGTGGTTTTCTAGTGAACCACCGGAAACCCCGCGAACTCGGTGTAGCCTCCGCCAATCGCCACTCATGACTCGGCTCCCACGTAGTCCCGGCTCGACCTTGGTTTTGAGGCTCAACCAAGAAACCGTCCATGACTTCATCTTGCTGTTCTTGCCACCATGCGGCCCGCACTTAACCCCGCTGGCCACCGGGTCCCTCGAACGAAGCCTACTTGTCTTCTCCACACCTGGAGGCCTCACCGGCAATGACCTTTCGCGCTTGTTCTTCACCTGCACCAACACCAGTCAAGCTGCAACCTGCACCTGCAATACTTAGCCAAGAATCAGTCCACACAACGTTGTCAATCACTCATCACACCAGGAAGCGACCATCCACCGGTCCTCGAACCACACATGGTCCTCACTTATAGAAACCAGTTTTGAAGTCAAAACTCAATTTGAATGTGTCGCCTATAAATTTAACCATATCTTTCGTAACTCTATGAAGCTTCATCAGAGATGTTTCGATTTCTAAGCATCGTACTAACAAAAATGTTCAAAACTCATTCATATTTTTACTACAGCCTTCACACATGATATCATGAGATATTGACATATCTCATAATTTTTAAACTTTATTTGCATTTTTAGAATTTTTAATCATTTGGATATAAAATCATGTCGTGTTTCCTAGTCAAGATGTTCAAAATTTCTTTTGATTTCATGGAAAAGGTGTTAAATTGGGCCCCCATTCATTTTATTCTATTATTTGAATCACTTGTAGTTCAAATTTGACTTCTTTCAAAAAATTGTTTGAAATGCAACAAATTAGTTAAATATAGCAAATGATCACAATAATCTACCAAATTTTAACATGATGTATCACATGTTGTATGCATAGAGTTGAAAAATATTTCAAGGTGAGGAGAATTTTTTTTGAGGAGCAATTGGATTTGGGACCTAGGTGTCATACCCGATTTTACAAGGAAAACCGAATGCATCTCATATGTGCGCCAGGATCAGAATTACACACACATGATAGACAAAAGAGTGTAATACCATAACTGTAATCAAACGTACAAGAGTTTAACCGATACAATATTCATTTATTACACTCAGACGATGGACACGAAGGTCCAAGAACAAACGATAACTAAACGAGCAACTCCTTCTTCAACTTCCACAGGCACATGACTGGGGGATCCGCATGCCTTAGAACTCCTCGAAGTCGCTCCAGTACTCCTCACCGTTGTTCTCCTCTGAACAACGGTAAGCAAGGGTGAGCACTCTTATGGTTGGAGCTCAGCAAGTGGGGGAAATATGCAAGGCTACCAAGGATAGGCTATGGTTTACAGCGGTTAGCATTTTATAAGTTGGTCAAATTTTAGTTAACAACACCTAGTTACTAGATGTAAGTTCATACCAACTTAAACATTTAGGAAAGCATCTCTAACCAAAAACCCACTAGATCCACGATTTACATCCATCTTTAAGTTTGATTATCATGTGAGGGTCCAAGCCGCTCTTAACCGTGAGCACGGCTGATCGATCAGTTTTAACTCTGCAGAGGTTGTACACTTTACCCACAGCTCGTGTTCCCCATGTTGCCCGGGTTAGCTAGACCCTTAAACACTTCCGAGGTGAGTGGCTAGGGGTCCACTACGAAGCCTTTACAAAGGTATGCAAAAGCACCAACAACCCACGACAGTTACAGCTCAGGGCGGACCATAACCCTCCCTAATGGTCAGCACCTTAGCAAAGGCTGCTACCCCAGAAGAAACGGGCTATACCCCTGCAACCCCGAGCCCCCTGTGTTCCTTTCGGATAGGATCACTAGTACAGTCGCACACCTAATTAATTGGCTAAGCCAGAGCCATGTGGACTGTGGTTGTACTGTTATCTTGGGTGGTTCTCCATGTTCCATTTAAGTTATTTGATCTTGTCTTAAAACACATCCAGCATTTCATAAACATAGAAGACTGTAACATAAAACCATTGTAACCAGCCCAAGTTTAGCAACTAAGCAATTATCTACCCAAAACATTTCTTAAACAGGGTTGATTAAGGTAAAAGGGGTGAAACATCTAGTCATGTCCTTGAAAAGGTGTTTTCCCATCAATTTAATGCATAGCAACAAGTAAAGTAAACATTGTGTAAGCATGCAGTTATATAGGTTCAAAAAGAATATGCAGAGGGGGAAAATCCACTTGCCTTCCTCTACAAACTGATTATCTTCTTCTTCGTAGACAGGCTCTTCCTGATCGTCTCCAATGGGGTGCTCAGACGAAACAGGCACGATATCTACGCACAAGCATATAGAAGCAAACAATAAATAAACAGTACACCAAACAGTAACAATAGCTAAAAACACACTGTCTAAAAGATTCTACTCGCTGAGACGATCATTTCGGTATATAAAACGCTAAAAACGGAGTTAAAACATGAAATATATGATTAAAACAAGTTATAGGGACTTTTCTGTAAGAAAACTAAGCCTACAGGACTAATATGAAAGAAACCAGGGACTAAAAACATAATTTCATATAAAAACAGAGGGGTTTATATGCAAAAAGAAATGGAAAGGACCTCTGTTAAAAGAATCTAGAGTAGACAGGGGCTAGATCATAAAAATCAGGACTTGTTTGTGAGGGTTCTTATAGGTGGAAGGACCGGCATGTAAAAACAAGAATGTCCAGGGGCTCTTTAACGAAATTGCCGGCGCTGACCGTTATACACAGGTCTGACTCGCGGCAGGATTAGATCTGAGCCGTCGATCCGTGATCCAATGGCTACGGTGGCGGTGGACCGCGCCGTGGACTCGGCTCACGGGTTCACGGTGGACCGGGCCAAAGGGTATCTCCCCTGTTTTGATCTGAGCCGCCCGTGTGCGATCGAACGACCCTGGTGGCCTGCAAGCGGGGCGCGGCGGCGAGCACGCTGGAGGCGGTGGCGCACGGCGGAGACTCACCGGAAGTTCGCCGGTGATCTTGAAAACGAGCGTCCGGCCTCGGTTTCGATCACGGTTTGCACCTACGCGGAGCTGGGGAGGCGGCGGACTTAGCCACAGGCTTGAGGAGGATGCTTGGGCAGCGAGCTAGGGGCGCCACGGCTAGCGGCGGACGGTGGGGACTGGCACATGGCCGGCGAGCTCGTGCGCACGGGGAAAAAGAAAAACCGGCGCACGGGAGGGGTTCTCACCTCGCTGCAGTGCTCCGTGTGAAGCAAATGGTGACGATGATGCAGAGGCGGCGGAGACCGAGGATGGCGGCGCTCCAATGGAAGCAGAGGCGTGGCTCGGTCGGCGGGGAAGAAGGGGCTCCGGGAGGCAACGGCGACGAAGGCCTGGAGCACGAGAAGTTCGATGAGCAACAGCCACATCACCACAGAAAGAAGAAAGAGAGATAGAGGGACCCTTCACCGACGACGTTTCTTCACCGGCGGCGGCGGAGAGGCTCGGTGGCGACGACGGATTGGTGAGTTTGATGCTCGGGCGCAGGAGTGTGTGTGGGCGGGAGCGAAAGGGAAGGATCGAGGGAGTCGCCCGGGTTTTATACGGGCAGAGGGAGGGGGAAAGGGAAGCGGAAGGCGGCGGCGGCCGGCGGCCTTGCCATAGATGGCCGGCGAGCATTACGGGTGGTGGGGAACTAGAAACGGAAAGGCAAATTGAGGGAGGAGTGGCGCGAGGATTAATTGCCAATCACCGCGACTTAAAGATAGAAAGGGGAAGCGAGGGGAGGTGGGCGGGCGCGGCCGGAGTTCCGGTCGGCGCCGGCTTGAACAGAGAAAGGAAGGGGGGCGTTGGGAGGAAGAAGAAGCGCCGACAGGTGGGACCGCCCTGTCAGCGACCGCAGAAAAAGAAAAAAAGGAGGCGGTGAGCTGGGCTGCTGCGGGAGGGGGGTTGTTGGGCCGATGGGCCGGCTGGGCTGAAAGGCAAGGAGGTAAGGTCTTTCCTTTTTTCTTTTTCTTTTCTTTTAAAACCTTTTTGAAATTCCAACTTTTCAAACTGTTTTCAAAACTTTTCAAACTCATTTAGAACTTTTGAAACTTTAAACCTTCACACAGAACACTATGCAACCAAAATATGATGCACAAGCACTTGTTGTTTCTAAATTTAATTAAATTAAATTTATTTACTTTAGAGCTCAATTTAATTAGCAAAGCAATTTAAATCCTTAAGACTACATCAACAAGTTGCTTAAGTGAATTTTAGTGATGGAATTTTAGGGTGTCACAAATCCTACCCCCTTAAAGAGAATCTCGTCCCGAGGATCAGAAGATTTAGAGAACAGCTGAGGAAAATCTTCCTTGAGTTCATCCTCTCTTTCCCAGGTTGCCTCTTCCTCAGTATGATGACTCCACTGTACCTTACACATCCTGATGACTTTGCTCCTAGTAACCCTTTCTGAGGTATCCAAGATCTTGATAGGATATTCCTTGTAAGTCAAATCTTTCCCCATCTCAATATCTTCCAGCAGTACTGGTTCTATTCTGACCTCACTCGTACATTTCTTTAACTATGATACATGAAACACATCATGTACACCTGACAACTGTGCTGGCAACTCCAACTGGTAGGCTACCTCTCCTCTTCTTTCCACTATCTTGAAAGGACCTATAAACCGAGGTGACAACTTCCCTCTGACATTGAACCTTCGCAGACCACGGATAGGTGACACTCTGAGGTATGCATAGTCACCAACTTCCAAAACCACTTCTCTTCCTCGAGGATCAGCATAACTCTTCTGACGTGACTGTGCAGCTTTGAGATTCTCCCTAATGATCTCAACTTGTCTTTCTGCTTCCCTTATGCTGTCCGGTCCAAAGAGTTGACTCTCTCCAGTCTGGTTCCAAAACAAGGGTGTTCTGCACTTTCTTCCATACAAAGCTTCAAATGGTGCCATCTTGATGCTGGACTGATAGCTGTTGTTATAAGCAAATTCTGCATAAGGCAAACTCCTATCCCAGCTACCACTATTCTTCAATGCACAAGCTCTTAACATATCCTCAAGAATCTGATTTGTTCTTTCTGTCTGCCCATCTGTCTGAGGATGGTATGCTGAACTGAAATTTAGCTTTGTATCCATTGATTCATGTAACTTCTGCCAAAACCGTGAAGTGAACTGAGTGCCCCGATCTGACACTATCTTCTTCGGTACCCCTTGTAAACACACTATCCTTGAATTATATAACTCTGCCAACTTGACTCCTGTATAAGTCGTCTTTACTGGAATAAAGTGTGCTACCTTGGTTAATCTATCCACAATAACCCATATAGAATCATACCCATCACGAGTACGGGGTAATCCCACTATGAAATCCATACCAATCTCTTCCCACTTCCACTCAGGTATCTTTAAAGGTTGAAGCAATCCTGCTGGTCTTTGATACTCAGCTTTCACTCTTTGACATGTGTCACACAAAGCTACATGAGCTGCTACATCCTTTTTCATCCCATACCACCAGTACCTTTGTTTTAAATCTTGATACATCTTAGTACTTCCAGGATGAATAGAGTAAGCTGAATCGTGTGCTTCCTTCAAAATAGTTTCTCGCAGCTCCTTGATCTCGGGTACACAGATTCTGTTCTTGAACCACATAGTTCCTTGCTCATCTTCCCTGAACTCTGTAACTTTACCCATCTTTATCAGCTTCTTATACTCTGCAATCTTCTCATCAGTCAATTGCCCTCTTCTAATATCCTGCTCAAGGGTCGACTCAATTTCTAGTGTCAAAGTTTCACTCTGAGCAACTATTCCCAGGTTAAGCTGTGCCATCTCCCAACATAACTCCTGAGGTAACAAGTGACCTATCAGTATGTTGGTCTGACTCTTCCGACTCAAAGCGTCTGCTACCACATTTGCTTTACCAGGGTGATATTGAATATCCAGATCATAATCCTTAATTAACTCCAACCATCTTCGTTGCCTTAGATTAAGATCCTTCTGTGTAAAGATGTACTTCAGACTCTTATGATCGGTGAAAATCTGACACTTATTCCCAATCATATAATGCCTCCAGATTTTCAAAGCATGAACAACTGCTGCTAGCTCAAGATCATGTGTAGGATAGTTCTGCTCATGTTTCCTTAACTGCCTTGAAGCATATGCTACTACCTTTCCTTCCTGCATCAACACACAACCCAATCCTTGCCGAGAAGCATCACAATACACATCAAACCCTTTGTGTATATCTGGCATTATCAACACAGGAGCTGTAGTCAATCTTTTCTTTAATTCCTCAAAACTAGCTTGACACTTTTCATCCCACTTAAACTCCTTACCCTTCTCAAGTAGAGTTGTAAGGGGTTTCACAATCTTAGAGAATCCCTCGATGAATCTACGATA
Organism: Cenchrus fungigraminus; assembly: GCA_036936925.1. Classification (NCBI taxonomy): domain Eukaryota; kingdom Viridiplantae; phylum Streptophyta; class Magnoliopsida; order Poales; family Poaceae; genus Cenchrus; species Cenchrus fungigraminus. The sequence goes on along the minus strand of CM072774.1, from coordinate 124,066,033 downwards.
ATATCCTGCAAGTCCAAGGAAGCTTCTGATCTCCGGTACATTCTTAGGCGGACTCCAGTTCAACACATCCCGAACCTTGCTTGGATCCACTGCAATTCCTCCATCAGTGATAATGTGTCTGAGAAAAGAGACCTCCTTCAACCAGAAATCACACTTGCTGAACTTGGCATATAGCTGATGTTCACGGAGCTTCTGCAACACAAGCCTCAAGTGTTCTTCATGTTCTTCCTCACTCCAAGAGAATACCAGAATATCATCAATGAATACCACAACAAACTTATCAAGATACTCCATGAATACCTTGTTCATCAAGTACATGAAGTACGCTGGAGCGTTGGTCAAGCCAAAAGACATCACGGTGAACTCATATAACCCATATCTAGATGTGAATGCTGTCTTTGGTATATCCTCCACTCAGATTTTCAACTGATGGTAACCTGATCTAAGATCTATCTTAGAGAAAACTTTTGCTCCCCTCATCTGATCGAACAAATCCTCAATCCGGGGTAAAGGGTATTTGTTCTTGATAGTAACCTTATTAAGAGATCGATAGTCTATACACAATCTCCTAGATCCATCCTTCTTATCAACGAAGAGTGTGGGGGCTCCCCATGGTGAAGAACTAGGACGGATAAACCCTTTACTAAGTAGTTCATCTATTTGTTTCTTTAATTCAGCTAAATCTTTAACATCCATTCTATAAGGTCTTTTTGATATAGGAGCAGTACCAGGTATAAGTTCAATACTGAATTCAATGTCACGGTCAGGTGGCATACCTGGCAGATCTTCTGGAAATACATCAGGGAATTCACTCACTACTCTTATATCCTCCAAGGCCTTGCCTTCTACTGAATTCACAGTTCCACTGTTGGATGAGGGTGTACCCACATACTCTATTCTCTCTCCTTGTGGACTAGTTAACAACACTGACTTCTTTCGGCACTGTATCACTCCATCATGTTTTTGTAACCAATCCATCCCTAGGATGATATCTATCCCCCATGATTTTAAGACTACCAGATTAGCAAGAAAGTCTACTCCCATGATATTAATCTTTACTTGTGGGCATATATAACCAGTTTTTATTTCTCCTCCCGGGGAGCTAACTATCAGTGGATTCTTCATGGAACTCATAGATAAGTTATGTTTTGTCACAAATTGATCAGTTATGAAAGAATGTGATGCTCCTGAATCAAACAATACTGTAGCGGGTATAGAGTTGACGGGAAACGTACCCAATACCACGCCGGAGTCATTCTGAGCTTGCTCCACAGATACATGATTAACCCGGCCACGCACATAGTTCTGCTGGCCTCTCTTGCTAGGAGCTTGTGGAGTGCGAGGCTGTGAAGATGGCTGCCCAGACCTGTGATTGTTATCCCTCTAAGGGGTCTGCACTGCTCTCTTAGGACAGTTGTTAGCATAGTGTCCCAGCTCTCCACACTTGAAACACCCATTGGGCTGAACAGGGGTAGTGTTCCTGACAGGTGCCCCAAAGCCATTGTTGGAACAACTCTGCTGAGGAGTAGGAGCTTGGGGTGTCTGAGGGTTGAAACGATGTGGTTGAAACGAGCGCTGCAGCTGCAAGTTCTGTGGATACCTTCCTCCTTGTCCACCAGGACGATACTGAGACGGACTCTGCTGTGAACTGAAGCGAGGATGAGTCTTACTGCTTGACTGCCCATGTGACTGGAACTTGCGTTTCTGCTCGCCTAGTTCCTTCCTCTTGCTCTTCAGTCCAATTGCCTTGTTCAACAGTGTCTGGAAATCCGGAAAGGTGTGACTCTGCAGCTGATAGTTGAGAGGCCCAATCAACCCATCCAGAAACCTTTCCTACCTCTTAAGATCAGTGTTCACTTCATCCGGTGCATAACGGGATAGATGAGTGAACTTGTCCAGGTACTCAGTAACTGACATGCTTCCCTGCCTCAGTGCCAAGAACTCCTTCTGCTTAAGCTTGATTACCCCTGAAGGGATGTGATAAGTACGGAAGTTGTCCCGGAACTCTTGCCAAGTGATGTTGTGCCTGTTGGGATGTGCAGTTGCATATGCATCCCACCAATCTCCAGCCTATCCAACAAGTCTACCAGCAACATACAAAACCATCTCCCTGTCAGTGCACTGAACAATCTCCATCTTCTTTGTAATTGTCTTCAACCAATCATCTGCATCCAGCGGATCAGTTGAATGAGAATAAGTAGGAGGATTGTGGCTCATGAATTCCTTGTGCCTGTCCCTGGGCGGCGGAGGAGCTGGCTGTGGTGGCTGGTTTTGCTGAGCCTGCATGTTCTGAACAGTGTTGGTGAGATTCTGGATCAGCTGCATCTGCGCTTCAAAGAACTTCTGCATTGCCGGATCCATTGCTTGATTGACTGGCGGGGGTGGTGCTTGATTCTGTTGATTAGCAATATGAGCACGGATCACAGGCGGTACGTCTTGACCTCCTCCGGACCTGGTGTTTACCATCTGATCGTTAGAAAAATATATTTCAGAGAGGTGTATTGAATTGATGCATAATAAGAAGATAAACTCAAAACGATAAAGCAACACGGACTTCCAACTAGGACAGATTCTGTTGACCTCAATGAATCAGGTGTAACTCTCTGTACTATTATCCAAAAATTGTGAATTTTTACCAGATTGTGAGGTGCAAAATTATGAAACTATTCCAACTGGAATCACCTCAATTGGAGGTCTACAACTCGAGATAAAATTCAAACAGTGCAGCTGTGTCAGCAGAAATTACAGATTCTGATGTGCTCAATACTTTGTGTATAATTCCCAGAATACATACTGTATAATATTTAATTTTTGACATAAAATCATTCTCAAAATTTGTGAACTAACCCAACTGGTTTCATATCAATCGGAGCTCTGTAGCTCGAGATAAAATTAAAACATTACTGCTATGTCAAATAACTGCGAGAACAGATTTGCATCATTCCAAACTTGCATGAGAGATAAAATAGAAGACAACCAGATTTGGACCCAAACTAACCTTATTTAACTTAATGGTTTCTTGTTGTATCGTGGCCATCACTCCACCATACAACTCACACAAGCAAAATCCAAATCAAACAAGTGTTCAAGCAACAACCATTATTACAAGCATTCGTCCTCACAGGAACGGTCTATCGAAACATAAAAAGGTAAAGGTAGGCATCCTAAGATTCTAGCCAAGACGGGTTGTAGCTTTTGGTGTGCCGTAACGGAGCTTCTTGCGTGGAGGAGAGGCTGTGGTGTTGTATGGCATTGCTTCCTGAGGTGGCCGCTGACCAGCAAGCTATGCTACCAGACGAGCAATCCTAGCCTGAGCAGTCTGCAGTTCCTCATGGTACCTATCCAGCTCAGCTGTAGCACCTTCAAGATCAGTGTTTAGTGCAGCAGTCACCTGAGCCAGGATGTCAATACGGTCATCTCCTCCAGCAGGTACTATGGTCTCCTCAGAGCCACTCATGCGACGAGGAATGTAGCGGAACTCAGACCCATGCAGAAGATCACGTTGAGCATTGCAAAGCGACCAGAGAGCCCTCCTAGCTGCATTATTGACCGTAGCCTCATCAGTGGAGAAGTGAGCGGTGCTATGGTGTGATGAGCGGTTCCTCCACCCATTGGTGTCAATCAGAGGCACACGGATGTAGACACGGCTTGTGTAGTAATCTTTCATACCAGGCTCACTGAAATGCTTGGTGACATAGAGTGGCTTCATAGTGTATCCCAGGTGCTGTAGTACTTCCTGCAGTAAGACACAGAACTGGCCATTCTCATCTTCAGTGGTGTGCTTGTGGTACTCAGCCCCACGATAGCGAGGATCGTCATCCTCTTCCTCCTCAGGATCTTCACCATCATTGTTGTTGTCTTCATCATCGTCACCACTGTCATCGCCCGAGTCATCTAGATCTCCACCCATAGCATTGGGTGCAGGGGCAACTGGCGCAGGTGGTGCATCTTCTGCTGCTTCAGGTGCTGGTGGAATCACAATGTCACTGTCTGCATCAGCCTCCAGGACAGTACCATCATACAGCTGTGGCTGCTCAACTGGATCCTCCTGCTGCACTTCTTCAGGGTCTTCTTCAACCTCAGCTTCCGGCTGCACCTCTTCCGGATCCTCTTCAATTTCAGCCTCTGGCTGCACCTCTTTGGGATACTCCTCAACAACAACCTCTAGCTGATGACGAGGAGCCAGCTGTCCAGCAGGGAAACGACCACCAGTGCTCTTGCGAGGAGTTTGATAAGTCCTGGCCATCTGACAAAACAAAACTGAACTCAGTATAGAATAAATCAAAACGATAGAGTTTTAATAATAAACAAGAATAAATTAGATTTTTATGCGTAAATAAGACAATTCGAAGCATGACATGGCTTTCTAGAACATGAATCCTTAATTTCGACCATTTCTAACTAAGGCTGCGACCTACAGTCATTACGGCTCTGATACCACTTTGTCACACCCGATTTTACAAGGAAAACCGAATGCATCTCATCTGTGCGCCAGGATCAGAATTACACACACATGCTAGATAAAAGAGTGTAATACCATAACTGTAATCAAACGTACAAGAGTTTAACTGATACAATATTCATTTATTACACTCAGACAGTGGACACGAAGGTCCGAGAACAAACAATAACTAAACGAGCAACTCCTTCTTCAACTTCCACAGGCACATGACTGGGGGATCCGCATGCCTTAGAACTCCTCGAAGTCGCTCCAGTACTCCTCACCGTTGTTCTCCTCTGAACAGCGGTAAGCAAGGGTGAGCACTCTTATGGTTGGAGCTCAGCAAGTGGGGGAAATATGCAAGGCTACCAAGGATAGGCTATGGTTTACAGCGGTTAGCATTTTATAAGTTGGTCAAATTTTAGTTAACAACACCTAGTTACTAGATGTAAGTTCATACCAACCCACTTAAACATTTAGGAAAGCATCTCTAACCAAAAACTGACAAGATCCACGATTTACATCCATCTTTAAGTTTGATTATCATGTGAGGGTCCAAGCCGCTCTTAACCGTGAGCACGGCTGATCGATCAGTTTTAACTCTGCAGAGGTTGTACACTTTACCCACAGCTCGTGTTCCCCATGTTGCCCTGGTTAGCTAGACCCTTAAACACTTCCGAGGTGAGTGGCTAGGGGTCCACTGCGAAGCCTTTACAAAGGTATGCAAAAGCACCAACAACCCACGAAAGTTACAGCTCAGGGCGGACCATAACCCTCCCTAATGGTCAGCACCTTAGCAAAGGCTGCTACCCCAGAAGAACCGGGCTATACCCCTGCAACCCCGAGCCCCCTGTGTTCCTTTCGGATAGGATCACTAGTACAGTCGCACACCTAATTAATTGGCTAAGCCAGAGCCATGTGGACTGTGGTTGTACTGTTATCTTGGGTGGTTCTCCATGTTCCATTTAAGTTATTTGATCATGTCTTAAAACACATCCAGCATTTCATAAACATAGAAGACTGTAACATAAAACCATTGTAACCAGCCCAAGTTTAGCAACTAAGCAATTATCTACCCAAAACATTTCTTAAACGGGGTTGATTAAGGTAAAAGGAGTGAAACATCTAGTCATGTCCTTGAAAAGGTGTTTTCCCATCAATTTAATGCATAGCAACAAGTAAAGTAAACATTGTGTAAGCATGCAGTTATATAGGTTCAAAAAGAATATGCAGAGGGGGAAAATCCACTTGCCTTCCTCTACAAACTGATTATCTTCTTCTTCGTAGAGAGGCTCTTCCTGATCGTCTCCAATGGGGTGCTCAGACGAAACAGGCACGATATCTACGCACAAGCATATAGAAGCAAACAATAAATAAACAGTACACCAAACAATAACAAAAGCTAAAAACACGCTGTCTAAAAGATTCTACTCGCTGAGACGATCATTTCGGTATATAAAACGCTAAAAATGGAGTTAAAACATGAAATATATGATTAAAACAAGTTATAGGGACTTTTCTGTAAGAAAACTAAGCCTACAGGACTAATATGAAAGAAACCAAGGACTAAAAACATAATTTCATATAAAAACAGAGGGGTTTATATGCAAAAAGAAATGGAAAGGACCTCTGTTAAAAGAATCTAGAGTAGACAGGGGCTAGATCATAAAAATCAGGACTTGTTTGTGAGGGTTCTTATGGGTGGAAGGACCGGCATGTAAAAACAAGAATGTCCAGGGGCTCTTTAACGAAATTGCCGGCGCTGACCGTTATACACAGGTCTGACTCGCGGCAGGATTAGATCTGAGTCGTCGATCCGTGATCCAACGGCTACGGTGGCGGTGGACCGCGTCGTGGACTCGGCTCACGGGTTCAAACAAAGGGTATCTCCCCTGTTTTGATCTGAGCCGCCCGTGTGCGATCGAATGGCCCTGGTGGCCTGCAAGCGGGGCGCGGCGGCGAGCGCGCCGGAGGCGGCGGTGCACGACGGAGACTCGCCGGAAGTTCGCCGGTGATCTTGAAAACGAGCGTCCGGCGTCGGTTTCGATCACGGTTTGCACCTACGCGGAGCTGGGGAGGCGGCGGACTTAGCCACGGGCTTGAGGAGGATGCTAGGGCAGCGAGCTAGAGGCGCCACAGCTAGCGGCGGACGGTGGGGACTGGCACATGGCCGGCGAGCTCGTGCGCACGGGGAAAAAGAAAAACCGGCGCACGGGAGGGGTTCTCACCTCGCTGCAGCGCTCCGTGTGAAGCAAATGGCGACGATGATGCAGAGGCGGCGGAGACCGAGGACGGCGGCGCTCCAATGGAAGCAGAGGCGCGGCTCGGTCGGCGGGGAAGAAGGGGCTCCGGGAGGCAACGGCGACGAAGGCCTGGAGCACGAGAAGTTCGATGAGCAACAGCCACATCACCACAGAAAGAAGAGAGAGAGATGGAGGGACCCTTCACCGACGACGTTTCTTCACCGGCGGGGCGGAGAGGCTCGGTGGCGACTTGGGTATGATGCACTGTGCAACCAAAATATGATGCACAAGCACTTGTTGTTTCTAAATTTAATTAAAACTTTAAACTTTTGAAACTTTAAACCTTCACACAGAACACTATGCAACCAAAATATGATGCACAAGCACTTGTTGTTTCTAAATTTAATTTAATTTAATTTATTTACTTTAGAGCTCAATTTAATTAGCAAAGCAATTTAAATCCTTAAGACTACATCAACAAGTTGCTTAAGTGAATTTTAGTGATGGAATTTTAGGGTGTCACACTAGGGAAAAATACTTCAAGGTAAAAAAATATTTTGCCGTGCGCGTGAAAGAAAGCGCACGGCAAACTTATAGGTTTGCCATGCGTCTAGAAAAAACGCACGACAAAGATCTGGTTTGTCGTGCGATAGAAATTAAACGAACGGCAAAGTTTTTTTAAAAATAACGATGTTTCATTTGTTCGGAGTGTGGAAGGGGAGAAAATGCTTTGCCGTGCGTGGTGGAGAAAATGCATGGCAAATAAGATCTTTGCTGTGCGTTTCTTTTTGCGGGCGCACGGCAAAGAGCTTGCTCGCCGTGTGTTTTTTTTTTGCCGTGCACCCTAAAAAACGCATGGCAAAGATTTTGACGCACGACAGACAAATAGGTTTTCCCGTAGTGTCTATTTAATTTATTTATTGGCTTATTGCACTGATAGCAAGTTTTTAAGCTCAAAAGATATATATCATGATCGTCACCATGCATGTCTGCAAGTGCTTTATGTTGGAAACCGAGACAGGCTTGTTATATTACGATTAAGAACTGGCAAAATATAGGTCCCGGTCCTCTACCTGTGTTTCATCTTGGTCTTAGGTAGGATGGTGGACTTAAGGTGATTGATCTATCAAGCTTGCTTCAGTCGTGTGCGATTGATGGTCACACGGCTGTAAAATTGAGGAGCAGTTTATAATTACCCCCTTCATCTAAAACGCTCTTTGTTTTCATTTTTCGAAAGTTCCAGATCATTTACAGGATCTACATACTGGATCATCTACCGAAGTTGCTAGATCATTTACAGGATCTAAATACACTGATCTAAATACACTGATTACTGGATCTTTCCCGGACTGTGTGGTGTTATTGGAAGCATTCGGTAGGATTTGACTTTTCTAGATACATAGCATATATATAAATGCATAATAAAGTTTGGATCCGTGGCACTTGGGTATTCCTTATGCTACAATTACCTGGGCAATTTGCTTTGTTTTAACACCTGGATTTCAGCCAAACACAATTCAGGTGCTGGCGGGTACTCTATCACCCAAATTTCAACACCATAGGATTTTCATTGGACGCTTGAGATAAATAACACAAATTTGACAGGGATAGTAAATAAGATCTACTAAGAAACAGACTACACAGTAGACAGATATGTTTAAAGACAAAATAACACATAATTTCTACATCTTATTATGAATCTAATTATATTTCTGAAACCACGGATGACATCTCCTGCTTGAGGACTTCCTGTGTACGCCTGTTACAGCAATAGTAATGAAATTAAGCATGATATCATATAGTGGTTTTACAACAAACAAAAGGAACCAGATAAACCTCAGTTGTCCTTTTTATAAAGCCCTTGATATCCATGTTTATCAAGCTTTGGTGCAAAACATTCTTCAAAGTAATTATTTCATTCATATACCTAACCAGAATGTAAGATGTGCCAAAAATTGCTAATAATTTATTCATTCTGGATACCTAACCACAGAACAGAGAAAACATAGAAGACACATATATCAAAAAATGAATACTCAAATAACTTCAACTATTGTCAATCAGAATAGAAAATACTATTGAACAGTGACAATAAGTTAAATATCAAATTAAATCATGTTTCAAATGAGCAAAGCAAAATTTCAAATATTTGTCATGGTTAGGCAGAGAACAAAAGTTATGTTACCGTGGAAACCCCCAGATTCAAATTTTTATACCAGACATAAATATTTACATGACATATAAATAGAACTTATAGTGATGTTGACACTGTAAAATCAAGATAATATGGTTGTAAAATCAGAGTGCATGCTTGAAAACTAACTAAGAATGCTAAAAAAACATTACATGGATAGAGGAAGGTTGTTATGCCAAACCAGTTTCTCCAAGACATGAACATCAGTCATTGAGTGATTGTTGTCCGCATCTATTTGCGACCAAGATAAAACCAAGCATTCTTGAGGCCCAGCTCTGATGCCCAGGTAGCTCATATTCGAGTTCATCTTGGGACACTGGAAACCCCTCAAATTGAAATTTGCATGATATAAAACCAGAATATATTAGTAGAAACACAGTTGAAGAAAAAAATAGCTCAGGTTTGGGTTAGAATACATTTGGATACCAAAAAAATACAGATGAATAAGAAACATAGTCAAAGTAAAACATTAACAAAGGAATAAAGAACAATCAGAATAAAATTACAACTATGCAAATTTTTACTATAGTCTATCAGACAACAGATATTTTGGGACAATCGAAACCCCTCAAATGCAAATGCAAATGCAAACGCAAATGAAAATTCAATTTTCAGAAATAAAAAAATGACCTGCCACTCCAATTTACATGGCAAGTATATAAAATTTACAACAATGACAGTAATGTAAATAGAACCCACTGGTAGTGTAATTTCATTACCATTGGTACAGGAACATGAAATTATAAATCTGGGATGAACTACATGAATTTTCAAATTCAATAACATATACAAGGAAGAAATCAAAACCATACCAGAAGCCAATGACAACTAAACAAAATTTTACCATAGTCTGTTATATAACATAATACTTTTGCGGCAGTGGAAACCTCTCAAATGCACATTCAAATTTCAAAAATCAAAACACTAACCTACCACTCTATTTTTACATGTCGAAAATATGTAATTTACATTGAATGTGGTACTGTAAATAGAACCTACTTGTCATGTAAATACTAGTCATGTAAATATTAATTCCTACTATACATGAACAATATAGTGTGGATGTGGAATGAATTATAAGAAATTCCAATTTGGTTAAAATATGAAATGTACAGGTTTGTTAGAATTGCATACAGAAGACTAATATATAGAAGTACGTACTGATTCAGAACATATAACAAACTTTAAAATTTTTTTATGCAGTGAATCAGAAATATGAGCTTGTTTTTTTAGAATGAAATATGAGCTTGTTGAGGAGCATAATCAACTAAGCACAAGCAGCCAACTATGCTATGGGAACAAACCAATTATGATATGGGAACAAAATACCTACGTATAAAACTCTAAAATTAATTCCTAGCACGTATTTTGAATTAGCACAAGGCAAATCAAGTAAGCAAACTTGAAATAACCAGAGGGGATGGAATTTAACTTAGTAAACCTAGATAATAGAGGGAAAACGCCAAGGGAAGGTAAAATCCAGTGAAATAAAGAGGGATACCGACAGTTCATCGAATTTTACACATGAAATCAAGAAGCAAATCAGTGAAGCGATTAGATGAATTGAACATAGAGGGACGAATCGACTCGCTAACGGACTCTGTTGGAGAGAAAAATTAGAGAGTAAAACGAAATCTGAAAATAAAATAGACAAATCAGCAGGTGATCCTAAATCGAGCATGAAGCAAGCATCAGTGGATGAAATCAGTGGAGTGCTTGGATAAATCAAAGAGAAATGGGGAAGATTCGACCCATATCGAGCGCTCTACAGAGAGCACGAAAAATGAGATGAAAAATGAAATCAAGCAAAACAAATGATGAGATCAGCAATAAATCGACAAATAGCTGGCCAAAACAGCAAAGGAACCGAAGAATCAAAGAGGGAAGGGCCAAATCTCCTCACCTTGAGGTCTCAGGAGAGCACCGCAGTAGGGTAAAAGGAAAAGCGGTGGTCTGGGAGAGGGCAAACAGGCAACGAGATATTAAAAAAGAGTGCAGTTCCAAAAATGAGCAAACTGAAATGTGGGACCATGACGCCATAGAGCCAAATGATAAAATCAGGAGGTGCGGCCTGACTGCCTGAGCGGTGCGGTCAGCACATCAAAGAAAAACAACTGAGCCAAATCAGACGGAGGAAAAGAAAGAGATCAATAAGAAAGTGGACGGTGCCAAATTCTGGTGATAAGAGCTCGTGAAATACCCAGGTAACATATAGCTTTTCCCATATGAAAGCACTAAACAGTATGGTCATATTAATTTACACTACTAACTCCAATATTTACATTTATCAAAGCACTGTAGGTGACATATGGAGGAACTGTAAATTTATACCAGAGAAATGGTATTAGATACAAAGAGGTTACCGGGGTAATCATCTTTCAAAGCTGGATACCTGAAATTTCAATAATAATTACCGATCAGATTGTTTATGATTAATAAATAAAGCATATGAACTCTCCAAACATAAAAAGAACTTAAAGGGACACATAGTTCTTTCTAAAAGTATAAGTTATTTTGTTCATTGCTAGAAGCAGACAAGTAGTATCCTAGAAAAAGGAAAAATACTAAAATTTAATACCATCAAGATTATATCATATAGTATAAAAGGAAATTAGACATGAAGATACAACGAAACAATGTAAATTCGATTGGGAGAATATAAACATTATAAATATCATACAATAAGTGAAGAGATAAACCAGATCTAACTTGTGAAGTTGGAAATTCACAAAACTAAACTTACATCGGAATGTTAGAATTCATCACGAGTTCTCAATATCTTCAGCTTTAGAAAAGTTATCTTAAAATTTATGGGTATCAACATCGTCTTCAGCACGATAACTTAAATCATCTGTCTCTATGCCTCTTACGGGCCATCTGAGCATCAGGATACAAATTTACACGAAGTCAACTACACATGCACAACGGCTACAAATTAATTTTACAACATTTCATCCCGTCAAAAAATTTTTTACAACATTTCAAACTACAATGTTAATGACAGTATAAAATGGAAATCGGAACAGCTTACAATCAACAACAACCATACTGCAATCCTATGGGAACATAATGCAACAAATATACTTGGGCTAAATATAGAATAAGAGCTGCAAACTTATAGCGGCGATTTTTTTAAATAAATAGCGGGGATTTCAAATTAGAGCAACACACAACAAGCAATCTCACTTGAGATGCGTAGAGCAGCCAAAGTTTCAGTGTTTCACATCCTTAACAACGCTACAGAGGTTTAAATGAACAGGGGTAAACTGATAGTAGGGAAATCGAAAATCCATGAAAACAAATGGTAAATTCAGAGTTTCATCGAAACACAAGAGAAAATCACTATTTTAGTTAAAAATCATGAGTAAAAAAGTACGGAACATCGATAAATCAAAGGGGAAATAGGGAACTGAGTCACAAGCGAATCGATTCACCAGAAACCCTATCCTAGAGCGAAGAAGCAAAGGAAAAATAAAAATCCAGCAAAACGAATGAGCAAATGGCCCATTCCTCCCTGAAGCAGATCGGGAATCGAGTCACGGGCAAATCAATTCACCTCAAACTCTATCATTGAGAGGGAAGAAGCAAAGGAAGAATAAAATTCCAGCAAAAGGATTGAGCAAATGGCCCATTCCTCCCAAAATCAGAAAGCAGATCAGAAGAATCGAAGGGGACACAAGCACACAACCACATAGGAGGAATCACCTCACCTTGGGGAGAACAGGAGAGAGCGCACCAGCAAAGAAGCTAGACTGAGAGAGAGGAAAATGGTGGAAGGGAATGATTCGGTCAAAAGGTCTGAAAGGAGACTCCCAAAATGGAATAGAAAGGCTGACATATGGGACCATGATGTCAGCAAGGAAAAGAAAAAAAACAACCCAGCGGCAGCAGATCAGATGGAGGAGCACAGCACATCGGACGGCTCCAAATTCGGGTGATGCCAGCGGCTAAAACACCCAGGTAATCATTAGCTTTTCCCTAAAGTTTATGTATTTAGAAAACTCAAAACAAAAAGTAATTTGGGACAGAGAAAGTAAGTACCTGTAGGTCATGGCATTCCACAAAAGCAAACGGGGATGGCGCAATGACACTAGCCAATATTGGGAGTGTTGGGTGGGAAGCAATCGCTTCGATGCTCTCCCTCGTTACATGAAATGTGTGAACAGCTTCACTTGTCTGCAAATGTAATATCTGAATCCAAGGAAGCAAAATGAATGAAACGATATCACTTATTAGACTACATGCTACAAAATTAATTGATGCTCAAATATTATTTATCCGTACAGAGGCGCTTGATACCTCCGCACTTAATTACCGTTGCATTGTTGCCGCTCATGTGGAACCTACGACTGCCAGTGATTAAAAACTGTCGACCGTTATCATTGTAAAAGTCGAAAAGGATGTCCGAATGGAGATACAATGTTTTTATTGGGTTCAAAGAATTATGAATGCCCCAGATCTGCAAATTCATGAGCGCGCATGTGTAATTTTGATCCCCAAATAAAACAACGAACTTAATCGATAGTTTAATTAGCAAACGAAGAGGAGGTAACAAACCTTCAACCTAAATTTGGAAGCACTAGCAAAAGTGTTGGTGTCCCTGGGGTTAAACGTGAGACGGTAGACGCCAGTGTCGTCGTGCTTGTGCGCGTCGAAGGTTCGAGTGCATGTCCGGCCCTGACCCCAGTCCCAAAGCTTGACCGAGGTGTCTTCAGAAGATGCCGATAGCAAGAACGGATCGGTTGGGTGAACAACCAACGAGGAAAGAGCTTTGCCATGGTGAGCTTCGAATTCCTTGACCTTGTCATTTGTACTGTAACTGTAGACACGGTTCCATCCGTCACCATCCCCGGTCGCAAACCATTCCTCATTAGCGATAAATTTGGCCGCAGAACTGCTATTCAGCGTGCCTGTTTTTTCTCTTGGAATCTGCATCACAGTTTCCTGCGAAACAATGAATTCAACCAGTTAGTTTAAGTACTTTGATCAACCTTCATCTTAAGCTGGATAGAGATGACCTTTGTACTCAGCTATACTCATACGTACCTGCGTCTTATAGTTCCAAATGGAAACATAAACATATCCTCCTCCATGGCCCACCAATATCCTGCGATTAATTAAAGGGTAAGTCTACGTAAATATATTTATTACTTAGAATCAAAATGAGCCTCCACACAAAAGAAGGTTTTCCTTTTACAAATGAATTTATTTGGAGCTAGAGATTCCTTTGAAAATTAAGATTGTACCCGGAGCAAGGCATGATATTAACAAGGATAATGTAGCAAGAAGAAATTGGACCTAAATGTTGTTTATGTAATTCTAATGAAACAATTAAACATTTATTCTTTCATTGCCAGCATGCTAAAAAAGATTTAGAGGGTGGTCCAAATATCTACTGGGTCAACACACCCAAGATATTTAACACATTCTTGATAATTAGCTAATAGGCATAGGAATCGAAGAAAGAAGATTAATCTTTGTCAGGTCGGAGTTCTTATATGGGTAATTTAATTTAGTGTACTCGTAATGAAATTGTTTTTGAGAAAAGAAAATATAGACTTCTTTCTGCATGTAGTGTTTAGCAGGGCATATTAGTTACAAGAGCCTTTTTACAGTGCTTTTGAAGCACTTGGAAGTATTAGGAAGTAGCAAGTATTTCCATTTTCCCACCATCTGATTAATTAAAAAATTAAACTAATTAAAAAAGGGTATTATGGTAATCTTGTCAAGTTCCCTCTCCTCTGTCTCTCACTGTGTCATCCTTCGCCTCTGCTCCTCACCGGCTGCCACTACCCTTCTCTCCACCACCGCGCCATCCTTTTTCTCCCTCCCTCCCTCCCTGAGCCGGTGTCGTGAGGCCCCTCTCCTCCACCACCGCGGGGCACCCTCTCCTCATCTGACGCCCCGGTGGCGCGTGGCCGGCTTGACCAACGAGGAGGAAGGAGTGGCGCACCCCGCCCTGATACGTGGAGGAGCCCCCGCACCCCGGCCCCGATATGGCTGCGAGGGAGCTCCGGAGCTCCGCTGGCCGTCGCTCCTTGCCTCGACGACGTGCGGCAGACAGGGGCGGACGGGCAGACCGAGCGCACCGGAGGGAGCCCTGCATGGTGGTGCGGAGCACCGAGTGAGCAGAGGAATAGGTTTTGCGGGCGTGGGGAACCTCACCACGCCATTTGTTTGGGTACAGGACGGCCGGATAGCATCGCCGGCGTGAAGGTCCCGGTGGCGGCAATGGTGATGGTCGGCCGCGAGATTTGAAATTTTTGGCACTGGGTTCACTGGGGTTCGACGAGGCTTGGCTGGGGAGGGAGATAGAGACGCGAAGGCTCCAGGGGTGAGAGGTATTTGGATTTGGTGGCTGGTGGTCGGAGTATGTTGGCCGGCGGTGAGCTCTGCTGTTCTTGGAAAGAGGGAGAAGAAATAACGAGAAGGAAGACAGAGAGACAAAAGGCCTTGTTCCACTTGCAAGCATAGCAGGGCTAGGAAATGGAGTTGGTGATCTCTACCCGCTGGAGAGCAGAGAAGGCTTGGCAAGGAAGAGCCGGCCGTGAGCAACTGCGAGGACGATGCAATGACGGTGCGAGCAGCGGCTGGAGGATGAGCGAGCAGTGGCGACGCGACGCCGGCGGTATGGGCTCGGTAGTGGAAGGTTGTCCCCTCAGGTTGACTGCGAGGAAATCGTGGCTTGTTGTGCTCCTGACGGTGGTCGACGTTGGCAATGTGCGACGGAGAGAAGACATAGAAAGCGAAATTACACATAAGCCCTTTCTGAATTTAAGAAAATTTAACTAAAATTTATTGTGGGTCCTACCAGTTTGATACTTGTCAGTACTTCTTCATAGAAACTTCCTGATACTTCCTGGTACTTTCACCATTGGATTTCGTCGGATGGACGGCTCATAAAAATAACAAGCACTCTAAAATTTCTCTAGTTACAATACTAGTAGTTCTTTGTGCAGTGTGAGGGGGCGAGCAAGCAAGCAAGCAAATTGTATGTTCGGCAAGCAAAACATTGGATATAGTCGCTTTGGATCTCTTCTCCAAAAACGGATGGAGAAGTAATAATAAACTTGTTTGCAGTTTCCTTCTATATGCCAGCTCGTTTCACTTTTTTTTTTGTGATCAGCTTGTGGCTGAATATTCTGTAAAAATTGGATGTGTGGTTGTATAAACCCGAATGATTTCCTTTTTTCTAAAAATAAAACTCACCATGTCTCAATGGGGTGCACATCTATGCATGAGACGCTACGGAAGTTCGTTGGTGACGCTGAAAAGGACTAGAAAGCAACCCGAATACTTCTTCCAATTATATATATTGTTTCATATGATAGCACAATATATTTCCTATGATATGAATTATGGCAAACTCACCACCTGGTTGTGAATCACTTCCTGGCAGCTTTCTGGGTCATAGATCGCAGCCGTCAGCATCGCCCGGTCCACGAGTTCATACCCAAATTCCTCGACTCTGATATTTAGTAAGTCGCTGCCCGTGTTCAGCTTGCTACCGATGAATGATATCAGATTTTTGTTGCGTTCCTCTGACCATGACCCCATGCTGACCATCAGCATCTCAAAATTACATGTGCCAGTGGAGTGCGTTGTGAATCACTCTGGCCATTGCGTTGCTCCACCATCTTCCTTGCACTTACAGCAATGGCCAAAGTGGAGTGCGGTTCCATCATTTGGAAACCTGGGTCCTCCTCCTCCCAAGGCCCCCATAAATAATCGTGGAAATAAAAGACAGTAGTGGGTCTAATCCAGACGCCAACGTGATTGTCCGTTCTGTTTGTTAGTGTCACTGGGCATTCGATGGTCTTGTTTGGCACGAACGGGAAGCGGAGATCCAGCGGGTGGATGTCGAGCATCCTGATGTTCTGAGACCACCTCGGTATCTGCATGAGTCATGTAATTACGTTCTATTTGCAAGCCTCATTTGGCAACAACAACGCAGAGGTGGTATCGACCGGGATTGGTGATCATGGCCATCCCCGGGCCCGGGGGCCACATGACACCCACAGCCAAATTTAGAGGATTAGATCTACATTCTAAGAGTATAAAGACCTAATAAATCACAAACCGGTTTGTCCCCATCTGATTGGACGTCTATCCACGACACCCTGCAATGGTGGACAATGATCACCACTTTGCCGGTCCCGAAGAGCCTTGAGAAGCCTTACCTTCTTAGTTATTTGGGAGATTTGGAAAGAGCGCAACACACGAGTTTTCGATAGACGCGAGTCATCCACGGCTACGCTAATGACTTAAATTAGGAGTGAGGTGTCCTGTTAGGATTAAAACACGGATCTGTAGCAGTAGATCTAGCCGGATACACACTTGATTAACAAAAAGACATGAACTTGATCTAGATCTACAACACTACTACTACACAAAGACTAACAACAACACTTAACAGAGACTAACAACAACTAAGAAAGGGAGTAGGGGGACACCGACCATCAACAAGGGAGGAAGGCGTTGCCGGTGGGTTGGCCATCTCTTCGGTCGAGGTAGCAGGGGCTTCCTCGGCTTGGCGTAGAGGTGGCAGGGACGGCGCCGGCTCGGTGAAGGCGGCGTTGGGGAAGCGGCGTAGATGCGGTCGATGGCACCGTGTACGGGTGATGAAGCAGGACGCCCGCGGCGGCGATGGTGGTGCTTCCCGCCGCTCCAGTGCTCCCTCGGTCGCTAGGGTTGTAGGTGGGGTTTGTGGCGGCGCAGAGAACCTCGTACCGCTGTGCTTCGCTTTGCGCTTTTCTTAATTTGCTTAACGTACTTGCCTTTAATGCAATCAACACATTGGTCTAAGTCTGAAAATTCTAACGACACGAGAATTGATTCTTTTACTAAACGTTCTATTCTTCCCCTCGAAATGTGGCCTAAACGACAATGCCACAATTTCGAAGATTCGCTATCAATTCTCTTTCGCTTGCCTTTCTCATTTGTAGACAAGGGGACACTCGGTGTCTCACATACATTCTCATCACACACATTGATCTCATCTTGCATAGATAACTTATAAAGCTTGTCTTGTCGGAAGGCAAGACCAACACACTTATTATTGAACTTAATTAAACATTTTTCAGTGCCAAAATGGCACTCAAATCCACAATCCGCTAAGCATGAAACGGAAATCAAGTTTCTATTTAAACTAGGTATGAAGAGGACATGATGAAGATGAAGTACGAAGCTATCATGTAGCTTGATGGGGGAGATCTCCAATGGCTTCTACTTCAGCCTCCACTCCATTAGCGACTTTAATGCTTCTTCTGCCTCTTTGCAGGATCTGACTCGAATGCATACCCTGCATAGAATTAGCAACATGAACAGTTGCACCTGAATCAATCCACCAAGTAGATTTAGAATAACTTAAGTACAGGGTCTCATCTACAAAAGTAATTATATCCTCACCCTTTTTTAGCATGTGCTTCATCCACTTAGGACAATCCTTCTGCCAGTGGCCAGTCTCCTTGCACCAGAGGCATTGATTTGGAGCAAATGCTGGTTTCTTGTCTGGTTGGTACTGAAACTGCTAAGCAGGAGCTTTCCCCCGAGACTTACTAGGAGCATGAGAAGGACCACTTTCATGTTGATTCTTAGCTTTGTAGCCCTTGCTACCAAAAGTCCTTTTCTTATTGGTATTCTGCAAATAGTTGACAGAACTACCATTTTGCTGTTTGAGCCTCTCTTCCTCTTGCATACACATAGAAACTAGTTTGTGCAAGTCCCACTTCTCAGTCAAGGAGTTGTAATTCACCTCAAAAGTGGAGAACTCAGGCGGCAGTGACTTAAAAACTAGGTGCACCAGAAACTGTTCTGACAGACCCATATCCATGCTGGTAAGTTTACCATTCATGTTACTCATCGTCAGAATGTGGTCTTTGACACCACCTTATGTGTACTGCAGACTAGTAAGCTTACTGATCAATGTACTAGCATAAGTCTTGGAGTGCGTGTCATGTTGTTTCTCCACTATTGCCAAAAACTCAGCAGCAGTGTGCTCCACTCCATCAGACATTTTCTCAGTAATTGAAGCCCTGATAACCTCAGACATCTTTGTTTGCATGATCTTTAAGCATTTCTTATTATTTTTCTACCAGTTGGCACGATCAAGGTCGCGCTTGGCAATCTTATCTGCATGGTCACGTTGCCGAGCCTGAAAAGACTCCTCATTCTCATTTGCTCCTCTCACCACGTCTGCAAGAATTGCAGAGCATGGTGAACTCAATACATAGTCGAGCTCCAACATCGTTAGGATGCAATCCAACTGGTTGCGCCACTGCTTGAAGTTGGGTCCAACAAGCTTAGGGATGGTGCTGAGATAATTCAGTCCCGAAAAACATCATTAACATGAAAGGTGAGAACATAAAAAGTACGGAAAAGGTTGCATGTATTAATTCAACTTTGGTTAAAAGTAACACATACAACAATACTCTACATTAACTCTATATCACCTTTGGGCAGAAAAATAGAATTAATGCATAACAACTTTAATCATTCTGTTTTTATAATATTGTAATTATCAGCTTTGGCCAGAAAATAACAATATCATAAAGAATACTTAAAACTTCATTCTATTTCTCTAATTAAATATCCCTTTGGTTCAATTTAATTAAAGAATTATTCGCAGCGGAAAAACATGATTAAACTGAAAATTCCAGAAGCATACTACTCTCTGTAAAAATTTATCCCAAGTGATTACTGCATCAAAAGCCTATTAAGGGGGATTGGAAAGTCAAAAGTAAGCTCTTAGTGGTCAGGTTTCAACCTCAGGATTTCAGCTTCAATATGGTCATTAAGCTCTTGGTCTTTGACCGGCTTTTTCTAGTAATTTCTATTCCGGTGGTGGGGTTTGTTTAGCTTTCCCATTATTGAGTAGTGAGACACATCCCTTTCATTTTCAAAACGCGTCTGTGACAAATTCATCCAATTTTGTCGCTTTAGCCTGGTTGCGGGCTAATGAAAATTTAAATAGAGATTTAAACTTAACATGCAAATTTAAACATTCAAATTATACTAAAAAATGCTTCTGAAATTCTCAAGAATAATTGCGAAAAGCTACTGTTCATGACCAACTCTTTGGCCCAGCAGCAAAAATATGGCCCGCGGCCTGTTCTCACGCCCGCATGGGCTCTAAGCCCGACAGCCGACGGTTGGGCCGCCGAACCGGCCCACGGCCGCAACCCGCCTGGGCTGCTTTCAGCCCACTCAAGCGCCTAGCAGTCCGCCACCGTCGATCTGCAGATCGACGGTCCTCCTTGACCCCGGCGAAATCGGGACGTATAAGAGGCGGCCGGCTCCCTAGGTGAAAACCCTAGCTCCCATTCCATTACCCCTGTCTCACTCGCAGTGGTAGCAAGCGGCGGCGACGGGTCGTCTTCCCCGCGTCCGGCGCTCTCGCCGGCGTGGGTTAGAGGCGGTGCCGCCGGCGCACGGCCCCACGACACCCCTCCTCTCCTCTGCTAGCCCTTCTCCATCCTCCTTCTCTCACAACTCGTGAGATCATAGAGTATGGCGACTCGGGATGGCACGGTGGCACCGTCGCCGGCCCCTTCGCCGGCGCACGTGTTCACCCCGAGGGCCAACGTTGTCAATCACTCATCACACCAGGAAGCGACCATCGACCGGTCCCCCTTGATGAGCGCATTGACAACACACACATTTTGGCAACCAAGAGAAAAGGAAAAGAAAAGAAACAACTAAAAAGAAACTTCAACAAGCGATCGAAAACCAAAGAAAGGCAAAGAGCAAGATCACCTGATGAAGACAAGTCTCGGGCCCCTTAGGCAAGGGTAATGGCTCGACACATCCGAGACAAAACCATGCTCAAGCAAAGAGCACAAACCACCAATCCAAAGCTCGAAAACCACAAAGAGCTCCCACTGCACACATGCAAGCTCCCCCTGAACCAATGCAACTCCCCCTGGACGAATGCATGCGAACCACCTCGCGAAACAGAGCAGCTGCTTCAGCTTTGCTCTGACCGGTCAGACCGGTCAACCTCACCGGTCAAACTGGTGGGCAAGATCGCCCAACACCTGGGAACCACACCGGTCAGACCGGTGGACGACACCGGTCAGGCCGATGACTATCTGGAAACTGCCCGAGCTCAAAACTAGCTCGAAACCACTTGGAAACCTTCTAAATGCATGCAGCAAGCCAAAACATGCTCAAACTTCTCCCCCTTGTTGACAATGCATGAATCAAGCAAAAAATACAACAAATGCAACCTAGAGGTTCTCAAATAGACAAAATTCAACATAGGATGCTACATATGTCCAAATGAGCAAGTTAGATACTCTATAGCTTCGTAATGACATCAACTACATGATCAGCAAGTTTCACAACCAATGGACGAAGCTAAGATAGGATTGAGCAATTTTGCGAAAATTTACCCTCTCATGAGCAAAGTCCTAAACATGAGCAAAACATGTCAAAATGGCAAAGCCACACAAACTTCATGCTAGGACAACCATTCTGAACATAAGACCATCATAAACACCCACAAGCACCTCATGTCATATCAAAGCCACCGAGCCATGTGCCTACTTCTATATATGAGACTTCTCATTGGTAGGCATCATGCAATGGTTTAGCACCCAAAACAAATTAAATTTAGCACATATGACATGTGTTGACGGTGAAATTCCGTCAACCTAGCCATGAGTTTACCTTCGGTGTTGGCACGAATTTTATATCCTATCCATTGGTACTAACCCCCTTGGTATAACAAGTTCGTTTGTGCATGTCGGTTTTGGAGTTTAGTGTTTATGCAGGATTTTAGTGTTGAAAGCAAGACTTCCGGGATAAGTTCATTAAGCACCTCATGACAAGACCTTGAAGCCCGGTACAAGTCAAGCAATGAAGTAAACATGACTCCAAGAAGCCCAAGGACCAAACCCGAGAAGATGAAAAACTCCGAGGACCCAGTCAGAAAACTGCCGAATCTTGTGGGACAAGGAGCTTCATCTAATCCAAAGAGAAACTGACGACAAGGGCCCACATGCAGATGGGGGAAGACTCTAGAAGACTCGGGAATCGACACCGGGCAAAGGAGGCCGCGGGCTGGGCCAAAGTGGGCCTAGGCCGGCCGGCCCAGCCCACTTTGAGGCCCAGTCGGCCCCCCCTTTGACCTAGCCGCCTCTCGGGCTATTTATAGCCCCCTGACCGAGAGCCACGGATCAATTCTTTCGTCATCCGCCACCAAGGAGCAGAGAAGCTTGAGGGACACAATCTCAGAGAGGAGGGTCGTGCTAGTTGTCTAGGGTCTCCCTAGCCGACGTGGGAACCTTGCATGGAAGACCACGTCAGAGCTCCGGAGCAAGGATCAAGATCGAGGTAGGATCCCGGTGGTGATCTTGTTCATGTAATCATTCATGGTGAAGTTTTATAGTGAATCCGATTTCTAGCGATCAAGTGCCTTCTCGATGATTTTGTTCTCCCTTGGTTTTGCTTCTTCCTCAATCTATACTTAAGATAGATTGCATAGGGTGCTCTTGTAGCCGCGGTGGCTAGAGGTGCATACCGGACCGACCAAGTGTTTTCAACTTGTTCTTCTCGAACTCACCCTAGGCTAACCCGCACGAATAGGAGTGCATTGTGACAGAACGGTGGCTCCAAAAGACGGGCGTCTTCGGAATCAGACCGGAGGCCATCTTCATCTATCTTGTTTGGAGCTACAACATATGCATGATCTAGACTCTCTAGATCGGTTATCTCTTTGCTTTCTCTTGCTACCTCTTGAGTTAGTAGATTAGATTAGATGTGTTTTCTTGATGATCTCTTAGATTAAATGCAACTTGGTTCTTCAAAAGATGGCTTTTCTTGCTTTACTAGATTGAATCCTTGTGTTGCACATTGTTCCACGGATTCGATACCTTGGGTTCTCACACTTAAGGGAAGAAGGGTCCCTTGACTACGACGGGGGATTTGTCCGCTTGCAAATCCAATCGAACTTTGATACGACAATGAACTGTCAACAACATGGGAACATATTTTCCAAGCAATTTACATTTCATTTTAAGATTTGAAATTGGTACATGAAATGTCTTTGCGAGAAAAAGGAACTTATGCCCCTTCACAAGATCAAGCATGGGGGCTAAACATTCATGACGGCAAATGAGCCTTTGGCCCCATATGATCAAAATAAGCTATCCAACCACAAATTAAGAATAGCCAAGCCACTAAAACATGTCAAGATCATATAAAGGCATTTACTCACAAGAGAGCATACATGTAACATTTTTGAAAAACATAGCCATCAACCATGGATATAAACCAAGATTATCAAGAGCTAAGCCAAACTAACCATAGCTTACCAAACTAGCTCACAAAGACATACATATCATTCCATGGTGAACAATGTATAGGAGAAGCTTTTCCTAACCAATGCATATGATACAAAATGCATGCAACCTAAGATACAAAGATGCCTATACATCATGATACATATGCCATGCCAAATGCAAGAAATGCACAAAGGAAAGCTATACATATGCTACAAAGGAGCTCGCACACACCAACTCAAGAAATCAAGCACACACCAAGCTCCCCCTGCAAACGAGTGAAAGTTGCTTGATCTAGGGGTTTGGTGAAAATATCGGCTAGTTGGTCATGTGTGGGTACATGGATCAAGACTATGTTTCCTTTCTCTACGTTGTCTTTCAGAAAATGATACCTGACTTCTATGTGTTTGGTTTTGGAGTGAAGAACTGGGTTCTTTGCTACACTTATGGAACTGGTGCTGTCACATTGAAGTGGGACATGGGTATACTCCTCACCAAAGTCACTCATGGTGTATGTGATCCAAAGGAGCTGAGAGCAACAACTAGCTGTGGCCACATACTCTGCCTCCGTAGTGGATTGAGCAACACTCAACTGTTTGCGGGAAGACCAAGACGCTAAAGAACAACCCAAGAACTGGCAAGTCCCAGAAGTGGACTTCCTATCCAACCGACACCCGGCAAAATCCGTGTCTGAAAAACCATGAAGAGCCAAAGAAGAAGACGCGGAGTAGCAAAGGCCGAAGTCGGGAGTGTGACGCAAATACCTGAAAATGCGCTTGACAGCTTGCCGATGCGAAGTCCTTGGAGACGCTTGAAAATGAGCGCACAGACATACCGATAACTGGATGTCCGGCCTCGTCGCCGTCAAGTAGAGGAGTGACCCGATCATGCTCCGGTACTCCTTCTGGTCCACGTGTTCACCTTCCTCGTCCGCATCAAGAGCTGTAGCCGTACTCATAGGCATCGCCATGGCCTTGGAGTCCTCCATCTTGAACTTCCTCACAATGTCCTTGGTGTACTTGGCTTGGTGCACAAATGTTCCTTCCTTTGATTGCTTGATTTGTAGCCCAAGGAAGAACTACAACTCACCCATCATGCTCATATCAAATTCCCTGCTCATGTCTTCTTCAAACCTCGCAACAAGAAAGATAGATGAGCCACCAAAGACAATATCATCCACGTACACCTGCACAATCAGGATATCTCTGCCCTGCCTGAGGAGAAACAAGGTCTGATCGACCTTCCCCATCTCAAAACCTCTCTCAAACAGGAACCCCCTCAACCTACCATACCAGGCCGTAGGCGTCTACTTCAACCCATACAGTGCCTTCCACAACTTGTACACCCGGTGGGGTTACTTTTCACTCTCAAACCCCGGTGGTTGCCTCACATACACTTCTTCCTCCAACACACCGTTCAAGAAAGCACTCTTCATGTCCATTTGGTGCAACTTGAACCCTTTAGCCACGGAAAAGGCTAGAAGGATGCTAATTGCCTCCAAACGAGCTAGGGAGCAAAGGTCTCCTCGTAGTCGATCCCCTCTTTCTGACTGAACCCCTGAGCAACAAGTCTTGACTTGTTCCTCACCACTTCACCTTTTCTCCCTCTTTGTTCTTCCACACCCATTTTGTCCCAATCGGCTTTCACCCTGGGAGAGGGTCAACCAACACCCAAACTTGGTTTCTCTCGAAATTCTCCAACTCCTCATGCATCGAATTAACCCAATTATGATCAGATAGCGCGTGTCCAATGTCTTTGGTCTCAAAGGTGGCAACAAAAGTAGCAAGGTGTCACACCTGATTTTCCGAAGAAAACCAAATGCATCTCATATGTGCGCCAGGATCAAGTTTACACACATATGATAGACGTCATGAGTGAAATATCAACAAACAGCAATAAAAACGTACAAGAGTTAAGCCATTACATTATCTCTTTATTACACTCAGACGTTAGACTCGAAGGTCTTTACAACGAACAACGATAACTATGAAGACGCGACTCCATCTTCATCTTCCACAGGCACATGACTGGGGGCACGCAAGCCTCAGAACTCATCGTAGTCGCTGAAGTACTCTTCTCCATTGTTCTCCTCTGAACAGCGGGTAAGCAAGGGTGAGCACACTTATGGTTGGAGCTCAGCAAGTGGGGGAAGATGCAAGGCTATCAAGGATAGGCTAAGGTTTACAGCGGTTAGCATTTTAATGTTTGTCAAATTTTATTTGCAAGCACCTATTTACTAGGTGTAAGTTTATACCAACCCACTTAAGCATGTAGGAAAGCATCTCATCTCAAAACCACAAGAACCACGATTTAATTCCATCTTTATGTTTGATTATCATGTGAGGGTCCAGGCCGCTCTTGACCGTGAGCACGGCTGATCGATCAGTTTTACACTCTGCAGAGGTTGTACACTTTCACCACAGCTCGCGTAAAAGTTCCGAAGAACTTTGAACCCAACCACGCATGTGCTGATCAGGCACAATACCACACTTCCGAGGTGTGATTGCATAGGGACGCTACGAAGCCTTTACAAAGGTATGCTGAAGACCAACAACCCGCGACAGTTACAGCAGCAGAGCGGACCATAACCCTCCCTAGTGGACAGCACCTTAGCAAAGGCTGCGGCCAAGAGGACCGGGCTATACCCCTTCAACTCCGGCCCCCTGTGCTCCTTTCGGATAAGGCTGTCAGATAATTCCACACTCCTAATTAATTGGCTAAGCCAGAGCCATATGGACTGTGGTTGCACTGTTTTCCTGGGTGGTTCTCCATGTTCCGATTAAACCATATGATCTTGTTATTAACCATAAGCACACACATATATATCACCAAAGTTATCATGATCAACATTCATCATATTGTAAAAGATTCATTTTAACCAACCCAAAGTATAGCAACTAAGCATTTCTACCCAAAACATTTATTTAAAAGGGTTGTCTAAGGTAAAGGGATAAAATCTAGTCATGTCCTTAAAAAGGTGATTTTCCCATCAATTTAATGCAATACAACAATTAAAAGTAAACTTAGTTATCATGCAAGTTGTGTGGGACAAAATAGATTATGCAGGGGGAGAAGTCCACTTGCCTTCCTTGCTTAAACACTGGGGTTCTTCTTCAAAAACTTGCTCTTGATCCACTTCAACTGGCTGCTCACTTGAAACTGGCACGATGTCTACGAGCACACAAGAAAGCATACAATAAACAAAACAATACACCAAGCATGAAAAGGTTTAAAGAAAGAACAAGGGTTGGCTCAAGGAACGCGAACACAAAAACACTCGGA
The DNA here is from genome assembly GCA_036936925.1 of Cenchrus fungigraminus. NCBI lineage: Eukaryota > Viridiplantae > Streptophyta > Magnoliopsida > Poales > Poaceae > Cenchrus > Cenchrus fungigraminus. The sequence continues at coordinate 124,039,591 of CM072774.1, read as the reverse complement.
TCTATCGGGAGATATGGATGATCACATACAAGAGCTAGCTATGTGCTAGGTATCTTTTAATTAAGTAAAATCATGTGCATAGGTTATTTCAAAGAAATACCCTATTTATAATTAAGCAAGTTATATTTGTATTTAAAAGACGATGTAAACTTAGTCCAATTTTATTTATAAATATTCAAGTTTGATTTATGCAAATTAAACATTTAATTTAAAAGAAACATGTAAAAGCATCTAGGCGTTCATCTTTATATTTCGAGTTGAACTAATCAAATTATAATTCAAAAACACATTTATGTTCATATTAATCAAATTAACATTTAATTATGAAAACTCGAGATATAACCTATGTTGCTTTTATTTAGAAGGCAAATTGCATAAACATTAATCAAATTAAGTTTGATTATGAAAACCAAGGTATATATCTAATTATCTTGTAATTGAAAGAATTATTTAACTAGTATTATTCATATTAACTTTCTTATGAAAACACGTGTTGAACTCTAATTAGATTTTAATTTGAAAAAACATGTGTATAAGGATTTAATCATATTTAACATTTAAATAAATTATAAAACACAGAACATGTTCAACATTGGTCCTAACACGTAGTTTGAGTTGATATGAACCTAACGCAACTTGAAACGGTGGAAACGGAGCTAAAACGCAAAAGATACGGCCAAAACAAGGTTCTAAAACTGACGGCTTGAAAAGACGGTCGCATGGACACCAAGAACGCTTAAAACGGATAAAAGACGGAAAAGATATAGCTAAAACAAGGTTCAGGGGCTTTTCTGTGAAGAAACAGGACTTCCAGGGGCTTAACTGCAAGAAACCAGGGACTAAAACATGATTATATATATAAACAGAGGGGTTTATGTGTGAAAAGGAGTGAAAAGGACCTCTAGTGAAGGAATCTAGGAAAACCAGGGGCTAGATCATAAAAACAGGGACTCATTTGTAAGGGTTCTTGATGGTGGAAGGACTGGCATGTGAAAAAGGAAAAACACAGGGGCTCTTAAACAAAATCGCCAGGCGCTGACCGGTACGCCTGGTTTGACCCGAGGGCTGGACACGATCTGAGCCGTAGATCTCAGATCCAGCGGCTGACAGGGCGGTGGACCGCTCCGTGGACTCGGCCCATGGGTCCACGGTGGACCAGATGCTTTAAACGAAGGGGTACGCGATCAGGGACGTCCATCGCAGATCGAACGGCCGAGAACGCGTGCAAGCGAGGGGCGGCGGCGGTTCACCGGAGAAGGAGACAGCGCGGCGGCGCGCGGCGGCGCTTCGCCGGCGTGAGTTCGGGATAGGGTTCCCGGCCACCATTTCGTGCACGCGTGGGTGCTACGCGTAGCGGGGAAGCATGCGCACGCGTCTAGGGGTTCAGGAGGGAGGCTCAGGCGACCACGGCGGCTAGCACCAGAAGGGGGCGGACGGGAGCTCGCCGGCGTGCGACGGCGACGACCCAAAACTCGCTATAGGCCCCGGTTTAACTCGTTGAAAAGCTTAACAAGTTGCATAGGCGACAACAAACACGGCCGTGACCACAGAGGCGTGGTTTAGCCAGGGGGAAGGCGGCCATGGCCGGCGAGGCGGCCGGCGCCCACTGCGTGCCACAGCGGCGCAACCAGGCGCTCGAACCAGGGGAAAAAGAGAGGGCTACGGCTTCCTCACCTTGCAGTGAAGCAACGGCGAACGAGCGAGACGGCGAGGAAGAAGCGGCGGTGGAGATCAGTGGCGACGGCGACTCGGGCGGCACTCCGGGAAGGGAAGCAGGGGCGCGACTCGGTCGGCGGGGAAGAAGGGGCTCCTGGGCACCAGATCCTCGAGTGAGCAGCGTGTACGACGAGCGAGGACGAGGAGGACCCGAGGAGGTGCACACCGGCGACGAGGGGACGTTGGTGAGGAAGATCGAGAACGACGGCCGGAGCTTGAAGACGACGGCGGCGCTCCGGGTACGGCTCGGCCCCGTGAAGGAAGAGGCGGTCCTGGGTCAGAGAGCAGCTCGGGTGAGCGATGAACGTGAAGAAGAAGAAAGAAGAGGGGCAGGGCACTTCACCGACAGCAAGAAGCTTCGGCGGCCGGCAATGGCGCGGCGGCGAGATCCTCTGGGCGGCGGCACGCACACGAAGATGGAGATGGATGAGGGGCTCGGTAGAGGGAAAAGGGTGCGGCAGGACTCAGCCGCGACCTTTAAAGGCTAGGGAGAGGGGAGGGAGCAATAGCCGGGCCAATTGGCCATTGATGGCCATGGCGGCCGTTACTGCTTGGTGGGGCGGCTGTTTCGGGAGTTAGAGGAAGGGGAAGAGGGTGGGGCAGCGCGAGTGAATGCACGGCGCACTAATGCGCAAGAGGGAAGGGGAGGAAGCGCGGGCAGGGGCGGCGCCGGAGGAGACGGTGGCCGGCGCAGCTGCAGGCGAAGCAGGGGAACCTGGCCGGAGGAAGGGGAACGGATCCGACAGGTGGACCCCACCTGTCGGTGGCCGAGAGAGAGAGGGAGGAAGGGGAAGATGGGCCGGCGGCGGGAGGATGGGCCGCTGCGGGGGATAGAACCTGGGCCGGTGGGCCGGCCGGGCTGAAAGGGGGGAAGGTGAGAGCTTTTCTTTTTCAAACCCTTTTTCAAAGCCTTTTCAAACTTTAAACACTTCAAACTCTTTTCAAAATTTTCAAGATTTCAAACAAGTTTTTTTAAAAAATTTTAAAACTTCACACCAACACACATAAACCATGCAAACAAAATATGATGCACGAGCACTTATTGCCTCTAAAATTATATAGAATGATATTTAAATAATTAAAAGACCAAATTTATTTGATAAATTATTATTCCTTAGAAAACAAAACTAAAACACCATGTTGCTTACATTATTTTGGTGATGGAAAATTAGGGTGTTACAAATCTACCCCCTTAAAAAGAATCTCGTCCCGAGATTCGGAGAGAGAAGAAACAAGGTTGAGAGACAAACAAGATTATGATGGCAGAGTTTGACATCTTTTCGTGTGGCATGTTGAAACTTCATGCTTTAATCTTCATCTTGGTCCTTCTAACCTTCAATAGAGTGAGATTAGGGAGATGAGAGTGAGGCCTTCGTTTCTTGTACTTGCTTCCGTGTAGAAATTGATGATGACGATAACATCTGCTTGCTGACGTTGGTATTGTCTTTACCTTCCATCTTGATGTCCTCCAACCAACTTGTATGGCAGATAAAGAAAAAGATAACCCAGATTTGAACCCAAACTATCTTTACTAACCTAACAATTTATTTCTTGTTGCATTTGTGGCCATCACTCCACAATGCAACTCACACAAGCAAAGATCCAGATCAACCATGTTTTCAAACAACAAACATCATCACAACGATCGTCCTCACAGGAACGTTTCTATCGAAGTTTATAAGGGGTAGACAGTCTAAGATCTTATTTTAGACAACACCGGTGGTGGAGATTCAGCTGATAGATCAAGAACTAGAACTCAGTATAGATCAAAACAAAAAGATGTGTTTTAACAAGAAAATAAAGATTAAATTAGATTTTATACGTAAATAAGTCAATTTTGAAAGATGACAGGCTTTCTAGAACATGAATCTTTACTTTTCGACCATTTCTAACTTAAGGCTGCGTCCTACAGTCATTACTGCTCTGAAACCACTCTGTCACACCTGATTTTCCGAAGAAAACCAAATGCATCTCATATGTGCACCAGGATCAAGTTTACACACATATGATAGACGTCATGAGTGAAATATCAACAAACAGCAATAAAAACGTACAAGAGTTAAGCCATTACATTATCTCTTTATTACACTCAGACGTTAGACTCGAAGGTCTTTACAACGAACAACGATAACTATGAAGACGCGACTCCATCTTCATCTTCCACAGGCACATGACTGGGGGCACGCAAGCCTCAGAACTCATCGTAGTCGCTGAAGTACTCTTCTCCATTGTTCTCCTCTGAACAGCGGGTAAGCAAGGGTGAGCACACTTATGGTTGGAGCTCAGCAAGTGGGGGAAGATGCAAGGCTATCAAGGATAGGCTAAGGTTTACAGCGGTTAGCATTTTAATGTTTGTCAAATTTTATTTGCAAGCACCTATTTACTAGGTGTAAGTTTATACCAACCCACTTAAGCATGTAGGAAAGCATCTCATCTCAAAACCACAAGAACCACGATTTAATTCCATCTTTATGTTTGATTATCATGTGAGGGTCCAGGCCGCTCTTGACCGTGAGCACGGCTGATCGATCAGTTTTACACTCTGCAGAGGTTGTACACTTTCACCACAGCTCGCGTAAAAGTTCCGAAGAACTTTGAACCCAACCACGCATGTGCTGATCAGGCACAATACCACACTTCCGAGGTGTGATTGCATAGGGACGATACGAAGCCTTTACAAAGGTATGCAGAAGACCAACAACCCGCGACAGTTACAGCAGTAGAGCGGACCATAACCCTCCCTAGTGGACAGCACCTTAGCAAAGGCTGCGGCCAAGAGGACCGGGCTATACCCCTTCAACTCCGGCCCCCTGTGCTCCTTTCGGATAAGGCTGTCAGATAATTCCACACTCCTAATTAATTGGCTAAGCCAGAGCCATATGGACTGTGGTTGCACTGTTTTCCTGGGTGGTTCTCCATGTTCCGATTAAACCATATGATCTTGTTATTAACCATAAGCACACACATATATATCACCAAAGTTATCATGATCAACATTCATCATATTGTAAAAGATTCATTTTAACCAACCCAAAGTATAGCAACTAAGCATTTCTACCCAAAACATTTATTTAAAAGGGTTGTCCAAGGTAAAGGGATAAAATCTAGTCATGTCCTTAAAAAGGTGATTTTCCCATCAATTTAATGCAATACAACAATTAAAAGTAAACTTAGTTATCATGCAAGTTGTGTGGGACAAAATAGATTATGCAGGGGGAGAAGTCCACTTGCCTTCCTTGCTTAAACACTGGGGTTCTTCTTCAAAAACTTGCTCTTGATCCACTTCAACTGGCTGCTCACTTGAAACTGGCACGATGTCTACGAGCACACAAGAAAGCATACAATAAACAAAACAATACACCAAGCATGAAAAGGTTTAAAGAAAGAACAAGGGTTGGCTCAAGGAACGCGAACACAAAAACACTCAGATCTATCGGGAGATATGGATGATCACATACAAGAGCTAGCTATGTGCTAGGTATCTTTTAATTAAGTAAAATCATGTGCATAGGTTATTTCAAAGAAATACCCTATTTATAATTAAGCAAGTTATATTTGTATTTAAAAGACGATGTAAACTTAGTCCAATTTTATTTATAAATATTCAAGTTTGATTTATGCAAATTAAACATTTAATTTAAAAGAAACATGTAAAAGCATCTAGGCGTTCATCTTTATATTTCGAGTTGAACTAATCAAATTATAATTCAAAAACACATTTATGTTCATATTAATCAAATTAACATTTAATTATGAAAACTCGAGATATAACCTATGTTGCTTTTATTTAGAAGGCAAATTGCATAAACATTAATCAAATTAAGTTTGATTATGAAAACCAAGGTATATATCTAATTATCTTTTAATTGAAAGAATTATTTAACTAGTATTATTCATATTAACTTTCTTATGAAAACACGTGTTGAACTCTAATTAGATTTTAATTAGAAAAAACATGTGTATAAGGATTTAATCATATTTAACATTTAAATAAATTATAAAACACAGAACATGTTCAACATTGGTCCTAACACGTAGTTTGAGTTGATATGAACCTAACGCAACATGAAACGGTGGAAACGGAGCTAAAACGCAAAAGATACGGCCAAAACAAGGTTCTAAAACTGACGGCTTGAAAAGACGGTCGCATGGACACCAAGAACGCTTAAAATGGATAAAAGACGGAAAAGATATAGCTAAAACAAGGTTCAGGGGCTTTTCTGTGAAGAAACAGGACTTCCAGGGGCTTAACTGCAAGAAACCAGGGACTAAAACATGATTATATATATAAACAGAGGGGTTTATGTGTGAAAAGGAGTGAAAAGGACCTCTAGTGAAGGAATCTAGGAAAACCAGGGGCTAGATCATAAAAACAGGGACTCATTTGTAAGGGTTCTTGATGGTGGAAGGACTGGCATGTGAAAAAGGAAAAACACAGGGGCTCTTAAACAAAATCGCCAGGCGCTGACCGGTACGCCTGGTTTGACCCGAGGGCTGGACACGATCTGAGCCGTAGATCTCAGATCCAGCGGCTGACAGGGCGGTGGACCGCTCCGTGGACTCGGCCCATGGGTCCACGGTGGACCAGATGCTTTAAATGAAGGGGTACGCGATCAGGGACGTCCATCACAGATCGAACGGCCGAGAACGCGTGCAAGCGAGGGGCGGCGGCGGTTCACTGGAGAAGGAGACAGCGCGGCGGCGCGCGGCGGCGCTTCGCCGGCGTGAGTTCGGGATAGGGTTCCCGGCCACCATTTCGTGCACGCGTGGGTGCTACGCGTAGCGGGGAAGCATGCGCACGCGTCTAGGTGTTCAGGAGGGAGGCTCAGGCGACCACGGCGGCTAGCACCAGAAGGGGGCGGACGGGAGCTCGCCGGCGTGCGACGGCGACGACCCAAAACTCGCTATAGGCCCCGGTTTAACTCGTTGAAAAGCTTAACAAGTTGCATAGGCGACAACAAACACGGCCGTGACCACAGAGGCGTGGTTTAGCCAGGGGGAAGGCGGCCATGGCCGGCGAGGCGGCCGGCGCCCACTGCGTACCACAGCGGCGCAACCAGGCGCTCGAACCAGGGGAAAAAGAGAGGGCTACGGCTTCCTCACCTTGCAGTGAAGCAACGGCGAACGAGCGAGACGGCGAGGAAGAAGCGGCGGTGGATATCAGTGGCGACGGCGACTCGGGCGGCACTCCGGGAAGGGAAGCAGGGGCGCGACTCGGTCGACGGGGAAGAAGGGGCTCCTGGGCACCAGATCCTCGAGTGAGCAGCGTGTACGACGAGCGAGGACGAGGAGGACCCGAGGAGGTGCACACCGGCGACGAGGGGACGTTGGTGAGGAAGATCGAGAACGACGGCCGGAGCTTGAAGACGACGGCGGCGCTCCGGGTACGGCTCGGCCCCGTGAAGGAAGAGGCGGTCCTGGGTCAGAGAGCAGCTCGGGTGAGCGATGAACGTGAAGAAGAAGAAAGAAGAGGGGCAGGGCACTTCACCGACGGCAAGAAGCTTCGGCGGCCGGCAATGGCGCGGCGGCGAGATCCTCTGGGCGGCGGCACGCACACGAAGATGGAGATGGATGAGGGGCTCGGGAGAGGGAAAGGGGTGCGGCAGGGACTCAGCCGCGACCTTTAAAGGCTAGGGAGAGGGGAGGGAGCAATAGCCGGGCCAATTGGCCATTGATGGCCATGGCGGCCGTTACTGCTTGGTGGGGCGGCAGTTTCGGGAGTTAGAGGAAGGGGAAGAGGGTGGGGCAGCGCAAGTGAATGCGCGGCGCACTAATGCGCAAGAGGGAAGGGGAGGAAGCGCGGGCAGGGGCGGCGCCGGAGGAGACGGTGGCCGGCGCAGCTGCAGGCGAAGCAGGGGAACCTGGCCGGAGGAAGGGGAACGGATCCGACAGGTGGACCCCACCTGTCGGTGGCCGAGAGAGAGAGGGAGGAAGGGGAAGATGGGCCGGCGGCGGGAGGATGGGCCGCTGCGGGGGATAGAACCTGGGCCGGTGGGCCGGCCGGGCTGAAAGGGGGGAAGGTGAGAGCTTTTCTTTTTCAAACCCTTTTTCAAAGCCTTTTCAAACTTTAAACACTTCAAACTCTTTTCAAAATTTTCAAGATTTCAAACAAGTTTTTTTAAAAACTTTTAAAACTTCACACCAACACACATAAACCATGCAAACAAAATATGATGCACGAGCACTTATTGCCTCTAAAATTATATAGAATGATATTTAAATAATTAAAAGACCAAATTTATTTGATAAATTATTATTCCTTAGAAAACAAAACTAAAACACCATGTTGCTTACATTATTTTGGTGATGGAAAATTAGGGTGTTACACAAGGGAGAAATGAGAATTGTTCCAAACCCTTGGCCGTGTAGTACGTTCATTCATGTCGCCGATGATTCTCGAAGCTGGGTGATCCACTTGCACTCACCGGGGAGGTTCTCTCCTTGATGCTACCTCCCCCTCAGCAGCAGCTTCACCATGATCTGGGTTTGTCGTTGTAGGTGTGGGAGAGGGCCCATCCTCGATCGTCGTCGAAGTAGTAGGTACATGCTCAGCCGCAGGCACCACACTACCATCTTCATCATCTCCATGTTCATGCTCTTCCTCCTGAAAGATCTCCTCGCCAAGTTCGTCGTCACCTGCACACTCAAAAACAAGCTGACTACGTGGCTGTGTCTCGTCGAAGGTTACCTCGCAAGTCTCCACGATTTGGTTAGTTTCAAGATTGAGCACACGAAATGCTCTAGAGTGAGATGCATAACCAAAGAATATACCATCAACCGACCTAGCCTCGAACTTGTCCAACTTCTTCCCTTTCTTCAAAATAAAGCACTTACAACCAAAGACATGGAAGTGACTCACCTTGGGTGTGCGACCGTGCATCAACTCGTAGCAAGTTCTCTTCTTGTGAACTCTGAGGTAGATCCTGTTCGACACGTAACACGCGGTATTGACCGCCTCAGCCTAGAACCTTCTCGGAGTCCTATGCTCGTCGAGCATCGTCCGAGCCATCTCGCACAACGTCCTGTTTTTCCTTTTTACCACGCCATTCTGGGGAGGCATATACGGACTCGAAAACTGGTGTTCAAGACCCAAGTCATGGCAAAAGGTTTCGAAGCGAGAGTTTTTGAATTCTGAGCCATTGTCACTGCGGATCACTTGTATGGCATCTCCGTGCCTCTCGTTTATTAACCTCAAGACAAGATCTCGAACAAAACCAAACGTCTCCCCTTTCTCCTCAAGAAAGAACACCTGTGCATACCGAGAGTAGTCATCCACCACAACTAGGACATACCACTTCCCACCCGCAGAACGCACACGAGCTGGGTCAACAAGGTCCATATGGAGCAGCTCGCATGGACGCTCAGTCATCACATCGGTGAGAGGCGGGTGAGAAGAGGCTACCATCTTGGCATGCCTACACGGCGCACAAACCAACTCTTTCTCAAACCTCAACCGTGGCAATCCTCGGACCAAATTGAGTTTACTCAAGCGAGACAAAAGATCAAAGCTTAAGTGACCCAACTTCCTATGGCACTTCCACAACTCACTCGAAGAACCAGCTAAGAAACAACGCTCCACACCAGAGGATTGAGAAAAATCAGCTCGGAACACTTGACCCTCGGGAACGACCATGCAAACAAGGTCCCCTCGAGAATCTAAAATCTGAGAACCACCAGGCCGAAACAACACCTCAAAACCCTCATCCAAGAACTGGGACACAAAAAGCAAATTGAACCCCAGCGATTGAACAAGAGCCACACGCCTGAGAGTGACCTTGTCACTTACCTTAATCTCACCTTCTGAAAGTACACGCCCTCGCCCATTGTCCCCAAAGGTGATGTATGTCCTGGACACCACCGGGATGAGACTTGAGAACCACCCCTTGTCCCCGGTCATATGCCTTGAGCAACCGGAGTCAATCAACCAAACCTTCCTCAAGTCTCCCACCTGAAATTCAAAAGTGAGCACGTGAGTGAACAAACGACTCAGCACTTGGGTTAGTACCAAAAGAGTAAAATCAGTGCCGAGCCATTTGCTCCAAAGTGGGGTTAGCACAATCCAAAGCATATCACCTATCAAAGCTACCTCCACGAACACCACCACGGTAACCACTACGAGGGAACGAACCCTCTCTAGCTGGAGGAGGACGAAAGCCACGAAAGGAAGACCGTGGACCGTTCCTCCTCTCCATCTCAAAGCTACGATTCCTCCCACCCTCGTATTGAGCACGAGGTGGAGACCGTCTAGCAAACTGACCACATGCAGACTTTCCATACCAACCACCAGAACCACGACCACTTGAACCAAACCGAGCCTCTTCGCGAGCACGAAAACCAGACCCTTGTCTGCCCAGACCTGCACTGGTTTGACCGGTGTGGTGCACCGGTCTGACCGGTGTAGCCTGGCCAGTAGCACCGCCTGTTACCTTCCGCTCTCTCCAAGCCGGAACCGTCCTCACAATCGCCTTGGCCCTACGCATCTGCACACAAGGCTCAAGCACACCATTGGAAGGGTGGTATTTGTCCTTGTTAGCCCACTCCTTTGCCATTCTCTCCTCACGCTTCTTCTTGAAGCAAAACTCACCCTTGTGACCATCTCTCCCACAATAGTCACAATGAAACCGCACGAGCTTAGGTTTAGGCTTGGGATGGGGATGCTCACTTGGTTTCTTTTCACTCGGCTTCTCAACCGGTTTCTCCTCACTAGGCTTCTCACCCTCTTTCCCAAAGAACACATTCCCCAAGTTGCTCTTGAACTTGATGGGATTTTGGAAATCATTTGTGGAGTGAGGGAATATGGGTGGATCTGGGTTTGTGTCAAGTTTGTTTCTCAGTGGGTTGGGTTTAAGAGCATAGGCATTTTTCTGGAAGGTTTTTGGTGGAGCTTGGATATCACCAATCTTCTCTCCTCCCTCACCACTACACTCTCCAACCTTCTCCGAACTAAGCGCTTGCCCATCATAGTGCTTATATGTCTCCATCATCATCCTAAGTTGAGGTTCATGCCCCGACAACCAACCCATCATTTTTCTCAACTCATCATTCTCATCCTGCAAGCGATTCACATAGTGTGCAAGTTCCAGATTTTTCAAAGCATGCACTTCACATGTAGAACAAGAAGTAGGAACAGGCTCTTTCAACTTAGCCTTAATATAAATAGTGTAAGCATGCATCTCATCAATCTTTCCATGGAAAACAGGGCAAGAAGTGCAAGCACCTAGCAAAGCAGGTCTAGACTTAAGCTCAGCCACTTCAACCCTAAGCACATCTAGTTCATCACAAGTAGAAGCATGCTTATCCTTAAGAGCATTAAGATCAGCTAGGTACACAGAGCAATCACAACAATCAATCTCATTAGAAACCACAGGTGAAGCCTTAAGCGAATCAATCTCAAGCTTAGCATCTAGGTTCTGGGTTTCTAGCTCAGCTACACAGTTCCTAGCATCTTCAAGAGAGGCCCTAAGCTCTTTCCTCATCTTCTTGGCCTCTCTAAGCATATCATCACGGTTATCAAGCAACTGACCAAGGTGCTCGTTCTCCTCGCGCAGGAAGGGAAGCTCGTCACGTACCTCATCCTCGGAGTCGGAGTCCGAGTCGCTCTGGTGACTCTTCTTGCTGCCGGAGCTACGAGCAATGCCGCAGAAGCCATCTCCCGCGAAGCAGCTCAATCCGTTCAAGTTCTTGGACGCCTTCTTGTTCTTGCGCCGATCACCTTCGTCTTCGCTGCTACTGAGCTCGAGGAAGAGTAGGCGGAGCTGGAGTCGACGTCGCTCGCTCCGACCATCGCTCGGGCCTTCCTGTCGTGACCGTCCTTCTTCCTCGACCGTCGCTCGTCCTTGTGCTTGTTCTTGTTCTTGTGATCGCACCTCGATCTATACTTTCCGCCCTTGTTCGAGCGGTGCTTGTAGCCGTCCTTGTAGCCGTCCTTGTTCTCCGTCTTCTCCGGGCAGTCGGCGACGAAGTGTCCTGGCTTGCCGCACTGAAAGCACGTCCGTGCTGTCCTCCTCGTGTTCACCCGGTTCTCGTGCAGCCTCTCGAACTGCCTGGTCAGCAACACCAGCTCGTCCTCTCCAAGCACGTCAAACTCCTCGTCTGGCAAAGACATCAAAGAAGACAGAGAGTACATCCTGGAGGATGCGTTAGCGTTAGACTTATCCACTTTGCCACCGACGAGAGCAAGACTATGGAAGTCAGTCGGGCTCTCAAGACGGGCTGTCAAACGCCGATCAACCTCAGCAGACTTGAGCTTCGAGAACAGCTCATTCACCGTCAAGGTGGTGTACTTCTCAGACTCAAGAATGGCCTCGACCTTTCCATCCCACACGGTACGATCCAGCGTGTGTAAGAGCTTCGCCGCTCTATCATGGTCATCGTACGGGAGGACGTCGACGTTGGCCCTCATGTTGTTCACAACCACTGTGAACCGCTGGAACAAGGCATCTATAGACTCACCGGGGAGATGAGTGAAATTCTCGTACTCTCTCCGGTAAGTCGCATACAACCGTGCCTGAACATCCGCATTCCCAGCATGAGCATTCTTCAGCTCCAACCAAATCTTGTACGCCAAATCCTCTGTCTAAACCTGATCGAATTCTGATTGACACAGGGCACAGTACAGGTAGTCGTCAGCCTTGTTGTTGGCGTCGAACATGTCCCTCAATCCTGGAGCAAGGAAGTTCACAAGATGCACATAAGCTGTGTTCACCGTGACATCCCAAAGGTTCTGACCCTTTCCGCGGAGTAACGCCGCCATCTGCCTCTGCCACATGTAGTAGTTCTTCCCATCGAAGTGCGGAGGGCCCGAATCCCATTCCTGGTACGCCATCTTTGGATCTTAGACTAGCTAGAGTCAATGAAGACCCAAACCGACTGTGATACCAATTGAAGGATCGATTAGGCGAACCAGAGAGGGGGGAGTGAATGGGAGCCGATAAAAATTCTTCTCGAAGGAGATGGGAACTCCAACAAGACGAACACGGCTTCCAAAACACGTCTTTGACCCAACTACCCAAGTTGGCCAAAACCACGCAGCCACTGGAGTGCTACTGGTCCTAGGAACCAACAACCACCTACACGAACTCGAGAACGCAACGGAACTAGCAACTCGAGCAACACTGACCTGCACCGGTCAGACCGGTGAGCAGCACCGGTTAGACCGGTCCCTGCTGGAGCTCACCAATAGATCCTGAGAACTTCCACAGAAGGCTCCTACACCGGTCAGGCCGGTGTAGCACGCCGGTCAGACCGGTCTAAGCCAGGAAGCCCCAAAAACCCAAACCTGACTTTCCGAGCTCCAAAACGAACCAAACTCGAATCAGCAGAAACACGAGACAACAGCGAACTCACCCAGACGATCACCCGAGGCAAAACCCACAAGGCCTTTGCACTGGTCAGACTGGTGAGCACCACCGGTCAGACCGGTCAGGCTGGGACGCTCGAGATGAACAGCACCCGTGGGTCAACTGCCCCAAATCCAACTCCCGATCTCCCGAATCGCTCCACGGTTTTGCACAAGACTTTGGGGATAGTAGGTACACCTCATGGATACTCCGTAGCAAATATTTGGTCCACCAATACTTTCCAAAATGGGAGGAATCGAAGAAATCCCACCAAGAACGCCTCTAAACCTAGAGCCAAGAAAACCCCAAAATCGAGCCCCTTTGCTCACGGATTTGGGAGGGGAATCAAAGGGAAAAGAACCACGAAGGGTTCAAGCATACATCCCCCACCAAATCCCAAAGAGAAAGGCCTCGAAATCGCTCCAAGAAAATTGCCAAGATAGGGCTCTGAAAATCACCAAAAAGGATAAATGGGAACAACACATCCAAGCCTTGAGAAACCACGCCGAATCATCTATACATACCAAGGAGGTTCATACAAGGTCTAGCTTGCCGCCCGATCATCCTTCCCTCTCACAAGATCTCACCATGAAGCTCTCAAGCTAGTCCTATGGAAATCCTAAGGAAAATAGGAAGGGAAAATAGGAAAACAAAATGAGCTAGGGTTCCAAGAGATGGCTGCCATCCTCTCACCACTTGGGTTATATGGAGGCAACCTAAAGACTAAAATACCCTTACTAGCTAACTAGGGATACATGCTCCTCAAGGGCGAATTTGGAAGTCTTTGTCTTTGCTCCATCAGACGGATGCCCAGCGACCGCAAACTTGCTTAGCCTTGACGCAAGCTTTGCGATCCCGACGCGTGTCATCCGCTTCGAAGTCTCCGGACAGCGTCATCGCACACCGGTTAGACCAGTCAGACAGGTCCGATGCTGCTCCACCTCCGTCTTCGGTCTTGGCTTTGGGGATGAACCAAGGAACCCAGTGGTTTTCTGGTGAACCACCGGAAACCCCGCGAACTCGGTGTAGCCTCCGCCAATGACCACTCATGACTCGGCTCCCACGTAGCCCCGGTCGTCCTTGGTTTTGAGGCTCAACCAAGAAACCGTCCATGACTTCATCTTGCTGTTCTTGCCACCATGCAGCCCGCACTTGACCCCGCTGGCCACCGGGTCCCTCAAACCAAGCCTACTTGTCTTCTCCACACCTGGAGGCCTCACTGGCAATGACCTTTCGCGCTTGTTCTTCACCTGCACCAACACCAGTCAAGCCGCAACCTGCACCTGCAATACTTACCCAAGAATCAGTCCACACAACGTTGTCAATCACTCATCACACCAGGAAGCGACCATCCACCGGTCCTCGAACCACACATGGCTCTCACTTCTCATGGTCTTACCGAGACTCGTCAAAAAGGTCATTGGAAAATAATGTTATATCAAGGAGGGGAGAGAAAAATACACACACTTTGAGATAGGTGGACATGTACAAATGGCAAAGAGTGATCCCGAGGCACAAAGGAAGTCCTCGTTATCGGATTGCACATGGTTGGAAAGATGAGTTTGGATCTTAACTTTTCGAAACTTTTGAAATTCCTAATGCACTTTAGAGAACCAGAGAGTTCACTTTATTTTATTTTTATTCATACTCATACTTTTTTCTTTTCTCATATACATATTTTTTATACTCATTTTTTTTTCTTTCTCTTTTTTTATTTGCTCCCCTTGAACTCTAAATTGCATTGTACCTACCTCCTCCCCCATGCTTAGACGTTTGCTCGTCCTCGGGCAAAGAGGTGATAGAGATAACGTAGGTACTAGAAATATTTTTCTTTTGGAGAGATACTTGAAATCTTCAATCTCGGCACCATCTTGCGATCTTCCTCGAATTGACGATCCATACTCAATGATAGGTTGTGGTCAAGGAGGTAAACACAAAAGATGATATTTTTGGTTTTAAGGGTGGATATCCGGCGAGGTTTGTGAAATCTCCGCTGTGGGGATACACAATGCACGGATAAAAAGGCTAGCACAAAGATAGATACGCAAAAACGGAATGACCAGCTTCTTAGTCTCGGGCCAGAGAAATCATGGCCTGAAATAACTCACCCAAAAATAAACCTTGTGTTCTAAGTTTTTGCACTCAAATATATATGGCTCTAGATAGGTAGAGCAACACGCAAGTGGTATTTATGACAAGGTTAGCATTACTTTTAAGAACAAAAATAAATCATCTTTAATCCATCTAAAACTTGAGAGCACATAAAACACTATGGGTCTTTATTTTTATCATAACCTCCGCTAAAGATTAAGCTAGCATTTAGATAATTTCAGATTTGTATTTTAAGAGAGCATTAGCTTAATCATGCATAAAACAAGTACAAAGATAAACAAAGCGCCAACTATCATCATATATCAACATGGCACAAACTTTGTATCTTTGCCAAGGGTAAAAACAAGGTGGTGACTTTATTTATGATGAAAATAAACACTAACACACATGCTGAAAATTAAATAAAAACTGAAAACACTACGCATACATAGGCGCATACAAGCTGAAAATTAAAGAAAAGGGAAAAGGAAAGATTAAACTAAAGCTCCTCCTCTCTCTAATCTTCTGCCGGTGGTTGATATTGATAATCTTGATTGTTGTACCCTTGCTCATAATAGGATTGCACTGCTCCTCCTATGAATTGTCCCGGCGGTTGTTGACGGTCCTTACCACAAGTTTCCGACCGTCAAAATTCCGGAAATAAGGAGGGTATACGACCAATTTAATGCATATTTTTAATACTAATAAAGTTCCACAAGTTGTGTTGGTATTTTTACTTGCAGATACGCATTTGGGATAAAAAGGGAGTCACTGGACCACACCAGGCAGGTGCGGCCGAACCAGCAGGTGCGGCCGGCCCTGCACCCTGTCACGATCCGCGTCCCGGCGATCACCACTTCCACAAACACACTTTGGATGGAGAGGATTCACCGTGGTTATGTCGGTTTGATCCAAAGGGTGTGGACGGAAGCACTTGGATCCACGGGCCCACTTCTGCAAGCATCTAACCGCCACTCCGAAGCAATCCTGAGCATTCCCTATCAGTGGTGATGCATCACACGGCTTTGAGTAGATACGGCCGGATCAAGAGATACGGCCGCACCTACAAAACGTGGAATCCGGCGGAACCGACACAGGACACCGACTCATAACCGACCAAGGAGCAAGCATCAGGGCCATCCACGACGATAGGCAGTGGATCGTAGGTGCAGCCGCACCTAGAGGTGCGGCCGTGCCTGGCTCCCGCCACCTCAGCACTCCAACCGACCTCCCACTGCTATAAAAAGGACCCTCCACTCGCTGGAACAGAAGACACACCGCAGGAGTTTCACTATTGTCCACTTTTGTATCTTAGAGTAGGAAGTAGTGTAGTTGGGAGTTAGAGTCGAGTCGAGCTAGTCTCGGGGTTCCGGAGAAGTCTTCTTCAGAGTTCGGGTACTACTCTTGTATCTTCTCTTTTATTTAAGACTTAAGTGCATTTCAAGTTATCTTTCTATCTTACATTTCAAGTCAATTACATTCAGCTTTTACTTAGCTACTAGAAGCTTTATTCTTGGTTAGGACTAAAGTTAGCTTTGTCTTGGTTAGCTTAGTTCTCTTGAACCCTATAGTGTTGTGGTCGTTCTTCGCTTGATCTCCGGTGTTTCACAGGAGATGAGACCTTTCTCTAAAGGCCTTAGGGAAGGTTCTTTGGTTCGTTGTGAGCGCGGTGCTCAGAACTTGCCTTAGTCTTAGATTGGTGTCCCGCGCAACGGAATAGTTGTGGTACCCTAAGGAGGTGATAGCTCCGGACGGGCTCTGTAGTCCACCACGTTAGTTCGGGCCGGTAGGATTCAGCGCGTCGTCATCCTCCCTTCTCATCCCTGTCTGAGGGTGCGGCTTTGCATGCCCCTGCAACACTAGAAGAGCTTGTTGATTCTATCTTACCTTGACTCTGCTTTACCTTAGTTCTTTTCCCTGAGTTGACTAGAATAGATAGATTGCTTTAGGATCCTCTCTCGTCTCGTTGTCCTCCCAACTCACTAGGACCTCTCTAATCATTTTATCAAGAACTCCTCGCGTGTCCATTTACCTCGCATATCTTTATCATCACCCCAGCTATAAGACTCTTTTACCGAACCTCGATCCTCTCTACCGTCCTTGATTATCTATGCCATAGTGCTTCCCTTGGGAAAATATAAATCGACAACCCGAATACCACCGGGTGAAGTGCTACAACGGTAATCCATGCGCTTGCGGACCTTTCTGTGATCGTGTGTTTTACCACCAGACGTTCCCTAGCTCCATTACTTAGTGGTGAGGCTAAGGAGCGTCAACAAGCATTTCTGGCGCCGTTGCCGGGGAAGCAATAGGCACTAGATATCTTTTTGGTAGAGTTATCTTAGTTCGGTAAACCGTCTTTAGCGGGTTTATCCCTACTCCGTTCCTAGTGTACGGAGTAGTACCCGGTTTCGACAGTTCCGTCCCATCCCTACATTCTTTCAAGAGTCACTCGAGAAGGGTATTCAGACCTCGTGTCACTACCCTTCGACATGTTTCTCTTGATTTATCACGACGAACCCCGTCGATCCCGTAGACAGAGCCATCTTTCTCATGGCTCAAGAAGCCAACCTTGAGTTCTCTATTGATCAATCCTACACTCCGCCTAAGATGAAAATCCCAATCGGAAATGGAAATCTTAACCCAAGGTTCTTCCCCAATGGAAGTATTTCTCCAAAATTTCTTTCCATCGCCCAGAAAAATCCTTTCTTAGGATTCGAAGGAGAAAATCCATACCATCATTTGGGGAGTCTTGAGCAATTGTGCTCTACTCGTTCATATCCCGATCTTTCTCCCGACGAATTCAGACTTAGACTTTTCCCATTCTCACTAGCGGGAAAAGCAAAGGTGTGGTAATTCCAGCAAGAGAAGGAAGTCACCATGGATTGGAGAAATTTGCGCGACAAGTTCTGCGCTAAATACTTCCCTTTATCTCGTCTCATGAACCTTTGAAGACAAATTATCAAATTCCAACAGACGAAGACCGAATCCCTTAGTCAAGCATGGACTAGATTTCATGACCTTATACACACTTGTCCCGATCATGGCCTGACGGATATAGTATTAATTCAACACTTTCAGCATGGCCTATCCCAAGACAACGTTTTCCGCTTGCTTGCACTTACAAAGGGATCATTTTTCACGAAAATCCGACGGAGGGGCTAGAAATTTTAGAGAGAATTTTATCTATGCCCGTCAGAAGAGAATTCCAGTGCAAAGAAATCGAGGACCGTCCCCAATCTTGGAAATATCGGATTATCGTTTATATATCATTCTTCTTCCAAACTCTAGTAACTCACCTCTTTAATCGGGGGAGTCACTCGAAGAAGAAATGATTCTTAACAAGTCCAGCTCGAGGACTATAAATTCGACGCTCTCGCCGTGAGACAAACCGGCATTTGCCTAAGCCCATGCAGGTTTAATTTTCGAAACCCTTTAATTAATGCATGGCTTAGAGTTCAGAGGGTTAGGGGAGCAGTTTTGGGCACTTTGCCCGGTGCGGCCGGCCCACTAGGCACGGCCGCACCACCCCTACTGCCCGAGGAAGCACAGGAAGCAGCCACTAGCTGCATGGTGGTGGTTAGCTTTGAGAAAAAGAAGTCCAATCTGCAGTGTTTTCCTTCCCACCATCTATAGCTTTGCTAGCAGCATTTGGACAGCAGAGTGCTAAAATTCTCGAGAATCTCAAGTGCTAGATAGTGCAGCAGCCACATGCCAGCAAATTCAGTGGAGACACAAGGGCCGGCCGGCCCTATAGGTGCGCCCGCACCTGTGATTTTCACGGTGATGTCATGTCCAAGTTGCTGCATGCCACCACTAACCTCCTAATCGCGCACTGAGGTCATTTCTCAACTTTCAATGGCACGGCCGGATGGACAGGTGCGGCCGCACCTGCCCCCCTCCACCTGCCTATAAATTAAGGCCTCCCGTGCACGCTCCCAGAAGACCACAGCCAGATTCCGAAGTTTGCATCCTCTGCTCCCTTGTTTAGTCCTTTTTGCACTTAGTGGAAAGGGGTGCTGCAAGCAAGTCCCTCGTAGTGCTAGGCACTCAAGTTTTGTGGTGGTCTCACCACCCCACAAGGACCGCTAACTTCCGGACCACTAATTTGCTAACGACTAACCTTTCGTGATCATCATCCTTCGGGTATTCGTGCATTAACATTTTGTAGGATGTCGTGGTTCCGAAAGGCCGCAAAGGCAGTGAAGGGAAAGCACATTAGGTTCCGCGACTCGGACTCGAGCCGCAGCAGTCACTCTCATTCTTCGGATTGGCAAGAACACCCGGTACCTCCGGGATTTGATCCTCAGGGCAATGTGTCTGCGGGTTCTGCCCAGGACATGTCCACAAGTTCGGTGCATTACGACTGGACGGGCTCAGAGGAAAGGACTCGTTTCCTTACCTCCGAAACTCAAATCATTCTGCAAACCGACCAAGAACGGAGGTTGTTCCAGCAGCTGAAAGATCGAGAGTTCGCGCATACCAAGGTATATGACAATGCCCTCCTTAATGAAACTGGTATGATAGGCGAGTTTGGGGCGGCTTTCGATGCCATAGGCTGGGGAAACTTTTGGCATGCTTGGGAGCAGGGCTCAAAATTCCTCACTTTAGAATTCCTCTCAACCCTGAGCGCCGATAGCAATGGCGTTAAGTTCTGGCTCTTCAATGAGGAGCACGACTTAACTTGGGGGCAGTTGAGCGTATCCCTAGGCTTCGACTCAGATTGTCTGCTAGAGTGGTCTAAGCATAAGGGTATGAAAGCCTTTTCGAGAGAGTCTTTCTGGAAGAAGATCTCGGGGAAAGGATTGAATCCTGCTCCCCGGATCAACTTGATCCATAACCCCACTCTTCGTTTCCTCCACCGGCTCATCTCGGGCATGATTGCCCACGAGTTGAGTTCAGGACGGTCAGAGTGGACGAGCTACAATGCCTGTTTGCCATTATTAATAAGATCAAGATTGCCCCTGTCGTTTCGATGGTGGAGCACTGGCGCACCATGGCCACAAGGACTGGCAAGATTGAGATCACCTCTTTGGTAACTCGAATTGCCACATACCTCGGAGTGCTAGCAGGAGCCCAAGTCACATACTTGGACACACCCCGCGAGACCTTCAACGAGGAACATTTTGTGCAAGCCCACCTGTTGAAGCGTGTTGAGGGAGAGTTGGTCATGCTGTACCCCCATTCCTCCACAACCATCGTCTTCCCATGCCCAGAGCTTGGACTTTATCAAGTCAAAAGGTTTACTCTGAACCTGGCATCTGAGGATGATGAGGAGACTATTAGGCCCTCACGACACAGCATCTCTGGGCCCGGATCAGCCACCCGATCCCGCACTCGCAGAAGCGATAGGAACCTCATTCCAGAAAGCACCACACAGCAAGCGCCGGCACCCGGCAGAGCAGGACCCTCTAGTAGCCACCAGCATCAGCCACAATCCAGCGGAAGTCAGCCCCCTAGTGCCTCTATCTGCTCTAGCTCAACACACTCTCAGTCAGCCCGTTTTGGGACCCCACCAACCTACGGCACGAGCTACCCGTATAGTTACCACGAGGAGCAGTATGGCATCTTAGACTAGGGCCTCTTCAACATTGATAATCGTCTCTGTAGTCTCGATGCACGTGCCAAGAAAATAGAGCAAGGCCTCCAGGACACCGCCAGGCGGCAGCAAGAAACCGATGGTCAACTATACACCCTTACCGCCACCACACAGGAAGGTTTTCAGACAGTAAACAGTCTTTTCGGGTCATGGAACCCGTATCAGCAACCACCCAACTACTAGTCCCGTCCTTGAAAGCAGCTTGGGGGAGATAGATCCCCATCCAGGTAAGTCTCAGCCAGTTTCCTTTCCTTCTGTTTTAGTTGCTTTTCTTTCCTTCGCTGTAGTTGTTTTTGTTTTCCTTCATTTCAATTTCTCTATCTTAAAAAAAAACTTAATGAAGTCTTTCGAAATTACCAGTTTGAAGTTCATTAGTCCTGTTTGGAAAGTCTTTCGTGGTACGGCCAAACCATGAGGTACGGCCACACCTCCCTCGACGAATTTCTTGTGCAGAATAATTGCAGGTAGTGAGCACTTGGAGTAAAAGTAGTAGGACCGGCCAACCCAAACCGGTACGGCCGTACCTACGAAAATACACAAGATTGTCCAAGCCTTCAAGTGGTCCACTTAGCATCATCAGGTAAGATGTTTCATCCGGAAAATCAAGAATCAGCTTGGGGGAGAACCCCGGTCCCATCAAACAAGGTACGCCCATCCAGTCCAATCCCAACTTCACTCAGAATAAACAAAAGCATTCACTTTCATCACGCACGTGAAATCATGTCTTTACACCCTCGTTTGAAATAATGAAAAGTTACCATGTTAAAACTTTGCAAGAACCTAGCGCACAACGTTGTACCCTACGAGCTTTTGAATTTGTCAAGACATGAGCTTGAAATAAAACTTTGTGGGAAGCAAATGCTTATGGCCGAACCCAGGTCGTTGACTAGTATGATATGGTGCGGCAGTGTTAATCTTGCTTTATCTCTTAGTATGGTGAAAATCTCGGATGAATTTCTTTTGAAAATAAAACAAGGCAAGTTCCTCAATGGTCTTATTACCTACCAAAGCCATATGTTGATACAATTGCATAAACCTTCTACATATGCTTGCTTATGACCCATTGAGTTTTGCCAAATTGTTGTGATCCTTGGTAGAATCTTTTCATGCTTCCATGATTGAGATCACGTACACCCACATATACATGCTAAGTCCTACACCGGGAGTTACGCAGAACATGCCATCCATCCACCAAAAATAAATACTCCAAAGTTCAAAGCGATTTCTCTTCTTGTATTCTTGCAAAAGGAGAGAGGGGTCATAGAAAAAAAAAGAAAGTATATGCTCAAGAAGCATAGAAAAAAATTGTGCTCCAATCAAAGAGCATAAGAAAAAAAAAGAGAAAGAGAGCATGACCCCCCTCCAAAATAAAAGCAAGAGGAGAATCTCAAAGCAAGGAGTGTTTAGAAAAACAAAAAAATATATTCCACACACTTGCACATCTCGATCAAGTTGCATGACTAGTTTCTTCTTGGATCCGGTCTTTGGCTCAACAACATCATGTGGCACAAGTGAGCCTCATACTTATCCTACCCAAAGCTCCACATACAAGCCATAGAGTAGGAAGTTGAGGCTCTTTCAAAAAGCCTTTGGTAAGGAAACAAGCACCACTTGAGCGATCGAGAGAACCATCCGAGGAACTTGGCCTCTTTTTGTGAAAATTTCAAAACTCCGAGATAGGATTCAGAAAAGAGAAAAGTGAGTGATGCAAAGTCCAAACCGTTCTACTCTTCAACCTCCGAAGGCAAGGTGGAAAGTTACAAGCCCCACAGGTAAAACATGGCTATGTTTCTCTCATGACCGACCTTTTCAATAGCAAGTAGAGTATGGAATTGTGCATAGGAACTTGCAGAGTAGTAGCATCGATGCAACTCCTGTCCTTCCAAGGCCAAGTCTAGACTTTGCTCAGGACGAGCAAATGTTCTGCTTGGGGGAGTTTGTTGACGGTCCTTACGACAAGTTTCCGACCATCAAAATTCCGGAAATAAGGAGGGTATACGACCAATTTCATGCATATTTTTAATACTAATAAAGTTCCACGAGTTGTGTTGGTATTTTTACTTGCAGATTCGCATTTGGGATAAAAAGGGAGTCACCGGACCACACCAGGCAGGTGCGGCCGAACCAGCAGGTGCGGCCGGCCCTGCTGGTGCGGCCGGCCCTGCACCCTGCCACGATCCGCGTCCCGGCGATCACCACTTCCACAAACACACTTTGGATGGAGAGGATTCACCGTGGTTATGTCAGTTTGATCCAAAGGGTGTGGAAGGAAGCACTTGGATCCACGGGCCCACTTCTGCATGCATCTAACTGCCACTCCGAAGCAATCCTGAGCATTCCCTATCAGTGGTGGTGCATCACACGGCTTTGAGTAGATACGGCCGGATCAAGAGATACGTCCGCACCTACAAAACGTGGAATCCGGCGGAACCGACCCAGGACACCGACTCACAACCGACCAAGGAGCAAGCATCAGGGCCATCCACGACGATAGGCGGTGGATCGTAGGTGCGGCCGCACCTAGAGGTGCGGCCGTGCCTGGCTCCCGCCACCTCAGCGCTCCAACCGACCTCCCACTGCTATAAAAAGGACCCTCCACTCGCTGGAACAGAAGACACACCGCAAGAGTTTCACTATTGTCCACTTTAGTATCTTAGAGTAGGAAGTAGTGTAGTTGGGAGTTAGAGTCGAGTCGAGCTAGTCTCGGGGTTCCGGAGAAGTCTTCTTCAGAGTTCGGGTACTACTCTTGTATCTTCTCTTTTATTTAAGACTTAAGTGCATTTCAAGTTATCTTTCTATCTTACATTTCAAGTCAATTACATTCAACTTTTACTTAGCTACTAGAAGCTTTATTCTTGGTTTAGACTAAAGTTAGCTTTGTCTTGGTTAGCTTAGTTCTCTTGAACCCTATAGTGTTGTGGTCGTTCTTCGCTTGATCTCCGGTGTTTCACGGGAGAGAGAGACCTTTCTCTAAAGGCCTTAGGGAAGGTTCTTTGGTTCGTTGTGAGCGCGGTGCTCAGAACTTACCTTAGTCTTAGATTGGTGTCCCGCGCAACGGAATAGTTGTGGTACCCTAAGGAGGTGACAGCTCCGGACGGGCTCTGTAGTCCACCACGTTAGTTCGGGCCGGTAGGATTCAGCGCGTCGTCATCCACCCTTCTCATCCCTGTCTGAGGGTGCGGCTTTGCATGCCCCTGCAACACTAGAAGAGCTTGTTGATTCTATCTTACCTTGACTCTGCTTTACCTTAGTTCTTTTCCCGGAGTTGACTAGAATTGATAGATTGCTTTAGGATCCTCTCTCATCTCGTTGTCCTCCCAACTCACTAGGACCTCTCTAATTCTTTTATCAAGAACTCCTCGCGTGTCCATTTACCCCGCATATCTTTATCATCACCCCAGCTATAAGACTCTTTTACCGAACCTCGATCCTCTCTACCGTCCTTGATTATCTATGCCATAGTGCTTCCCTTGGGAAAATATAAATCGACAACCCGAATACCACCGGGTGAAGTGCTACAACGGTAATCCGTGCGCTTGCGGACCTTTCTGTGATCGTGTGTTTTACCATCAGACGTTCCCTAGCTCCATTACTTAGTGGTGAGGCTAAGGAGCGTCAACAGCGGTGCTAAGTGAAGGCGTCCAAGCTCATAAGCGATGTTTGCATTTCCTTCACCCATTTGGTTTGCATTGGTTTGAATGGCTGTGATATTTTGCATGTTTCTCTCAGCGTATCCTCCAATGATGGCCACACTTTGTTGTGGTTGAGGAAGATGTGCATATGGCTCCGCAAAGGCTACGTTGGGTACCGCAAAATTTGGTGGGGGGCATGGCTGTACCACTCCCCCATGCTTGCATTGGTACACCACCGTAGTAACTCGACGGCGCCAGAATTCCTCCAAATGGTGGCACATAATTTTGTTGCGCACCTCCTTCTTGGGCCGTGGAAGAACCTTCTTCTATAATCCTTCCTCTCTTATTTTTCTTCGCCGGCACAAGAAGTCCTTCCTCTAACCAATCTTATTTTCCCTCAAGAAAAAGTCTTAATCTTCCATCCGGAAGGGGCAAATTTACTTTGGCCACTTTGAAGCCTCCTCTCTCATCTCCACTTATGTATTTGTCTTGCTTCATATAATCAAATCCAAGGGAAGTCCCGACTAGGAGATGCTCCAGGTTTCTTGGAATTCCCGGTCTCAAAGAGATAGCCAACATGGAGAGATAACACCCGAGCCAATATCTCCCGAACCTGATGTTGCTTCACAACACCACCGGTTGATCATAAGGTGAGTGGGGTCGATTGGTTGCCTCACAATCAAAGTCGAGTAAAGCCAATTCGCCTCCGTGTCGGTTATCTTGGTCTCTCTCATTCTCCCCAAAATCCTCTGACACATCCATGAGTGAAACACTTGGATGATGGGGTTCCAGATACTATTTCTTTGCCGGTGAGCTTCTCCCGCGATCATATTCCAAAAACCTTCCAATGTGCCTCCATGCACATCCACTTGTTCCAGGGCTCCCTTTTGAAAACCAAGTAATTCCCTAATATACTCATAGGGAACCACTTGTTCAACTCCCTCCAAACGGAATGAGAGACTCGACACTCCTTCATCAAGGATAGACGCCATGGTCATGAGAATTTCCAAGGCGAATTCCTTGTGGGTGTTTACTGACACTCCGTTGGAGAATTGCACTCAACCTAGGTGTCCCAACATGTAGTAAATATCCGTATGAAAACCCAACACTTGGAGAGCTTGATCGTGGAAGTTGACGTTTGCCACAAGCCTCTTCTCAAGGCGAGTGAGCTTCTTCTCCTCCTCCGTCATGATGATAAACCCATACTCGGAATACCACGGAGCGTATGGAGGTGGAGCGGATGATCGTGTTGAGCGGCAAGGTCGGACGGGCGGCTCCTCCATACGTCGTTGAGGTTCGGTGAACCTCATAGACGAGCTTCGTGTGGCCCTCATGCCACCAAGGAGAAGAGTGTCATTCCTCCTCGGTGGTGCCGTGTCCTCCTCCATACTCCGAGGAGACTCGGAGATCGAGTGCCTCCTCAAAGAGGTTGTCGATGATGGCTTGGACAACGATGATCCCTTCTTCTTGGTGAAAAGACTTGTAGTTTTCTTCCACATGGTTGCTGCACTCTCCCTCACAAATATATTTCTGGGGTTTTCAATCGGTAACTAGGCACACAAATATTATTTGGGGTATGGACTTTGAGTGGATTTAGGATGGATTTTGTTGGACGAAACAAACTCGGAGTGGAAGGCTAAGCCTAAGGTGGTTCTGGACTACAAGCTCAAGCACACGAACAAGAAACTGGGCAAGTGACTTACCTGAGGAAGACGGGAACCAGGGGGCTTTTAAAGGGGGTAGGCCGGCCGGCCTGGGCCGACCGGCCTGGGGGCCTTGTTGCTCCTCCTGGATCGGTTCTTCTCCAGTGCACTCATGCTTGCTTTGTTGCTTTGTGACCGCGCGCTCCACGGGGTTGCACCGCCCAAACATTCTCATCCAGTCCTTTGCTTGCATTATTGATCCTTCCACTTGATGGTTTTGCTTTGAGTCACTTCCATGCTCCCTTGCCTCACATGCCTCCATGAGATTCCTGCAAAACAAAGCCTTGGCTGCCCCCCACCCCATGCTTGTCCTTTGCATATGGTTTGATGAAAGATGTTGAGGGGCATCCCGTGATGCATCATGGTGCATGCATGGTTAAGTTAACTAGATTGCCTCCCTCTAAGCATGTCTTAATGCTAAGCACTCCTCTAATTTCGAAAATAAAAAATAAACTCAGAGCTTGCAATGAATTCAAATATAAATTTACAGGAGTTTTTAAAGCATTAAAAACAAATGTATGTCGAAAATGTTTTCTGACTACTTTTATTTTGGTCTCACCGGTAATGTTTGCTTCCATTAGCTGAGAGCAAGCTTTTCCCGGCTTGATCATGGGGGCAGGTTTAGGTTCTAATTTTGGTTAAATGAGAGAGATTTTGAATGAAATAAAATTAAATGAGGCTTAGAAAAATTATAGTCTTAGAGAAACCATGGATATGAAATTTTAAACCAACCAAAAATCAAGTTTCTAGGTTCACTCGAGTCCTACCATGCACTGAAATTTAAATAACATCTAGGTACAAGGCGTGGCTCTACTCGTGTGTTTTTAACATGTAAAACAAGTCAACCATAACACCATAAAGAGGATGAAAGGTTGAGATAGGTTCTGAATTTTTTTGGTTTTGGTTTTTCGAAAAGAAGCAAATAACACATAGGATGGCTCATGTAAGGAGTTTATGACCCAAATAAAATATCCAACCAAGAATTATGTCTCTAACATTATTCAACCACTCTAAGTATAATGTCTTGCGTAGCAAATTTCAAAACTAACTAACTTGAAAAGACTCGAAAAATCTTGAATCGGGTTGTCCTCCCGGTAGCTTATTCTTGACTCGACAAAACGGGTTGCCTCCCGCCTAGCGCTTCGTTTATAGTCCATGGCTAGACTTCTTCACTTGATTACTTCGGATCAACACTCTTTGTGGGCGTTGCAATCTTGGGTACCCACTTCCGCACCATCTTGGGCGCGGGCTTATTCTCCGGCTTAGTCATCTTTTTGGTCTTCACAGGCGGCTTTTGTTCCTTTATCTTGACGGATGCAACAACCTCTTTGATTTCCTTCGCTTCCTTCTTCTCCGGCTCTTCCTTCTTCCTTGGCTCTTCCTTACTAATGCGACGATGAGGTGGAATATATTTAACATTGATCATATTGCATACCTCGAAGCGTGGTCGAAACTTGAAAGAACTCCTCTCACCGTTGATGTCGAACTTGATCTCCCCCTTGCCCACGTCGATGGTAGCTCCCACGGTCTTGAAGAAAGACCTCCCAAGGATGAGTGGTGGCTTCTCCCTCTCTCCCATCTCGAGCACCACAAAGTCGACGGGGATGAAGTGGTGTCCGGCCTTCATGGGCACATCCACGGCGATGCCCAATGGGTAGCGAATGGAGTTGTCACCCAACTCCAAGCACATGGCCGTAGGCTCTAACTCCGGTAGGCGTAGCTTCTCGAACACATCTCTTGGCATGACGCACACACTTGCTCCAAGGTCGCATAATGCCTTCTCAAACTTGAATGAACCAACGGAGCATGGAATCGTCGGGCATCCGGGGTCTCCTTGCTTCTCTAGTCCATTCGCAATAGCGGCGCTACATTGCTCGGACATCTTGACATGATCTACCCCAAGTGTTGCTATCTCATACTTGTTTGCAAGAATATCTTTGAAGTAGCGAGAATATGTAGTAACTTGAAGGGCATCCAATAGCGGCATGTTGATGCTTAACCTACGACAACCTCTAGAAACTTCTCAAAATGGTTATAGAGTTTACCTCGGAAGTACCGTGGCTTAAGTTGCGGTATCTTCGTGTCTTCTCCTGGCATCTCAAACTCGGGCTCTTCAGTCACGATCTCGGTAACCTCCTCTTTAGCAAATTCCTCTGCCTCGGTGGATGGTTTAGGCTTTCTAGCTCCCGCGGAACGCTCCGGATCTTTGGTCTCCTTCCCTGAACGAGTTTGAATGGCCTTCGCCGTCTCAGGACCTTGAGGCTGTCCCGGAAGCTTCCCTTCATTAGCGGATAGGCGCCCGGCAAGTTGTCCCACTTGCGTCTCAAGCATCTTCATCATGTTGAGCACTTGATGGTTGGAGTTTCCGACCTCCGTCACCTTGCTATCGATGTTCTCCAACACCTTGACTGTGGCTTTGAACTTGGTGATGGTGTCCTTGTTGATCTTAGCTTGTTCGTCCATGAAGTCCTTCAATTGTATATGAAGCGGAACCGAATTCGGAATGGATGAGCTTGCATTAAGTTGAGGTCTACCTTGCCCATAGCGGAAGTTCGGCAAATCCCCCTTCCTCATGTAGTCGAGCATCTTGGCTTCCTCCAGGCAATCCTTTTGGACATGGCCATATTCTCCGCACTCTTCACATGTGGATCTTGCTTCGGCAGCCTTTAAATCTCGAGCTTCTTTCTTCTCTATCTCCATCTTCTCCAACCTCCGCAAAAGCGAATCAATCTTGCCTTCGAGTATATCTTCCTTCTCCACTTGCAAGACTCCCTTGACGTTCCCCGTGGGTTGAACCGGAAGTAACCGTCCGGATGACGCCCATGTGTCATTGTCTGCGACCTTCTTGAATAGAGTGAAAGCTTGGGTCGGTGTAAGCTCGGTGATGGATCCTCCCGCCGACGCATCGATGATTGTCCTTGACGCCATGGTAAGTCCTTGATAGAACTTTTGAACGAGATCCTCCTTCGGGAATTTGTGATGTGGAACCGCCCGAGTGTACTCATTGAAGCGCTCGAATGCCTCTGATATAGTCTCTGTAGGATATTGAGCAAAAGTAGCAATCTTATTGTGCAAGCTTTGAGTCTTACCCGGTGAGTATTATTCCTTCATGAAGGCTCTCATCAAGGTGTCCCAATTTTGCACCGTCTTTGCCGGCTGAGAGTAGAACCATTGCAAAGCCTTCCCAAGTAATGAGAACGGAAAGAGCCTTGCCCTCATTTGATCTTGAGTCACCCCGTCAATGTTGAATGTTTGACAAAGTTGAACAAACGCTTGGAGGTGAAGGTTTAGATCCTCTTTACTAGTGAAGGGTGAATGTTCCACCATGCGGATCGTTGAGGTCTTGATCTTGAATGGCCTTCCGATCTCCACGAGTTTCAAGATTGGTAGGTCGACAATGTCCGGGGTGGATAGCTCCCCGATCTTGCGCTCCAGCTGCGGTTGTTCTCCCATTGGTAGCGGTGGAAGTTGATTCTCCCTAGGGCTTTGACGTGTTTATTCCTTTGGAGACTCTGACGATCCCTCGGCCTCCGCTTTTGGATCTGCAGATTCTAGCTTTTTAGCTTGTGCTTCACGTCTTCTTAGCCTGTAAAGTTTTTCTGGATCATCCACAAAGTTGTCGGGTTTGTTGGAGAGGTAACCGTCCATCTCCTGTTAGAGTTAGCAATAAACAAAATATATACAAAAAGATAAAAACAAATCTAAGAAAACTA
Source organism: Cenchrus fungigraminus (assembly GCA_036936925.1). Taxonomy (NCBI): domain Eukaryota; kingdom Viridiplantae; phylum Streptophyta; class Magnoliopsida; order Poales; family Poaceae; genus Cenchrus; species Cenchrus fungigraminus. The sequence continues at coordinate 124,009,798 of CM072774.1, read as the reverse complement.
GGGTTAGTCAAAAACTAGATTAGATTGATTTTGAGGATGATCAAAAGTTAGTAGATGCAAAAATAAAAATCAAAACAAAACTGAAAATATTCACAAAAAGTAATAAAAGATCGAATCTTGATCACTTGTTCCCCGGCAACAGCACCAGAAAAAGGGGCTTGTTGACGGTGTATATGCATATCAAACTTCGTTTGGACTTGCAAGCGGACAAGTCCTCCCTCGTAGTCAAGGGACCCTTCTTCCCTCAAGTGTGAACCCAAGGTATCGAATCTGTGGAACAAATGTGTGATGCAAAGACCTATCTATTAAAGCCAAGAACACTTAGATCTTCATAAGGGAGTCTTATGCATCTAATCTAAAGAACATCATAAAAACGAATCTAATCTACGAAAGCTAGAGGTAGCAAGAGGTAGAGAGGGATAGGTAAAACCAATCTAGAGAGATTGGATCAAGCATTTATTGAAGTTCCAAGCAAAGCAGAAATAGCCAAGTTGAATCTCATGAAAAGCATCTTTAAATCACGGTTTCCCGTCCAACTCCGAAGACGCCCACCTTTTGGAGCCACCGTTATGTCACAACGCATTCCTATTCGTGCGAGTTAGCCTAGGGTGAGTCCAATGGACAAGTTGAAATCTCTCGGAAGGTCAGGCATGCTCCTCTAGCCACCACGGCTACAAGAACACCCTCTATGATCTATCTCGAGAATAGATCTTAAAGTAAGAAAAGACGATTGAAATCAAAATCGTAGGAGAAACACTTGATCGCTAGAAATCGGATTGCAACTTGATAATTCAACATAATACATGATACATAAACAAGATCACCACCGGGATCCTACCTTGATCTTGCTTCTAGCTCCAGGAACTCCGATGTGGTCTTCCTTGCAAGGTTCCCACGTCGGCTAGGGAAACCCTAGACAACTAGCTCGACCATCTCCTCTCCGGAATGGTGTGCCTCTCTTCTCTGCTCCTCGGCAACGAATGACGAATGAGTTCATGTGTGGCTCTCGGCTAGGGGGCTATAAATAGTCCGAGAGACGGCTGGGTCAAAGGGGGGCACGAATGGGCCCAGAAATGGGCCAGGCCAGCCGGCCTGGGCCGACCGGCCTGGGCCCATTCTGGCCCACTTCATGGTCGCCTTCCTCGGTGATTCTTCCCGTGTCTTCTAGAACATTCTCTCTTTTGCATGTGGGCCCTTGACGTCAGTTTCTCTACGGTTTAGATGAAGCTCCTTGTCCCGCAAGATTCAGCATTTTCTGTTCAGGTCCTCGGAGTTTTTCATCTTCACGGGTTGGTCCTTGGGCTTCTTGGAGTCATATTCACTTCATTGCTTGACTTATATCGAGCTTCAAGGTCTGTTCACGAGGTGCTTGATGAACTTTACCCGGAAGTCTTGCTTTCGACGCTAAATTCCTGCATAAACATTATACTCCAAAACCGGTATGCACGAACGAAGTTGTTATACCAAGGGGTTTAGTACCAATGGATAATATATAAAATTCATGCCAACACCGAAGGTAAACTCATGGCTAGGTTGACGGAAATTCACCGTCAACAAAGTTTTGAAACGAGTTAGAGCTAAACAGCTTTCTTGTAAGAAGTTACTACTGTTATGAAGCTTGCATCAATATAATTTTCCTTTGTTTTAGGAACATGCTGTTACTTGGGATGACATTGACTACATCTGGAAAGGAATCGACAAGCAGGATGAGCAGCTTAAAGCCACACAAAAGTGGCAGGAGATTGAACTTCTAAAGAAGAATGCTGAGCTGGCAGAAAGAGTTGCAAAACTAGAGACAATGATAGCTGAACTTGAGGCAGCAGCACAAAAGAAGCTACAATCTAGTTTGGTGATGCACCCAGCTGATGCAGTCTTATTTTGGTGATGTGCCCTGCTGATGCATGTCAGATGTGAATATGTTTGTTATGAGTTAGTTTGCTTGGTGATGTGAACTTGTGATGCATGTCATATGTGAACATGTGAGTGATGCTATATCAACAGCCACACTTGTTTAACCAAATTTATTAAAATTAGATTTTTTTAATCTCATGTTCATGATATAATAGCAGAGTAGTACTTGACTACATTACTCGTTTAAAGGCCCACACAAGCCCACTCGTGCCAGGTTAGTAGGGAAGGACGCCTTCCTCATGCAATCTCCTCCCAAGCTCCCACTCTCCCCTCGCGCCACCGCCGTCGCTTTCCCCCCTCGCATTCGTCCCTCTCACCTCCCCCACGCCGCGATGCACGCTACACCACTTCGCTGAGACGTGCGCCACACCACGCTCGGTGCGACGCGCGCCACACCTCTGACAGCGAGATCTGGTGGAGGAGGGACCCAGCAGCGGTGACGACGACTAGAGGAGGGATCCAGCGACGACGACGACGATGACTAAGAGGAGGAGGAGGAGGGATCCAGCCACGAGGTCGACGCGAGGACGAGGACATGGCGGCGAGTAGGCAGCAACGAGGAGTAGAGATCCCTCCGCTCCGACAGTGACAAGGTCAGTGGAAAAATGTCGCTCTAAAAATCTAGGATTTGAGTTTATGGTATGCCGCTCTAAAAATGTCTTATACAATTCGGTAAATCCATTCTACCAACTCGGTAATAATTGTAAAGTTAACAACAATTCAGTAATAACTGTAAAATTAACAACGTAATTTGGTATATTTGCTCGAGTTTATGCAATTAGGCCAAGCGAGCGTATGCAGCACACATGCGTTCAGATAATCACGTATACAACATATGTGTGCGTATGCTTTTCTTTTTGTATAAATGCGTATAAATATACTTGTACTTGTGGGAATTGCAAGGTATGCCGTGGCCCCTTTGTATAAGTACATGTGGACATACTTAGCTGTTGATGGTATACATACTTAGCATTTCCCTTTAGATTGACTCTTATATTTGGTTTTGCTCTTGTTCCTATGTACATGTGCACATTCTCTCCAAGTTGAATAAGTACCTCATCAGCACAGAGGCAGCCTGCATCTTCCTCTTAAAAATTGTAAGGTCGATTGCCTGAACTAATTTTTTGGTTACTGAATTTTGCATTTATGTTAATGGTTCACCAAGAACCAATGATATTACAGTGGGCTAAAGTAGTTACTGTAATTGTTTTCTTATGTGTTTTCTCATGCTTAGCTGCTAAGCATGGTTAACTAAAAATGTGCTCGACTTGTCTCCAGTTGTAGCATGTCTCCTAGGAGAGCTAGCAGTATGGTTTGCTTTTTGTGCTATTCTTGGACACTGAGCCGACCTTTCTCAAAATCCCTTTACTATTAATTCACAGGATAAAGCTGACGAGGACTATAGACCTGGGCCACAAGATGAAGAAGAGGGTTATGGCACTGCTAGTGCATAACAAGGCCAGGTGGGTGGGGCTCAGCGTCGAGGCAGAGCGCCAACGACATCCACAAAGTGGCCAAGTGACACAATGATAGTCACAGAGGTCGACATAGGGGGGATGCCAGTACCATTGACTCAAAAGCGCAGGTTTAGGGTGCTTGTCGGGCTCGTTGCTAGACAACAGATACCTTTGCACTTGCCAGAATTCAAAGAACTAAGCAATGATGAAGAGTGGGACTTGTTTGATAAGAATGTGCAGAAACACTTGAAGTTCCAGGAAGGTGTGAAACCGCAGGCATTCAAGCTTTTCTGGAAGACGGCAGCCAAGGCATGGAGACAATTCAGATTTCAGCTTAGGCAAGATTTTATCAGAAAAGGACTTGAGCCATTTACAAGGCACCCGTTTATCGTCCCGAAACGGTGGAAGGAGTTCATGAAACAGGAGGAAATCGAGCAAGCCTCATCTGTTAGTGTCAAGTTCAAAGAACTCCGAAGCCGGAACACAAGTGAGCACAGCATGGGTCCAACTGGTTATACTGTGAAACTAGAACAATGGGAGGATGAGGACAGACAATTAGCTGCAGCTGGTATCCCCAACCCATATGACGCCTACCCTGACGATCATTCCAAGAATTGGCTGCGAGCAAAGAGTAAGCTAGTGATTAAAGACTGTGTTGCCGTGATAGTGTTCAACAACGAAGAGGCAGAAAAATTAGCTATAGACATCAAGGAGAAGATTGCACGTGTAGAATCTTCAGGAATGGCAGGGCAGAGGGAGTATGATGCGCTATGTCAATGCTTGGGCCGCCTTGAACAACCAGGTCGCGTGCGTGGTGTCTCCAGCTACCAGGGCTGGAAGTATGCATGGCCTCAGTATGCTTCCATTTATAGGAAGTGGAAGAGGACGAAACAGATGCATCAGTTGATATGGAAAAGATAAAGGAACAAATCAAGCAAGAACTGGTGGCTGAGATGCAGATGCAGAACATGCAGATGCAGAGGTGGTGTTGTTACCAGATGGTGTTGTCACCAGTGTTCAATTGTGCAAGCCCTTCACCCGCCACACTGAAGAGCAGCTGTGCGTCCGCAGATAATGTAGGTTTGATCGATGGCACTGCAGAGTTGGCGATGGAGGTGCGTTGTGACGATCGTACACAAGAAGACCTTATAGGCATGTTGACTGAACACACACACTGTGGCCTATGGATCATGTGGAGGGGTCTTGAATGTGAGGCTGCAATTGGTCTTGTTCATCCAGAGCATACTACGCTACAAACTGTCCCGATTCATGAAGATTGTGTTGTGGTTGAAGTGCTCACTGTATAAACTATCTTTGCGGATGAACTGGTGGAATACCCTCCTAATGACGAGGTGATGAAACTCGGACAAGATCAAGGACAGAGGTTACAGTGGAGAAGGTGTCGGATTCACATCAAGGGAGCACCAACATGTAAATCTCGTTCACAGGCTATGGTAGAGATTCCTTGTAGTTCACAGAGTACGGTACAGGTTCCTTCCTCACATGGTTCCCCACATCCTCCTCCTCCTCCTCAATCCCCACATCCGCAAGACGTTCCATTCGGATATCCTCCTCCTCGTCCTGAAAAACTTGTATCCCCACCTCCTCGTCATCCTGAAAACACAGAAAAACTTGCATCCCCACATCCGCAAGATACACCAAATATTCCATCCCCACCTACTACTAGTCCTGAAAAAACAGAAAAACTTGCATCCACACATCCGCAAGAGACACCAAATATTCCATACCCACCACCACCACCACCACCTCCTCCTCCTCCTCATGAAACAACAAAACCTACACCCCCAAATGAAAATGCTCAAAACAATCATGCAAAAGCAGGAGCCCAGGCTGATGCTGATAAATCTGCCGACGACATTTCAAAGAAAGCTGCAGGTACATCTGGGCCTAATACCTCTACAATAGCTCCTGGTGGGACACCACTAGGCAAGAAAGGCCTTGAGAAACCTTCAGCCATTTCAAAGCAGCAAGGAAAGAAACTTGCCAAAAATAAAATCTGTACACCATGTACAGCAGGCAAGAAAGCCCTTGAGAAACCTTCAGCCATTTCAAAGCTGCAAGAAAAGAAACTTGCCAGAAATAAAAGCTCTACACCACCTACAGCAGGCAAGTAAGCCCTTAAGAAATCTTCTTCAACCATCTCAAAGCAGCAGGAAAAGAAATTTGTTGTAAATAAAACCTCTAAGATGCCTACTAGAAAGCGATATGAGAGAAGCACCGAGAAGCATCCTTGGGCTATGACTAACCCAAAGTGATCTGAGAGAAACACCAAGAAGAATCCTTGGTCTATGACTAACCCAAAGCGATCTGAGAGAAACGCCAAGAAGAATCCTTGGGCTATGGTTAACCCAAATTACAAATTCCGAAAGAGTCTTCTCAGTGATGATGATCTCAAAAAGGTAGTTGCTCCTTGTACCAGAGATCTCCACACATTCTACATGGAACGTGCTAATTCAGGTGATGGTTATCCGATTATGGTCGCACTTCGGCCCGGGACCAATGCATGGCCTAAGAGAGGAGACGAATCGTCAAACAGACTCGAGCAGATACCTGTCACTCTGTGATTTGTACGATCCCTTCGACTTGGATGCCTTGGATCTGGTACTTCTCCACTGCTTCATTCTGTAAGTTGCTTGAAAATTTAATCTACTTCTCACTAATCATTCTCTATCGGAATGCGCTTTTTGCCTCACATCATCTTTACCATGTATTTCGCCTCCTTACACTTTGTTTTTTCTTACTAATAGAAATATGGTTGTACGTAGAAGTTGAGAAGACGGACGCTGCAGTTGGCTTCCTTGATCCTGAATGCCTTTGCTCGAGAACGTTGAACAGTAAGGATGACACTCTTGTTTTCTCTGTGTCCTATATGCACCGTGCCTTCGAACTATATGCTAAAAAGAAACTCATCCTTACCGCTTATGTCAGTAGGAACCACTGGATTGAAGTGGCGATCGTTCTGAAGCAGCAGAAGGTCTACTATCTTGATTCATTCAAGAGCATTAAGACTAATACTACCCATTTCGAACAAATCGTTACTGAGTAAGTTATTTCTTTCTTAACCTGCGGACGTTCCTCAACAAACTGTGCAGAGTATATTAATTAATTGTGCCCTAACCATTGTTGCATATGTTTCGTTGTAGGGGTTGGGAATGTTACTGCACTGACAAGAAGTTGCCCCGTAGCACCTTGGAATATGTCAAAGATGTTAAGGTACATACCACTTATTTCCTCCTGTGGAAGCTAGTACTAAAGCTTGAGTTTATTTCTTCTCGATCACCACTATTTTTCTTTGTACATTTATTGCAGTGCCACCAACAACCTATTGAATCCAAACTCTGTGGCTTCTATTGTGCCTATCACATGCTTAAATTAAAAGATAGAGGCCCAATTATGGAGGTACTTTCTTGGGATCTTCATTTGTAAAACCTGCAACTAAGCACAGTTCTTGCTTATTAGCACTACACATGTTTGGTAACCACCTATATATGTGTGCTGTCTGGTGACATTGTTATATCCAGAGATTAGGGCTAGATGAGCATCATCTCCACCACAACACGTTGGTCTATGTTCGTGATAGAATTGCCACATTCCTCATGGAATAGGTGATTGCAGTCGACGGAAAATTTTATGCTGATGAAACTGTGTGGGCTACTATTGTACATGGTGATTAGGAAATTTTTCATTCCTCCTTATCCCAGGAATTTTGTGATATTGTTGTCAAGCTAGTTAACTATGACTGTGATATTGTTGTCAAGCCAGTGATGCTTCTTTACTTGAGATGATGATGCTGAATTTTGTCATATGATGCATGTGAATTATGTGGATTTCTGGTTCGAGGATGCAGCCTCTGATGGCTACCAAATCCTGGCTGGTTCCAGGATGCAGCCGGCAAGCAGGCAACAGGTTACTGTAGGGGTGGCCTACGTATCTGTAATGGGTGTTAATTAAAGCTCGTTACAAACACTAATCATTGAGTAACGGGCTTCATTCGGAACTCCCGTTACAAACGTGCCAACAATGTAACGGGCAGCATAAAAGCCTGTTACCAATACTGACTAGTGGGCCCCAGCTGCTAGCCCGTTCGTCAAGACAGAAGAGACGCAGTTTAACAGAATGCGTCTCCTATATTAAATTACTGTAACGGGCTCTGTTTTGGTGCCTGTTACCAAAGTTCCCTGTGGGCCCAGAGAAACAGTCATTTTCACGTGACCGGTGACTAGTTGTGGTAACGGTTGTTGTTTGATGCCCGTTATGAATCCTAGTTGTGCTGAGACACGCGTGGAATAGATGCGTCTCATTACGTCGAGATAGAGGAGACACAGGTACACAAAACGTGTCTCTGATGTTGAGCTACTGTAACGGGCTCTGTTTTGGTGCCCGTTACCAAAGTTCCCTGTGGGCTCCGAGAAACAGCCATTTCACGTGACTGGTGGGTAGTTGTGGTAATGGTCATTGTTTCATACCCGTTATGAATATGTGTTATCAGTAATGGGTATCTGCCCGTTACCTTTCTTGGCTCATTTGTAACACTTAATCGGTAATGGGCGCTTTGCCCGTTACTTAAGGCAATCTATGCCCGTTACCAAAGTGAGTTTTTCATGTAGTGGGGAGGTAGAGGAGGAGCAGTTGGCCCCTTGTAAGGTGGTGGGGCGGACCCATCGGATATTGCTCTGGTTGCCGTCGCTCTATGTTTTGCGCCTGGAACGCAGGGGATTGCTAGGGTTGTTGTGGGTTGGCTAGCTGAACAGGCATCAAAAATTGAAGTGACTGAAAAGGGTTGGGCAATAATTGGAGCTATGATCATAGTTTTCCTTGTGGATGATTCCGTAGTGAAGGACCGATTAGGCGACCAGAGAGGGGAGGAGTGAATGGGAGCCGATAAAAATTCATCCCGAAGGTCGAACTCGGCCTATGTCCCAAATTCACAACCAAGGATTCCCACACGAGTTTGCCAAGGTCGCGTAGTCATAACGGACCTACCAACCCTAGGAACAAACCCCAAACAATCTCAATGCGAAAGCGAAACTCAAGAAGCAAAGGACTTAGGCGATCTGCACAGCCTGGGGCGGACCGTCCGCGCGGAGGCGGCAGACTGTCCGCGGGGGCCAGGCGGACCGTCCTCAAGCACAGGGCGGACCGTCTGAAAATGCCACCCGTCCAGTACTGCACCTCGAAAAACGGACCGTCCTCTGAACACTCGCGGACCGTCCGCGGCTCGCGAACTGTCCGGCCACCCCGGGCGGACTGTCCGACTATGTTCGACCGACCAAAAACAACCAACGAAACGGATCGAAACACGGACGCGCAAGAACACGCGAAGAACACGACGAACACTCGGTCAACTGGCTCCTCACGGACCGTCCGCGACCCCCTAGCGGACTGTCCGCCACGAGTGGACAGAGCAGCCCGACCACGAACTCGCAAGCACCAAACCACCTATGCGTCCATGGATCTCCCAAAAGGCTTGAGCTTTTGAGGAAAGATTTGGGGGAGATGTGAAGCATCCCTAGGGGATGCTATGCCCCAAAACTTGGACCCTCAAACGAACTAAAACGCCGGGAATCGAATCGCAACAGAGCACTAACAAAAGCTAGGGTTCCAACCGAAATCCTTCAATCGGAGGCCGAATTCGGAGTTTGAGAGGTCATGATCAAGAACAAAGATGCACGAGGCAACTATCCATGATCCCCACCAACAAATCAGAACCCAGACACCTCAGAATCGAAGGAATCAAGACACGCACGAAAATCCAACGAAAATAGCTCGAAAAAGACACGAAAATCACACGAGCTACAAGAGGGAAATTGACGCAACCATGAAAGCTTCCAATCACTCGGAGGTCAGATTCTTTACAAACGGATGAGAAATCTAAACCTATGGAGCAAGGAAATGAGAAGCAGTCCGGAAGGATGGTTTGCCTGGAAACCCTAGAGTTAATATATATGAGGGTTTTACCTGTATGCCATTAAAAAAATATGGTGCTGACCTGTGTGGCACTAAAAAAGTTGCTCGCACCTGTGTGCCATCGACCTAAACTTCTTTGCCCTCTATGCCATTCCATCCATTTTTGCAAGTAACGGTGTTAAACTAACACAGGAAATGACCATTTTACCCCTCCAATCATTAGCAGCAAACTCACCTTTCTTTTACCTGTATGCCACTCATTTCTCAAAATTAAAACAGAAGACTCACTGTTATTTAAATGAATGACAGAATAACCAACATTTTTTATTTAGGAAAAAAACACCTCACTTGTTTTCAAATTAATTCTTGACAAAATAACAAATACAACCCTTTGTTTCAAATACATTCATCACATAATAATCAAAATTACATGTACCCCACTTGTTTCAAATTCATCACATATCCAATATATAGGTTCTGGTCGGCCTGGGAGAGCTAGCGAGCAAGCTTAGCTATGGCTGCCCATGCCGTGCCATGGCTCGTTGCTGCTTGCTTTGGTAAAATAGAAAATAAAAATCTTTTATCCACCTCTCTCCCTACTGCGTGGATCAGAATTCAGAGCTCAGAAGTCAAAAGCAAAAAGGAAAAGAGAAAGCAGCTCAGAAATCAGCGTGGTCGGCCAGGTAGAGGAGCCGCGTCTAGGCACGATGCCGAGTCGCCCAGGGCCAGGCACGGCGCCCTGGAGCACCGCCGCGCCGCCCGGGTCCGCCGCCGCGCGGGTGCGACTCCGGCCGCCCTCCTGGTTCTGCACGCGCGCGCCTGGGTCCGCCTGGCGCCTCGCTCCGCGCCCCAGCCGCCGGAATCGCCACCGTGGCCCAGCGGGACTGGCAGCCGCCGCCGCTAGGGTTGAGGTTCGGGACTCGGGTTCGATTCGATAGAGAGAGAGCACGGGGAAAACTGCGAACAGTCAGGAGTCAACAAGTCAATTCGGTGGCGGTAAGATGGACATTTCGCATGCTCGGTCCCACATGTCAGTGCGTCCTAACGGTGGATTTCTAACCGATCATGGACGGAATGGCATAGAGGGCAAAGAAGTTTAGGTCGATGGCACACAGGTGTAAGCAACTTTTTTAATGGCACACAGGTCAGCACCATCTTTTTTAATGGCATACATGTAAAACTCTCAATATATATGAGTCCCTCCGGGCCAGGCAAAAGACCACGCTACCCCTAGCAGTTAAGTTGTGATACAAACCCCTCAGGGGCATATAGGTCATGTAGCACTCATCTTCATCGCACGGCCACGCCGTCGCCAGAGACCGCGTCCTCCCGACGCAAGCCCTGCGATCCCGCCACGTGTCCACCGGCATCGAAGCTTCTCGGCGCGCCCAGATGCCGTCTCCGCCCGTCGAGCCTCCGATCTTGGTTTTGTGGCTCAACCAAGTAACCCGACGGTTTTGTGGTGAACCGCCGCAAACCCCGCGTGCAGACTCCGGTCGTGAGCCGCTACCCTACACCGGCTCCTGTCCATGACTTCGTCTTGCTTTTCTTGCCACCATGCGGCCCGCACTTGACCCCGCTGGCCACCGGGTCCCTCAACCCGAGCCTACTTGTCTCTCCACTCCTCTGAGGCCCCGCAAGGCATAGACCTTTCGCGCTTGCTCTTCACCTGCACTAACGCAAATCAAGCCGCAATGTAACACCCCGTGTTTTTGCTTAGTGTCAAATAGTGCTAATGATCTCTTTAATCAAGTCACTAACCAACTATGGTCCACCCTTGGTCAAACCCTAGCTCAAAACCCTAGCTACCCCTTTGACTTTCCTTGTCCATCTAGAACTTTTGGCGCGTTCTCCAAATTTCATCTAAACACCTCACTTTCTCCCAATGTAAAAGTTGTGCATTTGGTCGAGGCACACAACTTTCCTGTTGAGTGGCATTGCTAGTTTGCAAAGGAAAAGGGAGAAAAACTCAAGTCAACGCCTGTATTTACTATTCACAGGGGCCGATAAAACTGCAAAGTTTCCCTGCAGTTCATGCCAAATCTGTTGATCAAAACACCCTAGAGCCTTTGTAGAAGTGGTAGAGGGTAGTGTGGTGAGAAAGTTTGGTATACAAATCTCAGTGCAGTTTAGTTGCAAATTTTTGAGAAACTTTCAGTCAAACCGAGCTACTTTGAATTAGAGTGGAGCTGGAATGCGCACCCGCGCGACGTCGCGCCGCGACGCGCCGCGTCGGCCCTCACCGCCGTACACGTGCGCACATGCCGAGGCACCCCAAGGACCGCTGATCCGAGGCCGTCGCCGTGGGCACTGTGTGCCTAAGGGGCATGACGCGCTCGCCTGGCCATAGGCCGGTGACACGCGGCGCCCCAGCACATGCCGGTGCGCGCACGCCGAGGCCACCATTGGCCGGCGGCGCCTTCCCACGACGCCAACCGCCTCGCGCCCATGCCGTGACTCTTGTAGACGACGAGAGCTGGGCGAACCGCCTCTCCACGCCTCGCCGCCTATAAAAACACCCCCCTTTCTCCCCTGCGCGAGCTTCACCGTCTGCCACTGTCCGCCATTACCGCCGCCGGTCAGCTCCCTCCTCCGCTTGTGCCCGTGACCCACAATCGGCGCTGGACTCTTCCCTAGCCCCCACTTGAGCTCCCACACGCACGTATGGCCTAGCTCCACCCCGCATTTCGCCGGAATCCAAGCCGTAGCGGAGGCGCCGCCGCTGCCTCGCCGCCGACCACCGTCGGGCACCTCTCCGGCCAAACCACCGACGCCAATCAACCCCACGTGAGCTCAATCGATCACCCCTCTCATTTGTTTGTGTCCTCCAGCCCTGCACCGTCGCCGGCGAGCTCGCCGCCGCCGTAGGGGCACGGTTGTGAATGCCGAGGGCAGAGTTGTGAAGATTCAAATCTTTCTAGGGTCCCCAGTGAAAATAGATTCTTGTTTCTTTTGCCCATAGGTCCAGTGCTTGGAAAAATCGTATAAAATTGTAGAAAAATCCTCAAAACGCAAAATCAATTTTACTGTACTCCTTGAGAGTAGACCTACAACTTCTGCGCAGCTTGTATGTACGTTAGAGTTATAGTTTGTGCATGAAAAATTGAAATCCATATTACCTAGATCTGTTGTACTGCAAAAGCTACACAAGTTCATGAGCTGATTTTTGGATATGTTGTGAGTACTAGCATATGTAGGCCCTGTGCAAAAATTTGCACAAAGTTATTGAGTAAATCTTTTATTATGAATTATCTTGTTTTTATGCCTTTTCTGGCCTAATGATTTTTGTAGCAAAAAGTATACAGATTTTTTAGCTCTACTTCTGGGAATAGTCATATAATGCCTAGATGCATCTTTACTGAATTTATCATGATTTTTGGACAGTAAGAAATTATTATTCCTGATTTATGCTTGTTTTTAATCATAAATGTGTAGTTCAAGATTTATAATAGCTATGGATGTGTTTGTTAGTTTTCTAGGCTTGTTTTAGATCAGAGAGGATGTAGGAGAAAGTTTGGCTCCAGAAGTGTTGTATTTATTTTTGTGTGTATTTATCTCATTTATGCTAACTAGAAATGTCATTTTTGGTGTATTTACTTTGATAACTCTTTTATGTGTGTTTGCTGTTCAGTGACCTTGAATTAGGCTAGTGAGCTCAGTGAGCTTCACCCTTGGCTGTTTATAAAGCTTTTTGTTGAATAAAAAGGGGAGAAACCATTATAGGCTTGATAGTGAATTAAATGGGAAAACCTTTCCTTCTATGTTCTTGAACCCTATGGATGGATTAGGAAAATGAAATAAGAGTTAAAAACCACCTCCTTGCTGTTTGTGCAATTAAATAAATTATTTATTGAGATGTGTACACAATCACTAGAAAGAGAAGAATAAATAAGCCTTCATAATAATCTTTAAAAGGAAAAGTGATAAATATTGTTGTCAAGGTGAATATGGTCAACCCTATGCTCCTTGTGGACTGTTTGTTGCTGTGTTGATTAAATTAAATTAATTACACCCTTAATTATTGCATGTGCATCCTCCGTGTAGAAGTTCCCGACGGTAGCTACACGCTCGTGCCAGCTGACGAGGACGAGGGAGCAGGAGGAGACATGCACTACGTGTCCGTAGACCAAGACCCGTACCAAAGTCCGGAAGTTTGTGTGACTGCTTGTGCTGACGAAGGCAAGCCCCGGTTTAATCATTAACCTATATGTTTCAATTAAGCTTCTACATTTTATCATTGTTATTTTATGTGCATTTACGTTCAGGAGTTGAATTCACTGGTAGGGAGAGGGGCTTTAGTCCCGGTTGGAGAGGGGTATAGGTCTCTCAAGTCCAATCGGGACTAAAGTTCCGAGACAAAAGGCCCCCCCCTTTAGTCCCGGTTGAACCAACCGGGACTAAAGGCTCCTTTAGTCCCGGGTGGTATTACGATCCGGGACTAAAGGGGGGGGGGCACGCCAGCACCTGCGCCCACCCCCTTTAGTCTCGGTTGGTAATACCAACCGAGACTAAAGGGTCTCGTTTCTCTTTTTTTTTGGTTTTCGATTTGAGCGTATATTCTAATTGTTGTCTAACCCATATATGCACGTATACGTATTTGAACATGTATATAGGTATATACCTGTCTATATATACCATATACGCAGTTAGACTTATATATAAAGTTTTTGAAGTTAGACTTATATATAAACTTACATAAACTTAGAAATATACACATCAAAATAGATAGTATTTATACATCAAAATATTGTTCACTTCAAATTTCTAGTCTCTATTAGATTTTTTGGATGCATCATAATAATGTTTTCCTGTTGGCATAACTAGCTCCTCATGGATGAATCCCAAGAGACTTTCTTGAATCACCGAAAGACGATCCTTCTGAATGACCTCGTCCTTAACCATATCCATCTGTATAATGTGCAAATATGTTAATATATTACACCCAACAATTAAAAATAGAAGCATCTGTATAATGTGCAAATATGTTAATATATTAGGAAATGATGTATTATTAATAGGTTTATTTAATTAACTTACATCATAATTTCCGGACTTTGCACTTGCCAAACATCGTATGTGCTCACAGACATAGTATCCACATAAATTATTTCCTTGTTCCTGTCTCAAACACTAAAGTGGATAGGAGAAAATGTTATGAAATATAAGTGTGATAAATTTAAATTTTCTCAAATCTGAAGTTGTTATTTGGATTACGTACCGGATAATCAGTATAGAATGTAATTGTTGGGTTAAATTCACCTTCTTTCTCTGCAATGAATTTTTGCCAAGCTCTGAGGAAAATTAATGAGAGATGATGTGTTAGTAAAAGCATATCTTGAAACAAATATTGAAGGTTTTGGTAACTTGCGGGTAAAAGAATATATATATAAATAAATAAATATAAATAAATAAATATATAAATAAATATTGCATTTAAAAGAATGTCTTAGGTAGAATTATTACACTTGAAACATATCTTGAAGGTTTTGGTAACCTGCGGGGTTTTTTCTCAATGAATCCCACACCATGACGCTGCTATTGTCGACTTGAATGATCATAAGAATCCAGTGGAAACTGTACATACATAGTCGTAATAGTCATACAAATTAGAACTAAATAGAATTAGCAAAGACAATTAGATGGCAATTGCACATACTCGCAGCTGTAAGGTAGTAGTATGAGATCCTTGTCATGAAACCTAGACAAGGTCCTATAGATTGTCGCGATTATTGTGTCTGGTTGATGCTTGACCTCAAACTCGTTGACTTTTGATGGGTCCATGAAACCAATACTGGCAATATTCTTTTTTGCATCTCATGTTTTTGCAGGCTACCAAAAAGGAAATACAAATTTAATTAGTAAATCCACATATGTAATAATTTAATTAATAAACATAAAAAAAGACGCCACTTACAGACACCAAGCGACGATAAGATCGGTATTCAGGGCGTCTTGATGGTAAACTTCATAAATATCTTTGAAATCCAGCCAGACCACCTTGTTGCCTTCAGTGGCAAAATCTTCGGGTGCAGCAAGCATAGCTATGTTATGTACGCCTTTCAGTGATTGCCGCATGTACCACTCATGAAATTTGTACATCTTAGGTGAGAGCTTAAGTACTAGTTCTGGCTTGACAAGAGGTTTTCCTAGCTGAAAGGGCCATCTATACTCGAAACTTGGATCTCGGGGTGGTTCTTCATGGCCGAGTGCAACACCTAAAGGCATCCTTGTTTCTTCCATGAAACGAAGGAGCTTCACTACTTCTTGTGTAGGCATTTCTGCTACAGCTCATTCCTGTGCATTGAGGCCGGAGGGAACGTAAGTCTGTTTCCTCATCGACGCATCTTCTTTAGACGACGTCGACGCTAGTATGGACATCATCAATTTCTTGCTGTTTTCACTCATTAGTTTGAAAAACCCAAGTTTTGACGGATCTAGTTGTTTGGTCTTCTCTAGCTCCCTCCGTTGCTGTTTTGTATTCAGATTGCTGAAAAATTCATGCACATGTTGGGCACCGATCGTTGTTTTTCCTTCTTCTTCTGTCGTCTCCCATGCTAGCTTCCTTTTGCTGATGGGCTCAACCATTTTCTTTATCGTTGGTGGTTTTGGTGGTTGCACTGGGTTGGAAGATTGTGCTCCGACGGTTTTTTCGGTTGTGCTTTCGTGGCTAGGTGGTTTTTTCTGTGGTGGTTTCTTCTGCGGTGGTTTCTTCTGCGGTGGTTTCGCGGTTTTTTCTGTTATGCTTTGGTGGTTGGGCGGTTTTTCTGATGTGCTTTCATGGCTGGGCGGTTTTTTCTGCGGTGCTGCGGTGTTTTTTTGTGCTTTTGATGGCGCTTGCTTTGCCGCCATTGGTTTTTTCTGCTTTTTTGGTGGTGATTCGGGATTGATGTCAATATCATGGCTGGAGCTCGCACCTCCGGAATTGAATAATGGTTCTTGTGTAGACGGTGAGCGAGGTGATATTGAAGGTCGTGAGGACGACCTAGGAGATGATGATGGTCGCGACTGCGGGGGATCTGTAGGAGGGATTGATCCCTCCGTCTGGGGGATTATAATGTAACGTTTGGGCCACAATATGATACCGTGAACCGCATCCTTGAGTGTCCTTTCCCCGTCACCTCCTGGGATGTCTAGCTCTAAATCTTCAAATTGTGGCTGACAAATCTCATCCACAGAAACCGAGGCGTAGCCGGGTGGAATCAACATGCCGTGGCTAGTCTGTCCAGGAAAATGCGCAAAAGCACTTCCGTACGCCACCTGCATTGTGATGTTGCCGAATGGCTTGTGCAGCTCACATGGGGTGCACCGACAGAGAAAATCTACCGGGTATTGTTGGTTGTCATCCACTGGAACTCCTTCGATTGCCCTCGGCTCTTCAGGGCCTTCTGTGCAAGCACCCGGTGCGACCTCTATGCAAGCACCTGGTGCAACCTCGGTAGAAGCACAACTGCTTTTCCGAGCAGAAGGGCTAATGACGGGATCCAGAGGTACTTCAGGCAGTGCTCCAGTTTGGGCTATTTTAGATATCGTTACGGCTAGTCGCCGTTCAATCTCTACCTGCATCTTTTCGTCTTGTTCTTTATGTCTTTGCTCCATCATTTGGCGCTAATGATCCTCTTCGCGCTCTTTTCTTCTTTTGCGGCTTCTATAGCTATCGAGGTTTCCCTTGAAGACATACTTCCATGTCACCACCCCGTAGCCCCTGCAACGTCCTTGGTGTTCTGGATTCCCGAGTGCCATAGTGAGCTCATCCATTTCTCTGTCAACCTTCAATCTACCAGCTTTGACATCTTCTATTTTGTTCATTAACTCAAGTGCCTTCTCTCGTAACGTGGGCGGGAATTCAAGGGTACCATCGTCCGGGTTCAATCTGCCTCCATGTGCATAATACCAATTCTTCGATCTTTCGGGCCAGTGAAAGACTGCTGATATGATACCTTTGGCGATAAGGTCTTGTTCCATCTTCCGCCACTTGGGAATTGCTACCGCGTAACCACCTCGACCAAGACGATGGTTGTACTCCCCTTTCTTACTAGCACTGTTCTTCGCTTGGGCACTTTTTTGGGCAAAAGTTTCACTTTTCTTGTATTCAACAAAGGACTTCCAGTGATCTTTTATCTTCGGATATTCATCCCAATTTGGAGTTCGGTTGTTCTTGATAAAATCTCTAGTCAACTTCTTCTTGAAATTCTGAAATTGAGTTGCCATCTTCACTAGAGTCCAACCTTTAATAAGGTTTGCGTCGACGCCTTCAGGAAGTGCGAAGTGTTTTAGCACATCATTCCACAGCTGGTCTTTTACTGAGTCTGGAACCACGTATGGATTACTTGGTTTTCCCTTCCATTCTCTATACTTGATGGGCACGTTGTCCCTTACAATTGCCCTGCATTGAGACACGAACTTGTCCTTGACTTTTTTTGGTGCAACAGGCTGGCCAAGCTCTGACACCTCCGTGATACGATACATCACATCGCCGACGATTAGTTGTGCACGACCTCTCTTGGACTTTTTCGTCGTCGATCCAGAAGCCTACAAGAATTAACAGTAATTTTCCATGAATCGACATAAATTTATGAGAATATACAAGAAATGGGGTTATCGAATTAATACTAATGAACTTAATGCATGATATGTATACCTCGTTGGAACCTTCTGCATTAGCATCCTCAAGGTCGTCATTATTTTCTGAGTCGGCGGCTATGTCTTCCTCGTTATTTTCAAAGTCATCGGTGGTGACGCCTCCTTGACCAATCATATTTAGAAAAATTTCCTCGTCCGTGTAGGATGCAAAGGCATTTGCACCGCCAGCAATAATCTCCTCCATAATCCTTTCATCATTGTCATTGTTATCCATCTAGAATTAACAGAAATTTTCTATGAATCGACACGAATTTATGAGAATATACAATAATTTCTATGTATTTCTAGTATCCATGTAGAATAAACACTAATTTTCTATGAATCGACACGAATTTATGAGAATATATAATAATTTCTATGTATTTCTAGTATCCATGTAGAATAAACACTAATTTTCTATGTATTTCTAGTATCCATGTAGAATAAACACTAATTTTCTATGAATCGACACGAATTTATGAGAATATACAATAATTTCTATGTATTTCTAGTATCCATGTAGAATAAACACTAATTTTCTATGAATCGACACGAATTTATGAGAATATACAATAATTTCTATGTATTTCTAGTATCCATGTAGAATAAACACTAATTTTCTATGTATTTCTAGTATCCATGTAGAATAAACACTAATTTTCTATGAATCGACACGAATTTATGAGAATATACAATAATTTCTATGTATTTCTAGTATCCATGTAGAATAAACACTAATTTTCTATGAATCGACACAAATTTATGAGAATATACAATAATTTCTATGTATTTCTACGAGAAGGGGAATATACAATAGTGTCGCCTACCGTAGTCGGCGAGGAGAAGGGGAGCCGGGATCCTAGGGTGCGTCGAGGGAGGCAGTGGGGAGCCGGGGCGAGACGGCGGTGGGATCTTGGGTGCGTCGAGGGAGGCAGTGGGGAGCCGGGGCGAGACGGCGGCGGGATCTTGGGTGCGTCGTGGGAGGCAGTGGGGAGCCGGGGCGAGACGGCGGCGGGATCTTGGGTGCGTCGAGGGAGGCAGTGGGGAGCCGGGGCGAGATGGCGGTCGGCGATGCTGGGGAGAAACAAATTTAATTAGAATTATTATAGACATATTTAGTACAATTTTATACATAAATTAATTCTTTAAAAGAAATTAAAAAAATACTGACGCAAACAATTAATTTGCTTGCGTTAGCAAGACCCAAATTGGGAGGACAACTGTGAGCCGGGCAGGGTCGGTGTACGCCGACGGCCGGGGGGGGCGCCCCTACCGGTGTTGGGGAGGACAACTGTGAGGCGCCCCTACCAGCAGGACGAGGCGACGATGCTCAGGACGGCAGGGCGGGAAGGCGCGCGGCGCGCGGCGGCGGCCGGGGAGGACGGCGCAGAGGAGGAGGATGGGGAGGAGGCCGACGCGAGGAGTATGGGGATCAGGGAGCCTCGGAGGCCGGGGCAGGTCGGGGAGGAAGCCGCCCGCGTTCCGGGGGCCGACGGCGGCGGACCGGCGGCGTGGCGGGGGGCGAGGGCGTCGGCGGATTTCGGGAGGCCGGCGGCGGCGGAGAATACCGTGGGGCAGAGGACGGGGGGCGCCGCGGAAGGCGGCGGTCGGGGAGGATGACGGCGGCGGCGGAGGAGGAGGACACGACGACGACGATGGCGGCGGATCGAGGACGAAAAAGTGGCTAACTTGTTCACTCAACCACGAGGGGAAATTTTCCAGGTGATGGCGTGTAACCCATGCTTCGGTTTTGGTTGGATTTTGTGAAGAAATAATCTGCTTGTGTTCCTCAATGTACGGAGTCACCAAGGTTGATTGTTGCAGAACAGCTAGGTGTGCTTTATTGAACAAATCAGTATCATTGCTGAAACATGCTTTCCTTCCAATGGTGCCCTTTCCTAGTAGCCTCCCCTCGTGTCGTGATACTGGAACCCCAATCGAGTCAATTGAGTCGACAAAGTCCACACAAAACTCAATGACCTCCTCAGTTACATATCCTTTGGCGATGCTTCCTTCCGGACGTGCGCGGTTAAGAACATATTTCTTGAGGACTGACATGAACCTCTCAAAAGGCCACATGTTGTGCAAGTATACTGGTCCAAGAATAGTAATCTCTTTCACAAGGTGCACCAGGAGGTGAGTCATAATATCGAAGAATGAAGGTGGAAATGCCAACTCAAAGCTGACAAGACATTGCACAACATCATTTTGTAACTTCACTAGGTTCCTTAGACCGATTGCCTTCTGTGAAATTGCATTGAGAAATGCACAAAGCTTTACGAGCGCTAATCGTACTTTCTTTGGTAGAACACCCCTCAACGCAACTGGAAGTAACTGTGTCATCAACATGTGGCAGTCGTGGGCCTTTAGATTTGTGAACTTCTTATCTTTCATACTTATTATCCCTTTTATATTCGATGAGTAGCCAGATGGAACCTTCATACTGTTTAGGCAATCAAACATGATGTCCTTCTCTTCCTTGCTCAGGGTGTAACTAGCAGGACCTAAGTAATCTTGTTCTTCCTCCTCAACCTCTTCAGGATCTGCTTCTTCCTCATCAACCTCTATCGGAGGTGCTTCATTCCTATGGATATTTTTCAGGTCCCGTCGTGCTTCCAATGTATCCTTAGAGTTCTTGTAACAACCCAAGAAGCCTAGGACATTCAGACAAAGATTCTTCGTCAAGTGCATCACGTCAATAGCATTCCGGACCTCAAGAATTTCCCAATAAGGTAACTCCCAAAATATAGATTTCTTCTTCCACATTGGTGCACGCCCATTAGCATCATGTGGAACAGGTTCACTACCGTCACCCTTTCCAAAGACAACCCTTAGATCCTTTACCATCTCAAATATCTCCTCACCTTTAAAATGGGGGGGCTTTGTACGATGATCAGCCTTTCCTTTCCAATGCAAACATTTCTTCCTTAAGGGATGCTTCTCAAGAAGAAAGCGACGGTGACCCATATACACAACCTTCTTACAATTTTTCAGATGAATACCATCTGTTTTATGTAAACAGTGGGTGCAGGCCTGATATCCCTTGTTTGAGTGCCCAGATAGGTTACTTAAAGCAGGCCAATCGTTGATGGTAATGAATAACAATGCTCGTAGGTTGAAGTTCTCTTGCTTATTCTCATCCCACACACGTACACCTTCTTTCTTCCATAGCAGTAATAGTTCATCAACCAATGGTCTTAGATACACATCAATGTCGTTGCCAGGTTGTTTTGGACCTTGGATTAGCATCGGCATCATAATGAACTTTCGCTTCATGCACATCCAACCAGGAAGGTTGAACATGCATAGTGTCACAGGCCAAGTGCTATGACCACTGCTAAACTCACCAAATGGATTGAAACCATCTGTGCTTAAACCAAATCTTATGTTTCTTGCTTCCCCAGCAAAATCTTTGTATTTTCTATCAATCTTTCTCCATTGAGACCCATCTGCCGGATGTCTCAGCATGTGGTCTTGCTTACAATCGCTTTTGTGCCATGTCATCAACTTAGCATTTTCTTTGTTCCTGAACAAACGCTTCAAACGTGGTATTATAGGAAAATACCACATAACCTTCGCCGGTTCTTTCATCATCTTGGGAGGTGTCCCCTCGGGAGCACCAGGATCATCATCTCTCCGGATCTTATAACGTAGCGCTTTGCACACAGGACAAGCTTCCAAATTTTCGTGTTCCGTACCTCGATATAGGATGCAATCATTAGGGCAGGCATGGATCTTCTGAACCTCCAACCCCAGAGGGCACACAGTCTGTTTCGCTTCATATATTGTCGACGGTAATTCATTGTTCTCGAGAAGCTTGTCCTTCACAATTTTTAGCATCCCCTCAAATGCTTTATCAGATACACCATATTTTGCCTTCCATTGCAACATTTCAAGTGTAGTACCAAGCTTTTTGTGACCCTGTTTGCAATCTGGGTACAATAGTTTTCTATGATCTTCTATCATACGACGCAACTTTGCCTTTTCATTATCATTTTCACAGTCCCTTTGTGCATCTTTTAGAACTTGACCAAGATCATCAACATGGCCGTCTTCCGGTATCTCTTCTTCGTCAGCATCTTCCATTAAAGTATCTGCAAAATCTTGCCCCGCGGCCCAGTCAGGAATGTTATTATCATCCTCCTCATCTTCGTTCTCTTCCATCACAACCCCTCTTTCACCGTGCCTGGTCCAAAGCACATAGTTCGCCATGAATCCGTTTTTAATCAAGTGGAGGTGAAGAGTCCCCCAGTCAGAGTAGTCATTGTCGTTTCTGCACAAAGAGCATGGACAACACATGAATCCCTTTGGGTTCTTGTTGGCTTTGGCCACTTCGAGAAAAGCTTGCATGCCAGCAATGTACTCCGGGGATCGTCTGTCGGCATTCATCCATTGCCGATTCATCTGCATCATATTAAGTCCAATTTTTATATTAAAAAGTAAACAAAGAGAAAGATGAAGAAGGGTGAATTCGATGATGTATTCCGTTATGAACTAGATGATGAGAACTGGAGGCCTACCTACATTCTTCCTTAACATGTTGATCATCTTAACACAATACGTGAATTCATAAATGTGTTTGAAGCAGAGGTTCAAAAGCTAGAAGCTGACTAGTTTTTAGCTTGGGGACTTGTGATACAATGACATACAGAGGTCACTTGATGGCCATTTTGATCTCCATTATCAGTGACCATACTTTTTATAAACTAACTTCTATAAAATTAGCTAAATGCAAAATTAAGGTTAGTTCTATGTTTCATTATATTAAAAAGTAAACAAAGAGAAAGATGAAGAAGGGTGAATTCGATGATGTATTCCGTTATGAACAAGATGATGAGAACTGGAGGCCTACCTACATTCTTCCTTAACATGTTGATCATCTCAACACAATACGTGAATTCATAAATGTGTTTGAAGCAGAGGTTCAAAAGCTAGAAGCTGACTAGTTTTAAGATTGGGGACTTGTGATACAATGACATACAGAGGTCACTTGATGGCCATTTTGATCTCCATTATCAGTGACCATACTTTTTATAAACTAACTTCTATAAAATTAGCTAAATGCAAAATTAAGATTAGTTCTATGTTCCATTATATTAAAAGGTAAACAAAGAGAAAGATGAAGAAGGGTGAATTCGATGATGTATTCCGTTATGAACTAGATGATGAGAACTGGAGGCCTACCTACATTCTTTATAAACTAACTTCTATAAAATTAGCTAAATGTAAAATCATAATTAGTTCTATGTTTCATTATATCAAAAAGTAAAATTCAATTTTCTCTACATCAATATAAAAGATAACAAGACAATGCTAGTGTTTAGCCAACCACATTTTTCTCAATCTAAAGTATATAGATAATAACCTCATCTCTCATTACAACCTCCCACCTAGGATTTAACATTTCTATTTTCTCCATCTCTAAAATATATCAAAACAATTAATCACAACAAATGATGGGAGGAAGAAGAATCAAACCTCGGAAACACTTTAGAGGAGAGAAATCTTCACAAATACATGAAGAAAAAATTCAGCAACACCTCTCTAAGGTTGAGGCGCCATGGAGGAGGAGCTTGAGCTCTTGGTGAAGAATGGCTCGGGCAAGAGAAAGGGGAAGAAGAAGCTGGATTTATAGGGCGCCGACTATTTGTCCCGGTTGGAGTTACCAACCGAGACTAAAGGGCACACTTTAGTCCCGGTTGGTAACTCCATCCGGGACTAAAGAATTAGCCTCGGGTGGAATTACCAACCGAGACTAAAGGGTACACCTTTAGTCTCGGTTGGTAATTCCACCCGGTGCTAAAAGCCCGCGTCAATCATTGCGGGAAAATGCCGTTGGGAGGCAGCCCTTTTGTCACGGTTGGTTATACCAACCGGGACTAAAGGGGGGTGTCTCCAGCGAGCATTTCGGGCCACGTCGACGAAAGGCCTTTAGTCCTGGCTCCAAAGTTGAAACTGGACTAAAGGCCCGAACAAAAGCCTCGCTCTCTACCAGTGATTGAAACCCTAGTCGCATGATCCCTAAGTACCTATGATCTTTTACTAGCATGCTAGGTCGCTAGTTGCTATGCTTTGAGGACTCGGTACAAGTCGAGTGATGTTCGTCACTCGCGAGAATAGGATCTCCTTTATGTAATCACCATATTTATAAATGGATTGCTCATGTGGTAAGAGCATGGGATTTGGGCTCCGGTCTAATGGCTTCGTTATTTAAGTGTTTGAAAGTACTAAGCACTTGTCGGAAATGGGCACGGTAAGCTTAGTACCTAAATGAGACGGTGCGGGAACTTTGCGCTACTAATCTTAGGGTTGTGGCCCCGGGCTCGCCACCCGAGTACTTGCGTGTGGCTGGGTGACCTTGGTGGCGTAGCCCAGTAAACCTTGTACTTGAGACTGTAACATCTGATCCCAATTCGAGGAATGACGGGAACCGCCTGGTTGGTGAACTCTTAGTGAGGGCACCTCCCGTGTGTTTAGGTCCACCTTGCAAGGTTTAAATCAATCGATTGTCGGCCTCTCACCGTTATCTGAGACTACTTAATCTACTGGCCATGATATCCCTTATGATGGAACTTTGTGAAGATTATTATTGATTAATTGTATTGTACAACTATGATTGCATAGTTGCTTATCTAGTAATGATTATTTCTACTAGAACTTGAGCTAAAATGTGAAAGTAAGGATTCACTACTTAGTAGCTTTTTGGCAAACAAATCCAATAGCCAAAGGCCTTGCATGATTAGAGGTAACGTCTTTTATTTTAGACGGGTAAGCCTTGCTGAGTATTAGTATACTCAGCCTTGCTTTAAATGTTGTTTCCAGGTAATGCATGTGATGTGTGGCCTGGAGAGATTCCACCCGGCTGGGAGCTAGAATGGGTGGATGATGACGAGTGATTGCATCATGGACAGGCCTCCTATGATGTTATCGTACCGTTATTTAATTCCGCTGTTTTTAATAAATTCTGAACCATTTACTTCAGGTCAAGAACCATGATTTGTAATAATGGACCCTACGGGGAATTTGTTATTAATTTCTAAGGCACTCTGGACTCTCCTTCGTGGGAGTTTTAATGCATAGGTTTGATCCTCTCTGTGTGTTTCAAGTGATTTACCGGGCGTAAACCCGGCAACACTCAATGAGATGATTCTTTATTATCACTTAATGACCAAAAGGAGTGGTTTAGGCGATAGTACGGAATTATCTCGGATGGGGTTGTCACAGTTGGCATCAGAGCATTCGTATGCACCGGAGTGATTAGATTAATACTAATCACATGTTTTATAATAAAACTTGCCAAGATTGATTGGATTTTGAAAATCCGTTGGATCATTAAGGAATGATCTAGATCGAGAGGCCCTAGAGGGAATTTTGGGTTCTTTAAGGTGGCATAAGAATCTATGGTTTATTTTGCTAACTTCTAGCACTTTACTTTATGTCAGACTTACTTTCTTGCACAACCAAACTAGTTATTATAGGGAGAGCCGATTATAAGCTTGCCACCGGCACTAACTACGTCTCTTGTGATCCATGTGTGTGAGGTCGTTTAAGACGTGTGCATCATTTAAAACCTTGTTGAACCTAAAATTTGTTATTGTATGTTTGAGTAATGCTTCCTAGGGTGATTGCTTGATCTTAGACAAGGTTATCCTCTCCTTTGATCTTAGGAAGTTTCTGCCAGATTTTGTTTCTGTCATTTCATAATTTTTAGAGCCAAATCTGTGAGGAATCTGACTAGACATCCTTTAGGAAAGTTGTTTCTTATCAAATTTAGCATCTTCTGTGAATTTCTCATGATTTTAGGAACTTTCCATCAGGAGTTATGATCAGTTTAGCAAGTCTTTGTCCTGCTGTTTTTCTGGGTAACCTTCCTCTGAAAATGGAATTTTTCAAGCATGTTCCAATCCAATCTAGATCTACCTTTGAATACCAAAATGTGCATAATTATGTCACCGAGTTGCTGTAGAAAATTTGGGATTTTTGGGGCTCTGGTTTTTATGTTATGAATTTTTGTTCATACCTGCCAGAATTTTACGCCCTTAATCATGTTATAATCGATTCGATGTCTAACATGTAGTTCCCATTTTTGTACAGATGGCGCAGCCACTGCACTACGAGATCGACGCGGACGGTACCATTCGTACCAACGCCCTTCACTGGGAGGGTTTTCCCCGCATTTTGTGGGAGACTCTCAGTGAGGTTGGCTACACTATGCCGCCTCTGTACGAGGTGGTCTCCTTTTGGGACCAGGGGGTTCCCTTTGCCCGCACGACCGCGATCGTGCCACCTCACCCAGAGCACCCGGAGTGGGCAGATTTGAGCATGCTGTTTTCCGCTCACCGTGGTGTTGAGTCGGTCGAGTCCGCGGCCATGCGGATCCTACACACCTTCTGCGAGCAGCACCCCAACGAGGTGATGCTCACTGCACTGGGGTTGTTCCCAGCCATGGACCCACTTGACCCGGCTTGGCGTGAGCGTATGTCGCTCACCGACGTTTTGCTCACGACTGACCCTCCAGAGGTCACCGTGCGCCAGCTTCTGAGGTTGTTGGAGGCAGTTTACAACATGCAGGTGTTCCGTCTCTCCACTCAGGGTATGCTTTCTCTTGTGTTGATGGACGGCACGGCGATGAGGGATATCCTCACCCTCGACCTTCAGTTTGAGCGGTAGACTGTCGTTAACCTCCAGCAGGAGATTGTTGCACTTCAGGACGAGCGTGTCCAGTGGCACCAGGAGCATGCCGAGTACACGGAGCAGCTGCACGCCAGGGACCACAACCTAGAGATGATACAGGTGCAGCTAGCTCACACCGAGGCCCAGCGTTTTGCCTTGGTGCAGAACGTAGCGGAGATGCAGAACCAGGTTGTCAACTTCGAGGTAGAGATGGAGGTGTGGCAGGTGATGGCACACCAGGGGCAGCAGCCGCCGATCGCTCCACCGGTTGCACCTGCCACTCCGGACAAGCTACAGGGAGCTTCGGGCTTGAGCGAGGACAGTGTCGACGGTCCACCACGCGCTTCTCCAGAGACTAGTGCTGGCTCCGCCGCGGGCGACTAGTTGCCTAGTTGATGTCTTTAGCAGAAAAATCATGTACTATTGGTTTAGCCTTTTCAGCTAGCTTTTGTGGAAGGGTCTAGGCTGCTCGGAGAGTATGTGTGATGTGCTTTTGTTGTATGTAAATAGTGTGTTAGGTGATCCAAAAACTCCGCATCATGTAATGCTTGGATGAACACCTTTGTGAAGTTGTTTTCAATGAATGAATTAGGGTTGTTGTGATCAAAATTTCACCGTGGGTTAAATACCAAAGTTGTGTGGAACATTGTGGAGATCATGCTCACCAAAATTCATCATGTTTGCGTAAGCGTACCGAGAATTATGACAAAAGTTGTGCATTTCGGCCTATAGGGAAAACAGCTAGGCAGAACCTCGGTTACGGAATTTTTCGGGCATGATAATGTTGGAATTTGACCTCGAGTTGAATACCAGTGTTGGAGCTTACTAAATTTTGCACTTGCTGACCAAAAATGAGAATTTTTCCCTGAAGGGGCAGAGAGTTATGAATTTTTCATCGACTCAGCTGCGCTGTCCGGTTTCCACAGAAATGATGTTATGAGTTTTCGTCTTACATATTCTTCTTGTGGTTAATGTAAGCAAGCTTGCGAATATGTGGCTAATGAAAACTCCATGAATTTCAGATGGTGTGAAGGACCGAACTGGCAACCAGAGAGGGGGGGGGAGTGAATGGGAGCTGATAAAAATTCTGCTCGAAGGAGATGGCAACTCCAACAAGATGAACTTGGTCAGATACCCAAAATCACACGCTCCTCACACGACCTTCCGTTTGCCAAAACCACGTAGCCACTGGAGTGCTACTGGTCCTAGGAACAAACACTACCTGCAGCCACAACTCCTACACACACACGGCAGTGGAAACGACTCGGAAGCTGTCTGGCCAGCAGGGGCGGTTTAACCGGGGTAAGGGGGCGGTTAAACCGCCTGCTCCTGGGCAGACAAGAAACCCTCCAAAACACCTCTTCCGAGCTCTAAAACTCTCCACGGTTTCACCCACCGGATCCTCTGGTCAAGGCCAAGCTAGCTACCAGAGAATCTTGGCGAAAACCAAAACTTCACCCAAAGGGCCTAGGGGCGGTTAGACCGGCTACCAGGGC
Source organism: Cenchrus fungigraminus (assembly GCA_036936925.1). NCBI lineage: Eukaryota > Viridiplantae > Streptophyta > Magnoliopsida > Poales > Poaceae > Cenchrus > Cenchrus fungigraminus. The sequence goes on along the minus strand of CM072774.1, from coordinate 123,981,714 downwards.
GGGTCTAGCCTCCTGTACTCAGCAACGAACTCAAGGCAAGAACTCCAAGCAAACCGCACTAAAACGAGCCAAGATTTCACCAGAACGCTCCTCTGATCAAGGCGAACAAACTCACAGAGAAAGATCCGGCAAAATCAAACTTTCTTCGGAAAGGCCTAGGGCGGTTAGACCGGGTGCCAGGGGCGGTTAGACCTCCCTCCCCTGAGCACAAAGATCCGAGTGAAAACCTAAGCAAACGGACTCGAAACGCTCCAAGATTTCAACCATAGAATCCCTTGGTCAAGGCCAACATGCTACCAGAACATCTCGGCCAAATCAAAACTTTCTCCGGACGAGCCCGGGCCGGTTAGACCCCCGCCCCTACATGGTTAAACCGCCCTCCCCAGACAGAATGGGAAAAACAGGAACCACGGGTCAACCCTCAACTTTGCATCACCCGATCTCCCGATTCACCCAACGGATTGCAGTGAAACTTTGGGGATGCTTGGGTCACCTCATGGATGACCTCTCCCTCAAAGGAATTGCACCAAAACGCTCTAAATCATGGGGAATCGCAAATCTCGTGACTCAACCTCAAGAACTCGAGCTCCAACGAAAACCACCAAATCGGAGAGCTTTCCACGGGTTTGGAGGGGCAAGGTCACCAAGAAAAGAGGCACAAGGTCCTCATGTGTGACTCCCACACCAAATCCCGCAAAGAAATGCCTCCAAAACTCCGCCACGAAAAACCCAAGAAAAGGCTCCGAAAATCACCAAAAAGGGAAAACGGGAGAGACAACACAAGGCCTTGAGGAACCACGCCGAATCATCTATACATACCATGAAGGTTCATACAAGGTCTAGCTTGCCTCCCAATCATCCTACCCTCTCTCAGATCTCACCATGAAGTTCTCAAGCTAGTCCTCTAAAATCCTACGGCAAATAGGAAGGGAAAATAGCAAAGCAAATGAGCTAGAGTTCCAAGACTTGGCTGCCATCCATCCCCTCAACTGTTTATATGGAGGCACCCAAAAGACTAAACTACCCTTACTAGATAACTAGGGATACATGCCCCTCAAGGGCGAATTTGGAAGTCTTCAGATTTTCTCCATCGGACGGATGCCCAGCGACCGCAACCTTGCTTAGCCTCGACGCAAGCCTTGCGATCCCGACGCGTGTCCTCCGCTTTGAAGCTTCTCGGTGGCTGCGACCCGGGCGGTCAGACCGCTCCCCTTGGCGGTTAGACCGGCCCAGGCGGTCTGACCGCTCCTCCTGGGCGGTTGAACCGGCCTGGGTGGCCGCACCTCCTCGTCGAGTCTTCGGCCTCGGTTTTGTGGCTCAACCGAGTAACCCAGTGGTTTTCTGGTGAACCACTGCAATCCCCGCGAACTCGGTGTAGCCTCCGCCAATCACCACTCATGACTCGGCTCCCACGTAGTCTCGGCTCGACCTTGGTTTTGAGGCTCAACCAAGAAACCGTCCACGACTTCGTCCTGCTGTTCTTGCCACAATGCGGCCCGCACTTGACTCCGCGGCCACCAGGTCCCTCGAACCAAGCCTACTTGTCTTCTCCACACCTGGAGGCCTCACCGGCAATGACCTTTCGCACTTGTTCTTCACCTGCACCAATACCAGTCAAGCCGCAACCTGCACCTGCAATACTTAGCCAAGAGTCAGTCCACACAACGTTGTCAATCACTCATCACACTAGGAAGCGACCATCCACCAGTCCTCGAACCACACATGGTCCTCAATCTCCCCCTTGATGAGTGCATTGACAACACACATGATTTGTAACCAAAGAGAAAAAAGAAAAGAAAGGAAAAGAAAAGACTAAAAGAAACTCCAACAAGCGATAGAAAGCCAAAGGAAAGGCAAATAGCAAGATCACTTGAAGAAGAACAAGTCTCGGACCCCTTAGGCAAGGGCAACGTCTCGACACATCCGAGACAAAACATGCTCAAGTAAAGAGCAAATACCACCAAAGGCACACAAGGCCACGAGCCAAAAACTCACACAAGAGCTCCCCCTGCACATATGCAAGCTCCCCCTGAACCAATGCATGCAAGAAGGTCACTTGGAAATGCATGACAAAGAGCAAACCAAGCTTACACAACATAGGGCGGTTAAACCACCTGCACAGGTCGGTTAAACCACCTCTGGTCATGTGACCGCCCCCAGGGAGGTTAGACCGCCCCATGTGACCGCCCTGCAAAAGTTTCTCTGAAAACTGCCGAACCACTTTGGACACCTTCCATTAGCTCCCAGGTGCCCAAATCCTGCACAAACTTCTCCCCCTTGTTGACAATGCATGAATCAAGGCAAAATGGAAAAAGTTTCAACATAGAGCTTCTCAAATATACAAAATTCATCACAAGATGCTACACATGTCCAAATGAGCAAGTTAGATACTCTATAGCTTCGTAATGACATCAACTACATGATCACCAAGTTTCACAACCATTGGATGAAGCTAAAATAAAATTGAGTAATTTTGCGAAAATTTACCCTCTCATGAGCCAAGTCCTAGATATGAGCAAAACATGTCAAAATGGCAAAGCCACACAAACTTCATGCTAGGACAACCATTCTAATCATAAGACCATCATAAACACCCACAAGCACCTCATGTCATGTCAAAGCCACCGAGCCATGTGCCTACTTCTATATATGAGACTTCTCATTGGTAGACAACATGCAACGATTTTAGCACCCAAAGCAAATTAAATTTAGCACATAAGACTTGGGAGCACATTTTCCAAGCAATTTACATTTCATTTTCAGATTTAAAGTTGGTACATGAAATGTCTTTGCGACAATAAGGAACTTATGCCCCTCTACAAGATAAAGCATGGGGTTAAACATTCATGATGGCAAATGAGCCTTTGGCCCCATATGATCAAAAATAAGCTATCCAACCACAAATTAAGCATAGCCAAGCCACTAAACCATGTCAAGATCATATAAAAGCATTTACTCACAAGAGAGCATACATATCTTATTTTTCAAAAACATAGCTATCAACCATGGGCATAAATCAAGATCATCAAGAGCTAAGCCAAACTAACCATAGCATACCAAACTAGCTCACAAGATCATATATAGCACATCATGGTGAACAATGTATATAGGAGAAGCTTTTCCTAAACAATGCATATGATACAAAATGCATGCAACCTAAGAGACAAAGATGCCTATACATCATGTTACATATGCCATGCCAAATGCAAGAAATGCACAAAGGAAAGCTATACATATGCTACAAAGGAGCTCCCACACACAAAGCTCACAAACGACCGGCTCCTCGAGGGGAGGCAAAAAGGGCTCGACACCACCAGCAAAAGAGCAAAGAAGCACAAAAACCACAAGCTCCCCCTAAACACATGCACTAGGGCCAAAGAGCATACAAAGCTCACCCTTAGTACACATGATAGAGCAAAGAGCACACTAAGCACACAGGCTCCTCCTAAACTCATGCATTAAGGTCAAAGAGCATACAAAACTCACCTTACACACATGAGATAGGGCAAGGAGCGAAACAAACCAAGTGGCTTGACCAAGGCCACACACTCGAAGGTCACAAATTGACTTACCTTGATCATTTCTTCACAATTCACTCGTCCTTGTCCACCATCCCCGAAAGTGATGTACCTCCATGTCACCACCGGGGTATGAGGCCAGAGAACCACTCCCGATATCAACCAAATGTTCTCCGGGCATCCCACCTGCAACTCAAAACCAAGAGCGAGAGCGAGCAAATGACTCAACACTGGGGTTAGTACCAAAGGTGTCAAACCAGTGTCGGGCCATTTCCTCAAAAGTAGGGTTAGCAATATCCATCCTACCGTGCCTATCAAAACTGCGATCCATCCTGTCAAACCTATCAAACCTGGAACCACCATGGGAAAACCACTCCCGTCTCACTGGAGGAGTATGACTACCACGAAAGGGAAAGTGTGGTCCATAGCCCCTCTGAGACTCAAAGCTGCGACCTCTTCCAAACTCGTATTGATCACGAGGTGGAGAACGTCCAGCACACACAACACCACCAGACTCAAAGCGCCTACCACCTGCATCATAACCAAAGGAACTGAAACCACCAGCACCACGACCTCGAAACCGAACTGTCCAGAAATCTGGGGAGGGCCGGTCTGACCGCCTCGCCTGGCCAGTCTGACTGCCCTTCCCTAGGCAGGGCCGGTCTGACCGCCATGCTTGGCCGGTCTGACCGCCCCCTCTAGACCACCACCTTGGCTACGGGATCTCTCATCTCCCCATGCCAGAACCTTACACACAAAACCCTTTCCCTTGGGCAGTGGCACACGAGGCTCAGGCACACCATTAGAAGGGTGGTACCTGTCCTTGTTCGCCCACTCCTTAGCCATTCTCGCCTCTCTCTTTCTGTTATAGCAAAACTCTCTCTTGTGACCATCCTTCCCACAAAACTCACAATGGAAACGGATTGGTCTTGGCTTAGGCTTGGGGTGAGGCTCTTCACACGGCTTCTCACTAGGTTTCTCACATGCCTTCTCACTTGTGCTCTCACCAAACTTATCAGATCCCAAAGCCCAACCATCAAGGCGCTTATAACTGGCAATCAACATACCAAGCTGAGGTTCCTGACTAGACAACCAACTCAGCACTTCACGCAACTTACTGTTCTCATCCTACAAATGATCAACACATTGTGCAAGTTCCAAATTCTTCACAGCATGCAACTCACAGGTAGAACAAGAAGTAGGAATAGGCTCTTTCAAATCAGCCTCAAGCGAAATAATGCGAGATCGAAGCTTAGCAATTTTTTCCTGCAAACCAGGGCAAGAAGTACATGCACCAAGCAAAGTGGGTCTAGATTGCAGCTCAGCCGACTCAACCCTAAGCACATCTAGTTCCTCACACTTGGAGGCATGCTTTTCTCTAAGAGCATTCAAATCAGCTAGGAAAACAGAGCAGTCAGCACAATCAACCCCATCAGAAACCACAGGGCTAGCCTTCAGAGAATCAATTTCAAGCTTGCCATCAAGAACCTGTGTTTCTAGCTCAGCCACTCTAGTTCTAGCATCTTCAAGCAAAGCTCTAAGCTCCTTCCTAAGCTTCTTAGCCTCTCTAAGCATGTGATCGCGATTATCAAGCAAGTCGACCAACTCCTCATTCTCCTTGTGCAAAGAAGAGAGCTCATCACATACCTCATCCTCGGAGTCGGAGTCTGAGTCCGAGGCGTTCTTCTGGCTTCTCTTGCTACCGGAGCTGCGTGCCATGCCGCAAAGACCATCCTTCTTGTTGTAGTTCCTCGAAGTCTTGCTTGTGGTACAGCAGAGGCCATTCAAGTACTTGCCGAAGTCCTTCTTCTTTTTCTTCTTCTTGTCACCCTCTTCTTCTTCTTCTTCACTCAAGCTTGATGACGCGTCCTCAGAGCCGGAGTCGACGTCGCTCGATCTCTTGATCTTCTCTCGGGTCCATGTCTTCCTTCTATGTTCATGCTCCTTCTTGGATCTTCTTCCTTTGTCCTTGGACTTGTGCTTGTCGTGGTTGTTCACCTTCGGACACTCGGCGAAAAAGTGTCTGGTCTTGCCGCACTTGAAGCACGTCCTTGAGTTCCTTCTTGAGTTCACCCGGTTCTCGTGCATCCTCTCGAACCGCCTGGTCAGCAACGCCAGCTCATCCTCTCCCAGCACGTCGAACTCCTCGTCTGGCAAAGACATCAAAGAGGACAAAGAGAACATCCTGGTGGATGGGTTAGCGTTAGATTTTCCTTTCGAGCTACCGATGAGGGCGAGACTATGAGAGTCAGTCGGGCCCTCAATCTTGGCTGTCATTCCCCGATCCACCTCAGCCGACTTGAGCTTCGGGAACAGCTCGTTCACAGTCAAAGTGTCATACTTCTCCGACTCTACAATGGCCTCGAACTTTCCGCCCCAAACCATACGATCCAGCGAGTGTAAGAGCTTGACGGCTCTATCATGATCATCGTACGGGAGCACGTCCACATTGGCCCTCATGTTATTCACCACAACCGTAAACCGCTGGAACAGGGCATCGATGGACTCACCGGGGAGATGAGTGAAGTTCTCATACTCTCTCCGGTAAGTCGCATACATCCGAGCCTAAACCTGAGCATTTCCAACATGAGCTTCCTTCAACTGTGTCCAAATTCTACAAGCCAAGTTCTCCGTATGCACCCGATCAAATTCAGATTGACACAGAGCACGAAACAAGTAGTCGACTGCCTTGTTGTTGGCGTCGAACATGTCCCTCGATCCTGGAGCAAGGAAGTTCATCAGATGGACATAAGCTGTGTCCACCATGACATCCCAAAGGATCTGACCCTTATCGCGGAGAAACGCCGCGATCCGCTTACTCCACATCTGGTAGTTTTTGCCATCAAAGTGCGGAGGACCCGAACCCCATTCCTGGTACGCCATCCTTGGATCTTAGACTGGTTAGAGTCAATCAAGACCCGTAACGGGCTCTGATACCACTTGAAGGACTGAATTGGCGACCAGAGAGGGGGGAGTGAATTGGAGCCGATAAAAATTCTGCTCGAAGGAGATGGCAACTCCAACAAGATGAACTTGGTCGGATACCCAAAATCACACGCTCCTCACACGACCTTCCGTTTGCCAAAACCACGTAGCCACTAGAGTGCTTGAGGACCGAAGCGTCCGAGGACCGGTGGATGGTCGCTCCTCGCTGTGACGAGTGATTGACAACGTGGTGTGGACTGACTCTTGGCCGAGTATTGCAGGTGCAGGTTGCGGCTTGATTTGCATTGGTGCAGGTGAAGAGCGGGCGCGAAAGGTCTATGCCTTGCGGGGCCTCTGAGGAGTGGAGAGACAAGTGGGCCTGACTCGAGGGACCCGGTGGCCAGCGGGGTCAAGTGCGGGTCGCATGGTGGCAAGAAAAGCAAGACGAAGTCGTGGACAGGAGCCGGTGTAGGGTAGCGGCTCACGACCGGAGTCTGCACGCGGGGTTTGCGGTGGTTCACCACAAAACCGTCGGGTTACTTGGTTGAGCCACAAAACCAAGACTGGAGGCTCGGCGGGCGGAGACGGGATCCAGGCGCGCCGAGACGCTTCGAAGCGGAGGACACACGTCGGGATCGCAAGGCTTGCGTCGAGGCTAAGCGAGGTGCGGTCGCCGGGCATCCGTCCGATGGTGCTACAACGAGAATTCCCAAAGTGCCCCTCGAGGGCGTGTTTCCTAGTATTATGTAATAGGGGTAGTTTCGTCTTTCGGCTGTCTCCATATATACTTAGAGGAGAGAGGATGGCAGCCATCTCTTGAAACCCTAGCTCATTTCCCTTTGCTATTTTCCTTCCTATTTTCCCTAGGTTTTCCATAGGACTAGCTTGAGAGCTTCATGGTGAGATCTTGAGAGAGGGATGGATGTTGAGGAGGCAAGCTAGACCTTGTATGAATCTTTCATGGTGTGTATAGAAGGTTTGGCGGGATTCCTCAAGTGTTCTTGTTGCTCCTCTCGTTTCTCTTTTACGGTGATTTTCGGAGCCTTTTCTTGGAATTTTCGTTCGTCGCTCGATTCGTCAATTTGAGGGCGTTTCTCTCCGGATTTCTTTGTGGGGATCATGGGTGAGTGCCTTGTGCCTCTTTGTGGATGATCTTGACCCCTCAAACGCCGGATTTGGCCTTCGATTCGCTGATTTTTGGATGAACCCTAGTTCATAGTGTTCTTGCCAAGGATTTGCGATTCCGGCAGTTGTAGAAAGTTTGAGGCCATAATTTTTGGGGCATAACCTCTCCTTGGGGTGTTCATCATCTCCCCAAAATTTCGTCTCAAGACTCCAAGTGGTTTGGGAGATTCATTGATCGAAAGTTTGGGGCAAATTTGCGGCAGTTTTCTGGGCTGTCCCGGGTGATCCGGTCACTTGTGCCGGGTGACCTGAAGGGGGTAGGTTGACCCGGTCACTTGTGCTCGGGTGACCCGGTGCGGCTCTGTAAGGCTCAGGGTGACCCGGTTACTTGTGCCGGTTGACCCGGTAGGTCTCAGCCTTCTTCGTTGTTGCTCAAGTTCTTTCGTGCTTGCTTCCGCTTTGCTTCCTAGCCTTTCAAGCCTTGTTCCTAAGGTATCGGGAGAGGTTTGTGTGTGCTTCCGCTTGTTCGTGTGTGACTCTCGGAGTTGCGATTGGGATATAGGCTGAGTTCTTTTGAGAAAGAATTTTTATCGGCTCCCATTCACTCCCCCCCTCTTTGGTCGCCAATCCGGTCCTTCAATTGGTATCAGAGCCGGTTACGGATCTTCGTGATTCTGACCAGTCTAAGATCCAAAGATGGCGTACCTGGAATGGGGTTCGGGTCCTCCACACTTTGATGGTAAGAACTACCATATGTGGCAAAGGCGGATGGCTGCTTTCCTCCGCGGCAAGGGTCAGATCCTGTGGGATGTCATGGTGAACACAGCTTATGTTCATCCGTTGAACTTCCTTGCTCCAGGATCAAGGGACATGTTTGACGCCAACAACAAGGCAGTCAACTACCTGTACCATTCTCTGTGTGAATATGAATTCGAACGGGTTCGGACAGAGGATTTGGCATGCAGGATTTGGGAGCAGTTGAAGAATGCTCATGCCGGGAACGCTCAGGTTCAGGCTCGGCTCTTTGCGACCTACCGGAGAGAGTACGAGAACTTCACTCATCTCCCCGGTGAGTCCATAGATGCCATGTTTTAGCGTTTCACGGTGATCGTGAACAACATGAGGGCTAATGTGGCCGTGCTCCCGTATGATGACCATGACAGGGCTGTCAAGCTCTTGCATTCTCTGGATCGTACCGTGTGGAGTGGGAAGGTCGAGGCCATCCTAGAGTCGGAGAAGTATGAGACCCTCACGGTGGACAAGCTGTTTTCCAGGCTGAAGTTGTCCGAGGTGGACCGTGGGGTGCGTGCAAAGATCGAGAACCCGACTGACCCTCATAGTCTGGCTCTCGTATCTGGTTCAAGGACTAATGCTAACATGTCGTCGAGACATTTTTCTTTGTCTTGCCTTGTGTCCATGACAGATGAGGAGTTCGACGTGCTGGGCGAGGAGGACCTCACGTTGTTGAGCAGGCGGTTCGAGCGCATGTACACGAATCGGAAGAACGCTCGGAGGAGCTCGAGCATGTGCTACCAGTGCGGGAAGCACGGGCACTTCATCGCCGAGTGCCCGGAAGCCATGGAGGTCAAGCCCGAGCACAAGCACCGTCCGAGGACCGACCACAAGCACCGCTCGAGGGACGACAACAAGGGCAAGAACAAGTCCGAGCGGAGGCCAAGAAGGAGTGGTGGTCACAAGAAGAAGGAGCGGGCGATGGTGGCCGGCGTGAGCGACATCGACTCAAGCTCCTGCAACTCTTCATCGAGCTCAAGTGATGAAGAAGAGAACCGGCTGTTGACGGTTAATAGTTGTATCAAAGTTCGTTTGGACTTGCAAGCGGACAAGTCCTCCGTCGTAGTTAAGGGACCCTTCTTCCCTCAAGTGTGAACCCAAGCTATCGAATCCGTGGAACAATGTGTAACGCAAGATCCGATCTAATAAAGCTAAGAACACTTTGATCTTGAAAAGGGGTTTTGCATCTAATCTATGGAAGAACCAAGAAAACCAATCTAATCTAAGAAACACCAGAGGTAGCAAGAGATAGAGAGGGATAGGTAAAACCAATCTAGAGAGATTGGATCGAGCACTTGTTGAAGTTCCAAGCATAGATGAACAAAGCAAATCGAATCTCATAACTAGCCTCTTTAAATCGTGGCTTCCGTTCCAACTCCGAAGACGCCTGCCTTTTGGAGCCACCGTTCTGTCACAAGGCACCCCTATTCGTGCGGGTTAGCCTAGGGCGAGTCCAAAGGACAAGATGAAAACGCTCGGTAGGTCAGGTATGCACCTCTAGCCACCATGGCTACAAGAACATCCTATGCAATCTATCTGGAATAGATTGGAGAAGAAGAAAACCCAAGCGAAGACAAAGTTGTAGTGAAAGCACTTGATCGCTAGAAATCGGATTCAAACTTGCAAATTCAACATGAGAGTATAATACATGGACAAGATCACCACCGGGATCCTACCTCGACCTTGATCCTAGCTCCGGGAACTCCGATGTGGTCTTCCATGCAAGGTTCCCACGTCGGCTACGGGAACCCTAGTCAACCATCTCGACCCTCTCCTCTCCGGAATGGTGTCCCTCCCTTCTCTGCTCCTCGGCGGCGGATGACGAATGTAATTCTTTGTGGCTCTCGGCCAGGGGGCTATAAATAGCCCGAGAGGCGGCTAGGTCAAAGGGGGCACCGAACCGAGAGGCGGCTAGGTTTCTTCCCCGGTTGCTTCTCGCGCGATTCCTTATTTGTGTGCACTTGCATGTGGGCCTTTGACGTCGTTTCCTTCACGGTTAAGGCTTGAATCTTGCTATCCATGCTTCGCCGTTTCCTGGTTGAGTCCCTGAAGATTTGCATGTTGACGCTTCAGTCCTCGGGTCATTTGGAGTCATGTTCATCGCGTGTCTTGACTCTTGTCGGGCTTTATGATCTTCTTCCAAACTGCTTGATGAACTTATCCTGAAAGTCTCCTCTTTAGCGTAGATTTCCTGCGTAAACAATAAACTCCAAAATGGACATGCAAGAGTGAACTTGTTATATACGGAGGGTTAGTTCCAGTGGTTAGAATAATAAATCAATGCCAACATTAAAGGTAAACTCATGGCTAGATTGACGGAAATTCACCGTCAACATCTCCCCCATGCTTAAACCTTGCTCGTTCTCGAGTAAGCCTTTAATGAATATCAGCGTTGCCTTTCATTGCTTTATACCCTGCACTTGATCACACACGAGAAAACATAATGCTCTCAAGGATTTAATCATTAAAGTTCCATAATGTACTAGCCTTCGTCCTTATGGAGGGTAGATATTAATTTAAGCTCTTCCCACAAGTAATTACCTCATGCTCCCAAATTTCAAATGAATCTTAGAAATTTTGAAATTAAGAAAAAGGGCTAAACCAAGTTCAAAAATAAACTTCCTTGCATCTTGCTCATGTACTCTCATCTTATCTTGTCTCTTAAAGCCTATTCATTCTACTCCTTTCCCCTCCCAATATATATAGTGGAAGGCTTTATGTGGAGCTATATGGGAAAAATTTAGTCCTACCAAGATATTATAAATGAGATGTTGTCAAAACAAGACATGCTTCTCATGGACTTACCGAGACTCGTCAAAAAGGTCATTGGAAAATAATGTTATATCAAGGAGGGGGAGAGAAAAATACACATACTTTGAGATAGGTGGACATGTGCAAATGGCAAAGAGTGATCCCGAGGCACAAAGGAAGTCCTCGTTATCGGATTGCACATGGTTGGAAAGATGAGTTTGGATCTTAAATCTTGAAACTTTTGAGATTCCTAATGCACTTTAGAGAACCGGGGAGTTCACTTTATTTTATTTTTATAAACTCATATATTTTTTCTCTTTTCTCATACATATTTTTTTTCTTTTTTTCTTTTCTTTATACTCATTTTTCTTTTTCTTTTTCTTCTTTCATCATTTTTTTATTTGCTCCCCTTGAACTCTAAATTGCATTGTACCTACCTCCTCCCCATGCTTAGATGTTTGCTCGTCCTCGGGCAAAGAGGTGATAGAGATAAGGTAGGTACTAGAAATATTTTTCCTTTGGAGAGATACTTGAAATCTTCAACCTTGGCACCATCTTGCGATCTTCCTTGAATTGACGATCCATACTCAATGATAGGTTGTGGTCAAGGAGGTAAACACAAAAGATGATATTTTTTGGTTTTAAGGGTGGATATCCGGCGAGGTTTGTGAAATCTCCGATGTGGGGATACACAATGCACAAATAGAAAGGCTAGCAAAAAGATAGATACGCAAAAACGGAATGACCAGCTTCTTAGTCTCGGGCCAGAGAAATCAAGGCCTGAAATAACTCACCCAAAAATAATTCTTGTATACTAAGGTTTATGCACTCAATATATATGTATATATGGCTTTGGATAGGTAGAGCAAAATGCAAGTAGCATTAATGACAAGGTTAGCATATATATTTTTAAGAGCAAATCATCTTTAACTCATCCAAAATTGAGAGCATGAAAATAACACTATGGCTCTTATTTTTATCATAACCTCCACAAAAGATTAAGCTAGCATTTAATTAATTTCAGATTCATATTAAAGAGAGCATTAGCTTAATCATGCATAAAACAAGTACAAAAGTTGAGCAAAGTGGCAACTTTTCATTATATATTATCATGGCATCAACTTAATATTTTTACCAAAGGTTGATCAAGGTGGGAAACTTTATTCATGGTGATCTTAAACTAACTCTACTATTATCACACATGCTGAAAATAAATAAAAACAGAAAATGCTACGCATATATAAACTTGCACAAAAGCTGAAAATAGAGAAAAGGAAAAGGAGAAAATCAAACCGAATTTGGAAGCATTATTATTTTCTTCTCTTCCTCCTTCTTTCTTTATTTTCCGGTGGTTGATATTGATGGTCCGGCGCGTTGTATCCTTTCTTGTATTGTGATTGCGCCGGTCCTCTCTAAATTGCTCCAATGGTGAAGGCGACCAATTTTATAGGCGATGTTTGCGGTCCCTTCTTCTTGCATTTGTTGGACGGAGCGCCATGAAAACTTCGTGAGGAACATGTATGGTGGAGGATGTGGTGGCGTGGCTGCCCCACTCCCCCATGCTTGCATTTGACATACTTCCTTCATATGGTTGTGGCAACGGGATCCCTCCATGTGGTTGTTTATTAGCTTGACGTGCAGCCCCTCCTTCATCTTGGGCTACGGAGGATGATCCTTCTTCAACAGTTCTTCTTTTTTATTCTTCTTTGCCATCACAAGAAGTCTTTCCTCTAACCAAATTTTGTCTCCAAATGATCTCGGCCTCTCATTGGGGAGAGGAATATTAACCTTCGTCAACTTGTACCTTCTCCTCTCATCTCCACTTTCCTTGCTTCATGTACCTGATTCCAAAGAAATCCCGACAAGGAGAAATTTTGGGTTCCTTGTAATCTTCTCTCGAAATCATCCCCCAAAAATCCTTCTAACATTTTTTTTCTTGGACATCAACTTGCTCTGGGCTTCCTTCTTGTAACCGAGTAGTTCTCCAATATATCCACAAGGAACTAGTTGTTCTTCATCTTCAAGGTGGAATGAGAGGCACGATACTCCTTCATTAATGACCGGTGCTAATGTCATAAGAACTTCCGAATCAAGCTCCTTGTGAGTATTCACACCAACTCCATAAAGAATCGCACCCATCCAAGGTTGCTCAAGATTTGAGTAGAATCCAACACTTGGAGGGCGTCATCGAAATCAACATTTGGCTCGAACCTCTTCTCAAGACGAACACGCCTCTCCTCCTCCTCCTCCGTATTTATGATGAATCCATTGGAACACCTCGGAGTGTATGGTGGTGGAGCGGATGAACGAGTTGAGCATCGTGGTGGAACGGGTGGCTCTTCCGTGTGTCCTCGCGGTTCGGTGTACCACATGGATGAACTTCGTGTACTCCTCATACCACCAAGGGGCAGCGTGTTTCTCCTCGGTGGTGCCACGTCTCCCTCCATGCTTCGGGGAGACTCGGGGACCGAATGCCTCCTCGAAGAGCTCGATGATGGCGCCTTCGATGATCGTGTCTTCTTGGTGAAGAAATTAGTGGCCATCTTCCATATTGTTGTTGCACTAACTCACAACGAGTGCACCGGGGGTTGCTTGCCGGTGGGAAAAACACACAAGGGAAGTATATGGAGGGTGGAGTTTATTATGGTGAATTCTCTTTATTATTATTATTGTTGGAGGGTGGTGAGTGAGGTGCACAAGTTAGGATGGATATTAGCCCCATAGGGTTTATGGATTCTTGAACATGCAACCGCCTATTAAGGTGAAGCTAAACTAATTTATTGAGGTGTGTACATAAGGCCACTTTAGCTAAACCTACAAAAGATATGTTGATGGGATCTACGGGAGCAGCGGACCCCATACTCCCATTAAGCATGGTAGCTAGCCTTAGGCATCAAAGCATTATCAACATGAATGAAAAGGTTCGGCGTTAACATGACAAGATCCTACAACACCATGGAACTCAAATTTTTCTAGGTTGTTTATGAAACTTATGGGCTAAGAACTCAAGAACACAAATTAATAAATGCATAAATTACTTACCTAGCGAAGGGGAGCACCGGGGGCTTTATCTTTCTCTGAGATGCTTCTTGCTCCCTTCTTTCCTCATGTCCACGTGATCCTCGAGGTTCCATTGCCCGAACCGTTCACAACCACACCTTTGCTTGCGTGATTAATCTTCCACCTCCATTGTTTTACTTCACATCTTGTTCCCTTGCCTCTTGTGCTTCCACCAATTTCCTACAAAACAAGGCCCTCGCTTTCCCCCATGCTTGTCCTTTTCATGTGCCCAAGATGCCAAATGGTGGACACGTGATGCATCGTGAGGCACAATACGTTAATCAAGCTCAAAAACCTCCCTTAATCACGTTTAGATGCTAATCACTCCTCTAATTTTGAAACTTTAAAACTTAACTCAGTGCTAGCGATGAGTACAAATATATCATTAGAGGAGATCTTAGGCATCAAAAACAATTATAAAATTTATTTTGGTTGCACCGGGATCGATTGCTTTCATTAATCGATAGCAAGCTCCTCCGGCATGACCGTGGGGGTATAGGTTTAGGTTTTAATTTTGGCCAAACATGAGAGAGAGATTTGGAATAAAAATAAAGTCAATGGGGCTTAGAAAAATTCTAAATCTAGAGAAACCGGTGGATGTCAAGTTGAATGAAACCAAAAATCAAGTTCCTTAGGTTCAGGCGTGCCCTACGATGCGTCAAAGATTAAAACATAAAGAAACATAGCAAGGCTCTACTCGCGTGTTTTTATCATGTAAAACAAGCCAACCTTAACACCATGGAGAGGATGAAAGGTTGGGGTAGGTGCTGAATTTTTGGTACTAGTTTCTCTAAAAGATGCAAACAAAACTTGGGATGGCTCAAGTCATTGGTTTATGATCAATATAAAATTCAAGTAAAATGACCGAGCAATTATAATGTCTCTAAAAATTATTCAACCACATAGAAATTTATAATATGTAATGCGTAGCAAATTCTAAGACCAACTTACTGAAAAAACTTGAAAATTTTCTTCGGGTTGCCTTCCCGGTAGCTTCACTCTTCGACGGGTTGTCCTCCCGGTAGCTTATTCTTGACTTGATGAACGGGTTGCCTCCCGCCAAGCGCTTCGTTTATAGTCTATAGCTAGACTTCTTCTCTTTTCTCCGGATCAACGCTCTTTGCGGGCGTTGCAATCTTGGGGGCCCCACTTCTACACCATCCTTGGCTTCGGTGTAGATTTATTCTTCGGCTTAGTCATCTTTTTGGTCTTCACAGGCGGGTGTTGATTCATGGTCTTGACGGATGCAACATCTTTTCTGTCTTCTTTGCTTCATTCTCCCTTGACTCCTCCCTTCTGATGCGATGATGAGGTAGAATGTATTTAACATGAATCGTGTTACATACCTTGAATCATCGTTGACTTGAATGCACTCCTCATGCCATCGATGTCGAACATGACCTCCCCCTTGCCGACGTTGATTGTTCCGATGGTCTTGAGGAACGATCTCCCTAGGATGAGTGGCGATGAGGTTGATCTCCTCTCGATCTTGGAGGTGGAGTTTCTCTTGGAGATTCCAACGCTCTGCGGCCTCCGCTTTTAGATCTTGTGTTGCACGTCACCTTTGCCTGCAAAATTTTTTTCTAGACCATCCACAAAATATATGTTTTTTATTGTTGTAGATGTAGCCGTCCATCTCCGGTTAGGGTTAGCAAATATAAACAAAAAAGGAACTAAAAGAAAACTAGGGTTTAGCAAAACCCTAGATTGATTTTTTTTTGTTTTGAGGATGATCAAAATTAAGAGATGCAAAAGAAAAATCAAGAGAAAACTGAAAATATTCACAAACGCAAACTAGATTGAATCTTGATTACTTGTTCCCCGGCAACGGCGCCAGAAAAAGGGGCTTGTTGACGGTTAATAGTTGTATCAAAGTTCGTTTGGACTTGCAAGCGGACAAGTCCTCCGTCGTAGTCAAGGGACCCTTCTTCCCTCAAGAGTGAACCCAAGGTATCGAATCCGTGGAACAATGTGTAACGCAAGATCTGATCTAATAAAGCTAAGAACACTTTGATCTTGAAAAGGGGTTTTGCATCTAATCTATGGAAGAACCAAGAAAACCAATCTAATCTAAGAAACACCAGAGGTAGCAAGAGATAGAAAGGGATAGGTAAAACCAATCTAGAGAGATTGGATCGAGCACTTGTTGAAGTTCCAAGCATAGATGAACAAAGCAAATCGAATCTCATAACTAGCCTCTTTAAATCGTGGCTTCCGTTCCAACTCCGAAGACGCCCGCCTTTTGGAGCCACCATTCTGTCACAACGCACCCCTATTCGTGCGGGTTAGCCTAGGGCGAGTCCAAAGGACAAGATGAAAACACTCGGTAGGTCAGGTATGCACCTCTAGCCACCATGGCTACAAGAACATCCTATGCAATCTATCCGGAATAGATTGGAGAAGAAGAAAACCCAAGCGAAGACAAAGTCATAGTGAAAGCACTTGATCGCTAGAAATCGGATTCAAACTTGCAAATTCAACATGAGAGTATAATACATGGACAAGATCACCACCGGGATCCTACCTCGACCTTGATCCTAGCTCCGGGAACTCCGACGTGGTCTTCCATGCAAGGTTCCCACGTTGGCTAGGGGAACCCTATTCAACCATCTCGACCCTCTCCTCTCCGGAACGGTGTCCCTCCCTTCTCTGCTTCTCGGCGGCGGATGACGAATGTAATTCTTTGTGGCTCTCGGCCAGGGGGCTATAAATAGCCCGAGAGGCGGGTAGGTCAAAGGGGGCACCGAACCGGGCCCGGAATGGGCTGGGCCGGTCAGCCCAGGCCGGCTGGCCCAGGCCCGTTTCGGCCCGGTTTGGCCCCGGTTTCTTCCCCGGTTGCTTCTCGCGCGATTCCTTATTTGTGTGCACTTGCATGTGGGCCTTTGACGTCGTTTCCTTCACGGTTAAGGCTTGAATCTTGCTATCCAAGCTTCGCCGTTTCCTGGTTGAGTCCCTGAAGATTTGCATGTTGACGCTTCGGTCCTCGGGTCATTTGGAGTCATGTTCATCGTGTGTCTTGACTCTTGTCGGGCTTCATGATCTTCTTCCAAAGTGCTTGATGAACTTATCCCGAAAGTCTCCTCTTTAGCGTAGATTTCCTGCGTAAACAATAAACTCCAAAATCGACATGCAAGAGTGAACTTGTTATATACGGAGGGTTAGTTCCAGTGGTTAGAATAATAAATCAATGCCAACATTAAAGGTAAACTCATGGCTAGGTTGACGGAAATTCACCGTCAACACCGGCACAAGGGCAAGTGGTCGGGCAAGAACATCAACGGCTTGTGCTTCGCCGCCCAAGGTTTTTGCGGCATTGCACATAGCTCCGCAAGCAAGAAGAGCAACAAGGATGACTCGGGCTCTGACTCCGAGGAAGAGGTAAACAATGACCCATCCTTCTTGATAGCGGAGAATGCTAGGTTGAATGACTTGCTTGACAACCGTGATGATGTGCTTAGAAAGACCAACAAGGAGAAGATAGAGTATAGGTCTTTGCTTGGAGAGGCTAAGGAGAAAGTGGTTGAGCTAGAGTCTTTGCTTGTTGATGCTAGGGCTCAAATGGATTCCCTTAAGTCTGCTCCTGTTGTGACCAATGAACCTGAATGCACTAATTGTTCCACTTTTCTTGGTGAATTGACTGTGCTTAAGGAGAAGTATGCCTCCAAGGTCTAGGAACTAGATGTGCTTAGGGTTGAGCTAGATGAGATGAAATCTAGGCCCTCCTTGCTTGGTGCTTGCACTTCTTGTCCTGTTTTGCATGAGAAGCTAGATGTTTCGCTTGTGTATGCTAGATCTCTAGAGGCTCAGCTGAAAGCTCCTATTCCTACAATTTGCTCTACTTGTGAAATAAATGTTGTGAAGAATATGGAGCTTGCACACTATGTTGATCGCTTGCACACTATGTTGATCGCTTGCAGGATGAGAATGATGAGTTGAGAAAGTTGATGGGTTGGTTGTCTGGTCATGAGCCTCAGTTGAGGATAATGATCGAGACATACAAGCGCTAGGATGGGGAAGCGCTTGGGGCAAACAAGGTTGGCTATGGAAGTGGTGAGAATGAGGGGAAGATCGGAGATATCCCAGAGCCACCAAAAACCCACCACAAAAATGCCTTTGTTCCTAAACCGAATCATCTTAGGAACCGACTAGACACAACCCCAGCTCCACCCGTGTTTCCTCCACAAACCGACAACTTTCGGAAACCCATCAAGTTCAAGAGTGTCTTGGGGAATGAGTTCTTTGGGAAGAAGGGAGAGAAACCGAGTGAGGAGAAACCGAGTGAGGAGAACCCAGAGCCCAAAGAGAACCCAAAACCAAAGCCAAAACCGAAACCCTTCCATTGTGAGCATTGTGGGAGGGATGGGCACCTTGCTGAGTTTTGCTTCAGGAGGAAGCGTGAGGAGAGGTTGGCTAGGGAGTTGGCCAACAAGGACAGGTACCGCCCTTCTCGTGGTGTGCCTAAGCCTAGGTTGGTGCCGAGAGGTGAGGGTATGGTGCGTACCATTTACCCTCGAGAGAGGCGTGAGTTTGTGCCTCGAGGTGAGCCTCCACATAGAGAAGGTGGTAGGCGTGTTGGGTTTGGGCGTGGTGAGTTTGCTGGACATTCCTTTGCTCGTGGCCAATACGAGTATGGGGGAACGATCGCAGCTTTAGGTCCCAGAGGAGCTACGGGCCACGGTCTCCCCTTCGTGGTACGCGTAGTCCTCCAAGGGGACGTGTGGGTGTTCCACCTAGGAGTGATAGGATGGATTTTGCTAACCCCACGTTTGAGCAAATGGCGAGGCACTGGTTTGATTCGTTTTGTACTAACCCCAGTGCTGAGTCTTTTGCTCACTCTCGCTCTCGTTTTTAATTTTGCAGGTGGGAGGCATGGAGGGTTTTGGTTGATCGACTCCGGTTGCTCTCGACACATGACCGGAGATCGAAAGTGGTTCTCCAGCCTCACCCCGGTGATGACCAAGGAGTACATCACTTTTGGGGATAATGGGAAAGGTAGAGTGCTTTCAGTGGGCACGGTGAAGGTGAGTGAGTCTGTGACTCTTCGGCGTGTTTCTCTTGTCAAGTCTTTAGGTTACAATCTTCTCTCTATTTCCCAACTTCTTGATGAGGGTTTTGAAGTCCGTTTCAAAACGGGCTGTTCTCGTGTTTTGGATTCTCGAGGCGATCTTGTGTGCACGATCGTCCCCGAGGGTCAGATTTTCAGAGCCGATTTTTCTCAGTGCGTTGGCTCTTCTCGTTGCTTAGTTGCTGGTGTTTCGGCGGAGCTTTGGAAATGGCATAGGAGACTAGGCCACTTAAGTTTTGACTTATTGTCACGCTTGAGTGGACTAGGATTAGTCCGAGGATTGCCAAAGTTGAAATACCAAAAGGATTTGGTATGTGCTCCGTGTAGGCATGGCAAGATGGTCGCCACCTCTCATCCGCCTCTGACATCCGTTATGACAGAGAGGCCATGCGAGCTGTTCCATATGGACTTGGTTGGTCCAGCTCGTGTGTGCTCGGCGGGTGGGAAATGGTATGTCCTTGTGATCGTGGAGGACTATTCTCGCTATGCTTGGGTCTTCTTTTTGGCTGACAAGGGGGAGACATTTGGTTTTGTGAGGGATCTGATCTTGAGGTTGAAGAACGAGAGACATGGAGATGCTGTTCGAGCTATTCGTAGCGACAATGGCAGTGAATTTAAAAACTCTCGTTTCGAAACCTTTTGTCATGATTTGGGTCTCGAACATCAGTTTTCTTCTCCCTATGTGGCTTGTCAGAATGGTGTAGTTGAGAGGAAAAATCGTTCCCTTTGTGAGATGGCTCGGACGATGCTCTATGAGCATAGGACTCTGAGAAGATATTGGGCGGAAGCGGTGAATACCGCTTGCCATGTTGGGAACCGGATTTTTCTGAGGGCCTTCTTGAACAAGACGTGCTATGAGCTCATGCACGGGCGAGCACCTAGAGTGAGCCATTTCAGGGCTTTTGGTTGTCGGTGCTTTATTCTCAAGAAAGGTAGGCTTGATAAGTTTGAGTCGAGGTCTTCCGATGGGGTTTTCTTGGGTTACGCTAGTCATTCTAGAGCATTTCGTGTGCTCAACCTTGATACTAACCTAGTCATAGAGACTTGCGAAGTGACCTTCGACAAGACACAACCATGCAATTTGTTTGTCTTTGAGTGTGCAGGTGATGATGAAATTGGCAAAAAGATCTTTGAGGACAAGGAGGATGATGCTGGAGAGGATGATGGTGATGATGGTGAAGCTCCAGCCACGCATATACCCTCTACTTCCACTACGATGACTACGGTGTAGGATGGTCCATCCCCTACACCGCCTACGATCCAGCAAGATCAAGTGGAAGCAGCTGCTGAGGGGGAGGTTGTCTCCAGGCGAGAGGCACCGAGGCGCGTTCAAGTTGATCATCCACCCTCAAGAATCATCGGCGACATCAATGAGCGTACGACACGGTCGAGGTCCAGAAATGCTTCTCACTTTGCTCATTCAGCTTTTGTTGCTACTTTTGAGCCGAAAGACATTGGACACGCTCTATCTGATCCTAATTGGGTGAATGCCATGCATGAGGAGTTAGAGAATTTTGAGAGAAACCAAGTGTGGGAGTTAGTGGAGCCACCACCAAATTGCAAACCTATTGGGACAAAATGGGTGTGGAAAAACAAAGAGGGAGAAAATGGTGAGGTGGTGAGGAACAAGTCGAGGTTGGTTGCTCAGGGGTATAGTCAGAAGGAGGGGATAGACTATGAGGAGACATTTGCTCCTGTAGCCCGTTTGGAGGCAATTAGGATCCTTCTAGCCTTTTCTGTGGCTAAAGGGTTCAAATTGTACCAAATGGATGTGAAGAGTGCCTTCATGAATGGGTTCTTAGAAGAGGAAGTTTATGTGAAGCAACCACCGGGCTTTGAGAGTGTTGAGTTTTCCCAAAGGGTGTATAGGCTGAGAAAGGCGTTGTATGGGCTGAAACAAGCTCCCCGTGCTTGGTATGGCCGCTTGAGGGGGTTCTTGTTTAGCAAGGGGTTTGAGATGGGTAAGGTTGATAAGACTCTTTTTCTCCTCAGGCAGGGTGATGATATCCTAATTGTTCAGGTGTACGTGGATGATATTGTCTTTGGCGGCTCATCTCACTCTTTGGTTGTGAGGTTTGCAGAGGATATGAGCAAAGAATTTGAAATGTCCATGATGGGAGAGTTGCAGTTCTTTCTCAGGCTTCAGATCAAGCAGGCGAAGGAAGGAACCTTTGTGCATCAAGCCAAGTACACTAAGGACATCCTCAAGAAGTTCAAGATGGATGACTCGAAGCCCCTATCGACACCAATGAGTACGACTACAGCGCTCGACGCGGACGAGGACGGAGAGCCCATGGACCAGAAGGAGTACCGGAGCATGATCGGCTCCCTCTTGTACTTGACGGCGACGAGGCCGGACATCCAGTTTTCTGTGTGTCTGTGCACTCGTTTTCTGGCGTCTCCGAGGACTTTACATCGGTAGGCCGTCAAGCGGATCTTCAGGTATCTTCGATACACTCCTGAGCTCGGTCTTTGGTACTTGGCGTCCTCTTCCCTTTCACTTCTTGGTTTTTCGGATGCTGACTTTGCGGGGTGTCGAGTCGATCGGAAATCGACTTCGGGTACTTGCCAGTTTTTGGGTTCCTCACTTGTTTCTTGGTCTTCTCGCAAATAGTCTAGTGTAGCTCAATCTACCACAGAAGCCGAATATGTTGCTGCCGCTAGTTGTTGCTCACAGCTGCTTTGGATCACATACACGCTGAGTGACTTTGGTGAGGAGTGTTCCCATGTACCTCTCATGTGTGATAGCACGAGTGCCATTAGTGTTGCCAAAAACCCCGTGCTTCACTCCAGAACCAAACACATAGAAGTGAGGTACCACTTCCTGAGAGACAATGTTGAGAAGGGAAACATAGACCTCATCCATGTACCTACAGAAAACCAGCTTGCCGATATCCTAACCAAGCCTTTGGACCAAGCTACATTTGCTCGTTTGCGAGGAGAGCTTGGAGTTGTTTTTCCTTTTTGAGCTTCGGTTGGGAGGGTTGATGTACATATGCATGTTACTTTTTCTTTTATGTATCATATCATGTTTGCATCTTTGTATCATAGACTGCATTTGTAACATATGCCATAGAGATGTGCTTCTCTCATATGCTTTGCTCACTATGATATGCTAGATATGAGGTTATGACTTTGCTTGTGATGCTCATGAGATGTATAGCTATGCTCTTGGTAGCTTTGGGATATATATGCTTGTGGATGGCTTTCTTTTGTGCAAAATGCTATATGATCCTCTCTTGTGAGTAGAATGCCTCTCATGTTCAAATTGGGTGCTTATGGCTATATCTTGCTTAATTTGTGCTTGGAACCATGTTCTTTTCATTTGGGATCAAAGATCATTTTATCATCATGAATGTTTAGCCTACATGCTACCTTGTGGAGAAGCCTAAGCTTCTTTTTGCCGCAAAGGCACTTCATGTACTATGCTTAATTTGTAAATCATGAAAATGGTATGTGAGATGCCTATGCTTGAAAATTTTGTTTCCATGTCATAAGTGCTTTAAATTCCTTATCTTGGGTGCTAAACCGTTGCATGATGTTCACCAATAAGAAGTCTCATATCTAGAAGTGGACACATGGCTCGGTGGCTTTGACATGACATGAGATAGCTTGTAGGTGTTTGTGATGACCTTGTGATGAGAATTTGTGACCTTGCATGAAGTTTGTGAGTTATATGTTGTTTGTGCTCAGTTTGATCATGCTTAGGTCATATGCTCATGAGAGGGATTTTTTGTGAAAAAATGCTTCATTTTGATCATGGCTATGTCACTTGCTTGTATGTCCCTTTCTATCTTGTTGGCGATGCTTGTGCTCAAATTGTGGCTATCTTGCTTGTCCATGTCTCAATTTTAGCATGTTGTAGTGCTCTTTGTATATTTGAGAAGCACATGCTTGCATTTGTAGACTTGATTCATGCATTACCAACAAGGGGGAGGAAAGTACCCAATTCATGATCCCAGGGGGAGCTTTGCATCAAGAAAAAATTGGGAGAAATGCCTTTGTTCAGGGGGAGCTTGCATTCATGCATTTGGGAGCTCTTTTTCGCCTGAATTTTAGTTGTGCTCTTTTGCCGATGGTGTCGAGCCCTTTTGCCTCACCTTGAGGAGTCAGCAATTTTGGAGCATTTTATCTCGGTTGTGTCGAGCCGTTGCCCTTGCCTTAGGGGACCGAGATTTTTCTCTCTCAAGTGATCTTTTCTTGGCTTTTGTTTGGCTTTTGATCACTTGTTTGAGTTTTTATTTCGTTTCTTTTCTTTTTCTCTTTTCTTTGAATTGGTTACTTGTGTATGTTGTCAATGCACTCATCAAGGGGGAGATTGAGGACCGGAGCGTCCGAGGACCGGTGGATGGTCGCTCCTCGCTGTGATGAGTGATTGACAACGTGGTGTGGACTGACTCTTGGCCGAGTATTGCAGGTGCAGGTTGTGGCTTGATTTGCGTTGGTGCAGGTGAAGAGCGGGCGCGAAAGGTCTATGCCTTGCGGGGCCTCTGAGGAGTGGAGAGACAAGTAGGCCTGACTCGAGGGACCCGGTGGCCAGCGGGGTCAAGTGCGGGTCGCATGGTGGCAAGAAAAGCAAGAAGAAGTTGTGGACAGGAGCCGGTGCAGGGTAGCGGCTCACGACCAGAGTCTGCACGCGGGGATTGCGGCGGTTCACCACAAAACCGTCGGGTTACTTGGTTGAGCCACAAAACCAAGACCGGAGGATCGTCGGGCGGAGACGGGATCCGGGCGCGCCGAGACACTTCGAAGCGGAGGACACGCGTCGGGATCGCAAGGCTTGCGTCGAGGCTAAGCGAGGTGCGGTCGCCGGGCATCCGTCCGATGGTGCTACGACGAGAATTCCCAAAGTGCCCCTCGAGGGCGTGTATCCTAGTATTATGTAATAGGGGTAGTTTCGTCTTTCGGCTGTCTCCATATATACTTAGAGGAGAGAGGATGGCAGCCATCTCTTGAAACCCTATCTCATTTCCCTTTGCTATTTTCCTTCCTATTTTCCCTAGGTTTTCCATAGGACTAGCTTGAGAGCTTCATGGTGAGATCTTGAGAGAGGGATGTATGTTGAGGAGGCAAGCTAGACCTTGTATGAATCTTTCATGGTGTGTATAGAAGGTTTGGCGTGATTCCTCAAGTGTTCTTGTTGCTCCTCCCGTTTCTCTTTTACGGTGATTTTCGGAGCCTTTTCTTGGAATTTTTGTTCGTCGCTCGATTCATCAATTTGAGGGTGTTTCTCGCTGTATTTCTTTGTGGAGATCATGGGTGAGTGCCTTGTGCCTCTTTGTGGATGATCTTGACCCCTCAAACACCGGATTTGGCCTTCGATTCGGTGATTTTTGGATGAACCCTAGTTCATAGTGTTCTTGCCAAGGATTTGCGATGTCGGGAGTTGTAGGAAGTTTGAGGCCGTAATTTTTGGGGCATAACCTCTCCTTGGGGTGTTTATCATCTCCCCAAAATTTCGTCTCAAGACTCCAAGTGGTTTGGGAGATCCATTGATCGAAAGTTTGGGGCAAATTCGCAGGCAGTTTTCTGGGCTGTCCCGGGTGATCCGGTCACTTGTGTAGGGTGACCCGAAGGGTGTTGGTTGACCCGGTCACTTGTGCCCGGGTGACCTGGTGCGGCTCTGTAAGGCTCAGGGTGACCCGGTTACTTGTGCCGGTTGACCCGGTAGGTCTCAGCCTTCTTCGTTGTTGCTCAAGTTCTTTCGTGCTTGCTTCCGCTTTGCTTCCTAGCCTTTCAAGCCTTGTTCCTAAGGTATCGGGAGTGGTTTGTGTGTGCTTCCGCTTGTTCGTGTGTGACTCTCGGAGTTGCGATTGGGATATATGCCGAGTTCTTTTGAGAAAGAATTTTTATCGGCTCCCATTAACTCCCCCCCCCTCTCTGGTCACCAATCCGGACCTTCAATTGGTATCAGAGCCGGTTACGGATCTTCGTGATTCTAACCAGTCTAAGATCCAAAGATGGCGTACCAGGAACGGGGTTCAGGTCTTCCACACTTTGATGGTAAGAACTACCATATGTGGCAAAGGCGGATGGCTGCTTTCCTCCGCGGCAAGGGTCAGATCCTGTGGGATGTCACGGTGAACACAGCTTATGTTCATCCGCTGAACTTCCTTGCTCCAGGATCGAGGGACATGTTCGACGCCAACAACAAGGCGGTCGACTACCTGTACCATTCTCTGTGTGAATCCGAATTCGAACGGGTTCAGACAGAGGATTTAGCATGCAGGATTTGGGAGCAGTTGAAGAATGCTCATGCCGGGAACGCTCAGGTTCAGGCTCGTCTCTTTGCGACCTACCGGAGAGAGTACGAGAACTTCACTCATCTCCCCGGTGAGTCCATAGATGACATGTTTCAGCGTTTCACGGTGATCGTGAACAACATGAGGGCTAATGTGGCCGTGCTCCCGTATGATGACCATGACAGGGTTGTCAAGCTCTTGCATTCTCTGGATCGTACCGTGTGGAGTGGGAAGGTCGAGGCCATCCTAGAGTCGGAGAAGTATGAGACCCTCACGGTGGACGAGCTGTTTTCCAAGCTCAAGTCGTCCGAGGTGGACCATGAGGTGCGTGCAAAGATCGAGAACCCGACTGACCCTCATAGTCTGGCTCTCGTATCTGGTTCAAGGACTAATGCTAACATGTCGTCAAGACATTTTTCTTTGTCTTGCCTTGTGTCCATGCCAGATGAGGAGTTCGACGTGCTGGGCGAGGAGGACCTCGCGATGTTGAGCAGGCGGTTCGAGCGCATGTACACGAACCGGAAGAACGCTCGGAGGAGCTGGGGCATGTGCTACCGGTGCGGGAAGCACGGGCACTTCATCGCCGAGTGCCCGGAAGCCATGGAGGTCAAGCCCGAGCACAAGCACCGTCCGAGGACCAACCACAAGCACCGCTCGAGGGACGACTACAAGGGCAAGAACAAGTCCGAGTGGAGGCCAAGAAGGAGTGGTGGTCACAAGAAGAAGGAGCGGGTGATGGTGGCCAGCGCGAGCGACATCGACTCAAGCTCCTGCTACTCTTCATCGAGCTCAAGTGATGAAGAAGAGAACCGGCACAAGGGCAAGCGGTCGGGCAAGAACATCAATGGCTTGTGCTTCGCCGCCCAAGGTTTTTGCGGCATGGCACATAGCTCCGCAAGCAAGAAGAGCAACAAGGATGACTCGGGCTCCGACTCCGAGGAAGAGGTAAACAATGACCCATCCTTCTTTATAGCGGAGAATGCTAGGTTGAATGACTTGCTTGACAACCGTGATGATGTGCTTAGAAAGACCAACAAGGAGAAGATGGAGTATAGGTCTTTGCTTGGAGAGGCTAAGGAGAAGGTGGTTGAGCTAGAGTCTTTGCTTGTTGATGCTAGGGCTCAAATAGATTCCCTTAAGTCTACTCCTGTTGTGACCAATGAACCTGAATGCACTGATTGTTCCACTTTTCTTGGTGAATTGACTGTGCTTAAGGAGAAGTATGCCTCCAAGGTCGAGGAACTAGATGTGCTTAGGGTTGAGCTAGATGAGATGAAATCTAGGCCCTCCTTGCTTGGTGCTTGCACTTCTTGTCCTGTTTTTCATGAGAAGCTAGATGTTTCGCTTGTGTATGCTAGATCTCTAGAGGCTCAGCTGAAAGCTCCTATTCCTACAATTTGCTCTACTTGTGAAATAAATGTTGTGAAGAATATGGAGCTTGCACACTATGTTGATCGCTTGCAGGATGAGAATGATGAGTTGAGAAAGTTGATGGGTTGGTTGTCTGGTCATGAGCCTCAGTTGAGGATAATGATCAGGGCGGTTAGACCTCCCTCCCCGAGCACAAAGATCCGAGTGAAAACCTAAGCAAACGGACTCGAAACGCTCCAAGATTTCAACCATAGAATCCCCTGGTTAAGGCCAACATGCTACCAGAAGATCTCGGCCAAAATCAAAACTTTCTCCGGACGAGCCCGGGGCGGTTACACCGCCCCCCCTACGCGGTTAAACCGCCCTCCCCAGACAGAACGGGAAAAACAGGAACTGTGGGTCAACCCTCAACTTTGCATCACCCAATCTCCTGATTCACCCAACGGATTGCAGCGAAACTTTGGGGATGCTTGGGTCACCTCATGGACGACCTCTCCCTCAAAGGAATTGCACCGAAACGCTCTATATCATGGGGAATCACAAATCTCATGACTCAACCTCAAGAACTCGAGCTCCAACGAAAACCACCAAATCGGAGAGCTTTCCATGGGTTTGGAGGGGCAAGGCCACCAAGAAAAGAGGCACAAGGTCCTCATGTGTGACTCCCACACCAAACCCCGCAAAGAAACGACTCCAAAACTCCGGCACGAAAAACCCAAGAAAAGGCTCCGAAAATCACCAAAAATGGAAAACGGGAGAGACAACACAAAGCCTTGAGGAACCACGCCGAATCATCTATACATACCATGAAGGTTCATAAAAGGTCTAGCTTGCCTCCCAATCATCCTACCCTCTCTCAAGATCCCACCATAAAGCTCTCAAGCTAGTCCTCTAAAATCCTAAGGAAAATAGGAAGAGAAAATAGCAAAGCAAATGAGCTACGGTTCCAAGACTTGGCTGCCATCCATCCCCTCAAGTGTTTATATGGAGGCACCCAAAAGACTAAACTACCCTTACTAGATAACTAGGGATACATGCCCCTCAAGGGCGAATTTGGAAGTCTTCAGATTTTCTCCATCGGACGGATGCCCAGCGACCGCAACCTTGCTTAGCCTCGACGCAAGCCTTGCGATCCTGACGCGTGTCCTCCGCTTCGAAGCTTCTCGGCGGTTGCAACCAGGGCAGTCAGACCGCCCCCCTGGGCGGTTAGACCGTCCGAGGCGGTCAGACCGCCCCTCTTGGGCGGTTGAACCGGCCTGGGTGGCCGCACCTCCTCGTCAAGTCTTCGGCCTCGGTTTTGTGGCTCAACCGAGTAACCCAGTGGTTTTCTGGTGAACCACTGCAATCCCCGCGAACTCGGTGTAGCCTCCACCAATAACCACTCATGACTCAGCTCCCACGTAGTCCCGACTTGACCTTGGTTTTGAGGCTCAACCAAGAAACCATCCATGACTTCGTCCTGCTGTTCTTGCCACCATGCAGCCCGCACTTGACTCCGCTGGCCACCGTGGCCCTCGAACCAAGCCTACTTGTCTTCTCCACACCTGGAGGCCTCACCGGCAACGACCTTTCACACTTGTTCTTCACCTGCACCAACACCAGTCAAGCCGCAACCTGCACCTGCAATACTTAGCCAAGAGTCAGTCCACACAATGTTGTCAATCACTCATCACACTAGGAAGCTCCCATCCACCAGTCCTCGAACTACACATGATCCTCATGGTGGGACCAACACGCGCATCCCCCAATGGTTTTGGTGCAAGTGGGAGTGACGCTCCGCCACCTCCTCCCAACATAACTATCCAGGAGCAATTCATTGTCACCCAAACTGAGGTGATGCGCCAGCTCTTGCAGACACAGCAGCAGATCGCTCAGCAGCTGCAGCACAATCCCCATGGGGAGAATCTTGATGGCCAGCCCCGGGTCACCAAGTATGAGCATTTCTATGCCATGAAGCCCCCGACGTTCGAGGAGGCCAAAGAACCTCAAGCTGTGGATGCATGGATCAAGGCCATTGAGGCAAAGTTCTCAGTGTTCGTCATCCCATGCTCCGAAGAGCGTAAGGCTAGTTTCGCTGCCCTACAGCTCCGTGGTGCAGCGCTGCTGTGGTGGGAGCATTTCAAGTCCATGATCCCAGAGGGACATCAAGTCACATGGGCTGAATTCAAGAGGGCCTTCAAGGAACATCACATTCCTAAAGGTCTCATGGACAGAAAGATGAAAGAGTTGCTTGCACTAAAGCAAGGCTCTGCACGGTGTATGAGTATGCTAAGAAATTCAATGCCCTGTGTCAGTATGGTGGGCATCATGTTGACAGCGATGCCAAAAAAATAGAGCGTTTCCGTGATGGGCTACACGGGGACCTTTATGAGAGGCTTAATCTTTATGAGCCTAACAACTATCAGGGCCTTGTGAATAAGGCCATTTCTTAGGAAGATGCCATGACAAAGGCCCAGAAGGACAGGAAGAGGCAGGCCGGATTCACCACTGCTGGTGGGTCAGGCAAAAAGTTCTGCTTTGTCAAGAAGGGTACTCAGGGTCCTCCCCAGTCATCTTCAGCTGGACACTGGAGGATGACCCCGTCCCAGAACAAGCCTTCGGGGAATTTCCAGTACCGTAAGGCACAGCAGTAGCCCTACAAGCCTAGTGCACCCCCAGCCAACAATAATGCTTCGAAGGATCGTCGCTGCTATAATTGTGGGTAGTCGGGACACTATATCAGTGAGTGCCCTAACCCCAAGCAAAACAAGCAAGGTGAAGGCTCAGGGGCCCGGCAGGGTAATCATGGCAAGAAGCCCGTGGTGCAAGTCAAGCAGGGCAAACTGAACTTCACCTCAATGGTGAACACGCCAGAAGGAGCACCAGTGCTGACGGGTATCTTTTCTATCTGATGTTTTTCAGTTAAAGTATTGTTTGATTCTGGTGCGACGCATAGTTTCATAAATGAGAAAAATTTGAGCAAGCTTGGGTTGAACAGTTGTCATATGAACCAACCTTTCTTGATAACCATGCCTGGTGGGAGAGTTACCACTGGGAACTTAGTCTTGAGAGTGCCACTTGAGCTAGGTAGCAAAGTTGTTCCAACAAATCTTATGGCTTTAAGTCTAGAGGGTATTGATGTGATCCTAGGTATGGATTGGCTAACCCAACATCAAGTCATTTTGGACATTGCTACAAGAATGATAGAAATCAATTCACCTATTGTGGGGACCTCTACTTTCTACTTACCCTCCAATGGCAGCGGGAATTCTTATGCTTTCACAGCCATCACTTCCTTGCTTGATGACATTCCAATAGTTGGTGAATATCCAGACGTCTTTCCCGATGACTTGCCTGGCATGCCACTAGACAGGGACATCGAATTAATAATAGAACTTCAACCTGGCACCGCACCTATCTCTAAAAGACCCTACCGTATGCCACCCAATGAGCTAGCCGAGTTGAAAAATCAGTTGCAAGAATTGCTAGATAAAGGGTACATTCACCCAAGTTCTTCTCCTTTGGGAAGTCCCGCTCTTTTTGTGAAGAAAGATGGTAGTTTGCGGATGTGTGTTGACTACTGTCCACTCAATGCGGTGACAATAAAGAATAAATATCCTTTGCCCCACATTGATGTCCTCTTTGATCAATTGGCTGGTGCCAAAGTCTTTTCCAAGATCGATCTTCGATCGGGCTATTATCAAATAAAGATTCGACCAAGTGACATTCCGAAAACGACTTTCTCCACCAGATATGGTCTCTATGAATTTCTGGTGATGTCCTTCGGTCTCACAAATGCACTCACCTGTTTCATGTACCTTATGAACTCAGTCTTCATGAATTAGTTGGACAAGTTCGTAGTGGTATCCATTGATGATATCCTGTCAGATTGTGAGATCTAGACAGCCCACGGGGGTGCTAATCCCAGTGGTTTAGTTTTTCGGTGGGGTGGAATCTAAGGCTAAGAACTCGAAGGTCGCACACGAGTACACGGAACACAGAGAACACGGCGAGTTTATACTGGTTCGGGCCTCCGGAGAGTAAAACCCTACGTCCAGTTCTTCGGTTTGTATTGCTTGAGGATTGCGTATCTTGTACAAGGGGTCGCCTCGTCCGCCTTATATTGGCCAGCGGATGAGGTCGGTTCCCAGACTCCTGGTCGGTTACGACCAGGAGACCTAAGTCTATGTTACACATCTTGCCATATCCCGTCGATCTGCTTTAGTCGGAATCCACCGATGTCTTGTCTTGTCCGCCAAGTCTTGAGGTCGTACTGAACTAGGTCGTCTAGGGAATCTTCTGGAAGGTCTTTAGGAGGTTGTGTGGGCCGCCAACTAGGTCGGTTGGGCCCACTGACAGGTCGGCGGGTCTTCTGGTAGGCCGGACCCACTTGTCGGGGACGGCCGTGAGCCTGGTCGGTGGGGACCCAGGGGTACCCATGTCTCACAAGCCCCCGAGCGAGGTGTAGGCGCAGCGACCTTAGAAAGGTCATGACGAAGTCGTAGAGCTATCGACAGGTCGAATAGCATGCACGTCGGTCCAAAAGAAAAAAAAGAACAAGTCAGCTTAGCAGCCGACCTGTTTGTAGTCTTGCCGATTGAAGAGAGGTCGAGTGACGACCTATAGGAAGCAGACTTCCAATAGATCGAAACGACAATGAAAAAAAAATTCAGAGGACATCGAAGATGCACTCATAGAGTAGTATCCGAGCATCGTGGCAGGCAGGATGGCCGGTATGATGATCAAAAAAGAGAAAGAAAGTAGGTCGAGTAACGACGTGATGAGAAACGGGTTTCCCAACAGGTCGGTACGACGAGGAAAACAAGAGGGCGTCGAAGACGCACTCGTAGAGTAGTCCCCGAGCATTGAAGCAAACAGCATGGCTGGTTTGATGCTCCAAAAAGAGAAGAAAAACTGAGTCATGGTCTTGATCGAACGAAGTGTAGAGACACCCAGATCTCCTAGCATAGCTGCAAGGAGTCTGGCAGGACCGACCTCGAGGAGGCCTTGTAGGCGTGCCGACCTCGAAGAGGCCTCAAATCAACTTTGCCCAGTATCCGAGGATACCCAGCAATATCTTGAAAGGTGCGTCGTGTGAAGAGGTTGTCAACGATGTCGAAGCTGAAGTTGTGATGTCCGGGGTTGATCGACGATGAAGCCAAAAAATCTGTTGATCTTGAGCGTATGGAGTGTAGAGACACCCAGATATCTTGCATAGCTGCAAAGAGTCTGGCAGAGCCACTCGAGGCATGTCGACCTCAAGAAGGTCTCAAATCAAAAGCGCCCAAGCACCCGGAGATACTTGGCAGGGCCATTAGGCGCACACCCCACAGGGAGGCCTTCATTCCAAACGTAAAATCATGGGTGTCCAGAGCAGGCTGGCAGGGCTACAAGAGCACACCGACCTCGGAAGGTCACGCATCCGGGGCGCCCAACTAGGTTGGCAGAGCCGTAGACATACCGATGTATTGCAAGACCTAGGTATTAAGGCACGCCGACCTCGAGGAGGTCGTTTTGGTGTCCAGATGACCAACATAGCTGCCAGCCATCTAGCGGAGCCATTATACTAAGGTATTGGCGACCTCAGCAATAGGCACACCAACCACGGTGGCCCGACGTAAATCGTAGACATGAAGCTTCTGATCTCCATGGTACTACTGATCTCCAGGCGCCCAGACAGGTCTGGCAGAGCAGCGAGGCATGCCTACCTCGGAAGGTCTTCAATCGAACCTACGACCATTCTGCTAAGGAAACAGAAATATAGGCTGATTGGAATAGGTCCGTTTACGTGCAGAGCCATAGCGGGTGCACCAGGACGCAGAGCCTAGCGGGTGCAAATAATAGACATCAGGTCGTAGAGGAAGGTCGTGAAGTTGTCGTCGAAAGGGGGCTAAATTAGGCGCGGAGCCATCTGACGCAGGGTTAGGTTTTGCCTGTAGTGTAGACTGCAGGGTCACGGGTCAACAGTGGTCGGAGATTCCCTTGCCACCCAGAAAACGACAAACTGCTCACTGATCGAGGGAGTTACTATAGCCATGTGACTTCTGCGGCGGGGCTCAGGCATCGTTGATGCACTAGCGACAAAAGACGTCGCGAGACAGAGAAATAAAGTCATCGCCTTCAATCGTGCACATGGCTGCAGGTCCCAGGATCACGTGGTGACAGTGTCATCACTTTGCTAGCTGCCCGGGGCGCGGCATTGGCTATAAATAGCTCCATGAGACTTGAAGGAGGCAAGCACCGAGCATTGTTGAGCTATGAAGCTGCAGAGTGGTGCTCTTACCATGCCATGGGCATGTGTTCGTCCAACAAATTGCAGAGTCTTGTGCATGTAGAAACTTGGAGCTAGGAGAACTCTCGCGAAGTGTAGGCAACATCTCCATCCTCTGAGCCCTGCCTCTGCGGGGTACCAGGTAGAGTTTGGAGGTGATGCTATTCGAGCTGGGGCTATAGCAGGACGTCGCTGGTGAGCATCGGTTGCTCACTAGGACTTGGAATCCCACAACGAAGAGCAAGCTCGTGACTGCATTCCAATAGTCTGGTCCGAGCATGCCTTAGGTTGCGTGCCATCCTGCAGCTGTCCCCCGCAAGGCCGCCATCAAGGTCCTGGTGCTAGGAGAAATCTCGCGACGTGCTCTGCTTCAGTAAAGTAGGTCGCAACTTTTGCTCTGGGTGGCCCAGGCCTTGTAGTATGTTTATCTTGTGTGTCAGGTTCTGGATCCAATGAGGTCGCAGGCGACTTGTGTACCTTCGGGCGGTCCATGTAATGTTCGCTCTCTTCTGTCATGTACTTGGTCGATTTGACAAAATGATTTGTCAAAGACCTAAATTAATGTGACGTGGGGGCTTGTTAAATCTGTTTTGCCATCGGGATGACCTGATGGTAATTTGTTACCAGCGGACGACCTAAACTCAGAGTTTAGGTCGTGGCTTTAGTCGGTTAGCGATGAATCCACCGTGACCTTCTCGCGGATTTCTCGGAATAGAGCCGTTGAAACGTGTTGTACGGCGGAAGGAACCGCAACAGGCAGATTCGGTGGACCCCCCTATAAATAAGGCGACCCGGGTCGGGGTTGACCCCATTCACCCTTCTTCTTCCTCCCGTCGCTCTCACTTCCGCCGCCGTAGCTTTCCCGCGATCTTGCGACCACCTTGCTCCCGCGCGTGTGCTCCCATCCAACCTCCAGCTCCGGCCGGCCACGCGCTCGCACCACCGCTCCGCGTCGCGCTCGTCTGCGCATGCGCGTCAAGACTCTCTACACTATTAGATCCAGTGCAAACCCTAGCGGCGAAATGGCGGCGGAGACGGCTTCCATCCCGGACCCGCGAACGGCGTGGGTCCGGTCGACGATGACCGAGGCGAAGATCCAAGCTTTGGTGGACCGCGAGCTGCTCCGGCCGAAGGCAGAGGTGGAGTGGAAGGCCGCGGCTGGGGAGGCGTTCCCAACCGAAGACGTCAAGGAGCAGGTCGTCTTCGCGTCCTTCTTCGAGCCGGCTTCAATCTCCCCGTGGGGGATTTCTTCCGCGGCTTGCTGTACTACTACAAGTTGGAGCTGGTACATCTTGTCCCCAACTCCATAACCGTAGTTTCGACCTTCATTCACTTCTGTGAGGCATATCTGGGGATATCGCCTCACTTCTTGTTGTGGAGGTACTTGTTTTGTGTGAAGAGCACTGGCAAAAGGTCGGGGCCAGTGGGGGCTGTAATGTTCTGCTTGAGGTCGGGCCTCAAGACAGAGTGGATAGATACTGACCTCCCCAACAACACTGCTGGGTGGAGGTCGGAGTGGTTTTATATTGTAGATCAACTTCCTGGGCTTCCACGTCGTACTAGCCATAAGCCAGTGAAGATAAATGAGTGGGATTTAGGGCTGTCATCCCGTGACCTCGAAGACCTCAAGGGAGTCCTGGAGCTCGTCAGCGATATGAAGAAGCGGGGGGTGACAGGAGCTGCGGTCGCCAGGTCGTTTTGCCGGCGGATGATTCAACCGATCAAGGATCAGGTTCACCCGGCGTACGAGTACTGGGGGCAGTCCGACCCCACGTGTGAAGTTAACCGCAAGGTCTCCAAGGAGGAGATGGCGGCCAGAGTGTCCCAGATGTATTCTGGGAAAGTGAAGGTGAAGAAGTGCCCTAAGGCACACTCGCTGAAGAGGCCGACTGACCCGGTAAGATCCTGAGACTTACTTTTAGGTCGTTTACTTCGTTCGTCGTTTGTTTACATCGTGTAACTTTCTTGGTCTTTGTGTTGCTTTGCAGGCGCGCGAGTGTCAGATGTGGTGCCCCGTGCCTCTTCCTGAAGGTGAGTTGCATCGGAGGAAACTCAGGTCGGACAAATACAAACCTCCAGCAGGTCGTCTGTTGGAGTTTTATGAGTTTGAATCGTTGGTGGAGGCCGACGAAGACACCGATGCTGAAGCCGGAGGTGATGCCGGGACAGGCCCGGACGCTGGTGGCGCCGCGAAGTCCCGGCGCAGGACTAGGTCGGCGGTTGGGAAGCAATCGGCTTCAGCTGCTGCTGCTGCTGTTTCTGCGGTGAAAGCCGCAGAGAAGAAAAAGAAGACG
Organism: Cenchrus fungigraminus; assembly: GCA_036936925.1. Classification (NCBI taxonomy): domain Eukaryota; kingdom Viridiplantae; phylum Streptophyta; class Magnoliopsida; order Poales; family Poaceae; genus Cenchrus; species Cenchrus fungigraminus. Next base: position 123,946,321 of record CM072774.1, on the reverse strand, counting down.
AAGAGGAAGGCCACTTCCCCTCCGGCGGTGATTACTCCGTCAATTCCGACGCCCCGCTCGAGGGAGGTCGAGTCGGAAGATGAGGAGGAGGACGAAGCCATTGAAGAGTTGCCGGTTGCCGGAGATCGACTGGCAAGGAGGTCGGAAAGTCCTGCTGCCAAGAGGCAGCGGGAGCTGATAGAGAAGACGTCGGAGGATGCTCTCCGTCGGGGTTTGGAGGCGCAGCGGACTGCTGACGCAGCGCAGGCAAGGATGCCTGCGGCGATTAGGCCTCGGCTATTTAGGCCGAAGCTTCGAATCCCGGTTGCTACGAGGTAAAGTCTTGAGAGCTCAATCTTTTCACTTGCTGTTGCCGTACTATGAATGTTTGACTTGACGAGGTGTTTGCTGCGTAGGCCGGTGGCGGAGCCGCAGGGCGACCTGGGTGCCCTGGCTTCTCCTTCCCGCACGAGGTCACCTGACCCAACGGTCGTGGGGGAGGCTTTAGCTGATGATGCGCAGACCGCCTCTCCGCCGCGGGGAGCAGCTAAGAGTAGGGCGACTTCTCCGCCTGTGGCGGATTCAAGGGTGGAGAGTCCCCCGCGTGCTGTTGAAGCGGGAGGAGGATCTTCTGCTGGGGACGTCAGAGCGACGACCTCCCCAAGGGTTATTGATGTCGACCCCATCAGTGCGAGACCTGCTGGGGCTGAGGACCTGATCAGGGACCAGCCTCAAATTGACCAGGCACCAGGAGGCCCAGGAACATCTGGCGCACAGGTACCTCAATCTTCGCCTTCGAGCCCGAGGTTGCCGCGGCGGGAAATTAACTAGAATCACACCCCTTGGCAGGATGACATTTTTGAGGACAATGAGGATATGCAGGCCTTGCGGACCAGCATTGTGACCATCAACAATGCGCTGACGGTAAGTTGCCTACAATGTACTTTTCTTGATGATGCTTTTCTGAAATGCTACTGACGACCTTGTTATATTGTGACAGTCCTTAGCAGAACGGGCCCAGAGCCGGGCCGACCTGCTGAAGAATGCGGCGGAGAAGGAGCAACGGATTACCGACCTTGAGCGGGAGCTCAAGGAGGTCCATGAAGCGGCGGCTGCCGAGAAGAAGAGGCTCGAGGACGAGCTCGCCGAGGAGAAGCGCAAGGCCGTAGAGGCTACTACGCAATTCAATACTATGCCCACTGGTAGGTCGAATCTTCGTGTCGACGATCTTGCAGAAGAAGGTCTTTTTGTGTTATGCTAACTATTATACCTTGCAGAGTTCCGCAACCGTGAAGAGGAGCTTAACACCGCTCTTACGAACACCAAGGGGAAGGTTCGGGACCTGGATCTATCACTTCAGGAGGTCGAGGCCGGGGGCCAGGAGCTCAAACGAGCGATGAAGGAAGCTACAGACAGTGAGTACGCCATATCTCAAAAGCTGGCTTATGAGACAGGAGCTCGTCGGGGTCTTGAAGCCGAATTCGAGGTTGTTTTGAAGTCATTGCAGAGTGACCAAATCACCATTGCAGGGTATGAGGTGGAGCTGAACGACCTGAAGGGTGCTGCCAACTATGCAATGGATTGCATAGCTATTCCGGCTGAAGGGGAGGAGCCGCAGTCTGTTGTGGATCGCCTCATAGACACTCCCAACAGGCTCTTGACGTTGCTGAGGGCGACGAGCTTGGCGGTGGCCACCGATGCGTTGGTGAGAGTTAGGTCTCACTACCCTGACGTCGACATGGCCAAGGTCAAGGGAGGTGCTGACACCACGAAGGACCTCAAAGCCCTGGAGCTTGAAGTTGAAGATGCCGCCATGGAGGTGATGGATAATATTGACTATGAAGGCGATGATGGCGACCAGTAGTCTTGGGCTAGGAGCTGTACCTCCCCCTCCACTCATGGTTGTAAACAGTGCTTCGTAAATACTTTGTTAAGCCTTAATGAAGTACTTGCCTTGTGCCTGTGCGAGCTTGGTTTGTCTTGTAGATGACGATGTCTTGTGTTCTTGACTCGCTAACCACTACTCACGGAGAGGCTGGCTTACCGACCTCCACAGCTCAGCGTGGAGGCTTACGTGAGGTCGGCGCGCGAGGGAGGAGCCTAGGGCTCAGGTCTGGCGACCTTCTCGACCAAGCATGCTCGCAGCGACAGGAGGCTTCGTACTCATTAGGGATGATGTCCTCAGGTCGTATGACCCTTAGGTTGGCTTTGAGCCAAGCCCCCGAGCGTGTCGAGGGAGAGGAACAGGAAAAAATTGGGACCCCCAGGTTTTGCAACCCGTGTGTTGGCTTTAGCCAAGCCCCCGAGCATGTCGAGGGGGAGGGTTTATGACATGAGGGAGGAGAAGGTAGTGCTCAACACATAGCAGATGACTGCTTGAAGTAATATTTATTTAATCTGAAAAAAGTACAAGGAAAGGAAATACATAGCTGAAATTTAAAACTATTCTACGGATACATTGACGGGCTGATGACTTTGGTGACGATGAAGGGTCCCTCCCAAGGGGCAGAGAGCTTGTGCATGCCATCAGTCTTCTGGATGCGCCTAAGGACGAGGTCGCCAACGTTGAAGGAAGTTTCCTTAACGTTGCGATTGTGATAGCGTCGGAGTTATTGATCGTGACGGGCTTGTCTCATGACGGCAGCAAGTCTCTGTTCTTCGAGGCTGTCGAGGTCGACGCGGCGTGTTTGCTCGGCCTATCCTTCCTCGTAGAACTGGATGCGTGGAGCTCCAAAGGCGACGTCGGTGGGTAGTACAGCTTCTGATCCGTAGACCAGAAAGAAGGGCGAAAAGCCCGTGGCGGAGCTGACTTGAGTCCTTAGGCCCCAAATCACGTGTGGTAGCTCGGCTAACCACCAGGTGGCGTAGTTGGAGGCGTCATCGTAGATGCGATCTTTGAGAGCTTGAAGCACCATGCCGTTGGCTCGTTCGACCTGGCCGTTGCACCGGGGGTGGGCGACCGAGGAATAGTAGACGTCGATGGTGTTTTCTTGGCAAAAGTCCCAGAAGACGGAGCCGGTGAAAGCTTTGCCCAGGTCGGTGATGATCCTATTGGGCACGCCAAAGCGATGTGTGATATCTCCGATGAATTTTACCGCTTCTTCCGACGTTACTTTCGCAACAGGTCGGACTTCAATCCACTAGGTGAACTTGTCGATGGCCACCAGTATATGTTTGTAGCCGCCTGGGGCGGTACGAAACGGTCCTACAGCGTCGAGACCCCACATGGCGAAGGGCCACGACGGAGGGATGGTGCGCAGGGCCTGAGCTGGCAGGTGCTGCTGTTTGGCAAAGAACTGGCATCCTTTGCACCTCTTGACGAGGTCTTTAGCGTCAGTCATGGCCGTGGGCCAGTAGAATCCAGATCGGTATGCCTTGCCGACCAGGTTAGTGGATGCCGCGTGGCAGCCACATTCGCCGCTGTGAATCTCAGCTAAGAGCTGGAGACCTTCTGATCGTAGGATGCACTTCATCAAGACGCCAGTAGAGGCAGCTTTTCTGTATAGGTTGGTACCAATCACGACGTAGTTGGCACTTCGTCGTGTGATACGCTCTCTCTCTGTTTTGTCGTCAGGGACGAGCTGGTCGAGTATAAAGTCTATGAAGGGCTTGCGCCAATCATCTTCTTTTTCTGACATCAGCACATCGCGGGGAGGTGTTGAGGTTTGGCCTTGCTGAGGTAGTTCTAGATTATCTGGGTCTAGAAGCTTGATTGAAGGCTTGCGTAGGTCTTGGACGAACACGCCTGCTGGGACTAGAGCTCGTCGAGAGCCTAGCTTGGAAAGTACGTCGGCGGCCACGTTATTGTTTCGTGGGACGTGCTGAAACTCAATTCCCTCGAAGTGGCCTTCGAGTTTGCGAATCTCAGCGCAGTAACCATCCATCGTGTCCTTGACGCAGTCCCATTCCTTGTTAACTTGCTCGATGACGACCTTGGAATCGCCAAAAGCCAGTAGTCGCTTGATGCCAAGGGACACTGCTATGCGGAGCCCGTGGATCAGGGCTTCGTACTCTGCACCGTTGTTAGAGGCCTTGTAGTGGATTTGTATGACGTACTTGAGCTACTCTCCCTGAGGAGAGATGAGTAATACGCCTGCACCCGCTCCTTCGAGGTTGAGGGCGCCGTCGAAGTACATTATCCAGTGTTCAGGCCGCTCCTTGGGAGGGGGCATCTGGATCTCTGTCCACTCAGACACGAAGTCTGCGAGGATCTGTGACTTGATCGCTTGACTAGGGCAAAACTCAATTTCAAATTCTCCAAGCTCGACTGACCACTTGACGATGCGGCCGCTGGCGTCGCGGTTGCGGATGATTTCTCCTAGTGGGAATGATGATGGGACCACGATCTTGTGAGCTTGGAAGTAATGGCGAAGCTTTCTCGACGTGATCAGGAGCGCATAGAGCAGCTTCTGAGGTTGTGTATAACGTGTCTTAGCGTCGGCTAGGACCTCGCTTACGTAATACACAAGTCGTTGAACAGGATAGGCCTGCCCTTCTTCTTCTCGCTCAGCGACGAGGACTGTGCTGACCACATTAGTGGTGGCAGAGATGTAGAGTAGGAGCGTTTCCTTTGGGATTGGAGGTGTCATGATTGGTGGTGTCGTCAAGGACTCTTTGAGAGCCTCGAATGCTTTCTGGGCTTCGTCGTCCCACACGAACTTGTCTGCCTTCTTCAATAGCTTGAAGAAGGGTAAGCCTTTCTCGCCGAGCTTGCTGATGAAACGACCTAGAGCCGCCATCATTCCTGTGAGCTTCATGACATCTTTTTTGTTGGATGGCTTGGCCATCTTGCGTATAGTGTCGACCTTCGCAGGATTGGCTTCAATGCCTCGGTGCCCGACCATGAAGCCCAGGAGCAACTCAGAAGGCACAGCGAAGACACACTTGGTTGGGTTGAGCTTCCACTTGAATTCTCGTAGGTTGGCGAAGGTTTCAGTGAGGTTGGCGATGAGCTGATCCTCTACGGTGGTCTTGACAACTACGTCGTCTACGTAGGCTTCGACGTTCTTCCCGATCTGCGATGCTAGGCACTTCTGAATTGCCTTTTGATATGTAGCTCCAGCGTTTTTCAGGCCAAAGGTCATGACCTTATAGCAGTAGATGCCGTGAGGCGTTATGAACGCCGTTTTGTCTTCGTCGTCAGGATGCAGGGCTATCTGGTGATACCCTGAGTAGCAGTCGAGGAAGATGAGTAGAACACTACCAGCCGTGGAGTCCATGACCTGGTCGATGCGAGGAAGAGGGAAGGGATCCTTCGGGCAGTGCTTGTTGAGGTCGGTGTAATCGATACACATCCTTAATCCGCCAGTTTTCTTTGAAACAAGGACCGGGTTTGCGAGCCAAACCGGGTGTTTACATTCTCTGATGAATCCTGCAGTAAGAGCTTACAGACTTCCACTTATATGGCTTGTTTTCTATCTTTTGCAAATCGCCGGAGCTTTTGCTTGATAGGTCGTGCAGTCTTGTTGACTTCAAGTGCGTGCTCAGCCAGCTCCCTGGGGACACCGGGCATGTCGGATGGGCTCCATGCGAAGATGTCAGCGTTGTCCCTGAGGAAACTGGTGAGCGCAAGTTCCTATTTGGGGTCGAGGTTGGCCCCGATGACGACTTCCTTGGATGCGTCGGGCAGGCCGAGGCAAACCTTCTTGACAGCTGGACTTGGGTCCAAGGCTGTGCTTGTGCGTTTCTGTTCCGGCACCTCCAGAGTGGTTTGGTTGATCTTGGCTGCCTGGGCGACCATGACCGTTGCTGCGGCTTTTATCGCGGAGTCTTTGGAGAGCTCGACGGTAGCGCTTTCGCAGTTGTAGGAGACCATGATGTCCCCGAGAACGGAGAGAATCCCATTTGGCGCTGGCATCTTCATGATGAGGTAGGTGTGATGAGGTATGGCCATGAACTTGGCGAGAATAGGTCGCCCGAGGATGGCGTGGTACGATGAGCGGAAGTCCGCAACCTCGAACGTCAAGTACTCTGTGCAGAAGTTTTCCTTTGTGCCGAAGGTGACCGGTAGGCATACACGACCTATGGAGTATGCAGCCTTGCCGGGCAGAACCCCGTAGAAGGGTTCATCGCAGGCCGTCATCTTGTTGAAGTCGAAGTCCATCTTGCGTAGCGTCTCTGTGAAGATGATGTTCAAGCTACTGCCCCCGTCGATAAGGGTCTTAGGCAGGAAGGCCCCATCGACTATGGGGTTAACGACCAGCGGGTATGTCCCGGGGTCGGGGATGTGGACCCAATGATCTTTCCTGGAGAAAGTGATTGGGAACTCAGACCAACGCAGAGGCTGCGGGGTTTTGGTGTTGACATGCCCGATCTCCCTTGCGTTTGATCGGATCTGTCTATTGCTTTTGGTCACTTGGCAACCGCCGACGATGAAGTTGATCTCTCGGTTGGCCGACTGGAACGCACCATTGGGGTTGCCCCCTTTAGGTGGTGGTGGTAGAGACCGCTCTTTGCAATTGTCGTCGTGGCGATTATGGTCATCTTGGCGACGTCGATCATCGCGTCGATCGTCCCGCCGGTCGTTACGCTGGTCGTCATGTCTGTCATCGCGGCGATAGTCGCGGCGATAATCACGTCGATCCCTGTCATCATTGCGATGATAGGGCCTGCGATCACGGTAATCACGTCGATCAGGTCGACGGTTACGGTTGTCAAAGCGTTGGCCACCGTTCCGATCGTCATTGCTGTTGCTCTTGGTCTTCTTGGAGTCGGACGGTACTCCAAGGGCACGCTTCAGCTGCTCGCACTCCCTCATGGTGTGTTTGGCATCGCGGTGGAACTGGCATTGGTCGTCCATGACCATGTTGAAGTCACCTTCAAGGAAGGTGGAAGGTCTTGGTGGATCCGTCATGTAGGCTTCACCAGATCGCTTGCGTGATCTGTTTCTGCCGTCGTCGTGGTCTTCTCCATTGAAGTCGTGCATGACTGCATCTTGAGTGTCGACTAGCTTGTCGACGTAGGCCATGAGGTCGGCAATGGTATGTGCGTCAGCTTCATGAATCTTCTCAAATAGCTTGATGTTGGTGATTCCCTTCTTGTAATAGGTGATGACGTCCTCGTCTTTGACACCCGCAAGAGTGTTGCGGTTTTCGAAGTAACGATTGGTATACTCACGGAGAGTTTCATCACGTCTCATCCGCACTCTGGCGAGGTGGTGAGTGTTGCCAGGACGATTATAGGTCGCCTGGTAGTTGGTCGTGAAAAGGCGAGACAGAGTTGCCCAGGAGGTATTGCACTCTGCTGGAAGGTTATCAAGCCACAGGAGTGGTGCCTTGCCCATCACAAGGGGGAAGTACCCCGCCATGTGGTCTTCATTGCCCCCGGAGGCGCGTGCTGCAATGCTGTACATCTTGAGCCATATACTTGGGTCAGAGCGACCGTCGTACTTCTCAATGGCCGGCTTGAAGTCCTTGGGGTATCTGATCGTCCGGAGACGTCGTGAAAACGCTGGGAAGGTATTGACCGCTCCCGGGCTTGCTGACGGGGCGTGAGCTGCCGGGATGACGTAGAGGTCATCGGGATGGCCATTGTCTTGGTCGTAGTGGGCGCGTCGCAGGAGTTCCTGGTCGTGCATGTTCCGGAGGTCCGCAGCTTGAACGGGGTTGTTGGCATCAAGGGCGTCGGGGACTCCATGTTCACGGTCGTAGTTAGCACGTTGTGCTATCTCCACTTCGTCTCTTATGCGGTGACGTTGGCTTCCTTCTGCCCGATTGGCCTGTATTGGAGGAGGTTGAACTACTGCATTATGCCTTGGGTTTAGGGCAGCGTTTCCCTGAATGTTGGCAGCATTAGCTGCGTTGTTGACGACGTTGCCGGCGACGTTGGCTGGAGCGTTTGCCGGGGCATTAGCTGCAGGGTTGGCTGGAGCATTAGCTGCAGCGTTGGCAGCGGGATTGACCGGCTGCACTACTTCGTTTTCACCTCGTCCCTCTTCAGCTACCGTCTCAAGGGGACCCTGGCTGCGGCGTCGTTGGCGAGGACGTTCCGATCTGCTCCTGGAGTAGGAACTTGCTGCGGATCTGCTGTATCCAGGACCTCTTTCTTCGATCTGAGCGGCGGCGACGCGGACGTTTGCTTGAAGACGTCGTACCGCCGGAGAATCTTCGAGGTGGTTTAGGGTGGCAAGAGCGGCTCCTAGGTTGGTTTGTGGAGAGTTGTAAACTTCGAGGCCATCGCGTTCAAAGTCCCTGAGGAGGTCTCTTGCGTGTATTCTGTTGGCTCGAGGTTGATCATCGTGTCGTCGCTGCTGAGGGGCAGCTGGTGCCGCAGGTGCTTGTTGAGCGGCGTTGTCATTGGCTTGTCCGGCGTTAAGCGGTTGTTGAACTGGTTGTTGACCTGCACCTGGGGCAGGAGCCGCGAGTTCTTGTTGTCGCCGAACAGCTCTGGCAGCGTTGGCATTCTCGCGCTCTTGGCGTTGTTCATCTGTCTCTCCGTCTTGTGGTGGTACGTCTGCGGAAACGACCAAGATCTCGCGATCTAGAGTTTCGAGCTCTTCTCCCGGATAGTTCGGGGAGATAGTTGTGCGGGCGATCTGGAACGCGAGGTGATCCGGAGATGTATCCCGGTCCAGCTGACGGCGATGAGCCGTAGTAAGAGGTCGACGAAGCTTCTTGAGGACACGGCACTGGCGCGCCGTGTGTTTAGAATTATCGTGGATAGGGCAGGGTTCGTCGAGGTGACTCCTGCGGCTTCCACAATCTTGGGTCTTGGGTCCAGATTCGATCTGGATCTTGCGCTTCATGTAGCGTGATGCTACGTGAGCTGCGTTGCGCAAGCCAAGAGGCATGCTGGAGGGCGACGAGGTCGTGCAAGGGCGTTTGACGCGTTCGCAGACTTTGATTGTGTCGGAGAGCATGCCCTCGACACGATCGATCCCAGCGATCAGGTCGCTAGGAGTGGGTGGGTCGGTTTCCATCAACAGATCCGTTCCAATCTGTTGGTCAGCGGTGACCGCATTGCCCTCGATGACGAGGCAGGCGGCTGGAGTGGTGGATTTCGCCGGCATCGAGCCAAAGCAGATGTCGAAGGGGTTGGCGAGGATGTCCGCCATGCTCTCCGGGAAGATGACGCCGTTGGTCGAAGCCATCGAGTTGCACGAAGAACCTTGATTCGCCCCTACCTGGCGCGCCAACTGTCAGATGGTGAGATCTAGACAGCCCACGGGGGTGCTAATCCCAGTGGTTTAGTTGTTCGGTGGGGTGGAATCTAAGGCTAAGAACTCGAAGGTCGCACACGAGTACGCGGAACACAGAGAACACAGCGAGTTTATACTGGTTCGGGCCTCCGGAGAGTAAAACCCTACGTCCAGTTCTTCGGTTTGTATTGCTTGAGGATTGCGTATCTTGTACAAGGGGTCGCCTCGTCCGCCTTATATTGGCCAGCGGATGAGGTCGGTTCCCAGACTCCTGGTCGGTTACGACCAGGAGACCTAAGTCTACGTTACACATCTTGCCATATCCCGTCGATCTGCTTTAGTCGGAATCCACCAATGTCTTGTCTTGTCCGCCAAGTCTTGAGGTCGTACTAAACTAGGTCGTCTAGGGAATCTTCTGGAAGGTCTTCAGGAGGTCGTGTGGGCCGCCAACTAGGTCGGTTGGGCCCACTGAGAGGTCGGCGGGTCTTCTGGTAGGCCGGACCCACTTGTTGGGGACGGCCGTGAGCCTGGTCGGTGGGGACCCAGGGGTACCCATGTCTCACATATCCTCATTTATTCCAAGTATGATGCAGAACATGCGAAACACCATCATATTGTTTTACAGCGTTTGAGAGATCACAAGCTCTATGCTAAATTCTCCAAATGTGAATTCTGGTTGGATAGTGTGAAATTCTTGGGTCACACTATTTCCAAGGATGGTATCTCCGTGGATCCTAGCAAAGTGCAGGAGGTCATGGATTGGAAGCCACCCAAGTTGGTGCATCAAATCCGCAGTTTTCTGGGTCTAGCTGGCTATTATTGTCGATTTATTCCGGACTTTTCCAGAATAGCTAAACCCATGACTGAATTGTTGAAGAAAGGTGTCAAGTTTGTGTGGAGTGAAGCTTGTGATAAAGCCTTCCATACATTGAGGGAACACTTAACCTCAGCCCCCGTGCTAACCCAGCCAAATATGACAAAACCGTTTCAGGTGTTTTGTGATGCTTCGGGCACTGGCCTTGGTTGCGTGCTTATGCAAGAGAACCGAGTTATTGCCTATGCCTCACGGGCACTTCGACCTCATGAGAAGAATTATCCTACCCATGATCTTGAGCTAGCAGCGGTTATTCATGCCTTAAAAATTTGGCGACATTATTTGATGGGAAATCACTGCAATATCTTCACCGATCACAAGAGTCTTAAATATATATTCACCCAATCAGATCTGAATATGAGGCAAAGAAGATGGTTGGAATTGATAAAAGATTACGATTTGGAAGTCCATTATCACCCCGGCAAAGCCAACATGGTTGCGGATGCGCTTAGTCGCAAATATTGCAACTACGTGACGGTAGAGCCGTATAATGAGGCTTTATGTGAAGAAATGAGGAAGCTTAACCTGGAAGTGGTCGAGCATGGAAATCTTTATGCCGTCTCAATCGAATCCCCTCTCCATGAGAGGATTGCCATAGCTCAACTCATTGATGAAGAGGTTCAGAAAATCATACAGAAATTATTTGAGGGAGATCCCAAATTTAATTGTTTCCGGAGGGATGACAAGGGAGTTGTATGGTTTGGTCAGAGGTTAGTCATTCCCCAGGATCCCGAATTAAAGAAAGAAATTTTAGATAAGGATCATCTCTCTAAGTTCACCATCCATCCCGGTAGCACCAAGATGTACCGAGACCTTCGGGAAAATTTCTGGTGGTCAAACATGAAGGGTGAAATAGCCGAGTATGTGTCCGGCTGTGATACATGTCAAAGGATCAAGGCTAGTCACCTAACGACCGCAGGTCAGATGCAACCTTTGTCTATTCCCGCATGGAAGTGGGACAACATAAGCATGGATTTCATTGTAGGTTTACCCCTCACTCCCAGAAAGCATGATTCCATTTGGGTAATAGTGCACCAGCTTACCAAGACCACTCATTTCATTCCTGTCCACACTACCTATTCAGCCGAGCGCTATGCGGAAATCTATGTTGATCTCATAGTACGCTTGCACGGCGTTCCAAAAACTATCTTGTCAGACAGAGGCACTCAGTTTGTTGCTCGCTTTTGGGCACAAGTTCATGAATCTTTGGGTACCAAGCTAATCCATAGCTCCAGCTATCACCCACAGACCGATGGTCAGACAGAAAGAATAACCCATAGCTCCCAGGGAATTTGAAGTTGGTAATTATGTGTACCTAAAGGTATCTCCAACCAAAGGTGTACAACGCTTTGGAGTAAAAGGGAAATTAGCTCCACGCTATATTGGCCCTTATGAAGTCACCGAGAAGTTCGGTACGGTTGCCTATCGTATTCGACTCCCGGACCGACTTTCCGCAGTGCATGACGTGTTTCACGTCTCACAACTGAAGAACTACGAACAAATACTGGAAGCACAAATAATTAAGGAGACCAATGCAGAAATAGAACCAGACCTATCGCTGGCAGAATATCCAATGAGAGTATTGGATCAAAAAGAAAGGCAAACTAGGAGACAAAAAGTGAAGATGTACAAGATACAATGGAGTCACCACACCGAAGAAGAAGCTACGTGGGAGACCGAGCACTTTCTAAACACCAAGTATCCGGACTTTCTTCCAAGTCAAACTCGTAAGTGAGCTTTCTCCGCCTATCTTTTAAATTTCGAATCTCGGGACGAGATTCCTGTTAAGGGGGGTAGCCTGTAACACCCTATGTTTTTGCTTAGTGTCAAATAGTACTAATGACCTCTTTAATCAAGTCACTAACCAACTATGGTCCACCCTTGGTCAAACCCTAGCTCAAAACCCTAGCTACCCCTTTGACTTTCCTTGTCCATCTAGAACTTTTGGCGTGTTCTCCAAATTTCATCTAAACACCCCACTTTCTCCCAATGTAAAAGTTGTGCATTTGGTCGAGGCACACAACTTTCCTGTTGAGTGGCATTGCTAGTTTGCAAAGGAAAAGGGAGAAAAACTCAAGTGAACGCCTGGATTTACTATTCACAAGGGTCGAGAAAACTGCAAAGTTTGCCAGCAGTTCATGCCAAATCTGTTGATCAAAACACCCTAGAGCCTTTGTAGAAATGGTAGAGGGTAGTGAGATGAGCAAGTTTGGTATTCAAATCTCAGTGCAGTTTAGTTACAAATTTTTGAGAAAATTTCAGTCAAACCGAGCTACTTTGAATTAGAGTGGAGCTGGAACGCGCACCCGCGCGACGTCGCGCCGCGACGCGCCACGTCGGCCCTCGCCGCCGTACACGCGCGTGCACGCCGAGGCACCCCAAGGACTGCCGGTCTGAGGCATCGCCGTGGGCATTGTGTGCCTAAGGGGCATGACGCGCTCGCCTGGCCATAGGCCGGTGACACGCGGCGCCCCCACACACGCCGGCGCGCGCACGCCGAGGCCACCATTGGCCGGCGGCGCCTTCCCACGACGCCAACCACCTCGCGCCCATGCCGTGACTCCTGTAGATGACGAGAGCTGGGCAAACCGCCTCTCCACACCTCGCCGCCTATAAACCCCCCCCCTTTCTCCCCTGCGCGAGCTTCACCGTCCGCCACCGTCCGCCATTGCCGCCGCCGGTGAGCTCACTCCTCCGCTTGTGCCAGTGACCCACAAACGGCGCAGGACTCTTCCCTAGCCCCCACCTGAGCTCCCACACGCACGTATGGCCTAGCTCCACCCCGCATTTCGCCGGAATCCGAGCCGTAGCGGAGGCGTCGCCGCTGCCTCGCCGCCGGCCACCGTCGGGCACCTCTCCGGCCAAACCACCGACGCCAATCAACCCCACGTGAGCTCAATCGATCATCCCTCTCATTTGTTTGCGTCCTCCGGCCTTGCACCGTCGCCGGTGAGCTCGCCGCCGCCGTAGGGACACAGTTGTGAATGTCGCGGGCTGTTTTGTGAAGATTCAAATCTTTATAGGGTTCCCAGTGAAAATAGATTCTTGTTTCTTTTGCCCATAGGTCCAGTGGATTGGAAAAATCATATAAAATTGTAGAAAAATCCTAAAAATGCAAAACCAATTTTGATGTACTCCTTGTGAGTAGACCTACAACTTCTGCAAAGAATGTATGTACTTTTGAGTTATAGTTTTTGCATGAAAAATTGAAATCCATATTACCTAGATTTGTTGTACTGCAAAAGCTACACATGTTCATGATTTGATTTTTGGATATGTTGTGAGTACTAGCATATGTAGGCCCTGTGCAAAAATTGGCACAAAGTTACTGAGTAAATCTTTTATTATGAATTATCTTGTATTTATGCCTTTTCTGCCCTAATGATTTTTGTAGCAAAACGTATATAGATTTTTAAGCTCTACTTCTGGGAATAGTCATATAATGCCTAGATGCACCTTTACTGAATTAATCATGATTTGTGGACTGTTAGAAATTATTATTCCTGATTTATGCTTGTTTTTAATCATAAATGTGTAGTTCAAGATTTATAATAGCTATGGATGTGTTTGTTGGTTTCCTAGGCTTGTTTTAGATCAGAGAGGATGTAGGAGAAAGTTTGGCTCCAGAAGTGTTGTATTTATTTTTGTGTGTATTTATCTCATTTATGCTAACTAGAAATGTCATTTTTGGTGTATTTACTTTCATAACTCTTTTATGTGTGTTTGCTGTTCAGTGACCTTGAATTAGGCTAGTGAGCTCAGTGAGCTTCACCCTTGGCTGTTTATAAAGCTTTTTGTTGAATAAAAAGTGGAGAAACCATTATAAGCTTGATAGTGAATTAAATGGGAAAACCTTTCCTTCTATGTTCTTGAACCCTATGGATGGGTTAGAAAATGAATTAAGAGTTGGAAACCCCCTCCTTGCTGTTTGTGCAATTAAGTTAATTATTTATTTTAGATGTGTGCACAATCACCATAAAGAGAAGAATAAAAAAGCCTTCCTAATAATCTTTAAAAGGAAAAGTGATAAATATTGTTGTCAAGGTGAATATGGTCAACCCTATGCTCCTTGTGGACTGTTTGTTGCTGTGTTGATTAAATTAAATTAATTACACCCCTAATTATTGCATGTGCATCCTCCGTGTACAAGTTCCCGACAGTAGCAACACGCCCGTGCCGGCTGACGAGGACGAGGGAGCAGGAGGTGACGTGCACTTTGTGTTCGTAGACCAAGACCCGGACCAAAGTCCGGAAGTTTGTGTGACTGCTTGTGCTGACAAAGGCATGCCCCGGTTTAATCATTAACCTATATGTTTCAATTAAGCTTCTACATTTTATCATTGTTATTTTATGTGCATTTACGTTCAGGAGTTGAATTGAAACCCTAGTTGCATGATCCCTAAGTACCAATGATCTTTTACTAGCATGCTAGGTCGCTAGTTGCTATGCTTTAAGGACTCGGTACAAGTCGAGTGATGTTCGTCACTCGCGAGAATAGGATCTCCTTTATGGAATCACCATATTTATAAATGGATTGCTCATGTGGTAAGAGCATGGGATTTGGGCTCCAGTCCAATGGCTTCGTTGGTTAAGTGTTTGAAAGTACTAAGCACTTGTCGGAAATGGGCACGGTAAGCTTAGTACCTAAATGAGACGGTGTGGGAACTTTGCGCTACTAATCTTAGGGTTGTGGCCCCGGGCTCGCCACCTGAGTACTTGTGTGAGGCTGGGTGACCTTTTGGTGGCGTAGCCCAGTAAACCTTGTACTTGAGACTGTAACATCTGATCCCAATCCGAGGAATGACGGGAACAGCCGGTTGGTGAACTCTTAGTGAGGGCACCTCCCGTGTGTTTAGGTCCACCTTGCAAGGTTTAAATCAATCGATTGTCGGCCTCTCACCGTTATCTGAGACTACTTAATCTACTGGCCATGATATCCCTTATAATGGAACTTTGTGAAGATTATTATTGATTAATTGTATTGTACAACTATGATTGCAATAGTTACTTATCTAGTAATGATTATTTCTACTAGAACTTGAGCTAAAATGTGAAAGTAAGGATTCACTACTTAGTAGCTTTTTGGCAAAACAACCCAATAGCCAAAGGCCATGCATGATTAGAGGTAACATCTTTTATTTTAGATGGGTAAGCCTTGTTGAGTATTAGTATACTCAGCCTTGCTTTAAATGTTGTTTCCAGGTAATTGTTGACGGTGAAATTCCGTCAACCTAGCCATGAGTTTACCTTCGGTGTTGCCATGAATTTTATATCTTATCCATTGGTACTAACCCCCTTGGTATAACAAGTTCGTTTGTGCATGTCGGTTTTGGAGTTTAGTGTTTATGCAGGATTTTAGTGTTGAAAGCAAGACTTCCGGGATAAGTTCATTAAGCACCTCATGACAAGACCTTGAAGCCCGGTACAAGTCAAGCAATGAAGTAAACATGACTCCAAGAAGCCCAGGGACCAAACCTGAGAAGATGAAAAACTTCGAGGACCTAGTCAGAAAACTGCCGAATCTTGCGGGACAAGGAGCTTCATCCAATCCGAAGAGAAACTAACGACAAGGGCCCACATGCAGATCAGGGAAGACTCTAGAAGACTCGGGAACCGACACCGGGCAAAGGAGGTCGCTGGCTGGGCCGAAGTGGGCCCAGGCCGGACGACCCAGGCCGGCCGGCCCAGCCCATTTCCAGGCCCAGTCAGCCCCCCCCCCTTTTGACCTAGCCGCCATTCGGGCTATTTATAGCCCCGAGGCCAGGCGCCACGCAGCAACTCATTCGTCATCCACCGCCGAGGAGCAAAGAAGAGAGGGACACCATCTCGGAGAGGAGAGGGTCGAGCTAGTTGACTAGGATCTCCCTAGCCGGCGTGGGAACCTTGCAAGGAAGACCACGTCGAAGTTCCCGGAGCTAGAAGCAAGATCAAGGTAGGATCCCGGTGGTGATCTTGATTCATGTATCATATACTATGTTGAATTATCAAGTTGCAATCCGATTTCTAGCAATCGAGTATTTCTCCTACGACTTTGATTTCAATCGGCTTTTCGTATCTTAAGATCTATTCTCGAGATAGATCATCAAGGGTGTTCTTGTAGCCGTGGTGGCTAGAGGTGCATGCCTGACCTTCCAAGAGATTTCAACTTGTCATTGGACTCGCCCTAGACTAACCCGCACGAATAGGGGTGCGTTGTGACAGAACGGTGGCTCCAAAAGGCGGGTGTTTTCGGAGTCGGACGGGAAACCGTGATTTAAAGATGCTTTTTATGAGATTGAACTTGTTTACTTCTCCTTTGCTCGGAACTTCAATGAAGGCTTGATCCAATCTCTCTAGATTGGTTTATCTATCCCCCTCTATCTCTTGCTACCTCCAGTTTTCATAGATTAGATTCGTTTTCATGATGTTCTTTAGATTAGATGCATAGGATTCTCCTTTTGAAGATCAAAGTTCTTGGCTTTATTAGATTGATTCTTGCATCACACATTGTTCCACGGATTCGATACCTTGGGTTCGCACTTGAGGGAAGAAGGGTCCCTTGACTACGACGGAGGATTTGTCTGCTTGCAAGTCCACTTGAAGTTTAATACGAATATACACCATCAACAAGCCCCTTTTTCTGGCGCTGTTACCGGGGAACAAGTGATCAAGATTCGATCTTTTATTGCTTTTTGTATAATTTTCAGTTTTCTTTTGGTTTTTCTTTTTGCATCTACTAACTTTTGATCATCCTCAAAATCAATCTAATCTAGTTTGTCTAACCCTAGTTTTCTTAGATTTGTTTTTATTTTTCGTTTTGTGTATATTTTGTTTATCGCTAACCCTAACAGGAGATGGACGGCTACCTCTCCAACAAACCCGATAATTTTGTGGATGATCCAGAAAAACTTTACAGGCTAAGGAGACATGAAGCACAACAAGCTAAGAAGCTGGATTTTGTAGATTCGAAGTCGGAAGATGAAGGATCGTCGGAATCTCCGAAGAAATCACCACCTCAAAGTCCTCGGGAGAATCGACTTCAACCGATGGGAGAACAACCGCCGCAAGAGCACAAGATCGGGGAGCTATGCACCCCGAACATCGTCGACCTACCAATCTTGAACCTCGCGGAGATCGGAAGGCCGTTCGAGATCAAGACCTCGACAATCCGCATGGTGCAACATTCACCCTTCACCGGTAAAGGAGATCCGAACCTTCACCTCCAAGCGTTCGTTCAACTATGTCAAACATTCAACATGGACGGGGTGACTCAAGATCAAATGAGGGCAAGGCTCTTTCTGTTCTCGCTACTCAGGAAGGCAACCGGTGGAGACGATGCAAAATTGGGATACATTGATGAGGGCCTTCATGAAGGAATACTACTCACCGGGTAAAACTCAAAGCTTGCGTAATAAGATTGCTACTTTTGCTCAATATCCTACGGAGTCTATATCGGAGGCATTCGAGCACTTCAATGAGTACACTCGGGCAGTTCCACATCACAAGTTCCTGAAGGAGGACCTCGTTCAAAAGTTTTACCAAGGACTCACCAAGGCGTCAAGGACGATCATCGATGCATCGGCGGGAGGATCTATCATCGAGCTTACGCCGACTCAAGCTTTCACTCTATTCAAGAAGGTCGCGAACAATGACACGTGGGCGTCATCCGGACGTTTACTTCCAGTTCAATCCATGGGGAACGTCAAAGGAGTCTTGCAAGTGGAGAAGGAAGACATACTCGAAGGCAAGATCGATTTGCTTATGCGGAGGTTGGAGAAGATGGAGATAGAAAAGAAAGAGGCTCAAGACCTAAAGGCTGCCGAAGGAAGATCCACATGTGAAGAGTGCGGAGAATATGGCCATGTCCACAAGGACTGTCCGGAGGAAGCCAAGGTGCTCGACTACATGAGGAAGGGGGATTTGCCGAACTTCCGCTACGGGCAAGGTAGACCTCAATTTAATTCAAGCTCATCCATTTCGAACTCGGTTCCGCTTCGTATACAATTGAAGGACTTCATGGACGAGCAAGCTAAGATCAACAAGGACACCGTCACCAAGTTTAAAGCCATAGACAAGGTGTTGGAGAACATCGATAGCAAGGTGACGGAAGTCGGAAGCTCCAACCATCAAGTGCTCAACATGATGAAGATGCTCGAGACGCAAGTGGGACAACTTGCCGGGCGCCTATCCGCTAATGAAGGGAAGCTTCCGGGACAACCTAAAGGTCCCGAAACGGCGAAGGCTATTTAAACTCGTTCGGAAAAGGAGACTAAAGATCCGGAACGTTCCGCGGGAGCAAGGAAGCCTAAACCATCCATCGAAACGGAGGAATTTGCTAAGGAAGAAGTTACCAAGATTGTCACCGAAGAGCCCGAGTTTGAGATGCCGGGAGAAGACACGAAGATACCGCAACTCAAGCCACGCTACTTTCGAGGTAAACTTGATAATCACTTTGAGAAGTTTGTGGAGGTTGTGCGTAGATTAAGCATCAACATGCCGTTATTGGATGCCCTTCAAGTTCCTACATATTCTCGTTACTTCAAAGATATTCTTGCAAATAAATATGAGATAGCAACACTCAGGGTAGATCATGTCAAGATGTCCGAGCAATGTAGTGCCGCTATTGCAAATGGGCTAGAGAAGGAAAAAGACCCCGGATGCCCGACGATTCCATGTTCTGTTGGTTCATTCAAGTTTGAGAAGGCATTATGCGACCTTGGAGCAAGTGTGAGCGTCATGCCAAGAGATGTGTTCGAGAAGCTATGCCTACCATTGGAGCCTACGGGCATGTGCTTGGAGTTGGGTGATAACTCCATTCGCTACCCCTTGGGCATCGCCGAAGATGTGCCTGTGAAGGTCGGAGACCACTTCATCCCCGTCGACTTCGTGGTACTCGAGATGGGAGAAAGGGAGAAGCCACCACTCATCCTTGGGAGGCCTTTCTTCAAGACCGTGGGAGCTACCATTGATGTTGGCAAGGGGGAGATCAAGTTCGACATTAACGGCGAAAGGAGTTCCTTCAAGTTTCGACCACGCCTCGAGGTATGCAACATGATTGAAGTTAAATATGTTCCGTCGCGTTGTTAAGGAAGAACCAAGGAAGAAGGAAGAGCCAAAGAAGAAGGAAGTGAAGAAAATCAAAGAAGTTGTTGCATCCGTCAAGATAAAGGAACAAAAGCCGCCTGTGAAGACCAAAAAGATGACTAAGCCGGAGAATAAGCCCGCGCCCAAGATGGTGCGTGTGACAACCCGCCCAGGAAAATACCGTACTATCGCCTAAAACCAAACCACTTTGGTCATTAAGCAATAGTAAAGTATCATCCTGTCGTTAGTTGCCGGGTTAACACCCGGTAAATCACTTGGAATTCATACAGAGGATCGAACATATGCATTAAAACCCACACGAAGGCGAGTCCAGAGTACAACATGAATTAAATCCAAATTATTACAACCATTGTTCAGGACAGGAAGTAAAGGTTCAGAGTTCGAAAACAGCGGAAATAAATAAACTAGCGCAACGATACACATCACAGGAGGCCATCCGTGATGCCATCACTCGTCCTCTTCCACCCATTCCAGCTCCCAGCCGGGAGGAATCTCACCAGGCCAGACAACACCTGCGACAACATTTTTAAAGCAAGGCTGAGTATACTAATACTCAGCAAGTCTTAAACGTCGGGTGATAACTACATCACCAAACTCTAGACATGAGAGGCTTTTTGGCCGGTGGAGTTCTTTTGCTGAAAAGCAACAAAGAGTATGTCCTTACTTTCATTATTTTAGCACAAGTTCTAGTTGATTATCATTTCTAAGTGTGCCAATTAATTCAATCAAGAATTGTACAATACAATTAATTCACGCAGAAGTATTCACCAAGTTCCATCATTAAGGGATATCATGGCCAGTTGATTAAGCAGTCTCAGATAACGGTGAGAGGCCGACAATCGATTGGTTTATAACCTTGCAAGGTAGACCTAAACACACAGAGTGGTGCCCCGACAGAGCTGACACCGACCAGGCGGTTCCCAAAAGTCCTCGGCTTGGGATCAAAGCTTACAGTCCCGGGTACAAGGCTATCTGGCATGCCCCACACAGTACACCCAGCCTCACACATGTACCCACCTCCCGGTTGCAAAGCGGCAGGTGATTACTCAAGAGTAGTAAGGAAGAGTTCCCGCACCGTCTCATTAAGGTACTAGGCTTACCGGTCCCATTCCCGACAAGTGCTTAGTACGTTCAAAAGCTTAGCCCACGAAAGCCACTGGACCGGAGCCCAAATCCCATGCTCTTACCACATGAGCAATCCATTTATAAAGATCTTATGATTCCAACATAAGAACCTATTCTCACGAGTGACGAACATCACTCGACTTCTATCGGGTCCTATAGCATAGCAACTATCGATCTAGCATACTAGTGATAGAGCATAGCTACCTAGGGATCATGCATCTAGGGTTTCAATTCAACTCCTGAAACGTAAATGCACAATCATAGCAAAGGTAATGGCATAATTTTAAAAGACAGGGTTAATGATCCGGGGCTTGCCTTCGCTGGCAAGGTTGGCCTTGGGCCCTTCTGGACTTTGGTCCAGGTCTTGAGCTACGTCCACGTACTGCAGCTCTTCGTCAGCACCTTCGTCTCCTCCTTCTGGCACGAGCGTAAATCTACCGTCGGGAAGATCTACACGAAGATGCAAATGCAAGATTTATTTACCGATTTTTAATTTAATTAATTACAGACAACAGATGACAACCATAGGGTGCATGGTTGACCACATTCACCTAGATAAGGAATACATTCAGCATACTCTTCCGAAAAGGAACAATATGCGGTTCATTATTAATTACTCTTTTTGATAGTGACTGTGTACATATTTATGTAAATAATTTAATTTAAAATTCCACAAACAGAAATGGGTTGGTCATTATCCTCTTGAAAAGATTTACATCACCCTCATAGATTTACTAAGGGTGTGGGTGGTGATCTTTCCCATTTAATTGACTATTAAGCTTTAAATTACCTCTAATGCTTTTATTCATAAAATAATTATTAAAATTCAGTGGAAGGGTTTATTAAGCACTAAACACCAATATCAAGCCACTGAACACACATGCATGCTTAGAATAGCTAGGAATTTAATTATTTTGAAAATATCAAAAGCTAGCTAATGAAGCAGGAATAATGCATACAAAAATAAAAACACATCAAAATGATTCAAACTTTCTCCCACATGATCTCTGGTCCAAAACTAGGCTAGGGATGCAACATATACACCTAGAACTATTATAAAACTTGACTTATGCAATTACAAAGAAAAACAAGCATATTTCAAGAATAAATATTTCTGACAATTATAAAATTGTGATTAATTCACCAGAGGTGCATTTTGGCATAAGAAAGATAACATGCAGAAGTTGGGCACAAAAATCTAATTATTTTTGGCTACAAAAATCATCTAGACAGATTCTGCATAAATAGAAAACAATTCATATAAAACGATTTACAACATAACTTTGTGCAATGTTTGGTACAGGAGCTAGTCATAACATAACACACATCATCTCCAAAAATTAGCTACAGAGGACTTGCAGATTTTGAGATACAACAGATCTAGGTTTTACACATTTCTATTTTTCATGCAAAAATTATCAGGAAAAAGCATAGATAAGTTTTACAAAACTTGTAGTGTTTTTCACCTGGAGTCCAACAAAATTGAGTTTGCATTTTTATGATTTTTATACAATTTTCTACAAATTTTACAAGAATCAGCCAAAAGGATTTACTATTTGAGATCTGGTTTTTTGCTTGGGTCCCTGGAAACTTTTGATTCCTTACAGATATGCCCCTACTTCTCACAAAGGACCCTGGAAGTTCTCCCAGGCTTGCAATGTAGCCCTTGGGGGTGGGGGCGGCGCGGCCGGCCGGAATTCCGGCGAGCCGGCGGCGCTATCGACCGAGGAAGGGGCGGAAGAGGACTAGGGGCTCACCACAGACCCGTTTGCGGCCGGAGTTGGGGCGGAGGGGCGTCTGGCGACGGTGCTTCGCGGCGCCGCCCGGTGCCAGCCGCGGGAGCGGCGGTTCCGGCGAGGTGGAAGCACGGCCGTGGCTGAGGGCAGTCGGGGGGGGGGGGCTTCGGTGGGGCCAAGGAAGGTGTGGGGCAGCTTAGACGGGCGTGGAACGGTGCACAGGAAGGATCCCACGGCGGCGGCTATGGTGGACCGGCGGTGCCGTGCACACACGAGTGAAGGAACAGCAGCACCTATTTATAAGCGGCGGGGAGGTGCTGCGCGGCTCCAGGCCTTCACCGGGAAGGCAACTCGGTGTTAAAGCCATGTACGGCGGCGAGCCTCGATAGGAGCGCACGCACAGGAGAAGAACGGCGGACGGACCGGTGGGCAAAGGCGCGGTGCGCGACCGGCCAGACGCGTGGCGCGGGGATAACTCTGAGGTGCTCCGGTGCGCGGGCCTTGGGAAGGTGCGCGCGACCTCGGGAGGCGCACAACGCGGACGCCGAGGTGGCGCGGCGCAGGCGCGCGGGCGGCGCGGCGCGCGGGCGCGCTCTGGCTCGAAACCGTTTCAGTGTGCCCCCGTTTGACTGTGTTTTTCTCAAAATTTTGCAACTAAAATGCACTAAGTGATGAATAGGAAAGTTGTAGATCTCACTACTCTCTACAACTTTTACAAAGGCACTATAGTGTTTTTCTCAACGGATTTTGCACAAATTGCAGCCAAACTTTGAATGCCATTCTGTTTCGGTGAACAGGAGCTGCTAACGGTTGACCAAGTTTTTCATCCTTTTCCACTCAAAATCTGAAATGCCATTCAACATGAAAGTTGTGTCCCTCGAAAAACTGGACAACTTTCATATTGGTAGATTTTGAAGTGTTTAGGTGAAATTTGGAGAACGCGGTAAAAGTTCCGGAGGACGTTCAAAGACATCAGGATTTCAGTGGGGTTTGACCGTGTCTTTGACCAAGGGTTGACCACAAGTGGGTGTTGACTTGATCAAGAGGGTCATTAGGGTTCGTTGGCGAGGTTTTCGAGGTGAGGACCCAGGTTGACCTAGGTTTGACCAATGTCAGCAGGTTTGACTCAGCTGATTCGGTCATTAGCGTTAATGACGCTAATTAAAAACCTGGGGCGTCACAGCCTACCCCCCTTAAACAGAATCTCGTCCGGAGATTCGAAAGTAAAAGACAAAGTAGGGAGGTTTTCTCGAATAGAGATGCTACCCATGAAATTCAGTTGGCTTTGCTTCACTTGATAAGTTGGCTTCTTGCTGTGGTTGCCTTTAGCGGATCTGGGGTTCTGCTTCTGCTGCTGGGGCTTCTGCTACCTGGGGTTCGGGCACTCATTTGCATAATGCCCGGGCTGTCTACAATTGTAGCAAATGCGGGGCGGAAGTTCTTTAGGCTTGGACACTTGCTGCTGATTCTTTTGGTACTGGAAGTTTCCCGAAGGCTTGTTCTGGAATGAGGTTATTCTCCACTGCCCAGATGGCGAGGATTGCGAAGACTCATGAGTATGCTTCTTGACAAATCGGAGTTGCTTGCTCGATTCACTGCCGGAAGTGAAATCAGCTTGTCGCTTCCTATCTTTCTGTGCCTTCTTCATGGCATCCTCCTGGGAGATAGCTTTGTTTACTAACTCATGATAACTATTGGGCTCCAGCAGTATTAGCCTTTCGTACAAGTCACCATCGAGACCATCACGGAAACGTTCCATCTTCTTGGCATCAGTGTCCACGTGATGTCCTCCGTACTGGCAGAGACTATTGAACTTCTGTGCATATTGGTACACGGTGTCAGCTCCCTGCTTCAGAGCCAACAACTCTCTCATTTTTCTGTCCATAAGTCCTTTAGGGATATGGTGGTCCTTGAAAGCTTGCTTGAACTCAACCCAAGTGACTTCGTGTCCAGCAGGTTGCATAGACTTGAAATGTTCCCACCACATCAGTGCTTCACCCCGAAGTTGCAAGGTCGCAAAGTTTGCCTTGCGCTCCTCGGAGCAAGGCAGGGTAAAAGCAGAAAATTTTGCCTCTATGGCCCTGACCCATGCGTCAGCTTCAAGCGGTTCTTCTGCCTTAGTGAATGTTGGGGGCTTCATCCCAATAAACTGGTGTAGGTAGTGACCATATGTGGTCCCTCATGATTGGCCCCATGCGGAGGTCTCTGTTCCAGCTGTTGTATTCGCTGGTCCATCTGCTGCTGCATCTGCAAGAGCTGGCGCAATACGTCGGTTTGCGCTGTCAGGAGTGCTTCTGTCGGTGTCAGGGGTGGTGGCGGCGGTGGGTCACCACTACCTGAGGCACTAAAACCATTGGGAGTATTGCGTGTCGGTCCAACCATCTGAAAATTGAGTTTTCATTAAACACACATTCATAAGCTTGCTCATAAAATTGACAAGTAGAATTTGTACGATGGAAGCCCATTTATGGTAAGTTTTACAGAACCGGACAACACAGTGGCCATAAGCATAAAATTCAGGAATCGATGCTCATGTACCGAAAATTCTCATTTAAGGTCAGCAGACGTACTCCAAGGTTGGTATTCAACTCGAGATCAAGATTTGATCACAACTAGCTCAAATCACATTCCACACACCACAACCGAGGGTGTTTAACAACAGCATTACATCGATGGAAGATCTCGGAATCATCATAACAACACCTGGGGGTCACAATGCAGACTAGCTGCATCAAGAAAGCTTCCTAGTTCAGCCTACCACAAAACTCAACCAAGAGCGGCTGTACCACCAGGGGTTTCCTTACTACTACTACACTGGTACGACATAAAACGTTCTTACAAGCACACCAAACTCCAACTAAACAACAAGCTAGCCTTAGGTTTACTTCCTACGGTCTGAATCTTCCATGCCGAAGAAAGCTACGGTGAAGCAGGTCCAGACTCTACTCCAGATTCTCCTTGAATTTCTTCAGCATCTTCTTCTTCTTCTGGTCCGGGAATGATAGGTTCCGGAGGCAGAGCTGCTATAGCTTCCAGTTGGTTCTCTAGTTCTAACATGTATTGGTCATTATGCTGCAATAGGAAGTTCTGCTCATGGATAACTTCACTTAATTCTCGTATCTTGGCCTTATCCTTGCGTCTTCCCTTCTTGAGAGTAGCTATCATTGCTCGTGCTTCCTTCAACGCTTGAGCGGTATTTTCCACTTCTTTAACTCGGTACCTATAGATTTGGTGTCTATAGAATACACTTTCTCCCACCATTCGTCGATAGGTGTCAAACATGGCTTCGGAAAAAAAAACTGAGGTGACAAGATCAGGACTATAGTGAGAGTTGCCCTGAGCTGGAAGAAAAGCTTCGCGCTTGACCCGTGGTCCAACGTGTCGCTCAGGTATAGGAATCACTTTGGCTGCGGTACTGGCCACCACGTCAGGGTGCTTCCCACAAAAAGTTGTGAGCGCTTCGAAAGCAGCCTTCTGCACAGTTCAGACAGGTTCCGTCCTTGTGCCTTACACTCCCACCCTTCCCAAGCAGGATTTGTCGGGCACACGGGGATCTTCACCTTCACCTCACAACGAAGGAGCTGGCCTGTGGTCATGACCTCACGTGTCGAGTACTCTGGGTAAGCAGTGTACCCAAAGTCCTTCAGGGTGTCCCACAAGAGTGCAGGAAATCCACCTTCCTCGAGATATTTCACGAGGGTCCATGCTTCCACATCAGCCGACGCAGATTCAAGGTGGTCCATCTGGACATAACGACAAAAGTGTGAACCAGACGGGTGTGAGTGTACAAGGGTAAACTTGATCCACGACAAAAGGGTATGTGGTTAAGAAATGGGGTAGTCATGTGTACCAAGGTACAATCGTATGTTAGAACTCGAAACGAGCAGCCATACATAATGACATAAAGTTCTGGCAGTTGCGAACAAAAATTCATAACTTAAAACCAGAGTCCCAAAAATTCTCGAATTGTTGTAGCACTCAGCAAGATTATGAGACACATCTTTGGTATACAAAGATTCATTAGAAAGGTTAGGAAGGTGCTTTAACTAAGCAAGATTTCAGATTTGGTTCTGGGAAAGATAGCAGGACAGAGGTTGACTAAACCGAGCATAACTTGAGATATACAAAAGCTATGACCGTGATTTGTTGCGAGCAGGAACTAGATTAGATTTGGAGCAACTTTGGTAGAGATCACCTAGGCAAAAAGATTCTTGAACAGGGTGCAAGATCTACACCAATAGCCACAACAGATTTTTGGACAGCAACACATCTACACCTGAGAGGCTAGGCAGGACAAAACATACTAGCAATATGTTACCTTAGAGAGCACATAAACAAGTATGGGTTCAGTTTAAACTTTCCCGATTTTTAGCATGATGCAAGACGTCCTATTCGTCCTCACAAGGCAATCAAGCCAAAACTCGAAGTTAGTGCCGGTGGCAAGGCATATACGCGTTTCTCCCTAAAATAGCTAGTATAGAACTAGTCGATACTCACTCAGCGACTTACGAATCGTGGTTAGTGTACCTGCAGAAGATCACAGAACACAACGAACCTTTCATGCCAGCACTCATGAAAGCGTCCACATACATTACCGTTCACTATAGAAACGGCACCCATGCGTTTAGCCACTTCATGGACAGCGTCCAACCTCAGACACCCTCCGTTTGAATGGAGTGTATCCTTGCCTCGCATATTCGACATGCGGAATGCACACGTATGGCAAAATGTGGCGACATCACAACTCATGACATGTTCATCTTGAATAGAGCATGTCATCCTTCGTATGACTTCATACGGAAAGCACATGTATAAAACACGTGGGCAACCAGACGAGAAGATGGGATCCGTTGAATAGATCACTCCATCAACCCTCGCAATTCAAGTGATGCGGCACAGCACACGTATAAAACACGTGGCTCATCTAGTTTGGTTGTGTAAGAAAGTAAGTCTGACAGAAATAAAATGTGCTGGGAGTTAGCAAAATAAACCATAGGTTAATAAGCCACCTGAAAGAACCCAAAAATTCCCTCTAGGGCCTCTCGGTCTAAATTATCCTTAACGGACCAACGTGTTTTGCAAATCCAAACAATCTTGGCAAATTTTATTCAAAAACCAATGATTAAGGTTATTAATTAAACTCTGGTGCATACAATCGCTCTGATACCAGCTGTGACAACCCGCCCAGGAAAATACCGTACTATCACCTAAAACCAATCCACTTTGGTCATTAAGCAATAGTAAAGTATCATCCTGTCGTTAGTTGCCAGGTTAACGCCCGGTAAATCACTTGGAATTCATACAGAGGATCGAACATATGCATTAAAACCCACACGAAGGCGAGTCCAGAGTACAACACAAATTAAATCCAAATTATTACATCCATTGTTCAGGACAGGAAGTAAAGGTTCAGAGTTCGAAAACAGCGGAAATAAATAAACTAGCGCAACGATACACATCACAGGAGGCCATCCGTGATGCCATCACTCGTCCTCTTCCACCCATTCCAGCTCCCAGCCGGGTGGAATCTCACCAGGCTAGACAACACCTGCAACAATATTTTTAAAGCAAGGCTGAGTATACTAATACTCAGCAAGTCTTAACCGTCGGGTGATAACTACATCACCAAACTCTAGACATGAGAGGCTTTTTGGCCGGTGGAGTTCTTTTGCTGAAAAGCAACAAAGAGTATGTCCTTACTTTCATTATTTTAGCACAAGTTCTAGTTGAATATCATTTCTAAGTGTGCCAACTAATTCAATCAAGAATTGTATAATACAATTAATTCACGCAGACGTATTCACCAAGTTCCATCATTAAGGGATATCATGGCCAGTTGATTAAGCAGTCTCAGATAACAGTGAGAGGCCGACAATCAATTGGTTTATAACCTTGCAAGGTAGAACTAAACACACGGAGCGGTGCCCCGACAGAGCTGACACCGACCAGGCGGTTCCCAAAAGTCCTCGGCTTGGGATCAAAGCTTACAGTCCCAGGTACAAGGCTGTCTGGCATGCCCCACACAGTACACCCAGCCTCACACATGTACCCACCTCCCGGTTGCAAAGCGGCAGGTGGTTACTCAAGAGTAGTAAGGAAGAGTTCCCGCACCGTCTCATTAAGGTACTAGGCTTACCGGTCCCATTCCCGACAAGTGCTTGGTACATTCAAAAGCTTAGCCCACGAAAGCCACTGGACCGGAGCCCAAATCCCATGCTCTTACCACATGAGCAATCCATTTATAAAGATCTTATGATTCCAACATAAGAACCTATTCTCGCGAGTGACGAACATCACTCGACTTCTATCGGGTCCTATAGCATAGCAGCTATCGATCTAGCATACTAGTGATAGAGCATAGGTACCTAGGGATCATGCATCTAGGGTTTCAATTCAACTCCTGAAACGTAAATGCACAATCATAGCAAAGGTAATGGCATAATTTTAAAAGACAGGGTTAATGATCCGGGGCTTGCCTTCGCTGGCAAGGTTGGCCTTGGGCCCTTCTGGACTTTGGTCCAGGTCTTGAGCTACGTCCACGTACTGCAGCTCTTCGTCAGCACCTTCGTCTCCTCCTTCTGTCATGAGCGTAAATCTACCGTCGGGAAGATCTACACGAAGATGCAAATGCAAGATTTATTTGACGATTTTTAATTTAATTAATTACAAACAACAGATGACAACCATAGGGTGCATGGTTGACCACATTCACCTAGATAAGGAATACATTCAGCATACTCTTCCGAAAAGGAACAATATGCGGTTCATTATTAATTACTCTTTTTGATAGTGACTGTGTACATATTTATGTAAAAAATTTAATTTAAAATTCCACAAACAGAAATGGGTTGGTCATTATCCTCTTGAAAAGATTTACATCACCCTCATAGATTTACTAAGGGTGTGGGTGGTGATCTTTCCCATTTAATTGACTATTAAGCTTTAAATTACCTCTAATGCTTTTATTCATAAAATAATTATTAAAATTCAGTGGAAGGGTTTATTAAGCACTAAACACCTATATCAAGCTACTGAACACACATGCATGCTTAGGATAGCTAGGAATTTAATTATTTTGAAAATATCAAAAGCTAGCTAATGAAGCAGGAATAATGCATACAAAAATAAAAACACATCAAAATGATTCAAACTTTCTCCCACATGATCTCTGGTCCAAAACTAGGCTAGGGATGCAACATATACACCTAGAACTATTATGAAACTTGACTTATGCAATCACAAAGAAAAACAAGCATATTTCAAGAATAAATATTTCTGACAATTATAAAATTGTGATTAATTCACCAGAGGTGCATTTTGGCATAAAATAGATAACATGCAGAAGTTCGGCACAAAAATCTAATTATTTTTGGCTACAAAAATCATCTAGACAGATTCTGCATAAATAGAAAACAATTCATATAAAAAGATTTACAACATAACTTTTTGCAATGTTTGGTACAGGAGCTAGTCATAACATAACACACATCATATCCAAAAATTAGCTACAGACGATTTGTAGATTTTGAGATACAACAGTTCTAGGTTTTACACATTTCTATTTTTCATGCAAAAATTATCAGAAAAAGCACAGACAAGTTTTACAAAAGTTGTAGTGTTTTTCACCAGGAGTCCAACAAAATTGAGTTTGCATTTTTCAGATTTTTCTACAATTTTCTACGAATTTTACAAGAATCAGCCAAAAGGATTTACTATTTGAGATCTGGTTTTTCGCTTGGGTCCCTGGAAACTTTTGATTCCTTACAGATATGCCCCTACTTCTCACAAAGGACCCTGGGAGTTCTCCCAGGCTTGCAATGTAGCCCTTGGGGGTGGGGGCGGCGCGGCCGGCCGGAATTCCGGCGAGCCGGCGGCGCTATCGACCGGGGAAGGGGCGGAGGAGGACTAGGGGCTCACCACAGACCCGTTTGCGGCCGGAGTTGGGGCGGAGGGGCGTCTGGCGACGGTGCTCCGCGGCGCCGCCCGGTGCCAGCCGCGGGAGCGGCGGTTCTGGCGAGGTGGAAGGACGGCCGTGGCTGAGGGCAGTCGGGGGGGGCTTCGGTGGGGCCAAGGAAGGTGTGGGGCAGCTTAGACGGGCGTGGAACGGTGCACAGGAAGGATCCCGCGGCGGCGGCTATGGTGGACCGGCGGCGGCGTGCACACACGAGTGAAGGAACAGCAGCACCTATTTATAAGCGGCGGGGAGGTGCTGCGCGGCTCCAGGCCTTCACCGGGAAGGCAACTCGGTGTTAAAGCCGTGTACGGTGGCGAGCCTCGTTAGGAGCGCACGCACAGGAGAAGAACGGCGGACGGACCGGTGGGCAAAGGCGCGGTGCGCGACCGGCCTGACGCGTGGCGCGGGGATAACTCCGAGGTGCTCCGGTGCGCGGGCCTTGGGAAGGCGCGCGCGACCTCGGGAGGCGCACGTCGCGGACGCCGAGGCGGCGCTGGCGCGCGCGGCGCGGCGCGGCGCGCGGGCGCGCTCTGGCTCGAAACCGTTTCAGTGTGCCCCCGTTTGACTGTGTTTTTCTCAAAATTTTGCAACTAAAATGCACTAAGTGATGAATAGGAAAGTTGTAGATCTCACTACCCTCTACAACTTTTACAAAGGCTCTATAGTGTTTTTCTCAACGGATTTTGCACAAATTGCAGCCAAACTTTGAATGCCATTCTGTTTCGGTGAACAGGAGCTGCTAACGGTTGACCAAGTTTTTCATCCTTTTCCACTCAAAATCTGAAATGTCATTCAACATGAAAGTTGTGTCCCTCGAAAAACTGGACAACTTTCATATTGGTAGATTTTGAAGTGTTTAGGTGAAATTTGGAGAACGCGGCAAAAGTTCCGGAGGACGTTCAAAGACATCAGGGTTTCAGTGGGGTTTGACCGTGTCTTTGACCAAGGGTTGACCACAAGTGGGTGTTGACTTGATCAAGAGGGTCATTAGGGTTCGTTGGCGAGGTTTTCGAGGTGAGGACCCAGGTTGACCTAGGTTTGACCAATGTCAGCAGGTTTGACTCAGCTGATTCGGTCATTAGCGTTAATGACGCTAATTAAAAACCTAGGGCATCACAGTGCGGAAGTGGGTACCCAAGATTGCAACGCCCGCAAGGAGCGTTGATCCGAAGTAATCAAGTGAAGAAGTCTAGCCATGGACTATAAACGAAGCGCTAGGCGGGAGGCAACCCGTTTCGTCGAGTCAAGAATAAGCTACCGGGAGGACAACCCGATTCAAGGTTTTTTCGATTCTTTTCAAGTAAGTTAGTTTTGAAATTTACTACGCAAGACATTAGACTTAGAGTCGTTGAACAATATTAGAGACATAATTCTTGGTTGAATATTTTTCTTGGATCATAAACCCTTTACATGAACCATCCTATGTGTTATTTGCTTCTTTTCGAGAAACCAAAACCAAATAAATTCAGAACCTATCTCAACCTTTCATCCTCTTTATGATGTTATGGTTGACTTGTTTTACATGCTAAAAACACACGAGTAGAGCCACGACTTGTACCTAGATGTTATTTAAATTTCAGCACGTGGTAGGACTCGCGTGAACCTAGAAACTTGACTTTTGGTTGGTTTAAAAATCCATATCCTTGGTTTCTCTAAGATTAGAATTTTTCTAAGCCTCATTTAATTTTATTTTATTCAAAATCTCTCATTTAGCCAAAATTAGAACCTAAACCTATGCCCCCATGATCAAGCCGGGAAAAGTTTGCTCTCAACTAATGAAGGCAAACAATACCGGTGAGACCGACATAAAAGTAGTCGGAAAATATTTTCGACTTACACTTGTTTTTAATGCTTTAAAAACTTCTCTAAATTTATGCTTGAGCTCATCTGTAGCTCTGAGTTTATTTTTAATTTTCGAAATTAGAGGAGTTCTTAGCCTTAAGACATGCTTAGAGGGAGGCAATCTAGTTAAACTAATCATGCATGCACCATGATGCATCACGGGATGCTCTTCCAACAACTTTCATCAAAGCCACATGCAAAGGACAAGCATGGGAGGGCAGCAAGCCTTGTTTTGCAGAAAAATCATGGAGGCATGTGAAGCAAAGGAGCATGGACATGACTCAAAGCAAAGACATCAAGTGGAAGGACCAATAATGCAAGCAAAGGAGTGGATGAGAGAGTTTGGGCGGTGCAACTTGTGGAGCACGCGGGCACAAAAGTCACAAAGTGAAAATGATCACGCTGGAGGAAAACCGAGCCAGGGAGGGCACGAGGCCACCCAGGCTGGTCGGCCCAGGCCGGCCGGCCTCCCCTATTTAAGCACCCCCCGGTGCTCCTCTTCGGCAGGCAAGCAGCTCATCCAACTCTCTGTTTGTGTGCTCGAATTTGTAGTCCAGAACCACCATAGACTTAGCCATCCTTCCGAAGTTTGTTTTGCCCAACAAATCACACCCTTAACCCACTCAAAGTCCATACTCCAAAATAATTTTTGTGTGCCTTGTTACCGGTTAAAACCCCGGGATTTTATTAGAGAGGAGAGTGCTGCAATCATGTGGAAGAAAATCACAAGTCTCTTCACCAAGAAGAAGGGGTCATCGTCATCCAAGCCATCTTCGGCGACGTCTTCGAGGAGGCACTCGGTTTCCGAGTCTCCTTGGAGCATGGAGGAGGACACGGCACCGCCGAGGAGGAACGACACTCTCCTCCTCGGTGGCATGAGGGCCACAAGGAGCTCGTCCATGAGGTTCACCGAACCTCAAGGGCGTACGGAGGAGCCGCCCGTCCCACCTCGTCGATCAACACGATCATCCGCTCCACCTCCATACACTCCGTGGTACTCCGCATATGGCTTCATCATCATGTCGGAGGAGGAGGAAAAGAAACTCGCTCGCCTTGAGAAGAGGCTTGTGGCAAACGTCGACTTCGACGATCAAGCTCTCAACTCATTGGGTTTTGGCACGGACATTTATTATATATTGGGGCACCTAGGATGGGTGCAATTCTCCAACGGGGTGTTGGCAAATACCCACAAGGAATTTGCCTTGGAAATTCTAATGACCATGGCGCCTATCCTTGATGAGGGGGTGCCGAGTCTCTCATTCCGGTTGGAGAGAATTCAGCAAGTGGTTCCCTTTGAACATATTAGGGAGCTACTTGGTTTTCAAAAGGGAGCTCCGGAAAAAGTAGACGTGCCGGAAGGCATGTTGGATGGATTTTGGAATATGATCTCGGGGGAAGCCCACCAACAAAGAAATTCTATCCGGAACCCCATCATCCAAGTGTTTCACTCATGGATGTGTAAAAGGATTTTGGGGAGAATGAGGGAAACAAAGGTGACCGACACGGAGTTGAATTGGCTTTACTCGGCTTTAATTGCCAGGCAGCCAATAGACCCCTCCTACCTCATGATCAACCGATGGTGTTGTGAAGCAACATCGGGATCATGAGATATTGGTTCGGGTTATTACCTCTCCATGTTGGCCATCTCCTTAAGACCGGGTATTCCAAGAAACCCCGAGCATCTTCTACTCGGGACCTCTCTCGGATTTGAATATATGAAGCAAGGAAAATATATAAGTGGAGATGAGAGAGGAGGCTTTAAAGTGGCCAAAGTGAACTTACCCCTTCCGGATGCAAGACTAAGACTCTTTATTCAAGGGAACGAAGATTTGTTAGAGGAAGGACTTCTTGTACCGGCAAGGAAAAATAAAAGAGGAAGAATTGTAGAAGAAGGATCCTCCTCGGCACAAGAGGGAGGTGCACAACAAAACTATGTGCCACCGTATGGAGGAATTCCAACGCCGCCAAGTTACTACGGTGGGCCACCAATGCAAGCATGGGGGAGTGGTGCAGCCATGCCCCCACAAAATTATGTGGTGCCCAACGTAACCTTTGCGGAGCCCTTTGCACAACTTCCTCAACCACAACAAAGTGTGGCCATTATTGGAGGATATGCTGCAAGGAACATGCAAAACATTGCAGCCATCCAAGCCAATGCGGCTCAATTAGGTGAAGGCAATGCAAACACTGCCTATGAGCTTGGGCGCCTTCACCTAGCACCGCCGGATCAATTCATTGGAGGGGATGTTCAATCCTATTATGAGCAAGGGTATAACCACCAAGATTATCAATACCAACCACCGGCGGATGATTAGAGGAAGGAGGAGCTTTAGTTTTCTTTTCTTTTCCCTTTTTCCTTTAATTTTCAGCTTGTGCTTGCCTATGTATGCGTAGTGTTTTCAGTTTTTATTTAAATTTTCAGCATGTGTGTTAGTTTGTTTGCTTCATGAATAAAGTCACCACCTTGTTTTTACCTTTGGTAAAGTTACAAAGTTTATGCCATGATGATATATGATTATAATTGCCGCTTTGTTTATCTTTGTATTTGTTTTATGCATGATTAAGCTAATGCTCTCTTTAAATGCAAATCTGAAATTATCTAAATGCTAGCTTAATCTTTAGCGGAGGTTATGATAAAAATAAAGACCCATAGTGTTTTATGTGCTCTCAAGTTTTAGATGGATTAAAGATGATTTTTATTCCTAAAAGTAATGCTAACCTTGTCATAAATATCACTTGCGTGTTGCTCTACCTATCCAGAGCCTTATATATATTTGAGTGCATAAACCTTAGTGTACAAGATTTATTTTTGGGTGAGTTATTTCAGGCCATGATTTCTCTGGCCCGAGACTAAGAAGCTGGTCATTCCGTTTTTGCGTATCTATCTTATTGCTAGCCTTTCATCCGTGCATTGTGTATCCTCACACAGGAGATCTCACAAACCTCGCCGGATATCCACCCTCAAAACCAAATATCATCTTTTGTGATTACCTCCTTGACCACAACCTATCGTTGAGTATGGATCATCAATTCAAGGAACATCGCAAGATGGTGCCAAGATTGAAGATTTCAAGTATCTCTCCAAAGGAAAAATATTTCCGATACCTACCTTATCTCTATCACCTCTTTGCCCGAGGACGAGCAAACGTCTAAGCATGGGGGAGGAGGTAGGTACAATGCAATTTTAGAGTTCAAAGGGGAGCAAATAAAAAATGAGAAAGAGAAAGAAAGAAAAAGAAGAAAAAGAAGAAAAAAATGTGAGAATGTGTAAAAATAAAATAAAGTGAACTCCCCGGTTCTCTAAAGTGCATTAGGAATTTCAAGGTTTCAAGATTAAAAGATCCAAACTCATTTTCCAACCATGTGCAATCCGATAACGAGGACTTCCTTTGTGCCTCGGGATCACTCTTTGCCATTTGCACATGTCCACCTATCTCAAGTGTGTGTATTTTTCTCTCCCCCTCCTTGATATAACATTATTTTCCAATGACCTTTTTGACGAGTCTCGGTAAGACCACGAGAAGCTTGTCTTGTTTTGACAACATCTCATTTATAATATCTTGGTAGGACTAAACTTTTCCAAAAAGCTCCATATAAAGCCTACCACATATATGTTATGAGAGGGAAAGGAGTAGAATAAATAGGCTTGAGAGACAAGATGAGATGAGAGTCCATGAGCAAGATGCAAGATGATTTAAATTTGTGAACTTGGTTTAGCTCTTTTTCATCTCGTTCTTTATTTCAAAATTTCTAAGATCTATTTAAATTTTGGGAGCATGTTAATACTTGTAGGATAAGCTCAATTAATAATCTACCCTCCGTAGGGATGAAGGCTAGTACATTATGAAACTTTAACGAAATAAATTTTTGAGAGCATTATGGTTTCTCGTGTATGATCAAGTGCAAGGTTTAAACAATGAAGGGCAACGAAGATATCCATCGAAGGCTTACTCGAGGACGAGCAAGGTTTAAGCATGGGGAGATGTTGAAGGTGAAATTCCGTCAACCTAGCCATGAGTTTACCTTCGGTGTTGGCATGAATTTTATATCTTATCCATTGGTACTAACCCCCTTGGTATAACAAGTTCGTTTGTGCATGTCGGTTTTGGAGTTTAGTGTTTATGCAGGATTTTAGTGTTGAAAGCAAGACTTCCGGGATAAGCTCATTAAGCACCTCATGACAAGACCTTGAAGCCCGGTACAAGTCAAGCAATGAAGTAAACATGACTCCAAGAAGCCCAGGGACCAAACCCGAGAAGATGAAAAACTCCGAGGACCCAGTCAGAAAACTGCCGAATCTTGCGGGACAAGGAGCTTCATCCAATCCGAAGAGAAACTGACGACAAGGGCCCACATGCAGATCATGGAAGACTCTAGAAGACTCGGGAACTGACACCGGACAAAGGAGGCCGCTGGCTGGGCCGAAGTGGGCTCAGGCCAGCCGGCCCAGGCCGGCCGGCCCAGCCAATTTCCAGGCCCAGTCAGCCCCCCCCTTTTGACCTAGCTGCCATTCGGGCTATTTATAGCCCCGAGGCCAGGCGCCACGCATCAACTCATTCGTCATCCGCCGCCGAGGAGCAGAGAAGAGAGGGACACCATCTCGGAGAGGAGAGGGTCGAGCTAGTTGACAAGGATCTCCCTAGCCGGCGTGGGAACCTTGCAAGGAAGACCACGTCGGAGTTCCCGGAGCTAGAAGCAAGATCAAGGTAGGATCCCGGTGGTGATCTTGATTCATGTATCATATACTATGTTGAATTATCAAGTTGCAATCCGATTTCTAGCGATCGAGTGTTTCTCCTACGACTTTGATTTCAATCGGCTTTTCGTATCTATTCTCGAGATAGATCATCGAGGGTGTTCCTGTAGCCGTGGTGGCTAGAGGTGCATGCCTGACCTTCTGAGAGATTTCAACTTGTCTTTGGATTCGCCCTAGACTAACCTGCACGAATAGGGGTGTGTTGTGACAGAACGGTGGCTCCAAAAGGCGGGCGTTTTCGGAGTCGGACGGGAAACCGTGATTTAAAGATGCTTTTTATGAGATTGAACTTGTCTACTTCTCCTTTGCTCGGAACTTCAACGAAGGCTTGATCCAATCTCTCTAGATTGGTTTATTTATCCCCCTCTATCTCTTGCTACCTCCGGTTTTCATAGATTAGATTCGTTTTCATGATGTTCTTTAGATTAGATGCATAGGATTCTCCTTTTGAAGATCAAAGTTCTCAGCTTTATTAGATTGATTCTTGCATCGCACATTGTTCCACGGATTCGATACCTTGGGTTCACACTTGAGGGAAGAAGGGTCCCTTGACTACGACGGAGGATTTGTCTGCTTGCAAGTCCACTTGAAGTTTAATACGAATATACACCGTCAACAGTAATGCATGTGATGTGTGGCCTGGAGAGATTCCACCCGGCTGGGAGCTGGAATGGGTGGATGATGACGAGTGATTGCATCATGGATAGGCCTCCTATGATGTTATCGTACCGTTTAGTTAATTCCGTTGTTTTTAATAAACTCTGAACCATTTACTTCAGGTCAAGAACCATGGTTTGTAATAATGGACCCTACGGGGAATTTGTTATTAATTTGTAAGGCACTCTGGACTCTCCTTCGTGGGAGTTTTAATGCCTACGTTCGATCCTCTCTGTGTGTTTCAAGTGATGTACCGGGCGTAAACCCGACAACACTCAACGGGATGATTCTTTATTATCGCTTAATGACCAAAAGGAGTGGTTTAGGTGACAGTACGGAATTATCTCGGATGAGGTTGTCACACGCAACCTACACCTGCAATACTCGGCCAAGAGTCAGTCCACACCACGTTGTCAATCACTCATCACAGCCAGGAGCGACCATCCACCGGTCCTCGGATGCCCCGGTCCTCAAGCTCCCCCTTGATGAGTGCATTGACAACACACACAAGTAACCAGTTCAGAGAAAAAGAAAAGAAACGAACAAAAACCTCAAACAAGTGATCAAAAGCCAAACAAAAGCCAAGAAAAGATCACTTGAGTGAGAAAAATCTCAGTCCCCTAAGACAAGGGCAATGGCTCGACACAACCGAGATAAAATGCTCCAAAATTGCCGACACCTCAAGGTGAGGCAAAAGGGCTCGACACCATCGGCAAAAGAGCACAACTAAAATTCAGGCGAAAAAGAGCTCCCAAATGCATGAATGCAAGCTCCCCCTGAACAAATGCATTTCTCCCAATTTTTCTTCCCTTGATGCAAAACTCCCCCTG
Organism: Cenchrus fungigraminus; assembly: GCA_036936925.1. Lineage (NCBI taxonomy): Eukaryota > Viridiplantae > Streptophyta > Magnoliopsida > Poales > Poaceae > Cenchrus > Cenchrus fungigraminus. The sequence continues at coordinate 123,908,348 of CM072774.1, read as the reverse complement.
GAAACATGAATTGGGTACTTTCCTCCCCCTTGTTGGTAATGCATGAATCAAGTCTACAAATGCAAGCATGTGCTTCTCAAATATACAAAGAGCACTACAACATGCTAAAATTGAGACATAGACAAAGCAAGATAGCCACAATTTGAGCACAAGCATCGCCAACAAGATAGATAGGGACAAAGAAGCAAGTAACATAGCCATGATCAAAATGAAGCATTTTTCACAAAATTTCCCTCTCATGAGCATAGGACCTACACAAGGTCAAAATGAGCACAAACAACATATAACCCGCAAACTTCATGCGAGGTCACAAATTCTCATCACAAAGTCATCACAAACACCTACAAGCTATCTCATGTCATGTCAAAGCCACCGAGCTATGTGACCACTTCTAGATATGAGACTTCTCATTGGTGAACATCATGCAACGGTTTAGCACCCAAGATAAGGAAATTAACACATTTATGACGTGGAAGCAAACTTTTCAAGCATATGCATCTCACATACCAGTTTCATGATTTACAAATTAAGCATGGTACATGAAGTGCCTTTGTGGCAAAAAGAAGCTTAGGCTTCTCCAAAAGGTATTATGTAGGCTAAACATTCATGATGATAAATGGATCTTTGATCCCAAATGAAAAGAACATGGTTCCAAGCACAAATTAAGCAAGATATAGCCGTAAGCACCCAATTTGAACATGAGAGGCATTCTACTCACAAGAGAGGATCATATAGCATTTTTACAAAAGGAAGCCATCCACAAGCATATATATCCCAAAACTACCAAGAGCATAGCTATACACCTCATGAGCATCACAAGCAAAGTCATAACCTCATATCTAGCATATCATGGTGATCAAAGCATATGAGAGAAGCACATCTCTATGGCATATGATACAAATGCAGTCTATGATACAAAGATGCAAACATGATATGATACATAAATGAAAATGCAACATGCATATGTACATCAACCCTCCCAACCAAAGCTCAAAGGAAAAATGACTCCAAGCTCTCCTCGCAAACGAGCAAATGTAGCTTGGTCCAAAGGCTTGGTTAGGATATCAGCAAGCTGCTTTTCTGTTGGTACATGGATGAGGTCTATGTTTCCCTTCTCAACTTATCTCTCAGAAAGTGGTACCTCACTTCTATATGTTTGGTTCTGGAGTGAAGCACGGGGTATTTGGCAACACTAATGGAACTTGTGGTATCACACATGAGAGGTACATGGGAACACTCCTCACCAAAGTCACTCAGCGTGTATGTGATCCAAAGCAGCTGTGAGCAACAACTAGCGGCAGCAACATATTCGGCTTCTGTGGTAGACTGAGCTACACTAGACTGTTTGCGAGAAGACTAAGAAACAAGCGAAGATCCCAAAAACTGGCAAGTCCCCGAAGTCGACTTCCTATCGACTCGACACCCCGCAAAATCGGCATCTGAAAAACCAAGAAGCGAAAGGGAAGAGGACGCCGAGTACCAAAGACCGAGCTCAGGAGTGTATCGAAGATACCTGAAGATCCGCTTGATGGCCTGCCGATGTGAAGTCCTCGGTGACGCCTGAAATCGAGCGCACAGACACACAGAAAACTGGATGTCTGGCCTCGTCGCCGTCGAGTACAAGAGGGGGACGATCATGCTCCAGTACTCCTTCTGGTCCACAGGCTCTCCGTCCTCGTCCACGTCGAGCGCTGTAGTCATACTCATCGATGTCGACAGGGGCTTCGAGTCATCCATCTTGAATTTCTTGAGGATGTCCTTCGTGTACTTGGCTTGATGCACAAAGGTTCCCTCCTTCGCCTGCTTGATTTGAAGCCTGAGAAAGAACTGCAACTCTCCCATCATAGACATTTCGAATTCTTTGCTCATATCCTCTGCAAACCTCGCAACCAAAGAGTGAGACGAGCCGCCAAAGACAATGTCATCCACGCACACCTGAACAATTAGGATATCATCACCCTGCCTGAGGAGAAAAAGAGTCTTATCAACCTTGCCCATCTCAAACCCCTTGCTGAACAAGAAGCCCCTCAACCTGCCATACCATGCCTTGGGAGCTTGTTTCAGCCCATACAAGGCCTTCCTCAGCTTGTACACTCGGTGGGGAAACTCAACACTCTCAAACCCAGGTGGTTGCCTCACATAAACTTCCTCCTCTAGGAACCCATTCAAGAAGGCACTCTTCACATCCATTTAATACAACCTGAATCCTTTAGCCACAGAAAAGGCTAGAAGAATCCTGATTGCCTCCAAATGAGCTACAGGAACAAATGTCTCCTCATAATCTATCCCCTCCTTCTAGCTATAACCCTGAGCAACCAACCTCGACTTGTTCCTCACCACCTCACCATTTTCTCCCTCTTTGTTTTTCCACACCCATTTTGTCCCAACAGGTTTGCAGTTTGGTGGTGGCTCCACTAACTCCCACACTTGGTTTCTCTCAAAATTCTCTAACTCCTCATGCATGGCATTCACCCAATTAGGATCAGATAGAGCGTGTCCAATGTCTTTCGGCTCAAAGGTAGCAACAAAAGCTGAATGAGCAAAGTGAGAAGCATTTTTGGACCTCGACCATGTCGTACGTTCATTGATGTCGCTGATGATTCTTGAGGGTGGATGATCAACTTGAACGCGCCTCGGTGCCTCTCGCCTAGAGACAACCTCCCCCTGAGCAGCTGCTTCCACTTGATCTTGCTGGATCTTGGGCGGTGTAGGCGATGGACCATCCTGCACTGTAGTCATCGTAGTGGAAGTAGAGGGTACATGCGTGGCTGGAGCTTCACCATCATCACCATCATCCTCTCCAGCATCATCCTCCTCGTCCTCAAAGATCTTCTTGCCAACTTCGTCGTCACCTGCGCACTCAAAGACAGATGAATTGCATGGTTGTGTCTCATCGAAGGTAACCTCGGAAGTCTCCATGACTAGGTTAGTATCAAGGTTGAGCACATGAAATGCTCGAGAATGACTAGCATAACCCAAGAAAATCCCATCGGAGGACCTCGACTCAAACATATCAAGCCTACCCTTCTTGAGAATAAAGCACTGACAACCAAAAGCCTTGAAATGGCTCACTCTAGGTGCTCGCCCGTGCATGAGCTCATAGCACGTCTTGTTTAAGAAGGCTCTCAGAAAAATCTGGTTCCCAACATGGCAAGCGGTATTCACCGCCTCCACCTAATATCTTCTCGGAGTCCTATGCTCATCGAGCATCGTCCGAGCCATCTCACAAAGGGAATGATTTTTCCTCTCAACTACACCATTCTAACAAGCCACATAGGGAGAAGAAAACTGATGTTCGAGACCCAAATCACGACAAAAGGTTTCGAAATGAGAGTTTTTAAATTCACTGCCATTGTCGCTACGAATAGCTCGAACAACATCTCCATTCCTCTCATTCTCCAACCTCAAGATTAGATCCCGAACAAAACCAAACATCTTGATGAGGACATCACCGCGCTGGATACGCATACGCCACGTCCTTCCCCACGCTACAAGTCGTCTCCAACTCAGTTGCCACGTTCGGTTCGGATTCAGCCAACACCCCTGCACTATTTTGGCGATATCTCCCTCATCCGGCATCAAAACGAGGCGTATAAGGATGCGTTGGAACGGGGACGACGACACCGTCATTTTGGTTCTGGTCCCAGCTCCAGAAGGTTCGTGGATCATGCTGTGTGACCACAACAAGCTGTTGCGTCACATTTTTGGGCCAATTTGGCCGTGTATCGTGTCGGGCCTTAAGCCCAGGTTGAGGACGCCCCCCTGGTCGCCCCCTCAACCCTAGGTCGCCCCTTAGGGGTTAAAACTCAGTAGCCGCTGTCGTTTTAGACTTGGGTTTTGTTTAGTTGAAGTTTTCGAAGTCGAAACTTTCGTGATTCATTGTAACTGTGACGCCAAGTCCTTTTGCTGTGATCCAAGTCCTCTTGCATCTTCTCGACTGTGTCAACTAGTCCTTTCGAATCGAGTGCTCGAACTCCATTGATATTTGCTTCATTTACATCTGCAATATTCGATTGCGTGTTTACCATTTTCTTGCTTGTGTTCTCGATTCGCATGCAGGGAAAAGCCTTCGTGGCGAGGTCAATCAAGTTGTGCTTGGTTGATAACCAACGAAGCAGTGGTGTAACGGTTGCGGGGTCTGAATCGTGTTGATTCGAAGCCGGATCGTCAATGTCGAGTTCTCCACCCAATTGAGTTTACCATCTACCTCTCGGAAGATTGGGCCATCGCCTATCATTTGGTATCAGAGCCCTAGGTTTCCCGTGAGGTATTATCTTGTTTTCCCATTAGGTTCGTTTGTGTTCATCACCTATAGTACACAAAAAGCCCAAAAATATTTACTTTTCCGCTGCCCTATCGCCCCATTTAGCCTTGCAATTTCGTTTTCAGATTGTTTTGTTGAGTTTGTGGCCGTGGTTGAGTCTTGTTGCTGGTTTAGGTTGTGTTCGTCGCTGTAGTCCAACGTGCCCGTCGCTGTTATTTTGTTTCCGCCGCTAGCCCATCCACCATCAGCCATACAACAAGTCGAGCCATCACATTACTCGATTTGCCCTCGCTAGCCGCCTTGTGTGAACTCTCGCCGTGCAAGCCCTAGATAGGTTGCAAGCCGCTTTGATCGCTTTTGCATCGCATACTTGATCCTTGATTCGTTATCTGGCGAATACCTATTGCTTTGCATCTACTACCAGGGACGATCGTGCCCCTGTGCTTGTTTCTGCCGCTGCTAGGAGGAAGTTTTGCCCTAGCTGCCGTTGTGTTTCCTGCCGCGTTGTGCCTTTCTGAAATCATAGGTTGAGATACCTTTCATAAAACAGGCATAACTTTTCACTCGGTGCTCCGTTTTTGCTCAAATTTTTACAGGAGCTTGGCAAGAAAAAGTTGGGCAAACATCTGTTCAAGTGCTTTTTACAGGAGCCATCACATTCCTTTGTCGGTCAGGCCGTTCTCAAAAAATTCAAAAAAAATCGGGAAGATAAAGAAAAAAATTGTTTAAGTGTTTTGAGGGGTTTTCCAAGATCATTCCTGATTTTCCCTAGGCCACAATGCACCTCTATTTCAGGTGAAATTTTGTGTGCTTCCATCCTTTGTGATTTTGGATCAGTGGTAAAAAATTCAGAAAAAGTTGAGTTAATTTGCTGGTACTTCTTTAGAAACGCTATTTTGTGATTTCTACTAGTGCCTTTTTGGCAAGGTTTTCAGCATTAATTACAGAACTGCCATTCTGCTGATTTTCAGAGTTTTCTGTCCATCGTTTCTTGTTTTTTTACCTTGTTGTGCTATGACTAGGACACGTCTTAGCCAGCAATTGTGACTTGTACTTTGGACACTTATTTAACTTTGCTAATCTGCATTCGTTATTTGCTAATCCTTGCTACCATATTGTGCCTACCCATAGTCCCACAGATACTTCTGTCAGCACAGGTTCGTCTTGCAACTCGTTACACCTAAACTCAAGAACTGATTGTGCCGCCCTGCTAGCTTTGGTAAGAACACTTGTAAGACGGTGGGAAGCCGCTTGAGATACTGCCTTCCACTTCCATACACACGCACTAGTTGTTAGTTGATAGGGATAACCCTTTTGGTGTTGTCTTTTGTTGTCTTCTAACCATGTCAGATAACAGGAAAGGAAAGGAGTCTCCAACAGACTTCAATGAGTGTGTGTCCAAGGACGAGCTTACGAGGCTTGTTACTGAGCAGCATACCTACATGCAAGAACAGTTTGATGCATTGACTCGACAGCTCAACGGTTTGGTGACCCGGATTGAACATGTTGAGCAACGACCTCCACCAGTTCAACCTGAGGATGATGATGAGTTTGAGGATGTTGATCCTGATGAGGAGCGTCTCCGACGTAACCGTTTTCAGATGGGAGGAGGTAATCGCAATCGTGGAGGAGGTAACCAAAATCATGGTAATAATGATCCTTTTGCTAAAGTTAAGTTTACCATGATTCCTTTTGCTGGTAGTGCTGATCCAGAGGCTTATTTAGATTGGGAACTTGCTGTAAATCAAAAATTTAATTCCCATCAAGTGCCTGAAGAGCATAGAGTTAGGCTTGCTACTAGTGAGTTTACTAGTTTTGCTCTATTCTGGTGGAATGATCTTTGCAATGTTAATAATGCTGCTGATATACCACAAACTTGGAATGTGTTAAAACGCCGTATGAAATCTCGCTTTGTTCCTCCTTATTATCAACGTGATTTGCGTATGAAACTGCAAACTTTAAAACAAGGCGATAAAAGTGTAGAAGCTTATTATCAAGAGTTGCTTATTTCTTTATCACGCTGTGGCATACATGAGGAAGATCAGGCTATTGCTGTTAGATTTTTTGGTGGTTTGAACCGTGATATACAGGATATTCTTGATTACAAAGATTGGACAAGGTTTAGCCAATTGTACCATCTTGCTATTAAGGCTGAACGTGAGGTACAGTGACGTCGCCAGCAATTTTCTTTTAGGTCCAACATTGGGAGAACTTTTCAGCAGCGTCCAGATGTTGACAAATCCAAGGCCGCTGCTGCTCCTAAGGCACCATCCACTACGCCGTCTACTACACCAACTTCTGAGGTGAGCAATTTGTCTCCTGTGCAAGTCCAGTCGCATAAGAAACCTTTTACTCTAGGTGCATCCTCGAGTAGTTCTGCTAGCATCCAGTGCCACCGCTGTAAGGGCATGGGACATGTGTCGAAGGAATGCCCAAGTCATCGTGCTTTCATCGCTGCCCCTGATGGTAATGGTTATATCACTGCTAGTGATGAGGAAGATTCTTTGGCTCTTGCTACTAATATTGTTGCAGATTCTTCGATTGAGCAAGAGGTGGATACCATTGATTCTCATGCTGCAGCCGCAGGCTTCCCTAGCCTTCTTGTGCAGCGTGTGTTGGCCGCTCAATTGGCTGATGAGGAGGACACAAAGGTACAACGTAACAATTTGTTCCATATGTTTCTCATTGTCCAGGAGCGTCGTGTTCTCACCATAATTGATACCAGGAGCTGCAACAACTTGGTGAGTTCTGATCTGGTCCGAAAGCTTGGTTTGACCACTCGTGAACTACGTCACTCATATCACATACAATGGTTCAATAATAGTGGTAAGGCAAAGGTAACACACTCAACACGTATACATTTTTCAGTGGGTTCTTATACCGACTATGCTGATTTTGATGTTGTGCCAATGGAAGCATGTTCACTTTTATTAGGACGACCATGGGAATATGATAAAGATGCTGCACACCATGGTAGATGTTGATAGGTAAAACTCATATGAAGTTTCAATCCGCAAGCGTACGGATCTCCTATGCCCTTCTTCACCTACGGGAGATCCCAAGGTTCTTGTCAACCCAAGGAGCAAGGGGATTACTAGCGTTTAACCCTACACTAATCTAGTTGATTGAAGACTTATGATAAAAAGATTAATCTATAAAGTAAAGACAAACTAACCCTAGATTACGTTAAAGAGAGATTAAAGGTGCACAAGTATGAAGAACGTATGCCCATGGAGTCTAGGCACTTGAAGATGCAATCACCCAAAACATGGTAAAGCCCCGATCCAATCTATCTATGTGTGTGATCAAGGATTAGACTTTTCCCTTCCCTCGTACATGTCACTACGCGAAGGTAATCGATACTAATCCTAATGAACACGGTATGTTGACGCGATCTACGGGAGCAACCCCGAAAGCATGGTAGCTAGCCTTAAAACATTAAGCATCATCAACAAAAGATATGATAGACATATGATCCAAACAAGATATATAGGTGACTACACTTCAAGTTCCATTACAACTCCATGGATAAACGAAAGGTTTACCCCATCATGATGCTAGGCATGGCACCGTTGAGATGGTGGATGCCTCCGATGAAGATGGATCTTCGTTGTCCTTCAACTCCGGCGGCGCCGTGGCAAGCTCTCGGCGTCCTCCTTCCTCGTAGCGACCTCCCTTGGGCTTGGCAATGATTTCTCCCGAGTATCCTCCCCCAAGGGTCTCTCTTGTAGTTGATTTTCTCTTTCTCGGTGGCTCTGAGGGACTAGACGGCGTTTCTGGCGAATGGCGGCTTGCCCCTGCGATTAGGGTTCCACGAACTTAACACCAAAGAAAGGGTGGCGCGAACCGACGCAAAACCGGGCTGGGCCGGTCCGAACGGGCCGACCGGCCTGGGCCTTTTCTGGGCCGGTTCGGGCCCGTTCTTCTCCCCGCGGCTCATCTTGACATTTTGCACTTGGCCCCCTTCATTTGTGTCATTTTGAGTTCGTCATCCCCGCGAACAAGACAAAGGGATCTTTATGCATGAACTTCCGGTCTTTTCATCTCGGTCCTCGGGAGTTCTCCATTCAAGCACATTGGTCCTTGCCACCTTTGGGGGCAAGTTCCCACATGGTCAGAGCTCCTTGATTGTCTTGCAAAACGTTCTCCGAACTAGTTGCATCTTCCCTTATTTAACACGTGAATTCCTGCAAAAACACTATACTCCAAAATGCACATCCAACGGTGAACTTGTTATATCATTAGCATGCCTAGTGGCGGGTTAGTTCCAAAATGAAGTTCAAACCATAACATAACAAGTGTTCTTGGTTGACAGAAATCGACCGCCAACATCCCCCCACGCTTAGATCTTGCTCGTCCTCGAGCAAGTTGCTCACAAGTTGTTCATCCCAGGAGTTGAAACATGCTTTGTCAAATCCTTCCTTACAAGTTAGTCAATCATTTATCTTTAATATAAGAGACATGAAACAAAGATCATAATGTAAACATGGGCGTTTAGAAATTTACCAACTCAAGACTTACCCAACAACTCATACCTTTCACTAGAGATCCTCATCTCCAACCACACTTTCTTTCTTACTTCCATCGGAGGGTTTTCACAAGCTTTTAGAAATAAAATTCCTGCATAAAGCATTAGACAAAGTCCTCCTCCAAGTTCTCACATGTCACTCATTTAAAGTGGCTATCCTAGATAATTTCATAAACTCTCACCTCCCATAAGTCTCTCATTTATAATGTAAGGTGGAGCTATAGGTATGGCTAGTGAAGTTAGCACAAGTATTATCGAGCTAAGAAAATCCTCTAGTGGTTGTTCACCTTCCAAGCCAATGATCATGAGAGTTAAACCATATGTAAGGGTATCAAGGATGAGAAGATTTAGAATGGTGGACATGTGCAAAGGGAAAAAGAATAATGACTTCAAGGCACTAATGATGTCCTCGATGTCGGTTTGCACATGATATGGAATATCGAAGATTCGTTCTCAACATCATCGCATCCTTCCTCGCACTTCTCTTGATCTTCACTTGACTTATCATCCCTCATTATATCCTTCTTGCATTGCCTTGGATTTTTCTCTCTTTCCTTTTTTTTCCTTCCTTCTCTCTCTTTCTCTCTTTTTTTTCTTATGTGTGCACACACATATACATATATATATATATATTTTTCTTTCCTCACATCTTTATCTTCTCTTCCGAAGCCTTTCGCCCATCTTTTTGCTATGAATACCAATCTGAATTTTAAATAAAACCTTACCTAAAAATTGAACGAATCTTCGGACATGGGTTGTGTTCAAGGAATAAGATGATAAAAAGATGTTTATGGTTTCGGGTATGGAATCCGGCGATGAATGGGGCATTCAATGTGAAATTCCCATTACCGAATATATGATGAGACTAGCAATAAAAGATATAACATCAAGGACATGATCATTGCTTGAAATTAGACCTCCCAAGAGAGTAAAGTCCTAACCCAATTCATCATGCTAAACAACACTTATGGTGGAGTATATATATATAGTTTAGGCCTTGTATAGGATAGACTTGCCTCTCAACTTGGAGAAAGAAATTGCCAACCTTCATTGCAAGGGGTTTTTCATATTTTTCAGAAATAAATACCTCCAATATTAGTATTACTCAAAGCATAGCCAAAGTAAGGTCCTAGATCAAAGTTGAGTATGGATACTTTCAAAGGTAAACTTCCACTAAGCACCACGGTAAACAATTATTCACAATGCTCATGCTCAAATAATAAGGACAAAAGAAAGACATAACAAGTAAAAGAAACAAAAGACTTGCATGACAAAAATGTAAAAGACTCTCTTTATTTCTTTTTCTTGACTCGACGCTAACTTAAGACACATCACGAGCTAAAAATTTTAAAAACAAGACTCAAAACTTGACTCGATTTTAAGACTCTATCTTCCACCACTTGAGCAAAAAATTTTAAAAGAGGTAGCGCCCCCCCACGCTTAGATCTTACGACGTCCTCGTCGTAATTTTTCAAGAGGTACAAGAGGGATAAAAGCTAGCTACTACACCTAATGAAACCCCCTACAAGAAGAGAACCACTCCTTTGGGAAAAACTCGACCTAAAACCCTATCCTCCTTATTTTTGAAGTTGTTGAAAAGGTCGGCAAAGATAGGAAATAAACCGAGTCATGTCCCAGAGAAAAAGAGCATGAACCGGTGCACAGGGGTGCTGGGCCGGCCGGCCTACCTCCTGGTTTTGGGCCCCCGTGGCCCATCTTCTGCAGGCATCTGTGTTTCGTGCATACTAGCCTATGTGGTGAAAAGGTCCAGCTAAAAATCGCAAAAAGCACTTGATAAAAATAAGAAAAGAAAATGAAAATTTATTTACAGGAAAGTTACCTATTTTACGTCTTAGGCTTGACGCTCGGGCTCATCCTCCATGGTGTATATGTCAATGTAGTCAATGGGCACGACGTCGGGCTCAAGAAAAACTTTCAATCGCTGTCCATTAACAACATATTGGTCTCCTTTTATATCCATAATCGTTACCGCTCCGCTTGGCGAGACCGAGTGGACGACATATGGTCCATCCCATTTGCTTTTCAATTTGCCTTTCCCAAATATCTTGAACTTTGAGTTAAAGAGGAGGACCTTGTCGCCTTCTTTGAATTCCTTCGGTTGAAGTCTTTTATCATACCATTGCTTCATTCTTTCCTTGTAGATGGTTGCACTCTCATAAGCTTTAAGCCTCATCTCTTCTAATTCCCTTATTTGAATTCTCCATTTGATTCTCGCGGCATCCACATCAAGATTCATCTCCTTGATTACCCAATATGCTTTGTGCTCTAATTCCAAAGGCAAATGACAAGATTTACCATAGACGAATTGATATGGTGTCGTACCTATTGGTGTCTTTTGTGCCGTCCGATAAGCCCATAATGCTCCGTCCAACTTTTTCGACCAATCTTTACCTCCCTTCTCAACGGTCTTGTTAAGAATATTCTTGAGTTGCCTATTTGACGTTTCCGCTTGACCATTGGTTTGTGGGTGGTAAGCCGTGGCCACTCTATGCTCGATTCCCAATTTGGACAAGCACTTTCTAAAACTATTTCCCGTGAAGTGTGTTCCTCCATCACTTATCAAAATTCGCGGGACTCCATAGCGTGGGAATATAACATTCTTGATCATTGATATAGATTCCTCTGTTGAAGCTCTTCGACAAGGGATGGCCTCTACCCACTTGGATACATAATCAACCATTACTAATATATGCTCATATCCATTTGAATTAGTGAAAGGCCCCATGAAGTCAATTCCCCATACGTCGAATAGATCAATTTGCAAGTTATTATTCAAAGGCATAGCGTTCCTTTGTGATATATTCCCCGTTCTTTGACACTCCGGACAAGAAGCAACGTACCGTTTCGCATCTTGATGCATCTCCGGCCAATAGAACCCACTAGCCCATACCTTTGCTTGAGTCCTAAAATGTCCATAGTGTCCTCCATACTCACCCGAGTGACACTTCCTTAATATTTCGAGTCTTTCTTCCCTTGGTACGCACCTTCGCAAGACTCCATCCGCTCCAAGTCTAAAGAGGTAAGGTGCATCCGAATAATATTTTTGGCTCTCGTCCATCACCCTTCTTTGAGCATTCTATCCAAGTGATCAAGTGGCATCTTTCGTATGGCTCTAATAATATTGATCATCCAAGTGTCTTTGTCAAGGACGCGATATAGATGATTATCTCTCATCTTGTCTTCGATGGGCTCTTTATCATCCTCACGATTCATTCTTGATAGATGGTCGGCCACAACATTTTCCGACCCCTTTTTATCCCGAATCTCCACATCGAACTCTTGTAAGAGAAGGATCCACCTAATCAACCTTGGCTTGGCATCTTTTTTAGACAAGAGATACTTGATTGCCGCATGATCGGTGTAGACGATTACTTTAGAATTCACAATATAGGATCTGAATTTTTCAAAGGCAAAAACTACTGCAAGCAATTCCTTCTCCGTTGTTGCATAATTCAATTGAGCTCCATTAAGGGTTTTGCTAGCATAATATATAGCATGCACCTTGCCTTCTTTTCGTTGTCCCAACACGGCTCCAACGGCATAGTCGCTAGCGTCGCACATGATCTCAAATGGTTGACTCCAATCGGGCGGTTGAATGATAGGTGTGGTTATGAGAGCTCTCTTTAGTGTCCGAAACGCTGCCAAGCACTTCTCATCAAAATTGAATGACACATCTTTTTGGAGAAGATTAGTCAACGGCTTTGTAATCTTTGAGAAATCCTTGATGAATCTCCTATAGAATCCCGCATGGCCTAAGAAACTCCTCAAAGATTTGATGTCCGTCGGTGGTGGAAGCTTCTCAACCACTTCAACCTTGGCCTTGTCCACCTCAATCCCCCTCTCGGATATCACGTGTCCCAACACTAATCCTTGTTTCACCATGAAGTGACATTTCTCCCAATTTAGCACCAAGTCAACCTCTCCACACCTTATAAGAACTGTATCCAAATTTGCCAAACAATCCGCAAAAGTTTTCCCATAAACGGAGAAGTCATCCATAAATACTTCGACTATTTCCTCGATGAACTCCGAAAATACCGCCATCATGCATCGTTGAAAAGAGGCTGGAGCATTACATAAACCGAAGGGCATCCTTCTATATGCAAATGTTCCATAAGGGCAAGTGAATGTTGTCTTGTGTTGATCATCCGAGTGAATGGGAATTTGCATGAACCCCGAGTATCCATCAAGGAAGCAAAAATATGCATGGTTTGCTAACCTCTCAAGCATCTTGTCAATGAACGGTAGGGGGAAGTGATCCTTCTTCGTTGCTTTGTTCAACTTATGATAATCTATACACATCCTCCATCCGGTCACGGTTCTTTGCGGTATTAGTTCATTCTTCTCATTCTTCACCACGGTCAAACCTCCTTTCTTCGGCACACAATGTACGGGGCTCACCCATTCGCTATGCGGCACCGGATAGATGATTCCGGCGTCTAACAACTTGATGACCTCCTTCTTCACCACCTCTCGCATGGCATGGGTTAACCTCCTTTGATGGTCCATAACGGGCTTGCATTGATCCTCCATAGGTATGCGGTGAGTGCAAAACGCTGGGCTAAGTCCTTTGAGGTCATTTATCGAATATCCGATCACTTTCTTGTGCTTTTTCAATAAATTCAGCAACATGCCATTCTCCTCGGGACTCAATTCGTCACTCACGATCACGGGATAAGTCTTGTCCGGCCCCAAAAATTCATATTTTAATCCTTTGGGCAATGGCTTAAGGTCTACCTCCGGTACTTGTGGTTCCTCATGTTTGATTTCCCTGATGTCTTCAAACTTATCTTCCTCTAAGCTTCCATCTTGTGGTTCTAGTCCTTTGGTTGCTTCTATTAATTCTTCATCTAGCTCATTATTAGTTTCATTCTCCATTGCTCTTTGCAATGGATCCCTAAAGGTTTCAACAAAATGAAGGCTCTCTACCTCTTCGTCATCAAGAGGTAGGGGTGAGGCAATTCTAGAAGCGGGAAGAAAATTATATGTGTGATTATCCCCATCAAGATTAATAGTTACTTTTCCTTTTCCGGCATCTAAAACGGCATTAACCAACTTAAGAAAAGGTCTACCAAGAATTACATGATCATTTTTATCATAGTAGACATCAACAATAAAGAAATCGGTTGGTATATGTTTTCCGGAAATTAAAACTTCAAGATTTCGAGCAATTCCAATAGGTTTGACAATTCTACCATCTCCCATGATTAATCTAGTAGTGGTTTGAACTAGGTCAATGGTATGATCATGAATTTTATCAAAAATTTTAGAAGACAAGGCACTTACTTGTGCTCCAATGTCGCATAACGCCTTGGAATCAATGTTGTTGACCTTGCAATTTATACGTGGCGATGTCTTCTCTTCTTCGTCGGATCCAATTGCATAAATTTCAGCGAGGCGAGCGAATGGTGATGCCCCGGGCTTGATTCCCATAATCCTCTTTGCTTCGGCCACATGGTCCGGATCCACTTCTTCTTCGCTAAATAGTTTTTGAAGGACCTCCCCGGTTGTCTCTAGGTTGTATGGTTGTTCCACATGTTTCTCCGGCGGAAAGTCCATCTCCACGGCTTTCGTCATTCCCTTTTGATTAGGGAACGGTCTTCTCTTGTCAAAGATTTCTCCAAAATCAATTGGGACCCAATCCATTTGCTCGAACTCCCTTAGTGGCTTCGCGCTTGACATAGTCCTCTCACTTGCTTTGCCTGTCTCGGCGTGATCACTCTCCGGGATAGTTCTAGCTTCCGCGTGTTTGATTTCTTCAACCTTTTTCGGGATTGGCTCCTCTTTCTTCTCTTCTGGGACCGTATTTCTGAAAATTCCAGCAAGTGGTCTCACACTTGTATCACATTCCGGCTTCCCCGAAAGTCGTGTTTCCCAATCTCTTTGCATGGCCGCCACTTTGCTTATTTTTTGTAGAAGTTGGGCAGCTTCCGTGAGTGTTTTCTCCATGAGATCCCCTCCTGCACACATTTGAACGTATCGCATGCAACTAGGGGTTAGGGAAAAGAAAAATGTATGCAAAAGTACATCACCGGGAAATCCGAGTCTTGGTCCTTGTTCAACTAGCTCGTTGAATCTATTCCACGCTTGATCAATCCCCTCTTCTTCTCCTTGCTTAAAGTTAATCACTTGCATCCTTATATGTTGAATCTTGCTTATAGGGAAAAACTTGGCACAAAATTTCTTTATCAATTGATCCCAATTTCCCTCGACTTCGAAGGACGCGAATGAATACCACTTAATTGCTTCATCGGCAAGTGAGTAGGGGAAGAGATTCCATTTAAACCAATCATCGGGGACTCCCTCTTGACATACCGTATTGCATAGCGTCGTGAAGCATTGGATATGTCTATATGGGTTGTCCGTCTCCACTCCTCAGAACGGATTAGTTGCTGCCATCTCAATGATTCGAGGCTTGATTTCGTACCTTGTTGCTTGGACAACCAAGTCCGATTCTTGTACCTTGATGTCCTCACATCGAGGGCTAGCATAGTCTCTTAGTGATTTTTCCGGTTCCTCCAAGGGATTTCGAACGAATGCCATCTAGACAATCAAAAGAAAACAAAAACAAAAAAGAGTGTTTTTCTAGAACAAAGGGGTTAGATGTTAGTAATCAACAAAATCAATGAAAGATTAAACGAAGTAAACTAGCTTGCTCCCCGGCAACGGCGCCAGAAAAAGGGGCTTGTTGATAGGTAAAACTCGTATGAAGTTTCAATACGCAAGCGCACGGATCTCCTATGCCCTTCTTCACCTACGGGAGATCCCAAGGTTCTTGTCAACCCAAGGAGCAAGGGGATTACTAGCGTTTAACCCTACAATAACCTAGTTGATTGAAGACTTATGATAGAAAGATTAATCTATAAAGTAAAGACAAACTAACCCTAGATTACGTTAAAGAGAGATTAAAGGTGCACAAGTATGAAGAACGTATGCCCATGGAGTCTAGGCACTTGAAGATGCAATCACCCAAAACATGGTAAAGCCCCGATCCAATCTATCTATGTGTGTGATCAAGGATTAGACTTTTCCCTTCCCTCGTACATGTCACTACGCGAAGGTAATCGATACTAATCCTAATGAACATGGTATGTTGACGCGATCTACGGGAGCAACCCCGAAAGCATGGTAGCTAGCCTTAAAACATTAAGCATCATCAACAAAAGATATGATAGACATATGATCCAAACAAGATATATTGGTGACTACACTTCAAGTTCCATTACAACTCCATGGACAAACGAAAGGTTTACCCCATCATGATGCTAGGCATGGCACCGTTGAGATGGTGGATGCCTCCGATGAAGATGGATCTTCGTTGTCCTTCAACTCCGGCGGCGCCGTGGCAAGCTCTCGGCGTCCTCCTTCCTCGTAGCGACCTCCCTTGGGCTTGGCAATGATTTCTCCCGAGTATCCTCCCCAAGGGTCTCTCTCGTAGTCGATTTTCTCTTTCTCGGCGGCTCTGAGGGACTAGACGGCGTTTCTGGCGAATGGCGGCTTGCCCCTGCGATTAGGGTTCCACGAACTTAACACCGAAGAAAGGGCGGCGCGAACCGACGCAAAACCGGGCTGGGCCGGTCCGAACGGGCCGACCGGCCTGGGCCTTTTCTAGGCCGGTTCGGGCCCGTTCTTCTCCCCGCGGCTCATCTTGACATTTTGCACTTGGCCCCCTTCATTTGTGTCATTTCGAGGTCGTCATCCCCGCGATCAAGACAAAGGGATCTTTATGCATGAACTTCCGGTCTTTTCATCTCGGTCCTCGGGAGTTCTCCATTCAAGCACATTGGTCCTTGCCACCTTTGGGGGCAAGTTCCCACATGGTCGGAGCTCCTTGATTGTCTTGCAAAACGTTCTCCAAACTAGTTGCATCTTCCCTTATTTAACACGTGAATTCCTGCAAAAACACTATACTCCAAAATGCACATCCAACGGTGAACTTGTTATATCATTAGCATGCCTAGTGGCGGGTTAGTTGCAAAATGAAGTTCAAACCATAAAATAACAAGTGTTCTTGGTTGACGGAAATCGACCGCCAACAGTAGAACTAATACTTACACTTTCATGCATAAGAATAAAAACATTACTTTGCTTCCTTTATCACCTGCTGATGTTAGGAAACATTTTAATGAGCTTGCTGAAAATAAAATGAAACAACCTACTCTGAGTGATTCTAATGTTGATAACCATGAGGGTATTAAATTGAAAGGAGTTGCTTTTATTGCTACTACATCTGCTACTGCTGAACTTTGTGAAAACCATGATGCACCTTGTTATACTATGCTGTCCCAGGATGTTCGTATTCTCGATACTCCTTTGTCTTGTATGCATTCTGCTGTCACTAACCTTTTCCAGGAGGTTAATGATGGGATGGAGTCGAGGATGACTCCAATTCAAGAAAGGGAGGATGATGAGGACATCACCGTGCTGGATACGCATACGCCACGTCCTTCCCCACGCTACAAGTCGTCTCCAACTCAGTTGCCACGTTCGGTTCGGATTCAGCCAACACCCCTGCACTGTTTTGGCGATATCTCCCTCATCCGGCATCGAAACGAGGCGTATAAGCATGCGTTGGAACGGGGACGACGACGCCGTAATTTTGGTTCTGGTCCCAGCTCCAGAAGGTTCGTGGAGCATTCTGTGTGACCACGACAAGCTGTTGCGTCACGTTTTTGGGCCAATTTGGCCGTGTATTGTGTCGGGCCTTAAGCCCAGGTTGAGGACGCCCCCCTGGTCGCCCCCTCAACCCTAGGTCGCCCCTTAGGGGTTAAAACTCAGTAGCCGCCGTCGTTTTAGACTTGGGTTTTGTTTAGTTGAAGTTTTCGAAGTCGAAACTTTCGTGATTCATTGTAACTGTGACACCAAGTCCTTTTGCTGTGATCCAAGGCCCCTGTTCTTGCATCTTCTCGACTGTGTCGACTAGTCCTTTCGAATCGAGTGCTCGAACTCCATTGATATTCGCTTCATTTACATCTGCAATATTCGATTGCGTGTTTACCATTTTCTTGCTTGTGTTCTCGATTCGCATGCAGGGAAAAGCCTTCGTGGCGAGGTCAATCAAGTTGTGCTTGGTTGATAACCAACGGAGCAGTGGTGTAACGGTTACGGGGTCCAAATCGTGTTGATTCGAAGCCGGATCGACAACGTCGAGTTCTCCACCCAATCGAGTTTACCATCTACCTCTCGGAAGATTGGGCCATCGCCTATCACATCTCCCCCTTGTCAGCTAAGAAGAAGACCCAAGCATAGCGAGAATAGTAGTCCACGATCACAAAGACATACCTTTTCCCACCTGCCGAGCACACACGAGCTAGACCAACCAAGTCCATATGGAACAGCTCGCATGGCCTCTCTGTCATAACGGATGTCAGAGGCGGATGAGAGGTGGCGACCATCTTGCCATACCTACACGGAGCACATACCAAATCCTCTAGGTATTTCAACTTTGGCAATCCTCGGACCAATCCTAGCCAACTCAAGCATGACAACAAGTCAAAACTCAAGTGACCTAGTCTCCTATGCCATTTCCAAAGCTCCGCCGAAACACCAGCAACCAAGCAACGAGAAGAGCCAACACACTGAGAAAAATCGGCTCTGAAAATCTGACTTTCGGGGACGATCGTGCACACGAGATCACCTCGAGAGTCCAAGACACGAGAACAGCCCGTTTTGAAACGGACTTCAAAACCCTCATCAAGAAGCTGGGAAACAGAGAGAAGATTGTAACCCAAAGACTTGACAAGAGAAACACGCCGAAGAGTCACAGACTCACTCACCTTCACCGTGCCCACTGAAAGCACTCTACCTTTCCCATTATCCCCAAAAGTGATGTACTCTTTGGTCATCACCGGGGTGAGGCTGGAGAACCACCTTCGATCTCTGGTCATGTGTCGAGAGCAACCGGAGTCGATCAACCAAAAGCCCTCCATGCCTCCCACCTGCAAAATCAAAAACGAGAGCGAGCAAACGACTCAGCACTGGGGCTAGTACAAAATGAATCAAACCAGTGCCGTGCCATTTGCTCAAACGTGGGGTTAGCAAAATCCATCCTATCTCTCCCACCCACATGTCCCCTTGGAGGACTACGCGCACCACGAAGGGGAGACCGTGGCCCGTAGCTCCTCTGGGACCTAAAGCTGCGATCGTTCCCCCCATACTCGTATTGGCCACGAGCGAAGGAACGTCCAGCAAACTCACCACGCCCAAACCCAACACGCCTACCACCTTCTCTATGTGGTGGCTCACCTCGAGGCACAAACTCACGCCTCTCACGAGGGTAAATGGTACGCACCATACCCTCACCTCTCGGCACCAACCTAGGCTCATGCACACCACGAGAAGGGCAGTACCTGTCCTTGTTGGCCAACTCTCTAGCCAACCTCTCACGCTTCCTCCTAAAGCAAAACTCAGCAAGGTGCCCATCCCTCCCACAATGCTCACAATGGAAGGGTTTTGGTTTTGGCATTAGTTTTGGGCTCTCTTTGGGCTCTGGCTTCTCCTCACTCGGTTTCTCTCCCTTATTCCCAAAGAACTCATTCCCCAAGTCACTCTTGAACTTGATGGGTTTCTGGAAGTTGTCGGTTTGTGGAGGAAACACAGGTTGAGCTGGGGTTGTGTCTAGTCGGTTCCTAAGATGATTTGGCTTAGGAACAAAGGCATTTTTGTGGTGGGTTTTTGGTGACTCTGGGACATCTCCAATCTTCCCCTCATTCTCACCACTTCCCTCACCAACCTTGTTTGCCCCAAGCGCTTCCCCATCCTGGCGCTTGTATGTCTCGATCATTATCCTCAACTGAGGCTCATGACCGGACAACCAACCCATCAACTTTTTCAACTCGTCATTCTCATCCTGCAAGCTGTCAACATATTGTGCAAGCTCCATATTCTTCACAACATTTATTTCACACGTAGAGCATATTGTAGGAATAGGAGCTTTCAGCTGTGTCTCTAGAGATCTAGCATAAACAAGCGAAACATCTAGCTTCTCATGCAAAACAGGACAAGAAGTGCATGCACCAAGCAAGGAGGGTCTAGATTTCATCTCATCTAGCTCAACCCTAAGCACATGTCACACCCTGAAATTTCCAATTTCAGGATGTGAATAGAGAGAACAATTAAACAATGATTTTCTCATAATTTTAAAATTTTCCAACATTTATTTTCTTTACAGAAAATCTAGTACAGAAAAAAATCCTTTGTTTGTTTTTCTGAATTAAATAAATGGTTATGTATGTTGCATTCATGCCGATGCATTTGGTGTTTTGTGAGTGCAAAACATTTTTAAAAGGCGTTAGATGCTGACCAAGATCTTCTGAGAAATTTGTAGCTCTTTTTGGAAATTTATTCTTTTTTCCCCTTGAGCTAAATCCATTTTATCAGAAGCCTCTGCAATCTTTCTCGCGAGCTTCAAATATTTTATTTGAACTCCTCCATCAATCTTTAGTTTACTATATCATCTGAGCATTTAGCTACGTTCATTACCTTTTCAAATATCCTATACAACAATATCTGCAGCTATCCAAATCTACTTGCAATAATTATCTTTCGCTTTCCCTTTCTATCCTTTTTAGCTCTTTTTATCATGTCAACCTGCTGTTGCCCAGCACCTTAACGGAAGACGCACGTATCCTGTTCTTTTTCCTGGTTTATCCTTGCGCCTGGTGACAAGCTAGCTGGCCCCTGATCGAAGCGTCTCGTTTTTCCTGGTTGTAGCGGAACGTGAGACGAAGTCGAACTAGCTAGGACTCCAGAGTCCAGACGATGGACGCCAACAAGTTGATCGAGACGCTACCCACCAGGGTTCAAATCCTGGTGCTCGCACCTTTTTCTGGATTTATTCCGGGATTTTCCGGCGTTATACGTTAAGTGGTAAGCGACGTTCCCATCGACGACGAGGCGTCAATGGTGACTTCGAGAATCTCCAGATCTGCCGGTGCTCAGTCCTTCGGAGGTGCTCATAGGGGTAGGGTTTGCGTACGTGTATTCATAGGGGTGAGTGTGCGTGCGTGTAGTGAGCGTCTGCATTGTACAGTGTCAATCTAAAAAAACAAAAAATCTCAGCAAGCCGTATCGATCGCGTGGGTCCTCTTTTCTGCATCTAAACGCAAAGCCCCCCTCATGCCCTAGCACGCGTGCTATCCAGATCAAGATGCAGGCTGGCGCCGGCCGGCGATCTCATCCGCACGAGCAGCTCCATCGTCGTCGTCGTCAAGTTCTGTATCTGCTTGCCGCCGTCACGATCTGCTGCTGGATTGCAGCATGTCCACGCGATGGATAGCCCTCCTCGTCCAGATCGATCTTCGTCCATCGCCGTTCCGTCACACCATTGGCCGTAGCCAATACGTGAGCATGCCATCCCGTTCCTTGTTCAATCTTATCTTTTTCCAACTAAGGCGCATCTCCCTAATTTCCAATCGTGTCGCCGGCCATGAACGTTTTCTAACTTATTCTCTGTTATGTGCGGTTGCTGCTATCTACCAGCCGAACCCAGCGCAGCCAGCCTGTTCCGTCTCTGCCGAGCTGCCGAGGTCAAGAAGGTCGAGCGCTGCCGGTTCCACCGTCCGCCGCCGGGCAAGATTTCAGCCATCTCCGTCAGCTTGGTGAGGACCTTGATCTGCATGCCTGTCTCCTCTCTCTAGTTCGTGCTACTGCTCCTGAGAGCTGTATGTGCCACCTCGTGCCAACAAGCAGTGCATGTGCATGCAGGCAAGAGTCAGGCTCAGAGCATCTGTACATGCATAAGCTAATACTTGTTCACGTTCTAGCTATGCAGCAGTGTAATTATCACTTTTCTCTTCTAGCAAAATAATTAAGATGCTTGTTTTGCTTCAAAAATCTTGTGCCCTCGGAACTCATAAGTCTTTTAGCCTTCATTATTTTTAATCTGTTAAATAATCATTTATCCATATTCATGGTGACATCATCCTTACATATTGTTCAATCAGCTATCCTTTTCTTCTAAAAATCTATATCTTTCATGTTTTAGCTCCATTTTAATCCGTTCAAGTTGCGTTAAGTTCACAATGAAATAAAGCACGCGTTAGTAGGTGTGTTTTCATCATGCTTGTTTTCTGAAAATAAATTTAATATTAATTTTGTTAATGTTTATTAAACATGCCTTTTCTAATTAAAAGCAATGTAGTGTTACACACCGTTTTTATAATCAATATTAATTTGATTAAAGATTACTTCACATGCTTTTGTAAATGAAATCTAATTAGATCTTTACCTCGGTTTTTATAACCAAATGTTAATTTATTTAATGGTTAATTAATCTTTTCTAATTAAAATTTGATTAGGTTCTTTCTAAGGTTTTGCAAATAAAGTTTAATCTGAATTAATTCCAACCTAGGATGCTTTTCTTTATGAAATATCCTATCATATGTTTTTGGTAATTAAAATAAACCTAGCACATAGTCTTTTGTGTTTCACATATGCAAAACGTTCGTTAAACGTTCTTTATCAAGCTCTATCTCAGTGTGATCTTTCCAGTCCTTGCTCAATCTTCCACAACCATCTCCTTAAAGCTAACCAAGCCTATTCTTTAGTGCGTTCTTTTAAAGCTTTTTCTTTTGAGTGGTGCATTGTTCTTAGTTTTTGCTTGTTTGTTTGCCTTGCATGTTTGTACCCAATGATTGATGCGAGTAGAATGAACATTGTTTGAGAACTTGAAGTTGAAGACATTCTGAGCAACTACCCTGTGGTTAAAGGCAAGTGTGTCCTTGTGCTTTTGTCCCAATAATTATTTAATCACTCATTGTATTGCTTGCATTAATACTGATATGGTCCTATTAAGATTTGCCTAGTCTTTATCATCATTCCTTGTTAACCTGGGCTTACCTTTATGTGGGGTAGCTATGCTTAGTTGCTATACCATGGGTTATGGTGGTTTTAATGAACAATAATGTTGAACATGCTTTATCTTTATGTTATATCTCTGTTTGCTTAATACAAGATCACTATGCATTAATCGAAACATGGAGCGACCACCCAGGAAAACCGTACAACCACAAGGCATATGGCTCTGCCTTGGCTGAATAACTAGAGACTCTAGTGTTGTAGCAACCTTACCTGAAAGGGACCAATGGGGAGGCGTTGTCAGAGTATAGACCTGCTCTAGCGGGGAGTTGGGTTTGTTATTTATGGTGGGGTATTGACCCGCTAGGGAGCTTTATGCCCTGCTTCGTCCTGAAACCTAGTGGGTTGCTATACATTGGGGAATCTTTGTAAAGGCCTCGTAGCGTCCCTATGCAATCACACCTCGGTAGTGTGGTATGGTGCCTTGCAAACACCGCATGGTTGGGTCCAAAACTCTTCGGAGTTTTTACGCAACATGTGGTGAAAGTGTACAACCTCTGCAGAGTGTAAAACTAATCGATTAACCGTGCTCACGGTCAAGAGCGGCCTGGACCCTCACATGATAATCAAACTTGAAGATGGACTTAAATCGTGCTCTCTGGTTATGCTTGCCATATGCTTATGGCGTATCTCTTATCTTATGCTTAATGTGGGTTGGTATAAACTTACACTTTATTAGTAATCAGGTGCTAATAAAACTTGACCAACTAAAAGTGCTAAATGCTTATAGCCCAGTCCACTATAAAGTCTTTGCATTCATACTTTCCCCACACTTGCTGAGTACGACAAGTGCTCACCCTTGCTATAAACAATATTGCTCAGAAAGAGGAAGCTACTATGGAGTTTGCTGAAGATGTTGCTGAGTTCTAGGCGTACGCAACCCCCAGTCGACTGTCTGTGATGTTTGGAGCCTTCGTTTCCAAGATTAAGCGTAAATCTCTGAGAATCTCCCTTTTTTCTTACGTGATACTGAACTGTTATTCACTTATATGTCACTATATGTATGAAAATAGATCCTGGCATACATATAGTTATGCACTTGCTTTTCTTTGGAAAAACAGGTGTGACAGCACATCTAGTTCCTGAACCTTGGAGGCATACTTCTCCTTAAGCACAGTCAATTCACCAAGAAAAGTGGAACAATCAGTGCATTCAGGTTCATTGGTCACAACAATAGCAGACTTAAGAGAATCTATTTGAGCCCTAGCATCATCAAGCAAAGATGCTAGCTTAACCACCTTCTCCTTAGCCTCTCCAAGCAAAGACCTATACTCCCTCTTCTCCTTGTTGGTCTTTCTAAGCACATCATCACGGTTGTCAAGCAAGTCATTCAACCTAGCATTCTCCGCTATCAAGAAGGATGGATCATTGTTTACCTCTTCCTCGGAGTCGGAGCCCGAGTCATCCTTGTTGCTCTTCTTGCTTGCGGAGCTATGTGCCATGCCGCAAAAGCCTTGGGCGGCGAAGCACAGGCTATTGATGTTCTTGCTCGACCGCTTACCCTTGTGCTGGTTCTCATCTTCATCACATGAGCTCGATGAAGAGTAGCAGGAGCTTGAGTCAATGTCACTTGCACCGGCCACCATCGCCCGCTCCTTCTTCTTGTGACCACCATTCTTCCTTGGCCTCCGCTCGGACTTGTTCTTGCCCTTGTAGTCGTCCCTCGAGCGGTGCTTGTGGTCGGTCCTCGGACGGTGCTTGTGCTCGGGCTTGACCTCCATGGCTTCCGGGCACTCGGCGACGAAGTGCCCGTGCTTCCCGCACCGGTAGCACATGCCCGAGCTCCTCCGAGTGTTCTTCCGGTTCGTGTACATGCGCTCGAACCGCCTGCTCAGCAACGCGAGGTCCTCCTCGCCCAGCACGTTGAACTCCTCATCTGGCATGGACACAAGGCAAGACAAAGAAAAATGTCTCGAAAACATGTTAGCATTAGTCCTTGAACCAGATACGAGAGCCAGACTATGAGGGTCAGTCGGGTTCTCGATCTTTGCACGCACCCGTGGTCTACCTCGGACGACTTGAGCTTGGAAAATAGCTCGTCCACCGTGGGGGTCTCATACTTCTCCGACTCAAGAATGGCCTCGACCTTCTCACTCCACACGGTACGATCCAGAGAATGCAGGAGCTTGATAGCCCTGTTATGGTCATCATACGTGTGACAACCCGCCCAGGAAAATACCGTACTATCGCCTCAAACCAATCCACTTTGGTCATTAAGCAATAGTAAAGTATCATCCTGTCGTTAGTTGTCGGGTTAACGCCCGGTAAATCACTTGGAATTCATACAGAGGATCGACATATGCATTAAAACTCACACGAAGGCGAGTCCAGAGTACAACACGGATTAAATCCAAATTATTACAAACCATTGTTCATGACAGGAAGTAAAGGTTTAGAGTTCGAAAACAGCGGAAATAAATAAACTAGCGCATCGACACACATCACAGGAGGCCATCCGTGATGCCATCACTCGTCCTCTTCCACCCATTCCAGCTCCCAGCCGGGTGGAATCTCACCAGGCCAAACAACACCTGCAACCACATTATTAAAGCAAGGCTGAGTATACTAATACTCAGCAAGACTTAACTGTCGGGTGATAACTACATCACCAAACTCTAGACATGAGAGGCTTTTTGGCCGGTGGAGTTCTTTTGCTGAAAGGCAACAAAGAGTGTGTCCTTACTTTCAATATTTTAGCACAATTTCTAGTTGATTACCATATCTAAGTATGTCAACTAATTCAATCAAGAATTATACAATACAATTAATTCACACAGAAGTATTCACCAAGTTCCATCATTAAGGGATATCATGGCCAGTTGATTAAGCAGTCTCAGATAACGGTGAGAGGCCGACAATCGATTGATTTAAACCTTGCAAGGTAGACCTAAACACACGGAGCGGTGCCCCAACCGAGCTGACACCGACCAGGCGGTTCCCAAAAGTCCTCGGCTTGGGATCGAAGCTTACAGTCCCGGGTACAAGGCTATCTGACATGACCCACCCAGTACACCCAGCCTCACACATGTACCCACCTCCCGGTTGCAAAGCGGCAGGTGATTACTCAAGAGTAGTAATAGTAAGTTCCCGCACCGGCTCGTTAAGGTACTAGGCTTACCGGTCCCATTCCCGACAAGTGCTTAGTACGTTCAAAAGCTTAGCCAACGAAAGCCACTGGACCGGAGCCCAAATCCCATGCTCTTACCACATGAGCAATCCATTTATAAAAATCTTATGAGTCCAACATAAGAACCTATTCTCGCGAGTGACGAACATCACTCGACTTCTACCGGGTCCTATAGCATCGCAGCTATCGACCTATCATACTAGTGATAGAGCATAGGTACCTAGGGATCATGCAACTAGGGTTTCAATTCAACTCCTGAAACGTAAATGCACAATCATAGCAAGGTAATGGCAAAATTTTAAAAGACAGGGTTAATGATCCGGGGCTTGCCTTCGCTGGCAAGGTTGGCCTTGGGCCCTTCTGGACTTTGGTCCAGGCCTTGAGCTACGAACACGTGCTGCAGCTCTTCGTCAGCACCTTCGTCTCCTCCTTCCGGCACGAGCGTATATCTACCGTTGGGAAGATCTACACGAGGATGCAAATGCAAGATTTATTTGATGATTTTTAATTTAATTAATTACCATCAACAAATGACAACCATGGGGTGCATGGTTGACCACATTCACCTAGATAAGAAATACATTCAGCATACTCTTCCAAAAAGGAATAATATGCGGTTCTTTATTATTTATTCTTTTTGATAGTGACTGCGTACATATATATGGAAATAATTTAATTTAACTTCACAAACAGCAATGGGTTGGTAACATTTAGCCTTTTAATCAGATTTACACACACACACAAGGTCATTAAAGGTGGGTTGGTGATTTTCCCATTTAATTGACTATTAAGCCTTAAATTGCTTCCATAGCTTTTATTCACAAAATACATCAATAACATTCAGTGGAAGGGTTTAACATGCACTGAACACTTAGGCAAGGCCACTGAACACACATGCACACTTCGGAGAGCTACGAAATTATTTATACCGAAAATAAAAAAAGCTAGTTACCACATCATGATAAAAGCATACAAAAATAAATACACATCAAATTGATCCTAACTTTCTCACACATCATCTATGGTCCAAAACTATGCTAGGGATGCAACATATACACCTAGAACTATTATGGATCTTGATTTATGCAATTATAAAGAAAAACAAGCATATTTCAAGAATAAATATTTCTGGCAATTATAAAATTGTGATTCATTCACCAGAGGTGCATTTTGGCACAAAAAGATAACATGCAGAAGTTGGTCACAAAAATCTAATTATTTTTAGCTACAAAAATCATTTGGACAGATTCTGCATAAATAGAAAACAATTTATATATAAAGATTTACAACATAACTTTGTCCAATTTTTGGTACAGAAGCTAGGAATAAGATAACCCACAACAGATCCAAAAATTAGCTACAGAGAACTTATAGATTTTGAGATACAACAGATCTAGGTTTTTCACATTTCTATTTTTCATGCAAAAATTATCAGGAAACAGCCTAGACAAGTTTAACAAAAGTTGTAGTTCTATTCACCAGGAGTCTACCAAAATTGGGTTTGTATTTTTCCGTGTTTTCTATGATTTTCTACGGATTTTACAAGTTTCAGCAAAACACAAACACTATTTAAGAAACTGCATTACACCGAGGTCCCTGGACTTTCTCAGCTTTCACAGATATGCCCCTACTTCACAAAAACAACCCTGGAAAGAGCTGGCTGCTTGCAATGTAGCCCTTGGGGGTGAGGGCGGCGCGGCCGGCCGGAATCCGGCGAGCCGGCGGCGCTCTCGGCCGGGGAAGGTGCGGAGGAGGGCTAAGGGGTTCACCTTGGTTTGGTTTGCGGTTTGGTCGGGGCGGAGGAAGGGCCGGCGATGGCTCACGGCGGCGCACCCGAGCGGCGGCCGCGGTGGCGTGCAGTCCGGCGAAGGGCGGCGCAAGGCGGGGCAAGGCGCGGCACGGGTAGGTTCTCCAGGTCCTAGGGCAGAGGCAGGGGTGGTTGCACGGGCGCGGGAAAGAGTGGAGGCACAGCTCTGCGGCGGCGGCTCTACTGGCGCACGGCGGCGGACAGGGAGGAGACAGCGGCGCTCGTGCCCGCGAGGTAAGGGGGTGACGGCCTTTTATAGGCGACGCGCGTGCTCGTGACGAAGGACGACGAATATGCGGCCGTGGTACGGCGCACAGGGGAGGGGACACCGCGGACGGACCGGCGGTCCGACGCGGCGCGCGTCCGGTCGGTTCGGCGCGTGCAGGGGGCCGGCGCGTGGCGCGCCGCGAACCTCAAGGTGTCTCGGGGCGCGGGGCGGCCTGGGGAAGGCGCGCGCGACCTCGGGAGGCGCGCAGCGCGGACGCCGAGGACGGGCGGCGCGGGCGCGGCGCGGCGCGGCACTCTGGCTTGCAACCGTTTCAACATAGGCCACTTCACGCACGATTTTCTCTCAATTTTTGAACTGAAGCGCACAAGGTGGTGAATAGGAAAGTTGTAGATCTCACTATCCCCTACAACTTTCACAAAGGCTCTAGGGTATTTTTCTCAACGGATTTTGCACAAATTGCTGCCAAACTTTGAATGCCACTCTGTTTCGGTGAACAGGAGCTGCTGGCAGTTGACCAAGTTTTTCATCCTTTTCCACTCAAAATTTGAAATGCCATTCAACATGAAAGTTGTGTCCCTCGAAAAACTGGACAACTTTCATATTGGGAGATTTTGAAGTGTTTAGGTGAAATTTGGAGAACACGGCAAAAGTTCCGGAGGACGTTCAACGACATTGGGGTTTCGGTGGGGTTTGACCGTGCCTTTGACCAAGGGTTGACCACAATTGTGTGTAGACTTGATCAAGAGGGTCATTAGGAATTGTCAGCTCGGTTTTCGAGGTGAGGACCCAGGTTGACCTAGGTTTGATCAATGTCAGCAGGTTTGACTCAGCTGATTTGGTCATTAGCGTCAATGACGCTAATTAAAAACCTGGGGCGTCACAGCCTACCCCCCTTAAACAGAATCTCGTCCCGAGATTCGAAAGTAAAAGATGAAGTAGGGAGGTGTTCTCGAATAGAGATGTTACCCATGAAATTCAGTTGGCTTTGCTTCACTTGAAAGCTTGGCTTCTTGCTGTGGTTGCCTTTAGCGGATCCGGGGTTCTGCTTCTGCTGCTGGGGTTCGGGCACTCATTTGCATAATGCCCGGGCTGTCTACAATTGTAGCAAATGCGGGGCGGAAGTTCTTTAGGCTTGGACACTTGCTGCTGATTCTTCTGGTACTGGAAATTTCCCGAAGGCTTGTTCTGGAATGAGGTCATCCTCCACTGCCCAGATGGCAAGGATTGCGAAGACCCATGAGTATGCTTCTTGACCAATCGGAGCTGCGTGCTCGATTCACTGCCGGAAGTGAAATCAGCTTGTCGCTTCCTATCTTTCTGTGCCTTCTTCATGTCATCCTCCTGGGAGATAGCTTTGTTTACTAACTCATGATAACTATTGGGCTCCAGCAGTATTAGCCTTTCGTACAAGTCACCATCGAGACCATCACGGAAACGTTCCATCTTCTTGGCATCAGTGTCCACATGATGTCCTCCGTACTGGCAGAGACTATTGAACTTCTGTGCATATTGGTACACGGTATCCGCTCCCTGCTTCAGAGCCAACAACTCTCTCATTTTTCTGTCCATAAGTCCTTTAGGGTTATGGTAGTCCTTGAAAGCTTGCTTGTGTAACGCCCTGGGTTTTCAAAAACAGAAAACCCAGCATTCTGTCTCGTGATAGTCCCTGGATCAGACGCTATCACGCACAGGCATTCATCACAGATAAATATCACAGTCATACAACGAAATCAGAGTACAAAACATAGTATTTACAACCGATTACAACTCGGTATACGACTTAAGTACAAGCCCCTTGGGCTGAACGACAAGAAGAAACTCCGCAGCGGTAGCTAAGGCTTCAGGGCTTCATCCTCGATCTTCACCACAGGCATCCTTGAGCGAAGCGACGAACCCTTCCTCCATGGACTCTTCTTTGATGGACTTTCGCTCCAAGTCCAGTCCTGCACACTCACAATCTATCCCCAAGGAATGGGATAGGTTCACGTCACCAACCGTATGCAAGCTTTAAGTGGCCTACCTCTAATGGTATAAAAAGGTATGAGGTAAGAGCTGGGGTTCCTAAGCAGCAGCAGCATCTCATAAAGAATAGAATCTCCAATTCCCACCAATTCCCATATCTCTCATCCGCAAACGGATACACCTGGTCACCCAGATCTCCGTCACCATCACCTATCTCCATCTAGGGTCGGTGCGAGAACTCCCACTCCTCGCACCTCAATGGTTGCACTCGGATCCGCGAGGTAGAGGGAGCAACTCTCCTCTCCCCGAATACAACCACGGCTCACCATACACTCTCATCCTATAAGGGGGAGGTAGAAATCCCAAAACGTAAGAGTCGGAGAAACAACGGGCATGTCCATGACCGAGGACGCGGCTATACGTATAGATCTAAACTCTGCAGAGCGTGTACACCAGTACCCAACTCGGAATGGCACCCGACGGTAGCAAGTCGACCGAGCCCATCCTACCGAACGAACACCTAGGAGTTACGGTTCCATCCTGCATCCGGGTCTCGATGCGGTCCCCCGCAGAAGACCACCCCAGAACTGTGAAAATGCCCCCGTGTGGCCACACGGGAGTCGCACTGAGAGGGTGGACTCACTCCCACCTCTCCCCCACTGATACCCCGCTATCCTGCTGGCAGGTATGGTACCGCACTTGCTAGGGTCGAACGACCCTATCCCCACTCTCAGCGAGGTGGTGTGTACGAAAGTCCCGTGTAACAGGCGACCCACTCGGTTTCAGACCGGGGCGAGCTCATATCCTCCAAGTCATCACGAAATCCCCAACACCTGTGCTCCTAAAACAGTGTACCCGCCATAGGCACCAAACTGGGCAACGTCCGAGAAGACGATCCCTGGCCCCCGATCCCAGATCGGGTTGTCTCGAGCTCACCCCCGCCAAAATATCCCAAAACACCTTCTCCTGCCGGTTTTCCCAACACACACCAAGAAACTACCACGATAATCCCACACATGCATAGCAAGCTCAGCGTATCATCACGCATACATAGCATAGTAGTAGTAGTAGGTCAATCAAGGACAAGTATGTAAAAGAGGCTATGCACGGTTTCATCATATTCATCTCTATGCATTAAATAAAGCACTAGCAGTTCTAAAATAGCCATGCCTAATGGGCATTCAAAGATGGTCGGGCGTGAACACCTGTGTGCAAGTAGTCGTCGAAGTTTCCGTAGTTGTTCTCGATCTTCTGGCTTGACTCCTCGGCTCCGGGAATCCTAGATTCGCAAATATAAATAAACACGGTGCCTAGATGCAAATAACTCCAAAGAGAAGCAATAAAGAACCAAATAAATCCAAACTAGCTACAAGCAGCATTTAGCTTAAATTAAGGAAATCAAAGTAATTAGTTTTATATTAAAATAGTTTTAAGCTACTAGCTTTGTATACTAGAAAGCAAATTAGAGAGAAGGGTTAGTTCAAGGTTGGGTGGCCGATCAAAGGCTAAGGGCCTTGGTGATCGCACCAGCAAGGTGTTAGTGCAACAGATAGGTGCTACGAAACGGAAGCTCAGAGGTTCAAGAGAGAGGGGTAAGGCGAAACGAGTTAGGCAAGGCATTAACAGAACAAGGTGTGCGGTGGCAGCACCGAGAGAAGGAAAGGATCGACTCGTGGTCGATAAAAGGATGGTGACGTAGCAAGACGTGCTCGGGGGCACGGTGGAGCAAGTGCTAGCAATACGACGATACACATGGTGTAGTAACTAGGTTGCAACGCGGGGTTGCCGTGCTTTGAAACAGAGGCCTCTGCTCAAGGCACGACCGTCCATCACACGCGGCCTTCCGGGTTACTAACGCTGGGAATGTCGCGTGCTACACGGCTCGATGCAAGGCAAAGAGAGAGAGCGGGTATGCGGGTTGTGGCACAAGGCGGTGGAAGCGGTGCAAGCAAGGATGGCAGTGCGAACGCATCTTGGGGACGTCATCCCTGTCCGTGGCAAGCCGGTGGCTAGTTGCGAGGATCCGGCATCCCAGACCCTCAATAGCGCAGTGGCAGACATCGGCCACGAATTCTTCTCCAAGCACATGGGCAAAAGAGGTTCGGTTCAAGGGCAAGAGAGGATAAGG
This sequence comes from Cenchrus fungigraminus, assembly GCA_036936925.1. Lineage (NCBI taxonomy): Eukaryota > Viridiplantae > Streptophyta > Magnoliopsida > Poales > Poaceae > Cenchrus > Cenchrus fungigraminus. The sequence goes on along the minus strand of CM072774.1, from coordinate 123,876,425 downwards.
ATAGGGTAGCAGCGAGCGTCGCGAAATTATGAAACCAACGCAAGTGGTTTCATAATTTTCGGAGCTCCGGATAATTAGTTATGAATTTTTAAAGAAAAAGGATTTATAAAACATTTATTAAATCATTTATAAAATCAGAAAATAATTTTATTAAAATAGTGCTGACGTCAGCATGACGTCAGCGATCAGTGAGTTAGTGGGCCGAGTTGGGCCCAAAGTGTTAGTAGCCCATTGGGCCGGCCCAGATCGGTCCAAAGGTTCACCAAGTCTAGAAAAGGTCCTCGAACTGGTCGGCCTGGTTTGCTTTGGGCCAAGGTGGCTTTGATGGGCCAGAGCTCGAATTGGAGCCCAAACAAGGTTTACACTGAGAAGTTCGATATTGCACCCCGAACTCTCCTGGGGTTCGATGCGACCTCCTAGGCTTTCCTGGGGTTTGGTGGTTACCCTTGCCACTGCGCTCGCACGCCGCCGGCGCGGCATCGCGGCCAAAGAGCGTCGTCGGCGCGGCGGTGAAAGCGGCGCTGGGCTGGTTCTGGGTTCCAGGGCATGGCGAGGCTAGGGTTAGGTCCGGCTGGGGTCGGCAGCCACTACGGCGCACTTAAGGTCGCACCCCTTGGACCTCTCCGGCGGGTGGGCGGCACGACACGGCGCAGAGCACGGCGCGGCGCCCCGGGGTTGAAGCACGGCGCGCAAAGATGGAGTTTCCTGAGGCCAAGAGGCGGCCTCTGTGTGCAGAGGCGCACGGCCAAGGGTTTTGTGGGTCGTGGTGGCGAGGTTCGTGCAAGAGGAAGCGGCACGAAGGCCGGACAACGGCGGGTTCGGCGATTCCGGCTCGTTAGCGACGCACCTCGGTGGCGCACGACGAAGAGATGCAAAAGGGCAGCAAAGGCGGTGGCTTTGGGTGAAGAGGAAGGCTAGGGAACCTGCAAGGGCGCGGGTCGAAGCCCGGTACACAGAGCGGTGGCGAGCTCAGAGCTCCACACGGCGGCGCGGCGGTCGGTCACCAAGCGCTGGAAGGCGCTTCCTCCAGTCAACCCAGGCAGAAGAAATGGCTAGAGGGAAGGCGGGCGCGGCCACGGTACTCACGATGGGGCGACGGTGTAGTCGTAGCCGGCGTGGTGACGAAGGCAGCGCGACAAAGATGTTCACGGCGTGGCGTCGTCGGCGTTCTCAGCCTCTGCTCCGGCTCCTCATCCTCAAGGTCGTCGACGTCCTTGGCGCTCCCTGCGACGGTGTTCACGGGTCCCTCCAGTGCTGCTCCTTCTTCTCTTCAGGTGCGGCGGTGAAGCTTGGGGCAGGGGAGTGGGGAAACAGGGGCGTCGGCGTCCCCGGCGGCGCTCCAGAGCCCCACAACTGCTTTCCCTCCTGGCTCAGTAGCTCCAATTTCTCCATCTCCCCCTTCTCCCTCTCCTTCTCTTCTCCTTTCTGCTCCTCCTCTGATTTCTCTCAATGGGTGGCGATGGATTTGGGGGAAAGGTCCCCAGTGCGGCGGCGGCTAGCAAGAAGGGGAAAAATCCCCGGAGGGTAGGTGGGCTGCGGCGATAGGGTTTTGCCCCTCCCTTTTGAAGGGCGGCGGCGCCCTCCTGGACACGCGAAAAGCCCCCGCTATCCCTGGCTGCGGGTTGGCGTGGCCTCGCTCTCCGCCGCGGGCGTCGCAGCGCAGAGGGGCGCGGCGCGAGGGTAAGAAGGGAAAAAATCCCCTTGGCGGAAGAACCTAGAAGGGCTTCGGCTGGTCAACGACGCGGCTCGGCGGTCGCGGGTGCCAGCGCGGACGGCCGGCGAGCCCGTCCCATCGCACGGGCGCGTGCGGCGCGCGTGAGGAGTACGGTCGCGAGGTAGGAGAAAGGGGCACAGGGGCGTCTGGCTGACTGGTGGGTCCCGCTTGCCATAGAGAGAAAGAAAGGAGAGAGGCCGGTGGGCTGTGCTGGGCTGTGATGAGGGATAGGTGGGCCGGCCTTGAGGAGTTAGCGGGTTGGACTGCTGGTTGGGTTTCGCGGTACACTGGCTCAGAGATCAGGGGCCTCCGGTAGACCTTCAACGAAAGGAAGCAGCCCAAGTTAGCTGTTAGCTTCTTTCAAATAGTTTTGAATATAGCTTGAGTTATAGTTTGAATTTGAATCACTTTCAAATTCAAACACCACACAATTTGAACTCCAAATAAAATCCAAGAAAATCCAAATCACAATTACACCTTAATTTGAAAATAATTTTTATATGGTTTTATTTTATTTGGAATTTGAGTTGAGAGCTAGCAAATTGGGATAAAATTAGGGGACACACATGTTCAAGCAAAAAGTTTTAAAATTTTGCGAAAAATTCACCCATGGAAAACATCCAAATTTCAGGGATGTTACAGCTTGAACTCAACCCAAGTGACTTCGTGTCCAGCAGGTTGCATAGACTTGAAATGTTCCCACCACATCAGTGCTTCACCCCGAAGTTGCAATGTCGCAAAGTTTGCCTTGCGCTCCTCGGAGCAAGGAAGGGTAAAAGCAGAAAATTTGGCCTCTATGGCCCTGACCCATGCGTCAGCTTCAAGCGGTTCTTCTGCCTTAGTGAACGTTGGGGGCTTCATCCCAATAAACTGGGTGTAGGTAGTGACCGTATGTGGTCCCTCATGATTGGCCCCATGCGGAGGTCTTTGTTCCAGCTGCTGTATCCGCTGGTCCATCTGCTGCTGCATCTGCAGGAGCTGGCGCAATACGTCGGTTTGCGTTGTCAGGAGTGCTTCTGTCGGTGTCAAGGGTGGTGGCGGCGGTGGGTCACCACTACCTGAGGCACCAAAACCATTGGGAGTGTTGCGTGTCGGTCCGACCATCTGAAAAATTGAGTTTTCATTAAACACACATTCATAAGCTTGCTCATAAAATTGACAAGTAGAATATGCACGACAAAAGCCCATTTATGGTAAGTTTTACGGAACCGGACAACACAGTGGCCATAAGCATAAAATTCAGGAATCGATGCTCATGTACCGAAAATTCTCATTTAAGGTCAGCAGACGTACTCCAAGGTTGGTATTCAACTCGAGATCAAGATTTGATCACAACTGGCTCAAATCACATTCCACACACCACAACTGAGGGTGTTTAACCATAGCATTACATCGATGGAAGATCTCGGAATCATCATAACAACACCTGGGGTCACAATGCAGACTAGCTGCATCAAGAAAGCTCCTAGTTCAGCCTACCACAAAACTCAACCAAGAGCGGCTGTACACACTAGGGGTTTCCTTACTACTACTACACTCGTACGACTTAAAACGTTCTTACAAGCACACCAAACTCCAACTAAACAACAAGCTAGCCTTAGGTTTACTTCCTATAGTCTGAATCTTCCATGCCGAAGAAAGCTACGGTGAAGCAGGTCCAGACTCTACTCCAGATTCTCCTTGAATTTCTTCAGCGTCTTCTTCTTCTGGTCCGAGAATGACAGGTTCCGGAGGCGGAGCTGCTATAGCTTCTAGTTGATTCTCTAGTTCTAACATGTATTGGTCATTATGCTGCAACAAGAAATTCTGCTCATGGATTACTTCACTTAATTCTTGTATCTTGGCCTTATCCTTGCGTCTTCCCTTCTTGAGAGTAGCTATCATTGCTCGTGCTTCCTTCAATGCTTGAGCGGTGTTCTCCATTTCTTTAAGTCGGTACCTATAGATTTGGTGTCTATAGAATACACTTTCTCCCACCATCTGTCGATAAGTGTCATACATGGCTTCTGAAAAGCGAATTGAGGTAACAAGATTAGGACTGTACTGAGAGTCACCTTGAGCCGGAAGAAAAGCTTCTCGCTTGACCCGTGGTCCAACGTGTCGCTCAGGTATAGGAATCACTTTGGCTGCGGTACTGGCCACCACGTCAGGGTGCTTCCCACAAAAAGTTGTGAGCGCTTCGAGAGCAGCCTTCTGCACAGTGTCAGGCAGGTTCCGTCCTTGTGCCTTACACTCCCACCCTTCCCAAGTAGGATTTGTCGGGCACACGGGGATCTTCACCTTCACCTCACAACGAAGGAGCTGGCCTGTGGTCATGACCTCACGTGTCGAGTACTCTGGGTAAGCAGTGTACCCAAAGTCCTTCAGGGTGTCCCACAAGAGTGCAGGAAATCCACCTTCCTCGAGATAGTTCACGAGGGTCCGTGCTTGCACATCAGCCGATGCAGATTCAAGGGGGTCCATCTGGACATAACGACAAAAGTGAGAACCAGACGGTTGTGAGTGTACCAGGATAAACTCGATCCACGATAAAAGAGTACGTGGTTATGAAATGGGGTAGTCATGTGTACCAAGGTACAATCGTATGTTAGAACTCGAAACGAGCAGCCATACATAATGACATAAAGTTCTGGCAGTTGTGAACAAAAATTCATAACTTAAAACCAGAGTCCCAAAAATTCTCGAATTGTTGTAGCACTCAGCAAGATTATGAGACACATCTTTGGTATACAAAGATTCATTAGAAAGGTTAGGAAGGTGCTTTAACTAAGTAAGATTTCAGATTTGGTTCTGGGAAAGATAGCAGGACAGAGGTTGACTAAACCGAGCATAACTTGAGATATACAAAAGCTATTACCGTGAATTGTTGCGAGCAGGAACTAGATTAGATTTGGAGCAACTTTGGTAGAGATCACCTAGGCAAAAAGATTCTTGAACAGGGTGCAAAATCTACACCAATAGCCACAACAGATTTTTGGACAGCAACACATCTACACTTGAGAGGCTAGGCAGGACAAAACATACTAGCAATATGTTACCTTAGAGAGCACATAAACAAGTATGGGTTCAGTTTAAGCTTTCCCGATTTTTAGCATGATGCAAGACGTCCTATTCGTCCTCACAAGGCAATCAAGCCAAACTCGAAGTTAGCGCCAGTGGCAAGGCACATACACATTTCTCCCTATAATAGCTAGTCAAGAACTAGTCGATACTCACTTAGCGACTTACGAATCGTGGTTAGTGTACCTGCAGAAGATCACAGAACACAACGAACCTTTCATGCCAGCACTCATGAAAGCGTCCACATACATTACCGTTCACTATAGAAACGGCACCCATGCGTTTAGCCGCTGCATGGACAGCGTCCAACCTCAGATACGCTCCTTTTGGAATGAAGCGGATCCTTGCCTCGCATATACAAAATACGGAACGTCCAAGTATGGCAAAACGTGGCGAGACATAGACGCGACAGTGGGTTCCCTTTGGAATAGGTCCCATCCATCCCTCGCATGACTTCCATGCGGTACCACCACGTATAGCAAAACGTGATGAACTAGTATGGTTGTACGGAAAGTAAGTTCTGACAGAAAGTAAATGTGCTGGGAGTTAGCAAAATAAACCATAGATTACTAAGCCACCTGAAAGAACCCAAAAATTCCCTCTAGGGCCTCTCGGTCTATATTCATCCTTAACGAACCAACGTATTTTGCAAATTCAAACAATCTTGGCAAATTTTATTCAAAAACCAGTGATTAAGGTTATTAATTAAACTCTGGTGCATACAATCGCTCTGATACCAGCTGTGACAACCCGCCCAGGAAAATACCGTACTATCACCTAAAACCAATCCACTTTGGTCATTAAACAATAGTAAAGTATCATCCTGTCGTTAGTTGCCGGGTTAACGCCCGGTAAATCACTTGGAATTCATACAGAGGATCGACATATGTATTAAAACTCACACGAAGGCGAGTCTAGAGTACAACACGGATTAAATCCAAATTATTACAAACCATTGTTCATGACAGGAAGTAAAGGTTCAGAGTTCGAAAACAGCGGAAATAAATAAACTAGTGCATCGACACACATCATAGGAGGCCATCCGTGATGCCATCACTCGTCCTCTTCCACCCATTCCAGCTCCCAGCCGGGTGGAATCTCACCAGGCCAAACAACACCTGCAACCACATTATTAAAGCAAGGCTGAGTATACTAATACTCAGCAAGACTTAACCGTCGGGTGATAACTACATCACCAAACTCTAGACATGAGAGGCTTTTTGGCCGGTGGAGTTCTTTTGCTGAAAGGCAACAAAGAGTGTGTCCTTACTTTCAATATTTTAGCACAATTTCTAGTTGATTACCATATCTAAGTATGCCAACTAATTCAATCAAGAATTATACAATACAATTAATTCATGCAGAAGTATTCACCAAGTTCCATCATTAAGGGATATCATGGCCAGTTGATTAAGCAGTCTCAGATAACGGTGAGAGGCCGACAATCGATTGATTTAAACCTTGCAAGGTAAATCTAAACACACGGAGCGGTGCCCCAACCGAGCTGACACCGACCAGGCGGTTCCCAAAAGTCCTCGGCTTGGGATCGAAGCTTACAGTCCCGGGTACAAGGCTATCTAACATGTCCCACCCAGTACACCCAGCCTCACACATGTACCCACCTCCCGGTTGCAAAGCGGCAGGTGATTACTCAAGAGTAGTAATAGTAAGTTCCCGCACCGGCTCGTTAAGGTACTAGGCTTACCGGTCCCATTCCCGACAAGTGCTTAGTACGTTCAAAAGCTTAGCCCACGAAAGCCACTGGACCGGAGCCCAAATCCCATGCTCTTACCACATGAGCAATCCATTTATAAAGATCTTATGAGTCCAACATAAGAACCTATTCTCGCGAGTGACGAACATCACTCGACTTCTACCGGGTCCTATAGCATCGCAGCTATCGACCTATCATACTAGTGATAGAGCATAGGTGCCTAGGGATCATGCAACTAGGGTTTCAAGTCGACTCCTGAAACGTAAATGCATAATCATAGCAAGGTAATGGCATAATTTTAAAAGACAGGGTTAATGATCCGGGGCTTACCTTCACTGGCAAGGTTGGCCTTGGGCCCTTCTGGACTTTGGTCCAGGCCTTGAGCTACGAACACATGCTGCAGCTCTTCGTCAGCACCTTCGTCTCCTCCTTCCGGCACGAGCGTATATCTATCGTCGGGAAGATCTACACGAGGATGCAAATACAAGATTTATTTGATGATTTTTAATTTAATTAATTACCATCAACAAATGACAACCATGGGGTGCATGGTTGACCACATTCACCTAGATAAGAAATACATTCAGCATACTCTTCCAAAAAGGAACAATATGCAGTTCTTTATTATTTATTCTTTTTGATAGTGACTGCGTACATATATATGGAAATAATTTAATTTAACTTCACAAACAGCAATGGGTTGGTAACATTTAGCCTTTTAATCAGATTTACACACACACAAGGTCATTAAAGGTGGGTTGGTGATTTTCCCATTTAATTGACTATTAAGCCTTAAATTGCTTCCATAGCTTTTATTCACAAAATACATCAATAACATTCAGTGGAAGGGTTTAACATGCACTGAACACTTAGGCAAGGCCACTGAACACACATGCACACTTCGGAGAGCTACGAAATTATTTATACCGAAAATAACAAAAGCTAGTTACCACATCATGATAAAAGCATACAAAAATAAATACACATCAAATTGATCCTAACTTTCTCACACATGATCTCTGGTCCAAAACTATGCTAGGGATGCAACATATACACCTAGAACTATTATGGATCTTGATTTATGCAATTATAAAGAAAAACAAGCATATTTCAAGAATAACTATTTCTGACAGTTATAAAATTGTGATTAATTAACCAGAGGTGCATTTTGGCATAAAAAGATAACATGCAGAAGTTGGTCACAAAAATCTAATTATTTTCAGCTACAAAAATCATTTGGACAGATTCTGCATAAATAGAAAAGAATTTATATAAAAACATTTAAATCATAACTTTGTGCAATTTTTGGTACAGAATCTAGGAATAACAAAACACACAACATATCCAAAAATTAGATACAGAGGACTTATAGATTTTGAGATACAACAGATCTAGGTTTTTCACATTTCTATTTTTCATGCAACAATTATAAAAAAACAGCCTAGAATAGTTTAACAAAAGTTGTAGTACTCTTCACTAGGAGTCTATAAAAATTGGGTTTGCATTTTTCCGATTTTTCTACGATTTTCTACGGATTTTACAAGTTTCAGCAAAACACAAACACTATTTAAGAAACTGCATTACACCGAGGTCCCTGGACTTTCTCAGCTTTCACAGATATGCCCCTACTTCACAAAAACAACCCTGGAAAGAGCTGGCTGCTTGCAATGTAGCCCTTGGGGGTGAGGGCGGCGCGGCCGGCCGGAATCCGGCGAGCCGGCGGCGCTCTCGGACGGGGAAGGTGCGGAGGAGGGCTTGGGGGTTCACCTTGGTTCGGTTTGCGGTTTGGTCAGGGCGGAGGAAGTGCCGGCGATGGCTCACGGCGGCGTACCCGAGGGGCGGCCGCGGTGGCCTGCAGTCCGGCGAAGGGCGGCGCAAGGCGGGGCAAGGCGCGGCACGTGTAGGTTCTCCAGGTCCTAGGGCAGAGGCAGGGGTGGTTGCACGACCGCGGGAAAGAGTGGAGGCGCAGCTCGGCGGCGGCGGCTCTACTGGCGCATGGCGGCGGACAGGGAGGAGACAGCGGCGCTCGTGCGCGCGAGGTAAGGGGGTGACGGCCTTTTATAGGCGACGCGCGTGCTCGTGACGAAGGACGACGAATATGCGGCCGTGGTACGGCGCACAGGGGAGGGGACACCGCGGACGGACCGGCGATCCGACGCGGCGCGCGTCCGGTCGGTCCGGCGCGTGCAGGGGGCCGGCGCGTGGTGCGGCGCGAACCTCAAGGTGTCTCGGGGCGCGGGGCGGCCTGGGGAAGGCGCGCGCGACCTCGGGAGGCGCGCGGGCGCGGGTGCGGCGCGGCGCGGCGCTCTGGTTGGCAACCGTTTCCACATAAGCCACTTCACGCACGATTTTCTCTAAATTTTTGAACTGAAGCGCACAAGGTGGTGAATAGGAAAGTTGTAGATCTCACTATCCCCTACAACTTTCACAAAGGCTCTAGTGTATTTTTCTCAAAGGATTTTGCACAAATTGCTGTCAAACTTTGAATGCCACTCTGTTTCGGTGAACAGGAGCTGCTGGCAGTTGATCAAGTTTTTTATCCTTTTCCACTCAAAATTTGAAATGCCATTCAACATGAAAGTTGTGTCCCTCGAAAAACTGGACTACTTTCATATTGGGAGATTTTGAAGTGTTTAGGTGAAATTTGGAGAACGTGGCAAAAGTTCCGGAGGACGTTCAACGACATTGGGGTTTCGGTGGGGTTTGACCGTGCCTTTGACCAAGGGTTGACCACAATTGTGTGTAGACTTGATCAAGAGGGTCATTAGGGATTGTCGGCTCGGTTTTCGAGGTGAGGACCCAGGTTGACCTAGGTTTGACCAATGTCAGCAGGTTTGACTCAGCTGATTTGGTCATTAGCGTCAATGACGCTAATTAAAAACCTGGGGCGTCACAATACGGGAGCACGACCACATTAGCCCTCAAGTTGTTCATAATCACTGTGAACCGCTGAAACATGGCATCAATCGACTCACCGGGGAGATGTGTGAAATTCTCGTACTCTCTCCGGTAGGTCGCAAAGAGCCGAGCCTGAACCTGAGCGTTCCCGGCATGAGCATTCTTCAGCTGCTCCCAAATCCTGCACGCCAAGTCCTCACAGAGCACGGTACAGGTAGTCGACCACCTTGTTGTTGGCATCGAACATGTCCCTTGATCCGGGAGTAAGGAAGTTCACAGGATGAACATAAGCTGTGTTCACCGTGACATCCCACAGGATCTGACCCTTGCCACGGAGGAAAGCAGCCATCCGCCTTTGCCACATATGGTAGTTAGTACCATCAAAGTGTGGAGGACTCGAACCCCATTCCTGGTATGCCATCTTTGGATCTTAGACTGGCTAGAATCACGAAGATCCGTAACCGGCTCTGATACCAATTGAAGGACCGATTAGGCGACCAGAGAGGGGGGGAGTGAATGGGAGCCGATAAAAATTCTCCCCGAAGGTCGAACTCGGCCTATGTCCCAAATTCACAACCAAGGATTCCCACACGAGTTTGCCAAGGTCGCGTAGTCACAACGGACCTACCAACCCTAGGAACAAACCCCAAACAATCCCAATGCGAAAGCGAAACTCAAGAAGCAAAGGACTTAGGTGATCTACACAGCCTGGGGCGGACCGTCCGCGTGGAGGCGGCGGACTGTCCGCGGGGGCCAGGCGGATCGTCTGCAAGCACAGGGCGGACCGTCCGAAAATGCCACCCGAACTTCCAGTACTGCACCTTGAAAAATGGAGCGTCCGCCGAACACTCGCGGACCGTCCGCGCCTCGCGGACTGTCCGGCCACCCCGGGCGGACTATCCGAGTAACTCCGCCCAACCAAAAACAACCAACGAAACGGATCGAAACACGGACACACAAGAACACGTGAAGAACACGATGAACACTCGGTCAGCCGGCTCCTCGTGGACCGTCCGCGACTCTCTGGCGGACTGTCAGCCACGAGCGGACAGAGCAGCCCGACCATGAACTCACAAGCACCAAACCACCTATCCGTCCATGGATCTCCCAAATGGCTTGAGCTCTTGAGGAAAGATTTGGGGGAGATCTGAAGCGTCCCTAGGGGATGCTTTGCCCCAAAACTTGGACCCTCAAATGAACTAAATCACCGGGAATCTAATCGCAACCGAGCACTACCAAAAGCTATGGTTCCAACCGAAATCCTTCAATCGGAGGCCGAATTCGGAGTTTGAGAGCTCATGATCAAGCACAAAGATGCACGAGGCAACTATCCATGATCCCCACCTACAAATCCGAACCCAAACACCTCAGAATTGAAGGAACAAGCCACGCACGAAAATCCAAACAAAATTGCTCGAAATAGACACGAAAATCACACGAGCTACAAGAGGGAAATCGACGCAACCATGAAAGCTTCCATTCACTCGGAGGTCAGATTCTTTACAAATGGATGAAAAATCTAAACCTATGGAGCAAGGAAATGAGAAGCAGTCCGGAAGGATGGTTTGCCTGGAAACCCTAGAGTTAATATATATGAGTCCCTCCGGGCCAGGCAAAAGACCACACTACCCCAAACACTTAAGTTGTGATACAAACCCCTCAGGGGCATATAGGTCATGTAGCACTCATCTTCATCGCACGGCCACGCCGTCGCCGCAGACCGCGTCCTCCCGATGCAAGCCCTGCGATCCCGCCATGTGTCCGCCGGCATCGAAGCTTCTCGACTCGCCCGGATCCCATCTCCGCCCGCCAAGCCTCCGGTCTTGGTTTTGTGGCTCAACCAAGTAACCCGACGGTTTTGTGGTGAACCACCGCAAACCCCGCGTGCAGACTCCGGTCGTGAGCCGCTACCCTGCACCGGCTCCTGTCCACGACTTCGTCTTGCTTTTCTTGCCACCATGCGGCCCGTACTTGACCCCGCTGGCCACCGGGTCCCTCAAGCCGAGCCTACTTGTCTCTCCACTCCTCGGAGGCCCCGCAAGGCGTAGACCTTTCGTGCTCGCTCTTCACCTGCACCAACACAAATCAAGCCGCAACCTGCACCTGCAATACTCGGCCAAGAGTCAGTCCACACCACGTTGTCAATCACTCATCACAGCCAGGAGCGACCATCCACCGGTCCTCGGACGCTCCGGTCCTCAAGTAGTACTTCCATTTTCCTTGTTGGCCGCCAAACGGGTTGGCCTACCAGGCTGGCGTGGTATGATTAACCATGTTCGCCCTTTCCTTTTGCCTCTTTTCCTCCTCGAGAATGACCTTAAACCTCATTTTGTCTAGGCAATAATTGGAGCTATGATCATAGTTTTCCTTGTGGATGATGCAGTAGCACTTCCTTTTTCCTTGTTGGCCTCAGCCTCTCCCACGACCTCTTCCTCTGCCTCCTCCTCTACCGCCTCTGGAGTTTTCGATGCGATTTTCCTCGAAAGGTTGTGGCGGGTGGTTGAGTTGGTTTGATTCGTTGCTTTGGTTGTCAATACTTTCTTGCTGGTTTTCATTTTCGACACCGAAGATGCTCCTGATGTGATGCACAGGCGCATTTCTAGGGTTGGGTAATTCCCTGTTGTTTGGCTGCCATTACTTGGCGGATTTCTTTTCCTGGGACTGTTCTTCCATACACATTCTAAAATCATTGTCCGAGCGACAATGCTTTTCAAATTCCTCATAGAGATGCTGCATTGTCTTACATCGTTCACGCATGAGATGCGAACGACATTGCCCTAGTCTTAATCCGACAATTGTCGTGTTGATTGCCACAGCGTCGACCACATTCGGTGCCTGCGCTCTTAGATGAACAAATCTCCTAAAGTAATTTTGGAGTGGTTCCTTCCCTTTTTGCTTGTAGCAAAACAAATCATTTTCTATGAGTTGAGGGCACTGGAAACCTTGAAAGTTTGAGAGGATGCGCTGCTTTAAGTCTTCCCAACAATGAATTGTCCCGGGACTCAACACGGAATACCATTGCGTTACTGCATCGTCAGGCACAATGATGAAAGATTTCACCAGCACTGAATCATCACCTCCGGCAGATAGGATCACAACTTCGAAGCTCATTAGGAGCTGCCTTGGGTCTGAATGCCATGAGAACCTGGGCAAGGGCATGAGCCTATAAGTTTGCGGCCATGGAGTAAGCTGAACCTATTGAGACAAGGGTGATTTTGGGTCCCAGGCTCCGGTGTTCAGTACTTGAATTCCTTGAGACGAGGTGCCAGATTTCAAAAGGTTGACCATGGGCATTATTCTAGTGAAAACTATAAACGGGGTTTGCTGGTGGAATTGGTTTCCACCATTTATGAAGGTAACTTGGCTAAGAAAATGGTTGTCAAAGGATTGTTGATTTACTGGCACAAGTTGCTTGGCTTTAATGGTGAGCAACTCGTTTTCTAATCTAGCAATTCCTCTTCAGCCCGTTGGATTTCTTTGGCTGCATCGACCTCTTTTTGCACCGCAAGCAATTTCTTCTTTGTCCTGGCTAACTCTTCAGCTTGACATCTAAGATTAGCGAGCTCTACCTCTTGGACTGTTTGGTCATTGTTGACAGTTGTGTTTACAGCGAGTCTCTATCGCTGAGGCTGCGGGTCTGGACCTCCTCGCCCTGAGTGAGAAGATTTTGTAGACCCCTATTTTTCTCCTCAGCCGAAGGCCCCGATTTACTGGAATTGATTGTCCTTTTCTTTCTTGAGGCCATTGCAGGTTTTTCTTCATAGCCTAACATAGACGGTGGGCGCCAACTGTTGTATCTAGGAAAACAAGCTCCATCAATCAAATAATAAAACACAACAATGAATCTCTCTATTTCATCTCATTACTTCTCCAAGAAATGGGAACCTCCCTACAAGTGCAGGTCGTCCTCCTTTTATAGGGAGACGGACCGACTTTTACCTTCCGAAAATACCATTGTGCGACAAGAACTATTCTACGATGTATTAAGCTTTATTCGTAATTTCGCATCCTGGTGGTTACGCCATTCACGCCATCCTGAAATCGTGCCACCGATCGCGCCGCGTCTTCAGGAGCGGGCACGTGTAGTTGTCGGACATGACTTTTCATGGGCATCCTTTCGATCATCATATTGCGCTCCTGCAAGCAATAGAAGAGAAAATTTTACGGTGGTGAATCTGTTAACAACATTATTCTTCGATCGAAAGGCAACAACTGATTCTCTGTATGGATGGGTTTGACTTTGTGGCTTTTGATCGAATAGGGTTAGGAGGAGGATCGTGAAACGGAGTATCGAAGCTGGCATTGGTGATTTGAAGGGTAAACTATGGGGTAGTTCCCCACAACAATCAATCAGAATAAAACAGTTAAAAAAGGGTACATACTTACAGAGCTATACAGGAAGAAACAAAAATTACAAGAGAGAGTTAAGCCACTGATCTACTAGGAATTTGTTTACATCTTTAAAACCATAAAGTTGTAGCAGAATTTGATCTTTGAACCTCATGGCCCAAAGAGGAGCAGATGGGAGGAGACCATAAAAAACTGTCACATTATGCATCTTCCACAATTCCCATGCTGCAATTGCAAAAACATCCATGAAGAAAGGTTTATGGAAGTCCAGCTTTGCCCTTGCAATTTTCCTATGGATATCAACATCATCATCCCACACAATATGAAGCATTGACCAGTGTTAAGTGTATAAAGGCCCTACTACTATAGGCCCATATGGCCCATGAGGCTCTGCATCTATATAAGGATATCTCCCTCTGATGGAGATGCATTCTGCTCTGATTCTCTCCATTCATTGGTATGTAACATGGTATTAGAGCAGGATTTCAGGTGATTTTACACCTGCGATCAATTTTTTTCGCTGCCGACCCGTCGCTGGCGTCGTCCGCCGGATTCGGCCTGTCAAGCTCGTCCATCAGGCGGCCGCTCTCGGTCCGCCCGTCGCCAAGGCCCCGTAGGGGACATCCTCCATCCGTTGTGGCGGATTCATCCATGCGACTTGTGCCTCTCGCCGCCCGTCGCAGCGCCTGCCGCCCCGTCGCGATTCACGTCCGTTTCGCGCCTGCCCGTCGCGATTGGCGTCCGTCGTCGCGGACTCCTTCACCTGTCGCCCCTTCGTTCTTCCCCATGGCCATCTACTGCACATCTGCAGTTTCTCCCAAGACTATCAGGCTGCCGTCCGTCTACTTCCTCTACTGCTGGTGTGCTGAAATCTGGAATTCACATCTGCTGCTCTGCATCTGCTACAAAGTCACAGTGGTAACTGTCCTTCCTGACTCTGCTGCTGTTCCTTGCATCCCATCATCTTTCAACATGTCGCAGACGCAGATCAATGCCATTGTTGTTAATATCACTCTTGATGGTCAAAATTATCCTGAGTGGGCATTCTGTGTTGAGACTGCGTTGAGAGGTTTTTGTCTGTACTTCCACTTAACTGATGATCCCCCTACTCATGTGGCTGATGGTAGCAATGCTGATGCCATCAAAACTTGGGAAATCAATGATGGTAAAGTGATGGCTGCTATGGTCAATAGTGTTAAGCAGTCTATGATCATGAGCCTTCGGAAGTTTTAAACAGCCAAAGCTATTTGTTCTCATTTGCAGGGACGCTATGTTCAGGATAGTGGTGCCCTTTTGCATACTCTCATGCAGCAAACACATGCACTTCAGCAGAATGATATGACCATTGATGAGTACTACTCTGCTTTTGATCGTCTTGTGGGTTCTCTGACTTCTATGATAGGTGACTGTACAGTAGGTGACTGTCCAGCACATAAATTCATTGATATATTTTTCATGTATCGTAAACGGCTGCTTCATGATTCACCTAATTTGACCATGGCTATGGCTGGTGCATTGTCTGATCTTCTTGCTGAGGAGACTTGCCTTCGGTCTATGTCTGTTCCTCCTATGTCAGCATCTCACAGTGTGTTGGCAGCCTCTCAGAGGTCCAATGTACCTAAAGGTTCATATTCAGAACCATGCAAGCATTGTGGCAAGACCAATCATAATTCAGAGAACTGTTTCTCTCAGCATCCAGAAAAATTGGCTGATTTTCGTGCACGTCTGCTCGAGGTCGTGGTACTGGTTCTACTCCTGGAGGCTCAGCGTCTGTTGCCGTTGTTTCACCTATCAGTGCTTCTCAGCCATCTTGGGTTCTTGATTCAGGGGCTTCTTTTCATGTAACATCTGATCAAACCCAGCTTGCTGCTCCCAAGCCAGTTCATGACGGTGCTTCTATTCAAACAGCAGATGGTACATCTTGTTATATCACTCATCAGGGTTCTCTTTGTACTTCTAATTTTTCTGTGCCTGATGTCTCTTTTGTACCTCAGTTATGTATAAGCCTACTTTCAGTTGGTCAAATAACAGATCATAATTGTTTTGTTGGATTTGATGACTCATCTTGTTTTATTCAGGATCGTCGAACCGGGACTATGCTTGGGACTGGCCATCGCCGTAGAGGTTCTCCTGGCCTCTATGTTCTCGATACCCTGCGTCTTCCTCAGCATCCACCTCGAGCATCATCCGCTGCTAAATCATCCACCTCGTCCTTCGCCAAGTGGCATCATCGTCTTGGTCATCTTTGTGGGGCACGTCTGTCTACATTAATAAATACAGGTCGTTTAGGTCATACGTCTCTCGAGTCTAGCTTTAATTGTAAGGGTTGCAACCTTGGAAAACAAATACAACTCCCATATTCATCTAGTGTTTCTCATTCTGCTAGACCTTTTGATCTTATTCATTCAGATGTATGGGGTCCTGCACCTTTTGCCACAAAGGGCCGTCACAAATATTATGTCATTTTTATTGATGATTATTCTTGTTATACTTGGATTTATTTTATGAAACATCACTCTCAATTGTGTTCCATTTACTAGTCTT
The DNA here is from genome assembly GCA_036936925.1 of Cenchrus fungigraminus. NCBI lineage: Eukaryota > Viridiplantae > Streptophyta > Magnoliopsida > Poales > Poaceae > Cenchrus > Cenchrus fungigraminus. Next base: position 123,860,145 of record CM072774.1, on the reverse strand, counting down.
TTGTTCGCATGGTTCACACACAATTTTCTACTCCTATTAGAGTTTTTCGTTCCGACTTTGGTGGTGAGTATTTGTCCGATGCTTTTCGCCAGTTCTTGTCCTCTGAGGGCACTCTTGCTCAGCTTTCTTGTCCTGGTGCTCATGCACAAAATGGTGTGGCTGAACGCAAACATCGCCATCTTATAGAGACAGCTCGCACACTTTTGATTTCTTCTTTTGTCCCTTCTCATTTTTGGGGTGAAGCAGTCTCTATTGCTGCATATCTCATAAATAGACTGTAACGACCCACCTCCCCGAGGCCGAGCCAGCCTACGCCTGGCAGCTATCTAGGACCCCAAGAATATCTCCACAGACCAACACATGTCTTTCCTGCGCACTTTGTCCTCACTCATGCACACCCGGGAAGGACTTCCCGGTCGGTCACCCATCGCTCCAGGTCAAGCACGCTTAACTTTGGAGTTTTTGGTGATGGGCTTCCGGAAAAGAAGTTGCAACTTGTTGGTATGAGTATCCTTATCAATCCTATTAAGCCTTGGGCCGGGATGTCATATAGACAACCCTCATCCAAATTGTCTAACAAATGTCCTGGTGAGGTACTTTTTGGTACCCCTCCCAGCTATGATCATCTTCGAGTTCTTGGATGTACATGCTATGTTTTGCTTGCTCCTCGTGAACGTACTAAGTTGACTGCACAATCTGTTGAGTGTGTTTTTTTGGGGTATAGTCGTGAGCATAAAGGTTATCACTGCTATGATCCTTCTTCTCGTCGCATACATATCTCTCGTGATGTGACCTTTGTTGAGAACCATCCTTTCTTTTATAACCCATCTACACATCCCTCATATTCTCCCATAGCATCCACAGCTTTTATGTGTCTTCCTCCTATTTCATCCACTGAGTGATGTTACTTCACCTTCCGCATCCATTCTTGATGTGCCACCTATTTTTGTTGCGCCTCCTCTTTATGAGCCACCTACACCTCCACCATCTTCACATGTGCCGCCTCCACCTCCACCACCTCCACCTCACCCTTTCTCAAAACCACCTATCACACGTTTCTTTCAACGTCGTAATAAAACTCCGACTGAACTTCCTTCAAGTCCTACAACCTCAGCTAGTCCCGACGCACCCGCTGTTGATGATTCTAATAATATTAATGAGTCGCATATTGTTTCTGGTGAGTCACAGGCAGGTCCAAGATATAATCTACAAGATCATAGTACTATTCATCCGGAAGAGAAGTATGGTTTTCCCCGTGTGAATGCTCTTGTTCATGAACCGGTCACTTATCAGGAAGCTGCCAATATTCCTGAATGACAGCTTGCTATGTGTGTGGAACTTGCTGCCCTTGATCGTACAGGCACTTGGGATCTTGTTCCGTTACCATCACATGCTGTGCCTATCATGTCTAAGTGGGTATTTAAAATTAAAACCAGGTCAGATGGTTCCATTGAGAGATATAAAGCTCGTCTGGTTGCCCGAGGATTTCAGCAAACTCAAGGTCGCGATTATGATGAGACATTTGCTCCAGTCGCACATATGACTACTATTCGGACTTTGATTGCTGTGGCTGCCACTTCTTCATGGACTATCTCTCAGATGGATGTTAAAAATGCTTTTCTTCATGGTGATTTGCATGAGGAAGTTTATATGCAACCACCCCCAGGTGTTAATGCTCCTCCTGGACATGTGTGTCGTCTTCGTCGTGCTTTATATGGTCTTAAATAGGCTCCTCGTGCCTGGTTTGAGTGTTTTGTATCTGTGATATACGCTGACGGTTTTTCACACAGTGATCATGATCCTGCTTTGTTTATTCATCACTCACCACATGGACGTACTTTCCTTCTTCTATATGTCGATGATATGTTGATTATCGGAGATGATGTGGACCATATATCTAATTTGAAGAAGCAACTAGGTGAGCAATTCCAAATGTCAGATCTGGGTCCTCTCAGTTATTTCCTAGGGATTGAGGTTCAGCACTCTCCTAGGGGATACTTTCTTTCTCAATCCAAATACATACATGATCTTATTGATAGTTCTGGCATAAGTGATAATCGCACGGCTGCCACGCCTATGGATCTACACTTGCAAATCCGCCCCACTGATGGTACACCTCTTGAGCACCCCTCTCGATATCGGCATATTGTGGGCAGTCTGGTATATCTCATTGTTACTAGACCAGATATTGCTCATGATGTCCATATTTTGATTCAGTTTGTGAGTGCTCCTACTTATTCATTTTGGACATTTACTTCGTGTCCTGAGATACTTACGGGGGACCTCATCTCAATGTTTGTTCTATGCTCATGATAGTCCACTTCAGCTTCGCGCTGACTCGGACTCCACTTGGGTAAGTGACCCAACAGATCGTCGCTCCATCACAGGATATTGCATTCTTCTTGGCTCCTCTCCTCTTGCATGGAAGTCTAAGAAGCAGGCAGCTGTCTCTCGGTCTAGTACAGTGGCAGAACTTCGAGCATTGGCTACTACTACTGCATAGATTGTATGGCTTCAATGGTTGTTGGCTGATTTTGGTATTTCTTGTGATGCCCCAACACCCCTTCTATGTGACAATACAGGAGCCATACAAATTGCTAATGATCCTGTCAAGCATGAACTTACAAAGCATATCAGAGTTGATGCTTTCTTCACTCGGTTTCATTGTCAACATAAAACCATTGCTCTACAGTATGTGCCCTCTCAGCTGCAGTTGGCAGATTTCTTTACTAAAGCACAAACACGAGAGCAACATCGGCTTCATCTTCTCAAACTCAATGCTTCAAATCCTCCACTTCCACCTTGAGTTTGAAGGGGGGGTGTTAAGTGTATAAAGGCCCTACTACTATAGGCCCATATGGCCCATGACGCTCTGCATCTATATAAGGATATCTCCCTCTGATGGAGATGCATTCTGCTCTGATTCTCTCCATTCATTGGTATGTAACAACCAGCACACCTTTGCAAAGTGGCAATCAAAAAAAAAAGATGCAGCATGTCCTTATAGCAATCCATATCACATAGAACACAAGTCGTCCCTGCCCTTGTATTATAATTCATTCTTCTCATGACATCTTTAGTATTGAGCCGATCCACAAGCAAGAGCCAAATGAAGAATTAATTCTTGGGATACACTTTGATTTCCAGAGCCACTTAAAAGTTGGTTGAGCCTGCATACCAGAGAACACAAACCTGTAGAACCTGCTAGAGGTATAGTTGGCATTTCCCCAAATGAAAGACCATTGGTCAGCAGAATCTTCATCATAGGAGACAGCTTGTAAGTAAAGCTGTAGTTGCTGAAATTCCTGAAAGACTTCTTGTGAAAGGGGAAGAGCAAAGAGTGCCTCAAGATCAGGTGCATTGATCACATCGTTCACAGAAATATTTGTGTTTGCTGCAAAAGAGAAGAGTCGAGGCAGAATATCAGCCACAACCTGGGCACTCCATAGGTCTTCCCAAAACAAAACAGTGGAGCCATCTCCTAGAGAGCACACAGCCACCCCTCTGTAAAGAATGTTTAGACGAAGGACATCCTTCCACCAAAAGGAACCCACAACCCTAGTGCCATATGAAAGTTTGGTCTTGAAATCGCTAGATGACCATTGACCATTTCGTGGACTCGGTTTTTGGCGGTATTGATTAGCTCTTGGAGCTTTCGATTCGACTCCATCATAAATGACAATTGCCTTTTTTCATAATCGATTTTGAATCCCAACAAGCATTATTTCAGAAGGTATCATTGCACATCATCGTGTTCTGTTTTTGAGCTGCATGATCATGCATATATGCACCCCAAAAGTTCCTCAAATCTACTTCTTCTCAAATACAGTCATCAACTCATCATAAACCATGAGGTATATTACTCCTCTGATGCCCATGTAAATACAATGAAATGGCTTACCCTTCCCACTATCATATAGGACAGTCATTTGGTCAAACTTGCACACATTCATTTTCATTGGTTATTGTTGTTCCTTTTTACTCCCAAAACAAGTGACGAAACTTGTTGCTACCTTAATTAATTGTCATATCAATTTGAGACATGGTGAATCTTTATTACACATTATCACACACACACACACACCATATAGAAGGTGTCAATCCTTCTGTGGGTAGGACGGGTAGATTGCTATACCGCACATTCCCTCCGGCTTGCCGGCGGTGTTCCTCTTTATCCTGCCGAAGCCCTGCTCGCCCCAACTAGATCCCCATGAGTTCTTAATTATCCAGTACTCACTCCTGCCCTCCTTGCCGTACCCGACGATAGTGACGGCGTGGTTGAGCTTGGTCCCGCAGGGCCCGTTGTAGATGCCGCTCTTGTAGTTCTTGAAGTATTTGCTGTTGGAATCGATGGACACACTGACGGGCTGCATCGCTACCACGTTCTTCAGCCTCTTCTCGCTCCGCATGGCCACGCGCCGGTACCCGGAGATGGTGGCAGCGTGGTTCCCCAGCTTGGAGGGGTCGCACTTGCCCTTCCGGGCCTTGTAGGGGTAGTCCTCCGCTGTGGTGATGCCGCCGTTGGAGTAGATCCACTTCAGGGCGTTGACGTGGCTGCCGCCCAGGCAGCCATTTGCCTCCGTGTCGCAGTCCATGAGCTGCTGCTCTGACAGGTTCAGTAGCTTTCCTGTACGGATCTTGGTGATCCCTTCCACGGTGGCCACCGTAGCAAATGCCCAACATGACCCTGCAAGACCACCAGTCTTGTTCGTTAATACAATGACCAGGCGATTTGTTAGACGTCAGAAATTAAGAATACTAGCAAATATGTCGGTGCGTTGCTACGGGTCAAGATCTCAAACATCCCATGTATTATTTTAACAAATATCCGTACAGTATAATGGAATCTGGAATATAAAATGTGTACATTTTCATGGCACGAAGTGTCATACCATCACCTGATTATCAAGTCGTAAAAGTTAAGCTCCATTGTTCAAAGGAATCGGTGACAACATCGCATATGCGTACTCGATGCAATGCAACCCAAGTAACCAACTAAATAGAACATTATCATATCAGGGGTCTAGAAAGCTATACTGGTTAAGCTCACGAGAATTCTAAACTCTACAATAATTCACACCGAGAGATGACTTGCCAACAATAATACTTTTCTTCACATATCATATTTAGTAAGTAAATCGTCGTATCTCAGTTCAGTGAAAATCGTATTAAATCGTAATAGAACATATATACAGCTTCTACCGTTCCAACATTATTTCGAGTCTAAACTATATATTGTAGTTAATTTTACATATGCTCCTCACAACATGGGAATGCAAGCACTCAAGTAAATCTATATTTGCTTGCCTTGCGGTCCTGCCCTGCCTGCACGGTGAGTAGTAGCCAGGGCATGATTTCGTGTTTCCAACAGTTCATTTATAGTTATATGTAAAAAGTATTTACTGAAGTAGAGGGCCAAAAAGGGACTCCTCACTGATCTCTGCATGAGTGCACGAGGCCTCCATCGCTGGATGGGGACAAATATAGCTCAAATCATCAAACTTACACCTTGATAAACAACTCCTCCAATATATGGGAATGCTTAAACTTACACCTTGATAAAAAGTATTGACTTTGTTTTTCAAGTGAGAAAAGAAAACAAGTGAGCCTAAGCTGGCCAGGCATCGCAAAGCTGGTGCTCTGGGAAGGTGATATGCTGGACTTGGCGAATCATGGCTACCAGCCAGGGCAGCCAACAGCGCGCGGGGCTCGACATTTCAGACGAGTTCGCCATGCTCGAGAATCACCGTGGGACAACCGTGTACCGCCGATCTCCTAGTCTTGACAGCAGGACAACACACGACGCGCAAACACTTCTAAGCATCCCAATCCTATATAAATTTTCTAAGACCATCGTAGCAGCATCTAGCCATGTGCAAAATCAGCATCCACACGAAAAGCAGAGTGCCATCGTGAATCCACACGAAAAGCAGAGTGCCACACGAAAAGCAGAGTGCCACGCGTTGAGGCACCACGGGCGCAACCACAGTGCCCACGCCGAGCAAAAGCAGACGATCACTATTGTTGGGTGAACGGGAAGCGTGTTTGCAACTCTTGCCATCGTATTTTCGTGATAGTTTCAACTCCGAAAGCCGAACTACGTACGAATTAACAACGAGAAGAAAAACAGGGAGGCACGACGTACGAAACCTCCTTCTAGAGGATATATACATGACGGACAAAAAATTGAAGGAAGAACACGTGAAGATAAATTCTTACCACAGCGCAATCCTGGCAAGTACTGATTCTTGACCGGCGTCACGGCCCCTCTTTGGCACCAGTCGACGGTGGGTGGAGCGGCGGACGTCACGTTGGTGTACGCCGCCGCGTGCCCGGTGGCGTCGACTGCCCCGGCGCCCGTCGTGATGATTGACACGTCCCCGTCGTCGTCTTCATTTATGCCAAAAGAAAAGCCATTGTTGAAGAAGGAATAAAAGCTGGACAAAGATTGGCTAAAATGGTATACTCATTTGAATCTTTAAAGTGTCCACTATATTTATATTCTTGTCTAACATAATATTGTGCACGCAGCATTTCAGAGTATTAGGATATCTAAGAAACGAACTGCAATTTAGATTCATGATATATTATCTATTTTCAATTTGAAATCTTCTTTACAAGGCAAATTGTATTTCTGATGACAATCAATCATCTATGGAAGATGTGCCAGAATACGGTGGAAAAAAATGAGCATGGAAATCTGTCTCTGTCCAGCAACAAAAAGGAATGCAAGCAGAGCAAAAACTCAGGCAAAAGGTCAAAAAAAGAGGTAGTTCTACATACATAAAAGTTTTGAATAATTTCATTTAACTAACTCTGTAGCATATAACGAATTTTATTTCTGTTAGATTTTATCTCACTTATGTTCCAACATTTTCATAACTAAACAAACAAAAGCATTGGTTACACTCAGTTTATATTTCCACCTAGTCGATTGGACTGAAATCTCGAATCAATCTACAATGAAAACCAGAAGCCAATTGTTTCAAGATTGTACTAGTGTCGTGTTCAGTCTGTACCGTGCCTTGTGTGCTCTAACTCTGAAACGGTTCTAGTGGCAGTTCAATCGATAAGCTCACAACATGCTCCAAAATCTAAGCCTCTAAAAGTCTAAATCTTGACTGCAATTGGCTACAATTTGTTGTTGAGCACTCTACAATTCTCGGTTCAGTGAATTTCCTGAAACGCTACATCTACTCCCTGAACGAAATCCGACAACAGGCTGTTGGAAGTGACGGACGAAAAATCTTACCACACACGTAGCCCTGATTCTTGACCGGCGTCATGGCCCCTCTCTGGCGCCAGTCGACGGTGGGTGGAGCGGCGGACGTCACGTTGGTGTACGCCGCCGCGTGCCCGGTGGCGTCGTCTGCCCCGGCGCCCGTCGTGATGATTGACACGTCCCCGTCGTCGTCTTCAGTGACCATCTGCGTGTGCGGGAGAAACAGGGCCCTGAACTCTTCCTCGGTGAGATCACTGAAGCTGTTCTCACCTAGCGTGTAGGTGAGACCGGCCGCCTCAGCGCCGGCGTTTGTACGGTCGATGTGTCGGAGGTTGGTGGCGTAGACGTCGAATCGACGACGCTTTTCCTCGGCGGTCGCGTACGACTTGCCGTACGCGGCTGTCCAGTTCTGGAACCTCGCCAGCATGTCATCGCTGTTGGCCGCCGCATCCCCCGGGCGGCGCTGCTCTATCGGGATCGTCTCCCCACATGGCACCCCCGACGGGTAGTCCACCCACGCCGCCACCGCCAGCGCCGGCGCCGGCGCCGCCGCCACGATCCCTGCAAAAACCGCGCGCTCGGCCATCAGTACTGTCAGTATAGCAGAACATGAACATGTGCTCGTGTCATTGTGGGCTTACAACAACCAAGTAAATTTGTTTCCTTGGCAGCATCGTCCCATCAACTTAAATTATTTGCTTGGGAGCCTGCTTCATCAGCCAAGACAAACAGAATATGATGGCCTAAACGAAAATCTGTAGGCTAGAGGACAGATTTTGATTTCCACGAGTCACCAGCTCAAAAATCTACATATGAAACATCTACAAGTCATTCCGGCATAAATCTAACCATGCTCGAGCATGCACGTACAAGTCAAATATCACTACTCTAGCATACTAGAGTAGATCAGTAGAGTTCCAAGTTTCAAGTCCACTGCTAATTAAAAGCGACACCACTCAGAGCATAGAAATCCGACATTTGATCGTGGTTCGATCACAAGGACTGAACTGATTGATAAATGGGATTGACTTCACTAGAAAGAATACTAGTAAGAAAGTAGAAACTCATCTAGAAAGAAAAACAGAGAGAGGAAAAAATCAAACAAAACGCATGAGTGAATAGGTAGTTCATCCAAAAATGGCAGTCAGCAGGATCAGACGGAGTTAGCGATCCTAATCAAACAATGGACATGGACATGGACATGGAAATCGGGTGAACATGTAGCAGAACATGGACATGTGCTCGTGTCATCGTGGGCTTACCGGTCACGGCGGCCACGAGGACTAGCAGGAGGCGTGCCGAGGGCGGCGCCGCCATGGAGACGGCGGTGGCGCAGTGTGCAGCAGGATGGCGACCAATTGATTTTCGAGACCCAGCCGACCTCTCTAGCTGTATAGCCTGTGTATGTGTGTGTTCGTGTGCGATGGGAGGCGGCTCTCTGCTGGTGCACGTACGTGATATATAGAGGAGAGGAGAGGAGAGGACTGGAGAGGTGAAGTTGGGACGCTGGGTCAGGGGCTGTGCTGCTGTGCATGATACTAGGTGACGATCGGGTCGAGAGAGCAGCAGAATGAAGTTAGAAAGTGACCGGAGGAGCAAAGCAGAGGGGGAACCGGGAAAGCACAACCAACAAAGCAACCAAGCCGTTGAGGGTGACTACTTCTACTGCCAGTCGGGCAAATTCAATCCCACCAATGGCTTCTTGTTGCTCAAGTGCTGGGGATGTGTCGCCATTGTACTTGTTGGCAAGAAATGGCACAGTGAAAGACTGATGGCACTGTATACCACGTTGATCACGTCACAGCTGAGAGTGCAGATCCTCTCTGGTAAATGTAACACAAGACTGCCAAGATGTGCCAAATCGATGGGGTTTTGAACGGTGAAGGACTAGAAGGTTAACAACACCTTGGACATCTTAGAGATCTTGGAGATTTGGAGAGTGACAGCTTGACAGGGACATTTGGAGAGTGACAGCTTGACAGGGATAGTGGTTTTGAGAATGATGCAAAGTGTTGTTTGTAGAAGAATAATGCCAAGAGTTTCAGGTGACCAACACATCTAGAGATGCCAAGACGCCATTCTTTCAACAAGTGGTTTTTTTCTCGAACGCGTAGGAGAGCTGCACATCAATATATTAAGAAGAAGAATGGAGTATAGAGCCCCAGAGTGTTACAGATATCAGGGCCTATAACCTGCCCTTAAGCACATACACAAAATCAACAAAAGCGGTAGTTAGTTGAACTTGAACGTGGTGTGTTTCCTAAACCACTCTCGAGTGGATCAATCATTCCACTGTGTCCTTTGGTTCTCCCATTTCATGGTGTTTAAATATTTTTTCAATCTAAAATCAACCCCTAACAGGATAAACAAATTGCAAGAACTTCATAAGTTTTGACCAAAAATTAGATAAATTAAGTGCATATTAAGTTGGGGACATATCTAGTGGAAACCACAACCTTCATGAAAACTCGTTCAAACAACGGCAAAAAAGTCGTCTAAATTCAGAGAAAATCACACATGTAGATGATATGGTGATACACAACCTTGTAAAATATCTTGTCCAAGTTTTTAAACTATTAAAAAAAGCTATTAAAAAAGCTAGTGACGCTGAAATCAGACAATAAAAACAGCAATAATAAGAACTAGACAACTAGTCGCTTCAGTTGTTGATTTTTGTCGTACACAATGAACACCGTCCATTTCCTCCCATTTTTGAGGTAAGCACGATTTCTATGATTGTACGATGGCATATTTCTTCACGTAGGGCATGATCTGTTTCATGATAGTGGTTTTGAGAGTGATGCAAAGTGTCATTTTTAGAATAACGCCAAGAGCTCTAGATAAGGAAAATATAGAAATGATGCCGATACACCATTCTTTCAACAAGCGGTGAAACTTGAACGTGATGTGTTTCTGGTGCCACTCCCGAGTGGATCAATCCTTCCACATTGTGGCCTTTGTTTCTCCCATTTCCTGGTGGCCAAATATTTTTCCAGTTTAATTTCAACCCCCAACGAGATAAACAAATTGCAAGAACTTCATAAGTTTTGACCAATAATTAGATAAACTGAGTGCATTTTTAGTTCACAGAAGTTATACCAATAAATTAATTCATGTTTTAGTACATCATGGTAAAAGAAGTTAATAGTAAAAGCATTATTTAAACCTTATTAATTTCTAACATGCCGTATGAAACAGAACAGAGGGTGCATGATTCTTTCTGTTTCCTTTTGCAAAGTTATGGGGATGGTAGGATCATCTATTTCTGTGAGGTACAATAAAAGTTTTGGCAAAGGTTAATTGTATACACTTTGGTACAAAGTGGCATGCAAACCAAACAAGCCATGCCAATACGGCAATACTACAACTGGCAGTAGCCTGGGCCAAGTTTTCAAGCTGCAACTGCCTTGTTCCCACTTGCTCAAGTTCTGGGGATGTGTCGCCATTGTACTTGTTGGCAAGAAATGGCTCAGTGAAAGACTGATGGCACTGTATACCACGTTGATCACGTCACAGCTGAGAGTGCAGATCCTCTCTGGTAAATGTAACACAAGACTGCCAAGATGTGCCAAATCGATGGGGTTTTGAACGGTGAAGGACTAGAAGGTTAACAACACCTTGGACATCTTAGAGATCTTGGAGATTTGGAGAGTGACAGCTTGACAGGGACATTTGGAGAGTGACAGCTTGACAGGGATAGTGGTTTTGAGAATGATGCAAAGTGTTGTTTGTAGAAGAATAATGCCAAGAGTTTCAGGTGAGGAACACATCTAGAGATGCCAAGACGCCATTCTTTCAACAAGTGGTTTTTTTCTCGAACGCGTAGGAGAGCTGCACATCAATATATTAAGAAGAAGAATGGAGTATAGAGCCCCAGAGTGTTACAGATATCAGGGCCTATAACCTGCCCTTAAGCACATACACAAAATCAACAAGCGGTAGTTAGTTGAACTTGAACGTGGTGTGTTTCCTACACCACTCTCGAGTGGATCAATCATTCCACTGTGTCCTTTGGTTCTCCCATTTCATGGTGCTTAAATATTTTTACAATCTAAAATCAACCCCTAACAGGATAAACAAATTGCAAGAACTTCATAAGTTTTGACCAAAAATTAGATAAATTAAGTGCATATTAAGTTGGGGACATATCTAGTCGAAACCACAACCTTCATGAAAACTCGTTCAAACAACGGCAAAAAAGTCGTCTAAATTCAGAGAAAATCACACATGTAGATGATATGGTGATACACAACCTTATAAAATATCTTGTCCAAGTTTTTAAACTATTAAAAAAAGCTATTAAAAAAAGCTAGTGACGCTGAAATCAGACAATAAAAACAGCAATAATAAGAACTAGACAACTAGTCGCTTCAGTTGTTGATTTTTGTCGTACACAATGAACACCGTCCATTTCCTCCCTTTTTTGAGGTAAGCACGATTTCTATAATTGTACGATGGCATATTTCTTCACGTAGGGCATGATCTGTTTCATGATAGTGGTTTTGAGAGTGATGCAAAGTGTCATTTTTAGAATAACGCCAAGAGCTCTAGATAAGGAAAATATAGAAATGATGCCGATACACCATTCTTTCAACAAGCGGTGAAACTTGAACGTGATGTGTTTCTGGTGCCACTCCCGAGTGGATCAATCCTTCCACATTGTGGCCTTTGTTTCTCCCATTTCCTGGTGGCCAAATATTTTTCCAGTTTAATTTCAACACCCAACGAGATAAACAAATTGCAAGAACTTCATAAGTTTTGACCAATAATTAGATAAATTGAGTGCATTTTTAGTTCGCAGAAGTTATACCAATAAATTAATTCATGTTTTAGTACATCATGGTAAAAGAAGTTAATAGTAAAAGCATTATTTAAACCTTATTAATTTCTAACATGCCGTATGAAACAGAACAGAGGGTGCATGATTCTTTCTGTTTCCTTTTGCAAAGTTATGGGGATGGTAGGATCATCTATTTCTGTGAGGTACAATAAAAGTTTTGGCAAAAGTTAATTGTATACACTTTGGTACAAAGTGGCATGCAAACCAAACAAGCCATGCCAATACGGCAATACTACAACTGGCAGTAGCCTGGGCCAAGTTTTCAAGCTGCAACTGCCTTGTTTCCACTTTCCTCAGCACTGCCAATGCTAGCTTGAAAACAAGGCAGTTGATGTGTGGCTATTGTACTTGTTGGCAAGAAATGACACCGTAAAGACTGAAGGCCCTGTATATCACGGTGATCACCTCACATCTCAGAGTGGAGGACGTCTGCAGTGTCCCTGTCTGCCTCTCTGGTAATGCAACACAAGAAAGTCTACAGCCTTTACATGCCCATCCATCCCATTAGCCCCAACTGTGAAGAGCGAGTCACCACTCGCCAACACCTTTGACATTCACTTGTCTGCACGTGGAGACATAGGACTCAATGTAAACACAATGGCATCATCCCACCCACCGAAGAGAGCAAATTGCTTACTATTAACCCTCCCATTTTGGAGTAGGCAGGAGTCATAAGATTGCACTAAACTGTTTCAGGGTAGTGGTTTCATTTGAGAATGATGCAAAGAGCCATTTTTAGAGGAATAATTCCAATAGTTCTAGGCGACGAACACATCTAGAAATGATGCCGAGACATCATTCTTTCAACACACGGTTGTTAGTTGGAAATTGAACGTGGTGTGTTGCTTGCGTCACTCCCGAGAGTGGACCAATCATTCATTCCACACTACCACCTGAGTTTCTCCAATTTCTTGGCCAAATAGTTTTCAATCTAATTTTAACCCCCAAAAGGATAAGAGGTTTTTTACGGTACACAATACGACCCAACGGTCGTACGGTTGTATTATCCGTTTCTTCGGTTGTTTCCCAATGGGTAAAATGGTAATTTGATAGATATATATATTATTTGGAAAAAAATTCCCCGCTGCCCCTTATACTATCTAAAACATTTCATTTCCTATATTAAAACAATGCAATTTTACATTTTCAATGATACCCTTATACTACTCATACGACCTTTGAATATTACCGTACAACAGCTAAAAAACCAGTCGTACAGAATTAATCTCAACCGTCGGATCGTTACATATAGGTCCTTTTCTATTACATACGAGGCCTCCCAGCAAGAAGGTGCCGACGCCCCCCGACCCGAGGCGCGAGTGTTTCGTCCTCCAGCAGCAGGCCGACACGGGCCACTCCACCAACTCCGACGAGAGCTCCGCGGAAGGTGAGCCCACTTCGCCTGATGCCTCCGCTATCGAGGAACCCCTGCAGGGCGAAGGTGACCATGAGTGGCAGTGTGCTCGCTTCAACGAGCTCGACGAGGCTTAGAAGGCTCTCGAGGAAGAGCAGGCAAGGCTCCACCACGCGCTCGGCACGGAGGCCGCGGCAACGCCCGCCCGTGAGCGCGCGCAAGAAGTATGCCGCTACATCATTGGTGACGTTCACGGGACTCTCGTCGCAAAACGGGCCTCCCAGAACCTCGTTTCAGCAGTCGTGCTCCTCCGGGTCACCCCCGAGCCAACGACCCCGTAGGAAAAGAAGCTCTATCAGCACCTCCAGACGCTCCTCGATGCGGCTACGGAGTAGCAGGCGGAAAGTTTGCCGTCTTGACGGCGCAAGGCACGGTATCCGACCCAGGAGCGCTCGATTTACCGCGGGTCCTCGCACCCATCGGGGTAGTCGGGCCGCGCGAAAAGCGTGCACTCGCCCGCCGGCCGCAGGGTCAAGTCCGACCACGGAACACAGGGCGCACTCTCAGCACGCGGAAGGACGATGACCAGAGGCAGGTCGGACGGCGAACGCCGGCAGCGCAGGGAGTACAGTCGGAGACGCAGGGGCCACTACGACAACAGTGAGGACCGGAGCCGGAGCTTGACACCTGACCCCCGAGGTCTGCGGGCCTTCAGCGCCAACGTTCTCGCCGCAGCCCCACCAGCTCGATATCGTGCTCCGACCACTGTCGCGAAGTACGACGATGAAACCAACCCGAGCGTTTGGCTTGAGGACTACCGCCTCACTTGCCACAACGGCGGGGCGACCAGCGACTTGTTCATCATCAAGAGCATTCCGTTGTACCTTGCCGACTCAGCGCGTACCTGGCTCGAGCACCTCCCCCGGGGGAGGATCAACAGCTGGGCACAGCTTCGGGATGCCTTCATAGGGCATTTCCAGGGCACCTACGCCCGGCCCGGCAACGCCTGCGAGCTTCACCATTGCCGGCAAAAGAAGGGTGAGAGTCTCCGTGACTACATACGCCGCTTCTCCAAGCGCTGCGCCGAGCTCCCCGACACGACCGACAATCAGGTCATCATCGCTTTCCAGGATGGAGCCACGTGTGAGACCCTTGTCCATCGGATAGGGCGTGTCAAGCCGAAAACCATCTGGAAGCTCCTTAACCTGGCACTAACCACGCCGACAGGGAGGAGGCCATCGCTTTTAGCAGAGAAAGCCCGAGGAGGAACAGGGCAAGGCTCCAGCGACACGACCGGAGAATAAAAAGAAGAAAGAGCGCAAGCACCGTAGCAACAACTGGGTGGCGGCAGCCAACAAGTGACCGCCCAAGCCAAAGGCTGGTCCCCCGAGGGATCACTTCGAGAAGATGTTTGAGGCGCCTTGTCCTTATTACAAGACCCTGGTCAAGCACGCCATGATGGATTGCAACCTCGTGAAGAGATACCTTAGCGGGAAGAACAAGCTGCAGGACGCGGCCAACGCTGGCGCCGCCAAGAACGTCGAGCATGACGAATTCTCTAAGGAAGATGGCGTTGTCATGATGATCTTCACCCTTTGAGGTGCAAGCATAAGCGCATCCTACAGGATATCTACCACACCGAGCCGACCGTGCCTTCATACCTCCGCTTGTCCGAGATGTCCGTTTCATACAACCGGGCGGACCACCCCACCCACATTCCGCAGCCAGGGGCTTACCCCCTCGTGGTGGCACCACTATTCGGCACCAAACGAGTGCACAATGTGCTCATGGACGGATGCAGCAGCCTCAACATCGTCTACATGTCCACCCTCGACAGCATGGGGATCCAACAATCCCAGCTCCTCCCGTCGTCGACCCCGTTTCACAGAGTCGTATCCGGGATGGAAGCAGTCCCACTCGGACAAATCGACCTACGGTCACCTTTAGCGATGAGGAAAATTTCCGCAAGGAGACGCTCACCTTCGAGGTGTTCGGTTTCCCAGGAATGTATCAAGCGATCCTCGGAATGCCGGCATACGTGAGGTTCATGGCTGTCCCCAAGTACACCTACCTCAAGCTGAAGATGCCCGGGGCCGAGGGAGTGATCACCGTCAGCACCAAGCTTTAGCACGCATACGAATGCGACGCTGAGTGTTTCCACTTTGCAGATTCTCTCATCCGCTCCAACGAGCTCGCCGCGGAACCAATCCCGGAAGTGCTCGACATCCCGGAAACCGCCAAATGGACGGTGTGCTCGTTCGAGCCTGTAAAGGACGCCAAGGAGGTACTCGTGTCCAGCGATGGACGCACCCTCCGCATCAGCTCAACACTCGAGCCAGAGCAAGAGGAAGCGCTCATGCGTTTCTTGAAGGCGTATCTCGATGTCTTTGCTTGGAAGTCGTCCGACATGCCGGGCATCCCAAGGGAAGTCGTCGAACCTAAGCTCAATATCAAACCAAGCGCCAAGCCGGTCAAACAGAAGCTGCGACATTTCGACGACGACAAGTGCAAGGCCATTCGGGAGGAGATCAAGAAGCTCCTTGCGGTGGGCTTCATCAGGGAGGTATACCACCCCGAGTGGTTGGCCAACCCCGTATTGGTAAAAAAGAAGAGCAGCAAATGGAGAATGTGTGTCGATGTTGACGGTGCAAAACCGTGCTCAAGTTCACCGCAAGCCTACGGGTGACTTGGTGCCTTTTTCACCAAGGATGGTCCTCCCTAGATTTGTCAATCCAAGGATCGGAAGCAAACCACTAAGGTTCCCTATCTAACCTACCGGTCTAACCCTATGTGAAGCCTTGATTGCATAAAGGTAACATACAAACACGAAGGGATGTATGGATCACATCCACCTAGCCATAAAGGTAAGCATCAAAAGGTAAGCATAGCATATCGTCTTCTCGTTGCCGTTCTGGCCAAGGTGACAAACCAATCAAAACCTATACTATGATAAGGATTACACTTGATATGGAGTAACCCGATATGGAGTGGTCCGATACACGTTCACTCGCCGCTTTCTCCTCCACCGTACTGTCACTACGCAAGGGTATTCATCACCGAGCGACAACCTAGGTCCGTGCACTACTACGATGTATCCGCAAGACAAGACTAATCACCATGATTTGATCTAATCCTACTAAAAGCATATGGTAGCTACACATATGAATAAGCACAACTCGTAGTAGATCAAAGTAAGACAAGATATGATTACATCACCGAATGTTGATGGTACAAACGACTTGACGAATTCAAGTCGCGGCTCCGGAACTCCACATGGCTTCACCACGCAGGGCCAACCATGGTGGCTAGGGATGGCCTAGGCCATCTCCTAAGCAACTCGAGGACTTGCGGCGGTCGTCGGCTTCCTCCCGGTGCTTCTCCTTCGTGTCGGCGGCTCTCTGATGATTGGATAGATCGATCACCCCTCCTTGGGCGCCCTAGGGGTTGTATTTATGCCCTTGGGGAGCCTTGGGGCGTGCTCTACCTTGCCTTGCACGAGATCTTCCTTGGGATAGAAGGGAACTTGGTTTCCATAAAATCAGCCTCGTCCAGACTTTCCTGTTTTGTAGCCTTACCTTGCCGACGCCATATCTCCCACATCCGGACTCCAAATAATGCAAATTCGGTGTCCTGGTTGTATGGCACGAAAGTTCCTCCAACTTTGGTATTCATTGCTTTCCTTGGAAACGAAGATAAGATTTCCAAATCAGCCTTGGAAGATAATCTGTTCTGATTTCGGACTGACTGCGCAACAGGGATTTCGGGGGTCATATCTCCTAGCTCCTTCACCCGAATTGGGCCTTCCACATGTCCAAATCGAAGGTATCGTCGAGGCCCACAACTTTGGTAGTCAAACTTTTGCCATTAGAGGCCGTTTAAGTCTCCGAATCTGCACTGAAAGATCATGTTGTCTTGGGCTGCGAGAATATCTCTCGGGCTGAGTTGATCTCGTTGGTAAACATCCAAGGCCCCGGAGTTTTACGTGTTGATGCTTCGGTCCTTGGGTTGTATGGAGTCTTGTTCACTTCGTGTCTTGACTTGTTACAGGCTTCATGATCTTCTCTTGAAGTGCTTGATGAACTTATCCCGAAAGTCTCCTCTTTAACGTTATTTTCCTGCATAAACAATAAACTCCAAAATCGACATGCAAGAGTGAACCTGATACCTCCGGGGGGTTAGTACCATTAGTTAGAATATCAAATACATGCAAATGTTGACGGTAAACTCATAGCTATGTGTACCAAAATCGACCATCAACATACCCCTATGCTTAAGCCTTGCTCGTCCTCGAGCAAGTCCAAGATCTTTGCTTGACTTGGAAATCAGTGTTGCCTTTCAGTGTCTTCCCTGCACTTAGTTATACATAACAAGACATATTGCTCTCTCAAGTATTTAGCATTTAAGGTTCAAGTTTTGACCGGCTACTTCATTATGGAAGATAGACTATCATTAAAGAACATGCCACAATAAAACAAATATAACGCTCTCAAACTTAAGCAAACTTTAAACCTTTACCTTGTTGCGTTGTGAAGAGTTTTCAAAAAGTTGCACATCTAACATAAGTGAGGTTCTCTTGCAAAAGCTCATGGAAACACTCATCTCGTCAAGTCACTCAAGCCTAGCCTACACTAGATTATTCTCAACCTATTCTACTCATATATGAAAGTGGAAAGCTTATGTGGAGTTTGGTAGGTAAAAACAATCCTAGCAAAACATTATATTTGAAATATTGTCAAACTAAGAGAGAGATCTATTGAAATTACCGATACTAGTCAAAAAGACCATGGAAAATAAATGTTGGAAAGAGAGATGGAACACACGCATTTAGAAAGGTGGACATGTGCAAGTGGCAAATGGGTGATCCCGAGACACAAATGAAGTTCTCGTTATCGGATTGCACATGGTTGGAAAAGATTGAGTATGGACTTGTCTTCAAAGCTCTCTAAGATTTAATGAAACTAAAAAGAACCGAGGAGCATTTTTATTTTTTTCTCTTTTTTTGTTTTTTTTCTTTTCTTACATTTTTCTTTCTTCCTCTTTTTTTCTTTCTTTCATTTTCTTTCATTTTTTCTTTTTTTATTCATCATTTTTTATGCTCCTCCGAACTTTTAAGCAACATAGTACTTGCTATAGCAGTCCTCCCCCATGCTAAAATGATTGCTCGTCCTCGAGCATAGAAGTGAGGGGACCTATGGCTGCTAAAGAAGTACAAAATCCTTGCATTCCTTTATAAATCTTTTAAAATCTTCAAGGGCATCCTCCATGTCGAAACTTCGCATGATGATGAGTCCCTCCATATGATATATGTCTTGAAATCTTGCCAGAAAAAACTTCAGAAAATTCGTCGAAGATCATCCATACTCAATTTGGGTTGTAGTCAAGGAGGTAATCACAAAAGGATGTTTTGGGTTTAGGGTGGATGCCCAGCGAAGATTGTGAAATTTCCAGTGTAGAAACTCACAATGCATGGACAAAAATGACTAGCATGAAAAAGATACGCAAAGGAATGGCCAGCTTCTTAGTCTCGTACCACAGAAATCAATCCTAATCCAACTCATCAAGATATAAGTTTGCAAACTAAAGGTTAACATCATGAAAGTACTTGTATGTGTATAGGCTTTGGTAGGTAGAGCCTTGCAAGAGATTCACAAATGTAGATAGCATAATAATTTTTAATAAAACAAGAGGAAGGCATAGGTCATCGGTAAACTTAAATCAAAGAGCAACATAGAGTATGTGGGTCTTAAAAACTAGTCATTTAACCTCCACAAATGAAAGAGCCAGCATTTAATCATTTAAGTTCCTTTAATAGAGAGAAAAAAGTCAAGTCATATACAACATTATGCAAGTAAAACAAGGCGGCAACTTTCATCATTTTTCCATAAGCAAGACATACAAATGATATTATCGTGGTAAGCTCAAAAGAGATGGTGATTCATTTATTCAAGAGTAAAAACTAACTAACCTAGGTTGTCCTCCTAGTAGCCATGTTATTGATCGAGAGATAAATACAAAGGTTGTCTATGGTTGAAAGCATATATGTGCAAGCATTTAAAAGGTGATGAACAAAGATAAAGTTAAGGGCGAGTTACCGTCCTTTTCGATGCTCGTAATGAAGTGCAGCGTGGCCTCCCCCATGCTTAAGCATTGTGCTTAACATGGAAAAATAATGATGAGCATCTTGTGGTGAAGGTGATCCTTGAACTCCATGTGGCCTTTTCCCTTTCTTCCTTCAAATCCTCCCCCACGCTTAGCATGTTGCTAAGTGTGGAAGAACTTGAATTGCTTGTAATTCCCTATTGCCATGTGTTTGAGAATCATCTTCACTTCTTGCCTTTGTGACTCATTTGTCCTTCAACTTCTTCTTATTATCATCAAGCCAAGGTTCCAATCCTTCGTCATATCGTCATCACCGACTTCCATCCCGTCCTTGTCGCTGCCTCATCTTCCACAGATTTTCTTTTACTTCCAGAACAGAACATGTACTGAAACACCCCTCCAAGTTGAAATTCATGGAATTATCTTTCCAACGAGCCATCATACGCATGAAACGGGTTCCGAACAAGAGAGTTGTGCCTATTTTACTCCGGCGATGCAATCTGTCCAAGACTGATTTCAGACTGCGCTGCGCTCAATATTTCTGCCATATCTCCTTGTACGGGTCTTCAAAATTGATGATTCTTGATGCGTTGGAAAGAAGATTTGAAGGAGCTTCTGAACATTAACTTTTCTTCCATTGTACATCTCTGAACACGTGCTCCAATTTTGATAGAAACAGCGACTTTCCTCTCAAGCCTTGTAGATGACTAATGACCTTGATTGCAATCAGTCAAGAACTCATGGGAACACTTCATCATGCCTGCAAAACAAATTAAATGGACATTCTACCCCCGGGGTGATGGTCAGGAGTAGAAACAATTGCCAACAAACCAAATACATCCCTAAGATCTTAACTTGTGGCAAAGTTTACCTAGCAAGAAGAAAAGAAGAATATAATGGGTGTATGTGCGTGTAGGTGAAAAATGCAAATGAAATGAAGGGATATAAACAATTACAATGTTTGCACCAAGTTCTAAACACCATGTTTACAACTAGATTGCTTTATTTCTATATAACCATAAATATTTAACCAAGGTCAAAACACCATGTTCATTTCAAGGTTAATAATTCTTTATGCCGCAAGAAAGTTAAAGCGCATTGCAAAGCTTATAAACCAACCTATGCAACATGAAAGCAAGGTTCATAAAACTGAATGATGGTGGTCTCCAATCATGTCTAAACACCATGTTTACACAAGATTGCAAAAGAAAATGCCTAAACATTCATCAAAAAGTTTTGTGAAGAAGCCAAGCTAACCTATGCATGAAAGAACAAAGGGGTTGATGCAAAATGCAAATGCAAAGGCGTTAGTAAAAAGGGTCAGCAATGTTTGAAAAGGCTTTCGATGTCGTCCCTCAATAAAGATAAGCAAGTCATTTTATGAGAGGTAAAGTCTTGGCAACAAAATTTTTTATCAAAAGACCTAATCAACCATACTAACAAGGTTTTAAGGTAAGGCTTATGGGTATCCTATATTTTTGGCTTAATACAAGAATTTTGAAAAGGTAAGTCAGGTGAAGAAATTCTATCTAAGGTGGTTTTGAAAAAGAAGGAAAGAAAACAAGGGTAAGATTTTTGGATGAAAAACAAACCTATGGTTTTAGGACTACTAAAGGTATGAGAGGTTTTCCCTAAGGGTTTAGGATGAGGCTAGTCAAAATTTTAATTAGAAAAGGGATAGAGATAGACTTGATCGAATTGACATAAGTCGATTTCTCCCTTTGTTGGCTTGGGTGCTAGGTGTGGTTTGATAGGAAGGTTTAGGCAAAGATGAGATTTTTTTCACAAAAAGGGTTTTAAATATGGTATGCATCATGCAACAAAATGCAAGGGTGGAGAATAAAGTGGAATAAAGTGCAACATTATATGAATGAACAAAATGACATGACATGATATGGTGGTGATCTAAAGCAAAAGTTAGCCTAAGTTAACTAGCCACAAGTTTAGAATCAAAGGGATCATGCTTCATATTTCTCTCTAAAAACACAAAAATAAAAAGACTCTAAACACTAATAAGCACACAAAAATAAGGGGTCTACAAGTTTTCCAAAATTCAAGTAGCAAAGTGCTCACTCAATATCTATTAAAGCATACAAATGTCGTTGTGACATTTACTAGAGCAATGGTACAATGTTACTTGAAGTTTTCAAATAAAGAACACAATGTAGACTTGTCATAGTTTATATAGATATATAAAAAGATCGGGTTGCCTCCCGCAAAGCGATTCATTTAAAGTCATAGAGCTCGACTTTCTCACATACCTTTCCATCATCGTGAAGCCATGGTTACTTGTGCGAGAATCCAAAGTAGCCATGCAGCTTTATGTTGCCTTATGAAATTGGTAGTGGTTCGCTTCCAACATCATCATGTGTTGAGTGGTGCCTCTTGTGTCTTCATTCATCCAAGCTCTAGAGGGTTTGTTTTAGTCCTTAGCTTCTGAATTTCATCATGTACGTGTTGTGGAACCGTTGCCCCATCTTCTCTTTATTGACACCATGTCCATCTCCTCCATCTTGTCGTCATCGCCTTGTTGCTGACTCTTCCTCGTGGATTTACCACTGCATCCAGAACAGAACATATACCAAAATATAGTTCTATTTAAAAGTTTATAAAATTACCTTTCCAACAGGTACTCATTTGTCTTAATCGGAGTCCGAATGAGGGAGCTATGGTTGTTTCACTTCAGCATTGCTTGCTGTCCAGAATTTCAGCATGGCAACCATCGGTGATTCGGCCATATCCGCTTGTAGGAACCTCCGATTGCCTTGCCGCTTGATTTGTTGGAACGTAGACTTCATGGAGCTTCTGAAAATCCAAATATATCTTGTTGTTTTCTGCTGAGGCTCATGCAAACATCGTGATGACATTGTTATCCTTTCGTCCATCGATCCGGAGATGTACGTGTGGTCTTCAAGTCCTTTAGGGCACCATGTCACGCATCCCTTGGCTTCAAAAGTCATTGACATCGCTGCATGAGCATGATTTTAATGGAATCCTTCTCCATCACGCTTGACATGGTCGTTTCCGAAACCTATGGCTTGAACATACAAACCTCCAAAAGAAATTAGTCTTAAAAACTTAATTGACACATGTAGGCATACCTTGTTCATCTTTGTTTGCTTTGGGTGGGGGCTCGATAGCGGATGTTGGGCCACTAACTAAGGTTAGCACCTACCACTAAAGAGCAAATCTATGCGTAGCCATCAACTTGGTTGAGCGATGTTGGACTTGTTGAAGTCCGAATGTTGAAAACTTTTCTCGATCACTTTGTGTCTAGTCTTCCACCTACTTTCAAGGACACAAACAAGAAAGAAAGCGTATATGCAATGATAAAATTAGGGTCAGTTAAAAGAAAGATAGATCGCCCTAGGGTTCGAGTTGCTGGTCCCTGGCAACGGCGCCAGAAAAAGGGGCTTGTTGACGGTGCAAAACCGTGCTCAATTTCACCGCAAGCCTACGGGTGACTTGGTGCCTTTTTCACCAAGGAGGGTCCTCTCTAGATTTGTCAATCCAAAGATCGGAAGCAAACCACTAAGATTCTCTATCTAACCTACCGGTCTAACCCTATGTGAAGCATTGATTGCATAAAGGTAACATACAAACACGAAGGGATGTATGGATCACATCCACCTAGCCATAAAGGTAAGCATCAAAAGGTAAGCCGAGCCCATCGTCTTCTCGTTGCCGTTCCGACCAAGGTGACAAACCAATCAAAACCTATACTATGATAAGGATTACACTCGATATGGAGTGGTCTGATACATGTTCATTCGCCGCTTTCTCCTCCACCGTACTGTCACTACGCAAGGATATTCATCACCGAGCGACAAACTAGGTCCGTGCACTACTACGATGTATCCGCAAGACAAGATTAATCACCATGATTCGATCTAATCCTAATAAAAGCATATGGTAGCTACACATATGAATAAGCACAACTCGTAGTTGATCAAAGTAAGACAAGATATGATTACATCACCGAATGCTGATGGTACAAACGACTTGACGAATTCAAGTCACAGCTCCGGAACTCCACCATGGCTTCACCACGCAGGGCCAACCATGGCGGCTAGGGTTGGCCTAGGCCATCTCCTAAGCAACTTGAGGACTTGCGGCGGCCGTCGGCTTCCTCCCGCTGCTTCTCCTTCGTGTCGGCGGCTCTCTGATGATTGGATGGATCGATCACTCCTCCTTGGGCACCCAAGGGGTTGTATTTATGCCCTTGGGGAGCCTTGGGGCGTGCTCCACCTTGCCTTGCACGAGATCTTCCTTGGGAGAGAAGGGAACTTGGTTTCCATAAAATCAGCCTCGTCCAGACTTTCCTGTTTTGTAGCCCTGCCTTGCCGACACCATATCTCCCACGTCCGGACTCCAAATAATGCAAATTCGGTGTCCTGGTTGTATGGCACGAAATTTGCTCCAACTTTGGTACTCATTGCTTTCCTCGGAAACGAAGATAAGATCTCCAAATCGGCCTTGGAAGATAATCTGTTCTGATTTCGGACTAACTGCGCAACAGGGAATTTCGGGGGTTATATCTCCTAGCTCCTTGACCCGAATTGGGCCTTCCACATGTCCAAATCGAAGGTATCGTCGTGGCCCACAACTTTGGTAGTCAAACGTTTGCCATTAGAGGCCGTTTAAGTCTCCGAATCTGCACCGAAAGATCATGTTGTCCTGGGCTGTGAGAATATCTCTCGGGCTGAGTTGATCTCGTTGGTAAACATCCAAGTCCCCAGAGTTTTACGTGTAGATGCTTCGGTCCTTAGGTTGTTTGGAGTCTTGTTCACTTCGTGTCTTGACTTGTGACGGGCTTCATGATCTTCTCTTGAAGTGCTTGATGAACTTATCCCGAAAGTCTCCTCTTTAACTTTATTTTCCTGCGTAAACAATAAACTCCAAAATCGACTTGCAAGAGTGAACTTGATACCTCCGGGGGGTTAGTACCATTAGTTAGAATATCAAATACGTGCAAATGTTGACGGTAAACTCATAACTAGGTTACCAAAATCGACCGTCAACAATCGACTACACTGGTCTCAACAAAGCATGCCTGAAGGATCCGTTCCCTCTGCCGCGCATAGATCAAGTCGTGGATTTGACCGCGGGGTGCGAAACCCTCTGCTTTCTCGATGCTTACTCCGAGTACCATCAGCTTGCGATGGACTCAGACGATCAGCTCGCCACTACATTCATCACCCCTTTCGGCTGCTTCTTTTACTCCTCCATGCCTTTCAGGTTGAAGAACACAGGAGCAACCTTTTAGAGGTGTATGCAGCACGTCTTCGCGCGAACTCATCAGTCAGTTGGTTGTGGCCTATGTCGATGACATCGTGGTGAAATCGAGGCAAACGGGAGATCTGATCCCCGACTGTCACACCCGATTTTACAAGGAAAACCGAATGCATCTCATATGTGCGCCAGGATCAAATTACACACACATGATAGACAAAAGAGTGTAATACCATAACAGTAATCAAACGTACAAGAGTTTAACCAATACAATAGTCATTTATTACACCCAGACGATGGACACGAAGGTCCGAAAACAAACGATAACTAAACGAGTAACTTCTTCTTCATCTTCCACAGGCACATGACTGGGGGATCGCATGCCTTAGAACTCCTCAAAGTCACTCCAGTACTCCTCACCGTTGTTCTCATCTGAACAGCGGTAAGCAAGGGTGAGCACTCTTATGGTTGGAGCTCAGCAAGTGGGGGAAACATGCAAGGCTATCAAGGATAGGCTAAGTTTACAGCGGTTAGCATTTTATAAGTTGGTCAAATTTTAATTAACAACACCTAGTTACTAGATGTAAGTTCATACCAACCCACTTAAAGATTATAAAACATCTCAACTCAAAAACCCACAAGAACCACGATTTACATCCATCTTTAAGTTTGATTATCATGTGAGGGTCCAAGCCGCTCTTAACCGTGAGCACGGCTGATCGATCAGTTTTAACTCTGCAGAGGTTGTACACTTTACCCACAGCTCTTGTTCCCCATGTTGCCCGGGTTAGCTAGACCCTTAAACACTTCCAAGGTGAGTGGCTAGGGGTCCACTACGAAGCCTTTACAAAGGTATGCAAAAGCACCAACAACCCACGACAGTTACAACTCAGGGCGGACCATAACCCTCCCTAATGGTTAGCACCTTAGCAAAGGCTGCTACCCCAAAAGAACCGGGCTATACCCCTGCAACCCCGAGCCCCCTGTGTTCCTTTCGGATAGGATCACTAGTACAATTGCACACCTAATTAATTGGCTAAGCCAGAGCCATGTGGACTGTGGTTGCACTGTTTTCTTGGGTGGTTCTCCATGTTCCGATTTAAAACATATGATCTTGTCTTAAACTTAACCAGCATTTCATAAACACAAAAGACTGTATCACAAAACCATTATAACCAGCCCAAGTTTAGCAACTAAGTATTCATCTACCCAAAACATTTATTAAAAGGGTTGATCAAGTTGATAGGGGTGAAACATTTAGTTATGTCCTTAAAAAGGTGATTTCCCATCAATTTAATGCATAGCAACAAGTAAAAGTAAATATTGTTTAAATATGCAGTTATATAGGTTCAAGAAGAAAATGCAGTGGGAGAATCCACTTGCCTTCCTCTACGAACTGAGTATCCTCTTCTTCGAAGACAGGCTCTTCTTGATTTCTCCAATGGGGTGCTCAGACAAAACAGGCACGATATCTACGCACAAGCATATACAAATAAACAATAAATAAAGCAGTACACCAAACATTCCTATATGCTAAAGACATGCTGTTTAAAAGATTCTACTCGCTGAAACGATCATTTCGGTATATAAAACGCTAAAAACGGAGTTAAAACATGAAAGATATTGTTAAAACAAAATACAGGGACCTTTCTGCAAGAAAACTAGGCCTACAGGATTTATATGAAAGAAACCAGGGACTAGAAACATAATTTCATATATAAACAGAGGAGTTTATATGCAAAAAGGAATGAAAAGGACCTCTGGTGAAGGAATCTAAAGGAATCAGGGGCTAAAACATAAAAACAGGGACTTATGTGTAAGGATTCTATCAGGTAGAAGGACCGGCTTGTGAAAAAGGAAAAACACAGGGGCTCTTAATCAAAAATGCCAGGCGCTGACCGGTATGCTGGGAATTGACCCGGGGTCTGGCTGGATCTGGACCGTCGATCTCAGATTCGGCGGCTGAGATGGCGGTGGACCGCGCCGTGGACTCGGCTCATGGGTCCACGGTGGACCGGGGCCAAGGGGTATCACCCCGACAAGATCTAGACCGCCCGTGTGTGATCAAACGGTCCAGGTGGCCTGCAAGCGAGAGAGCGGCGGCGAGCGCGCCGGAGGCGGCGGTGCACGGCGGAGGGCTCACCGGCGCGGCCCTAGATCGCGCTGTGAGGCCCTAAAACATGCATACGCAGGTTCAAAACGTAGCTGGGGTGCTCGCGAACACATCAAGGCCAAAAAGACGACAGCTCCGGCGACCGTGATGACCTACACCGAAAGAGGGCGGCGCGGGCCTCGCCGGCGTGCGGGCGCCAGAGCTACGGTATGTGCACGAGACAAGAGATGACGGGGAGGTATTGCTCACCACACGGAGACGGAGAGAAAGTACTTGCTGGCGAAGAAGGGGCGGTGGTGGCGGAGGTCAATCTCGGGCAGCGCTCCAGGGAAGAACAGGGGCGCGGTTCCGCAGGGCGACGAGGACGGGGACCTGGAGCAAAAGGAGCTCGATGAGCAACAGCCGCATCACAAGAGAGAGAAAAGAGAGGGAGAAAGAGAAGCCTTCACCCGCGGCAAGCTTTACCAGCGGTGGCGAAGAAGCTCGGTGGCCGGCAATGGCAGCCGTCGGGATTTCTTGACTGAAGCAGTGCGTGCGCGTGGGGTGACTGAGTGCGAGAGCAAAAGGGAGAGGACGAGGGTGATGCCCGGGTTTTAAACAGACAGATAGAGGAGAAGGGGAAACGGAAGGGGGGGTGGCGGCCGGCGGCCTTGCCATTGATGGCCGGCGGGCATTGCGGGAGGTGGGAGAGTAGAAACGGAAAGAGAATTGGGAAAGGGAGTGGCGCAAGAATTGATTGCCTTTCACCGGGAGTTAAGGAAGGAAGGGGAGCGGAGAAGACGGGCAGGCGCGGCAGGGACTCCGGCGGCGCGCCAGTTCGAAACAGAGGAGGAGAGGGGCGCGGGATAGAAGGAGAAGCTGACAGGTGGGACCGGCATGTCAGTGGCTGCGGGAAAAAAAGAAAAAGGAAGGAGGGTAGGTGGGCCGCTGCGGGGAAAAGAACCTGGGCCGGTGGGCCGGTCGGGCTGAAAGGGGGGGAAGGTGAGAGCTTTTCTTTTTTTTCTCTTCTTTTAAACCTTTTCAAAATTAAACTTTTCAAACTGTTTTCAAACTTTTTCAAAAACATTTAAAACTTCTAAAACTTCAAAACATCACCCAAAACACTTTGCAACCAAATTATGATGCACAAGCACTTGTTGCCTCTAAATTTAATTAAGTTAAATTAAATTACTTTAGAGCTCAATTTAATTAATGAATTAATTAAATCCTTAAGACTAAAACATTATGTTGCTTAAGTGAATTTTTAGTGATGGAATTTTTAGGGTGTCACACCGACTTAACGGTTGTCTTCGAAAAGATGAGGAAATTCCAGGTCTGACTCAACCCTGAAAAGTGCATCTTCGGGGTCCTGCAGGGGATGCTCCTCGGCTTCGTCATATCGGAGTGCGGCATAGAGGCCAATCTAGAAAAGATCACAGCCATCACCAGCATGGGGCCGGTTCAAAACATCAAGCGAGTCTAACGAGTGACCGGGTGCCTGGCGGCCCTCAGCCGATTCATCACCTAGTTAGGAGAGCGAAGCCTGCCTCTCTATCAGCTTCTGAAGAAGTCAGAGCACTTCTCCTGGACTTCGGAGGTGCAAGAGGCACTAGAGTCCCTCAAGAAGTTGCTCGAGAAACCACCCATCCTCACGGCGCTAGCGCCCGGAGAACCGATGTTGCTATACATCGCTGCCACGACCCAGGTCGTCAGTATAGCTCTGGTGGTCAAGCGTAATGAGCCAGACAAAGTGTTGAACGTGCAGCGGCCGGTATACTTCGTCAGCGAAGTGCTCTTCGATTCCAAGACCCGCTTCCCACAGATCTAGAAGCTCATCTACACCGAAAGGAAGCTCAGGCACTACTTCGACGCGCATCCTATCACAGTGATTTTGAAGTACCCACTCAAAGAGGTGATCCAGAGTCCGGAAGCAAAGGGAAGGATTGCTAAATGGGCTCTGGAGCTGATGGGACAAACCATCGCTTACGCCCCCCGCACCGCCATCAAGTCCCAGGTCTTGGCTGACTTCGTTGCCGAGTAGACGGAGATCCAGACGCTCGCGGCCCCGGTTGAGCATGAGACGTGGGCCATGTACTTCGACGGATCCCTCACGAAAGAGGGAGGAGGAGCCGGACTCATTTTCATCTTGCCTCTAGGCGTGCGTATGGAATACATGATCCAGCTCCACTTCAAAGTATCCAACAACGTCGCGAAGTACGAGGCTCTCCTCAACGGGCTCAAGATCGCTCTCGAGATAGGGGTTCGGCACCTCGAGATTTGAGGGGACTCCAAGCTCGTCGTCAATCAGGTAATGAAGGAAGCCAACTGCATCAACCCGAAGATGGCAGCCTACTGCAAGGCCGTCAGGGAACTCGAGGACAAGTTCCATGGACTCGAGCTCAAGCATGTGCTGGGGAAGTACAATGAAGCGGCTGGCACCCTCGCAAAGGCAGCCTCGAACCGAGCGCCAATTCCTAATGGTGTGTTCACAAGCAACCTACGGGAGCCTTCCATCCGCTACAGAGAGGACGACCACCCCTCACCGCCAGATCTTCAAGAGGTCATGGTGTTAGGAGAGGTTTTAGAGCCCAACCTTGAGGACCCCGACTGGTGGATCCCGATCCTACAGTGGATGGTGGAGGGGAAGCTCCCGACTAACAGCACCGAGGCTCGACGTATCGCGCGACAGGCCAAATCTTTCAGGCTTATCGATGGGGATCTCTACCGGCAAGGTGCGACTGGAATACCTATGCGTTGCATCCTCGCGGATCAAGGGCACCAACTACTGCAAGACATCCACACGGGGGCATGCGGCCACCATGTGGCCCCCAGAGGGATCGTCGACAGCGCGTTTCGGCAGGGGTTTTACTG
Organism: Cenchrus fungigraminus; assembly: GCA_036936925.1. Taxonomy (NCBI): domain Eukaryota; kingdom Viridiplantae; phylum Streptophyta; class Magnoliopsida; order Poales; family Poaceae; genus Cenchrus; species Cenchrus fungigraminus. Next base: position 123,830,435 of record CM072774.1, on the reverse strand, counting down.
GCCCACGGAAGTCACCAACGCCAAGAACATCATGCGAGGCTGCGAGGGTTGCCAGTTCCATGCTCGGCAAACTCACCTCCCAGCACAGGCGCTCCAGACCATCCCCCTCACCTGGCCTTTTGCTGTGTGGGGGCTCGACATGGTCGCACCGCTGAGGAAGGCACCTGAGGGCTTCACGCACCTGCTCGTAGCGATCGATAAGTTCTCTAAGTGGATCGAAGCAGACCTACCTATAGCGTTAGGTCGGAGGAGGCCGTCGAGTTCTTCACCGACATCATCTATCGTTTCGGGATCCCGAACGCCATCATCACCGACAACGGATCAAACTTCAGCGGCAAGAAGTTCTTCTATTTTTATAATGACAACAACATCCTGTTAGTCACCCGAGGTCCAACGGGCAGGTCGAGAGGGCAAATGGTATGATCCTGCAGGGATTGAAGTCGCGCATCTTCAAGAGGCTCGAGAAGTTTAAAGCAAGATGGGTGGCCGAGCTGCCCTCTGAAGGACCGAAACGGCGAACCAGAGGGGGGGGAGTGAATGGGAGCCGATAAAAATTCTTCTCGAAGGAGATAGAGGCTCCAACAAGATGAACACGACTTCCAACACACGTCTCCGACTCACTACCCAAGTTGGCCAAGACCACGCAGCCACTAGAGTGCTACTGGCCCTAGGAACCAACAACCAACTTCACGGACCCGAGAACGCAGCGGAACACCAACTCGAGCCTCACTGACCTACACCGGTTAGGCCGGTGAGCACCACCGATTAGACCGGTCCCTGCTGGTGAAACCTGGGAACTTCCACAGATAGGCCCCTACACCGGTCAGGCCGATGTAGCTCACCGGTCAGACCGGTTCAAGCCAGGAAACCCCAAATCTACCAAACAGGCCTACCGAGCTCCAAATTGACCAAAACTTGAAACACCAGCAACACGGAACAACAGCGAACTCACCCAGATGTTCACCGGAGCAAAACTCAACAGGAGTCTGCACCGGTCAGACCGGTGAGAGGCACCGGTCAGACCGGTGTGACCTGAGCTCTCGGGATGAACAGCACCCGCGGGTCAACTCCCCCAAATCCAACTCCCGATCTCCCGAATCGCTCCACGGATTTGCGCAAGACTTTGGGGATAGTGGGAACACCTCATGGGTACTCCATAGCCAAGATTTTGTCCACCAAAATTTGCTAAATCGAGAGGAATCGAAGAAATCCCGCCAAGAACTCCTCTAACCCTAGAACACCGAAAACCCATAAAATCGAGCCCCTTTGCTCACGGATTTGGGAGGGGAATCAAAGGGAAAAGAACCATGAAGGGTTCTTGCACACATCCCCCACCAAATCCCAAAGAAAAAGGCCTCGAAATCACTCCAAGAAAATCGCCAAGAAAAGGCTCCGAAAATCACCAAAAAGAACGAACGGGAACAACACATCCAAGCCTTGAGGAACCACGTCGAATCATCTATACATCACAAAGAGGTTCATACAAGGTCTAGCTTACCGCCCGATCATCCTTCCCTCTCACAAGATCTCACCATGAAGCTCTCAAGCTAGTCCTATAGAAATCCTAGGGAAAATAGGAAGGGAAAAATAGGAAACCCAAATGAGCTAGGGTTCCAAAAGTTGGCTGCCATCCTCTCACCTCTTGGATTATATGGAGGCAACCGAAAGTCTAAAATACCCTTACTAACTAATTAGGGATACATGCCCCTCGAGGGCGAATTCAGAAATCTTTGCCATCGCTCCATCGGACGGATGCCCAGCGCCGCAAACTTGCTTAGCCTCGACGCAAGCCTTGCGATCCCGACGCGTGTCCTCCGCTTCGAAGTCTCCGGACTGCGTCGTCGCACACCGGTCAGACCGGTGCTCCTCACCGGTCAGACCGGTACCCACCGATCAGACCGGTCTGGAGCTGCTGCACCTCCGTCTTCGGTTCTTCGGTCTTGGCTCTGTGGATCAACCAAGGAACCCAGTGGTTTTCTGGTGAACCACCGGAAACCCCGCGAACTCGGTGTAGCCTCCGCCACTCATGACTCGGCTCCCACATAGTCCCGGCTCGACCTTGGTTTTAAGGCTCAACCAAGAAACAGTCCATGACTTCATCTTGCTATTCTTGCCACCATGCGGCCCGCACTTGACTCCGCTGGCCACCGGGTCCCTCGAACAAAGCCTACTTGTCTTCTCCACACCTGGAGGCCTCACCGGCAACGACCTTTCTCACTTGTTCTTCACCTGCACCAACATCAGTCAAGCCGCAACCTGCACCTGCAATACTTAGCCAAGAATCAGTCCACACAATGTTGTCAATCACTCATCACACCAGGAAGCGACCATCCACCGGTCCTCGAACCACACATGGTCCTCAATCTCCCCCTTGATGAGTGCATTGACAACACACACATATAGTAACCTGAGAGAAAAAAAAAGAAAAGAAACGAATAAAAAGAAAACTCCAACAAGCAATCGAAAGCCAAAGAAAGGCAAAGAGCAAGATCACTTGAAGAAGACAAGTCTCAGACCCCTTAGGCAAGGGCAACGGCTCGACACATCCGAGACAAAACTATGCTCAAGCAAAGAGCGCAAACCACCAAACCAAAGCTCGAAAACCCCAAAGAGCACCCCCTGCACACATGCAAGCTCCCCCTGAACTAATGCAACTCCCCCTGGAAGAATGCATGCGACCCACTTCATGAAACAGAGCAGCTGCAATAGCTCAGCTCTGACCGGTCAGACCGGTCACCCTCACCGGTCAGACCGGTGGACAAGATCGCCCAGCACCTGGGAACTACACCGGTCAGACCGGTGCACTTCACCGGTCAGGCCGATGCCACCTGGGAAACTGCCCGAGCTCAAAAATAGCTCGAAACCACTTGAAAACCTTCTAAATGCGTGCAGCAAGCCAATTCAAGCTCGAACTTCTCCCCCTTGTTGACAATGCATGAATCAAGCCAAAAATGCAAAAAATGCAACCTAGAGCTTCTCAAATAGACAAAATTCAACATAGGATGCTACACATGTCCAAATGAGCAAGTTAGATACTCTATAGCTTCGTAATGACATCAACTTCATGATCACCAAGTTTCACAATCATTGGACAAAACTAAGATAGAATTGAGCAATTTTGCGAAAAATTTCCCTCTCATGAGCAAAGTCCTAAACATGAGCAAAACATGTCAAAATGGCAAAGCCACACAAACTTCATGCTAGGACGACCATTCTAATCATAAGACCATCACAAACACCCACAAGCACCTCATGTCATGTCAAAGCCACCGAGCCATGTGCCTACTTCTATATATGAGACTTCTCATTGGTAGGCATCATGCAACGGTTTAGCACCCAAAGCAAAATAAATTTAGCACTTATGACATGGGAGCACATTTTCCAAACAATTTACATTTCATTTTCAGATTCATATTTGGTACATGAAATGTCTTTGCGACAAAAAGGAACTTATGCCCCTCCACAAGATAAAGCATGGGGGCTAAACATTCATGATGGCAAATGAGCCTTTGGCCCCATATGATCAAAATAAGCTATCCAACTACAAATTAAGCATAGCCAAGCCACTTACACATGTCAAGATCATATAAAGGCATTTACTCACAAGAGAGCATACATGTAACATTTTTCAAAAACATAGCCATCAACCATGGATATAAACCAAGATTATCAAGAGCTAAGCCAAACTAACCATAGCTTACCAAACAAGCTCACAAAGACATACATATCATTCCATGGTGAACAATGTATATAGGAGAAGCTTTTCCTAACCAATGCATATGATACAAAATGCATGCAATCTAAGATACAAGGATGCCTATACATCATGTTACATATGCCATGCCAAATGCAAGAAATGCACAAAGGAAAGCTATACATATGCTACAAAGGAGCTCCCACACACCCAACTCAAGAAATCAAACAAACATCAAGCTCGCCCCGCAAACGAGTGAAAGTTGCTTGATCTAGAGGTTTGGTGAAAATATCGGCTAGTTGGTCATGTGTGGGTACATGGATCAAAGCTATCTTCCCTTTCTCTACGTTGTCTCTCAGAAAATGATACCTCACTTCTATGTGCTTGGTTTTGGAATGGAGCACTGGGTTCTTTGCAACACTTATGGCACTGGTGCTGTCACATAGAAGTGGGACATGGGTATACTCCTCACCAAAGTCACTTATGGTGTATGTGATCCAAAGGAGCTGAGAGCAACAACTAGCTGCGGCAACATACTCTGCCTCGGTAGTGGATTGAGCAACACTCGACTGTTTGCAGGAAGACCAAGTCACCAAAGAAGATCCCAAAAACTGGCAAGTCCCAGAAGTGGACTTCCTATCCAACCGACATCCGGCAAAATCCGCGTCTGAAAAACCATGAAGAGCCAAAGAAGAAGACGCGGAGTACCAAAGGCCGAAGTCGGGAGTGTGACGCAAGTACCTGAATATGCGCTTGACCGCTTGCCGATGCGAAGTCCTTGGAGACGCTTGAAAACGAGCGCACAAACATACTGAGAACTGGATGTCTGGCCTCATCGCCGTCAAGTAGAGGAGTGACCCGATCATGCTTCGGTACTCCTTCTGGTCCACGTGTTCACCTTTCTCATCCGCATCAAGAGCTGTAGTCGTACTCATAGGCGTCGCCATAGCCTTGGAGTTCTCCATCTTGAACTTCCTCACAATGTCCTTGGTGTACTTAGCTTGGTGCACAAATGTTCCTTCCTTTGATTGCTTGATTTGTAGCCCGAGGAAGAATTGCAACTCACCCATCATGCTCATCTCAAATTCCCTGCTCATGTCCTCTGCAAACCTTGCAACAAGAGAGTTAGACGAGCCACCAAAGACAATATCATCCACGTATACCTGCACAATCAGGATATCTCTACCCTGCCTGAGAAGAAACAAGGTCTGATCGACCTTCCCCATCTCGAACCCTCTCACAAACAGGAACCCCCTCAATCTACCGTACCAAGCTCTAGGCGCCTGCTTCAACCCATATAGCGCCTTCCTCAACTTGTACACCCGGTGGGGGTACTTCTCGCTCTCAAACCCCGGTGGCTGCCTCACAAACACTTCTTCCTCCAACACACCATTCAAGAAAGCACTCTTCACATCCATCTGGTATAACTTGAACCCTTTAGCCACTAAAAAGGCTAGAAGGATCCTGATCACCTCCAAACGAGCTACGGGAGCAAAGGTCTCCTCGTAGTCGATCCCCTCTTTCTGACTATACCCCTGAGCAACAAGCCTTGACTTGTTTCTCACCACTTCACCTTTCTCTCCCTCTTTGTTCTTCCACACCCATTTTGTCCCAATAGGTTTACACCCTGGGGGAGGGTCAACCAATTCCCAAACTTGATTCCTCTCAAAGTTCTCCAGCTCCTCATGCATCGAATTTACCCAATTATGATCAGATAGCGTGTGTCCAATGTCTTTGGGCTCAAAGGTGGCAACAAAAGCAGCATGAGCGAAATGAGAATTGTTCCGAACCCTCGACCGTGTAGTACGTTCATTTATGTCGCCGATGATCCTTGAAGCTGGGTGATCCACTTGTACTCGCCGAGGAGGTTCTCGCCTTGATGCTACCTCCCCCTCAACCGTAGCTTCTCCTTGATCTTGGTTTGTCGTCGTAGGTGTGGGAGAGGGGCCGTCCATCACCGTAGTCGAAGTAGTAGGTACATGCTCAGCCGGAGGCAACATTCCACCATCTTCATCATCTCCATGTTCATGCTCCTCCTCCTGAAAAATCTCCTCGCCAAGTTCATCGTCACCTGCACACTCAATAACAAGCTGACTACGTGGCTGTGTCTTGTCGAAGGTTACCTCGCAAGTCTCCATGATTTGGTTAGTTTCGAGATTGAGCACACGATATGCTCTAGAGTGAGATGCATAACCAAAGAAAATACCATCGACCGACCTAGCCTCAAACTTGCCAACTTCTTCCCTTTCTTAAGGATAAAGCACTTGCAACCAAAGACATGGAAGTGACTCACCTTGGGTGTGCGACCGTGCATCAACTCATAGCAGGTTTTCTTCTTGTGCACTCTGAGGTAGATCTTGCGAAACATAGCACGCGGTATTGACCGCCTCAGCCCAGAACCTTCTCGGAGTCCTATGCTCATCAAGCATCGTCCGAGCCATCTCACACAAGGTTCTGTTTTTCCTTTCCACAACACCATTCTGGGGAGGCATATACGGACTCGAAAACTGGTGTTCAAGACCCAAGTCATGGCAAAAGGTTTCGAAACGAGAGTTTCTGAATTCCGAGCCATTGTCACTGCGGATCGCTCGTATGGCATCTCCGTGCCTCTCGTTCCTCAACCTCAAGACAAGATCTCGAACAAAATCAAACGTCTCCCCTTTCTCCTCAAGAAAGAACACCCACGCATACCGAGAGTAGTCGTCCACCACAACAAGGACGTACCACTTCCCACCCACAGATCGCACACGAGCTGGGCCAACAAGATCCATATGGAGCAGCTCGCATGGACGCTCAGTCATCTCATCGGTGAGTGGCGGGTGAGGAGAGGCTACCATCTTGGCATGCCTACACGGCGCACAAACCAACTCTTTCTCAAACCTCAACCGTGGCAATCCTCGGACCAAATTGAGTTTACTCAAGCGAGACAAAAGGTCAAAGCTCAAGTGACCCAACTTCCTATGCCACTTCCACAACTCACTCGAAGAACCAGCCAAGAAACAACACTCAACACCAGAAGACTGAGAAAAATCAGCTCGAAATACCTGACCCTCGGGAACGACCATACAGACAAGGTCCCCTCGAGAGTCCAAAATCCGAGAACCACCAGGCTGAAACAACACCTCAAAACCCTCATCCAATAGCTGGGACACGGAAAGCAAATTGTATCCAAGCGATTGAACAAGAGCAACATGCCTGAGAGTGATCTTGTCACTCACCTTAATCTCACCTTCTGACAGCACACGCCCTCGCCCATTGTCCCCAAAAGTGATGTACCTCTTTGTCACCACCGGGACGAGACTTGAGAACCACCCCTTGTCTCCGATCATATGCCTCGAGCAACCGGAGTCAATCAACCAAATGTTCTTCAAGTCTCCCACCTGAAATTCAAAAACGAGCACGTGAGCGAACAAACGACTCAGCACTGGGGTTAGTACCAAAAGAGTAAAACCAGTGCCGAGCCATTTGCTCCAAAGTGGGGTTAGCACAATCCAAAACATCTCTCCTACCAAAGCTACCTCCACGAACACCACCATGGTAACCACTATGAGGGAACCAACCCTCTCTAACTGGAGGAGGACCAAAACCACAAAAGGAAGACCGTGGACCGTTCCTCCTCTCCATGTCAAAGCTACGACTCCTCCCATCCCCGTATTGAGCACGAGGGAGAGAACGCCTAGCAAACTGACCACCTGCAAACTCTCCAGACCAACCACCAGAACCACAACCTCCTGAACCAAACCTAGACTCATCACGGGCATGAAAACCAGCCCCCTGTCTGCCCAGACCTGCACCGGTCTGACCGGTGTGGTGCACCAGTCTAACCGGTGTAGCCCGACCAGCAATACCTCCTGCAGCCTTTCGCTCTCCCCAAGCCGGAACTGTCCTCACACTCACCTTGACCCTGGGCATCTGCACACGAGGCTCAAGTACACCATTGGGAGGGTGGTACTTGTCCTTGTTAGCCCACTCCTTAGCCATTCTCTCCTCTCGCTTCCTCATGAAGCAAAACTCATCTTTGTGGCCATCTCTCCCACAATAGCCACAATGAAACCTTATGGGCTTAGGCTTAGGCTTGGGATGGGGCTGTTCATTTGGTTTCTCTCCATTCGGCTTCTCAACCGGTTTCTCCTCACTCGGCTTCTCACTCTCCTTCCCAAAGAACACATTCCCCAAAGTGCTCTTGAACTTGATAGGCTTTTGGAAATCGTCGGTTTGTGGAGGAAACACGGGTGGAGCTGGGGTTGTGTCAAGTCGGTTCCTAAGATGGTTCGGTTTTGGAACAAAGGCATTTTTGTGGTGGGTTTTTGGTGGCTCTGGAATATCTCCGATCTTCCCCTCATTCTCACCACTTCCCTCACCAACCTTGTTTGCCCCAAGCGCTTCCCCATCCTGGCGCTTATATGTCTCGATCATTATCCTCAACTGAGGCTCATGACCAAACAACCAACCCATTAACTTTCTCAACTCATCATTCTCATCCTGCAAACGATCAACATAATGTGCAAGTTCCAGATTCTTCAAAGCATGCAATTCACAGGTAGAGCAAGAAGTAGGAATAGGTTCTTTCAGCTTAGCCTCAAGAGAAACAATGTAAGCATGCATCTCATCAATTTTTCCATGCAAAACAGGGCAAGAAGTGCAAGCACCTAGCAAAGCAGGTCTAGACTTAAGCTCAGCCACTTCAACCTTAAGCACATCTAGTTCCTCACACTTGGAGGCATGCTTTTCCTTAAACATAGCAAGATCAGCTAGAAAGATAGGACAATCAGCACATTCAACTTCATCAGAAACAATAGGCGAAGCCTTAAGGGAATCAATTTCAAGCTTAGCATCAAGTTCTGTGTTTCTAACTCAGCCACTCTAGTCCTAGCATCCTCAAGCGAAGCCCTAAGCTCTTTCCTCATCTTCTTAGCCTCTCTAAGCATATCATCACGATTATCAAGCAACAAGCCAAGCCGTTCATTCTCCTGACACAGGAAGGGAAGTTTGTCACGTACCTCGTCATCGGAGTCGGAGTCCGAGTCGCTCTGGTTGGTCTTCTTGCTGCTGAAGCTAAGCGCCATGGTGCAGAAGCCATCACTAGCGAAGCAACTCAGCCCACTCAGGTTCTTGGAGGGCTTTCTGCCCTTGCGACGATCACCTTCATCTTCACTGCTGCTCGAGCTCGAGGTGGAGTACGCGGAACTAGAGTCGACGTCGCTCGCTCCAACCATCGCTCGGGCCTTGCCTCGGCTCTCCTTCTTCCTCGATCGTCGCTCGTCCTTGTGCTTGCTCTTGTGCTTGTGCTTGTGGTCGCACCTTGATCTGTACTTGCCATCCATCTTCGACTTGTGCTTGTAGTTGTCCTTGTTCTCGACCTTCTCGGGGCAGTCAGCGACGAAGTGTCCCGGCTTGCCGCACTGGAAGCATGTCCTCGTGTTCCTCCTCATGTTCACTCGGTTCTCGTGCAACCTCTCGAATCTCCTGCTCAGCAGCGCTAGCTCGTCCTCTCCAAGCACGTCGAACTCCTCATCTGGCATAGACATCAAAGAGGACAAGGAGAACATCCTGGTGGATGGGTTAGCATTAGATTTTCCTTTCGAGCCACCGATGAGGGCGAGACTATGAGAGTCAGTCGGGCCCTCAATCTTGGTTGTCATGCCCCGATCCACCTCAGCCGACTTGAGCTTCGAGAACAGCTTGTTCACGGTCAGGGTATCATACTTCTCAGACTCCACAATGGCCTCAAACTTTCTGCCCCAAACCGTACGATCCAACGAGTGTAAGAGCTTGACGGCTCTATCATGATCATCGTATGGGAGCACGTCCACATTGGCCCTCATGTTGTTCACTACAACCGTGAACCTCTGAAACAAGGCATCGATGGACTCACTGGGGAGATGAGTGAAATTCTCGTACTCTCTCCGGTAAGTCGCATACATCCGAGCCTGAACCTGAGCATTTCCAACATGAGCTTCCTTCAACACCGACCAGATTCTACAAGCCAAGCTCTCCGTATGCACCCGATCGAATTCGGGTTGACACAGAGCACGAAACAAGTAGTCGACCGCCTTGTTGTTGGCGTCGAACATGTCCCTCGATCCTGGAGTGAGGAAGTTCATCGGTTGGACATAGCCTGTGTCCACCGTGACATCCCAAAGGATCTGACCCTTTCCGCGGAGGAACGCCGCCATCCGCTTACTCCACATTTGGTAGTTTTTGCCATCGAAGTGTGGAGGACCCGAACCCCGTTCCTGGTACGCCATCCTTGGATCTTAGACTGGTTAGAGTCAATCAAGACCCGTAACCGGCTCTGATACCACTTGAAGGACCGAAACGGCAAACCAAAGAGGGGGGAGTGAATGGGAGCCGATAAAAATTCTTCTCGAAGGAGATAGAGGCTCAAACAAGATGAACACGACTTCCAACACACGTCTCTGACTCACTACCCAAGTTGGCCAAGACCACACAGCCACTGGAGTGCTACTAGCCCTAGGAACCAACAACCAACTTCACGGACCCGAGAACGCAGCGGAACACCTACTCGAGCCTCACTGACCTACACCGGTCAGGCCGGTGAGCACCACCGGTCAGACCGGTCCCTACCGGTGAAACCTGGGAACTTCCACAGATAGGCCCCTACACTGGTCAGGCCGATGTAGCTCACCGGTCAGACCGGTTCAAGACAGGAAACCCCAAATCTACCAAACAGGCCTACCGAGCTCCAAACTGACCAAAACTAGAAACAGCAGCAACACAGAACAACAGCGAACTCACCCAGATATTCACCCGAGCAAAACTCAACAGGAGTCTGCACCGGTCAGACTGGTGAGAGGCACCGGTCAGACCGGTGTGACCTGAGCTCTCGGGATGAACAGCACCCGCGGGTCAACTCCCCCAAATCCAAATCCCGATCTCCCGAATCGCTCCACGGATTTGCGCAAGACTTTGGGGATAGTGGGAACACCTCATGGGTACTCCATAGCCAAGATTTTGTCCACCAAAACTTGCTAAATCGAGAGGAATCGAAGAAATCCCGCCAAGAACTCCTCTAACCCTAGAACACCGAAAACCCAAAAATCGAGCCCCTTTGCTCACGGATTTGGGAGGGGAATCAAAGGGAAAAGAACCACGAAGGGTTCATGCATACATCCCCCACCAAATCCCAAAGAAAAAGGCCTCGAAATCGCTCCAAGAAAATCGCCAAGAAAAGGCTCTGAAAATCACCAAAAAGATCGAACGGGAACAACACATCCAAGCCTTGAGGAACCACGCCGAATCATCTATACATCACAAAGAGGTTCATACAAGGTCTAGCTTGCCGCCCGATCATCCTTCCCTCTCACAAGATCTCACCATGAAGCTCTCAAGCTAGTCCTATAGAAATCCTAGGGAAAATAGGAAGGGAAAAATAGGAAAACCAAATGAGCTAGGGTTCCAAGAGCTGGCTGCCATCCTCTCACCTCTTGGGTTATTTGGAGGCAACCGAAAGTCTAAAATACCCTTACTAGCTAATTAGGGATACATGCCCCTCGAGGGCGAATTCGGAAATCTTTGTCATCGCTCCATCGGACGGATGCCCAGCGACCGCAAACTTGCTTAGCCTCGACGCAAGCCTTGTGATCCCGACGCGTGTCCTCCGCTTCGAAGTCTCCGGACTGCGTCGTCGCACACCGATCAGACCGGTGCTCCTCACCGGTCAGATCGGTACTCACCGGTCAGACCGGTCTGGAGCTGCTGCACCTCCGTCTTCGGTTCTTCGGTGTTGGCTTTGTGGATCAACCAAGGAACCCAGTGGTTTTCTGGTGAACCACCGGAAACCCCACGAACTCGGTGTAGCCTCCGCCACTCATGACTCGGCTCCCACGTAGTCCCGGCTCGACCTTGGTTTTAAGGCTCAACCAAGAAACCGTCCATGACTTCATCTTGCTGTTCTTGCCACCATGCGGCCCGCACTTGACTCAGCTGGCCACTGGGTCCCTCGAACAAAGCCTACTTGTCTTCTCCACACCTGGAGGCCTCACCGGCAACGACCTTTCGCTCTTGCTCTTCACCTGCACCAACATCAGTCAAGCCGCAACCTGCACCTGCAATACTTAGCCAAGAATCAATCCACACAACATTGTCAATCACTCATCACACCAGGAAGCGACCATCCACCAGTCCTCGAACCACACATGGTCCTCACCCTCTGCGCTCTGGAGCTTGCGAACTACCCCGACGCGGGGCACTAGTTACACACCATTCTTCATGGTTCATGGATCGGAGGCGGTCCTCCCGACCGACATCGACTACGGAAGCCCAAGGGTGCAAGCTTACACCGATGAAGGAAACCAAGTCTCCCTCGAAGAAGCTATCGACTAGCTCGACGAGGCAGGGGACGTGGCACTTCTACACTCGGCCCGATATCAACAGGCGATGCGACGTTACCCCAGCAGCACCGTTCAGGAAAGGGCATTTGAGAGCTTGTGTGGTTCGAGGACCGGTGGATGGTAGCTTCCTAGTGTGATGAGTGATTGACAACGTTGCGTGGACTGATTCTTGGACAAGTATTGCAGGTGCAGGTTGCTGCTTGACTGCTGTTGGTGTAGGTGAAGAGCAAGCGTGAAAGGTCATTGCCGGGTAGGCCTCCAGGTGTGGAGAAGACAAGTAGGCTTGACTCGAGGGACTCTGTGACCAGCGGGGTCAAGTGCGGGCCGCACGGTGGCAAGAACGGCAACATGAAGTCATGGACGGTTTCTTGGTAGAGCCTCAAAACCAAGGTCGAGCCGGGACTACGTGGGAATAGAGTCATGAGTGGTGATTGGCGGAGGCTACACCGAGTTCGCGGGGTTTCCTGTGGTTCACCAGAAAACCACTGCGTTCCTTGGTTGATCCACAAAGCCAAGGACGAAGACCGGAGGTAGCAGCACCAGACCGGTCTGACCGGTGGGTCTGACACCAGTCTGACCGGTGTGCGACGTCGCAGTCCGGAGACTTCGAAGCGGAGGACACGCGTCGGGATCGCATGGCTTGCGTTGAGGCTACACAGGGTGCGGTCGCCGGGCATTCGTCCGATGGTGCGACGAAGACGATTCCCAAAGTGCCCTTCGGGGGTGTGTATCCTAGTGTTAGGTCTAAGGGGTAGTTTTGTCTTTTGGTTGCCTCCATATAACCCAAGTGGTGAGAGGATGGCAGCCATCTCTTGGAACCCTAGCTCATTTGTTTTGCTATTTTCCTCTTCCATTTTTCCTTTGGAATTTCTAGGACTAGCTTGAGAGCTTCATGAGGGAAGGATGATTGGGCGGCAAGCTAGACCTGTATGAACCTTTGTGGTATGTATCGATGATTCGGCGTGGTTCCTCAAGGCATGGTTGTCTCTCTCCCATTTTTCCTTTTTGGTGATTTTCGGAGCCTTTTCTTGGCGATTTTCTTGTGGTGGTTTTGAGGCCTTTCTTTTTGGGATTTGGTGGGGGATGTATGCTTGAACCCTTCGTGGTCCTTTTCCCTTTGATTCCCCTCCCAAATCCGTGAGCAAAGGGGCTCGATTTTGGGATTTTCTCCTCTCTAGGGTTAGAGGCGTTCTTGGTGGGATTTCTTCGATTCCTCTTTATTTAGCAAGTTGGTGGACCAAAATCTTGGGTATGGAGTGCCCATGAGGTGTTCCTACTTTCCCCAAAGTCGTGTGCAAATCTGTGGAGCGAATCGGGAGATCGATATTTGGATTTGGGAGAGTTGACCTGTGGGTTCCTGTTCATCTCGAGCTGCCCAGGCTCACCGGTCGGACCGGTCCTGCTTATCGGTCTGACCGGTGCAGTCCCTTTGTGGGATTTGCCTCGGGTGAATGTCTTGGTTAGTTCCCTGTTGTCTCGTGTTGCTGTTGTTTCGAGTTTGTCAGTTTTGGAGCTTGGTAGGTTTGTTTGGTGGATTTGGCATTTCCTAGCTTGGACCGGCCGACCGGCGAGCTACACCGGCCTGACCAGTGTAGGAGCCTTCTGTGGAAGTTCTCAGGTTTTGCCAGGTTGCTCCAGCAGGGACCGGTCTGACCGGTGCTGCTCACTGGTCTGACTGGTGCAGTCCAGTGGTGTTCGAGTTGCTTTTTCCGCTGCGTTTCTCGAGTAGGTCTAGGTGGTTGTTGGTTCCTAGGACCAGTAGCACTCTAGTGGCTACGTGGTCTTGGCCAACTTGAGTAGTTGAGTCAGAGATGTGTTTTGGAAGCCGTGTTCATCTTGTTGGAGTTTCCATCTCCTTCGAGAAGAACTTTTATCGGCTCCCATTAACTCCCCCCTCTCTGGTCGCCAGATCGGTCCTTCAAGTGGTATCAGAGCCGGTTCAGGTCTTCATTGACTCTAACCAGTCTAAGATCCAAAGATGGTGTACCAGGAACGGGGTTCGGGTCCTCCGCACTTCGATGGCAAAAACTACCAGATGTGGCAAAGACGGATGGCGACGTTCCTCCGCGGAAAGGGTCAGATCCTTTGGGACATTATGGTGAACACAACTTATGTTCATACGATTAACTTCCTAGCTCCTAGATCGAGGGTTATGCACGGCGCCAACAACAAGGCGGTAGACTACTTGTTTCGTTCTCTGTGTCAGTCTGAATTCAATCGGGTTCAGACAGAGGACCTAGCATGTAGGATTTGGCAGGAGTTGAAGAATGCTCACGCTAGAAATTCTGAGGTTCAGGCATGGTTGTATGCGACCTACCGGAGAGAGTACGAGAATTTCACTCATCTCCCCGGTGAGTCGATTGATGCCTTATTCTAGCGGTTCATGGTGGTTGTGAACAACATGAGGGCCAATGTCGACGTCCTCCCGTACGATGACCATGATAGAGTTGTGAAGCTCAAACATGCACTGGATCGTACCGTGTGGGATGGAAAGGTCGAGACCGTTCTTGAGTCCGAGAAGTACACCACTCTGACGGTGAACGAGCTGTTCCCTAAGCTCAAGTCAGCTGAGGTCGATCGTGGTTTGACAGCCCGTCTCGAGAGCCCGACAGACCCCATAGTCTAGCTTTTGTCGGTGGTTCAGGTGCTATGTCTAATGCTAACCCATCCTCCATGATGTTTGCTTTGTCCTTGTTGACGCTCCTTAGCCTCACCACTGAGTGTGCACAAACGGCGACGGCGACAGGAATGCTTGTTGGCGCTTACAAGCATCGCTGCTGGGTTCACACCTCTAGTAACGGGGCTAAGGGACGTCGGGGGTAAAACACACGATCACAGAAAGGTCCGCAAGCGCACGGATTACCGTTGTAGCACTTCACCCGGTGGTATTCGGGTTGTCGTATTTATATTTTCCCAAGGGAGGCACGACGGGGCAAAGATAACGGTGGAGAATAACCAAGACTTGGTAAAGAGCTGTAGCGGGGGATAACGAATAAAGATATTCGAGGATAACTTGACACACACTAGGAGATCTAGATAAAAGACTAGAGAGGATAGCGAGCTCGGAGGACAACGAGACGAGAAAGGATCCTAACACAATCTATCTATTCTTGTCAACTCTAGGCAAAGGACTAAAGCAAAGGATAACCAAGGTAAGCTAACTCGACATGCTCTTCTAGTGCAGCAGGGGCATGCAAAGCCGTGCCCTCAGATTGGGATGAGAAGGGAGGACTACGACACGCTGAATCCTACCGGCCCGAACTAACGTGGTGGACTACAGAGCCCGTCCGGAGCTGTCACCTCCTTAGGGTACCACAACTATTCCGTTGCGCGGGACACCAATCTAAGACTAAGGTACGCTCTGAGCACCGCGGTCACAACGAACCAAAGAACCTTTCCCCGGATATCACGAAGGAAGGTCTCTCTCTTCGGTGAAACACCGGAGATCAAGCGTAGAACGACCACAACACTATAGGGTTCAAGAGAGCTATGCTAACCAAGACTAAACTAACTTTAGTCTAAACCAAGAATAAAGCTTCTAGAGCAAAGTAAAAGCTGGATGTAATTGACTCAAAAAGTAAGATAGAAAGATAACTTGAATTGTACTTGAGTCTAAACAAAGAAAGGATACAAGAGTAGTACCGGAACTCTGAAGAAGACTCCTCCAAAACCCCGAGACAAGCTCGACTCGACTCTAACTCCCAAGCTACACTAATCCTACTCTAAGTGAACAAAAGAGTGGAAATGAGATGCTCCAGCGTTGTGTGTTCAATCCAGCGGGTGTGAGGCTCCTTTTATAGGTAAGTGAGGTCGGTTGAGCGCGTGGGCCCATTTTCATAGGTGCGGCCGGATGAGGAGGTGCGGCCGGCCCTATGATCCACCGCCTCTTGACTTGGACGCTCCTGATCCTTGCTCCTGAGGCGGTTGAAGGTCGGTAACTTGAGTCGGTTTCGGTCGGCACGACGGTTGGGAGGTGCGTCCGGCCCACCTCTATGCCGTGGGATGAACCGCCTTCGCCCAGGGACACTCAGGATGGTCTTGGAATGACGGGTGTGGCGGTTGATCGGCCGGAGAGGTGGACCCATTGATCCAAGTGATCACAACTTCATCCATTCGAGCAAACCGACGTTTCCTTGATCAATCTTGTTCATCCAAGTTGTGCACGCGGGGAAGGACTTGACTCGGACTGGAGATGTGGCATGGGGCAGGTGCGGCCGCACCTGGCAGGGCCGGCCGCACCTGCAGGGCCGGACGCACCTGCCAGGCTGGCCGCACCTGCAGGGCCGGTCGTTCCTGGTGGTGCGTCCGTGCCTCGCTCGTGTGGCACGTTGGTTCCTTTTTCCCCCTAAATGTGTACCTGTCCATGAAAATTGCAACACAACTCATGGAACTTTATTATTATCAAAAATGTGCATGAAACTTGTTGTATACTCCTCTCGAACCCGAGGTTTTGACGGTCAAATCTTTGTTGTAAGGACCGTCAACAGTCCTCTTTGATGTCTTTGCCAGACGAGGAGTTCGACGTGCTTGGAGAGGACGAGCTGGCGCTGCTGACCAGGCAGTTCGAGAGACTGCATGAGAACCGGGTGAACACAAGGACGACGACACGGACATGCTTCCAGTGCGGCAAGCCAGGACACTTTGTCGCTGACTGTCCGAAGAAGATGGAGAACAAGGACGGCTACAAGCACCGGTCGAGGACGGACAACAAGCATCGATCGAGGCGCGATCACAAGCACAAGCATCAGAATAAGGACGAGCGAGGATCAAGGAATAAGGGCGTCCATGGCAAGAAGCCCGGAGCGATGGTCGGAGCAAGTAGCGTCGACTCCAGCTCCGCCTACTCTTCCTCAAGCTCCAATAGCAGCGAAGATGAAGGTGATCGGCGCAAGAACAAGAAGGCGTCAAAGAACTTGAGCGGGCTGAGCTGCTTCGCGGGAGATGGCTTCTACGGCATGGCATGCAGCTCCGGCAGCAAGAAGAGTCACAAGAGCGACTTGGATTCAGACTCCAAGGATGAGGTACGTGACGAGCTTCCCTTCTTGCGCGAGGAGAATGAACGACTTGGCAAGTTGCTTGATAACCGTGATGACATGCTTAGAGAGGCCAAGAAGATGAGGAAAGAGCTTAGGGCCTCACTAGAAGATGCTAGGAACTGAGTAGCTGAGCTAGAAACCTAGAACCTTGATGCTAAGCTTGAGATTGATTCGTTTAAGGCTGCACCTGTGGTTTCTGATGATGTTGATTGTGTTGATTGCTCTGTTTTCCTAACTGACCTTACTGCTCTTAAGGATAATCATGCTTCTACTTGTGATCGACTAGACGTGCTTAGGGTTGAAGTGGCTGAGCTTAAGTCTAGACCTGCTTTGCTAGGTGCTTGCACTTCTTGCCCTGTTTTGCATGGAAATAAAGATCGATGCATGCTTACACTATTTCTCTTGAGGCTAAGTTGAAAGAACCCATTCCCACTTCTTGCTCTACTTGTGAATTGCATGCGGTTAAGAATCTGGAGCTTGCACATTATGTTGATCGCTTGCAGGATGAGAACGATGAGTTGAGGAAGTGTATGAGTTGGTTGTCGGGTCAGGAGCCTCAGCTTGGTATCATGATAGCGGCTTTCAAACACTATGATGGTCAGGCACTTGGGGCTGACAAGCTTGGAGAGAACAGTGGTGAGGGAGTTGAAAGAGTTGGAGAGATCCCTATCCTACCACCAAACACACACAAGAACAAGTTTGAGCCCAAGCCTAATCATCTCAGAAACAAACTTGACACAACTCCAGATCCACCCATATTCCCTCACCCAACAAATGATTTCCAAAAATCGGTGAGGTTCGTGAGCCCAAAGGGAGGTGAGGATGGAGAGAAGAAAGGGGAGAAGTCGAGTGAGCAGGCCCAACCTAAGCCTAAGCCTAAGTCACAGCCCGTGAAGTTCCATTGTGGGTATTGTGGTAGAGATGGTCACAAGGATGAGTTTTGCTTCAAGAGGAGGCGTGAGGAGAGAATGGCTAAGGAGTGGGCTAACGAGGATAGGTACTGCCCTCAAATGGTGTACCTAAGCCTCGTATGCAGATGCCCAGGGGCAAGGCGATTGTGAGGTCGGTTCCGGCTTGGGGAGATCGAAGGGCGGCTAGTGGTGCTGCTGGCCGAGCACCACCGGTCAGACCGGTCAGGGTGACCGGTCAGACCGGTGCTGGTCTAGGCAGACAACAGTTTGGTTTTTGTGCTCGTACGGATGCTTGGTTCGTTTCTGGTGGTCGTGGTTCTGGTGGTTGACATGGAGAGTTTGTAGGTGGTCAGTTTGCTAGACGTTCTCCACCTCATGCTCAATACGATGGTGGGAGGAGTCGTAGGTTTGAGATGGAGAGGAGGAATGGTCCACCGTCTTACTTTCGTGGCTTTCGTTCTCCTCCAGCGAGGTAGGGGTGGTCCCTAGTGGTGGTTCTCGTGGTGGTAGGCATGATGCTTTGGATTGTGCTAACCCCACTTTGGAGCAAATGGCTCGGTACTGGTTTTACTCTTTTGGTACTAACCCCAGTGCTGAGTCGTTTGTTCGCTCACGTGCACGTTTGGTTGATTGACTCCGGTTGCTCAAGGCATATGACTGGAGACAAGGGGTGGTTCTCAAGTCTCGTCCCGGTGGTGTCCAAGACATACATCACCTTTGGGGACAATGGGTGAGGGTGTGTGCTTTCAGAAGGTGAGATTAAGGTAAGTGACAAGGTCACTCTCTGGCGTGTTGCTCTTGTTCAATCATTGGGGTTCAAGTTGCTTTCCGTGTCCCAGCTGTTGGATGAGGGTTTTGAGGTGTTGTTTTGGCCTGGTGGTTCTCAGATTTTGGATTCCCGAGGGGACCTAGTTTGCATGGTCGTTCTCGAGGGTCAAGTGTTCCGAGTGGATTTTTCTCAGTTTCGGGTGTGGCTCGTTGCTTTTTGGCTGGTTCTTCGAGTGAGTTGTTGAAGTGGCATAGGAAGTTGGGTCACTTGAGCTTTGACCTTCTGTCTCGCTTAAGTAAACTCAATTTGGTCAGAGGATTGCCAGGGTTGAAGTTTGAGCAAGAGTTGGTTTGTGCGTTGTATAGGCATGCCAAGATGGTAGCCTCTTCTCACCCGCCCCTCACTAATGTGATGACGGAGCGTCCATGTGAGCAGCTCGTTGGCCCAGCTCATGTGCGATCTGCGGGTGGGAAGTGGTATGTCCTTGTAGTGGTGGACGACTACTCACGTATGTGTGGGTTTTCTTTTTGGAGGAGAACGGGGAGACGTTTGGTTTTGTTCGAGATCTTGTCTTGAGGTTGAGGAATGAGAGGCACGGAGATCAATAGGACTCTGAGGAGGTTCTGGGCTGAGGCGATCAATACCGCGTGCTATGTGTCGAACAGGATTTACCTCAGAGTGCACAACAAGAAAACTTGTTATGAGTTGATGCACGGCAGAACTCCCAAGGTGAGTCACTTTCATGTGTTTGGATGCAAATTCTTTATCCTCAAGAAAGGGAAGAAATTGGACAAGTTCGAGGCTAGGTCTGTCGATGGCATTTTCTTTGGTTACGCATCTCATTCTAGAGCATTTCGAGTGCTCAATCTTGAAACTAACCAAATCGAGGAGACTTGCGAGGTAACCTTCGACGATACACAACCACATAGTCAGCTTGTTTTTGAGTGTGCAGGTGACGAGGAACTTGGTGAGGAGATTTTCCAGGAGGAGGAGCATGAACATGGAGATGATGAAGATGGCGGTGTGGTGCCCCTGGCTGAGCATGTACCTACTACTTCGACAACAATCGAGAACGGACCCTCTCCCACACCTACAACAACAAATCCAGATCAAGGAGAAGCTTCTGTTGAGGGGGAGGTAGCATCAAGGTGAGAACCTCCCCGGCGAGTTCAAGTGGATCACCCAGCTTCGAGGATCATCGGTGACATCAACGAACGCACTACACGGTCGAGGTTTCAGAACAACTCTCACTTTGCTCATGTTGCTTTTGTTGCTTCTATTGCGCCCAAAGACATTGGACACGCATTATCTGATCATAATTGGGTTAATTCGATGCATGAGGAGTTGGAGAACTTTGAGAGAAACCAAGTTTGGGAGTTGGTTGATCCTCCACCAGTATTTGAGCCAATTGGGACAAAGTGGGTGTGCAAAAATTAAGAGGGAGAGAAAGGTGAAGTGGTGAGAAACAAGTCGAGGTTGGTGGCGCAAGGGTATAGTCAGAAAGAGAGGATCGACTACAAGGAGACCTTTGATCCCGTAGCTCGTTTGGAGGTGATTAGGATCCTTCTAGCCTTTGTCGTGGCTAAAGGGTTCAAGTTGCACCAAATGGATGTGAAGAGTGCCTTCCTAAACGGTGTGTTGGAGGAAGAAGTGTATGTGAGGCAGCCACCGGGGTTTGAGAGTGAGAAGTACCCCCACCGGGTGTACAAGTTGAGAAAGGCGCTCTATGGGTTGAAGTAGGCACCTAGAGTTTGGTATGGTAGGTTGAGAGGGTTCCTGTTTGAGAGAGGTTTTGAGATGGGGAAGGTCGATCAGACCTTGTTTCTCCTCAGGCAGGGCAAAGATATCCTAATTGTGCAGGTAGACGTGGATGATATTGTCTTTGGTGGCTCGTCTAACTCTTTGGTTGCAAGGTTTGCAGAAGACATGAGCAGGGAATTTGAGATGAGCATGATGGGTGAGTTGCAGTTCTTCCCCGGCCTCCAGATCAAGCAGTCAAAGGAAGGAACATTTGTGCACCAAGCTAAGTACACCAAGGACATCGTGAGGAAGTTCAAGATGGAGGACTCCAAGGCCATGGCGACGCCTATAAGTACGACTACAGCTCTTGATGCAGACGAGGAAGGTGAACACGTGGACAAGAAGGAGTACCGGAGCATGATCGGGTCACTCCTGTACTTGACGGCGACGAGGCCGGACATCCAATTCTCGGTATGTCTGTGCGCTCATTTTCAAACATCCCCAAGGACTTCGCATCGACAAGCAATCAAGCGCATTTTCAAGTATTTGCGACATACTCCCGACTTCGGCCTTTGGTACTCCGCGTCTTCGTCTTTGGCTCTTCTTGGATTTTCGGACGCGGATTTTGCCGGGTGTCAGTTGGATAGGAAGTCCACTTCTGGGACTTGCCAGTTTTTGGGTTCTTCTTTGGTTTCTTGGTCTTCCCGCAAACAGTCGAGTGTTGCTCAATCCACTACCGAGGCTGAGTATGTGGCCACAGCTAGTTGTTGCTCTCAGTTCCTTTGGATCACATACACCACGAGCGACTTTGGTGAGGAGTATACCCATGTCCCACTTTAATGTGATAGCACCAGTGCCATAAGCATTGCAAAGAACCCAGTGCTCCATTCCAAAACCAAGCACATAGAAGTGAGGTATCATTTTCTGAGAGACAATGTGGAGAAAGGGAAGATAGCTTTGATCCATGTACCCACACATGACCAACTAGCCGATATTTTCACCAAGCCCCTAGATCAAGGAACTTTCACTCGTCTGCCGGGAGAACTTGGTGTTTGTTTGTTTTCTTGAGTTGGGTGTGGGAGCTCCTTTGTAGCATATGTATAGCTTTCCTTTGTACATTTCTTGCTTTTTGCATGGCATGTGTAACATGATGTATAGGCATCTTTGTATCTTAGGTTGCATGCATCTTGTATCATATGCATTTTGTAGGAAAAGCTTCTCTCATATACATTGTTCACCATGATGTGCTATATATGATTTTGTGAGCTAGTTTGGTATGCTATGGTTAGTTTGGCTTAGCTCTTGATGATCTTGATTTATGCCCATGGTTGATAGCTATGTTTTTTGAAAAATGACATATATATGCTCTCTTGTGAGTAAATGTCTTTATATGATCTTGACATGTTTTGGTGGCTTGGTTGTGCTTAATTTGTGGTTGTATAGATTATTTTGATCATATGGGGACAAAGGCTCATTTGCCATCATGGATGTTTAGCCCCCATGCTTTATCTTGTGGAGGGGCATAAGTTCCTTTTTGTCGCAAAGACATTTCATGTACCATATGCAAATCTGAAAATGAAATGTAAATTGCTTGGAAAATGTGCTCACATGTCATTTGTGCTTTTTTATATAGCTTTGGGTGCTAAACCGTTGCATGATGCCTACCAATGAGAAGTCTTATATATAGAAGTAGGCACATGGCTCAGTGGCTTTGACATGACATGAGGTGCTTGTGGGTGTTTATGATGGCCTTTTGATTAGAATGGTTGTCCTAGCATGAAGTTTGTGTGGCTTTGCCATTTGACATGTTTTGCTCATGTTTAGGACTTTGCTCATGAAAGGGTGATTTTTCGCAAAATTGCTCAATTCTATCTTAGCTTCGTCCAATGGTTGTGAAACTTGGTGATCTTGTAGTTGATGTTCATACGAAGCTATAGAGTATCTAACTTGCTCATTTGGATATGTGTAGCATCTTGTGATGAATTTTGTCTATTGGAGAAACTCTAGATTGCATTTTTTGCATTTTTGGCTTGATTCATGCATTGTCAACAAGGGGGAAAAGTTTGAGCATGTTTTGGCTTGCTGCATGCATTTAGAAGGTTTCCAAGTGGTTTCGAGCTAGTTTTGAGCTCGTGCAGTTCCCAATTTTTCCCAAGTGGTCATTGGCCTGACCGGTGAGTTGCACTGGTCAGACCGGTGTGGGTTTCCAGGTGCTGGACGATCTTGTCCACCGGTCTGACCGGTGAGGTGGACCGGTCTGACCGGTAAGGTGGACCGGTTTGACTGGTGAGGTGGACCGGTCTGACTGGTCAGAGCAAAGCTGAGGCAGCTGCTCTGTTTTGTGAAGCGGTTTGCATGCATTCGTCCAGGGGGAGTTGCATTGGTTCAGGGGGAGCTTGCATGTGTGCAGGGGGAGCTCTATGTGGTTTTCGAGCTTTGGTTTGATGGCTTTTGCTCTTTGTTTGAGCTTTGTCTTTGTCTCGGTTGTGTCGAGTCGTTGCCCTTGCCTAAGGGGACCGAGACTTGTCTTCTTCAAGTGATCTTGCTCTTTGTCTTTCTTTGGCTTTCGATTGCTTGTTGGAGTTTCTTTTAGTCGTTTCTTTTCTTTTCCGTTTCTCTTTGATTGCCCAAAACGTGTGTGTTGTCAAGGCACTCATCAAGGGGGAGATTGAGGACCTGTGTGGTTCGAGGACCGGTGGATGATCGCTTCCTAGTGTGATGAGTGATTGACAACGTTGTGTGGACTGATTATTGGCCAAGTATTGCAGGTGCATGTTGCGGCTTGACTGGTGTTGGTGCAGGTGAAGAGCAAGCGCGAAAGGTCGTTGCCGGGTAGCCCTCCTGGTGTGGAGAAGACAAGTAGGCTTGGCTCGAGGGACCCAGTGGCCAGCGGGGTCAAGTGCGGGCCGCATGGTGGCAAGAACGACAAGATGAAGTAGTGGAAGGTTTCTTGGTAGAGCCTCAAAACCAAGGTCGAGCCGGGACTACGTGGGAGCCGAGTCATGAGTGGTGATTGGCGGAGGCTACACCGAGTTCGCGGGGTTTCCAGTGGTTCACCAGAAAACCACTGGGTTCCTTGGTTGATCCACAAAGCCAAGGCCGAAGACCAGAGGCAGCAGCACCAGACCGGTCTGACCGGTGTGCGACGACGTAGTCCGGAGACTTCGAAGCGGAGGACACGCGTCGGGACCGCATGGCTTGCGTCGAGGCCACGCAGGGTGCGGTCGCCGGGCATCCGTCCGATGGTGTGACGACAACGATTCCCAAATGCCATTCGGGGGTGTGTATCCTAGTGTTAGGTCTTAGGGGTAGTTTCGTCATTCGGTTGCCTTTATATAACCCAAGTGGTGAGAGGATGGCAACCATCTCTTGAAACCCTAGTTCATTTGTTTTGCTATTTTTCTCTTCCATTTTTCCTTTGAAATTTGTAGGACTAGCTTGAGAGCTTCATGGTGAGATCTTGTGAGAGGGAAGGATGATCGGGCGGGAAGCTAGACCTTGTATGAACCTTTGTCGTATCTATAGATGATTCAGCGTGGTTCCTCAAGGCTTGGTTGTGTCTCTCCCATTTTTCCTTTTTGGTGATTTTCGGAGCCTTTTCTTGGCGATTTTCTTGTTGTGGTTTCGAGGCCTTTCTCTTTGGGATTTAGTGGGGGATGTATGCTTGAACCCTTCGTGGTTCTTTTCCCTTTGATTCCCCTCCCAAATTTGTGAGCAAAGGGGCTCGATTTTGGGGTTTTCTCCTCTGTAGGGTTAGAGGCGTTTTTGGTGGGATTTCTTCGATTCCTTTCGATTTAGCAAGTTTTGGTGGACAAAACTCTTGGCTATGGAGTGCCCATGAGGTGTTCCTACTTTCCCCAAAGTCTTGTGCAAATCCGTGGAGCGAATCGGGAGATCGGGATTTGGATTTGGGGGAGTTGACCCGTGGGTTCCTGTTCATCCTGAGCTGCCCAGTTTCACCGGTCTGACCGGTGCTACTGACCGGTGCAGGCCCTTTGTGAGATTTGTGTGACGCCCCAGGTTTTTAATTAGCATCATTAATGCTAATGAACGAATCAACTGGGTCAAACCTGCTGACGTTGGTCAAACCATGGTCAACCTGGATCATCACCTCGAAAACCTCGTCAAGAATCACTAATGACCCCCTTAATAAAGTCAACACACCCTTGTGGTCAAACCCTAGTCAACCCTTGGTTAAAACCTCGGTCAAACCCCTGTGTCTTTGAACCTCCCCCCCCAAGAAATTTTGTCGCGTTCTCCAAATTTCACCTAAACACATCAAAATCTTCCAATATAAAAGTTGTCCAGTCTTTCGAGGGACACAACTTTGCTTTTGGGTGGCATTTCAAATTTGGAGTGGAAAAGGGTGAAAAACTTGGTCAACTGCAACTTTTACTATTCATTAGCGCCATGAAAAACAGAAACTTTGCTTGCAGTTTATGCTCAAACCATCAAGCAAAACATATGACAGCCTTTGTAAAAGTTGTAGAGGGACCTTTGATCTACAACTTTGCTATTTGCACTTTAGTGCACTTTAGTTCATAAATTTGGAGTATTTTGCAGTCAAACAGGGCTAAATGGAATAAAAATCGGGAGGCGTGCCCCGCACTGTTCACGTGCGAACCACCCCTGGGGACGTCGGTTTGGCCCTTGGAATGAGGAGGAGGTGCTCCATACTCCCAAGTTTCCTCCCCTATAAATAGAAGCCCCTCTCCTCACTTCAAGACACAAGAGAAGAGCTTTGAAGAAGCGAAGCGCTGCCACTACTATAGTTAGAAAATAGGGAGAGAGTTGAGGTGAGAGTTTCCGGGAGGAGCCGGAGTGTCGGCCCCTCCTCTAGCTCGCGCCTCAGCGGATGCAGCTCCTCTTCTAGTAGCTACATCCGGGTCTTGTTCGGCAACTCTGGTCTGCTCTAATTAATTAAGCATTATTTATTTCTTGTCTTTGTCTTATCATTTCCCGTTCATATCATAGTAAGTTTATCTTGCTTTGAGTGATTGCTTTGCTTGAGCGCTGAGTGAAGTAGTGATCGATAGTGTAGGCGCGGTGCCTAGACTTGAGGTTACCTTGAAATACACCTAGCCCCACGGACTGCTTGTGGTAGCCGGCGGGTAGTGACAGCCCGTCCGACCTCTGTATTCCACCACGTGAGAGTGGCTAGTCCTGTAGGCATCACAAGAGTGGTGTACGTAACGACCCCCTTCTCATCCCTTTCCGTAGCCGGAGTGTGCATCCCCCGATCAAGACTACTGCAAGTAATATCCTAATCGCTTGATTAGTTGAGAGATCCGAAGTTCCCGTATCAAGTACCCTCTCTGCCCTCCTATCGTTCATCTCTCTTCTCTTTGTCGTCACCACTTTATCCGCACTTTCCCCAGACGAATTAGCGTAGGACTAGAATACTTCTCGTTCCCCGAGGAAATCGATACCTTGGAATACTCCCGGGTGAAAGCTGCATCAGTATCCGTGCGCTTGCGGATTTATCTATGATCGTATAATACCAACAAGCTTTCTGGCGCCATTGCCGGGGATATAAACCTGGTGCGACGCTAGAGAGTGTCAACAAGCTTTCTGGCGCCGTTACCGGGGAACGGTAGCTATTCTAGTTCCGAACCTAGTTCGTCTGCATATCATCCACCTACCTTAATGAATTCCTCTCCTAGTCTTGCACAATTTTCGGCTCCAAAGGGCGAAAATTTGGAGCCCCCATCTTCATCACACCCTGTTAACACTAGTGGCTATGAGCTACGTCCTGGTTTCATAGCCATGGCCAGAGAGCAATCCTATGCTGGGACCGAAGAGGAGAACCCATACACTCATTTGAGAGAATTCGAGCAACTTTGCTCGTGCATCACAATAGAGGGTATGGCACAAGAAACGTTAAAGTGGATACTCTTCCCATTTTCATTAACAGGAAGAGCGAAGCAATGGTACAACCTCAACGTCCGAAGCGTAGAAGGCAAATGGGAAGTTTTGAGGGAAAAATTTTGTCGCACCTTCTTTTCGCTAGCACGGATTAGTGATCTCCGGTGCGAAATCATCCTTTTTAAACAAAAGGAGGGTGAGTCTCTAGGAACTGCCTGGGCCCGATTTACCACTATCTTAGCTTCAAGACCCGATTTAGGGATTCCAGAACCCACATGTCTCCAGCAGTTTAGGTTGGGTCTCAATGCCGAATCCGCTAAGTTCCTAGACTCTTCATCAGGAGGTTCTTTCATAGATTTGACCTTGAATGAGGGAAGGGTGATCTTAGAAAAAATTCTAGCAAACACCCCTTACACCGGAATTTACGATGAATTTCCTGAGGAACCACCAGAAATGCAACCGGAAGAACCCTCCATAGAGATCCCTGAGCCAAAAGATGCGACACCTTCGTACACACCTACCTTCACCACAGCACATATCTCTAACACAATCTCTGAGCCAATCCCTAAACCTTTCTCGGACTCGTGCGATTCCCCGTGTGAGTTCCCTTTCAATTTCTATGACAAGCTTTTCCATGACTTTGGGAATGCCGCAAATCAACCCCTTGTGGCAAGACATTTGCCTCCCAAAGATCAAAGGGACCATTCACCAGATCTTGAGGAATCCCAATGGCAAGAACAATACATAGGAAATCTATCTGCCATCATGAGTCGAGAATGGCTTGAAGAGGCAGAATCATCTGCTGAAGTCATCCGTTTGCCTACTAGACTTAGAACAATAAATTGTATGGTGATAGGCATGGATGGTAGTTTTGGATATGATCCTGGTCTGGGGATCAATATCATATCATCTTCCTTAGTACAAAATCAGCTATCCGAGGAGCCTTTATCTTCATCTCAGAAACGACTTCTTGTCACCCCTACACAATCTTTAAATTGTTGTGGGATTCTAAGAGCCGCTCCCGTCCGTATAGCCAATCCTACTCTATACCTAGACTTTCACGTTTTTGACCTCCCCGAGAGCCTTTCACATAATATCATCATCGGGAGGCCTATCATGAAAATCTTGGAAAAAGTACCAAGGGACCAAGAGCTGGAGCTAAAGGTTGGCAAGGAGTACGTGCCCGTACAACTCGCACAAGCTATCAACACCCGTGTAGAACCCGAACCCGAAGCCGACCCCATAGAGCAAGTCATGTCCACTTCTGTCCAAATCCATCCAGCTAGAAATCTTTTGACAGAGTCTTCCCCTAGGCCTATGGTCCCTCCTTTGCTGATCCTCCAACCGAAACATCTATCACAGATGCCTTGGAAACGAAGTGGTCGACTGGAGTGGAACACTTTTCCGAAGCACTTTGGATTTGTTCACCTTCTACGATCCTTCCTTGTTCCATAAAAGGGATTACCATAGAAGCCCATCTTAACCCCGTCATGGAGGTTAATATTATGCCATGGCACTTAGCGTACACTTTATTGGGCAACGTGACGCTAAGACCATCCGACAAGCTCCTCAAGAGTTGTCTCTCCGGACACATTCTTGAGTGTCGGGGGGTTGCATGTGTTGTGTCACTCTTAATAGACAAGATTAAGGTTAATCTAGACTTCCACGTCTTTGACGTCCTCGATCTTGATCTCCTCCTAGGCTCCCATACAGAAAAACTTCTCAATGCATCTCGGGGGAGCCTAGATAAAAAGATTAGGGAAGCCGTGTCGGCCACCACTCCCTTGTTCTCAGAAAATTCTATGGTGACGCCGCTTCCCAAACAAAACCCGTTCGAGGAGATGATGCATGTATCCCCATTCGTGTCGTCCGAGCCTGTTCTCGCTGAGCTTGTAGAATTCTCTACTTCTCAGGAGTATGACTCAGAAGACCTGCTTCACCTTTGTGAAGACGAACGATCATCATCACCTTTGATCGAGTTTGAGCCTCTTCCCATTGGCCCGTGTCATGTTGTTTCCAACCGTGGTCGAGAATCAACATTGTTCATACATAATGCATCTCTTGAGACGGAGAATTCTTGGGCCATGGAAATCTATAAGGCGCTGACTCTGGTGTCCAAAGGAGAGGATCTCATCGACAAGCATGGTAGCTTTACTCTTGATTCACCTCAGGAACCATGTTTGCATCATATCTCTCCAGAGTCAGCCACGCTCAGTGCACAGAGCACACATCAGAACTACAACCGCCTTATGGTTCTCCTTTGCAAAAAGTTTAGAAGGATGGTTGTAGATGCGTATATCCACCATAAGTATTGCACATTTCGTAAGTGCATTGCTGCAAGAAGAAGTTCCCCTGGTCGAGCTTATGACCGTAAACAGAGCACTACCAGGAGATAGCCTGGATTAGCTTAGATTTATTTCCCCTTCCAAATAAAAGCAAGAGCATGTTCCTAGGTAAGAGTGTCCTTTGGGTACTTTTGGTTACTAACCTTCCAGGTGGAGACCAAGAAGAACGATGGATAGAGGATGCCTAAGAACATGTGAGCGACATCAACTACAGCAATTTGGAAAGTTTTTGGTGAAAGAACGTTTACAAAAGGAAGCTTGATCTTCACACACTTGAGTTTTGTTGCTTAGCAATGCAAACTTCAAGTGTGGGGGAGGTACGTGAGCATCCCGAGTAAAGTTCCTCTCATACCAAAATCTATCCTAGTTTGGAGATGATGTTAGCTCGTACATCTTGCCTAACTAGGTATGTCCTGCTTTTGACTTTAAACAAAGCCCTTCCAGGAGGTTGCCCGATATTCACCATCTGTCTCATGGTGAATAAATAAAATAAAAACTTCGCTTTGATTTGGCTAGTACAATTTGTACTAGCCAAATCCATGTATCTCATCTTTGTCTAAGAGTGTGCAGGAGAAGACGCAACAAAAGATAGTGTGGGGGAGGTACCGAGAGCCAACTATTCCCGACATTCAAAGGAACAACATGGTTTGAACAATCCTGCCCCCTAATTCCATGATTCATGAGTTATAATTCCTTTCATGAGATAATCATTAAACTCAACGAATCTTGATGCTCCATTGCTTTACATGTTTCCCATTGATTGGCTTGCATGTTCTTTATTCCTATAGCATACATCTGTTGCTTGTGATCAAATATCATTAGGAAAACATGTTCATCTAGATGGTTGATTGATGAGATATGGCACGATGCGATGAACCTTGCTCACTCTAACAAAGTGCTTGGGATGTTTTATTTGAAAAAAAATATAGCCTTACAAGCTCCTCCGTGATGATATATTCCCTCCAAAGCCATATGTTGTTTACATTAGAAAACCTCATACATATGCTGCTTGTTATTACATTGAGCTTTGTCAAATTGTTGTGACCCTTGCTAGAAGCTTTTCATGCTTTCATGATCAAGATCATGTACACTCCACCTTCATTTGCTAAAGTTCTACACTGGAAGTTAGCAACATCCATCCATCCACAAAAAAGTCAGTTTATGAATCTCTCTCCCTAGTTTTTCCTTCAAAAAAGACATGGGCTATAAAGAAAAAAAAGATAAATACACATGCTAAAGAGAAACTCTTCTCAAGCATGATGAAAAAAAACAAAAAAAAAGAAGAAGGAAAAAGATAGCCATGTTCTCAAAATAAAGTTCAAAGGGAGAGAGATCATACAACAAGGAGTACAAATTTCAATATCATCCACTTTCCACACACTTGCACATCTTGATCAGATTGTATGACGAGTTTTCTTCTTGGATCCGGTTTTTGACTTTGCAATATTATGTGATACAAGTATGCCTTATATCTTCATCCTTACCCTGAGCTCCACATATAGCCATCATTAGAAGTAGGTTGAAGAAAGGCAAGCTCAATGCCTTGGTGTACACATTGAGCGATCCGAGAGCATCATTTGAGGAGTCAAGTAAGGCAAAGTTTTGAAAAAATAATCAAAAACCCAAGTTACTTTACAGAAGGAGTTGAGGTGATTCAAATCCAGCTGTTCCATTCTTCAACCAAGATGACATGGTAGACACCCCAAAGAGTCACAAGTACAGGTATGTCTTGGAATATCTTACATGCTTGTATCATATCATTTTGGATTCATGTTTTCCACCCTAGTCCTTAACCTTTTCTCGAGGACGAGCAAAGGGCTAAGTGTGGGGGAGCTTGTTGACGGTCGTTAAGTCCCTATTTTCGACCGTCAACTTCGGATAAAAGTTACTCCATAAAAGCATGCACCATAGCTATAGGGGCATAATCTAACAAATTCCACAAGCTTTGGTGTATATTTGGTTGCAGGTGAGATGAGTAATTATGGCATAAAATATATCATTATCACAAACAGCCTCAAATGCCAATTTGGACTACACCATTGCGACGGGCTCGTCGAGACGATCGAAATGGCCATATCATTTGACAACTTTGGAGTTCGGATGCAAAAGATACTAAAGGGACAATTTATTATGGGATGCTGACGTCTTCATGACGTCAGCATCCCACCGCCGTACGACGTCCGCGCGGGGAAGAACAGGAGGCCGCCACATGGCGGGCGACGAGTGGCCGCCAGGCGCACGCGCGCCTCAACCGCGTCCTCCCCATCCCCATGGCGGGCGAGTGGCCGCGTCCTCCCCAGCCGCAGGTCCACGCCTGCAGGCGCGCGCACGCGGGAGCGCGCATGGGCAGGCCGCCACGCGGCGCCGCAGGGTTGGCGCGGGACGGTGCAAAGCGCGTCCGCGCGCGGGCTCGCGCGGGAGCCCGGGACGCGTGGCAAGCCGCCCGAACGCGGTTCCTGGTTCGCCCCGGTCTGCCCCCTGTTCTTCCGGTTTTTGCCCAGAAACGCCCGATTCAGTGCCCAGACGACCGGTTCACCCACCTAGAGTCCGGTTCTCGCCCGGTTCTTTGCTCCACCGACTTGAGGAGGCGTGCCCCGCACTGTTCACGTGCGAACCGCCCCTGGGGAGGTCGGTTTGGCCGCTGGAATGAGGGGGAGTTACTCCACACTCCCAAGTTTCCTCCCCTATAAATAGAAGCCCCTCTCCTCACTTCAAGATACACAAGAGAAGAGCTTAGAAGAAGCGAAGCGCTACCACTACTATAGTTAGAAAATAGGGAGAGAGTTGAGGTGAGAGTTTCCGGGAGGAGCCAGAGTGTCGGCCCCTCCTCTAGCTCGCACCTCGGCGGATGCAGCTCCTCTTCTAATAGCTACATCCGGGTCTTGTTCGGTAACTCTGGTCTCCTCTAATTAATTAAGCATTATTTATTTCTTGTCTTTGCCTTATCGTTTCTCGTTCATATCATAGTAAGCTTCTCTTGCTTTGAGTGATTGCTTTGCTTTTGCGCTGAGTGAAGTAGTGATCGATAGTGTAGGCGCGGTGCCTAGACTTGAGGTTACCTTGAAATACACCTAGCCCCACGGACTGCTTGTGGTAGCCGGCGGGTAGTGACAGCCCCGTCCGACTTCTGTATTCCGCCACGTGAGAGTGACTAGTCCTGTAGGCATCGTAAGAGTGGTGTTCGTAACAGCCCCCTTCTCATCCCTTTCCGTAGCCGGAGTCTGCATCCCCCGATCAAGACTAGTGCAGGTAATATCCTAATCGCTTGATTAGTTGAGAGATCCGAAGTTCCCGTATCAAGTACCCTCTCTGCCCTCCTATCGTTCATCTCTCTTCTCTTCGTCATCACCACTTTATCCGCACTTTTCCCAGACGAATTAGCGTAGGACTAGAATACTTCTCGTTCCCTGAGGAAATTGATACCTTGGAATACTCCCGGGTGAAAGCTACATCGGTATCCGTGCGCTTGCGGATTTATCTGTGATCGTATAATACCAACAAGCTTTCTGGTGCCGTTGCCGGGGATATAAACCTGGTGCGACGCTAGAGAGTGTCAACAGTCAGGCCGCATCCCGATGTGCCGCGCCGTCCGGTCCCCCACCACGCCGTGCTCCCTTCACGACGAAGGCAGGCACCCCCCTCACTCACTCTCCCGGGCTATAAAATGCGTCGCAGCTCACCCCGCGCGCGAGGCAGAGCTCCACCGCGGCCCGCCATTGGGGGCCGAACGACGAGCTCCCCATCCGGACCCTACCCCCACCACCCAAGCACCGAACCATCTCCCCTAGGCCCCATAGGACCACCCCGTGCCGCGTGTTGCTCAGGCCGCGCCGCCGTCTCACCGGAGCGCGAGCTCCAGCGGCCACCGCCGCCGGTTGCCGCCGTGCGCAGTCGCCGGGGCCGTTTTCCGCCAGTCTTCGGCCACAAATCGGTCGCAGGTGAGCTCCCCCTCCCCTCTGGCCTCTTCCCCAGCCAAATCCAGCGGGCCCCTTGCCGGAATTGCGGCCGAGCCGCCGCCGGCCATGGCCGAGGGCCGCATTGCAAGGACCCCATTACTTGTAGGGTCTTTTCTATGAAGTAGGGGTATATTTGTGAAGGCCAGGAAAGTTTCAGGGATCCCGGTGCAATTAGTTTCTTAAATAGTGAATGCATATTTGCTGAATCTTGTAAAATGCATAGAAAATTGTAGAGAAATCAGAAAAATGCAAACTCAATTTTGTTGGATTCCTTGTGAAAAAACCCTACAACTTTTGTAAAGCATGACCATAGTTTTTCCTGATAGTTTTTTGCGTGAAAAACACAAAACTGAAAAACCTAGATCTATTGTATCTCAAAATATACAAGTGATCTGTAGTTGAATTTTGGATATGTTGTGTGTTATGCCATGCCTAGCTTCTGTACCAAAAAGTGCACAAAGTTATGTTTAAATCTGTTTATATGTTGTATTTTGTATTTATGCAGAATCTGTCTAAATGATTTTTGTAGCTAAAAATAATTATATTTTTGTGCCCCACTTCTGCATGTTGTCTTTTTATGCCAAAATACACCTCTGGTGAAATAACCACAATTTTATAGTTGACAAAAATATTTATTCTTGAAATATGCTTGATTTTCTTTGTAAATGCATAACTC
Source organism: Cenchrus fungigraminus (assembly GCA_036936925.1). Classification (NCBI taxonomy): domain Eukaryota; kingdom Viridiplantae; phylum Streptophyta; class Magnoliopsida; order Poales; family Poaceae; genus Cenchrus; species Cenchrus fungigraminus. The sequence continues at coordinate 123,797,089 of CM072774.1, read as the reverse complement.
AAGATCTATGGTAGCTCTAGGTGTATATGTTGCATGCCTAGCTTAGTTTTGGACCAGAGATCATGTGTGGGAAACTTGGAATCATTTTGATGCTTATTTATTTTTGTATGCATTTATCTTGCTTTAGTAGCTAGCTTTTGTTATTTTTGGTATAATTAATTTCCTAGCTATCCTAAACATGCATGTGTGTTCAGTGGCTTGGCATAGGTGTTTAGTGCTTAATAAACCCTTCCACTGAATTTTATTAAATTATTTTATGAATAAAAGCAATAGAGACCGATTAGGGCTTAATATTAAATTAAATTGGAAAATCACCAACCACACCCCTAATAACCCCATGTGTGCGGTGTAAATCATTTTAAAAAGATAAAAACCAAACCATTGTTGTTTGTGGAATTTAAATTAAGATATTTACATAAATATGTACACAGTCACTATCAAAAAGAGTAATTAATAATTAATTGCATGTTGTTCCTTTTTGGAAGAGTATGCTGAATGTATTTCTTATCTAGGTGAATGTGGTCAACCATGCACCCCATGGTTGTCATTTGTTGATTGTAATTGATTAAATTAAAAATCGTCAAACAAATCTTGCATTTGCATCTTCGTGTAGATCTTCCCGACGGTAGATATACGCTCGTGCCGGAAGGCGGAGACGAAGGTGCTGACGAAGAGCTGCAGTACGTGGACGTAGCTCAAGACCTGGACCAAAGTCAAGAAGGGCCCAAGGCCAACCTTGCCAGCGAAGGCAAGCCCCGGATCATTAACCCCGTCTTTTAAAATTATGCAATTACCTTTGCTATGTTTGTGCATCTACGTTTCAGGAGTTGAATTGAAACCCTAAATGCATGATCCTTAGGTACCTATGCTCTATCACTACTATGCTAGGTCGATAGATGCTATGCTCTAGGACTGGTACAAGTTGAGTGATGCTCGTCACTCGCGAGAATAGGTTCTTATGTTGGAATCATAAGATCTTTATAAATGGATTACTCATGTGGTAAGAGCATGGGATTTGGGCTCCGGTCCAGTGGCTTTCGTGGGCTAAGCTTTTGAACGTACTAAGCACTTGTCGGGAATGAGACCGGTAAGCCTAGTACCTTAATGAGACAGTGCGGGAACTTACTATTACTAATCTTGAGTAATCACCTGCCAACTTGCAACCGGGAGGTGGGTACATGTGTGAAGCTGGGTGTACTGTGTGGGGCATGCCAGATAGTCTTGTACCCGGGACTGTAAGATTCGATCCCAAGCCGAGGACTTTTGGGAACCGCCTGGTGGTTGTCCTCGCGGGGGCACCCTACCGTGTGTTTAGGTTTACCTTGCAAGGTTTAAATCAATCGATTGTCGGCCTCTCACCATTATCTGAGACTGCTTAATCAACTGGCCATGATATCCCTTATTGATGGAACTCTGTGAATATTACTCCTTGAATTAATTGTTTGTACAATTCTTGATTGAATTAGTTGGCACACTTAGAAAGGGTAATCAACTAGAATTTGTGCTAAAATATTGAAAGTAAGAATAGACTCTTTGTTGCTTTTCAGCAAAAGAACCCCACCGGCCAAAAAGCCTTTCATGTCTAATTTTTGGTGATGTAGTTATCACCTGACGGTTATGTCTTGCTGAGTATTAGTATACTCAGCCTTGCTTTAAAAATGTGGTTGCAGGTGTTGTTTGGCCTGGTGAGATTCCACCCGCCTGGGAGCTGGAATGGGTGGAAGACGACGAGTGATGGCATCACGGACGGCCTCCTGTGATGTTTGTTGTTGCGCTAGTTTATTTTATTCCGCTGTTTTCGAACTCTGAACCGTTACTTTTATGTCATGAACAATGGTTTGTAATAAATAAACCCTTCGGGCAGTTTGGATGATAATCATGTGTTGATCTCTGGACTCGCCTTCGCGTGAGTTTTGATGCATATATGTCGATCCTTGTTGCTATGAAAGTGATTTCACCGGGCGTTAACCCGGCAACTAATGACCGGATGATACTTTATTATTGCTTAATGACCAAAGTGGATTGGTTTAGGCGATAGTACAGTATTTTCCTGGGCGGGTTGTCACAGTTATCACCCGACGGTGAAGTCTTGCTGAGTATTAGTATACTCAGCCTTGCTTTAAAAATGTTGTTGCTCGTGTTGTTTGGCATGGTGAGATTCCACCCGGCTAGGAGCTGGAATGGGTGGATGACGACGAGTGATGGCATCACGGACGGCCTCCTGTGATGTTTACCGTTGCACTAGTTTATTTTATTCCGCTGTTTTTGAACTCTGAACCTTTATTTCCTGTCATGAACAATGGTTTGTAATAATTAAACCCTTCGGGGTAATTTGGATTTAATTTGTGTTTGTACTCTGGACTCGCCTTCGCGTGAGTTTTAATGCATATGTTCGATCCTCTGCATGAATTCCAAGTGATTTACCGGGCGTTAACCCGGCAACTAACGACGGGATGATACTTTACTGTCGCTTAATGGCCAAAGTAGATTGGTTTAGGCGATAGTACGGTATTTTCCTGGGCGGGTTGTCACAATTTGCCACGGGTGAACGTCTTGGCCAACTTGGGTAGTTTAGTCGAAGACGTGTTTTGGAAGCCGTGTTCGTCTTGTTGGAGTTTCATCTCCTTCGAGAAGAATTTTTATCAGCTCCCATTCACTCCCCCCCCTCTCTGGTCGCCAGATCGGTCCTTCAGCATTCCAAGTCGGGGATCTGGTACTACGTCGGGTCCAGATCAACAAAGATCTCATCGACGTCGACGCCATCGGAGATGGCGTTGGCGGTTGTGGTGAACTCCAGCGAGTCGAGGTGACGACGCTCCACGTCATAGCCCTCGGGCCATCCCGGCGGAACGAAGGAGAGCCACGCTTCGTTCGACTACACGTCGGCCGCGTCCAAAGCTTCTGACGCCCCTCAGCACACCCTGACACACACCGCCCCCTGACATAGTCAGGTAGTGCTCCGAGTTGGTCCACCAACAGGGTCGGAGGAGAAGCCACAACGTCGACGGCCGCCTGCGCTGTGGTGGTGAGAACACCGAGAGACGTCTCTGCATCGAATTCTCGGTGCCGCTGGATCTCCATCTCCCGTCAGAGCTCCAGCATCCCATCTTCCATGCTTGCAAAGCAGCGACAAATAGGGGAACCCATCCCAGGCAACTGTGGAACAAGAATCGTCCAAGGAACATACCAACTCGACGAGCCTTCGCCCCGTCGGCGGCAACACGAGCCGCCTCGGCCTCCGCCTCGATGGCGTCGAGTGCCACACGAGCAGCCTTCAACGCCTCCACAAGACGGTGGTGATCACGCAGGGCCTCCTCCAGGAGGCTCCCCGTCTCCGCCACTTGCGTCGTCAGGTAGAGGACCTCCTCCCGGGACGCCCCAACTGCGGAGGGCGCACTAACGGGCTGGGGCTCGACACCCGAGGCCGCTGCGCTCCCAGAGCCCCTGTGCGCAAATAAAGGAGGCAAAGATGATGAGAAACACAAAGAAGCCGGAGTAGGGTGACCGATGCCATCCGAGGGATGATACGTACCTCCGGCGGCGCAGTGACGGTGGCTGCAGCAAGTCACCCGACGCGGTGCACTCCCCCCTGTCCATCGTAGAAGAAGGGGTCGAGGTAACACTTCTTCTGTGTCCCCCGCCTAAGTTTTTTTTACACTTCCACCGCAAATGCTTCTGCAGGAGCTAGTTAGGAGAATGAGGCGAAAACCTCCAAAAAGGAGGGGGATTTAAAGGGTCGCCAACAAGGAAGAGCATGACCGATGCACTCCCCCATGATCACCACGACCCGCCTCGATGGAAGGCACGACCGTTCGAGTCGATTAAAGTCTCTCCGCCGGAGAAGTAATCACTAGGACGAAAATCGCCGCTAGCCCCCAGGGGCCCAGGGCCGACACGTGGTTCGAAGGCTGGCCCATTAGACCTGAGCATTCCACGGGCCGGGCCGGGTTCGGGCCGGGCCGAAAAAAACCTGGGTTTTTCGGACCGAGAAAATCCTGCCCATGACCGTCCCATGGGACGTGTCGGGCCTCAGTTTTCGGGCCGGGCTCGGGCTGGGCCCGGGCATGGGCGGGCCGCCCGCGCATTTTATAGTGTAAAGTAACTAAAAACAGCATTTCGGGCCGGGCTCGGGCCAAAAAAAATTTTCGCGGGCTTCAAGATCTCTGCCCATGCCCGTCCAGTAAGGTTCGTGGGCGGGCCTGGCGCGGGCCGGGCCCGGGCCGGGCCAGCGGGCCGAGTCGGGCCGGGCCAAAAATGCTCAGGTATATGGCCCATCAAAGGGTTTCGAACAGTCGCCGCCGTCACCAGAGTGAGGGACGAAAAGGGATGGGCCCACAAGCGGCCGAAACTCGGGAGCACGAGCGCCACAGGCATCCTGAATCGTGTTCAAGCCCTAGACGAAAGGTCTCATGGAATCCCTATTGGAGGGGAGGCAACGAGCCACCAAGGTCAATCGAACTACCTTGGAGACAAATGAGATATTCGGAGGGGTTGATAAGATCTATCACCAGTTGATCCTGTCGGGACCCAACGAACGGGACGCGGGCCTTCCTCGAACTACCTGCTAATAGCTCAACGAGCGCCATGACTCAACCATCGAGGTAAGCCGTGGTACAACTCATCCCTCCTTCCCTAAGAAAAGGGATGTGTTAGGAGAACCAAACGAGCGCTAAGCTCACGGGGCCAACTGAACACCCCGAACGAACAACACACGTCGCCCGTTCAGACGGACAGCGATGAAGCTTAAACAAAAGGGACAAAACACGGCAAAATGCCTTGCTCAAAGGTCCCAACAGTGAATTTTTTCCCGCGTAAATACATAAGCAAAAAAGCTAGAACAACCGAAGGTTGGGAGATAAAAGGAAACAAGGCGAGCGGGATGCCGCAACAAACGGCGCCCCAGTTCTTGAGCAGCGCCACCACAAAGGGTGCGGGGGAGCGATCGCCCAAGAGTAGACCGGGCACAAGACCATGGGCCGGGACTCTCAAAGATCCAATGCCCGCCGTACTCCCGTCGTCGGCCGCCAAACGCAGGACACTCGACGGCCCGCAGGGCTGAGAAGTCGTCGGCGCGCTCACGATCTTGACGATGAAGCATCCTCCTCAAAATAGGAGGAGGGGGCTTCAAGTGGGTTCGCGGGCAGCCGAAACAAACTCAGGGGGGATCTACGCCCCCAAGGCATAAGAGCAGGAATTTTGATCCCTAGCGGATAAACCTAGACTGTCATAGGGTGAACCGTCCGGGAATCCGAACGCCTAACCCTAGCATGCCTCCCCGTTTGCTGAACTCCGACCAACATCAGGAGGTTTGGAGGATGGCACTACACTCAGGGGACGAACCCCCCACGACCGGAGAAGTAGCTGCTTTCTTTCCCTCCCCATGTTACAACCATGGAGTCTCACCAGGACAAAGTGGAGCTCCTTTTATAAGGCTGCACCAGCCCAACCACGCAACGACCACAGCCGGCCCAGGTTCAGCTTACGAAACAAGCTAAAACGGCCACCCACCCCGTCAGGCAGTGTAATGAAGGCCCGATGAGCCTCGCCGTCACATCGGTAGAGGCCAGCCATAGTGCCCCGTGACGCTGGGTCAAATCCACCGTCCGACCACGTCGACCTCAAAAGGCGAGCCAGTACTTGCAGTGGTTAAAATAAACACCCCGTGGTAGAGCCTCCTACTCTACCACGGGCTCGGGGGCTACACCGGGTGGGTGCGCTCGCGTGCCCCCACCAAAGTGAAGAACAGAAGAAGAAGCTCGACATCACTGATCCTAAGGGAGAAAACCACTCTTTCCCTCTTAGGCTCGGGGGCTCCTGAAGAGGGGAGAAACTAGGGGTAATCATCTTAGCCCCTAAATCCCCAACATCACAAAGGCTAATGATGGGTTGCAACCGTAAAGGCCCAACATCGACAGCCAACAAGCAAGCCCCAGCTTCCCCTTCTCAAGAACAGTGTCCTGACGCCATCTACAGAACCACCTCCGACTTAGGCAGTCGTCAGGGCTACCTCGACGGGTGGCTCCGCCTCGCACGACCTAAGGTTCCTTCCATTGCAATCCCTCGGCGGGGCCCCCAGGGGGAGGGCTGCAACGTGGCGCAAGCTGCCCCACACCGCCCGGGATGTGCATGAGCAACGAGACGGGCAGATCTGCCCTGTCAAACGGTCAGGCCATCATGAGATTTTCCCCAGTGTGGGAAGCGGATTGCCCCGCCGTCCCATCACCTAGATATTGAATAGTGGCTAAGGACACACGAATCCTTCGCCTGCAAGACATCGACAACAAGGCCCGACCCAGCGGATATCAGAGGGAAGGTCGAGGCTTGCACGAGAAGCCCCGACCTAACCAGACTGGTGCGGTCATGAGTCGGGAGAAGCCACCTTGGACTAGGAGCCGCGGCAACGCCGCCCTACAGAGGCTACCATGGTGCGGTGCCAACAGGATACGAAGGCCCATGGCGTGATGTTGTTCCAGCACTATTCCAACACTATTGCAGTACTGTAGTAGGATGCCATTTTACCATCTTAACCCTTGTACACCAGCCCAGGGGAGCCTGGCACCGTAAACAGTAGGCGGAACACAAAAAACAAGACCAACAGCACAACACATTCACCGATCGAGCACTCGTAGCTCACAACCACATCCAGAGACTTGGGACACTATCCCTCTCTCGACCTAAACTTGTACCCCCTACTACAAACCCCTGTGGGCATATACAACATCTGTTCGAACTGGACGTAGGGCATCTCCACCGTGCCTGAACCAGTATGATCCCGGTGTCTCTAAGCCCAACCATCCGGATCAGACGCACGAACATACCAAAATTTACTGGCCGGCGGTATTGAACCCCGACAGTTGGCTTCTTCCTCTACGCGACGGCGGCCTCCACATCTCCCGACGTGACATCGGTCGGCTACTCCAGATCCGGCATGGCTTGGCGGCTGCAGTGGCTGCCACGACCTTCTCTCCCCCGGCGGCGACCACGGTCTCCTCCTCTGACGGGATCTACGAGCACGTCGACTGTGCATCTCGAGGACGGCGACAATCTTCTTCTATGGGTACGGCGGCCACTGCCTCCTCTACTGCGGCACGGCGGACACAACCTCCAATCACTCATCTCCCTCCTCCCTGTTTCCCCACAGGTGGGCGGCAGCCGGGTGGAGGTGATTGTGGCGTCACAACCATTGCGGGGAGGTGGCGACGGCGGTGGGGTGGGGACAGGGTGCCCGGCATGTGGGGTCGCGATGCACTGTCGATTTGGATTTTTTTTATTTTTTCCAAAGTGTTTGCCGAGAGCCATCTTTGGCCTGCGGCACATGTTTGCCGAGAGCCTCATGTGCGACTCACGGCAAACAAGTCCATTGCCATAAATTTGTTTGCCGTGAGCAGCCCCTCAGGACAAAGTCTTTGCCGACAGTAAACCGGACTTTGCCGTGAGTATCCGGCTCATGGCAAAGCCGCGGTTTCCCGTAGTGTTTAGCCAAATCACAATGATTGCAAACAAACGGGGATGAACGTAGCGTCAATCACGATGGTACCAGAGAGAATTATTGTAAAAGATCAAACTTGAGAGATGAATAAAAAGTCTGGTATCCATGGTTACGTTTTGATGTAAAATGGCTCCAATGCAGCAAAATTAGGACAAGTTGTCATGAACAGACAATTATCTCAAGTACAATGCATCTGCAGGGACAAGGCACATGGGATCGGAGCCCCTAGTCAAGTGACCACGGAATTGAACATGGAGTCAAACAGGAGTTCTTACTCTGTGCTGCTCGGTGGACCAGGGGAGTTTATATATGCCATTAAGCTGTGTAGTCTCAGTCATTTGCTGCACTAATCTGTCCAACAAGCTTCTTTTGTGATAAAACACCGAGTAGATATTCACCATTATTGACTCAATAATAATGCACCTTTTTCATTGAGACAAAGTTGGTTCGATGGACTTCAGCTCATGCTTGATCATCTGATTTGTGCTAGTTTCATTCTGTGATAAACCTCTTTGTGTCAGATATATCAACGGTGGTGATGAAACGATAGTGTTGCGACATATATGGTCATTTTAAATGAGTGAATTAATTGAAGGTGATAAAAAATGCAACTGCCTACCAATTTAATCCGTACTATATCTCTACCTAATATTAAAGTAAGGAAGAAATCCTTCATGAATTCTGCCGACCCTTTTTTCGTCCGTCTACAGTACACGTGTACAGTAAACTGTGACAAAAAAGGGACAAAATCGATACCCCACGCGAACCGGAGAGGGGAGAAAAAGAAAAACCGCGCCCTACATGAACCGACGGAAAAGGTCCCACGTGACCACAGCAAAAGAAAGAAAAGAAAAGAAAGCACTGGTAGAGAGCGAGGCTTTGGTTCGGGCCTTTAGTCCCGGTTCAACTTTGGAACCGGGACTAAAGGCCTTTCGTCGACGTGGCCCGAAATGGCTGCTGTAGCCGGCCCCCCTTTAGTCCCGGCTCGTATTACCAACCGTGACAAAAGGGGGGCTCCCAACGGCTCCATCCGACAATAATCACCCCCGGTCTTTGGTCTCAGGTGGTGTTACGAGCCAAGACTAAAGAGTACCCCTTTAGTCTCGGCTCGTAACACCAGCAGGGACTAATGGCCGACATCCATATAAGCACCGTACCTCCTTCTTCCTCCTGCCACCCGAGCCATTCAACCGTACTCACCCGCGAGCTCAAGCTCTTCCCGTCCATGGCGACTCAAGCCTAGGGTGGTGCTGCGATTTTTTTCTACATTAGTTTGTGAAGATTTCTCTCCTCCAAGGTGTTGGCAAGGTTGGAATCTTCATCCTCCCTTCATTTGTTGTGATTAAATTTTGTTTTATGGTTTAGAGATGGAGAAAATAGAAATGTTAATTTGTAGATAGGTAGGAGGAGCTTAAATTAATTAGAGAGATGAGATTTTGTATATACATGTGAAAATGTAGTTAGGATGGTACTTGCATTGTTCCTTCTTTCATTAAATTTGTATTAATAAGCATTCTCTTATTTTCTTGTTTTTCATAATATTGAATTTTTCTTGTACCTATATATAGTTTATAAAATATATGCTCATAAAAGAAGATATACAGAAAATGTACTAGGTATTTCCATTCTTTCATTGTTTAATTGATTTTATTCTAGGTAGCCATTGGAGGAAATAGAAGATTAAATTCTTTTGTTAAGTATGTTTTTATTTTTATATAGAATAAATGTAAGCATTCTCTTATTTTCTTGTTTCTCATAAATTTGAATTTTACTTGTACATATAGTTTATAAAGTATATGCTCATAAAGAAAATAATAGACATACAGAAAATGTACTAGGTATGTATTTCCGTTCTTTCATTGTTTAGAAATGCTTTTATTTATAGGCAGCTATAGGAGGAAATAGAAGATTAAATTATTTTATTAAGTTTTTTTATTTTTATATGGAATAAATGTAAGCATTTTCTTATTTTTCTTATTTTTGATACAAAGCCCCACATCCTAATTAGCTATAGTTTAACGTCACGGGCTACGTGGGGACTGCATGCAGCTCCGTGACGTTGGACTGTAGCTAGATAGGAGGTGTAGCACATGTGTAGTACTGTAAGTCTGTAAGTGGGAGAGTCAGGTATATATGACGGTGAGGTGAAACTGTTGTAGTTCCCGGAGCATCTAGGTCTTCTGAGTTATGTACAGTAATAATAGTGTCGAATTCTATCCCCTTTTATTTTTCTATTTATGCATATATTGAATCCAATCTATATATGTGTACATATATTCTTTTATTAGGTATTTTTTTTATTTTTATATACAATAAATGTAAGTATTTCATTTTTTTCTTGTTTTTGATACAGAGCCCCACGTCCTAATTAGGTACAGCCTAACATCACGGGCAACGTGGGGACTGCCTGCAGCTCCGTGATGTTGGGTTGTATCTAGATAGGAGGTGTAGGGCATGTGTAGTATTGTAAGTGGGAGAGCTAGGTGTATATGACGGTGAGGTGAGACTGTTGTAGTTCCCGGAGCATCTGGGTCTTCTGAGTCGCTGGTTCGCAAAGGTTATGTACAGTAATAATAGTGTTGAATTCTATCCCCTTTTGTTTTTCTATTTCTGCATATATTGAAACCAATCTATATATGCAAACTAATCCTATTTATTGTGAATAATGTGTGTTATTTTGATTTGGATATAGTTTGAGCTAACAATGTCGTCGTCAAGTGGTGTTGGTAATTAATGGCGCCCGTGGTCGTGGCATAGTCCGTCGCCGTGGCGGGCGTGGTGGCCGTGGCATTGGCCGTGGAGGTCTTGGTGGCCGTGGAGGTGTTTTGGAGGACCCGTTGCCTCTACGTCCAGGATTGCACTTTCACCGCGAGATTACCTTGCCAATGGGTGATCCAGGATGTGTAGCTAACGTGGTAATATAGGAATTGAAATTAATTTGCTTTACATAGAACTTTTTTCATTTCATGGAAAATCTGTAATTTTAGTTACATATATAATTATTGTAGGTTCTCAACAATATCAGATGGCTCAGAGACATTATCGGAGATATGAATGGTACTCCTCCTATAGTGCAAACTGAGCACGTTGATGAGCGCATGGCAAGAGTGTATATCTCTTTGACCATACCTGCTCGATATGTAGACTACGGCCAGTTGCCAGTAGGCGCACCACACCCGATGGTTGTCATTGCAACAGTTGGCTCAACATCACCTATTCGGATAACCCGAGAGAGGACTGCCGTGGAGAATTGTCTACAACAGCTCCAGAATAATGTTGGGTGCTTCGTGCCGGACCTTTCCTATTTTAAATTAAGGCAACTCGAGACAGGTGAAGGAAATGTGATTGAGACTACGGAGAGGCTTTGCAGGGCTCATCAAGATGTGGTAATATACATTTATATATAAAAGAATTTTTATTCATTCTTAATTAATTTGTTTCCGGTACATATATATTTTGAACTTTCATAAGGTTATTATATCTCATCATCATCTGATTGTGTGCAGGATCCCTCTGGTTCTACCTATGCTTCAATTATCTTCCGTGCGATTCTGAATCAAGTCGTGGAAAGAGTTGGGGTGGATTACTATGGTGGGGAGCCGTTTTTCACCAACAATTGGAAGAGTCCAGCAATTCTAACTTTCTACAAGCCAGCAGAACCCGAGGCTCCATTGTTTGATGTCTGCAGTGCTGTTTGTGACACTCCTCTAGAAGCGGAGGAGAGTGCACTAGTACGTGCTCTAGCTTATTTTGAGGGAGTTCTAGGCTGGAGGATTGCAGACATTAACCATGTTTCATATCTACAAGCGCGTGCTGCTCAGTAACATTATGCAGGCATGGATCAGGCTTTGTATCGTACCCTATTATGTGAACTTGTATTAATTAGCTAGCTATGTGAAACTTTATGAACTTATTATCAATTATTGTTAATTAGGTACTTTATTATGAATTCATGTGTTGTCTTCAACATGTTTAGTAAGCATGTTTATTAAGCATATATATATACTAGAATTCATACGCGAATTTATAAATGTGTTTGAAGCAGAGGTTCAAAAGCTAGAAGCTAACCAGCTTCAGCTTGGGACTTGTAGTCATTGGTATTAATTAATGTCATGCCTTGTAATAGCCATCAGGTGACCTCTGTATGTATACGTAAGCCATTGTAAAAAATTAGGTAAATTGAAATTGATAATTATTTATATGGATCATTATATCAAAAAGTAAACAAAGACAATGATGAGAAGAAGGGTGAGTTTGATGCTATATATACTGTACTCCATCAATTACTGTAGCATTACTGTAATTATGCTCATTAGATTCGTCGCGCAAAGTTACACTCATACGTGAAAAGGTTTTGCAAATAAACTTCATTTAGTACTCCGTGCAAGCAAGATTCCCTGGCGCAAAAAAAGTGCGTTCCCCCAACCAAACACTACCATTTATATTATTTGCATATTATAATATAGTTATAGGGCCACCATTTGTGTTTCGCACCATGGCCTCATAAACTTAGAGATGGCCCTGTCAACCGACTCACACCTTTGTCCAGATCAATCAAACAATCGAGAGATATATATCCATCGAGACTATAAGGATCACCACCTGGATCCCAAAGAGTCAGTTGTTGAATCACTATGATGCCTGTCAATAGCACTTCATTGAGCTGTTGTTTTGTCAGAAGGGCGAAACATTGCAATTCTGCTCTCTGATCTGGAACTCTTCCATTAAAACACAGCCACAACATTGTACTGGCAGCTTGCAAGTACTTGGTAGTAGTCACATTATGGATCTTGGTCACCAACTCACCATAAAGTAAGCAGCTAGCAGAAAATGCCCTTGCAATCTAAACATTAATTCAGCAATCAATGGTAAGAGCCTAGTTGTCAGTTGCATGTTTGTCCCATGAACACCAATAGATGAATACGGGAGGACAACATAGGAGATAGCCATCAGAATGTCGTTGGACAAAGCTGAAGGAATTAGCAGAGTCAGAAAAGCTCATCCAATATTCATGGGAAATTGAGCATCCACAAGCATTTGCCATGACTGTCGCAGGACCAAATAAAGGTTGTTTCCACAATTGAGTTGTCATATTAGTCTGAAACTGAAGAAACTGAATAAGTGGCAGAATTGTCATCCGGCGAACAGAAATATTGCCAGCTTCATACGGACAACATTCAAACAGCCAAAATATTGCACACCTTGATGAATCCAGCTTGGAATTATCAGTAGTGCTAATGGTGAAAGCTTTACTGAAAGAGCATGCAACATGAAGTGCCTGTCCACACGAGTGCAGCAGCCTTTGCCCTTTGATGAATAACAGACTGATGCATCTGGTAACCGATACCCAGGAGATCATAGAGCCTCATATTTGTGATACACCACCAAGTCAAATTTACCATTCCAAAGTGCTGGATATGAATTTTACTGATAAAACAGCAACTACTCATGTAAAAGCACATCTGATACACCCAGAAGAGTTTCCACTTGACTAGATTATGATGACAATTAAATAACAGCCAGCACACATCTCCCCAACACTTAATTGATGAGCTGAGAAGTAACATATCATAGACATTGCTGTGAATTTCCACTGTTAAGCACCAGAGTGAGAAATCCATAGCACCAATCACCAAAGTAGCTTGCAGAGCATACTGTGAAACTCTTAATTTGAAGTACACTAGCATGAGTGGACTCCAATTGAAAGTAAGTACTTGACAGCCAGAAGATGGCCAGGGTATTGGGCGGAGCTGAGCATCCTCAGAAAGCAAGACAATGTTGTTCTTCAGAAAATACGAGTAAAGCATCCCAAAATTCTGACTAGCACATTCACTATGGAAACTGCCAAGTTGTAGACTCACTAATGACCATGGTGGCTTAGGTGGGATGCAAACTTGCTCGGCTGTCAGAATGTATGACCATTGATCCTTGTCAACTAGAAGAGCAAGCAATGGGTCTGACACTACTGGATTATGCACAACCATTTGTTGCAGCACAATATATTCAGTGTGAGCTTGGGTGGCCAAACATGGAAGTCTTTCGCCAACTGAGTCCATGGAGATGTAAATGGCAGCAGAGAAAAGCAGAGAACTCACAGCGAGCACAAATGTAGTGAATGTTGACAACTCTTCAGACACCAATATAGCCAACTTCAAGATCACTTGTGTATCCAGATTCAATTCGGGATGCAGCACATCGCCAGCAATAACAGAGCAACTGAATTGTGTTGTCACCAACAGGAACAACTTGATGTCGAGGTTGGAGCTGACACCAGCGAAGACGAGTGCCCTGAAATTACCCAGCCCCTCGGTAGCCTGAGCAGCTCCCAAAGACAGGTGCGCGAACTCCTGGAGAGCGGCGGAGTCGTGGCAGAAAAGCCATGGCGGCCGTGGAGGATGACTCACTAGTAGGGAGAGGGCCTTTAGTTCCGGTTGGTAAGGGGAATAGGTCTCTCAAGTCCAACCGTGACTAATGATGAGAGACAAAAGGCCCCCCTTAAGTCCCGGTTGAACCAACCCGGTTGAACCAACCGGGACTAAAGGATCCTTTAGTCCCGGGTGGTATTACGAACCGAGAATAAAGGGGGGGGGGCACGCCAGCACCTGCGCCCACCCCCTTTAGTCTCGGTTGGTATTACCAACCGAGACTAAAGGGTCTTGTTTCTCTTTTTTTTCTGTTTTCGATTCGAGCGTATATTCTAATTGTTGTCTAACCCGTATATGCACGTATACGTATTTGAACTTGTATATATGTATATACCTGTCTATATATACCATATACGCAGTTAGATTAGACTTATATATAAATTAAACCCTATATATCTACATATATAAACTTATAAATGTATATACACATAATAATTTATACACATGAAAATAAATAGTATTTTCATAAACTAGCATATATACATCAAAACCCCATATAGTATATATACATCAAAATATCATTCAGTTCAAATTTCTAGTCTCAGTTAGCTTTCCTCGGAGGTGAGTCGGTCAATTGGATGGTTATCATAATAATGTTTTCCTTGTGGATTAACCACTTTGTCCATGAGGAATAACATGAGAGCTTCTTGAATTGCCAAGAGACGATCCTTCTCAATGAGTGCGTCCCTTTTTATAATCCTCTATAATTTGCAAATAGGTTGATATAATACACCAAGCGATTAAATATACAAAAAAGGATAAAAATAATGTGTTATTAATAGGTTTATTTTACTTACACTATCATCATCCGCATTGCCACTGTAATGGTGTATGTGCTCACAAACGTAGTACCCGCATAAATTATTTCCTTGTTCTTGTCTCAAACACTAAAGTGGAGAGGAGAACAGAATATGAAATTCTAGTGTTATACATTTTAAATATTCCCAATCTGAAGTTGTTATTTGTATACGTACTGGAAAATTAGTGACCCATCTAATTTTGGGTTTAAATTGTCCTCGGTGCTTTGCAATGAACATGGTCCAAGCTCTGAGGTAAAATAATAAAAGATACAATATGTTAGTATAAAAGCTAAATATATATATTGCATTAAAGAAAATGTCATAGATAGAACTATTACTCGTGGAACACATCTTGAAGGTCTTGGTATTCTGAGGGATCTTTTCTCAATGAATCATACACATTGATGTTGCTGTTGTCGATACTGATTATGATTAGAATCCAGTGGAATCTGTATGCATCGTCCTCATGGAGATTAGAATTGACTAAATAGAATTAGCAATGATAATTAGATGACAATCGTACTTACTTGAAGTTGTAAGGCAGTAGTATAAGGTTCTTGTAATGAAACTCATCTAAGTGCCTATAAATGGTCTCGATTGTTGTTTCTCGTTGGTTCCGGATCTCATCCTCGTTAACTTTTGATGGGTCCATGAAAGCAATTCTTGAATAACCCTTCCTTCCCATCTCAGTAAGTTGCAGGCTACACAAGAAGAAAGCCAAATGTTAATTAGTAGATCGACAAATGTGATAGATTTATTAATAAACATATGAAAATATGTCACTTACAGACACCAGACCATCATAAGATCGGTATTCATGGCGTCCAGATGGTAAATTTCATAGATATCAATGAATCGGAGCCAGACCACCTTCTCGTTTTGAATGGCAAAATCTCCAGGTCTCACGAGCATACCAAACATCTCCATGCCCTCAGCTGACTTCTTCAAGTACCAATCATGAAATCTGCGCATCTTAGTTGGGAGCTTGTTGACTAATTCTGGCTTCACAAGAGGTTGTCCTAGGTCAAACCGCCATCTAAATTCTTTATTTTTATCCGCTGGTAGGTCTTCAAGGCCGAGAATACCACCAAGAGGCATCTTTGTTTGTTCATAAAAGCTAATGGCCCGAGCCAGTTCGTCTTCAGACATGATGTCAATAGCTTTTTGAACTTCTGCACTGATGCCCGTAAACAAGTTAGTCCAATCGGTCGTGGATGCAGGTATTTGCTCGATGTTTGTGGTGGTCCCCGACGTCGACGCAGGTACCTCCTTGTTCTTGTTTGTGGTGGTCCCCGACATCGACGCAGGAATCTCCTTGTTCTTGTCTGTGGTGGCGGTCCCCGACGTCGACGCAGGTATTTGCTCGATGTAACTATTCGGCGACCCTTGTTGTCTCTTCTTAGCATAAGACTTGTCCACCGAACACTCATAGTCCGTTTTCAACGGCGGTTTCCTTCTCCTTTTTGTTTCCTTCTCGTCTATGAAAGCCTTGAGTCTCTCCTTACGACCTTTATTTTTTTTGGCCTCCAGCTCTTCCTGTTTTCTTTTTTCTTTCATTTTTGCAAAGAAGTCCTTGACTTCTTTATCTGCAGTCCCTTCTGTTTCTTCATCTGTCTTCTTTGGCTCGGGCTTTTTCTTTCTTGGTCGTTATTGTTTTTTCTTTGGTGGTTGCACCGACCTGAAAGATTGCGCTCGAGAGGTTGTGGCCAATGGTTGCTAAGGTGAATTGGGAGGGATGTCATTATCGTGATCGCTGGAGCTCGCTTCACCCGAATTGTCGTATGGTTCTTGCGGAGAAGGTGAGTGAGCAGGTAGTGACGATGACGGCCCCAGAGACGATTGTAGAGTCTCGCGAGCAGGTACTGACGATGACGGCCCCAGAGACGATTGTAGAGGCTCGCGAGAAGGTACTGACGATGACGGCCTCGGCTCCAGGTGGTCTCTCGGAGATCCATCATTCTCGAGGATTATGACGATGTAATGTTTTGACCATAATATGATACCGTGTAGCGCATCCTTAAGTGTCTTTTCCCCATCACCTCGTGTGATATCTAGCTCTAGCTCCTCAAAATCAGGTTGACATATCTTCTCTACGCTAATTGAGGCGTAGCCAGGTGGAATCGGCATGCCGTGGCTCGTCTGTCCAGGAAACTGTGCAAAAGCACTTCCGTCCGCCACCTGAGAAATAATAATTAATTAGTTATTATTAGCATTGTGAATGCCTGTCCACAAAAATCAAAGTAATATATATGATAAATTAATGAGGTAATAAAAGCATGAATTATACATACCTTCATTTTGATGTTGCCGAATGGCTTGTGAAGCTCACATCTGGTGCGCCGACAGATGTCATCCATAGGGTACCGTTGGCTGTCCACTTGAACTCCTTCTATTGCCCTTTGCTCTTCGGGAACCGCTGCGGAAGCACAACTGCTTTTGTGAGCAGAAGGAACTTGTACTAGAGGCAGTCCTCCAGATGGGCCATCTCATTTATAGCGGCGGCCACTCGCCGTTCAATATCTGTCGTCACCTTTTCTTCGTGTTCTTTAAGTCTTTTCTCTAACTCTTGCCGCCGTTCCTCCTCTTCGCACTCTCTTCTTCTTCTGCGGCTTCGATAAGTGGCAATGTCTCCCCTGAAGGCAAATTTCCATGGTACCACCCCGAAGCCCGTGCAACGTCCTGGGTGTTATGGATTCTTGAGCGCCATAGTGAGCTCATTGATCTCTCTGTCAACCTTCACTCTGCCCGCTCTGACATCTTCAATTATTTTCAATATTTCAAGTGCAGCCTCTCGTAATGAGGGTGGGTAATCAAGGGTACCATCTTCGGAGTTAATTGTGCCTCCATGAGCATAATACCAATTCTTCACTCGCTCGGGCCAATCAACGACCGCTGGTATGGTACCTTGTGCGAGAAGGTCTTCTTCCATCTTCCGCCACTTGGGAATTGCAAATGCATAACCACTTCGACCAAGATGATGGTCGTGCTCCTTCTTACCACGACTTTTCTTCCCTCGTGCACTCGCCTTGGCGAAATCTTCACTTTTCTTGTATTCCGCAAAGGATGTCCAGTGTTCTTTTAACTTGGGGTATTCAATCAAATTTGGAGTTCGATTCTTCTTGATATAATCTTTATCGAGTTGCTGCTTGAACTTCTGAAATTGTGTTGCCATCCTCGTGAGAGTCCAACGCTTCACATTGGCTGGTTCAACACCTTCGGGAAGTGTGAAGTGTTTTAGGATTTCATCCCACAACAAATTTTTCACTGAGTCTGGAACCACGTGTAGATTATCTGCTTTTCCCTTCCATTCTCTGTAGCTGATGGGCACGTTGCCCCTTACAATGGCCCCACACTGTGACACATACGTGTCCTTGATTTTTTTTGAAGCACATGGTTGGCCATCATCTGATACTTCTGTGATATGATACATGACATGGCCGGTGAGTAGTTGTGTACGCCCTCTCTTTGTCTTTTTTGATGTGGAGTCTGAAGCCTACATGTTGCAGATTCGTTATTTAATTAATTAGTACCTAAGAATTGAGGTTAGAAAAATAAGAACTATGAAGTTAATGCATGAGATATATATACCTCATGGGAACATTCAATACTTTCATTCACAAGACTTTCCTCATTGTTTCTAAAATTGTCCTCAATATTAGCTGTTGTGTCCTCGACAGGGGCGGGATCGTCCTCATTCGGAGGTATGTTCAAGTACATGTCCGCCTGACTACACTCCTCGTCGGTGAAGGTTGCAATCGTATTTGTACCACTAGCAATAATGTCGGCCATAAAGTTGTCATGGTTGTCATCCATCTGGAATAAACAAGAATTTTCTATGAATTTCTATAATAAACAAGAATATTCTATGAATTTATGTAATTTTCAACAATTTCTAAAACTTTCTAGAATAAACAAGATTTTTCAAATAATTTCTTTATGGAACAAGAATTTCCTAAGAATTTCTTTGAGTTTATAGAATAACCAACAATTTACTAAGTTGATTTTCTGGAATAATCAACAATTTCTAAAACTTTCTAGAATAAACAAGTATTTACTAAGAATTTCTTTGTTAAACAAGAATTTTCTATGAATTTCTATAATAAACAAGAATTTTCTATGAATTTATGTAATTTTCAACAATTTCTAAAATTTTCTAGAATAAACAAGATTTTTTAAATAATTTCTTTATTAAACAAGAATTTTGTAAAAACTAGCAGATGGGGTGCACCCTGCGCGCCGGCCCAGGAAACTGGAGCTGGTGCCGCTCCAACGGGCTCTTCACATTCTTCAGGATGGGCTTAGTGTGCGTAGGGCTGTGTACGTGGAATCTTTATCAATGGCTGGAATTGTCGGCTCTCAGGCCCATGAATAAAACGGAGTAAAGGAAACGCAGAAGAAGCTGGCCCAATTGGTCTGTGATGGTGCCTACTTGTTGTTGCTGCCGTCGAGGAGAGAAAGATAGAGATAAATAAAGCAGAGTGAGTAGGCGACGGGCGACGGTGTGGGTGACATTGTCTAGACGGTCACATCAGTTGCCTCATGGTGAGGAGTGTATGCGGAGCAGGTGGCGGGCAGGGTTATCTGGGGGAGTTTCCTTCTGCGTGGCCCAGTTAGTCAGTGGCCTCACGCCCCTCGCAGTTGCATCCTTCGGCGGAGAGATCTGTGGTAAAAAAATTGAGGTCGAATCGGTGGCGGCAGCGGCAGCGTGGTTGGCCTGGTGTCTTTGATTGATTCGATTGCGAGCAGGAAGAGTCTGGCAGGCGTGCGTAGCGGCGGCGGCGGCCGATCTGTAAGTTCGGCTGGAGCGTAAATAGTTGCAGTCTATGGTATTTCGCGGAGGCTGTTGCTTTATTCGATTTGGTCAGGATTTTTTATTGGATTTTTTGATCTGAGCACTTGTTGCGTTTAGAAAGGTGGAGTAGTTGCCGCAGTTGGGCAAGGAGTCTAGAAGAAAGAGTAGGACGAATCTTTAGTTCTTTCCTCGCATCGACACTGGTCGTAGTTGTCCACTGATGGACATGCTATCATATAGGTACATGGTTTCCTAATCCCGATCACAACATGTTTATATTACAGTGGAACAAAGTACATTACAGTGGAACAAAGTACATTTGAATAGAAGTTGCGCCTACGGATTGGGTTACAAAAGACTACACCTAGCGATGTTTGCAGCACTCGATTGGGATGGGTCTAGTAGCATGCTTTTATGCCATGATCTATGCTAGTTTGAGCAATGTGTAAATCTTGCATAAGCATTCCGCCAGCTGCTCCTCTTCGTTCCTTGGCGGATCTCGTCCCATGTAGATCATGTGAGGATAGGATGTTGATGTCGATTTCAATGGAGTAGTGTTCTCTTAGAGGGTCAATATTTGTGGTAATTTTTTTGCTGTTGCTATCATGTCAGCAATTGCTAATTTTCTGTGATCACTGATCCTTGCAGCTTCAACAGCAGCTTTGGTGTACTTTTCCTCTATAATTGCTGACATTGCTGTACACATGTCCAATTTGTATTGTGTTTCTGTTAGCTGCTTGTTTGCTTTGATGTCTATTATCAGATTGACCTCTGATTGCAGCCAAGTGAGAGCTTCTGAGTAGACGTCTTCCCTTGCATCATTGAGTGTGTCATGAAAGTAGCTATACATAGTGGCTTTCCTTGGGCTTTCTGTGTATGGATAGTTGTTGATCTGAACTTTCAAGATGGCAAAATATTTGCCATCGTCTGTCGCTTCAAAGTGTATGTTGTGCTCACTCCATCCTATCTTGGTCAGAGCTGCCTTGAAAATGGTTTCAGCTTCAATAGTGACCTGCCCAGCCTCCTGAAAGAGATTAGGAATCTAGAGTTGCGAAGGTTTCTTCCTACATTCATGTGCTATGAAGTAAAAATACTGCATCTTTGTTACCTGAGCAACGCTAGCTGAGTGTTTTGCGATGAGGTTGGCGTTCTTGGTGTCTTCCATGGAGGAGCTGTTGAGGAGAGGGTGTTAGGTGGGATGAAAGAAGTGGAGAGGTTGGCTGTGCTTGGGGATTTATATATTGGTGTGTTACACTGCTTGCTTGTGTGTGCAACATGGTAAAAATGGACAGACGCACGTCTGTAGTAGGTAGGGTGATTATTTTGTAGTTCTGCAAGCAAGAGTTTTTGGCAATGTACCTTTTTTGGTTTTTTAGTGAATTCTTCTCTCCCTCGTGGTATAGTTACCACAGTGTTTCTGCCTCCTTTTACTGACTGCAAGTTCTTCTTCCATCAAGTAAATATTTTGGTTTCATTAACTTTCACTCGCTGATGATCCCTCTTTCCGTTTGACTTGGCTGCAGATGCTTGTGATCCTAAGCTAACTGAGCGGCAGTCGAGTGTAGCTGTCAATCCTCGCTTGGACAGGATGCGCTCCTACATCGCTCATAGATGCATGAAAAACACAGTGCGTGTTGTGAACTCAAATGTTCGATCAATGTTGTTTTCATCTCACCCTGTATCTTGGATAAGATCGCAAATTGTATCGTGCATAGTCATACGTCCAACGGTGTATGTGTGTATCCGAGCTCTGTTTTGATTGGACTGTGTTGCGAGGCTGATTTTTTTGGAACCTAAGTATATGGAAGTTCGCAAGGAACGTTCTAAATTACAGTTCAGCACAATTCCCAATTTTGATGTGCATTTATTCTTTCTGTGGACGGTTGTCTTGCATTTCAATGAAGAAACGAAGATGGAGATATCATCACAATAGAGGCGTATAATCCTGGCTGCATCTCTTTGTAGAATTTACAATTTATGGAGTAATATGCACGATCTACGTGTCTCTCTTTGAATTTTTTTGAAACAATGTCAGCACACCGCACCTTTTTTTCAAAATGAATGTTTGACGCAAAATTTGGCAGGCATGGGACCTCCGACGGCAGAGGATATCAGGTCTAACATATGTACTGAAAATTTTTCCGCACAGGGTATTCTATATTCTCTAGGTTATGAAAGTTCAAACCTGAGAAGTAGAAACTGCTATTTCAGCATGATCATCGATGATTTGTGCTTAGAAAACATTAGCAGCACTGCGCATTAAGAAAACAATGCGGGAAACGCACGCATCTTAAATATTTTATACCATAAAACACACAGTCTTGCTCCAACCTTCTGCTGCTCTACAAAAGCACGGTAAGTATTGGACATGCACTGGAAATTGGGAACCATTACATACTTTCCAGATCAAGCAACCATGGTTTAGCCATGAAACCATAAAATCATTCCAAATTACACATCTCCAGAAGACACTCCGGGCCAATTTCTGTAGATACTAAATCGCTCCTGTTTCTTCTCCCCTGCAAGAGTGAAAGAAAGCGAAGTTGTCAAGACATAGGAATCACTGCCAGGATTCAGCAGATCTTATCCCAAAAATGCAGGGAATCATTGCTATATAGAAGACAGAATACTAAACTAATCTGGTCTTTGCAGTGTTGGCGGTACAAACCTATAAGCATCCCCCGCGATCAAGGTCCGGCGCATTGCTGCTGTGGAAAATAGACAACCGGGCTGCAAGACACAATTCAATAGAATTCAATACTTTTATAAACTAACATACTTTAGGTATCGCTTGTCCTGAGAAGCTAGAAAGCAAGAATTGAGTTTGTAGATCGAAGACTCATAGGAGACATTACCTCAGTTTGTCGAAAATCTCGTGGAAAACTATATTTCTGGTAACCAAACAGCATTTACCACTTTCATCTTCAATCAATATCTTCAGGCCTTTCTTTGATGTGACTCTAGAAACAGCAACATATGACTGTCCATGGGTGAAAACAGGGTTTCTTAAATACACTCCTACATTTGCTAATGTTTGGCCCTGGCTTTTGTTGATTGTCATTGCATAGCAAATTCTAATTGGGAATTGCCTTCTTTGAAGGATAAAAGGCCATTTGGGATTTGATGTGGATAAAACAATTCTAGGAATGTAGACAACATCGCCTATGTTCTATCCTGTTATAATAAGAGCTTCTATAACATTATCACCAAGTGTTTTAATCATGAACCTCGTTCCATTACATAGCCCTAGACTCTGGTTCAGATTCCTCAATAACATTATTGGGGTGTTCTTCTTCAGTACAATTCTGTGTTCAGGAAAGTTCGGCACAGATATTGAATTTAAAAATTCTATTGGATACAATGCATCAACATCGTATGATTTACCGTTGGTTTTCGCCATTGTATCGTAACTTAAATATTCCCTTCCTTCACCAGGTATAGTGCCTAAAATGAAATTGTTGACTTCATCAACCACAGAGTTTGTTGGTGACAAAATTGCAAGTTCACATAGATATTTTTTATTCGTGTACATGGTACTGAGATTTTCATAAACTGATTCAACTATAACTTTTATCTTATCATCATTGGTGTGTATCAGTATATCACGTGGAATTTCGATCAAATTAGGATCTGGTTCTTTATCTCTTGAAATAGGAGGAACTTTCCCATCCCCAATTGCTAAGATCCAATCGCTGAATTTTTGGAGTTCCAGCTGCGCGGAACTGTCTAGCGACGGATCTTTAAGCCTCATATTTTCTCGTAAGTGAAGGATCTCAACAAAATTCCAAATTGGTGAATTTAGTATGCATGCATTGATTGTTCTATCTTTGTTTCCTCCTTCAACCACTGGCAGTATCTGTCTAAAATCACCTCCAAGAACAACTACCTTGCCACCAAAAATCTTTTTGCTTGCTGATTCATCAACTGCAGATAGTACATCGCGCAATGAGCAGTCAAGTGCTTCAAAACATTTTCTGTTTGTCATAAGAGCCTCATCCCATATTATAAGAGAGGTTTTCTGCATGAGGTCAGCTAAAATAGTTCCCCTTTTAATATCACATAAACTTTCATCATCGATCTGCAATGGAATCTTGAAACGTGAATGAGCTGTGCGTCCACCTGGTAGCAACAAAGAAGCCACTCCAGATGATGCTACTGTGAGAACAATCTTTCTTTCTGATCGCAGTCGAGAAACTATAGCATTCCATAGGAATGTTTTGCCAGTACCACCGTGCCCATAGACAAAGAAAAAAGATGGTTTCTTGGAGTTAACTGTGTGTATTATTTTGCTGAATGCGTCTAGTTGATCGTTGTTTAGCTTTGAAAACAATTCAAGTGATTTATTTGTTAGATCTTCAATATCATATGATGTTTCTTCGTCTATGAGGCTATTAAAATCACAATTCTCTGATCTCCTATTCACAGAAGGAAGGTTATAAGAAGTGATCTTTGCTCCATTGCGCGCAAACAGCAGTGAGAGTTCTTCTATAAGCATGTTGCGAACTTCAGTTTCTGGCATTTTATACAAATTATTGTTCATCGCTTTTCGCAAGTTATACTCAAAATCGTCTGACATAT
This sequence comes from Cenchrus fungigraminus, assembly GCA_036936925.1. Taxonomy (NCBI): domain Eukaryota; kingdom Viridiplantae; phylum Streptophyta; class Magnoliopsida; order Poales; family Poaceae; genus Cenchrus; species Cenchrus fungigraminus. The sequence goes on along the minus strand of CM072774.1, from coordinate 123,773,005 downwards.
ACTGCCAATAATTCTCAAAGAAATGTCTTTCATCAGTTATATCACAGTAAAGCATCATTGTGACAAATAAGTTTCTGAGCTGACGCCCAGACCCCCATACTATAGCTTCATCAAATGCGCTGTACCATTCCTTGTCATCACCTAGAAGTCCCCTGCTTGCGCATGCTTCTTTGAACGATGGATAAAGGACACCTTTGTACATCCTCAAATCTTGAAAACTTTGCGCTCCTTTCACTACTGTCAGAAGCATTCTTAGATAATATCGTTCGCCTTCCGAAGGATGAACATAATAAATTCTTCCGATCTTCTGTTGTCTTGTTCTGTGAATCCAAATTCGCTGGTCTTTTTCCCATCGCCATTCATTAGGAAATTCGCAGTAGGTAAGGTTTCGAGCCTCAGGGTATCTATGATTTGTTTTAAACCATTCAGTGAGAGTTGTTCTTTGTAGGAATTCATTCGCCACACCGTCTGCTAGATTTGCTTGTTTTCTAAAGAGGACACTATTCATGTTAGGTAGGTGCACAGCTAGTCGCTCGACAGATGGTGTTTTGCTATGTATATCGAAACTATAAAGTCTCCATAGGGCTTCTTTATCACATAAATATCTACATTCAAGATACTCTTCAATCTCATCTATCTCTTCATTATTCACAGGTTCGACGTTATTTGTGAAATCTCTCTTTCGCTTGAAACCAACCTTGGCAAAATCAGGACCTTTAGTCACGTATTTGAAAAGATATTTGATAACTTTACTTTTGTTGCACCATTCAACATTGATATGAGACTGAAATTTTTTAAGAAGGTACATATTGTAAGGCACAACCCACCGATTATCTAAACGAATCCCATTCTTCAAAACAAAACGACCATTATCACGACGCCTGTAAATTGCAAACCCATTTTCATCGATAGTGGTTTCATCATTAAAATCTTTAGGGAAGTGTTTGGAACATGAACCTTTTTTCATACAGACACATCTAGGATTATGTTCACCACACGGTCCATGCATCATGAATTCTTCTACTAAAGCATAACCTAACGGATCTACATCAGGATCAGGGATTTCAGCACAAATAAAAGAGTCAACGGCAGAAACGGTACCTTCTTTCCTGTCCTTCTGCAGCCATACCAATATATGAGCATGTGGAAGTCCCCTCTTCTGAAATTCAGTACTCTGCAGAACTGCAAGAGAGTAATATTAACAGGACAGCTATAAGAATATAACCAAGAGGTAGAACCACCACCACCACAAAATATAGAGATAACTCACCAGCAACAGAAGGTCCAAATGCAGTACCATCCCTGATATCTTCCAGCATCTCATCAAGTTTTATTTTGTACACACGAACAATAACATCAGATCTGTCAGATGGCTGCTGACCAGGTTCGGTTTCCAGTGACTCGACGATTTCTTTCCATTTAGGGTTGGCTGTGAATGTTGTGAACCAATCCGGACATCCATGCACCCTGCAGATTGCTAGAGCGTCTTGGTAATTCTGCACCATATATCGTTTGCCGCCAGTAAAACTTGCCGGTAGGAACCTTTTTTTACCAATGCTGCCGCCTTCCAAAGTTCCTTTACCAACAGCATCCACAATTCCCTGAAAATAGTCACATCTTAATTCATCCTGATGATCATTTATGTACCTAAGTCTGCTCTCTTCGACACATGCATAACCGTCGACTTTGGCTTGTTCCGATAGTCTCCCACAACAGAGAAATGGATTTGGTTCATCCACCCTATAATGACACCGATAGCAGTAGTAATCTTGCATTGTCACCTTTGATCGGCAATTCTGTTCAGAAAAATCAAACCCCTGGTACTTGATTCCAAGCTGATAACCACGCTCACCGTATGGAAAAAGCAGAGGGTATTGAAGAGGCATGTAGGCAGGGTGCAAGCAGGAGACTCGATGTAGGGCACCATTTGTTGCATGGACTATTATATCTCTCTTATAATTTTCTTTTGAGAAGTCACCAACTATAAGAGCAGCAAGTTCAGAAGCTGTGGGCATTTCGTACTGCACGGGATCATCTTCGTTTGCGCCAACGATACGGATACCAATTTCTTCGTCACCGTGTTCGGCCAATCTATCTCTAGCGATTCTGAATTGCTTTGCCAACGGGTTAACTTCATCCAACATATCTATAAGACCAGCAGCAATTTCAGGGCAGACACCGCTAGCACCATTACTATCTGGATCAATTGCTCTGAATCTGTTGGCCAACTCATTTGCAGTGTCATACACATAGAGTTGCGCAAATTTTGGTGACTCCTCACTGGTTGGCAGAAGGGAGCCTATCCGATGGCAAACCTGACCAGATATTTTGAACACAGGAGGGCCATTACCATTGTTCAAACTACGATCAACATACGCACCCATGGATGTGAATGCAAATAAAGAATTGTAGTGTCTTATATTCTGTAAAAACAATCGTGACCGGCGACCACCATCAAACCTTAACAATTCTGCAAGAAATTGAGGTGGTCGTGTGAAAGGGGGCAATGAAACCTTGCTGGCTTTACAGCACATGTTGTAGACAATCCTTCTCCGGGTGTAGGCTGATTCAGATTTAACCCTCTCCTGGTACCAAAATAAAGCACCGCAATACTGACATTTATACTCAGGGCGCCCAATATAAGATCTTCCAGGGTGAAGAGCTGAAAATTTTGAAAAAAAAACTCTCAAAATCCGCAACTTAAAAACTGGTTAAAGCAACAAAATGAATATTAAAAATAGAACAGATACCCTTCAGTGCCTCTGCATACTCCCGGGGAACGATGTCTCTGGACGCAGAGGAGGCAGCAGCAAGAGCAAGGCCTATACAACAACAAATTAAGCGCATCAGACAGAGGTGTAAACAGGCACTGATGGACCGCCAACGTAAAAGATAAATGAGTTGTTTGACCGTACCACCGTTAACCAACCGCTGCTGTCTCCTAACAGAAATCCGTGAGAAACGACGTTTTTTCAAACGCTCAACTGGTAATAGGGGACAAAACTGATCGCCTGTATAGCACACCATCAGGGAAAAATAAAATAGTTAGTTAACAAAAAAAATCGAAACTTCTGAACCTCCAGAAGACATGGAGCATCAGAATTTCTAAGAACAAACGGTAAAGAATAATGAGTAACCTACTATATCTTTTTCCTCAGCGTATCCTCTCAAGAGCTTCTTCGGCAGATCTCGACGGAGCATCATAAGAAGGATAGACCAGAGGAATGCAAGGATGGTGGTTCCTGGAACGGCGACAGCGTCGAGGGGTACGCGGCACAACCTCCATACTGAAACAATCCACTATAGCACTCCCTAGAAAAAAGAACCAGAAAAATACATAAGAAAGAAAACCAACCTGAGGCACAACGATCACCAAATCATCGGTGCTCGGATAAACAATTTCTTAGCATAACTACCTTAACTGCCGCTGTGCCGGCAAGCACGAACGGTGTTCACAGTACTTTCTACGGCAGACGAAAATAAGGATTGGTATTGCACCATGCTCATGTAACTATAGTCATCAACAATGAAACCATACAGGTTCTGCAGAAAAACAACAGCCTGGAGGGCCGCAAAATCTAACGGGGTTATATATCCGCTGCCATCACAGCCCCAGAAAATTCTACTGAAGCCGCAACCACCAGGAGAACATAAGGGGATGTCTAATTCGATCCCAACTGACAGAGATCCATCCTCACACACCTCACGAACATAAGTGACACAGACAGACTCAATACGCTGAACAACAGCCCAAAGGAGAGAAACAAAGGAGGCGGAAACCCAGAACATCGAAACGAAATCTTCGCATCGGCAGGAGCACAGGCAGAACAGAGTAAGAATCTCCTCACCGAACAAATCACGACCGAAGAAGGAAAATCAATCACCAATAGCTACAATCCGAGGGATCTGTCCATGACATCCTGCACAGAGCAAAAGTCGACCACATCAAATCAAAGCGTTCCAAACAACCGAAGCACGGATACAGGTGAGGGCGCACGGAAAACAGATCTAACTGAAAAAACAACCAAACCACGGGGTTGAATCTTACCTCTTACCTGCCAAGGAGTAGCACTGCAGGCAACACCAATAGGAAGTCCAGGACAGTAAGCAAAAACCAAGCAAAAACTGCGGCCACGACAGCCAGCGAGCAGAACGAAGAGGAAGAACAGAGGTAGCGTGCAGTCGCAGAAAACAACCAGAGAGGAAGAGGGAGGAAAGACCGAGGCCAAGACAGGCGCGACGCGAGGAAAGCCAGACCCAAGGGAGGTCACACCCGCACGTCGAGGAGAAGGAACGGGTATGGCCGCCGCCGGGGCAGTCACTGTGGTTTAGTACGGCCGATAAGACGCTCGCGACAGGCAGGGAGAACCGAGGAAGGCTGGACCCGACGGAACCAAGCAGCACGACGCAGCGAGCGCAAAAAGGAGAAGCAACACCTGGGGTGAGGGCGGGACCCTCCAGTCAGAGAGAAATTACCATTTGCGCAGGGCCACCGTCGACGCGGGGTCCAGCATTGAATCGTGCGGCGGACAGCGCGCGGAAGGCCTGGGGGCGCTCCCCGGCCGCGGCTCGGCTCCATCCTTAAAAGGTTGTAATTTCTTTGAGTTTGTAGAATAACCAACAATTTACTAAGTTGATTTTCTAGAATAATCAACAATTTCTAAAATTTTATAGAATAAATAAGTATTTAGTAAGAATTTCTTTATTAACAAGAATTTTTTTTTAATTTCTAGAATAAGTAACAAGTTTTTCCTATGAATTTCTGGAATAATCAACAATTTCTAAAAATTTCTAGAATAAACTAGTATTTACTAAGAATTTCTTTATTAAACAAGAATTTTCTTTGAATTTCTTGAATAAGCAACAAGTTTTTCCTATGAATTTCTGGAATAATCAACAATTTCTAAAACTTTCTAGAATAAACAAGAATTTACTAAGAATTTCTTTATTGAACCAGAATTTACTTTGAATTTCTAGAATAAGCAACAAGTTTTTCTATGAATTTCTAGAATAAACAAGTATTTACTACGAATTTTCTTGAATAAACAAAGTCAAAATATTTCTACTAACTTGTGGACGAACGATGCTTGTTGGTGGCGGTGCCGTGTGGGAGAATGACAGAGGTGATGGGAAGTCACTTGTTCGAGACGACACGGCAGTCGTCGACTTCAACAGTATCAAACGAATGAAATTGTATATTAGAAAACAATTAAGAACTCAAATACACAATTAAGAACTCAAATACACAATTAAGAACTCAAAACTCAAATACTCAAAACTATGAAATTGTATATAACAAAACAATTAGATTTTGGTACAAAAATATACACACAAAAATATACAAAGCATTACTATTTAATTAAACTCAAATACACAATTAGATTTTAGTACACAAATATACACACAAAAATATACAAGTTTCTAATTAAATTTTTTTATTCCTATAAACTTTCATGCATATCTATAACTACATATATAATATCAATAGATAAACTAAATCAAATAAATTTAAATAAAAATGCTTGCTGACGCCAGTATTTCATGGGCTGGCGTCAGCAAGGCCAAACCCCAGTGCGCGGCCCGGTCGGCCATCGTGGCACACGCACGCCGGCCGGCAGCCGCACAGGGGGGCCCGGCAAGCGGCGGCAGCGGCGGCGCGGTATACCGGTTGCAGGTACCAAATCGAGCTCAGGGGCGGCGACGGCGCTGGCGCTCGTCAAGGAGGGGGGCCGGGGGCCGGCGGGGGCGGCGAGTCGGGGAGGAGATGCGCGTCGGGGAGGGGCCCCGCGTCGGGGAGATGCGCCGCGTCGGGGAGATGCGCGTCGGTGAGGGGCGCCGGCAGCGGGAGGCGGCGATGCGCGCTTGTCGGGGAGGGGCGTCGCGTCGGGGAGGAGCGGCGCGTCGGAGAAGGGCGGCGCGTCGAAGAGGAGCCTCTCGTCGGGGAGGGGCGCATCGGGGACGGGCGCGGCGAGTAGAGGCGGTGGCAACGACGACGGAGGAAGAGAGGCGAGAGGCGGCGATTTGGGGGAAAACGGCTAAGTACCGATCTGGAAGGCGACGGGGCTTTTATAGAACCCCCCACCATTTGTCACAGGTCGTATTCCCAATAGTGACAAAAGGCCCTTCAGTCTCGGGTCGTATTATGACCCGAGACTAAAGGCCCCCCTTTTGTCACGGGTGGCCTCACGACCCGTGACAAAAGGGGCATTTCGCGCGGGATCCCCTGAAGGCGAATTTTCGCCCTTTAGTCCCGTGTGGTGTTACCACCCGTGACAAAAGGGGGTCCTTTTGTCTCGGGTGGTAACACCACTCGGGCCTAAAGGACAATTTTGCGCGGGAAGTTAATATTTCTCTTTTCCTTACTCATTTATCTCATTCCTTTTTCTTTCAATATTTAAAAAAATCATTAGTTAAAATATTTGTGTCATGCAAAATTATATTATGTTAACACCAAAAAATACCTACTTTTCTATGCACATATTATTTCAAGAGTTGAAACAATTATTACTATTTTTTGTTTACAATTTGAAGGGGAAAATAAATTAAATTGAAAATATTAGTAAGCCAACTAAGAAAAATCTCTGTTTCAAACAAAATTATGAATTCACGTATTGTCTTCGAATGATCAACGTGCTCATTTCCTTGCTTATTTATCCCATTCATCTCATTCGCGGGCTTTTTCTCTTTTCCTTACTCATTTATCTCATTCCTTTTTGCTTTCAACATTTAAAAAAATCATTATTTAAAATATTTGTGCCATGCAAAATTATATTATGTTAACACCAAAAAATACCTACTTTTCTATGCACATATTATTTCAAGAGTTGAAACAATTATTACTATTTTTTGTTTACAATTTGAAGGGGAAAATAAATTAAATTGAAAATATTAGTAAGCCAACTCAGAAAAATCTCTGTTTCAAACAAATTTATGAATTCGTGTATTGCCTTCGAATGATCAACATGCTCAGAAAGAATGTCGTAGGTAGGCCTCCAGTTCTCATCATCCAGCTCATAACGGAATATATATATATATATATATATATATATATATATATATAGATAGATATCATCAAACTCGCCCTTCTTCTCATCTTTGTCTTTGTTTACTTTTTGATATAATGATCCATATAACTAATTATCAATTTCAATTTACCTAATTTTTTACAATGACTTACGTATACATACAGAGGTCACCTGATGGCTATTACAAGGCACGACATTAATTAATACCAATGACTACAAGTCCCAAGCTGAAACTGGTCAGCTTCTAGCTTTTGAACCTCTGCTTCAAACACATTTATGAATTCGCGTATGAATTCTAGTATATATATGCTTAATAAACATGCTTACTAAACATGTTGAAGACAACACATGAATTCATAATGAAGTACCTAATTAACAATAATTGATAATAAGTTCATAAAGGTTCACATAGCTAGCTAATTAATACAAGTTCACATAATAGGGTACGGTACAAAGCCTGATCCATGCATGCATAATGTTACTGAGCAGCACGCGCTTGTAGATATGAAACATGGTTAATGTCTGCAATCCTCCAGCCTAGAACTCCCTCAAAATAAGCTAGAGCGTGTACTAGTGCACTCTCCTCCGCTTCCGGAGGAGTGTCACAAACAGCACTGCAGACATCAAACAATGGAGCCTCGGGTTCTGCTGGCTTGTAGAAAGTTAGAATTGCTGGACTCTTCCAATTGTTGGTGAAAAACGGCTCCCCACCATAGTAATCCACCCCAACTCTTTCCACGACTTGATTCAGAATCGCACGGAAGCTAATTGAAGCATAGGTAGAACCAGAGGGATCCTGCACACAATCAGATGATGATGAGATATAATAACCTTATGAAAGTTTAAAATATATATGTACTAGAAACAAATTAATTAAGAATGAATAAAAATTCTTTTATATATAAATGTATATTACCATATCTTGATGAGCCCTGCAAAGCCTCTCCGTAGTCTCAATCACATTTTCTTCACCCGTCTCCAGTTGCCTTAATTTAAATTAGGAAAGGTCCGGCACGAAGCACCCAACATTATTCTGGAGCTGTTGTAGACAATTCTCCACGGCAGTCCTCTCTCGGGTTAACCGATTAGGTGATGTTGAGCCAACTGTTGCAATGGCAACCATCGGGTGTGGTGCGCCTACTGGCAACTGGCCGTAGTCTACATATCGAGCAGGTACGGTGAAAGAGATATACACTCTTGCCATGCGCTCATCAACGTGCTCAGTTTGCACTATAGGAGGAGTACCATTCATATCCCTGACAATGTCTTTGAGTCATCTGATATTGTTGAGAACCTACAATAATTATATATGTAACTAAAATTACAGATTTTCCATGTGAAATGAAAACAGTTCTATGTAAAGCAAATTAATTTCAATTCCTATATTACCACGTTAGCTACACGTCCTGAATCACCCATTGGCAAGGTAATCTCGCGGTGAAAGTGCAATCCTGGACGTAGAGGCAACGGGTCCTCCAAAACACCTCCACGGCCAATGCCACGGCCACCACGCCCGCCACGGCGACGGACTATGCCACGGCCACGGGCGCCATTACCAACACCACTTGACGACGACATTTTTTTTTGACGGAAATCAGCAGGGGAGTCCCCTACCTCTATTTTTTATATATATAAATATGTACAGTTACAAGGCTACAAGCCCAAAGGAAAAGAAAGAAAGCCATTAAAGCAGATTACATAAAAATAAGTTCAACTTATCACTGACACGCGGTTTAGCCCTAAGGGCAACCGCCTTTAGTTCTTTAACAAAGAACCTTCTCCAAAGCAAGAAAGAGAGAGAAGCACTATCAAAAATGATATCATTACGATGACACCAAATGGCCCAACACCCAATAATGAAAACCTCTCTGAAAATAATTGAATTGAACTGCAACCTCGCATGAAGAACCATGAGTTGGAAATCCAGATCCAGATTCCAATCCACCCCTAAATAAGTCCAGTAGGCCTAACTGAAAGGGCAGCCAAAGAACAGATGCTTCACGTCCTCTTCAACATGTTGCACACAGAGAACACAAGAATAAGATGGCAGGAACATGTGCTTCCTGTGGAGTAAATTCCTTGTGTTTATCCTGTCTCAGAGAAAAAGCCAGAAGAAAAACTTGTGCTTGTGCTGAGCCTTGGAAACCCACATCCACTTGAAGATAGGCGAAGCAGGGTGAGAACCCTGGAGAGACGGTGGCTTGAGAAGTCTGGGCCCCAAGTGTAGATCCAAACATCAGAGCCTGATGAGGGAAGCTGAAGATCTAGGAGTGACTCCTTTAAAGAACAAAGCTGATCATAAGCAATCTGAGATAGAGGCAGAAAGAAGGATCTACTCTCATCCCAGGACAGGAACTGAAACACTGAGCAAGATTTGCTGCGAGTGAAGGAGAACAATTGTGGATAGATGTCTTTAAGAATCCCTAAGTCCCAAGGGTCGTGCCAAAATGAAACAGAAGTACCAGACTTCACTGAGCATTTAGACATTTGAATAAACTGTGGAGCCAGGGACATGATGTCACGCCACCAGAAGGAGCCAACATTCTTCCTTTCATGGGGGGGTTTACTATTTCTGTAGAAATGATTCCAAGTGAGGTGAACCCAAGGCAGATCAGCTCTGTTATAGAATTTATGCAAAAATTTCATCAACAAGGCAGTGTTGTGTGTTCTCAAATCAATAATCCCCAGACCACCATCAGCTTTACTATGACAAGCATGTTTCCAAGCCACCAGATAACCACCTTTCTTGTTGACATCCCCCCCATGCCACAAGACATGCTTTCTGTATTTATCAATCTGGTCCAGCAAATCAATGGGCAGCTTCAAAGAGCACATGTAAAAGGTTGGCAAGGCTGAATATATTGAATTCACCAAGACCAATCTTCCAGCATGAGACAAGAATCTTGTGATCCCCATAAGATGTTTTTCCATCCTTGTTAAGATGGGGGTGAACTCTTGGAAAGAGGGCCTGGTGGTACCCAAAGGAAGCCCTAAATAGGTGAAAGGCAATTTGCCAAGTTGACAGCCAAGAGCATCAATTAAGGACTGCCAATTACTTTCATCCACATTGATAGGAACCAAAAAGGATTTTTCAAAATTCACCTTGAGACCTGTGGAACTAGCAAAGATATGTAGCACCTCCTTCAAATGTGATAGCTGGGCAGAATCAGCCGGCAGGATGACCAAGGTGTCATCAGCATATTGAATTATGGGGTAGTCACTAGAAAAGTCAGAACCAAGAGGATGAGTCAGGTTACCAAGAAGTGCTTCAGCATTGATCACCGATTGCAAGAGATCAGCACCCAGAACAAAGAGAAGAGGGGAAAGAGGATCCCCTTGCCGAACCCCTCTCCTGCACTTAAACTCCTTACCAGGGACCCCATTTAGTAGAACTGATGAAGAACCAGAGGACAAAATAGCCTTAATCCATGAGATCCACTTATCAGAAAAGCCTTTATGCTTTAGAACTTCTAGGATGATAGCATGCTCAATTTTATCAAAAGCTTTCTCAAAATCCAGCTTGAGAAGAACAATCTCTCTCTTTGATTTGTGACACATGTGAAGAAACTGAAAAGCCCAAGCTAAACAATCATGAATAGTTCTGCCTTTAATAAAGCCATATTGATTAGTATGAACCACTTTCAAAATAACTGCTTGCAGTCTGTTGGCTAAGAGCTTTGTGAGGAACTTCAGAGAGTAATTTAAAAGAGAGATTGGTCTAAAATCATTCACAGACCTGGGGTTGTCCTTTTTAGGAATGAGAGTAATCAGAGAACCATTGATGCTTTCAAGATTCAAATTTCCATCAGCAAAGTCCTTGCACAGTCTGAGAATATCATCGTTAATTATTGGCCAGCATCTCTTGAAAAAAGCACCATTAAAGCCATCAGGACCCGGGGCATGATCTGAGGGCATGTCCTTCAGCACAGCAGAAATCTCCACCATGGAGAAAGGACCATCCAAATCAGGCAAGTCAGCTAAGGGGATAAGCTCAGAGAGATCAAAGAGCAACCCAGTAAAATCTGAAACCCCTAGCCTGTCCCTATAAGCAGACCAAAGAACTCCAGCTTTTTGCTCATGCTCAAAAACCTCTGAACCATCTTCCAAAGTGAGTGAAGTGATGAAATTTCTTCTCATAGAATAGGTGGCCATAGTGTGGAACAACCTTGTGTTTTCATCACCAAAAAGCACCCATCTGGCAGTGTTTCTCTGCTTCCAGTAAACCCTTTTAGCTTCTAGGAGCTTAGCAAGATACTGCTTAACTAATCTTCTAAAGCTACTTTCCAGACTGCTTAGAATCCTCTGCTCCTCCAGACCATCCAGGATAGCCAGAACAAAATGAGAGTTATTAATAAGCTTACCCAGATTGGAAAGCTCCTTGCTCCAATGCTTAAGTCCTGCTCTTACTTGTCTAAATTTGGCATTGACAGTTTTTGCTGCATTGGCAAAAAAGGGGGCAGTATCCCAGTGAAGCTGAACAACCGACATGAAGTCTGGGAAGTCCATCCAATAATTCTCAAAACGAAATAACTTAGCTTTGGGCACACGAGTGCCAATGGAGACCATGAAAGGCGAGTGATCTGAAACCGGCCTGCTCAGCACTTTAACAGCAGTGTCAGGGTAAGAGGTAGCCCAGGAAGAGGAAGTGAAAACCCAATCCAATTTTTCGAGAAGGGGGTCTTGCTGCATGTTACTCCATGTAAAATCTTTGCCTCTAAACTCAATTTCAGCCAAATCAAGGTGCTGGATAAGATCATTGAAGAGTAGCATGTCCTGTTGATTACCACCCTCTTTGTTTCTGTTAGCTGGCGACCGAATGAGGTTAAAATCCCCAGCAAGCAGCCAGTCATCAAACCCCGAAGTGTCAAAATTGTAGAGCCAATTGATGAATGCAGCTCTTTCAGAAACAGCAGCTGGACCATAAATGTTCGACAAACAGAAGGAGTTTCCATTTAGAGCACAAGTTAATTTGACAGTAACAGAGTAGGCATTAGCTGACACTAGAGATCCATCAAAAAGGGCAGGATTCCAAATAGTAATCAACCCCCCAGAAGCACCATCAGAAGGAAAAAACTCAAACTTAGTCAAATGCCTCGGACAGAAATTCCTCAGATAGGATGAATCAAACAGACCTCTCTTTGTTTCTTGCAAGCAAACCACCGAAGGTGAGGATTCTGCAATCTTGTCACGGATAGCATCCCATTTTCCTTGGGAATTAATACCACGAACATTCCACACCAGCAAATTAAAGGCTCTTGATTGATTCATTAAAGAAACTAGTAGCATCACAAAAGGAAACCACAGTGCAAAGCACTATGGCAAATAGCCAGATGTAAGCCCACAAAAGGCAACCAACGACCAACATCAGATCCAGAGTTTGACACAGCTGTTTAGAAACAAAATAGACTAGGATAGTAGCAAAAGAGGAGCCTAAGGACCAGAGGACTACTAGATGAAAGCTAGTCCTATTACAAAACAGATTAGGCTTCATCATCTTCATCAAGTTCCAGGAGAGCAGCTGCAGACACCGCCTCAGGAGGCATCTTTAGGAACTCCGTCGCCATTCCTTGGATGACGGAGAGAGACAACAGCGGAGCAGCAGAGGAGGTCGCATCAGCTAGCACACCAACATACGGCGGAGAGCTAGAAACAGGAACCAGGGCATCAGCACGGACAGGCGAAGCCAGAGGAGCATCAATGGAGGCCGCACGAGCTTTGGAAGAATTATGGAAGCCGCCCAAGTCTGGGTTCAGACGCTTGCTTTGGCGCAGGAAGGAGGCCTCAAGAGGCTCCTTCAGCTTGCGAGCACGGCGCTTCTTGGAGGGAGTGACCGGGCCCTGAACCTCAACGACGTCAACATCTTCATCATCAGAGTCGGAATATGGCACCAGCGGCAAGCCCGTGGGAGGAAGGAGAGGACCAACAAAGGACGAACCAGTCCGATCATTCTGTTCCAAGACAATGGAAGCGAGATAAAGAAGAACATCATCATCAGTGATGTAAGAGGGAACTAGGGTGTCAAGATTAACCTCAAAAACTGAGAGATTGCGGAAAGGGAAGGAACGGAGAAAATGGAACAAAGAGATAGCCGCAAAAGGAGGGTCACCTGATCAACCTGAATAGCGAAAGCACCCAGAGCCGAAGGAAGTACACTTAAGGCAACCAGTGCCCTGGCAGCATCAGTCGGCTCCTGGTCATCCACAGCAACAGGGTCAGCAACCAGATCTGCAGGAGTAGGGGCTTCAACGATCTCCGCAGCAGCAGGTTCAAAGGGCTGGTCCACAACAACACCCTGAAGATCAACTCCTTCCTGTTCCATGCCCCCACCTCCAACCGACGCATCCCCGTCATTCAAGGCAACATCAGCTTCAGATGCATCAACTGGATTTTGCATGACAGACGATGGTTCTACAGGATTGGGACCCATCCAGCGAGGGGGACCAACAGGAAGAGGATGCAGCAAACCATCTGCCGGGACTTCATCTTCATCAGCCAACAGGGTGACATTCTTGCGCTTCAAAGCAAAGACAGGGCAGGTCCAGGACTTCATGAGAGGTGGCATTCCAACGGAAACAGTAACATCATGAGGAATTTCAGCATCTTCCTTGAGAATCACCCGTACCAGAATTCTGGCCATGTAATTGGTGTCATGCCAATACCTCAACAGCCCGAACCCAGCAACAGACTTGGCAACCAAAGTATTTGTCTTAGCATCTAAGGGGTAGTTCATGAGCATGACCCAGGCCTCTCTATCAGCAGCGCGAGCACGAGCATTGACACCTTCATCATGTTTAACAAAATGCATCTGGTACTCGGGAGATAGCTGATAAATACCACCAAGAAACCGCTCCCGCTCTAGCAAACTAGCAAATCTGATGTAAGCATCGCCAATCGCACAGGGCTGTACCTCCATCAAGCGAACACGATGCTGGTGGACGAAGTAGTCCTTGATAGCTTGCGCCATTGGAGCGAAGTCCTCCTTCGCCACCGCCGGGACCAACATGGCGATGGCGACGTCATCATTGACGGCATCAATGTAGCCGCCTAGGTACACCGAGAGACGGCGCGGCGGCTCCTCCGGGTTATGCGGGATCACTTCAAAGCCGCGGGGGGCATGCGGACGGGGATCAATCGCGAAGTTGGCCATGGGAGCAGGGCCAAAGGGCAGAGGAGGGAGCGGCGAAGCCGCCAAGGCTGGGGTTTTTTCCTGTAGATTGGGCGAAGACGAAGCGGCAGCGTGGAAGGGGCTAGATGCCGACTCAGTATTTATGGCAGGAGACTGCGGCGACTCATCCAGGGGCGAGATTTTTGGGTTTGTCGCTTTTGGCCAGTACACAAATGGGCTGGGCTTTCTGGATAAGCACGTACGTGCAACATGCCCAAGGGAAAAACAAGAACGGCATCTAACCTGGCTAGAGCACGTTCGTGCCAAGTGACCCTTGGAAAGGCACCTGAAACAGCGAAAATCAAGCGATCTATTTGAATTCGGAGGTGGCTTGCGTGTAGAAAGCAGGGGACGAGCAGAATCTAGTCCCGAAGAAGACGCCTTGTTCATCGCTCTATTACCACTAGGGCGCAGGTTAGCATCAGGCACCTTAGAGAAATCCAATCTGGTGAAGACTGAACGTGAGGATGATCGAGGAAGAGAGGATGTGACCGCTTCCACAAAAGATTTCTTACGTGAATTGCTAGAGACATGAGTCCAGGACGCCTCTTCTTCCGAAAGCCACAAGCGGTGCTCCCTCAACCAGTTCGGGCCACCATTGCCCCAGAGATCAAAGGAAACCGAGAAAATGGAACACTTGTAGGACTTAAGACGATAGATCAGGAGGCCCACAGCTTTGGAAAAGAGCGAGAAACGGAAACTCATGTTTGAGAGAAAACGAACGTTGAATTCCTTCGCCGAACCCCCAATGCACGATTGAAGGATGAAAGAAACGGAATCTTCATTGAGCCGAATGGAAGAACGACCAAAAGAAGCGACCAGGAAGAACTCATGAGAGAGGGGAGAGGTGTGGAAACTGACCGGCGAGGAGAAACGATCCTTCACAATGCGCTGAATCTCTAGACTTGGAGAAAGATCAAGGTCCGAGAGACCAGCCATGGCAGGAAGGCAGGGAACAACGACAAGGAGATCAAGATCGCCATGGCGTCGCCACAGTCGCCACAGTCACCCCGGTCGCCATACCGCTACTTGAGCTCCTGGTGTTTCGCTCGCATCTTGTGGCGTTTGGTGGTTGTTTTGGTCGTTCTTCCATTCGGCTCAATGAAGATTCCGTTTCTTTCATCCTTCAATCGTGCATTGGGAACTACAACAGTACTACACATGAACCTTTGCGAACCAGCGACTCAGAAGACCCAGATGCTTCGGGAACTACAACAGTCTCACCTCACCGTCATATACACCCGGCTCTCCCACTTACAGTACTACACATGCCCTACACCTCCTATCTAGATACAGCCCAACATCACAAAGCTACATGCAGTCCCCACGTAGCCCGTGATGTTAGACTGTACCTAGTTAGGACGTGGGGCTCTGTATCAAAAACAAGAAAAAAAGGAAATACTTACATTTATTGTATATAAAAATAAAAAAAATACCTAATAAAAATAATATATGTACACATATATAGATTGGATTCAATATATGCATAAATAGAAAAACAAAAGGGGATAGCATTTGACACTATTATTATTGTACATAACTCAGAAGACCTAGATGCTCCGGGAACTACAACAGTCTCACCTCACTATCATATACACCTAACTCTCCCACTTACAGTACTACACATACGCTACACCTCCTATCTAGCTACAGTCCAACGTCACGGAGCTGCAGGCAGTCCCCACGTAGCCCGTGATGTTAAACTGTAGCTAATTAGGACGTGCGGCTCTGTATCAAAAACAAGAAAAATAAGAAAATGCTTACATTTATTCCATATAAAAATAAAAAAACTTAATAAAATAATTTAATCTTCTATTTCCTCCTATAGCTACCTAGAAATAAAAGCATTTCTAAACAATGAAAGAATGGAAATACATACCTAGTACATTTTCTGTATGTCTATTATTTTCTTTATGAGCATATACTTTATAAACTATATGTACAAGTAAAATTCAAATTTATGAGAAACAAGAAAATAAGAGAATGCTTACATTTATTCTATATAAAAATAAAAAACATACTTAACAAAAGAATTTAATCTTCTATTTCCTCCAATGGCTACCTAGAATAAAATCATTTCTAAACAATGAAAGAATGGAAATACCTAGTACATTTTCTGTATGTCTTCTTTTATGAGAATATATTTTATAAACTATATATATGTACAAGAAAAATTCAATATTATTAAAAACAAGAAAATAAGAGAATCCTTATTAATTCAAATTTAATGAAAGAAGGAACAATGCAAGTACCATCCTAACTACATTTTCACGTGTATATACAAAATCTCAATTCTCTAATTAATTTAAGCTCCTCCTACCTAGCTACAAATTAACATTTCTATTTTCTCCATCTCTAAACCATAAAACAAAATTTAATCACAACAAATGAAGGGAGGATGAAAATTCCAACCTTGACAACACCTTGGAGGAGAGAAATCTTCACAAACTAATGAAGAAAAAAATCACAGCACCACCCTAGGCTTGAGTCGCCATGGACGGGAGGAGCTTGAGCTCGCGGGTGAGTACGGTTGAATGGCTCGGGTGGCAGGAGGAAGAAGGAGGTACGGTGCTTATATGGATGCCGACCATTAGTCCTGGCTGGTGTTACGAGCCGAGACTACCCTTTAGTCTCGGCTCGTAACACCACCCGAGACTAAAGACCGGGGGCAATTATTGTCGGATGGAGCCGTTGGGAGCCCCCCCTTTTGTCATGGTTGGTAATACGAGCCGGGACTAAAGGGGGCCGGCTACAGTAGCCATTTCGGGCCACATTGACGAAAGGCCTTTAGTCCCGGCTCCAAAGTTGAACCGGGACTAAAGGCCCGAACCAAAGCCTTGCTCTCTACCAGTGACTCCACGGAGGCTGAATCGACCGAGGTGAAGCTTGCCATCGACGTCGAGGTTGAGGTGGGTGCGGTGGAGCTCACCGCAGTCGTGGCAGCTGAGGCACACATACAGGAGTTCGCCACAGACGTCGAAGACGAGGCGCGCGCAGACGAGCTCGGCACGGACGCCGAGGTCGAGGCGGGCGCGGTGCGGCTCGCTGCAGCCGTTGAAGCCGAGGCACACGCAGATGCGCTCCCGGGTGTTGAGGACGAGGCTGGCGCAGAGGAGCTCGACGCGGACGTGAAGCCCTGAGGCTTGTGACAACCCGCCCAGGAAAATACCGTACTATCGCATAAACCAATCCACTTTGGTCATTAAGCGATAATAAAGTATCATCCTATCGTTAGTTACCGAGTTAACGCCCGGTGAAATCACTTACATAGCAACAAGGATCGACATATATGCATTAAAACCCACGCGAAGGCGAGTCCAGAGACAACACATGATTAACATCCAAATTTACCCCGAAGGGCTTAATTATTACAAACCGAAGTCTTTGACATGACAACGAAGTTCAGAGTTTTGAAAACAGCGGAAATAAACTAAGACGGCGCGAGGAACATCACGGGAGGCCAGCCGTGATGCCTTCAATCATCGTCTTCCACCCACTCCAGCTCCCAGCCAGGCGGGATCTGTCCAGGCCACACATCAGCAAAGGCACTACCTAGAACAACAGATTATAGCAAGGCTGAGTATACTAATACTCAGCAAGACTTAACCGTCGGGTGATAACTACATCCCGAACTCTAGACATGAGAGGCTTTTTGGCCACTGGGGTTTCTTTAGCTGAAAAGCAACAAGAGTAGGTCCTTACTTTCCAGTTTTAGCACAAGTTCTAGTTGATTATTCTTTTCTAGATTAGCAAGCTATTGCAAGCATAAGTTGCGCAAGACAATTAATCAAGCATAAATATTCATCAACTTCCATCATTAGGGATCTCATGACCAGTGGGATAAGTAGTCTCAGATAACGGTGAGAGGCTGACAACCAGTTGATTTAAACCTTGCAAGGTGGACCTAAACACAGTATGGTGCCCACGCAAGGACAACCACTAGGCGGTTCCCAAAAATCTTCGGATTGGGATCAGATGTTACAGTCTTAAGTACAAGGCTTGCTAGGCTACGCCACCAAGGTCACCTAGCCTCACACATGTACTCAGGTGGCGAGCCCGGGGCCGCAACCCTAAGAGTAGTAGCGCAAAGTTCCCGCACCGCCTCATTTAGGTACTAGGCTTACCGTACCCATTTCCGACAAGTGTTTAGTACGTTCAGACACTTAACCCACGAAAGCCATTGGACCGGAGCCCACATCCCATGCTCTTACCACATGAGCAATCCATTTAAGGAGATCTTATGATTCCAACATAAGAGCCTATTCTCGCGAGTGACGAGCATCACTCGACTTGTAACGGTCCTATAGCATAGCAGCTACTGACCTATCATACTAGTAAAGGACATAGGTACCTAGGGATCATGCATCTAGGGTTTCATTTCAACTCCTGAACGTAAATGCACAATCATTCATAGACAGTTGCATAAGTGTTTAAAAACACTAGGGTTAATGAACCGGGGCTTGCCTTCGTCAGCACAGTTAGCCTGCTGGTCCTTGGTGTCCTCGCTCACTTCCACGTACTGCAGCTCCGCGTCAGCTCCTCCTTCCTCGGCTTCCGGCACGAGAGCGTAGTTACCGTCAGGGAGTTCTACACGGAATGCAAATGCAGTGTTCAGGTGGAGTGAGAGGTTATTTATTTTACCCAACTCTTGTTGGCCATATTCACCTAGATAAACATTTAATTAATAATTCTTTTTCATTAGGGTTATTATTATATATGAAGGCTTATTATTCTTATCTTTTTAATAGTGATTGTGTACACATCTATGGAATAATTTAATTTAAATTTCTCAAAACAGCAAGGGGTTGGTCTAAAGCTTTTTAAAATGGTTTATAACACATTCATAAAGTCACTAGGTGTGTAGGTTGTGACACATAACCTTTTAACAAGGTTTACATCACATGAAAAAGCCATTAGGTTGGATGTGGTGATTTTCCAATTTACTTTAATATTAAGCTTAAATGGCTTCCATTACTTTTACTCACAAAATAATTTTATAAAATTTAGTGGGGTGTTTTATGAAGCACTACAAACCTATACAAAGCCACTGAACACACATGCATATACCGAAAATAACAAAAGCTAGCTACTTAAGCAAGATAAATGCATATAAAAATAAATACACATCAAAATGATTCCAATCTTCTCACACATGGTCTCTGGTCCAAAACTAAGCTAGGAATGCAACAAATACACCTAGAGCTACAATAGATCCTGAGTTATGCAATTACAAGGAAAATCAAGCATATTTCAAGAATAAATATTTCTGACAATTATAAAATTGTGATTAATTCACTAGAAGTGCATTTTCGAATAAAAAGACAACTTGCAGAAGTTGGGCACAAAAATCTAATTATTTTTAGCTACAAAAATCATTTAGACAGATTATGTATAAAGAGAAAACAATTCATAATAAAAGATTCACAGCATAACTTTGTGCAATTTTTGGTAAAAGATCTAGACATGAAATAACACACAACATATCCAAAAGTTAGCTACAGAAAACTTGTAGATTTTGAGATACAATAAATCTAGATTTATCACTCATCTATTTTTCATGCAAAAACTATCAGAAAAAACTATGGTCATGCTTTACAAAGGTTGTAGGGTTTGTCACAGGGAACCAGCAAAATTGAGTTTGCATTTTTCTGAATTTTCTATGATTTTCTACGAATTTTACAAGAATCAGAAAAACTGAAATCACTATTTAAGATGCAAGTTTCAAAGAAGTCCCTGGAAGTTTTTGATTCCTTAAGAATATGCCCTCGGTTTGCGGATTGCCCCTCAGGAAGATTTGGATCCTCGCAATGTGGTCCTCGGGCACCGGCCGGCGGCGGTCCGGCCAAATTCCGGCGAACCCTCGCCGGAGATGGTGGAGGAAGGGGCTGGGGAGGACCACATGCTCGATAGGGAACGATTTCTGGCCGAAAATCGGGGCGCAAGCGCCGGCGGCGAGCTGGGCGGCGGAGACAGGCTGCGGCGGCCGCGGGAGCTGCGTTCACGGTGAGGTGGTCGGCTTGGCCGGGCAACACGCGGTGGTACAAGCTTGGGTAGGTGCTCGAGGAGCTGCTGGAGGCGTGGGTCTGGGGTGAAGGTGAGTGGAGAGGGGGCTCGATGGCGGCCGCGCTCGTGGCTCCACGGCGGAGCTCGGGCGTGCGGGAGGAGGAGGTGCGGCAAGGCGCGTGCACGCGCGGGGTCCTGCCTGCTGCTCTTATAGGGGGCGCGCGGGGTGGGAACCGGCACTGCGACGCCGAGGAGGGAGGACGAGGGAGGGGGGACCGGCGACCGTGAAGGGCGCGCAGTAGGGGCCGGCGCATCGATGTGCGGCGCATGGCGTGCGTGAAGGAAGAGCAGCGAGGGGTCCGGTGCATGGGTGCGCGTGCGGCCTCGGGGCGCGGCTCGGCCGGGGCCCGGACGCCGAGAGTGGCGGGGCACCACGCGGCACGGCGCACGCGCGTAGGCGTGAACAACGCTCTGGCCGGCGCGACCGTCGCCCCGGGTCAACTCATCTGCCCCTATTTGACCGATGATAACTTCAAAATCTTGAACTAAAGTGTACTGTAGTCTGAATAGCAAAGTTGTAGATCAGTGACCCCTCTACAACTTTCACAAAGGCCGACAGGTGTTTTGATCAACGGTTTGAGCAGGAACGTCGAGCAAAGTCCTGGTTTTTCCATGGCATCGATGAATAGTAAAATCTGCAGTTGACCGAGTTTTTCTCCATTTTCCACTCCAAATTTGCAATGCCACCCAAAAGCAAAGTTGTGTCCCTCGAAAAACTGGACAACTTTTTTATTGGGAGATTTTGAAGTGTTTAGGTGAAATTTGGAGAACGCGGCAAAAGTTCCGGAGAGAGTTCAAAGACACAGGGTTTTTCACCGGGGTTTTGACCAAGGGTTGGCCACAAGTGGTGGTTGACTTGATCAAAAGGGTCATTAGGGCATGATGACTCGGTTTTCGAGGTGATGACCTAGGTTGACCATGGTTTGACCAATGTCAACAGGTTTGACTCAGTTGATTCGGTCATTAGCACTAATGATGCTACTTAAAAACCTGGGGCGTCATAGCCTACCCCCCTTAAAAAGAATCTCGTCCCGAGATTCGCCAATAGATTAGAACGATCCCTTTTGACAGGACAGGGGTTACAAAGGGAGGAAGATATGTCCAATTACGCTTCTCGACATCAAGAATTCAGACAGGGCAAAAGATACATGGTGCATCCCTCGCTGCCTCAATGCCGTTCATGAGGAAGCGGGCGATGAGCGTGCACATGAAAAGCTAAGAGCAGACAGATTCTGCCTGTGATGCAGAGATACATTCCTACCAGCGTCCAGCGAAGTGACTCGAACACCACCAAGAACTGAGTCATGGGTGGCACCGTGGCTCGAGTTCTTCTTATGACCTACTTCCGAGCTTCTTCTCGACGTCGTCGACGAAGACGGAGGGACAGCTTGCTCGGCGAGGAACGGGGCGGACATGAGGAATAGACTAGTGGCCGGTTGGCTAAAACTGACCAGAGGGAGAACAAAGAGCGATGTTGATGTCGAGCTCGAAAGAATGCGCGGCTTGGTAATGGCGATATCGACGGAGAGCCTCCTTTAAATAGTCGCAGCGGGGCTGCAACGGTCACCCAAACTACCCGAGGTATTCGGTGGTGGCAACACGGGGCTCGACAATGGTCAGCCCGTGAGGTCTCAGTGGCGTGATCGTGGCTGCGGAAGAAGATGGCAGAGCGACATCACGGCGTCGTACGGTCGTGGCACTGACAAGGATGGGGTCCAACGGTCCGAAGAATCGATCGTGATGGCGAGAATAACAAGAAGAGCTTAGGATATCCGCCTGCTAGGCTCGAGATTGAAACTAGGTGGATTGAGCAAAGCTTGTACCGATCCTGGGTTCGCCCTTTCTTGATTCCGAGGATTTGAAGGGTATGATCACGGATCATGGACGGATAAGCGATGGATGACTCTCAAACATTGACTTTTCGAGAACCTTGATTGCTCAAGAAACTCTACTTCTACCTCTTCAACTTAGCTGGTCGGATTGGTTCGATGCTAAGGAAACATTGAGATTGGCGGAAGGAGTCCAAGTCGAAAAGGAATCATCAAACCAGATTTCTATGAAGAAAGAGAAGGCTAGTAAAAGATTTCCATAATTTCTTTGTACGGAAGACATTTTTGTATGGGAACTTCAGAACAATCTTGCTCACACGCTATTTGACTTGTGAATTAGGGTGTTATTGATTCATTACATTACGGTGCAATGATTTTAAAAGTCGGTGTGATGCACATGCTTGTGAAGACACGATGCACATGCTCATGCGGTATGGTGCTCATGATGCATTTTAGCCCGACTCGGTTACCCACAAAATGAGTTAGCGATTGAGGTGGCAACCATCGGTTGAGAAGGAGTATATGTGCGGTGAGTCGCATTCTCACAACCAAGATACCTAGCGCGCTCCTAGCGGTAATCATATGGCTGCAGTGCACATGATGCCCTAGGTTCCGTCGCGGCACCTTTGGTTATGGGGCAACAACATCACCAAAACAAGAAGGATAGAGTAGGAATAGTGAAATTTTTCATGCATATGCACGTTAGTTCACCCAAGGTTCCCAAATGCACGTGCTATGCAATACATACTCAACAAGTGACTTTTTTTTTCTTTTTTTCATTCAAAATGTTGTGAGCAATACCATGAGGAATAAGCAGATGATTGAAAGGTCGAAGTAATCATGACAAAGGTATCAATTCAAGAATAGCTCAATGCTCCAACATGTGCAAATTCAAGGGGGTTTGGACGGAATACAAATCGATGGAGATAATATGTTGCAGGAGCAGATTACATCTAAAGATTGAACTTTAAGATCAAGACATTACCCAACAGACCTGGTAGAACCGAAAACGTTCTTTTCTCATGCTAGGCAAGACTGGGGTAGTCACGTGTACAAGGGTACAATTGTATGTTAGAACTCGAAATGAGTATACATACATAATGACATAAAGTTCTGGCAGTTGTGAACAAAAATTCATAACTTAAAACCCGAGCCCCAAAAATTTCCCAAATTGTACCAGCTACTCCGTAAGATTTTTATGCACAATCTTGGTATTCAAAAGTTGAGCTAGATCATTTAGGAACAAGGTCAAACGATGCAAGGGTCAAGATTCTGATTCCTGAAAACAGCAAGACCTAGGTTCACTATAAAGGGTACAACTCAAGATTTACAGAAGCTATGACCATGAATTTTTGCGAGCAAAAACTGGATTAGACATGGAGCAACCTTGGTTTAGATCAACTAGTCTAATTACTTCTAGAACATGGTGCAAAAATTCAAAACAACGGCCCTACAAAAATTTGGACAGCACAACACCTAAACATGAGAGGTAAAACTAGATCACAAAAACTTCACACTAGCAAAATATTCCCTTAGAGAGCATACGATTTGTGCTTTGGGTCCATTTTTAAGTTGTTTCAATTTTTAACATGATGCAAGACGTCCTAATCGTCCTCACATGGCAATTAAGCCACAAATCGACGTTAGTACTGGTGGCAAGGCTTTTATTCGTCTCTCCCTATAATAACTAGTCGAGAGCTACTCGGTACTCACTTAGCATCTAATGAAGCGCTGTTATGTACCTATAGAAAAGAACCTTCCGTGCCAGCACGTCACGGAAGCGTCCACACACATTACCGTTCACTTATAGAAACGGTATCCATGCGTCAAGCCACTGCATGGACAGCGTCCAACCTCGGATACGCTCCTTTTGGAATGAAGCGGACCCTTGCCTCGCATTTTCACAATGCGGAACGTCCACGTATGGCAAAACGTGGTGAGACACAGACACGACGGTGGGTTCCCTTTGGATTAGGTCCCATCCATCCCTCGCATGACTGCCATGCAGTACCACCACGTATAGCAAAACGTGATGAGACGCAGACACGACGTGGGTTCCCATTTGAATAGGTCCCATCCATCCCTCACAGGACTTTCCTGTGGTACCACCACGTATGGTAAAACGTGATGAACTAATATGGTTGTACAGAAAGTAAGTTCTGACAGAAAGTAAATGTGCTGGGAGTTAGCAAAATAAACCATAGATTAATAAGCCACCTGAAAGAACCCAAAAATTCCCTCTAGGGCCTCTCGGTCTAGTTTATCCTTAACGGACCAACGTAATTTGCAAATCCAAGCAATCTTGGCAAGTTTTATTCAAAAACCAGTGATTAAGGGTGTCAATTAAACTCTGGTGCATATAATCGCTCTGGTACCAACTGTGACAACCCGCCCAGGAAAATACCGTACTATCGCCTAAACCAATCCACTTTGGTCATTAAGCGATAATAAAGTATCATCCTGTCGTTAGTTGCCGGGTTAACGCCCGGTGAAATCACTTTACATAGCAACAAGGAGCGACATATATGCATTAAAACCCACGCGAAGGCGAGTCCAGAGACAACACATGATTAACATCCAAATTTACCACGAAGGGCTTAATTATTACAAACCGAAGTCTTTGACATGACAACGAACTTCAGAGTTTTGAAAACAGCGGAAATAAACTAAGACGGCACGAGGAACATCACGGGAGGCCAGCCGTGATGCCTTCAATCATCATCTTCCACCCACTCCAGCTCCCAGCCAGGCGGGATCTCTCCAGGCCACACATCATCAAGGCACTACCTGGAACAACAGATTATAGCAAGGTTGAGTATACTAATACTCAGCAAGACTTAACTGTCGGGTGATAACTACATCCCGAACTCTAGACATGAGAGGCTTTTTGGCCACTGGGGTTTCTTTAGCTGAAAAGCAACAAGAGTAGGTCCTTACTTTCAAGTTTTAGCACAAGTTCTAGTTGATTATTCTTTTCTAGATTAGCAAGCTATTGCAAGCATAAGTTGCACAAGACAATTAATCAAGCATAAATATTCATCAACTTCCATCATTAGGCATCTCATGGCCAGTGGGATAAGTAGTCTCAGATAACGGTGAGAGGCCGACAACCAGTTGATTTAAACCTTGCAAGGTGGACCTAAACACACAGTAGGGTGCCCCCGCGAGGACAACCACCAGGCGGTTCCCAAAAATCTTCGGATTGGGATAAGATGTTACAGTCTTAAATACAAGGCTTGCTAGGCTATGCCACCAAGGTCACCTAGCCTCACACATGTACTCAGGTGGCGAGCCCGGGGCCGCAACCCTAAGAGTAGTAGCGCAAAGTTCCCGCACCGCCTCATTTAGGTACTAGGCTTACCGTACCCATTTCCGACAAGTGTTTAGTACGTTCAAACACTTAACCCACGAAAGCCATTGGACCGGAGCCCACATCCCATGCTCTTACCACATGAGCAATCCATTTAAGGAGATCTTATGATTCCAACATAAGAGCCTATTCTCGCGAGTGACGAGCATCACTCGACTTGTAACGGTCCTATAGCATAGCAGCTACCGACCTATCATACTAGTAAAGGACATAGGTACCTAGGGATCATGCATCTAGGGTTTCATTTCAACTCCTGAACGTAAATGCACAATCATTCATAGACAGTTGCATAAGAGTTTAAAAATACTAGGGTTAATGCACCGGGGCTTGCCTTCGTCAGCACAGTTAGCCTGCTGGTCCTCGGTGTCCTCGCTCACTTCCATGTACTGCAGCTCCGCGTCAGCTCCTCCTTCCTCGGCTTCCGGCACGAGAGCGTAGTTACCGTCAGGGAGTTCTACACCGAATGCAATGCACAGTTCAGGTGGAGTGAGAGGTTTTTTATTTTACCCCACTCTTGTTGGCCATATTCACCTAGATAAACATTTAATTAATAATTCTTTTTCATTAGGGTTATTATTATATATGAAGGCTTATTATTCTTATCTTTTTAATAGTGATTGTGTACACATCTATGGAATAATTTAATTTAAATTTCTCAAAACAGCAAGGGGTTGGTCTTAAGCTTTTTAAAATGGTTTATAACACATTCATAAAGTCACTAGGTGTGTAGGTGGTGACACATAACCTTTTAACAAGGTTTACATCACATGAAAAAGCCATTAGGTTGGATGTGGTGATTTTCCAATTTACTTTAATATTAAGCTTAAATGGCTTCCATTACTTTTACTCACAAAATAATTTTATAAAATTCAGTGGGGTGTTTTATGAAGCACTACAAACCTATACAAAGCCACTGAACACACATGCACACTTAGGAGAGCTATGAAATTAAATATACCGAAAATAATAAAAGCTAGCTACTTAAGCAAGATAAATGCATATAAAAATAAATACACATCAAAATGATTCCAATCTTCTCACACATGGTCTCCGGTCCAAAACTAAGCTAGGAATGCAACAAATACACCTAGAGCTACTATAGATCTTGAGTTATGCAATTACAAGGAAAATCAAGCATATTTCAAGAATAAATATTTCTGACAATTATAAAATTGTGATTAATTCACCAGAAGTGCATTTTGGAATAAAAAGACAACATCCAGAAGTTGGGCACAAAAATCTAATTATTTTTAGCTACAAAAATCATTTAGATAGATTCTGTATAAAGAGAAAACAATTCATAATAAAAGATTCACAGCATAACCTTGTGCAATTTTTGGTAAAGATCTAGACATGGAATAACATACAACATATCCAAAAGTTAGCTACAGAAAACATGTAGATTTTGAGATACAACAGATCTAGGTTTATCACTCTTCTATTTTTCATGCAAAAACTATCAGAAAAAACTATGGTCATGCTTTACAAAGGTTGTAGGGTTTGTCACAGGGAACTAGCAAAATTGAGTTTGCATTTTTCCGAATTTTCTATGATTTTCTACGAATTTTGCAAGAATCGGAAAAATTGAAATCACTATTTAAGATGCAAGTTTCAAAGAAGTCCCTGGAAGTTTTTGATTCCTTACGAATATGCCCTCGGTTTGCGGATTGCCCCTCAGGAAGATTTGGATCCTCGCAATGTGGACCTCGGGCACCGGCCGGCGGCGGTCTGGCCAAATTCCGGTGAACCCTCGCCGGAGATGGTCGGGGAAGGGGCTGGGGAGGACCACATGCTCGTGAGGGAACGATTTGTGGCCGAAAATCCGGGCGCAAGCGCCGGCGGTGAGCTGGTCGGCGGAGACAGGCTGCGGCGGCCGCGGGAGCTGCGTTCACGGTGAGGTGATCGGCTTGGCCGGGCAACATGCGGTGGTACAAGCTTGGGTAGGTGCTAGAGGAGCTGCTGGAGGCGTGGGTCTAGGGTGAAGGCGAGTGGAGAGGGGGCTCGATGGCGGCCGCGCTCATGGCTCCACGGCGGAGTTCGGGCGTGCGGGAGGAGGAGGTGCGGCGAGGCGCGTGCACGCGCGGGGTCCTGCCTGCTGCTCTTATAGGGGGCGCGCGGGGTGGGAACCGGCACTGCGACGCCGAGGAGGGAGGATGAGGGAGGGGGGACCGGCGCGGCCGGCGGCCGTGAAGGGCGCGCAGTAGGGGCCGGCGCGTCGACGTGCGGCGCATGGCGTGCGTGAAGGAAGAGCAGCGAGGGGTCCGGTGCATGGGTGCGCGTGCGACGTCGGGGCGCGGCTCGGCCGGGGTCCGGACGCCGAGAGTGGCGGGGCGCCACGCAGCACGGCGCACGCGCGTGGGCGCGCCCAGCGCTCTGGCCGGCGTGACGTCGCCCCGGGTCAACTCATCTACCCCTGTTTGACCGACGATAACTTCAAAATCTTGAACTAAAGTGTACTGTAGTCTGAATAGCAAAGTTGTAGATAAGTGACCCCTCTACAACTTTCACAAAGGCCGACAGGTGTTTTGATCAACGGTTTGAGCAGGAACGTCGAGCAAAGTCCTGGTTTTTCCATGGCACCGATGAATAGTAAAATCTGCAGTTGACCGAGTTTTTCTCCATTTTCCACTCCAAATTTGCAATGCCACACACAAGCAAAGTTGTGTCCCTCGAAAAACTGGACAACTTTTTTATTGGGAGATTTTGAAGTGTTTAGGTGAAATTTGGAGAACACGGCAAAAGTTCCGGAGAGAGTTCAAAGACACAGGGTTTTTGACCGGGGTTTTGACCAAGGGTTGGCCACAAGTGGTTGTTGACTTGATCAAAAGGGTCATTAGGGCTTGATGACTCGGTTTTCGAGGTGATGACCCAGGTTGACCATGGTTTGACCAACGTCAGCAGGTTTGACTCAGTTGATTCGGTCATTAGCACTAATGATGCTACTTAAAAACTTGGGGCGTCACAAGGCTGTCGTCGATGAGCTCGTCCATCTCCATCTCTTTGCGCTCTCCTTCATGCTCTTCGGTCTGGATCGGGAACGAGCGAACACGGGTTGAGTTGTCGTTGTCGTGCTTGCCGATGTTAGGAAAAGCGAGCTCGGTGGAGACGGTGCTCGGCGTGATGCAGATTGAAGGCTCGGGCGCGGATGCTGGGATGACGGAGGAGGCTGTGGTGGAGGCCGGTGCGGCAGCAGGAGGCACGACCACTGTCGCTTCCCCGGTGGTGGCGGTAGGAGCAGGAGCCACGGCTGCGGCGGAAGGCGCGGTCACGGTGGTAGATGTCGGGGCACAGACGAATTCGGCGCCATCGAGGTTGAGGTCATAGGCGTGGATGCGGCCGCGGGCGCGACCAAGCGGTGGCGGAAGGCGCGGTCGTGAGCGCGACCATGGAGGCCCTCTTGTGTGCACCGCTAGCTGCCTGTGTTTGCAATGCCCACTTGATATGCATCTGGCAACAACCATCATAGATGTTGCGCCCATGCAACCCTCCATAAGCATCTGTTGCAACCTCCACAGAATCGAACACTATACTGGCCAACACAACATCAGATCCCCCAATCACCGTAATATGCTGCACCACTCCTCCAAATGAACGAAATACTTGATGAAGCACGAATTCAGTGACAGGATAGCAAACCCTGTGAATGGTGACCTCCAGGATGCGATTTGGCGACCTCCACTAAACGAAATCGCGGTTGGACATTTCGTCGAACTGGTAGTCTGCACTCATCCGGTGGTTGTTCCCCTTGCTCAAACTCCAGGAATCCGACATGACGTGGTCCAAATCGAGGTTCAGGGGACGAAATTGGCCACGACGAATCGCGCTCACCAATCCCACCCAAAGAACTAAATCGATTCAACCGAAGGAATTAACTGTCAGACATGGATCCGGTGGGGGGAAAATTTCCAGGAAACGAATAACTCTTTTTTCAATGAACCACACAAGATAGTGCGTGTTTCATTGATATAGAAGAAACTATGATCCTAGGAGATCATAGGCAGGAAAAAGAAAAGAAAATAACAAAAAAAGCAGGACTCGCCCAGTTGGATTGGGACCTCAGGGTAGTTGGGGAAGGATTAGAGAAGGGAATCAGAGGGGAAGTAATAGGGATTCGAGATCAGGAAGAACAGCAAAGGGAATCGAGGAGGAAGAGGACGGCAGAATGCCTTGAGAAGGAAGAAGCACAATATAATTGTTGATACAATCATCAATGCTCTCATCTCTCCCGCACCTGGACTATGTAGTAAAATACATGGGCTGAGCCCAACTTGATGGCACACAGGCCCGAATATGCATCCAATACGGCCCATAACAGCCCAACTGGTACAGTATCCTAACACGCCCCTTCTTCCTCCGACGCGGACGACAAGGAGGGGCCCGCCAGCCTCGCGCTGTACAACTAACTACCCCACCTTCGCCGGCGCCTACGGCTCGCTCGCGGCCCGCCTCTTCCACCAGCGCTTCCGCCGCGGCCTCCTCGTTCTCCCCTTCTCCTCCGTCGAGCCCTTCAGGTTCCTTCTGACCCGTATCT
This sequence comes from Cenchrus fungigraminus, assembly GCA_036936925.1. Classification (NCBI taxonomy): domain Eukaryota; kingdom Viridiplantae; phylum Streptophyta; class Magnoliopsida; order Poales; family Poaceae; genus Cenchrus; species Cenchrus fungigraminus. The sequence continues at coordinate 123,743,022 of CM072774.1, read as the reverse complement.
CGCCATTTCGCATCCCGTCGGCTCCAAGCGGTTTTAATCAGCGTGTGCGGCTGTTTCTTTCATGGCGGCGTGTGCTGTTGAAACGAATTGGACCGATTAGAGCCGAAGACTTCAAGGATGCGGGGTTCCAGACGTGCTATCTCTTGGATTTCATTGGGCCGAAGAAGTTCGCTTTCGAGCTATCACAGTTTGTCCCCAGGTGCGTTTCTAAAGAAGCAAAGAGAATTTGTAAAGAAGCAAAGATAAAGAGTTGCAGTATAAATGGGTCACTGGATGATGCTTTTCTTTGTAGGGATGGGTCATTTGAGTAATCGACGGAATACTGCTAACTACTTAGATTACTACTACTTAGACTACTTAGATTTTCTTGGTGATGTATTTCTATTATAAGAAATATCGTGTTGTCAGTCCTGTTTAAGTGAGCAACATGGTAGAGGGGTATTGTCACATGACATGCTAACTGATGCAGTGTTATAGCGTTTGATCACCGGCAAAGTACACTAGCAAGAATCCCCAAGTTGGGTCAGTGCCTAAGCAATGTTGAGTTTCATATTGATGTGTCAAAAAGCAGTGTTCGATCTGTATTTGATTATTTCGCCAAGAAGCAGGCAGGAACAGAATCTGACTCTGACTATAGAGAAAACAATCATTTATGTTCATTATCTTGTTTTTTTTAGATAACGGAACATTGTTCCGGCCTCAACAATTCAAAGAATTGTCTACAGCCAACAAACAGCAACACCGCAACACCTATGTTGCACCGTTCAGATCACACGACCTACACCGCAGCACCTAGGCTGTAAGTTTTGACAAGAGAATGTTCTCCCAAAATAAGATAACAGACAGGGCATACAAGAAATCAAAACACAAGAAAAACTAGATGCCGAGACGCTTTAAAGCATTCCATCCAGACTTATGAAAGACCTCCAGCGCCACTGTCTCCAGTAACCGACAACCTTCCTTCAAAATGAACCTCCCATCCTCCTTAGAAAGGATAGACCAACTCCTGATCCAGAATGTCCCCCTAAACATCACCTGCAAAATAGATTTATATTGTGACTTATGAAACACCAAGTCATTCCTACTGATCCATAAGGCCCAGCATAGTGCCGCCAACCCAATCAGTACAAGGTTCCTTTGCTTGTTCAAAAAACTTCTAAGCCAAGGACCAAGAAGATGCTCCACATCCACCGGTTTTGTAATCCCAAAAGTAAAACAAATAATCCCCCACATAAGTCTAGCCATGGGACAATCAAAAAATAGGTGTTGAATAGTTTCTTGCTCTGTACAAAAGCAACACTTAGTACACCCCTTCCATTGTCTTTTTACTAAGTTATCCTTAGTTAACACTACCCCATTTTTAAGATACCAAAGGAAGATCTTAATCTTCAGAGGGATCTTGGCTTTCCATGTCCAACAGTTGACCGGAGTCCCTGACTTTATAACTAAGTCATTGTACATGTTTTTAACTGAAAAATTCTTGCTAGCCGTCCACCTGAAGGAGTCCCTGTGATCATTAAGATGCACCTTAAGGACACTCTCCACCAGATGGAGCCAATTGTCCCAATTGTCCCCCACTAAAGCACGTCTGAAGGAGACATTTAGCGGGGTAGTACTTAGTACTTGGGCAACCGACACATTCTTCTTTCTCACTATATTATAAAGGGCAGGATATTTTACCATTAAAGGTTCTTTCCCTAACCATAGATCCTCTCAGAATCTAGTCTGGGAGCCATCTTGCACCTGAAATCTACCCCTCACCAACACAAGCTTTTTAATCTCCATTAACCCGGACCAGAAATGTGAGTCCCCATTCCTTCTCTCCACTTGTGATAAAGTTTTATCCTTAAAGTATTTCTTCTTGAGTACTTGTTGCCATAAGCCATCTTCATTGATTAATTTAATAATCCACTTACTTAACAAACATTTATTTTGAATATCCAAATCAATGATGCCCATTCCCCCCACACTCTTAGGTTTATGAAGAATGCTCCATTTGGCCAGCCTATACTTCTTCTTATGCTCATCACATTGCCAAAAGAATCTTGATCTATAATAATCCAATTTCTCCAAAACACCTTTAGGTATTCTAAAGAAGGACATCATGAACATTGGTAAGCTAGACAAGACTGAATTAATTAGAACTAATCTCCCTCCTGACGATAACATCTTACCCTTCCAACTACTTAGCTTTTTCTGAAATCTTTCTTCGACCACTCTCCAATCCTTATTAGAAAGTCTCGTAGGACTCATAGGAATTCCCAAGTATCGGAAAGGAAACTCGCCCTCCTTACAACCAAAAAGCTGCACATATTCTCCAATTCTATCCCTTGTTTCCCCAAAACAGAATAACTCACTTTTATGAAAGTTGATTTTAAGACCTGACAGCTTCTCAAACACACTCAGTACTAACTTCAAGCCTTTGGCCTTTTCTAAATCATCGTCCAAAAATAGAATAGTATCATCTGCGTACTGCAAGATTGATAGACCGTCCTCCACTAAGTGAGGAACCAACCCATCAAAGAAACCCAGATTTTTGACCTCTCAATCAACACTGCCAGCATATCAGCTACCAAATTGAAGAGAATAGGGGACAAAGGATCACCCTGCCGCAAACCCTTTTTTGTTTGGAAAAAGTGACCCAAGTCATCATTCACCTGAACACCCACACTACCCTTTGCGACCACTTTCTCCATCCACTGACACCACATACTCGGGAATCCCTTCATCCTAAGGACTTCCTGCAAGAAGTCCCAATTAACTTTATCATACGCCTTCTCAAAATCTAGTTTGAGAATAAGGCCATTTTGCTTTTTCCTTTTTAGCTCATGAATAATTTCATGTAAAACAACCACCCCTTCCAAGATATATCTTCCAGGTAGGAAGGCAGATTGAGAAGGTTTGGTGATCCTACATGCAACCGAAGTGAGTCTGTTAGCCAACATCTTCGTAAAGATCTTAAAACTAACATTGAGCATGCATATGGGCCTGTATTGCTGAATCTTCTTGACCTCCTTCTCCTTTGGAAGTAAAGTGATTATTCCAAAGTTGAGACAAAATAGAGGTAGGTTCCCGGCATGGAAGTCACGAAACATGGCCATTAGGTCATCCTTTATGAGACTCCAAAATACTTGATAAAACTCAGCAGGAAAACCATCAGGCCCCGGCGCTTTATTATGTTTCATCTGAAAAATGGCCTCCCTTACTTCCTTTTCAGAAAAATCAGCCACTAGCATTTCACTCTCCCTATTGGTGATCTGAGGAATATCCTCCACCAAAGACTCGTTGAGTGTTAAACTGCTAACTTGTGATTTCCCGAACAGATTCTTGTAATATTTCGTGATGTAGCTATTAAGCTGTTCCTCACCTTCCACAATCCCTTCTTCTTGTTCTAGGCGGAAGATCCTAGTCTTCCTCCTCTTTCCATTTGCAACCATCTGAAAATACTTCGTATTGTTATCCCCTTTTAATATTTTAGTGGTCTTGGCCCTTTGAAACCACCTTACCTCCTCTTCCCTAAGCAATTGTGTAATTCTCTCATGAATGCTCTGCTTTAAGTCCCATTCATGCTGACTTAGCAGCTGAGACTCCGCCTTCTTATCTAGTTCCTCCGCTTTCCTAAGCAATTCTTGCTTCTCTTTTTTATATGCTCCATTCATATTCTTTGCCCATCCTCTCAAAAATTGTCTCAACCTTCTGATCTTGCTTTGCCACCTTTGCATCGGTGTTCCTCCCCTATTTTCTCTTTTCCAAATCTCAGAAACCACCTCAAAAAAGCCCTCCTTCAACAACCAACCCAACTCAAATTTGAAAGGCGGTTGTTTTTTGATCTTGGCCTTTTCTCCCGTACTTAGCAGGAGAGGTGTATGATCTGAAATTTCCCTATTAAGGGCCTCAACTGTCGCCAAAGGATAATTCTGCTCCCATTCCGTACTAACCAATACCCTGTCCAGCCTCTCATAGGTAGGTATCCTTCGAGAGTTAGCCCAAGTGAACTTACGACCTGACATCTCTATCTCTCGTAGGTCCAAACTATCAATGACCGCATTAAAAAGAAAAGACCATCTTTCCTCAAATCTATCATTGTTCTTTTCACTACTATTCCGAATGATGTTAAAATCCCCTCCAATGCACAAGGGTAACTTCTCAATATTGCAAGACTGTACCAACGCAGTCAAAAATGATTCCTTGAAATCCGGTTGGGCTGCCCCGTATACAGCCACCAAAACCCATTTAAAATCACTCTTCCTATCTCTTAGTCTAAACTTCACAAAAAAATCCCCATCATCAATACTTCCAACGTCCAACACATCTAGGTTAACTCCTAGCAAAATACCACCTGACCTCCCATGTGGTGCAGTCCAGTGCCACACGAAATTCCTCCCTCCACTAAAATTATTTAGTGAGTCTTGGGAAAAATCCTTCTTTCCTGTCTCCAAAAGAGCAATAAACGCTAAGTTTTGCTCCTTGGAGGTCTCCCTTAGAAATCGTGTTTTAGCCAAGTCGCTAAGACCTCTGCTATTCCAAAAGATTCCCTTCATTTGGCACATTTTTTAGAAAATTTCACCCTCCTTATCTTGCAAGTCTTACTCAAACACGACTTAGCGTGAGACTTGCCCTTACGGTTGAAATCATCAAGTTCACTATTTAAAGGGAAACTTGATTCATCAAACACCTCCTCCATTAAATCACCACATAAGCTTCTTAGAGCATTTTTCTCCATGTTCTCCCAACTCTCCTCCTCGCTATCATATTCTACCCAATCCTGTTCAAACCCCCCCAACTCACCAACTTCCCTCTCTGACTCAAGTTCCATTATGTTATAAAAATTACTGTCTTTTTCTACAATAGAAACACCTAGGTTGATCCCTATTTGTTGTAAACAATCTAAAGCTAGATCTTTATTTACTGAAAGTAGAGATGTGGAACAAGGATTACCTTCATTGAACTCTAGGTTCTTCCTGGCAACCCTCTCCTCAGCCTTAGCCAAGATGTGCTCATCCTTAGATCGCTGAAGTCTCGGACTAGCCCTGACCTGCACCTTGATAGCCTCAGAGACAGCCGCAGCCTCCCTGACCCGATCCCCCATCTCCACCTCCATGTCCCCTCCGGACATCACACCATCTCCTAGCACCCCCTTCTGAAACTGCCCATCCTCCTCCTCACCCATCACTTTGTCCACCACCTCATCAAGAACTCGATCCGCTGCCAAGTTCGATATCTCATCCGCCTTTGCCCTCAGAAAGGCTTCAAACTCCTTCTTGGACATGTTCTGAACCTGTTCCTTCCATGACCTGACCCCATCCTCATCACCCTGGGCGTCTTTAGCCACCCCCTCAACCCCAGTGCTATCCACACCTCTCCTCAGCTTTTTCGGCACCCTTTCTAGCCCCTCCTCCTCTCCAGCTTGTCCGTCCTCAGAAGAGCCCTCCCTACCATCTCCCTCACGTCCCCTATGCCATTCAAACTCCGCCTCCTCACCATTCTCATTAATACCCACCTTCTCTACCTCAAAAACCAACTCAAAATAGTGATCACCAATAACCACATCCAACTGCTCTGGGATCAAGCTCGGATTAAGGACCGCCACAAGAATGCGTCCAAAATCGCTCTTTCTAGTAGTCTCCGTATCCACAATCTGAGTAGAGCCAATCATAGACCCCACTGCCCACAACTCCAGGAACTCGTAGAGCTCCTTCCTCAAACCGAACACCCTCACCCACACCTTAGGCAACAGAAAACCCACCTCCTTCTCCTGCCACAGCTCAAACTTCAACCTAGCCCCCGCTGGCACCCCCTCTCCCTTAATGTCGGCGCCCCCAAAAGCGATCGCCCTCTGCAACTCCACCTTTGAAGGAAACTTGTCCAAAAAGGAGTTGTCCTCATGAGCCATCAGCTCCCAAATCCACTTCCCCGGAAACAACCTCTCGAGCTGCCTCTTCACCTCTTCCAACTGAACTTGACCCCCCTCAACCGAAATGAGCGCCATCCTCGAATCCTTCTTTGCTCTAGGCAATGGAGGTCGCGGAATGTGATAGAACCCAAGACCATGCACCGCGTAACCAACAGCATGCGCCACCGGTCGTGGCATCTTCAAAATAGGACACTTGTAGTTGACATGCTCATTGTGCTTATCACAAATCACACAGTAAATCTCAGCTTTGCAAGCAACAGCAAAATGCCCCCTCTTGGTACAACGGGAGCACTTCACCCCTGCCGCAGTCTCCCCTCTAGCCTGATCTTCTCCATCACCTGACTCTTTCATCACCACATCACCGTCATCCTGCTTCTGCTGCTGTGCCCTCATCATCTCTACAGCCCTCTGCGAGTCCTCTGCCACAACATGCTGCTGCACCTTCGCCATACCTTCAAACTTTTGGGCATATAAATCTTGTTGGTTCCCACGAGCCTTCCACTGATCAGGAGCACCAGGAGCACGACCTCTCTGTGGACGATCGAACTCCGCAAAAGTACGACCGCGACCACCCGGACCGCCGCCTCTACCACTGCCGTCGCGACCACGGAATGTACCTCGGCCACGGGCGCCATAGTCAGGCGCGCCCCTGTCCTCGAAGCTCCTTCTGAAATCGAGCCCCTCTTCTCCCCCACGGCCTCGCTGCTGCCCTCTGCCACCCGGACGGTCAGCCTCCCATGGTGCTGTCCAAAACCGCCTCTCCTGCCTATCACCTCCCCCTCCACGAACTCCTCCAGGGACCAAAACCCTTCTGCCCTCACATTGCCGCGCCGCCATGGACGCCGGCCGCGCCGCCCTTGTCTTTTCTCTCAGGTCGTACTGGCCTCCGGGATTGGAACGCGAACAGACACCAGACGGTTTGCCTCCCCTGCGAAAAAACAGCCCTAGGCCTCCAGGGAAACAAAATTCCGCGTGGGCCTTATCCTGGCCCAGCCTTGTCCCAGAATTCGGCCCAAAACACTTTAGGGACACAGGTATGCGGTTTTTGAATTTTGAAACTGGATCTGGAATTTTTTCTTTTTTTACATTTTTTTCACATCAATTTTGCAAAAATATATGGTCCGCAAAAAAATTTGCAAAACTATACATCTGGCGCTGTGGGGGACGGCGGCAGGGACCTACCGCCGTGCCCCACAGCGGTAGGAGGCGCGCAGTACTGTAGCACCTCCTACCGCCGTGGGCCACGGCGGTAGGGGTCCAATCTCTTTTCAAAAATTTGTAATTTTTTTGTTTGAACTCGGATGGACGTAAACTTCATATGAAAATTGTAGCTTTCGACGAGATCTACTACTTTGTAGTTCAAAGTTTTTCTATTTGAAGTCATCTTCATAGTCAAAAAATCGATAAACTATCCAGATCTCAGTTCCAGGTAGGAGGTAGCAGTCAGATCCAGGTAGGAGGTGCTACAGTACTGCTGTCGTTGCATCTTCCCCATCGCCGGCGATCCTGAGCTCGACGGTGGCGAGCCATGCCCTTCACAAAAGTCTGCCAACGTAGCAACAAAGCCACCATTTCCATCCCGTCGATCAGCAGCCCTGAAGTCCCCTAGTGACTTCATCTGAGCTCTTCTCGCCGGCGGAAGGGGGCCCTTCCAAGGTTTGCAGACCGGCCGTTGCCGCAGCATTGACTTAGGATGCGGTTCCAATACCCATTGCTGCCGCATCGACTTAGGATGCAAGTTCGGCACTTTCCCAACCCTGCCAGAGTTCCCACGCGCCGGCCTCTCTGGCTCCGCCGGACTGTCCTCTATACTGCTCGCTACTGCCGGCAACGCCCGCGACCTGTGCGACAAAGGTGAGCCCCGTCCGGCGAACGCCGAGCAAGATGGACTCACAACCACCTCGCCTGAGGAATGAACCACCTCCTCAGGGGACGACTCCTCATCAGAACTCACATCGTCGGTCAAAGCTAGACAGAAAATCTGACGAGGAGCCGACGCTAGAGCAAGCACAGTTTTCCTTCATCTCCGACGAGACCTCGCCGTTCGTCGTCGCCGTCCCGCTGTCATTGGCCTCCGGATCTGCAAAAACAGCCCCACATACCTGCGCCTTCTCCACGGCGTGCTGCGCATTCGCCCAACAAGGCCGCGGAGCTAGCGTTAGTCGCCGCCGCCGTCTCGCGTTGGGCGGCTCCCCCGCGCTGCCGGGCGGCTCTCCCGCGTCGCCCTCCCCTGTCTCACTCATCCCTCCTGCTCTATGGTTTCAGTCGTTCATTATCTTGTATGATCAGAAGAAACATGAGAGTGTTCTTTTTTCACACAGCGAATGTGTGAAAACTTCTTCGACCAAGAAGATGAGGAACGAGTTTCAAATGTTGTTGAATACGTAGAGGTGCAGATTTGCGACGGTGGCAGCTGCCAAACACCAAGGAATTTCAGGCAGCACTTAGGGAAGAGCATGCAAAGTTGAACTGTGTAACAAATCCTCATGTTTTTGAACAGGTTTAGCCCTACCTGCTGCCATCATGCTTGTCCCTTGTAAGATTCTGATCTTTCTAGCATGACATGGTCAATGATTGCATTTATTGGTACCCCAAACAGCTACTACAATTTGATGTTGGCGATCTGCTTGATAGGGAGAAATTGCTGGCTCTTGATCGCCTGCAGGCTGCAGAGGAGTTCATACAGAAGCCTTTCAAGATTCAACTTGGAAGGGGGCTGTATGGTGAATGCCTGGTATGAAAACAACATGCTTTTGCATTTATACTGATTTATCATTTGTGTTTGTAAGTTTGTCTATCTTTGATAGCTTAATTTTTTTTTTAGAAAAAGGATTACAAATCTGGCCTCTATGTCCAGGGACATACACAGCCATTAATACAAATCCGGCCTCTTTGATAGCTTAATGCTGCAGAATGTTTGCAGTACAGCTCTTTTGTTTGCTAAAGCCTTCTAACTCTATAGCTTTAGCAAAGGCAAGTAGTTCTGCCTCTATGGCTTCTCTTGTTTTAATGGTCCTATGCTACTAGCTGGTGGAGACAGGCATGTGTTGTTCATATTCGAATGCTTGTGCCTGAGCCTATGGTTCTCATCTTTAATTGATCAATCCCTTCTTCCACATTCGAACAACACAGTACAAGATTTTCTTCTGTAGCTGCTCATGCTTGCTCAATCCTTTTTTTAACTGGACTCTTGATGCAAATTGATGGAGTGGTTTTATGTTTATCATTAACCACATCTGTTCTTGGATTGTTGCGTACCTGACTGTTCTTGAACTTGGTTGGATGCTTGAGTATGACTTCTAGAGCCTGCCTATCTGTTATAATTTTTTTAGGGGGAAATATTATATAATGAGCTCTAAAAATATCTCATATTCTATAGTACATGTTTTATTTATTTTTACTATAAGGCAATCAGAGCAGATGGACACTCAAAATTGAGTCATGAAATCGGTTTGGAGCTGAGCGGGAGGAGTGCAGCTGCTGGATTAAGGTATAAACTTTATTCAGGTTTGACAGACATGTATATTATGCCCATTTTATGTTTCTCAGGTTATTTATTCATGAATATTTTTTCATCACAGGCCTATTGGAGCAGTGGTCTTCATGCAACGAGGTATCCTAAAGGTTTGCTTGAGGACTGCTGACGATACAATTAATACAGCAGAGGTTGCAAAGGTACCCTGCTATTCTATTATATTCTTCAATATTGCATGGCCTTATAGCTGTATTTGATTGTTCATGTATTGCCACATGATATAAATGTAGGCATATGGTGGAGGTGGAAAGCCAAGTTCAGGTTCGTTTCCGCTAAGGATGGATGAGTTCAACACCTGGACTTGGTGAAGTCAAGACTCTGGAACTGAACTGGAAGGGAAATAGTGTTCATACTGCAGGAACCAGCTCAGCTGGGCACAGATTCCTTCAGTGGCGAAGCGAGAACGAGGTGATTTTTTACTGTTCCGGTATGATGGAGGAAAGCAAAAGCTAAGAATGTAGCCTGGCATGTCTGAGTTTACAGGGAATAAAATCTTATTACGAATCTAGAGCATAAAGCTGAAGCTTGAAGCTATTCAAGGGAAGATATGTTGCGTTTGAATCAAGGGTTTGCTGGTACATCAAAAGTGATCTCAACAATGCACTTTATGTTCCTTCCAATCTTCATCCAGGAAGCCTATGCACTTTAGTTTTACAATTTACTAACCGTGTGTTTGGTTGGAGAGCCATGGGAGCGGAGCCGATATTGATGTAGCTCAGCTTGGATATTATTGGACCAGTAAAATTGACTTGGTTTCTGTACAAATTAAGACCTTGCTCAACATGTGACTGCATTGTGGAATGAAAATAGTTAGTTCAATGAGGAGTATCAAGCTCGAGTGTCAGAGTTACTGATTCAAGATGCATGTAATTCTGCTCGTTAATATATTTCATATAATTCTCACCTGAGAAATACCGCTCGAATTACCATGTCTTCTCGAGGACAGAGTTATTGCTGCATGGTTCAGTTGAGCTGCTGACAGATTTTTTGAGGGCGCAGCAGAGAAGGGAGAAAAACTGTAGGAGTTTTTCTAATATTTTTCCTGTCGATGCTATATCGATAGAAGTACTACAAAACAAGTTCACAGAACATCACATCCATTGTCGTCCAGCCCGTTTAGGATACCTGGCTTTCACCCAGGCGAGACCTGGGTTCAAATACCGGCAATGGAATCTTTTTTCTCGCTCTCTTTTTCAAATGGTCTTGAAAAACTGCGTCTCCAAACTGTTCTCATCACGAACATCTATGTACAAAACTACAAATGATACATTTAGCTTCAATTGGATTCACATAATCACGTTGTTCATTTTCAGGCATCAGCAAAATTTCTGTTCAGACAAAAAGCATATCAGCATTAGCATTTGTGCTCTGTGCTCATAAAACAAAGGTTTACCGTACACTGAATAATGAATAGAATCCTTTCCACATACTAGTAAAGTGCACGTGCGACACGCACGTGTTTTAGAAAATCATATTTCTTAGGAAAAAAGAGAACCTTGTTCCCTGTTGAAACAATATTTTAATAATTATGTTACAAGCAATGTTTACTAAAAAATGACAATTTGAAAATGGAGGCATCTACGCTTCATGTCATTTGACAATAACTTGGTGCATCTACACTTCGTATGAGTAACTTTTCTCGTTTCATAAGTCGAGTACATTATATTATCCCAAAGAAAGACAAACAAAGCACTTTATGATAAACACAAAGTTCCAATACATATTGGATTAACACAATTTACAAGCCAAATCACACTGCTAAGTAACTGACAAATATCACTCATCTTTGGTAGGGCATACCATTTTCCATCTGATGCTATCATTAGCCTTCCTGTGAAATTTAGTAACTGAAATTAGTCTATATATGATGTAAAGTGCACACACACCGGTGACGTGTTTTAAAAAAAAAGTTAACAAAATAAACTATTAAAGAAAAATATGATCCAAATAACATATCTATAATACATACTCATTCCTCAGCCATCTAACTGCACTACCCTAGTGGTCACACACTATTATCCTCAATTTGCAAGTTTTTTGAAATATAACCCTTTGCCTTCAATTTCCTTCGATCTAGGACTAAGGAATGGAGGTAGTGCTTGCATGTGAAAAAATAAACGAGGGGCACTATAAATAATTCACTACACCTTTTCACTATGCATGAAATAAGTTGAAATCCGAAGAGTTTATAATTTTATCAAGAAGGTAACAATTATATGATCTGAGTCAACCATGATATCACTTTATCACATACCTTTCTTAACTCCATACGTTTGAAAAATGTCTCTTCTTCGAAAGAAAAACAAATTAAGGAGTTACATATCAACCCTTGAAAACATCACATGCCCGCTGCTCTACCGAGAGAGCAAACCTGGAAAAAAATTCTTATTTTCAGTTCCATTTGTGCCACTGCATTGTAATGGATGCTATTACGACATGTACAAGATACCTTAGTTCTTGAAATGCATTTTACTGCCTTGACAACTCAATCCTAGACCTGTCTAAGAAGTACAAAAAAACATTGTAGATTTTAATACAATTTATTTTTTGTTCTCTGATCAACAAGAAAAAATAATCTGATCACTGAATAAGGCTAGTATGCTAGCAAAAAAAAAAAAAACCTCTAGAGTCTAACTGATAAATCTACTTAGCACACGTTATAAGCTCAAGTGCTCAACTGATATATTTAAGCTATTTTTATTATTACAAAAATAATAGATTCAACAAAATACATAAACCACTTTGTACATTGACACTGATATGTGAACCTACCAATCAACAATTTGAAAGGCATATATAGCAGCAGCAAATTATTCTCTCCTTGTTCTATATAAGGCCAACAAAGATACATTTTTTCATTGAACAAGGCATACATGAATGTGTATAAACACGGACCTGTTCAATCTTACAGCCATGAGATTGGATGCTGAATGCCACCTGATTCCTGTCATCACCACAAGTACGACATGCCACAAAGCCACCAGTCCACTGGCCTAGTAGGATTCACCTTAAGGCCATGACCTTTCAAGATTTTCACATAATTTCAACACGATGAAGGCTAACAACTCCATAATCAGGTTCGGCACCGAAGATCACACTGCAATTTGTTAAGGTTGACAAATTATTCATGTATGCATCTGTAGAGATAAGAACGCTTAATATTCCAAAGATAGTAACTCTTTTTTCTGAATGAAGATAATTACTAATATTTGTCCATTCAAAAAGGTTTTTAGCTGGGTTTATACAAACAGTAACCTATTATTGTTATATAGTTCATTTGCTCAATTTATGGTATAGATAAATAAATGTGAAAGTTCAGTAACCAAAGGTGCAAAAAAAACAATGGGTACCTGTTATGTACCAACTTCGGATGACCCTGAACCCTAGCAGCCCGACCTCGCCGATGGCGGCAGCCGGACCACAGGGGCAGGGATAAAGGGGCTAACCCTAATAGATTGATATTCTCCTTGCTTCCCTCAACTGGTACATCTCCCCTCCTTATATAGAGAGGCTAACTTAACCCCTAAGAAAGGATCTAATCTTATCTCTCATTAACCATAATGGGCTCGCCTATCCGGCCCACGAGACCCCTAACCGCCCATGACAGTACCTTGGATACTTGTATCAAGATTTTGTATCCTAAAAAACTTGCTGATTTGATGCAAGAGGATGCTTCCCCAAAGCTACAGGTAGTAAAAATCATGATCATGAAGTTGCCATTGCCATGTAAAGAAAACATTTTAGATGTGATTTTTCTACTAAACCACAAACTGCGAGTTAATCAGATTGTGCTTATGGAGCATCCTGCAGTTTTAGTAACAACAATATTATTCTCTCTACCTATACTACTTCACTGACCACGGCCAGCAGTACTCATCAACCCGTCGATCAACTAACAGGCATATCAAAGCAGTAAATCTATACTTCCTTTTTTAAGTAGGTGCTAAACTGAAATCTAATAGCCATTCCTTTTAGCATCTTATACAATCTCATCGACATTCAAGCAACAACAATGACCAGATTGCTCAAAACAATCAATGATGTTGCTAGGAGGAAATCATCACGAACATCTAAATAGGTGCATGTCCTTCAATTGGTGTAATATAATTGCAACAAATGATTATAAGAAATTAAAGTAGTACTACCAAATAATTCCTAAAACAAAATAAAAATTCTACAACCATAGAAAATAAAGAAACCTGAATTTTATTGATTGTCTCTTGTTAATTTCATAAAACAAAAGAGAGAGCGTGACAAGCTTGGCTCCCAAAAGGCAGTAATTTAATTCCAGTATTATGCCTTTCCCTATCTCCTCTCTTGCAGTTTTAAGAACAAATATATTATACTCTCTCCCTATAAGCAATTTAGCTAGTAATATTTTGTCCCTAAAATTTTAAAAAACATGCTCAGGGGCATACCATACCAGGCGTGGATGTTTCAACTTTGTCCCTTCCTCTGCAGATCATATCAAATCCTCTCGATCAAAAAGAAACAATTTAAATGCATTATCAAAACAACGGCACATGTGTCCTGCTGTTGATGGTAATGTTACAACAAAAACATACAACATTGTACAATTGATTTGATCTCTCAAATCGGTGCAAAAACACCAATATGATGCATAAGCAATATAGAGTCTGTCTGCCTTTCCTTTTATATGTTAAAGATAAATCATACAACACTATTGCAAATCTGATACTATAAAGTCTTAGGACAAGAAGCACTCTGAGCAGATAATCGGTCTATTATTACACCTGATGTAACCTACGAAACATGGTGGTCAAGGGAAACAAAACTTCACAGCATCAGCTTGATAATTTGTATTCAGTTTTAAGTCATGGCACTTTGCAGGTAAGGTTCGCTATCATAATAATTTACTATGCAAGTATAAGCAAGCAATTTAGCTAGATATTAGCCAGCTGTGAAAAAGGCAATCAATAGCAAAAGATGAGACATAAATATCATCAGACCTTCTCCATCAGGAAGGTTAGGAGCATAAAAAACATCCACGCAATGAGCTTAATGCTTGCTCTGAACTCCTACAATCCTACCCATGACCGACTGAGTCGCGTTGCCTGAGCCCACAACTTGAGGACGAGGATAACACGTGCAGGCGCAGCGACGAGACCACTGAGCCGGTGACCCACAAAATACTGGATATGGATGGGGTTGCTGCTGCTGTTGCGTCTCATCCGCCTGGGCATAGGCCCACCGCCAAGGTGAGGGTTCTTGATGGCGCTAGGAACGCCTTCTTCTTCTCTGCCACCTCACTGCCCAGCTTGGCTCGGTGGCGGCGGCGGGCGGCATCGTGGAGGGCGTCGCGGGCGTGGGCGGCTCCTGGGTTGGAGGCGAGGGGGAGGAGGACTTGTTGGACGGTGGCGGTGGCGTGGTGGGTGGCGTCGGCGGTGGGGTCGTGGTTGTGCCGTTGGCCGGTGACACGTGCGGGAGCCGACAGCGAGGTCGTGTGGCGGTGCTTGCGGGGCGCGGTGCGGGTGGGTGGGCAGCGCTTGCAGGAGCCGTGCGGGTGGGGGCGCGCAGTGCAGGTGGGCCCGACGCGGGTACGGGTGGGCGGGTATGCCGAGTGCGGGTGAAAAAAGTTATGCGTTTTTGGCAGAAACGCTCTCCAAATTGCGATTTTTCGGTACTTCATAGTCCTTCCACCCTATCTACTTCCAAAAACATATGACGGGTGGGTCCGGCGTGAGGGGTAAGGCGGGTCCGAATTGGGTGAGAAAAGTTTTCAATTGTCTTCGCTCCTTATAGTATAGATTTGTCCTTATTTTATTATAAACATAACAAGCAAAAACAAGCTTTGCACGTATAGAAGCGTAAATCTAAACTACGCTTTCACTTGATTCTCTACCCCTGACCGTGAGCCACTAAGGGCACCAGCAGCAGCAATGGTAAAGTAAGGATGTACACGTGCATAAATATTTTACTGAACCCAACTTTCCTTTCCTCTTCAACCGCACGTCTTGCTCTGCGCCAGAGGAGAGGCAGGGTGCAGGCCCGGCGGTGACGCGGTCGAGATCCAACCGCAAGCGGCGGTGTCAAGAGCCGTCTGCGGTGGCGCGGCAGAGCTGCGTGTGGGCCCGCCGGCCGAGCTCCAGCCGCCCGCTGCGGTGCGCGGACGCTCGGCATAGGCGGCGGCGGCAAAGTGCGGCGACGGCCTTGGCCGAGCTGCGACGCGGGTGGCCGGCACAACCAGGCCACCTCCTCCGCTCCTCTAACCTCCTCCATGGCGACACGGCGTCCTCTTCCCCACAGCGGCGGCTCCGACCTCTTGCCCCTGCCGGTGCCCCGGCCGGCCGGCCCTTACCTCCATCGGTGGCCACGCTCGTCTCCGCCCGCGCCGGCGGCCGGAGCAGCGGAGGAGGTGGCTTGGTTGTGCCGGCCACCCGCGTCGCAGCTCGGCCAAGGCCGTGGCCACGCTTCGCCGCCGCCACCCATGCCGGGCATCCGCGCCGGCTACTGACAGCCCGACAGTCGATACCCCCCGGCCGGCCGGCCCCACATCGATTCCGCTTGCGTTGGCGGCCTGCACCTAGCTTGCGTGTGTGGCCTTCAGATAGCTCCGGCCGCCCTGCTCCCTATCTTACTCCGGCGGCTCCCTGCCTCGACGGTCATGCCCCGCGTGCAGCTATCCGGTGCCGAGCCCCTCGAATCCCCTCCAACCACACCTCGCCTACAGAAGCCGGTGGCCATGAGAGAACGCGGAGCCGTAGACACCACAAAGAGAAGGACGACGAGATGCACATGGTAGGCCCGCTGGCGCATGGATTTTTGCATAGCGACTCTCGCCACGGCCAGTGACATGCGCTTCTCTCTCCTTGCTCCTCTCTCCTATGTGGCATGCTTGTAGAGAGCTTAATGGCCCCATTGCGGGTGCCCTAAGAGCAACTCCGCTAACGCCCCTACTCAAAAAGTAGGAGCGGGGAGGAAAAAAACTCCAACAGAGCCCAACTACAGCCCATATCACTATTCACCCCCTACTTTCCCCCCTCCAGCCCCTTCTCCCACGGGCGGACAGAGGAGCCCCTACTCGGTCGTCGGGCAGTTTCCCCAGCGGGCCATGAGAGGAGCCCGCTCTTCTCCCGTCGGAGCTCGGGATCTCGCCGTCTGGGGATGCGCCGCCCGCCTGCCTGGGGATGTGCCGCCCACCGCGTGGATCTGTAGCCGAAGGTCGAGCTCCCTCCACGCGCGAACGGAGGACGAGCTCCCTCCTCCGGCGGGCAAGCACTGCTGGGAGGCGGGCGTCGGCCTCCTCTGCTCCCTCCTCCGCCGTCGGAGTAGGGGGTCCAGCGTAGGCGAGCGCAACAGGCCAGTCGGCCCTCCCCGCGCGGCTCTTCTCCACCTCTTGTGCCGCTGCGCCGCCTAGCCGTGCGGTCCGTGGCTCCGTGTGAGCTACGACGCCACACCACGCCGCGGGATCCAGCCGGTAGAAGGCAGACGGGAGGCGGTGGAAGGTAGGGGAGGCGACGGATTGGAGGGGGGCGGGACAGATGGGAGAGGAGGCCGATGAGGAGATAAGGTAACGTAGAGGCCGACAGGTGGGACCCATGTGTCATAGTGTAAGTAGGGGCTGTGAAGTAGACGCTATTGCTAGAGTTGAATGTAAAAATTCCACCAACAATCTCACCGGTAGTGGAATTGCAAGGAGGTAAATTATTAGATGGGGGGACTGATCAATTTTTGGAAGAAGAATGTGCATGTTGGAGAAAAGAATGCATGTGCCGACACTTATCCTCTATGAACTTTACCTTTTTATCGCTAACGCTTTGTGCTGATTTGCTGACTGCTGCCAAAGACCCCACAAGCACATGAAAAAGCTTGTCAACAGATGCCATTGGGTGCCGACCACCGTTGGTGCTCCACGGTCGACGCTGATAGCTTTCACGAATCACGATCAGGCACTACATTATCCAAGAGGTAGAACAACTTTATCATATTCGGTTTGCATATATATTATCCACAGGTAATGGAAGCAGTAGTTTACTGCTTGGATAACCAAAACACCATATTATGGAGCTAGCGCTTCCTAAGCATCTACTAAAGATAGATACGCCATACGTGTTCATTGCAAGTTCAACCCTTGTAAATCATTATCGCTAAGGCCTGATCAACAGTTTTTTTAAAACAAAAACTTTTTTCCGATAAGAAACCGTTGGGTCATTCAGGGATGCATTTTTATTCAGGTTTCCATAGGGATTTAGATTTAAGAATGCACAAACATTTTCTGAATGTATTTCGTTTTTCTGTGAGGTTACATTTATATAGATAGTGCTTTCTCAAATGTTATATATATTGACTCGGAGATAATTCCATTTTCTAAAAAAAGTATTATGCTGACTATTTTTGTTTTCCATACGTACTATTTAGACCAAAAAAAGTATGTTCTCTCATGGAAATAGTTGGCACAAGCACACTTGAGTAGACAGGCCAAGCGTGGACAGCTGTGTGCGCCATCTAAATTTAAAAGAAAAATTAGTTGTGTGCTAAGAGCTATGGAAACAGTAATCTAGTACTATTTGGTTTGTTAAAGTTTCAGGGCAAGAGACATGGAACAAAAAATTGATGGAATCTGCCTGAATTTGTAAAAACTCAAAAGAAGAACGACTCGACTGGTATATATATTGAAACGGATGGGTACTCTAAAAGACAGAGTCCAACACACCAATGCTTATTGTCAATCAATGTGGAATCCACAACATAGGCAGTTCAACCAACTTTCTTTCCGCAATCACCTTAATGAAGCGCTAAATCAAGCAGCTGAGCAGTGATCAACTAATGGTAATATAATGACACAACCTATACAGGGCCATTTTTGTCACTTGAACAGTTCGGCGAACAGTTCGTCAAACATTGCAAGCAGAGCAAATAGGCGAGCAAAAGCAGCAGCAGAACTCGTAGGAATCCCTGGAGGACAAGGGCACTTCTCTCGGGCCAATGCAACAACAAAGCAACGGCTATGCCATCCACGCAGGAAGGTAGCAGCTCCCCGGCGCCGGCTGCTGGTTCATGTCCATGGTATGGAATCTGCACAAACGGGAGCATGGGATTCAGAACAGCCTTACTTAGTTCAGGCAAGAGGTTGAAGGCGGGGACGGGAAAATACGTTGGCTGCAGAGATAATGGGTTGCTCTCCGAGAGTGGATTTTTTGCGCATAGGGGCAGATGCCCACCTTGCATCCGACCGTAGATAGGCCATATGCTTTGGGATTGGTGCCGTTTTTGAATTTGAAACAAGTATCTTAATCAGCCTAGGGTTGTTAATCACATAGCTACGAGATTCAAAATGTTTGCGTTCATTTTGAAATGTAACATAGGCTTTTCTGACTATGGAGACACATGAACAGTTGGCGCACACATGAGCAGTGGCGCACTATGGGCATCTGCCCACGCACTGACTTCTTGATGAAAATTGAAATTTGCATGGCGGGCTTTGTACACATTCATTATATATATTGACCCTTATAGCTATTCACGACACACTAGCAGCGGAATACAACTCTCTTTTTTCTTTAGCGGCAATGGAATTTCCCATTCAACTTAGGCCACAAGAGAGTGCTTCGAGGTTCCAACTTACCAGAAAAAATAGCAATGGCAGAGTTATATAATCTAGGTGATTGTTTATACTTAATACTTCTTGCAGGTCCCCGGCGGCACACGGACCTTGTAGCCGGCTACCAGCATCCCCTCTTTCTGCCATTGACAAAGCGTTAAGAGCTGCTGCAGAACGCGAAGATGCAAATGAACCTCCGCGAAGCGTATTTCTCCCGGCAGTAGGTACTACATTCGATTCCGCTGAAGAGGCCTACGAATTCTACAACCTGTATTCTTGGGATGTTGGTTTTGGCGTGAGGTTCGGTCGCAGCCGGACGATTTCGAATCATTATCGTACAAGACAGGACATCGTGTGCGCGTGTTCGGTAAGTAGAATTATACAATCAGATCAGTATATACTGCTGGTGCAAAATGTTACTACTACAAATCACGATGTCTAATACTGCAGGGCGTTGCTGCGGCCGACATAAACACTACTCAGCGTACAGGATGCCGTGCAATGGTCCGCCTTCTACGCACTGAAGATCATGGTTGGTACGTTTCACGGTTCCTGGACAGCCATAACCATCCTTTGTCTCCTACAGTAAATGAGCGTCGTCAGTGGACCTCGCACAACAAGATAGATCCGGTAGCGAGAGAGTTGATTAGGAACTTGTGGTCTAACAATATACCTTTGTCGAGACTGTGTGGTGTGTTAGGGTCGACTCTTGGTCAAGCTTCGAACACGCAGTTCACTCGTGCGTCACTTAGAGGGTTATGTGCTAGGATGTCACAAGAATCAATTGTTGATGATATTGGTAAGACATTGCGCATACTGCGTGGTATGCAATGCGACGACCCAAACCTTGCCGTATGCATCGATTCAGACGAAGCTGGAAGGGTTAGATCAATTCTGTGGTGCACAGGAAAGAACAGATCGGACTACGTGTGCTTTGGTGACGCGATAACTTTTGATACTACTTATCGCACCAACTTATATGACATGCCTTTTGGACTGTTTGTTGGTGTAAACAACCATTTCCAATCTATTGTATTCGGAGCTGTGTTTTTGAGGCATGAAACGACAGAGAGTTTTGAGTGGGCATTCTCTACATTTGTTGGTATGATGCAAGGGAAAGCTCCTGTCACAATGCTAACAGGTTTGTACGAACTTCGTCCACTTTTAAACTATCCCTTATTATGCTGTAAAAGGTTTGCATAGCATCTAAATTGTGATTACTAAACTCATACAGATCAATGCGCGGCAATGGAGTCTGCTATACGAAGTGTGTTGCCTAATACAAGGCACAGGTGGTGTCGTTGGCACGTATTGCGAAAGGCAAAGGAAAAACTTGGTGGTGTTTATTGCAAATACGGCGCGTTCAAGCGTGAGTTCCACGATATCGTGACCAACATATTGTGCCCACATGAGTTCGAAAACAGTTGGAAAGATCTAGTAAGGAGATACAATTTAGGTGACAATAACTACATGACACGTATTTTTGATAAACGAACCACGTGGGCAAAACCATACTTCCTTGGTGTTTTCTGTGGAGGAATGACAAGCACTCAACGAAGCGAGAGTGCAAACCATCTTTTGAAAACTTATATTCCAAGATCTGCGACAATGCACTTGTTTGTGAGTAAATACCAGGAGATGCTTTCTGGAATAGCTACCGAGGAAGCTAGAGAAGACCACATCACTAGACAGGTTAGTATTGTATATGACATACATGAAAATAATTATTGTGTGATCAATAGTTCAAATAATACCTACGAACGTTTGCAGAAAAGACGGCATATTCGTATTGGCGTACCGATTGAGTGCTGTGCTGCATCAGTGTACACTCGAGCAATGTTTGACAAGTTCTCAAATGAGTTATATGCATCTGGATCGCTTATAGTTGATGAGCAAGACCAAACATCTGTTTTCCATGTAAGCAAGGCATCAATACAGGGCGGCACCCAATCTACTCCTGTTTGGATCGTGAAATCCTACACCGACTTGGATGTGCCGCGGATGGAATGCACATGTGGACAATTTGAACATATGGCAATGCCGTGCAGGCACATGTTGAAGGTACCATCATTTCGTATCATGCATGATTGCAATAGTATAATGTTGCATTTTGTTGTTTTATCAGTCACGGTAACTACACTCATTGTGTAGGTACTTGTACACACATCTGCCGCCGTGATACCTGCTGGTAACATTCACAAGAGGTGGACTGTTACTGCACGAGATACCGGATTTGCACATCCAACCATAGGTGCTGTTGGACATCTGGCAGTAGACGATGTGGCAGGAAGAAGGAACCTGTTGTACCTCGCAGCCATGGATCTTATGTGTGAAGGCGCTGTTAGCAATGAAGGTTACAAAGCTTTTATGAAGGCACTGACGGAAGTGAAACACGCTTTGCGGGTTATGAGGGAAGATCCTAGTGACCAGTCCCCTGGAACACCATTGTTGATTAATAATACCAAAGATGATGGTATTTTGGATGTTATTGAGGAGGTTACCTTGCTGCCACCCTTGAAAATGAAGGGATGTGGTAGGCCGGCAACAGTAAGGCTGAAGTCAAGGGCTGATTATTATGGTAACAAACGAAGGAAAACAAGAGGTATCGCTGAGTGCTACGCACAGGATGAACCGGAAATTCCAGTAAACATATATGACATGGCCAGGGCTTCAAGAACTGCAAAGAGGCAAACGAAATGTGGTTTGTGTGGTGTGAGTGGTCACAACCGTCAGACATGCGGAAAGAATTAGGTACTGAATTTGCAATAACTTAGTTGCTGTACGAGTGTTTGTTTCTAGTACTTGTGTGTGTGCTGTATTTCCCATGGATGTATCGAATGTCAAATTCCAACTATGTTGGAATAGTACCTGTTAATGTTCTTCATTGTCTGTGTATTGCTTTTTTTTAGCATTGTGTCGATCAATCGGTTGACATGCCAATGTCTTAGTGGTCAAGAATTCCGCCTTGGGCCAGCATTTCCCGGATCGAGGGTCTGGCACCCCTCGAGCACAATTCCGCCTCGCTCGAGAGTGTCACACCAGAGTCGCTCGAGATGTCCCTCGAATTACGGCGCCTTTGTTATCTCACACGGCAGGGACCTAAAATCCTCCGCGCGGGCCAGGGTCAACTTTGACTATGAAACCATATGGCGCCAGATCAATGCAGCCTAGATCGTGTCTACGACCATATGCAGGCTAGTGTCGGCGCACGAAATAAGCAGCCGTCGTCGGTGAGCAACCACTGCAGGGGACGGAGTTGTGGAGCTGTCGAAGTGCCTAAACATGATTCCGGCGACGTCGACGCCTCCTGCTCACCGTCGCCGGCAACGACCTCCTGCCCGCTGGTAGCCATAACTCCCTCTTTTCCCCTGCTTCTCCAGGATGGGGCAAGGCCGGAAACTAGGTACGGCTCGGACCGCACTAGCCTACAACGGCGGCGCATCGACGGGGAGACTCGAGTGCAGCTCGCCGCATCTGAGAGAGCGAGAGAGGGGGGGGAAGGTATAAGCAGAGGAGTTTGCGTCTCGAGCCTGTGGCAAGCCTCGAACACATTTCCGTCTCGCTCGAGGGTGTGCAGCCAAACGCGGCTGTCTGACCACACCTGGAGCGGGTGTTACGACGCGCTCGAGGCTCAACACTGGAACCACACCAGTACAGTACGGAAATAGTAGTAATACAAAGTTAGTTATAAAATTACATTACAATTTTGGTCTGAAATTACTGGTCCTTAATTACAAAAAGCAAAAAACTACGGTGCCAACCATGCAGACAAATTGTTGGAACACCAGCCACACATCGTCCTTGGAGTGATGGCATGTTGGGGAGGTGGACAGCTAGCTAGATGCAACAACCCTATCGCTCAGATAGCGTGAAACCTCCGCCGCTTGAAAGAATTGTTGGATTTCAAACTCGTGATGCCGGATACAAGGTGTTCACGGTGGTGCTGCAGCCGCTCCTGTACATTAACAATGATGAGAAAGATATGATTTCCTTCCATCCACGAAACATTAACAATGAATTTTGTTGATATGCGAAGATACCTCAGTAAGATTTAGTACTGGAAATGAACCGTTGAAATATCGAATGTAGAACGAGACTGCCAGTCCATTGTCAGAACTGTAATGTTGTGTCATGCACCCATTATTACACATGATCATGAAGAATGCAGGAATTATTGAGTATAATACACAGAATTGGCAAACATAATAGTGAGATAACCTTTTGATAAACGGCTTTGGGCAGAAGAATGATATGTCCCAACGATGTACGTCCTCAGATACATCGCCAAGTACTTGGTGCATTATCGAAAATAAAGATTCCATCATCTTTTTGCCGAACCGGAAAATCAACTCTTTCCGCACGTAGTCTTCAACCGTATGTAGGGACGGGTCAATTATAGTAAGACGTCTGCATTCATAATCAAATACCGCAGCTGCCCAATAGCACCGACACCGCATAGGAGCAATGATCTGAAATGCTAATATTAGTGACAAATCAAGTGACAGGTAGTTGAGGTTTCGTAATGATTAGGAAAATGTACATACCTGCCTACACTGACGAGGGTCATAGTTAATGTCTATACCAGTGAACATCGATTTGCTGTTCATAATAATGTCATCGGGATAAACGTGTGTGTTCAAGAGTTCCTGTAAGTAAATGAACTTTTTTTATTTAGATGTTGCATAAGAAAACAAAAACATTAGTGAATAAATCTGTAGTTGTACTCACCGACCACTCCACAGGAAGGAAATGCCTGAAGACTGGCTTGCGATTGGCAGCAGCATGTGCTGTCTCAAACTCTGAGTACCAGTCCAATATTGCATTGAAGGTATTTACATCTATCTCTACAGAACTACATATATCGTTCTTCAATCGATCATATGTAATTCGAGCATGGAAATGGCCAAATGTTTCAACGGCATTCCTATTGTAATGTACAGAGAAGATTAGTTGAGCTACATAACCGAACGTCTTCAGCTCATGAAAGCCACTGATACTATTATATATTAGTTCTACATTTTATGCATTGCAATATGTATACTTTTTTTTCAGAAGAATACTGTTCTGATTTTGAAAGCTGAAAGACATACACACCTTGCGCGTGCGGAGTTTTCTTGCAGCCATTCGTAAGTAGACCTTGCAGTACTTGAGTCGATAGGGTAAAAGAAATCAGCACTGGCAAACGGAGGAGGGCCGTGCAGCGCGTGCATGCCTCTTGCTTGGCAAAATGAACCATCTGTACCACTTGAATGGTATGGTGAACAACGTGAGATGTTGCTATTTGAAACAGCAAACTGTACTTCAGCATCAAGTGTGTTGACGCCAAAGAAGTGAGTCATGTGAACCATTTCTGTAGCCTCGATATCTGCATTAGTGAGATTGTAAACTAAAACGAAATGTGCAATAATGCTAATAATGAACAATTCCTATAATATTGACTTTGTGTATGTGTCATACAACGCATGGTGTTGCTGGTCCAGTCATTATTCATCATGTTGCTGTTCAGATACATCAAGTGGTTGCGCTCAACACTTTTGCTTGAACAGTGCGATGTAGAACCTAGACAAGTCACTCCAAGCACACCGTTGGATCCCGGACGCATGGAAACTGAAATTGCTAAAAAAATCAGTCAATAAAATAGAGTACGTTGTACGGTAAGGTGATGACAAATTACCATCATGTGTCTTTGTATGTGTCATTCGACTTAGTGTAGATGATCTCACGTGCTCTGGAATAATATTAGCAAATATCACTAAATGCACTGTAAGTGGATATATTGCTTCTAATTAAAGGGTTAACATAATCTCACCAGAATACGCGGTAGTTGTTGATGATTGACCGACTTTCAGCCAATCAGGTGAAGAAACCATATCCTGCCAATTAGAATTCTTACTTGGCTGACCATTGTTCTGATCCTCAGGAAAGGAGGAGATGTTGAGGTCAGGTATGTCAACAACTAGACTTGGTTTTGTCGCAACAACTGGGAATAACCTCTCCATAACACACGAAGATGACGCTATCTGTCCATCTGGTGTGTCTGGTATCTCAATGACATCGACAACTTCCTTCTGCATCACGGTAGCATATCAACATAACAGACAAAAACTACAGATGCAAAGGAAAAATGCAATTAAACGGTACCATTTTTAATGGAAGAGGTGTGGACAGGACAGGGGCTTGATCAGTACGACTAGACACCACTCTACTTGCATTTTGCACATTGAGTGCATTGGCTTCTCTTGCAGGCGAGGAACGGAGTTGGGCTGGAAGTCCAATAACAACTGTATCATCTTCATTTTGCCCTGGTTCATAGAACCTAGCAACATTCTTATCATTTTGTTCCATCCTGAACTGAACGAAGCAAAAAAAAAAGTTTCTGTGTCACGGAAAATTTCATATAAAAAATAAAATATATGTAAAATTTATCGTTTATATAGAATTTAACAAATGAACAGACAGCTCACAAAAACAAAATAAATATATAATCCCTCCATCTTTGCACGTGAATGAATGAAAGTATTAGTTATTGCTTACAAGAATGTGATTTTGTCAACTAATGTTACTACTATGCTGAATCGTACAAACAACAAACACAGTCTTTCAGCGATGCTAACAGAGATAGTTTTGGTTACCTTAAGATTGTGGTAGTCGACTGCTTTGTTTTTTGAAGTCCATCTAGATACTGACCAGTTAACCAGTTTGGTCAATGCAGAAAATTCAAGTCTCTCCAACCTCCAACCATCCTGGCGCATGAACTTCGCAGGGCAAATATTTGTGTTCTCCAAAACAATCGCCTGCACGTGAACGAAATGAAGTTATATATATTTTTTTAAATTATGTATCCGGAAGAGCACTATAGAAATAGAAAGTCAGATCTTGCCTGGAGAATCATAATCGATCCACCGATTGGCATACTAGCACAAGAGGAGTGCTTCGCAGCATCCTTAGCAGAAGTGGATGCGCACATCAACTCATCGATGACAAATGTACACCAATCAAACTCCCTAATTTTATCAGTTTTTGCTAGAGCTGCTATAATACTACCATGTGTTACACCACAAACACCATTGGGAGCAAGAAAAACCTTCACAGCCAAAGCGATGAATAAGGTCAGTATCACCTTTCTTGATTGAGGGTTCTCCCTCTCCATCTCTAAAACCTGAGAAAAAGATTGCAACATGCGGTGGATGTTGCGAGCTGATGACGAGAACTTCTTGAGCAACGGGATAAGCTTCCTGGCAGTCAAATCATCAACTTCGGCTGGTACATCCAGACTGATACGCCTGTTACCCATTGGGAGCAAGGTGAGAGAGTGAACTTGCTCTCGTGTGAGTTGAAGACGCGAACCTTGTCCATCGCAAATGGTGCGGGTGGCAGCATCAATGTTGCAAAGCAACCAGCAATGGAACTTTCTGCTCAACTTCTCTCCAGCAGATTGAGGGAGATGGAGCAAAAAGCCAAACCCGGCTTCATATATATCCTTCCGATGTTCAGGTAGCAGCCTCTCTACTAATCCTTCCATGACTGACATACTGAAGGCAGTGGTGAATGCCTTGTCCATCACGTGATAATCAGATTGTGGAGGAGGCTTTCTAGCAAACGTTGCGACGGCGTCGATTATGGGAGGTGGTTCAGAAGGAGCTGAGGAGGTGGTATGGCTGCTGAGGAGAGACGACGCGCTGTTTTGTGGAGATGAAATTGAAGGTGTGGCGGAAGCCATTGGTTCTTGGGGATGGAAATGAGTAAGAAACAAGGGGTACTATCACGAAGGAAGAGGCGACATGCACTAAAGTGCAGATTTGAAGTGTAAAAAGATGCTACTTCATATGCCTGGAAGGGTGCGTGGGGCCCGTGCTACGTCGAACCACTTATAGCAATGGTTTGTAGACTTTGAGAGGTTTGTAGACGTAGTCCTAGCTCCTGTCTGCCGCCTAGTACTTGCTGGCACTGTTACACACGATTTGGGTGGATGTGTGCTCCCGAGGTGTCTGCACATGTGAGGCTGCATGGTATCCCCTCGCCGCCCACGTCGGGCCAGACAAGCCAGTAGGCACGCGAACGCATGCACTATTATGCGATACGGAAGGATGCTGTGGGTCCCTCCGAGCCACGGTAAAATCCGAATCATCCCCCAAAGTAATTTTCACTAGCAATGTACTCGCGAGTTTTTTTTACCAACTAAGTTGGTAGTAACTTTCCTGTACTACTATTTCCGCATATAGTATCTAATTGTAATGAGTATTTTAAACGACTCTACTAAATAATTTCAGTATTCTATGTACAGATCTCAACTGTACAGCCTTTACTTCAGGTTTGACAATAATGTATTTCGAAAAAGAACTAATGTCAGAATCATCGGTCAGTGTCTTCTATATTAGTGGAAATAAAATGTATTCATGATCATTGAGATGGTAACAATGCGTTGGTTAAACATCTGTACTTCGAACACTAGTAGTCCATAGTAGTAAACCTCAGCAGATCGCACGAATTGCATCTGAAGAACAAGGAGGACCACAATCACCTCTGTACCTCTAACACTAGGAGTCCGTAGTAGTAAACCTCAGCAGATCGCACGAATTGTATCTGAAGAACTACGAGGACCACGATCACCTCTGTACCTCGAACACTAGGAGTTATAGCACCAACCGTGGGCACGGCGGCAGAGACGCGAGCTTCAACAATTGTGGTCACACCACGCGTGCTTGTCCTATCTTTATAAATTCGCCCGGCAAATGCCATGCTCGCCAATGACCGATGCGACCCACAGGCGGGCGGTTGTAGAGGAGGAGACCAACAGGTAAAGGACGTCGGCATTAGGAGACCGTCCGGCACTAGACGGGCCATTGTGTAGGCCGGAGTAACGAATCGTGTCTTGGGAGCATCCGGTTTCCTGACAATGACAGATTCTCCAAGGACCGGTTGGAACCGGGCGGTGAAACAAGACGGGACACGAGGTGGCGGACGCAAGTGGAGGTAATTCACTAGGGGGCACTTTCAGAGAGGAACCAGAAGGGACGTAGCAGCAATTGCAAGGGCGGCGACGGCACTGTCAGAATGATGTCGATAGATGCCGGATGAGAGGGCTGGTGATGGACGGCACACATGGTAGGCTGCTGCTTTGATAATGGATCAGATTGATAAGACCTCACATATTGGATAAACTATACAAGGGAAAAGACAAAGATCCTGCTAGGTTCTCTGGTGTTAGTCTTAGTGCTAGTGTTAGTCTTTTGCATCCCCAACTAACAACTTAGATGCATGTGTCAACTCCAATAGCCTCTGTAAATACCACTAGCTAAATTATTGATTTGGCTAGTGTGTAAAATGAAATGGCTAGTAAAAAGTTGATGAAATCCAACAGACTAGCTAAAATCAACTGTCCATATACTCCACCGCTAGTGGGTCCCGCCTGCCATACTCATGTACAAGGGGATAGCTAGTGGGACTGACTAGCCAAAGATAGCTAGCGAAGCCCCCGGTTTAGCTATTGGAGGATAGCTAGGGCAAGTTTAGCTAGTCTGTTGGATTGAGTTTTTGAACAAATTTTCTATTTTTTAGCTAGTTAAGCCAAGATAGCTAGTCTCTTGGAGTTGCTCTGCATGTAATGCTACTTTTGCAATCATTGGAGGATCTAGATGAAGTGACAAAAAGGAGTAAAAGTTGTAGGATCCACCAGAACTAACACCAATTACCAACTTTTGGGGATGTTAGTTTTTTCCGGGGTGTTACTTGGAAGTAACACCAAACTAACACATATCATTGGATTTTTTTGTGTTAGTCTAGTGTTAGTTTTCTCCAAACTAACACTAACACCATCAACCAAGGATGGCCGAAGAGGACTAAGAGGTGAGAATGTAACATTTATTTTATGCAAAAAAAATAAATGTAAAATCTACAATTTCCATTAGTCCACGAACAAAAGATTTCAAATAAGGAATTCCGAAACCTACCAAACAATGTTTATTCGGTAATTGTTTCCCACAACATTAAATGTTCAGCAAATCACGTAAAAAAACCAAAACACTTTCACGAACAACTTCATGACACAAAAAAGAGCCGCGAACAATTTCGAGGGTGTACCACATCTCGAAGTCATTTCTGCCTCGCTCGAGGGTGTGGAAGCCAAGCGCGGCTGTCTGAGAACACCTGGAGGGTGGGTTTGCGATGGTCTTGAGGGTGGCCCTCGAACCATAACGCCCTTGTGCGTTTGTGTAGATCCATGCAAAGCGCAAGGATATACCAGCATTTATGGTAACAGTAAAAGTGGTAATACAGACTTAGTTATAGAATCACATTGTAATTTTGTTCTGAAATTAGCGCTCCTTAATTCCAAAAGAAAAAAGAATATGTGTTATACGTAGACCAGCCACACATTTATAAGGAGGTGTGTGGTGGCGTGTCTTGGCGAGGTGGACAGCTGGCTAGACGTAGGTACCTTCACGCTCAGATAGCGTGAAACCTCCGCCGCTTCAAAGAATTGTTGGATTTCAAATTCGTGATGCCAGATACAAGGTGTTCACTGTGGCGCTGCAGACGCTAGTGTACAAAATTGTTGAGAAAGATTTGTTAACCTTCCATCCACCAGACATTTACAATGAATATTGTCGAGAGGCGAAGATACCGCAGTAAGATTTAGTACTGGAAATGAACCATTCAAATAGCAAATGTAGAAGCAGGCAACAGCTATCTGTGCTGGATAGTCATGAACTTTGAACTTTGTAGAAGTTGTAAGAAATAGTCCTACACATATGGTTGGTGTATGAGTTTGCACGTGAAGAACACTCCTTCCAGAGCCATCATCATATTTACTGACTGCTCCACTCGCGAGATGTGCAAGACTGGCACGAATGTCAGACATGCGCACTAGCAGTACCTACGCACTAGCTGACTAGCAGCATAAAGCTTCATAAGCTTCATAGACATGATGTAGTAGTATATGTTAGACCTTACAAAAAAAGATAATTATGCCTCTTATACATAAGTAGTTTACATTTCTCGCACCTGACACAAAATGCAGTAAGGGACACAGCTCCCTTCTTGATATCAGGTCTTCCAACGAACTCCACGTATTGACCGTCACTGTGCCAAAAATACACGATGAATTACTAGTTAAAATGAATAATAGTTTTAAATACAGCTCGAAATACCGGACTATTAAAAATTCATTGTCGCTTCCATCTCCAACTAACCAGTACCGCCCCTCAATACAGCCAGTGCCGTCGTCTATTGTGAAATCAGCATGCATTTCAGCACTAGTAATACCACAGATGCGACCAACAAGACGTACCTAATGTTGTATAAAGACCAAAATAAATTTTTTGTACCTGATAGTTTTAAATACAATAACGACGTGATGTGTCTAAACAAGTCGAGAATCATACCGAACTAGGTTTCCGACCCATAATAGATGGTGGTCCTTGAGCTGGTGATGTTTCTTTCGAGTCCTGTATGAACTTGCAAGTGCATGGTAGGCACAGGTTGTCGCGCACAGGTTGAGATTGCTGGAAGAAAGAGAATGCATTATAGGATGAGAAACGAAATGAACATTGCATGTGACTGGTAACAAGGTGTAAGTACGCATACTTCGTGATGCACAAGTGCCATGGCGATTGCACTTATAGTAAGTAGATGTCAACGAATCCTGAGTTCTACAATTCACAGCAATGGCTTCGATGGCACTTATAAGGGGAGATGTGTTGATGGGAAAGAGGTGGGGGTGTTGGATAGCTAGTCATGCTTCTACGTGATGCGTTAGTGCGCTAGAACCGGAAGTTTATATGGAAAATAAATATTGGAGAAATGGTCGTGGGTTCCACAATATTTGACTTTCATGGCAATTGTTTTTTTTTCTCACCCCATGTTGGCAGACGTTCCTGTGCCTGTGTCCTGTGCCTTGTGGCTCGCGCTGCTCTATCTGCTGCCTGCTGATCCACTAACCTAGCAAGAAGGCAAATCCGAGGCCGTCCTCCCATGCGGTACTTTCTGTCCACCACGTCTTCCCTGGCGCCCACCTCAACTGCCACTACGGCCGCGTAGTGGCAGAAGAGGTCTTTGGCACCTCTACGTGAAACGGAATGACAAGCTGAAGTTACTTTATAAAGTATTCGGCAAAATGGCTTTCATTTCATGAATTGATGGAAGATGTCAAATGTAGAAACTACGGTTGGTTTTAGGCGGAAAGGACGCACGATACAAGAGGCATAGAAGCAGACCTTGATATGCGCCGTGTGGAAATTCTGTATGCTGCCAAGACCGACGAGATCGAGTAAACGGGGCACGAGATTGAACACCTACCTCCAGACGTTGATGGAAAAGAGCTCCAAGAACTACGACCTACATAAGACAACCGTGTCTTGCGGCACTAGCCGTGCATGTACGACGATCGTTGCGGACAAGTAGTGAGGGGCTTGCTAGCCGGAGGAGCCACATTTTTTTGCTCTCGCTTTGCGAAATGGCTCATCTCATCGAATTTTTAGGTGCTTCATCGTTTAAGCTGTTGGCTCTACTGCCCTTTGTCAGGACTTTGTGTGGAGCCGGCAGAGAAACCACTTAAGAAGCCCTGCCAAAGTAGGCCTACTTCTAAAGACGACTGTGTGGCAAAGCCGGACAGCTATATAGCCGAAAAGGCCCTATCTCTGAATGACCAACTTTTGCAAAGCTGTCGCCTGCTATCCGTGAGCGGGCAAGCTACCCCCTAAAAGGACTGGTCGAATCAGCGTCAAATCCATCTCTCAGCGCATGGTAGGACGACCCTGCTATGCTCTATTAGGGCAGCCTTGCAAGACGTCTCGGCACCGTAAAACCTGACACCGCACTCCCCCACGTTTCTTCCGTCCGTGGGCGTGTCAGAGCACTCCATTGCGGGGGAACCTCGTGGCAGTACGAAAGTGGTCGTGGTAGGCGGCAGGCGTATCTTCAATGTTTTACGGTGTCTGGCGTCAGATTGTAGAATTTTACCGGCCATGGTACTACCGCTCTGTCTCTATATAACGAAATTTGAAACCAACTCAAGCATCTATGTGCCATAAAAATAGCAGAAATATGAAGGAGCTAGGTGAGGCCATTTTTGGTCTTCCCAGTTCCCACGGAAGGGTTTCTGATGAAGAAGGGGAGTGTGTTGGCGCAGCACATCTGCCAAGTTTGGGTGTTGGTCATTTAGCATCTGGACCGTCCAACGGAAACTTCCTAACGATCGGTACACCATTGGCGGAGTCCACTCTGACGACGAGGTATGTTGACTGGTCTTTTTTTGCTTTCGCTATAACGTGTATGGAGCACTAAAAATTCGCTTTATTTGTCTAGAGCGCAAGATGAAGATAGACTCTTTTTGGGCACCAGTTGGGTTGCACCGTATATAGCAGCCCTCCAAGGGTGCCAAAGAGTTACACACACCGTGATGTGCGCGCAATTTGAAATTCCTCCATTTCTTTGCTTCAAGGACACCAACGAGATGATGAAGCGTTCCAGCACTTGCAACGCGCTGGAAGACGTTCCATTTCAGTCGACTCCAATTCCTTCTTCGGAGCAAACATCCCAGCTGATCAACGAAAACAGCAGTTTCTCCCCGATGGGTAATGAAACAGCGGTCACCTATCGAAAAAGGTATCATATACTGTCCTCCTATGAGAATTTCCTCTATACTCTTAGATGCAGGTGGGTAATTGTAGTTTTTATTCTATTATGACACTTGCAGCATCTGGTCGTCCTCTCCGATACAAATCCATCAGTCACAAGCAGGAGTGACTACGGTCAGTGACGAGAGTCTTACTGCAACTATGGAGGAGTTTTTTCTTGAAAACGCAGACAACGGGGGGCAAAAGCATTTCGGCAATGAGGCTCCAGTTGACCAAGATAATGTGGTAATGCAATCAGTTTTTTGGTTTGACTGCTAATTTATTTTGTAAACTAAACAATTTGATTCTTCTATGAACATAGCCGGACCGTGTGACGCCTGTTGATAATTCTGCACCGGGTGCAAAAAGGGTTAGGAAACCAAGAATCTACAAACCAGTAAGACCTAATACATAAATGTATATATAGATAGAGAGAGAGGGAGATAATTCACGTTACCAACTAATTGTCCTATATTTGTTAATTACATGACGTGTGTACAGAGACGTTCCGTGATTGCTGTTGCCGTAGCGGAACTTCATTCGATTGTCTGCCCAACACAACAGGTAAGTCGAACAACCTTACGCATGCAGTTGGTGAAGATAACTACTTGACTAATCTAATTATTCTTTTCAGAGAGATGCTTCGAACATTCTTCGCGAAACTATCAACCATATAAAAATGCTGCATACTGTGATTTCGGTATGATAGTATTTATGCTGAAAAAATATTTCATGAATTAATAAATATTGTTACTTGCTGTGCTGAAACTACTTTCCAACAGGTCCTCGCAGGACGCGATTATCTTGCTACGCTTGGGAATCACAATAGCATGCTCACGGTTAAATGCTGATAAACATATTTGAAATGTAAAAGTTGTAGAATTACGATAATAACTTTAATATTTATGCAGTTTTCGACGACGAATGGCATGAACTACTCTGATTCGGCAAGACCATTGGCAGAGCGCAGTCTCTGTGTCGCCCCGGTTGAACTTGCAGAGAAGGTTCTGGAGGACCCCCCGGTTGAACTTGCAGAAAAGGTTCTGGAGGACCAAGCTTAGATCGTGGCATTGCGAAACATTTTCTACTATCAAGAATAACAAAAATATGATGTATCGTATATTTGTTGTTGTGCAGTCCTATGTGTTGTCGCTTTGGTATTTGCTGTAGTTCCTGCAAAACTCGTTTCATGCCTCGTTGTATTATATTGTGGTTCAAAACGTGCAATTCTCCGTACTCAACAGGACCGTTGATTAACATGCCAGATATTCATAGTATTCTTAATAAAAGTAGTTATGCAATGTTATTCTTCGGAAACAAACACTTAACGGCCATTCTGCTTATCGACGACCATTCTCATACAAATCCTGGATGAGAGCGCTCTGTTTGGATGCGCAGGTTCCTATCTCCCGGCGATCGTGCCATCTCTAAACTAATGCGCAAGAGACGACGATGACGACTACGATCAGCAACATGGGGTCTGTTTCTAACTCTTTTAGTTAGTAAGAAAGCCTTCACTAAACCCGTCCAAGGCTAAAGGAGCCGACGTGCCTAATAAGAAGAAGATAAAGACGGAGCGTGTTTGCTATACATGTGGAAGTACGGATCACTGTGCTCTAAAGTGCCAGGACCGTAAAGACAGCAAACATGGTTATTAGCGAGGGTGGAGGAAGATCGTGGTATGGTAAATTCTTAGCTAAGTCTAACTTTATGCTAATTCTCCACACAGTACAAATGGCGCATGTCGGCATGTTTCACGGTGGATGGCAGCCATCGCACTACCAATAGTGCCCTATTTTGGCTCGTATAACAGGGCACTGCTCATTATGCTTCGTGCCTATTAAAGGTTACTGGGTAGGCCGAGGTAGCTGCCACTTGCATCGCATGAGTAGCAATACTAGTTCTGCTGTCATGGTCTGCTGCCTTTTCGGTTTTGCAATTTCAATTCAATTCATTTCTTGTTGTCTCCAACTAATCCTTCTTCATCATTACAGGGCATAGCAGGTGCACGGATGTTGTTGTTGAGGATGTTGCGTTTCGCATTTCTGGCAATGAGCGGTTGCTTGGCGATCTACAACTCCGGCGGCCACCTCCGAACTACGACGATAGTCATCGTTGGATCGTTGAGCCTTGTTCTTCTCCATTTTTGCCTCCGTCTGATGGTCAATACGCCGCGGACGTCCTCTGGCCACCGGTGGCTGATCATCGCTATGTGGGTTCTATTCACCTTGCACACGGTCAGTTTCACTTTACAGATCACAGACGTCCTGCCACGGAAATTTGGCGTTGTGTTTTGGAGCATTGCATTTACGAACATCACCGGGGCGTTTTATGTCTGTTTCATCCGGAAAAACACTGTTGCGCATCGCTTGATGGACATGTTCGATAGTCATTTCCGCAGTCGCTTCTATGACATCCCTAGTTTTCCAGTAGTAGGTTGAGATTTAGTTAATAATGTCAAAGTATGTCTAGCTTTGCAGTCCTTTGTGTCCTCTAAAAGACTAGTGTATCTTTTTATCATTTATGGAACGATTGTAATAATTATGCTTTTGTATGACTGTCGAAACATGTATCCGTATTTTGAATTTGTGCATTTGTAACTCTTGCTGCCCAAAGGTGAATAATAATTATTGGCTGGGGACACCAATGCGCATGACATTACAATGTAGAATACATTGAGACTGCTAAGGACGAGTGGCATCCCGGAAGGGCTGATCTCTTGCAGGACCGGGCATCCTCGAGCAGATTTCAGTCTAGCTAGAGCGTGTAGTATTGCTCGAA
Organism: Cenchrus fungigraminus; assembly: GCA_036936925.1. Classification (NCBI taxonomy): domain Eukaryota; kingdom Viridiplantae; phylum Streptophyta; class Magnoliopsida; order Poales; family Poaceae; genus Cenchrus; species Cenchrus fungigraminus. Next base: position 123,707,617 of record CM072774.1, on the reverse strand, counting down.
GGACCGCCAAAAACATTCGAGGGTGCAATGACATGCCACTAAAAGGTTTACTACCTGTGTGCCATACACTACAGTGATAGGTTCCGTACCTAATGCGGAATAACCCACTTAAATGGCAACTACATATAAAAAGCACCTCAAAAGATAACGACCAAACAACACACGGAAAAGGGCGACCGATTCACCGTCCTGATGTGCCAATGGACCGGGCAGCCTTGATCAGATTACAGCACCGCTCGAGGGTCTAGCACAGGTCGAGCATATATCCGCCTCGGTCGAGGGTCCGGCAAATAGCATAATGCAACCTGGCAGGCGTGTCTTGCAGCCGTCCAGCACATATAAGCAACCAAACAAACACGGAAAAGGGTGATCGATGCACCGTCCTGATCTGCCGAAGGACCGGGCAACGTTGATCAGATTACAGCAACGCTCGAGGGGCTAGCATAGGTCGAGCATGTATCCGCCTCGGTCGAGGGTCCGGCGAACACCATAACACAGCCTGGCACGCTGGTCTTGCAGCCGTCCAGCGCAGACGCGCCGCACGTCCAATAGGATAAAGGCATCACTACTGTAGAAGTTCGCTTCGCGAACGCGAAATTCCCGGCGGAGTCCTCATATTTTTCTTTTTGTTTTGGCGAATGGCCATGCAACTTCTATGTGCTCAGATGTGTCGGAGACAGTATGCAATGAATAAAATTCACAAAGAATGTGTGCTGCCCACAAAGTTATCATCTGAAAATGTGCTCCAGACAAATTTCGCAACATATATATAACAAAGTTGCATCCACCGGTGCGATATCTCCAAAGACAAGACTTCCTAGCAATGTAAAGTTTTTGGCTATCACTACGCTACTTTACTATTCAATGTGCACGATGTCAGGATAGTGCTCTACACAGAAAAACGGCCTTTTGCAAAGTAGTGTTAGTAGAACACGTTCAACTGCGTCCGGCCTAGAGCCTAGTGCCACGGTAAGCAACTTCGCGGTAGCCAAAGGTATTTGTTCAGAGCATCAGTTCATTTTGTTGATTGTATTGTTTTGTGTGATTATAATCCACTGGATAATTTTAAATATTACACTTTATTCGATCGTGATCATAAGAAACTACAACTATAAATAAAAACAAAAAACGACGCACACTTGCTACCAAATGGTTTTCTGCACCAGACCAACATTACAAATATTACAGTTCTTGACATACTTATAGTTCTAAGGAATATCTGCTGACGACTCATCATCGCACGGTGCAGCTAGAACCAGTACCACAAATCCTGAAAGTACAATAAACAAACCACAACCCCAAACTATTATGGAATGTCTAGGAGAAACAATCCTGTCTAGCCTGAGACATATTATAACCGTCAACACCGAAGATAGTAGCCATGTAGCAGAAGCAGATCGAGCTCGTGCTTCGGATGTGATTGATGAGCTTCGTGTTGCCATGGATGCATAATACAGTAGCAAGAACACACAAGAGAAGGACGCAACAGAGTGAGCAATATCTTCAGCGGTACCTCCATATGCCGCTACAAAACTAACTATGGAAGCAACAAGCATAAGGAACATGAGGGATGCCATGCGCTGCATTGCTTTCTTTTTGCTACATGAAGACCTAGCCTCAAGGACTCACTATATATAGTAGTGCTACCTGAAAGGGGACCGCTTGTGGTAACTGTTGAATACATTATATCTTTGTTTATGGTGAAACCCTGAATTAGCATCATGTGCATCACAGCCTACGGACCCCCTTGTGGTAACAAACGATCTACAAATGCATAGCACTGCCCGGCTCCTCCCTCCACGAGGCATGGGTGCGCTGGCAAGGCGAGACAGGTCCACTTGAGAATCAAGGCACACACCGTCTCGCGCTACCGTTGTAGGCTGGGGAACTCGCCGAACGCGGGCGCCATCACTGGAACGGCCAGGCAACTCGTCGTGGCTAGCGTGCGGGCAACAAGTCGCGAAGTTTAGATTTCGTGTGTGTTAGGATAAGAGAGATGTCCACGACAGACGGGAATTATGACCACGGCAAAACGTCCTCAAAACCTCTTTCAACCCAGGAGTTTTTACACTTTATTACAATAGTGCCGCTTCATTTTAAAAAAATTCTCTATTATGCTACACTGACACCAAATAGCATGGGACATGAATCCTGGAGTCATGCAAATACGGGGGGCCACCAACATTTGATTTATTATACGAAAACAAACAGGTGCCATCATACACTGGTACAAAGTAATACACGGGGAGCTACGAACATGTTCAACGGAACAACTGGTACAAAGACATGTAGCGGGAAGATAAAACAGTTGAGAACGTGAGCCTAGTTGACATGCTGACGACAAACTTAAAACAGAAACACAAGTGAAAACATGCAGTGGTCCAAACAAACACATCGGTCCAGCTAACTTAGAGTTGGCATATGAGTTCAGGCAGTGCCGTCTTCAGGGCGCGGTGGAACGGGGCGATGGACATGAGACGGCACTGTCTGCCAGTTAGGGAGCAGCTGACCGTCAGCATATAGGCGATACTGCCGAAGCCCACCCCCTGGATGATGAACATTCCCACCTTCAGGTCCACCAATATGCATGATACTGCGGTTCCATGGCTGTGGAAGACTGGAGAGACGATGAAGGAAATGTTCGCACTGTTCTTCCGTCTCATAGACGATGATGTCGAGCCAACCGGAAGTAACTAGAATTCCATAGTACCCAATTGGTAAGTTGTTTGGGTCTATAGTAATTGTCACCCGATCGGCTTCAGGAAATCCAGGAGGTGCACTAACGTTGCTTGCGACTTCAGCCTCCTAAAAGACACAAAATGAAGCAAAATGAGTTGGACAGCGCGAAATGAACCAAAATAATTTGGACGACGAAGAAGAAACAAACCGCCGCTCCAACAAAACTTGAGTTCTGAGAGCCATTGGTAGACATGTTGAACTTAGCTTGGATGCTCGCCAAATGCGGCGAAGCTTCCCTTATAGTTATAGCCGTGCTGCTCTGGTCTCTCCAGGTGCACTGTAAAAATAGACTCGTATCCACACGTAGTGGGACCCTTGTATTGCTGTACCGAGGTTCGTCAGTGCGATGCCTGACAGGTTCTGATATTCGGAACTCATGTAAAGTGCGATGGCTGACAACATGCGGGTGCGGCATGACAATATTGAGGCCGTGAGAAAACAGTGAAATGATTGTGTTTAACAGAAAGGTTTCAATTAAAATCCTATTGAGACCAGTTTACGAAGTTCTGTATGTACTTTTTTTTGCTATAAAAGGCAAGCAAGCCATGCCGGTCGACGCACGCACAGAAAGAGAACATCACGATTCTCACTAGAGCAAAACCATGTCAGATACGTCTTCTACCTCGCGAAGGAGCGTTGGTCGCCACAGGGGACGTCTATTGCTTCCATTAATTATTTGTCCTCGTTGCAGCAGGGACTACGTTCGTGTCTATACCTCCCGCACGCCTGGCAATCCGAATCGAGACTTCTAGAAATGTCCATTCCATAATGTAAGGTTCTGGTGTTACTTTCAAAATGGAAGATTGTACTATCAAGAAGTTGATCATTCAGATATGCAGATTGATTCGGTGGGCGGTTGCGACTTTTGGAAGTGGGAAGACCAGTACCTTCGCTATCTGGAAAATGCTGGAATCATGGCACATAATGTGCCAAACTTTGACCTCACCACAAATAATTTCGTGCTTTTGAAATGGATATTATATGCTTTGCTAGTACTTCCTATTGTAAGTGTTGTTATGCTTATTTGTCTGTTCAGAAAGTGATCGTCTTTCTGTTCAATGAAGTTGGTTCCTTAAGTTCCTGGAGTTCAGTAAATATATTTTTTGAAGTTGTATGATGTATTAGACTATAAACATTATGTTGCACATCCACGTCCTCGATTTATTTTGCAATATTTTTTGCGTGCAAAATGTTACTCATAATAACCGAATAGGCGCAAAGTCAGTTTAGGTTTGTGAAAAACAGGAGTACAGTCACAAAGTTAGGAAAATAGGAGGAGAATCACCATCTAATTTCAAAGAGAGGGTAAGAATGCCAATGGAAGAAAAGTTTTTTTTCGAACTAAATGCAACAAAAGTTTTACTACCTGTGTGTCACACGATCCACTAAGAAGTCCAAAAAGAAATGGTGAAACCAACGACTTAAATACGAACAACTTCTGTAAAGCACCTAAGAGCAACTGCAAGAGACTAGCTATAATGACTTTGCTAGCTAAAGTTTTTAAAAAATCTCAAAAACACTCTTCCAACAAACTAGCTATCTCATATCCGTTGCCCCGATAGCTATTTTTTGGCTAGTGACTAGCTATCCTGATTTTCATGATTATGGCAGTCTGAGCATGTAGAGAGTTCAATTTAGAGAGATTCTTGGATGTCAACCACTTTTTGCTAGTATAATGTGCCAACGAAATGGCCAGCCTAGAGAAAATTTCCGCCTCGCTCCATGGGCTAGAACAAAAGGTCGAGCCAAATACCGCATTGCCCCACTATCTATGTAACAACATAATAGACGCACATGGGATTTACTAAGTGTAGTAACCAAAGGAGAAAGCACTCATTTAAATATCAACTACATCTAAAAGCAACTGGAAAGCCTCCACTACGGACTCATCTCGTGGAGCAGATTCCCGGCTCGGGACATATTATTTAATAAATTGCTGCCAACAACACATCTAAAACCCCACTAAAAAGGCCTCATATCTTGCAGGATGGGCACCCTCGAGCAGATTTCCGGTTCGCTCGACGGTCATGCACCGCTCGAGCAAATAGCCGCCTTTTTGCGAAGATCATCCTCGAACAGATTTCCGCTTCGCTCGAGGGTCATGCACCGCTCGAGCAAATGGCTGCCTTTTTGCGAATGCATTTGGTAGGGCTTCGGGTGTGGATGAAACTGAAATAAAAAGCTGCTGTAACTGCGAAAACTGGCACTAGATTCCTTTTTACTGCTTCATGCATGAAAGATTCCTTGAGACAAAAAGGGCCTAGATGTCTGAGTGACGACGCAACTGCGTACAGCTTTGCACTCTACTGCTCAAATAACACAATATCATCAGCTTTCCTGTTGGATTCTAACGATACGTATGCAACAGTAGTCGTTGAGTCAGGTGAACGATTTGGCTGAAGAAACAGCAATCCTGACACCAGCACTAATTTTTGACTGCGGGAGCTGCAGTACGCGTGGGCCTTCGCGTACGTGGACCGCTTCCACGCCGCGACCCTCCGTCTCTATATTCGTTCATGTCTATAGCTAAACCCTAAACATGCACAGAGGGACACGATTTGGCTATAGAAGCAGCAACACGCTGGAGAAATCGTCACAAACTTTAAAAGCGAGATTCACACTATAGATAGTGACATTAAATCAACTAAAACATTCAGTGACACATCCTACAAACAGGCATTCAGATATGGCATACATAATTTCTGAAAAGGCATTCAAAGTACATTCAGGTATTCATATTTGCACAAAATGGATCTGATAGATATAAAAGTTAGCTGATCTTTATTTCGCTACCAATCTTGTACGACAGAAATGCATCTATGGTGGCGTATTGCACTTGCTCGTCTGACAAATACCTCGCATCCCAGTGGTAGTGATCGATCCTCTTGTTCTTCTGAATAGGTAGATTTAGTACTGTTGCTCCGAGCTTCTCAAGTGATGCACGCGGACCTTTGAGATGCTTATACGCATCAAGTTTCGGTACTTCTTTTTGAAGGTCTTTCGCATTGGTAATTTCGACGCCGCAATCCTCCTTGAGCCGTGTGAAGTCGCGGTAGATTTCTGCTCCAGTGAACATGTGATCCTCCTCTGTGAGGAACTTCTTCAGCACTTCAGGGAGTTTGCCACCGGCCTGGTAAACCTGGAATATAAGACAACGAGGACCGACGCACAGTTGCAATAGCGCCGTCTCGTGCTTCTGGGACCCATGGACGTGCCTCTTGGCCCCATGGAGGATACGCCACTCCGTGTCTAATCCAACTAGCATGCGTTTCATGCAAGGAGGATTACCTCGAATCTCATCAATGAATCGCTCGACAACAGCAGCATCGCATGTGATCGTCGTCTTGATCACTTCACTGAAGAATGAGACACTGTGCTCCGATGTCCGTGGTGGTGATGGACTTGGCTTGACCTTCTTATGATCTGACGTCGGCAGCGGTGATGGCCTTGGCCATGACTCCCAGTTGCTGCGCTTTCGTCCGGCATCACGCTCGCGGGATGGCTCCATATTGCGGTGTGCATTGGCTAATGCGGTGTGGTTGCTTGATATTGCTGTGTGCGGCGGTGATTTCCTTGGCCATGAATCGCAGTTGCTGGGCTCTTGTCCAACACCAGTTGCATGGGAATCACGGTAGAGTGATGGCTCCATATTGCGGTGTGCTAAGGCTAATGCGGCGTGGTTCCTTGATGTTCTAATGCGCCGTTGCTTAAATTACTCCAAGCGGCTACGACTCCCGTCACTTCGTCGACTCAACTCCCCGTGTGTCTGCGACTCCGCAACTCCCCGTGTGGCTGCGACTGCCGTCGATTGGTTGGCGCAACTCCCGTGCGGATGCAACCCGCGCCGCTTCGTTGGCGCAACTCAAGAAAAGAACGTGTGCGGCTACGACTCGCGTCGATTCGTCTACGCAACTCCCCGTACGGGTGCGATTCCCGTCGATTGGTTGCGCAACTTCCCGTACGGCTGTGTACTTCGTCTAATCTCCCAGCGGCGCTTGCCAAACTTAGGTAGCGATGAAAACGTATGCAATACTGTTCTGCCATTTCCGCTACCGCTCTTCGTCATCGGAAGAGGAAGCGGAACAGTCGGGTGCGGAAACGGACGGAAAAATGTACGAGTGCACGGAAACGACTTAATGTTTGTACAAAATTACATGAACAAGCAGATAGATGAGTCAAACAAAGTGAGTTTCTTGATAATGGGAGGCTAGGTTTTGGCAGAGTGAGACGAGTGAACTAGTCAATTGTTCCACCAATGTTCCACCAACTGTGACACGAGTGGATGCAAGGAGAGAACAATAAGTTGGTACAAACTACTGGAGGACAAGACAATCAGGGTGCGCTGGGGTTTGGAGCAGCAGCAGCTTCACGTTCAACGGCTTTAGGGAACAAGACCCCGTCAAACAGGTCGGCAAGAGCCGCGGCTGGATCCGCGACGGACGCGTCCGCTTTCTTGATGGCCTCAGCCACGGCGTCGTGGCCCTCAATCCCCTCGGGAAATATGTAGCCATCACGTAGTGCGTTGAAGTTGACTCGGCAGTGCGTGGAGGTCAGTCCCAGGGTCTTCTGGACCCCGAGACGCAGGGCGCCCCGCAGCCGCTCAATGACTCGGCTGCCCAGGGAGCTCAGGCGGTTCGCTATTGAGCTGCCAGAGGTCTTGCACTCGAGGCGCTCGATCTCTTGGCACAACTTGATAGCAGCCGTCTCGAGGACTTGGAGCTCACCCAGGACCTTGTCATAGTCGGCCTGCAGGGCTTCTACGTCCGCCCGAGGGATCATCGAGGCCATGTCGAACTCTGCAACAAAAATACACATATAAGAAAATCTGGTCAAATAAACAATGAAAATGACACAGTGCATGACTACCCTTGGTCAACGATGCGTCATGGTCCAGCTGTGGAATCGAGCCGTCCCTCTCTTCGAGGAAGGTCTGAAGGGCATAGACTCTGCAGGTCTCCCAGACCAGAGCCCCGGTGAGATGCTCGACTGCTTCCTGACGGAGCTGCAGCTCGGAAGTCGCCGCGGCAACAAATGCGTCCCGCTGATGAAGTGTGGAACTAATAACCTTGGAGCTGGCGTCGCCGAGCGCTTGGCGCTCCAACTGATGGTGCTCCTTTGCAGTCAACCGTTGTTCTTTCTCCCGACGGACGGCGATGAGCTGCGGGACGTCCTTGGCCTCCTGCTCCACCAAAGTGCGGTGGGTGTCGCGATCTTGCTTCAGCGATGGCGTGCTCGTATGGAATTCGGCGATGCTGCGGAGCTTGAAGAAGACGGGGTACTGCATTATTCTCTTCTTCCGTATGTCAGAATTAAAGACAGAAATATCCAGATCAGGAACGCGAAGAAGCTTCATGCATGGAATAGTGGATGGGTCTGTTATCCAGGTTGTGAGCCTGAACGTGGACATGTCCGCCTTGGTTGATGTCAACGGATCCACAAGCTCCGGCAAAGCGTGCCTAGCAAGTAGTTCACTGGCCGTGTTAATGTCCCAGGCGTGCTCCGGGATGCCGTCGATCTCAATAACCACCTTTTGTGTTAGCAACACCTCCGTCGCACGAGCAAAACGAGTCCAGCGGCGCATGGAGAGATTGGTGTCCGCCATGGGGATGGGGCTCGCAGCCAAAATCTGGTCACAGGCCACCAAGGACTTGCAGACGATGAGGAAACTACCAGAGAATGTACGAGTGGCAGTGAACTCCGACACGTCCAAACCGACTGCAGCAGTAATAGCCTTCGACGCTTCGTTGCTGAGGAAGTCGCCGGACCCGTTGCCAACCTGGGCAATAAGTGCCAAACGAAGACGAGCCTCCTCAAGAGCCATAGACTCAGAACGCTGCACGTAACAGCATTTCGGTTCTGACAAAAAAGAAGGACAGTTGTAGCGGTGCATGACAGCAGAACTAGTTTGCGTGCCATCCTTGAGGACGAAGCGCCGACTAAACGGCGACGGATAGACAAGATCACGCTGGTAGGGACCACGGCGGCACGACCGTACACACCGAAAGGCCTCACCGTGTTTTTTTTGAAAGAAATGCCCTGAGCACGATGTCTGTTAGGGACTGAGCGAGAATACTAGCTGTGATGAATAAGGGGGGTGGCTAACGTGGCACCGATCTCCGGTGCAATGAGACATTGTTTTGGCGTAGAGTATGAATATGCATGGCCCGCGTGGATGCGCAGTTGATCGTGCAAGGGAGAAGGTGATTGTTCGGCCGCAACAATAGATTGCGACTGAGGTAGCAGTGGCAGCGCTGTGCCAACAGAAGCAGCCTGCGAAACACGGAATGGAACTGATGGGCGTTCAAGGGAATGACGAGAAGGACGTCGACGACGACGCCGGCGCTTCTTACGGCCGGGGGCCGTAAGAGCGTCCGGCAAGCTCATTACTATTGCGGGAGAAGGTGAATGCTTGTGCTCGACACCGTTGACCTCGACCTCATGGTCAATGTCGCGCAACCAGCGCTCTACCTTAGCGCGGCTGGAAGAGCACCCAGCTGGGTAGAACGAAGGGGCATCAGGGGAAAGTAGGATAGAGCGATCGCCACCATTGTGGGCAGGAGTCGAAGAAAGATTCTTTGAGTTGGTGGCTGCGACCGTCGCCGATACATGTTCAGAGTTCTCGGGCGGCGATGGAGGTGAGCTCAAGGATGGCTGCTGGTCCATAGAGTGCGGGAAAGAATGAATCAGCACAAATGCGACAGGAGAGCAGGTTGTGTGGAGATGAGAGCGTGGTGGCCGTACATAGAATGGTTGAGCTAAGAAAGAAGATGTGGAGATAAACTAGTTGATGGGTTGGTCGACTAAATGGTAGACCCTCTGTTCCTTTATATAAGGATTGCTAGGGGTCAAATTGCTGGTCAACATATAAGCATTCATACTGTTCAAATTTTTTGTCAAAATATAAGCATGGGTGAAACACGAAAGGATGTCTGACAGAGGCACCAACAAAATGTGGAGCGTACAGCTTTGCAATATACAGCTCAAATAACCAATATGGTCAGCTTTGCTTCTGCATACTAAAGTTGCGTATTCAACAGTAGTGAGCTCGTTAACATGACAGGACACCAACAGCGACAACATTGCACGATGACCATGCAACATGGCAGAGATCATGCGCGACAGCCTTGCACGGCGAGTCGGCGACAGCCTTGCACTCTATTAGTTTTCATTCCATGTGGTCGAACTCGTGTTGCCGGTATCTCTCAATTGTGTGCCTCCCGTTCTATTTTTCTTCAAGGAGAACAAAGGAAAAGCACGTTTTAGAGAAAAAAGACAAAAACGAAGTTTAGGATTATGAAAATTAAAAAAGGTTTATTATAAGTTATGTAAAAAATATCAAATAAGATATCTGATGTATTGTACTATAAAGCAGTGCGGTTGCACATCCACGTTCTCCATTTCTTTTCAATCAGTTTTTATTAAAAAAATGTTAGTACTGCAAACATAATAGGGTCAAATTCAGTTTACGCAAATGGATGCGACTGATTTCCGCAAATGGAATTTAGTAAGTTGATGGAAAGACAAATAGCACTAACATACATGTGTGCCATTAATAAATTGCAGGCGCAATAAACAGGATGACTTCACTAAAAGAGATAAACACCCACCTAAATCCCAACTACATCTAAAAGCACCCAAATAAGCAAAAAGATGATCGGCCACCAGGGCCGTCTACCAAAGGACAAAACAACCTCGATTTGATTTCCGCCTCGCTCGAGACTCTATGACCGCTCGAGGCAATGACGCCTTGTCTCAAGTATCTGGCATCAAAGAAAGCTGTAATACAATAACATCGTTTTCATTGCTGATTACTTATCGATGTTCCACATTCTCTATTATGCGTCTCATGCATGAACATCGGCTCGGCAAGGTTCGATGGTCATCGTGCGAGGCTGTCGCCGTGCTTGTCCTGGCATGGTCGATCACTAGCTCTATACTGTTGCACACGTATCCTTTCTATCGAGTAGCAAAGCTGATCATATGTGCAAAGCTGTCTGCTCCACATATCGTTGGTGGCTGTGTCAGAGCTGTTATTTTTGGTTTTTAGCGACAGCCTGTTTTGGATGCTGCACAAGCTGCTTACTTCTGTTATTTATTAGTACAATCTAGTCCACCACCCCCATCAAGTTCTTCAGCTTTCATCCGTTGTTAGTCCGTATCCCGACCACCGTGTCTACACCTACTACACCAGCCAGTGCACATCTCCAACCACCTGCTCGTGCAGCATAGATCTCGCGCCATCCTCCCACGAGCCGATGGAGCACCAAGCGTCCCTGATGGCTACTACATCGCCGGTCGACACCACGGAACATATATCGGCGCCGACAGCAGGCACCAAGTCGAAGAATCTCTCTTCCTCCCCTGGCTACTTTGGTGGGGAGCGTTCACGGCTACTTTGCAGTGAACCGCCGTCGTTCTACCCAGGGAAGTCCTCTTCCGGCCGCGCCAAGCATACGCGCTGGTTGGATGACAGTGAAGAAGAGGTCGAGAAGGAGCACGTCGACTACGACCGTTCGCCTCCACCAGAGTGCGTGGGGCCCGTGCTACGTCGAACCACTTATAGCAATGGTTTGTAGACTTTGAGAGGTTTGTAGACGTAGTCCTAGCTCCTGCCTGCCGCCTAGTACTTCCTGGCACTGTTACGCACGATTTGGGTGGATGTGTGCTCCCGAGATGTCTGCACATGTGAGGCTGCATGGCATCCCCTCGCCGCCCATGTCGGGCCAGACAAGCCAGTAGGCACGTGAACGCATGCACTGTTATGCGATACGGAAGGATGCTGTGGGTCCCTCCGAGCCACGGTAAAATCCGAAGCATCCCCCAAAGTAATTTTCAATAGCAATGTACTCGCCAATTTTTTTTACCAACTTAGTTGGTAGTAATAGTGTGTTTTAGTAGTGTATAATCCACTGGATAATTTTATACATAAGACGTAGAAAATGGCAGGAATCGGGCAGAAGAAGAATTGTAATGGCAAATTTCAAAATAGACGAAAGTAGTGGCGTTTCCCCGACTCTGAAAAATTGTAATGGCCCGCGGAAATATGTTCAACTTGCGCTAGACGCTCGAGCGAATAGGATATTGGTTCTAGGTGTGCTACACGTTCTAGCGAGGGAGGACGTTATGCGGTAGTTTGCGTTTTTGCCGGGACATCGTAATCGCACCGGCGCTTTGTTTTCGGAGTGCTGGCAACAGGGCGCCCTCTACGCCCGTCCGTTTCAACACCAAAGGATCAACATCAACCACGACCTGCAAATGTCGTTGGTGTTGATCAGTCGAAAACAAAACTAGGTTAGTTACTAAAGCAATATATAAGCACTAGCGAACACTTGTTCCCGTGTTCCATCCGTGGGCATATCTAGAGTGTCTTAACAGAATACATCGGCTACAAAACAATGCCCACTGCCGAGACAGAACGAAGAAGTTCTAATAAGTTCTAAGTGCTCGATCTCCAACATAGAAGTCAGCATTTGCCCAAAAGACAACCGTCCAGCAGACAAGGTTGCAGATCGAGCACTTCTAGTGGCTGCTCAAGGACTGGGTTGCACCCGCGACAGCCGCTCCGTGGCGGCGCGATGCTTCTTCCCCTTGTAGTGGTCCTCCATGACTTGCTTGTTGCTCATCATGACATTGCAGACTTCGCATAGGGTCGGTATGAAGCTCGCGTTACTATGGGTATGCTGGAATGGTGCGGCAGCACCATGACATGAAAACTGCAGCAAATGAAATATGAGATGAGTTGATGAGTCGACAACAAGGAGCACCAGGGTCGTACCTCAATTGGGACGCTGTATTGGGACCTCGCCGGAGACTTTTCGCCATCGCCGGCGGCGACGACGCGTGGGAGGCAATAGCCTGCACTGGATGCAGCGCAGAACAAAACTAGGTTGATTATCAAACTCAACACCAAACAGTTCAGAACGGTACAAATTAATATTCTTACCAGCAGTAGCCCGCTGCCGCTGGCTATCAACGTCAACTACGTGATGAGTGCGAGCACGAAGCAGATCGCAACGGGCCGTTGCTAGCTGCTCCTGCACCTCCATCAGGTCGCAATGCATCCTTACGAGCTCCTCTTCCTTCTTGACCCTGGTAGCCATGGTCAGCAAGTTGGGCGTGAGATCGGGAATTATAACCAAGGAAATGAACCACGGAAAGGTGGCAATGATGATCTTACAGCTTCCGACGGAGGCAGTCGTTGGAGGCACGGAGCACTGCAGCGTTCGTCTTCACGGCTACAGCAGCAATCGTGCCATCCGAAAAAAGTTAGTTGCTGATGAAAGGAATAAACAAAAAAGCATGAGAAAGAGGGAGATCGAGGGGCTTGGATTTTGCCTTCGCAGAGCTCATTGATGTTGTCGTACAACGCGCGACCGATGTCATCGTCAAGCTCAAACCGACCCTGTAAGTGGGAAAAAAGAATTAAATCCTCGTTTTGTCTATTAAAAGTTAATCCTATATCCAGCATTTTCGAATGCAAAACTGAATGCAATCTTGAAAACTGGAATAGACATTAGTAGAAAACAAAATCTGTGCAAAAGATGCACTTGAACACTAATAGTGGATTAAAAAGACTTTGCCAAAGAATAATGGTGCCAAACTAACGTCGGATGAGGACGGCTCGAGGCGGCGGCGGCCTACATACATCATGAGCATCGACAAATAATGGCAACAGGACACGGGGAGAGAAACGAAGAGTGTGTTCTATTACCTTGAGGCCGACGCCGGCGGCGGCGAGCTCAGCGCTGCGCTTGGCCATTGGCGATCGAGGAGAACGCTTCTGGGACTCTTGATGCGACCGAGCTGGAAAAAAGGAGACGAGTACTAGTAGTAGTAGAGAGTTTTGAGTGAGGACTCCTTCAAGTGACGGGACGGGAAGAGAGGGGGGAGTAGTACTTGTAGTTGTAGAGAGCAAAGCACGGCAGAAGATGGAGGGGCAACCGCTCATGGATCCACGAGTCGTGACGTGATGGCCAATGGCCGGTCAAAAAGGCTTCACGTGGGCTGGAGAAGGAGGACGTGCTGGCTGCGCCTACTTACAAGGCAGTGGGTGCTTTGTACTAAATCCGGTATATTTAAGTATTCACCCCTCTTAAGTGCTGTCACTGCAGGAGGGCCAGTGTGGCGAATGGCCTGCCATTCAGCTCGTTAGGAGGGCCTGTAAAAAAACAGAAAAAATTGTCATTATGACATTACTAGTAGAATTTTAGTTTTTTTATGTGTCAGCGAATTCATTTTTTGAATTTCATTATGACATTGATGTGGTGGAAAAATCCATGCGTAACAAGAACAAAATACCCCTATCCTATGGCCATTAACACTGCAACAGATAAGATTGCTGATCAATGAAACGGTGCAATTCTTTTTATGCGGAGGCGTCCGCGTGATTGACAGTTTCCGGTGCTGAGCGGCGGTTCGCATTTTTACCGCACCGTCATAATGGAAACCGAGCATTGGTTTCGGAGTGGTGGGGACCGGCCCCATCGGATCGTCCCGTCGGTTCGTCCACCACATACACCACCAACCCCCACGACCCCATGGGATGATCTGCTCCTGGCTCTTGTTGCTTTTTTCTTCCTGTTCCTAGCGCGTCCTTTGACGTCTGACGGCCCCAGTTCTCCCTTTTGATCTCCGTTCTCACCTTTTATCTCCTCATCATGTCAAAGGTTAAGTACATTGAACCTTTGCCATGGAGCCGGTCCCACATGGATGAGCATACCCTCCAGGGGCTCGTCGCCGGCGGCCAGCTGACGGCGAACACCGACCGGAGGATGCCGGCTTGGATCATCCCGCCGTCAGAGCATCAGGAGCCGCAACCACCGGAGGGATACGTGGTCAGCTTCGCCAGTCTGCACGAGCGTGGGTTCAACGCCCCGGCTAGCCGTTTCATGAGGGGGCTGTGCTACCACTACGACGTGGAGCTGCACAACTTCAACCCCAACGCTATTTCACAGGCGGCGACATTCGTCGCAATCTGCGAAGGGTTCCTAGGTGTCCCAGCCCAGTGGGACTTGTGGATTCACCTATTCCGGGGTGAACTCTTCACAATGCCCGCCGGAGCAATGGGCACGCGCCGCCTCGTTCGGGCCGGCGGACTTACGTTCGCCTTGCGGGAGAGGGGGTACGATATGTACCCTCGATGCAAAATGACGACGAACAACTCCGACTGGCACAAGTGCTGGTTCTATCTTCGCAACGATGGCGTCGTGCTTCCGGCTTACACCGGCAAGGTGTTCACTAATCGTGTGGAGCGCTGGGCGTATGGATTGTCGCCGCCCGCGCGGCAGAAGAAGGTCGCCCCCTACCTGGACGCCCTGCGGACCTTGACGGAGACTGGACTGAACGCGGCGGCCGTCATCGCGCAGTTCCACCGGCGGCGAGTGTACCGCTCATGGAGAGGACCCTGCCCATCTTCGTGATGGTCGAGGGCGTGGACGAGGGTGCCCTGCAGCGCTCGAGGCTGGTGGCGGAACTGTTGCCCCATGCGTCCGCAGCAGACAGGGCGAGGTGCGCAGTGGATAGCACGAATGTGTTGTGCGTCCCCGACAAGGTACTGTGGTCGACCAAGATGCGTCCGGAGGAAGGGTACATTCAATTGGTAAGGAACACCCTTAATCTTGTTTACTATCTAGTTAACATTGGTTTTTATTGATGATACTTATTTATGGCAGCCGACACTATTAACGAGCGCCGTCTACACGGACCCACCTACGCCCAATTCATGCGCGGCAAATCGCGCGCGGCAGCAGTAGGACAAGGCGAGGGCGGACGCACGGAAGGCAATGAAGCAGAGACGTCAGAAACGCCTTGACGAGCATAATTTGTTGTGTGAGCAGCGTCAGAAGGATGGTCTCTCCCTCCCGCGGACCCCAGATAACACAGATACAAGCAGCAGCACGGGGGGCTCGTCCAGTGAGAATGAGGAAGAAGAAGGAGTCGCTGTTCAGTGCGCTACTTCGTCGGACAAGGGCAAAGAGTTCGCTGTTTAGTTGGCGACCTCGTCGGCGCGGGCTTCTGTCTAGCCTGACCAGACGACACCGAACGACTCGAAGAAGCGCAAGCGTCCGCTGGCGACCCAACGGTAAGGAAGCGTTGGCTCTGTGTTCGCATGCTTTTGTTTCATGCTTACTTTGATGGTTACCTTTACTTTCTGTCAGCCGCACCGGCGAACCGATCTCACCTGCGCTAGCGCCAGCCAAGGTCCTGAGGGCTGCGGCGCGCATCCAAGATACCGGCTCCGTGTTGGGGCCGTGGTCTGCTGCGGCGACAACACCAACTCCGCAAGACATCTCGCAGTAGGAGTAGAATCTTGCGGACGGGTCGACGTCAAGGGATCCTTCCAGTGGCGACACCATTCGAACGGACGACGTTATGGATGTCCGGCAAGTAGGGGATTTGGGGGAGGAGCCGGAGGGCAGAGTTGCGCTTGTGGCGGCGCAGGTGTCGCATGGAGTCTCACAGAGAGCGGTGGCATCCTCCTCGGACAAGCATACCGCCGGCGATACCTCGGGCAAATGGTACGAGATGCTCAATCAGGCCGGTGCTCCGGCGAAGGCGCTGCGAGCCGCAGTGGCCGAGCAAAAAAACTGGGAGGAACTTTTTGAGGTCGGGAAGTCAATACAGAGCTCGCTCCGGGAGGCCCTCGCGCTCCATTCGAAAGACACGTTACGTATCTTCGAGGTACACATTTTTGCGCCACTGCATTTTTTCACTTATTATGTTTTCGCACGTGCTTCACCTTTTGCTTTCCGTTCAATCGGTAGAAACTGTGCGAGGAGGACAGCAAGAAAGTCGCGTACATCGAGGACCTCGAGTCGCAGCTGCTGGAAGTGAAATATGAGAACTCGTATGTTCAGGCGGCGATCGAGCGGCTTCGGACTGACATGAACGAAATGTCAGTGCACGCCCGAAATCGTGAGCGTGAACTGTTTCGAGCGGAGGATAACTCGCGTGAAAGGCACAAAGAGGTCCAGCGTCTCGTCGTCGCTCTACAGCAGAAGGACGAAGAGCTTCAGCGTGAGCGCGCAGGTCTGATAGAGGCCAAGGCCCATATCGTGCTCAAGGACAAAGCCGTCTCCGAGGCACAGTCTCAGGTGGAACTGGAGCGAAAGGCGCTCGAAGAGAAGGACAACGCACTGAAGGTTGCCGAGGCTCAGCTCCAGGCGGAACGCACCGCGCGTGAAGATGCGCAATCACAACTCGCGCTAAAGAACGCCGCCCTCATTGAGGCGCAAGCCCATCTCGATCGAGAGCGGAAGGCTCTCGAAGAGGTGCAGGCCCAGGTATCCGAAGCCGTTCAGAAGTCCCATGAGATTGAGCAGTTGAGCACTGCCCTAAAGGATGCGCAAGGTCAGCTCAATCTCGGGCGAGTGGAGCTCGAAGATGTGAGGTCCACGGTTAAGCAGCGGGATGCCTACATCCTTGAGCTGCAGAAGGACGCAGACGCGGTGCGGGCCGAGCTCGAACAGGAGAAGAAACGGACCGAGGGTAAGCTGCAACCCCAAGGTGCTCTTTTTTTTACCTGAAACTTTGGGAGCTTGAGATTTGTTTTTTGTGACATAGAGCTGCAGAGGTGCGCGACGAACACTCCTGCAGAGGAGATTCAGGCCCTGCAGGCCGCCTATGACAAGGCCCAAGGTGAGCTCGAGGCCCGGGTGTCGGATGAAGCAATGCGCACGAAGCTCAAACCCTATCTCCGGGCCCTGAAGACATTAGCCCAGAACGGGTTGACCGCGGCGGCTGTCCTGGCGCAATGTCACCAATGGCGGGTGATCCCCCTCATGGAGAGGGCTCTTCCAATCTACGAGATGGCAGAGGGCACGGATTCGGACGCACTGGCGGGCTCACGGCTGGTGGCCGAGCCCTTGGCCCCGTTGTATGCAATGTAGAGGGCAAGGCGCGCAGTCGACACTCAGAAGGTGGTGTGCGATCTCGACGACGTCTTGTGGTCGCCCAAGATGCGCCTCGACGATGGGTACATCGAGTTTGTAAGGACTTTTTACCTTTCGTGTTAATTTCTATTGATTTTTGGTCTGAGCGGCTGAGACTTGTGAATTGTGGTTATGGTAGCCGGAGTTGGAGAAAGGATGGTATGCCTCAGACCCCCCTACGCCCAGGTCCAACGCGGCCAACCGCGAGCGGCAGCAGGAGGAGACGGCGAGCGGTAGCACCAAGAACAAGAAGCTGAGGGTGCAGCGTGAGAAAGATGGACTTTCTCTCCCGGGGTCCCCGGATAAGACGAACAGCGAGAGTGACTGCGACGAAGATTGGTCCGACTTCGATGCGCATGAGCAAGAAGCACCCTTGGCCTCGGGGGGCAAGGGCAAAGATGTTATTGTTCAACAACCGCCATCGGTGGAACGAGATTCTGCCGCACTCGGGTCAGTGGCGGGCGCGTCGTCGCTTGGTCAGGTGCCCCCAACGGGGGATGCATCACGCTCAGGGGGCACGCCGCCACCACAGGCCTCTAAGAAACGCAAGCGTCCGGTAGTGACTCAACGGTGAGCCTCGATCTGCGTTAATTTGTTGTTGTGTTTTTGGTTCGGCATTGTGAAATCTTTCTTTCGTTTCCGTTAGCCGCACCGGTCCCCCGATCGCACCTCCACTTGCGCCGGCCAAGGCCCTTAGGATTGGTTCCCACGTCTCGACAGGGCCGACGCGGCTACGCTCGGCGCGGGTGTCGCAGAATGTTCCGCAGGATGGGCCATTGGAAGCACATGGTTCGAGCCGTGAAGCCCCTAAAATTATTGACATGCAGGGCAGGCCGCCAGTGGATCAAACCGATGTCATGGAAATGATTCCCGCGGCCGGCGGTGGTGGCAGCAACCGGCGGCAACAGGGAGCTGGGGCGTCCTCGTCGCATCACGATATCTGGGAGCAGTTCTACCAGGTCGGTCTCGACCTGCAGAAAAATCTTCGCCAGGCACAGACGCTCCACTCCAATGATGGGTTGCGCCTCTTCAAGGTATACGTGCTCGGACTGTTGTAGTTTTTATCGACCTTGTCTTATCTGCAGCTCTCCCTTTCGTTTCTATTGACAGCACCTGCGGGAGGAGGCCGAGGCGAAGATCTCTTATATCGCCGACTTGCACGCGGAGATGGAGCGTCTTCACTCACAGCTGCGCGAGCTGCAAGGAAGCGCTATTCAACGCGACAACAACTTGACCACGCCCGACCAGAACGCCGAAGAGGCCGAACAGCTTCGAACCGCACTGAAGGCTAAGGAGGACCAGCTCCAGCGGGAGCACACAGCTCTTAGTGACGTCAAGTCTGAGCTCGCGCTGAAGGACACAACACTGGCTGAGGCGCAGGCTCAAACGAATCGTGATCGCAAGACCCTCGAGGAGATGCAAGCCTGTCTCGCCGAGGCCGAACAGAAGGCTACGCAGGCCGAGCAGCTCGCCACTGCCCTTAAGGACAAGAGCGACACGTTGGTGACAGTCGAAGGCCACCTGCAGGAGGAGCGTACCGCACGTGAGCATGCGGAGACCCAGCTCCAGCTCGAGCGCGTGGCGCTGGAGCGTGCAAGGTCCACGCTCCAGATCAGTCAAGCAGCCGTTGATCTCCTCAGCGGGGCTCTGGTGGGGGACAGTTGCAGAGTCGACGCCCTGCAGGCAATCGTCCAAGAGAAGGAGGCATCGATTGTGAAAATTCAACAGGATGATGCAGCGGTGCGGGCTGAGCTCGAGCAGCAGAAGCAGTGCAACGAGGGTGAGTTCTGGCGGCCGGCGACTTTGGTTTTTTCTTGGATCTTTCGAGGTTTGATTTGTTATTTGTTTTTGTGTTCCAGATCTGCAGAGGGGTGCAACAAAAAATTTGGAGCACATGGAGGCTCTCCAACTCGCCTGCGACAAGATCCAGCGTCAGCTCCAAGATCTGGAGATGTCCGCTCTCGAGGTGTGCCGAGAGATCGAGGGGGTCGATGACCAGTCCTCGGGCAGCTCAATACAGTCTCGTCTGAGGTCCCTGGGTCCTTGAGTAGTAGCGCGCCTGCGGGGAGCCCTTCGCCTTGGTGTACTCAAGACCCTCGGTCTGGCCTCGACACACTACGACCTCGACTTGCAACCACTGCTTCAGCAAGGTTACTTGATACCAGAGGGAGATGAGGGCGACGACGCCGTGGCTGCTGCCATAAAGAAAGCAGACGAGAAGAACGAGGATGAAGCCGCTGCTTTTGCCGACATGTTTGAATGGGACTTGTTTCCTAATTCAGTTGAAGGCCAAGATGATGTTGGTCCAAACCCCCGAGAATCCTGATTGTCTGTGCATCCAGTACCGTTAGTTTGCATTACATGTCCGATAGTTTGTACAAACATTTCGATTTATGGTGAATTCTGTTATTTACGAGTTTAATCCTGTAAAATTTTCGACAGAGAAGTTCGAGTTCGCGGCCGAACTTAGTCTAGGGTATAGAGATCAATACCATATCCTCTCTAATGAGAGGCGCATATCGAGTCGATGGCTAGAACTCTCGAGCTAGGCTGTTTGCCATACACTCGAGTCAGGCCGAAAAATGTGTCGAGCAGGCATAGACCCTCGAGCGAGGCGGAAGTCACATCGAGGCTGTCTGGTCCTTTGCCACATGGGCCGATCACGGTTTTGCTTGTTTGTTTGCCCTTGGCTTTCGAGGTGCTTTGGTTGTCCTATTTAGTGGGCCAGTAATTTGTTAAATGGCATGAGCGGAACCTCGAACCAGGCAACATAATAATATCCCTAAAACGCTCTATGAAAAAACGCATGATGGTTTAACGGAAAATACAAACAACTCAAACGAGATTGTTTGCTATACACTCGAGCAGGCATATAGCCTCGAACGAGGCGGAAATCAACTCGAGGCTGTTTGGTTGATTGGTTGGCACATTCAAATCATAATAATATCCCTCAAACGCTGCATGGAAAAAAGCTCAATGGTTTAACAACAATACAAACAACTCAAATAGAGACGTGAGGTTCCTTCTTCGGTTTCAGACCAGAGTAAGGTGTGAGAACAAGGTTGCCTTCCAACTTTAGCAGGTCGTACAAATGATCAGCGTACTCATCGTTCCATGCTACCTGCAATTAGTACACTCATGAATAATTTTGGATACATCATCTTAGCATGTACTTCTTTAACGAGATGATTAGTTATGACACTCTTCATACCTGATCATATATCGTCCCACCTTTGACCCCGTCGAAACTTCTAACGAAATGAACCACTGCTACTCCTGAAACATGCCTGCCACGTCTCAATGATTTGAGACAGGTATTGTAAAAAATCATGATTATTGAGGTATACTACTATCTTCCCAAGTACATACCGCAACAACACAGGAATGCTGCCGCTAGTGTAACGGCTACTGGTAATTGCAATGTTTGTGCTGCGCCCTTCAAAATACAAATCAAACGCAGTACTCAATGCTGCACGAAGATCCAGGAAGATACGTTTATGCAGATCCACACGACCGCAGTCGTCCATTATAGGATCAAAAATGGTGCATACGCCCTGATGCAAGTCCCACGCATAGCAACACCAGACATCGTTAATCATACCTGGCATGAACAACTATTGGCAAAAAAAAGAGACATATCAGACATTGCCAAAAAATAGCTCTGATGCCATGAAGAAGGCCTGTATAAAATGTTTACCATTCTACAATCAGGAACCAAATAGCTGATGTTGGCTCCAATGAACTGTTCCATTATGATTATTGAATCAAGCTACTCATCCATCGCCATAATGCCAGTCTGCTGTACCAGATTGGACTTAAAAACATTTCATCAAAGTACTGACGTGTGAAACAATGGTTAGTTGTTACTTACCGCGAAATCAGACTCCATGAAATGCTGCCATCGCACTTTATTCAGCATTCCGACAACAAGACCATCACCTTGTCCAGCCCTACGCATACATGCATCCATTGTGTCATGATCCATCAACTCCCTACTACAAAACACAGACTGCAACGTCCGTCCAGTCAACTCAATTGTTTTTGTAGTTCTGTGACGTATCCAAACCCTGAATTTTAAAAGCAATGGCAGTATTAACAGTTATAATCACAAAACAAAATGTTGCTGGGCGTGAAAAAAGAGACAAAATCATGGTAAAAATCACATCCAGCATACCTGTCGAGCAATCCATCATCTTGCAAATCATGCACCCACCTAAAGCAGGCCCGTGACTTTGATTTATCAAAAGATGGCTGTATACCCCATTTACACGGAGGAGCAACACATGGCCTAGGTGTTGACACAAACCATCTCGGTGCATATCCTAACGGCACACCTAGCTCCTGCATCCCTTCAATACTGCTAGCTATCTTAGGCTCCCTAAGAATTAGAACTTCTCTGGCACGAGACTTGTTAATTGAAAATGGTGACAAAATCTGATCGCCTTGTGCTTCAACATTTTTAATCCGTAGCATTCTAATCTGACTACACTGTATCGGAAATGACTTTGGTTCTGCACTTTCTGAAACAATGCTTGCTAAACGATCCACGGATGAAGATGACTCAGCCACTGGCACACCTCTCGCACCGTCACTACTATCTAGTGGTACGCTAGACGATTCACCACCAGAGAAGTGCAATTTTACGCATGGAGAAAAAGATACTTGGCGCCACTTATTGCATGGTCGAATGCACATTGAATACTCAGTCGAACTAAGTGGCGTCACAACTGCTGCTGCAGACACATACAGACGACAAATGTGAAAAACGAACGAAAAAATTTTCTACAACTAGTAAACCAAGGCACTTGAATACCTTTCTTAATTTTAGAGACAGGTGTCGCCGGGAAATCCTTGCCTAAAATACCAGACAATACCTCCATAAGCTTGGCACCTTCTTCCTCGAGCGTGCATCGCATTCGTGATAACGTGCGCGCATTGTGTTCCTTCATTGCCACTAACAACATCTTCTGAATTGACTCCTGCTAAATATATGTTATATGGTGCTTTTTAAGATAAAAGGGACTTCATAATTCAAGCACCATACGTACCCGGTCTTCAGATAATGCTGAAAATGATAATGTTCGCACTCCATCATTCATCGACATGGGGGTACGAGGTTGAGTGTCCTGATGATGCTTGTCAGGTGTTCCTTCGAATCCATTGTTGATACCATCAATGGTAGTTCGATCAAAAGAAGTTGCAGTGCTTGCATTTAGCACGTATCGTAGGTCACAATCTCTTATGCTCTTCATCCGTGGAGTATCGCGATTTGCTGCCAGCCGTGGGTCTTTCCATTCCATGAAGACAACCTACCACCGAGTTAAATAATGCTTAATGCTTATTAGAAACTAAAAGCTACAACACAACAATAGTCTGAAAGCTGTGCCGGAAGAAATAGTACCTGTAGAAGCAAAGTGCATCCCCGCAACTGATCTAATAACTGATTTGTGCGAACCTTCTGTTGCACAATCACGGCAGCAGCGGCGGTTTGTTCAAGCACATATAGCGCCCAGTTTATGTTCCTGATTTCGTCTGTTCTAACTAATTGAGAGCCAGGTGTGGTTCGAGGACCGGTGGATGGTCGCTTCCTGGTGTGATGAGTGATTGACAACGTGGTGTGGACTGATTCTTGGCTAAGTATTGCAGGTGCAGGTTGCGGCTTGACTGGTGCAGGTGCAGGTGAAGAACAAGCGTGAAAGGTCGTTGCCGGTGAGGCCTCCAGGTGTGGAGAAGACAAGTAGGCTTGGTTCGAGGGACCCGGTGGCCAGCGGGGTCAAGTGCGGGCCGCATGGTGGCAAGAACGGCAAGATGAAGTCATGGACGGTTTCTTGGTTGAGCCTCAAAACCAAGGTCGAGCCGGGACTACGTGGGAGCCGAGTCATGAGTGGTGATTGGCGGAGGCTACACCGAGTTCGCGGGGTTTCCGGTGGTTCACCAGAAAACCACTGGGTTCCTTGGTTGATCCACAAAGCCAAGACCGAAGAACCGAAGACGGAAGTGCAGCAGCTCCAGACCGGTCTGACCGGTGGGTCTGACCGGTCTGACCGGTGGGTACCGGTCTGACCGGTGAGGAGCACCGGTCTGACCGGTGTGCGACGACGCAGTCCGGAATCTTCGAAGCGGAGGACACGCGTCGGGATCGCAAGGCTTGCGTCGAGGCTAAGCAAGTTTGCGGTTGCTGGGCATCCGTCCGATGGTGCGAAGACAAAGACTTCCATTTTCGCCCTCGAGGGGCATGTATCCCTAGTTAGCTAGTAAGGGTATTTTAGTCTTTCGGTTGCCTCCATATAACCCAAGGGGTGAGAGGATGGCAGCCATCTCTTGGAACCCTAGCTCATTTGGTTTTCCTATTTTCCTTCCTATTTTCTTAGGATTTTCGTAGGACTAGCTTGAGAGCTTCATGGTGAGATCTTGTGAGAGGGAAGGATGATCAGGCGGCAAGCTAGACCTTGTATGAACCTCTTTGCTATGTATAGATGATTCGGCGTGGTTCCTCAAGGCTTGGATGTGTCTTTCCCGTTTCTCCTTTTTGGTGATTTTCGGAGCCCTTTCTTGGCGATTTTCTTGGAGCGATTTCGAGGCCTTTCTCTTTGGGATTTGGTGGGGGATGTATGCATGAACCCTTCGTGGTTCTTTTCCCTTTGATTCCCCTTCCAAATCCGTGAGCAAAGGGGCTCGATTTTGGGGTTTTCGTGGCTCTAGGGTTAGAGGCGTTCTTGGTGGGATTTCTTCGATTCCTCTTGATTTGACAAGTTTTGGTGGACCAAATCTTGGCTATGGAGTACCCATGAGGTGTTCCTACTATCCCCAAAGTCTTGTGCAAAACCGTGGAGCGAATCGGGAGATCGGGAGTTGGATTTGGAGGAGTTGACTCGCGGGCGCTGTTCATCCCGAGCTGCCCAGGCACGACCGGTCTGACCGGTGCTCTTGACCGGTCTGACCGGTGCTAGCCCTTGGGGGGTTTTTGTCTCGGGGAACAGCCTTGTCCGTGTGGTTTTGTCCCGTGGTCCTGCTGTTCAGTTCTTGGAGTGTTTGGAGTTGTTTTGCTAGGATTTGTGAGGGGTTCTTCTTCCTCACAGGTTGTGTTTCGTGGTGGTTTTTGTTCCAGGGCCTAGAGGATTCACTGAGGCTTCCTGGAACGTTTGCTGTGCGGCTGCTGTAGCCACCGGCCTGACCGGCTCTGTCCACCGGTCTGACCGGTGTCACCGGTCTGACCGGCGCAGGCCATCGGTCTGACCGGTGTAGCACAGGCAGCAAGCCGTGCAAGTTTCCGCTGTGTGTTTTGGTGAGTTTTGGCTAGGAAGGTTGAGTGTTGGTTCCTAGGACCAGTAGCACTCCAGTGGCTGCGTGGTCTTGACCAACTTGGGTAGTTGGGTCGGAGACGTGAGTTGGAAGCCGTGTTCGTCTTGTTGGAGTTCTCATCTCCTTCGAGAAGAATTTTTATCGGCTCCCATTCACTCCCCCCTCTCTGGTTCGCCTAATCGGTCCTTCACTAATGCACCCCAAAAATCTTGATACACATATGAGTGCGATGAGTGGGGCGCAAGCACGTGGCCCATAAAAAATATAACGGCTGCGACACGAATTGCATCCACAGATGGCATTGAACACATGTTGCTACGTCCTGATTCTATCACCCTCTGTGCATCTGCTAACACACAGCCGCCGCCCTCCTCTCTACGTAAATACCTACTAACTACATTCACAACTTTGTTTTCCTCCATACACCTAGCATCCCTTACGTGCTTCGGCCCAGATGGAATACCAATGATATCTCTAACTGTCTCCATGCTTACTGACAAACGTACATTCTCATCAAGCACAATGGTGTTAGTTCCGGCATCAAATACTGATAACAGCCAATTGCCGAAATTAATATGTTTGTCAGATATATCTGGTAACTGGAACATGCTACAGAATCCAATCCACTCGACAATTGCCCTCTTATTATTGTCTAAACCAGCAAGGACACGCCTTACCACATGTAAACCTTTCGTTGTACAATATCTGCAACTGTCGTTGTTACTATAGTGCACTTGGTAGGCTTGTGCCGACCATGGGGTTATCTTTGGTCTTGGTGATCGTCTCTTTTGGCAACTCCATAACTGCAAAACAAAAACTCAAAAAACTTACTAACAAGCAAGTAAACATGCAACTAATCTTAACATGTGACGCCTACCTGAACCGAATCCTCCATACTACAGCCGAATGTTTGACAAGTTCAAGCTGTAAAGAAAGCTCTCGTAGCCAAAAGATGAATGGCACCTCTATAAACGCTTCGCCGGTATAGACGGAAATGGATGCCGCATCCACTAGCCTGACACATCACTTGCCGTGTCGGAAATCGCACTAACAGGCACCATGGCGCAAAGCTGCCGCATGCGTGCACACATGAGCAGTTGATGCACCCCCTACACATGAAAAAGGTATACCTATACCGGTGACGACTACACCTATAATCACATCTGCAAATTGTAGTTAACATTAGCACCCAACGATTCCCGCCAATGGACATGGCCACACGTCAACCACTGCAGGGGTGGGCATGTGCCCATGTGCGCACAAAGTAATTTTAGGTTGCTCTCCAGGGTCTGGAAGAAGTGCTCTGGCTGCGGAGGGCCATCCGACAGCATGGCGTCGCCGCTGCTGCTGCCACCTTGCCACAGCAGCTGCGGCGGAGGAGCCACCGCCTCTGCATCGACCTCGTCAAGCTGAAACAAGAGCGATCCCAAAATGAAACGATCCGGCAAAGAGCAAGGCGAGGAAGAACTGCGCAGAGGCTGCAGCTTGAACTGCATGTCCAGGCCATCATCAGTTTATATATGCTATCAGTTCAAAAACGTTTATATATGCTACTGCCGTCACCAAGGGGGCCAACCGATCTACCAACTTGTGCACCGGCTTTACCACTCGCACTCAACGTCTCCTCAGACGAGAACAACTGGACAACATGTTCTTGGGAGTGGTCCAGTGCATCATGCGGTCCCAAGCTACGAATGCAAAGCTTTCTAGGGAGGCTTGCTGTTGTACTGTCACTTACCTTCCTTTTCAGAACCCGGTTGGCATCTTGTAGCATTTGTTCCTGCAAGAGATGAGGGCCGAATGCTCAGCCATATATGGGATGATTGGATATTCAGTACTGAGGCAGAGCCACTCACAGTCCAGGAACATGGTGTGAACGTGGCAATATAAAGGGCTAGCAAAGAGCTTTTACCTTTCTCTTCAAGTCGCAGAGTTCATCAAGTAGCACCTGAGTCTGCCAAATTCAGATAAAGACATGAATTAAAAGAGTTACCTAAATAGCAACTTGTTGCACCAGTCAAAGTTACAAAAAGCAATACGTGCAGAAGAAACATAAACAAATTGTTGTGAGTACTAAATAATCAGATTGGTGTTGAGTTTCTGGAGCCAAAGTTAATCTTCACTGAAGTGTCTCCTGCATTTTATACAACCTCAGCCATGTTTCTACACTTTCTGGTTAACTTTAATAAACGCAGTAGAATAGATCGACATTGATCTGTCCTTTTGTTTTCTTAAGTGAGATAGTTAATTTGAATGAAGAATAATCAAAGCAATTCCAGTTACATTATACATCATGGTTTGCTTCAGAGATAAGGTAAGAAAGCCATGGAACGAATTACAAAAGCCTGTTCACCAGAATTTTATTGAATTTCATCTTGAATGCCTTTCTACTTATTTTACCTTTCTTGATCTTATTTGCTTCAGGGTCTTATCTACTCGACTCTCAAGCTGTTCAAGTTCACTTGCGCTAAGTGGAGCCAGATCTTCACCCAGAAGATTCCTGCAGTGCATTCACCAATAGTTTCTTTACCAAAAGAATGCAAATATTGGAGTAGAATAGTAACGGGGAAGAACAAGGATGAACATAAATGGAAATATCACCTTTGTGAGTGTTGAATGCAAATATTGGAGTAGAATCATAAAGGGGACGAACAAACATGAACATAAATGGAAATATCACCTTTGTGAGTGCTGTAAAAATCTCAACTCTTGACTTCAACTGCACATATTCTTGATAGTTGTTCTGCATTTTTGAGAAATGAGACCTTAGATAAAGCAGTCCCAAAACAATGCGGCTGTTATATATTGGCGATGCTGCCCTAGATGCTTCATTCAATCTGCAACTTTAGCCATGATGGGCTTCTGAGCGGTTAGGGGTAGGGGGCACATGCCTTTCTAGATCCCTTGCTGCAAAGGATGTGACCGCGACCGTCGATGGAGAAGCTCAAGCTCCATGGAGCCAAGCTTGACGGTGGTGGGGCAGCTGCCCTTCGGTGGCCCATGGCGGGGAGGCTGGTGGCCGGCACAGGGAGGGCGGTCGGATCCATGGATGGGGAGAGAGAAAAGTGGAAAATTGAAGAGGGAGAACTGCGGGATCCGGGATCCGGCATCCGGCTCTGGTACGGCCAGCGGCCAGCAGCGGGGAGGGAGGTGGGAGCCTGGGAGGGGTGGAGGGCAAGGCGGCAGCCGTCGCCTTTTTGGAGGCTCGGCTCGGTGGCGACGGCGGGCGGCATCGTGGAGGGCGTCGCGGGCGTGGGCGGCTCCTGGGTTGGAGGCGAGGGGGGGAGGACTTGTTGGATGGCGGCGGTGGCGCGGTGGGTGGTGTCGGCGGTGGGGTCGTGGTTGTGCCGTTGGCCGGTGACACGTGCGGGAGTCGGCGGCGAGGTCGTGTGGCGGTGCTTGCGGGCGTGGTGCGGGTGGGTGGGCAGCGCTTGCAGGAGCTGTGCGGGTGGGGGCGCGCAGTGCAGGTGGGCCCGACGCAGGTACGGGTGGGTGGGTATGCCGAGTGCGGGTGAAAAAAGTTACGCGTTTTTGGCAGAAACGCTCTCCAAATTGCAATTTTTTAGTACTTCATAGTCCTTCTACCCTATCCATTTCCAAACACATATGACGGGTGGGTCCGGCGTGAGGTGTAAGGCGGGTCCGAATTGGGTGAGAAAAGTTTTCAATTGTCTTCGCTCCTTATAGTATAGATGCGGTGGTTCCTCATACTAATCATATTCTGATAAAACATCCTGTGTTTGCTACACCCCGGAATAACAAATCTATAAGATTCTACTTGTAACATTCTAGAAATTGCTTGTTTTCAAAAATGTGGTATTCCAAAAATTTTACTTTGAACATGAGTGCACATGAAATAAAATAAGGATGTCTTCCTTTTCTCCATCCCATGTTCTTAGATTTATTTTAAGTCGAATAAATAATTCTAGGTCATATAAAATGCTAGTGTGAAAAGTTGGATCTTCTTTGGTTTTATTTGGAGTTTAATTGGTTGTTATTAAAATTTGAATTCCATTCAAATTTGAATATATATTGATATAGGGTGTAGGATAAGGATAAACCCTTAACCTCTTCGTGGGCCGAACTCAAACCAGTTAAGTCCACCGGACCACCCTCTTCTCTTCACCCGCTTGCACCGCCGCACCTCAGCCCAGCAATGGCCCACAGAAAATCAGCCCACGAGGCTTGCTATCCCTTTAACACCGGCCGAGTCACTTACAGGTGGGGCCTACCTGTTGGCTGCCACCTCACCATCCTTTCTTCCTCCTTTTGACACCTTTCCGCGCCCAGCTCTCTCTCGCACCGCGCCGCTGTGGAAAGGGGGCGCTATGCAGCCATGGCCGCCGCCCCTAGATGGCATCCACACGTCGAGGGCTCGATCGAGCCGTCCGCCCTACCTACCACCACCTATATAGAGCACCGCCGCGGGGAGCGCCCAAACCCTAGCCGCTCGGGGATTCCTCCCCCCAAATCCGCCGCCGGTGACGTCAGGGGGGAGAAGTGGAGGAGAAGGAGGTGGGGAGCCGTCAGAGGGTGCGCCGTCCGCCGCGAAGACCGGAGCCGCCCGTGAGGAGGAGCCGAACCCACTGTAGCCACACACACCTGCATCCCATGCTCCGAGCCGCTCCACCGTGTCGAGCCCCTCTTCGCCGACGCCTTCACCGCCTGGTCCCCTTGGACCGCAGGTGAGAACTGCGTCACCCTCTCTCTGTGGCGCCCGACCTTCGAGTCATGGTCGCGTTCGAGCCTGATGTTGATGCGGACATCCCCACTGATCGGACTGTTACACAAGTGGATGAACACAACACACCAATAAATATAAACCAAGGACCAATTACACGAAGTCGTGCCAAGAAACTACAACAAGAGGTGAACTCTCTCCTACCTGAAATTAACTTTAACATATCTGAGAATGTTATACTACCTAAATGTTCTACATTGGTTGTACTTAGGTATATATGTGAGAGGGGTGGTGCAGCTATACACGGAGAGGAAGCAAAGAAGAAGAAACAAGTGGATCAGTTCAGACAAGGAGGATCCAACAAGTTCAGTTCGGACAGATCAGTTCGGACAATCAGTTCGGACATGTTCGGATCTTCATAATGATTTGATCATAACTCTTAAATCCCGATCGCTCTCGAGCTGCATGAGTACTTCATGGAACCGTCTTGAAGTTAACTTTCCAATGCAAGAAACCGCATGTCCATTATACTTCCCAATAAAGAGTTATGACCGAATTAGTGAAGACTGCGCAGGAACCCAACAGTCACACGAGGCTGTTCGAGATTTCAGCTCGTGGTGGCTTTTCACATAGCATAACTCCAGAAACTCAAAGGTCCATTCACACCCAGCAAGGAGGGTTGTTCCTTGTATAAATACCCTATGTATCTCTGAAATAATCAAGACTTTTGATAATGAAATAGAACCCCTTTGTTCAGCTATGTGCTAACAAATCCAGAGAGTGATTCTCTACCCCTTTGCTCTTGTGATTTCCCTGTGGGATTACATCGGCGGCCGCTTCATCGGCACCCAATCCGTGCTCCTGGTACTTCGTGTTCAGGTTGCGTAGGTTGGTTCTTTGAGAGTGTGATTGGGCGAATCCTTGATTCAGGCTGCCGTATAGAGACGGTGGTTGGCTTGTTGTGCATGTCGTCAGGTTGCACTACCTATCCGACTGCTCGCAGCAATTTATCTTGGCTGATTTATTAGCTAGTTATCTTATTCAAGATCCTACGTCGTGAAGATCGGGACAACATCCGTATCATCTGGTATCAAGAGCCATCATTGCCACGGTAGGATTTTCTTTACCCTTAGCTACATATATTTTTGTCTTCGTCCTATCCACCAAAAAGCCTAAAATTTTTTTTTGTCATAGCCTTTTGTTACAATCTGTTTATCTAGTGAGTTTGGTTAAGTTTCAATCCATTAGAGTCCTTGTTTAGTTGCTGATCATATCATCCTTTGCGTGTCCTTTTTATGCCTTTCTATATATCTGAAAATCCCCACAAAAAGAAGTAAACCATTTCTATCCTTTGAGAAAACTTTTTGTCCTATTAAGATAGTTACTGGTTATATTGGGTTCTATCATCTTAAATTTGTGCAAGTGTTATATCTGATCTTGTTTAGTATTGTGCAAAAAAAAGTGTCAAAAAAAGAGAAGAAAGAACACTGAAAACAAAAGTGTTGAGAAAGTTAAAAAAAAGGAAAGTGTTGGAAAGAAAGGAGTAGGATCAGATTGTTGGTATGCACAAGTGTTTGAACCTTTATATCAATTTGTGTAACCAGGTTGCTATCATCATTTTGGTGCAATTTTGCTAGGTGATTCTCTTTAAATCAATCATCACTAGCATATTCCTTGTTTGCATCAAATCTGAAATTGTCTTTTGTGCGTGTGTTGTTACATCACATCTTTCATATCTTGTGATCAGCATTAGGCATTGAATTTCTAGTTTGGATTGTTACTTATCTTTACAACAACTAGAATTCAGATTGCTCCTTGTGTTTATACCCTACCAAGCTCCACATAAAAGCCATCGTGTACGGTTTTCTGATCTTGTATTCGCTCAATTATCACTACTCTTTACCACCAACGGATTGCCTTAGTAACTTGCAGGGAAGCATAAGAGTTTTGGTTGGTAAGAGAAGGTGAGGTTGTGAGATCCACATAATTTTTCATTCCACATATACTTTTTGTTTGTTTTTTTACTAACCATACAAGAAGATGGATGATCGACCTGAAATTGAAGATTGTGTTACCATGGCATAATTCAATGAATTGAGGCAAAACATAGAGGATAGAGCAAATGGATTGGCAAATGATTTGCAAGCTATTTTATAGCAGCTTCAACATATTCCTCATGTTGCTGAAAATGCGAGTAACCATGAAGATGATGTTGAGGAAACTGCAGAGGAAGCTACTGAACGAGTTGCAAGAGAACAACAAGAACGCCGACAAAAGAGCTGCTTTCCATGCTAGAAGACCTGCTGGTCGAGGGCGTGGTGATGGAGGTAATGGAGGTGGTCGTGGAAGAGGAAGAGGTCGTGGACAAGAAGATAATGATTATGCTTAATTTGAGGATGAATATGAAGAAGAAGAGGTTGAACAGCCCCCAAACTATGGTCGTCGTCGTCGAGGCAACTATGAACGTGATCGGCCCAATGAGGAGAGGTTTGGAAAGTTAAAATTCACCATCCCCAAGTTTGATGGAGGATCTGATCCTGAAACATATCTTACATGGGAGTTGAAGGTTGATAAAATTTTTCGCTTGCATAATTATTCCGAAGAAAAGAAGATGGCAATGGCTGCACTTGAGTTTGATGATTATGCTCTAATCTGGTGGGAACAAATGCTCAATGATAGAGCAGAAGCTGGGCAAGGTACTGTTCATACATGGGCTGAAATGAAAAGAGAAATAAGAGCAAGATTTGTACCTAGACATCATCGCTGTGATCTTTTTGACGAGCTGCAGAATTTGAAGTAAGGAAGTCTCTCTTTTGATGAGTATTATAAAGAGATGGAGAAAGCAATGATCAGGGCTAATGTGTATGAAGATCAAGAACAATCAATTGCAAGGTTCATGTCTGGTTTACATCGCAATATTCAGCGCATTGTTGAATTTCAGTCGTACCGTAATCTTATTGAGTTGGTAGATCAAGCAAGCAAAGCTAAGTGCCAATTGCAGCAAGACATGAAGAGCAATAGAGGAGGTTCATTCAGTTCCAAGAATACCCCAAGTGCAAGCAAGTTTACACCAAGAACCAATGCAAATCGAGGTTCAAATTCCAACTCAAGTGGAGGCTTACGTGCAGCTGCTATGAGAAACTCTAGTGGCAAAGAGTTGGCTGCACATACTGAGAGGAGTAAACCTGCAACATCATCATCTACATCAATGGCTTCTACAGCAAAAGTAGTGGAATTCAATGCTTCAAGTGTGGAGGTCATGGTCATGTTATCAAGGAGTGTCCAAATAATCGAACCATCCTTGTTAATGATCAAGGAGAGTATGAATCTGCTAGTGAAGAAGAGCAAGATGCTTTTGATGAAGGCCAATTTGAGGATGCTACCGAAAATGATGGTCTCACTTCATGTGAATTTGAGGGAGGTGCTGCCCTTGTTGTGACTCAAATTTTGTGTGTGCAAATGAAGGAAGCTGATAATGGTCAGTGACACAATTTATTTCAAACAAGAGCTAAGGTTGAGGACAAAGTTTGCAAGGTAATCATTGATGGTGGAAGCTGCCACAATCTTGCTAGCAAGGAAATGGTTGATAAACTTGGTTTAAAGCTGCTGAAACATCCTCATCCTTACCATGTGCAATGGTTGAACAATTCCGGTTCCATCAAGATTGCACAAAGAGTGCGAGTTCCAATCAAGGTTGGTGAGTATGTTGACACCATTGAGTGTGATGTGGCACCCATGACAGTATGCATCTGCTGTTGGGAAGGCCGTGGTGTAGCGAACATGGCCCCATTTGCCATTTGTTCGAGTTGATTTTGGTGATTCATGCTAACACAAGCAATGGGACTAATCACATTGTCTAGCATGTCTTTGTAGGCATTCCTAGGTCTCGTGGATGTTACCACAAGTTAACATACCATGCCCAAGCTAACATGTCATACCACAAGTTAACATATCATGGACATGTTAGGTTACTTATAGCAAAATTGAGGACTTAGTATATATTTTTAGGCTATAAGTAATGGCATGTTAAGTATGTTAAGTTGAAGCAAAGATCCAAGTTGAAGACGCGAAGAAAAGGAGAAGAAAAGACACCGTCGGATGAACTAACGGTACCATCGGTGCATAGCATCGGTGTAGTTGGTACACTACCACTACTAGAATACCCCACCTATAGCTACGCTATATTTAGAGTTAGGCACGCTTTATTTCGTCTCTATGGCTTTGTAGATACACTTTCAAAAAACGTGTTAGAAGTGTCTTCCCAGTCACCGTGTTAGGCTTTGTAGAGATGAATTCGTTAAGCGTGTCTATGAAAGAAAGCAACGTTTCATTGACACATTTCATGCATGTCTACTCGCATTGATACAATTTTAGAGACACATTTATAACATGTTTAGTGGTGTAGTTACGTAGTATAGTAACACTTAATTGTATGTTTAAAAACATAGAGACAAATTCCTAGATACATCTATAAAGCATGTCTACTAATTTACAAAAAAAATAAAAAATTATTTTGGATTTAATGAAACTTATACATGATTATTTATGTGTAATATGTGTAGTGTGTAGGATTCAAACCCAAGACCTCTCACCTCACACATATCTTCCTTACCATCTCACCTACACAACAAATGTGATTTACATAAGTATGTTTTACTTTTGAGTTTGCCTATGAATAACCATTAGTACACTTATTTGAAACGCTTTATGACGTTCCTACATGCTAGTCACAATTCAAAGCATGTCTAACCATGTATCAATTTGAAACGTTTTTTTAATCATGTCAAAAAGTATCTTTACATGACTATAGACGTTGTTTGATACACTTTCTAGCGTGTCTAGATAACAATAACACTTTAAATCGTGTCTAACTTCATTTCTTTTGAGATGATTTCCGTAGCGTGATAAAAAAGTATCTCTATACGACTACTAATGATGTAAGCATGTTTAATGTCATGAGAATTTGATATGTTATCAAAATCGTGTCAAAAAACATCTTTACACACCAGCATAGAGACGCTTTTGGAGTGCGTTACTACTATAACGTAGCTAAAGGGGGGGTTTTCTAGTAGTGTGCGCAGCAGGCCAAACGAAGTTGACACCGTCGGATGAACCGACGATCCAGTTTCTAGATGCGCCGGATGAATTACAGAGGAGGAGCAGCGAAGACAGTAGCAGCGGATGATCCGACGGTCTGAGTGTAGACACCGTCGGTCTATCCGACGCTTCATTTGAATCAAGACAGAGACACGCCAAGACTGGAGCTTCAGCACCGGATGAACCGACGGTGGAGCAGCGGTTCATCCGACGCTCTCGAAGATGCGGACAGTAAGGTTTTGGCGACAAGTTCTTCAGCACCGGATGAACCGACGCACCGTCGGTGTATAGCGTTGGAGCAGTTGTGTCAGCAGGTCTTGAACGGCTAAGTGACGTGGAGGGCACCGGATGAACCGACGCCTTGCAAAAGCATAGCATCGGTTCATTCGACGCTACCTTTTTCAGTGGCCTTTAGCCAACGGCTCTTTGGATGCCTTGGGCTATTTATACCCCCTCCACTCACCCATTTGAGATTGCTAGATTGTGTGGAAGTGCAGGAGAGTGCAAGACACCTAGAAGATCATATCCAATCCATCCAAGTGCTTAATTGCTCATCCTTAGACTTGCATATGCTTTGTGTATGTGCTTAGTGCTAGGCTTAGCTTAGAGCTGAGTGAGTGCAAGGTTGTGCCAACCTTGTGAGGTGATTCTTGAGTGAATCAAGGTGTATAAGGTTCGTCGGAAGCCTTGGGGCCTAAGTGGCTCACTGGCAATCGTCTTCGACCCTCCGGCTTGGTGTGGAGTGGCGAGGACACTTTGTGCGGGGGACGTGGAGACCCCCTTCCTTGGTGGAGAAGCTCCTTAGCGGAGGCGGCATCAAGGTGACCAAGGGAGCTTGGCAAGTGCCTAACTGGCTAGACTTTGTGGCGAGTCAAGTGGTTCTCTTGGGAGAGACTTGGTGACCGGGAAGCAATACTATTGTGTGAGTGCTTCAACAACGTGGACTAGGGGTGGCTTAGTGCCTACCGATACCATGGGATAAATCGCGTGTCAAGAGTTTGCTTCCTCTCATCCCCTTTACGTTTCCACATTTACTCTATTGCAATCTTTGCTTGCCTTTACTTTCCTAGAGTAGTATCATGCTAGGATTGGCTATAGGTTGCAAACCTTGTTTTGGGATGGGAGTTTCACACTAGAACAACCCTAGTTGCACATCTAGATAGTATGTTCTAGTTTACCTTTGTGTAAAATTAGTGAATCCATAAGTTAAGGTTTTTAGTTTGCCTAATTCGCCCCCTCCCCCTCTTAGGCTACGAGCATCCGATTCCTTACACATGACAATATGGTCGTTCATCTCTACATTGTGGTCGCACAAATCAATACACGATCAAGTGGAAGGGAAAGAACTTGGTGCTTAAACCCATGACACCGCAACAACTCTTAGCAGAGCACTTGCAAAAGAGTTCCGAAGTTTGAGTTGAGAGTGAGAAAAAGAATGTGAGTGCCCTCCACAAATTAGTGAGTGGGAGCCACAAACCAAATGAGAGAGATACAAATAAAAGAGAGGATAAAAATTTGGTCATGTTAGCCACTAAATCTGAAATGAGAGATGTGAGATGTAATCTAAGCCAAGTACTCATTGTACTTGTGTACAAAGACATGTTGCTTTCAGCTAACGACATAACTTCTCTTCCTAGTGTTGTTTCACGTCTTTTGCAGGGTTACAAGGATGTCTTTTCGGAGGAAACACCTGCTGGACTGCCGCCATTGCGTGGCATTGAACATCAAATCGATCTCATTCCAGGGGCTGCGTTGCCCAATCGTCCACCATACCGCACAAATCCCGAAGAAACAAAGGAAATTCAGAGGCAAGTACAAGCACTTTTAGATAAAGGTTATGTGCGTGAAAGTTTAAGTCCTTGTGCTGTCCCAGTTATATTAGTGCCAAAGAAAGATGGTACATGGAGGATGTGTGTAGATTGTAGAGCCATCAATAATATCACTGTTCACTATCCTCATCCTATTCCTAGGTTAGATGATATGCTTGATGAATTGAGTGGTTCCATGATATTTTCCAAAATTGATTTGCGTAGTGGTTACCATCAAATTCGAACGAAAATATGTGATGAGTGGAAAACTGCTTTCAAAACAAAGTTTGGGTTGTATGAATGGTTAGTTATGCCTTTTGGTTTGACTAATGCTCCTAGTACTTTTATGAGATTAATGAATCATGTCTTGAGAGCTTTCATTGGAAAATTTGTTGTTGTTTACTTTGATGACATCTTAATTTACAACAAGACATTGGAGGAACATGTTGAACACATAAAACAAGTTTTGGATGTGCTTAGAAAAGAGAAATTATTTGCTAACCTTGAGAAGTGCACCTTTTGCACAGATCAAGTAGTGTTTCTTGGTTTTGTTGTATCTGGACAGGGAATTCAAGTGGATGAATCCAAGGTTGCAGCAACCAAAGAATGGCCAACACCTGAGAACGTAAGTCAAGTGAGAAGTTTTCATGGCCTTGCTGGTTTTTATAGAAGATTTGTCAAAGATTTCAGCACCATAGCTGCTCCATTAAACGAGTTGACGAAGAAAGGTGTCGTGTTCAAATGGGGTGAGCCACAACAAAATGCTTTTCAAGAATTGAAGAAACGGTTGACGGAAGCACCCTTACTCGTGCTACCAGATTTCACAAGAACTTTTGAGGTTGAATGTGATGCAAGTGGGATTGGAATTGGAGGAGTGCTCATGCAAGAAGGAAAGCCCATTGCATATTTCAGCGAGAAGTTGGGAGGAGCACAACTGAACTACTCTGTGTACGACAAGGAGTTGTATGCCTTGGTAAGAGTACTTGAAACATGGCAACATTATTTGTGGCCAAATGAATTTGTTATCCATTCAGATCATGAAGCTTTGAAGTTCTTGAAAGGCCAAGCTAAACTGAACCATCGACATGCGAAGTGGGTTGAATTCATTGAAACTTTTCCATACATTGTGAAGTACAAGAAAGGTAAAGATAATATTGTTGCTGATGCATTGTCCCGCAAAAATATTTTGATGAATCAACTTGAGGTAAAAGTGTTGGGATTAGAGAGCATAAAAGAATTATACTCTACTGACCATGAATTTTCAGAGCCTTATGCTAAATGTACAGCAGGGAAAGGTTGGGAAAAATACCACATACATGAAGGATTTTTATTTCGAGCTAACAAACTATGTGTTCCAAATTGCTCTGTTAGACTTTTGTTGCTGCAAGAAGCACATGAAAGAGGTTTGATGGGTCATTTTGGAAGAGATAAGACCTATGAGATGCTGGCCGACAACTTTTATTGGCCAAAGATGAGAAGAGATGTTGAGCGACTTGTGCAGTGCTTGTTAGATACCATAAAGCTAAGTCAAAACTGAACCCTCATGGTTTATACATTCCATTGCCCGTTCCTAGTGTTCCTTGGGAGGACATTAGCATGGATTTTGTCTTGGGTTTACCTAGGACAAAGAGGGGGAGGGTTTCTATTTTTGTGGTTGTTGATAGATTCTCAAAAATGGCGCATTGCATACCTTGTAATAAAAGTGATGATGCTTCCCACATAGCTACTTTATTTTTCAGGGAAATTGTGAGATTGCACGGAATGCCACAGACCATTTTTTCAGATCGTGACACAAAGTTTGTGAGTTATTTTTGGAAGACACTCTGGGCAAAACTTGGAACCAAGCTGCTGTTTTCTATGACATGCCATCCGCAAACAGATGGGCAAACTGAGGTGGTGAATCGAACACTTTCAATGCTATTGCGAGCTGTGATAAAAAAGAACTTGAAGGAGTGGGAAGAGTGTTTGCCACAT
Organism: Cenchrus fungigraminus; assembly: GCA_036936925.1. Taxonomy (NCBI): domain Eukaryota; kingdom Viridiplantae; phylum Streptophyta; class Magnoliopsida; order Poales; family Poaceae; genus Cenchrus; species Cenchrus fungigraminus. The sequence goes on along the minus strand of CM072774.1, from coordinate 123,669,086 downwards.
GTTGAATTTGCATATAACAAGGGCAGTACACTCTACAACCAAAATGTGTCCATTTGAAATTGTATATGGTTTTAAACCAAATACTCCCATAGATTTGTTGCCATTACCTTTGCAGGAACGAAGTAATATGGAAGCCTCCAAGCGGGCTGCATACATAAAGAAGATACAAGAGAAGACCAAGGAAGAACTTGAGAAGAAAGCGAAGTATTTTGCAGCCAAATCAAACAAGCATCGGAAGAAGAATTAGAGTCGGGGACGACTCCTTTTCAAGAAGAATTAGAGTGAGGATGATGCGGACATCCCCACTGATCGGGCTGTTACACAAGTGGATGAACACAACACACCAATAAATATAAACCAAGGACCAATTACACGAAGTCGTGCCAAGAAACTACAACAAGAGGTGAACTCTCTTCTACCTGAAATTAACTTTAACATATCTGAGAATGTTATACTACCTAAATGTTCTACATTGGTTGTACTTAGGTATATATGTGAGAGGGGTGGTGCAGCTATACACGGAGAGGAAGCAAAGAAGAAGAAACAAGTGGATCAGTTCAGACAAGGAGGATCCAACAAGTTCAGTTCGGACAATCAGTTCGGACATGTTCGGATGTTCATAATGATTTGATCATAACTCTTAAATCCCGATCGCTCTCGAGCTGCATGAGTACTTCATGGAACCGTCTTGAAGTTAACTTTCCAATGCAAGAAACCGCATGTCCATTTTACTTCCCAATAAAGAGTTATGACCGAATTAGTGAAAACTGCGCAGGAACCCAACAGTCACACGAGGCTGTTCGAGATTTCAGCTCGTGGTGGCTTTTCACATAGCATAACTCCAGAAACTCAAAGGTCCATTCACACCCAGCAAGGAGGGTTGTTCCTTGTATAAATACCCTATGTATCTCTGAAATAATCAAGACTTTTGATAATGAAATAGAACCCCTTTGTTCAGCTATGTGCTAACAAATCCAAAGAGTGATTCTCTACCCCTTTGCTCTTGTGATTTCCCTGTGGGATTACATCGGCGGCCGCTTCATCGGCACCCAATCCGTGCTCCTGGTACTTCATGTTCAGGTTGCGTAGGTTGGTTCTTTGAGAGTGTGATTGGGCGAATCCTTGATTTAGGCTGCCGTATAGAGACGGTGGTTGGCTTCTTGTGCGTGTTGTCAGGTTGCACTACCTATCTGACTGTTCGCAGCAATTTATCTTGGCTGATTTATCAGCTAGTTATCTTGTTCAAAATCCAACGTTGTGAAGATCGGGACAAAATCTGTATCAGATGTGCTCGCCGTTGCCGTGTGCGCCCGCCATGAACTCGTGTCGCACCGCACCGCCGCGCGTCCCGCCGTCGCCTGTGATGGCGGCCATCGAGCCGAGCCGGACGAACATGCAGGTGTCGCTGCCTTCGCGAGCGCGCGCGCCTCTCTGCTTTGAATCATTCCCGAGTCGCCATGCCGTACGCCGCCACTCCGGTCTGCCGCCGTGGCCGAGCCACCAGTGCGCGCACGCACTCCCTTCCTGCACACACGCCTGTACGCACATCCCGCGCACACACGCGCACCCACGCGCATGAGTTGAGCATGCAAGGCCAAAGGCTGGCCTTTTGGCCACCTTGAGTCACACCTCACCGGTGTCCAGTCCGCCGTGCGCCGAGTCCTCGCCGTCGGGGGATCCTTTTCCCGCCAGGTACGCGAGCACCGGTCCATCCATACGTGTGCGAACGCGTTCCCTTGCACGCTCGCAAGATCTCGCCGGCACCGGCCACCCTAGCCGCGCCGCCGTGTTCCCCTGCGTCCGCACGCCGCGCCGAGCCACGTCTTCGCCGCCGTGCCGGACTCCTCAGGTCAAAGTCGCCCTTTTCCTTACCCTGGAAGAACCCTTGGTCATGCACTCCCATGCCATGTCGCGTGTCGATCTAACCCAGCCTCACCTTGCCACCAGCGAGCCTGTTTCCAACCGCCACTCCTTTGGGGCATTTCGTTGAGCATCGGTCGCCCGTACCCAAAACCCCAGTGGGGTTTTGTGGCGCAAGACGGCCCACATGCCGCCCTTGGCCGCAGTCCATCCCCCTAGATCATATGTTGCTGACCACTCCCTTTCTCAGGGACACCTTAGCCCTGCATCAAGCTGCGTCGCACCGGATCTCTAAGATCCCGTGCACCTGGCCAATCCTGGCCCTTGGCACACGCATGCCTATGCCGCCCCTGTCTGCAGCCGATCTGGCCGGATCTTGTGCACCCAGCCACGCATGCCGCCATGTGGCCATGCAGCTAGCCTAGAGTTGGCTAGGTGGAAGCCACTGTAAAACCCCAGATTTTCATAGAAAACCCGAATCCCTGTACCATCACGATAGTCCCTGGATCAGTGGCTATCGCGTACAGAACGTCTCACAGATAATAACACAAAGTCATACATCGCATCACATAAGAGTAAGAGTACATAATTTATTACATGTCCATTATGGAGTACATCATTACCAGCCTCTTGGCTGAATCAGAGTGAAATTCTGCGCAGCGGTAGCTAGCATCTCAGAAGGGCCTCCATCTTTTATTCTTCTCGCCACAGGCATCCTTGAGCGAAGCGACGCATCCCTCAGTCGTACCATCCATCGGCGTTGTTGTCGTACTTAGACTCGTACCCTGCACACCCAAAATCTATCCCCAAGGAGTGGGATAGGTCCACGTCACCAACTGTATGCAGCTTTAAGTGGCCTAACTTCTAAAAGGAGAAAAAGAGATAAGGAAGCGGCTCGGGTTTCCTATGCAGTAGCAGCAGAGTAATATCAGGATATCTCCAACAAGTTCCCAACCCCAAAGCTCTCAACACAGCTCGGAACCACCTGGTCACCCAGGGCCCCGTCTCCACCACCTACTCCTGTATAGGGTCGGTGCGAGAACTTCCTCTCCTCGCACCTCAATGATTGCAATCGGATCAATGAGGTAGATGGAGCCTCTCTCACCATACACTCATCTATAGGGGGAAGGTAGAAAACCCAAAACATGAGAACAAAGCTATCAGGGGACATGTCCTTATCCGAGGACGCGGCTATAGCTATAGATCGAACAACTCTGCAGAGTGTGTACACTTGAACCCAACCCGGAATGGCACTCGGCCGGTGTACGGCTGACCGAGCCCATCCAACCGTGCGAACTCTCGGTAGCTACGGTCCCATCCTGCATCCGGCCCTCAAAACGGTCCCCCCCTCAGAAGGGACGGCACCGGAACTGTGAAATGCCCCCGTGTGGCCACACGGGAGTCGCTCTGAGAGGGTGGTCTCACCTCCACCTCTCCCCCACTGATACCCCGCTATCCTGGTGGCAGGTATGGTTCCGCACTTGCCGAGCCCAACTCGGCCCTAACCCCATGCTCGGCGGGGTGGTGTGTACGAAAAGGTCCCGTGAAAAGGTCTGTCCACTCGGTTTCAGACCGGGGCGAGCTCATATCCTCCAAGCGCAAGTAAAACCTGTCACACCCGGTTTCCAATACAAACCAAGTGATACCTATATGTATGCCAGGATCTAGTTCCATACATATAGTGACATCATTAGTGAATAACAGAAACAATATCACGTAAAGAAAGAGAGATTATCAGAGATTTACAGCAGAATCCTGGGAAGCAAAGGCTCCCAACTTCACAGGCAATCGACTGGGGGTTGCATACGCCTAGCACCTTCTTCTGGACAGCGGTTTAGCAAGGGTGAGCACACATATGGTTGGAGCTTAGCAAGTGGGGGAAGATGCAAGGCTATCAAGGATAGGCTAAGGTTTTACAGCAGTTAGCATTTTAATGTTGGTCAAATTTTAATTAACAAGCGCCTAGTTACTAGATGTAAATTCATACCAACCCACTTAAACATTTAGAAAACATCTCATCTCAAAAACACAAGAAACCACAATTTAATTCCATCTTTAAGTTTGATTATCATGTGAGGGTCCAAGCCGCTCTTGACCGTGAGCACGGCTGATCGATCAGTTTTCACTCTGCAGAGGTTGTACACTTTACCCACAGCTCGTGTTCCCCATGTCGCTCGGGTTTGCAAGGCCCTTAAACACTTCCGAGGTGAGTGGCTAGGGGTCCACTACGAAGCCTTTACAAAGGTATGCAGAAAACCAACAGCCCGCGACAGTTACAGCAGCGGAGCGGACCATAACCCTCCCTAGTGGTCAGCACCTTAGCAAAGGCTGCTACCCCAAAAGAACCGGGCTATACCCCTTCAACTCCAGCCCCCTGAGCTCCTTTCGGATAAGGCTATCAGATAGTTCCACACGCCTAATTAATTGGCTAAGCCAGAGCCATATAGACTGTGGTTGTACTGTTTTCTTGGGTGGTTCTCCATGTTCCGATTAAATTAAGGTGTTCTTGTATTAACCATAAGCATCGTCATAAACATGCATAACTTTCATTTGTATAAGAGATTATTTGCAACCATCCCAAGGTAAAGCAACTAAGCATTGTCTACCCAAAACATTTATTTAAACTAGGTTGTTCAAGGGTGTAAGGATAAAGTCTAGTCATGTCCTTAAAAAGGTGATTTTCCCATCAAGTTAATGCATAGCAACAAGTAAAGGTAAACATTATTTAATTATGCAGTTATATAGGTCCAAAAAGAAAATGCAGAGGGGGAAGTCCACTTGCCTTTATCCAACAAAAACTACTCTTATGTTCTTCCACTCTTGCTCTTTGATACTCTTGATCTTCATGACTTCCGAACAACAACTCGATCTTCTACTCGGGGCAATCATCGGGCACAACACATGCAAAGCAACAAACAAGAACAACTAAGAACAATACACCAATAAAGAAAAGGCTTAAAAAGAGAACGGAGTTTGGTTCTAGGATCGCGAACACAAGAAACGCTAAGAACGGAACTATCATTAAAAAGACACATCTATCGAGAGATTTGTATTATAACACACAAAGACTATATGCTAGATATATTTTAATTGAATAAAGCAATGTGCATAGGTTATTTCAGAGAAATACCCTATTTAGAATTAAGCAAGTTATATTTGTATACAAAAGGACGATGTTGAGCTTAAGACAATTTTATTTATAATTATTCAAGTATGATTTATGCAAATTAAACATTTGAATTCAAAAGAAGCATGTAAAGCATCTAAGCATATAACTTTATATCTCGTGTTGAACTAAACAAATTATAATTTAAAAATACATTTATAACCATATTAGTCAAATTAATATTTAATTGAGAAAACTCAGGATAGCTATGTTTCTTATATTTAGAAACCAGATTGAATATTCATTAATCAGTTTAACTTTGATTATGAAAACCGAGGTATACTCTAATTACATTTTATTTAGAAAACACAATTTAATAGGATTAGTCAATTTAATTTAAAATAAATTCAGAAAACACATTTTAGGGTAAACATCATGACTAGCGTGTATTTTATTTTGAGACGAAGCTACGCAACAAGAACAAGCTTAAACAGGCTAAAACGTGGGATCTATAGATTAAACAAGGATTAGAGATATAAACATGATTAAGAGTAGATATGGAGGGCTATCATAGAAGATTGGCAAGACACAAAGATTCGGTCGGATATTTCAAGATTCTCCAGGGGCTTAGATTGTAAAGCTAGACTTTTATGGAATTACTAATAGATTATTTCAAGGTGTAAATGACATCAGCATGATGAAAAGATGACATCAAGCAAGCAAGGTACGTAGGAACTCAACATATGAGTGAACCTATAAGTTTTAGCTTATGTATACTTGTCGAAAGGGACCACATATGCATGTACGTACATGATTCTTAGCAAGATGATATGGACAAGAATAAAACTAGTTTAGATGTGACATTGGTTTGCATCCAGATAGTATACGTAACATGTGGTGGCTTGTTGGAACAGTGGCATGCATGTGTTTAGAGGGCTACGTAATGCAAGATAACATGAAGATGTATTTGTAGAGATTGCTTGCTTTCTAATGTAGGCAAGCATGGATTGTACAGGGTGCTAGTTCGTGGTTACTAGCATGTGTGGACTGTTGTGCTACTGTCCATGACAGTGTTGCTAAACTACAGAGTACTCGTCAGCGTCAAGATGGCTAAAAAGGAGGGCAGCACCAGAATACTTCTCACCAGTGCGTGATGGTCGACGATGAACTGACAATGGACAACAGGAGTCAGCAGTACTGTAAAAGGTTGGCAAGGCAGTGGAGGTGTAACAATGCTTGTGATTGAGCTTGAGTTCTTGACAGAAGTTCCAACGTTCTCGTTGCACAGGACGGCAGCAGCTGCGAACATCATTTTCCTTCGAAGATTATGGCGAGTCCAAAACAGAAAGCATGATGAACAGAAGGGATCTTAGGGTCTATAGGAAAGTGTGCTCACCAAATGAGAATGTGCTCAACGGTGTCCGGAATCAGATGCGGCCAGAAACGAAGTCGAACAGATCGAGGAAACGGCGGCCGGCGACAACATCGGCATGGCCGGCGGTGCTCTGTTCGTCCGGCTGCTTGCGGCAGCAGCGTTGTGCAGATCAAGGCGAGGTGGCGTGCGACCAGCAGGAGAATGAGGAGGCTCAGCCTCGAGCTTTATAGGCGATGCAGATGGAGAACGGCGGCTGGGATGTAGACGACGAGCAACAGTGGAGCTCCAACTTGATGCTGTGGTTCTCATGGTGGTGCTGCTGGCTCGCTCCGGGAGGCTCGGAACGACGTCGGGGACGCAGAACGGATGCCGCTCGGCTCGACGATGCTTGCGGTGGAGAGAGGTGCAGCTTGGCGTACTGGAGCTCAGGGCGCCGTCGTCCTAGTCCAGCTGTTCTCCTAGGCGAGGCGACGGCTGGCGAGGTTCCGGCGAGCGACGACGAGGAGCTGCAGTGGCCGTGCAAGGCGGTGGTGTTGTGCAGGCGAGGCAACAGGAGGCGAGCGGCCAGGCGAGCAGCAGGGCACGCGGAGGACTCGACCTCGAGCTTTATAGGTGCGCGTGTGGAGGGAGCTGCAGGAACAGCAGCAAAACCATGGAATGGAAATGGCAACGGCCATTGATGGCCATGACATGGTGGACGGCCGTTACTGATAAGAGCAAGGGGAAACGGATGATGGCTTTAGTGGTGGAGCCGTTACTGGTAAGAGCAAGGGGAAACGGATGAAGAGTGACGAGGAATGATAGCACATGCTTCAGTCTTTACTGCACCTTGATGGTTTGATTGAAGAAGGAGAAGAGCTAGAAACGCAGGAGGAGCCGGAGCGGTTAGGTGTGCAGCGCACCGCACAGGTGCGCAGAGCCGAGTGATGTGAGGTGCGACGCACGAGAACTAGGCGGCCACAGACGGGGATGCTGGCACGGGCGGCAGAGCAGCGGAGCGGCGCGGTGACGTGCGGGAAAACTAGACGCGCGACGGGACGCGACGCAAAGCGCGGCAGGGACGCAGATGCGGTGTGGAGAGTTCGGGAGTGCGAGCGTTGCGGGTATCGTGCAGCTCGAGAGTGGGGCAGCGAGCGGCATTCAGGTGCGAGCACAGGGGCCGGGCGGCCGAGCAGTGCAAGGCACGCGGGCTGGCGCAGTGCGGCGCCGACCGGAGGTAGGAGACGGTCTCGCAAAAGATTGCCTTATAGCAACGAACAGTTACTGATGAGTGAAGGATGGTGCATGCATGCGTGACAGGTGAAGTAAAGGAGGCGACCGTGCATGCATGCGTGAGAGGTGAGCAGGCTAGGCTATTAACTGGCCGATGGAGGTGGAACGTTTATCGGTGGAGTAGAAGGTGTGCAGCACCTTAGTGACGTGATGGAGGTGGATTGTGTTACTACTGAAAGAGGAGAGGGACGTTGCGTCTGCGTGCGTGAGAGCCAGGCGGGCGGCACGCGAACGGCGGCGGGCGGCGTGCGAGCGGCGGTCGCTGGGCGCACACGCCGAGACGGTGTCAGTTCGGCTTGGGCACAACGCACGGGTGCGTGCGGGTGGGGGTGCTGCGCTGCGGGTGATGCTGGCGGCGCGTTACGGGGATCCAGCTGTGGATGTAGGGTGTCGCGCATGGGAGCCAAGCGGCGCATGGGCACGGGGAAGTAGGCGCGATGGCCGAGCGGCGCGACGCAGTGCACGAGTGCATGCGACGTGAGCGTGGGCGCAACGCACAGGCACGTGAGAGTGTGGAGCGTTGGCCAGAGGTGAGAGAGGGCCTGACGTTCGGCATTTGCATGTCGATGAAGAGGAAGCAACGCGACTGGGTGCACGGAGCTGACAGGCTCGGACACGAGCGAGCATATGCGCAAGGGAGCCGGGCAGATGCGGCGTCACACGGCTCGATCCAAGTTGGTCATGTGTGCGAGGCGAGGGAGTCGGGCTTGACGGACGGAGCCCGGCTGGCAGCGAGATAGAGGGGAATGGTGAGTTGGGCCAGCCGATTGGACAACAGACCGACAGCTTGAGATTGCTCCTGGGCCGAGCAAAGGAAGATAGCCGGATGGGTTGGAAACATAGACAAAAAGAGAATGAGTTGGATGTACAATAAATAGATAGAGAGGATTGGGGAGAGATTTGGGTTTGATTTTTTTTTATGAATTTGAAAACACTAACTCAAACAGGAACAAATGCAAACGAATTATATGCAACACTCAAACAGTCACTTTATTTTAAAAAACAATCAATATTTTCCTATACTAAATTTCATGTAAAGAAAATAAATATTGGGCAAAATTTTAAAATTATGAGAAAATTGTTGTTTAATTATTCTTCCTAATAACATCCTGAAATCTGAAAATTTCAGGGTGTTACAAAACCCCAACACCTAGGCTCCGAAAACCGTCAAAGTAGGGATGCACTGAGGAGTGCACCCCTATCCCCGATCCCAGATCGGTTGTTTCGAGCTCACCCCCGCCAAAGTACCCAAAAACGCCTTCTCCTGCCGGTTTTATCCCACTCACGCCAAGAACCACTATTCCCAACCCAACACATGCATCGCGAAGCTCAGCGTATATACACGCTTATAAACATATATAGTAGTAGGACAATCAAGGACACGATATTTAAAGTAGGCAGTGCAAGGTTCATCAACATGCATATAAAGTAAAGCGCTAGCAGTCTATATTGCAATGTCTATAGGTTTTCAAAGTCAGTCGGGCGTGAACCTGGGGTCGGGTAGTCCTCCGCGGCGAAGTCGTCGGCGTAGTCGTACTTCGGGATCAGCTCCCCGGCTCCAGCTGCTCCTATTAACGCGTAAAAGAAAATAAACAGCGTCCCTAATGCAATTAACTCTGAAAGAACGACAATTAAGAGCCAAAAGAGAGCAAACACTAGCCTAGCACGGAGTTTAAGATTTTAGAGAATTTATGGAAAAGGTTTTGTATTTTTCGGAGCAAAAACGGATTTACTAGGATTTTCCAAAGTTAAAATAGTTTTCTGGAAATAAAATACACATACACAATAGCACAGACTATAGGCTGACTACTTACTGGCTTTAGCGGTCTTAAAGCTAGCTCTAAGGTGTCTGCAGGCCGGCTACTAGAGCCGACGTGGCATCCACGTGGGTGGCTTTAAGCCATCTACAGCCCAGGTGGCTGCCACACGTGGCCGGTGAGAGCCAGGTGTGGTTCGAGGACCGGTGGATGGTCGCTTCCTGGTGTGATGAGTGATTGACAACGTGGTGTAGACTGATTCTTGGCTAAGTATTGCAGGTGCAGGTTGCGGCTTGACTGGTGCAGGTGCAGGTGAAGAACAAGCGTGAAAGGTCATTGCCGGTGAGGCCTCCAGGTGTGGAGAAGACAAGTAGGCTTGGTTCGAGGGACCCGGTGGCCAGCGGGGTCAAGTGCGGGCCGCATGGTGGCAAGAACGGCAAGATGAAGTCATGGACGGTTTCTTGGTTGAGCCTCAAAACCAAGGTCGAGCCGGGACTACGTGGGAGCCGAGTCATGAGTGGTGATTGGCGGAGGCTACACCGAGTTCGCGGGGTTTCCGGTGGTTCACCAGAAAACCACTGGGTTCCTTGGTTGATCCACAAAGCCAAGACCGAAGAACCGAAGACGGAGGTGCAGCAGCTCCAGACCGGTCTGACCGGTGGGTCTGACCGGTCTGACCGGTGGGTACCGGTCTGACCGGTGAGGAGCACCGGTCTGACCGGTGTGCGACGACGCAGTCCGGAATCTTCGAAGCGGAGGACACGCGTCGGGATCGCAAGGCTTGCGTCGAGGCTAAGCAAGTTTGCGGTCGCTGGGCATCCGTCCGATGGTGCGAAGACAAAGACTTCCAATTTCGCCCTCGAGGGGCATGTATCCCTAGTTAGCTAGTAAGGGTATTTTAGTCTTTCGGTTGCCTCCATATAACCCAAGTGGTGAGAGGATGGCAGCCATCTCTTGGAACCCTAGCTCATTTGGTTTTCCTATTTTCCTTCCTATTTTCTTAGGATTTTCGTAGGACTAGCTTGAGAGCTTCATGGTGAGATCTTGTGAGAGGGAAGGATGATCGGGCGGCAAGCTAGACCTTGTATGAACCTCTTTGGTATGTATAGATGATTCGGCGTGGTTCCTCAAGGCTTGGATGTGTCTTTCCCGTTTCTCCTTTTTGGTGATTTTCGGAGCCTTTTCTTGGCGATTTTCTTGGAGCGATTTCGAGGCCTTTCTCTTTGGGATTTGGTGGGGGATGTATGCATGAACCCTTCGTGGTTCTTTTCCCTTTGATTCCCCTTCCAAATCCGTGAGCAAAGGGGCTCGATTTTGGGGTTTTCGTGGCTCTAGGGTTAGAGGCGTTCTTGGTGGGATTTCTTCGATTCCTCTTGATTTGACAAGTTTTGGTGGACCAAATCTTGGCTATGGAGTACCCATGAGGTGTTCCTACTATCCCCAAAGTCTTGTGCAAAACCGTGGAGCGGATCGGGAGATCGGGAGTTGGATTTGGAGGAGTTGACTCGCGGGCGCTGTTCATCCCGAGCTGCCCAGGCACGACCGGTCTGACCGGTGCTCTTGACCGGTCTGACCGGTGCTAGCCCTTGGTGGGTTTTTGTCTCGGGGAACAACCTTGTCCGTGTGGTTTTGTCCCGTGGTCCTGCTGATCAGTTCTTGGAGTGTTTGGAGTTGTTTTGCTAGGGTTTGTGAGGGGTTCTTCTTCCTCACAGGTTGTGTATCGTGGTGGTTTTTGTTCCAGGGCCTAGAGGATTCACTGAGGCTTCCTGGAACGTTTGCTGTGCGGCTGCTGTAGCCACCGGCCTGACCGGCTCTGTCCACCGGTCTGACCGGTGTCACCGGTCTGACCGGAGCAGGCCATCGGTCTGACCGGTGTAGCACAGGCAGCAAGCCGTGCAAGTTTCCGCTGTGTGTTTTGGTGAGTTTTGGCTAGGAAGGTTGAGTGTTGGTTCCTAGGACCAGTAGCACTCCAGTGGCTGCGTGGTCTTGACCAACTTGGGTAGTTGGGTCGGAGACGTGAGTTGGAAGCCGTGTTCGTCTTGTTGGAGTTCTCATCTCCTTCGAGAAGAATTTTTATCGGCTCCCATTCACTCCCCCCTCTCTGGTTCGCCTAATCGGTCCTTCAATTGGTATCAGAGCCGGTTCGGGTCTTTATTGACTCTTACCAGTCTAAGATCCAAAGATGGCGTACCAGGAACGGGGTTCGGGTCCTCCGCACTTCGATGGGAAGAACTACCAGATGTGGCAAAGGCGGATGGCGGCGTTCCTCCGCGGAAAGGGTCAGATCCTTTGGGATGTCACGGTGAACACAGCTTATGTTCATCCGATGAACTTCCTTGCTCCAGGATCGAGGGATATGTTCGAAGCCAATAACAAGGCTGTCGACTACTTGTTTCGTGCTCTGTGTCAGCCTGAATTCGATCGGGTTCAGACAGAGGACTTAGCTTGTAGGATTTGGGAGCAGTTGAAGGATGCTCATGCTGGGAATGCTCAGGTTCAGGCTCGGATGTACGCGACTTACCGGAGAGAGTACGAGAACTTCACTCATCTCCCCGGCGAGTCCGTCGATGCCCTTTTCCAGCGATTTACGGTCGTTGTGAACAACATGAGAGCCAATGTGGACGTCCTCCCATACAATGATCATGATAGAGCCGTGAAGCTCTTGCACTCGTTGGATCGTACCGTATGGGACGGGAAGTTTGAGGCTATTGTTGAGTCCGAGAAGTATGACACCTTGACGGTGAACGAGCTGTTCTCGAAGCTCAAGTCGGCTGAGTTGGACCGTGGTATGACAGCCAAGATCGAGAGCCCGACTGATTCTCATAGTCTCGCTCTCGTTAGTGGCAAAGGAGCCAAGTCTAACGCTAACGCATCCTCCAGGATGTACTCTTTGTCTTCTTTGATGTCTTTGCCAGACGAGGAGTTCGACGTGCTTGGAGAGGACGAGCTGGCGTTGCTGACCAGGCGGTTCGAGAGGCTGCACGAGAACCGGGTGAACTCAAGGAGGAACTCGAGAGCGTGTTTCAAGTGCGGCAAGACCGGACACTTTTTCGCCGAGTGTCCGAAGGTGAACAACCACGACAAGCACAAGTCCAAGGACAAAGGAAGAAGATCCAAGAAGAAGGAACATGAACATGGGAGGAAGACACGGACCCGAGAAAAGATCAAGAGATCGAGCGACATCGACTCCGACTCTGAGGATGTGTCATCAAGCTCGAGTGAAGAAGAAGAAGAAGAGGACAGCAAGAGGAAGCACAGAAAGAAGAAGAAGGACTTCGGCAAGTACTTGAACGGCCTTTGCTGTACCGCAAGCAAGACTTCGAGAGGCTGCAACAAGAAGGATGGGCTATGCGGCATGGCACGCAGCTCCGGCAGCAAGAGAAGCCAGAAGAACGCCTCGGAATCAGACTCCGACTCCGAGGATGAGGTATGTGATGAGCTCTCTTCTTTACGCAAGGAGAATGAGGAGTTGGTTGACTTGCTTGATAATCGCGATCACATGCTTAGAGAGGCTAAGAAGCTTAGGAAGGAGCTTAGAGCTTTGCTTGAAGATGCTAGGACTAGAGTGGCTGAGCTAGAAACACAGGTTCTTGATGGCAAGCTTGAAATCGATTCGCTTAAGGCTAGCCCTGTGGTTTCTGATGAGATTGATTGTGCTGATTGCTCTGTTTTCCTAGCTGATTTGACTGCTCTTAGGGAAAAGCATGCCTCCAAGTGTGAGGAACTAGATGTGCTTAGGGTTGAGTTGGCTGAGCTGCAATCTAGACCCACTTTGCTTGGTGCATGTACTTCTTGCCCTGGTTTGCATGAAAAAATTGCTGAGCTTCGTTCTCGCATTGTTTCGCTTGAGGCTGATTTGAAAGTGCCTATTCCTACTGCTTGCTCTACCTGTGAATTACATGCTGTGAAGAATATGGAACTTGCAAAATGTGTTGATCATTTGCAGGATGAGAACAGTAAGTTGCGTGAAGTGCTGAGTTGGTTGTCTAGTCAGGAACCTCAGCTTGGCATGATGATTTCCGGTTATAAGCGCTTTGATGGTTGGGCTTTGGGATCTGTTAAGTTTGGTGAGAGCAGTGATGAGAGAGAAGGGAAATTTGGGAATATTCCAGTCCCACCACAACCCACGCTCAAAGACAGGTTTGCACCCAATCCAAACCAGTTGCTTAAACCGAGAGAAAAACCAAGTGAGAAGGCAAGTGAAAAGCCTAGTGAGAAACCAAGTGGGAAATCTAGTGAGAAGCCATGTGAAGAGCCTCACCCCAAGCCTAAGCTAAGACCAATCCGTTTCCATTGTGAGTTTTGTGGAAAGGATGGTCACAAGAGAGAGTTTTGCTATAAGAGAAGGAGAGAGGCGAGAATGGCTAAGGAGTGGGCAAACAAGGACAGGTACCACCTTTCTCATGGTGTGCCTGAGCCTCGTATGCCACTACCTAAGGGAAAGGGTGTTGTGCATACGGTTCCAGCATGGAGAGATAGGAGAGCTTCAGGTGAAGGCAGGTTTACTAGCCGAGGGCCACCGGCCAGACCGGTCAGAGTGACCGGTCAGACCGGTGCTAGGCAGAGTGCTGGACGGTCTGGTGTTCGAGGCTGTGATGCTCGAGGGTTCAGCTCTTTCGGTCGTGGAACAGATGGTAGGCGTTTTGAGTCAAGTGGTGTTGAGTTTGCTGGACGTTCTCCACCTCGTGATCAATACGAGTTTGGGAGAGGTCGCAGCTTTGAGTCTCAGAGGGGCTACGGACCACGGTTTCCCTTTCGTGGTACTCGTACTCCTCCAGTGAGACGGGAGTGGTTTTCCCATGGTGGTTCCAGGTTTGATAGGTTAGACGGGATGGATCGCAGTTTTGATAGGCCCGGTAGGATGGATGTTGCTAACCCTACTTTTGAGGAAATGGCCCGGCACTGGTTTGACACCTTTGGTACTAACCCCAGTGTTGAGTCGTTTGCTCGCTCTCGCTCTTGGTTTTGAGTTGCAGGTGGGAGGCCCGGAGAACATTTGGTTGATATCGGGGGAGGTTCTCCGGCCTCATACCCCGGTGATGATATGGAGGTACATCACTTTCGGGGACGGTGGACAAGGATGGGTGACTTCTGAAGAAATGATCAAGGTAAGTATTTTTGTGATCTTCAAATGTGTGGCCTTGGTCAAGCCACTTGGTTCGTTTTGCTCCTTGCCCTATCTCATGTATGTAAGGTGAGCTTTGTATGCTCTTTGACCTTAATGCATGAGTTTAGGGGGAGCCTGTGTGCTTAGTGAGCTCTTTGCTCTATCATGTGTGCTAAGGGTGAGCTTTGAATGCTCTTTGGCCCTAGTGCATGTGTTTAGACGGAGCTTGTGAGTTTTGTTCTCCTTTGCTCTTTTGCCGGTGGTGTCGAGCCCTTTTTGCCTCCCCTCGAGGAGCCGGTCGTTTGTGAGCTTTGTGTGTGTGAGCTCCTTTGTAGCATATGTATAGCTTTCCTTTGTGCATTTCTTGCATTTGGCATGGCATATGTAGCATGATGTATAGGCATCTTTGTATCTTAGGTTGCATGCATTTTGTATCATATGCATTGTTTAGGAAAGGCTTCTCTTATACACATTGTTCACCATGGAATGACATATATGTCTTTGTGAGCTAATTTGGTAAGCTATGGTTAGTTTGGCTTAGCTCTTGATAATCTTGGTTTGTATCCATGGTTGATGGCTATGTTTTTGAAAAATTTCATATATATGCTCTCTTGTGAGTAAATGCCTTTACATGATCTTGACATGTTTTAGTGGCTTGGCTATGCTTAATTTGTGGTTGGATAGCTTATTTTGATCATATGGGGCCAAAGGCTCATTTGCCATCATGAATGTTTAGCCCCCATGCTTCATCTTGTGGAGGGGCATAAGTTCCTTTTTGTCGCAAAGACATTTCATGTACCAATTATAAATCTGAAAATGAAATGTAAATTGCTTGAAAAATGTGCTCCCATGTCATATGTGCTAATTTTAATTTGCTTTGGGTGCTAAATCGTTGCATGATGCCTACCAATGAGAAGTCTCATATATAGAAGTAGGCACATGGCTCGGTGGCTTTGACATGACATGAGGTGCTTGTGGGTGTTTATGATGGTCTTATGCTTAGAATGGTTGTCCTAGCATGAAGTTTGTGTGGCTTTGCCATTTTGACATGTTTTGCTCATGTTTAGGACTTTGCTCATGAGAGGGTGATTTTTCGCAAAATTGCTAAATTCTATCTTAGCTTCGCCCAATGGTTGTGAAACTTGGTGATCATGAAGTTTATGTCTTTACGAAGCTATAGAGTATCTAACTTGCTCGTTTGGACATGTGTAGCATCCTATGTTGAATTTTGTCTATTTGAGAAGCTCTAGGTTGAATTTTTTTTTTTTTTTTGCATTTTTGGCTTGATTCATGCATTGTCAACAAGGGGGAGAAGTTTGAGCATGTTTTGGCCTACTGAATGCATCTGGAAGGTTTTCAGGTGGTTTCGAGCTATTTTTGGGCTCTGTTGTGCACCGGTCTGACCGGTTGAGGTCACCGGTCTGACCGGTCAGAGTGCTGGTCCTGTTCACATGTTGCCCACCGGTCTGACCGGTGGTGTCGACCGGTCTGACCGGTCAGAGCTGAGCTGTTGCAGCTGCTCTGTTTTGTGAAGTGGTTCGCATGCATTTGTCCAGGGGGAGTTGCATCGGTTCAGGGGGAGCTTGCATGTGTGCAGGGGGAGCTCTTTGTGGTTTTCGAGCTTTGGTTTGATGGTTTGTGCTCTTTGCTTGAGCATGTTTTGTCTCGGATGTGTCGAGCCGTTGCCCTTGCCTAAGGGGTCCGAGACTTGTCTTCTTCAAGTGATCTTGCTCTTTGCCTTTTCTTTGGCTTTCGATCGCTTGTTGGAGTTTCTTTTAGTCGTTTCTTTTCTTTTCCTTTTCTCTTGGTTACCAAAACGTGTGTGTTGTCAATGCACTCATCAAGGGGGAGATTGAGAGCCAGGTGTGGTTCGAGGACCGGTGGATGGTCGCTTCCTGGTGTGATGAGTGATTGACAACGTGGTGTAGACTGATTCTTGGCTAAGTATTGCAGGTGCAGGTTGCGGCTTGACTGGTGCAGGTGCAGGTGAAGAACAAGCGTGAAAGGTCATTGCCGGTGAGGCCTCCAGGTGTGGAGAAGACAAGTAGGCTTGGTTCGAGGGACCCGGTGGCCAGCGGGGTCAAGTGCGGGCCGCATGGTGGCAAGAACGGCAAGATGAAGTCATGGACGGTTTCTTGGTTGAGCCTCAAAACCAAGGTCGAGCCGGGACTACGTGGGAGCCGAGTCATGAGTGGTGATTGGCGGAGGCTACACCGAGTTCGCGGGGTTTCCGGTGGTTCACCAGAAAACCACTGGGTTCCTTGGTTGATCCACAAAGCCAAGACCGAAGAACCGAAGACGGAGGTGCAGCAGCTCCAGACCGGTCTGACCGGTGGGTCTGACCGGTCTGACCGGTGGGTACCGGTCTGACCGGTGAGGAGCACCGGTCTGACCGGTGTGCGACGACGCAGTCCGGAATCTTCGAAGCGGAGGACACGCGTCGGGATCGCAAGGCTTGCGTCGAGGCTAAGCAAGTTTGCGGTCGCTGGGCATCCGTCCGATGGTGCGAAGACAAAGACTTCCAATTTCGCCCTCGAGGGGCATGTATCCCTAGTTAGCTAGTAAGGGTATTTTAGTCTTTCGGTTGCCTCCATATAACCCAAGTGGTGAGAGGATGGCAGCCATCTCTTGGAACCCTAGCTCATTTGGTTTTCCTATTTTCCTTCCTATTTTCTTAGGATTTTCGTAGGACTAGCTTGAGAGCTTCATGGTGAGATCTTGTGAGAGGGAAGGATGATCGGGCGGCAAGCTAGACCTTGTATGAACCTCTTTGGTATGTATAGATGATTCGGCGTGGTTCCTCAAGGCTTGGATGTGTCTTTCCCGTTTCTCCTTTTTGGTGATTTTCGGAGCCTTTTCTTGGCGATTTTCTTGGAGCGATTTCGAGGCCTTTCTCTTTGGGATTTGGTGGGGGATGTATGCATGAACCCTTCGTGGTTCTTTTCCCTTTGATTCCCCTTCCAAATCCGTGAGCAAAGGGGCTCGATTTTGGGGTTTTCGTGGCTCTAGGGTTAGAGGCGTTCTTGGTGGGATTTCTTCGATTCCTCTTGATTTGACAAGTTTTGGTGGACCAAATCTTGGCTATGGAGTACCCATGAGGTGTTCCTACTATCCCCAAAGTCTTGTGCAAAACCGTGGAGCGGATCGGGAGATCGGGAGTTGGATTTGGAGGAGTTGACTCGCGGGCGCTGTTCATCCCGAGCTGCCCAGGCACGACCGGTCTGACCGGTGCTCTTGACCGGTCTGACCGGTGCTAGCCCTTGGTGGGTTTTTGTCTCGGGGAACAACCTTGTCCGTGTGGTTTTGTCCCGTGGTCCTGCTGATCAGTTCTTGGAGTGTTTGGAGTTGTTTTGCTAGGGTTTGTGAGGGGTTCTTCTTCCTCACAGGTTGTGTATCGTGGTGGTTTTTGTTCCAGGGCCTAGAGGATTCACTGAGGCTTCCTGGAACGTTTGCTGTGCGGCTGCTGTAGCCACCGGCCTGACCGGCTCTGTCCACCGGTCTGACCGGTGTCACCGGTCTGACCGGAGCAGGCCATCGGTCTGACCGGTGTAGCACAGGCAACAAGCCGTGCAAGTTTCCGCTGTGTGTTTTGGTGAGTTTTGGCTAGGAAGGTTGAGTGTTGGTTCCTAGGACCAGTAGCACTCCAGTGGCTGCGTGGTCTTGACCAACTTGGGTAGTTGGGTCGGAGACGTGAGTTGGAAGCCGTGTTCGTCTTGTTGGAGTTCTCATCTCCTTCGAGAAGAATTTTTATCGGCTCCCATTCACTCCCCCCTCTCTGGTTCGCCTAATCGGTCCTTCAGCCGGGCGCACGGGATCCGGGCGGATCCGCTGCGGCTCGGCGCTCAGCGGGCAAGCGTGCGCCAAAGGGCCGGATTGGCCAGGCGCACGGGATCCTAGTGATCCCCTGCGGCCACACCGGCGTGTGGGCCGGCGTGCGAAAGAAAAACCCTACTGGGTTTTGGGCGGGGCGGCAGGTGTTCGATGTTTTGCCCCAAAGGGACGGCGGCCGATCAAGACCTCGCCGGCGGCGAGGGTCAACGGTTGCTGGGCAACATGTACCCTGGCGAGGCTCGGGTGAACGAAGCGGAACGGTTGGTGGGAAAAGATGGGCCCTTAGGCCGAGATTGGTCTCGCGGCGGCGGGACACGGCGTCACCGGCGGCGTGGCTGGGGTGGCCAGCGCCGGTGGGCTCGGCTCACGTGCGCGCGCGAAGCGTTGCGGGTGAGGAAACGCGCGGGCGGATGCGCGTGTGCATGCGCACGTGGGTGTGCGGCGCGGCGCAGGTTCGTGAGCGCACGGGCGTGCGTCGGCGTCGGCTTGCCGGCCGGCTCGGCCGCGGCAGCACGCACAACGGCGACTAGCACGGGGGAACCCCGAGCGTCCTACGGCGAGACGGCACCAGGTTAACCTGGCGACCAAGAAAGGGGGGGGCCTTTGGCCCGCTCGCGTGGCATACGCGTCGGAACGGCTCAACTGAGCCTGTGCGCCGGTGCGCGGGGGTGCGCGGTGGCGGCACGGTGGCGCGTAGCTCAACGGGAAAAAGGGACCGAGAGAAAGGAGGTCGAGCTGGGGATGCGCGCGCGGAAACGACGGTGGCGGCACCTGCAAGAAAAGCTTCCCAGCCTGGCTCGATGGCCGACATCACACAGCGAAAGCGCGGCGGCGCGGCGGCGGACATGGCGACCCTGCCCTCGGCTCGATGGCCGGGCTTCACAGAGGGAAGGAGGGACTTTTCCTCACCTCGGTGGCCACGGGCCAAAGCGTAGGCGTCGGTGAAGAGAAGGTCGACGCGGTGAAGAGGAAGGCAGCGGTGCTATTAGGGGAAGCAAAGAAGCGGCGCGGTGAAGAGGAAGGTGACGCGCGGCAACGAGCAGGCTCGGCTTCCTCCTCGCGGACGACTCCGGCTTCACGGCGACGGCACGTCCGCGTTCTGGTCCCCGGCTCCTCTCCCCCACTCCTCCACTCCACAGACGTCAGCGGTGGCGGAATTAGGGAGGAATCCCCGAGCGGCTAGGGTTTGGTGTAGGCGGCCGCAACGGCTCTTATATAGGCGGTGGTAGGTGGGTTGGACGGCGCGATCGGGCTCCCGACGCATGGAGGACATCCGCGGCGGCGGACATGGCCGCACGGCCTCTCCCTTTCCAAGGCGGCGCTGTTGACGGATAAAACTCGTATCCACCTACGATCCGCAAGCGTACGGACCTACACCTTTTTCACCACGGGGATTCCCTAGGTTCTTATCAATCCGCGGAGCAAGGGGATTGCTTGCGCTTAACCAAGTACTAATCTAGTTGATTGGAAGGCCTTTGAAAGGGTTATTAATCTAAAGGTAGAGACAATCTAACCTAAGTTAATCAAAGAAATCTAAGGTGAAACTAGATGGCAAAGGGTGGACACAAGAGAGAGATTAAGATAGATAAGTGTTCCCTCCCTAGGGTTTAGGATCACATGAACATGCATCTACTACATGAAAAGGGTGTTGCCTACACTAGCTCCATGGCGGTTATGCGGCCGCTAAGCTTTTTCCCTCCACTGTACTGTCACTACGCAAGGTAATTAAACACTTTCACGTATAACCGCATCTATACCTAAGCATCCATAGGGTTAAGCTAATCACCACGATTACCACAAACCCTACTAAGAACACATGTTGTACATACATATGTGAATAAAGCACTCGCATAGACATAGACCATTAATCATCGAAAGGCATAGTGTTCATGTAGCGATCACATAACATGTATCCATCTAACCCTAGGGATGAACGGAGACATTACCCTATCATCTTACAAGGATTGAAGCACATAGGGTTGATGAAGACTCCGGAGAACGTCGTCAATGAAGATGGCGGCGATGAAGCTTGGGAACACCCCTAGGCCAGCGGCTTGGAGTCCTCCTCTTGCTTCCTTCCCTCCGCCGGCGTTGATCCTTGCGACGAGCTCATCCAACTCTCTCCCTCATCTTGCGGTGGCGGTTTTCTGGTGAATGGCGTCGGTAGAATGATTTGTTCGATGTGGCGGCGGACGGAGGAAGAGGCAATAAATAGACGAACACCTAGGGCAAAGGGGGCGCCGAACCGGGCCCGAAGTGGGCTGGGCCGGTCAGCCCAGGCCGGCCGGCCTAGGCCCATTTCGGCCCGGTTCGGCCCCGGTTTCCTCCCCGGTTGCTTCTCGCGTGATTCCTTATTTGTGTGCACTTGCATGTGGGCCTTAGACGTCGTTTCCTTCACGGTTAAGGCTTGAATCCTTGCTATCCAAGCTTCGCCGTTTTCTGGTTGAGTCCCTGAAGACTTGCAGGTTGACGCTTCGGTCCTCGGGTCATTTGGAGTCATGTTCATCGCATGTCTTGACTCTTGTCGGGCTTCATGATCTTCTTCCAAAGTGCTTGGTGAACTTATCCCGAAAGTCTCCTCTTTAGCGTAGATTTCCTGCGTAAACAATAAACTCCAAAATCGACATGCAAGAGTGAACTTGTTATATCATTAGTGTGCCTAGTGGCGGGTTAGTTGCAAATCATAATCGAAACCAATGCATAACAAGTACTCTAGGTTGACGGAAATTCACCGTCAACATCCCCCGCATGCTTAAACCTTGCTCGTCCTCGAGTAAGTAATCCTTCTTAAAAGGGAAATCAGCGTTGCCTTCCAATGTTGTCCCTGCACTTAGTCATTCATGACGAGGCAAATTGCTCTCTCTTAAGAATTTATTTTTAAAGTTCAAGTTGTGACCCGCTTCTTTTTCATTATGGAAGATAGACTAACAATAAAGAACAAGCCACATTTAATAAACACGATGCTCTCAAACTTAAGTGAACTTCAAACCATTACCTTGTTACATGGAAGAATTTTCAAAAAGATGCATATCCAACATAAGTGAATATCTCTTGCAAAAGCTCATGGAAACACTAATCTCATCAAGTCACTCAAGCCTATACTTGATCTATACTAGATTATTTTCAACCTATTCTACTCATAAGTGATAGTGGAAGGCTTATGTGGAGCTTGGAAGGTTAAAAATAATCCTAGCAAAACATACATCTGAAATATTGTCAAATTAAGAGAGAGATCTATTGGAATTACTGAGACTCGTCAAAATGGCCATGGAAAATAAATGTTGGAAAGAGAGAGGGATGAAACACACACATTTAGATAGGTGGACATGTGCAAGTGGCCAATGTATGCTCCCGAGGCACGGGTGAAGTCCTCGTTATCGGATTGCACATGGTTGGAAGATTTGAGTATGGATTTGTCATCAAGGCACTTGAGAACTTATGAAGCAAAAAGAACCGAGGAGCATCTATATATTTTTTTACTTTTATTTTATTTCCTTCTCATTTTTCTCTCTTTCTTTCTTTCTTTCTTTATTCTTTTCTTCTCATCATAATTTTTTTCATTTTTCATTTTTTTCTTTTGCTCCTTAGAACTTTTGCAACATAATACTTACATAGCATTTGTTAGAGGTGATGTAATGACTCCTCCCCCATACTTGAACTTATGCTTGTCCTCGAGCATAAAAGAGAGGGGAAATGACTGCTAAAGTAAGTATAAATTCCATAATCTTGCGGAATATTTGAATCTCCATCGAGAATTTTACTCCATACTCAAATTGGGTTGTGGACAAGGAGGTGATCACAAAAAGATGTTTTTGGTTTAGGTGGATGCCCAGCGAAGTTTGTGAAATTTTCGATGTGAAAACCCACAATGCATGGACAAAAAGGCTGGCATGAAAAGTTACACAAAGGAATGACCAGCTTCTTAGTCTCAAACCATAGAAATCAATCCTAATCCAACTCATCAAAACATATGTTTGCAATCTACGGGTTTTGTTATCATAAAACATATATGTATATGGCTTTGGTAGGTAGAACTTTGCAAGAGCATCACAAACATGTAGATAGCATAAAAGTTAAGTTTTCATAAAAACAACAAGTTATCCGGCTATCCATAAACTTAAATCAAAGAGCAAAGATATGTATGTGGGTCTAGAGCATAGTCATTTCACCTCCACAAATAAAAGAGCCGGTATTTAAATTAATTTTAGATCATATTATCAAGAGCAATTAGCCAAGACATGTATAACTTCATGTAGGTAAAACAAAGCGGCAACTTCCATCATCTTTCCGTAAGCATAGGCAATAAAAAAACATCGAGGTGAACACATGGTCATGTCTATCTATTGAAAATAAAAAGAAACCTAGGTTGTCCTCCTAGTAGCCATGTTATTGTTGGAAGAGAAAAACAAAATGTTGCACCTAAGGTTGAAGGCATACTTACAAGCATTTATGTTCGGAAAAGAGAAGGTCCATGGAGATGTTACCATCCTTTGTAGTTCTTTGTTGCCTTCTTCCGACATCTTCATGTATCGATGTGGCTTTTTCTTTTGTCTTGATTTATCAATGTTCCTAAACTTCTGAATTTGATCTTGTGTGCTTAATGGAGTCATTGGTCGCCCTTCTCTTCAATGTTGTCATCACCATCTCCTCTTTCTTGTTCTCATCATCTCCTTGCTGTCTCTTTTTCATAGATTTCCCCTCTGTCCAGAACAGAACATATATCGAAATATAGCTCTATTGAAAAGTTTATGAAGTTACCTTTCCAATGTGTGGTCATTCATCGAAAAAGGAGTTCAAACAAGGGAGCTATGTCCGTTTTACTTCAGCGTTGCGTGCTGTCCAAAACTGATTTCAGGACGTATTGCACTCGGTGATTTGAGCATAACCGCTTGTAGGAACCTCCGATTGTCTTGATTCTTGATTTGTTGGAATCGTAACTTCATGAGGCTTCTAAATATCCAAAAATATTCAGTGTTTTCCCTTCGAGACCATGCAGAATTTTGATGAGATCGGTGGCTTCTTGCGCAATGATCCGGAGACGTTAACGATCTTGATCATTCTATCTTCTAGAGCGTCATGTTGCACTTCCGTGTTGAAGATTCGGGGTCTCCCCCATGCTTAGCATTCTGCTAGGCATGGAAGAAGAAGACAAAACATTTTTATCTTAGCTATCCTTCAATTTCCTTGTAGTGAGAGTCTCTATCTTGCCTGCAAGACGTTTTAAGCGCACATTCTACCCCCAAGGTGACGGTTGGGAGTAGATATAATTGCCAACAATCCAACAATACCTCCTAAGATTCTTAACTTGTGGCATAATTAGTCTAATGAGAAATAAAAACCTAATGAGTGTACGTGGTGCAAGGTGTGTATGCACATGATAGGAAAGCATATAAACAAAGACAATGTTTTCACCTAGTTCTAAACACCATGTTTACAACTAGGTTGCCGAATTTCTCCATAGCCACAAAGGTTGATAAATCTAGGGTTAAAACACCATGTCTATCCCTAGATCAATAACTCTTATAGCACAAGAAAAATTAAGCGCATTGCAAAGCTTATAAACTAACCAATGCAACATGAAAACATATGAAAAGCTAGCAAGGTTTATCGAACTTAACGATGATGGTCCGCAATCATGTTTAAACACCACGTTTACACAAGATCACAAAAGGAAAATACTCATAAGGCCTTATGAAGCATTAACATGGAAAATGAATCATACATCATTAAATATATAAAACAACCAAGCCAACTATGTACAAAACATGTATACACAAAGAAACATCACGTTGATAACAAAATGCAATGCATGCAAATAAATAAATATGATCATGAACATGATGGTGGTTCTAAAAAGGAAAACTAAACTTAGATTAATAACCACAAGTTGATCATCATAGGATGGTGTCATTCATTATTTTCTCTAAGAAAGAAGTAAAAACATAAAGAAACGGGTTGCCTCCCGAAAAGCGCTTCATTTAAAGTCATAGAGCTCGACTTTCTCACATACCTTCTTTTCATCGCATAGCCATGGCCCTTCATGCAAGAAGAAAAGGTACCAATGCAGCTTTAATTTACTTCCCATGTTGTGCTTGATCACTTATAGAAGACTTGCCCAAGGCATCCTTTAGCTTCATCGCTATCTCCTTCTTTATCACCCTTCCGTGCTGCCTTCACTCCATGTATTTTTATTTAATGTCCATAACATAAAGTATACCCAAGCTCTACTCCATTGCACAGTACACAAAATTTCCTTTCCAACGAGTCTTTATTTGCCCAAATCGGACTCCGGACAAGAGAGTTATGTCTGTTTTACTTCGGCGATGAAATCTGTCCTGAAATTTCAGAACGCGCAACGCTCAATGTTTTCTCCATAACTCCTTGCACGGGTCTTCAAATTCGTTGGTTCTTGATGTGTTGGAATGGCAACTTGATGGAGCTTCTGAATATCTCATTTTCTTCATTTGTACACCTCTGAACAAGGTCTCAAATTGATGAAGACAGCAGCATCCATTGCGGGATTTGGAGAGGTTGATGATTTATCTTGCAACTCTTTTAGGCATGACTTCTTTTTTAATTATTCGAGCCTTGTCTACATGGTTAGTGAAAATCGGGCCTTCTCCCGACATGTGCTTTTTTTAAGGTCATTAGCTTGACCAAGCGCAAAGCATGATCGAAATTTACAAAACTTATTGTAAACATACGCGTCCATAATTAACACCACATGCGAATTGTAGCAACAAGTCAAGGTGTAAACAAAAGAAGCATATGTTTCATGCATAGCACTTAGCTCACCATTAGGAAAAGGTTCTTTAGGTGTGAGATTAATTGGTTCAAACATAAATGTTTCCTCTTTTTCATTCTCAAGAAAATCTAGCCTATCAACATGATCATTATTGTCACAAGGCATAGAATTTAAACTATCATTTATTCTATTGCTTGAGCATGAGTATTTGAATTTATCATCATCAATACCAATAACATCTTGAGATTTCAGCGTGTACCTTGGCCTTAGAGCTTTTTCAACAAGAGTGATATTTGGTTCATCTAGTGGCGTTGAAGGCGAATCAATCTCAACGAGTGAAGGTGTCTCTTTGTTACCTTTTTGCACCCCCTCCATCTCATCATGTGGAACGTGTAATCCATCAACTACATTTGCATTTGTCTCTTCTTTGAAGTCTTCATTGTCTTCCCAATGTTCGTCTTCAAAGTCTTGTATGTTACTTTCTTTATCTCCCGTGTACGACATGTCGTCAAGATCGCTCATCGTTGATTCACTCTTTTCTTCATCCTTGAGTGCTTCCATGTCTTGATTTACTAGTGTGTAGGCTTCAATAGCACACAAGCTATCACCTTGTGGGGAGGGGCCTTCTTGGAGTACTTGCTCTATGTCAACTCCTTCCCATTCATCTTCTAGCTTGAGTCCTATCTTCTCCCATTTATCCTTCGAGTCACTAGGCTCGTCACGGTTGTACTCTTCTCTTTCTTCATCATAAATCCTTGAGTTGTCAAACCGGTCGATCCATCCTTCATCTCCTTCTTCTCTTTCTTCTTCAAATATCTTTTGGATCGACTCTCCACTCATCTCTTGATCAAATATATCTTCAACTAGTTTGGCAACGTGTCGGCGTTCCTCCTTCCTTCGGTAGTTGATTAGTGGGGCAAAATCAACTTGAATCCAACCGGATTGATTGAACTCCGCCAATGGTCTAGCATTCCACATACTTCGGCCTACATTCATGTTAGTTTCAACATTTTTAACATCCGAAACGACTTCTCTTACCTTGGGAAGTGGATCTTCAATTTCTTGTATGGCCGGTTCATCTTCCTTGACCTCCGGTTCATCTTTTTTAGAAAATTCAGCAAGCACCTAGGGCTTGCTTTTGTCGTTTTGCTCCTCTCGACAACGTCTTTGCCAATCTCGTTGCATTCTTTGTCCATTGCTTATCTTTTGTAAGATTTGTGCGGCTTCACTAATTTTTTATCCATTATATCACCGCCTGCACACATGCTTACAAAACGAGACGAGTTAGGGGTTAGTGAAAAATAAAAGGTATGCAACATCAAGTCACCGGAAAATCCCAAGTTCGGGCCTCGCTCAAGTAGTTCATTAAAACGGTCCCATGCTTCATCAATTCCTTCATCCTCTCCTTGCTTGAAAGTGAGCACTTGCCTCCTTAAGTCTTGGACCTTGCTTATGGGAAAGAACTTCAAAAGAAACTTCTTCACTAGCTCATCCCAATTTCCATTTGCTTCAACGGACGCAAGTGTGTACCATCTTCGCGCTTCATCTTCGAGAGAGAACGGAAAAAGATTCCACTTGAACCAAGTGGCCGGAACTCCTTCTTGTTGCACCGTGTTGCATATCATCGTGAATTCCTTAATGTGTCTATATGGGTTGTCATCCTCCAATCCTCTAAATGGTTTTGTCACCACTAACTTGATGATTCTAGGCTTCACTTCATAGTGGGTTGTAGCAAGCGTCAAATCTGATTTTTGCATCTCAATGTCTTCCATTGACGGCATTGCTAGCTCCCTTAGCGACATCTCTTCATCCTCCAAAGGTGAGGTGAACAAATCCATCTAGGCACTAAAAAAATAAAAAAGAAAAACACAAAAGGGTTTTTTTTCTAGAAAACGAGGGTTAGATGTTAGTAATCAACAAAACTAATACAAGATTAAACGTAGCAAACTGGCTTGCTCCCCGGCAACGGCGCCAGAAAAAGGGGCTTATTGACGGATAAAACTTGTATCCACCTACGATCCGCAAGCGTATGGACCTACACCTTTTTCACCACGGGGATTTCCTAGGTTCTTATCAATCCGCGGAGCAAGGGGATTGCTAGCGCTTAACCAAGTACTAATCTAGTTGATTGGAAGGCCTTTGAAAGGGTTATTAATCTAAAGGTAGAGACAATCTAACCTAAGTTAATCAAAGAAATCTAAGGTGAAACTAGATGGCAAAGGGTGGACACAAGAGAGAGATTAAGATAGATAAGTGTTCCCTCCCTAGGGTTTAGGATCACATGAACATGCATCTACTACATGAAAAGGGTGTTGCCTACACTAGCTTCATGGCGGTTATGCGGCCGCTAAGCCTTTTCCCTCCACCGTACTGTCACTACGCAAGCTAATCAAACACTTTCACGTATAACCGCATCTATACCTAAGCATCCATAGGGTTAAGCTAATCACCACGATTACCACAAACCCTACTAAGAACACATGTTGTACATACATATGTGAATAAAGCACTCGGATAGACATAGACCATTAAGCATCGAAAGGCATATTGTTCATGTAGCGATCACGTAACATGTATCCATCTAACCCTAGGGATGAACGGAGACATTACCCTATTATCTTACAAGGATTGAAGCACATAGGGGTGATGAAGACTCCGGAGAACGTCGTCGATGAAGATGGCGGTGATGAAGCTTGGGAACACCCCTAGGCCAGCGGCTTGGAGTCCTCCTCTTGCTTCCTTCCCTCCGCCGGCATTGATCCTTGCGACGAGCTCATCCAACTCTCTCCCTCATCTTGCGGTGGCGGTTTTCTGGTGAATGGCGTCGGTAGAATGATTTGTTCGATGTGGCGGCGGACGGAGGAAGAGGCAATAAATAGACGAACACCTAGGGCAAAGGGGGCGCCGAACCGGGCCCGAAGTGGGCTGGGCCGGCCGGCCCAGGCCAGCCGGCCCAGGCCCGTTTCGGCCCAGTTCGGCCCCAGTTTCCTCTCCGGTTGCTTCTCGCGTGATTCCTTATTTGTGTGCACTTGCATGTGGGCCTTAGACGTCGTTTCCTTCATGGTTAAGGCTTGAATCCTTGCTATCCAAGCTTCGCTGTTTTCTGGTTGAGTCCCTGAAGACTTGCACGTTGATGCTTTGGTCCTCGGGTCATTTGGAGTCATGTTCATCACGTGTCTTGAGTCTTGTCGGGCTTGATGATCTTCTTCCAAAGTGCTTGGTGAACTTATCCTGAAAGTCTCCTCTTTAGCGTAGATTTCCTGCGTAAACAATAAACTCCAAAATCGACATGCAAGAGTGAACTTGTTATATCATTAGTGTGCCTAGTGGCGGGTTAGTTGCAAATCATAATCGAAACCAATGCATAACAAGTACTCTAGGTTGACGGAAATTCACCGTCAACAGGCGCCCGCGTGTGAGAGCAGAGGTAGGAGAAAGGGGGAAAAAGGAAGAAGAAAAGGGGTGATGTGTCGGCTGACAGGTGGGGCCGGATGGTCAGCGGCACAGGCGCGGGATGCGCTGGCCGGCGGGTTCGGTTGCGCGCGGGTGGGCTGCTCCTGGGCCGAAAGTGGGAGCAGGCCGGAAACGAGCTTGGCGGCCCACGACAGGGTAAGAAGGTTTCCTATTTATCTTAACCCTATTTTCTATTTGATTCAAATTTGAATTCCAATTCAAATTTGAATCCACTCAAACAAATCCAAATAAATCCCAAATGAAAATCCAACTTCTCACACTAGCATTTTATAAATCCTAATATTATTGATTGAACTAAATTAAAGTCTAGGACTTTAGGGAAGGGGAAAAGGAAGGCATCCTTAATGATTTCATAAGCACTCAAATTCAAAGCAAGTTTTAGAAATTCCACATTTTTACATACAAGCAAAATCAAGGATGTTGCAGAACTCCCCCCCTCACAAGTATCTCGTCCCCGAGATTAAGAAGTTACCTTCGGTTCGAAGAGGTGAGGGTATTTCTCCCTCATCACGGACTCCTTCTCCCACATTGCTTCACGCTCGGAGTGATTACTCCAGAGCACCTTGCAGAAGCGAGTGGTGGTCTTCCTGGTTGACTTCTTCGCCCAATCCAGGATCCGGACCGGGTACTCCAAGTACTCCAAGGTCTCCTGGACATCGAGTGCCTGAGCGGGCACTCTCTTCTCGACGACCACACACTTTTGGAGCTGAGACACGTGGAATACCGGGTGTACCTCGGCAAGCTCCGGAGGTAGCTCGAGCTTGTAAGCCACCTTCCCGATCCTCTTCACGATCGGATACGGGCCAACGTACCTTGGGGACAACTTCCCCTTGACATGGAACCTGTTTGTACCTCGGAGGGGTGACACCTTCAAGTAGACGTGCTCTCCCACCTCGAACGAGACGTCTTTCCTCTTTGGGTCAGTGTAGCTCTTCTGCCTGCTCTGTGCTATCTTCAGATTCTCTCTGACCTTTGCAACATTCTCTTCAGCTTCAACAATGGTGGCAGGACCGAAGAAGGTCCGCTCCCCCACCTCGGACCACATCAACGGTGTCCGACACTTTCTGCCATATAAAGCTTCGAAAGGGGCCATCTTCAAACTCGCCTGAAAGCTGTTGTTGTACGAGAACTCGGCATAAGGCAAACTCTTCTCCCAATCAGTGTTGTAGGTCAGCAAACAAGCCCTCAACAAATCTTCAAGCACTTGATTCACTCTCTCCGTCTGTCCATCGGTCTGCGGGTGGAAGGCGGAGCTGTAGTCGAGAGATGTGCCTAGAGAACCATGCAAACTCTTCCAGAACTGTGCGGTGAACTAAGATCCTCGGTCGGAGACAATACTACGGGGAACTCCGTGTAACCTCAGGATGTGTTCTAAATAGAGGTCCACAAGCATTGGCACCCGGTAGTCCTCACGTACTGGTATAAAGTGGGCTACCTTGGTAAGCCTGTCAACAATCACCCATATGGCATCATGCCCTCTCTGTGTGCGAGGCAAACCCACTACGAAGTCCATGCTGATATCATCCCACTTCCACGTGGGTATTTCTAGCGGCTGAAGCAAACCGGCGGGTCTCTGGTGTTCTGCCTTCACTCTCTGACACGTGTCGCATCGAGTGACATACTCGGCGATGTCTTCCCTCATCTTCTCCCACCAGAACCGTACCTTCAGATCTTGGTACATTTTTGTGTAGCCTGGGTGAATCGAGTATCGAGAGTCGTGAGGTTCCTTCAGGATCGAGTCTCGGATCTCCTTGCTTCGTGGCACGCAAATGCGGTCCTTCAACCATAGCGTGCTGCTCGTCGAGGCGGTAGTCGGCTGCTTTGCCTCTAGCCATCAGGTTCTTCACCTCCTCAATCTCTGGGCATCCTCTCTGAGCCTGTCGAATCTGGTCTTCGAGCATGTACTTCACCCTCAACTCGTTCAGCTGGCCTTTATCAACTATCTCCAATTTCAGCTTCTCCATCTCCTCATACAGTGTCGGTTTCTCTTTCTGCACCATCAGGTTGTTGCAGTAATGCTTGCGACTTAGAGCATCTGCTACGACATTTGCTTTGCCGGGGTGGTAGTGAATGTTCAGGTCATAGTCCTTGATCAACTCGAGCCATCTTCTTTGCCTCAGGTTCAACTCTGACTGTGTGAAGATGTACTTCAGACTCTTGTGATCGGTATAAATGTCGCACTTGTTGCCCATCAGGTAGTGCCTCCATATCTTCAAGGCATGAACGACAGCAGCTAGCTCGAGGTCATGTGTGGGGTAGTTCTCCTCATGCTTCCGAAGCTGTCGCGAGGCATAGGCAACCACCTTGCCTCCCTGCATCAGTACGCAACCGAGTCCCTGCCTCGATGCGTCACAGTACACCACGAAGTCCTTGCTCGCATCAGGAAGAGTCAGGACCGGGGTAGTAGTGAGGCGAGTCTTGAGCTCCTGAAAGCTGGCTTCACACTTGTCCGACCACACATACGACGTGTTGCTCTTTAACAGTTCTGTCATGGGCTTTGCAATCTTGGAGAAATTCTCAATAAACCGGCGGTAGTAACCAGCTAAACCGAGAAAACTGCGGATCTCTATCACAGACTTCGGTGACTGCCACTTGGACACTGCCTCTATCTTGCTCGGATCTACGGCCACTCCTTCCGTTGACAACACGTGACCGAGAAAAGTGACTTCTTCCATCCAGAACTCACACTTGCTGAACTTGGCATACAACTACTGTTGCCTGAGCTTTCCCAACACGATCCTCAGGTGCTCTTCATGCTCCTTTGCGGTCTTGGAGAAAACTAGTATGTCGTCAATGAAGACAACGACACACTTGTCCAACTCATCCATGAACACCTTGTTCATCATGTTCATGAAGTACACCGGGGCGTTCGTAAGACCGAACGATACGACAGTGTACTCATACTATCCATACCGGGTCACAAACGCGGTCTTGTGGATGTCCTCCGGTCGAATCTTCATCTGGTGATAGCCTGATTGGAGATCAATCTTGCTGAAGAACTTGGCTTGCCTTAGCTGATCCATTAGGTCATGGATCTGGGGTAGCGGGTACTTGTTCTTGATGGTTACCGCGTTTAGGGTGCGGTAATCAACACATAGTCGCTGAGTTCCATCCTTCTTCGACACGAACAGAGCTGGTGAACCCCATGGTGAAGCACTCGGTCGGATAAACCCCTTCTCAAGCAGCGAGTCTAACTCTGCCTTCAACAGCTTCAGCTCAACTTCTGCCATGCGATACGGACTCTGCGCTATCGGTGCGGTTCCTGGCACCAAGTTGATCACAAACTCCACATCACGGTCTGGTGGTAAACCGGGCAGCTCTTCCGGAAACACATCCTCAAACTCACAAACCACTGGTACATTTGAGATGGCTTTCGTGTGAAGACTGTACACAACTGGTATGTCTCGGGACTTCATTGGCTCGAAGGTGACTCTCGTCCCGTCGGGGTGTACCAAGGTCACTAGTCTTGGTGAAGTGGAGATGACACCCTTGTGAGTAGTGATCCAATCCATCCCCAATATCACATCGATGCCATTGGAAGGCAACACTATCAGATCCCCCAAGAACTTGTGGTCCTGGATGACCACTTCCACACCTTTGCACAGCAGGGTGCATCGGATATCTCCGAGAGGTGAACTCGTGATGATAGGATTCGATCGGGTGGTTGTAGGGAGGGAAAGTTTGTTCACGAATCTAGAGGTAATATACGACCTGGTTGCACCGGTGTCGAAGAGAACCAAAGCAGTAGTACCACAAACTAAAAACTCACTGATCACGACATCAGGAGTGTCAGTAGCCTCCTCCTTGGTGAGGTGGTTCAGCCTCCCACGGCCGGCAGTCGGCGGTGGTGCAGCCTGAGGAGGTCGGCCTCCTGGAGCAGGTGCTCTCACGGGTGTAGCAGCGGTCTTCTTGTCCGGGCAGTCGTAGGACTTGTGGCCAGGCTTGCCATAGGCGAAGCAGGTGACGGTGAAGCCTCCCGCGGCAGGTCTCGCAGCGCTCGGCGGCGCACGGGTGTAGCCTCTAGTCTGCTGGGGGTAGCCGGGGTTCCTCCCTCCGGGGAATGGGCTACGTCCTCCACCTCCGAAGCTGCGCCCAGGCTGGTTGTGCCCCGGGCAGTAGCTCCCCCTCAGCATGTTGCTCTATCCACCCCTCGGTTTCTAGAAGGATCGGTCGTGGTGGTCCCGATCTCCCGTCCTCTTCTGGCCCTTCATGCGCTCCTCATGGCTCCTCCTCTCGTCCTCGACCGTGATGGCGCGGTTGACGAGGTGGCGAAGGGACTTGTGCTCGCTCGCCTTCAGTCCCTGGCAAAGGCCATGGTGAAGGCCTCGCAGGAACCAGAACTGCTTCGTCTGGTCGGTGTTGGTGTCATCGGGGGCATACCGCATCATCTTCATGAAGTGGCGCTCGTACTCCTCGACCCTCATCGCACCCTAAGTCATGGTGCGGAACTCCTGCGCCTTCTGGATCAGCAGCTTGCTGGGCAGGTACTGCTCGCGGAACGCCTCGCAGAACTCTAGCCAGGTGATGCATGCTGGGTTCGGGTGGGTGGCGGTGTAGTTGTCCCACCAAGCCTTGGCAGGACCCTCCAGCTGGTGTGCGGTGATGGCGACGCACTCCTCGTCAGAGCAGACGGTGGGGTCGAGCTTGGTCTCGATCACCCTCAGCCAGTCGTCGGCGTCGAGAGGGTCATCCGAGTAGCTGAAGGTGGGGGCCTTCAGGCGGATGAGCCTCTCGATCTTCCTCGTGAGGTCCTCGTCCTGCGGAGCGGCGCGGTTCCCACCGTTGCCACGGTGTTCCATGGCTTCTGCCATCCTCTGCATCAGCTGAGTCTGGACCGCCATCACATCCACCAAGTTAGGTGGGGGTGGCGGAGGCTGGTCCCTCTCAGGCTGGTCTTGCTCCTGATCTTGCTCGGCTTCTCCATGCTCAGCTTCAGCTTCTGGGCCCTCGGGCGGCGGTGGCGGTGCTCCGGCACCCCGGCCTCGAGTAGCATTGAAAACGGACGGGTAAAATCCCATCCCGACCCGCCCCGTTTTCCACATTTAACCCGCCCGTTTTCGTTTTTCCGGAAAAAACTGGGTGCGGGACGGGTCACGGGGCGGATAGTTGCGGGAGCGGGATCGAAAACGGGGGAGGTTCTGTCCCGGCCGGATTCCCGGGATCCCGTATTTGATCGGGATGAACCCAGATTTAACCCGGATTTGACCCGGTTTTCTCAGCCCATCATGACTTCACCTGCGTCGCCCACCTCGTCCCTTCTCCCCCACGCGGCGCACGTCCGCCAGCCACCTCCGCTCATCTGGCGGGGTCCACGGCGGCGCGCAGGCCCGCGGGATGGAGCTGACGGCGTGGCGCTGAGAGCACGAGCGAGGACGCCGGGAGAGCGAGCGGGATCTGGCCGGCGCTAGTAGGGAGTGAGACAGATCCCCCATGGGCCAGGAGCTCTCCGCCTTCTGCTCACCGATCCGTTCGCCCTCTTCGTTGGGATTAAGCTGGGTGCGGAAGAGGGACGGGGCTGAGGGGCGCTGCGACAGATTGGGATTTGGGAGGTCCCTGCGCGGCTTGGATGCAGCGAGGGGGACGGGAGAGATGCGGTTAGTTTTTTTTCCTTTTTTATGTCACCGTGCGTGCCTGCTTCGGATGGGTATATGCAGTAATGCATATGCATAGGGGTAAATGTGACATTTCCCCTTGCTTTCTAATTAAATCGAATAGAATATATCATTCGGTGTCCAGCAGCAAATTGACACGGTTGAAGAGTGTCCTGTGGACTGTGGCAAAGACAAGATTTTTCAATCAGCTAAATTTGCCTAGGAGTTTTTGTCGAACCTCATCACTATCCCGACTAAAGTTCCCGGTTTCCGCCCGTTTACGTTGAGATTCCATCCGTATTAGTTCGTTTCCGTACACCCATATATTTTCCGGCCGGTTCCGCACCCGACTTTTCCGCTCCCGCTCCCGCTCCTGACGACAAAGTGCGGGAGCGGAAACGGGAGAGAGGTTTCCCGTCTGTTTCCGTCCGTTTTCATCGCTAGCCTCGAGCTCCCAAAGCTCCTCCACGTAGGGGCGGGCGTCCACGGCCACGGGCAGGTGCACGACCGCGTCCAAGAGCGGCGTCACGGCCACGTCCGCGTCCACGACCCTGTGGGGTTCTTCCTCGGCAGCAGCCTCCTCGAGGCGCGCCATCAGCCGGTTGGATCGGCGGATCGACATCCTTCTGAAAACACAAGCGGGGAAGAAAAGACTTTACACAACGCCACTCACCAACACACATATGAGTCTGAGACAAGCATGAAAATAAGACTATTTTTTATAACCAACAGACAATGAGAAGAAGCATTAAGACACGAATAACTCCATTAAGATCCAAGCATACATCAAGTAAGAGTAGTACATATGCTTCCCCGAGGCTGACTCGGACCTTAGGGGTAGCAGCTCAAATCAACGCTCTAACAAATCGATACATGCTCAAAAGGGTAGTGCCTACAAGGTGTGACATGACTCTCTTCATGCACCGGAACATGCTCGCGGCTGCATGGAACAACTAATGGAAACTACTAACATACAACAGTACTCTAGGTCATGCCTTCGCTCGGCTCTCTACTCGGTGCGAGCCCTCTTGTACGAGATAGGGTAACGGTCCTCAGTGGGGTAGTCCGGCAGAAAGATCCAGGACACCAAGGCGTGTGCCTCTCGAACCTCCTCAGTCTCGACGGGGGTCGGCAGCCGAGCCATCGGGCACAGGTGAAGCTTGAGATGGGATTGGGTGCAGCTCGAAGGTCTCGGCGCGGATCTCACGCTGCGACTCGAAGGGCAGCTCTCCGTTGAGCTCTGCGAGCTCGTCCACGCGGAGAGAGTCGGCGTCCTCCCAAGTCCGCCTCAGTCTCTCGGCCTTATCCCTCAGGTAGACGGCCGTGCGCGTAAGCCACGCAAGGTTGGCGACGTTCTCCGCCCTGTTCTTCTCCAACTTCTCCACCTTGATCCGCTCACAGCCGAGCAGGTGGGCGCGCACCGTGAGCAGGTCGTCCTTGCTCTGAAGTCGGTCCTTCAGCCTGTTCTGACTCACGGTCAGCCTGCGGAGG
The DNA here is from genome assembly GCA_036936925.1 of Cenchrus fungigraminus. Lineage (NCBI taxonomy): Eukaryota > Viridiplantae > Streptophyta > Magnoliopsida > Poales > Poaceae > Cenchrus > Cenchrus fungigraminus. The sequence continues at coordinate 123,633,477 of CM072774.1, read as the reverse complement.
TCCTCCCAGACGTGCAGCAACTCCTCACGGGTGTCCACACGCTCCCTCTCGAACTGCAGCAGGACAGTGGTCGTGCGGTCGAGGCTCTGCTCGAGCTAGCGAACACAGAGACGTAGCGCGCTGTTCTCTCTCTCCAGCTGAACACAGCGCGGCTGGTACTGGCGGGCGTCGACGGTGGCATCTCTGATCTTGCCGAAGAGGTTCCGTGACTCGTCCTCTAGGCGGCGTGCGTACTTGTTGAGGTCGACCAAGTAGCTGGCTGTCTCCACCAAGGTCTCGTTGGTCTCGCGGAAGGGTGCAGCATCGACGTCGTCCTGGATCCCCTCGTGCGAAGGGACTCCGTCCACGAGCGGTGCGAGGCGCTAGTAGTCCCGGGGTAGAAGTCAGAGCGTCCCGGACTCGAAGGTGGCGCGGTACTGAGCGAGAAGGCAGCCCAGTGCCTGACGGCAGGCGACGTCCAGCGCGGTCGCGACGGTGAGCCCGGTGCTGTAGCAGACCTCTCCCTTGAATCCCGGAAGGCTCGGGTGAGGAAGGACGGCGACCGTGCAGAGCACCATCCTCCCTGTCACGGCAGGTACGTACTCGGCGCGGTACGTGACGTAGGTAGGAGGGACCCCAAGCCTGAGAAGGGCCCTCTCCATCCAGTGGCAGATCACCCCGCCGGTCTCAGGGGTGATCTCAGCGACCTGGCGCTCCATCTCCTGTGAAACGTAAGAAACTTTAGTTAGCGCAGGTGAGTAAGAGGTTTTCAAAAAAGCGATAAGTTTTTATAACATAGCTCAAGGGTATAAATATAGAAATAGAGCATATAGAGTCCTATTTCTATCGGCCATTTCTAGGGATACGTGCTACGGTCAAGTATGGCTCTGGTACCACCTGTAAAACCTCGGATTTTCATAGAAAACCCGAATCCTTGTACCATCGCGATAGTCCCTGGATTAGTGGCTATCGCGTATAGAACGTCTCACAGATAATAACACAAAGTCATACATCGCATCACATAAGAGTAAGAGTACATAATTTATTACATGTCCATTATGGAGTACATCATTACAAGCCTCTTGGCTGAATCAGAGTGAAATTCTACGCAGCGGTAGCTAGCATCTCAGAAGGGTCTCCATCTTTTATTCTTCTCGCCACAGGCATCCTTGAGCGAAGCGACGCATCCCTCAGTCGTACCATCCATCGGCGTTGTTGTCGTACTCGGACTCGTACCCTGCACACCCAAAATCTATCCCAAGGAGTGGGATAGGTCCACGTCACCAACTATATGCAGCTTTAAGTGGCCTAACTTCTAAAGGGAGAAAAAGAGACAAGGAAGCGGCTCGGGTTTCCTATGCAGCAGCAGCAGAGTAATATCAGGATATCTCCAACAAGTTCCCAACCCCAAAGCTCAACACAGCTCGGAACCACCTGGTCACCCAGGGCCCCGTCTCCACCACCTACTCCTGTCTAGGGTCGGTGCGAGAACTTCCTCTCGTCGCACCTTAATGATTACAATCGGATCAACGAGGTAGATGGAGCCTCTCTCCTCTAACCGACTGCAACCACGGCTCACCATACACTCATCTATAGGGGGAAGGTAGAAAACCCAAAACATGAGAACAAAGCTATCAGGGGACATGTCCTTATCTAAGGACGCGGCTATAGCTATAGATCGAACAACTCTACAGAGTGCGTACACCTGAACCCAACCCGGAATGGCACCCGGCCGGTGTACGGCCGACCGAGCCCATCCAACCGTGTGAACTCTTGGTAGTTACGGTCCCATCCTGCATCCGGCCCTCAAAACGGTCCCTCCTCAAAACGGACGGCACCGGAACCGTGAAATGCCCCCATGTGGCCACACGGGAGTCGCTCTGAGAGGGTGGTCTCACCTCCACCTCTCCCCCACTGATACCCCGCTATCCTGCTGGCAGGTATGGTTCCGCACTTGCCGAGCTCAACTCGGCCCTAACCCCACGCTCGGCGGGGTGGTGTGTACGAAAAGGTCCCGTGAAAAGGTCTTTCCACTCGGTTTCAGACCGAGGCGAGCTCATATCCTCCAAGCGTAAGTAAAACCCCAACACCTAGGCTCTGAAAACCGTCAAAGTAGGGATGCACTGAGGAGTGCACCCCTATCCTCGATCCCAGATCGGTTGTTTCGAGCTCACCCCCGCCAAAGTACCCAAAAATGCCTTCTCCTGCTGGTTTTATCCCACTCACGCCAAGAACCACTATCCCAACCCAACACATGCATCGCGAAGCTCAGCGTATATACACGCTTATAAACATATATAGTAGTAGGACAATCAAGGACAGGATATTTAAAGTAGGCAGTGCAAGGTTCAGCAACATGCATATAAAGTAAAGCGCTAGAAGTCTATATTGCAATGTCTATAGGTTTTCAAAGTCAGTCGGGCGTGAACCTGCGGTCGGGTAGTCCTCCGCGGTGAAGTCGTCGGCGTAGTCGTACTCCGGGATCAGTTCCCCGACTCCAGCTGCTCCTATAAACGCGTAAAAGAAAATAAACAGTGGCCCTAATGCAATTAACTCCGAAAGAATGACAATTAAGAGCCAAAAGAGAGCAAACACTAGCCTAGCACAGAGTTTAAGATTTTAGAGAATTTCTGGAAAAGGTTTTGTATTTTTCGGAGCAAAAACGGATTTACTAGGATTTTCCAAAGTTAAAATAGTTTTCTGGAAATAAAATACGCATACACAATAGCACAGACTATAGGCTGACTATTGACTGGCTTTAGGGGTCTTAAAGCTAGCTCTAAGGTGTCTGCAGGCCGGCTACTGGAGCCGATGTGGCGTCCACGTGGGTGGCTTTAAGCCATCTACAGCCCAGGTGGCTGTCACACGTGGCCGGGCGCACGGCATCCGGGCGGATCTGCTGCGGCTCGGCGCAGAGTGGGCAAGCGTGCGCCAAAGGGCCGGATTGGCTGGGCGCACGGGATCCTAGTGATCCCCTGCGGCCACACCGACGTGTGGGCCGGCGTGCGAAAGAAAAACCCTACTGGGTTTTGGGCGGGGCGGCAGGTGTTCGATGTTTTGCCCCAAAGGGACGGCGGCCGGTCAAGACCTTGCCGGAGGCGAGGGTCAATGGTTGCTGGGCAACACGTCCCCTGGCGAGGCTCGGGTGAATGAAGTGGAACGGTTGGCAGGAAAAGATGGGCCCTTATGCCGAGATTGGTCTCACGGCGGCGGGACACGGCGTCACCCGCGGCGTGGCTGGGGTGGCCAGCGCTGGTGGGCTCGGCTCACGCGCGCACGCGAAGTGGTGCGGATCAGGAAGCCAGCGGCTCGGTGAGGAAACACACAGGCGGATGCGCATGCACGTGCGCACGTGGGTGTGCGGCGCGGCGCAGGTTCGTGAGCGCACGGGCGTGCGTCGGCGTCGGCTTGCCGGCCGGCTCGACCGCGGCAGCACGCACAACGGCGACTAGCACGGGGGAACCCCGAGCGTCCTACGGCGAGACGGCACTAGGTGAACCTGGCAACCAAGAAAGGTGGGGCCTTTGGCCCGCTCACGTGGCGTACGCGTCGGAACGGCTCAACCGAGCCTGTGCGCCGGTGCGCGGGGGTACGCGGTGGCGGCACGGTGGCGTGTAGCTCAACGGGAAAAAGGGACCGAGAGAAAGGAGGTCGAGCTGGGGATGCGTGCGCGGAAACGACGGCGGCGGCACCTACAAGAAAAGCTTCCCAGCCTGGCTCGATGGCCGGCATCACACAGCGCAAGCGCGGCGGCGGACATGGCGACCCTGCCCTCGGCTCGATGGCCGGGCTTCACAGAGGGAAGGAGGGCCTTTTCCTCACCTCGGTGGCCACAGGCCGAAGCGTAGGCGTCGGTGAAGAGAAGGTCGACACGGTGAAGAGGAAGGCGGCGGTGCTGTTAGGGGAAGCAGAGAAGCGGCGCGGTGAAGAGGAAGGCGACGCGCGGCGACGAGCAGGCCCGGCTTCCTCCTCGCGGACGGCTCCGGCTTCACGGCGACAGCACGTCCACGTTCTGGTCCCCTGCTCCTCTCCCCCACTCCTCCACTCCACAGATGTCAGCGACGGCGGGATTGGGGAGGAATCCCCGAGCGGCTAGGGTTTGGGGTAGGCGGCCGCGGCGGCTCTTATATAGGTGGTGGTAGGTGGGTTGGACGGCGCGATCGGGCTCCCGACGCGTGGAGGCCATCCACGGTGGCGGACATGGCCGTACGGCCTCTCCCTTTCCACGGCGGCGCCCGCGGGTGAGAGCAGAGGTAGGAGAAAGGGGGAAAAGGGAAGAAGAAAAGGGGTGATGTGGCGGCTGACACGTGGGACCGGATGGTCAGCGGCACAGGTGCGGGATGCGCTGGCCGGCGGGTTCGGTTGCGTGCGGGTGGGCTGCTCCTGGGCCGAAAGCGGGAGCAGGCCGGAAACGAGTTTGGTGGCCCACGATAGGGTAAGAAGGTTTCCTATTTATCTTAACCCTATTTTCTATTGGATTCAAATTTGAATCCACTCAAACAAATCCAAATAAATCCCAAATGAAAATCCAACTTCTCACACTAGCATTTTATAAATCCTAATATTATTGATTGAACTAAATTGAAGTCTAGGACTTTAGGGAAGGGGAAAAGGAAGGCATCCTTAATGATTTCATAAGCACTCAAATTCAAAGCAAGTTTTAGAAATTCCACATTTTTACATACAAGCAAAATCAAGGATGTTACAGCCACGTAGGCGGCTGTAGCCGGCCTACAGCTAGCCTGCAGCTGGCTTAAAGCTTTTTCAGACAGCCAATAGTTAGCTTAAAGTTATTGCTATTGTGTATACATATTTTATTTCCAGAAAACTATTTATCTTTGGAAAATCATAGTAAATCCGTTTTAACTGCGAAAAATACAAACCTTTTCTGGAAAATCTCTAAAATCTTAAACTCCGTGTTAGGCTAGTGTTTGCTCTTTTTGCTCTTAATTGCTTTTCATTTGGAGTTAATTGCATTAGGACCGCTCTTTATTATCTTTTACGCGTTAATAGGAGCAGTTGGAGCCGGGGAGCTGAACCCAGAGTACGACTTCGCCCATGACTACGCTGCTGAGGACTACCCGACCCCAGGTTCACGCCCGACTGATTCTGAATACCTATTAGGCATTGCAATGTAGTATGCTAGTGCTTTTCTTTATATACATGTTGATGAACTTTGCACTGCCTACTTTAATGTGCAAGGAAGCCCTAACAGCTTAACTCCAATATAGAGTGAATAAAATTGTGTTAGAACAAGGTGACATGGTAATAATCGAAATAACAACCTTGCAAATATTTAGGACAAAATGTACCTTCGATGCATGAGAATTTCGAGCCAGCTGCTAACCTTATGATATTTATTGATGTACCGTGGTGCGCATCTAAGCAACATGAATATGAAAAGAAGGCACACGAAGGTGTAGATCGATATTTGTGTACTACGAGAAAACAAAATCAATATAGAGAATGTTTAGTATGTTTTACGTGAGACCTTATTCACACTAACACGTGTGGCAATAAGCATGCTTCTGTTAACGCATGCATCTAACAAAATACGTAAAGTGATCTCGCTTGGATCTGTTAGAAGTCGTAGAAACACAACGCGTCTACCCAAAGCATTCTTTAGTGTCACAGAAAGCTAGATAACACAATTTACTAATTTCAATCAAATAATAATGTTTAAACATACCGATTGTCTTTTATGGCGACCTCCCTGATAACATAGTTCCCAACGTGTTGGTAAATCAGACCAACATGGCAAATAATACCAAGGTATCCACAATAGAACCATGAGAACTTTTCATTGCATTATCCAAGAACACGAAAGATGCGAACGAAATCATCATGTTGTATGAATGAATTTTTTATTAACGATGAACCTAGTATTGTATTATATTTATATAGGAGACGTGAGGTTTCCAGGTAGAAAAATAACTAAAGTTTGGCAATAAATAATCTGCACCTAGCACAATACCTTTCTAGCGAATTAATTAATGAAGCAAATACTATACCATATATGTCATGCTATATTTATGGAAAAGGATATTTCTAAACCCAAAATGACCGCACAACCAAAGAAATTGCCTCACAAGCCCAAGCCACAAGTTAAATTAGGAAATTGAAATTTAATCAATGAATATATAATAGATGTGCAGGGAATACCGAACTGGCACCATATCCAGAAACTAATCAATGAAAGATATGAGTATATTCATAGCCCCGCTGGGACCTTGACCACGCCATTGCCACCCTGTAAGGAATCGAATGCTCGTAGCCTAAGAGGGGGAGGGGGTGAATTAGACAATCTTAAAAACCTTAACCTATGGCTTCACTACTTTTTCTCAAAGTAAACTAGAACATGCTATCTAGATGTGCAACTAAGGTAGTTCTAGTGTGAAATTCCCATCCCAAAAAAAGGTTTGCAACCTATAGCCAATCCTAGCATGATACTACTCTAGGAAAGTAAAGGCAAGCAAATATTGCAATAGAGTAAATGCGGAAACGTAAAGGGGATGAGAGGAAGCAAACTCTTGACACACGATTTATCCCGTGGTATCGGTAGGCACTAAGCCACCCCTAGTCCACGTTGTTGAAGCACTCACACAAGAGTATTGCTTCCCAGTCACCAAGTCTCTCCCAAGAGCACAACTTGACTCGCCACAAAGGCTAGCCACTTAGGCACTTGCCAAGCTCTCTTGGTCACCTTGATGTCGCCTCCACTAAGGAGCTTCTCCACCAAGGAAGGGGGTCTCCACGTCCCCCGCACAAAGTGTCCTCGCCACTCCACACCAAGCCGGAGGGTCGAAGACGATTGCCAGTGAGCCACTTAGGCCCCAAGGCTTCCGACGAACCTTGTACACCTTGATTCACTCAAGAATCACCTCACAAGGTTGGCACAACCTTGCACTCACTCAGCTCTAAGCTAAGCCTAGCACTAAGCACATACACAAAGCATATGCAAGTCTAAGGATGAGCAATTAAGCACTTGGATGGATTGGATATGATCTTCTAGGTGTCTTGCACTCTCCTGCACTTCCACACAATCTAGCAACCTCAAATGGGTGAGTGGAGGGGGTATAAATAGCCCAAGGCATCCAAAGAGCCGTTGGCTAACGGCCACTGAAAATGTAGCGTCGGATGAACCGATGCTATGCTTTTTCTAGGCGTCGGTTCATCTGGTGCCCTCCATGTCACTTAGCCATTGAAGATCTGCTGACACAACTGCTCCGACGCTATACACCGACGGTGCATCGGTTCATCCGGTGCTGAAGACCCCGCGGCCAAAACGTCTCTGGTAGCTTCCACGTGACCGTCGGATAGACCGACGCTTCCCTTTGACCAAGGCGTCAGTTCATTCGGTGCTGAAGACTTCGTCCTGGCGCGTCTCCGTCTTGATTCAAACTGAGCGTCGGATAGACCAGCGTCCAGCGAAGCGACTCAAACACCTCCAAGAACTGAGTCATGGGTGGCACCGTGGCTCGAGTTCTTCTTATGACCTACTTCCGAGCTTCTTCTCGACGTCGTCGACGAAGACGGAGGGACAGCTTGCTCGGCGAGGAACGGGGCGGACATGAGGAATAGACTAGTGGCCGGTTGGCTAAAACTGACCAGAGGGAGAACAAAGAGCGATGTTGATGTCGAGCTCGAAAGAATGCGCGGCTTGGTAATGGCGATATCGACGGAGAGCCTCCTTTAAATAGTCGCAGCGGGGCTGCAACGGTCACCCAAAGTACCTGAGGTATCCGGTGGTGGCAACACGGGGCTCGACAATGGTCAGCCCGTGAGGTCTCAGTGGCGTGATCGTGGCAGCGGAAGAAGATGGCAGAGCGATGTCACGGCGTCGTACGGTCGTGGCACTGACCAGGATGGGGTCCAACGGTCCGAAGAATCGATCATGATGGCGAGAATAACAAGAAGAGCTTAGGATATCCGCCTGCTAGGCTCGAGATTGAAACTAGGTGGATTGAGCAAAGCTTTTACCGATCCTGGGTTCGCCCTTTCTTGATTCCGAGGATTTGAAGGGTATGATCACGGATCATGGACGGATAAGCGATGGATGACTCTCAAACATTGACTTTTCGAGAACCTTGATTGCTCAAGAAACTCTACTTCTACCTCTTCAACTTAGCTGGTCGGATTGGTTCGATGCTAAGGAAACATTGAGATTGGCGGAAGGAGTCCAAGTCGAAAAGGAATCATCAAACCAGATTTCTATGAAGAAAGAGAAGGCTAGTAAAAGATTTCCTTAATTTCTTTGTACGGAAGACATTTTTGTATGGGAACTTCAGAACAATCTTGCTCACACGCTATTTGACTTGTGAATTAGGGTGTTATTGATTCATTACATTACGGTGCAATGATTTTAAAAGTCGGTGTGATGCACATGCTTGTGAAGACACGATGCACATGCTCATACGGTATGGTGCTCATGATGCATTTTAGCCCGACTCGGTTACCCACAAAATGAGTTAGCGATTGAGGTGGCAACCATCAGTTGAGAAGGAGTATATGTGCGGTGAGTCGCATTCTCACAACCAAGATACCTAGCGCGCTCCTAGCGGTAATCATATGGCTGCAGCGCACATGATGCCCTAGGTTCCGTCGCGGCACCTTTGGTTATGGGGCAACAACATCACCAAAACAAGAAGGATAGAGTAGGAATAGTGAAATTTTTCATGCATATGCACGTTAGTTCACCCAAGGTTCCCAAATGCACGTGCTATGCAATACATACTCAACAAGTGACTTTTTTTTCTTTTTTTCATTCAAAATGTTGTGAGCAATACCATGAGGAATAAGCAGATGATTGAAAGATCGAAGTAATCATGACAAAGGTATCAATTCAAGAATAGCTCAATGCTCCAACATGTGCAAATTCAAGGGGGTTTGGACGGAATACAAATCGATGGAGATAATATGTTGCAGGAGCAGATTACATCTAAAGATTGAACTTTAAGATCAAGACATTACCCAACAGACCTGGTAGAACCGAAAACGTTCTTTTCTCATGTTAGGCAAGACTGGGGTAGTCACGTGTACAAGGGTACAATTGTATGTTAGAACTCGAAATGAGTATACATACATAATGACATAAAGTTCTGGCAGTTGTGAACAAAAATTCATAACTTAAAACCCGAGCCCCAAAAATTTCCCAAATTGTACCAGCTACTCCGTAAGATTTTTATGCACAATCTTGGTATTCAAAAGTTGAGCTAGATCATTTAGGAACAAGGTCAAACGATGCAAGGGTCAAGATTCTGATTCCTGAAAACAGCAAGACCTAGGTTCACTATAAAGGGTACAACTCAAGATTTACAGAAGCTATGACCATGAATTTTTGCGAGCAAAAACTGGATCAGACATGGAGCAACCTTGGTTTAGATCAACTAGTCTAATTACTTCTAGAACATGGTGCAAAAATTCAAAACAACGGCCCTACAAAAATTTGGACAGCACAACACCTAAACATGAGAGGTAAAACTAGATCACAAAAACTTCACACTAGCAAAATATTCCCTTAGAGAGCATACGATTTGTGCTTTGGGTCCATTTTTAAGTTGTTTCAATTTTTAACATGATGCAAGACGTCCTAATCGTCCTCACATGGCAATTAAGCCACAAATCGACGTTAGTACTGGTGGCAAGTCTTTTATTCGTCTCTCCCTATAATAACTAGTCGAGAGCTACTCGGTACTCACTTAGCGTCTAACGAAGCGCTGTTATGTACCTATAGAAAAGAACCTTTCGTGCCAGCACGTCACGGAAGCGTCCACACACATTACCGTTCACTTATAGAAACGGTATCCATGCGTCAAGCCGCTGCATGGACAGCGTCCAACCTCGGATACGCTCCTTTTGGAATGAAGCGGACCCTTGCCTCGCATTTTCACAATGCGGAACGTCCACGTATGGCAAAACGTGGCGAGACACAGACGCGACGGTGGGTTCCCTTTGGATTAGGTGCCATCCATCCCTCGCATGACTGCCATGCAGTACCACCACGTATAGCAAAACGTGATGAGACACAGACACGACGTGGGTTCCCATTTGAATAGGTCCCATCCATCCCTCACAGGACTTTCCTGTGGTACCACCACGTATGGTAAAACGTGATGAACTAATATGGTTGTACAGAAAGTAAGTTCTGACAGAAAGTAAATGTGCTGGGAGTTAGCAAAATAAACCATAGATTAATAAGCCACCTGAAAGAACCCAAAAATTCCCTCTAGGGCCTCTCGGTCTAGTTTATCCTTAACGGACCAACGTAATTTGCAAATCCAAGCAATCTTGGCAAGTTTTATTCAAAAACCAGTGATTAAGGTTGTCAATTAAACTCTGGTGCATATAATCGCTCTGGTATCAACTGTGACAATCCGCCCAGGAAAATACCGTACTATCGCCTAAACCAATCCACTTTGGTCATTAAGCGATAATAAAGTATCATCCTGTCGTTAGTTGCCGGGTTAACGCCCGGTGAAATCACTTTACATAGCAACAAGGAGCGACATATATGCATTAAAACCCACGCGAAGGCGAGTCCAGAGACAACACATGATTAACATCCAAATTTACCCCGAAGGGCTTAATTATTACAAACCGAAGTCTTTGACTTGACAACGAAGTTCAGAGTTTTGAAAACAGCGGAAATAAACTAAGACGGCACGAGGAACATCACGGGAGGCCAGCCGTGATGCCTTCAATCATCGTCTTCCACCCACTCCAGCTCCCAGCCAGGCGGGATCTCTCCAGGCCACACATCATCAAGGCACTACCTGGAACAACAGATTATAGCAAGGCTGAGTATACTAATACTCAGCAAGACTTAACTGTCGGGTGATAACTACATCCCGAACTCTAGACATGAGAGGCTTTTTGGCCACTGGGGTTTCTTTAGCTGAAAAGCAACAAGAGTAGGTCCTTACTTTCAAGTTTTAGCACAAGTTCTAGTTGATTATTCTTTTCTAGATTAGCAAGCTATTGCAAGCATAAGTTGCGCAAGAAAATTAATCAAGCATAAATATTCATCAACTTCCATCATTAGGCATCTCATGGCCAGTGGGATAAGTAGTCTCAGATAACGGTGAGAGGCCGACAACCAGTTGATTTAAACCTTGCAAGGTGGACCTAAACACACAGTAGGGTGCCCCCGCGAGGACAACCACCAGGCGGTTCCCAAAAATCTTCGGATTGGGATCAGATGTTACAGTCTTAAGTACAAGGCTTACTAGGCTATGCCACCAAGGTCACCTAGCCTCACACATGTACTCAGGTGGCGAGCCCGGGGCCGCAACCCTAAGAGTAGTAGCGCAAAGTTCCCGCACCGCCTCATTTAGGTACTAGGCTTACCGTACCCATTTCTGACAAGTGTTTAGTACGTTCAAACACTTAACCCACGAAAGCCATTGGACCGGAGCCCACATCCCATGCTCTTACCACATGAGCAATCCATTTAAGGAGATCTTATGATTCCAACATAAGAGCCTATTCTCGCGAGTGACGAGCATCACTCGACTTGTAACGGTCCTATAGCATAGCAGCTACCGACCTATCATACTAGTCACGGACATAGGTACCTAGGGATCATGCATCTAGGGTTTCATTTCAACTCCTGAACGTAAATGCACAATCATTCATAGACAGTTGCATAAGAGTTTAAAAACACTAGGGTTAATGCACCGGGGCTTGCCTTCGTCAGCACAGTTAGCCTGCTGGTCCTCGGTGTCCTCGCTCACTTCCATGTACTGCAGCTCCGCGTCAGCTCCTCCTTCCTCGGCTTCCGGCACGAGAGCGTAGTTACCGTCAGGGAGTTCTACACGGAATGCAATGCACAGTTCAGGTGGAGTGAGAGGTTTTTTATTTTACCCAACTCTTGTTGGCCATATTCACCTAGATAAACATTTAATTAATAATTCTTTTTCATTAGGGTTATTATTATATATGAAGGCTTATTATTCTTTTAATCTTTTTAATAGTGATTGTGTACACATCTATGGAATAATTTAATTTAAATTTCTCAAAACAGCAAGGGGTTGGTCTTAAGCTTTTTAAAATGGTTTATAACACATTCATAAAGTCACTAGGTGTGTAGGTGGTGACACATAACCTTTTAACAAGGTTTACATCACATGAAAAAGCCATTAGGTTGGATGTGGTGATTTTCCAATTTACTTTAATATTAAGCTTAAATGGCTTCCATTACTTTTACTCACAAAATAATTTTATAAAATTCAGTGGGGTGTTTTATGAAGCACTACAAACCTATACAAAGCCACTGAACACACATGCACACTTAGGAGAGCTATGAAATTAAATATACCGAAAATAACAAAAGCTAGCTACTTAAGCAAGATAAATGCATATAAAAATAAATACACATCAAAATGATTCCAATCTTCTCACACATCGTCTCCGGTCCAAAACTAAGCTAGGAATGCAACAAATACACCTAGAGCTACTATAGATCTTGAGTTATGCAATTACAAGGAAAATCAAGCATATTTCAAGAATAAATATTTCTGACAATTATAAAATTGTGATTAATTCACCAGAAGTGCATTTTGGAATAAAAAGACAACATGCAGAAGTTGGGCACAAAAATCTAATTATTTTTAGCTACAAAAATCATTTAGATAGATTCTGTATAAAGAGAAAACAATTCATAATAAAAGATTCACAGCATAACCTTGTGCAATTTTTGGTAAAGATCTAGACATGGAATAACACACAACATATCCAAAAGTTAGCTACAGAAAACATGTAGATTTTGAGATACAACAGATCTAGGTTTATCACTCTTCTATTTTTCATGCAAAAACTATCAGAAAAAACTATGGTCATGCTTTACAAAGGTTGTAGGGTTTGTCACAGGGAACCAGCAAAATTGAGTTTGCATTTTTCCGAATTCTCTATGATTTTCTACGAATTTTGCAAGAATCAGAAAAACTGAAATCACTATTTAAGATGCAAGTTTCAAAGAAGTCCCTGGAAGTTTTTGATTCCTTACGAATATGCCCTCGGTTTGCGGATTGCCCCTCAGGAAGATTTGGATCCTCGCAATGTGGACCTCGGGCACCGGCCGGCGGCGGTCTGGCCAAATTCCGGTGAACCCTCGTCGGAGATGGTCGGGGAAGGGGCTGGGGAGGACCACATGCTCGAGAGGGAACGATTTGTGGCCGAAAATCCGGGCGCAAGCGCCAGCGGTGAGCTGGTCGGCGGAGACAGGCTGCGGCGGCCGCGGGAGCTGCGTTCACGGTGAGGTGATCGGCTTGGCCGGGCAACATGCGGTGGTACAAGCTTGGGTAGGTGCTCGAGGAGCTGCTGGAGGCGTGGGTCTGGGGTGGAGGCGAGTGGAGAGGGGGCTCGATGGCGGCCGCGCTCATGGCTCCACAGCGGAGTTCGGGCGTGCGGGAGGAGGAGGTGCGGCGAGGCGCGTGCACGCGCGGGGTCCTGCCTGCTGCTCTTATAGGGGGCGCGCGGGGTGGGAACCGGCACTGCGATGCCGAGGAGGGAGGCCGTGGGTGGGGGGGGACCGGCGCGGCCGGCGGCCGTGAAGGGCGCGCAGTAGGGGCCGGCGCGTCGACGTGCGGCGCATGGCGTGCGTGAAGGAAGAGCAGCGAGGGGTCCGGTGCATGGGTGCACGTGCGGCCTCGGGGCGCGGCTCGGCCGGGGCCCGGACGCCGAGAGTGGCGGGGCGCCACGCGGCACGGCGCACGCGCGCGGGCGCGCCTAGCGCTCTGGTCGGCGCGACGTCGCCCCGGGTCAACTCATCTACCCCTGTTTGACCGACGATAACTTCAAAATCTTGAACTAAAGTGTACTGTAGTCTGAATAGCAAAGTTGTAGATCAGTGACCCCTCTACAACTTTCACAAAGGCCGACAGGTGTTTTGATCAACGGTTTGAGCAGGAACGTCGAGCAAAGTCCTGGTTTTTCCATGGCACCGATGAATAGTAAAATCTGCAGTTGACTGAGTTTTTCTCCATTTTCCACTCCAAATTTGCAATGCCACACACAAGCAAAGTTGTGTCCCTCGAAAAACTGGACAACTTTTTTATTGGGAGATTTTGAAGTGTTTAGGTGAAATTTGGAGAACACGGCAAAAGTTCCGGAGAGAGTTCAAAGACACAGGGTTTTTGACCGGGGTTTTGACCAAGGGTTGGCCACAAGTGGTTGTTGACTTGATCAAAAGGGTCATTAGGGCTTGATGACTCGGTTTTCGAGGTGATGACCCAGGTTGACCATGGTTTGACCAACGTCAGCAGGTTTGACTCAGTTGATTCGGTCATTAGCACTAATGATGCTACTTAAAAACCTGGGGCGTCACAAGGCTGTCGTCGATGAGCTCGTCCATCTCCATCTCTTTGCGCTCTCCTTCATGCTCTTTGGTCTGGATCGGGAACGAGCGAACACGGGTTGAGTTGTCGTTGTCGTGCTTGCCGATGTTAGGAAAAGCGAGCTCGGTGGAGACGGTGCTCGGCGTGATGCAGATTGAAGGCTCGGGCGCGGATGCTGGGATGACGGAGGAGGCTGTGGTGGAGGCCGGTGCGGCAGCAGGAGGCACGACCACTATCGCTTCCCCGGTGGTGGCGGTAGGAGCAGGAGCCACGGCTGCGGCGGAAGGCGTGGTCACGGTGGTAGATGTCGGGGCACAGACGAATTCGGCGCCATCGAGGTTGAGGTCGTAGGCGTGGATGCGGCCGCGGGCGCGACCGAGCGGTGGCGGAAGGCGCGGTCATGAGCGCGACCATGGAGGCCCTCTTGTGTGCACCGCTAGCTGCCTGTGTTTGCAATGCCCACTTGATATGCATCTGGCAACAACCATCATAGATGTTGCGCCCATGCAACCCTCCATAAGCATCTGTTGCAGCCTCCACAGAATCGAACACTATACTGGCCAACACAACATCAGATCCCCCAATCACCGTAATATGCTGCACCACTCCTCCAAATGAACCAAATACTTGATGAAGCACGAATTCAGTGATAGGATAGCAAACCCTGTGAATGGTGACCTCCAGGATGCGATTTGGCGACCTCTACTCAACGAAATCGCGGTTGGACATTTCATCGAACTGGTAGTCTGCACTCATCCGGTGGTTGTTCCCCTTGCTCAAACTCCAGGAATCCGACATGACGTGGTCCAAATCGAGGTTCAGGGGACGAAATTGGCCACGACGAATCGCGCTCACCAATCCCACCCAAAGAACTAAATCGATTCAACCGAAGGAATTAACTGTCAGACATGGATCCGGTGGGGGGAAAATTT
The DNA here is from genome assembly GCA_036936925.1 of Cenchrus fungigraminus. Lineage (NCBI taxonomy): Eukaryota > Viridiplantae > Streptophyta > Magnoliopsida > Poales > Poaceae > Cenchrus > Cenchrus fungigraminus. The sequence continues at coordinate 123,618,233 of CM072774.1, read as the reverse complement.
TCCAGGAAACGAATAACTCTTTTTTCAACGAACCGCACAAGATAGTGCGTGTTTCATTGATATAGAAGAAACTATGATCCTGGGAGATCATAGGCAGGAAAAAGAAAAGAAAATAACAAAAAAAAGCAGGACTCGCCCGGTTGGATTGGGACCTCAGGGTAGTTGGGGAAGGATTAGAGAAGGGAATCAGAGGGGAAGTAACAGGGATTCGAGATCAGGAAGAGGACGGCAGAATGCCTTTCGAAGGAAGAAGCACAATATAATTGTTGATACAATCATCAATGCTCTCATCTCTCCCGCACCTGGACTATGTAGTAAAATACATGGGCTAAGCCCAACTTGATGGCACACAGGCCCGAATATGCATCCAATACGGCCCATAACAGCCCAACTGGTACAGTATCCTAACACGCCCCTTCTTCCTCCGACGCGGACAACAAGGAGGGGCCCGCCAGCCTCGCGCTGTACAACTAACTACCCCACCTTCGCCGGCGCCTACGGCTCGCTCGCGGCCCGCCTCTTCCACCAGCGCTTCCGCCGCGGCCTCCTCGTTCTCCCCTTCTCCTCCGTCGAGCCCTTCAGGTTCCTTCTGACCCGTATCTCGCCATTTCGCATCCCGTCGGCTCCAAGCGGTTTTAATCAGCGTGTGCGGCTGTTTCTTTCATGGCGGCGTGTGCTGTTGAAACGAATTGGACCGATTAGAGCCGAAGACTTCAAGGATGCGGGGTTCCAGACGTGCTATCTCTTGGATTTCATTGGGCCGAAGAAGTTCGCTTTCGAGCTATCACAGTTTGTCCCCAGGTGCGTTTCTAAAGAAGCAAAGAGAATTTGTAAAGAAGCAAAGATAAAGAGTTGTAGTATAAATGGGTCACTGGATGATGCTTTTCTTTGTAGGGATGAGTCATTTGAGTAATCGACGGAATACTGCTAACTACTTAGATTACTACTACTTAGACTACTTAGATTTTCTTGGTGATGTATTTCTATTATAAGAAATATCGTGTTGTCAGTCCTGTTTAAGTGAGCAACATGGTAGAGGGGTATTGTCACATGACATGCTAACCGATGCAGTGTTATAGCGTTTGATCACCGGCAAAGTACACTAGCAAGAATCCCCAAGTTGGGTCAGTGCCCAAGCAATGTTGAGTTTCATATTGATGTGTCAAAAAGCAGTGTTCGATCTGTATTTGATTATTTCGCCAAGAAGCAGGCAGGAACAGAATCTGACTCTGACTATAGAGAAAACAATCATTTATGTTCATTATCTTGTTTTTTTTAGATAACGGAACATTTTTCCGGCCTCAACAATTCAAAGAATTGTCTACAGCCAACAAACAGCAACACCGCAACACCTATGTTGCACCGTTCAGATCACACGAGCTACACCGCAGCACCTAGGCTGTAAGTTTTGACAAGAGAATGTTCTCCCAAAATAAGATAACAGACAGGGCATACAAGAAATCAAAACACAAGAAAAACTAGATGCCGAGACGCTTTAAAGCATTCCATCCAGACTTATGAAAGACCTCCAGCGCCACTGTCTCCAGTAACCGACAACCTTCCTTCAAAATGAACCTCCCATCCTCCTTAGAAAGGATAGACCAACTCCTGATCCAGAATGTCCCCCTAAACATCACCTGCAAAATAGATTTATATTGTGACTTATGAAACACCAAGTCATTCCTACTGATCCATAAGGCCCAGCATAGTGCCGCCAACCCGATCAGTACAAGGTTCCTTTGCTTGTTCAAAAAACTTCTAAGCCAAGGACCAAGAAGATGCTCCACATCCACCGGTTTTGTAATCCCAAAAGTAAAACAAACAATCCACCACATAAGTCTAGCCATGGGACAATAAAAAAATAGGTGTTGAATAGTTTCTTGCTCTGTACAAAAGGAACACTTAGTACACCCCTTCCATTGTCTTTTTACTAAGTTATCCTTAGTTAACACTACCCCATTTTTAAGATACCAAAGGAAGATCTTAATCTTCAGAGGGATCTTGGCTTTCCATGTCCAATAGTTGACCGGAGTCCCTGACTTTATAACTAAGTCATTGTACATGTTTTTAACTGAAAAATTCTTGCTAGCCGTCCACCTGAAGGAGTCCCTATGATCATTAAGATGCACCTTAAGGACACTCTCCACCAGATGGAGCCAATTGTCCCAAATGTCCCCCACTAAAGCACGCCTGAAGGAGACATTTAGCGGGGTAGTACTTAGTACTTGGGCAACCGACACATTCTTCTTTCTCACTATATTATAAAGGGCAGGATATTTTACCATTAAAGGTTCTTTCCCTAACCATAGATCCTCCCAGAATCTAGTCTGGGAGTCATCTTGCACCTGAAATCTACCCCTCACCAACACAAGCTTTTTAATCTCCATTAACCCAGACCAGAAATGTGAGTCCCCATTCCTTCTCTCCACTTGTGATAAAGTTTTATCCTTAAAGTATTTCTTCTTGAGTACTTGTTGCCATAAGCCATCTTCATTGATTAATTTAATAATCCACTTACTTAACAAGCATTTATTTTGAATATCCAAATCAATGATGCCCATTCCCCCCACACTCTTAGGTTTATGAAGAATGCTCCATTTGGCCAGCCTATACTTCTTCTTATGCTCATCACATTGCCAAAAGAATCTTGATCTATAATAATCCAATTTCTCCAAAACACCTTTAGGTATTCTAAAGAAGGACATCATGAACATTGGTAAGCTAGACAAGACTGAATTAATTAGAACTAATCTCCCTCCTGACGATAACATCTTACCCTTCCAACTACTTAGCTTTTTCTGAAATCTTTCTTCGACCACTCTCCAATCCTTATTAGAAAGTCTCGTAGGACTCATAGGAATTCCCAAGTATCGGAAAGGAAACTCGCCCTCCTTACAACCAAAAAGCTGCACATATTCTCCAATTCTATCCCTTGTTTCCCCGAAACAGAATAACTCACTTTTATGAAAGTTGATTTTAAGACCTGACAGCTTCTCAAACACACTCAGTACTAACTTCAAGCCTTTGGCCTTTTCTAAATCATCGTCCAAAAATAGAATAGTATCATCTGTGTACTGCAAGATTGATAGACCGTCCTCCACTAAGTGAGGAACCAACCCATCAAAGAAACCCAGATTTTTGACCTCTCAATCAACACTGCCAGCATATCAGCTACCAAATTGAAGAGAATAGGGGACAAAGGATCACCCTGCCGCAAACCCTTTTTTGTTTGGAAAAAGTGACCCAAGTCATCATTCACCTGAACACCCACACTACCCTTTGCGACCACTTTCTCCATCCACTGACACCACATACTCGGGAATCCCTTCATCCTAAGGACTTGCTGCAAGAAGTCCCAATTAACTTTATCATACGCCTTCTCAAAATCTAGTTTGAGAATAAGGCCGTTTTGCTTTTTCCTTTTTAGCTCATGAATAGTTTCATGTAAAACAACCACCCCTTCCAAGATATATCTTCCAGGTAGGAAGGTAGATTGAGAAGGTTTGGTGATCCTACATGCAACCGAAGTGAGTCTGTTAGACAACACCTTCGTAAAGATCTTAAAACTAACATTGAGCATGCATATGGGCCTGTATTGCTGAATCTTCTTGACCTCCTTCTCCTTTGGAAGTAAAGTGATTATTCCAAAGTTGAGACAAAATAGAGGTAGGTTCCCGGCATGGAAGTCACGAAACATGGCCATTAGGTCATCCTTTATGAGACTCCAAAATACTTGATAAAACTCAGCAGGAAAACCATCAGGCCCCGGCGCTTTATTATGTTTCATCTGAAAAATGCCCTCCCTTACTTCCTTTTCAGAAAAATTAGCCACTAGCATTTCACTCTCCCTATTGGTGATCTGAGGAATATCCTCCACCAAAGACTCGTTGAGTGTTAAACTGCTAACTTGTGATTTCCCGAACAGATTCTTGTAATATTTCGTGATGTAGCTATTAAGCTGTTCCTCACCTTCCACAATCCCTTCTTCTTGTTCTAGGCGGAAGATCCTAGTCTTCCTCCTCTTTCCATTTGCAACCATCTGAAAATACTTCGTATTGTTATCCCCTTTTAATATTTTAGTGGTCTCGGCCCTTTGAAACCACCTTACCTCCTCTTCCCTAAGCAATTGCGTAATTCTCTCATGAATGCTCTGCTTTAAGTCCCATTCATGCTGACTTAGCAGCTGAGACTCCGCCTTCTTATCTAGTTCCTCCGCTTTCCTAAGCAATTGTTGCTTCTCTTTTTTATATGCTCCATTCATATTCTTTGCCCATCCTCTCAAAAATTGTCTCAACCTTCTGATCTTGCTTTGCCACCTTTGCATCGGTGTTCCTCCCCTATTTTCTCTTTTCCAAACCTCAGAAACCACCTCGAAAAAGCCCTCCTTCAACAACCAACCCAACTCAAATTTGAAAGGCGGTTGTTTCTTGATCTTGGCCTTTTCTCCCGTACTTAGGAGGAGAGGTGTATGATCTGAAATTTCCCTATTAAGGGCCTCAACTGTCACCAAAGGATAATTCTGCTCCCATTCCGTACTAACCAACACCCTGTCCAGCCTCTCATAGGTAGGTATCCTTCGAGAGTTAGCCCAAGTGAACTTACGACCTGACATCTCTATCTCTCGTAGGTCCAAACTATCAATGACCGCATTAAAAAGAAAAGGCCATCTTTCCTCAAATCTATCATTGTTCTTTTCACTACTATTCCGAATGATGTTAAAATCCCCTCCAATGCACAAGGGTAACTTCTCAATATTGCAAGACTGTACCAACTCAGTCAAAAATGATTCCTTGAAATCCGGTTGGGCTGCCCCGTATACAGCCACCAAAACCCATTTAAAATCACTTTTCCTATCTCTTAGTCTAAACTTCACAAAAAAATCCCCATCATCAATACTTCCAACGTCCAACACATCTAGGTTAACTCCTAGTAAAATACCACCTGACCTCCCATGTGGTGCAGTCCAGTGCCACACGAAATTCCTCCCTCCACTAAAATTATTTAGTGAGTCTTGGGAAAAATCCTTCTTTCCTGTCTCCAAAAGAGCAATAAACGCTAAGTTTTGCTCCTTGGAGGTCTCCCTTAGAAATCGTGTTTTAGCCAAGTCGCTAAGACCTCTGCTATTCCAAAAGATTCCCTTCATTTGGCACATTTTTTAGAAAATTTCACCCTCCTTATCTTGCAAGTCTTACTCAAACACGACTTAGCGTGAGACTTGCCCTTACGGTTGAAATCATCAAGTTCACTATTTAAAGGGAAACTTGATTCATCAAACACCTCCTCCATTAAATCACCACATAAGCTTCTTAGAGCATTTTTCTCCATGTTCTCCCAACTCTCCTCCTCGCTATCATATTCTACCCAATCCTGTTCAAACCCCCCCAACTCACCAACTTCCCTCCTTGACTCAAGTTCCATTATGTTATAAAAATTACTGTCTTTTTCTACAATAGAAACACCTAGGTTGATCCCTATTTGTTGTAAACAATCTAAAGCTAGATCTTTATTTACTGAAAGTAGAGATGTGGAACAAGGATTACCTTCATTGAACTCTAGGTTCTTCCTGGCAACCCTCTCCTCAGCCTTAGCCAAGATGTGCTCATCCTTAGATCGCTGAAGTCTCGGACTAGCCCTGACCTGCACCTTGATAGCCTCAGAGACAGCCGCAGCCTCCCTGACCTGATCCCCCATCTCCACCTCCATGTCCCCTCCGGACATCACACCATCTCCTAGCATCCCCTTCTGAAACTGCCCATCCTCCTCCTCACCCATCACTTTGTCCACCACCTCATCAAGAACTCGATCCGCTGCCAAGTTCGATATCTCATCCGCCTTTGCCCTCAGAAAGGCTTCAAACTCCTTCTTGGACATGTTCTGAACCTGTTCCTTCCATGACCTGACCCCATCCTCATCACCCTGGGCGTCTTTAGCCACCCCTTCAACCCCAGTGCTATCCACACCTCTCCTCAGCTTTTTCGGCACCCTTTCTAGCCCCTCCTCCTCTCCAGCTTGTCCGTCCTCAGAAGAGCCCTCCCTACCATCTCCCTCACGTCCCCTATGCCATTCAAACTCCGCCTCCTCACCATTCTCATTAATACCCACCTTCTCCACCTCAAAAACCAACTCAAAATAGTGATCACCAATAACCACATCCAACTGCTCTGGGATCAAGCTCGGATTAAGGACCGCCACAAGAATGCGTCCAAAATCGCTCTTTCTAGTAGTCTCTATATCCACAATCTGAGTAGAGCCAATCATAGACCCCACTGCCCACAACTCCAGGAACTCGTAGAGCTCCTTCCTCAAACCGAACACCCTCACCCACACCTTAGGCAACAGAAAACCCACCTCCTTCTCCTGCCACAGCTCAAACTTCAACCTAGCCCCCGCTGGCACCCCCTCTCCCTTAATGTCGGCGCCCCAAAAAGCGATCGCCCTCTGCAACTCCACCTTTGAAGGAAACTTGTCCAAAAAGGAGTTGTCCTCATGAGTCATCAGCTCCCAAATCCACTTCCCCGGAAACAACCTCTCGAGCTGCCTCTTCACCTCTTCCAACTGAACTTGACCCCCCTCAACCGAAATGAGCGCCATCCTCGAATCCTTCTTTGCTCTAGGCAATGGAGGTCGCGGAATGTGATAGAACCCAAGACCATGCACCGCGTAACCAACAGCATGCGCCACCGGTCGTGGCATCTTCAAAATAGGACACTTGTAGTTGACATGCTCATTGTGCTTGTCACAAATCACACAGTAAATCTCAGCTTTGCAAGCAACAGCAAAATGCCCCCTCTTGGTACAACGGGAGCACTTCACCCCTGCCGCAGTCTCCCCTCCAGCCTGATCTTCTCCATCACCTGACTCTTTCATCACCACATCACCGTCATCCTGCTTCTGCTGTTGTGCCCTCATCATCTCTACAGCCCTCTGCGAGTCCTCTGCCACAACATGCTGCTGCACCTTCGCCATACCTTCAAACTTTTGGGCATATAAATCTTGTTGGTTCCCACGAGCCTTCCACTGATCAGGAGCACCAGGAGCACGACCTCTCTGTGGACGATCGAACTCCGCAAAAGTACGACCGCGACTACCCGGACCGCCGCCTCTACCACTGCCGCCGCGACCACGGAATGTACCTCAGCCACGGGCGCCATAGTCAGGCGCGCCCCTGTCCTCGAAGCTCCTTCTGAAATCGAGCCCCTCTTCTCCCCCACGGCCTCGCTGCTACCCTCTGCCACCCGGACGGTCAGCCTCCCATGGTGCTGTCCAAAACCGCCTCTCCTGCCTATCACCTCCCCCTCCACGAACTCCTCCAGGGACCAAAACCCTTCTGCCCTCACGTTGCCGCGCCGCCATGGACGCCGGCCGCGCCGCCCTTGTCTTTTCTCTCAGGTCATACTGGCCTCCGGGATTGGAACGCGAACAGACACCAAACGGTTTGCCTCCCCAGCGAAAAAACAGCCCTAGGCCTCCAGGGAAACAAAATTCCGCGTGGGCCTTATCCTGGCCCAGCCTTGTCCCAGAATTCGGCCCAAAACACTTTAGGGACACAGGTATGCGGTTTTTGAATTTTGAAACTGGATCTGGAATTTTTTCTTTTTTTACATTTTTTCACATCAATTTTGCAAAAATATATGGTCCGCAAAAAAATTTGCAAAACTATACATCTGGCGCCATGGGGGACGGCGGCAGGGACCTACCGCCGTGCCCCACGGCGGTAGGAGGCGCACAGTACTGTAGCACATCCTACCGCCGTGGGCCACGGCGGTAGAGGTCCAATCTCTTTTCAAGAATTTGTAATTTTTTTGTTTGAACTCGGATGGAGGTAAACTTTATATGAAAATTGTAGCTTTCGACGAGATCTACAACTTTGTAGTTCAAAGTTTTTCCATTTGAAGTCATCTTCATAGTCAAATAATCGATAAACTATCCATATCTCAGTTCCAGGTAGGAGGTAGAGTCAGATCCAGGTAGGAGGTGCTACAGTACTGCTGTCGTTGCATCTTCCCCATCGCCGGCGATCCTGAGCTCGACGGCGGCGAGCCATGCCCTTCACAAAAGTCTGCCAACGTAGCAACAAAGCCACCATTTCCATCCCGTCGATCAGCAGCCCTGAAGTCCCCTAGTGACTTCATCTGAGCTCTTCTCGCCGGCGGAAGGGGCCCTTCCAAGGTTTGCAGACCGGCCGTTGCCGCAGCATTGACTTAGGATGCGGTTCCAATACCCATTGCTGCCGCATCGACTTAGGATGCAAGTTCGGCACTTTCCCAACCCTGCCAGAGTTCCCACGCGCCGGCCTCTCTGGCTCCGCCGGACTGTCCTCTATACTGCTCGCTACTGCCGGCAACGCCCGCGACCTGTGCGACAAAGGTGAGCCTCGTCCGGCGAACGCCGAGCAAGATGGACTCACAACCACCTCGCCTGAGGAATGAACCACCTCCTCAGGGGACGACTCCTCATCAGAACTCACATCGTCGGTCAAAGCTAGACAGAAAATCTGACGAGGAGCCGACGCTAGAGCAAGCACAGTTTTCCTTCATCTCCGACGAGACCTCGCCGTTCGTCGTCGCCGTCCTGCTGTCATTGGCCTCCGGATCTGCAAAAACAGCCCCACATACCTGCGCCTTCTCCACGGCGTGCTGCGCATTCGCCCAACAAGGCCGCGGAGCCAGCGTTAGTCGCCGCCGCCGTCTCGCGTTGGGCGGCTCCCCCGCGCTGCCGGGCGGCTCTCCCGCGTCGCCCTCCCCTGTCTCACTCATCCCTCCTGCTCTATGGTTTCAGTCGTTCATTATCTTGTATGATCAGAAGAAACATGAGAGTGTTCTTTTTTCACACAGCGAATGTGTGAAAACTTCTTCGACCAAGAAGATGAGGAACGAGTTTCAAATGTTGTTGAATACGTAGAGGTGCAGATTTGCGACGGTGGCAGCTGCCAAACACCAAGGAATTTCAGGCAGCACTTAGGGAAGAGCATGCAAAGTTGAACTGTGTAACAAATCCTCATGTTTTTGAACAGGTTTAGCCCTACCTGCTGCCATCATGCTTGTCCCTTGTAAGATTCTGATCTTTCTAGCATGACATGGTCAATGATTGCATTTATTGGTACCCCAAACAGCTACTACAATTTGATGTTGGCGATCTGCTTGATAGGGAGAAATTGCTGGCTCTTGATCGCCTGCAGGCTGCAGAGGAGTTCATACAGAAGCCTTTCAAGATTCAACTTGGAAGGGGGCTGTATGGTGAATGCCTGGTATGAAAACAACATGCTTTTGCATTTATACTGATTTATCATTTGTGTTTGTAAGTTTGTCTATCTTTGATAGCTTATTTTTTTTTTAGAAAAAGGATTACAAATCTGGCCTCTATGTCAAGGGACATACACAGCCATTAATACAAATCCGGCCTCTTTGATAGCTTAATGCTGCAGAATGTTTGCAGTACAGCTCTTTTGTTTGCTAAAGCCTTCTAACTCTATAGCTTTAGCAAAGGCAAGTAGTTCTGCCTCTATGGCTTCTCTTGTTTTAATGGTCCTATGCTACTAGCTGGTGGAGACAGGCATGTGTTGTTCACATTCGAATGCTTGTGCCTGAGCCTATAGTTCTCATCTTTAATTGATCAATCCCTTTCTTCCACATTCGAACAACACAGTACAAGATTTTCTTCTGTAGCTGCTCATGCTTGCTCAATCCTTTTTTTAACTGGACTCTTGATGCAAATTGATGGAGTGGTTTTATGTTTATCATTAACCACATCTGTTCTTGGATTGTTGCGTACCTGACTGTTCTTGAACTTGGTTGGATGCTTGAGTATGACTTCTAGAGCCTGCCTATCTGTTATAATTTTTTTAGGGGGAAATATTATATAATGAGCTCTAAAAATATCTCATATTCTATAGTACATGTTTTATTTATTTTTACTATAAGGCAATCAGAGCAGATGGACACTCAAAATTGAGTCATGAAATCGGTTTGGAGCTGAGCGGGAGGAGTGCAGCTGCTGGATTAAGGTATAAACTTTATTCAGGTTTGACAGACATGTATATTATGCCCATTTTATGTTTCTCAGGTTATTTATTCATGAATATTTTTTCATCACAGGCCTATTGGAGCAGTGGTCTTCATGCAACGAGGTATCCTAAAGGTTTGCTTGAGGACTGCTGACGATACAATTAATACAGCAGAGGTTGCAAAGGTACCCTGCTATTCTATTATATTCTTCAATATTGCATGGCCTTATAGCTGTATTTGATTGTTCATGTATTGCCACATGATATAAATGTAGGCATATGGTGGAGGTGGAAAGCCAAGTTCAGGTTCGTTTCCGCTAAGGATGGATGAGTTCAACACCTGGACTTGGTGAAGTCAAGACTCTGGAACTGAACTGGAAGGGAAATAGTGTTCATACTGCAGGAACCAGCTCAGCTGGGCACAGATTCCTTCAGTGGCGAAGCGAGAACGAGGTGATTTTTTACTGTTCCGGTATGATGGAGGAAAGCAAAAGCTAAGAATGTAGCCTGGCATGTCTGAGTTTACAGGGAATAAAATCTTATTACGAATCTAGAGCATAAAGCTGAAGCTTGAAGCTATTCAAGGGAAGATATGTTGCGTTTGAATCAAGGGTTTGCTGGTACATCAAAAGTGATCTCAACAATGCACTTTATGTTCCTTCCAATCTTCATGCAGGAAGCCTATGCACTTTAGTTTTACAATTTACTAACCGTGTGTTTGGTTGGAGAGCCATGGGAGCGGAGCCGATATTGATGTAGCTCAGCTTGGATATTATTGGACCAGTAAAATTGACTTGGTTTCTGTACAAATTAAGACCTTGCTCAACATGTGACTGCATTGTGGAATGAAAATAGTTAGTTCAATGAGGAGTATCAAGCTCGAGTGTCAGAGTTACTGATTCAAGATGCATGTAATTCTGCTCGTTAATATATTTCATATAATTCTCACCTGAGAAATACCGCTCGAATTACCATGTCTTCTCGAGGACAGAGTTATTGCTGCATGGTTCAGTTGAGCTGCTGACAGATTTTTTGAGGGCGCAGCAGAGAAGGGAGAAAAACTGTAGGAGTTTTTCTAATATTTTTCCTGTCGATGCTATATCGATAGAAGTACTACAAAACAAGTTCACAGAACATCACATCCATTGTCGTCCAGCCCGTTTAGGATACCTGGCTTTCACCCAGGCGAGACCTGGGTTCAAATACCGGCAATGGAATCTTTTTTCTCGCTCTCTTTTTCAAATGGTCTTGAAAAACTGCGTCTCCAAACTGTTCTCATCACGAACATCTATGTACAAAACTACAAATGATACATTTAGCTTCAATTGGATTCACATAATCACGTTGTTCATTTTCAGGCATCAGCAAAATTTCTGTTCAGACAAAAAGCATATCAGCATTAGCATTTGTGCTCTGTGCTCATAAAACAAAGGTTTACCGTACACTGAATAATGAATAGAATCCTTTCCACATACTAGTAAAGTGCACGTGCGACACGCACGTGTTTTAGAAAATCATATTTCTTAGGAAAAAAGAGAACCTTGTTCCCTGTTGAAACAATATTTTAATAATTATGTTACAAGCAATGTTTACTAAAAAATGACAATTTGAAAATGGAGGCATCTACGCTTCATGTCATTTGACAATAACTTGGTGCATCTACACTTCGTATGAGTAACTTTTCTCGTTTCATAAGTCGAGTACATTATATTATCCCAAAGAAAGACAAACAAAGCACTTTATGATAAACACAAAGTTCCAATACATATTGGATTAACACAATTTACAAGCCAAATCACACTGCTAAGTAACTGACAAATATCACTCATCTTTGGTAGGGCATACCATTTTCCATCTGATGCTATCATTAGCCTTCCTGTGAAATTTAGTAACTGAAATTAGTCTATATATGATGTAAAGTGCACACACACCGGTGACCTGTTTTAAAAAAATAGTTAACAAAATAAACTATTAAAGAAAAATATGATCCAAATAACATATCTATAATACATACTCATTCCTCAGCCATCTAACTGCACTACCCTAGTGGTCACACACTATTATCCTCAATTTGCAAGTTTTTTGAAATATAACCCTTTGCCTGCAATTTCCTTCGATCTAGGACTAAGGAATGGAGGTAGTGCTTGCATGTGAAAAAAATAAACAAGGGGCACTATAAATAATTCACAACACCTTTTCACTATGCATGAAATAAGTTGAAATCCGAAGAGTTTATAATTTTATCAAGAAGGTAACAATTATATGATCTGATTAAACCATGATATCACTTTATCACATACCTTTCTTAACTCCATACGTTTGAAAAATGTCTCTTCTTCGAAAGAAAAACAAATTAAGGAGTTACATATCAACCCTTGAAAACATCACATGCCCGCTGCTCTACCGAGAGAGCAAACCTGGAAAAAAATTCTTATTTTCAGTTCCATTTGTGCCACTGCATTGTAATGGATGCTATTACGACATGTACAAGATACCTTAGTTCTTGAAATGCATTTTACTGCCTTGACAACTCAATCCTAGACCTGTCTAAGAAGTACAAAAAAACATTGTAGATTTTAATACAATTTATTTTTTGTTCTCTGATCAACAAGAAAAAATAATCTGATCACTGAATAAGGCTAGTATGCTAGCAAAAAAAAACATCTAGAGTCTAACTGATAAATCTACTTAGCACACGTTATAAGCTCAAGTGCTCAACTGATATATTTAAGCTATTTTTATTATTACAAAAATAATAGATGCAACAAAATACATAAACCACTTTGTACATTGACACTGATATGTGAACCTACCAATCAACAATTTGAAAGGCATATATAGCAGCAGCAAATTATTCATGTATGCATCTGTAGAGATAAGAACGCTGAATATTCCAAAGATAGTAACTCTTTTTTCTGAATGAAGATAATTACTAATATTTGTCCATTCAAAAAGGTTTTTTAGCTGGGTTTATACAAACAGTAACCTATTATTGTTATATAGTTCATTTGCTCAATTTATGGTATAGATAAATAAATGTGAAAGTTCAGTAACCAAAGGTGCAAAAAAAACAATGGGTACCTGTTATGTACCAACTTCAGATGACCCTGAACCCTAGCAGCCCGACCTCGCCGATGGCGGTAGCCGGACCACAGGGGCAGGGATAAAGGGGCTAACCCTAATAGATTGATATTCTCCTTGCTTCCCTCAACTGGTACATCTCCCCTCCTTATATAGAGAGGCTAACTTAACCCCTAAGAAAGGATCTAATCTTATCTCTAATTAACCATAATGGGCTCGCCTATCCGGCCCATGAGACCCCTAACCGCCCATGACAGTACCATGGATACTTGTATCAAGATTTTGTATCCTAAAAAACTTGCTGATTTGATGCAAGAGGATGCTTCCCCAAAGCTACATGTAGTAAAAATCATGATCATGAAGTTGCCATTGCCATGTAAAGAAAACATTTTAGATGTGATTTTTCTACTAAACCACAAACTGCGAGTTAATCAGATTGTGCTTATGGAGCATCCTGCAGTTTTAGTAACAACAATATTATTCTCTCTACCTATACTACTTCACTGACCACGGCCAGCAGTACTCATCAACCCGTCGATCAACTAACAGGCATATCAGAGCAGTAAATCTATACTTCCTTTTTTAAGTAGGTGCTAAACTGAAATCTAATAGCCATTCCTTTTAGCATCTTATACAATCTCATCGACATTCAAGCAACAACAATGACCAGATTGCTCAAAACAATCAATGATGTTGCTAGGAGGAAATCATCACGAACATCTAAATAGGTGCATGTCCTTCAATTGGTGTAATATAATTGCAACAAATGATTATAAGAAATTAAAGTAGTACTACCAAATAATTCCTAAAACAAAATAAAAATTCTACAACCATAGAAAATAAAGAAACCTGAATTTTATTGATTGTCTCTTGTTAATTTCATAAAACAAAAGAGAGAGCGTGACAAGCTTGGCTCCCAAAAGGCAGTAATTTAATTCCAGTATTATGCCTTTCCCTATCTCCTCTCTTGCAGTTTTAAGAACAAATATATTATACTCTCTCCCTATAAGCAATTTAGCTAGTAATATTTTGTCCCTAAAATTTTAAAAAACATGCTCAGGGGCATACCATACCAGGCGTGGATGTTTCAACTTTGTCCCTTCCTCTGCAGATCATATCAAATCCTCTCGATCAAAAAGAAACAATTTAAATGCATTATCAAAACAACGGCACATGTGTCCTGCTGTTGATGGTAATGTTACAACAAAAACATACAACATTGTACAATTGATTTGATCTCTCAAATCGGTGCAAAAACACCAATATGATGCATAAGCAATATAGAGTCTGTCTGCCTTTCCTTTTATATGTTAAAGATAAATCATACAACACTATTGCAAATCTGATACTATAAAGTCTTAGGACAAGAAGCACTCTGAGCAGATAATCGGTCTATTATTACACCTGATGTAACCTACGAAACATGGTGGTCAAGGGAAACAAAACTTCCCAGCATCAGCTTGATGATTTGTATTCAGTTTTAAGTCATGGCACTTTGCAGGTAAGGTTCGCAATCATAATAATTTACTATGCAAGTATAAGCAAGCAATTTAGCTAGATATTAGCCAGCTGTGAAAAAGGCAATCAATAGCAAAAGATGAGACATAAATATCATCAGACCTTCTCCATCAGGAAGGTTAGGAGCATAAAAAACATCCACGCAATGAGCTTAATGCTTGCTCTGAACTCGTACAATCCTACCCATGACCGACTGAGTCGCGTTGCCTGAGCCCACAACTTGAGGACGAGGATAACACGTGCAGGCGCAGCGACGAGACCATTGAGCCGGTGACCCACAAAATACTGGATATGGATGGGGTTGCTGCTGCTGTTGCGTCTCATCCGCCTGGGCATAGGCCCACCGCCAAGGTGAGGGTTCTTGATGGCGCTAGGAACGCCTTCTTCTTCTCTGCCACCTCACTACCCAGCTTGGCTCGGTGGCGACGGCGGGCGGCATCGTGGAGGGCGTTGCGGGCGTGGGCGGCTCCTGGGTTGGAGGCGAGGGGGAGGAGGACTTGTTGGACGGCGGCGGTGGCGTGGTGGGTGGCGTCGGCGGTGGGGTCGTGGTTGTGCCGTTGGCCGGTGACACGTGCGGGAGCCGACAGCGAGGTTGTGTGGCGGTGCTTGCGGGGCGCGGTGCGGGTGGGTGGGCAGCGCTTGCAGGAGCCGTGCGGGTGGGGGCGCGCAGTGCAGATGGGCCCGACGCGGGTACGGGTGGGCGGGTATGCCGAGTGCGGGTGAAAAAAGTTATGCGTTTTTGGCAGAAACGCTCTCCAAATTGCGATTTTTCGGTACTTCATAGTCCTTCCACCCTATCCACTTCCAAAAACATATGACGGGTGGGTCCGGCGTGAGGGGTAAGACGGGTCCGAATTGGGTGAGAAAAGTTTTCAATTGTCTTCGCTCCTTATAGTATAGATTTGTCCTTATTTTATTATAAACATAACAAGCAAAAACAAGCTTTGCACGTATAGAAGCGTAAATCTAAACTACGCTTTCACTTGATTCTCTACCCCTGACCGTGAGCCACTAAGGGCACCAGCAGCAGCAATGGTAAAGTAAGGATGTACACGTGCATAAATATTTTACTGAACCCAACTTTCCTTTCCTCTTCAACCGCACGTCTTGCTCTGCGCCAGAGGAGAGGCAGGGTGCAGGCCCGGTGGTGATGCGGTCGAGATCCAACCGCAAGCGGCGGTGTCGAGAGCCGTCTGCGGTGGCGCGGCAGATCTGCGTGTGGGCCCACCGGCCGAGCTCCAGCCGCCCGCTGCGGTGCGCGGACGCCCGGCATAGGCGGCGGCGGCGAAGTGCGGCGACGGCCTTGGCCGAGCTGCGACGCGGGTGGCCGGCACAACCAGGCCACCTCCTCCGCTCCTCTAACCTCCTCCATGGTGACACCGCGTCCTCTTCCCCACAGCGGCGGCTCCGACCTCTTGCCCCTGCCGGTGCCCCGGCCGGCCAGCCCTAACCTCCATCGGTGGCCACGCTCGTCTCCGCCCGCGCCGGCGGCCGGAGCAGCGGAGGAGGTGGCTTGGTTGTGCCGGCCACCCGCGTCGCAGCTCGGCCAAGGCCGTGGCCACGCTTCGCCGCCACCACCCATGCCGGGCATCCGCGCCGGCTACCGACAGCCCGACAGTCGATACCCCCCGGCCGGCCGGCCCCACATCGACTCCGCTCGCGTTGGCGGCCTGCACCTAGCTTGCGTGTGTGGCCTTCAGACAGCTCCGGCCGCCCTGCTCCCTATCTTACTCCGGCGGCTCCCTGCCTCGACGGTCATGCCCCGCGTGCAGCTATCCGGTGCCGAGCCCCTCGAATCCCCTCCAACCACACCTCGCCTCCAGAAGCCGGCGGCCATGAGAGAACGCAGAGCCGTAGACACCACAGAGAGAAGGACGACGAGATGCACATGGTAGGCCCGCTGGCGCATGGATTTTTGCGTAGCGACTCTCGCCACGGCCAGTGACATGCGCTTCTCTCTCCTTGCTCCTCTCTCCTATGTGGCATGCTTGTAGAGAGCTTAATGGCCCCATTGTGGGTGCCCTAAGAGCAACTCCGCTAACGCCCCTACTCAAAAAGTAGGAGCAGGGAGGAAAAAAACTCCAACAGAGCCCAACTACAGCCCATATCACTATTCACCCCCTACTTTCCCCCCTCCAGCCCCTTCTCCCACGGGCGGACAGAGGAGACCCTACTCGGTCGTTGGGCAGTTTCCCCAGCGGGCCATGAGAGGAGCCCGCTCTTCTCCCGTCGGAGCTCGGGATCTCGCCGTCTGGGGATGCGCCGCCCGCCTGCCTGGGGATGTGCCGCCCACCGCGTGGATCTGTAGCCGGAGGTCGAGCTCCCTCCACGCGCGGACGGAGGACGAGCTCCTTCCTCCGGCGGGCAAGCACTGCTGGGAGGCGGGCGTCGGCCTCCTCTGCTCCCTCCTCCGCCGTCGGAGCAGGGGGTCCGGCGTAGGCGAGCGCAACAGGCCAGTCGGCTCTCCCCGCGCGGCTCTTCTCCACCTCTTGTGCCGCTGCGCCGCCTAGCCGTGCGGTCCGTGGCTCCGTGTGAGCTGCGACGCCACACCACGCCGCAGGATCCAGCCAGTAGAAGGCAGACGGGAGGCGGTGGAAGGTAGGGGAGGCGACGGATTGGAGGGGGGCGGGACAGATGGGAGAGGAGGCCGATGAGGAGATAAGGTAACGTAGAGGCCGACAGGTGGGACCCATGTGTCATAGTGTAAGTAGGGGCTGTGAAGTAGACGCTATTGCTAGAGTTGAATGTAAAAATTCCACCAACAATCTCACCGGTAGTGGAATTGCAAGGAGGTAAATTATTAGATGGGGGGACTGATCAATTTTTGGAAGAAGAATGTGCATGTTGGAGAAAAGAATGCATGTGCCGACACTTATCCTCCATAAACTTTACCTTTTTATCGCTAACGCTTTGTGCTGATTTGCTGACTGCTGCCAAAGACCCCACAAGCACATGAAAAAGCTTGTCAACAGATGCCATTGGGTGCCGACCACCGTTGGTGCTCCACGGTCGACGCTGATAGCTTTCACGAATCACGATCAGGCACTACATTATCCAAGAGGTAGAACAACTTTATCATATTCGGTTTGCATATATATTATCCACAGGTAATGGAAGCAGTAGTTTACTGCTTGGATAACCCAAACACCATATTATGGAGCTAGCGCTTCCTAAGCATCTACTAAAGATAGATACGCCATACGTGTTCATTGCAAGTTCAACCCTTGTAAATCATTATCGCTAAGGCCTGATCAACAGTTTTTTTAAAACAAAAACTTTTTTCCGATAAGAAACCGTTGGGTCATTCAGGGATGCATTTTTATTCAGGTTTCCATAGGGATTTAGATTTAAGAATGCACAAACATTTTCTGAATGTATTTCGTTTTTCTGTGAGGTTACATTTATATAGATAGTGCTTTCTCAAATGTTATATATATTGACTCGGAGATAATTCCATTTTCTAAAAAAAGTATTATGCTGACTATTTTTGTTTTTCATACGTACTATTTAGACCAAAAAAAGTATGTTCTCTCATGGAAATAGTTGGCACAAGCACACTTGAGTAGACAGGCCAAGCGTGGACAGCTGTGTGCGCCATCTAAATTTAAAAGAAAAATTAGTTGTGTGCTAAGAGCTATGGAAACAGTAATCTAGTACTATTTGGTTTGTTAAAGTTTCAGGGCAAGAGACATGGAACAAAAAATTGATGGAATCTGCCTGAATTTGTAAAAACTCAAAAGAAGAACGACTCGACTGGTATATATATTGAAACGGATGGGTACTCTAAAAGACAGAGTCCAACATACCAATGCTTATTGTCAATCAATGTGGAATCCACAACATAGGCAGTTCAACCAACTTTCTTTCCGCAATCACCTTAATGAAGCGCTAAATCAAGCAGCTGAGCAGTGATCAACTAATGGTAATATAATGACACAACCTATACAGGGCCATTTTTGTCACTTGAACAGTTCGGCGAACAGTTCGTCAAACATTGCAAGCAGAGCAAATAGGCGAGCAAAAGCAGCAGCAGAACTCGTAGGAATCCCTGGAGGACAAGGGCACTTCTCTCGGCCCAATGCAACAACAAAGCAACGGCTATGCCATCCACGCAGGAAGGTAGCAGCTCCCTGGCGCCGGCTGCTGGTTCATGTCCATGGTATGGAATCTGCACAAACGGGAGCATGGGATTCAGAACAGCCTTACTTAGTTCAGGCAAGAGGTTGAAGGCGGGGACGGGAAAATACGTTGGCTGCAGAGATAATGGGTTGCTCTCCGAGAGTGGATTTTTTGCGCATAGGGGCAGATGCCCACCCTGCATCCGACCGTAGATAGGCCATATGCTTTGGGATTGGTGCCGTTTTTGAATTTGAAACAAGTATCTTAATCAGCCTAGGGTTGTTAATCACATAGCTACGAGATTCAAAATGTTTGCGTTCATTTTGAAATGTAACATAGGCTTTTCTGACTATGGAGACACATGAACAGTTGGCGCACACATGAGCAGTGGCGCACTATGGGCATCTGCCCACGCACTGACTTCTTGATGAAAATTGAAATTTGCATGGCGGGCTTTGTACACATTCATTATATATATTGACCCTTATAGCTATTCACGACACACTAGCAGCGGAATACAACTCTCTTTTTTCTTTAGCGGCAATGGAATTTCCCATTCAACTTAGGCCACAAGAGAGTGCTTCGAGGTTCCAACTTACCAGAAAAAATAGCAATGGCAGAGTTATATAATCTAGGTGATTGTTTATACTTAATACTTCTTGCAGGTCCCCGGCGGCACACGGACCTTGTAGCCGGCTACCAGCATCCCCTCTTTCTGCCATTGACAAAGCGTTAAGAGCTGCTGCAGAACGCGAAGATGCAAATGAACCTCCGCGAAGCGTATTTCTCCCGGTAGTAGGTACTACATTCGATTCCGCTGAAGAGGCCTACGAATTCTACAACCTGTATTCTTGGGATGTTGGTTTTGGCGTGAGGTTCGGTCGCAGCCGGACGAATTCGAATCATTATCGTACAAGACAGGACATCGTGTGCGCGTGTTCGGTAAGTAGAATTATACAATCAGATCAGTATATACTGCTGGTGCAAAATGTTACTACTACAAATCACGATGTCTAATACTGCAGGGCGTTGCTGCGGCCGACATAAACACTACTCAGCGTACAGGATGCCGTGCAATGGTCCGCCTTCTACGCACTGAAGATCATGGTTGGTACGTTTCACGGTTCCTGGACAGCCATAACCATCCTTTGTCTCCTACAGTAAATGAGCGTCGTCAGTGGACCTCGCACAACAAGATAGATCCGGTAGCGAGAGAGTTGATTAGGAACTTGTGGTCTATCAATATACCTTTGTCGAGACTGTGTGGTGTGTTAGGGTCGACTCTTGGTCAAGCTTCGAACACGCAGTTCACTCGTGCGTCACTTAGAGGGTTATGTGCTAGGATGTCACAAGAATCAATTGTTGATGATATTGGTAAGACATTGCGCATACTGCGTGGTATGCAATGCGACGACCCAAACCTTGCCGTATGCATCGATTCAGACCAAGCTGGAAGGGTTAGATCAATTCTGTGGTGCACAGGAAAGAACAGATCGGACTACGTGTGCTTTGGTGACGCGGTAACTTTTGATACTACTTATCGCACCAACTTATATGACATGCCTTTTGGACTGTTTGTTGGTGTAAACAACCATTTCCAATCTATTGTATTCGGAGCTGTGTTTTTGAGGCATGAAACGACAGAGAGTTTTGAGTGGGCATTCTCTACATTTGTTGGTATGATGCAAGGGAAAGCTCCTGTCACAATGCTAACTGGTTTGTCCGAACTTCGTCCACTTTTAAACTATCCCTTATTATGCTGTAAAAGGTTTGCATAGCATCTAAATTGTGATTACTAAACTCATACAGATCAATGCGCGGCAATGGAGTCTGCTATACGAAGTGTGTTGCCTAATACAAGGCACAGGTGGTGTCGTTGGCATGTATTGCGAAAGGCAAAGGAAAAACTTGGTGGTGTTTATTGCAAATACGGCGCGTTCAAGCGTGAGTTCCACGATATTGTGACCAACATATTGTGCCCACATGAGTTCGAAAACAGTTGGAAAGATCTAGTAAGGAGATACAATTTAGGTGACAATAACTACATGACACGTATTTTTGATAAACGAACCATGTGGGCAAAACCATACTTCCTTGGTGTTTTCTGTGGAGGAATGACAAGCACTCAACGAAGCGAGAGTGCAAACCATCTTTTGAAAACTTATATTCCAAGATCTGCGACAATGCACTTGTTTGTGAGTAAATACCAGGAGATGCTTTCTGGAATAGCTACCGAGGAAGCTAGAGAAGACCACATCACTAGACAGGTTAGTATTGTATATGACATACATGAAAATAATTATTGTGTGATCAATAGTTCAAATAATACCTACGAACGTTTGCAGAAAAGACGGCATATTCGTATTGGCGTACCGATTGAGTGCTGTGCTGCATCAGTGTACACTCGAGCAATGTTTGACAAGTTCTCAAATGAGTTATATGCATCTGGATCGCTTATAGTTGATGAGCAAGACCAAACATCTGTTTTCCATGTAAGCAAGGCATCAATACAGGGCGGCACCCAATCTACTCCTGTTTGGATCGTGAAATCCTACACCGACTTGGATGTGCCGCGGATGGAATGCACATGTGGACAATTTGAACATATGGCAATGCCGTGCAGGCACATGTTGAAGGTACCATCATTTCGTATCATGCATGATTGCAATAGTATAATGTTGCATTTTGTTGTTTTATCAGTCACGGTAACTACACTCATTGTGTAGGTACTTGTACACACATCTGCCGCCGTGATACCTGCTGGTAACATTCACAAGAGGTGGACTGTTACTGCACGAGATACCGGATTTGCACATCCAACCATAGGTGCTGTTG
The DNA here is from genome assembly GCA_036936925.1 of Cenchrus fungigraminus. Classification (NCBI taxonomy): domain Eukaryota; kingdom Viridiplantae; phylum Streptophyta; class Magnoliopsida; order Poales; family Poaceae; genus Cenchrus; species Cenchrus fungigraminus. Next base: position 123,596,677 of record CM072774.1, on the reverse strand, counting down.
GACATCTGGCAGTAGACGATGTGGCAGGAAGAAGGAACCTGTTGTACCTCGCAGCCATGGATCTTATGTGTGAAGGCGCTGTTAGCAATGAAGGTTACAAAGCTTTTATGAAGGCACTGACGGAAGTGAAACACGCTTTGCGGGTTATGAGGGAAGATCCTAGTGACCAGTCCCCTGGAACACCATTGTTGATTAATAATACCAAAGATGATGGTATTTTGGATGTTATTGAGGAGGTTACCTTGCTGCCACCCTTGAAAATGAAGGGATGTGGTAGGCTGGCAACAGTAAGGCTGAAGTCAAGGGCTGATTATTATGGTAACAAACGAAGGAAAACAAGAGGTATCGCTGAGTGCTACGCACAGGATGAACCGGAAATTCCAGTAAACATATGTGACATCGCCAGGGCTTCAAGAACTGCAAAGAGGCAAACGTAATGCGGTTTGTGTGGTGTGAGTGGTCACAACCGTCAGACATGCGGAAAGAATTAGGTACTGAATTTGCAAGAATAACTTAGTTGCTGTACGAGTGTTTGTTTCTAGTACTTGTGTGTGTGCTGTATTTCCCATGGATGTATCGAATGTCAAATTCCAACTATGTTGGAATAGTACCTGTTAATGTTCTTCATTGTCTGTGTATTGCTTTTTTTAGCATTGTGTCGATCAATCGGTTGACATGCCAATGTCTTAGTGGTCAAGAATTCCGCCTTGGGCCAGCATTTCCCGGATCGAGGGTCTGGCACCCCTCGAGCACAATTCCGCCTCGCTCGAGAGTGTCACACCAGAGTCGCTCGAGATGTCCCTCGAATTACGGCGCCTTTGTTATCTCACACGGTAGGGACCTAAAATCCTCCGCGCGGGCCAGGGTCAACTTTGACTACGAAACCATATGGCGCCAGATCAACGCAGCCTAGATCGTATCTACGACCATATGCAGGCTAGTGTCGGCGCACGAAATAAGCAGCTGTCGTCGGTGAGCAACCGCTGCAGGGGACGGAGTTGTGGAGCTGTCGAAGTGCCTAAACATGTTTCCGGCGACGTCGACGCCTCCTGCTCACCGTCGCCGGCAACGACCTCCTGCCCGCTGGTAGCCATAACTCCCTCTTTTCCCCTGCTTCTCCAGGATGGGGCAAGGCCGGAAACTAGGTACGGCTCGGACCGCACTGGCCTACAACGGCGGCGCATCGACGGGGAGACTTGAGTGCAGCTCGCCGCATCTGAGAGAGCGAGAGAGGGGGGGGGAAGGTATAAGCAGAGGAGTTTGCGTTTCGAGCCTGTGGCAAGCCTCGAACACATTTCCGTCTCGCTCGAGGGTGTGCAGCCAAACGCGGCTGTCTGACCACACCTGGAGCGGGCGTTACGACGCGCTCGAGGCTCAACACTGGAACCACACCAGTACAGTACGGAAATAGTAGTAATACAAAGTTAGTTATAAAATTACATTACAATTTTGGTCTGAAATTACTGGTCCTTAATTACAAAAAGCAAAAAACTACGGTGCCAACCATGCAGACAAATTGTTGGAACACCAGCCACACATCGTGCTTGGAGTGATGGCGTGTTGGGGAGGTGGACAGCTGGCTAGATGCAACAACCCTATCGCTCAGATAGCGTGAAACCTCCGCCGCTTGAAAGAATTGTTGGATTTCAAACTCGTGATGCCAGATACAAGGTGTTCACGGTGGTGCTGCAGCCGCTCCTGTACATTAACAATGATGAGAAAGATATGATTTCCTTCCATCCACGAAACATTAACAATGAATTTTGTTGATATGCGAAGATACCTCAGTAAGATTTAGTACTGGAAATGAACCGTTGAAATATCGAATGTAGAACGAGACTGCCAGTCCATTGTCAGAACTGTAATGTTGTGTCATGCACCCATTATTACACATGATCATGAAGAATGCAGGAATTATTGAGTATAATACGCAGAATTGGCAAACGTAATAGTGAGATAACCTTTTGATAAACGGCTTTGGGCAGAAGAATGATATGTCCCAACGATGTACGTCCTCAGATACATCGCCAAGTACTTGGTGCATTATCGAAAATAAAGATTCCATCATCTTTTTTCCGAACCGGAAAATCAACTCTTTCCGCACGTAGTCTTCAACCGTATGTAGGGACGGGTCAATTATAGTAAGACGTCTGCATTCATAATCAAATACCGCAGCTGCCCAATAGCACCGACACCGCATAGGAGCAATGATCTGAAATGCTAATATTAGTGACAAATCAAGTGACAGGTAGTTGAGGTTTCGTAATGATTAGGAAAATGTACATACCTGCCTACACTGACGAGGGTCATAGTTAATGTCTATACCAGTGAACATCGATTTTCTGTTCATAATAATGTCATCGGGATAAACGTGTGTGTTCAAGAGTTCCTGTAAGTAAATGAACTTTTTTTATTTAGATGTTGCATAAGAAAACAAAAACATTAGTGAATAAATCTGTAGTTGTACTCACCGACCACTCCACAGGAAGGAAATGCCTGAAGACTGGCTTGCGATTGGCAGCAGCATGTGCTGTCTCAAACTCTGAGTACCAGTCCAATATTGCATTGAAGGTATTTACATCTATCTCTACAGAACTACATATATCGTTCTTCAATCGATCATATGTAATTCGAGCATGGAAACGGCCAAATGTTTCAATGGCATTCCTATTGTAATGTACAGAGAAGATTAGTTGAGCTACATAACCGAACGTCTTCAGCTCATGAAAGCCACTGATACTATTATATATTAGTTCTACATTTTATGCATTGCAATATGTATACTTTTTTTTCAGAAGAATACTGTTCTGATTTTGAAAGCTGAAAGACATACACACCTTGCGCGTGCGGAGTTTTCTTGCAGCCATTCGTAAGCAGACCTTGCAGTACTTGAGTCGATAGGGTAAAAGAAATCAGCACTGGCAAACGGAGGAGGGCCGTGCAGCGCGTGCATGCCTCTTGCTTGGCAAAATGAACCATCTGTACCACTTGAATGGTATGGTGAACAACGTGAGATGTTGCTGTTTGAAACAGCAAACTGTACTTCAGCATCAAGTGTGTTGACGCCAAAGAAGTGAGTCATGTGAACCATTTCTGTAGCCTCGATATCTGCATTAGTGAGATTGTAAACTAAAACGAAATGTGCAATAATGCTAATAATGAACAATTCCTATAATATTGACTTTGTGTATGTGTCATACAACGCATGGTGTTGCTGGTCCAGTCATTATTCATCATGTTGCTGTTCAGATACATCAAGTGGTTGCGCTCAACACTTTTGCTTGAACAGTGCGATGTAGAACCTAGACAAGTCACTCCAAGCACACCGTTGGATCCCGGACGCATGGAAACTGAAATTGCTAAAAAAATCAGTCAATAAAATAGAGTACGTTGTACGGTAAGGTGATGACAAATTACCATCATGTGTCTTTGTATGTGTCATTCGACTTAGTATAGATGATCTCACGTGCTCTGGAATAATATTAGCAAATATCACTAAATGCACTGTAAGTGGATATATTGCTTCTAATTAAAGGGTTAACATAATCTCACCAGAATACGCGGTAGTTGTTGATGATTGACCGACTTTCAGCCAATCAGGTGAAGAAACCATATCCTGCCAATTAGAATTCTTACTTGGCTGACCATTGTTCTGATCCTCAGGAAAGGAGGAGATGTTGAGGTCAGGTATGTCAACAACTGGACTTGGTTTTGTCGCAACAACTGGGAATAACCTCTCCATAACACACGAAGATGACGCTATCTGTCCATCTGGTGTGTCTGGTATCTCAATGACATCGACAACTTCCTTCTGCATCATGGTAGCATATCAACATAACAGACAAAAACTACAGATGCAAAGGAAAAATGCAATTAAATGGTACCATTTTTAATGGAAGAGGTGTGGACAGGACAGGGGCTTGATCAGTACGACTAGACACCACTCTACTTGCATTTTGCACATTGAGTGCATTGGCTTCTCTTGCAGGCGAGGAACGGAGTTGGGCTGGAAGTCCAATAACAACTGTATCATCTTCATTTTGCCCTGGTTCATAGAACCTAGCAACATTCTGATCATTTTGTTCCATCCTGAACTGAACGAAGCAAAAAAAAAAGTTTCTGTGTCACGGAAAATTTCATATAAAAAATAAAATATATGTAAAATTTATCGTTTATATAGAATTTAACAAATGAACAGACAGCTCACAAAAACAAAATAAATATATAATCCCTCCATCTTTGCACGTGAATGAATGAAAGTATTAGTTATTGCTTACAAGAATGTGATTTTGTCAACTAATGTTACTACTATGCTGAATCGTACAAACAACAAACACAGTCTTTCAGCGATGCTAACAGAGATAGTTTTGGTTACCTTAAGATTGTGGTAGTCGACTGCTTTGTTTTTTGAAGTCCATCTAGATACTGACCAGTTAACCAGTTTGGTCAATGCAGAAAATTCAAGTCTCTCCAACCTCCAACCATCCTGGCGCATGAACTTCGCAGGGCAAATATTTGTGTTCTCCAAAACAATCGCCTGCACGTGAACGAAATGAAGTTATATATATTTTTTTAAATTATGTATCCGGAAGAGCACTATAGAAATAGAAAGTCAGATCTTGCCTGGAGAATCATAATCGATCCACCGATTGGCATACTAGCACAAGAGGAGTGCTTCGCAGCATCCTTAGCAGAAGTGGATGCGCACATCAACTCATCGATGACAAATGTACACCAATCAAACTCCCTAATTTTATCAGTTTTTGCTAGAGCTGCTATAATACTACCATGTGTTACACCACAAACACCATTGGGAGCAAGAAAAACCTTCACAGCCAAAGCGATGAATAAGGTCAGTATCACCTTTCTTGATTGAGGGTTCTCCCTCTCCATCTCTAAAACCTGAGAAAAAGATTGCAACATGCGGTGGATGTTGCGAGCTGATGACGAGAACTTCTTGAGCAACGGGATAAGCTTCCTGGCAGTCAAATCATCAACTTCGGCTGGTACATCCAGACTGATACGCCTGTTACCCATTGGGAGCAAGGTGAGAGAGTGAACTTGCTCTCGTGTGAGTTGAAGACGCGAACCTTGTCCATCGCAAATGGTGCGGGTGGCAGCATCAATGTTGCAAAGCAACCAGCAATGGAACTTTCTGCTCAACTTCTCTCCAGCAGATTGAGGGAGATGGAGCAAAAAGCCAAACCCGGCTTCATATATATCCTTCCGATGTTCAGGTAGCAGCCTCTCTACTAATCCTTCCATGACTGACATACTGAAGGCAGTGGTGAATGCCTTGTCCATCACGTGATAATCAGATTGTGGAGGAGGCTTTCTAGCAAACGTTGCGACGGCGTCGATTATGGGAGGTGGTTCAGAAGGAGCTGAGGAGGTGGTATGGCTGCTGAGGAGAGACGATGCGCTGTTTTGTGGAGATGAAATTGAAGGTGTGGCGGAAGCCATTGGTTCTTGGGGATGGAAATGAGTAAGAAACAAGGGGTACTATCACGAAGGAAGAGGCGACATGCACTAAAGTGCAGATTTGAAGTGTAAAAAGATGCTACTTCATATGCCTGGAAGGGTGCGTGGGGCCCGTGCTACGTCGAACCACTTATAGCAATGGTTTGTAGACTTTGAGAGGTTTGTAGATGTAGTCCTAGCTCCTGTCTACCGCCTAGTACTTGCTGGCACTGTTACACACGATTTGGGTGGATGTGTGCTCCCGAGGTGTCTGCACATGTGAGGCTGCATGGTATCCCCTCGCCGCCCACGTCGGGCCAGACAAGCCAGTAGGCACGCGAACGCATGCACTGTTATGCGATACGGAAGGATGCTGTGGGTCCCTCCGAGCCACGGTAAAATCCGAATCATCCCCCAAAGTAATTTTCACTAGCAATGTACTCGCGAGTTTTTTTTACCAACTAAGTTGGTAGTAACTTTCCTGTACTACTATTTCCGCATATAGTATCTAATTGTAATGAGTATTTTAAACGACTCTACTAAATAATTTCAGTATTCTATGTACAGATCTCAACTGTACAGCCTTTACTTCAGGTTTGACAATAATGTATTTCGAAAAAGAACTAATGTCAGAATCATCGGTCAGTGTCTTCTATATTAGTGGAAATAAAATGTATTCATGATCATTGAGATGGTAACAATGTGTTGGTTAAACATCTGTACTTCGAACACTAGTAGTCCATAGTAGTAAACCTCAGCAGATCGCACGAATTGCATCTGAAGAACAAGGAGGACCACAATCACCTCTGTACCTCTAACACTAGGAGTCCGTAGTAGTAAACCTCAGCAGATCGCACGAATTGCGTCTAAAGAACTACGAGGACCACGATCACCTCTGTACCTCGAACACTAGGAGTTATAGCACCAACCGCGGGCACGGCGGCAGAGACGCGAGCTTCAACAATTGTGGTCACACCACGCGTGCTTGTCCTATCTTTATAAATTCGCCCGGCAAATGCCATGCTCGCCAATGACCGATGCGACCCACAGGCGGGCGGTTGTAGAGGACGAGACCAACAGGTAAAGGACGTCGGCAATAGGAGACCGTCCGGCACTAGACGGGCCATTGTGTAGGCCGGAGTAACGAATCGTGTCTTGGGAGCATCCGGTTTCCTGACAATGATAGATTCTCCAAGGACCGGCTGGAACCGGGCGGTGAAACAAGACGGGACGCGAGGTGGCAGACGCAAGTGGAGGTAATTCACTAGGGGGCACTTTCAGAGAGGAACCAGAAGGGACGTAGCAGCAATTGCAAGGGCGGCGACGGCACTGTCAGAATGATGTCGATAGATGCCGGATGAGAGGGCTGGTGATGGACGGCACACATGGTAGGCTGCTGCTTTGATAATGGATCAGATTGATAAGACCTCACATATTGGATAAACTATACATGGGAAAAGACAAAGATCCTGCTAGGTTCTCTGGTGTTAGTCTTAGTGCTAGTGTTAGTCTTTTGCATCCCCAACTAACAACTTAGATGCATGTGTCAACTCCAATAGCCTCTGTAAATACCACTAGCTAAATTATTGATTTGGCTAGTGTGTAAAATGAAATGGCTAGTAAAAAGTTAATGAAATCCAACAGACTAGCTAAAATCAACTGTCCATATACTCCACCGCTAGTGGGTCCCGCCTGCCATATTCATGTACAAGGGGATAGCTAGTGGGACTGACTAGCCAAAGATAGCTAGCGAAGCCCCCGGTTTAGCTATTGGAGGATAGCTAGGGCAAGTTTAGCTAGTCTGTTCGATTGAGTTTTTGAACAAATTTTCTATTTTTTAGCTAGTTAAGCCAAGATAGCTAGTCTCTTGGAGTTGCTCTGCATGTAATGCTACTTTTGCAATCATTGGAGGATCTAGATGAAGTGACAAAAAGGAGTAAAAGGGGTGGGATCCACTAGAACTAACACCAATTACCAACTTTTGGGGATGTTAGTTTTTTCCGGGGTGTTATTTGGAAGTAACACCAAACTAACACATATCATTGGATTTTTTTTGTGTTAGTCTAGTGTTAGTTTTCTCCAAACTAACACTAACACCATCAACCAAGGATGGCCGAAGAGGACTAAGAGGTGAGAATGTAACATTTATTTTATGCGAAAAAAATAAATGTAAAATCTACAATTTCCATTAGTCCACGAACAAAAGATTTCAAATAAGGAATTTCGAAACCTACCAAACAATGTTTATTCAGTAATTGTTTCCCACCACATTAAATGTTCAGCAAATCACGTAAAAGAACCGAAACACTTTCACGAACAACTTCATGACGCAAAAAAGAGCCGCGAACAATTTCGAGGGTGTACCACATCTCGAAGCCATTTCTGCCTCGCTCGAGGGTGTGGAAGCCAAGCGCAGCTGTCTGAGAACACCTGGAGGGTGGGTTTGCGATGGTCTTGACGGTGGCCCTCAAACCATAACGCCCTTGTGCGTTTGTGTAGATCCATGCAAAGCGCAAGGATATACTAGCATTTATGGTAATAGTAAAAGTGGTAATACAGACTTAGTTATAGAATCACATTGTAATTTTGTTCTGAAATTAGCGCTCCTTAATTCCAAAAGAAAAAAGAATACGTGTTATACGTAGACCAGCCACACATTTATAAGGAGGTGTGTGGTGGCGTGTCTTGGTGAGGTGGACAGCTGGCTAGACGTAGGTACCTTCACGCTCAGATAGCGTGAAACCTCCGCCGCTTCAAAGAATTGTTGGATTTCAAATTCGTGATGCCAGATACAAGGTGTTCACTGTGGCGCTGCAGACGCTAGTGTACAAAATTGTTGAGAAAGATTTGTTAACCTTCCATCCACCAAACATTTACAATGAATATTGTCGAGAGGCGAAGATACCGCAGTAAGATTTAGTACTGGAAATGAACCATTCAAATAGCGAATGTAGAAGCAGGCAACAGCTATCTGTGCTGGATAGTCATGAACTTTGAACTTTGTAGAAGTTGTAAGAAATAGTCCTACACATATGGTTGGTGTATGAGTTTGCACGTGAAGAACACTCCTTCCAGAGCCATCATCATATTTACTGACTGCTCCACTCGCGAGATGTGCAAGACTGGCACGAATGTCAGACTTGCGCACTAGCAGTACCTACGCACTAGCTGACTAGCAGCATAAAGCTTCATAGGCTGGACTCTACTACTCCGTGCTTCCATTTTTTTGAATTAGAGCAAAAACGAAAAAATTCCAGCGTTGTGGTTTGAAATTTTGAATACAGGCTGCTATATATATTCCACCTATCTTACCATTTGCTTCCTAGCTACGGTCATTCAATATCCATCTCCTGGCATCCTTGCTCTAAGAGATATGGCAGAGGGAACTGGTTGTTCTATTTTTGACAGCTCGGCATTGTCGTCTTCGTTCCATGAAGAGAATACTAGTCAAGTCGAGGTGACGGAGGTATGTAGTAGAATTTCTTCCTTGATTTTACACTGTCGTGTTGCTAATATCTAATGTCAGGCTAGCTATGCCGGTGAAACGACTTCACGACGTAGTTCATCCATTGGTGCCATGTATGTAGTGATCGTGGATAAAACCAAGCAACAAGAAGTGGTTAGTAGATTGTTCGTTTAATATGTTTTTCGCAGGATTTGTACTTGCCTCATTATTTCTTATTTTAATCGCGTGTAGGTACTACATCTGGACAGTGAGAATGGTCCTGCAGTTGATTTAATGGGCCGTGTAACCATCACTCACTTGGGCGATGGGGCAGAGTATGATGTCATGGTCAGAAGCGATTCTCATGGGAAACTTGTTGTGGGCTTTGGTTGGCAATTTATTTGCTACAGAGAAAATATAGTTCAAGCCTGTGTCTGCATTTTCACATACGCAGGCCCAAAGAAATTGGATTTGCTAGTTTTCGGCCCAGACAGTCGCCAACATGTGACGGCAAACCATTCAGGTGGCTTATAAAAACTTGGTATTTTGTAAATGAGCGCATGAACTGATATTCAGTATTTTTCTGTTTCGCAGTCATGAATGAAGCAATTAAACCTAAACGCTGGTGATTATATGTGAAATCTGATGATGTGGCGTTGGACAAAAAGATGCTAACCCGTCTGCGACATGTTGCTAAAAATGGTTTCCAGGAGTTCCCCTTATATGTTGCGTCTGTTGCCTCAACTGTGTGGAAAGGTGTTGGCTTGGTATGTCCGGTGCTTTTAATGTAAACATTTGGTAAATTTTTCCTACCTTTTTAAGAACTCAATATTATTTTGCTAAGGATTCATCTGTTTATACTTGCAGTGCATCCCACCAGAGTACTCAGTTCCACATATACCAACTAGTTCCCGACGCGTCACAGTTATCTTCAAAGGTTATCCTGTGAAGCGGAACTGTAGGATAGTTAGAGTGCACCGAGGCGCTATTTGCATCTGTGGACCGTGGGAAGGCATGCTAGCTGGTGCTAATGTAAAGGAGCAGGACCTGTTGGCTTTGGTATTCGAGAAAACAACGCACATAAAGCTCAACCTTGAGATCCACAACCTGACAACCATGATGGATGCGTGACCTATTTGGCGCCTACTACAATAAATTGTAATCTCTCCTTGTGCTTCTCCAACCAATAGGAGGTTTTTTTATTTGTTTTTGTGATGTAGTAGAGGAATAAAGTGATTAAATTAATTTCTCAGAGTGGGCTCTGTGTGTTATATGCTACTGGTCATTTTACTGTTCTTATGCACATCGTGACTATGAATGCCCTGAATGTGAGTATGAATGCCCCAAATAAATTTGTCGGGCCCGCGGTTCTGGAGAGTTGTCACTTCATGTTCCGATATAATAAGAGGAGCACCTGCGACTCCCCCTGCCCCCAACCTCAAGCTCCATCCTTGCCCTCGATGCCTCTGAAAGAAAACTCATCTGCAACGTTTGGTCTGCGAGAATTAGATCTACCGATACGCATCTGTTAGTTTTGAAAGTTATTGGTGCGAGTATGTTAAGTTTATGTGTATTTATATGTTTCGTCAATTTCAAATAAGCTGGCAAGCAGATATCTCATCAGTTTCTTCATCAGCATCAACAGACAGAAGCGGATCTCATCGATGTGTGGCCCAATCTCTCTCTGCGTAGGGCAGAAGCTAGGAGCCAGACCAGGGTTAGGACTGGTAAGTTCATGGAAACTATGATTGCTTAATGGTTCAGATTACTCTTGTGTTTGATGGAATTTTTACCGTCAGACATTGTGTAAGGAAGCAAGATGTCTATTTTCTGACTGCGTTGATCAAGACGCTGGAATTGTATTGCGTGACGGACGGATTCTATATGTTGAGCTGTGCGCCAAAGATGATGAAATTATACTTGGCCGTGGGTGGTACATGGTCCTCACCATTGTAGGTGCAGACGAAGGTGACTCGGTGTTCTTCACCGCTGGGGATGGCGGAAATGTGCAAGCTTCATTCTTTGATCCACTGGGCTGCGAGCTAATTCCATCTTCACGGGTCTTTCCACAAGCACGGACTAGTGATGTTCAGCGCGATTATTTTCCTTACTCAAACTTGATTCTTTTCCATAACATTTTTTTTCTGTTATTTAAATTCTGACATTCAGGTCAGGATATGGAGTATGCAGCAAATACATATGTAGTGGGACCCAAACTGTCACCAACAGCAAATGAGCACGGTGTCTTCCGCGGCTTATTTCTCCGCGGTGGCAACATGCCAATGTACATTTGCAAGATGACTCCTACAAACATTTTCAGGGGTATGCTGGTGCGTCGAAGATACTTTGAAAATGGATTCGTAATCAACTACACTTTATGTATCTCTTTACGGCAGTATTTAAACTCTAATGTTATGTATCTCTTTACGGCAGTATTTCAACAGACGTTTCTCTGTCGCGTATGTACCTTTTGGTTCGACAAAAACATGGCTTTGTGCGGAAGGAAAATCCGTCATGTTTGAAGGCAAGATAACGAGAAGCTCTGACAAGATAGCACACATTTCTAGCGGTTGGCTGCAGTTTGCAACTGCGTTCGGACTGAAAGTTGGTGACGTGTGCGCAATACGTTTAACAGAATACGGTGGAGGAATACGAGTAGATGTACATGTCATCTTTACAGCAGCCTACGATAGACAGGCATGAGGTACTCTGCAACCACCACTTCCTACATGATGCTGCTTTCTTGCTCTAGGACTTCAATATGGGTTCATGGATGTATCCAGAAGACTTCTCAGTCAATTCAAAGTCGTCTTCGTCGACGGTCGAATACACGACTCCAAAGTCCATAAGCTTGTTGAGTGTAACTCTGCGAAACAATAATGTATCATGGTTACAGAACTACACGGTAAATGGTTAGTAATTTCAACACTTGTGTTAGGAAAAAAATCAACCTCGTTGATTCCTTGGTGGCTCCAATGCTACTTGCAATGTAATCGATACTAACGCCGACATTGTCGTCTCTACAAATACAAGAGCAATAATTTTGATCTCCAGTTAACCCAAGTATATAAAGCCCATGTGGTTCGGAGTGCAAACAATACTAACACCGTCATGCTATAATAGTTTTGATCATCAACTAAGCAAAATATAAAGCGTACAGAAAGTACCTCTTGCATCCATCTGTTATAATGTGTATGATTCTGTCATCAGCTGATTCGTTCGGTTCCTGGAAATTTGTTTCTGGCCCACGATCAAGTAGTATTGAACCATGTTGTGATCCTTCTATTGGGCTGAATGTTTTGTGAACACTAGTTGTGGATCCTTCGACAAGAAGGTTACTTGGTTTCGTGATCTTTTGGGAAAGTGATTCATGTACCAAATCTCCTGTATCATGGTTTGTAAGATAAGTGAGACTACCACAAGCTGTCCTTCCTTGCAGCTTGTTGGAGTCCAATGGTTGCTTGTTCATCTGAGATTTGGATGGGGTGATGCTCATCTGCAACAATGTCACGTAAGTTATACACGTCAAAATATGTGAAAAAACATAACCGAAAAAATATCAAGAATTGGGAACTTAATAAGGACCTCGTTGCGAATGGTTAGGTATACGTTGCAACATTCGAGGAAATGCATCGTCACTGCGTTGAAATTGGTGACAGGTCTATGATGTAGTAGTATATGTTAGACCTTACAAAAAAAGATAATTATGCCTCTTATACATAAGTAGTTTACATTTCTCGCACCTGACACAAAATGCAGTAAGGGACACAGCTCCCTTCTTGATATCAGGTCTTCCAACGAACTCCACGTATTGACCGTCACTGTGCCAAAAATACACGATGAATTACTAGTTAAAATGAATAATAGTTTTAAATACAGCTCGAAATACCTGACTGTTAAAAATTCATTGTCGCTTCCATCTCCAACTAACCAGTACCGCCCCTCAATACAGCCAGTGCCGTCGTCTATTGTGAAATCAGCATGCATTTCAGCACTAGTAATACCACAGATGCGACCAACAAGACGTACCTAATGTTGTATAAAGACCAAAATAAATTTTTTGTACCTGATAGTTTTAAATACAATAACGACGTGATGTGTCTAAACAAGTCGAGAATCATACCGAACTAGGTTTCCGACCCATAATAGATGGTGGTCCTTGAGCTGGTGATGTTTCTTTCGAGTCTTGTATGACCTTGCAAGTGCATGGTAGGCACAGGTTGTCGCGCACAGGTTGAGATTGCTGGAAGAAAGAGAATGCATTATAGGATGAGAAACGAAATGAACATTGCATGTGACTGGTAACAAGGTATAAGTATGCATACTTCGTGATGCACAAGTGCCATGGCGATTGCACTTATAGTAAGTAGATGTCAACGAATCCTGAGTTCTACAATTCACAGCAATGGCTTCGATGGCACTTATAAGGGGAGATGTGTTGATGGGAAAGAGGTGGGGGTGTTGGATAGCTAGTCATGCTTCTACGTGATGCGTTAGTGCGCTAGAACCAGAAGTTTATATGGAAAATAAATATTGGAGAAATGGTCGTGGGTTCCACAATATTTGACTCTCATGGCAATTGTTTTTTTTCCTCACCCCACGTTGGCAGACGTTCCTGTGCCTGTGTCCTGTGCCTTGTGGCTCGCGCTGCTCTATCTGCTGCCTGCTGATCCACTAACCTAGCAAGAAGGCAAATCCGAGGCCGTCCTGCCATGCGGTACTTTCTGTCCACCACGTCTTCCCTGGCGCCCACCTCAACTGCCACTACGGCCGCGTAGTGGTAGAAGAGGTCTTTGGCACCTCTACGTGAAACGGAATGACAAGCTGAAGTTACTTTATAAAGTATTCGGCAAAATGGCTTTCATTTCATGAATTGATGGAAGATGTCAAATGTAGAAACTACGGTTGGTTTTAGGCGGAAAGGACGCGCGATACAAGAGGCATAGCAGCAGACCTTGATATGCACCGTGTGGAAATTCTGTATGCTGCCAAGACCGACGAGATCGAGTAAACGGGGCACGAGATTGAACACCTACCTCCAGACGTTGATGGAAAAGAGCTCCAAGAACTACGACCTACATAAGACAACCGTGTCTTGCGGCACTAGCCGTGCATGTATAACGATCGTTGCGGACAAGTAGTGAGGGGCTTGCAAGCCGGAGGAGCCACATTTTTTTGCTCTCGCTTTGCGAAATGGCTCATCTCATCGAATTTTTAGGTGCTTCATCGTTTAAGCTGTTGGCTCTACTGCCCTTTGTCAGGACTTTGTGTGGAGCCGGCAGAGAAACCACTTAAGAAGCCCTGCCAAAGTAGGCCTACTTCTAAAGATGACTGTGTGGCAAAGCCGGACAGCTATATAGCCGAAAAGGCCCTATCTCTGAACGACCAACTTTTGCAACGCTGTCGCCTGCTATCCGTGAGCGGGCAAGCTACCCCCTAAAAGGACTGGTCGAATCAGCGTCAAATCCATCTCTCAGCGCATGGCAGGACGACCCTGCTACGCTCTAATAGGGCAGCCTTGCAAGACGTCTCGGCGCTGTAAAACCTGACACCGCACTCCCCCACGTTTCTTCCGTCCGTGGGCGTGTCAGAGCACTCCATTGCGGGGGAACTTCGTGGCAGTACGAAAGTGGTCGTGGTTGGCGGCAGGCGTATCTTCAATGTTTTACGGTGTCTGGCGTCAGATTGTAGAATTTTACCGGCCATGGTACTACCGCTCTGTCTCTATATAACGAAATTTGAAACCAACTCAAGCATCTATGTGCCATAAAAATAGCAGAAATATGAAGGAGCTAGGTGAGGCCATTTTTGGTCTTCCCAGTTCCCACGGAAGGGTTTCTGATGAAGAAGGGGAGTGTGTTGGCGCAACACATCTGCCAAGTTTGGGTGTTGGTCATTTAGCATCTGGACCGTCCAACGGAAACTTCCTAATGATCGGTACACCATTGGCGGGGTCCACTTTGACGACGAGGTATGTTGACTGGTCTTTTTTTGCTTTCGCTATAACGTGTATGGAGCACTAAAAATTCGCTTTATTTGTCTAGAGCGCAAGATGAAGATAGACTCTTTTTGGGCACCAGTTGGGTTGCACCGTATATAGCAGCCCTCCAAGGGTGCCAAAGAGTTACACACACCGTGATGTGCGCGCAATTTGAAACTCCTCCATTTCTTTGCTTCAAGGACACCAACGAGATGATGAAGCGTTCCAGCACTTGCAACGCGCTGGAAGACGTTCCATTTCAGTCGACTCCAATTCCTTCTTCGGAGCAAACATCCCAGCTGATCAACGAAAATAGCAGTTTCTCCCCGATGGGTAATGAAACAGCGGTCACCTATCGAAAAAGGTATCATATACTGTCCTCCTATGAGAATTTCCTCTATACTCTTAGATGCAGGTGGGTAATTGTAGTTTTTATTCTATTATGACACTTGCAGCATCTGGTCGTCCTCTCCGATACAAATCCATCAGTCACAAGCAGGAGTGACTACGGTCAGTGACGAGAGTCTTACTGCAACTATGGAGGAGTTTTTTCCTGAAAACGCAGACAACGGGGGGCAAAAGCATTTCGGCAATGAGGCTCTAGTTGACCAAGATAATGTTGTAATGCAATCAGTTTTTTGGTTTGACTGCTAATTTATTTTGTAAACTAAACAATTTGATTCTTCTATGAACATAGCCGGACCGTGTGACGCCTGTTGATAATTCTGCACCGGGTGCAAAAAGGGTTAGGAAACCAAGAATCTACAAACCAGTAAGACCTAATACATAAATGTATATATAGATAGAGAGAGAGGGAGATAATTCACGTTACCAACTAATTGTCCTATATTTGTTAATTACATGACGTGTGTACAGAGACGTTCCGTGATTGCTGTTGCCGTAGCGGAACTTCATTCGATTGTCTGCCCAACACAACAGGTAAGTCGAACAACCTTACGCATGCAGTTGGTGAAGATAACTACTTGACTAATCTAATTATTCTTTTCAGCGAGATGCTTCGAACGTTCTTCGCGAAACTATCAACCATATAAAAATGCTGCATACTGTGATTTCGGTATGATAGTAATAGTATTTATGCTGAAAAAATATTTCATGAATTAATAAATATTGTTACTTGCTGTGCTGAAACTACTTTCCAACAGGTCCTCGCAGGACGCGATTATCTTGCTACGCTTGGGAATCACAATAGCATGCTCACGGTTAAATGCTGATAAACATATTTGAAATGTAAAAGTTGTAGAATTACGATAATAACTTTAATATTTATGCAGTTTTCGACGACGAATGGCATGAACTACTCTGATTCGGCAAGACCATTGGCAGAGCGCGGTCTCTGTGTCGCCCCGGTTGAACTTGCAGAGAAGGTTCTGGAGGACCCCCCGGTTGAACTTGCAGAAAAGGTTCTGGAGGACCAAGCTTAGATCGTGGCATTGCGACACATTTTCTACTATCAAGAATAACAAAAATATGATGTATCGTATATTTGTTGTCGTGCAGTCCTATGTGTTGTCGCTTTGGTATTTGCTGTAGTTCCTGCAAAACTCGTTTCATGCCTCGTTGTATTATATTGTGGTTCAAAACGTGCAATTCTCCGTACTCAACAAGACCGTTGATTAACATGCCAGATATTCATAGTATTCTTAATAAAAGTAGTTATGCAATGTTATTCTTCGGAAACAAACACTTAACGCCCATTCTGCTTATCGACGACCATTCTCATACAAATCCTGGATGAGAGCGCTCTGTTTGGATGCGCAGGTTCCTATCTCCCGGCGATCGTGCCATCTCTAAACTAATGCGCAAGAGACGACGACGACGACTACGATCAGCAACATGGGGTCTGTTTCTAACTCTTTCAGTTAGTAAGAAAGCCTTCACTAAACCCGTCCAAGGCTAAAGGAGCCGACGTGCCTAATAAGAAGAAGATAAAGACGGAGCGTGTTTGCTATACATGTGGAAGTACGGATCACTGTGCTCTAAAGTGACAGGACCGTAAAGACAGCAAACATGGTTATTAGCGAGGGTGGAGGAAGATCGTGGTATGGTAAATTCTTAGCTAAGTCTAACTTTACGCTAATTCTCCACACAGTAAAAATGGCGCATGTCGGCATGTTTCACGGTGGATGGCAGCCATCGCACTACCAATAGTGCCCTATTTTGGCTCGTATAACAGGGCACTGCTCATTATGCTTCGTGCCTATTAAAGGTTACTGGGTAGGCCGAGGTAGCTGCCACTTGCATCGCATGAGTAGCAATACTAGTTCTGCTGTCATGGTCTGCTGCCTTTTCGGTTTTGCAATTTCAATTCAATTCATTTCTTGTTGTCTCCAACTAATCCTTCTTCATCATTACAGGGCATAGCAGGTGCATGGATGTTGTTGTTGAGGATGTTGCGTTTCGCGTTTCTGGCAATGAGCGGTTGCTTGGCGATCTACAACTCCGGCGGCGACCTCCGAACTACGACGATAGTCATCATTGGATCATTGAGCCTTGTTCTTCTCCATTTTTGCCTCCGTCTGATGGTCAATACACCGCGGACGTCCTCTCGCCACCGCTGGCTGATCATCGCTATGTGGGTTCTATTCACCTTGCACACGGTCAGTTTCACTTTACAGATCACAGACGTCCTGCCACGGAAATTTGGCGTTGTGTTTTGGAGCATTGCATTTACAAACATCACCGGGGCGTTTTATGTCTGTTTCATCCGGAAAAACACTATTGCGCATCGCTTGATGGACATGTTCGATAGTCATTTCCGCAGTCGCTTCTATGACATCCCTAGTTTTCCAGTAGTAGGTTGAGATTTAGTTAATAATGTCGAAGTCTGTCTAGCTTTGCAGTCCTTTGTGTCCTCTAAAAGACTAGTGTATCTTTTTATCATTTATGGAATGATTGTAATAATTATGCTTTTGTATGACTGTCGAAACATGTATCCGTATTTTGAATTTGTGCATTTGTAACTCTTGCTGCCCAAAGGCGAATAATAATTATTGGCTGGGGACACCAATGTGCATGACATTACAATGTAGAATACATTGAGACTGCTAAGGACGAGTGGCATCCCGGAAGGGCTGATCTCTTGCAGGACCGGGCATCCTCGAGCAGATTTCAGTCTAGCTAGAGCGTGTAGTATTGCTCGAAGGACCGCCAAAAACATTCGAGGGTGCAATGACATGCCACTAAAAGGTTTACTACCTGTGTGCCATACACTACAGTGATAGGTTCCGTACCTAATGCGGAATAACCCACTTAAATGGCAACTACATATAAAAAGCACCTCAAAAGATAACGACCAAACAACACACGGAAAAGGGCGACCGATTCACCGTCCTGATGTGCCAATGGACCGGGCAGCCTTGATCAGATTACAGCACCGCTCGAGGGTCTAGCACAGGTCGAGCATATATCCGCCTCGGTCGAGGGTCCGACAAACAGCATAATGCAACCTGGCAGGCGTGTCTTGCAGCCGTCCAGCACATATAAGCAACCAAACAAACACAGAAAAGGGCGATCGATGCACCGTCCTGATCTGCCGAAGGACCGGGCAACGTTGATCAGATTACAGCAACGCTCGAGGGGCTAGCATAGGTCGAGCATGTATCCGCCTCGGTCGAGGGTCCGGCGAACACCATAACACAGCCTGGCACGCTGGTCTTGCAGCCGTCCAGCGCAGATGCGCCGCGCGTCCAATAGGATAAAGGCATCACTACCGTAGAAGTTCGCTTCGCGAACGCGAAATTCCCGGTGGAGTTCTCATATTTTTCTTTTTGTTTTGGCGAATGGCCATGCAACTTCTATGTGCTCAGATGTGTCGGAGACAGTATGCAATGAATAAAATTCACAAAGAATGTGTGCTGCCCATAAAGTTATCATCTGAAAATGTGCTCCAGACAAATTTCGCAACATATATATAACAAAGTTGCATCCGCCGGTGCGATATCTCCAAAGACAAGACTTCCTAGCAATGTAAAGTTTTTGGCTATCACTACGCTACTTTACTATTCAATGTGCACGATGTCGGGATAGTGCTCTACACAGAAAAACGGCCTTTTGCAAAGTAGTGTCAGTAGAACACGTTCAACTGCGTCCGGCCTAGAGCCTAGTGCCACGGTAAGCAACTTCGCGGTAGCCAAAGGTATTTGTTCAGAGCATCAGTTCATTTTGTTGATTGTATTGTTTTGTGTGATTATAATCCACTGGATAATTTTAAATATTACACTTTATTCGATCGTGATCATAAGAAACTACAACTATAAATAAAAACAAAAAACGACGCACACTTGCTACCAAATGGTTTTCTGCACCAGACCAACATTACAAATATTACAGTTCTTGACATACTTATAGTTCTAAGGAATATCTGCTGACGACTCATCATCGCACGGTGCAGCTAGAACCAGTACCACAAATCCTGAAAGTACAATAAACAAACCACAACCCCAAACTATTATGGAATGTCTAGGAGAAACAATCCTGTCTAGCCTGAGACATATTATAACCGTCAACACCGAAGATAGTAGCCATGTAGCAGAAGCAGATCGAGCTCGCGCTTCGGATGTGATTGATGAGCTTCGTGTTGCCATGGATGCATAATACAGTAGCAAGAACACACAAGAGAAGGTCGCAACGGAGTGAGCAATATCTTCAGCGGTACCTCCATATGCCGCTACAAAACTAACTATGGAAGCAGCAAGCATAAGGAACATGAGGGATGCCATGCGCTGCATTGCTTTCTTTTTGCTACATGAAGACCTGGCCTCAAGGACTCACTATATATAGCAGTGCTACCAGAAAGGGGACCGCTTGTGGTAACTGTTGAATACATTATATCTTTGTTTATGGTGAAACCCTGAATTAGCGTCACGTGCATCACAGCCTACGGACCCCCTTGTGGTAACAAACGATCTACAAATGCATAGCACTGCCCGGCTCCTCCCTCCACAAGGCATGGGTGCGCTGGCGAGGCGAGACAGGTCCACTTGAGAATCAAGGCACACACCGTCTCGCGCTACCGTTGTAGGCTGGGGAACTCGCCGAACGTGGGCGCCATCACTGGAACGACCAGGCAACTCGTCGTGGCTAGCGTGCGGGCAACAAGTCGCGAAGTTTAGATTTCGTGTGTGTTAGGATAAGAGAGATGTCCACGACAGATGGGAATTATGACCACGGCAAAACGTCCTCAAAACCTCTTTCAACCCAGGAGTTTTTACACTTTATTACAATAGTGCCGCTTCATTTTAAAAAAATTCTCTATTATGCTACACTGACACCAAATAGCATGGGACATGAATCCTGGAGTCATGCAAATACGGGGGGCCACCAACATTTGATTTATTATACGAAAACAAACAGGTGCCATCATACACTGGTACAAAGTAATACACGGGGAGCTACGAACATGTTCAACGGAACAACTGGTACAAAGACATGTAGCGGGAAGATAAAACAGTTGAGAACGTGAGCCTAGTTGACATGCTGACGACAAACTTAAAACACAAACACAAGTGAAAACATGCAGTGGTCCAAACAAACACATCGGTCCAGCTAACTTAGAGTTGGCATATGAGTTCAGGCAGTGCCGTCTTCAGGGCGCGGTGGAACGGGGCGATGGACATGAGACGGCACTGTCTGCCAGTTAGGGAGCAGCTGACCCTCAGCATATAGGCGATACTGCCGAAGCCCACCTCCTGGATGATGAACATTCCCACCTTCAGGTCCACCAATATGCATGATACTGCGGTTCCGTGGCTGTGGAAGACTGGAGAGACGATGAAGGAAATGTTCGCACTGTTCTTCCGTCTCATAGACGATGATGTCGAGCCAACCGGAAGTAACTAGAATTCCATAGTACCCAACTGGTAAGTTGTTTGGGTCTATAGTAATTGTCACCCGATCGGCTTCAGGAAATCCAGGTGGTGCACTAACGTTGCTTGCGACTTCAGCCTCCTGAAAGACACAAAATGAAGCAAAATGAGTTGGACAGCGTGAAATGAACCAAAATAATTTGGACGACGAAGAAGAAACAAACCGCCGCTCCAACAAAACTTGAGTTCTGAGAGCCATTGGTAGACATGTTGAACTTAGCTTGGATGCTCGCCAAATGCGGCGAAGCTTCCCTTATAGTTATAGCCGTGCTGCTCTGGTCTCTCCAGGTGCACTGTAAAAATAGACTCGTATCCACACGTAGTGGGACCCTTGTATTGCTGTACCGAGGTTCGTCAGTGCGATGGCTGACAGGTTCTGATATTCGGAACTCATGTAAAGTGCGATGGCTGACAACATGCGGGTGCGGCATGACAATATTGAGGCTGTGAGAAAACAGTGAAATGATTGTGTTTAACAGAAAGGTTTCAATCAAAATCCTATTGAGACCGGTTTACGAAGTTCTGTACGTACTTTTTTTTGCTATAAAAAGGCAAGCAAGCCATGCCGGTCGACGCACGCACAGAAAGAGAACATCACGATTCTCACTAGAGCAAAACCATGTCAGATACGTCTTCTACCTCGCAAAGGAGCGTTGGTCGCCACAGGGGACGTCTATTGCTTCCATTAATTATTTGTCCTCGTTGCAGCAGGGACTACGTTCGTGTCTATACCTAACGCACGCCTGGCAATCCGAATCGAGACTTCTACAAATGTCCATTCCATAATGTAAGGTTCTGGTGTTACTTTCGAAATGGAAGATTGTACTATCAAGAAGTTGATCATTCAGATATGCAGATTGATTCGGCGGGCGGTTGCGACTTTTGGAAGTGGGAAGACCAGTACCTTCGCTATCTGGAAAATGCTGGAATCATGGAACATAATGTGCCAAACTTTGACCTCACCACAAATAATTTCGTGCTTTTGAAATGGATATTATATGCTTTGCTAGTACTTCCTATTGTAAGTGTTGTTATGCTTATTTGTCTGTTCAGAAAGTGATCGTCTTTCTGTTCAATGAAGTTGGTTCCTTAAGTTCCTGGAGTTCAGTAAATATGTTTTTTGAAGTTGTATGATGTATTAGACTATAAACATTGTGTTGCACATCCACGTCCTCGATTTATTTTGCAATATTTTTTGCGTGCAAAATGTTACTCATAATAACCGAATAGGCGCAAAGTCAGTTTAGGTTTGTGAAAAACAGGAGTACAGTCACAAAGTTAGAAAAATAGGAGGAGAATCACCATCTGATTTCAAAGAGAGGGTAAGAATGCCAATGGAAGAAAAGTTTTTTTTCGAACTAAATGCAACAAAAGTTTTACTACCTGTGTGTCACACGATCCACTAAGAAGTCCAAAAAACAATGGTGAAACCAACGACTTAAATACAAACAACTTCTGTAAAGCACCTAAGAGCAACTGCAAGAGACTAGCTATAATGACTTTGCTAGCTAAATTTTTTTTAAAATCTCAAAAACACTCTTCCAACAAACTAGCTATCTCATATCCGTTGCCCCGATAGCTATTTTTTGGCTAGTGACTAGCTATCCTGATTTTCATGATTATGGCAGTCTGAGCATATAGAGAGTTCAATTTAGAGAGATTCTTGGATGTCAACCACTTTTTGCTAGTATAATGTGCCAACGAAATGGCCAGCCTAGAGAAAATTTCCGCCTCGCTCCATGGGCTAGAACAAAAGGTCGAGCCAAATACCGCATTGCCCCACTATCTATGTAACAACATAATAGACGCACATGGGATTTACTAAGTGTAGTAACCAAAGGAGAAAGCACTCATTTAAATATCAACTACATCTAAAAGCAACTGGAAAGCCTCCACTACGGACTCATCTCGTGGAGCAGATTCCCGGCTCGGGACATATTATTTAATAAATTGCTGCCAACAACACATCTAAAACCCCACTAAAAAGGCCTCATATCTTGCAGGATGGGCACCCTCGAGCAGATTTCCGGTTCGCTCGACGGTCATGCACCGCTCGAGCAAATAGCCGCCTTTTTGCGAAGATCATCCTCGAACAGATTTCCGCTTCGCTCGAGGGTCATGCACCGCTCGAGCAAATGGCTGCCTTTTTGCGAATGCATTTGGTAGGGCTTCGGGTGTGGATGAAACTGAAATAAAAAGCTTCTGAAACTGCGAAAACTGGCACTAGATTCCTTTTTACTGCTTCATGCATGAAAGATTCCTTGAGACAAAAAGGGCCTAAATGTCTGAGTGACGACGCAACTGCGTACAGCTTTGCACTCTACTACTCAAATAACACAATATCATCAGCTTTGCTGTTGGATTCTAACGATACGTATGCAACAGTAGTCGTTGAGTCAGGTGAACGATTTGGCTGAAGAAACAGCAATCCTGACACCAGCACTAATTTTTGACTGCGGGAGTTGCAGTATGCGTGGGCCTTCGCGTACGTGGACCGCTTCCACGCCGCGACCCTCCGTCTCTATATTCGTTCATGTCTATAGCTAAACCCTAAACATGCACAGAGGGACACGATTTGGCTATAGAAGCAGCAACACGCTGGAGAAATCGTCACAAACTTTAAAAGCGAGATTCACACTATAGATAGTGACATTAAATCAACTAAAACATTCAGTGACACATCCTACAAACAGGCATTCAGATATGGCATACATAATTTCCGAAAAGGAATTCAAAGTACATTCAGGTATTCAGATTTGCACAAAATGGATCTGATAGATATAAAAGTTAGCTGATCTTTATTTCGCTACCAATCTTGTACGACAGAAACGCATCTATGGTGGCGTACTGCACTTGCTCGTCTGACAAATACCTCGCATCCCAATGGTAGTGATCGATCCTCTTGTTCTTCTGAATAGGTAGATTTAGTATTGTTGCTCTGAGCTTCTCAAGTGATGCACGCGGACCTTTGAGATGCTTATACGCATCAAGTTTCGGTACTTCTTTTTGAAGGTCTTTCGCATTGGTAATTTCGACGCCACAATCCTCCTTGAGCCGTGTGAAGTCGCGGTAGATATCTGCTCCAGTGAAGATGTGATCCTCCTCTGTGAGGAACTTCTTCAGCACTTCAGGGAGTTTGCCACCGGCCTGGTAAACCTGGAATATAAGAAAACGAGGACCGACGCACAGTTGCAATAGCGCCGTCTCGTGCTTCTGGGACCCATGGACGTGCCTCTTGACCCCATGGAGGATACGCCACTCCGTGTCTAATCCAACTAGCATGCGTTTCATGCAAGGAGGATTACCTCGAATCTCATCAATGAATCGCTCGACAACAGCATCATCGCATGTGATCGTCGTCTTGATCACTTCACTGAAGAATGAGACACTGTGCTCTGATGTCCGCGGCGGTGATGGACTTGGCTTGATCTTCTTATGATCTGACGTCGGCAGCGGTGATGGCCTTGGCCATGACTCCCAGTTGCTGCGCTTTCGTCCCGCATCACGCTCGCGGGATGGCTCCATATTGCGGTGTGCATTGGCTAATGCGGTGTGGTTGCTTGATATTGCTGTGTGCGGCGGTGATTTCCTTGGCCATGAATCGCAGTTGCTGCGCTCTTGTCCAACACCGGTTGCATGGGAATCACGGTAGCGTGATGGCTCCATATTGCGGTGTGCTAAGGCTAATGCGGCGTGGTTCCTTGATGTTCTAATGCGCCGTTGCTTAAATTACTCCAAGCGGCTACGACTCCCATCACTTCGTCGACTCAACTCCCCGTGCGTCTGCGACTCCGCAACTCCCCGTGCGGCTGCGACTGCCGTCGATTGGTTGGCGCAACTCCCGTGCGGATGCAACCCGCGTCGCTTCGTTGGCGCAACTCAGGAAAAGAACATGTGCGGCTACGACTCGCGTCGATTCGTCTACGCAACTCCCCGTACGGGTGCGATTCCCGTCGATTGGTTGCGCAACTTCCCGTACGGCTGTGTACTTCGTCTAATCTCCCAGCGGCGCTTGCCAAACTTAGGTAGCGATGAAAACGTATGCAATACTGTTCTGCCATTTCCGCTACCGCTCTTCGTCATCGGAAGCGGAACAGTTGGGTGCGGAAACGGACGGAAAAATGTACGGGTGCACGGAAATGACTTAATGTTTGTACAAAATTACATGAACAAGCAGATAGATGAGTCAAACAAAGTGAGTTTCTTGATAATGGGAGGCTAGGTTTTGGCAGAGTGAGACGAGTGAACTAGTCAATTGTTCCACCAATGTTCCACCAACTGTGACACGAGTGGATGCAAGGAGAGAACAATAAGTTGGTACAAACTACTGGAGGACAAGACAATCAGGGTGCGCCGGGGTTTGGAGCAGCAGCAGCTTCACGTTCAACGGCTTTAGGGAACAAGACCCCGTCCAACAGGTCGGCAAGAGCCGCGGCTGGATCTGCGACGGACGCGTCCGCTTCCTTGATGGCCTCAGCCACGGCGTCGTGGCCCTCAATCCCCTCGAGAAATATGTAGCCATCACGTAGTGTGTTGAAGTTGACTCGGCAGTGCGTGGAGGTCAGTCCCAGGGTCTTCTGGACCCCGAGACGCAGGGCGCCCCGCAGCCGCTCAATGACTCGGCCGCCCAGGGAGCTCAGGCGGTTCGCTATTGAGCTGCCAGAGGTCTTGCACTCGAGGCCCTCGATCTCTTGGCACAAGTTGATAGCAGCCGTCTCGAGGACTTGGAGCTCACCCAGGACCTTGTCATAGTCGGCCTGCAGGGCTTCTATGTCCGCCTGAGGGATCATCGAGGCCATGTCGAACTCTGCAACAAAAATACACATATAAGAAAATCTGGTCAAATAAACAATGAAAATGACACAGTGCATGACTACCCTTGGTCAACGATGCGTCATGGTCCAGCTGTGGAATCGAGCCGTCCCTCTCTTCGAGGAAGGTCTGAAGGGCATAGACTCTGCAGGTCTCCCAGACTAGAGCCCCGGTGAGATGCTCGATTGCTTCCTGACGGAGCTGCAGCTCGGAAGTCGCCGCGGCAACAAATGCGTCCCGCTGATGAAGTGTGGAACTAATAACCTTGGAGCTGGTGTCGGCGAGCGCTTGGCGCTCCAACTGATGGTGCTCCTTTGCAGTCAACCGTTGTTCTTTCTCCCGACGGACGGCGACGAGCTGCGGGACGTCCTTGGCCTCCTGCTCCACCAAAGTGCGGTGGGTGTCGCGATCTTGCTTCAGCAATGGCGTGCTCGTATGGAATTCGGTGATGCTGCGGAGCTTGAAGAAGACGGGGTACTGCATTATTCTCTTCTTCCGTATGTCAGAATTAAAGACAGAAATATCCAGATCAGGAACGCGAAGAAGCTTCATGCATGGAATAGTGGACGGGTCTGTTATCCAGGCTGTGAGCCTGAACGTGGACATGTCCGCCTTGGTTGATGTCAATGGATCCACAAGCTCCGGCAAAGCATGCCTAGCAAGTAGTTCACTGGCCGTGTTAATGTCCCAGGCGTGCTCCGGGATGCCGTCGATCTCAATCACCACCTTTTGTGTTAGCAATACCTCCGTCGCATGAGCAAAATGAGTCTAGCGGCGCATGGAGAGATTGGTGTCCGCCATGGGGATGGGGCTCGCAGCCAAAATCTGGTCACGGGCCACCAAGGACTTGCAGACGATGAGGAAACTACCAGAGAATGTACGAGTGGCAGTGAACTCCGACACGTCCAAACCGACTGCAGCAGTAATAGCCTTCGACGCTTCGTTGCTGAGGAAGTCACCGGACCCGTTGCCAACCTGGGCAATAAGTGCCAAACGAAGACGAGCCTCCTCAAGAGCCATAGACTCAGAACGCTGCACGTAACAGCATTCTGATTCTGACAAAAAAGAAGGACAGTTGTAGCGGTGCATGACAGCAGAACTAGTTTGCGTGCCATCCTTGAGGACGAAGCACCAACTAAACGGCGACGGATAGACAAGATCACGCTGGTAGGGACCACGACGGCACGACCGTACACACCGAAAGGCCTCACCGTGTTTTTTTTGAAAAAAATGCCCTGAGCACGATGTCTGTTAGGGACTGAGCGAGAATACCAGCTGTGATGAATAAGGGGGGTGGCTAACGTGGCACCGATCTCCGGTGCAATGAGACATTGTTTTGGCGTAGAGTATGAATATGCATGGCCCGCGTGGATGCGCATTTGATCGTGCAAGGGAGAAGGTGATTGTTCGGCCGCAACAATAGATTGCGACTGAGGTAGCAGTGGCAGCGCTGTGCCAACAGAAGCAGCCTGCAAAACACGGAATGGAACTGATGGGCGTTCAAGGGAATGACGAGAAGGATGTCGACGACGACGCCGGCGCTTCTTACGGCCGGGGGCCGTAAGAGCGTCCGGCAAGCTCATTACTATTGCGGGAGAAGGTGAATGCTTGTGCTCGACGCCGTTGACCTCGACCTCATGGTCAATGTCGCGCAACCAGCGCTCTACCTTAGCGCGGCTGGAAGAGCACTCGGCTGGGTAGAACGAAGGGGCATCAGGGGAAAGTAGGATAGAGCGATCGCCACCATAGTGGGCAGGAGTCGAAGAAAGATTCTTTGAGTTGGTGGCTGCGACCGTCGCCGATACATGTTCAGAGTTCTCGGGCGGCGATGGAGGTGAGCTCAAGGATGGCTGCTGGTCCATAGAGTGCGGGAAAGAATGAATCAGCACAAATGCGACAGGAGAGCAGGTTGTGTGGAGATGAGAGCGTGGTGGCCGTACACAGAATGGTTGAGCTAAGAAAGAAGATGTGGAGATAAACTAGTTGATGGGTTGCTGACTAAATGGTAGACCCTCTGTTCCTTTATATAAGGATTGCTAGGGGTCAAATTGCTGGTCAACATATAAGCATTCGTACTGTTCAAATTTTTTGTCAAAATATAAGCATGGGTGAAACACGAAAGGATGTCTGACAGAGGCACCAACAAAATGTGGAGCGTACAGCTTTGCAATATACTGCTCAAATAACCAATATGGTCAGCTTTGCTTCTGCATACTAAAGTTGCGTATTCAACAGTAGTGAGCTCGTTAACATGACAGGACACCAACAGCGACAACATTGCACGATGACCATGCAACATGGCAGAGATCATGCGCGACAGCCTTGCACGGCGAGTCGGCGACAGCCTTGCACTCTATTAGTTTTCATTCCATGTGGTCAAACTCGTGTTGCCGGTATCTCTCAATTGTGTGCTCCCGTTCTATTTCTCTTCAAGGAGAACAAAGGAAAAGCACGTTTTAGAGAAAAAAGACGAAAACGAAGTTTAGGATTATGAAAATTAAAAAAGGTTTATTATAAGTTATGTAAAAAATATCAAATAAGATATCTGATGTATTGTACTATAAAGCAGTGCGGTTGCACATCCACGTTCTCCATTTCTTTTCAATCAGTTTTTATTAAAAAAATGTTAGTACTGCAAACATAATAGGGTCAAATTCAGTTTACGCTAATGGATGCGACTGATTTCTGCAAATGGAATTTAGTAAGTTGATGGAAAGACAAATAGCACTAACATACATGTGTGCCATTAATAAATTGCAGGCGCAATAAACAGGATGACTTCACTAAAAGAGATAAACACCCACCTAAATCCCAACTACATCTAAAAGCACCCAAATAAGCAAAAAGATGATCGGCCACCAGGGCCGTCTACCAAAGGACAAAACAGCCTCGATTTGATTTCCGCCTCGCTCGAGACTCTATGACCGCTCGAGGCAATGACGCCTTGTCTCAAGTATCTGGCATCAAAGAAAGCTGTAATACAATAACATCATTTTCATTGCTGATTACTTATCGATGTTCCACATTCTCTATTATGCGTCTCATGCATGAACATCGGCTCGGCAAGGTTCGATGGTCATCGTGCGAGGCTGTCGCCGTGCTTGTCCTAGCATGGTCGATCACTAGCTCTATACTGTTGCACACGTATCCTTTCTATCGAGTAGCAAAGCTGATCATATGTGCAAAGCTGTCTGCTCCACATATCGTTGGTGGCTGTGTCAGAGCTGTTATTTTTGGTTTTTAGCGACAGCCTGTTTTGGATGCTGCACAAGCTGCTTACTTCTGTTATTTATTAGTACAATCTAGTCCACCACCCCCATCAAGTTCTTCAGCTTTCATCCGTTGTTAGTCCGTATCCCGACCACCGTGTCTACACCTACTACACCAGCCAGTGCACATCTCCAACCACCTGCTCGTGCAGCATAGATCTCGCGCCATCCTCCCACGAGCTGATGGAGCACCAAGCGTCACTGATGGCTACTACATCGCCGGTCGACACCACGGAACATATATCGGCGCCGACAGCAGGCACCAAGTCGAAGAATCTCTCTTCCTCCCCTGGCTACTTTGGTGGGGAGCGTTCACGGCTACTTTGCAGTGAACCGCCGTCGTTCTACCCTGGGAAGTCCTCTTCCGGCCGCGCCAAGCATACGCGCTGGTTGGATGACAGTGAAGAAGAGGTCGAGAAGGAGCACGTCGACTACGACCATTCGCCTCCACCAGAGTGCGTGGGGCCCGTGCTACGTCGAACCACTTATAGCAATGGTTTGTAGACTTTGAGAGGTTTGTAGACGTAGTCCTAGCTCCTGTCTGCCGCCTAGTACTTGCTGGCACTGTTACGCACGATTTGGGTGGATGTGTGCTCCCGAGATGTCTGCACATGTGAGGCTGCATGGCATCCCCTCGCCGCCCATGTCGGGCCAGACAAGCCAGTAGGCACGCGAACGCATGCACTGTTATGCGATACGGAAGGATGCTGTGGGTCCCTCCGAGCCACAGTAAAATCCGAAGCATCCCCCAAAGTAATTTTCAATAGCAATGTACTCGCCAATTTTTTTTACCAACTTAGTTGGTAGTAATAGTGTGTTTTAGTAGTGTATAATCCACTGGATAATTTTATACATAAGACGTAGAAAATGGCAGGAATCGGGCAGAAGAAGAATTGTAATGGCAAATTTCGAAATAGACGAAAGTAGTGGCGTTTCCCCGACTCTGAAAAATTGTAATGGCCCGCGGAAATATGTTCAACTTGCGCTAGACGCTCGAGCGAATAGGATATTGGTTCTAGGTGTGCTACACGTTCTAGCGAGGGAGGACGTTATGCGGTAGTTTGCGTTTTTGCCGGGACATCGTAATCGCACCGGCGCATTGTTTTCGGAGTGCTGGCAACAGGGCGTCCTCTACGCCCGTCCGTTTCAACACCAAAGGATCAACATCAACCACGACCTGCAAATGTCGTTGGTGTTGATCAGTCGAAAACAAAACTAGGTTAGTTACTAAAGCAATATATAAGCACTAGCGAACACTTGTTCCCGTGTTCCATCCGTGGGCATATCTAGAGTGTCTTAACAGAATACATCGGCTACAAAACAATGCCCACTGCCGAGACAGAACGAAGAAGTTCTAATAAGTTCTAAGTGCTCGATCTCCAACATAGAAGTCAGCATTTGCCCAAAAGACAACCGTCCAGCAGACAAGGTTGGAGATCGAGCACTTCTAGTGGCTGCTCAAGGACTGGGTTGCACCCGCGACAGCCGCTCCGTGGCGGCGCGATGCTTCTTCCCCTTGTAGTGGTCCTCCATGACTTGCTTGTTGCTCATCATGACATTGCAGACTTCGCATAGGGTCGGTATGAAGCTCGCGTTACTATGGGTATGCTGGAATGGTGCGGCAGCACCATGACATGAAAACTGCAGCAAATGAAATATGAGATGAGTTGATGAGTCGACAACAAGGAGCACCAGGGTTGTACCTCAATTGGGACGCTGTATTGGGACCTCACCGGAGACTTTTCGCCATCGCCGGCGGCGACGACGCGTGGGAGGCAATAGCCTGCACCGGATGCAGCGCAGAACAAAACTAGGTTGATTATCAAACTCAACACGAAACAGTTCAGAACGGTACAAATTAATATTCTTACCAGCAGTAGCCCGCTGCCGCTGGCTATCAACGTCAACTACGTGATGAGTGCGAGCACGAAGCAGATTGCAACGGGCTGTTGCTAGCTGCTCCTGCGCCTCCATCAGGTCGCAATGCATCCTTACGAGCTCCTCTTCCTTCTTGACCCTGGTAGCCATGGTCAGCAAGTTGGGCGTGAGATCGGGAATTATAACCACGGAAATGAACCACGGAAAGGCGGCAATGATGATCTTACAGCTTCCGACGGAGGCAGTCGTTGGAGGCACGGAGCACTGCAGCGTTCGTCTTCGCGGCTACAGCAGCAATCGTGCCATCCGAAAAAAGTTAGTTGCTGATGAAAGGAATAAACAAAAAAGCATGAGAAAGAGGGAGATCGAGGGGCTTGGATTTTGCCTTCGCAGAGCTCATTGATGTTGTCGTACAACGCGCGACCGATGTCATCGTCAAGCTCAAACCGACCCTGAAAGTGGGAAAAAAGAATTAAATCCTCGTTTTGTCTATTAAAAGTTAATCCTATATCCAGCATTTTCGAATGCAAAACTGAATGCAATCTTGAAAACTGGAATAGACATTAGTAGAAAACAAAATCTGTGCAAAAGATGCACTTGAACACTAATAGTGGATTAAAAAGACTTTGCCAAAGAATAATGGTGCCAAACTAACGTCGGATGAGGACGGCTCGAGGCGGCGGCGGCCTACATACATCATGAGCATCGACAAATAATGGCAACAGGACACGGGGAGAGAAACGAAGAGTGTGTTCTATTACCTTGAGGCCGACGCCGGCGGCGGCGAGCTCAGCGCTGCGCTTGGCCATTGGCGATCGAGGAGAACGCTTCTGGGACTCTTGATGCGACCGAGCTGGAAAAAAGGAGACGAGTACTAGTAGTAGTAGAGAGTTTCGAGTGAGGACTCCTTCAAGTGACGGGAAGGGAAGAGAGGGGGGAGTAGTACTTGTAGTTGTAGAGAGCAAAGCACGGCAGAAGATGGAGGGGCAACCGCTCATGGATCCACGAGTCGCGACGTGACGGCCAATGGCCGGTCAAAAAGGCTTCATGTGGGCTGGAGAAGGAGGACGTGCTGGCTGTGCCTACTTACAAGGCAGTGGGTGCTTGTACTAAATCCGGTATATTTAAGTATTCACCCCTCTTAAGTGCTGTCACTGCAGGAGGGCCAGTGTGGCGAATGGCCTGCCATTCAGCTCGTTAGGAGGGCCTGTAAAAAAAACAGAAAAAATTGTCATTATGACATTACTAGTAGAATTTTAGTTTTTTTTATGTGTCACCGAATTCATTTTTTGAATTTCATTATGACATTGATGTGGTGGAAAAATCCATGCGTAACAAGAACAAAATACCCCTATCCTATGGCCATTAACACTGCAACAGATAAGATCGCTGATCAATGAAACGGCACAATTCTTTTTATGCGGAGGCGTCCGCGTGATTGACAGTTTCCGGTGCTGAGCGGCGGTTTGCATTTTTACCGCACCGTCATAATGGCAACCGAGCGTTGGTTTTGGAGTGGTGGGGACCGGCCCCATCGGATCGTCCCGTCGGTTCGTCCACCACATACACCACCAACCCCCACAACCCCATGGGATGATCTGCTCCTGGCTCTTGTTGCTTTTTTCTTCCTGTTCCTAGCGCGTCCTTTGACGTCTGACGGCCCCAGTTCTCCCTTTTGATCTCCGTTCTCACCTTTTATCTCCTCATCATGTCAAAGGTTAAGTACATTGAACCTTTGCCATGGAGCCGGTCCAACATGGATGAGCATACCCTCCAGGGGCTCGTCGCCGGCGGCCAGCTGACGGCGAACACCGACCGGAGGACGCCGGCTTGGATCATCCCGCCGTCAGAGCATCAGGAGCCGCAACCACCGGAGGGATACGTGGTCAGCTTCGCCAGTCTGCACGAGCGTGGGTTCAACACCCCGGCCAGCCGTTTCATGAGGGGGCTGTGCTACCACTACGACGTGGAGCTGCACAACTTCAACCCCAACGCTATTTCACAGGCGGCGACATTCGTCGCAATCTGCGAAGGGTTCCTAGGTGTCCCAGCCCAGTGGGACTTGTGGATTCACCTATTCCGGGGTGAACTCTTCACAATGCCCGCCGGAGCAATGGGCATGCGCCGCCTCGTTCGGGCTGGCGGACTTACGTTCGCCTTGCGGGAGAGGGGGTACGATATGTACCCTCGATGCAAAATGACGACGGACAACTCCGACTGGCACAAGTGCTGGTTCTATCTTCGCAACGATGGCGCCGGGCTTCCGACTTACACCGGCAAGGTGTTCAGTGATCGTGTGGAGCGCTGGGCGTATGGATTGTCGCCGCCCGCGCGGCAGAAGAAGGTCGCCCCCTACCTGGACGCCCTGCGGACCTTGACGGAGACTGGACTGAACGCGGCGGCCGTCATCGCGTAGTTCCACCGGCGGCGAGTGATACCGCTCATGGAGAGGACCCTGCCCATCTTCGCGATGGTCGAGGGCGTGGACGAGGGTGCCCTGCAGCGCTCGAGGCTGGTGGCGGAACCGTTGCCCCATCCGTCCGCAGCAGACAGGGCGAGGCGCGCAGTGGATAGCACGAATGTGTTGTGCGTCCCCGACAAGGTACTGTGGTCGACCAAGATGCGTCCGGAGGAAGGGTACATTCAATTGGTAAGGAACACCCTTAATCTTGTTTACTATCTAGTTAACATTGGTTTTTATTGATGATACTTATTTATGGCAGCCGACACTATTAACGAGCGCCGTCTACACAGACCCACCTACGCCCAATTCACGCGCGGCAAATCGCGCGCGGCAGCAGTAGGACAAGGCGAGGGCGGACGCACGGAAGGCAATGAAGCAGAGACGTCAGAAACGCCTTGACGAGCATAATTTGTTGTGTGAGCAGCGTCAGAAGGATGGTCTCCCCCTCCCGCGGACCCCAGATAACACAGATACAAGCAGTAGCATGGGGGGCTCGTCCAGTGAGAATGAGGAAGAAGAAGGAGTCGCTGTTCAGTGTGCTACTTCGTCGGACAAGGGCAAAGAGTTCGCTGTTCAGTTGGCGACGTCGTCGGCGCGGGCTTCTGTCTAGCCTGACCAGACGACACCGAACGACTCGAAGAAGCGCAAGCGTCCGCTGGCGACCCAACGGTAAGGAAGCATTGGCTCTGTGTTCGCATGCTTTTGTTTCATGCTTACTTTGATGGTTACCTTTACTTTCTGTCAGCCGCACCGGCGAACCGATCTCACCTGCGCTAGCGCCAGTCAAGGTCCTGAGGGCTGCGGTGCGCATCCAAGATACCGGCTCCGTGTTGGGGCCGCGGTCTGCTGCGGCGACAACGCCAACTCCGCAAGACATCTCGCAGTAGGAGCAGAATCTTGCGGACGGGTCGACGTCAAGGGATCCTTCCAGTGGCGACACCATTCGAACGGACGACGTTATGGATGTCCGGCAAGTAGGGGATTTGGGGGAGGAGCCGGAGGGCAGAGTTGCACCTGTGGCGGCGCAAGTGTCGCATGGAGTCTCACAGAGAGCGGTGGCATCCTCCTCGGACAAGCATACCGCCGGCGATACCTCGGGCAAATGGTACGAGATGCTCAATCAGGCCGGTGCTCCGGCGAAGGCGCTGCGAGCCGCAGTGGCCGAGCAAAAAAACTGGGAGGAACTTTTTGAGGTCGGGAAGTCAATACAGAGCTCGCTCCGGGAGGCCCTCACGCTCCATTTGAAAGACACGTTACGTATCTTCGAGGTACACATTTTTGCGCCACTGCATTTTTTCACTTATTATGTTTTCGCACGTGCTTCACCTTTTGCTTTCCGTTCAATTGGTAGAAACTGTGCGAGGAGGACAGCGAGAAAGTCGCGTACATCGAGGACCTCGAGTCGCAGCTGCTGGAAGTGAAATATGAGAACTCGTATGTTCAGGCGGCGATCGAGCGGCTTCGGACTGACATGAACGAAATGTCAGTGCACGCCCGAAATCGTGAGCGTGAACTGTTTCGAGTGGAGGATAACTCGCGTGAAAGGCACAAAGAGGTCCAGCGTCTCGTCGTCGCTCTACAGCAGAAGGACGAAGAGCTTCAGCGTGAGCGCGCAGGTCTGATAGAGGTCAAGGCCCATATCGTGCTCAAGGACAAAGCTGTCTCCGAGGCACAGTCTCAGGTGGAACTGGAGCGAAAGGCGCTCGAAGAGAAGGACAAGGCGCTAAAGGTTGCCGAGGCTCAGCTCCAGGCGGAACGCACCGCGCGTGAAGATGCGCAGTCACAGCTCGCGCTAAAGAACGCCGCCCTCGTTGAGGCGCAAGCCCAACTCGATCGAGAGCGGAAGGCTCTCGAAGAGGTGCAGGCCCAGGTATCCGAATCCGTTCAGAAGTCCCATGAGATTGAGCAGTTGAGCACTGCCCTAAAGGATGCGCAAGGTCAGCTCGATCTCGGGCGAGTGGAGCTCGAAGATGTGAGGTCCACGGTTAAGCAGCGGGACGCATACATCCTTAAGCTGCAGAAGGACGCAGACGCGGTGGCCGAGCTTGAATAGGAGAAGAAACGGACCGAGGGTAAGCTGCAACCCCAAGGTGCTCTTTTTTTTTACCTGAAACTTTGGGAGCTTGAGATTTGTTTTTTGTGACATAGAGCTGCAGAGGTGCGCGACGAACACTCCTGCAGAGGAGATTCAGGCCCTGCAGGCCGCCTACGACAAGGCCCAAGGTGAGCTCGAGGCTCTCCAAACGGCCGCGGTACAGGTGTGCTAAGAGATTGAGGGTGCCGAGGGCCAAACCTCGGGTAGCTCAATAACGAGTCGTCTGAGGTCCCTGGGCGACCGTGTTTTCGAATGCCTGCGGGGTGGCCTCCATCTGGGTGTCCAGAAGACCCTTGGTTTAACCTCAACGTACTACAAACTCGAGTTCGACAAACTACGGCAAGGCTATCTTCTTCCTGAGGAGGTACAGGGCGAGGACGCTGAGATTGAGGCCATTAGGGAGGCGGACGCCGATGTCGCAGGGATCGCCGCGGAACTATCTGATCTATTCAAGGGGTACTTGTTCCCCGACGATGTGTAGAGTAACCTGCCGCTGTTCGTAGCATCCGTACTATCTGATACTTGTTTGTATCTATCTGTTAAACTAACTACTTTTGTACAAACAACTTATTGTGTGATGTACAAGTTTTAATTGCCAGCTTTGTTTCGTATGTCCTTTTCCTTGCGCTTTAGAATCGACCAGGAACTTGTTGGTCACGAAACGACCTTGTTTAGTACTGGGACAGGGATGCCATATCCTTTCTCGTCAATAAACAACGGCATTGATACCGTGAAAGCACATCCTCCGTCCGTCCCATAAAAACATGCAGTACTAGAAAATTGATTTAATTACCTCCCTAAATAAATGGTCATATCTAATTTGCATGACAGAACTCACTGCAATTCGCAAATAACTATGGGACGGAAGCAGTATCTCTCACATTCTAGAGGCTCTCACTACTGTGCTTTCATAAGTGACTGGTGTAGGTTCACGGCGATATAAGGTTTTTTTTGATATAAGGCCCACATGTGCACATTTGCTACGTAGGCCTGATTTCCCTTGAGGATGGATCCTCGAACCCCGTCCTTTCGTTTCGTTTGATAATTCTTCAGGGATAAGCTTCTCTTGGAAGGAACCGCCCCCGTCCTTTCGTTTCAGAATTTACCGCAATGACCGCCCACGAATGGTGGTGGCGGACGCGGAGTAATGGGCGGTTTTTCCTAGGACTGAGGAGACGTGCGACTGTTCGAATTTTTACCACGCCGTAATGATGGCGTCCACGCGTGCAAGCGGTGGTTTCGATGTAATGGGTCCCGGGAGACGTCTATCCCTTTAACTGCGGCCAGTTACCTCATCCCGAACCTTTGATCACCCATGCCCGTTGTATTCTAAATGCCTTACAATAGAAACTGCCTTCTTCCTCCTCTCGCCCTTTGACATTGCGCCCACCCCTTCCTCCATCTCCGCGCTTAACTCCGTCTCCGCCATGATTCAGTACCTACCGGTGAATCCGTGGCACCGGTCCAAAATGGACACGCACACCCTACAGGGGCTCGTGGACGGCGGGCAGCTGACGGCCAACACCGACTCAAGCAGGCCGGCGTGGATCATCCCTCCGGTGCGGCACCACGAGCCGTAGCCCCCGGAGGGGTACGTGGTGAGCTTCGCTCACCTACACGAGCGGGGATTCAACGGCCCTGCCAGCAAGTTCATGCAAGGGTTGTGCTACTACTACGGGGTGGAGTTGCATAACTTCACCCCCAACGCCATCTCGCAGGCGGCAACCTTCGTTGGCTTGTGCGAAGGATTCCTGGGCGTCCCTATCTCGTGGGACTTGTGGCTCCACCTTTTCCGGGCTAAGCTTTACACGTAGCGCACGGAATCGAAGGGCAAGCGCCGGCCCGTTCGCGCCGGCAGCCTAACGTTCGCGCTTCGGGAAAAGGGGGACGGCATGTACCCCCCCTGGAACATGACGACGAACAACCAGGATTGGGACAAGGGGTGGTTTTACCTCCGCAACGACGGCGCACTGCTCCCGCCCTACACGGGCAAGGTGCTAAACGCCCGGCCATTCAACTGGGGGCTCCGGGTATCGGATGAAGCAATGCACGCGAAGCTCAAACCCTATCTCCGGGCCCTGAAGACATTGGCGCAGAACGGGTTGACCGCGGCGGCTGTCCTGGCACAATGTCACTAATGGCGGGTGATCCCCCTCATGGAGAGGGCTCTTCCAATCTACGAGATGGCAGAGGGCGCGGATTCGGACGCACTGGCGGGCTCACGGCTGGTGGCCGAGCCCTTGGCCCCATTGTACACAATGCAGAGGGCAAGGCGCGCAGTCAACACTCAGAAGGTAGTGTGCGATCTCGACGACGTCTTGTGGTCGCCCAAGATGCGCCCCGACGACGGGTACATCGAGTTTGTAAGGACTTTTTACCTTTCGTGTTAATTTCTATTGATTTTTGGTCTGAGCGGCTGAGACTTGTGAATTGTGGTTATGGTAGCCGGAGCTGGAGAATGGATGGTATGCCTCGGACCCCCCTACGCCCAGGTCCAACGCGGCCAACCGCGAGCGGCAGCAGGAGGAGACGGCGAGCGGCAGCACCAAGAACAAGAAGCTGAGGGTGCAGCGTGAGAAAGATGGACTTTCTCTCCCGGGGTCCCCGGATAAGACGAACAGCGAGAGTGACTGCGACGAAGATTGGTCCGACTTCGATGCTCATGAGCAAGAAGCGCCCTTGGCCTCGGGGGGCAAGGGCAAAGATGTTATTGTTCAACAACCGCCATCGGTGGAACGAGATTCTGCCGCACTCGGGTCAGTAGCGGGCGCGTCGTCGCTTGGTCCGGTGCCCCCAACGGGGGATGCATCACGCTCAGGGGGCGCGCCGCCACCACAGGCCTCTAAGAAATGCAAGCGTCCGGTAGCGACTCAACGATGAGCCTCGATCTGCGTTAATTTGTTGTTGTGTTTTTGGTTCGGCATTGTGAAATCTTTCTTTCGTTTCCGTTAGCCGCACCGGTCCCCTGATCGCACCTCCACTTGCGCCGGCCAAGGCCCTTAGGACTGGTTCCCGCGTCTCGACAGGGCCGACGCGGCTACGCTCG
Source organism: Cenchrus fungigraminus (assembly GCA_036936925.1). Lineage (NCBI taxonomy): Eukaryota > Viridiplantae > Streptophyta > Magnoliopsida > Poales > Poaceae > Cenchrus > Cenchrus fungigraminus. Next base: position 123,558,343 of record CM072774.1, on the reverse strand, counting down.
GCGCGGGTGTCGCAGAATGTTCCGCAGGATGGGCCATTGGAAGCACATGGTTCGAGCCGTGAAGCCCCTAAAATTATTGACATGCAGGGCAGGCCGCCGGTGGATCAAACCGATGTCATGGAAATGATTCCCGCGGCCGGCGGTGGTGGCGGCAACCGGCGGCAACAGGGAGATGGGGCGTCCTCGTCGCATCACGATATCTGGGAGCAGTTCTACCAGGTCGGTCTCGACCTGCAGAAAAATCTTCGCCAGGCACAGACGCTCCACTCCAATGATGGGTTGCGCCTCTTCAAGGTATACGTGCTCGGACTGTTGTAGTTTTTATCAACCTTGTCTTATCTGCAGCTCTGCCTTTCGTTTCTATTGACAGCACCTGCGGGAGGAGGCCCAGGCGAAGATCTCTTATATCGCCGACTTGCACGCGGAGGTGGAGCGTCTCCGCTCACAGCTGCGCGAGCTGCAAGGAAGCGCTGTTCAACGCGACAACAACTTGACCACGCCAAAGAGGCCGAACAGCTTCGAACCGCACTGAAGGCTAAGGAGGACCAGCTCCAGCGGGAGCACGCAGCTCTTAGCGACGTCAAGTCTGAGCTCGCGCTGAAGGACACAACACTGGCTGAGGCGCAGGCTCAAATGAATCGTGATCGCAAGACCCTCGAGGAGATGCAAGCCCGTCTCGCCGAGGCCGAACAGAAGGCTAGGCAGGCCGAGCAGCTCGCCACTGCCCTTAAGGACAAGAGCGACGCGTTGGTGACAGTCGAAGGCCACCTGCAGGAGGAGCGTACCGCACGTGAGCATGCGGAGACCCAGCTCCAGCTCGAGCGCGTGGCGCTGGAGCGTGCAAGGTCCACGCTCCAGATCAGTCAAGCAGCCGTTGATCTCCTCAGCGGGGCTCTGGTGGGGGACAGTTGCAGAGTCGATGCCCTGCAGGCAATCGTCCAAGAGAAGGAGGCGTCGATTGTGAAAATACAACAGGATGATACAACGGTGCGGGCTGAGCTCGAGCAGCAGAAGCAGCGCAACGAGGGTGAGTTCTGGCCGCCGGCGACTTTGGTTTTTTCTTGGATCTTTCGAGGTTTGATTTGTTATTTGTTTTTGTGTTCCAGATCTGCAGAGGGGTGCAACAAAAAATTTGGAGGACATGGAGGCTCTCCAACTCGCCTGCGACAAGATCCAGCGTCAGCTCCAAGATCTGGAGACGTCTGCTCTCGAGGTGTGCCGAGAGATCGAGGGGGTCGATGACCAGTCCTCGGGCAGCTCAATACAGTCTCGTCTGAGGTCCCTGGGTCCTTGAGTAGTTGCGCGCCTGCGGGGAGCCCTTCGCCTTGGTCTACACAAGACCCTCGGTCTGGCCTCAACACACTACGACCTCGACTTGCAACCATTGCTTCAGCAAGGTTACTTGATACCAGAGGGAGTTGAGGGCGACGACGCCGTGGCTGCTGCCATAAAGAAAGCAGATGAGAAGAACGAGGATGAAGCCGCTGCTTTTGCCGACATGTTTGAATGGGACTTGTTTCCTAATTCAGTTGAAGGCCAAGATGATGTTGGTCCAAACCCCCGAGAATCCTGATTGTCTGTGCATCCAGTACCATTAGTTTGCATTACATGTCCGGTAGTTTGTACAAACATTTCGATTTATGGTGAATTCTGTTATTTACGAGTTTAATCCTGTAAAATTTTCGACAGAGAAGTTCGAGTTCGCGGCCGAACTTAGTCTAGGGTATAGAGATCAATCCCATATCCTCTCTAACGAGAGGCGCATATCGAGTCGATGGCTAGAACTCTCGAGCTAGGCTGTTTGCCATACACTCGAGTCAGGCCGAAAAATGTGTCGAGCAGGCATAGACCCTCGAGCGAGGCGGAAGTCACATCGAGGCTGTCTGGTCCTTTGCCACATGGGCCGATCACGGTTTTGCTTGTTTGTTTGCCCTTGGCTTTCGAGGTGCTTTGGTTGTCCTATTTAGTGGGCCAGTAATTTGTTAAATGGCATGAGCGGAACCTCGAACCAGGCAACATAATAATATCCCTAAAACGCTCTATGAAAAAACGCACGATGGTTTAACGGAAAATACAAACAACTCAAACGAGATTGTTTGCTATACACTCGAGCAGGCATATAGCCTCGAATGAGGTGGAAATCAACTCAAGGCTGTTTGGTTGATTGGTTGGCACATTCAAATCATAATAATATCCCTCAAACGCTGCATGGAAAAAAGCTCAATGGTTTAACAACAATACAAACAACTCAAATAGAGACGTGAGGTTCCTTCTTCGGTTTCAGACCAGAGTAAGGTGTGAGAACAAGGTTGCCTTCCAACTTTAGCAGGTCGTACAAATGATCAGCGTACTCATCGTTCCATGCTACCTGCAATTAGTACACTCGTGAATAATTTTGGATACATCATCTTAGCATGTACTTCTTTAACGAGATGATTAGTTATGACACTCTTCATACCTGATCATATATCGTCCCACCTTTGACCCCGTCGAAACTTCTAACAAAATAAACCACTGCTACTCCTGAAACATGCCTGCCACGTCACAATGATTTGAGACAGGTATTGTAAAAAATCATGATTATTGAGGTATACTACTATCTTCCCAAGTACATACCGCAACAACACAGGAATGCTGCCGCTAATGTAACGACTACTGGTAATTGCAATGTTTGTGCTGCGCCCTTCAAAATACAAATCAAACGCAGTACTCAATGCTGCACGAAGATCCAGGAAGATACGTTTATGCAGATCCACACGACCGCAGTCGTCCATTATAGGATCAAAAATGGTGCATACGCCCTGATGCAAGTCCCACGCATAGCAACACCAGACATCGTTAATCATACCTGGCATGAACAACTATTGGCAAAAAAAAGAGACATATCAGACATTGCCAAAAAATAGCGCTGATGCCATGAAGAAGGCCTGTATAAAATGTTTACCATTCTACAATCAGGAACCAAATAGCTGATGTTGGCTCCAATGAACTGTTCCATTATGATTATTGAATCAAGCTGCTCATCCATCGCCATAACGCCAGTCTGCTGTACCGGATTGGACTTAAAAACATTTCATCAAAGTACTGACGTGTGAAACAATGGTTAGTTGTTACTTACCGCGAAATCAGACTCCATGAAATGCCGCCATCGCACTTTATTCGGCATTCCGACAACAAGACCATCACCTTGTCCAGCCCTACGCATACATGCATCCATTGTGTCATGATCCATCAACTCCCTACTACAAAACACAGACTGCAACGTCCGTCCAGTCAACTCAATTGTTTTTGTAGTTCTGTGACGTATCCAAACCCTGAATTTTAAAAGCAATGGCAGTATTAACAGTTATAATCACAAAACAAAATGTTGCTGGGCGTGAAAAAAGAGACAAAATCATGGTAAAAATCACATCCAGCATACCTGTCGAGCAATCCATCATCTTGCAAATCATGCACCCACCTAAAGCAGGCCCGTGACTTTGATTTATCCAAAGATGGCTGTATACCCCATTTACACGGAGGAGCAACACATGGCCTAGGTGTTGACACAAACCTTCTCGGTGCATATCCTAACGGCACACCTAGCTCCTGCATCCCTTCAATACTGCTAGCTATCTTAGGCTCCCTAAGAATTAGAACTTCTCTGGCACGAGACTTGTTAATTGAAAATGGTGAAAAAATCTGATCACCTTGTGCTTCAACATTTTTAATCCGTAGCATTCTAATCTGACTACACTGTATCGGAAATGACTTTGGTTCTGCACTTTCTGAAACAATGCTTGCTAAACGATCCACGGACGAAGATGACTCAGCCACTGGCACACCTCTCGCACCGTCACTACTATCCAGTGGTACGCTAGACGATTCACCACCAGAGAAGTGCAATTTTACGCATGGAGAAAAAGATACTTGGCGCCGCTTATTGCATGGTCGAATGCACATTGAATACTCAGCCGAACTAAGTGGCGTCACAACTGCTGCTGCAGACACATACAGACGACAAATGTGAAAAATGAACGAAAAAATTTTCTACAACTAGTAAACCAAGGCACTTGAATACCTTTCTTAATTTTAGAGACAGGTGTCGCCGGGAAATCCTTGCCTAAAATACCAGACAATACCTCCATAAGCTTGGCACCTTCTTCCTCAAGCGTGCATCGCATTCGTGATAACGTGCGCGCATTGTGTTCCTTCATTGCCACTAACAACATCTTCTGAATTGACTCCTACTAAATATATGTTATATGGTGCTTTTTAAGATAAAAGGGACTTCATAATTCAAGCACCATACGTACCCGGTCTTCAGATAATGCTGAAAATGATAATGTTCGCGCTCCATCATTCATCGACATGGGGGTACGAGGTTGAGTGTCCTGACGATGCTTGTCAGGTGTTCCTTCGAATCCATTGTTGATACCATCGATGGTAGTTCGATCAAAAGAAGTTGCAGTGCTTGCATTTAGCACGTATCGTAGGTCACAATCTCTTATGCTCTTCATCTGTGGAGTATCGCGATTTGCTGCCAGCCGTGGGTCTTTCCATTCCATGAAGACAACCTACCACCGAGTTAAATAATGCTTAATGCTTATTAGAAACTAAAAGCTACAACACAACAATAGTCTGAAAGCTGTGCCGGAAGAAATAGTACCTGTAGAAGCAAAGTGCATCCCCGCAACTGATCTAATAACTGATTTGTGCGAACCTTCTGTTGCACAATCACGGCAGCAGCGGCGGTTTGTTCAAGCACATATAGCGCCCAGTTTATGTTCCTGATTTCGTCTGTTCTAACTAATGCACCCCAAAAATCTTGATACACATATGAGTGCGATGAGTGGGGCGCAAACACGTGGCCCATAAAAAATATAATGGCTGCGACACGAATTGCATCCACAGATGGCATTGAACACATGTTGCTACGTCCTGATTCTAGCACCCTCTGTGCATCTGCTAACACACAGCCGCCGCCCTCCTCTCTACGTAAATACCTACTAACTACATTCACAACTTTGTTTTCCTCCATACACCTAGCATCCCTTACGTGCTTCGGCCCAGATGGAATACCAATGATATCTCTAACTGTCTCCATGCTTACTGACAAACGTACATTCTCATCAAGCACAATGGTGTTAGTTCCGGCATCAAATACTGATAACAGCCAATTGCCGAAATTAATATGTTTGTCAGATATATCTGGTAACTGGAACATGCTACGGAATCCAATCCACTCGACAATTGCCCTCTTATTATTGTCTAAACCAGCAAGGACACGCCTTACCACATGTAAACCTTTCGTTGTACAATATCTGCAACTGTCGTTGTTACTATAGTGCACTTGGTAGGCTTGTGCCGACCATGGGGTTATCTTTGGTCTTGGTGATCGTCTCTTTTGGCAACTCCATAACTGCAAAACAAAAACTCAAAAAACTTACTAACAAGCAAGTAAACATGCAACTAATCTTAACATGTGACGCCTACCTGAACCGAATCCTCCATACTACAGCCGAATGTTTGACAAGTTCAAGCTGTAAAGAAAGCTCTCGTAGCCAAAAGATGGATGGCACCTCTATAAACGCTTCGCCGGTATAGACGGAAATGGATGCCGCATCCACTAGCCTGACACATCACTTGCCGTGTCGGAAATCGCACTAACAGGCACCATGGCGCAAAGCTGCCGCATGCATGCACACATGAGCAGTTGATGCACCCCCTACACATGAAAAAGGTATACCTATACCGGTGACGACTACACCTATAATCACATCTGCAAATTGTAGTTAACATTAGCACCCAACGATTCCCGCCAATGGACATGGCCACGCGTCAACCACTGCGGGGGTGGGCATGTGCCCATGTGCGCACAAAGTAATTTTCGGTTGCTCTCCAGGGTCTGGAAGAAGTGCTCTGGCTGCGGAGGGCCATCCGACAGCATGGCGTCGCCGCTGCTGCTGCCACCTTGCCACAGCAGCTGCGGCGGAGGAGCCACCGCCTCTGCATCGACCTCGTCAAGCTGAAACAAGAGCGATCCCAAAATGAAATGATCCGGCAAAGAGCAAGGCGAGGAAGAACTGCGCAGAGGCTGCAGCTTGAACTGCATGTCCAGGCCATCATCAGTTTATATATGCTATCAGTTCAAAAACGTTTATATATGCTACTGCCGTCACCAAGGGGGCCAACCGATCTACCAACTTGTGCACCGGCTTTACCACTCGCACTCAACGTCTCCTCAGACGAGAACAACTGGACAACATGTTCTTGGGAATGGTCCAGTGCATCATGCGGTCCCAAGCTACGAATGCAAAGCTTTCTAGGGAGGCTTGCTGTTGGACTGTCACTTACCTTCCTTTTCAGAACCCGGTTGGCATCTTGTAGCATTTGTTCCTGCAAGTGATGAGGGCCGAATGCTCAGCCATATATGGGATGATTGGATATTCAGTACTGAGGCAGAGCCACTCACAGTCCAGGAACATGGTGTGAACGTGGCAATATAAAGGGCTAGCAAAGAGCTTTTACCTTTCTCTTCAAGTCGCAGAGTTCATCAAGTAGCACCTGAGTCTGCCAAATTCAGATAAAGACATGAATTAAAAGAGTTACCTAAATAGCAACTTGTTGCACCAGTCAAAGTTACAAAAAGCAATATGTGCAGAAGAAACATAAACAAATTGTTGTGAGTACTAAATAATCAGATTGGTGTTGAGTTTCTGGAGCCAAAGTTAATCTTCACTGAAGTGTCTCCTGCATTTTATACAACCTCAGCCATGTTTCTACACTTTCTGGTTAACTTTAATAAACGCAGTAGAATAGATCGACATTGATCTGTCCTTTTGTTTTCTTAAGTGAGATAGTTAATTTGAATGAAGAATAATCAAAGCAATTCCAGTTACATTATACATCATGGTTTGCTTCAGAGATAAGGTAAGAAAGCCATGGAACGAATTACAAAAGCCTGTTCACCAGAATTTTATTGAATTTCATCTTGAATGCCTTTCTACTTATTTTACCTTTCTTGATCTTATTTGCTTCAGGGTCTTATCTACTTGACTCTCAAGCTGTTCAAGTTCACTTGTGCTAAGTGGAGCCAGATCTTCACCCAGAAGATTCCTGCAGTGCATTCACCAATACTTTCTTTACCAAAAGAATGCAAATATTGGAGTAGAATAGTAACGGGGAAGAACAAGCATGAACATAAATGGAAATATCACCTTTGTGAGTGTTGAATGCAAATATTGGAGTAGAATCATAAAGGGGACGAACAAACATGAACATAAATGGAAATATCACCTTTGTGAGTGCTGTAAAAATCTCAACTCTTGACTTCAACTGCACATATTCTTGATAGTTGTTCTGCATTTTTGAGAAATGAGACCTTAGATAAAGCAGTCCCAAAACAATGCGGCTGTTATATATTGGCGATGCTGCCCTAGATGCTTCATTCAATCTGCAACTTTAGCCATGATGGGCTTCTGTGCGGTTAGGGGTAGGGGGCACATGCCTTTCTAGATCCCTTGCTGCAAAGGATGTGACCGCAACCGTCGATGGAGAAGCTCAAGCTCCATGGAGCCAAGCTTGACGGTGGTGGGGCAGCTGCCCTTCGGTGGCCCATGGCGGGGAGGCTGGTGGCCGGCACAGGGAGGGCGGTCGGATCCATGGATGGGGAGAGAGAAAAGGGGAAAATTGAAGAGGGAGAACGGCGGGATCCGGCATCCGGCTCTGGTACGGCCAGCGGCCAGCAGCGGGGAGGGAGGTGGGAGCCTGGGAGGGGTGGAGGGCAAGGCGGCAGCCGTCGCCTTTTTGGAGGCTCGGCTCGGTGGCGACGGCGGGCGGCATCGTGGAGGGCGTCGCGGGCGTGGGCGGCTCCTGGGTTGGAGGCGAGGGGGGGGAGGACTTGTTGGATGGCGGCGGTGGCGCGGTGGGTGGCGTCGGCGGTGGGGTCGTGGTTGTGCCGTTGGCCGGTGACACGTGCGGGAGCCGGCGGCGAGGTCGTGTGGCGGTGCTTGCGGGCGCGGTGCGGGTGGGTGGGCAGCGCTTGCAGGAGCCGTGCGGGTGGGGGCGCGCAGTGCAGGTGGGCCCGACGCGGGTACGGGTGGGTGGGTATGCCGAGTGCGGGTGAAAAAAGTTACGCGTTTTTGGCAGAAACGCTCTCCACATTGCAATTTTTTAGTACTTCATAGTCCTTCTACCCTATCCACTTCCAAAAACATATGACGGGTGGGTCCGGCGTGAGGTGTAAGGCGGGTCCGAATTGGGTGAGAAAAGTTTTCAATTGTCTTCGCTCCTTATAGTATAGATGCGGTGGTTCCTCATACTAATCATATTCTGATAAAACATCCTGTGTTTGCTACACCCCGGAATAACAAATCTATAAGATTCTACTTGTAACATTCTAGAAATTGCTTGTTTTCAAAAATGTGGTATTCCAAAAATTTTACTTTGAACATGAGTGCACATGAAATAAAATAAGGATGTCTTCCTTTTCTCCATCCCATGTTCTTAGATTTATTTTAAGTCGAATAAATAATTCTAGGTCATATAAAATGCTAGTGTGAGAAGTTGGATCTTCTTTGGTTTTATTTGGAGTTTAATTGGTTGTTATTAAAATTTGAATTCCATTCAAATTTGAATATATATTGATATAGGGTGTAGGATAAGGATAAACCCTTAACCTCTTCGTGGGCCGAACTCAAACCAGTTAAGTCCACCGGACCACCCTCTTCTCTTCACCCGCTTGCACCGCCGCACCTCAGCGCAGCAATGGCCCACAGCAAATCAGCCCACGAGGCTTGCTATCCCTTTAACACCGGCCGAGTCACTTACAGGTGGGGCCTACCTGTCGGCTGCCACCTCACCATCCTTTCTTCCTCCTTTTGACACCTTTCCGCGCCCGGCTCTCTCTCGCACCGCGCCGCCGTGGAAAGGGGGCGCCGTGCAGCCATGGCCACCGCCCCTAGATGGCCTCCACACGTCGAGGGCTCGATCGAGCCGTCCGCCCTACCTACCACCACATATATAGAGCACCGCCACGGGGAGCGCCCAAACCCTAGCCGCTCGGGGATTCCTCCGCCCAAATCCGCCGCCGGTGACGTCAGGGGGGAGAAGTGGAGGAGAAGGAGGTGGGGAGCCGTCAGAGGGAGCGCCGTCCGCCGCGAAGACCGGAGCCGCCCGTGAGGAGGAGCCGAACCCACTGTAGCCACACACCCCTGCATCCCATGCTCCGAGCCGCTCCACCGCGTCGAGCCCCTCTTCGCCGATGCCTTCACCGCCTGGTCCCCTTGGACCGCAGGTGAGAACTGCGTCACCCTCTCTCTGTGGCGCCCGACCTTCTAGTCATGGTCGCGTTCGAGCCTGATGTTGATGCGACATCCCCACTAATCGGACTGTTACACAAGTGGATGAACACAACACACCAATAAATATAAACCAAGGACCAATTACACGAAGTCGTGCCAAGAAACTACAACAAGAGGTGAACTCTCTCCTACCTGAAATTAACTTTAACATATCTGAGAATGTTATACTACCTAAATGTTCTACATTGGTTGTACTTAGGTATATATGTGAGAGGGGTGGTGCAGCTATACACAGAGAGGAAGCAAAGAAGAAGAAACAAGTGGATCAGTTCAGACAAGGAGGATCCAACAAGTTCAGTTCGGACAGATCAGTTCGGACAATCAGTTCGGACATGTTCGGATCTTCATAATGATTTGATCATAACTCTTAAATCCCGATCGCTCTCGAGCTGCATGAGTACTTCATGGAACCGTCTTGAAGTTAACTTTCCAATGCAAGAAACCGCATGTCCATTATACTTCCCAATAAAGAGTTATGACCGAATTAGTGAAGACCGCGCAGGAACCCAACAGTCACACGAGGCTGTTCGAGATTTCAGCTCGTGGTGGCTTTTCACATAGCATAACTCCAGAAACTCAAAGGTCCATTCACACACAGCAAGGAGGGTTGTTCCTTGTATAAATACCCTATGTATCTCTGAAAGAATCAAGACTTTTGATAATGAAATAGAACCCCTTTGTTCAGCTATGTGCTAACAAATCCAGAGAGTGATTCTCTACCCCTTTGCTCTTGTGATTTCCCTGAGGGATTACATCGGCGGCCGCTTCATCGGCACCCAATCCGTGCTCCTGGTACTTTGTGTTCAGGTTGCGTAGGTTGGTTCTTTGAGAGTGTGATTGGGCGAATCCTTGATTCAGGCTGCCGTATAGAGACGGTGGTTGGCTTCTTGTGCGTGTCGTCAGGTTGCACTACCTATCCGACTGCTCGCAGCAATTTATCTTGGCTGATTTTTCAGCTAGTTATCTTATTCAAGATCCTACGTCGTGAAGATCGGGACAACATCCGTATCATCTGGTATCAAGAGCCATCATTGCCACGGTAGGATTTTCTTTACCCTTAGCTACATATATTTTTGTCTTCGTCCTATCCACCAAAAAGCCTCAAAATTTTTTTTGTCATAGCCTTTTGTTACAATCTGTTTATCTAGTGAGTTTGGTTAAGTTTCAATCCATTAGAGTCCTTGTTTAGTTGCTGATCATATCATCCTTTGCGTGTCCTTTTTATGCCTTTCTATATATCTGAAAATCCCCACAAAAAGAAGTAAACCATTTCTATCCTTTGCGAAAACTTTTTGTCCTATTAAGATAGTTACTGGTTATATTGGGTTCTATCATCTTAAATTTGTGCAAGTGTTATATCTGATCTTGTTAAGTATTGTGCAAAAAAAAGTGTCAAAAAAAGAGAAGAAAGAACACTGAAAACAAAAGTGTTGAGAAAGTTAAAAAAAAGGAAAGTGTTGGAAAGAAAGGAGTAGGATCAGATTGTTGGCATGCACAAGTGTTTGAACCTTCATATCAATTTGTGTAACCAGGTTGCTATCATCATTTTGGTGCAATTTTGCTAGGTGATTCTCTTTAAATCAATCATCACTAGCATATTCCTTGTTTGCATCAAATCTGAAATTGTCTTTTGTGCGTGTGTTGTTACATCACATCTTTCATATCTTGTGATCAGCATTAGGCATTGAATTTCTAGTTTGGATTGTTACTTATCTTTACAACAACTAGAATTCAGATTGCTCCTTGTGTTTATACCCTACCAAGCTCCACATAAAAGCCATCGTGTACGGTTTTCTGATCTTGTATTCGCTCAATTATCACTACTCTTTACCACCAACGGATTGCCTTAGTAACTTGCAGGGAAGCATAAGAGTTTTGGTTGGTAAGAGAAGGTGAGGTTGTGAGATCCACATAATTTTTCATTCCACATATACTTTTTGTTTGTTTTTTTACTAACCATACAAGAAGATGGATGATCGACCTGAAATTGAAGATTGTGTTACCATGGCATAATTCAATGAATTGAGGCAAAACATAGAGGATAGAGCAAATGGATTAGCAAATGATTTGCAAGCTATTTTATAGCAGCTTCAACATATTCCTCATGTTGCTGAAAATGCGAGTAACCATGAAGATGATGTTGTGGAAACTGCAGAGGAAGCTGCTGAACGAGTTGCAAGAGAACAACAAGAACGCCGACAAAAGAGCTGCTTTCCATGCTAGAAGACCTGCTGGTCGAGGGCGTGGTGATGGAGGTAATGGAGGTGGTCGTGGAAGAGGAAGAGGTCGTGGACAAGAAGATAATGATTATGCTTAATTTGAGGATGAATATGAAGAAGAAGAGGTGGAACAGCCCCCAAACTATGGTCGTCGTCGTCGAGGCAACTATGAACGTGATCGGCCCAATGAGGAGAGGTTTGGAAAGTTAAAATTCACCATCCCCAAGTTTGATGGAGGATCTGATCCTGAAACATATCTTACATGGGAGTTGAAGGTTGATAAAATTTTTCGCTTGCATAATTATTCCGGAGAAAAGAAGATGGCAATGGCTGCACTTGAGTTTGATGATTATGCTCTAATCTGGTGGGAACAAATGCTCAATGATAGAGCAGAAGCTGGGCAAGGTACTGTTCGTACATGGGCTGAAATGAAAAGAGAAATAAGAGCAAGATTTGTACCTAGACATCATCGCTGTGATCTTTTTGACGAGCTGCAGAATTTGAAGTAAGGAAGTCTCTCTGTTGATGAGTATTATAAAGAGATGGAGAAAGCAATGATCAGGGCTAATGTGTATGAAGATCAAGAACAATCAATTGCAAGGTTCATGTCTGGTTTACATCGCAATATTCAGCGCATTGTTGAATTTCAGCCGTACCGTAATCTTATTGAGTTGGTACATCAAGCAAGCAAAGCTGAGCGCCAATTGCAGCAAGACATGAAGAGCAATAGAGGAGGTTCATTCAGTGCCAAGAATACCCCAAGTGCAAGCAAGTTTACACCAAGAACCAATGCAAATCGAGGTTCAAATTCCAACTCAAGTGGAGGCTTACGTGCAGCTGCTATGAGAAACTCTAGTGGCAAAGAGTTGGCTGCACATACTGAGAGGAGTAAACCTGCAACATCATCATCTACATCAATGGCTTCTACAGCAAAAGTAGTGGAATTCAATGCTTCAAGTGTGGAGGTCATGGTCATGTTATCAAGGAGTGTCCAAATAATCGAACCATCCTTGTTAATGATCAAGGAGAGTATGAATCTGCTAGTGAAGAAGAGCAAGATGCTTTCGATGAAGGCCAATTTGAGGATGCTACCGAAAATGATGGTCTCACTTCATGTGAATTTGAGAGAGGTGCTGCCCTTGTTGTGACTCAAATTTTGTGTGTGCAAATGAAGGAAGCTGATAATGGTCAGTGACACAATTTATTTCAAACAAGAGCTAAGGTTGAGGACAAAGTTTGCAAGGTAATCATTGATGGTGGAAGCTGCCACAATCTTGCTAGCAAGGAAATGGTTGATAAACTTGGTTTAAAGCTGCTGAAACATCCTCATCCTTACCATGTGCAATGGTTGAACAATTCCGGTTCCATCAAGATTGCACAAAGAGTGCGAGTTCCATTCAAGGTTGGTGAGTATGTTGACACCATTGAGTGTGATGTGGCACCCATGACAGTATGCATCTGCTGTTGGGAAGGCCGTGGTGTAGCGAACATGGCCCCATTTGCCATTTGTTCGAGTTGATTTTGGTGATTCATGCTAACACAAGCAATGGGACTAATCACATTGTCTAGCATGTCTTTGTAGGCATTCCTAGGTCTCGTGGATGTTACCACAAGTTAACATACCATGCCCAAGCTAACATGTCATACCACAAGTTAACATATCATGGACATGTTAGGTTACTTATAGCAAAATTGAGGACTTAGTATATATTTTGAGGCTATAAGTAATGGCATGTTAAGTATGTTAAGTTGAAGCAAAGATCCAAGTTGAAGACACGAAGAAAAGGAGAAGAAAAGACACCGTCTGATGAACTGACGGTACCATCGGTGCATAGCATCGGTGTAGTTGGTACACTACCACTACTAGAATACCCCACCTATAGCTACGCTATATTTAGAGTTAGGCACGCTTTATTTCATCTCTATGGCTTTGTAGATACACTTTCAAAAAGCGTGTTAGAAGTGTCTTCCCAGTCACTGTGTTAGGCTTTGTAGAGATGAATTCGTTAAGCGTGTCTATGAAAGAAAGCAACGTTTCATTGACACATTTCATGCATGTCTACTCGCATTGATACAATTTTAGAGACACATTTATAACATGTTTAGTGGTGTAGTTACGTAGTATAGTAACACTTAATTGTATGTTTAAAAACATAGAGACAAATTCCTAGATACATCTATAAAGCATGTCTACTAATTTACAAAAAAAATAAAAAATTATTTTGGATTTAATGAAACTTATACATGATTATTTATGTGTAATATGTGTAGTGTGTAGGATTCAAACCCAAGACCTCTCACCTCACACATATCTTCCTTACCATCTCACCTACACAACAAATGTGATTTACATAAGTATGTTTTACTTTTGAGTTTGCCTATGAATAACCATTAGTACACTTATTTGAAACGCTTTATGACGTTCCTACATGCTAGTCACAATTCAAAGCATGTCTAACCATGTATCAATTTGAAATGTTTTTTTAATCATGTCAAAAAGTATCTTTACATGACTATAGACGTTGTTTGATACACTTTCTAGCGTGTCTAGATAACAATAACACTTTAAATCGTGTCTAACTTCATTTCTTTTGAGATGATTTCCGTAGCGTGATAAAAAAGTATCTCTATACGACTACTAATGATGTAAGCATGTTTAATGTCGTGAGAATTTGATATGTTATCAAAATCGTGTCAAAAAACATCTTTACACACCAGCATAGAGACGCTTTTGGAGTGCGTTACTACTATAACATAGCTAAAGGGGGGGTTTTCTAGTAGTGTGCGCAGCAGGCCAAACGAAGTTGACACCGTCGGATGAACCGACGATGCAGTTTCTAGATGCGCCGGATGAATTGCAGAGGAGGAGCAGCGAAGACAGTAGCACCGGATAATCTGACGGTCTGAGTGTAGACACCGTCGGTCTATCCGACGCTTCATTTGAATCAAGACAGAGACACGCCAAGACTGGAGCTTCAGCACCGGATGAACCGATGGTGGAGCAGCGGTTCATCCGACGCTCTCGAAGATGCGGACAGTAAGGTTTTGGCGACAAGTTCTTCAGCACCGGATGAACCGACGCACCGTCGGTGTATAGCGTTGGAGCAGTTGTGTCAGCAGGTCTTCAACGGCTAAGTGACATGGAGGGCACCAGATGAACCGACGCCTTGAAAAAGCATAGCATCGGTTCATTCGACGCTACCTTTTTCAGTGGCCGTTAGCCAACGGCTCTTTGGATGCCTTGGGCTATTTATACCCCCTCCACTCACCTATTTGAGACTGCTAGATTGTGTGGAAGTGCAGGAGAGTGCAAGACACCTAGAAGATCATATCCAATCCATCCAAGTGCTTAATTGCTCATCCTTAGACTTGCATATGCTTTGTGTATGTGCTTAGTGCTAGGCTTAGCTTAGAGCTGAGTGAGTGCAAGGTTGTTCCAACCTTGTGAGGTGATTCTTGAATGAATCAAGGTGTACAAGGTTCGTCGGAAGCCTTGGGGCCTAAGTGGCTCACTGGCAATCGTCTTCGACCCTCCGGCTTGGTGTGGAGTGGCGAGGACACTTTGTGCGGGGGACGTGGAGACCCCCTTCCTTGGTGGAGAAGCTCCTTAGCGGAGGCGGCATCAAGGTGACCAAGGGAGCTTGGCAAGTGCCTAAGTGGCTAGACTTTGTGGCGAGTCAAGTGGTTCTCTTGGGAGAGACTTGGTGACCGGGAAGCAATACTATTGTGTGAGTGCTTCAACAACGTGGACTAGGGGTGGCTTAGTGCCTACCGATACCATGGGATAAATCGCGTGTCAAGAGTTTGCTTCCTCTCATCCCCTTTATGTTTCCGCATTTACCTAATTCACCCCACCTCCTTCTTCAAGAGTTGCACATCTAGATAGTATGTTCTAGTTTACCTTTGTGTAAAATTAGTGAAGCCATAAGTTAAGGTTTTTAGTTTGCCTAATTCACCCCCTCCCCCTCTTAGGCTACGAGCATCCGATTCCTTACACATGACAATATGGTCGTTCATCTCTACATTGTGGTCGCACAAATCAATACACGATCAAGTGGAAGGGAAAGAACTTGGTGCTTAAACCCATGACACCACAACAACTCTTAGCAGAGCACTTGCAAAAGAGTTCCGAAGTTTGAGTTGAGAGTGAGAAAAAGAATGTGAGTGCCCTCCACAAATTAGTGAGTGAGAGCCACAAACCGAATGAGAGAGATACAAATAAAAGAGAGGATAAAAATTTGGTCATGTTAGCCACTAAATCTGAAATGAGAGATGTGAGATGTAACCCAGGCCAAGTACTCATTGTACTTGTGTACAAAGACATGTTGCTTTCAGCTAACGACATAACTTCTCTTCCTAGTGTTGTTTCACGTCTTTTGCAGGGTTACAAGGATGTCTTTTCGGAGGAAACACCTGCTGGACTGCCGCCATTGCGTGGCATTGAACATCAAATCGATCTCATTCCAGGGGCTGCATTGCCCAATCGTCCACCATACCGCACAAATCCCGAAGAAACAAAGGAAATTCAGAGGCAAGTACAAGCACTTTTAGATAAAGGTTATGTGCGTGAAAGTTTAAGTCCTTGTGCTGTCCCAGTTATATTAGTGCCAAAGAAAGATGGTACATGGAGGATGTGTGTAGATTGTAGAGCCATCAATAATATCACTGTTCGCTATCGTCATCCTATTCCTAGGTTAGATGATATGCTTGATGAATTGAGTGGTTCCATGATATTTTCCAAAATTGATTTGCGTAGTGGTTACCATCAAATTCGAACGAAAATATGTGATGAGTGGAAAACTGCTTTCAAAACAAAGTTTGGGTTGTATGAATGGTTAGTTATGCCTTTTGGTTTGACTAATGCTCCTATTACTTTTATGAGATTAATGAATCATGTCTTGAGAGCTTTCATTGGAAATTTTGTTGTTGTTTACTTTGATGACATCTTAATTTACAACAAGACATTGGAGGAACATGTTGAACACATAAAACAAGTTTTGGATGTGCTTAGAAAAGAGAAATTATTTGCTAACCTTGAGAAGTGCACCTTTTGCACAGATCAAGTTGTGTTTCTTGGTTTTGTTGTATCTGGACAGGGAATTCAAGTGGATGAATCCAAGGTTGCAGCAACCAAAGAATGGCCAACACCTGAGAACGTAAGTCAAGTGAGAAGTTTTCATGGCCTTGCTGGTTTTTATAGAAGATTTGTCAAAGATTTCAGCACCATAGCTGCTCCATTAAACGAGTTGACGAAGAAAGGTGTCGTGTTCAAATGGGGTGAGCCACAAGAAAATGCTTTTCAAGAATTGAAGAAACGGTTGACGGAAGCACCCTTACTCGTGCTACCAGATTTCACAAGAACTTTTGAGGTTGAATGTGATGCAAGTGGGATTGGAATTGGAGGAGTGCTCATGCAAGAAGGAAAGCCCGTTGCATATTTCAGCGAGAAGTTGGGAGGAGCACAACTGAACTACTCTGTGTACGACAAGGAGTTGTATGCCTTGGTAAGAGTACTTGAAACATGGCAACATTATTTGTGGCCAAATGAATTTGTTATCCATTCAGATCATGAAGCTTTGAAGTTCTTGAAAGGCCAAGCTAAACTGAACCGTCGACATGCGAAGTGGGTTGAATTCATTGAAACTTTTCCATACATTGTGAAGTACAAGAAAGGTAAAGATAATATTGTTGCTGATGCATTGTCCCGCAAAAATATTTTGATGAATCAACTTGAGGTAAAAGTGTTGGGATTAGAGAGCATAAAAGAATTATACTCTACTGACCATGAATTTTCAGAGCCTTATGCTAAATGTACAGCAGGGAAAGGTTGGGAAAAATACCACATACATGAAGGATTTTTATTTCGAGCTAACAAACTATGTGTTCCAAATTGCTCTGTTAGACTTTTGTTGCTGCAAGAAGCACATGAAAGAGGTTTGATGGGTCATTTTGGAAGAGATAAGACCTATGAGATGCTGGCCGACAACTTTTATTGGCCAAAGATGAGAAGAGATGTTGAGCGACTTGTGCAGCGCTTTGTTAGATGCCACAAAGCTAAGTCAAAACTGAACCCTCATGGTTTATACATTCCATTGCCCGTTCCTAGTGTTCCTTGGGAGGACATTAGCATGGATTTTGTCTTGGGTTTACCTAGGACAAAGAGGGGGAGGGTTTCTATTTTTTGTGGTTGTTGATAGATTCTCAAAAATGGCGCATTGCATACCTTGTAATAAAAGTGATGATGCTTCCCACATAGCTACTTTATTTTTCAGGGAAATTGTGAGATTGCACGGAATGCCACAGACCATTGTTTAAGATCGTGACACAAAGTTTGTGAGTTATTTTTGGAAGACACTCTGGGCAAAACTTGGAACCAAGCTGCTGTTTTCTATGACATGCCATCCGCAAACAGATGGGCAAACTGAGGTGGTGAATCGAACACTTTCAATGCTATTGCGAGCTGTGATAAAAAAGAACTTGAAGGAGTGGGAAGAGTGTTTGCCACATGTTGAATTTGCATATAACAAGGGCAGTACACTCTACAACCAAAATGTGTCCATTTGAAATTGTATATGGTTTTAAACCAAATACTCCCATAGATTTGTTGCCATTACCTTTGCAGGAACGAAGTAATATGGAAGCCTCCAAGCGGGCTGCATACATAAAGAAGATACATGAGAAGACCAAGGAAGAACTTGAGAAGAAAGCGAAGTATTTTGCAGCCAAAGCAAACAAGCATCGGAAGAAGAATTAGAGTCGAGGACGACTCCTTTTCAAGAAGAATTAGAGTGAGGATGATGCGGACATCCTCACTGATCGGGCTGTTACACAAGTGGATGAACACAACACACCAATAAATATAAACCAAGGACCAATTACACGAAGTCGTGCCAAGAAACTACAACAAGAGGTGAACTCTCTTCTACCTGAAATTAACTTTAACATATCTGAGAATGTTATACTACCTAAATGTTCTACATTGGTTGTACTTAGGTATATATGTGAGAGGGGTGGTGCAGCTATACACGGAGAGGAAGCAAAGAAAAAGAAACAAGTGGATCAGTTCAGACAAGGAGGATCCAACAAGTTCAGTTCGGACAATCAGTTCGGACATGTTCGGATGTTCATAATGATTTGATCATAACTCTTAAATCCCGATCGCTCTCGAGCTGCATGAGTACTTCATGGAACCGTCTTGAAGTTAACTTTCCAATGCAAGAAACCGCATGTCCATTTTACTTCCCAATAAAGAGTTATGACCGAATTAGTGAAAACTGCGCAGGAACCCAACAGTCACACGAGGCTGTTCGAGATTTCAGCTCGTGGTGGCTTTTCACATAGCATAACTCCAGAAACTCAAAGGTCCATTCACACCCAGCAAGGAGGGTTGTTCCTTGTATAAATACCCTATGTATCTCTGAAATAATCAAGACTTTTGATAATGAAATAGAACCCCTTTGTTCAGCTATGTGCTAACAAATCCAAAGAGTGATTCTCTACCCCTTTGCTCTTGTGATTTCCCTGTGGGATTACATCGGCGGCCGCTTCATCGGCACCCAATCCGTGCTCCTGGTACTTCGTGTTCAGGTTGCGTAGGTTGGTTCTTTGAGAGTGTGATTGGGCGAATCCTTGATTTAGGCTGCCGTATAGAGACGGTGGTTGGCTTCTTGTGCGTGTTGTCAGGTTGCACTACCTATCTGACTGTTCGCAGCAATTTATCTTGGCTGATTTATCAGCTAGTTATCTTGTTCAAAATCCTACGTTGTGAAGATCGGGACAAAATCTATATCAGATGTGCTCGCCGTTGCCGTGTGCGCCCGCCATGAACTCGTGTCGCACCGCACCGCCGCGCGTCCCGCCGTCGCCTGTGATGGCGGCCATCGAGCCGAGCCGGACGAACATGCAGGTGTCGCTGCCTTCGCGAGCGCGCGCGCCTCTCTGCTTTGAATCGTTCCCGAGTCGCCATGCCGTACGCCGCCACTCTGGTCTGCCGCCGTGGCCAAGCCACCAGTGCGCGCACGCACTCCCTTCCTGCACACACGCCTGTACGCACATCCCGCGCACACACGCGCACCCACGCGCATGAGTTGAGCATGCAAGGCCAAAGGCTGGCCTTTTGGCCACCTTGAGTCACACCTCACCGGTGTCCAGTCCGCCGTGCGCCGAGTCCTCGCCGTCCGGGGATCCTTTTCCCGCCAGGTACGCGAGCACCGGTCCATCCATACGTGTGCGAACGCGTTCCCTTGCACGCTCGCAAGATCTCGCCGGCACCGGCCACCCCAGCCGCGCCGCCGTGTTCCCCTGCGTCCGCACGCCGCGCCGAGCCACGTCTTCGCCGCCGTGCCGGACTCCTCAGGTCAAAGTCGCCCTTTTCCTTACCCTGGAAGAACCCTTGGTCATGCACTCCCATGCCGTGTCGCGTGTCGATCTAACCCAGCCTCACCTTGCCACCAGCGAGCCTGTTTCCAACTGCCACTCCTTTGGGGCATTTCGTTGAGCATCGGTCGCCCGTACCCAAAACCCCAGTGGGGTTTTGTGGCGCAAGACGGCCCACATGCCGCCCTTGGCCGCAGTCCATCCCCCTAGATCATATGTTGCTGACCACTCCCTTTCTCAGGGACACCTTAGCCCTGCATCAAGCTGCGTCGCACCGGATCTCTAAGATCCCGTGCACCTGGCCAATCCTGGCCCTTGGCACACGCATGCCTATGCCGCCCCTGTCTGCAGCCGATCTGGCCGGATCTTGTGCACCCAGCCACGCATGCCGCCATGTGGCCATGCAGCTAGCCTAGAGTTGGCTAGGTGGAAGCCACTGTAAAACCCCAGATTTTCATAGAAAACCCGAATCCCTGTACCATCACGATAGTCCCTGGATCAGTGGCTATCGCGTACAGAACGTCTCACAGATAATAACACAAAGTCATACATCGCATCACATAAGAGTAAGAGTACATAATTTATTACATGTCCATTATGGAGTACATCATTACCAGCCTCTTGGCTGAATCAGAGTGAAATTCTGCGCAGCGGTAGCTAGCATCTCAGAAGGGCCTCCATCTTTTATTCTTCTCGCCACAGGCATCCTTGAGCGAAGCGACGCATCCCTCAGTCGTACCATCCATCGGCGTTGTTGTCGTACTTAGACTCGTACCCTGCACACCCAAAATCTATCCCCAAGGAGTGGGATAGGTCCACGTCACCAACTGTATGCAGCTTTAAGTGGCCTAACTTCTAAAAGGAGAAAAAGAGACAAGGAAGTGGCTCGGGTTTCCTATGCAGCAGCAACAGAGTAATATCAGGATATCTCCAACAAGTTCCCAACCCCAAAGCTCTCAACACAGCTCGGAACCACCTGGTCACCCAGGGCCCCGTCTCCACCACCTACTCCTGTATAGGGTCGGTGCGAGAACTTCCTCTCCTCGCACCTCAATGATTGCAATCGGATCAATGAGGTAGATGGAGCCTTTCTCACCATACACTCATCTATAGGGGGAAGGTAGAAAACCCAAAACATGAGAACAAAGCTATCAGGGGACATGTCCTTATCCGAGGACGCGGCTATAGCTATAGATCGAACAACTCTGCAGAGTGTGTACACTTGAACCCAACCCGGAATGGCACTCGACCGGTGTACGGCCGACCGAGCCCATCCAACCGTGCGAACTCTCGGTAGCTACGGTCCCATCCTGCATCCGGCCCTCAAAACGGTCCCCCCCTCAGAAGGGACGGCACCGGAACTGTGAAATGCCCCCGTGTGGCCACACGGGAGTCGCTCTGAGAGGGTGGTCTCACCTCCACCTCTCCACCACTGATACCCCGCTATCCTGCTGGCAGGTATGGTTCCGCACTTGCTGAGCTCAACTCGGCCCTAACCCCACGCTCGGCGGGGTGGTGTGTACGAAAAGGTCCCGTGAAAAGGTCTGTCCACTCGGTTTCAGACCGGGGCGAGCTCATATCCTCCAAGCGCAAGTAAAACCTGTCACACCCGGTTTCCAAAACAAACCAAGTGATACCTATATGTATGCCAGGATCTAGTTCCATACATATAGTGACATCATTAGTGAATAACAGAAACAATATCATGTAAACAAAGAGAGATTATCAGAGATTTACAGCAGAATCCTGGGAAGCAAAGGCTCCCAACTTCACAGGCAATCGACTGGGGGTTGCATACGCCTAGCACCTTCTTCTGGACAGCGGTTTAGCAAGGGTGAGCACACTTATGGTTGGAGCTCAGCAAGTGGGGGAAGATGCAAGGCTATCAAGGATAGGCTAAGGTTTTACAGCAGTTAGCATTTTAATGTTGGTCAAATTTTAATTAACAAGCGCCTAGTTACTAGATGTAAATTCATACCAATCCACTTAAACATTTAGAAAACATCTCATCTCAAAAACACAAGAAACCACAATTTAATTCCATCTTTAAGTTTGATTATCATGTGAGGGTCCAAGCCGCTCTTGACCGTGAGCACGGCTGATCGATCAGTTTTCACTCTGCAGAGGTTGTACACTTTACCCACATCTCATGTTCCCCATGTCGCTCGGGTTTGCAAGGCCCTTAAACACTTCCGAGGTGAGTGGCTAGGGGTCCACTACGAAGCCTTTACAAAGGTATGCAGAAAACCAACAGCCCGCGACAGTTACAGCAGCGGAGCGGACCATAACCCTCCCTAGTGGTCAGCACCTTAGCAAAGGCTGCTACCCCAAAAGAACCGGGCTATACCCCTTCAACTCCGGCCCCCTGTGCTCCTTTCGGATAAGGCTATCAGATAGTTCCACACGCCTAATTAATTGGCTAAGCCAGAGCCATATAGACTGTGGTTGTACTGTTTTCTTGGGTGGTTCTCCATGTTCCGATTAAATTAAGGTGTTCTTGTATTAACCATAAGCATCGTCATAAACATGCATAACTTTCATTTGTATAAAAGATTATTTGCAACCATCCCAAGGTAAAGCAACTAAGCATTGTCTACCCAAAACATTTATTTAAACTAGGTTGTTCAAGGGTGTAAGGATAAAGTCTAGTCATGTCCTTAAAAAGGTGATTTTCCCATCAAGTTAATGCATAGCAACAAGTAAAGGTTAACATTATTTAATTATGCAGTTATATAGGTCCAAAAAGAAAATGCAGAGGGGGAAGTCCACTTGCCTTTATCCAACAAAAACTACTCTTATGTTCTTCCACTCTTGCTCTTTGATACTGTTGATCTTCATGACTTCCGAACAACAACTCGATCTTCTACTCGGGGCAATCATCGGGCACAACACATGCAAAGCAACAAACAAGAACAACTAAGAACAATACACCAATAAAGAAAAGGCTTAAAAAGAGAACGGAGTTTGGTTCTAGGATCGCGAACGCAACACACAAAGACTATATGCTAGATATATTTTAATTGAATAAATCAATGTGCATAGGTTATTTCAGAGAAATACCCTATTTAGAATTAAGCAAGTTATATTTGTATACAAAAGGGCGATGTTGAGCTTAAGACAATTTTATTTATAATTATTCAAGTATGATTTATGCAAATTAAACATTTGAATTCAAAAGAAGCATGTAAAGCATCTAAGCATATAACTTTATATCTCGTGTTGAACTAAACAAATTATAATTTAAAAATACATTTATAACCATATTAGTCAAATTAATATTTAATTGAGAAAACTCGGGATAGCTATGTTTCTTATATTTAGAAACTAGATTGAATATTCATTAATCAGTTTAACTTTGATTATGAAAACCGAGGTATACTCTAATTACATTTTATTTACAAAACACAATTTAATAGGATTAGTCAATTTAGTTTAGAATAAATTCAGAAAACACATTTTAGGGTAAACATCATGACTAGCGTGTATTTTATTTTGAGACGAAGCTACGCAACAAGAACAAGCTTAAACAGGCTAAAACGTGGGATCTATAGATTAAACAAGGATTAGAGATATAAACATGATTAAGAGTAGATATGGAGGGCTATCATAGAAGATTGGTAAGACACAAAGAGTCGGCCGGATATTTCAAGATTCTCCAGGGGCTAAGATTGTAAAGCTAGACTTTTATGGAATTACTAATAGATTATTTCAAGGTGTAAATGACATCAGCATGATGAAAAGATGACATCAAGCAAGCAAGGTACGTAGGAACTCAACATGTGAGTGAACCTATAAGTTTTAGCTTATGTATACTTGTCGAAAGGGACCACATATGCATGTACGTACATGATTCTTAGCAAGATGATATGGACAAGAATAAAACTAGTTTAGATGTGACATTGGTTTGCATCCAGATAGTATACGTAACATGTGGTGGCTTGTTGGAACAGTGGCATGCATGTGTTTAGAGGGCTACGTAATGCAAGATAACATGAAGATGTATTTGTAGAGATTGCTTGCTTTCTAACGTAGGCAAGCATGGATTGAACAGGGTGCTAGTTCGTGGTTACTAGCATGTGTGGACTGTTGTGCTACTGTCCATGACAGTGTTGCTAAACTACAGAGTACTCGTCAGCGTCAAGATGGCAAAAAAGGAGGGCAGCACCAGAATACTTCTCACCAGTGCGTGATGGTCGATGATGAACTGACAATGGACAACAGGAGTCAGCAGTACTGTAAAAGGTTGGCAAGGCAGCGGAGGTGTAACAATGCTTGTGATTGAGCTTGAGTTCTTGACAGAAGTTCCAACGTTCTCGTTGCACGGGACGGCAGCAGCTGCGAACATCATTTTCCTCGGAAGATTATGGCGAGTCCAAAACAGAAAGCACGATGAACAGAAGGGATCTCAGGGTCTATAGGAAAGTGTGCTCACCAGACGAGAATGTGCTCAACGGTGTCCGGAATCAGATGCGGCCGTAAACGAAGTCGAACAGATCGAGGAGACGACGGCCGGCGACAACATCGGCATGGCCGGCGGCGCTCTGTTCGTTCGGCTGCTTGCGGCGGCAGCGTTGTGCAGATCAAGGCGTGGCGGTGTGCGACCAGCAGGAGAATGAGGAGGCTCAGCCTCGAGCTTTATAGGCGACGCAGATGGAGAATGGCGGCTGGGATGTAGACGACGAGCAACAGTGGAGCTCCAACTTGATGCTGTGGTTCTCATGGTGGTGCTGCTAGGTCGCTCCGGGAGGCTCGGAACGACGACGGGGACGCAGAACGGATGTCGCTCGGCTCGACAATGCTTGCGGTGGAGAGAGGTGCAGCTTGGCGTACTGGAGCTCAGGGCGCCGTCGTCCTGGTCCAGCTATTCTCCTAGGCGAGGCGACGGCTGGCGAGGTTCCGGCGAGCGACGACGAGGAGCTGCAGTGGCCGTGCAAGGCGGTAGTGTTGTGCAGGCGAGGCAACAGGAGGCGAGCGGCCGGGCGAGCAGCAGGGCACGCGGAGGACTCGACCTCGAGCTTTATAGGTGCGCGTGTGAAGGGAGCTGCAGGAACAGCAGCAAAACCATGGAATGGAAATGACAACGGCCATTGATGGTCATGACATGGTGGACGGCCGTTACTGATAAGAGCAAGGGGAAATGGATGAAGAGTGACGAGGAATGATAGCACATGCTTCAGTCTTTACTGCACCTTGATGGTTTGATTGAAGAAGGAGAAGAGCTAGAGACGCAGGAGGAGCCAGAGCGGTTAGGTGTGCGGCGCACCGCACAGGTGCGCAGAGCCGAGTGATGCGAGGTGCGATGCACGAGAACTAGGCGGCCACAGACGGGGATGCTGGCCCGGGCGGCAGAGCAGCGGAGCGGCGCGGCGACATGCAGGAAAACTAGACGCGCGACGGGACGCGACGCAAAGCGCTGCAGCGGCGCAGATGCGATGCGTAGAGTTCGGGAGTGCGAGCGTTGCGGGTAGCATGCAGCTCGAGAGTGGGGCAGCGAGCGGCGTTCAGGTGCGAGCACAGGGGCTGGGCGGCCGAGCAGTGCAAGGCACGCGGGCTGGCGCAGTGCGGCGCCGACCGGAGGTAGGAGACGGTCTCGCAAAAGATGGCCTTATAGCAACGAACCGTTACTGATGAGTGAAGGACGGTGCATGCATGCGTGACAGGTGAAGTAAAGGAGGCGACCGTGCATGCATGTGTGAGAGGTGAGCAGGCTAGGCTATTAACTGGCCGATGGAGGTGGAACGTTTACCGGTGGAGTAGAAGGTGAGCAGCACCTTAGTGACGTGATGGAGGTGGATTGTGTTACTACTGAAAGAGGCGAGGGACGTTGCGTCTGCGTGCGTGAGAGCCAGGCGGGCGGCGTGCAGCGTGCGAGCGGCGGTCGCTGGGCGCACACGCCGAGACGGTGTCGGTTCGGCTTGGGCACAACGCACGGGTGCGTGCGGGCGGGGGTGCTGTGCTGCGGGTGATGCTGGCGGCGCGTTACGGGGATCCAGCTGTGGATGTAGGGTGTCGCGCATGGGAGCCAAGTGGCGCATGGGCACGGGGAAGTAGGCGCGATGACCGAGCGGTGCGACGCAGTGCACGAGTGCATGCGACGCGAGCGTGGGCGCAACGCACAGGCACGTGAGAGTGTGGAGCGTTGGCCAGAGGTGAGAGAGGGCCTAACATACGGCATTTGCATGTCGATGAAGAGGAAGCAACGCGACTGGGTGCACGGAGCTGACAGGCTCAGACACGAGCGAGCATATGCACGAGGGAGCCGGGCAGATGCGGCGTCACACGGCTCGATCGAAGTTGGTCATGTGTGCGAGGCGAGGGAGTCGGGCTTGACGGACGGAGCCCGGCTGGCAGCGAGATAGAGGGGAATGGTGAGTTGGGCCAGCCGATTGGACAACAGACCGACAACTTGAGATTGCTCCTGGACCGAGCAAAGGAAGATAGCCGGATGGGTTGGAAACATAGACAAAAAGAGAATGAGTTGGATGTACAATAAAAAGATAGAGAGGATTGGGGAGGGATTTGGGTTTGATTTTTTTTTATGATTTTGAAAACACTAACTCAAACAGGAATAAATGCAAACGAATTATATGCAACACTCAAACAGTCACTTTATTTTAAAAAACAATCAATATTTTCCTATACTAAATTTCATGTAAAGAAAATAAATAT
Source organism: Cenchrus fungigraminus (assembly GCA_036936925.1). NCBI lineage: Eukaryota > Viridiplantae > Streptophyta > Magnoliopsida > Poales > Poaceae > Cenchrus > Cenchrus fungigraminus. The sequence goes on along the minus strand of CM072774.1, from coordinate 123,531,735 downwards.
TGGGCAAAATTTTAAAATTATGAGAAAATTGTTGTTTAATTATTCTTCCTAATAACATCCTGAAATCTGAAAATTTCAGGGTGTTACAAATCTACCCCCCTTAAATAGAATCTCGTCCCGAGATTCGGAGAGAGAGCATAAACAAGGAGTAGGTAGACAAACAAGATTCTGATGGCAAAGTTGATCGTCCTTCATTTTTACGTGTCTCGTGTTGAATATCCATGCAATCATCTTCATCTTGGTCCTTGAAAGCTTCATTAGAGAGTGAGATTAGGAAGATGAGAGTAAGGTCTTCTTTTCTTCAACTTGCTTTAGTGTAGAAATTGGTGAAGGCAATAACATCTTCTTGTTGTTGATGTTGCTACGCTGTTGTTGCTCCCAGTTTCTTCCGTCATCATCCATTGGATTGAGCAGAGGGAAAGGGGATAACAAGGAGGTGGGAGATACAAAAGAAGAACCCAACTAATCAACTGATGTCATTGTAGGTATAAGACCCACAATACACCAACAATCAATACAAAGAACCAACTCAAACAAGGTCGTAAAGACAAGCATCATCAAGCAAAGCACGGAATTTCACCAATCAGCACACAGTCAAGGGAACGTGCTACACGTTGTTAACAAGGTTGCAAGGGGTACTTCCTAAACCTTGGGGATATGTTAAAGCTTCAACCTTCTTAGTAGAGAAATCCTTCAGCTTGTGCAATGTAGAATCTTGCTCCTCAGATAAGGATGGCATAATCTTTCGCTGTTGATTTTGGCTTCTCTGGGTGAAATGAAAACTTCATTCTTCAGATGACTTGAGAAGGGTTCAGGTTAGCTGGCACGGGTCATCTAAACATTTTGAATAAAAAGGAATATCACTTTGGAATAAAAAACAAGGGAAAGGATCCAAAGCAATAGAACTGAGAAAGCAATGAGAGGTACAATGAAGATAGATACATTGAAAAAAATAAAATAAAATCAAGAAGGAGATAGGTCTAGGAAAACAAGTTAGAAGTAAAAACAACAAGGAATAAACAATTTCACCATAAACCAATAAGAGGTGAGATGCTTGAGATAAGATTATACATCAGAAGATATGTATGATCATGATTAGGAAATTAAGGAGAGAGGAAATATATAAACAAGGTTTGAGGGTTTAACATTTGCAAAGCAAGAATGAGCAAATGAAAAACATCAAGAAGAAGAGGTAAGATATCAAAGAGGATTTATCAAAAGAGAATGGTTAAGGGGTGATCACTTATCACTAGATAGGTCAAGGATAAAGAAGGAATTGTTTTTATAGTAAAATAGACCTTAGAAAGTGATCATTTCTGTCTAGGCTTACGTCCTACAGTCGATACAGCTCTGATACCACTTCTGTCACACCCAGTTTCCAAAACAAACCAAGTGATACCTATATGTATGTCAGGATCTAGTTCCATACATATAGTGACATCATTAGTGAATAACAGAAACAATATCATGTAAAGAAAGAGAGATTATCAGAGATTTACAGCAGAATCCTGGGAAGCAAAGGCTCCCAACTTCACAGGCAATCGACTGGGGGTTGCGTACGCCTAGCACCTTCTTCTGGACATTGGTTTAGCAAGGGTGAGCACACTTATGGTTGGAGCTCAGCAAGTGGGGGAAGATGCAAGGCTATCAAGGATAGGCTAAGGTTTTACAGCAGTTAGCATTTTAATGTTGGTCAAATTTTAATTAACAAGCACCTAGTTACTAGATGTAAATTCATACCAACCCACTTAAACATTTAGAAAACATCTCATCTCAAAAACACAAGAAACCACAATTTAATTCCATCTTTAAGTTTGATTATCATGTGAGGGTCCAAGCCGCTCTTGATCGTGAGCACGGCTGATCGATCAGTTTTCACTCTGCAGAGGTTGTACACTTTACCCACAGCTCGTGTTCCCCATGTTGCCCGGGTTTGCAAGGCCCTTAAACACTTCCGAGGTGAGTGGCTAGGGGTCCACTACGAAGCCTTTACAAAGGTATGCAGAAAACCAACAGCCCGCGATAGTTACAGCAGCGGAGCGGACCATAACCCTCCCTAGTGGTCAGCACCTTAGCAAAGGCTGCTACCCCAAGAGAACCGGGCTATACCCCTTCAACTCCGGCCCCCTGTCCTCCTTTCGGATAAGGCTATCAGATACTTCCACACGCCTAATTAATTGGCTAAGCCAGAGCCATATAGATTGTGGTTGTACTGTTTTCTTGGGTGGTTCTCCATGTTCCGATTAAATTAAGGTGTTCTTGTATTAACCATAAGCATCGTCATAAACATGCATAACTTTCATTTGTATAAAAGATTATTTGCAACAATCCCAAGGTAAAGCAACTAAGCATTGTCTACCCAAAACATTTATTTAAACCAGGTTGTTCAAGGGTGTAAGGATAAAGTCTAGTCATGTCCTTAAAAAGGTGATTTTCCCATCAAGTTAATGCATAGCAACAAGTAAATGTAAACATTATTTAATTATGTAGTTATATAGGTCCAAAAAGAAAATGCAGAGGGGGAAGTCCACTTGCCTTTATCCAACAAAAACTACTCTTATGTTCTTCCACTCTTGCTCTTTGATACTCTTGATCTTCATGACTTCCGAACAACAACTCGATCTTCTACTCGGGGCAATCATCGGGCACAACACATGCAAAGCAACAAACAAGAACAACTAAGAACAATACACCAATAAAGAAAAGGCTTAAAAAGAGAACGGAGTTTGGTTCTAGGATCGCGAACGCAAGAAACGCTAAGAACGGAACTATCATTAAAAAGACACATCTATCGAGAGATTTGTATTATAACACACAAAGACTATATGCTAGATATATTTTAATTGAATAAAGCAATGTGCATAGGTTATTTCAGAGAAATGCCCTATTTAGAATTAAGCAAGTTATATTTGTATACAAAAGGACGATGTTGAGCTTAAGACAATTTTATTTATAATTATTCAAGTATGATTTATGCAAATTAAACATTTGAATTCAAAAGAAGCATGTAAAGCATCTAAGCATATAACTTTATATCTCGTGTTGAACTAAACAAATTATAATTTAAAAATACATTTATAACCATATTAGTCAAATTAATATTTAATTGAGAAAACTCGGGATAGCTATGTTTCTTATATTTAGAAACCAGATTGAATATTCATTAATCAGTTTAACTTTGATTATGAAAACCGAGGTATACTCTAATTACATTTTATTTACAAAACACAATTTAATAGGATTAGTCAATTTAATTTAGAATAAATTCAGAAAACACATTTTAGGGTAAACATCATGGCTAGCGTGTATTTTATTTTGAGATGAAGCTACGCAACAAGAACAAGCTTAAACAGGCTAAAACGTGGGATCTATAGATTAAACAAGGATTAGAGATATAAACATGATTAAGAGTAGATATGGAGGGCTATCATAGAAGATTGGCAAGACACAAAGATTCGGCCGGATATTTCAAGATTCTCCAGGGGCTTAGATTGTAAAGCTAGACTTTTATGGAATTACTAATAGATTATTTCAAGGTGTAAATGACATCAGCATGATGAAAAGATGACATCAAGCAAGCAAGGTACGTAGGAACTCAACATGTGAGTGAACCTATAAGTTTTAGCTTATGTATACTTGTCGAAAGGGACCACATATGCATGTACGTACATGATTCTTAGCAAGGTGATATGGACAAGAATAAAACTAGTTTAGATGTGACATTGGTTTGCATCCAGATAGTATACGTAACATGTGGTGGCTTGTTGGAACAGTGGCATGCATGTGTTTAGAGGGCTACGTAATGCAAGATAACATGAAGATGTATTTGTAGAGATTGCTTGCTTTCTAATGTAGGCAAGCATGGATTGAACAGGGTGCTAGTTCGTGGTCACTAGCATGTGTGGACTGTTGTGCTACTATCCATGACAGTGTTGCTAAACTACAGAGTACTCGTCAGCGTCAAGATGGCTAAAAAGGAGGGCAGCACCAGAATACTTCTCACCAGTGCGTGATGGTCGATGATGAACTGACAATGGACAACAGGAGTTAGCAGTACTGTAAAAGGTTGGCAAGGCAGCGGAGGTGTAACAATGCTTGTGATTGAGCTTGAGTTCTTGACAGAATTTCCAACGTTCTCGTTGCACAGGACGGCAGCAGCTGCAAACATCATTTTCCTTGGAAGATTATGGCGAGTCCAAAACAGAAAGCACGATGAACAGAAGGGATCTCAGGGTCTATAGGAAAGTGTGCTCACCAGACAAGAATGTGCTCAACGGTGTCCGGAATCAGATGCGGCCGGAAACGAAGTCGAACAGATCGAGGAGACGGCAGCCGGCGACAACATCGGCATGGCCGGCGGCACTCGGTTCGTCCGGCTGCTTGCGGCGGCAGCATTGTGCAGATCAAGGCGAGGCGGCGTGCGACCAGTAGGAGAATGAGGAGGCTCAGCCTCGAGCTTTATAGGCGACGCAGATGGAGAACGGCGGCTGGGATGTAGACGACGAGCAACAGTGGAGCTCCAACTTGATGCTGTGGTTCTCATGGTGGTGCTGCTGGCTCGCTCCGGGAGGCTCGGAACGACGACGGGGACGCAGAACGGATGCCGCTCGGCTCAATGATGCTTGCGGTGGAGAGAGATGCAGCTTGGCGTATTGGAGCTTAGGGCGCCGTCGTCCTGGTCTAGCTGTTCTCCTAGGCGAGGCGACGGCTGGCGAGGTTCCGGCGAGCGACGACGAGGAGCTGCAGTGGCCGTACAAGGCGGTGGTGTTGTGCAAGCGAGGCAACAGGAGGCGAGCGGCCGGGCGAGCAGCAGGGCACGCGGAGGACTCGACCTCGAGCTTTATAGGTGCGCGTGTGGAGGGAGCTGCAGGAACAGCAGCAAAACCATGGAATGGAAATGGCAACGGCCATTGATGGCCATGGCATGGTGGACGGCCGTTACTGATAAGAGGAAGGGGAAACGGATGATGGCTTTAGTGGTGGAGCCGTTACTGGTAAGAGCAAGGGGAAATGGATGAAGAGTGACGAGGAATGATAGCACATGCTTCAGTCTTTACTGCACCTTGATGGTTTGATTGAAGAAGGAGAAGAGCTAGAGACGCAGGAGGAGCTGGAGCGTTTAGGTGTGCGGCACACCGCACAGGTGCGCAGAGCCGAGTGATGTGAGGCACGACGCACGAGAACTAGGCGGCCACAGACGGGGATGCAGGCACGGGCGGCAGAGCAGCGGAGCGGCGCGGCGACATGCGGGAAAACTAGACGCGCGACGGGACGCGACGCAAAGCGCGGCAGCGGCGCAGATGCGGTGCGGAGAGTTCGGGAGTGCGAGCGTCACGGGTAGCGTGCAGCTCGAGAGTGGGGCAGCGAGCGGCGTTCAGGTGCGAGCACAGGGGCCGGGCGGCCGAGCGGTGCGAGGCACGCGGGCTGGCGCGGTGCGGCGCCGACCGGAGGTAGGAGGCGGTCTCGCAAAAGATGGCCTTATAGCAACGAACCGTTACTGATGAGTGAAGGACGGTGCATGCATGCGTGACAGGTGAAGTATAGGAGGCGACCGTGCATGCATGCGTGAGAGGTGAGCAGGCTAGGCTATTAACTGGCCGATGGAGGTGGAACGTTTACCGGTGGAGTAGAAGGTGAGCAGCACCTTAGTGACGTGATGGAGGTGGATTGTGTTACTACTGAAAGAGGAGAGGGACGTTGCGTCTGCGTGCGTGAGAGCCAGGCGGGCGGCACGCGAACGGCGGTGGGCGGCGTGCGAGCGGCGGTCGCTGGGTGCACACGCCGAGACGGTGTCAGTTCGGCTTGGGCACAACGCACGGGTGCGTGCGGGTGGGGGTGCTGCGCTGCGGGTGATGCTGGCGGCGCGTCACGGGGATCCAGCTATGGATGTAGGGTGTCGCGGATGGGAGCCAAGCGGCGCATGGGCACGGGGAAGTAGGCGCGATGACCGAGCGGCGCGACGCAGTGCACGGGTGCATGCGACGTGAGCGTGGGCGCAACGCACAGGCACGTGAGAGTGTGGAGCGTTGGCCAGAGGTGAGAGAGGGCCTGACGTACGGCATTTGCATGTCGATGAAGAGGAAGCAACGCGACTGGGTGCACGGAGCTGACAGGCTCGGACACGAGCGAGCATATGCGCGAGGGAGCCGGGCAGATGCGGCGTCACACAGCTCGATCCAAGTTGGTCATGTGTGCGAGGCGAGGGAGTCGGGCTTGACGGATGGAGCCCGGCTGGCAGCGAGATAGAGGGGAATGGTGAGTTGGGCCAGCCGATTGGACAACAGACCGACAGCTTGAGATTGCTCCTGGGCCGAGCAAAGGAAGATAGCTGGATGGGTTGGAAACATAGACAAAAAGAGAATGAGTTGGATGTACAATAAAAAGATAGAGAGGATTGGGGAGAGATTTGGGTTTGATTTTTTTTATGATTTTGAAAACACTAACTCAAACAGGAACAAATGCAAATGAATTATATGCAACACTCAAACAGTCACTTTATTTTAAAAAACAATAAATATTTTCCTATACTAAATTTCATGTAAAGAAAATAAATATTGGGCAAAATTTTAAAATTATGAGAAAATTGTTGTTTAATTATTCTTCCTAAGAACATCCTGAAATCTGAAAATTTCAGGGTGTTACAAAAACCCAACACCTAGGCTCCAAAAACCGTCAAACTAGGGATGCACTGAGGAGTGCACCCCTATCCCCGATCCCAGATCGGTTGTTTCGAGCTCACCCCCGCCAAAGTACCCAAAAACACCTTCTCCTGCCGGTTTTATCCCACTCACGCCAAGAACCACTATTCCCAACCCAACACATGCATCGCGAAGCTCAGCGTATATACACGTTTATAAACATACATAGTAGTAGGACAATCAAGGACAGGATATTTAAAGTAGGCAGTGCAAGGTTCATCAACATGCATATAAAGTAAAGCGCTAGCAGTCTATATTGCAATGTCTATAGGTTTTCAAAGTCAGTCGTGCGTGAACCTGGGGTCGGGTAGTCCTCCGCGGCGAAGTCGTCGGCGTAGTCGTACTCCGGGATCAGCTCCCCGGCTCTAGCTGCTCCTATTAACGCGTAAAAGAAAATAAACAGCGGCCCTAATGCAATTAACTCCGAAAGAACGACAATTAAGAGACAAAAGAGAGCAAACACTAGCCTAGCACGGAGTTTAAGATTTTAGAGAATTTATGGAAAAGGTTTTGTATTTTTCGGAGCAAAAACGGATTTACTAGGATTTTCCAAAGTTAAAATAGTTTTCTGGAAATAAAATACACATACACAATAGCACAGACTATAGGCTGACTACTTACTGGCTTTAGCGGTCTTAAAGCTAGCTCTAATGTGTCTGCAGGCCGGCTACTGGAGCCGACGTGGCGTCCACGTGGGTGGCTTTAAGCCATCTACAGCCCAGGTGGCTGCCACATGTGGCCGGGCGCACGGGATCCGGGCGGATCCGCTGCGGCTCGGCGCTCAGCGGGCAAGCGTGCGCCAAAGGGCCGGATTGGCCAGGCGCACGGGATCCTAGTGATCCCCTGCGGCCACACCGGCGTGTGAGCCGGCGTGCGAAAGAAAAACCCTACTGGGTTTTGGGCGGGGCGGCAGGTGTTCGATGTTTTACCCCAAAGGGACGGCGGCCGGTCAAGACCTCACCGGCGGCGAGGGTCAACGGTTGCTGGGCAACATGTACCCTGGCGAGGCTCGGGTGAACGAAGCGGAACGGTTGGCGGGAAAAGATGGGCCCTTAGGCTGAGATTGGTCTCGCGGCGGCGGGACACGGCGTCACCGGCGGCGTGGCTGGGGTGGCCAGCGCCGGTGGGCTCGGCTCACGTGCGCGCGCGAAGCGTTGCGGGTCCGGAAGCCAGCGGCTCGGTGAGGAAACGCGCGGGCGGATGCGCGTGCGCGTGCGCACGTGGGTGTGCGGCGCGGCGCAGGTTCGTGAGCACACGGGCGTGCGTCGGCGTCGGCTTGCCGGCCGGCTCGGCCGCGGCAGCACGCACAACGGCGACTAGCACGGGGGAACCCCGAGCGTCCTACAGCGAGACGGCACCAGGTTAACCTGGCGACCAAGAAAGGCGGGGCCTTTGGCCCGCTCGCGTGGCATACGTGTCGGAACGGCTCAACCGAGCCTGTGCGCCGGTGCGCGGGGGTGCGCGGTGGCGGCACGGTGGCGCATAGCTCAACGGGAAAAAGGGACCGAGAGAAAGGAGGTCGAGCTGGGGATGCGCGCGCGGAAACGACGGCGGCGGCACCTGCAAGAAAAGCTTCCCAGCCTGGCTTGAAGGCCGACATCACACAGCGAAAGCGCGGCGGCGCGGCGGCGGACATGGCGACCCTGCCCTTGGCTCGATGGCCGGGCTTCACAAAGGGAAGGAGGCACTTTTCCTCACCTCGGTGGCCACGGGCCGAAGCGTAGGCGTCGGTGAAGAGAAGGTCGACGCGGTGAAGAGGAAGGCGGCAGCGCTGTTAGGGGAAGCAGAGAAGCGGCGCGGTGAAGAGGAAGGCGATGCGCGGCGACGAGCAGGCCCGGCTTCCTCCTCGCGGACGGCTCCGGCTTCACGGCGACGGCACGTCCGCGTTCTGGTCCCCGGCTCCTCTCCCCCACTCCTCCACTCCACAGACGTCAGCAGTGGCGGGATTGGGGAGGAATCCCCGAGCGGCTAGGGTTTGGTGTAGGCGGCTGCGACGGCTCTTATATAGGCGGTGGTAGGTGGGTTGGACGGCGCGATCGGGCTCCCGACGCATGGAGGCCATCCGCGGCGGCGGACATGGCCGCACGGCCTCTCCCTTTCCAAGGCGGCGCTGTTGACGGATAAAACTCGTATCCACCTACGATCCGCAAGCGTACGGACCTACACCTTTTTCACCACAGGGATTCCCTAGGTTCTTATCAATCCGCGGAGCAAGGGGATTGCTAGCGCTTAACCAAGTACTAATCTAGTTGATTGGAGGGCCTTTGAAAGGGTTATTAATCTAAAGGTAGAGACAATCTAACCTAAGTTAATCAAAGAAATCTAAGGTGAAACTAGATGGCAAAGGGTGGACACAAGAGAGAGATTAAGATAGATAAGTCTTCCCTCCCTAGGGTTTAGGATCATATGAACATGCATCTACTACATGAAAAGGGTGTTGCCTACACTAGCTTCATGGCGGTTATGCGGCCGCTAAGCCTTTTCCCTCCACTGTACTGTCACTACGCAAGGTAATCAAACACTTTCACGTATAACCGCATCTATACCTAAGCATCCATAGGGTTAAGCTAATCACCACGATTACCACAAACCCTACTAAGAACACATGTTGTACATACATATGTGAATAAAGCACTCACATAGACATAGACCATTAAGCATCGAAAGGCATAGTGTTCATGTAGCTATCACATAACATGTATCCATCTAACCCTAGGGATGAACGGAGACATTACCCTATCATCTTACAAGGATTGAAGCACATAGGGGTGATGAAGACTCCGGAGAACGTCGTCGATGAAGATGGCGGCGATGAAGCTTGGGAACACCCCTAGGCCAGCGGCTTGGAGTCCTCCTCTTGCTTCCTTCCATCCGCCGGCGTTGATCCTTGCGACGAGCTCATCCAACTCTCTCCCTCATCTTGCGGTGGCGGTTTTCTGGTGAATGGCGTCGGTAGAATGATTTGTTCGATGTGGAGGCGGACGGAGGAAGAGGCAATAAATAGACGAACACCTAGGGCAAAGGGGGAGCCGAACCGGGCCCGAAGTGGGCTGGGCCGGTCGGCCCAGGCCGGCCGGCCCAGGCCCGTTTCGGCCCGGTTCGGCCCCGGTTTCCTCTCCGGTTGCTTCTCGCGTGATTCCTTATTTGTGTGCACTTGCATGTGGGCCTTAGACGTCGTTTCCTTCACGGTTAAGGCTTGAATCCTTGCTATCCAAGCTTCGCCGTTTTCTGGTTGAGTCCCTGAAGACTTGCACGTTGATGCTTCGGTCCTCGGGTCATTTGGAGTCATGTTCATCACGTGTCTTGACTCTTGTTGGGCTTCATGATCTTCTTCCAAAGTGCTTGGTGTACTTATCCCGAAAGTCTCCTCTTTAGCGTAGATTTCCTGCGTAAACAATAAACTCCAAAATCGACATGCAAGAGTGAACTTGTTATATCATTAGTGTGCCTAGTGGTGGGTTAGTTGCAAATCATAATCGAAACCAATGCATAACAAGTACTCTAGGTTGACGGAAATTCACTGTCAACAGGCGCCCGCGTGTGAGAGCAGAGGTAGGAGAAAGGGGGAAAAGGGAAGAAGAAAAGGGGTGATGTGTCGGCTGACAGGTGGGGCCGGATGGTCAGCGGCACAGGCGTGGGATGCGCTGGCCGGTGGGTTCGGTTGCGCGCGGGTGGGCTGCTCCTGGGTCGAAAGCGGGAGCAGGCCGGAAACGAGCTTGGCGGCCCACGACAGGGTAAGAAGGTTTCCTATTTATCTTAACCCTATTTTCTATTTGATTCCAATTCAAATTTGAATCCACTCAAACAAATCCAAATAAATCCCAAATGAAAATCCAACTTCTCACACTAGCATTTTATAAATCCTAAGATTATTGATTGAACTAAATTAAAGTCTAGGACTTTAGGGAAGGGGAAAAGGAAGGCATCCTTAATGATTTCATAAGCACTCAAATTCAAAGCAAGTTTTAGAAATTCCACATTTTTACATACAAGCAAAATCAAGGATGTTGCAGAACTCCCCCCCTCACAAGTATCTCGTCCCCGAGATAAAGAAGTTACCTTCGGTTCGAAGAGGTGAGGGTATTTCTCCCTCATCACGGACTCCTTCTCCCACATTGCTTCGCGCTCGGAGTGATTACTCCAGAGCACCTTGCAGAAGCGAGTGGTGGTCTTCCTGGTTGACTTCTCCGCCCAATCCAGGATCCGGACCGGGTACTCCAAGTACTCCAAGGTCTCCTGGACATCGAGTGCCTGAGCGGGCACTCTCTTCTCGACGACCACACACTTTTGGAGCTGAGACACGTGGAATACCGGGTGTACCTCGGCAAGCTCCGGAGGTAGCTCGAGCTTGTAAGCCACCTTCCCGATCCTCTTCACGATCGGATACGGGCCAACGTACCTTGGGGACAACTTCCCCTTGACATGGAACCTCTTTGTACCTCGGAGGGGTGACACCTTCAAGTAGACGTGCTCTCCCACCTCGAACGAGACGTCTTTCCTCTTTGGGTCAGTGTAGCTCTTCTGCCTGCTCTGTGCTATCTTCAGATTCTCTCTGACCTTTGCAACATTCTCTTCAGCTTCAACAATGGTGGCGGGACCGAAGAAGGTCCGCTCACCCACCTCGGACCACATCAACGGTGTCCGAGACTTTCTGCCATATAAAGCTTCGAAAGGGGCCATCTTCAAACTCGCCTGAAAGCTATTGTTGTACGAGAACTCGGCATAAGGCAAACTCTTCTCCCAATCAGTGTTGTAGGTCAGCAAACAAGCCCTCAACAAATCTTCAAGCACTTGATTCACTCTCTCCGTCTGTCCATCGGTCTGCGGGTGGAAGGCGGAGCTGTAGTCGAGAGATGTGCCTAGAGAACCATGAAAACTCTTCCAGAACTATGCGGTGAACTGAGATCCTCGGTCGGAGACAATACTACGGGGAACTCCGTGTAACCTCAGGATGTGTTCTAAATAGAGGTCCACAAGCATTGGCACCCGGTAGTCCTCACGTACTGGTATAAAGTGGGCTACCTTGGTAAGCCTGTCAACAATCACCCATATGGCATCATGCCCTCTCTGTGTGTGAGGCAGACCCACTACGAAGTCCATGCTGATATCATCCCACTTCCACGTGGGTATTTCTAGCGGCTGAAGCAAACCGGCGGGTCTCTGGTGTTCTGCCTTCACTCTCTGACACGTGTCGCATCGAGCGACGTACTCGGCGATGTCTTCCCTCATCTTCTCCCACCAGAACTGTACCTTCAGATCTTGGTACATTTTTGTGCAGCCTGGGTGAATCGAGTATCGAGAGTCGTGAGCTTCCTTCAGGATCGAGTCTCGGATCTCCTTGCTTCGTGGCACGCAAATGCGGTCCTTCAACCATAGCGTGCTGCTCGTCGAGGCGGTAGTCGGCTGCTTTGCCTCTAGCCATCAGGTTCTTCACCTCCTCAATCTCTGGGCATCCTCTCTGAGCCTGTCGAATCTGGTCTTCGAGCATGTACTTCACCCTCAACTCGTTCAGCTGGCCTTTATCAACAATCTCCAATTTCAGCTTCTCCATCTCCTCATACAGTGTCGGTTGCTCTTTCTGCACCATCAGGTTGTTGCAGTAATGCTTGCGGCTCAGAGCATCTGCTACGACATTTGCTTTGCTGGGGTGGTAGTGAATGTTCAGGTCGTAGTCCTTGATCAACTCGAGCCATCTTCTTTGCCTCAGGTTCAACTCTGACTGTGTGAAGATGTACTTCAGACTCTTGTGATCGGTATAAATGTCGCACTTGTTGCCCATCAGGTAGTGCCTCCATATCTTCAAGGCATGAACGACAGCAGCTAGCTCGAGGTCATGTGTGGGGTAGTTCTCCTTATGCTTCCGAAGTTGTCGCGAGGCATAGGCAACCACCTTGCCTCCCTGCATCAGTACGCAACCAAGTCCCTGCCTCGATGCGTCACAGTACACCATGAAGTCCTTGCTCGCATCGGGAAGAGTCAGGACCGGGGTAGTAGTGAGGCGAGTCTTGAGCTCCTGAAAGCTGGCTTCACACTTGTCCGACCACACATACGACGTGTTGCTCTTTAACAGTTCTGTCATGGGCTTTGCAATCTTGGAGAAATTCTCGATAAACCGGCGGTAGTAACCAGCTAAAACGAGAAAACTGCGGATCTCTGTCACAGACTTCGGTGACTGCCACTTGGACACTGCCTCTATCTTGCTCGGATCTACGGCCACCCCTTCCGCTGACAACACGTGACCGAGAAAAGTGACTTCTTCCATCCAGAACTCACACGTGCTGAACTTGGCATACAATTGCTGTTGCCTGAGCTTTCCCAACACGATCCTCAGGTGCTCTTCATGCTCCTTTGCGGTCTTGGAGAAAACTAGTATGTCGTCAATGAAGACAACGACACACTTGTCCAACTCATCCATGAACACCTTGTTCATCATGTTCATGAAGTACACCGGGGCGTTCGTAAGACCGAACGATACGACAGTGTACTCATACTATCCATACCGGGTCACAAACGCGGTCTTGTGGATGTCCTCCGGTCGAATCTTCATCTGGTGATAGCCTGATTGGAGATCAATCTTGCTGAAGAACTTGGCTTGCCTTAGCTGATCCATTAGGTCATGGATCCGGGGTAGCGGGTACTTGTTCTTGATGGTTACCGCATTTAGGGCGCGGTAATCAACACACAGTCGCTGAGTTCCATCCTTCTTCGACACGAACAGAGCTAGTGAACCCCATGGTGAAGCACTCAGTCGGATAAACCCCTTCTCAAGCAGCGAGTCTAACTCTGCCTTCAACAGCTTCAGCTCAACTTCTGCCATGCGATACAGACTCTGCGCTATCGGTGCGGTTCCTGGCACCAAGTTGATCACAAACTCCACATCACGGTCTGGTGGTAAACCGGGCAGCTCTTCCGGAAACACATCCTCAAACTCACAAACCACTGGTACATTTGAGATGGCTTTCGTGTGAAGACTGTACACAACCGGTATGTCTCGGGACTTCATTGGCTCGAAGGTGACTCTCGTCCCGTCGGGGTGTACCAAGGTCACTAGTCTTGGTGAAGTGGAGATGACACCCTTGTGAGTAGTGATCCAATCCATCCCCAATATCACATCGATGCCATTGGAAGGCAACACTATCAGATCCCCCAAGAACTTGTGGTCCTGGACGACCACTTCCACACCTTTGCACAGCAGGGTGCATCGGATATCTCCGAGAGGTGAACTCGTGATGATAGGATTCGATCGGGTGGTTGTAGGGAGGGAAAGTTTGTTCACGAATCTAGAGGTAATATACGACCTGGTTGCACCGGTGTCGAAGAGAACCAAAGCAGTAGTACCACAAACTAAAAACTCACCGATCATGACATCAGGAGTGTCAGCAGCCTCCTCCTTGGTGAGGTGGTTCAGCCTCCCACGGCCGGCAGTCGGCGGTGGTGTAGCCTGAGGAGGTCGGCCTCCTGGAGCAGGTGCTCTCGCGGGTGTAGCAGCGGTCTTCTTGTCCGGGCAGTCGTAGGACTTGTGGCCAGGCTTGCCACAGGCGAAGCAAGTGACGGTGAAGCCTCCCGCGGCAGGTCTCGCGGCGCTCGGCGGCGCACGGGTGTAGCCTCCAGTCTGCTGGGGGTAGCCGGGGTTCCTCCCTCCGGGGAATGGGCTACGTCCTCCACCTCTGAAGCTGCGCCCAGGCTGGTTGTGCCCCGGGCAGTAGCTCCCCCTCAGCATGTTGCTCTGTCTGCCCCTCGGTTTCTGGAAGGATCGGTCGTGGTGGTCCCGATCTCCCGTCCTCTTCTTGCCCTTCATGCGCTCCTCGTGGCTCCTCCTCTCGTCCTCGACCGCGATGGCGAAGGGACTTGTGCTCGCTCGCCTTCAGTCCCTGGCAAAGGCCGTGGTGAAGGCCTCGCAGGAACCAGAACTACTTCGTCTGGTCGGTGTTGGTGTCATCGGGGGCATACTGCATCATCTTCATGAAGTGGCGCTCGTACTCCTCGACCCTCATCGCACCCTAAGTCATGGTGCGGAACTCCTACACCTTCTGGATCAGCAGCTCGCTGGGCAGGTACTGCTCGCGGAACGCCTCGCAGAACTCCAGCCAGGTGATGCATGCTGGGTTCGGGTGGGTGGCGGTGTAGTTGTCCCACCAAGCCTTGGCAGGACCCTCCAGCTGGTGTGCGGTGATGGCGACACACTCCTCGTCAGAGCAGACGGTGGGGTCGAGCTTGGTCTCGATCACCCTCAGCCAGTCATCGGTGTCGAGCGGGTCATCTGAGTAGCTGAAGGTGGGGGCCTTCTGGCGGATGAACCTCTCGATCTTCCTCGTGAGGTCCTCGTCCTGCGGAGCGGCGTGGTTCCCACTGTTGCCACGGTGTTCCATGGCTTCTGCCATCCTCTGCATCAGCTGAGTCTGGACCGCCATCACATCCACCAAGTTAGGTAGGGGTGGCGGAGGCTGGTCCATCTCAGGCTGGTCTTGCTCCTGATCTTGCTCGGCTTCTCCATGCTCAGCTTCAGCTTCTGGGCCCTCGGGCAGCGGTGGCGGTGCTCCGGCACCCCGGCCTCGAGTAGCGTTGAAAACGGACGGGTAAAATCCCATCCCGACCCGCCCCGTTTTCCACATTTAACCCGCCCGTTTTCGTTTTTCTGGAAAAAACTGGGTGCGGGATGGGTCACGGGGCGGATAGTTGCGGGAGCGGGATCGAAAACGGGGGAGGTTCTGTCCCGGCCGGATTCCCGGGATCCCGTATTTGATCGGGATGAACCCAGATTTAACCCGGATTTGACCCGGTTTTCTCAGCCCATCATGACTTCACCTGCGTCGCCCACCTCGTCCCTTCTTCCCCACGCAGCGCACGTCCACCAGCCACCTCCGCTCATCTGGCGGGGTCCACGGTGGCGCGCAGGCCCGCGGGATGGAGCTGACGGCGTGGCGCTGAGAGCACGAGCGAGGACGCCGGGAGAGCGAGCGGGATCTGGCCGGCGCTAGTAGGGAGTGAGACAGATCCCCCATGGGCCAGGTGCTCTCCGCCTTCTGCTCACCGATCCGTTCACCCTCTTCGTTGGGATTAAGCTGGGTGCGGAAGAGGGACGGGGCTGAGGGGCGCTGCGACAGATTGGGATTTGGGAGGTCCCTACGCGGCTTGGATGCAGCGAGGGGGATGCGAGAGATGCGGTTAGTTTTTTTTCCTTTTTTATGTCACCGTGCGTGCCTGCTTCGGATGGGTATATGCAGTAACGCATATGCATAGGGGTAAATGTGACATTTCCCCTTGCTTTCTAATTAAATCGAATAGAATATATCATTCGGTGTCCAGCAGCAAATTGACACGGTTGAAGAGTGTCCTGTGGACTGTGGCAAAGACAAGATTTTTCAATCAGCTAAATTTGCCTAGGAGTTTTTGTCGAACCTCATCACTATCCCGACAAAAGTTCCCGGTTTCCGCCCGTTTACGTTGAGATTCCGTCCGTATTAGTTCGTTTCCGTACACCCATATATTTTCCGGCCGGTTCCGCACCCGACTTTTCCGCTCCCGCTCCCGCTCCTGACGACAAAGTGCGGGAGCGGAAACGGGAGAGAGGTTTCCCGTCCGTTTCCGTCCGTTTTCATCGCTAGCCTCGAGCTCCCAAAGCTCCTCCACGTAGGGGCGGGCGTCCACGGCCATGGGTAGGTGCACGACCGCGTCCAAGAGCGGCGTCACGGCCACGTCCGCGTCCACGACCCTGTGGGGTTCTTCCTCAGCAGCAGCCTCCTCGAGGCGCGCCATCAGCCGGTTGGATCGGCGGATCGACATCCTTTTGAAAACACAAGTGGGGAAGAAAAGACTTTACACAACGCCACTCACCAACACACATATGAGTCTGAGACAAGCATGAAAATAAGACTATTTTTATAACCAACAGACAATGAGAAGAAGCATTAAGACACGAATAACTCCATTAAGATCCAAGCATACATCAAGTAAGAGTAGTACATATGCTTCCCCGAGGCTGACTCGGACCTTAGGGGTAGCAGCTCAAATCAACGCTCTATCACATCGATACATGCTCAAAAGGGTAGTGCCTACAAGGTGTGACATGACTCTCTTCATGCACCGGAACATGCTCGCGGCTGCATGGAACAACTAATGGAAACTACTAACATACAACAGTACTCTAGGTCATGCCTTCGCTCGGCTCTCTACTCGGTGCGAGCCCTCTTGTACGAGATAGGGTAACGGTCCTCAGTGGGGTAGTCCGGCAGAAAGATCCAGGACACCAAGGCGTGTGCCTCTCGAACCTCCTCAGTCTCGACGGGGGTCGGCAGCCGAGCCATCGGGCACAGGTGAAGCTTGAGATGGGATTGGGTGCAGCTCGAAGGTCTCGACGCGGATCTCACGCTGCGACTCGAAGGGCAGCTCTGCGTTGAGCTCTGCGAGCTCGTCCACGCGGAGAGAGTCGGCGTCCTCCCAAGTCCGCCTCAGTCTCTCGGCCTTGTCCCTCAGGTAGACGGCCGTGCGCGTAAGCCACGCAAGGTTGGCGACGTTCTCCGCCCTGTTCTTCTCCAACTTCTCCACCTTGATCCGCTCACAGCCGAGCAGGTGGGCGTGCAACGTGAGCAGGTCGTCCTTGCTCTGAAGTCGGTCCTTCAGCCTGTTCTGACTCACGGTCAGCCTGCGGAGGTCCTCCCTGACGTGCAGCAGCTTCTCACGGGTGTCCACACGCTCCCTCTCGGACTGCAGCAGGACAGTGGTCGCGCGGTCGAGGCTCTACTCGAGCTGGCGAACACAGAGGCGTAGCACGCTGTTCTCTCTCTCCAGCTGAACACAGCACGGCTGGTACTAGCGGGCGTCGACGGTAGCGTCTCTGATCTTGCCGAAGAGGTTCCGTGACTCGTCCTCCAGGCGGCGTGCGTACTTGTCGAGGTCGACCAAGTAGCTGGCTGTCTCCACCAAGGTCTCGTCGGTCTCGCGGAAGGGTGCAGCGTCGATGTCGTCCTGGATCCCCTCGTGCGAAGGGACTCCGTCCACGAGCGGTGCGAGGCGCTAGTAGTCCCGGGGTAGAAGTCAGAGCGTCCCGAACTCGAAGGTGGCGCGGTACTGAGCGAGAAGGTAGCCCAGTGCCTGACGGCAGGCGACGTCCAGCGCGGTCGCGACGGTGAGCCCGGTGCTGTAGCAGACCTCTCCCTTGAATCTCGGAAGGCTCGGGTGAGGAAGGACGACGACCGTGCAGAGCACCATCCGCCCTGTCACGGCAGGTACGTACTCGGCGCGGTACGTGACGTAGGTAGGAGGGACCCCAAGCCTGAGAAGGGCCCTCTCCATCCAGTGGCAGATCGCCCCGCCGGTCTCAGGGGTGATCTCAGCGACCTGGCGCTCCATCTCCTGTGAAACGTAAGAAACTTTAGTTAGCGCAGGTGAGTAAGAGGTTTTCAAAAAAGCGATAAGTTTTTATAACATAGCTCAAGGGTATAAATATAGAAATAGAGCATATAGAGTCCTATTTCTATCGGCCATTTCTAGGGATACGTGCTACGGTCAAGTATGGCTCTGGTACCACCTGTAAAACCCCGGATTTTCATAGAAAACCCAAATCCTTGTACCATCGCGATAGTCCCTGGATCAGTGGCTATCGTGTATAGAACGTCTCGCAGATAATAACACAAAGTCATACATCGCATCACATAAGAGTAAGAGTACATAATTTATTACATGTCCATTATGGAGTACATCATTACAAGCCTCTTGGCTGAATCAGAGTGAAATTCTATGCAGCGGTAGCTAGCATCTCAGAAGGGTCTCCATCTTTTATTCTTCTCGCCACAGGCATCCTTGAGCGAAGCGACGCATCCCTCAGTCGTACCATCCATCGGCGTTGTTGTCGTACTCGGACTCGTACCCTGCACACCCAAAATCTATCCCCAAGGAGTGGGATAGGTCCACGTCACCAACTGTATGCAGCTTTAAGTGGCCTAACTTCTAAAGGGAGAAAAAGAGACAAGGCAGCGGCTCGGGTTTCCTATGCAGCAGCAGCAGAGTAATATCAGGATATCTCCAACAAGTTCCCAACCCCAAAGCTCTCAACACAGCTCGGAACCACCTGGTCACCCAGGGCCCCGTCTCCACCACCTACTCCTGTCTAGGGTCGGTGCGAGAACTTCCTCTCCTCGCACCTTAATGATTGCAATCAGATCAACGAGGTAGATGGAGCCTCTCTCCTCTAACCGACTGCAACCACGGCTCACCATACACTCATCTATAGGGGGAAGGTAGAAAACCCAAAACATGAGAACAAAGCTATCAGGGGACATGTCCTTATCTAAGGACGCGGCTATAGCTATAGATCGAACAACTCTACAGAGTGCGTACACCTGAACCCAACCCGGAATGGCACCCGGCCGGTGTACGGCCGACCGAGCCCATCCAACCGTGTGAACTCTCGGTAGTTACGGTCCCATCCTGCATCCGGCCCTCAAAACGGTCCCCCCTCAGAAGGGACGGCACCGAAACCGTGAAATGCCCCCATGTGGCCACACGGGAATCGCTCTGAGAGGGTGGTCTCACCTCCACCTCTCCCCCACTGATACCCCACTATCCTACTGGCAGGTATGGTTCCGCACTTGCCGAGCTCAACTCGGCCCTAACCCCACGCTCGGCGGGGTGGTGTGTACGAAAAGGTCCCGTGAAAAGGTCTTTCCACTCGGTTTCAGACCGAGGCGAGCTCATATCCTCCAAGCGTAAGTAAAACCCCAACACCTAGGCTCCGAAAACCGTCAAAGTAGGGATGCACTGAGGAGTGCACCCCTATCCTCGATCCCAGATCGGTTGTTTCGAGCTCACCCCCGCCAAAGTACCCAAAAATGCCTTCTCCTGCTGGTTTTATCCCACTCACGCCAAGAACCACTATCCCAACCCAACACATGCATCGCGAAGCTCAGCGTATATACACGCTTATAAACATATATAGTAGTAGGACAATCAAGGACAGGATATTTAAAGTAGGCAGTGCAAGGTTCATCAACATGCATATAAAGTAAAGCGCTAGCAGTCTATATTGCAATGTCTATAGGTTTTCAAAGTCAGTCGGGCGTGAACCTGCGGTCGGGTAGTCCTCCGCGGCGAAGTCGTCGGCGTAGTCGTACTCCGGGATCAGTTCCCCGACTCCAGCTGCTCCTATAAACGCGTAAAAGAAAATAAACAGTGGCCCTAATGCAATTAACTCCGAAAGAATGACAATTAAGAGCCAAAAGAGAGCAAACACTAGCCTAGCACAGGGTTTAAGATTTTAGAGAATTTCTGGAAAAGGTTTTGTATTTTTCGGAGCAAAAACGGATTTACTAGGATTTTCCAAAGTTAAAATAGTTTTCTGGAAATAAAATACGCATACACAATAGCACAGACTATAGGCTGACTACTGACTGGCTTTAGGGGTCTTAAAGCTAGCTCTAAGGTGTCTGCAGGCCGGCTACTGGAGCCGATGTGGCGTCCACGTGGGTGGCTTTAAGCCATCTACAGCCCAGGTGGCTGTCACACGTGGCCGGGCGCACGGCATCCAGGCGGATCTGCTGCGGCTCGGCGCGGAGTGGGCAAGCGTGCACCAAAGGGCCGGATTGGCCGGGCGCACGGGATCCTAGTGATCCCCTGCGGCCACACCGACGTGTGGGCCGGCATGTGAAAGAAAAACCCAACTGGGTTTTGGGCGGGGCGGCAGGTGTTCGATGTTTTGCCCCAAAGGGACGGCGGCCGGTCAAGACCTCACTGGAGGCGAGGGTCAACGGTTGCTGGGCAACACGTCCCCTGGCGAGGCTCGGGTGAATGAAGCGGAATGGTTGGCAGGAAAAGATGGGCCCTTATGCCGAGATTGGTCTCGCGGCGGCGGGACACGGCGTCACCCGCGGCGTGGCTGGGGTGGCCAGCGCTGGTGGGCTCGGGTCACACGCAGACGCGAAGCGGTGCGGGTCAGGAAGCCAGCGGCTCGGTGAGGAAATGCACAGGTGGATGCGCATGCGCGTGCGCACGTGGGTGTGCGGCGCGGCGCGGGTTCGTGAGCGCACGGGCGTGCGTCGGCGTCGGCTTGCCGGCCGGCTCGGCCGCGGCAGCACGCACAACGGCGACTAGCACGGGGGAACCCCGAGCGTCCTACGGCGAGACGGCACTTGGTGAACCTGGCGACCAAGAAAGGCGGGGCCTTTGGCCCGCTCGCGTGGCGTACGCGTCGGAACGGCTCAACCGAGCCTGTGCGCTGGTGCGCGGGGGTGCGCGGTGGCGGCACGGTGGCGTGTAGCTCAACAGGAAAAAGGGACTGAGAGAGAGGAGGTCGAGCTGGGGATGCGCGCGTGGAAACGACGGCAGCGGTATCTACAAGAAAAGCTTCCCAGCCTGGCTCGATGGCCGGCATCACACAGCGCAAGCGCGGCGGCGGACATGGCGACCCTGCCCTCGGCTCGATGGCCGGGCTTCACAGAGGGAAGGAGGGACTTTTCCTCACCTCGGTGGCCACAGGCCGAAGCATAGGCGTCGGTGAAGAGAAGGTCGACACGGTGAAGAGGAAGGCGGCGGCGCTGTTAGGGGAAGCAGAGAAGCGGCGCGGTGAAGAGGAAGGCGACGCGCGGCGACGAGCAGGCCCGGCTTCCTCCTTGCGGACGGCTCCGGCTTCACGGCGACGGCACGTCTGCGTTCTGGTCCCCTGCTCCTCTCCCCCACTCCTCCACTCCACAGACGTCAGCGGCGGCGGGATTGGGGAGGAATCCCCGAGCGGCTAGGGTTTGTGGTAGGCGGCCGCGGCGGCTCTTATATAGGCGGTGGTAGGTGGGTTGGACGGCGCGATCGGGCTCCCGACGCGTGGAGGCCATCCACGGTGGCGGACATGGCCGTACGGCCTCTCCCTTTCCACGGCGGCGCCCGCGGGTGAGAGCAGAGGTAGGAGAAATGGGGAAAAGGGAAGAAGAAAAGGGGTGATGTCGCGGCTGACAGGTGGGGCCGGATGGTCAGCGGCACAGGTGCGGGATGCGCTGGCCGGCTGGTTCGGTTGCGTGCGGGTGGGCTGCTCCTGGGCCGAAAGCGGGAGCAGGCCAGAAACGAGTTTGGCGGCCCACGACAGGGTAAGAAGGTTTCCTATTTATCTTAACCCTATTTTCTATTTGATTCAAATTTGAATCCACTCAAACAAATCCAAATAAATCCGAAATGAAAATCCAACTTCTCACACTAGCATTTTATAAATCCTAATATTATTGATTGAAATAAATTGAAGTCTAGGACTTTAGGGAAGGGGAAAAGGAAGGCATCCTTAATGATTTCATAAGCACTCAAATTCAAAGCAAGTTTTAGAAATTCCACATTTTTACATACAAGCAAAATCAAGGATGTTACAGCCACGTAGGCGGCTGTAGCCGGCCTGCAGCTAGCCTGCAGCTGGCTTAAAGCTTTTTCAGACAGCCAATAGTTAGCTTAAAGTTATTGCTATTGTGTATACATATTTTATTTCCAGAAAAATATTTATCTTTGGAAAATCATAGTAAATCCGTTTTAACTGCGAAAAATACAAACCTTTTCTGGAAATTCTCTAAAATCTTAAACTCCGTGTTAGGCTAGTGTTTGCTCTTTTTGCTCTTAATTGCTTTTCGTTTGGAGTTAATTGCATTAGGACCGCTCTTAATTATCTTTTACGCGTTAATAGGAGCAGTTGGAGCCGGGGAGCTGAACCCAGAGTACGACTTCGCCCACGACTACGCTGCTGAGGACTACCCGACCCCAGGTTCACGCCCGACTGATTCTGAATACCTATTAGGCATTGCAATGTAGTATGCTAGTGCTTTACTTTATATACATGTTGATGAACTTTGCACTGCCTACTTTAATGTGCAAGGAAGCCCTAACAGCTTAACTCCAATATAGGGTGAATAAAATTGTGTTAGAAGAAGGTGACATGGTAATAATCGAAATAACAACCTTGCAAATATTTAGGACAAAATGTACCTTCGATGCATGAGAATTTCGAGCCAGCTGCTAACCTTATGATATTTATTGATGTACCGTGGTGCGCATCTAAGCAACATGAATATGAAAAGAAGGCACACGAAGGTGTAGATCGATATTTGTGTACTACGAGAAAACAAAATCAATATAGAGAATGTTTAGTATGTTTTACCTGAGACCTTATTCACACTAACACGTGTGGCAATAAGCATGCTTCTGTTAACGCATGCATCTAACAAAATACGTAAAGTGATCTCGCTTGGATCTGTTAGAAGTCGTAGAAACACAACGCGTCTACCCAAAGCATTCTTTAGTGTCACAGAAAGCTAGATAACACAATTTACTAATTTCAATCTAATAATAATGTTTAAACATACCGATTGTCTTTTATGGCGACCTCCCTGATAACATAGTACCCAACGTGTTGGTAAATCAGACCAACATGGCAAATAATACCAAGGTATCCACAATAGAACCATGAGAACTTTTCATTGCATTATCCAAGAACACGAAAGATGCGAACGAAATCATCATGTTGTATGAATGAAATTTTTATTAACGATGAACCTAGTATTGTATTATATTTATATAGGAGACGTGAGGTTTCCAGATAGAAAAATAACTAAAGTTTGGCAATAAATAATCTGTACCTAGCACAATACCTTTCTAGCGAACTAATTAATGAAGCAAATACTATACCATATATGTCATGCTATATTTATGGAAAAGGATATTTCTAAACCCAAAATGACCGCACAACCAAAGAAATTGCCTCACAAGCCACAAGTTAAATTAGGAAATTGAAATTTAATCAATGAATATATAATAGATGTGCAGGGAATACCGAACTGGCACCATATCCAGAAACTAATCAATGAAAGATATGAGTATATTCATAGCCCCGTTGGGACCTTGACCACGCCATTGCCACCCTGTAAGGAATCGAATGCTCGTAGCCTAAGAGGGGGAGGGGGTGAATTAGACAATCCTAAAAACCTTAACCTATGGCTTCACTACTTTTTCTCAAAGTAAACTAGAACATGCTATCTAGATGTGCAACTAAGGTTGTTCTAGTGTGAAATTCCCATCCCAAAAAAAGGTTTGCAACCTATAGCCAATCCTAGCATGATACTACTCTAGGAAAGTAAAGGCAAGCAAATATTGCAATAGAGTAAATGCGGAAACGTAAAGGGGATGAGAGGAAGCAAACTCTTGACACACGATTTATCCCGTGGTATCAGTAGGCACTAAGCCACCCCTAGTCCACGTTGTTGAAGCACTCACACAAGAGTATTGCTTCCCAGTCACCAAGTCTCTCCCAAGAGCACAACTTGACTCGCCACAAAGGCTAGCCACTTAGGCACTTGCCAAGCTCTCTTGGTCACCTTGATGTCGCCTCCACTAAGGAGCTTCTCCACCAAGGAAGGGGGTCTCCACGTCCCCCGCACAAAGTGTCCTCGCCACTCCACACCAAGCCGGAGGGTCGAAGACGATTGCCAGTGAGCCACTTAGGCCCCAAGGCTTCCGGCGAACCTTGTACACCTTGATTCACTCAAGAATCACCTCACAAGGTTGGCACAACCTTGCACTCACTCAGCTCTAAGCTAAGCCTAGCACTAAGCGCATACACAAAGCATATGCAAGTCTAAGGATGAGCAATTAAGCACTTAGATGGATTGGATATGATCTTCTAGGTGTCTTGCACTCTCCTGCACTTCCACACAATCTAGCAACCTCAAATGGGTGAGTGGAGGGGGTATAAATAGCCCAAGGCATCCAAAGAGCCATTAGCTAACGGCCACTGAAAACGTAGCGTCGGATGAACCGATGCTATGCTTTTTCTAGGTGTTGGTTCATCTGGTGCCCTCCACGTCACTTAGCCATTGAAGATCTGCTGACACAACTGCTCTGACGCTATACACCGACGGTGCATCGGTTCATCCGGTGCTGAAGACCCCACGGCCAAAACGTCTCTGGTAGCTTCCACGTGACCGTCGGATAGACCGACGCTTCCCTTTGACCAAGGCGTCAGTTCATTCGGTGCTGAAGACTTCGTCCTGGCGCGTCTCTGTCTTGATTCAAACTGAGCGTCGGATAGACCGAAAGTGTTCTCACTCAGACCGTCGGATCATCCGGTGCTACTGTCTTCGCTGCTCTTCCTCTGCAATTCATCCGGCGCATCTAGAATATCGACTGTCGGATCATCCGACGGTGTCAACTTCATTTGGCTTGCTGCGCAGTGTACCAACTACACCGACGCTATGCACCGATGGTCCCATCGGTTTATCCGACGGTGTCAATTTCCTTCCTTTCCTTCCACGGTTTGACCCTTGAAAAATAGACTATCTTCTCAATTTGGCATGTGGTATTTTGGCATCCTTGGGACCTAGAAATGTCTACAAAGACATGCTAAACAATATGGTTAGTCCCATTGATCATGTTGTCATGAATCACCAAAATCATACTCGAACTAATGGCATATGAGGCCATGTTCGCTACAATCTCCCCCTTTTTGGTGATTTATGACAACACAAGCAAAGCAAGCATAAAGTTGCAAAAATTGACAAAATTAGAACCACTTACACTTGCTTGGATGCTTACCATCATCCAAACTCCCCCTAGATCAAACTTCCCCCTTTTTGATCTTCTCTTCCTATGTTCACACATAGCTTGCCTCTTCCCACTTTGGAAACACTACCTTGCTTTGGTCCCACATTCTCCCCCTTTGGAATAAAATCTCCAAAAAGATCCCAAAGTAAAAGGTCTCCAAGGAAATTTAGCAAGTCCTAGCAAACATAGCTCAAAGAGAAATGTTAAATTCAAGGGAGAAAGCCGCATGAACCATGATCCATATGTATGATATCAATGAAGATACCACATGTGCGAATAACTAAGTTGGATCACAAGCTCATGAGACTATCATGATACAACCTAAGCTCCCCCTAAGTGTGTGCACAATATGATAGTGTGAAAATCAAGTGCACAACTACAAACTTGTAAGGCAAGGAAGCTTAGAGCATATCATGCAAGGAGGTAGCTTAAAGGACAAGAGATAACACAAATGGGTTCTTGTTACATTACCACTTGTAGATATCACTCGTAGTCTTTTGATCATTGCATACCTCCGGGGGATGATCCTCATTACCTTGTTGGCACCACATTGAGAAGAGCCACTTGGAAATGATATCACTAGGTGACACCACTTGAAAGAAGCTTGCAAAGAAGACACTTGGGGTACCACAAGGATTAGGAATGTATGAGTACATTGCCTTTGAACTTATATAGAAACATAAGCTCGCAAGGACATGACTCAATAGCATGAAGCTCATATTGCTATATTCACTATTTTAGAGATGTTAGATCACATTGACCCTTGAAAAATAGACTATCTTCTCAATTTGGCATGTGGTATTTTGGCATCCTTGGGACCTAGAAATGTCTACAAAGACATGCTAAACAATGTGGTTAGTCCCATTGATCATGTTGTCATGAATCACCAAAATCATACTCGAACTAATGGCATATGAGGCCATGTTCGCTACACACCCGGGCGCCTCTACACAACACTCGAGACACATTGTCTGCCACGCAAACACGTGTGTAAAAGCTTCGTAAGCTACAAAGGACTTTGGCCCATGGCCAATTACAAAATGCAAACATATTAAAAGTCCTAATCTACCTTGATTAATGCCTACAACGCAACCTAGACTGATGAAGCGCGTCGCAAGCTTTCTTCTAGCTTCAGGACCTACTTGGGGACCTCCACCACTGCCGAGGTCGCAGCTGCCACATAGCCACCTCTACTCTAGCCCCAGAAGGTTTCCTGTGGTACCCTCACTTACACTCGAGTTCCCCCACAAGATTCCAAATTGAGCCAGCTTCACCACGGGCCATCCCCGGTGCAGCACGGAGATTTCCAGCATCGCCTCAGACCTCTACTCACAAGGTCTGTCAAGCCATGTACTACCCTACGCTGCACTTGGATTCCTCGCTGGGCGCAGGTGAAGCGGCTGATGCAGTTCCCTTAACTTCGCAAGCATTCTTCTAGCTCCAGACGCTGATGGCCTAACTCTATTCTCTGGTGGGCGTGTACCAGCACAAGGCACTGAAGAATTACTAAGAAGCTTTGCCATGGTTCTCTCGGCTGGTTCAAGTGGTGCGCTCTGTGGCACGGTTACTTATTTATAGCTGCGGTGCACGAGCTTGGATCTTATCCGCAGTCCAGCCGGCGTGGCATCCTTATCGGATGACTGTTGTCACGTGAAAAGCAAGGTCCCTGTTCATCCATGGATGTATTGCTGCGCATGTCCCCTACCTGGTAACATCCTAGCAGGCCTTGTCTTTTGTGGGCGATGACTGTAGTTTTGCTCGGAGGCAGGTCCCGTGACGATACAGTGCACTAGTGGTACGAGATACGACAACCACGGGGAGGTCATCGCGTGAGTATGAACATCACGTGGTACAAACATCGAGCGAGGTAGAGACCCACTGGGGGGGCGCTGGCCCCTCGAGCGAGGCGGAAAGCTACTCGAGGGGTGTCAGGACCTCGAGCGAGGCGGAAGTTCGCCCGCGTGCCATCCGACCCTTGAGCGAAACGGAGGTTCGCTCAAGGGTGGCTGGTGCGGATGTTTGATGGGCCGCGGAGGCCGTTGGGCCGCAGCAGGTCGTGGGCTTTGTCCATGTTTCAGATGCGGTTGATTTGGGGAGCGTATTTAGCGATTTTTGTTTTAAGAGAGCGATTTTTGTTTATCTTTTTATTGTAAGGCTTTTAACTAATCTATTTCAAAAAAATAAGCATGACCCTGATGATGTAATTTTTTTGTCCAACAAAATTCCAAAAAAAGGAACTGTGTGCTTCTACTGGTTTTCAAATAGTACACACGATCCATGTTTCTTCCCAATTTTGATCAATTTGAACAGGCTTCGGCACCATAATTTCGGTACAATATTATACAAGATTGTACAAAGCATATGTTTTTCCTATAATATTCGTGATTTCGTTTAAATTAAGTCACATATATTTGTGGGTCCTATTTGCATTTCCCAAAAGCAGCCTCAACGTCTGCACAATACTTTACTGTATTGTATAAACTATATGTTTCCTGTACTAATCGTGGTCGCATTTAAATTAACATAAATGCATCTAGTACACGACTATGCATCCGTATATATATTTTCTGAATGACCATCGAAATATGGAGCCGACTCTCTACATGAAAATGTAGTATAGAGAGTATACAATTTAGAAATGACGCTCATGGTTCGCATCCCTTTGGTGTGGGGTTTCTGTGTGGGCCCTTCGTGCTGGGCAACATTTGTCAGCCGCTTGTGGTGGAAAACAACTGGTGTCAACCGCACCCTGTGCGTGCCTAGACGCCCCGCCTTCCCCGATGTTTCGCTTCCTGTCTCGCCACTTCCCAGGTGTCTCGCTACAGTAGAAACCACCCAACCGCCGCCCGCATCCCTTTGGTGTGGGGTTTCTGTGTGGGCCCTTCGTGGTGGGCTCCATTTGTCAACCGCTTTCGGTGGAAAATAACTGGTGTCAACCGCACCCTGTGTGAGCCTAGATGCCCCACCTTCCCCAACGTTTCGGTGCCTGTCTCTCCCATTCCCAGGCGTCTCGCTACAGTAGAAAGCACCCAGTGCAACCACCGCCCAACTCCGATTACTTTGCAAACCTCCCCACCGCTGCCCAACTCCGATTACTTTCCAAACCTCCCCACCGCCGGACCAGCACGCCAAGATGGAGCCGGACTCGCCCGCGGCGTCCAGGGTTTCTCGTCGTCGTTACTCGCCGAAGGTCGCATTGCCGGCATCCTCCACGAGCCGGGAAACAGGGTCTTCGAAGGGACCAGAGGCGGAGGGGGCGATGCTAGGGTATTTTCGTTGCCCCGATGTTGGCCAGGCATCTCAGGAAGCAGACGCTGAATCCACTAGGATGCCTCAGAAGCGGAAGGCCGACGATGAGGGTTTTCAGCACCCCAACGCCAAGAAGCCGAAGCCGGCGGAGGAGTCCAGCGAGAAGTTGCACCCCCAGATGGTAGGATTTCAGATGGGAGCGTCCGGTAATGTTTCTTACTCGTACCAAATTTAAGTTCCCCCTTTATCATTCGAGAACACAGTCTTTAATTCCTCTGGTTGTTTAGTACATTGAAGTGATTATTTTTGTGTGATTGCAAAATTGTTTATGAGCCATCGAGTTAAAGATCAGTGAGCAAATCCATCTCAACATTTTATGTAGTAGCATTCTTCGTACACAAGTGTATATGTGAATTTTATCTTGGATAGTTTGAAACAAATTTTTGATCACCTCTGATTGCAACATGATTAATCTTAAGTTAACAAGTGGAATACTGCTGTTCATGTCTTGATTTCTTAATTCAGGATCTTGGGCCGAAGGTGACTTATGAGTTCAACTTCCCACGAGTTAGGCTATTCGTGGAATGCAATGACGATAGCGACGATGATGTCCGCCTCCCGGACCCCTATCGAAAACGTCCTACTGATGATGAGGTATTAGCTTCATTCCCTACGTTGACTATGTTCAGTTATATTCAAATTTTGATCTACAATAACACTGATAATGCATTGTAAAACGATTTCAGATCCGGCTGGCACTGAAGCGCTGGGCACTCCTGTAGGCACGCCTGCAAGGAATGATAGATAGCTTTTGTGTAGTCAACATCTAGATTTGATGAATGAGACTTTTGTGTAATGACCTTGTATAATGGCATTACTTTAATGGAAATATATGGCATCTTAGTGAATGCTAGTATTATTATTACCCTTGATCATCCTTCTGATTGCAGATGTGTTATCCATTTAATTTTTGCTACAAAAATCATTAAGGCAGAAAATAGCATAAATACAAGATAAATCATAATAAAATATTTACTCAGTAACTTTGTGCAAATTTTGGTGCAGAGCCTACACATGGTATCTACAACAACATATCCAAAGTTTAGATTGAGATCACAAGTAAATTTTGAACTACAGTAAACAGATTGTATTTACATTATAATAATCGTGATTTCGTTGAAATTA
This sequence comes from Cenchrus fungigraminus, assembly GCA_036936925.1. Taxonomy (NCBI): domain Eukaryota; kingdom Viridiplantae; phylum Streptophyta; class Magnoliopsida; order Poales; family Poaceae; genus Cenchrus; species Cenchrus fungigraminus. Next base: position 123,502,048 of record CM072774.1, on the reverse strand, counting down.
AGTCACACATTATATTACATTATAATACTTTAGGACTTTAGGAAATGCGAAACAAATTCTAAAAAAGCAATGACACAGATGAGGACGTTTTCTTTATATTTATTTCATGAATCGCGACCTTTAATTACTATAAATCAGTCGTCATCCGAATCGATGATGATAACATGATTCTCTATGTTGTCGCCAGGACGAAGAGGCTCTTCATCATCGTTAGGAAACAAATCGAACCATGTTATGTCCACCTCAACCACATCCTCATCTAACATTGTGATTGATGGGCTCAAGAGATCCAAAGCACGCATGATCCGACGTAATACTCTTGCTGGGCTGTTGGAGTTGGTCCTGAGAAAAAATGAAGGAAACATCAATAAGAAAACACATGAGATACCCTACTGTAATTCATACTTACTGTTGTGTCCAACCCCAAGTTTGCAGGATTCGACGGAGGTCTCATCTTCTTTCCTGATACAGTGCGAGAGTCATCTGATAAGCTCCTATCATTTTGATCGCCGATCATTAACTCTAGAGATTTGACTTCCTTTGAATTAAACTTGTTTCTAATAAAGGCATCGGCGAACTCCTCCTGAGGAAAATAACAACAAGTAACCGTCAATGGACCAAAATACGATAGTATAAAAGACTGATCATTCATACTTACTGCTGTGAGCAACTCCAAGTTAGATGGATGCGACGGGGCTCTCATCATCTTTCCGAAGTAACTGCGAGACTCATCTATGTCACCATTAATTTTCTTCCCCAGCAAGATATCAGGTACCTTTTCTTCCTCAACTGGGATGCCGCCGGTGGTGACGTCCGCTTGAACTTCATTGAAGCAAGGTGGGCAGCTACAGGTCGGGGAGGTCATCGCGTGAGTACGAACATTATGTGGTACGACAAATAATATATATAGGAACATATGAACATAGACAAAATATGGTATGTAAAACATTCCAAACATATGCTTCCCTGTTGCTATGAATGCGGCAAGTCTATCAACGTCGAGGCCAAGCAGATCAGCAGGCGAATCAGCCTCGTGCTACGTGCTTGTCTTCCACTTCGCAACAACAAGAAATACATGATCCGAAACCACAATTTCTTACCGATTTTGATCACCTCCGAAACAATAATTTTTCCAAGATTTATTCATAAATTACTATACATAACATTATTAATACTTGGGTAATTATAAAATTATTCATATTATCCATTTATGCAAAAAATGGATCTTTTACATAGTGAGCCGTCGGATAGCAAATATATCTTTTACAATTAATATGGTAAGTACATTATAAAGTCAAACGGAGGCTGATCTATTCCTTGCAGTCTTGACGTCTGCTTTATTGCAAAATAATGGCATGTATTTACATCGAACAGCGATGACCTCTTTAACACATTCATGAACCTCATGGTTCCGGCGTAATGCATTCCTTACAACTGCTAGGGAACAAGATCGATACACAAATTAATAATTTGATGTCTTCCACAGAAATTAAAGGAAATTCTATTAAATATTACCATGAAGTGATGACGCCAACGAAGTCTGCGGCCAAGTTTGAAAAAAATTTATTGTAGTACAAGTAGTACTGGTCAAGGATTCTGAATACCAAACAACACAATGAGTACAAACACATATGTTACTATCAAGATACAGTACACAATTTATTGACTGTGCAGATGTTACGTACACATATGCTGGTCCACAGAAACCTTCCCAAGAAACACAATATGGTTGTTGACATCTGCATCAAGGAATACCCGACCTACTTCAACATCGTCTCGTCTGACACACACACGAAGGAATGCTAATGAAATGTAAATATTTAATGTGACATGAGAAAGACTATATTATCAAGAACATAAGATCATATTCATAATTAGCATTAAGATGAATAAAAAACTAACTTCGAATTGGCTAAACAAATCTCACGTACTACATGAGGAGGCATGTAATTATAATCAGCTAGACCAAATGACGCAACTACCGCTGCAACATCAACCGCAGTCCCATGAGGTTGAGCCATCGCATCCTCTAGTTTCATGAAAGCATAGGTATTGATTTGAAAAACAAATTGCATCTCAAAATCAGTCATATCATAACATCATTATTATGATTATAATTCATTATTCATTAATAATTGATAATAATAAATTAATTATTAATACATAATAATTAATAAAGACTTAAAATAAGATGAAATCCTCACCATTGTATGTTATCCTTTGATGACTCCGGTGCGATGAAACAAATACGTGCGCCTTATAGCTCAGAACAATTAAGATGTCTGCTAAAAAACACTTGTTGCAGGGACTATATATAACCTGTTTGAAAATAATTAAATTGGCAATAAATCAATGGTACCAAAAATATGTATTCGATCTGAGGAAGGTAAGATTATGCACCTCGTGTTTGTCTTCTGTTACAAGCATTTGCCTATGGAGGGGGGGGGAATTCGGGGCTAAATATATAACCTATTTCAAAATAGTTGGCAATAAATCAAAGGTTCCATAAATATGGATTAGGTCTATTGAAGGTGGGATTGCGAACATCATTTTTGGAAGCCTTTGCTTGTAAATATCGTGCTCAAGATTGATCCGACAGGCAACAAATCCAAATCCAAAACCAACTCCAAATCCAAAATACATAAAAACACAAAACAATTCGGGCACAAGATTGCAAAAGGTCCCCAACCTACAAGGAAAATCGCTGTCTTAAAACAAAAATCGCTAAACGATCTCACCAAATCAACCGCAACTGAAACATGAACAAAGCCCACGACCTACTGCGGCCCAACGGCCTCCGCGGCCCATCAAACAACCGCACCAGCCACCCTTGAGCGAACCTTGTTGACAGATAAAACTCGTATTCACCTACGATCCGCAAGCGTACGGACCTACACCTTTTTCACCACGGGGATTCCCTAGGTTCTTATCAATCTTCAGAGCAAGCGGATTGCTAGCGCTTAACCAAGTACTAATCTAGTTGATGGAAAACCTTTGAAAGGGGTATTAATCTAAAGGTAAAGACAATCTAACCTAAGTTAATCTAAGAAGTCTAAGGTGAAACTAGATGGCAAAGGGTGGACACAAGAGAGAGATTAAGATAGATAAGCGTTCCCTCCCTAGGGTTTAGGATCTCATGAACATTCACCTACTACATGAAAAGGGTGTTGCCTACACTAGTTTCATGGCGGTCATGCGGCCGCTAAGCCTTTTCCCTCCACCGTACTGTCACTACGCAAGGTAATCAAACACTTTCACGTATAACCGCATCTATACCTAAGCATCCATAGGGTTAAGCTAATAACCACAATTACCACAAACCCTACTAAGACCACATGTTGCGCAGACATATGTAAACAAAGCATACGCGAAGACATAGACCATAAAGCATCGATTGACATAAGATTCATGTATAGATTACATATCATGCATTCATCTAACCCTAGGGTCGAACGGAGACATTACCCCACCATCTTATAGGGATTGAAGCACATAGGGGTGATGGAGACTCCGGAGAACGTCGTCGATGAAGATGGCGGCGATGAAGCTTGGGAACACCCCTAGGCCAGCGGCTTGGAGTCCTCCTCTTGCTTCCTTCCCTCCGCTGGTGTTGATCCTTGTGACGAGCTCATCCAACTCTCTCCCTCATCTTGCGGCGGCGGTTTGCTGGTGAATGGCGTCCATACAATGATTGGATTGATGTGGCGGCCTACGGAGGCAGAGGCAATTTATAGAGAAACACATAGGTCAAAGGAAGTCGCGAACCGGGCCAGAAAGCCCCTGGGCCGATCCGACTGGCCGGCCGACCCAGGCCCTTTCTGGGCCGGTTCGGGCCCATCTTCCTCCCCGCGGCTCATCTTGGCATTTTGGACTTAGCCCCCTTGATTTGTGTCATTTTGAGGTTGTCATCCCCGCGATCAAGATAGGGGGTCTTCTCGCATGAAGTCCGAACTTTACGTCTTAGTCCTCGGGGATGATCCGTCATAGCACCTTGGTCCTTGCCACCTTTGGAAGTGATTTCGCCTTGCACTCGAACACGAACGGAACTCCTCATTTGCTCCTTTGAACTTGTTGTGACTTCGTCCCTTTTGTCCATGTTTTCCTACAAAAACACAACACTTCCAAATGCACATACGAAGTTGAACTTGTTATATCATTAGTGTGCCTAGTGGCGGGTTAGTTACAAATCATAATCGAAACCAATGCATAACAAGTACTCTAGGTTGACGGAAATTCACCGTCAACATCTCCCCCATGCTTAAACCTTGCTCGTCCTTGAGTAAGTAATCCTTGCTTAAAAGGAAATCAACGTTGCCTTCCAATGTTGTCCCTACACTTAGTCATTCATGACGAGGCAAATTGCTCTCTCTTAAAAATTTATTTTTAAAGTTCAAGTTGTGACCGGCTTCTTTTTTCATTATGGAAGATAGACTAACAGTAAAGAACAAGCCACATTTAATAAACACGATGCTCTCAAACTTAAGCAAACTTCAAACCATTACCTTGTTACATGGAAGAATTTTCAAAAACATGCATATCCAACATAAGTGAAAATCTCTTGCAAAAGCTCATGAAAACACTCATCTCATCAAGTCACTCAAGCCTATACTAGATTATTTTCAACCTATTATACTCATATGTGATAGTGGAAGGCTTATGTGGAGCTTGGAAGGTTAAAAATAATCCTAGCAAAACATACATCCGAAATATTGTCAAATTAAGAGAGAGATCTATTAGAATAACCGAGACTCGTCAAAAAGGCCATAAAAAATAAATGTTGGAAAGAGATAGGGATGAAACACACACATTTAGATAGGTGGACATGTAAAAGTGGAAAATGGATGATCCCGAGGCACGAGTGAAGTCCTCGTTATCGGATTGCACATGGTTGGAAGATTTGAGTATGGATTTGTTATCAAGGCACTTGAGAACTTATGAAGCAAAAAGAACCGAGGAGCATCTTTATTTATTTTTTACTTTTATTTTATTTCCTTCTCATTTTTCTCTCTTTCTTTTTTTTTCTTTCTTCTTCCTTTTTTTCTTACTTTTCCTTTCTTCTCATCATAAGTTTTTTCATTTTTCATTCATTTTTTTCTTTTGTTCCTCAGAGCTTTTGCAACATAATACTTACATAGCATTTGTCAGAGATGATGTAATGACTCCTCCCCCATGCTTGAACGATGCTCGTCCTCGAGCATAAAAGAGGGGGGAAATGACTGCTAAAGTAAGTATAAATTCCACAATCTTGCAGAATATTTGAATCTCCATCGAGAATTTTACTCCATACTCAAATTGGGTTGTGGACAAGGAGGTGATCACAAAAAGATGTTTTTGGTTTAGGGTGGATGCCCAGCGAAGTTTGTGAAATTTTTGATGTGGAAACCAACAATGCATGGACAAAAAGGCTAGCATGAAAAAGTTACACAAAGGAATGACCAGCTTCTTAGTCTCGAACCATAGAAATCAATCCTAATCCAACTCATCAAAACATATGTTTGCAATCTATGGGTTTTGTTATCATAGAACATATATGTAGATGGCTTTGGTAGGTAGAACTTTGCAAGAGCATCACAAATATGTAGATAGCATAAAAGTTAAGATTTCATAAAAACAACAAGTTATCCGGCTATTCATAGACTTAAATCAAAGAGCAAAGATATGTACGTGGGTCTTAGAGCACAATCATTTCACCTCCACAAATAAAAGAGCCGGTATTTAAATTAATTTCAGATCATATTATAAAGAGCAATTAGCCAAGACATGTATAACTTCATCTAGGTACAACAAAGGGGCAACTTTCATCACTTTTCCATAAGCGTAGGCAATATAAAACATCGAGGTGAACACATGGTCATGCCTATTTATTGAAAATAAAAAGAAACCTAGGTTGTCCTCCTAGTAGCCATGTTAATGTTGGAAGAGAAAAACAAAATGTTGCACCTAAGGTTGAAGGCATACTTACAAGCATTTATGTTCGGAAAAGAGAAGGTCCATGGAGGTGTTACCATCTTTTGTAGTTCTTCGTTGCCTTCTTCTGACATCTCCATGTATCGATGTGGCTTTTGCTTTTGTCTTGATTTATCAATGCTCCTAAACTTCTGAATTTGATCTTGTATGCTTAACGGAGTCATTGATCGCCCTTCTCTTCAATGTTGTCATCACCATCTCCTCTTTCTTGTTCTCATCATCTCCTTGCTGTCTCTTTTTCATGGATTTTCCCTCTGTCCAGAACAGAACATATATCGAAATATAGCTCTATTGAAAATTTTATGAAATTACCTTTCCAACGTGTGGTCATTCATCGAAAACGGAGTTCAAACAAGGGAGTTATGTCTGTTTTACTTCAGCGCTGCGTGCTGTCCAAAACTGATTTCGGGACGTATTGTACTCGGTGATTCGGTCATAGCCGCTTGTAGGAACCTCCGATTGTCTTGATTCTTGATTTGTTGGAATTGTAACTTCATGGGTCTTATAAATATCCAAAAGTATTCAGAGTTTTCCCTTTGATACCATGCAGAATTTTGATGAGATCGGTGGCTTCTTGCGCATTGATCCGGAGACGTTGATGATCTTGGTCATTTTTATCTTCTAGACCGTCATGTTGCACTTCCGTGTTGAAGATTAAGGGTCTCCCCCATGCTTAGCATTTTGGTAGGCATGGAAGAAGACAAAGCATTTTTATCTTAGCCATCCTTCAATTTTCTTGTAGTGAGAGTCTTTATCTTGCCTGCAAGACGTTTCAAGCGCACATTCTACCCCCAAGGTGACGGTTGGGAGTAGATAGAATTGCCAACAATCCAACAATACCTCCTAAGATTCTTAACTTGTGGCATAATTAGTCTAATGAGAAATAAAAACGTAATGAGTGTGCGTGGTGCAAGGTGTGTATGCACATGATAGGAAAGCACATAAACAAAGACAAAGATTTCACCTAGTTCTAAACACCATGTTTACAACTAGATTGCCGAATTTCTCCATAGCTATAAAGGTTGATAAATCTAGGGTTAAAACACCATGTCTATCCCTAGATCAATAACTCTTATAGCACAAGAAAAACTAAGCGCATTGCAATGCTTATAAACTAACCAATGAAAACATATGAAAAGTTAGCAAGGATTATCGAACTTAGCGATGAAGGTCCGCAATCATGTTTAAACACCACGTTACACAAGATCACAAAAGGAAAATACTCATAAGGCCTTATGAAGCATTAACATGTAAAATGAATCATACATCATTAAGTATATAAAACAACCAAGCCAACTATGTGCAAAACATGTATACGCAAAGAAACATCACGTTGATAACAAAATGCAATGCATGCAAATAAATAAATATGAGCATGAACATGACGGTGGTTCTAAAAAGAAAACTAAACGTAGATTAATAACCACAAGTTGATCATCATAAGATCAAGCCATTCTTTATTCTCTCTAAGAAAGGAATAAAAACATAACGAAACGGGTTGCCTCCCGAAAAGCGCTTCATTTAAAGTCATAGAGCTCGACTTTCTCACATACCTTCCTTTCGTCGCATAGCCATGGCCCTTCATGCAAGAAGAAAAGGTACCAATGCAGCTTTAATTTACTTCCCATGTTGTGCTTGATCACTTATAGAAGACTTGCCCAAGGCATCCTTTTGCTTCATCGCTATCTCCTTCTTTATCACCCTTCGGTGCTGTCTTCACTCCATGAATTTTCATTTAATGTACAGAACAGAAAGTATACCCAAGTTCTACTCCATTGCACAGTGCACAAAATTTCCTTTCCAACGAGTCTTTATTTGCCCAAATCGGACTCCGTACAAGAGAGTTATGTCCAGTTTACTTCGGCAATGAAATCTGTCCTGAAATTTCAGAACGCGCAACGCTCAATGTTTTCTCCATAACTTCTTGCACAGGTCTTCAAATTCGTTGGTTCTTGATGCGTTGGAAAGGAAACTTGATGGAGCTTCTGAATATCTCATTTTCTTCATTTGTACACCTCTGAACAAGCTCTCAAATTGATGAAGACAGCAGCATCCATCGCGGGATTTGGAGAGGTTGATGATTTATCTTGCAACTCTTTAGGCATGAATTCTCTTTTCATTATTCGAGCCTTGTCTACATGGTTAGTGAAAATTGGGCCTTTCCCGACATGTGCTTCTTTAAGGTCATTAGCTTGACCAAGCGCAAAGCATGATCGAGATTTACAAAACTTATTGTAAACATACGCGTCGATAATTAACACCACATGCGAATTGTAGCAACAAGTCAAGGTCTAAACAAAAGAAGCATATGTTTCATGCTTAGCACTTAGCTCATCATTAGGTAAAGGTTCTTTAGGTTTGAGACTAATTGGTTCAAACATAAATGTTTCCTCTTTTTCATTCTCATGGAAATCTAGCCTATCAACATGATCATTATAGGAACAAGGCATAGAATTTAAACTATTATTCATACTATTGGTCCAACATGAATATTTGAACATATCATCATTAATACCAATAATATCTTGAGATTTTAGTGTGTACTTTTGCCTTGAAGCTCCCTCAACAAGAGTGATCTTTGGTTCTTCTTGTAGCGTTGAAATCAAGTCAATCTCAACAAGTGGAGTTGTCTCTTCATCACCGTCTTGCAATTTCTTCAACTCATCATGTGGAACATGTAATCCTTCAACTATGTACGAAATTCATCTCTTCTTTGAAGTCTTCTTTATCAATCAAATCTTCGTCTTCAAAGCCTTGTATGTTACTTTCTTCATCTCCCGTGTACCACATGTCGTCAAGATCGCTCATCGTTGATTCACTCTTTTCTTCATCCTTGAGTGCTTCCATGTCTTGATTTGCTAGTGTGTAGGCTTCAATAGCACACAAACTATCACCTTGTGGGGAGGGGTGAGGACCGGAGTGTCCGAGGACCGGTGGTTGGTCGCTCCTGGCTGTGATGAGTGATTGACAACGTGGTGTGGACTGACTCTTGGCCGAGTATTGCAGGTGCAGGTTGCGACTTGATTTGCGTTGGTGCAGGTGAAGAGCGAGCGCGAAAGGTCTATGCCTTGCGGGGCCTCCGAGGAGTGGAGAGACAAGAAGCCTCGGCTCGAGGGACCCGGTGGCCAGCGGGGTCAAGTGCGGGCCGCGTGGTGGCAAGAAAAGCAAGACGAAGTCGTGGACAGGAGCCGGTGCAGGGTAGTGGCTCACGACCGGAGTCTGCATGCGGGGTTTGCGGCATTTCACCACAAAACCGGCCGGGTTACTTGGTTGAACCACAAAACCAAGACCGGAGGCTCGGCGGGCGGAGACGGGATCCGGGCGCGTCGAGAAGCTTCGAAGCGGAGGACACACGTCGGGAGCGCAAGGCTTGCGTCGAGGCTAAGCGAGGTGCGGTCGTTGGGCATCCGTCTAATGGTGCTACGACGAGAATTCCCAAAGTGCCCCTCGGGGGCGTGTGTCCTAGTTTTATGTAATAGGGGTAGTTTCGTCTTTCGGCTGTCTCCATATATACTTAGAGGAGAGAGGATGGCAGCCATCTCTTGAACCCTAGCTCATTTGGTTTTCCTATTTTCCCTTCCTATTTTCCCTAGGATTTCTATAGGACTAGCTTGAGAGCTTCATGGTGAGATCTTGAGAGAGGGATGGATGTTGAGGAGGCAAGTTAGACCTTGTACGATTCTTTCTTGGTTGTATAGAAGATTCGGAGTTGTGATTTCCGTGGGTCTTTTGGTGCCTCTTTGGTGTTTTCGCTCTTCGGTTGATTCCGCGGATTTGAGAGGGTTTTTTTCGGGATTTCTTTGAGGGGATCATGGGTGAGTGCCTTGTGCCTCTTTGTGGATGATCTTGACCCCGCAAACACCGGGAAACCTCCTCGATTCGATGGTCTTTGGGTGGAGTTCTTTGTTCGTGGTTGAGTTTGTGTGATCGCGATTCCCGTCATTCTAGGGAGTGAGAGGCCAAGAGTTTTGGGGCATAGCATCACCTAGTGACGCATATCAACTCCCCCAAATCTTGCCTCAAGAGCTTCAGGCGTTTGGGAGATCCAGTGACGACTTTGGGGAGTGTTCTTGCGAGTTCGCGTTTTTCTGCGCAGTTCATCCTCGAACCGTCCGCGCGTGTTTGGCGGACAGTCCGCGGCTAGCGGACAGTCCGCAAGGGGTCACGGACCGTTTAGACAGAAGTGGTGTTTTTCGGCTGGAGGCGTCTTTTGTAATGCGGACAGTCCGCGCCTGTCTTCTGGACAGTCCGCCCCCTCCCTAGCGAACAGTCCGCTGCAGCTAGGCGGACAGTCCGATCTGTACGTAGAATCTTGCCAAGTTTGATCGGTTCCTTTGCTTCTTCTCTAGTGCTTCCGTGTGTGCTTCGAGGAATCGTTCCTAGGACTTGTAGTTGATCCATAACTACGTTGTCTTGGCGATTGGTGTTCGTGTGTGACTTTTGGAGTTGCGATTGGGACATAGGCCGAGTTCTTTGAAGAGGAATTTTTATCGGCTCCCATTCACTCCCCCCTCTCTGGTCGCCAATCCGGTCCTTCAATTGGTATCAGAGCCAGTTACGATCTTCGTGATTCTAACCAGTCTAAGATCCAAAGATGGCGTACCAGGAACGGGGTTCAGGTCCTCCACACTTTGATGGTAAGAACTACCAGATGTGGCAGAGGCGGATGGCTGCTTTTCTCCGCGGCAAGGGTCAGATTCTGTGGCATGTCACGGTGAACACAGCTTATGTTCATCCGATGAACTTCCTTGCTCCAGGATCGAGGGACATGTTCGACGCCAACAACAAGGCGGTCGACTACCTGTACCGATCTCTGTGTCAATCCGAATTCGAACGGGTTCAGATAGAGGACTTGGCGTGCAGGATTTGGGAGCAGCTGAAAAATGCTCATGCAGGGAATGCTCAGGTTCAGGCTCGGCTCTTTGCGACCTACTGGAGAGAGTACGAGAACTTCACTCATCTCCCCAGTGAGTCCATAGATGTCATGTTTCAGCGGTTCACGGTGATTGTGAACAACATGAGGGCTAACCTGGTTGTGCTCCCATACGATGATCATGACAGGGCTATCAAGCTTCTGCACTCTCTGGATCATACCGTGTGGAGTGAGAAGGTCGAGGCCATTCTTGAGTCAGAGAATTATGAGACCCTCACGGTGGACGAGCTGTTTTCCAAGCTCAAGTCGTCCGAGGTGGACCGTGGGTGCGTGCTAAGATCGAGAACCCGACTGACCCTCATAGTCTGGCTCTCGTATCTAGTTCAAGGACTAATGCTAACATGTCTTCGAGACATTTTTATTTGTCTTGCCTTGTGTCCATGCAAGATGAGGAGTTCGACGTGTTGGGCGAGGAGGACCTCGCGTTGCTGAGCAGGCGGTTCGAGCGCATGTACATGAACCGGAAGAACGCTTGGAGGAGCTCGGGCATGTGCTACCGGTGCGAGAAGCACGGGCACTTTATCGCTGAGTGCCCGGAGGCCATGGAGGTCAAGCCCGAGCACAAGCACCGTCCGAGGACCAATCACAAGCACCGCTCGAGGGACGACTACAAGGGCAAGAACAAGTCCGAGCGGAGGCCAAGGAAGAGTGGCGGTCATAAGAAGAAGGAGCGAGCGATGGTGGCTGGTGCGAGCGACATCGACTCGAGCTCCTGCTACACTTCATGAAGCTCAAGTGACGAAGATGAGAACCAGCACAAGGGCAAGCAGTCGAGCAAGAACATCAACGGCCTGTGCTTCGCCACCCAAGGCTTTTGCGGCATGGCACATAGCTCCGCAAGCAAGAGAGCAACAAGGATGACTCGGGTTCCGACTCCGAGGAAGAGGTAAACAATGATCCATCCTTCTTGATAGTGGAGAATGCTAGGTTGAATGACTTGCTTGACAACCATGATGATGTGCTTAGAAAGACCAACAAGGAGAAGAGGGAGTATAGGTCTTTGCTTGGAGAGGCTAAGGAGAAGGTGGTTGAGCTAGAGTCTTTGCTTGTTGATGCTAGGGCTCAAATAGATTCCCTTAAGTCTGCTCCTATTGTGACCAATGAACCTGAATGCACTGATTGTTCCACTTTTCTTGGTGAATTGACTGGCTTAAGGAGAAGTATGCCTCCAAGGTCGAGGAACTAGATGTGCTTAGGGTTGAGCTAGATGAGATGAAATCTAGGCCCTCTTTGCTTGGTGCTTGCACTTCTTATCCTGTTTTGCATGCGAAGCTAGATGTTTCGCTTGTTTATGCAAGATCTCTAGAGGCTCAGCTGAAAGCTCCTATTCCTACATCATGCTCTACTTGTGAAATAAATGTTGTGAAGAATATGGAGCTTGCACACTATGTTGATCGCTTGCAGGATGAGAATGATGAGTTGAGACAGTTGATGGGTTGGTTGTCTGGTCATGAGCCTCAGTTGAGGATGATGATCGAGGCATTCAAGCACCAACAAGGTTGGTGAGGGAAGTGGTGAGAATGAGGGGAAGATCGGAGATATCCCAGAACCACCAAAAACCCACCACAAAAATGCCTTTGTTCCTAAACCGAATCATCTTAGGAACCGACTAGACACAACCCCAGCTCCACCTGTGTTTCTACCACAAACCGACAACTTCCAGAAACCCATCAAGTTCAAGAGTGACTTGGGGAACGAGTTCTTTGGGAAGAAGGGAGAGAAACCGAGTGAGGAGAAGCCTCAGCCCCGAGAGAACCCAAAACCAAAGCCAAAACCAAAACCCTTCCATTGTGAGCATTGTGGGAGGGATGGGCACCTTGCTGAGTTTTGCTTCAGGAGGAAGCGTGAGGAGAGGTTGGCTAGAGAGTTGGCCAACAAGGACAGGTATCGCCCTTCTCGTGGTGTGCCTGAGCCTAGGTTGGTGCCGAGAGGCGAGGGTATGGTGCGTACCATTTACCCTCGAGAGAGGCATGAGTTTGTGCCTCGAGGTGAGCCACCACATAGAGAAGGTGGTAGGCGTATTGGGTTTGGGCGTGGTGAGTTTGCTGGACGTTCCTTTGCTCGTGGCCAATACGGGTATGGGGGGAACGACCGCAGCTTTAGGTCCCAGAGGAGCTACGGGCCACGGTCTCCCCTTCGTGGTACACGTAGTCCTCCAAGGGGACGTGTGGGTGTTCCACCTAGGAGTGATAGGATGGATTTTGCTAACCCCACGTTTGAGCAAATGGTGAGGCACTGGTTTGATTCGTTTTGTACTAACCCCAGTGCTGAGTCTTTTGCTCACTCTCGCTCTCGTTTTTGATTTTGTAGGTGGGAGGCATGGAGGGCTTTTGGTTGATCGACTCCGGTTGCTCTTGACACATGACCGAAGATCGAAGGTGGTTCTCCAGCCTCACCCCGGTGATGACCAAAGAGTACATCACTTTTGGGGATAATGGAAAAGGTAGAGTGCTTTCAGTGGGCACGGTGAAGGTGAGTGAGTCTGTGACTCTTCGGCGTGTTTCTCTTGTCAAGTCTTTGGGTTACAATCTTCTCTCTGTTTCCCAGCTCCTTGATGAGTGTTTTGAAGTTCGTTTCAAAACGGGCTGTTCTCGTGTCTTGGACTCTCGAGGTGATCTCGTGTGCACGATCGTCCCCGAGGGTCAGATTTTGAGAGCCGATTTTTCTCTGTGTGTTGGCTCTTCTCGTTGCTTGGTTGCTGGTGTTTTGGCGGAGCTTTGGAAATGGCAGAGGAGACTAGGTCACTTGAGTTTTAACTTGTTGTCACGCTTGAGTGGGCTAGGATTGGTCCGAGGATTGCCAAAGTTGAAATACCAAAAGGATTTGGTATGTGCTCCGTGTAGGCATGGCAAGATGGTCGCCGCCTCCCATCCGCCTCTGACATCCGTTATGACAGAGAGGCCATGTGAGCTGTTCCATATGGACTTGGTTGGTCCAGCTCGTGTGTGCTCAGCGGGTGGGAAATGGTATGTCCTTGTGATTGTGGATGACTATTCTCGCTATGCTTGGGTCTTCTTTTTGGCTGACAAGGGGGAGACGTTTGGTTTTGTGAGCGATCTAATCTTGAGGTTGAAGAACGAGAGACATGGAGATGTTGTTCGAGCTATTCGTAGCAACAATGGTAGCGAATTTAAAAACTCTCGTTTTGAAACCATTTGTCATGATTTGGGTCTCGAACATCAGTTTTCTTCTCCCTATGTGGCTTGTCAGAATGGGGTAGTTGAGAGGAAAAATCGTTCCCTTTGTGAGATGGCTCGGACGATGCTCGATGAGCATAGGACTCCGAGAAGATATTGGGCGGAGGCGGTGAATACCGCTTGCCATGTTGGGAACCGAATTTTTCTAAGGGCCTTCTTGAACAAGACGTGCTATGAGCTCGTGCATGGGCGAGCACCTAGAGTGAGCAATTTCAGGGCTTTTGGTTGTCGGTGCTTTATTCTCAAGAAGGGTAGGCTTGATAAGTTTGAGTCGAGGTCCTCTGATGGGATTTTCTTGGGTTATGCTAGTTATTCTCGAGCATTTTGTGTGCTCAACCTTGATACTAACCTAGTCATGGAGACTTGCGAGGTTACCTTCAACGAGACACAACCATGCAATTCGTCTGTTTTTGAGTGTGCAGGTGACGACGAAGTTGGCAAGCAGATCTTTGAGGATGAGGAGGATGATGCTGGAGAGGATGATGGTGATGATGGTGAAGCTCCAACCATGCATGTACCCTCTACTTCCACTACGACGACTACGGTGCAGGATGGTCCATCCCCTACACCGCCTACGATCCAGCAAGATCAAGTGGAAGCAGCTGCTGAGGGGGAGGTTGTCTCCAGGCGAGAGGCACCGAGGCGCGTTCAAGTTGATCATTCGCCCTCAAGAATCATCGGCGACATCAATGAGCGTACGACACGGTCGAGGTCCAGAAATGCTTCTCACTTTGCTCATTCAGCTTTTGTTGCTACCTTTGAGTCGAAAGACATTGGACACGCTCTATCTGATCCGAATTGGGTGAATGACATGCATGAGTTAGAGAATTTTGAGAGAAACCAAGTGTGGGAGTTAGTGGAGCCACCACCAAATTGCAAACCTATTGGGACGAAATGGGTGTGAAAAACAAAGAGGGAGAAAATGGTGAGGTGGTGAGGAACAAGTCGAGGTTAGTTGCTCAGGGCTATAGTCAGAAGGAGGGGATAGACTATGAGGAGACATTTGCTCCTGTAGCCCGTTTGGAGGCAATTATGATCCTTCTAGCCTTTTCTGTGGCTAAAGGGTTCAAATTGTACCAAATGGATGTGAAAAGTGCATTCTTGAATGGGTTTTTAGAGGAGGAAGTTTATGTGAAGCAACCACCAGGCTTTGAGAGTGCTGAGTTTCCCCACAGGGTGTATAGGCTGAGAAAGGTGTTGTATGGGCTAAACAAGCTCCCCGTGCTTGGTATGGCCGCTTGAGGGGGTTTGAGATGGGCAAGGTTGATAAGACTCTTTTTCTCCTCAGGCAGGGTGATGATATCCTAATTGTTCAAGTGTATGTGGATGATATTGTCTTTCGCAGCTCGTCTCACTCTTTGGTTGTGAGGTTTGCAGAGGATATGAGCAAAGAATTCAAGATGTCTATGATGGGAGAATTACAGTTCTTTCTCGGGCTTCAGATCAAGCAGGCGAAGGAAGGAACCTTTGTGCATCAAGCCAAGTACACGAAGGACATCCTCATAAAGTTCAAGATGGATGACTCGAAGCCCTTGTCGACACCGATGAGTACGACTACAGCGCTCGATGCGGACGAGGATGGAGAGCCCGTGGACCAGAAGGAGTACCGGAGCATGATCGGCTCCCTCTTGTACTTGACGGCGACGAGGCCGGACATCCAGTTTTCTGTATGTCTGTGCGCTCGTTTTCAGGCGTCGTCGAGGACTTCACATCGGCAGGCCGTCAAGCGGATCTTCAGGTATCTTCCATACACTCCTGAGCTCGGTCTTTGGTATTCGGCGTCCTCTTCCCTTTCGCTTCTTGGTTTTTCGGATGCCGACTTTGCGGGGTGTCGAGTCGATCGGAAATCGACTTCGGGTACTTGTCAGTTTCTGGGATCTTCACTTGTTTCTTGGTCTTCTAGCAAATAGTCTAGTGTAGCTCAGTCTACCACAGAAGCCGAATATGTTGCTGCCGCTAGTTGTTGCTACAGCTGCTTTGGATCACATACACGCTGAGTGACTTTGGTGAGGAGTGTTCCCATGTACCTCTCATGTGTGATAGCATGAGTGCCATTAGTGTTGCCAAAAACCCCGTGCTCCACTCAAGAACCAAACACATAGAGGTGAGGTACCACTTTTTGAGAGACAATGTTGAGAAGGGAAACATAGACCTCATCCATGTGCCAACAGAAAAGCAGCTTGCCGATATCCTAACCAAGCCCTTGGACCAAGCTACATTTGCTCGTTTGCGAGGAGAGTTTGGAGTTGTTTTTCCTTTTTGAGCCTTGGTTGGGAGGGTTGATGTACATATGCATGTTGCATTTTCTTTTATGTATCATATCATGTTTGCATCTTTGTATCATGGACTGCATTTGTATCATATGCCATAGAGATGTGCTTCTCTCATATGCTTTGATCACCATGATATGCTAATATGAGGTTGTGACTTTGCTTGTGATGCTCATGAGATGTATAGCTATGCTCTTGGTAGCTTTGGGATATATATGCTTGTGGATGGCTTTCTTTTTGTAAAAATGCTATATGATCCTCTCTTGTGAGTAGAATGCCTCTCATGTGCACATTGGGTGCTTATGGCTATATCTTGCTTAATTTGTGCTTGGAACCATGTTCTTTTCATTTGGGATCAAAGATCCATTTATCATCATGAATGTTTAGCCTACATGCTACCTTGTGGAGAAGCCTAAGCTTCTTTTTGCCGCAAAGGCACTTCATGTACCATGCTTAACTTGTAAATCATGAAAATGGTATGTGAGATGCCTATACTTGAAAAATGTGCTTCTGTGTCATACATGCTTTAAATTCCTTATCTTGGGTGCTAAACCGTTGCATGATGTTCACCAATGAGAAGTCTCATATCTAGAAGTGGACACATGGCTCGGTGGCTTTGACATGACATGAGATAGCTTGTAGGTGTTTGTGATGACCTTGTGATGAGAATTTGTGACCTTGCATGAAGTTTGTGAGTTATATGTTGTTTGTGCTCAGTTTGATCATGTTTAGGTCCTATGCTCATGAGAGGGAAAAAATTTTTGTGAAAAATGCCTCACTTTGTTCATGGCTATGTCACTTGCTTGTATATCCCTTTCTATCTTGTTGGCGGTGCTTGTGCTCAAATTGTGGCTACCTTGCTTGTCTATATCTCAATTTTAGCTTGTTGTAGTGCTCTTTGTATATTTGAGAAGCACATGCTTGCATTTGTAGACTTGATTCATGCATTACCAACAAGGGGGAGGAAAGTACCCAATTCATGGTTCTAGGGGGAGTTTTGCATCAAGGGAAGAAAAATTGGGAGAAATGCATTTGTTCAGGGGGAGCTTGCATTCATGCATTTGGGAGCTCTTTTTCGCTTGAATTTTAGTTGTGCTCCTTTGCCGATGGTGTCAAGCCCTTTTGCCTCACCTTGAGGAGTCGGCAATTTTGGAGCATTTTATCTCGGTTCTGTCGAGCCTTTGCCCTTGCCTTAGGGGACCAAGATTTTTCTCACTCAAGTGATCTTTTCTTGGCTTTTGTTTGGCTTTTGATCACTTGTTTGAGTTTTTCGTTTGTTTATTTTCTTTTTCTCTTTTCCCTGAATTGGTTACTTGTGTGTGTTGTCAATGCACTCATCAAGGGGGAGATTGAGGACCGGAGCGTCCGAGGACCGGTGGTTGGTCGCTCCTGGCTGTGATGAGTGATTGACAACGTGGTGTGGACTGACTCTTGGCCGAGTATTGCAGGTGCAGGTTGCGGCTTGATTTGCGTTGGTGCAGGTGAAGAGCGAGCGCGAAAGGTCTATGCCTTGCGGGGCCTCCGAGGAGTGGAGAGACAAGTAGGCTCGGCTCGAGGGACCCGGTGGCCAGCGGGGTCAAGTGCGGGCCGCATGGTGGCAAGAAAAGCAAGACGAAGTCGTGGACAGGAGCCGGTGCAGGGTAGCGGCTCACGACCGGAGTCTACACGCGGGGTTTGCGGCGGTTCACCACAAAACCGGCCGGGTTACTTGGTTGAACCACAAGACCAAGACGAGAGGCTCGGCGGGTGGAGACGGGATCCGGGTGCGCCGAGAAGCTTTGAAGCGGAGGACACGCGTCGGGATCACAAGGCTTGTGTCGAGGCTAAGCGAGGTGCGGTCGCCGGGCATCCGTCCGATGGTGCTACGACGAGAATTCCCAAAGTGCCCCTCGGGGGTGTGTATCCTAGTTTTATGTAATAGGGGTAGTTTCGTCTTTCGACTGTCTCCATATATACTTAGAGGAGACAGGATGGCAGCCATCTCTTGGAACCCTAGCTCATTTGGTTTTCCTATTTTCCCTTCCTATTTTCCCTAGGATTTCTATAGGACTAGCTCGAGAGCTTCATGGTGAGATCTTGAGAGAGGGATGGATGTTGAGGAGGCAAGCTAGACCTTGTACGAATCTTTCTTGGTTGTATAGAAGATTCGGAGTTGTGATTTCCGTGGGTCTTTTGGTGCCTCTTTGGTGTTTTCGCTCTTCGGTTGATTCCGCGGATTTGAGAGGGTTTTTCTCCAGATTTCTTTGAGGGGATCATGGGTGAGTGCCTTGTGCCTCTTTGTGGATGACCTTGACCCCTCAAACGCCGGGAAACCTCCTCGATTCGATGGTCTTTGGGTGGAGTTCTTTGTTCCTGGTAGAGTTTGTGTGATCCGCGATTCCCGTAATTCTAGGGAGTGAGAGGCCAAGAGTTTTGGGGCATAGCATCACCTAGTGACGCATATCAACTCCCCCAAATCTTGCCTCAAGAGCTTTAGCCGTTTGGGAGATCCGGTGACGACTTTGGGGAGGTGTTCTTGCGAGTTCGCGTTTTTCTGCGCAGTTGTTGACGGTGAAATTCCGTCAACCTAGCCATGAGTTTACCTTCGGTGTTGGCATAACTTTTATACCTTATCCATTGGTACTAAGCCCTTGGTATAACAAGTTCATTCGTGCTTGTCGGTTTTGGAGTTTAGTGTTTATGCAGGGTTTTAGCGTTGAAAGCAAGACTTCCGGGATAAGTTCATCAAGCACCTTGTGACAAGACCTTGAAGCTCGGTACAAGTCATGCAATGAAGCAAACTTGACTCCAAGAAGCCCAGGGACCAAACCCGAGAAGATGATAAACTCCGAGGACCTAGCCAGAAAAGTGCCGAATCTTGCGGGGCAAGGAGCTTCGTCCAACTCAGAGAGAAACCGACGACAAGGGCCCACATGCAGAAGGGGGAAGGATCTAGAAGACTCAGGAACCAACACCGGGCGAAGGAGGCGACTGACTGGGCCGAAATGGGCCCAGGCTGGTCGGCCCAGGCCGGCCGGCCCAGCCCATTCCGGGGCCCAGTCAGCCCCCCCTTTGACCTAGCCGCCATTCGGGCTATTTATAGCCCCGAGGCCAAGAGCCACGAATCAATTCATTCGTCATCGGCCGTCGAGGAGCAGAGAAGAGAGGGACACCATCTCGGAGAGGAGAGGGTCGAGCTAGTTGACTAGGGTCTCCCTAGCCGACGTGGGAACCTTGCAAGGAAGACCACGTCGGAGTTCCCGGAGCTAGAAGCAAGATCGAGGTAGGATCCCGGTGGTGATCTTGATTCATGTATCATGTACCAAGTTGATTTATCAAGTTGAATCCGATTTCTAGCGATCAAGTGTTTCTCCTACGTCTTTGATTTCGATCGGCTTTTCTTATCTTAGATCTATTCTCGAGATAGATCACATAGGGTGTTCTTGTAGTTGTGGTGGCTAGAGGTGCATGCCTGACCTTCCGAAAGATTTCAACTTGTCCTTGGACTCACCCTAGACTAACCCGCACGAATAGGGGTGCGTTGTGACAGAATGGTGGCTCCAAAAGGTGGGCGTTTTCGGAGTCGGACGGGAGACCGTGGTTTAAAGAGGCTTCTAATGAGATTGAACTTGCTATTTCTTCTTTTGCTCGGAACTTCAACAAAAGGCTTGATCCGATCTCTCTAGATCGGTTTATCTACCCCCCTCTATCTCTTGCTACCTCCGGTCTTTAGTAGATTAGATTCGTTTTGATGTTCTTTAAGATTAGATGCATAGGTTTCACCTCTTGAAGATCTAAGTTTCTTGGCTTTACTAGATCAACTCTTGCATCACACATTTGTTCCACGGATTCGATACCTTGGGTTCACCACTCGAGGGAAGAAGGGTCCCTTGACTACGACGGGAGACGTGTCCGCTTGCAAGTCTACTTGAAGTTTAATACGATTATACACCATCAACAAGCCCCTTTTTCTGGCGCCGTTGCTGGGGAACAAGTGATCAAGATTCGATCTTTTATTTCTTTTTGTGTAATTTTCAGTTTTCTTTTGGTTTTTCTTTTTGCATCTACTAACTTTTGATCATCCTCAAAATCAATCCAATCTAGTTTGTCTAACCCTAGTTTTCTTAGATTTGTTTTTACTTTTCATTTTTTTGTATATTTTGTTTATCGCTAACCCTAACAGGAGATGGACGGCTACCTCTCCAACAAACCCGATAATTTTGTGGATGATCCAGAAAAACTTTACAGGCTAAGGAGACGCGAAGCACAATAAGCTAAAAAGGTGGATTTTGTAGATTCGAAGTCGGAAGACGAAGGATCGTTGGAATCTCCAAAGAATTCACCACCTCAAAGTCCTCGGGAGAATCGACTTCCACCGATGGGAGAACAACCGCAAGAACGCAAGATCGGGGAGCTATGCACCCCGGACATCATCGACCTACCAATCTTGAACCTCGCGGAGATCGGAAGGCCGTTCGAGATCAAGACCTCAACAATCCGCATGGTGCAACATTCACCCTTCACCGGTAAAGAAGACCCGAACCTTCACCTCCAAGCGTTCATTCAACTATGTCAGACATTCAACATGGACGGGGTGACTCAAGATCAAATGAGGGCAAGGCTCTTTCCGTTCTCGCTACTCGGGAAGGCTTTGCAATGGTTCCACTCTCAACCGGCCGGGACGGTGCAAAATTGGAATGCGTTGATGAGGGCCTTCATGAAGGAGTACTACTCGCCGGGTAAAACTCAAAGCTTGCATAATAAGATTGCTACTTTTGCTCAATATCCTACGGAGACTATCTCGGAGGCATTCGAGCGCTTCAATGAGTACACTCGGGCGGTTCCACATCACAAGTTCCTGAAGGAGGACCTCGTGCAAAAGTTCTACCAAGGACTCACCATGGCATCAAGGACGATCATCGATGCATCGGCGGGAGGATCGATCATCGAGCTTACGCCGACCGAAGCTTTCACTCTATTCAAGAAGGTCGCGGACAATGACACGTGGGCGTCGTCCAGACGCTTACTTGCTGGGTGCCTATCCGCTAATGAAGGGAAGCTTCTGGGACAACCTAAAGGTCCCGAATCGGCGAAGGTAATTCAAACACGTTCGGGAAAGGAGACCGAAGATCCGGAACGTTCCGCGGGAGCAAGGAAGCCTAAACCATCCGCCGAGGCGGAGGAATTTGCTAAGGAGGAAGTTACGGAGATCGTCACCGAAGAACCCGAGTTTGAGATGCCGGGAGAAGACACGAAGATACCACAACTCAAGCCACGCTACTTCCGAGGTAAACTTGATAATCACTTTGAGAAGTTTGTGGAGGTTGTGCGTAGACTTAGCATCAACATGCCCTTATTGGATGCCCTTCAAGTTCCTACATATTCTCGTTACTTCAAAGACATCCTTGCAAATAAGTATGAGATAGCAACACTCGGGGTAGATCATGTCAAGATGTCCGAGCAATGTAATGCCGCTATTGCAAATGGACTAGAGAAGCAAAAAGACCCCGGATGCCCGACAATTCCATGTTCCGTTGGTTCGTTCAAGTTCGAGAAGGCGTTATGCGACCTTGGAGCAAGTGTGAGCATCATGCCGAGGGATGTGTTCGAGAAGCTACGCCTACCATTGGAGCCTACGGGTATGTGCTTGGATTTGGGTGATAACTCCATTCGCTATCCCTTGTGAATCGCCGAAGATGTGCCCGTGAAGGTCGGACACCACTTCATCCCCGTCGATTTCGTGGTGCTCGAGATGGGAGAGAGGGAGAAGCCACCACTCATCCTTGGGAGGCCTTTCCTCAAGACCGTGGGAGCTACCATTGATGTTGGCAAGGGGAAGATCATGTTCGACATTAACGGAGAAAGGAGTTCCTTCAAGTTTCGACCACGCCTCGAGGTATGCAATATGATTGAAGTTAAATATGTTCCACCTCATCGTCGCGTTGTTAAGGAAGAACCAAGGAAGAAGGAAGAGCTGAAGAAGAAGGAAGAGCCAAAGAAGAAGGACGTGAAGAAAATCAAGGAAGTTGTTGCATCCGTCAAGACAAAGGAACAAAAGCCGCCTGTGAAGACCAAAAAGATGACTAAGCTGGAGAATAAGCTCGTGCCCAAGATGGTGCGGAAGTGGGTACCCAAGATTGCAATGCCCGCAAAGAGCGTTGATCCGAAGTAATCAAGTGAAGAAGTCTAGCCATGGACTATAAACGAAGCGCTAGGCGGGAGGCAACCCGTTTCGTCAAGTCAAGAATAAGCTACCGGGAGGACAACCCGATTCCAGGTTTTTCGAGTCTTTTCAAGTAATTTAGTTTGGATTTTTACTACGCAAAGACATTAGACTTAGAAGTGGTTGAACAATATTAGAGACATAATTCTTGGTTGAATATTTTGCTTGATCATAAACCTTCTACATGAACCATCCTATATGATTGTTTGCTTCTTTTCGAGAAACCACAACCAAATAAATTCAGAACCTAACTCAACCATTCATCCTCTTTATGATGTTGTGGTTGACTTGTTTTTCATGCTAAAAACACACGAGTGGAGCCACGACTTGTACTAGATGTTATTTAAATTTCAGCATGTGGTAGGACTTGCGTGAACCTAGAAACTTAACTTTTGGTTGGTTTAAAAATTTATATCCTTGGTTTCTCTAAGATTAGAATTTTTCTAAGCCTCATTTAATTTTATTTCATTCAAAATCTCTCTCATTTAGCCAAAATTAGAACCTAAACCTATGCCCCCATGATCAAGCCGGGAAAGTTTGCTATCAACTAATGAAGGCAAACAATACCGGTGAGACCGATATAAATGTAGTCGAAAAATATTTTCGACTTACATTTGTTTTTAATGGTTTAAAAACTTCTCTAAATTTATGCTTGAGCTCTTCCATAGCTCTGAAATTATTTTTAATTTTCGAAATTAGAGGAGTGCTTAGCCTTAAGACATGCTTAGAGGGAGGCAATCTAGTTAAACAAATCATGCATGCACCATGATGCATCATTGGATGCCCTCCCAACAACTTTCATCAAGACCACATGCAAAGGACAAGCATGGGTGGGCAGCAAGCATTACTTTGCAGGAAATTCATGGTGGCATGTGAAGCAAGTGGAGCAAGGGAGCATGGACATGACTCAAAGCAAAGGCATCAAGTGGAAGGACCAATAATGCAAGCAAAGGAGTGGACGAGAGAGTTTGGACGGTGCAACTAGTGGAGCACGCGGGCACGAAAGTCACAAAGGGGAGATGATCATGCTGGAAGAAAAATCGAGCCAGGGAGGGCCAGAACCACCCCAGGCCGGTCGGCCCAGGCCAGCCGCCCCCCCCATAAATGGCACCCCCCGGTGCCCGTCTTCTGCAGGCAAGTAGCTCTTCCCTTCCTCTATTTGTGTGCTCAAGTTTTTAGTCCAGAACCACCATAGACTTAGCCATCCTTCCCAAGCTTGTTTGCTCAAACAATTCACACCCTTAATCCACTCAAAGTCCACATTCCGAAGTAATTTTTGAAGTGCCTAGTTACCGGTTGAAACCCGGAATTATATTAGAGAGAAGAGTGCTGCAATCATGTGGAAGAAAACCACAAGTCTCTTCACCAAGAAGAAGGGGTCATCGTCGTCCAAGCCATCTTTGACGACATCTTCAAGGAGGCACTCGGTTTCCGAGTCTCCTCGGAGCATGGAGGAGGATACGGCACCGCCGAGGAGGAATGACACTCTCCTCCTCGGTGGCATGAGAGCTACAAGGAGCTCGTCCATGAGGTTTACCGAACCTCAAGGGCGTACGGAGGAGCCGCCCGTCCCACCTCGTCGATCAACCCGTTCATCCGCTCCACCTCCATACACTCCGCGGTACTCCGCATATGGCTTCATCATCTTGTCGGAGGAGGAGGAGAAGAAACTTTCTCACCTTGAGAAGAGGCTTGTGGCAAACGTCGATTTCGACGATCAAGCTCTCAACTCATTGGGTTTTGGCACGGACATATATTATATGTTGGGGCACCTTGGATGGGTGCAATTCTCCAACGGGGTGTCGGCAAACACCCACAAGGAGTTTGCCTTGGAAATTTTGATGACTATGGCGCCTATCCTTGATGAGGAGGTGCCAAGTTTATCATTCCGTTTGGAGGGAATTCAGCAAGTGGTTCCCTATGAGCACATTAGGGAGCTACTTGGTTTCCAAAAGGGAGCTCCGGAGAAAGTTGACGTGCCGGAAGGCATGTTGGATGGATTTTGGAATTTAATCTCCGGGGAATCCCACCAACAACGAAATTCCATCCGGAACCCCATCATCCAAGTATTCCACTCACGGATGTGTAAAAGGATTATGGGGAGGATGAGGGAGACGAAGGTGACCGACACGGAGTTGAATTGGCTTTACTCGGCCTTAATTGCCAGGCAGCCAATAGACCCCTCATACCTTATGATCAACCGATGGTGTTGCGAGGCAACATCGGGATCGGGAGATATTGGTTCGAGGTGCTACCTCTCCATGTTGGCCATCTCCTTAAGGCCGGGAATTTCAAGAAATCCCGAACATCTTTTACCCGGGACCTCTCTCGGATTTGAATACTTGAAGCAAGGAAAATATATTAGTGGAGATGAGAGAGGAGGCTTTCATGTGGCCAAAGTGAACTTACCTCTTCCGGATCCAAGACTTAGACTCTTCATTCAAGGGAAGGAAGATTGGTTGGAGGAAGGACTCCTTGTGCCGGCAAGGAAAAATAAAAGAGGAAAATTGTAGGGGAGGGATCCTCCTCGGCGCAAGAGGGTGGTGCACAACAAAACTATGTGCTACCGTTCGGAGGAATCCCTACACCGCCAAGTTATTACGGAGGGCCATCAATGCAAGCATGGGGGAGTGGTGCAGCCGTGCCCCCACAAAATTATGTGGTTCCCAACATAACCTTTGCGGAGCCCTATGCACAATACCCCCAACCACAACAAAGCACGGCCATAATTGGAGGGTATGCTGCGAGAAACATGCAAAACGTCGCAGCCATCCAATCCAACGCGGCTCAATTGGGTGAAGGCAATGCAAATATTGCCTATGAGCTTGGGCATCTTCACCTAGTACCGCCGGATCAATTCGTTGGAGGGGATGTCCAAACCTATTATGAGCAAGGGTACAACTACCAAGATCATCAATACCAACCACCGGCGGAAGATTAGAAGAAGGAGGAGCTTTAGTTTTCTTTTCTTTTCCCTTTTTCTCTAATTTTCAGCTTGTGCTTGCTTGTGTTTGCGTAGTGTTTTCAGTTTTTATTTAAATTTCAGCAAATGTGTTAGTTTATTTTCAGCATGTATGTTAGTTTGTTTTCATCATGAATAAAGTCACCACCTTATTTTTGCCTTTGGTAAAATTACAAAATTTGTGCCATGATGATATATGATTATAATTGCCGCTTTGTTTATCTTTGTATTTGTTTTATGCATGATTAAGCTAATGCTCTCTTAAAATACAAATCTGAATTTATCTAAATGCTAGCTTAATCTTTAGCGGAGGTTATGATAAAAATAAAGACCCATAGTGTTTTATATGCTCTCAAGTTTTAGATGGATTAAAGATGATTTTTATTCCTAAAAGTAATGCTAACCTTGTCATGAATATCACTTGTGTGTTGCTCTACCTATCCAGAGCCATACAAATATTTGAGTGCTTAAACCTTAGTGTACAAGATTTATTTTTGAGTGAGTTATTGCAGGCCATGATTTCTCTGGCCCGAGACTAAGAAGCTGGTCATTCTGTTTTTGCGTATCTATCTTTTTGCTAGCCTCTTATCCGTGCATTGTGTATCCCCACATCGGAGATCTCACAAACCTCGCCGGATATCCACCCTTGAAACCAAAAATTATCTTTTGTGATTACCTCCTTGACCACAACCTATCATTGAGAATTTATCATCAATTCAAGGAAGATTGCAAGATGGTGCCAAGATTGAAGATTTCAAGTATCTCTCCAAAGGAAAAATATTTCCGGTACCTACCTTATCTCTATCACCTCTTTGCCCGAGGACAAGCAAACGTCTAAGCATGGGGGAGGAGGTAGGTACAATGCAATTTTAGAGTTCAAAGGGGAGCAAATAAAAAAATTTTGATGAGAAAGAAAAAGAGAAAAAAATGAGTATAAAGAAAAAGAGAAAAAATATATATGTATGAGAAAAAGAGAAAAAATATATGAGTATGTGTAAAAATAAAATAAGTGAACTCCCCGATTCTCTAAAGTGCATTAGGAATTTCAAGGTTTCAAGATTAAGAGATCCATACTCATTTTCCAACCATGTGCAATCCGATAACGAGGACTTCCTTTGTGCCTCTGGATCACTCTTTGCCATTTGCACATGTCCACCTATCTCAAGTGTGTGTATTTTTCTCTCCCCCTCCTTAATATAACATTATTTTCCAATGACCTTTTTGACGAGTCTCGGTAAGACCATGAGAAGCTTGTCTTGTTTTGACAACATCTCATTTATAATATCTTGGTAGGACTAAACTTTCCCAAAAAGCTCCATATAAAGCCTACCACTTATATATGAGAGGGAAAGGAGTAGAATAAATAGGCTTGAGAGACAAGATGAGATGAGAGTTCATGAGCAATATGCAAGATGATTTAAATTTGTGAACTTGGTTTAGCTCTTTTTCATCCCGTTCTTTATTTCAAAATTTCTGAGATCTATTTAAATTTTGGGAGCATGTTAATACTTGTGGGATAAGCTTAATTGATAATCTACCCTCCGTAGGGATGAAGGCTAGTACATTATGAAACTTTAACGAATTAAATTTTTGAGAGCATTATGTTTTCTCGTGTATGATCAAGTGCAAGGTTTAAACAATGAAGGGTAACGATGATATCCATCGAAGGCTTACTCGAGGACGAGCAAGGTTTAAGCATGGGGGAGATGTTGACGGTGAAATTCCGTCAACCTAGCCATGAGTTTACCTTCGGTGTTGGCATAACTTTTATACCTTATCCATTGGTACTAACCCCCTTGGTATAACAAGTTCATTCGTGCATGTCGGTTTTGGAGTTTAGTGTTTATGCAGGGTTTTAGCGTTGAAAGCAAGACTTCCGGGATAAGTTCATCAAGCACCTTGTGACAAGACCTTGAAGCCCGGTACAAGTCATGCAATGAAGCAAACTTGACTCCAAGAAGCCCAGGGACCAAACCCGAGAAGATGACAAACTCCGAGGACCTAGCTAGAAAAGTGCCGAATCTTGCGGGGCAAGGAGCTTCGTCCAACTCGGAGAGAAACTGACGACAAGGGCCCACATGCAGAAGGGGGAAGGATCTAGAAGACTCGGGAACCAACACCGGGCGAAGGAGGCGACTGACTGGGCCGAAATGGGCAAAGGCTGGTCGGCCCAGGCCGGTCAGCCCAGGCCGGCCGGCCCAGCCCATTCCGGGGCCCAGTCAGCCCCCCTTTGACCTAGCCGCCATTCGGGCTATTTATAGCCCTGAGGCCAATAGCCACGAATCAATTCATTCGTCATCGGCCGCCGAGGAGCAGAGAAGAGAGGGACACCATCTCAGAGAGGAGATGGTCGAGCTAGTTGACTAGGGTCTCCCTAGCCGACGTGGGAACCTTGCAAGGAAGACCACGTCGGAGTTCCCGGAGCTAGAAGCAAGATCGAGGTAGGATCCCGGTGGTGATCTTGATTCATGTATCATGTACCAAGTTGATTTATCAAGTTGAATCTGATTTCTAGCGATCAAGTGTTTTTCCTACGTCTTTGATTTCGATCGGCTTTTCTTATCTTAGATCTATTCTTGAGATAGATCACATAGGGTGTTCTTGTAGCCGTGGTGGCTAGAGGTGCATGCCTGACCTTTCGAAAGATTTTAACTTGTCCTTGAACTCGCCCTAGACTAACCCGCATGAATAGGGGTGCGTTGTGACAGAACGGTGGCTCCAAAAGGTGGGCGTTTTCGGAGTCGGACGGGAAACCATGGTTTAAAGAGGCTTCTAATGAGATTGAACTTGCTATTTCTTCTTTTGCTCGGAACTTCAACAAAAGGCTTGATCCGATCTCTCTAGATTGGTTTATCTACCCCCCTCTATCTCTTGCTACCTCCGGTCTTTAGTAGATTAGATTCGTTTTGATGTTCTTTAAGATTAGATGCATAGGTTTCACCTCTTGAAGATCTAAGTTTCTTGGCTTTACTAGATCAACTCTTGCATCACACATTTGTTCCACGGATTCGATACCTTGGGTTCACCACTCGAGGGAAGAAGGGTCCCTTGACTACGACGGGAGACTTGTCCGCTTGCAAGTCTGCTTGAAGTTTAATACGATTAAACACCGTCAACAGCAGTTCATCCTCGGACCGTCCGCACGTGTTTGGCGGATAGTCCGCGGCTGGCGGACAGTCCGCAAGGGGTCACGGACCGTTTTGCGGACCGTTTAGACAGAAGCGGTGTTTTTCGGCTGGAGGTGTCTTTTGTACTGCGGACAGTCCGCGCCTGTCTTCCGGACAGTCCGCCCCCTCCCTGGCGGACAGTCCGCGGCAGCTAGGCGGATAGTCCGATCTATACGCAGAATCTTGCCAAGTTTGATCGGTTCCTTTGCTTTTTCTCTAGTGCTTCCGCGTGTGCTTCGAGGAATCGTTCCTAGGACTTGTAGTTGATCCATAACTATGTTGTCTTGGCGATTGGTGTTCGTGTGTGACTTTTGGAGTTGCGATATGGACATAGGCCGAGTTCTTTGAAGAGGAATTTTTATCGGCTCCCATTCACTCCCCCCCCCTCTCGGGTCGCCAATCCGGTCCTTCAACGGGCCTTCTTGGAGTACTTGCTCTATGTCAACTCCTTCCCATTCATCTTCTAGCTTGAGTCCTATCTTCTCCCATTTATCCTTCGAGTCACTAGACTCATCACGGTTGTACTCCTCTCTTCCTTCATTGCAAATCTTCGAGTTGTCAAATTGATCAATCCATCCTTCATCATCATCTTCTCTTTCTTCATCAAATATCTTTTGGATCGATTCTCCACTCATTTCTTGATCAAATATATCCTCAACTAGTTTGGCAACGTGTCGGCGTTCCTCCTTCCTTCGGTAGTTGATTAGTGGGGCAAAATCAACTTGAATCCAACCGAATTGATTGAACTCCGCCAATGGTCTAGCATTCCCCGTACTTCGGCCTACATTCATGTTAGTTTCGATATTTTTAATATCCGAAATGACTTCTCTTACCTTGGGAAGTGGATCATCAATTTCTTGTATGGTCGGTTCATCTTTCTTGACCTCCGGTTCATCTTTTTTAGAAATTTCAGCAAGCACCTCGGGCTTGCTTTTGTCGTTTTGCTCCTCCCAACAATGTCTTTGCCAATCTCATTGCGTTCTTTTTCCATTGCTTATCCTTTGTAAGATTTGTGCGGCTTCACTAGTAGTTTTATCCATTAAATCACTGCCTGCACACATGCTTACAAAACGAGAAGAGTTAGGGGTTAGTGAAAAATAAAGTGTATGCAACATCAAGTCACCGAAAAATCCCAAGTTCGGGCCTTGCTCGAGTAGTTCATTGAAACGGTCCCATGCTTCATCAATTCCTTCGTCCTCTCCTTGGTTGAAAGTGAGCACTTGCCTCCTTAAGTCTTGGACCTTGCTTATGGGAAAGAACTTCAAAAGAAACTTCTTCACTAGCTCATCCCAATTTCCTTTTGCTTCAACGGACGCAAGTGTGTACCATCTTCGCGCTTCATCTTCGAGAGAGAACGGAAAAAGATTCCACTTGAACCAAGCGGCCAGAACTCCTTCTTATTGCACCATGTTGCATATCATTGTGAATTCCTTAATGTGTCTATATGGTTGTCATCCTCCAATCCTCTAAAGGGGTTTGTCGCCACTAAGTTGATGATTCTAGGCTTCACTTCGTAGTGGGTTGTAGCAAGCGCCAAATCTGATTTTTGCATCTCAATGTCCTCCATTGACGGCATTGCTAGCTCCCTTAGCGACATCTCTTCGTCCTCCAAAGGTGAGGTGAAAAAATCCATCTAGGCACTAAAAGTAAAAAAGAAAACACAAAAGGGTTTTTTCTAGAAAACAAGGGTTAGATGTTAGTAAACAACAAAACTAATACAAGATTAAACATAGCAAACTGGCTTGCTCCCCGGCAACGGCGCCAGAAAAAGGGGCTTGTTGACGGATAAAACTCGTATCCACCTACGATCCGCAAGCGTACGGACCTACACCTTTTTCACCACGGGGATTCCCTAGGTTCTTATCAATCCGCAGAGCAAGGGGATTGCTAGTGCTTAACGAAGTACTAATCTAGTTGATGGAAAACCTTTGAGAGGGGTATTAATCTAAAGGTAAAGACAATCTAACCTAAGTTAATCTAAGAAGTCTAAGGTGAAACTAGATGGCAAAGGGTGGACACAAGAGAGAGATTAAGATAGATAAGCGTTCCCTCCCTAGGGTTTAGGATCTCATGAACATTCACCTACTACATGAAAAGGGTGTTGCCTACACTAGCTTCATGGCGGTTATGCGGCCGCTAAGCCTTTTCCCTCCACCGTACTGTCACTACGCAAGGTAATCAAACACTTTCACGTATAACCGCATCTATACCTAAGCATCCATAGGGTTAAGCTAATCACCACGATTACCACAAACCCTACTAAGACCACATGTTGCGCAAACATATGTAAACAAAGCATATGCGAAGACATAGACCATAAAGCATCGATTGGCATAAGATTCATGTATAGATTACATATCATGCATCCATCTAACCCTAGGGACGAACGGAGACATTACCCCATCATCTTACACAGATTGAAGCACATAGGGGTGATGGAGACACCGGAGAACATCGTCGACGAAGATGGCGGTGATGAAGCTTGGGAACACCCTAGGCCAGCGGCTTGGAGTCCTCCTCTTGCTTCCTTCCCTTTGCCGGCATTGATCCTTGCGACGAGCTCATCCAACTCTCTCCTTCATCTTGCGGCGGCGGTTTTCTGGTGAATGGCGTCAGTAGAATGATTGGATTGATGTGGCGGCCGACGGAGGTGGAGGCAATTTATAGAGAAACACCTAGGTCCAAGGGCGTCGCGAACCGGGCCAGAAAGCCCCTGGGCCGATCCGACTGGGCCGGCTGGCCCAGGCCCTTTCTGGGCCGGTTCGGGCCCGTCTTCCTCCCTGCAGCTCATCTTGGCATTTTGGACTTAGCCCCCTTGATTTGTGTCATTTTGAGGTCGTCATCCCCGCGATCAAGATAGGGGGTCTTCTCGCATGAAGTCCGAACTTTACGTCTTAGTCTTCGGGGATGATCCATCATAGCACCTTGGTCCTTGCCACCTTTGGAAGTGATTTCGCCTTGCACTCGAACACGAACGAAACTCCTCATTTGCTCTTTTGAACTTGTTGTGACTCCGTCCCTTTTGTCCATGTTTTCCTGCAAAAACACAACACTTCCAAATGCACATACGAAGTTGAACTTGTTATATCATTAGTGTGCCTAGTGGTGGGTTAGTTACAAATCATAATCGAAACCAGTGCATAACAAGTACTCTAGGTTGACGGAAATTCACCGTCAACAAACCTCCACTTTGCTCGAGAGTCGGACGGCACGAGGGCGAACTTCCGCCTCGCTCAAGGGCCTTTCACCCCTCGAGTAGCTTTCCACCTCGCTCGAGGGGCCAGCACCCCCCAGCTGGTCTCCGCCTCGCTCGAGGCTAGATTTTTGTTTGATGGCCCGCATGGGCTCATTTCAAAAGTAAATGACAAATATAATACAAAAAAATTAGGCCGTTTGCATACATGCGCCAAATTCTTATAACGGACAACCAACCTTTTTCCATCACGTATATAGGATCATAATCAAATATTTAATCCTTGATAAAATATTCATAAATTTATTGAAAATTGACGGGAAATGATCATAGAAACTTTATTAATCCCAAACACTAATATAATTGTTTGGTATTAGACATTGATTATTACATCATAAATTGAGAAATCTTGAAATATTCACACTAACTGCAAACGCTGCGTTCCTCATCACCTGTGCCTTGGTTCCCTTATTGGGTGACAAGACAGGCAGTGCAATTGCAGCTCACAATTGATGCGTCATAATATGAGTTACAAAACCAAATAAGGTACTCAACCATCGTCTTATTGAAATTCTAAAAATAAATCAAGGACCAGAAATAGACTCTAACATGTTGTTTAATGGAGTTGTAGTCCTGAACCAAATTGGTATGCACATCATTTGTCTTCTCAACAGACAAGCCCCCGGTGTGCATGGATAATTCAGCTTTCGAAACGGCTTGTACACTCCATCTTCACTTCCAAACACAATAACATCAGAGTCAAGAATATTGGACACGTATACCCGATTAGGCTCTATTCCATTCCATGATCCATGGAAGGGATAGTTTAATCCAACGAAAATGGATGCACCAAAATCGAGTGCATCCATGCGTATCGATGTCCCGCCAGCATCGTTGTACTTGTACAGCCTCATGCATTCTACCATCTCGAACATGTTGTGTTCGCTCTCGAGGACCCGGTAGTATGGGTTCTCAAGTGCTTCACCGTGTCCTTGAACAGCTATGAGAATAAGATCGTCATAAGGAGACTTGGCAAGGTAAAAGACGGTTTTTGCTAGGCTGCGGACATACGGGTACTCTCCGTATGTTACTGTAACCTCATCATCATCATCCATGTGCCACAAAAAAACAACACCATAAATGTCAACAGCAACCAACGATTTTTTATGTAAGACGACATCAACAAAAACATCTGGAAAGTATGGTTGCTTTTTGATGAAATATTTTGCATAACTGATGGTTCTCCACCCGGTGTCACCTTTCGACGTGTATCCTACTTCTCAAATATTGAATAGAGAAATTGCCATGTGACCCCCTCTGTCAGATGGTGTTTGACATAAAACAATTTGACGCAGTGTACGTGTGCAATCTTGAGATGCTTGAATAAGATCCAACGACTTGCCAGTTGCATACATATCCATAGTAGAAAATGATGGTAGCCCAACTGTTTCCCCAGTGATTAGGTTCAATAATTCGATATCACACCTGTTGCTCGAGACGACAAGCCAGTCGTCCTTCCCACCAACCCAAACCACGTTCTTCATAGATTTCTTGTTAGCTCCGAATGACAAACACCGTGCAACATCGTGTATACCAAACGACCCGTCTCTCAATGATTCAGGAGTAGTGCCGCCTCCTATATTAGGTCTAGATGTCAGCTATGTAGGGAAGCCTGAAAAGGATCGTGGTAAGGTAATTTGCAGCTGAATTCATAAGTACTGATAAATGATATAAAGTAATCAAATGAAGAAGCTATGTACCTGACATCAGGCGTTTCGCATGTAGGTGCATGCAACATTCATACATTGGTTTGGATGTTGTCGAGACGTTTTGGGCATCTAGGACATCGATACGATCGATGATTTCGCTCCATGCATCCGCAACCAGGTCGACCCATCATGGGCTTGATTGAGAACTCATGTCGCTCATAAATCTCAATACACCGTGAGAGGCACACGAAAAAAATAGGCCATTTAAATAATGGATGCAAACAAGGTGTGCAGGAGTTTATTTATTTAGAAAGTGCAGATGCAGATTTCTGTCTATGGATTATGGTATGGAAAGTACTAATTTTGTAGATAGAATGTAATCTACAAAGTCATTATTTATAGTGTGGACTTTTATTATTTTCGTAATGTATTGGATTTGTAAATAGTTGCCTTCATATGGATACGTATCATATATTATGATGTATTGTGTGCGATTTACTGCCTAATCTTACAAAACATAAGTGTGGCTCCTATCCAATTCGTATTATATATATACATCAATGAATACCGTAACATGGGATGCTTGATCGTACAACTGGATCAGTCTTGGATCACGCAAACCATAATTACCGAATCAGCCCCGCATGTCATGCCAGCATGCATTGTGACCGTAGTGGTCAAGTGTAATTCAAATGGTTTTCAAAATATTTATATGCTCCAACTAATACAAATTCACCAAAGCCAGTAACAATAGTAATAGCAAGTTAATATCATGCCCACGACCTGTTGTGGCCCAACGGCCTCCGTGGCTCATCAAACAACCGCACCAGCCACCCTCGAGAGAACTCCGCTGCGATTGAGGGTCGGACGGAACGCGGGCGAACTCCCGCCTCGCTCTAGGGCCTGGCACCCCTCGAGTACCTTTCCGCCTCGCTCGAGGGGCCAGCACCCCCCCGACGGGTCTTTAATTGTAATGATGCTGCATCATTTGACCGAAAATAATACATCTAGCATTTCTGTTCCTGTAATTGTAATTCTCTGTCTTGTAATTCTGTTAGAAAATGACCCTTGGTCTTCAAATTCAGTACTCCATCATCTGCAGATCTGAGTACTCCATCATCTGTAGATCTGACTTGTGATATCTTCATCCGTGACATAGTTTGTCACACCTGTTTTTCCAAAGAAAACCAAGTGCAAACCTATATGCATGCCATGATCAAGTTTCATGCATATAGTGACATATAAGTGTATACAGAAATAGTATCACGTAAAGAAAGAGAAAGATTATCAGAGATTTACGCTTAATCCTGAAAACGAAGGCTCCAAACTTCACAAGCAGTCGACTGGGGGTTGCGTATGCCTAGAACCAGCAACATCTTCACAAGACTTCAAAGCAGCTTCCTCTTTCTGAGTAACATTGTTTATAGCAAGGGTGACTTGTCGTACTCAGCAAGTGTGGGGAAAGGATGAATGCAAAGGCTTTATAGTGGACTGGGCTATGAGCATTTAGCATTTTAGTTGGTCAAATTTTATTAGCACCTGATTACTAATAAAGTATAAGTATATACCAACCCACATTAAACATAAGATAAGATGCACCATAAGAATATGGCAAGCATAACTAGAGAGCACGAATTAAGTCCATCTTCAAGTTCAATTATCATGTGAGGGTCCAGGCCGCTCTTGACCGTGAGCACGGCTAATCGATTAGTTTTACACTCTGCAGAGGTTGTACACTTTCACCACAAGTCACGTAAAAACTCCGAAGAGCTTTAGACCCAACCACGCGATGCTGATCAGGCATCATACCACACTGCCGAGGTGTGATTGCATAGGGACGCTACGAGGCCTTTACAAAGACTTCCCTAGTGTGTTCTAGTGCACGAGGTTCCGCGAGTCCTGCCCCCCTAATCACCAGTCCAACACTAGAGTCTTCTAATTATTCAGCGAAGGCAGAAACATATGCCTTGTGGTTGTACGATTTTCCTGGGTGGTCGCTCCAAGTTCTGATTAATCATTATGTTCTTGTGTTAAGCAACCAGAGATATATAACATAAAAGATAAAGCATTGGAACATAGAGTAAAAGTAACCATGTTGATTATTACCAACCCAGCTGAGCAAGCTAAGCATCATCTACCATCAAATTAATTAAACAACCCGGCTATACAAGGCAATGGTAAAAAGAATACTAGTCATCCTTAAAAGGGACCCATCAAATTAATGCAAGGCACATGCAATGAGTGATTCAATGGTTAATAGGACAAAAGAGCAAGGACACACTTGCCTTTAACCAAAGTAATATTGTTGCTCAAAATTCTTCATCTTCATACTCTTCCAAGCTCTCGAACCACGTTCATTCTACTCGCATCAATCATCGGCACAAGCATACAAAGCAAACAAACAAGCATACTAAGAACAATGCACCACTCAAAAGAAAAACTTTAAAAGAACATACTAAAGGATAGGATCGATGTTAGGGATCATTAAAGCACACCAAACCGTGCTGAGAGAAAGAAAGGCTTGGTCAGCTCTAAAGAGATGGCTGTAGAAGATTGAGCATAAACTAGAACCGGAAAGATCACACGGAGATAGAGCTTGACAAAGAACGTTTATCGAACTATTTGCATATATGAGAGAACAAGACTATGAGCTAAGTTTATTTTAATTAGTAAAACAAATGTGAAGGATATTTTAAAAAATAAAATACCCTATGTTGACATTAATGCAATATTATATTTTATTTGTAAAGATCGAAGTAAAGAACCTAATCAAATTTTATTTATAAAGATTCATGTATAGATTATACCAATTAAACATTTAATTTGGAAAAGATAAACTATATGAATCACCTAAACGTAACTTTATGATTCGAATGGATCATGTTATTATTAAAATCATTATTACATTGGTATTAATCAAATTAACATTTATTTGTAAAGCCGGGGTAAAAGCCTAATCAACTTTTAATTAGAAAAGATTAATTAACTATTAAACAAATTAATATTTGTTTATGTAAAACCGAGATAAAAATCTAATTATATTTTATTTACAAAAGCATGTGAAGTAAACATTAATCAAATTAATATTGATTTTGAAAAATGATATGTAGCCCTATATTGCTTTTATTTATAAAAGACATGTATAGTTAAGCATTAATCAAAATTAATATCAAATTAATTTTCAGAAAACAAACATGATGAAAACTCACCACTAACGTGTACTTCATGTCATTGTGAACCTAACGCAATTTGAACGGATTAAAACGGACCTAAAACAAACAATCTATGGATTAAACAAGATTGGAGGATCTAGTTGTGATTAACTATAGAGCTCAGGGGTTAGCAGAGAAGATCTGCAAGACACATTGAACAGTGCTCGCGAAAAGATAAAAGATTGGGGTTAGATCTACAAAATCTCTCGGGTTGGATCTGGTTGCAAGGATCTGGAAAGATCTAGGGGTTAAACTATGAAAAGCACAAGACACATAAAAACGAAATAGGATTACAAGATCTTCTAGGGGTCTAACTGAAAAAGAGTGGGGCTTCTTCTTCTACCCCACGCTGACGGACTGGGGAAACTTTGACCGACAAGATTGGAGTGCTCCGGCGGCCTATAGCTCGATTGGATCATGCAGGAGGTAAATGAGGAGTAGAGGAGCTCGTGGGTGCGCTCACCAGCGGCGGGGAGTAGAAGAGATGGTCGGATTTCGGCGCCTGGCGGAAGACAGCGGCGACCGGCTCGGGACTTCATGGGCGGCGGTGCTCCGGTGGCCTGGAAGCTCGGGTGAGGCGCGAAACGGATAGAGGGGAACGAGGGGATCTCAAGGATGTGCTCAACAGCGGCGGAGCACGACGGGAGGCGGCCGGATACGAAGGAGGAACGACAACGGCAGCCTGCAGCTTCGGGTTTCCACGGGCGGAGCTCCGGCGAACCTCCGGCTGTGGGGAGGGGCTCCTTCGACTCGTCTCGTCGTTGCGCAGTTCCAGGTGGCCTCAGACTGCTCCAGCTCCGGCCCTGGACGACGAATCGGCGACGGAGGCGGCCATGGCGCACTGCTCCGGCGGCGACGCTGTGCTGCGCAAGGAGGCGATGTGCGAGGTGGCGGGGGATGAGCAGGGGCGCGCGGGCGTGGGGCCTCGCCTTAAATAAGGCACGGAAGGCGGTGCAGCTTGGCGTGCACGCCTAGGACTGCCTGGCGGCGGTGCCTGCCGGCCGTGCTGGCCACGGCCTCTGGTGGCCGGATGGGCCTCGCCGGGCTGGGGCGGATCGGCGGCTGGGCCGGGGTAGATTGGGTCGGGCCTTCGGGCTCGGCCCGGTAGGAAAGGATAGGATAGTTTTTTTTATTTCCGAATTTATTTTTTAATGCGAAAACAATTCCAGTAAAAACTAGAAATTGTTTAAAGGCGCGAAAAATACTCCGAAAATCACAAAAATTCCAGGAAAATTCCCAAAGATGGATTGGGACACGAACAATCCAAATAAAGTATTTGGTCCTCATGAAAAAGATTTTAGAGCCTTCTAATAAATAGAAATAGCTCGAGGAAAGTGAGAATAATTTCCAGAAAAGTCCGAAAAATTCTCGGAAGGATTTGGACAGCACCTAATCGTATTTTTGAAACCTTTTGCACTCAAGAAGCACCAAGATGCATCGGCATGAATGCAACACTCACGACTTTTTATTTGATTCGGAAAATCAAACAAGGATTTTTCCTATACTATATTTCCTGTAAAAAAAATAAATGTTGGAAAAGTTTTAAAATTATGAGAAAATTGTTGTTTAATTATTCTTTCTATTCACATCCTGAAATTGGAAAATTTCAGGGTGTGACATCGTTTTCATGTCTTGATTTCAGTGTCAAATACCGACCATGTGCTCCAGCAGTCCATGTTGCCAGAATCAAAAAGAATGGAAGCTTTGTCGGCGCTAAACTGTCAAACCCTGCACGTGTGCAGATATGCTTCTGGCTGTTGATTTTTTGTCATCGAGTCAGGATTAGCATGCGGTCATTGTTGCACTGATTGGGGTGAAAGACTGAAGGAAGGCAACAGCTTGCAGCTTCTGAAAATGAATGGTCAAATGAAAGAGGACTGAAGACAGAGTTACTGAATGTAAAATGCAGTGAAGAAGATATTGTGTGGTAAAACTATGTGAAGCAGACAATTCTTGCAGTACGAGTCTGTACAAGTACAATAAGAGTATATGTCTACAGTTGCTGGGTCAAATGATTTTTTTGTTGAGTTCTGATGAGTGGCGGGTCGATCTGCACTCGTCGTAGTGTTGCTATTCAAACTGAGCTTTTTATGTCAAAAAGTTTTGCTGAATGTGAGCTTCTGGTGATCCAGAAGACAGAAAAGTTAGCAGATTTGTAAAGAAGACAGAGGGCTATTAACAGAATATTTGTCCATTTGTCCCATTCAATAAATAGATCTTTGAACATTTGTCCCATTTCACAAGGGTTGTGCTGTCAAATGTTTTGGATTGTCATTCAGACAATAGTTCATAAAATTTTCACAAGATTTAATCACACATATTCTGACAAAGCCACATCTTGCATGCATTCATTATGTATATATCATCACAGCTGTAACTGATTTGCAAATGCCAGATCATCTCACAGTCAGCAGCAGAACTACTGTCAAATGACAGTACACATTCTGAACCTTATAGAATGACAGTCACACTGACAAAATAATTCTTTGGTGACAGTGCAGTACTCTCAAAAAATTTTCACTAATGGAGTTCAAGCAGTAGAGTACTCATTGATCTGCAGCCTTGCAGTTGATGCAACCCAGAAAGAAAGCAACAAAAAAGAAAGAAAGAGGAGTACAAAAGCACCTTATTTATTTATTTGAGGACAAAAATGTTTACAAGTATGGAGTACTACTCCTGAGATCATAGACCAAAGACACCTGCCAGCCAAGCCAAATATTCTTGACATCTACAGCGCCGCGTGTGTAGCGGCCTCTTTTTTCGTTCGCCCGAGCGGTCGGCCGTCTCGTTCGCCCCTGCGCGGGCGACGGGGCGGCACCAAACCCTAGCGCCGTCGCCGCCTATTCTCGGTCCCTCCAGCCGCGCCGCCGCCCGAGCGGGTCGCCGGCATCTCGCGCGGCCCGTGGGGAAGGTGGCGGCGAGGCATCTCCCCTGTTTTCTCCGGCGACGCGAGGTGGGCGCGGCCGCTTCGTGCCCCGGAGACCTTCTCGTCGGCGCGGTCCTACCGGTGGCGGCGGCGGGGAAGGGGCCCTCAGATCCGGTGGTGCTCCGGCGGATCTGAGGGCTGCGCGGCCGGGGGGCGCAGCTCTGTGGCGGGGCATGGTTGCGGCGTCTGCGGAAGACGGCGGCGCGGCGGGCGCGCGCCTACGGCACTGGCGGTGGCTGTGGCCGGCACCGAGCCTTCGGCCCTGGCGGCCGGCGCTTGCCTGCGCCGGGGCCAGGTGCTGGCGGGGCTGGTGCCCATGGGGGGGCCGGCGGCTGTGCCTGCCGGCGGCGGCAGCTGCTGGTTGCTCAGTGGCATGCGCCTGACCTCGTGCTCCGTGGCCGGCAACGGCAGGGGCTGGCTCACCGGCGCCCTACTCCTTCATCTGTTGCCGTGGTGCCACCATGGTGGTGGAGTCTGGGGGCTGCCCGGTGTTTGTTCTGGCACTATGGTGGTGCTTGGGTTGCGCAGGGCCTCCCGGTGGCGGTGGTGCGGAGGAGGTAGGATGCAGGGCGCTACCATGTGCACGAGCGGACGACAGACATGGTGCATTCGGGCGAAAGCCTTCACCGATGTTGGTGGGCATGATGGCGGCGCTCTTGGGGTGTCGATCTCCCTGCTGGGGGCATCTTTGCGAGGTACTATGCTCTTGTCGTGTGAGATTCTAGGGTGAAGACCTCGTCCATCTGGACGTGCGACGGCGACGTCCTGGCATCATTACCTTCCTGAAGGCGTCGCATCTCGAATCCCGCCGTTTGTGCTAGTGGTGGTGGAGGCGTTTGGTGGTGTTGCGGGCTGTGCGTTTGGTCCGTGCTGCTGTCAGGGTGCTGAGGGCCCATGAGTGCTTGTTTGCCTTGTGCTGCCGTTCAAGGTGCAGTGGAGAACTCAGTGTTGGCGGGGGCGGAGGAGATGCTCTCATTCGGTCTTAGATATCTGAGTCCTTGGCAGAGTTGAGAGGCGGTGGATGAGGCGAGGCCCCCACATAGAGTGGTCAGGTTCAGTGGTTG
This sequence comes from Cenchrus fungigraminus, assembly GCA_036936925.1. NCBI lineage: Eukaryota > Viridiplantae > Streptophyta > Magnoliopsida > Poales > Poaceae > Cenchrus > Cenchrus fungigraminus. The sequence goes on along the minus strand of CM072774.1, from coordinate 123,461,246 downwards.
CCCTGGTACTGTGATGAGAGTGTGTGCTGAAGCTTTACCGATACAGAGGGATCGACGATCATGTTTGTGCAGCTTGAGGAGGACTGCCTCATGGTGGAGGAGCTCAGGGGGCCGTCGGGTCTGCAGCGGGTTGCGCCTTCGGCGTGACACAGCGTTGGTGTCGACGGCGCAGACATCAGCGGCTTTTTTCGATCTTCTCTCCCAGATGGTTGGGGATGGGGGTGTGCTGTTGTGGGTGTGTTTGTTTTGTTCAGGGTTTGTTCGTGTGGTGGTGTTGCTTCGGCTCGTTATGTACAATTGCTTCTTCTTCTTAAATGACAGAGCAGTGCTCCTGCTACCTTTTCAAAAAAAAAGATCATAGACCAAACAAAATGAACAAATTATCAATTCCTCGCCACTTTGATCTAAGACTATCAGTTCCTCATCACTTTGATCAGAAGACCATAGACCAGACAAAAAGAATAAATTATGCAAAACTGAGTTGTGCCTTAGCATCTTGTTTCAACTGCGCTTCACACTTCAGTTGCAAAGGAGGACGTCCTTGCCTTTCGAGCATCATTTTCCTGATGTGACCAACATCATATTCATTTGTGCCACCAAGTTTCATAACTTCCTTCATGCATCCATGGGGAGTCAAGAAAATTCTATTTGCTTGGCGCACAATAACAATCGAAAGCCTGATCCACAACAGCTACAAACTCTTCAGTAGTTTTGGATGTTGTTTTATTCTTGATTGACTGAAAAGTGTTAAAGAAGCCTAAATTCAAGACATTGAAATCAGGTGATTTTTCTGGCTGACACACAAGTCTCATGTGGAACCCATGTTGCTTTGCAGCCTCACAAAACATTCTGTCATTAGGAGCAAGATGGGGGCCAGCATTGTCCTGCTATATAAATATTGGCTTGTTGGCATCTTGAAGCGGCAAGTTGGCACGAATAGCTGGTAATACCTTTTCAATCATGAAAGCCCGAATGACATCCTCGTTTACTGAGTTGATAGCCCGCATCTCTATTGTTCCTGCAGGCCGCTTTGCACTTGACCGCTTGGTTGTTTCATACTTCACGAATGGGAAACAACCAATCTTTCCATCAAATGTGCAAAAGCCTAGAGAATCAAATCTTGGACGAGCCACGGCAGTCAAAATCATGACCCTAGGAACTGTGTAATCTCTCTGATTTTCTTGTAATGTAGTGCCACTTCTCCTCAATGAACACATAATCAAACAGCCCTTGAAACACGGGATCATGTGGTACGCTGCTTGGGTCAATCATAGACAGACACCACTTCAGTCTGTCCTGCTTGTTTTTGTTTGTCAAGTAGGGCTTTTCATATTCATTTTCAGCAATCTTTCTTTTCTTCCTACTTTGCCCTTTTACTTCATCATTTATCTCAATCTCCACAGCTATGCATGAGCATTAATTTAACATGAGTTGAAAGAATGGATACAAAGAAGCGGGAATACGTGTAATTGTTAGCATCACAGAGAAAGCGCAATACTTATAATAAGTGCAGGTAATACAACAAGTTGAAAGGGACCAGAAGGAAGAAGACCAATTCAGTAAAGTCAGTAATAGAAGGCAAGCCATTGTTGGACAGGAAAGGCTTCAAGTAACCATTTCTAGAGAGGGCAATCATACACAAAAACACCCAAGAATGCACATAGGTGCTACCTGGCAGCTCGTCTATCTTTCACACAAAAGCTTTTATAGCATCATATAAACTTGACAAAAGAGCAAACAACTGTGACAATATGATTGGACAGCAGGAACAACTCGGCTCCTTTCCAGACATATACAGGTTCAAATAATTCCACTAGTAGTGAAACAACACTCACAACACATCATGACACCAACAATAACAATATATATGACAGTTGTGAAATAATTAACACTCACAACAAAGCATAAGACAGTCTAGTTTTCACTACATTATAAACCACTGCGATGCAATTCCCACTGACATTATGTGGCCATCAGAATTAAAGTATGCTAACATGTCCAAAGCATAACTGTCGATCTGGTACATTCAAAGCATAGCAGAATTAAAGTATGCTAACATCCTTTATGCTTTTCATGAATTTACAGTGCAAAAATTGTAGCACCAGGAACATGAAAATGAATTTCAACAGTTCATATAACTTCATCTGTTAGCAACAATTTATTCAAACAGACTTGGAGCAACAAAATCCATCCATCAAATCCACAGTCAATCAATTGAAGATGAACTATTAAGGCATGTCTCCCTAATCCACCTTGACATGAATATATAGCAGATTGGGTGGACTACATTATAAACCACTGATGCAATTCCCACTGACATTATGTGGCCATCAGAATTAAAATATGCTAACAAGTCCAAAGCATAACTGTCGATTTGGTACATTCAAAGCATAGCAGAATTAAAGTATTCTAACAACTCCAAAGCATAACTATCGATCTGGTACATTCAAAGCATAGCAGAATTAAAGTATGCTAACATCCTCAATGCTTTTCATGAATTTACAGGGCAAAAATTGTAGCACCAGGAACATGAAAATGAATTTCAACAGTTCATATAACTTCATCTGTTAGCAACAATTTATTCAAACAGACTTGGAGCAACAAAATCCATCCATCAAATCCACAGTCAATCAATTAACGATGAACTATCAAGGCATGTCTCCATAATCCACATTGACATGAATATATAACAGATTTGGTGGCCGAGGAGAGAGAGGGCATTGGGGGACCCAACTGCCAACAAAGGCGAGCGGGGAGAGTGGCGGCGGCGGTGGGGAGAGTGCGGGTGTTGTGGATCTGTCTAGCGAGGAGCCGAATATGAACGGTGCGCGTAACTGTGTTTAAGGAATTTACCGGCGTGCCCTTGACGGCACTGTGCTGGAATTGGAATTCCATGGGCATTATAGTCAATATAGGTGGAAAATTTTGAGCAGCCCGCGCACGGTTTGCCTGCTGATGCTGACGCGTGGGCCAGTGTCATTGGCGACGATGGTTAGTGAACCCGCATCGCCTTTGTTGGCGGGCGGGCAGCGGTTATCTTTTTATTTTGGCTGCTGACGCTGACGCGTGGGCCAGCCACTATTTTTTTCAAATGAAACGTGCTTCCCTAAAATATTAGAGCCCATAAAACAACACCTAAAAAATCTTTAAAATACGAACAATTCGTATTTGGTCATTTAGTATTTGAATAAAATATCAACAGTCACACTTGTGTGCCCAAGATTCTTAGAATTCATTTTTACATCCCATGTTAATGATGTAATAATTCTACTAACATCTAGTGTGTTCTAAAAAATCTACAAATTGACTTGGCAACATAATTTAGGTACCTAGACTTGTCTTCAAAATTTCAAATGGTTTCGATGAAGGAATAATATACTTGTGTACGAATATCTACATCTCCCACATAGTTTCCTAGAATGTTCCTTGAACATTGAAGTTTTCCACACTTTGCAACATGTTCGAACTCATATGCATTTGAACACTTAACAAAACCATGTGGTTCACCTTAAGATTACCAAAATGCAAAGTTTCATTACAGGAGGTGTGGAAAACAAATATTATTTATATGTTGTACTTACATAGAACAAGATAAGGCATATAAACATTGTTCAAGAAACGAAATATACACTAAATAATGAAAATAATGAAAACACGGTGATCTTAGAAAATTGCAGAAAAAAATAATCAAATTTGGACTAATTACGACGGAGAAATACATGTCACAAAATTTGATTCCGAATTAAAAAGAGAAATGTCATCGGCGACGCGGGACGGATAAATTGTTCTTCATTCTCCAATAGAACAAAGAAGGAAGCAGAGGGCACCGCCGCCCCCGCCGTGCCCGCTTCGGTGGTTTTGACACCCAAGAGGGCATCCCAGGCTTCGTCGGCAGCAAATGAGACCACCGCAACCTTCGATTTGACTCACAAACGTGACAAATCAAATATTATCTATCAAAAACCGATTAAAAACCGACATCCCGATAAAATCAAATCCGCGTTTAGTAATATCTAATAATTTACATTCAAGATAGATAATGTTCATTGATGCTTGCGCCTACATCCCGATGTTCATCCTGCTGACGGCGTACTCCACAGCGGGGCGGAAGCTACGCGTCCAGAGGTCGAACTCATGATAGATGTGACACTCGACGCTGCAGTAGTGGATGATCTCTTTGGTATCCGGCCCGTAGCGCCTACATCCCGCTGCCCAAATGCAGATGTGGAGATTCTGGACGGGCAGCAATGAAATGTCATCGTCGCCGTCATCAAGCCAGTACCACCACGCAATGTTGTCGAGATCCTAGCTGACGAGGTAGCGCAGCTACCGCAGGTTGTGGTCCTTCCACGGCCCGTCAGGGGGCGACGGGCCACCACTGATTTCCTGGAGCAGTGCCATGGCTTCGGGGTCTGCCAGGTTGCAACGGTACTTCAGTATCGCTAAGAAGTACTTGGCACCAGAGTCTTCAGCAGCGGCATCTCCGATGAGCTTCAGACCCTTATTGGGGTTCCGCCGCCTCATCAACCTCTCCATCCCCTCGAAGCATAATTCCTCCGGATGATTGGCCTCGCGGAAGCGCCGCTCAAAGCAGAACCTGACGTAGTGGTTCTTGCACACCCGACGAAGATCATGCAGCGACACCTGTAGTAGTACCTCATCGGAGTCACAGATGCGCCGGAAGGTGCCGCAGATTTTATTGCGAAGGTTCAGAAAATGGAAGACGGGCTCATCCTTGATAGGGTGGATGATGATCTGGGTGACAAGATCATCTGGCAGCAGCTGCATCAAGCTATTGACTGTCGATTTCCGTCAACCAAGAGCACTTGTTACACTTTGGTTTGAGCTTTGAATTATGACTAACCCGCCTCAAGGCATACTAATGATGTAACAAGTTCACACTTGCATGTGGTTTTGGAGTTTATTGTTTACGTAGGAAATCAATGTTAAAGAGGAGACTTTCGGGATAAGTTCATCTAGCACTTTACGAGAAGATCATGAAGCCCGTCACAAGTCAAGACACGTGATGAACATGACTCCAAATGGACCAAGGACCGAAGCATCAACATGTAAAACTCCAGGGACTAGGAGGTTTACCAACGAGGTCAACTCAGCCCGAGAGATATTCTCGCAGCCCAGAACAGCATGATCTTTCGGTGCAGACTCAAAGACTTAAACGGCCTCTCTCTAATGGCAAAAGTTTGACTACCAAAGTTGTGGGCCTTGATGATACCTTCGATTTGGACATGTGGAAGGCCCAATTCGGGTCAGGGGTTAGGAGATATGGCCCCGAAATGCCAGCTGCGCAGACAAGTCCGAAATCAGACAGATTATCTTTTGAGGCTGTTTTGGGGATCTTATCTCCGTTTCCAAGGAAAGCAATGAATACCAAAGTTGGAGATAATTTCGTGGCACACAACCTGGACACCGAAGTTGCATTATTTGGAGTCCGTACGTGGGAGATATGGTGCCGGCAAGGAAGGGCTGCGAATCAGGAAAATCTGGACGCGGCTGAGTTTATGGAAACCAAGTTGGCTTCTCTCCTAAAGAGGATCTCGTGCAAGGCAAGGTGGAGCACGCCCCAAGACTCTCCAAAGGCATAAATACAACCCCTTAGGCGCCCAAGGGGGGTTACCATTCACATCCAATCATTCTACCGACGCCCATTCACTAGAAAGCCGCCATTCACCAGAGACGCCATCTAGTTGCTCAGAGCCGCCAAGGAAGAGAGAATCGACTACGAGAGAGACCCTTGGGGGAGGACACTCAGGAGAGATCACTGCCAAGCAGAAGGAGGTCTCCACGAGGAAGGAGGTCGCCACGAGGAAGGAGGACGCCGAGAGCTTGCCACGGCACCGCCGGAGTTGAAGGACAACGAAGATCCATCTTCATCGGAGGCATCCACCATCTCAACGGTGCCATGCCTAGCGCCATGATGGGGTAAAGTCTTTCGTTTGTTCATGGAGTTGTAATGGAACTTGAAGTGTAGTCTCCTATATATCTTGTTTGGATCATATGTCTATCATACCTTTTGTTGATGATGCTTAATGTTTTAAGGCTAGCTACCATGCTTTCGGGGTTGCTCTCGTAGATCGCGTCAATATACCGTGTTCATTAGGTTTTAATACCGATTACCTTCGCGTAGTGATATGTACGAGGGTAGGGAAAAGTCTAATCCTTGATCACACACCTAGATAGATTGGATCGGGGCTTCACCATGTTTTGGGTGATTGCAAGTTCAAGTGCCCAGACTCCATGGGCATACGTTCTTCATACTTGTGCACGTTTAATCTCTCGTTAACATAATTTAGGGTTAGTTTGTCTTTACTTTGTATATTAAACTTTCTATCATAAGTCTTCAATCAACTAGATTAGTGTTAGGTTAAATCCTAGTAATCCCCTTGCTCCTTGGGTTGACAAGAACCTTGGGATCTACCGTAGGTGAAGGGCATAGGAGATCCGTACGCTTGCAGATCGAAACTTCATACGAGTTTTAGCTATCAACAAGCACCTTTTTCTGGTGTTGTTGCCGGGGAGCAAGCCAGTTTGCTACGTTTAATCTTGTATTAATTTTGTTGATTACTAACATCTAACTGTCGTTTTCTAGAAAAAAAACCTTTTGTGTTTTTCTTTTTTATATTTAGTGCCTAGATGGATTTAATTTGTTCACCTCACCTATGGAGGACGAAGAGATGTCGCTAAGGGAGCTAGCAATGCCGTCAATGGTGGACATTGAGATGCAAAAATCAGATTTGACTCTTGCTACAACCCACTATGAAGTGAAACCTAGAATCATCAAGTTAGTGGCGACAAACCCATTTAGAAGATTGGAGGATGACAACCCATATAGACACATTAAGGAATTCACGATGATATGCAACACGGTGCAACAAAAAGGAGTTCCAGCCTCTTGGTTCAAGTGGAATCTTTTTCCGTTCTCTCTCGAAGATGAAGCGCGAAGATGGTATACACTTGCGTCCGTTGAACTGAAAGGAAGTTGGGAGGAGCTCGTGAAGAAATTTCTTTCAAAGTTCTTTCCCATTAGAAAGGTCCAAGACTTGAGGAGGCAAGTGCTCAATTTCAAGCAAGGAGAAGACGAAGGAATTGATGAAGCTTGGGACCGTTTCAATGAACTACTCGAGCAAGGCCCAAACTTGGGATTTTCCGGTGACTTGATGTTGCATACATTTTATTTTTCACTAACCCCTAAGTCTTCTCGTTTTGTAAGCATGTGTGCAGGCGGTGATTTAATGGATAAAACGATTAGTGAAGTCGCACAAATTTTACAAAGGATAAGTAATGGAAAAAGAATGCAACGAGATTGGCAAAGGCGCTGTCGGGAGGAGCAAAACGACAAAAGCAAGCCCAAGGTGCTTGCTGAATTTTCTGAAAAAGATGAATCGGAGGTCAAGGAAGATTTACCGACCATACAAGAAATTGAAGATCCACTTCCCAAGGTAAGAGAAGTCATTTTGAAATATTAAAAATGTTGAAACTAACATGAATGTAGGCCGAAGTATGGGGAATGCTAGACCATTGGCAGAGTTCAATCAGTCTGGTTGGATTCAAGTTGATTTTGCCCCACTAATCAACTACCGAAGGAAGGAGGAACGCCGATACGTCACCAAGAGAGTTGAAGACATTTTTGACCAAGAGATGAGTGGAGAGTCGATCCAAAAGATATTTGAAGAAGAAAGAGAAGAAGACGATGAAGGATGGATCGACCGATTTGACAACTCAAAGATTTATGATGAAGAAAGAGAAAAGTACAACCGTGACGAGCCTAGTGACTTGAAGGATAAATGGGAGAAGATAGGACTCAAGCTAGAAGATGAATTGGAAGGAGTTGGCATAGAGCAAGAAGGCCCCTCCCCACAAGGTTATAGCTTGTGTGCTATTGAAGCCTACACACTAGCAAATCAAGACATGGAAGCACTCAAGGATGAAGAAAAGAGTGAATCAACGATGAGCGATCTTGACAACATGTGGTACACAGGAGATAAAGAAAGCAACATGCAAGACTTTGAAGATGAAGATTTGGTTGATAAAGAAGACTTCGAAGAAGAGATGAATGCGTACAAAGTTAAAGGATTACATGTTCCACATGATGAGTTGAAGAAATTGCAAGATGGTGATGAAGAGACAACTCTGCTACAAGACGAACCAAAGATCACTCTTATTGAGGGAGCTCCGAGGCAAAGGTCACTCTCAAGATATTATTGGTATTAATGATGATATGTTCAAATATTCATCTTGGACCAATAGTATGAATAATAGTTTAAATTCTATGCCTTGTTCCAATAATAATCATGTTGATAGGCTAGATTTTCTTGAGAATGGAAAAGAGGAAACACTTATGTTTAAACCAATTAATCTCACACCTAAAGAACCTTTGCCTAATGATGAGCTAAGTGCTACGCATGAAACATATGCTTCTTTTGTTTACACCTTGACTTGTTGCTACAATTCGCATGTGATGTTAATTATGGACACGTATGTTTATAATAAGTTTTGTAAATCTCGATCATGCTTTGCGCTTGGTCAAGCTAATGACCTTAAAGAAGCACATGTCAGAAAATGCCCGATTTTCACTAACCATGTAGACAAGGCTCGATTAATGAAAAGAGAAGTCATGCCTAAAGAGTTGCAAGATAAATCATCAACCTCTCCAAATTCCGCGATGGATGCTGCTGTCTTCATTAATTTGAGAGCTTGTTCAGAGGTGTAGAACTGAAGAAAATGAGATATTCAGAAGCTTCATGAAGTTTCCGTTCCATCGCATCAAGAACCAACGAATTTGAAGACCCGTGAAAGGAGTTATGGAGAAAACATTGAGCGTTGTGTGTTCTGAAATTTCAGGACAGATTTCATCGCCGAAGTAAAACGGACGTAACTCTCTTGTCCGGAGTCCGATTTGGGAAAATAAAGACTCGTTGGAAAGGAAATTTTGTGCACTGTGCAATGGTATAGATCTTGGGTATACTTTCTATTCTGGACATTGAAGAAAAAATTCATGGAGTGAAGGCAGCACCGAAGGGTGATAAAGAAGGAGATAGCGATGAAGCAAAAGGATGCCTTGGGCAAGTCTTCTATAAGTCATCAAGCACAACATGGGAAGTAAATTAAAGCTGCATTGGTACCTTTTCTACTTTCATGAAGGGCCATGTCTATGCGACGAAAAGAAGGTATGTGAGAAAGTCGAGCTCTATGACTTTAAACGAAGCGCTTTTCGGGGGCAACCCGTTTCTTTATGTTTTTAGTCCTTTCTTAGAGAGAATAAAGAATGGCACCATCTTATGATGATCAACTTGTGGCTAATTAATCTAAGTTTAATTTTTTCTTTAGAACCACCATCATGTTCATGATCATATTTATTTATTGGCATGCATTGCATTTTGTTATCAACGTGATGTTTCTTTGCATATACATGTTTTGCATATAGTTGTCTTGGTTGTTTTAAAGCTCAATGATGTTTGCTTTCATATCCATGTTAATGCTCTAGCTAGGCATTTTTCTTTTGTGATCTTGTGTAAACGTGGTGTTTAAACATAATTGCGGACCATCATCGTTAAGTTCGATAAACCTTGCTTCCTTTTCACATGTTTTCATGTTGCATTTGTTAGTTTATAAGCTTTGCAATGCGCTTAATTTTTCCTGTGCTACAAGAGTTATTGATTTAGGGATAGACATGGTGTTTTAACCCTAGATAAATAAATCTTTATGGCTATGGAGAAATTTGGCAACCTAGTTGTAAACATGGTGTTTAGAACTAGGTGAAAACATTGTCTTTTTTTATATGCTTTCCTCTCATGTGCATACACACTTTGAACCATGAACACCCATTAGGTTTTTATTTTTCATTAGACTAATTATTCCACAAGTTGAGAGTCCTAGGAAACATTGTTGGATTGTTGGCAATTTTATCTACTCCCAACCGTCACTTTGGGGGTAGAATGTGCGCTTAAAATGTTTTGCAGGCAAGATAAAGACTCTCACGACAAAGAAATTGAAGGATGTCTAAGTAAAAATGTTTTGTATTCTTCTTCCATGCCTAGCAAAATGCTAAGCATGGGGGAGGCCCTAAATCTTCAACACGGGAGTGCAACATGATGCTCTAGGAGATAGAACAATCAAGATCATTAACATCTCCGGATCAATGCACAAGAAGCCACTGATCTCATCAAAATTCTACATGGTCTCAAAAGAAAAACACTGTATATTATTGGATGGAAGACCCATGAAGTTAGAATTCCAATAAATCAAGAATGAAGACAATCAGAGGTTTCTACAATCGGTTATGACCGAATCACCGAGTGCAACACGTCCTGAAATCAGTTTTGGACAGCACACAACGCTGAAGTAAAACGGACATAGCTCCCTTGTTTGAACTCCGTTTTCGATGAATGACCACATGTTGGAAAAGTAATTTCATAAACTTTTCAATAGATCTTGATTTCTATATATGTTTTGTTCTGGACAGAGGGGAAATCCATGAAAAAAAGACAGCAAGGAGATGATGAGAACAAGAAAGAGGAGATGGTGATGACAACATTGAATAGAAGGGCGACCAATGACTCCATTAAGCATACAAGATCAAATTCAAAAGTTTAGGAGCATTGATAAATCAAGACAAAAGCAAAGCCACATCGATACATGGAGATGTCAGAAGAAGGCAACGAAGAACTACAAAAGATGGTAACACCTCCATGGATCTTTTCTTTTCCAAACATAAATGCTTGTAAGTATGCCTTCAACCTTATTAGGTGCAACTTTTTGTTTTTCTCTTCCAATAATAACATGGCTACTAGGAGGACAACCTAGGTTTCTTTTTATTTTCAATAGATAGGCATGACCATGTGTTCACCTCGATGTTTTATATTGCCTATGCTTACGGAAAAATGATGAAAGTTGCCGCTTTGTTGATCCTACATGAAGTTATACATGTCTTGGCTAATTGCTCTCTATAACATGATCTGAAATCAATTTAAATACCGACTCTTTTATTTGTGGAGATGAAATGACTATGCTCTAGAGCCACATACATATCTTTGCTCTTTGATTTAAGTTAATGGATAGCTGGATAACTTGTTGTTTTTATGAAAACTTAAATTTTATGCTATCTACATATTTGTGATGCTCTTGCAAAGTTCTACCTACCAAAGCCATATACATATATGCTCTATGTTCTATGATAACAAAACCCGTAGATTGCAAACATATGTTTTGATGAGTTGGATTAGGATTGATTTCTATGGTTCGAGACTAAGAAGCTGGTCATTCCTTTGTGTAACTTTTTCATGCTAGCCTTTTTGTCCATGCATTGTGGGTTTTCACATCGAAAATTTCACAAACTTCGCTGGGCATCCACCCTAAACCAAAAACATCTTTTTGTGATCACCTCCTTGTCCACAACCCAATTTGAGTATGGAGTAAAATTCTCGATGGAGATTCAAATATTCCGCAAGATTATGGAATTTATGCTTACTTTAGCAAACATTTCCCCCCGTCTTTTATGCTCGAGGAGTCATTACATCATCTCTGACAAATGCTATGTAAGTACTATGTTGCAAAAGTTCTGAGGAGCAAAGGAAAAAATGAAAAATGAAAAAAAAATTATGATGAGAAGAAAAGAAAAAAAAAGAAAAAAAGGAAGAAGAAAGAAAAAAAGAAAGAGAGAAAAATGAGAAGGAAATAAAATAAAAGTAAAAGAAATAATAAAGATGCTCCTCGGTTCTTTTTGCTTCATAAGTTCTCAAGTGCCTTGATGACAAATCCATACTCAAATCTTCCAACCATGTGCAATCTGATAACGAGGACTTCACTCGTGCCTCGGGATCATCCATTTGCCACTTGCACATGTCCACCTATCTAAATATGTGTGTTTCATCCCTCTCTCTTTCCAACATTTATTTTCCATGGCCTTTTTGACGAGTCTCGGTAATTCCAGTAGATCTCTCTCTTAATTTGACAATATTTCGGATGTATGTTTTGCTAGGATTGTTTTGACCAACCAAGCTCCACATAAGCCTTCCACTATCACATATGAGTATAATAGGTTGAAAATAATCTAATATTGGCTTGAGTGACTTGATGAGATGAGTATTTCCATGAGCTTTTGCAAGAGATTTTCACTTATGTTGGATATGCATTTTTTTAAATTCTTCCATGGAACAAGGTAATGGCTTGAAGTTCACTTGAGTTTGAGAGCATCGTGTTTATTAAATACCGCTTGTTCTTTATTGTTAGTCTATCTTCAATAATGAAAAAGAAGTCGGTCACAACTTGAACTTTAAAACTAAATTCTTAAGAGAGAGCAATTTGCCTCATCATGAATGACTAAGTGCAGTGACAACATTGGAAGGCAACGCTGATTTATCTTTTTAAGCAAGGATTACTTACTCGAGGACGAGCAAGGTTTAAGCATGGGGGTATGTTGACGGACGATTTCCGTCAACCAAGAGCACTTGTTACACTTTGGTTTGAGCTTTGAATTACGACTAACCCGCCACTAGGCATAGTAATGATGTAACAAGTTCACACTTGCATGTGGTTTTGGGAGTTTATTGTTTACGCAGGAAATCAACGTTAAAGAGGAGACTTTCGGGATAAGTTTATCAAGCACTTTATGAGAAGATCATGAAGCCCGTCACAAGTCAAGACACGTGATGAACATGACTCCAAATGGACCAAGGACCGAAGTATGAACACGTAAAACTCCAGGGAAGTGGAGGTTTACCAACGAGGTCAACTCAGCCCGAGAGATATTCTCGCAGCCCAGAATAGCATGATCTTTCGTTGCAGATTCGAAGACTTAAATGACCTCTAATGGCAAAAGTTTATTACCAAAGTTGTGGGCCTCGACGATACCTTCAATTTGGACATGTGGAAGGCCCAATTCGGGTCAAGGAGCTAGGAGATATGGCTCCCGAAATGCCAGCTGCGCAGACAAGTCCGAAATCGGACAAATTATCTTCCGAGGCTGTTTAGGGGATCTTATCTTAGTTTCCATGGAAAGCAATGAATACCGAAGTTGGAGTTAATTTCGTGGCACACAACCTGGACACCGAATTTGCATTATTTGGAGTCCGGACGTGAGAGATATGGTGCCGGCAAGGAAGGGCTGCGAATCTGGAAAATCTGGACGAAGCTAAGTTTATGGAAACCAAGTTGGCTTCTCTCCCAAAGAGGATCTCGTGCAAGGCAAGGTGGAGCACGCCCCAAGACTCTCCAAAGGCATAAATACAACCCCATAGGCGCCCAAGGGGGGTTACCATTCACATCCTATCATTCTACCGACGCCCATTCACCAGAAAGCCGCCATTTGCAGGAGATGCCATCTGGTTCCTCAGAGCTGCCAAGGAAGAGATAATCGACTACGAGAGAGACCCTTGGGGGAGGACACTCGGGAGAGATCATTGCCAAGCCCAAGGGAGGCTGCCACGAGGAAGGAGGATGCCGAGAGCTTGCCACGGCACCGCCGGAGTTGAAGGACAACGAAGATCCATCTTCATCAGAGGCTTCCACCATCTCAACGGTGCCATGCCTAGCGCCATGATGGGGTAAAGTCTTTCCTTTGTTCATGGAGTTGTAACGGAACTTGAAGTGTAGTCACCTATATATCTTGTTTGGATCATATGTCTATCATACCTTTTGTTGACGATGCTTAATGTTTTAAGGCTAGCTACCATGCTTTCGGGGTTGCTCCCGTAGATCGCTTCAACATACCGTGTTCATTAGGTTTTAGTACTGATTACCTTCGCATAGTGACATGTACGAGGGAAGGGAAAAGTCTAATCCTTGATCACACACCTAGATAGATTGGATCGGGGCTTCATCATGTTTTGGGTGATTGCATCTTCAAGTGCCTAGACTCCATGGGCATACGTTCTTCATACTTGTGCACCTTTAATCTCTGTTTAACATAATTTAGGGTTAGTTTATCTTTACTTTGCAGATTAAACTTTCTATCATAAGTCTTCAATCAACTAGATTAGTGTTAGGTTAAACGCTAGTAATCCCCTTGCTCCTTGGGTTGATAAGAACCTTGGGATCTCTCGTAGGTGAAGAAGGGCATAGGAGATCTGTATGCTTGCGGATCAAAACTTCATACGAGTTTTACCTATCAACTCAAGCACACCGCGGTCATCAAGGAGAAGGGGAGGAAATAGAAAAGCGACAGGGTTTGGAAATTGAAAGGCGACGAGGGTTGAAGTTGAAGGCGACGAGGGTTGAAGTTGAAGACGACAAGGTTTGAAGTTGGCGACGAGGAATGAAGTTGGCGACGAGGATTGAAGTTGAAGAAGGTGACGAGGGTTGAAGTTGAAGAAGGCGCCTCGGCCATGTAAAACAATAAATGCAAATCGAAAAGGCGCCGTAGTTTGGCTGCTGCCGCTGACGAGTGTGCCCCTCCTGCCCCTTCTCCTTCCCGTGTAATTGAAAGGCGACGCGTGGTGTTGGACGGTTTTGCACATGAAACGGAGCCCGATGCGCAATTGAGTGGCACGTACTGGCAGCAGTGGAGCAGTGGGTGGGGGCAGAGGCACCTAACGGTTCCGCGTCTTGTCAATATAACTCGCCTGCCTTCCCCTACTTTCCCTTGCTTCTTCCATAAGCTTATCTCGCTTCTTCTTCCTCCTTGCGATCCACCACTACAAAATCATCGGTCACCAAGAGATCACAAAGGAGGAGATGGCATCGAGGGGCCCACCGCCGGTGAAGCGGGGGCGAAGGGAGGACGACGACGACGAAAGCCGTCGTCGGAGGAAGTTGGAGAAGGGGAAGGAGCCGGTGACCAAGGACGCCGACGAGGAACCGTTCTTCGACGACACCAAGTTCGTCGTCGACTTGCTCAAGAGCGCCTTCAGAAAGCTTAAAGATGTTGGCGCGGCCTTCAAAATCAAGGTGCATCATGAATTGGACAAGGACCCGAGCGTGAAGGCTCTCACCTTCAGGATCCAAGGGTTGGCGGAGAGGCTTGAGAAGCTCCCCGTGGTCAAGTGGGCTGGCCGCCACTTCGTCTTCGATGACGGCGGTGACGGCTCTGATGGAAGCCACAGCGGCGACGGCTCTACGGAAGCCACGACGGCGACAATGGCTCCGACGGCAGCCACGGCGGCGACGACGGCTCCGACGACAGCCACGGCGGCGACGACGGCTCCGACGACAGCCACGGCGGCGACAACGGCTCTGACGGTGGGACTCCGACTAATTGATAGACTCCTCTACCAATTAGTAATAATGTGTGTGTCCTTTTGTGTCTTCGCCAGGTTGTTGGACATGAACTGCTTAGTTTGTCTATCGATCATGAACTGCTTAGTTAATTAGATTGGTTATTAAATTCTGTATTTCATGAACTCAATCTAATAGACGTGAGTAGATCCATCCATGTTGTGATGAACTGTGTTCTGTTGTGATGAACTGAAGATCTGTTGTGATGAACAGGAGATCTGTTGTGATGAATTAGATCTTAGAGACAATGGATAGTCATTGCCGACGCGGGTTAGCCTGCTGATGCTGACGCTGACGCGTGGGCCAGTGTCTTTGGCGATGATGGTTAGTGAACCCGCATCGCATTTGTTGGCAGTTGGGTCCAGGCGGGAAAGCAATGATTATCTTTTTTATATTGCCTGCTGACGCTGACGCATGGGCCCGTCACTATTTTTTTTGAATGAAACTTGCTTCCCTAAAATATTAGAGCCCGTAAAACAGCACCTAAAAAATCATAAAAATATGAACAATTCATATTTGGACATTTAGTATTTGAATAAAATATCAACAGTCACACTTGTGTGCCCAAAATTCTTATATTTCGTTTTTACACCCCATGGTAATTATATAATAATTCTAATAACATCAAATTTGCTCTAAAAAATCTACAAATTGACTTGGCACCTAACCTTGTCTTCAAAATTTCAAATGGTATTGATTTAGGAATAATATACTTGTGTACAAATGTCTACATCTCTCACATAGTTTCCTAGAATGTTGCTTGAACATTGAAGTTTCCACACTTTGTAACATGTTCGAACTCATATGCATTTGAAAACTTAACGAAACATTGTGTTCACCTTAAGCTTACGAAATGCAAAGTTTCATCACTAATGGTTGGGTAAAACAAATATTATTTATATGTTGTACTAAGAACAAAATAAGGCATATAAACATTATTCAAGAAACCAAATATACACTAAACAATAAAATTAATGAAAAGATGGTGATTTTAGAAAAAATTAGAATTTTTTTTTTCAAATTTCGACGACGAAATACTTGTTACAACATTTGATTGCAGATTGAAAGGAGAAATGTGAATTGTTCTTCATTCGAATATAACTGGGCCCCACAGCCATTAGCGACACGGGACTGATAACCCGCGGCGGCTTTGCTGCTATTCCAAAATTTTACACAGATAATATGAGCAACCTACAAAAGCTAATCCACTATTGATTTCCTATTCCAATACTCTGTATGAACTTCACCATTTCGCGACGGAGCCTACAGTCTTCGCTGCAAAATAGAGAAATACCAAGCCATCCTTTATCCACACCGCAGCCGCCGCCGTTGCCTGCGCACGGCTGATCGCCGCGCACCTGTGCCAGAGGTGGCAGCGGTTCACCCCAAATGCGCCAAGTCAAGTAGTGGATCGCACGTGCGGCCTTCTCGCGCAAAGGCAGACACTCCTCGCTGCTCAGCCATCTCCGCGTCGTACTGGCACCACCCGCGACCCGCCTCATGTACCGCTTCGCGGTATCGTCAGCGGCGGCACCGCCATTGTCCCTGTAGAGCAAGATGGCGTATAGATAGGCCGCCGCATCGTGCCCACCCTCGGCGGCGCGCCGGAGATCATTGCATCCCCTGTTTTCCATGAAGACGGCTTTGATCCCGGAGAAGAAGCAAGCCTCCGGAATCCCGAGATCGGTCAGCATAGCAAGGAAGTCTTTGTAGGCGGTGGGGTCGCACACCCAAGAAATCTCATCTCGTATCCCCTCTATCGACATATGCCGGCCGACGTCGCCGTGGCCGCACACGCGACGCATGGTCGTGCAAGTACCGCGTAGGCTGCGGAGGTCAGCCAAAGGCCACTCCGAGGTCCCACCGATGCATTCCACAATCTCAATGCGGAGGTCTTGAGGGAGGTCCAGCAGCAACGACGGCTGGTGCCGCCTGCTTCTTCCCGGCATGCTATTCATCACCGGCCAGGAATGGTGACGATGAGGAGTAGGTAGTTGCTATTTTTTGGTAGATGGAGGGGCAGGGGATCTAAATTATTTTGGAAGGAGAAGATACATCAGATTTGTTTCCAAACACGGTTTAAGTAAGCAATGGAGACGACGTTTGGCTAATCCGCGTATCCTTAGTTCTCCATTGCAGACGACGTTTGGTTAATCCGCGTATGCTTTAATTCTACTCCCTCCGTCCCAAAAAACATGCAATTATGGAAACGTGCCAGTCAAACTATAACAACTTTGACCAAGTTTATAGCAAAAAAATATTAGAATTTATGTCTTAAAATAACTTTTTTATAAAAATATACTCCTCAAGATGTGAGAATTGCATGTTTTATTTTGTAATTGTTAGTAGTTTTTTCATATAGTTTGACTCCTCGGGATGTGAGTACATTGGAGACGATGTTTGGTTAATCCGCGTATCATTTAATTCTACATTGGAATCACTACCTCTGCTCTCAGCCATTGACTGGGCAACAATTTCCCCATTGACCGGATGTTGGGAACCTTCCCGGTTCCTGTGCTCTTGATCTTATCCCTTCCTCTCCTTTTTTTACAACTGATGTTATCCCTTCCTTGTTTTTGCTATAAAAAGGCACCGATGCCTATCGGTCCTCCTCACTTCAAGTTGCTTCCTTCTTCTCTAGATCTAGATCTAGCTATGGTTCCTTCTTGTGATACAATAAAGTGAGTCACTTGCTTCCTTCTTCTCTAGATCTAGCTATGGCACAAAGAATAGATCTTGTAGGGCGCAAGCTTTTGCTTTTCTCTCTTCTTCCTCCTCCTCAATCTCTCAGTTGCTAGAAAAATTCTTGTGATATGGGTGATTGGGTTGCTCATCCCTCTAGCACAGCTGCTAGAAACATCCTTGTGATATATCAACTGTGTTAGGGGAAGGTAGCCCAGAACCTCCTGGCATCAGGAAGAACAAGCCGACGGAAAGGCAGAAACATTATGCTACAGCTTTTCTGTCATGCTTGGGCTTCCTTTTGCTTTCCCTCCTCCAGGAGGAGGATTTTTGAAGGGATATGTTTCCATCCTCTCTGTATCTTTCTCTTGTGCTCACTTGTAAGCATGAAGAAGAAGCTAGAATCTAGAGCACATCTCGTCATGAAGAACAAGCCGACGGCGAGCAGGATCGACCTGCGAGCAAGATTTACCTGCGAGCAAGATCGATCTATGTGTGTGATTTTGCATATCTCATCGTGAAGAACAAGCCGACAGAAGTATATCTCTTTTGCTTAGTTTAGATATATGTTCCTCATCCTGGTAGTGCCTAGTGATGATGAACATAGATGGCCGCTTTGTAACCTTCTGATGTATCAATGATGACTGTAATCTGTGTGTGTATGATTTTGCATCTCGCTTGTGTGATTATCTGTGCATTACAATTTTTTGTATGATTTACCTACTCACTTGCAAGCATGAAGTAGAACAAGCCGACGGGGGCTGGCTAATCCGCGTCTATTTTGATGTAATCTATGTGTGATTTCGCATATGTTGCCCATAACAAAGGCGACGCGGGTTCGTTAGTCCTCGTCTCTTGCCCGTAACAAAGGCGACGTGGGTTCGTTAATCCTCATCTTTTGCCCTTAACAAAGGCGACGCAGGTTGGCTAATCCTCGTCTCTTTGATATTAATGCCCGTTACTGAAATGAAGCAGCCTGCAACATACTTACTGAACTGAAGCAGAATATATTACAAAAAGGATTCAAATTCCACCACATCCTATATATTACAAAAGGGATTCAAATTCCACCAATACACACATCCTCCGGCATTACAAAAAGGATTCAGCAGAAATCAGGCTTGCTTTTTCTTCCTTGATTTCTTTATATGGATTTTTCACTATGGTCGCTTCGCAAGTACGGTGTTTTGTTAGTTCCCAAGAGTCGGGGCTTGTATGAAGTGTCAAAGGATGGAATTTCGTCAAACTGGTTGTATTCCTCCTCCTCAACAACATTTTCAACCCCAACAATCCTTTTTTTTCCAGGCATAACCACAGACCAGTTCTTCTTTGCAAGGTCAAGTACATAGAACACTTACTCAACATCGCAGGTGAAGACAACGGTTCTTTTTTTGTAACCAAAGACCCAGAGATCAACACTAACATAACCATATTTGTCCTTGCTCACAGCTCTCTTCCCAATGGTGACCCGTCTACACCGAAACAAGGCTACCTTCAATCCTACATAATCAAGCTCTCATATCTCCTCTATTTGACCATAATATGTGTCTGTCTCCGTGTCATCATCATCATGACTGTCGTCGACAATGGCCCGTACACGCACACCACTATTTTAATAGAGGCTCTTTTTATTCTCGGCCATGGTGTAGAATGTGTATCCATTGATATCCATAGCTTGGTATCTTGTAACAGTGAACAATGGCCCCGCTGCTAGATTCCTTATCTCGTCGGTTATTACAACATTATTGCTGCATGTCTCGACATAATCTCGGAGCCACCTGCTGAAACCTTGCATGTGCATCTTTGCAAGCCAAGCCCTACCATGGTCAGGGTTGTCTTCACGTAGTTGTCGTTTGTGCTCTTTGGCAAACGGTGTAATTAGGTGCAGCTGTTATATCACGGTGAAATGAGCCTTTTGGAAGGCATCTGGTTCCGGAGTGACTGACTATTTCCCCAAGGTCCCAACACCTGAAAGCCTACCTTCATGCCATGAGCGAGGCACACCAATGGGGTTTTGTGGGTCCATATAACCCATGGCCCACTCCACTACTTTGATGGTCTCGTAGCCACGAACAATGACTCCCTCCGGAAATAACCGGTTATGTACCAATGATTTCAGGAATCCATAGAGCCTCTCATATGGAAACATCTGATGAAGGTAAGATGGGCCAAGGAACTAGATTTCCCTCATGAGGTGTGCTGTTAGATGCAGCATGAGATCAAAGAATGATGGTGGGAAGGTAGCTTCAAGCAGGCATAGGGTCTCGAAATGCCTCCTCTCTAAGTCCAATAGTTTTTCCTCATCAATCACCTTCTGTTCTATTGCATTGAAAAATAAACACAAGCTCGTGACCGTGTCGCGAACCAGTTCTGTCTTGATACCTCTAAGTGCAACTGGAAGAGGAGCTGTCATCAACACATGGCAATCATGATATTTCATCAAGTTGAAATTCATTTTCATGTCCTTCACTGACACTAGCCTCTTGAAGTTTGATGAGTAGCCTGAAGGTACTTTCAAATCATGCAAAAATTGACAGAATTCTTTTCTCTTTGCCTTTGACAAGGTGGTTGCAGCAACGGGAAGGTTCGTCTCCGTCTCTGTTTCCTTTGCATAGAGCTCCGGCCTAATGCCCAGTTCTTTAAGATCCTCCCTTGCATTTTTATGATCTTTTCCTTTGGACTTCTGTTGTAGCAATGTTCCACAAGTAGCTTCACACACATTCTTCTTGACATGCATGTTGTCAATCGAATGACGCACATCCAACATCGGCCAATACTCTAGCTCCCATAGAATTGATTTCTTGTTCCACATTCCTTCTTCTTCTTCCTCTTCACCATCTCGTTTCTTTCTTTTGCCAAGGGTTTTTTCTGTCAGTTTGGGTAACTCCTTGATAGTCTTGACATCCTTGACTTTCAAGTGGACCAGATCTCCAGTCACATGCAACGGCACCTCTCGATTCTCCTTCTCCTCATTAAACTGACAATCCATGGCCCGGTATGGATGTTTCGTGCTGAGAAAACGACGGTGCCCCATAGAGTTTTATTTCTTTGAATGTCTTAGCCATACTGCGCAAGTATCTTCCAAATAGTGTGGGCAAACTGCACCTTTTCTTTTACTCTGGCCAGAGAGGTTGCGATGAGCCGGCTTGTTGTTGATGGTGGTGAACAACATGGCATGCATTGTGAACTCCTCATGCTTGTACTCATCCCAACACTACGTGAAAACCTCAAATAGGTCACGCAGCATTTGTAACGGGCCCTTAACACCCATTACATGCACCCACATCTGTAACGGTTGTTATTTGGCACCCGTTACAGATAAGCGCGGCAAGCCGACCCCGGGGTTGGCCTCCGCAATGCCCGTTACCAATGTGGACATCTGGTAACGGTCTTCTTAAACGTCCGCTACATGAATTCTTTGTAACGAACGTTAAATCCAGTCCATTATACAAGTTAAACCTATCGGTAACAAGCTCGTAAAGTCCGTTACTGATCAATGCCCTATCGGTAACGGGCTGTGCAAGTCCGTTACTGATCACTACCGTATTGGTAACGGGCTATAAAGTCCGTTACCGATGAGCATTTGATGCTCGTTACTAGACTGAGAGCTCAATAATTAAAGTCTAATAGCACTCTTCACTGCCGTGAAGCGGGAGCGCGGCGGCAGTGAACAAATGAGACAGAGGTTTGTTAATCTGTGTCTCATTTGTGAAGAAAGGAGACGGAGGTTTGTGAATCCTCGTCTCCTTTGAGTCTGTCCTCATTGACAGGTCAACTCGATCTCTCATTGCTTCCATTTCGACATACAGGCACAATCAACACACATATCTTTTGAGACAAAACAGACATCATAAGAGAGATAACTTGTCCACAAAGATGAAGATAACTTGTCCACAGGAATAAAGATAATTATTACAAAATGTTAACTAGTCCATCAGGCTAGGACTTAACTTGTCCATCAAATTATTTACTATGGGCGTGCTATCTGACCATCTTGTCCATCAGGCTAGGACTTAACTTGTCCATCACATTATTTACTATGGTCGTGCTTCGAGCCCTTCGAGCGCATCTTCAATGGGCTCGAGATTTTGTTCAGTAGTATACTTGTACCTCCTTATCTGCTTAGCCTTTTTGATGACGATGTTCACTTCTTTTGTGATTTTTTCAAACTCTGGTTTCACATAATCCCAGACATTAAGGTTTAGAAGTAACTCAAGCTCTGCTCGCGACTAGAAGAGTTTTGCCGAAAACAGGGTTAAACATGGTATAAGAATAACATAGTTAATTCAGAACTAATTTGCCTCAGAACTAACAAGCATGGAAGACATCATCATAGGCACTAATTAACTTTATCAAGCTCAAGCTCAAGCTAGCTTAAGATCCATCTATAGAACAAGTAAAAAGGTAGTGAGATTCAGAGAAACTTGCCTCGCCGTCATCGTGGTCGTTGCCAGAGTCAGAGATGAGGTCCTCTACACCTTCGCCGCTCCCTCGACCCTCTTCGTCGTTGCCAGACACTTGTGCTCGCAAACATAAGGCAGGCCCCTCACCCACTTTGCTGCCCCCTGTTGACATTACTAACGTCATCGACTAGAAACGGATATAAGATCCATCTCTATCGACGGCACCAGGAATGCAGAGGTATATCTTAACATGATGCTAAGTGTATATCGGATGTTGCTCTCAGATAAACTAAGAAATGAATTCCGACACGATTCATAGCACAACTCGATATAGGTTGTCAGCCTGACAGGTGTGCCTGAAAACACATGGATGTGGTACTCTTACAAATGCCTTGGATCTCTAGAAAAGAATATATATATATATATATAAACAGGGTATCCGCAAGCGCACAGATATGAATATACCATTGTAGCATTTTAACCAAGAGTAAACCAGGTATCGTATTTATATTTTACCACAAGGAAAGAAGTCTTTCTAATCCATAATAGCTAATACATGCTCATCTCTCAGTGTTATAATGTAGAGTGGCCAAAGTATATCAATTGCTATAAACAGGGGTAAGTCACATAAAATATAGAGAATGATAGCACTGTTCAAGTCGTAACTTCATGAGCAGCTAGAATGTATCATTATAGCAAGAGAAACATAGCAAAGTCTAGATAGAGAGGATACTCCTAGGTAATTCTAAACTATATGTCAATGCAAACTATGATTAGTGCAAACATTTAGCAATCATGGAAGAAGAACTATTATATCAATGCATGGGGAGACTATCCAGGAGGATCAAGGCCGAAACTTGAAACAACCCAAACAGTATAAGGCTCCACTAGTCCTATACACTGGGGGTGGACTACGAAGGACTCAATAGTGCTGTCACCACCACGATCTACCACACGACCCGACATATAGGGTCCAATTGCAGATAAATACAATATAAGCACCACGCTTACACTGTCTTTACCGTTCACCCATGTTAACAAATGATCTAGGTGAGGGCTATACGACTCCATACATGAATATAAAAGCAAATCAACTATGCTAAACATGTAATTATAATAAACACCAAAGCATATAATGTCGAATATAATCATTGATAAGAACATATGTCTATATAACAAATGTAAAGAATTAGATAAGAACTTACAAGAGCGAAGCTAGATCAGCTTCTAGATGATCAGGAGCCGAGTAGAAGCCTTTCCTCCTCCTAGATCTAAACTAGTTAGCTACTCTGCTATATGGTGTTTCTAGGGCGTAGAGTCTCTGACTTGATGACTTGATCTGATGTATGCTGATTCAGATGCCTCTGCCAGGGGGCAGGGGGGCTGCTTATATAGTTGTTGATGGTGTATTTTGGTACACCAAACATGTTTGTTACACTTTGGTTTGGATTTGATTATGGAACTAACCCGCCACTAGGCACACTAATCATATAACAAGTTCATCTTTGTGCATGCATTTGGAAGTGTTGTGTTTATGTAGGAAAACATGGACATAAAGGACGGATTCACAACAAGTTCAAAGGAGCAATTACGGAGTCTTGTTCGTGTTCATGAGCTTGATGGAATCACTTCCAATGGTGGCAAGGACCGAAGTGTTACAAAGGAACATCCTCGAGGATTGAAGCTTAAAAGACCGGACTTCATGCAAGGAGAACCTCCATCTTGGACATGAGGATGACATCGTCAAAATGATGCAAATGGAGGGGGCAAAGTGCATAATCACATGAGGACCCACGGGAGCGAAGGGGCGACCGAGCCGGGCCTGGATGGGCCTGGGCCCGTCGGCCCAAGCCGGCCGGCCTGGCCCACTCCGAGGGTCCGTTCGGCCCCCCTTTCCTTGCACCTGAAGGATCTTCAACCCTAAGTCCGTGGAGGCGCCGCCATTCGCAAGACAGAGAGCCATTCGCACCGAGAGGCCATCCACAAGCTAGAGAGAGAGGAGGGAGATCTCCGGAGGAGGATCACCCAACTCGAAGGAAGCACCCACAAGTGGAGAAGAAGGAAGACACCGTCGGAAGCATCACCATGATCAACGGTGCCATGTCTAGCACCTTGATGGGGTAATCTTCTCATTTGTCCATGGGTTGTAATCGATCTTGAGATGTAATCGCTACTTTGTTGGAACATCTATCTATCATCTTGTGTTGAATATGCTTTGATGCTTAAGGTTAGCTACCATACCGTAAAGGAAGTAAGGGCCCCAATGCTCCCTTGGATCCATTCAATACGCCGTGTCCATCATAGGTCTAGTCACGAATACCTCCGCGTAGTGACAATACGGGGGGAGGGAAAGGGCGAAACCGTGGTCACAAGCCCTGATAGATTAGATTGGTTTTTCGTGCTTTAAGCAGTTGCATGTTCAAGTATCGTAGACCCATGGGCAAGTGTCTCTTTCATATCTAGTCGGCTTAATCGTCTCTCTAGTGTAGTGTAGTCGTTTTCTAGTTTAATCATAGATAGGGTTTAGGTAAGTTAGTGAGTAGAGGTAGATCAAACGCTTGTAATCCCCTTGCTCCGCGGATTGACAAGAACCTTGGGAATCCCGTGGTGAAAAAGGTGTAGGTCCGTACGCTTGCGGATCGTAGGTGGATACGTCTTTTATCCGTCAACAATAGTCCAGAGGGATGGACGTGCGCCGTAGGATCAAACCGACCTAAACATGTGGTTTAGATTGATTCTCATAGGCGGTGGAGGAACATTCTAGAAGCCGGGCCCATTCAGGGCCAGGGGGTGGCCGACCGGCCCCACCACTGGGCCGGTCGGTATGGTGTGGGCCCCATTCGGGGTCCACTTCGGCCTGGTGGGTCCTTGCTCCTTCTAGATGCTTCTTTTTTAGGTGCTAAGCCACATTGAGTTCCGGAGCCTTCTGGAGTCTTCTAGAATGGTTTCTTTGCATATTTTCTGAATAGTCCCTGTAGATTCATAGATTCACCAAAACTCGTGGAAACTGTCAATATAAAACCTAATAAGGTGATCTAATTATATTTTAGTCCTTTTTCCAAAGAATGTGAGGGATAAAATGCATAGATAAAATGTGTCAACAAACTCCCCCAACCTTACCCTAGCAAAGATATGCTATAACAGGATCAGGAGTTCCTACAACGCTTTCACACCTCAAAAGTACTATGGTTCTCAAAAACTAATTCTCCTCAACAAGATTGCTCTCTTTTACCTTCAACCTTTAAGCATAGCCTTTTCATAAATCTTTAGCAGATAAAAGACAAAACAATCAAGTCAAGCAGTATTTCTCTACTTCTTTGATCAGCTATCATCCTGGGGTTTTGTATTTTCTCAGATAAAACTCAAAGATCCTGTGTACGACCTTCTCAAGCATGGAGTCACACTTGGCAAGATTTGGATGATAGTGTTGAATGGATGAGGGTGAAAGGTGGTAAGCCTTTTAGCCTAGCTCTTGGACTATATCTCTCTTTCTAGAATTTTTTAAGATCTAGGCTTTCCATTCTTGGAGAGGTGGGCTCTACTCGCCCCGGACTTTTGTCCATTTTTCTATCTCCTTAGAGATGTGGGCTCTACTCGCCCTCGGACACGCGCCCATTATTCACCTCTAAATTTATTTCTTTTAGGGAGGTAGGCCCTTCTCGCCTAGTATGACACTTGTCCTTTTCTCTCCCTCTCTCTTCTCACTTTTTCCTCTCTTTCTTTCTTTTTTTTTCAAATGGAGCCCTAGAATCTTTTTTAACATTGAGGGAGATATATCCTAGAGTTACATGAGCTGTATGGCTTGATGGAAAATGCGTACTTCCATGTCAGAATCATCATCAATGATAGAATGGAATGATCTTGATGTGCATGACAAGCTCTTAAGGATCACAGACACAGGAACTCATCATATAAAATTTTATGATTTTTAAGATAAAACCAGGAATCAAGCTTCTATAGGAAAATGATCAATAGCAACTCAACTTTTCATGAATCATCTTTCAAAGCCTAGATTCAGAATAAGCATATACTTGCACAGGTTTTGGGTTCAGAGCAAATTAAGCATTTAAGCTTCAGGAGAATCTAGGTTTGAAAACTAAGTACTTTTAAAAGGAATTACGACGGAGCAACTATTCATCATCTCCAAGCATATATCATCAAGATCATTATTAAAGAGAAAAACCAACTAGCAGACTCTAGCATTTTATTCAAACTAAGACCTTTAAGTAAAACTCAAATAACTAGCTACAATCATAGGATAGTGATACTTATCGTGATAACTGGGGGTGCTCTCCCCCAAGCTGGATCTTGAAGTAGTCCTTGATTCATCCTTGGAACTTGTTTACCTTCTGGTACTTATTAAATCTTCCCTATAAATATTAGTCTCGCACATACCCGAAGGAACAAATTCTAGGATTATGCTGTGAGCCTTCATGTGCCCACTTCTTTTTGGTTTTTTCTAAAAGGGATGCTAAATGCAAAAACATGTGAATGCAATATTTTTATTATTATTTTTTTATGCCACCACGGTACGGAGTACATGGGGCCTTAAAGAATGCAAAAGCAGAAAATATTTTTATGATTTTTTTTTCAATGCAGGCAGGGAAATAAACATGCTAATGCAATGCAGAAAATAAAGATAAATATCGAGTTACCTCTCGGTGAGAGTTTAGAGTACTTACTCCCATGGCATAGATGTATTGGCCATTGATTGATCAGTTGATGACGCGGGTAGTGATTGGTCTTCCGAAGGTGTACTTTGATCTTTCTTCCTCCAAACTTGTTTCTTCGGTGGAGACCTTTCTGGAGTAACGGGTTCAGAATGCTGGGCTGGTAAAAGCTAAGCGGACTTTTCCTTAATCTCTTCTTCAATGTTCTTGACATCCGTCAACTTTGTGTTCAGCTTGCGTTGTAATCTCTGAAGGTGTCTCCGCGTCTTGTTCTTCTTGGGCTGCTCAGGATTAGTGTAAGTATTGAAGTAGCAGCATACCTTTTTAGTTCTAAACTGAAGTGGATCTCGCTAGTCTTGATGTAGATGATTACTCTTGTTGTGTTTAGGAACGGTCTTCTAAGCACGATGGGGGGATCTTGCTCATCTCCCATGTCTATGACTAAAAAGTCAGTCAGGACATAATTGTCCTTTATCTTGACAGATACATCTCGTGCAATTCCTTCCGGGAACCGTTGTGATAGATCCGCCATCTGCAACGTTACATATGTGGAATACAAAGGCAGGTCACCATATATTAATTCGTAGGTTACCTTGGACATTAGGTTAACGCTTGATCCCGTGTCGCAGACAACTCGCTGGAAATTCCATTGATTGATGGAGCAGTGGATTGATGGAACTCCAGGGTCTTCAAGCTTTCGCAGTAATGGTGAAGGGAACAGGTTCTTATTCTCTGAGTGAATCGTGTTGATCATCCAAACTTCCTTCACATGTGATTGAGGTTGATTGTTCTTCTTATTCCTCCTTCTATCTCTTCTCTTCTTCTTGATAACTGGCTCGTGTTCTTGAGGGTAAGGATATCGGGGGTGTGCAGGAGCTTCAAGGATTTTGTTCTTGCAATTAAATCTCTCCTTCCTCCCATTGATGGAGAAGATGATCTTAGCGGCGTCGGTGTAGATGATGGCTTTGGCTGTGGCAAGGAAAGGACATCCCAAAATGATTGGAGCATTCTCACTTCCCCCAATCTCGACAACAACGAAGTCGGCAGCCACGAAGGAGCGTCCTACCCCCAGACATACGTCATCTAGGATTCCCTCGGGGTGGCATAGTGATAGATCTGCAAGCTGCAAGCACATGGTTGTATACAATAAAGGTGAACCATTGATTTTCTTATATATTACCTTAGGCATTATGTTGACGCTAGACCCGAAGTCACAAAGTGCATTCTTGAAGGTGTAGGCTCCAATGGTGATGGTGATGACGGGCCTTCCTGGATATCCTCTTTTGGCGGGCATGCCCCAGTCAGTCCATCTTGGGCCTTCTTCTGTCTTACTCAAATACAGATCTGCAGAATAAATATCGACAAGATTAGCAGATTCTAATTCTTCCGACTGGCTCGGAATCTTACCTGGGTTAGCTGTGGGAACAGATGATGCCAGCTAAGAAATCTGAGATTCTAGCATTTTATTAAAGCTATGCTGGTTCTTGATGGCAGAAGAAAAGCTTTCCATTTTATTACTGATAATTTCTAGTATTTTATCATTGGAAGCTAACTTCTTAGACAGATTGTCCATAATTCTACCCTGGTTTTGACTAAGTCTCTTAAATGTGAGAAATTGTTGGAAGAATTATTACCTTGATAGTTACCTGAATAATTACCTGGGTAGTTGGTTCTCTGCTGAGTCCATCCTTGATTCTGCAGGGGACGATATTAGTTGTTGTTGTTAATGTAGTTCACGTCCTCCTCCAGTTGAGGGCATTGACTCCCTGAGTGTCTAGTGTTTCCACATTCTTCACAGGTCATGCGGGATTCAAAGAGTTGCATGACTTCCTTCTTCTCAGGGGCTTTGTCTTCAAACCTCTTCATCAGTAAATCCATTTTGGCAGACAGCATGTCTACCTCCTTGAGCTGGTGCATTCGACTTTCTTTCTTGCGGGGTTGACGTTCCTCATTCCAAGCTTGATTGGACGCCATCTTTTCCACAAGGTTAGTAGCTTGAGTAAGTGTAAGGGACAGGAAAGCACCTCCAGCTGCAGCATCCATCGTTTCATGGGTGTTAGTAGAGAGCCCGTGGTAGAAGGTCTGCAAGACCAACCAGTTTTCCATTCCATGATGTGGGCAATCTGCAATGTAGTCTTGAAAGCGCTCCCATGCTTCAGGAACAAATTCCTCGTGTTGCTGCTAGAAACTTGAAATTTTCCCTCGTAAGGCATTGGTTTTGCCTATAGGAAAGAACTTTGCCAGAAAGGCAGTAGAACACAATGTCCAAGTTGTGAATTTGTCGTGGTTGGAGTAGAACCATTGCTTCGCTCGCCCCAATAGTGAGAATGGGAATAAACGAAGTAGGACTGCATCACTTGGAACATCCTTGATCGTGAAGGTGCTACATATTTCCAAGAAATTTTGAAGGTGTTTGTTGGCATCCTCATGAGCTTTTCCACAAAATTGGCTAGCTTGTACCATGTTGATCAGTGCAGGCTTGAGCTCAAAAGCAGCATCTCCTACAGCGACTGTCGGACCAGTACGAATGTTGTCCGGGGTCGGTGCGGAGTATTCGCGTAGGGACTTGTTTGCCATTACTTCAAACGTGGGTGTTAAGCTTCGCGCTGTTGATCTCCCAAGGCAAAAGTCGTGGGCTGAGAATGAGGAGGCCTAAGCTTTGACCATGCCTTCTTTAAGATTTTCTCTGGATCTGAAACGAAGTTCTCTGGAAGATTCTTATTCATACATTACCCTAAAATAAGATAGACAAAAGTGGAAAGAACAAGGGTAAGCCTGTTTAAGAAATGATTATTTGGATTCTCGATACATTATGTGTGAGAGATGCGTGCATGCTATTACTGAAACTTTTTCATCTAGGCTATAGACTTTCTTTCCCCGGCAATGGCATCAAAAATGCTTGTTGACAGTACTAATGTCATCGACTAGAAACAGATATAAGATCCATCTCTATCGACAGCACCAGGAATGCAGAGGTATAACTTAACATGATGCTAAGTGTATATCGGATGTTGCTTTCAGATAAACTAAAAAATGAATTCCGACACGATTCATAGCACAACTCGATATAGGTTGTCAGCCTGATAGGTGTGCCTGAAAACGCATGGATATGGTACTATTACATATGCCTTGGATCTCTAGAAAAGAATATATATATATATATAAACAGGGTATCCGCAATCGCACAGATATGAATATACCATTGTAGCATTTTAACCAGGAGTAAACCAGGTATCGTATTTATATTTTACCACAGGGAAAGAAGTCTTTCTAATCCATAATAGCTAATACATGCTCATCTCTCAGTGTTATAATGTAGAGTGGCCAAAGTATATCAATTGCTATAAACAGGGGTAAGTCACATAAAATATAGAGAATGATAGCATTGTTCAAGTCGTAACTTCATGAGCAGCTGGAATGTATCATTATAGCAAGAGAAACATAGCAAAGTCTAGATAGAGAGGATACTCCTAGTTAATTCTAAACTATATGTCAATGCAAACTATGATTAGTGCAAACATTTAGCAATCATGGAAGAAGAACTATTATATCAATGCATGGGGAGACTATCCAGGAGGATCAAGGCCGAAACTTGAAACAACCCAAACAGTATAAGGCTCCACTAGTCCTATACACGGGGGGTGGACTACGAAGGACTCAATAGTGCTGTCACCGCCACGATCTACCACACGACCCGGCATATAGGGTGCAATCGCAGATAAATACAATATAAGCACCACGCTTACACTATCTTTACCGTTCACCTATGTTAACAAATGATCTAGGTGAGGGCTATACGACTCCATACATGAATATAAAAGCAAATCAACTATGCTAAACATGTAATCATAATAAACACCAAAGCATATAATGTCGAATATAATCATTGATAAGAACATATGTCTATATAACAAATGTAAAGAACTAGATAAGAACTTACAAGAGCGAAGCTAGATCAGCTTCTAGACGATCAGGAGCCAAGTAGAAGCCTTGCCTCCTCCTAGATCTAAACTAGCTAACTACTCTGCTATATGGTGTTTCTAGGGCGTAGAGTCTCTGATTTGATGACTTGATCTGATGTATGCTGATTCAGATGCCTCTGCCAGGGGGCAGGGGGGCTGCTTATATAGTCCAGAGGGATGGATGTGCGCTGTAGGATCAAACTAACCTAAACATGTGGTTTAGATTGATTCTCATAGGCGGTTGAGGAACATTCCAGAAGTCGGGCCCATTCAGGGCCAGGGGGTGGCCGACCGGCCCCACCACTGGGCCGGTCGGTGTGGTGTGGGCCCTATTCGGGGTCCACTTCGGCCAGGTGGGTCCTTGCTCCTTCTAGATGCTTGTTTTTTAGGTGCTAAGCCACGTTGAGTTCCGGAGCCTTCTGGAGTCTTCTAGAGTGGTTTCTTTGCATATTTTCTGAATAGTCCCTATAGATTCATAGATTCACCAAAACTCATGGAAATTGTCAATATAAACCCTAATAAGGTGATCTAATTATAGTTTAGTCCTTTTCCAAAGAATGTGAGGGATAAAATGCATAGATAAAATGTGTCAACACCCCCTCGCCGGCACGTTCCTCCTTGCCGCTGCTTGGCCCCTCGTCGGAATCCGTGAGGATCCAGTCGAGGGCCCTCGTCCCGGGCATTGGGTTCACTCCACCGCCGCTTGGTCCCTCATCGACGCTCATCGTCGTCTCCCTCTTCGCCGCCATCTCACCGGCACACGCGCGGATCCAGTTGCGGCACTGCTTCGCGTTCCAGTTCTCCTCGATCCTGGGTGTGCGGGGATCCAGTTGCGACACTGCTTCGCGTTCCGGTTCTCCTCGATCCCGGGTGCGCGGGGTTGTCCGCTGCTTGGCCCCTCGCCGGCGCTCATCGTCGTCTCTGTCTCCACGCCTACTCTCTTGCTTTCTCTATGCTTTATTTAAGGAAAGTGCTGCGCTTATCCATTCGGAAAGAAGAAGGGAGACGGAATGGGCCGGGGCGGTTGAATATTCATTTTGCAAAATGGATAGTCAATGCCGACGCGGTTTAGCAAACCCGCGTCGTTTTGTTGGCTGGTGCGCGGGCCAGCAATGGTTACCTTCTTTATACTAGGCTGCTGACGCTGACACGTGGGCCCGACACTTTTTTTTTGAAATGACACTTGCTTCCCTCAAAAATTAGGGCCCATAAAGCAGCACCTAAAAATTAATAAAAATATGAACAATTCATAGTTTTTTAAAAGAATAGAACAACTCATAGTTGGGCATTTGGTATTTTGAATAAAATATGAACAATCACATGTCTCCTTGTAAACACATGACTCTTTTTGTGGCCAAGAGCTCTCCTGAGCGGACACGGGTTCCGAGGCATGTGACCGGCCGCCTGACGGTTCGCCGTCTTGTCAATATAAATCCCGACTGACCAAGAACTTCGTCAACCGCGGCACCAAGAAAACCACAGCACCATCATCTTCAGTCACCAAGAAGTGAATCCAAGAGCTTCTTCTTCCTCAGGTGTGCGCATGGCATCGTCAAGCGAGCCATCCAGGAAGCGGGGAAGGGAGGAGGAGGATGATGACAAAAGCCGCCGCTGTCAGCTCGTCAAGGAGGGGACGCCGCGTGTGCCCAAGGAGCCCGAGGAGGTGCCCCCGCCCCCGCCTGACGAGCCCCTGGAGGCACTAGCGCCGCAGCCCATGGCGGTCGTGCGTGCTCCTCCACTAAATGCTGACGAAGCCACTTGGTCAGTGAGCTTGTTCAGCGATGCTTTCGTGAAGCTTCGAATGGTGGCCATTCATCTCGGGGTCCCAGGCCCTAATGACCCACTGCAGAGGACCGTGAAGGATTACGCCTTCAAGATCAATATCTTGGCTAGGGACCTGGAGAGAGGAGTGCTCGCCCCCGTCGACGGCGACGATGGCGGCCTCGACGGCTCCGGCTCCGGCTCCGACACCGACTCCGACGGTGGGGCTCCTCTAGCGGCGATTACCTCTGCTTAATTAGTTTGTTCCTCTGTTAATGTGTTCCTTTTGTGTGTTTGTTGAACTTGTGGACTAGTAGATCCTCTGTTAATATGTTCCTCCTGTGTGTATGTTGAACTTGTGATGAACTAGTAGATCTAAGAGACGTGGTAGATCAATCCATGTCTCCTATTTTGGAAAGCACTGCAATGTCTATGGCAGCAACTTATAATGAATTGCAATGTGTATGCCAGAAGTTTGTTACTCTGTTTGTGTCATTATATGGCAGCAGTTCACAATGAATTGCAATGTGTATGCCAGAGTTATGCCAGAAGTTTGTTACTCTGTTTGTGTTAATCTGCGTTTCCTTTGCCTCGTGCTGCAATGAAATGTCATCACAGATGAATTGATGAATTTTGTGATGTGTGACACATTAAGATTTGTGACCCAGTTGTCATTCCATCCATTCATCATTCATACAATTAAGTTTGTCATATGTGACAAAATTTTCATTCTTCATCCACACAGATAAAGGAAAAGCACCACTTTTAACATCAGAATTACTTCTTTGCAGCATACATCCCTAGTAAACATCCAAATAATACACAAGCAATAGCCACAATAATCAAGTTCATCTTCTAGATCACATTGTCCATCTTCTCCTCCAGTGCTTTCTTCCTCTGCTTGTCCTCCAGCGCTTGCCTCTGCTCGTCGCTCCCAATTTTACATTCCACTGAATCAACTACTTCGTCGACCGCGTCTGCCCAGTTCGACGGTTGAATAACAATGACGCCAGCATCCTTCAGCATCTGGAGATACTCCTTGTGGAAACGATAAAATCCATAATTCTTGGTATACTGCAGAATCAAAAGCACATAAGAACCCTAACTCAGATTTGGGAGACATAGCAGACTACACACTGAGTTCCTTGCACACTTCAAATAAAGACGACCATGGTTTACACCTTCCTTCTGCGTCCACCCCTCCACCACCGGAGCCATACCACAGTCCAGGCAAGGGACCAGTGGAAAGCCACTTAGCTCATCGACTGGATCCAAGCCGATGGAGTGATTGCGGCAGCTCCGACAACCTTGAACCTTGCTCCTCGCACGTGCACCTCCAAACGAATCGGCGTAGTGCGACATGTGCACGACGACGGGGAAGGACGGGTGGGTGGCGGTGGTGGAGCTCAGATCGGGGAAGAAGAAGGGGGCTGGGGTCGGGGCGGATGCATATTCATTCGGCCAGGGGCATTTTGGACAATGGAGCACTTGTTGGCGACGAGGGTTAGTGTACCAGAGTCACCGCGGCGGATGCATATTCATTCGGCCAAGGGCATTTCGGACAATGGAGCACTTGTTGGCGACGAGGGTTAGTCTACTAGCATCGTCGGGGCGGATGCATATTCATTCGGCCAGGGGCATTTCGGACAATGGAGCACTTGTTGGCGATGAGGCTTAGTCTACCCGCATCGCCTTTGTCAGTCGGGCAGGCTACGGTTATCAGTTTTTATATAGGCTTCTGATGCTAACGCGTGGGCCCGACACTATTTTTTCTGAATTGAAACTTGCTTCCCTCAAATATTAGAGCCCATAAACAGCACCAAAAATTCGCAAAAAATACGAACAATTCATAGTTGGTAATTTAGTATTTGAATAAAATATCAACAGCCACACTTGTCTAACCAAATTTCTTAAAATTAGATTTTTTATCTCTTGTTTACGATATAATAATTTTAATAATGTCTTAGTGTGTTCTAAAAATTCTACAAATTGACTTGGCAACATAATTTAAGTCCCTAAGCTTGTCTACAAAAATTCAAATGGTTTTGAAAACGGAAGATTATACTTGTGTACAAATGTCTACATCTCTCACATAGTTTCTTAGAATGTTACTTCAACATTGAAGTTTTCCACACTTTAAAACATGTTCGAACTCATATGCATTTGAAATTTTAACATAACCTTATGTTCACCATAAGATTACGAAATACAGAGTTTCATTAGTAATAGTTTTGTAACACAAATATTATTTCTATGTTGTACTTACAAGGAACAATATAAGGTGTATAAACAACATCCAAGAAATGGAATTACATACGAAAAAATGTCATAAATGAATAGATGTTGATTTTAGAAAAATTCAGAAACAAATATCATCAAATTTGGATTACGGTTGACGGAGAAATACGTGATACAAAATCTGATTGCATATTAAAAGGGGAAAAGCAAACTGTTCTTCATTCGAATATACCTAGCCCCGCCCCTTCATTGGCGACGGGTGGTTGTTAATCATCGTATCATTTGCGCATCCGAACCTTTTTAATAAATGCTCCGCCTCGCCTTCCGCCTTCTATCCCCTACTCCAGCTTCTGCCTTCCTCGTCTTCGTCGTAGCCCCATCTCCATCGCAGGGATGGCCCGCGACTCTAAGGGGAGGTTCTGCAAGATGGAGGCCCCGCGGCCACGTCCCCGTCCGTCTTCCTCGGTGCTGTCTGCCGCCCCCGCCAAGAGAGTGAGGTTCCACGGCGACTAAGAGGAGCCGTCCCAGCGCACCGCCCCCATTCGTCTTCCTCGGCGCTCCATGGAAGAGGCCAGTTCTTCGTCGGCCCGGGGGAGGAAGCCTGTTGACGGTGTATTTTGGTACACCAAACATGTTCATTACACTTTGGTTTGGATTTGATTATGGAACTTAGCCGCCACTAGGCACACTAATGACATAACAATTTCATCTTTGTATGTGCATTTGGAAGTGTTATGTTTTTGCAGGAAAACATGGACATAAAGGACGGAGTCACAACAAGATCAAAGGAGCAATTGAGGAGTCCCGTTTGTGTTTGAGAGCTTGATGAAATCACTCCCAAAGGTGGCAAGGACCGAAGTGTTACAAAAGAACATCCTCGAGGATTGAAGCGTAAAACACCGGACTTCATGCGAGAAGAACCTCCATCTTGGACGCGAGGATGACATCATCAAAATGATGCAAATGGAGGGGGCAAAGTGCATAAAGACATGAGGACCCACGGGAGTGAAGGGGCAACCGAACCGGGCCAGGATGGGCCTGGGCCGCTCGGCCGGCCTGGCCCATCCTGGGGTCGGTTCGCCCCCCCTTTCTTGAGCGTGAAGATCCTCCAACCCTAAGTACGTGGAGGTGCTGCCATTCGCAGGGAGAGAGCCATTCGCCCGAGAGGTCGTCCAGAAGCTAGAGAGAGAGAAGAGGAGGGAGATCATTCGCGAGAACGATCGTTCTACTCGAAGGAAGCAACCACAAGTGGAGGAGAACGTCGAGGCCCTGCCAAGACACCCCCGGAGGAGAAGGAAGACACAGTCAGAAGTGTCACCATGATCAACGGTGCTATGCCTACCACCTTGATGGTGTAATCTTCTCATTTGTCCATGGGTTGTAATCGAACTTGAGATGTAATCGCTACTTTGTTTGGTTATCTATCTATCATCTAGTATTGAAGAAGCTTTGTTGTTTAAGGTTAGCTACCATGCCGTGTAGGGAGTAACATCTCAATGCTCCCTTGGATCGATTCAATACACCGTGTCCATCATAGGTCTAGTCACGAATACCACCGCGTAGTGACAGTACAGGGGGAGGGAAAGGGTGAAACCGTGGTCACAACCCTCTATAGTTTAGATCGGTTTTCATAGCATAAGTGGTTGCATGTTCAAGTATCGTAGACCCTTGGGCAAGTGTCTTTTACATATCTTGTTGGTTTAATCATTCTCTCTTGTGTAGCGTAGTTGTTCTCTAGATTAGATTAGGGTTTGGATAAGTTAGTTGTAGTGCTAGATCAAACGCTTGTAATCTCCTTGCTCTATGGATTGATAATAACCTAGGGCATCCCCATGGTGAAAAAGGTGTAGGTCCGTACGCTTGCGTATAGTAGGTGGATACGAGTTTTATCCATCAACAAGCCCCTTTTTCTAGCGCCGTTGCCGGGGAGCAAGCCAGTTTACATCGTTTGGTTTTGCATCTAATTTTGTTTTAGATTTTGTTTATCGTTTATTTGCTAACATCTAACCCCTATTACCTAGAAAACCACTTTGTTTTGTTTTGTTTTTATTTTGTTGTCTAGATGGCGTTCGTCAACCACCCCGTGGAAGAATCGGAGAAATCGCTAAGGGATTACGCTAGTCCTCGATGTGAAGACATAAAGGTACAAGAGTCGGACTCGAAGCTCGAAGCGACCAAGTATGAAATCAAAGCTAGGATCATCGAGATGGCGGCGGCAACCCCATTTGAAGGGATGGACACAGAGAACCCATATAGACACATAAGGCATTTCACGACGCTATGCAACACGGTACGTCAAGAAGGAGTTCCCGATGAATGGTTCAAGTGGAATCTCTTTCCCTACTCACTTGCCAGCGAAGCAAAGACGTGGTACTCGTTTGCGTCCTTTGAAATTGAAGGCAATTGGAACAAGTTGACAAAGAAATTTTGCTAGAAGTTTTTTCCAATTAGCAAAGTTCAACATCTAAGGGGGCAAGTGATCACCTTCACGCAAGGAGAAGAGGAAGGGATAGACCAAGCTTGGAATAGATTTAACGAGTTGATTGAACAAGGACCAAGACTCGGCTTTTCCGGTGACGTACTCTTGCATACATTTTTCTTTTCCCTAACCCCTAGTTGCATGGAACATGTTCAAATGTGTGCAGGTGGGGATCTCATGGAGAAAACACTCACGGAAGCCGCTAAACTTTTACAAAAGATTAGCAAAGCGGCAGCTATGCGAAGAGATTAGGAAACAAGGCTTGCGGGAGAGCCGGAACACAATTCAAGGATGAATACGTGTGCTGAAATTTCTAAAGAGGCAACCTCGGAAGACAATAAAGAGGAGCCAATCCCAGAAAAGCTTGAAGAAGTGCACATCAAGACAAGAACTACCCCAAGCGTTGACTTCGCCAAGTCAAATGAAACAAACAAAAGGAGTATGTCAAGCACGAAGCCACTAAGGAGTTCGAGCACATGGATTGGGTTACAATTGATTACAGAGAGGTATTTGACAAGAGAATACCGTTCCCTAACCAAAAGGGGATGGCGAGAGCGTTGGAAGCGGATTTCGCACCGAAAAAGCGAGCGGAAGATTCATACGATGTTGAAACCACCGGTGAGATCTTTCAAAAGCTCTTTAGTGATGATGAAGTGTATCCGGACCACATAGCCGAGGTGAAAAGAATCATGGGGATCAAGCCCAAAGCATCGCCATATGCTCGCCTCGCCAAAGTTTACGCAATAGGATCCGACCAAGAGCAGAAGATGACACCACACTTGAGTTGCGAGATTAGTGGAGTTCAATGCAAAGCCTTATGCGACATTGGAGCCCAAGTAAGTGTCCTATCCTCCAAAATTTACAATAAAGTTCAAGACCACAACCTAGACTTAGCTCCAACTTCGACAAAGTTAATTATGGGAGATGGTAGAACTATTAGACCTCTAGGTATTGCTTGCAACATTAATGTAATCATCTCTGGAAAATGCATACCAACTGATTTCTTTGTTATAGATGCTTACCTTAGTAATCATGATCACATAATCCTAGGTAGGACTTTTCTTAAGTTGGTTGATGTCGTGTTGGATGCCGGAGAAGGCAAAGTAACAATAAATCTTAATGGAAAGAAGTACACATATAATTTTCTTCGTGTTTCTAAACATCCTTCACCCTTTCCTCCCGAAGACGAAGAAGTAGAGGAGGTAGGTAGTCTTTGTTTTGTTGAAACCCTTAGAGACCCGCTGCAAAGAGCGATGGAGAATCAATCTAATGATCAACAAGACGAGGAACTAGAGGAAGCAATGAAGGGATTAGAACCACGAGATGGAAGCGTGGAGGAAGAAAAATTTTGAAGACATAGGAGACATTAAACCCGAAGAGCCACAAGTGCCCGAGGTGCATCTTAAACCTTTGCCCAAAGGATTAAAGTACGAATTTTTGGGCCCAGACAAGACTTATCCAGTCATCGTGAGCGACGAACTAAGTCCCGAAGAAAACGAGAAGTTGCTGAATTTATTGAAAAGACATAGGAAGGTGATTGGATATTCAATCAATGATCTCAAAGGACTTAGCCCAGCCTTTTGCACTCATTGTATACCTATGGAAGACCAATGCAAGCCTGTAGTAGACCATCAAAGGAGGCTAACTCATGCCATGCGAGAGGTAGTAAAGAAAGAAGTCATCAAGCTACTTGATGCCGGAATCATCTACCCGGTGTCGCATAGCGAGTGGGTGAGCCCGGTACATTGTGTACTGAAGAAAGGAGGTTTAACCATGGTGAAGAATGAGAAGAATGAATTAATACCGCAAAGAACCATGACCGGATGGTGGATACGTATCAATTATCAAAAGCTAAACAAAGCAACAAAGAAAGATCACTTCCCCTTACCGTTCATTGACGAGATGCTCGAGAGATTAGCAAACCACTCTTATTTTTGCTTTCTCGATGGGTACTCGGGGTTTATGTAAATTCCCATTCACCCGGATGATCAACACAAGACAACGTTTACTTCCCTTATGGAACGTTTGCTTATAGAAGGATGCCCTTCGGTCTATGCAACGCTCCGGCCTCTTTTCAACGTTGCATGATGGCCTCTTTCCAACGGATGTTAAGTCCTTGAGGAGCTTTCTAGGTCATGCCGGATTCTATAGAAGATTTATTAAGGATTTCTCAAGGATCACTAAGCCTTTAACACAACTCCTTCAAAAGGATGTGGCTTTTGACTTTGATGAGAAGTGCTTAGCGGAATTCCGGACCTTGAAAAGTGCTTTGGTGAGTGCTCCCATTATTCAACCTCCGGATTGGAGCCAACCTTTCGAGATCATGTGCGATGCAAGTGATGACACTGTAGGGGCGGTTTTGGGCCAAAGAAAGGAAGGCCGAGTTCATGTCGTATACTACACTAGTAAAACTCTTAGTGAGGCGCAATTAAATTATATACTACGCTAGTAAAACTCTTAGTGAGGCGCAATTAAATTATGCCACTACAGAAAAGGAGTTGCTAGTGGTGGTGTTTGCCTTTGAAAAATTCAGATCTTGCATCGTGAACTCGAAGGTCATTGTTTACACCGATCACGCGGCCATCAAATATCTCTTAGCTAAGAAAGATGCTAAACCAAGATTGATTCGTTGGATCCTTCTTCTCCAAGAGTTCGATGTTGAAATTCATGATAAAAGGGGGTGAAAAATGTTGTGGCCGATCATTTGTCTAGGATGAACCATGGACAAGATGATAAAGAGCCCATAGAAGACAAGATGAGAGATGACATCCTCTACTGAATACTCGACAAAGATACTTGGATGATCAATATCATTCGAGCAATTCGAAAGATGCCTCTTGATCACTTAGATAAAAACACTCAAAGGAGGATAGTCTCCGAAAGCCGAAAATATTTTTGGGATTCAGCTTATCTCTTCAAACTTGGCAATGATGGAGTTATGAGAAGATGTGTGTCAAGAGAAGAGAGGCAAGAAATTTTGAGAAAGTGCCACTCGGCGGAGTATGGTGGACACTACAGCCATTTTCAGACCCAAGCAAAAGTGTGGTCCAGCGGATTCTTTTGGCCGGAAATGCATGAAGATACTAAAAGATATGTTGCATCATGCCCCGAATGCCAAAGAACCAGAAATATTTCTCAAAGGAATGTCATGCCCTTGAAATATAATCTACAAATCGACTTATTTGATGTGTGGGGAATAGACTTTATGGGGCCCTTCAAAAACTCAAACAGATTTGAGCATATCCTAGTTATGGTTGATTATGTGTCCAAGTGGGTAGAGGCCATGCCATGTCGTAAAGCTTCCACGGAGGAATCCATTGCAATGATCAAGAGC
Organism: Cenchrus fungigraminus; assembly: GCA_036936925.1. NCBI lineage: Eukaryota > Viridiplantae > Streptophyta > Magnoliopsida > Poales > Poaceae > Cenchrus > Cenchrus fungigraminus. The sequence continues at coordinate 123,420,489 of CM072774.1, read as the reverse complement.
ATGATTTTCCCTCGCTTCGGTGCTCCGAGAATTTTGATAAGCGATGGAGGAACTCACTTCGCCAGGAAGAACTTCAAGAAGTGCTTGTCCAAGTTGGGGATTGAACATAGAGTCTCTACGGCTTATCATCCACAAACCAACAGACAAGCGGAAACATTGAATAGGCAATTAAAGAGCATCCTTAATAAAACCATAGAGCAGGGAGGCAAGGATTGGTCAAAGAAGTTAGATGGAGCTTTGTGGGCATATCGAACGGCGTTCAAGACACCGATAGGTATGACCCCTTATCAATTTGTCTATGACAAAGCTTGTCACCTTCTGGTTGAGTTAGAACATAAAGCCTATTGGGCAATTAAAGAGATGAACCTCGATCTAGATGCCGCGGTGGTAAAACGGAGAATCCAAATAAGCGAGCTAGAGGAGATGAGGTTAAAAGCCTATGAAAATGTGAGCATATACAAAGAGAGGTTTAAATGGTGGTATGACAAAAGATTGAAGAAAAAAGAATTCAAAGAAGGAGGTAAGGTCCTCCTCTACAATTCGAGGTTTAAAACCTTCGGAAAGGGGAAATTGCAAAGCAAGTGGGACGGACCTTACATTGTTCATTCGGTGCTCTCCAATGGAGCGGTAACCATCATAGATGTGAAAGGTGATCAATTCATGGTGAATGGTCAACGACTTAAGGTTTATTACGAACCCGACGTTATGCCCCTGCAACATATTGATATTTTCACCATGGAGGATGAGCACGAACGTCAAGCCTAGGACGTAAAACAAGGTGAACATTTTGTAAATAGCTTTTGTTTTATTTTTCTAGAGTTTCTTGCGAAGTTCTACTAGGCCATCTTTTTCACATGGGCCACAAATGCGAAAATAGTGGGGCACGTGAAAGACCGGACTGAACCGGCCTGCGAACCAGGGCAGGCCGACCGGCCCGGTCCGATCAGCCCAGGAGGCCCGGGCGGCAGTTCGTCCCGGGTTTCCTCTGGGACGCGCGTCTTTGACTTCCTTGTTTGGTTAGAAAATTTTAGGGAAGTCAAGAAAAGGAAAATATAGTTTCTAGGGCATTCCTTTCCGGACTATTTAAAGGGATGAGATGGGAGCTCGGGAATCCATCCCAATTCTCATCCTTTTGCACCCAAGAAACAACCATGATGTCCCCGAGGAGTGTGGAGATCAAGCTAGGTGCCGAGAAGCCATCGAAGCCAGAGGAGGCGAAGCGATGCGAGCTCAAGCTACCCATGGAGATCAAGAGGATTGCCCGCATCCGTTGTGGAGGGTGTGTCCCGACCGGGGCAATCGCATCTCGCTTCCATGTCAAGGAGGAGAGGGTCTCTACTCCTGTTCGTAGGTCGGAGCGCATCCGAGGCATGAAGAGGAAGGATTACAAGGAGGTGTCACCCGAGCCAAAAGATTAAGGGGGGAGTGACTATTCTGATGACTGTAGCCCGAGCTCGTGAGTGGCCACCGGATGGGAGGACAATGACCTCTACTATTGGGAAGAGGTGCCCAAAGAGAAGACTCCTGAAGGCCCTAACAGCGGTTGTAACCCCGACGACGGCGGTGACTACGACGGTGGCGAACCTGGCGATGTCGACCCTTTTGGGATGCATCCGCTATGTTTTGCGGCTTGCCGTCACTCCATCTTGGAGCTCTACGCATCGGTCGACGAATGTTTCCAGGCCATGGAGGCGATGAGGCAGCATATGGAGGACTTGGAATGAGTGGTCGAAGACGACTGCAAATTCCTGAACCGGAACGTGCGGAAGTTGTTCGGCATGGTGGGAAACATGCAGAGCAAGTGGTCCAAGAGTTGCGGAAAGTTCCACTAGGGAATAGAGTTTTCCCCCTTAGGTTTTTTGTAAGATACGACGAGGACGTCGTATGGTTTTAGCGTGGGGGAGAGGCTAGCCTTTTGCTTTAAAGATTAGTTTGGTTTGGTTTAGTTTTCGCGAGAGTGTGAGAGTCTTAAGTTTTAGGAGTGTGCTTTTTAAAATTTTCGAAAGTTTAAAGTGTCTTAAAGTTAGTGTTTGTGTCAAGAAAATTAAATAAAAAGTGTCCTTTAATTTTTTTTGTCTCTTACGATGCTTTTCTTCCTTTGCTTGTATGTTCGTCTTTAATTTTTGATAAATAAGCATAAGTATTTGGTTTGAAACATTTACCGTGGTGCTTAGTGGAGTTTCTACCTTTAAAAGTACCCACATCATGCTTTGATCTAGAACTTCGTTTTGGTTGTGCTAAGTTTGATGCTAAAATTGGAGGAATTTAATTCTGAAAATTATTGAAAAACCCTTGTAATAAAGGTTAGCGAATTCTCTTTTTCCAAGTTGAGAGTTTAAGAAAAATCCTATACAAAGCCAAATTTAATTTTCGCTCCACCATAAGTGCGGTAGGCATAATGAGTTAGGCTAGGATCCTTCTCTCTTGGAAGTTTTAATTTCGAGCAATGATCATGTCCTTGTGTTTATCTTTTATTGCTAGCCTCGTCATGCATTCGGTAACGCGACTTCCACAACGAAAGTCCCGAACATCACCGAATTCCTTATCCAAACGATTATATCTCTATTGTGCATCGTATTCCTTGAACACAACCTATTTTCGAAGTTTCGTCTCGTCTCTAGTATGGTTTTTATTTCAAATTCAGATTATGTTTATGCGAGAAAGAGATGAGTTGAGAGCTTTGAAAAAGAGATAAAGATGTCAAAGGGAGAAAAGTAAAGAAAGAAAAATATGTGTATGGAAAAGAAAAAGAAAAAGAGAAAAGAAAAGAAGGAAAGAGGAAAGGCAAGAAAGATATGAAGAGGGATGAATCAAGTGAAGGATAAATAAAGTGCAAGGAAGGATGTCGTGTTGTTGTTAAGAGACGAAACTTCCATTCTTTTTCCAACCATGTGCAATCTGACAACGCGGACATCATCGGTGCCTCGTAGTCTTATTTTCTTGTGCCCTTGCACATGTCCACCATTATATATCTTCTTATCCTTGACATCCCCACATTATGGTTTAATTCTCATGATCATTGGCTTTGAAAGGTAAACAACCTTTAGAGGAAGTTCTTAGCTTGACAATACTTGTGTTGATTGCACTAGCCATACCTATAGCTCCAATTTACATGATATATGAGAGACTTATGGGAGGTGAGAGTTTTATGAATTGTTTAGGATAGCCACTTCATATGAGCGACATGTGAGAACTTGGAGAAAGGGTTTTCATCTAATACTTGTTGCAGGAATTTTATTTTTGAAAATCATGAAAACTCTCCAATGGAAGCAAAGAAGTAAGCATGGCTGAAATTGAAGACCTCGAGTGAAAGGTTTGAGTCGTTGGGTAAATCTTGATTTGGTAAAAAAATTCTAAACGCCCATGTTTATGTATGATGATCATTGGTTTATGTTTATTATATTGAAGATAAAGGATTGTCTAACTTGTGAAGAAAGAATTAGCGGAGCACGATTTCAACACCTTGGACAAAAGTTCTTTTACGAGCACTTGCTCGACGACAAGCAAGATCTAAGCGTGGGGGAGATGTTGACGGTGTATTTTGGTACACCAAACATGTTCATTACACTTTGGTTTGGATTTGATTATGGAACTTACCCGCCACTAGGCACACTAATGACATAACAAGTTCATCTTTGTATGTGCATTTGGAAGTGTTTTGTTTTTGCAGGAAAACGTGGACATAAAGGACGGAGTCACAACAAGTTCAAAGGAGTAATTAAGGAGTCCCGTTCGTGTTTGAGAGCTTGATGAAATCACTCCCAAAGGTGGCAAGGACCGAAGTGTTACAAAGGAACATCCCCGAGGATTGAAGCGTAAAAGACCGGACTTCATGCGAGAAGAACCTCCATCTTGGACGCGAGGATGACATCGTCAAAATGGTGCAAATGGAGGGGGAAAAGTGCATAAAGACATGAGGACCCAAGGGAGTGAAGGGGCGATCGAACGGGGCCAGGATGGGCCTGGGCCGGTCGGCCCAGGCCGGCCGGCCTGGCCCATCCCAGGGTCGGTTCGGCCCCCCTTTCTTGAGCGTGAAGATCCTCCAACCCTAAGTACGTGGAGGCGACGCCATTCGCAGGAGAGAGCCATTCGCCCGAGAGGCCATCCACAAGCTAGAAAGAGAAGATGAGGGAGATCACGAGAAGGATCGTTCTACTCGAAGGAGGCAACCACAAGTGGAGGAGGACGTCGAGGCCCTGCCAAGACACCCCCGGAGGAGAAGGAAGACACCGTCAGAAGTGTCACCATGATCAACAGTGCTATGCCTAGCACCTTGATGGGGTAATCTTCTCATTTGTCCATGGGTTGTAATCGAACTTGAGATGTAATCGCTACTTTGCTTGGTTATCTATCTATCATCTAGTATTGAAGAAGCTTTGTTGTTTAAGGTTAGTTACCATGCCGTGTAGGGAGTAAGATCTCAATGCTCCCTTGGAACCATTCAATACACCATGTCCATCATAGGTCTAGTCACGAATACCTCCACGTAGTGACAGTACGAGGGGAGGGAAAGGGCGAAACCGTGGTCACAACCCCCGATAGATTAGATCGGTTCACTACGTGAAAACCTCAAATAGGTCACGCAGCATTTGTAACGGGCCCTTAACACCCGTTACATGCACCCACATCTGTAACGGTTGTTACTTGGCTCCTGTTACAGATAAGCATGGCAGGCCGACCCCGGGGCTGGCCTTCGCAACGCCCGTTACCAATGTGGACTTTTGGTAACGGTCTTAAACGCCCGTTACATGAATTCTTTGTAACAGACGTTAAATAGAGCCCGTTACACAAGTTAAACCTATCGGTAACGAGCTAGTAAAGTCCGTTACTGATCAACGCCCTATCGGTAACGGGCTGTTTAAGTCCGTTACTGATCACTCCGTATTGGTAACGTGCTATAAAGTCCGTTACCGATGAGCATTTGACGCCCGTTACTAGTTTGAGAGCCCAATAATTAAAGTCTGAGAGCACTCAACTGCCGTGAAGCGGGAGCGCGGCGTCAGTGAACAAATGAGATGGAGGTTTGTTAATCATCATCTCCTTTGAGTCTGTCCTCATTGATAGGTCAACTCGATCCATCTCTCATTGCTTCCATTTCGACATACAGGCACAATCAACACACATTTCTTCTGAGACAAAACAGACATCATAAGAGAGATAACTTGTCCACAAAGATGAAGATAACTTGTCCACAGGAATAAAGATAATTATTACAAAAGGTTAACTTGTCCATATATCAGGCTAGGACTTAACTTGTCCATCACATTATTTACTATGGTCGTGCTATCTGAGCATACACATCAACAAAGGCATGCCCCTTGAACATCCACAAAAGTATGGCTACTGACCCTGCACATCAACAAGCTTGAACTAGATCATGCCCCATCAGGATTATTGGCTCTTTTTGCAACCTCTTCGTAAGCAACCAAGGATTCTTGAAGCCCTTCTAGCGCACCTTCAATGGGCTCGAGATTTTGTTCAGTAGTATAATTGTACCTCCTTATGTGCTTAGCCTTTTTGATGAGGATGTTCACTTCTTTTGTGATTTTTTCAAACTCAGGTTTCACATAATCCCAGACATTAAGGTTAAGAAGTAACTCAAGCTCTGCTCGCGACTCAAAGAGTTTTGCCTGAAACAGGGTTAAACATGGTATAAGAACAACATAGTTAATTCAGAACTAATTTGCCTCAGAACTTGGAGCAGTATAGGAACAGTCATAGGAAAATTATATAAGAACTTGAAAATTATCCTAGGCTTCATAGCAGGGTGTGACAAGTAAAAGCAGAACTTAGTTCAGAACTGATTTACCTCAGAACTTGGTATAATTAAGATCATGACAAGCATGGAAGACATCATCATAGGCACTAATTAACTTTATGAAGCTCAAGCTCAAGCTACCTTAAGCTCCATCTATAGAACAAGTAAAAAGGCAGTGAGATTCAGAGAAACTTGCCTCGCCATCATCGTGGTCGTTGCCAGACTCAGAGATGAGGTCCTCTACACCTTCTTCGCCGCTCCCTTGACACCTCTTCGTAGTTGCCAGACACTTGTGCTCGCAAACATGAGGCAGGCCCCTCGCCCACTTCGCTGCCCCCTCGCCGGCACGCTCCTCCTTGCCGCTGCTTGGCCCCTCGTCGGAATCCGAGAGGATCTAGTCGAGGACCCTCGTCTCCGGCATTGGGTTCACTCCACCGCCGCTTGGCCCCTCTCCGGCGCTCATCGTCGTCTCCCTGTTCGCTGCCATCTCGCCGGCACGCGTGCGGATCCAGTTGCGGCACCGCTTCACGTTCCGGTTCTCCTCGATCCCGAGTGCGCGGGGTCGTCCGCTGCTAAGCCCTTCGCCGGCGCTCATCGTCATCTCTGTCTCCACGCCTCCTCTCACGCCTCCTCTGCACTTTTTTTTGAAGGAAAGTGCTGCGCTTATCCATTCGGAAAGAAGAAGGGGGCGGTTGAATATTCATTTTGCACCCTTTGACTTTTACAAATCACATTTGACCATTCGCCTTATTCAAAAAATTTGTGAAAATGTAGAAATAATTATGATATACTTAAAATATATATTATGATAAAACATGTCATAGTACAATAAATAATACTTTCACAATTTTTTCAAATAAGACGAATGGTCAAACGTGAAGCACGGAAGTCAACAAGTGTAAATATTTGGGATGGAGGGAGTAGTAGTCAATGCCGACGCGAGTTAGCAAACCCGCGTCGCTTTGTTGGCTAGTGCGCGGGCAATGGTTACCTTCTTTATACTAGGCTGCTAACACTTTTTTTTGAAATGACACTTAATTGCTTCCCTCAAAAATTAGGACCCATAAAGCAGCACCTAAAAATTAATTGAAATACGAACAATTCGTAGTTTTTTTAAGAACCGAACAACTCATAGGAGTAGTTGGGCATTTGCTATTTTCAATAAAATATGAACAGTCACACGTCTCCTTGTGACCACATGATTCTTTTTGTGGCTAAGAGCTCTCCTGAGCGGACACAGGTTCCGAGGCGCGTGACCGACCGCCTGACGGTTCGCCGTCTTGTCAATATAAATCCTGGCCGGCCAAGAACTTCGTCAACCGCGGCACCAAGAAAACACCAGCACCACCGTCTCCGGTCACCAAGAAGTGAATCCAAGAGCTTCTTCTTCCTCAAGCAAGCGCATGGCGTCAAGCGAGCCATCCAGGAAGCGGGGGAGGGAGGAGGTGCCGCCGCCCCCGCCCGCCGAGCACGAGAAGGTGCTGCCGGCCCCGCCCGCCGAGCCCGAGGAGGTGCCGCCACCCCCGCCTGAGAAGGTGCCGCCGCCCATGCCAGCCGAGGTGAAACTGCCCCCGCCCGAGGAGGTGAAGCCACCCCGGCGCAAGGTGGCGCGGCAGCCCGTGGTGCCCGTGCGTGCTCCTTCAGTAAATGTTCAGGATGCCTCTTGGTCAGTGAAGTTGCTCCACCAGGCTTTCGTGAATCTTGGAAAGGTGGTCGTTCATCTCGGGGTCCAACCACCCACTCATCCGCTGCAGACGACCGTGATAGATTATGCCTTCAAGATAAATGTCTTGGTTGGGGAGCCGGAGAGAGGAGTGCTCCCCCCCCCGTCTACGACGACGACGGCGACGACGATGGCGGCCTCGACGTCTCCGGCTCCGGCTCCGACTCCGACTCCGACGGTGGGGCTCCTCCGGCGGCGACTACCTATGCTTAATTAATTTGTTCCTCTGTTAATGTGTTCTTCCAGTGTGCTTGTTGAACTGGTGATGGACTAGCTATTAGATCCTCTGTTAATATGTTCCTCCTATGTGTATGTTGAACTTGTGATGAACTAGTAGATCTAAGAGACGCGGTAGATCAATCCATGTCTCCTATTTTGGAAGGCATTGCAATGTCTATGGTAGCAGCTTACAATGAATTGCAATGTGTATGCCAGAAGTTTGTTACTCTGTTTGTGTCATTATATGGCAGTAGTTCACAATGAATTGCAATGTGTATATATGCCAGAGTTATGCCAGAAGTTTGTTACTCTGTTTGTGTTAATAATCCGCATTTCCTTTGCCTCGTGCTGCAATGAAATGTCAGCACAGATGAATTGATGAATTTTTTGATGTGTGACACATTAAGATTTGTGACCCAATTGTCATTCCATCCATTCTTCATTCATACATTTAAGTTTTTCATATGTGACAAATTTTTCATTCTTCATCCACACAGATGAAGCAAAAGCACCACTTTTAACATCAGAATTACTTCTTTGCAGCATACATCCCTAGTAAACATCCAAATACTACACAAACAATAGCCACAATAATCAAGTTCATCTTCCAGATCACATTGTCCATCTTCTCCTCCAGTGCTTTCTTCCTCTGCTTGTCCTCCAGTGCTTGCCTCTGCTCGCCGCTCCCAATTTGACATTCCACTGAATCAACTACTTCATCGACCGCGTCTGCCCAGTTCGACGGTCGAAAAACAATGACGCCAGCATCCTTCAGCATCTGGAGATACTCCTTGTGGAAACGATAAAATCCACAATTCTTGGCATACTGCAGAATCAAAAGCACATAAGAACCCTAACTCAGATTTGGGAGACACAGCAGACTACTCACCGAGTTCCTTGCACACTTGAAATAAAGACGACCGTGGTTTTCACCTTCCTTCTGCGTCCGCCCCTCCACCACCCAAGCCATACCACAGTCCGGGCAAGGGATCAGTGGAAAGCCGCTTAGCTCACCGACTGGATCCAAGCCGATGGAGTGATTGCGGCTGCTCCGGCAACCTTGAACCCTACTCCTCGCACGTGCACCTCTAGACGAATCAGCGTAGTGCGACATGTGCGCGACGGCGGGGAAGGATAGGCGGGCGGCGGCGGTGGAGCTCAGATTGGGGAAGAAGAAGGGGGCAGGGGTCGGGGCGCCGGGGCGGATGCATATTCATTCGGCAAGGGGCATTTCTGACAATGGAGCACTTGTTGGCGACGATGGTTAGTGTACCACGGTCGCCGGGGCGGATGCCGGCCAGGGGCATAATGGAGCACTTGTTTGCGACGATGGTTAGTCTACCCGCATCGCCTTTGTCGGTCGGGCAGGCTACGGTTATCTTTTTTTTATATAGGCTTCTGACGCTGACGCGTGGGCCCGACACTATTTTTTCTGAATTGAAACTTGCTTCCCTCAATTATTATACCCCATAAATAGCACCAAAAAATCATAAAAAATACGAACAATTCATAGTTGGTAATTTAGTATTTGAATAAAATATCAACAGCCACACTTGTCTAACCAAATTTCTTAAAATTAGAATTTTTATCTCCTGTTTACGATATAATAATTATAATAACGTCTTAGTGTGTTCTAAAAATTCTACAAATTGACTTGGCAACATAATTTAAGTCCCTAAGCTTGTCTACAAAAATTCAAATGGTTTCGAAAACGGAAGATTATACTTGTGTACAAATGTCTACATCTCTCACATAGTTTCTTAGAATGTTACTTCAACAATGAAGTTTTCCACACTTTAAAACATGTTCGAACTCATATGCATTTGAAATTTTAACATAACCTTATGTTCACCATAAGATTACAAAATGCAAAGTTTAATTAGTAATGGTTGTGTAAAACAAATATTATTTATATGTTGTACTTATAAGGAACAATATAAGGTGTATAAACAACATCCAAGAAATGGAATTACATACAAAAAAATGTCATAAATGAATAGATGTTGATTTTAGAAAAATTCAAAAACAAATATCATCAAATTTGGATTACGGTTGACGGAGAAAAACGTGATACAAAATTTGATTGCAGATTAAAAGGGGAAAAGCAAATTGTTCTTCATTCGAACAGACCTGGCCCCGCCACTTCATTGGCGATGGGTGTTTGTTAATCATCATATCATTTGCGCATCCGAACCTTTTTAATAAATGCTCTGCCCTGCCTTCCGCCTTCTATCCCCTTCTCTGGCTTCCGCCTTCCTCGTCTCCGTCGCAGCCTCGCCTCTGTTGCAGGTATGGCCCGCGACTCTAGGGGGAGGTTCTGAAAGGAGGAGGCCCCGTGGCCACGTCCCTGTCCGTCTTCCTCGGTGCTGTCCGCCGCCCCCGCCAAGAGAGTGAGGTTCCGCGGTGACGAAGAGGAGCCGTCCCAGCACGCCGCCCCCGTGCGTCTTCCTCGGCGCTCCGTGGAAGAGGCTGGTTCTTCGTCGGCCCGGGGAAGGAAGCCGTACACGCGCGCAAGGGCTAAGTTGGCGGACTCCAGCGACACCCGCCATGGAGAGGTAGGGTTTTTTCCTCAACGCGAAGGAAGAAGCGGTCCACGCACATTGAGGTGAGCGCGGACTCCTCCAGCGACGACCCAGGCAGAAGAGTGGTGCTGGTAGACATCATCTCCTCCGGCGACGACTCCGGCAACAACTCTGGCGACGACTCCGGCAACAACTCCGGCGACGATTCTGAAGACCATGAGGCAAGTTCTGAAACCATCACGCACGAGATTTGTCCTTGGACCTTCATATCTTCACTGATCAATTGTTCTAATGCATCAATTTCCAATTGTTGTAGGAAGTTATTGCACATGACATTGCAGGATTTGGACTGAAATCAACAAGCTCAAGGAATCAGCTGAAGAGAAGCAGGCAAGTTTTGAAACCAGTTAGAGCTAAAACAGCTTTCTTGTAAATTAAAACTGTTATGAAGCTTGCATCAATATAATTTTTCCTTTGTTTTAGGACCATGCTGTTACTCGGGATGACATTGACTACATCTGGAAAGGAATCGACAAGCAAGATGAGCAGCTTAAAGCCGTACAAAAGAGGCAGGAGATTGAACTTCTAAAGAAGAATGCTGAGCTGGCAGAAAGAGTTGCAAAACTAGAGACAAGGCTAGCTGAAGTTGAGGCAGCAGCACAAAAGAAGCCATCTAGCTAGCTAAATAGTTCCCTTGCAGCAACAATCTAGTTTGGTGATGCACCCAGCTAATGCAGTCTTATTTTGGTGATGTGCCCTGCTGATGCATGTCAGATGTGAATATGTTTGTTATGACTTATGAGTTAGTTTGCTTGGTGATGTGAACTACATTACTCGTTTTAAGGCCCACACAAGCCCACTCGCGCTAGGTTAGTAGGGAAGGACGCCTCCCTCACGCAGTCTCCTCCCACTCTCCCCTCGCGCCGCCGCCGCCACTTTCTCCCCCTCGCCTTCGTCCCCCTCACCCACGCTACACCCCTTCGCTGAGACGCGCGCCACACCTCTGACAGCGAGATCTAGAGGAGGAGGGACCCAGCAGCGGCGGCGGCGACGACGACGACGACTAGAGGAGGGATCCAGCGACAACGATGATGACGACTAGGAGGAGGAGGGATCCAGCCATGAGGTCGACGCTAGGACGAGGACGTGGCAGCGAGCAGGCAGCGACGAGGAGTAGAGATCCCTCCGCTCCGGCAGTGCGAAGGTCAGTGGCGAATCTAGGATTTGAGTTTATGGTATGCCGCTCTAAAAATGTCTTATACAATTCGGTAAATGCATTCTACCAACTCGGTAATAATTGTAAAATTAACAACAATTCAGTAATAACGTAATTTGGTATATTTGCTCGAGTTTATGGAATTAGGCCAAGCGCGCTTTTGCAGCACACATGCGTTCAGGTAATCAAGTATACAACATATGTGTGCGTATGGTTTTCTTTTTATATAAATGCGTATAAATATACTTGTACTTATGGGAATTGCAGGGTATGTCGTGGCTCCTTTGTATAAATACATGTGGACATACTTAGCTGTCGGTCGTATACATACTTAGCATTTCCCTTTAGATTGACTCTTATATTTGGTTTTGCTCTTGTTCCTATGCACATCTGCACATTCTCTCCAAGTTGAATAAGTACCTCATCAGCAACCGAGGCAGCGTGCATCTTGCTCTTTAAAATGGTATGGTCGCTTTGCCTGCACTAATTTTTTGGTTACTGAATTTTCCATTTATGTTAATGGTTTACCAAGAACCAATGATATTACAGTGGGCTAAAGTAGTTACTGTAATTCCCTTTACTATTAATTCACAGGATAATTCTGACGAGGACTATAGACCTGGGCCACAAGATGAAGAAGAGGGTTATGGCACTACTAGTGCACAACAAGACCAGATGGGTGGGGCTTAGCTCCGAGGCAGAGCGCCAAGGACATCCACAAAGTGGCCAAGTGACACAATGATAGTCAGTGAGGTCGACATAGTGGGGATGCCAGTACCATTGACTCAAAAGCGCAGGTTCAGGGCGCTTGCGGGGCTCGTTGCTAGACAAAAGATACCTTTGAACTTGCCGGAAATCAAAGAACTAAGCAATGATGAAAAGTGGGACTTGTTTGATAAGCATGTGCAGAAACACTTGAAGTTCCAGGAAGATGCGAAACCGCAGGCATTCAAGCTTTTCTGGAAGACGGCAGCCAAGGCATGGAGACAATTCAAATTTCAGCTTAGGCGAGATTTTATCAGAAAAGGTCTTGAGCCATTTACAAGGCACCCGGTTATTGTCCCGGAATAGTGGAAGGAGTTCATGAAACAGGCAGAAACCGAGCAAGCCTCATCTGCTAGTGTCAAGTTCAAAGAACTCCGAAGCCGGAACACAAGCGAGCACAACATGGGTCCAGCTGGTTATACTGTGAAACTAGAACAATGGGAGGAAGTGGACAGACAATTAGCTGCAGCTGGTATCCCCAACCCATATGACGCCTACCCTGACGATTGTTCCAAGAATTGGCTACGAGCAAGGAGTAAGCTAGTGATTAAAGACCGTGTTGTCGTGACAGTGTTCAACAACAAAGAGGCAGAAAAATTGGCTGCGGACATCAAGGAGAAGATTGCATATGCAGAATCTTCAGGAATGGCAGGGCAGAGGGAGTATGATGTGCTAAGTCAGTGCTTGGGCCGCCCTGAACAACCAGGTTGTGTGCGTGGTGTCTCCCGCTACCAGGGTTGGAAGTATGCATGGCCCCAGCACGTCGAGATGTACAGGAACAGGAAGAGGACGAAGACCGACGCATCAGTTGATACAGAAAAGATAAAGGAACAAATCAAGCAAGAACTAGTGGCTGAGATGCGGATGCAGAACATGCAGATGCAAAGGTGGTGTTGTCACCCGATGGTGTTGTCACCAATGTCCAATCGCGCAAGCCCTTCACCCGCCACACTGAAGAGCAGCTGTGCGTCCGCAGATGTAGGTTTGATCGATGGCAATGCAGAGTTGGCGACGGAGGTGCGCCGTGACGATCGTACACACGAAGACCTTATAGGCATGTTGACTGAACCCACACACTGTGGCCTATGGATCACGTGGAGGGGGCTTCAATGTGAGGCTGCACTTGGTCTTGTCCATCCAGAGGAGACTACGCTACAAACAGTCCCGATTCATGAAGACTGTGTTGTGGTTGAAGTGATCACTGTATATACTATCTTTGCGGATGAACTGTTGGAATACCCTCCTAATGACGAGGTGATGAAACTCGGACAAGCTCAAGGACGGAGGTTACAGTGGAGAAGGTGTCGGATTGACGTCAAAGGAGCACCAACATGTAAATCTCGTTCACAAGCTACGGTACAGATTCCTTGTAGTTCACATAGTACAGTACAGGTTCCTTCCTCAGCTGGTTCCCCTCCTCCTTCTCCTCCTCCTCCTCAATCCCCACATCCGCAAGACGTTCCATTTGGACCTCCTCCTCATCCTGAAAAACTTGCATCCCCACCTCCTCATCATCCTGAAAACACAGAAAAACTTGCATCCCCACATCTGGAAGATACACAAAATATTCCATCCCCACCTACTCCTAGTCCTGAAAAAACAGAAAAACTTGCATCCCCACATCCGCAAGAGACACCAAATATTCCATCCCCACCACCACGCCCACCACCTCCTCCTCCTTCTCCTCCTCATGAAACAACAAAACCTACACCCCCAAACGGAAGTGCTCAAAACAATCATGCCAAAGCAGGTACATCTGGGCCTAATACCTCTGTAATAGGTCCTGGTGAGACACCACTGTTACCAGTCAACCAGAGTGACGTGTTGGCTGGTGCTGATAAATCTGTCGACGACACTTCGAAGAAAGCCCTTGAGAAACCTTCAGCCATTTCAAATCAGCAAGGAAAGAAACTTGCCGAAAATAAAATCTCTACACCACGTACAGCAGGCAAGAAATCTCTTGAGAAACCTTCAGCCATTTCAAAGCTGCAAGAAGAGAAACTTGCCAAAAATAAAAGCTCTACACCACCTACAGCAGGCAAGCAAGCCCTTAAGAAACCTTCTTCAGCCATCTCAAAGCAGCAGGAAAAGGAAATTGTTGTAAATAAAACCTCTAAGAGGCCTACTAGAAAGCGATCTAAGAGAAACACCAAGGAGAATCGTTGGTATATGACTAACCCAAAGCAATCTGAGAGTGACACCGAGAAGAATCCTTGGGCTATGGTTAACCCAAATTACAAATTCGGAAAGAGCCTTCTCAGTGATGGTGATCTCAAAAAGGCTGCTCCTTTTACCAGAAAGCTCCACACATTCTACATGCAACATGTTAAGTCAGATGATGATTCTCAATGTATGGTCGCACTTCGGCCCGGGACCAATGCATGGCCTCAGAGAGATGAATCGTCAAACGAACTCCAGCAGCTACCTGTGCAACTCAGTGATTTGTACGATCTCTTCAACTTGGATGCTTTGGATCTGATACTTCTCCGCTGCTTCATCCTGTAAGTTGCTTAAAAATTTAATCTGCTTCTCACTAATCACATCCTTTATCGAAATGTGCTTTTTGCCTCACATCATCTTTATTACCATGTATTTTTCCTCCTTACACTTTGTTTTTTCTTACTAATAGGAATATGACTGTAGAAGTTGAGAACAAGGGCCCTGCAATTGGCTTCCTTGATCCTGAATGCCTTTGCTCGACAACGTTGAACAGCACAGATAACACTCTTGCTTTCTCTGTGTCCTATATGCTCAATGCCTTCAAACTATATGCTAAAAAGAATTTAATGCTTACCGCTTATCTCAGTACGAACCACTGGATTGCAGTGGCGATTGTTCCGAAGCAGCGGAAGGTCTACTATCTTGATACATTGAAGATAATTAATACTAATACTGACCCTTTCGAGCAAATCATTAATGAGTAAGTTATTTCTTTCTTAACCTGCGGACGTTCCTCAACAAACTATACAGAGTATATTAATTAATAGTGTCCTAACCATTGTTGATTGTTTCGTTGTAGGGCTTGCGAACGTTACTACGGCAAAAAGAAGTTCTTGCGCCTTGGCCCCTTGGAACACGTCAAAGATGTTAAGGTACATACCACTTATTTCCTTCCTGTGGAAGCTAGTACTAAAGCTTGAGTTTATTTCTTCTCGATCACCACTATTTTTCTTTGTACATTTATTGCAGTGCCACCAACAACCTACTGGATCCAGACTCTGCGGATTCTATTGTGCCTATCACATGCTTCAATTAAAAGAAAGCAGCCCACATATGGAGGTACTTTCTTGGGATCTTCATTTGTAAAACCTGCAACTGAGCACAGTTCTTGCTTATTAGCACTGCACATGTTTGGTAACCACCTATATATGTGTGCTGACTGGTGACATTGTTATATCCAGAGATTAGGGCTAGATGAGCATCCTCTCGACAAATCATTGCTGGCAGATGTTCGTGAAAGAATTGCCACAATTCTCTTGGAACAGGTGATCACAGCCGGAGGAAAATTTTATGCTGATGAAACTGTGTGGGCTCAGATTATGTATGGTGACTAGGAAATTTTTGCATTCCTCCTTGTCCATGAATTTTTGCATTCCTCCTTGTCCATGAATTTTTGCATTCATCCTTGTCCATGAATTTTTGTGATATTGTTGCATTCCTCCTTGTGAGATGCATTTCCTCCTTGTGAGATGATGATGCTGAATTTTGTCATATGATGCATGTGAATTGTGGATTTCTGTCAATTTGGATGCTGGATCTAATTTCTGTGAATTTAGTCATATCATGGCTGGTTCCAGGATGCAGCCCCTGATGGCTGCCAAATCTTGGCTCGATCCAGGATGCAGCCGGCAAGTAGGCAGCAGGTTACTGTAGGGGTGACCTACGTATCTGTAATGGACGTTAATTAAAACTCGTTACAAACACTGATCACTGAGAAACGGGCTTCAATTGTAACACCCGTTACAAACATGCTAACAAAGTAACGGGCACCGTAAAAGCCCGTTACCAGTACTGACCGGTGGGGCCCACAACGTGGCCCGTTCGTTGAGACATCGGAGATGCAGGTTCACCACACACGTCTCTGATATTGATTTCATAGTAACGGGCTTTGTTTTGGTGCCTGTTACCAAAGTTCCCTGTGGGCCCGGAGAAACAGTCATTTTCACGTGACTGGTGACTAGTTGTGGTAACGATTGTTGTTTGATGCCCGTTACGAATACTAGTTGTGCTGAGACGCGCGTGAAATAGATGCGTCTCATTTCATCGAGACATCGGAGATGAAGTTTCATAAAATGCGTCGCTGATGTTGAGTTCCTGTAACGGGCTTTGATTCGGTGCCTGTTACCAAAGTTCACTGTGGGGCCAGAGAAACAGCCATTTCACGTGACCGGTGGCTAGTTGTGGTAACGGTTGTTGTTTTATGCCCGTTACGAATATGTGTTATCAGTAACGGGCATCTGCCCGTTACCTTTCTTGGCTTATTTGTAACACTTGATCGGTAACGGGCGCATTGCCCGTTACCAAAGGCGATCTACGCCCGTTACCAAAGTGAGTTTTTCACGTAGTGGTTTTCATATCTTAAGCGGTTGCATGTTCAAGTATCGTAGACCCTTGGGCAAGTGTCTTTTACATATCTTGTTGGTTTAATCATTCTCTCTAGTGTAGCGTAGTTGTTCTCTAGATTAACCGTAGATTAGGGTTTGGATAAGTTAGTAGTAGTGCTAGATCAAACGCTTGTGACCCTTGCTCCGCGGATTGATAAGAACCTAGGGAATCCCCGTGGTGAAAAAGGTGTAGGTCCGTACGCTTGCGGATCGTAGGTGGATATGAGTTTTATCCATCAACAAAGCCGTACACGCGCGCAAGGGCCAAGTTGGCGCACTTTAGCGACGCCCGCCATGGAGAGGTAGGGTTTTTTTCCTCAACGCGAAAGAATAAGCGGTCCACACGCATTGAGGTGAGCGCGGACTCCTCCTCCGACGACCCGGGCAGAAGAGTGGTCGTAGACCTCATCTCCTCCAGCGACAACTCCGGCAACAACTCAGCCGACGACCCCGGCAACAACTTCGGTGACGACTCCGGCAACAACTCCGGCGACGATTCTGAAGACCATGTGGCAAGTTCTGAAACCATCACGCACGATTTGTCCTTGTACCTTCACATCTTCACTGATAAATTGTTCTAATGCATCAATTTCCATTTGTTGTAGGAAGTTGCTGCACATGACATTGACAGGATTTGGACTGAAATCAACAAGCTCAAGGAATCGGCTGAAGAGAAGCTGACAAGTTTTGAAACCAGTTAGAGCTAAACAGCTTTCTTGTAAATTACAACTGTTATGAAGCTTGCATCAATATAATTTTTTCCTTTGTTTTAGGAATGTGCTGTTACTCGAGATGACATTGACTACATCTGGAAAGGAATCGACAAGCAGGATGAGCAGCTTAAAGCCGCACAAAAGAGGCAGGAGATTGAACTTCTAAAGAAGAATGCTGAGCTGGCAGAAAGAGTTGCAAAACTAGAGACAAGGCTAGCTGAAGCTAGAACACAAGCGAGCACAGCATGGGTCCAGCTGGTTATACTGTGAAACTAGAACAATGGGAGGAAGAGGACAGACAATTAGCTGCAGCTGGTATCCTCAACCCATATGACGCCTACCCTGACGATCGTTCCAAGAATTGGCTGCGAGCAAGGAGTAAGCTAGTGATTAAAGACCGTGTTGCCGTGATAGTGTTCAACAACAAAGAAGCAGAAAAATTGGTTGCAGACATCAAGGAGAAGATTGCATGCGCAGAATCTTCAGGAATGGCAGGGCAGAGGGAGTATGATGTGCTAAGTCAGTGCTTGGGCCATCCTGAACAACCAGGTCGTGTGCGTGGTGTCTCCAGCTACCAGGGTTGGAAGTATGCATGGCCTCAGCACGTCGAGATGTACAGGAAGAGGAAGAGGACGAAGACCGACACATCAGTTGATACGAAAAAGATAAAGGAACAAATCAAGTAGGAACTGGTGGCTGTGATGCAGATGCAGAACATACAGATGCAGAACATGTAGATGCAGAGGTGGTGTTGTCACCAGTGTCCAATCGCGTAAGCCCTTCACCCGCCACACTGAAGAGCAGCTGTGCGTCTGCAGATAATGTAGGTTTGATCGATGGCACTGCAGAGTTGCCGACGGAGGTGCGCTGTGACGATCGTACACACGAAGACCTTATAGGCATGTTGACTGAACCCACACACTGTGGCCTATGGATCACGTGGAGGGGTCTTCAATGTGAGGCTGCAATTGGTCTTGTTCATCCAGAGGAGACTACGCTACAAACAGTCCCGATTCATGAAGACTGTGTTGAGGTTGAAGTGCTCACTGTATATACTATCTTTGCAGATGAACTAGTGGAATACCCTCCTAATGACGAGGTGATGAAACTCGGACAAGCTGAAAGACAGAGGTTACAGAGGAGAAGGTGTAGGATTGACATCAAGGGAGCACCAACATGTAAATCTCGTTCACAAGCTACAGTACAGATTCCTTGTAGTTCACAGAGTACAGTACAGGTTCCTTCCTCATGGTTCCCTACATCCTCCTCCTCCTCCTCTTCCTCCTCAATCCCCACATTCGCAAGACATTCCATTCGGACCTCCTCCTCATCCTAAAAAACTTGCATCCCCACCTCCTCGTCATCCTGAAAACACAGAAAAACTTGCATCCCCACATCCGCAAGATACACCAAATATTCCATCCCCACCTACTACTAGTCCTGAAAAAACAGAAAAACTTGCATCCCCACATCTGCAAGAGACACCAAATATTCCATCCCCACCACCACCACCACCTCCTGATCCTCCTCCTCCTCCTTCTCCTCCTCATGAAACAAAAAAACCTACACCCCCAAATGAAGTGCTCAAAACAATCATGCCAAAGCAGGTACATCTGGGCCTAATACCTCTGTAATAGGTCCTGGTGAGACACCACTGTTACCAGTCAACCAGAGTGATGTGTTGGCTGGTGCTGATAAATCTGTCGATGACATTTCGAAGAAAGATGTAGGTACATCTGGGCCCAATACCTCTGTAATAGCTCCTAGTGAGACACCACTAGGAAAGAAAGCCCGTGAGAAACCTTCAGCCATTTCAAATCAGCAAGGAAAGAAACTTGCCGAAAATAAAATCTCTACACCACGTACAGCAGGTAAGAAATCCCTTGAGAAACCTTCAGCCATTTCAAATCTGCAAGAAGAGAAACTTGCCAAAAATAAAAGCTCTACACCACCTACAGCAGGCAAGCAAGCCCTTAAGAAACCTTCTGCAGCCATCTCAAAGCAGCAGGAAAAGAAAATTGTTGTAAATAAAACCTCTAAGATGCCTAGTACAAAGCGATCTAAGAGAAATACCAAGAAGAATCCTTGGTCTATGACTAACCCAAAGCGATCTGAGAGAAACACCCAAAAGAATCCTTGGGCTATGGTTAACCCAAATTACAAATTCGAAAAGAGCCTTCTCAGTTATGATGATCTCAAAAATGCTGATCCTTGTACTAGAGAGCTCCACACATTCTACATGCAATGTGGTAAGTCAGATGATGATTCTGACATTATGGTCGCACTTCGGCCCGGGACCAGTGCATGGCCTAAGAGAGATGAATCGTCAAGCGAACTCTAGGAGATACCTGTGCAACTTAGTGATTTGTACGATCTCTTCAACTTGGATGCTTTGGATCTGACACTTCTCCGCTACTTCATCCTGTAAGTTGCTTGAAAATTTAATCAACTTCTCACTAATCATTCTCTATCGAAATGTGCTTTTTGCCTCACATCATCTTTACCATGTATTTTGTCTCCTTACACTTTGTTTTTTCTTACTAATAGGAATATGACTGTAGATGTTGAAAAGACGGGCGCTGCAGTTGGCTTCCTTGATCCTGAATGCCTTTGCTCGACCACGTTGAACAGCACGAAAAACACTCTTGCTTTCTCTGTGTCCTATATGTGCAATGCCTTCGAACTATATGCTAAAAAGAATTTCATGCTTACCGCTTATCTTAGTACGAACCACTGGATTGCAGTGGCGATCATTCCGAAGCAGCGGAAGGTCTACTATCTTGATTCACTGAGGACAGTTAAGACTGATACTAACCCTTTCGAACAAATCATTAATGAGTAAGTTATTTATTTCTTAACCTGCGGACGTTCCTCAACAAACTGTGCAGCGTATATTAATTAATAGTGCCCTAACAATTGTTGCATGTTTCATTGTAGGGGTTGGAAACGTTACTGCCGCAATAAGAAGTCACGCCTTAGCGCCTTGGAACATGTCAAAGATGTTAAGGTACATACCACTTATTTCCTTCCTATGGAAGCTAGTACTAAAGCTTGAGTTTATTTCTTCTTGATCACCACTATTTTTCTTTGTACATTTATTGTAGTGCCACCAACAACCTACTGGATCCAAACTCTACGGCTTCTATTGTTCCTATCACATGCTTAAACTAAAAGATAGAGGCCCACATATGGAGGTACTTTCTTGGAATCTTCATTTGTAAAACCTGCAACTGAGCACAGATCTCGCTTATTAGCACTGCACATGTTCGGTAACCACATATATATGTGTGCTGACTGGGGACATTGTTATATCCAGAGATTAGGGCTAGATGAGCATCCTCTCAACAAATCAACGTTGGTCTATGTTCGTGAAAGAAGAATCGCCACATTCCTCATGGAACAAGTGATCACAGTCAGAGGAAAATTTCATGCTGATGAAACTGTGTGGGCTTAGTTATACATAGTGACTAGAAAATTTTTGCATTCCTCCTTTTCCATGAATTTTGTGATATTGTTGTCAAGCCAGTCGTGCTTATTTACTTGTGAGATGATGATGCTGAATTTTGTCATATGATGCATGTGAATTATGTGGATTTCTATGAATTTGAATGCTGGATCTAATTTCTGTGAATTTAGTCATATCCTGGCTGGTTCCAGGATGCAGCCCCTGATGGCTGCCAAATCCTGGCTGGTTCCAGGATGCAGTCGGCAAGCAGGCAGCAGGTTACTGTAGGGGTGGCCTACATATCTGTAACGGGCGTTAATTAAAGCTCGTTACAAATACTGATCACTGAGTAACGGGCTCGAAGGACCGATTAGGCAAACCAGAGAGGGGGGAGTGAATGGGAGCCGATAAAAATTCTTCTGGAAGGAGATGACAACTCCAACGAAAGGAACTCGGTCGAGTACCCAAAATCACACCCTCCGCACGCAACCTTCCGTTTGCCAAAACCATGTAGCCACTGGAGTGCTACTGGTCCTAGGAACTGAAGGACCAATTAGGCGATCAGAGAGGGGGGAGTGAATGGGAGCTGATAAAAATTCTTCTCCAAAGAGAGAACTCGGCCTATGCTCCAAATTGACAACCAAGGATTCCCACACGAGTTTGCCAAGGTCGCGTAGTCACAACGGACCTACCAACCCTAGGAGGAAACCCCAAACAATCCCAAAGCGAAAGCGAAACTCAAAGAGCAAATGACTTAGCAGCTCAGCACTGGACCAGGCAGACCGTCCGCAAACACCGGGCGGACCGTCCGCGAGGCCTAGGCGGACTGTCCGCGGGGCAGTGGCGGACCGTCCGAATAACGGATTGTCCGTGATGGGCCCGCGGACCGTCCACCCCGTCACGGACCGTCCGGCACTAGTACGGACCGTCCGCAAACTTCGTGTAACAAAAATCCACCGACAAAATGGATTGAACGAAAGACACACAAGAACTCGCGAAGAACACGACGAACTACTGGCTAAAAGCCTCCTCGCGGATCGTCCGCCAGGGGCGCGCGGACCGTCCGCGTGGTGCGCAGACAGGAGCTCGAGCTCGACCTCTTGAAGGTCAACACCACCTTCCCACTACCCGATCTCCCGAATCAACCAAGGGATTGCTACCAAATCATAGGTGAAGGTGAAGCACCTCTAGGAGATGCTATGCCTACGAATTTGTAGCCTCAAACCCAATGAATCGAGAGGAATCGAGATACTACCGAGCTCAAGAACAAAGCTAGGTTTCCAACCTAAATCCTTCAATCGGAGGCTGAATTCGGAGTTTGGGGGATCAAGATCAAGCACAAAGATGCACGAGGCAACTATCCATGATTCCCACCAACAAATCCGAACCCCAACACCTCAAAATCGAAGGAACAAGCCGCGCACGAAAAACTGATGAAAATAGCTCGAAAAAGACACGAAAATCCAACGAGCTACGAGTGGAGAATCGACTTAACCATGAAAGCTTCCATTCACTCGGAGGTCAGATTCTTTACAAACGGAGGAAAAATCTAACCCTATGGAGCAAGGAAATGAGAAGCAGTACGGATGGATGGTTTGCCTGGAAACCCTAGAGCTAATATATATGAGTCCCCTCCGGGCCAGGAAAAAGACCACACTACCCATAGCACTTAAGTTGTGATACAACCCCTCGGGGGCAAATAGGTCATGTAGCATTCCTTTTCATCGCACGGCCACGCCGTCGCCGCAGACCGCGTCCTCCCGACGCAAGCCCCGCGATCCCGCCACGCGTCCGCCGACATCGAAGCTTCTCGGCGTGCCCGAATCCCATTTCCGCCCGCCGAGCCTCCGGTCTTGGTTTTGTGGCTCAACCAAGTAACCCGACGGTTTTCTGGTGAACCACCGCAAACCCCGCGTGCAGACTCCGGTCATGAGCCGCTACCCTGCACTGGCTCCGATCGACGACTTCGTCTTGCTTTTCTTGCCACCATGCAGCCCGCACTTGACCCTGCTAGCCACCGGGTCCCTCGAGTCAGGCCTACTTGTCTCTCCACTCCTCGGAGGCCCCGCAAGGTATAGACCTTTCGCGCCCACTCTTTACCTGCACCAACGCAAATCAAGCCGCAACCTGCACCTGCAATACTCGGCCAAGAGTCAGTCCACACCACGTTGTCAATCACTCATCACAGCCAGGAGCGACCATCCACCGGTCCTCGGACGCTCCGGTCCTCAATCTCCCCCTTGATGAGTGCATTGACAACACACACAAGTAACCAATTCAGAGAAAAGAGAAAAAGAAATGAAATGAAAGAAAAACTCAAACAAGTAATCAAAAGCCAAACAAAGGCCAAGAAAAGATCACTCGAGTGAGAAAAATCTCGGTCCCCTAAGACAAGGGCAACGACTTGACACAACCGAGATAAAATGCTCCAAAATTGCCGACTCCTCAAGGTGAGGCAAAAGGGCTCGACACCATCGGCAAAAGAGCACCACTAAAATTCAGGCGAAAAAAGAGCTCCCAAGTGCATGAATGCAAGCTCCCCCTGAACAAATGCATTTCACCCAATTTTTCTTCCCTTGATGCAAAACTCCCCCTGGAAACATGAATTGGGTACTTTCCTCCCCCTTGTTGGTAATGCATGAATCAAGTCTACAAATGCAAGCATGTGCCTCTCAAATATACAAAGAGCACTACAACATGCTAAAATTGAGACATAGACAAGCAAGATAGCCACAATTGAGCACAAGCATCGCCAACAAGATAGAAATGGACATATAAGCAAGTGATATAGCCATGATCAAAATGAAGCATATTTCACAAAAATTTCCCTCTCATGAGCATATGGCCTAAACATGAGCAAAAGGAGCACATACAACATATAACTCACAAACTTCATGCAAGGTCATACATTCTAATCACAAGGTCATCACAAACACCTACAAGCTATCTCATGTCATGTCAAAGCCACCAAGCCATGTGTCCACTTCTAGATATGAGACTTCTCATTGGTCAACATCATGCAACGGTTTAGCACCCAAGATAAAGAATTTAAAGCATTTAAGACAAGGAAGCACATTCTTCAAGTATAGGCATCTCACATACCATTTTCATGATTTTCAAGTTAAGCATGGTACATGAAGTGCCTTTGCGGCAAAAAGAAGCTTAGGCTTCTCCACAAGGTAGCATGTAGGCTAAACATTCATGATGATAAATGGATCTTTGATCCCAAATGGAAAGAACATGGTTCCAAGCACAAATTAAGCAAGATATAGCCATAAGCACCCAAATTGAACATGAGAGGTATTCTACTCACAAGAGAGGATCATATAGCATTTTTACAAAAGGAAGGCATCCACAAGCATATATATCCCAAAGCTACCAAGAGCATAGCTATACATCTCATGTGCATCACAAGCAGAGTCATAACCTCATCTCTAGCATATCATGGTGAGCAAAGCGTATGAGAGAAGCACATCTCTATGGCATATGTTACAAATGCAGTCTATGATACAAAGATGCGAACCTAATATGATACATAAATGAAAATGCAACATGCATATGTACATCGACCCTCCCAACCGAAGCTCAAAAAGGAATAACAACTCCAAGCTCTGCTCGCAAACGAGCAAATGTAGCTTGGTCCAAAGGCTTGGTTAGGATATCAGCAAGCTGCTTTTCTGTAGGTACATGGATGAGGTCTATGTTTCCCTTCTCAACATTGTCTCTCAGGAAGTGGTACCTTACTTCTATGTGTTTGGTTCTGGAGTGAAGCACAGGGTTTTTGGCAACACTAATGGCACTCGTGCTATCACACATGAGAGGTACATGGGAACACTCCTCACCAAAGTCACTCAGCGTGTATGTGATCCAAAGCAGCTGGGAGTAACAACTAGCGGCAGCAACATACTCGGCTTCTGTGGTAGACTGAGCTACACTAGACTGTTTGCGAGAAGACCAAGAAACAAGCGAAGATCCCAAAAACTGGCAAGTCCCCGAAGTCGACTTCCTATCGACTCGACACCCCGCAAAGTCGGCATCCGAAAAACCAAGAAGCGAAAGGGAAGAGGACGCCGAGTACCAAAGACCGAGCTCAGGAGTGTATCGAAGATACCTGAAGATCCGCTTGACGGCCTGCCGATGTGTAGTCCTTGGCGACGCCTGAAAACGAGCGCACAGACACACAGAAAACTGGATGTCTGGCCTCGTCGCCGTCAAGTACAAGAGGGAGCTGATCATGCTCCGGTACTCCTTCTGGTCCACGGGCTCTCCGTCCTCGTCCGCGTCGAGCGCTGTAGTCGTACTCATCGGTGTCGACAAGGGCTTCGAGTCCTCCATCTTGAACTTCTTGAGGATGTCCTTCATGTACTTGGCTGGATGCACAAAGGTTCCCTCCTTCGCCTACTTGATCTGAAGCCCGAGAAAGAACTGCAATTCTCGCATCATAGACAT
Source organism: Cenchrus fungigraminus (assembly GCA_036936925.1). Lineage (NCBI taxonomy): Eukaryota > Viridiplantae > Streptophyta > Magnoliopsida > Poales > Poaceae > Cenchrus > Cenchrus fungigraminus. The sequence goes on along the minus strand of CM072774.1, from coordinate 123,395,075 downwards.
CTTGAATTCTTTGCTCATATCCTCTGCAAACCTCGCAACCAAAAAGTGAGACGAGCCGCCAAAGATAATATCATCCACGTATACCTGAACAATTAGGATATCATCACCCTGCCTGAGGAGAAAAAGAGTATTATCAACCTTGCCCATCTCAAACCCCTTGCTGAACAAGAACCCCCTCAAACGGCCATACCAAGCACGAGGAGCTTGTTTCAGCCCATACAACGCCTTTCTTAGCCTATACACCCTGTGGGGAAACTCAGCACTCCCAAAGCCCGGTGGTTGCTTCACATAAACTTCCTCCTCTAGAAACCCATTCAAGAAGGCACTCTTCACATCCATTTGGTACAATTTGAACCCTTTAGCCACAGAAAAGGCTAGAAGGATCCTAATTGCCTCCAAACGGGCTACAGGAGCAAATGTCTCCTCATAGTCTATCCCCTCCTTCTGACTATAACCCTGAGCAACCAACCTCGACTTGTTCCTCACCACCTCACCATTTTCTCCCTCTTTGTTTTTCCACACCCATTTTGTCCCAATAGGTTTGCAATTTGGTGGTGGCTCCACTAACTCCCACACTTGGTTTCTCTCAAAATTCTCTAACTCCTCATGCATGGCATTTACCCAATTAGGATCAGATAGAGTGTGTCCAATGTCTTTCGGCTCAAATGTAGCAACAAAAGCTGAATGAGCAAAGTGAGAAGCATTTCTGGACCTCGACCGTGTCGTACGCTCATTGATGTCGCCGATGATTCTTGAGGGTGGATGATCAACTTGAACGCACCTCGGTGCCTCTCGCTTGGAGACAACCTCCCCCTCAGCATCTGGTTCCACTTGATCTTGCTGGACCGTAGGCAGTGTAGGGGATGGACCATCCTGCACCGTAGTCGTCGTAGTGGAAGTAGAGGGTACATGCGTGGCTGGAGCTTCACCATCATCACCATCATCCTCTCCAGCGTCATCCTCCTCATCCTCAAAGATCTTCTTGCCAACTTCATCATCACCTGCACACTCAAAGACAGACGAATTGCATGGTTGTGTCTCGTCGAAGGTCACCTCGCAAGTCTCCATGACTAGGTTAGTATCAAGGTTGAGCACACAAAATGCTCGAGAATGACTAGCATAACCCAAGAAAATCCCATTGGAAGACCTCGACTCAAACTTATCAAGCCTACCCTTCTTGATAATGAAGCACCGACAACCAAAAGCCCTGAAATGGCACACTCTAGGTGCTCGCCCGTGCATAAGCTCATAGCACGTCTTGTTCAAGAAGGCCCTCAGGAAAATCCGGTTCCCAACATGGCAAGCGGTATTCACCGCTTCTGCCCAATATCTCCTCGGAGTCCTATGCTCATCAAGCATCGTCCGAGCCATCTCACAAAGGGAACGATTTTTCCTCTCAACCACACCATTCTGACAAGCCACATAGGGAGAAGAAAACTGATGTTCGAGACCCAAATCACGACAAAAGGTTTCGAAACGAAAGTTTTTAAATTCACTGCCATTGTCGCTACGAATAGCTCGAACAGCATCTCCATTCCTCTCATTCTTCAACCTCAAGATTAGATCCCGAACAAAACCAAATGTCTCCCCCTTGTCAGCTAAGAAGAAGACCCAAGCATAGCGAGAATAGTCATCCATGATCACAAGGACATACCATTTCCCACCTGCTGAGCACACACGAGCTGGACCAACCAAGTCCATATGGAACAGCTCGCATGGCCTCTCTGTCATAACGGATGTCAGAGGCGGATGAGAGGCGGCGACCATCTTGCCATGCCTACATGGAGCACATACCAAATCCTTTTGGTATTTCAACTTTGGCAATCCTCGGACTAATCCTAGCCCACTCAAGCGTGACAACAAGTCAAAACTCAAGTGACCTAGTCTCCTATGCCATTTCCAAAGCTCCGCCGAAACACCAGCAACCAAACAACGAGAAGAGCCAACACACTGAGAAAAATCGGCTCTGAAAATTTGACCCTCGGGGACGATCGTGCACACGAGATCGCCTCGAGAATCCAAAACACGAGAACAGCCCGTTTTGAAACGGACTTCAAATCCCTCATCAAGAAGTTGGGAGACAGAGAGAAGATTGTACCCCAAAGACTTGACAAGAGAAACACGCCTAAGAGTCACAGACTCACTCACCTTCACCGTCCCCACTGAAAGCACTCTACCTTTCCCATTATCCCCAAAAGTGATGTACTCTTTGGTCATCACTGGGGTGAGGCTGGAGAACCACCGTCGATCTCCGATCATGAGCAACCGGATTCAATCAACCAAAAGCCCTCCATGCCTCCCACCTGCAAAATAAAAAACGAGAGCGAGAGTGAGCAAAAGACTCAGCACTGGGGTTAGTACAAAACGAATCAAACCAGTGCCTCGCCATTTGCTCAAATGTGGGGTTAGCAAAATCCATCCTATCTCTCCTAGGTGGAACACCCACACATCCCCTTGGAGGACTACGCGTACCACGAAGGGGAGACCGTGGCCCGTAGCTCCTCTGGGACCTAAAGCTACGATCGTTCCCCCCATACTCGTATTGACCACGAGCAAAGGAACGTCCAGCAAACTCACCACGCCCAAAGCCAACACGCCTACCACCTTCTCTATGTGGTGGCTCTCCACGAGGCACAAACTCACGCCTCTCTCGAGGGTAAATGGTACGTACCATACCCTCGCCTCTCGGCACCAACCTAGGCTCAGGTACACCACGAGAAGGGCGGTACCTGTCCTTGTTGGCCAACTCTCTAGCCAACCTCTCCTCACGCTTCCTCCTGAAGCAAAACTCAGCAAGGTGCCCGTCCCTCCCACAATGCTCACAATGGAAGGGTTTCGGTTTTGGCTTTGGTTTTGGGTTCTCTTTGGGCTCTGGTTTCTCCTCACTCGGTTTCTCCTCACTCGGTTTCTCTCCCTTCTTCCCAAAGAACTCATTCCCCAAGACACTCTTGAACTTGATGGGTTTCTGGAAGTTGTCGGTTTGTGGAGGAAACACGGGTGGAGCTGGGGTTGTGTCTAGTCGGTTCCTAAGATGATTCGGTTTAGGAACAAAGGCATTTTTGTGGTGGGTTTTTGGTGGCTCTGGGATATCTCCGATCTTCCCCTTATTCTCACCACTTCCCTCACCAACCTTGTTTGCCCCAAGCGCTTCCCCATCCTGGTGCTTGTATGTCTCAATCATTATCCTCAACTGAGGCTCATGACCAGACAACCAACCCATCAACTTTCTCAACTCATCATTCTCATCCTGCAAACGATCAACATAGTGTGCAAGCTCCATATTCTTCACAGCATTTATTTCACAAGTGGAGCAAATTGTAGGAATATGAGCTTTCAGCTGAGCCTCTAGTGATCTAGCATACACAAGCGAAACATCTAGTTTCTCATGCAAAACAGGACAAGAAGTGCAAGCACCAAGCAAGGAGGGTCTAGATTTCATCTCCTCTAGCTCAACCCTAAGCACATCTAGTTCCTCGACCTTGGAGGCATAGTTCTCCTTAAGCACAGTCAATTCACCAAGAAAAGTGGAACAATCAGTGCATTCAGGTTCATTAGTCACAACAGGAGCAGACTTAAGAGAATTTATTTGAGCCCTAGCATCATCAAGCAAAGATTCTAGCTCAACCACCTTCTCCTTAGCCTCTCCAAGCAAAGACCTATACTCCCTCTTCTCCTTGTTGGTCTTTCTAAGCACATCATCACGGTTGTCAAGCAAGTCATTCAACCTAGCATTCTCCGCTATCAAGAAGGATGGATCATTGTTTACCTCTTCCTCGGAGTCTGAGCCCGAGTCATCCTTGTTGCTCTTCTTGCTTGCGGAGCTATGTGCCATGCCGCAAAAGCTATGGGTGGCGAAGCACAAGCCGTTGATGTTCTTGCCTGACCGCTTGCCCTTGTGCCGGTTCTCTTCTTCATCACTTGAGCTCGATGAAGAGTAGCAGGAGCTTGAGTCGATGTCGCTTGCACCGGCCACCATCGCCCGCTCCTTCTTCTTGTGACCACCACTCTTCCTTGTCCTCCGCTCGGACTTGTTCTTGCCCTTGTAGTCGTCCCTCGAGCGGTGCTTGTGGTCGGTCCTCGGACGGTGCTTGTGCTCAGGCTTGACCTTCATGGCTTCCGGGCACTCAGTGATGAAGTGCCCGTGCTTCCCGCACCGGTAGCACATGCCCGAGCTCCTCCGAGCATTCTTCCAGTTCGTGTACATGCGCTCGAACCACCTGCTCAACAACGTGAGGTCCTCCTCACCCAGCACGTCGAAAGCCTCATCTGGCATGGACACAAGGCAAGACAAAGAAAAATGTCTCGAAGACATGTTAGCATTAGTCCTTGAACCAGATACGAGAGCCAGACTATGGGGATCAGTCAGGTTCTCGATCTTTGCACGCACCCCACGGTCCACCTCGGACGACTTGAGCTTGGAAAACAGCTCGTCCACCGTGAGGGTCTCATACTTCTCCGACTCTAGGATGGCCTCGACCTTCCCACTCCACACGGTACGATCCAGAGAATGCAGGAGCTTGACAGCCCTGTCATGGTCATCATATGGGAGCACGGCCACATTAGCCCTCATGTTGTTCACGATCACCGTGAAACGCTGAAACATGGCATCTATGGACTCACCGGGGAGATGAGTGAAGTTCTCGTACTCTCTCCGGTAGGTCGCAAAGAGCCGAGCCTGAACCTGAGCGTTCCCGGCATGAGCATTCTTCAACTGCTCCCAAATCCTGCACGCCAAATCCTCTGTCCGAACCCGTTCGAATTCAGACTCACACAGAGAACAGTACAGGTAGTCGACCGCCTTGTTGTTGGCGTCAAACATGTCCCTCGATCCTGGAGCGAGGAAGTTCAGCGGATGAACATAAGCTGTGTTCACCGTGACATCCCACAGGATCTGACCCTTGCCACAGAGGAAAGCAGCCATCCGCCTTTGCCACATATGGTAGTTCTTACCATCAAAGTGTGGAGGACCCGAACCCCGTTCTTGGTACGCCATCTTTGGATCTTAGACTGGTTAGAATCACGAAGATCCGTAACCGGCTCTGATACCAATTGAAGGACCGATTAGGCGACCAGAGAGGGGGGGCGTGAATGGGAGCCGATAAAAATTCTTCTCCAAAGAGAGAACTCGGCCTATGCTCCAAATTCACAACCAAGGATTCCCACACGAGTTTGCCAAGGTCGCATAGTCACAACGGACCTACCAACCCTAGGAGCAAACCCCAAACAATCCCAAAGCGAAAGCGAAACTCAAAGAGCAAAGGACTTAGCAGCTCAGCACTGGACCAGGCGGACCGTCCGCAAACACCAGGCGGACCGTCTGCGAGGCCTAGGCGGACTGTCCGCGGGGCTGTGGTGGACCGTCCAAAAATAACCCCCGAACCTCCAGTACTGCACCCTTAATAACGGACTGTCTGCGATGGGCCCGCGGACCGTCCGCCCCGTCACGGACCGTCCGGCACTCTAGTACGGACCGTCCGCAAACTTCGTGTAACAAAAATCCACCGACAAAATGGATCGAACGAAAGACACGCAAGAACTCGCGAAGAACACGACGAACTGCTGGCTGAAAGCCTCCTCGCGGACCGTCCGCCAGGGGCGCGCGGACCGTCCGCGTGGTGCGCAGACAGCAGCTCGAGCTCGACCTCTTGAAGGTCAACACCACCTTCCCACTACCCGATCTCCCGAATCAACCAAGGGATTGCTACCAAATCATAGGTGAAGGTGAAGCGCCTCTAGGAGATGCTATGCCTACGAATTTGTAGCCTCAAACCCAATGAATCAAGAGGAATCGAGATTCTACCGAGCTCAAGAACAAAGCTAGGTTTCCAACCTAAATCCTTCAATCGGAGGCCGAATTCGGAGTTAGGGGATCAAAATCAAGCACAAAGATGCACGAGGCAACTATCCATGATTCCCACCTACAAATCTGAACCCAAACACCTCAGAATCGAAGGAACAAGCCGCGCACGAAAAACCGACGAAAATAGCTCGAAAAAGACACGAAAATCCAACGACCTACGAGCGGAGAATCGACGCAACCATGAAAGCTTCCATTCACTCGGAGGTCAGATTCTTTACAAACGGAGGAAAAATCTAACCCTATGGAGCAAGGAAATGAGAAGCAGTCCGGATGGATGGTTTGCCTGGAAACCCTAGAGCTAATATATATGAGTCCCCTCCGGGCCAGGCAAAAGACCACACTACCCCTAGCACTTAAGTTGTGATACAACCCCTCGGGGGCAAATAGGTCATGTAGCATTCCTTTTCATCGCACGGCCACGCCGTCGCTGCAGACCGCGTCCTCCCGACGCAAGCCCCTCGATCCCGCCACGCGTCCGCCGGCATCGAAGCTTCTCGGCGCGCCCGGATCCCGTCTCCGCCCGCCGAGCCTCCGGTCTTGGTTTTGTGGCTCAACCAAGTAACCTGACGGTTTTCTGGTGAACCGCCGCAAACCCCGCGTGCAGACTCCGGTCATGAGCCGCTACCCTGCACCGGCTCCGATCGACGACTTCGTCTTGCTTTTCTTGCCACCATGCGGCCCGCACTTGACCCCGCTGGCCACCGGGTCCCTCGTGTCAGGCCTACTTGTCTCTCCACTCCTCGGAGGTCCCGCAAGGCACAGACCTTTCGCGCCCACTCTTCACCTGCACTAACGCAAATCAAGCCGCAACCTGCACCTGCAATACTCGGCCAAGAGTCAGTCCACACCACGTTGTCAATCACTCATCACAGCCAGGAGAGACCATCCACCGGTCCTCGGACGCTCCGGTCCTCAGGAACAAACACTACCTGCAGCCACAACTCCTACACACACTCGGTAGCGGAAACGACTCAGAAGCTGCCTGCCTGGAGGGGGCGGTTAGACCGGGTATGGGGGGCGGTTAGACCGCCTCCACCAGATAACCAAGAAATCCTCTGAAACACTTCTTTCGTGCTCCAAAACTCCCCACGGTTTCACCAACAGGAATCTCTGGTCAAGGCCAAGCTAGCTACCAGAAAATCTTGGGGAAAACTGAAACTTCACCCAAGGGCCTAGGGGCGGTTAGACCGGCTACCACGGGCTGTCTAACCTCGTGTACCCAGCATTGAACTCAAGGCAAGAACTCCTAGCAAACTACGCCAAAACGAACCAAGATTTCACCTGAACGCTCCTCTGATCAAGGCAAACAAACTCAAAGAGGAAAATAGGGCAATATCAAAACTTCCACCTGGGAGACCCAGGGCGGTTAGACCGCCCCCTATGGCGGTTAGACCGCCCCACCCAGAAAACTGGCCGCGGGTCAACCCTCAACTTCCCATCCCCCGATCTCCCCATTCACCCCACGGATTGCGGCGAAACTTCGGAGATAGCTGGGTTACCTTCTGGGCAACCTCTCCCTCCAAGGAATCGAACCGAAACGCTCACAATCAAAGGGAATCGAGGATCTTGGCCCTCCAGGTCATGAACTCGAGCAACTCGAAAAACTTTCAAAAAGAAGTAGATTCAGGGGAGTTTTTGGGGCAAAGTCACTAGCCAAAGAGGCACAAGGTCCTCATACGTGACACCCAACAAGAATCCCGCAAGAAATCACCCTCAAAACTCCGCCACGAAAATCACAAGAAAGAGCTCCGAAAATCACCAAAAAGGAAAACGGGAGAGGCAACACAAGGCCTTGGGGAACCACGCCGAGTCATCTATACATACAATGAAGATTCATACAAGGTCTAGCTTGCCACCCGGTCATCCATCCCTCTCTCTAGATCTCACATGAAGCTCTCAAGCTAGTCCTAGAAAAACTAGAGGAAAATAGGAAGAGAAAATGGGAAAACAAATGAGCTAGGGTTCCGAGAGTTGGCTGCCATCCATCCCCTCAAGTGTTTATATGGAGGCACCCAAAAGACTAAACTACCCTTACTAGATAACTAGGGATACATGCCCCTGAAGGGTGAATTTGGAAGTCTTCAGATTTTCTCCATCGGACGGATGTCCAGCGACCGCAACCTTGCTTAGCCTCGACGCAAGCCTTGCGATCTCGACGCATGTCCTCCGCTTCGAAGCTTTTCGGTGGCTGCGACGTGGGCAGTCAGACCGCCCCCTTGGGCGGTTAGACCGGCCCAGGCGGTCTGACCGCCCCTCCTGGGCGGTTGAACCGGCCTGGGTGGCCGCACCTCCTCGTCGAGACTTCGGCCTCGGTTTTGTGGCTCAACCGAGTAACCTAGTGGTTTTCTGATGAACCACTGAAAACCCCACAAACTCGGTGTAGCCTCCGCCAATCACCACTCATGACTCGGCTCCCACATTGTCCCGGCTCGACCTTGGTTTTGGGGCTCAACCAAGAAACCGTTCATGACTTCATCTTGTCGTTCTTGCCACCATGCGGCCCGCACTTGACCCCGCTGGCCACCGAGTCCCTCGAACCAAGCGTACTTGTCTTCTTCATACCTGGAGGCCTCACCGGCAATGACCGTTCGCGCTTGTTCTTCACCTGCACCAACACTAGTCAAGCCGCAACCTGCACCTACAATACTTAGCAAAGAGTCAGTCCACACCACATTGTCAATCACTCATCACACTAGGAAGCGACCATCCACCGGTCCTCGAACAACACAGGTCCTCAGGGCTTCAATCGGAACACTCGTTACAAACATGCCAACAATGTAACGGGCACTGTAAAACCCCGTTACCAGTACGGACTGGTGGGCCCCAGAACTTGGCCCGTTTGTCGAGACATCGGAGACGCAGGTTCACTACACGCGTCTCTGATATTGATTTCACTGTAACGGGTTCTGTTCTGGTGCCCATTACCAAAGTTCCCTGTGGGCCCAGAGAAACAGTCATTTTCACGTGACTGGTGACTAGTTGTGGTAACGGTTGTTGTTTGATGCCCGTTACGAATCCTAGTTGTGCTGAGACGCGTGTAAAATAGACGCGTCTCATTTCGTCGAGACATCGGAGACACAGTTTCACAGAACGCGTCTCTGATGTTGAGTTACTGTAACGGGCTCTGTTTTGGTGCCCGTTACTAAAGTTCTCTATGGGCCTAGAGAAACAGCCATTTCACGTGACCGGTGGCTAGTTGTGGTAACGGTCGTTGTTTGATACCCGTTACGAATATGTGTTATTAGTAACGGGCATCTGCACGTTACCTTTCTTGGCTCATTTTAACACTTGATCGGTAACGGGTGCTTTGCTTGTTACCAAAGGCCATCTATGCCCGTTACAAAAGTAAGTTTTTCACGTAGTGCAAACCTCCAGCACACCAGGCTTCCACAGTATCTTCAAGTCATCAACTAGTGGCCTCAAGTAGACATCAATATGGTCACCAGGTTGCTTTGGCCTGGTGACCAATATTGTCAGCATCATATATTTCTGTTTCTTGCATAGCCAGGGTGGAAGGTTGCATAACGACAACACGATAGGCCAGGTCCTATGTGTTGAGCTCTGGTTACCGAATGGGTTCACGCCATATGTGCTCATAGCAAACCGTATGCTCCTTACGTCTTTGTCAAACCACGGAAAGTGGTTTTTAATGTTACCCCATTGTGCTGCATCTGCGGGGTGCCTAAACTTGCCATCTTTCTCAAGCTCTGTTCGGCCTTCGTCATGCCAACGCAAGAGTTGGGCCTCCTTTCGTGTTGCGAACCATCTTCTCAGCCGAGAAATGATGCAAAAATACCATGCCACACAGGAGCCCCTCTGTTAGCCTTCTTCTTCTTGCCTCTGATCTCGCAGGGCTCATTCTCGTCATCAGCATTATTATCATCTCCACCATCCTTTTTCCGCTTGTACCGATCATAGCCACACTTGGGGCACTTGTCAAGGTCTGCATAATCTCCACGGAACAATACAAATTGTTCCTATATGCATGGATTTTTTCAACCTCTATTCCTAGAGGATAGATTATCTTCTTCGCCTCATAGACAGACTCTGCTATTTGGTTTCCTTCAGGTAGCATGACTCTAAGCATATCCAATAGATGTTTGAAACTTTGTTGCTCCAACCATGATCTGCCTTAAGCTGAAGAAGTTTTAGATCACCAGAAAGGCGAGAGTACTTCTGGCAATCAGGATAGAGGGGTTTCTTTGAATCTTCAATGAACTGCTTCAGCCTCGCTAATTCAGAAGGTGTGTACACTCGTTGAAACTCAACATCCCGCAACATTTGATCAACATTGTGCACACATTGCAACACCTCACCATCATCGAAGCCCCTAACTTCTTGATCAGTGATATCGTCAGGCCTCAACACATTTGGTGGGAATAATGGTTCATTTTCCTCAAAAAGTCCACTGTCATCAAGGTCTTCATCATGGTCGGTAGCATGGTGTCGCACTTCACCTTCATTTAGGCAGCCTGCTCCGAGTTCATTAAGGCCTTCCTCACCATGTTTATTCCAACACGTGTAATTTTTTGTGAAACCACGTGTGACCAAATGATGAAAAATGATTTCCCGTTGTGCGAATTTCTTTTGACTGAGACAATCTATACAGAGGCAAAGCATTGCCTGAACACCACAGTTTCTCATATTCGCCTCTGCTTGATTTAGAAAACCATTGACCCCGCTTAAGAAATTCTCCCAATCTTCTTGGGGCTGTCTATACATCTAAGCCCGAGCAGCAGACGCCATCTGCATTCCATACACCAAACGAGCATAATTCATGACACAAAAAAATCGATAACACAAGAGGATTAGGACAGCTGAAGAATTTCAATAAAAGGGGGTAATTAATTTCCACCTTGACGAGGACTTTCTACGAGACGAGCGCTGCCAAGGAGGAGGATCGGAGGCGGTGTCGCGGCCGTGGTGACAGTGTGGAGGACGGAGCAGTCGACGTCCACTGGCCCCTTTCGCCGTCGCGCACGCGGCCGGTCGGCCTGCTGCAACCCCGACTTTCTGAGGAGAGAAATTAAGCGTGATCCTCAGAGCGCGCACAGCTGGCGGTGGCGAACGGGACAGGCCGGCGGGGACATCTAAGCACACAGATCAAGTGAGTGACCTTCTGAGGAGAGAGAGCAAGTGTTGTTGTTGGAACGGGAGTGGCCTTCTGTGTAGAGAGAGCGAGTGGTGTCTGAAGGAGAAGACAGAGACGAGCAATAACAACGTGTGTCTCCGATGTGAGAAAAGAGGTGACCCTGGGTGGCAATCAAAGGAGACGAGTCCTAAGACATGAGCGTATCCAATTGGGTCGCCAGCAAAGGAGACGCATCCTAACAAGCATGCGGCTCCAGTACGAAATTATCGGTAACGGACTTTATAGCCCGTTACCAATACAGCAGTGATCAGTAACGGACATAAACAGCTCATTACTGATAGGGCATTAATCGGTAACGGACTTTACAAGCCTATTACCGATAGGTTTAACATTTGTAATGGGCTCTATTTAACATCCGGTACAAAGAATTCATGTAACGGGCATTTAAGAAGCCCGTTACCAGAAGTCCACATTGGTAACGGGCATTGTGGAGGCCAACCCCGGGGTCATCCTGGCACGCTTATGGGTAATGGGCGCCAAAAAACAACTGTTACAGATGTGGGTGGATGTAACGGGCGTTAAGGGCCCGTTACAAATGCTGTGTGACCTATTTGAGGTTTTCACATAGTGTGGCCTAATGATAGTTCCAACCATGTAAGCATAGCTGACAAAAATCCACCAGAGTGGATTGGGCAGAGCGATCTTTTCTATATCGCTTGTGCGCTGTAACCCGGTGTGGTGGCACTACATGGTTGACTCTATCATCAGGCCAAGGGTTATTTTGTAGCTTTTTTATTGCATAGTTTTTTTACTATTATAATCTTATACTAACTGATTGTGTCACATGTACACATGGACTGCACAAGGAGGAGCTTGGCATAGGAGGTCAGAGGTTGATTCACTTCCGCAACGGTCCTGCTAGCCAACCTCTGCCTCTTTAAAATGGTAAGGTTGCATGGCCTATTTCTTGTTTCTGAATTTTGCAATAATTTATGTCCATCACATGGCTTATTTGGCTAAGATCTGAACTATGTGCATCATCTGAACCATATGCTTGTCAATTGACAGGTGTCATCCAGCGAGGATAGGGACTGGGATGGAAATGGAGCCTCTACCAAGAGGAAGGTGATTATGACACCAATCCTTATACTGATCAAGAAGAAGAGCTGCAGCAGGATGGTTCTGCACGCCGAGTCAAAAGGCCAGGGACATTCACAAAGTGGCCAAGGGACAAGATGTTAGTGACTGAGGTTGAGGATGGGGGGATGCCCGCACCTAGGAAAAAAAGTGCAGGTTCAGGATGCTCTATGGTCTCATTGCAAGACAGAAGCTCTCTTTAGTCATGCCAGGGATCAAGTCTCTAAGCCGTCAGCAGAAATGGAGCTTGTTGGATGACCACGTGCAGAAACATTTGGAGTTTCAGACAGAGATGAAGCCGTAAGCATTCAAGCTTTTCATGAAGATGACAGCCAAGGCACGGAGAACATTCAAAAGTAGTCTGAAATGAGATTTTGTTAGCAAGGGACTGGAGCCATTTGCAAGGCACCCGTATCTCGAGCCGAAAGAATGGAATGAGTTTTTGATGCTGCTGGAAAGTGAAGAGGCTAAAGCAAACATTAGCAGACACACAGAGCTTCGAAGTCTGATGACACGAGCACTACTTAGGTCCATGTGGTTATGCTGGGAAAGAAGAACAATGGGAGCAAGAGGACAGACGATTAGCTGAAGCTGGAATACCCAACCCATGGGATGAATACCCTGATGATCGGTCTAGTACATGGCTGCGAGCAAGGAGTAGGCTATAGGTGAAAGACGGTGTTGCCGAGATCCTGTGGACCAAAGATTTAGCTAAGCAAGTGGCTAAAGATGTCAAAGCAAAGCAAGCAGAAGATTCAGGTGTAGAGTGGGAGAGGGAGAACGATTTGCTAAGTCAGTGCTTGGGCACCCGCGAACAGCCAGGGCATGTCCGTGGTGTCTCCTGCTACAATGGCTGGAAGCATGCATGGCCTCACCACCTAGGCATGTACAGGAAGAGGAAGAGAACACCGGTAAATATACAACAACTGTAGGAGGACCTCAGAGCTGAGGTGACAAGGGATGTAATGTCCATGCTAGCATTCTAAGGAGTCATTGTGCCAAGTTGTAGGAACCCAAGCCCTGCACCCGGACGGAGGAGCAGCTGTGCTTCCGCCTCTCAGCCTGGAGGTCGTGAGGAGGATGATGCCGCAGTTCATGAGGATCGACTAAATTCTGAGCCTTTCGCCTCACATGAAGACCCATGGACTAGGGATGATACTATAGACTGATTGACCGAGCCCACACAGTGTGGCCTACTAGTCAGGATTGGTGGCCACCAAGTTGAGGGCGCATGGGTCAGGTTTATCCATAGCAAACTAAGCTAGTCCCTATTCGTGCAGACTGTGCAGTGGTCAAATGGAGCTAGTACATTCTGCCTATAAGACCCTGATGCTTGAATTGGCTCCGAATCATGAGATAACTACTCTTGGGCAAGCTGTGAACCAGAGGATACAGTGGAAGAGGGCTGACCTTGCTGTCAAGTTTGCACCAAAGGGGAGATCTCCTACACAAATGGCACAGATTATTCCATCCCAAACCAGGGCAAGTGACAGCCAAAATGTTACATCTGGATCGATGAGGTCCCCCATTATGTCTTCAAGAGATAGTGAACCTGCAGCTGCAGCACACAAGAGTCCTTCCAAGAGTACTACTTCCAAGCAACAAGGAACAAAAGCAGCAGCCAATAGTGCTCCTTCCAAACAGCAAGCATAATCAGCCAAGGGTGCTCCTTCCAAGCACCAAGGAACAGCAGCGCCAACCAAGAGTGGTGACAGTGTCCATTCAAAGCGCAGCTCTTCATCACCAGTAGCAACAAAGAGTGCAGACAAGAAAGGAAATGCCATTCCAGCAGAAGAACTTGCAAAGGTGTTCAAGAGTGTTTTTGAGGGGAAAACTGCTGCAGCAACCTCGAAGAAGCACATGAAGAAGGCTACCAGTAAGAAGCAACCTACCATGAGCTCCAAGGAGAAGCCCATAGAAGTGTCTAGAGGGAATAAGTCAAATCCAAAATTCAAATTTGGACAGCCAATGCTCAGTGCTTCTGAACTCAAGAGTGTTGGACCTGCAACCAGGGCTCTCCATGCGCATTACATGAAATGTTGCAAGGAAAACAACAAGAATGAGGTAATGGTCATATTCAAGCGTTCCCATTTTTTGACAAAAGAGGAGAAAAATAGTTTCTCTGTGGGTTTGAATGACTTGTATGACCTCTTCAAGATGGATGGTTTGAGCCTACCACTTGTCCGCTGCTTCACCTTGTAAGTTTCTTTTGCTCTGAACTACTTTGAGTGCTTTGTAGCTTCACCTTGTGATTATGAGCTGCAACCAATAATTTCTGTTGTTTCTCAGGTCCATGATTGTAGAAGCTAAGGGGAAGGCCTCTGTGCGCTTCCTTGATCCTGAAGTGATGACCATTTCCTCAATATCTTCTTCTGCTTCTATTGTGGTGGAATATCCTACAAATGCCTTCCAACAATATGCTAAGAAGAGACTGGTGGTGTTTGCGCATGATGTTGGTGGACACTTTATTACAGTGGCTATCATTCCAAAGTCTAACAAAGTCTTGTATTTTAACTCCTTGAGGTCAGAGGGTGTGATCATACAAGTTGAAAGCTGTGATAAATGAGTAAGTTACTTCTACAAACTCCCGGGAGTAACTACTCCAAACGCGCCAATTAGTAGCTTAGTTTGTCTAACAATTGTTGCATCCTCTGTTTCAGGGCATTTATTTGTTACTGCAAGAACAAGAGGGTAGCCACCAGCACCGACCTGGCACACATGGTCCAGTTTCCGGTATGGTACCCTTCTGTGAAAGCTTCAGCTTCAGCTTTTTATATATTTTTGCAGCTTAGTTTGTCTTCTCAACTTTTTATGTATTTTTGCAGTGCCAGCAGCAACTAGGAAGCACTTGTGTCTTCTATACCTGCTATCACATGGAGGTAGCAACGGGTTTACTGGATTGGAAAGCTGATCCTGAGGTAATTACATCATCCTTCTTCCTGTCAACTTGTTGGCTTTCCTATGATTTTGTGCTTTCCATGTCGATTTGTGTTCATGTGAGAATTAGGCACTAGGAGTTCATGCCAGTGGAGAATGTTTCGATCAGTTTCAAAATGAGGCTAAAAATGGTACTATGTGCATTTATGTGCTCAGCTTGATGCTTTGTTCCATTACATTTTTCTGCTATGTCATTAGTTTCAATTGTCATGTTTGTATGTATGTGTGTGTGTGTGTGTGTTCAGTTCGACTCTAGTGGTAATCTGTGCTGGTTTCATCGATTTAGCTAAGGGCTGTCCTCCTATTGTGCTTTTGTGTTTGATCAACAGCTGCTTGCTGTCTGATTGTGTTTTGCTTCAGATCAGCCTACTTATTGCTTGTTGTAGTATCTAGAGCAGGTTGCAGGTTGCAGTAGCAAATACCATTTGGTTTCAATTCTTTTCAGTGATCGTTTTTGTGGCCTTCTTTGAATTTATATCAAATAGAAATTGCTGCAGCTTGTTTTCTGACTCCTGTATTGTCCTTCAGGATTTTGAGGTGCCGCAACGACCTCTGCATGCTTGCGAGTTGAACCACATTCAAGACAAGATAGCATCTTTCATCATGAGTCAGGTGATCCCTAAGAAGGCAGAATTCCACTGTGATGTTGTTGTGTGATGTTGTCTGGAAGTAGTGGATGTGATGAACTTGTTGGTGTGCCCATGAACTTGGTGTACTCGTGATGAACTTGTTGGTGTAGTGCAGATGATTAACTTGTTGATTTTCCTGTGATTTTGTGAGATTTATGCCTGTGATATATATTCTCTCTGTTTTGCTGCTGATGATGTGAATTTTCTGTGATTTTGTGAGATTTATGCTGTGATATATATCCTGTGATTCTGTGATGCGGGGCGGGCTAAATATTGGATGGAGCCAAATATTGGCTCACAGAGGTAACATAGGAGACGCGTGTTAATACAACACGTCGCCTTTCGTTTTCCTAAAAGGAGACGCGTCTTGGTGAGGAGCGTCTCCTATGCTCGTAACAAACAAGAAGCGTCTCTGTGCGACGCGTCTCCTATGCTTACAACAAAGGAGACGCGTCTCCTATGCTTACAACAAAGGAGACACGTCTTTGCGAGATGTGTCTCTTATGTTTACACCAACAGAGATGCGCCTCACTAAGACGCGTCTCTTATGCTTCTAACAAAGGAGACGCATCACGAATAGAAGCGTCTCCGATGCTTACAACAAAGTAGATGCTTCTGCACAAACGCATCTGTGGATTCATTGAAACAAGACGCTGGAGGAATAGGACGGAAACGCGTACAATACACGTCTCGCTTCTCCCCAGCAAAGGAGACGCATATTATGCGCGTCTCCTTTTATTTGGTCAAAGGAGATGTGTAAAAAAACGTGTCTCCCTTGTTTCTTCATTAGAGACACGTAAAAAACACGTCTCCAATATGGAGTCATTAGAGACGCAAGGCCGGAGACGTGTTTTTTACGTGTCTCCAATGAGCCTTAAAACGCGTCTCTGATATGGGTGCCTTACATAGTGAGTGATGATAAATTTCAATGAAGTACCAATCAACTTGCATTTCTGTTGTTTGCATAGCTTGACCTGTGGGCTCCATTTTCCCCAAGTGACTGGAATGTTTAAAATACTACTACATGAGAAACGCATATACACAGGTACCCCATGTCCCAACTCCCAAGCTTTGAATGACTAACATGCAACTGAATTTTAAGTGTTGATTATCTAAAAGCTTTGAATGTAATCACCAGTAAAAGGTGCTGGCTTAGGCACAGGGCAGCACAGCAGGGGTGCACTATCCTCCTTTTCATTATCAAATTCATCAAAGAAGAGTATTGGGTAGAAGGCACTGGACGGCAAATACAGTAAGTGCAAAGTTTCTGGAAGGTGCAGTTGATGATTGTGTTCCAAAACCAGTTCAGTCACTTTCAAAATTTCCTTCTTTCGATCCATTATAAGACTAATGTGCACATGACAATCAGTTCTAGTTTCGGCTCAAGGACACTTTGTTAAATGATCCCTTTTATCTTTCAATCGATGACCCTTATTTGCACAAACAAACTTACAAGATGTAATTTTCCCATCGGATTGGATAGCAATACATGGAATTGGAACATCTAAAACCAAATGTCAACATAAAAATAACAAAGTGGGGTTCTGTTACTTACGTATTGAAAGTATTATGCTCTTTGTTAGCCTCTTCTTCCATATTAATGCTACGTAATAAGTTTCAACCACCTGATTCTTTCATGAGAAAAGCAAAGGTCGATCGAGTCTAAGCAATCTGATGATAAAATTTGTATCAGTTTTGATGAGCCTTTCATGTTGAAGATGGCAAGAGAAGTCAGATTAAAACTTTCATAAGATTGAAAAGCAAAGCAGCTCTTCCATGCGGCAATCAACTCGTTCACGCGGCTTCTCACCTCCCCGCGCCCTTCTATGTCGGCCTCACACTCTTTGCTTTCGTCTTGGTGCCTTTTTTTCCCGTTGTCTGGACTGGGCCGCATCATCCTCATGGGAGAACAAGTCCACTCTATTTGTCTGGCATTGCTTCTTGCTATCAGATGCGCAACCGATGTCCCAGATGAGGCAAACGTCGCTCTGCCGCTGAGAACGACAATGGCAGAGGATCTCATTCCGCAAAATCTATGGGCTGGAAATCAAGCTGACGTCTCGCAGCATGGTTTGGGCCACCCCACAATCAGTCGCAAGCCCACCAAGTCACGCCCACCGGAATTGGTTTACTTAGTATGCATTGGGGATAATTTGGTCATTTCCTCTCCGATTCTTAAGGGTCCTATTGGTAGGATTCCGGCTTCGACTTTCACTCCATCTAAGGTTCAAGGTAAAGTCCTATCAAACACTTCGTTAAAAAAATGGCTCCACCTTCAGAGCACTAAAGAGACGGAACCGTTTCATATGGAGAAGTCGGATAAAAAAATAAGTGTCTCCTTCGGCTCCTTCCTATTTTTTAACGAGCTAGAGCCCTCTAGTTGAGTAATATCTTGTGACAAAGACATGTTACTTTAACGGCTTTTGACAAAAATCAATATTGAGTAGTGCACTACAATCAATTCTTTTAAAGATAAAAGAGAAAGGGGATAGATGGAGCTTTCGAGTGAAAGTATTTGGTGCAGGACTAGTGTGAATGAGAATAGGAAAGCAGTGGAATCGATGACCATGTGCGGGGAAGGCCTAGATCCTGGTGATATAGAAGTATGTGGTGTGCAAGCACGGTGTACATAAGGATGAACCTTTTTTTTCTTTAATACGAAGGGATACACAAATATATCACAATGACACATTTTGACAGATTTTTGTAAACTAGCATGTGTATCTCCTTCCAAAACCCTTATTCATGGACATGCACTCCTTTAGTAGTGGTATAGCCATCTCTTTACACACCATGATCTGACAAGAGAAACAATGTTAATCAACATAAGAATATCAGCATTCATCAGCATCAATCAACAATTTTACCTGAATCTGGTTAGGAGGGGGAAGCCAGAGTTTGCAAAGCCCTCAAGGGCCAATATCTTGTTTGTGTTGTGTTGTCGCTTTTCTTCATCTGTAAGTATCAAGCCAACGCAGTTCATGTTACAGTTGGGCACCTTCCTCACCTCCTCACAACAGGGGCTTTGTGGGGATACAACTCAAATGGTGGATGCTCTCTCGGTGAATACCAAATACATGTTGAGAATCTTCAGTTTCTGTATCTTGCCACATATTGGGCCTCTGCCAGTAACTACGTCAGGAGAAGCCACTGCAAAGACTACCAAGATGACAAATGCGAGTTTCCCAGCATACATCTTGCTGCTAATATCTTGTAGTAGTGAAAATTTTATAATAGAATTTGGAACAAAGAAATTATCTATGTATAATTCTGATGCCACCGCCTTATATAGGACGGAAAGTGCCTGCTGCAGCTTTACATGAGGCTTAAATGCTATAGATGCTTAGTCTTTGAATCTAACATATTGAAACACGGATACTTGAGGACGATATGCCATTATTTATGAATAACAGTTTTGAATTGGCAGAGAAAGAGACCCGAAAAATATTATCAACCGGAATGCATACGACTCTCGCCTCCATTCCTCCTCATCTCTCCATATATCTCGTCTCCGCTCTCGCGCGGCAACATCTCCTTCCTCTTTTTCTAGGTCGGCTGACACCCCCTCTGCCTTCCACTATCGGATTCCGCATGTTTGCCGTGTGCCCGGTCGCGCATGGCAAAGGGTCCACTACGTGAAAAACAGTGATTGGTAACGGGCGCGGATCGTCATTGGTAATGCCCGTTACCATTAGCAGACTTTGTTAACGGGCATAGAATGTTGCCCGTTACCAATATAGCAGACATTGGTAACGGGCTGCACTCTATGCCCGTTACCAATGTGAAATTGGAAAAAAAAAAGAATTTGCCAAATTGAATTTCTCTTTGTTTTACATACACGAGTATAATCAAATCTCATCTCAGTTTTACAGCTCAGGAAATACACACAGCCCACTGCTCAGGAAATACATGATACTTAAGAGCCCAAAGGAAAATTATTGGAACTGCTGTTGAGTACTTGAGGGTATAAGAATAAACATGCGAGTTATCTGCAAAATAAATTATCAAAGTTGATGAATGATGAGTGAATACCATTCAAGAGACAACAAAGATTAAACATTTATAACCATCAGTTTTCTACACACTAAAAAGTAATCAATGCTATCAATGTGATCAAGTAATTAGAAGATAAATTTTATCTTCCATACATATATTATTAGGCTATACCAAGATGAGAAACAGAGAAGCAAGTATTATCAACAGTCAGCACTGTCCTTTGACATGGATGTAAATCAAACTAAAAAAAATGTCCACAACCTCTGATATAACTAGCACATACCTTTAACATGGATGTAAAAATATCAGCCAAAAAGAAGTCAGGGAATGTAATTACCTACAAACAGGGAAGCAGGAAATCATCAGAAAATGGTTTTGATCCAGTGGCCTCCACAACAGTTACAAACAGAACACCAACCACGGCAATCATAATGTTTGCAGCATATTAAAAGGTTAAACATATCCGTACTCATGACTGATAGATTGTACGACTTACTTGTAAAGGCAGTATTATACACAACACTGTCCTCAGAAAATAAAATCGTGATGATATGTAGAACATATCAAATGGGGAAAAGAGGATCATCAGGAGGATAGCATACAAGAGAACCTGAAAAGAGGCAGAAAGGATATGTCAATTAGTTCACCACCCTATATATGAAAATTGATGCACAAGTGAAGGATATAGACTAAGATATTCTTGGTTGCAACTTGGGGGAGAAACTGGGTACCACATCCTCTAGAATTTGAAATAAACAGGATCATTTGAGACAGGTTATTTGTATATGTACTTCTGTATTCACTGAGGCATGTCTTTTCACTAAGAACAGTAAATTCACTGCTAAATTAACTAATACAATAAAAACTAACATTCAGATCTGCAGTAATACTTTAGACAGTTAGAGCTCAGATATTCTATTGCGACAAATCATCAGTTCATAAATGCATAGCTGCCGAACACACATTCAATGTGCTAATACATTGATAGGTTCTGCATGACACAAAGCAAGGTGATGAAATAAACTTACCACAAGAAGAAGAGGATTATAGTACAAGAAATCCTTGTAAAGAAATAAGTCTCGCAAATCAACACTCATTCTCATAATTGAGTCCCAACCTATCTGTAATGGCACAAATATAGCGAATTACCAAAAAGAGGTGTCACACCTGTTTTTTCAAAGAAAACCAAGTGCATAACTATATGTATGCCAGGATCTATTTTCATACATATAGTGACATATAGGTGAGTACAGAAACAGTATCACATAAGAAAAAGGAAGATTATCAGAGATTCATGCTTAATCCTGGAAACGAAGGCACCAAACATCACAGGCAGTCGACTGGGGGTTGCGTACGCCTAGCACCAGCAACATCTTCACAACGACTTCATGGTAGCTTCCTCCTTCTGAGCAACAGTGTTTATAGCAAGGGTGAGCACTTGTCGTACTCAGCAAGTGTGAGGAAAGGATGAATGCAAAGGCTTTATATTGGACTGGGCTCTAAGCATTTAGCATTTTAGTAGGTCAAATTTTATTAGCACCTGATTACTAAGATACAAGTGTATACCAACCCACATTAAGCACAAAGGTAAGAGATACGCCATAAGCATATGGCTAACATAACCAGAGAGCACGATTTAAGTCCATCTTCAAATTCAATTATCATGTGAGAGTCCAGGCCACTCTTGACCGTGAGCACGGCTAATCGATTAGTTTTACACTCTGCAGAGGTTGTACACTTTCACCACAAGCAGCGTAAAAGCTCCGAAGAACTTTGAACCCAACCATGCGACGCTAGCTAGGCAGCATACCACGCTACCGAGGTGTGGTTGCATAGGGACGCTACAAGGCCTTTACAAAGGTTCCCCAACAAGTTGTGACCCACAAGGTCCGGATCAGTTAGCAAGGTATAAAGTCCCTTAGCAGGTCAATACCCCACCATAGAAAGAACTCACCCGACCCCCTGCTAGAGCGAGGCCATACCCCGCCGTACCGCCGATCCCTTGTCCTTGTCAGGTAAGATCACCCCAAGCTAAAGTTCCTAATTAATTGGCCAAGACCAGTGCCCGTTTAGTTCTTGTGGTTGTACTGTTTTCCTGGGTGGTTCTCCATGTTCTAGTTAACATAGTAAAGGTGATCTTGCAATTAAAATTATCATAAAGGAACATAGAGCATAAAAGGTAACCATGTTGATTATTACCAACCCAGTTGAGCAAACTAAGCAATATCTACCATCAGTATTAATTAAGGAACCGGTTTATACAAGGCAATGGTAAAAAGAACACTAGTCATCATCCTTAATAGGAACCCATCAAAGTTAATGCAAGGCATATGCAATAGTGATTAATAAAGTTATTGGGAATAAAGATCAAGGACACACTTGCCTTTAACCAAAGTAATGTTGTTGCCCAGAATCTTCACTTCTTGCTCTTCAAAGCTCTTGAAGGATGTTTATACTACTCGCATCAATCATCCAAAGCAAAACATCCAGAGCACACATATTCTAGCAACCAAACAATCTAAATTAAAAACAACACACCAATCATCATAAAACGTACTGAAAGAGGCACAAAACTAATCTACGTGTTAGGTCACACATCAATGAAAGAATTACTGAGATCAGAACTGAATAGAATAAGATATGAATTTTAATAACAAGAAAAGGATAACCGATTGAATATGACATAAAGATGATGTCACCATGAGACATAATAAGGAAAGAAATTAACTGATAGATAGGTTGGCTAAGGTGAGCAATGATGATTTTACAGATGAATAAATAATTATTCAATAGATCAAAGATTTGCAAGGGCTAGTGATCAATGAAGTTTCATGCTACCGAAGAAAAGAAGTGTAGGAAAAGTGCTGATTATTTGGTAAATGAAAAGTTCTAATTACCACATATGCATGATGTCACCGTGATGTCATCACCGGCAAGAGGAAGACGTATGAAAAATGCATGCCTTGCTCATCAGCACCAACGTGCATGTTTCTCTTTCTATAGCTATGATCTTGCTTGGACTTAATGACCGGTGGTGATGATGGTTAGCGACGGCTGCAAAGAGACACGAATTGAACTCAGCTGAGTTGGCATGCATCAACTGGAGGGCGCACGGCCGTAGGCAGCATGAGTTTCAAATAGCACATGCATGAATTAGAGATAAATTAAATGTGAACGTGCATGCATGAGTATCTAACAAGCACGTCGCTGGTGATACATACGTGCGTGAAGGCTTGCTCGGATCAGTGTGAGAGGACGGAATCGGAAGGCGCATAAGGAGCTTCTCACTGGTGTGCGGCGTCGACGATGAGTTAGGTGCATGCTGCACGGCCGGCACTGCGGAGATTGAGAGTAGGCACGCACTACCGGAAACACGGTCATTGCCGTGCGCCATTACCTTTGCCGGGCGCACGGCAAAGGCCACTCTTTGCCGTGCGCTTAGGAAGAAGTGCACGGCACAAATAAACGTACGGTGAAGAACGCTTTGCCGTGCGTTTAAATCCGGGCGCACGGCAAAGATATGTCTTTGCCGTGCGTCCTACCAAGGCGCACGTCAAAGGTCCCGGGCACGTGCGCCGCCCGTGCCACAGCGGACGGCGACGCACGGCCGCTAACCGTCGTTAGCCTTTGCCGTGCGCCCTGTAGAGGACGCACGGCAAAGAGGTGCCCTGTAGCTTAGGTGCTGCCTTTGCCGTGCGCCCCATGGGGAACGCACGGCAAAGAATATATCTTTGCCGTGCGTATGCAACAAGCGCACGGCAAAGTTTTTTGTAAAACTTTGATTTTTTGACTTCTTTCGATTTGTCCACTACAAATGCATTACTTTGTACTCTATATCTCAAGTTGGTACTCATCTCGATTTATTTGATATTTTTTATGAATTTCTTTCCTTAAAAGGATTTTCTTCATATAAATCAAAATTGAACTGCAAGTACATGAAATGATAGGTTAAAGTTCGTGGAAAAAAGATATTCGTGTAATTGAGTCCTTTTTAAGACCTTACCCGCCAAATTGGTTGAAATTATGAACATTTGATTCACGAAGGATAAGAATCCACGTTCATTAGTAATGTTTTTTAATTGTAAAAAATGCAAACGAAGTTAGAAAATCATGAGATTCATCGAGAGGTCATGATATGCTATGGGAAAGTTGTGATAAAGAGTAGGGAAGGTTTTGAATATTTCGTCACGCATAGTGTTTACAAACCGAAGCATCTCACTACAAGTTCTATAGTGTTTAGAGTCATCTCATTTGGTTTGTAATCTTAGTAAAATTTGAATTTTGTTTTTGACTTCAAAACTTTTTCTCTAGTGAACATACAACATGCAATTGTCTCATGTTAGTTTATGGTAATTTTTACATCCATTTAAAGATTTATGCATAATAACAAAAACATAAAAATCATTGTAGCCTCTTTGCCGTGCGCCTTTTCCATGGCTCACGGCAAAGAGCAATCTTTGCCGTGCGCCAGGCACCGAGGCGCACGACAAAGGTTATGGGGCCCCCATGCCAGCCAGCCATTGTGCGCATTGACCTTCGGCCGGTGGCTGGCAAGTTGGTTGGTGGATTTGAGGAGAAGGCAGAGCAGGTGCAGGAGACGGTGTGCAAGAAGCTTGTGCTGGACATGCATTACGAGGCGCAAGTTCAGTGCGTCATAAACTACTCCGCTGCAAAGTGGGGAAAGAAGACGACTAAAGCAGAAGCAAGAACCTATAGGCTGACCCAGGAGCAATACGAGGAGGTAAAATTGCATTTCAGCTTTTAGAACATCGCTTAATATGATATTCTTACGACTACAAGAAACTATTTAATCTGTGACGTAATCATTCTGTCGCGGATTAAGTAAAATTCGTCGCAAATCAGCATCCGTGACGATTTACATTTTCGTGGTGGAATGAGCGTCATTGATTAAATCTCTCGACGTTCCCTTGATAAACGTCGCGATCCATGACGTATCTGGATCGTCATGGAGTAGCCCGAGACCCATGCAGCCCAACCCATAGCTCACTATCCGTGACAAAATAAAATCGTCATGATTGCTGCTGACTTGGATGATGACATGGCGCCTACGTGGATGATGACATGGCGCCTGCATGGATGATGACATGGCACCTACGTGGACGATGACGTGGCTGCCTACGTGGACGATGACGTGGCTGCCTACATGGACGATGACGTGGCAGTTGATGTGGCAATGTTGACGTCATCACCAAGGTGGCCCAACAAGACCAGCCCACCAGATTTCAACCATTTTTACAGCCAGTTTATTCAACAGTAACAAATTTCAGCCCAATCAATAGCCAAAATTATAGCACAAAATTAATAGTAACCAATTTCTGGCCAACAAATGGTAGCATCACATATATAATTTAATTCAGAATCACATCAAACTGATCACACACATTTTGCTAATCTATAATCACTAGCAGTGCATCATAGCATATGAGGTCTCTTTTAATTTTAACTGCTTGTTAGGGGCTGCAGCTGATACTACTTTTCATGCAATTGCTCATCTGCAGGTCCACCAGCCTGTGTGCCTTGATCATCCATCAGCATCTGAAATGCATAAAAAGCAATCAACAGCGGAAAAGAACATATTGTGAAACTGATATATCTAAATAATAAATTCAAGTGTCTCAATATCTGATTCAGAAATCTGGATATGACAACAGCTATTTGCTAAGTACAGTAAGCATTAGTTTAAGACTTGGAGCTTCACTTAGTACAACTTCAATTAAATTTTTGGATCTTTAGATCAGACAACAAGAAATTAGAGTGGCGAAGGAAGATATCTGACATCCTCTACACGACATTAGTCGAAGCATCACCCAAAGCAGTGTTTAGAATCACACAAACTAGTGCAGTAGTGCTACAGGTTTGAGCTCTAAAACAGAAATTAGCACTAAATAATAAATAAGACATGTTCTACAGTAGCATGATGCAAGTTGCTGCAGACTACATATATGAGGAGGGAAATCAAACCATGTAAATAGAACAAATTTAGATTTTTATGTATTTAAAAAACTACATTGGAAGTTCAGTGCCAAGTAAAGGTAGAGGATGGAACAAATTAACTAGCAGGATTTTCAAGAACTTAAAAACAAGATACATAGTCCTGCAGTGGGGAAACATCTCCAAAATAGCTGTCAACACAGTACAATGTGAAACAATTCCATGGTTGCCCAGGCATCACAGAATATACCGATGTGCAAGACTAAGAAGGCGGGATGTAAACACTATAATCTTCTGCACTGGATGAGAAAATTTTGAGTGCCAGTCAAAAACCTGCAAAGCACAGGATACAACACGCAATCAGTAAATTATTGAAAAAACAGGATTCTTTGCTGAAGTTAAAACAAGGTTATTAGGCCTGGCACTTCCAATCCATCATAAGTATTGAAACAAGAGATACATCGACTAACATTTAATGATTCAAAAGATGAAATATAACAAAAGACATATATTACGAAATCAGAAACACTAATGGCCCTCATCTTACAACTTGTTGTGCATAAGTGTCTACTAAGTACCAACTCAATACTCAGAAAGTAGTTTAAAATTTTAATACCAGTGTAGTAAAAAAAACTATAGGAACATTCTTCTCAAAATCTTTTATTATCCATAAAGACCATCAAGAAAGCAGCCACAGAGCCGTATAATACACAGAATCATTATTAGACCATTCCTATCATGCACCAGTGAGAATATTAGAGCACTGAAGTGTGCAAGTGACTACTGCTAATGATGGCAACTACATCCCTACTCGGGATCATGTTTGCCATGATTAGAGAATCTGCGATCTATTTTACAAATGCTTTCAGGTCTTTATTGTTTCATTTGTGTGGGAGCTATGCTGTCAAATCACCATGACAGGCAGCTCCTTGGCAATTTAGGAGCTGGTTGACATCCAAGAACCTACCAATTGTAGAACTTATTTATTTGCTACCGCATACCACATATGAACTCATGTTTTATACACTACATGTCTCCACTAACACCAATGGTTTTGACAGTATTTTACATGGCATGGTATTACTGGCATACATGCAAATAATGGAGAAACTAATCTTTTTCATATCTTAAAAAACTCTCGGTGGCATAACAACAACGAATCATTGTATGATCTTGGAGTAAAGAGAGACCAAGTGCACCTTGTATGAGCTTGTTGTCCACAACTTGATATTTCAACAAGTCAACAAAAGGTGATTATCCAGCAGCAGGTAAGTTGCTAGCAGCACCCATCAGTTCCTGAAAATGAGTGATGTGTAATCAGCTCTATCATATTTAGTAGCTAACAATGGAAGCAAAGGTTGAAGAAAATATATGAACTGTCTATGCAAAGGTGTTCATTTTTCAGGGCGTACTGGCTGTTGCTGTGATGCTAGAGAGAAGGACAAGCTCTTGGTCTGCGACGAGCTCCATGTCGAGCATACTTGCACCTCTTCAAAAGTAAGGAAAAATATTAGATATAGCATGAATGAATTACATACAGACACATACAATTGCCTTGCTTAGTTAAACTTTCAGAGGACTAACAGGATTATTCAGACTTCGTGTGGCCTCATAGGTCACACAACCGTACTAGCAGATTAGCCAAAGTGGTCATTCAGGTATTCCGTAGGCCATCAGATTCAGGAAATAACAGGAGGCACATCAGACCTTCTGGACTTATATCAATCAGTACTTAACATTAAAAGTGAAATTGAAGTATTAGAACAAGATCTCCTAAACTATATTCCATAAAAGCTACTCCACAGTCCTTTTCAATTAAACTAGGCATTTCTGCAAACAGCTGCACACACTTTTCAAACAATATCAATGAGCTAGTGCTGGGGATGCTAGTCCTCACCGAACGCTCTTCCTCTTGGACTTGTTCGGGTCCTCCTCGGCCTTGCTCTTCCTCACCGAGAGCCTGCACCACAACCAACCAACAGCAGCAAACGGAACCCCGTCAGAATACCCAAGCAAAAAGGAATCGAACCCACCACCAAAAACACCACGAGAATGGTGGGGGAAGCAAGACGGCAGGATTGAATCGTACTTGGAGTCGGCGCCGCTGGACCTCGCCCTCGACTTCATCTCGGAATCTGCAGCACAAAATCCAACAAAACCAAAAAAACAATAAACAGCAACCCACAGCAACAACCACATATTCGCAATGATTCGATCCAGATTTCGAACTCGCTGTACCTTCGGGTCGGCCTCCGCCTCGGGCAGGTGTGTCGGCCGTCGTCGTGGGTAGGGCAGCCGCGCCCGCGCGGGCGTCCTTGGCTCCCTACGCGCATCCACCGCGGGCAGGTCGGGCGGGGGAGGCGAAGAGGAGGGCGGAGGGAAGGCATGAGGGAGACGCCGCCGGTGGGGGAAGCTCGTGCCGGAGGGGATTGGAAGGGGAGGGGTGGTGAATCTGTAGAAGAGGGAAGGGAAGGGCGTCGGGTGGGAGAGAGGCGAGGGCGTCGCGGCGGGTGTGGAGGCTCGATGCGGGAGGGAGGAAGGAGGAGGAGCACGGGCCGCGGGGGTGTGGATGGCGCGGTGGATCTGCAAGGGGTGTGGGCGGCGAGCGGAGGGGATGGGAGGAGGTGGAGCCTTGGAGGCGGATGAGGCTGCGCGGAGGGGAGGGGAGGGGGGGGGGACGGCAACAGGGACTAGGGTTGAGCTGGTTTTATACCGTGTAAATGCGATCGGAGCCATCGAATTGGAGATGGACGGTCACAAATTGTTGGGCTATTTGGGCTGAAATGTTTTTACACAGGCCTGGTTTGCTTAATGTTTTCTTTTTCTTTTTCATTTTATTGCACCATTGTGAAGTAATAACACATAAAAGTAATGTTCATATATACACCAAATAATTTTTTAAACACACTATACAACACATAATTTGTATTGTAGGAGTTTAAAGAATTTTCAAACATATTTGGTATTTTTCACAATTTAATTGAATTTTTGCATGTTTGTTGAAAGTAATTACAAAGTGAACTAAAAGTATCTCAAAGACTTTATAAAAAATCCTCAAAAATATATTTCAAGTATCTATGTTATATTATTGCTCATATAACAAAAAATACATGAAGAAATAAAATGATTTCTTAGGAAACTTCAAACTTCTACTTGCAACTTTATATTAAAATAATGATAATAATACCTTAAACTCCTCCAAAAATTATATAAATTGGTATGGAACCATTTTATGGATGTAAAATGTTGACATAAAGGTTTCATTAGATTTTGCTAAAAATTGATGTACATTGTTCACAAAATGGATGGATCTCTCATATTCATTCATACAACTCAACTTAAACTTTGAAGTTTATACACTCTAAAGTATTTTTTTTCTCGTATACACATCAAACTTGGATAAAAACTTACCTTTAGTCTCCTATTGAGATTTGAGGAGTTACACTGCCACTTGTTGTGCAAAAAAAATGTTTTTCTATTTTTTAAATACCTAAATAACACACTCTTTCAAACAACTCAAAACTTACTTTATATAAAACCCCCCCCAACACATTTTTCAAATGTAAAAGACAACATTTAAGTTGCAATATAGGAGTTTCAGAATTTTTTGAATAAATTTACTATTTTCTATCATTTAATTGAATTTCTGCATGCTTACCAAAAGTAATTCAAGTTGACCTATGTGTACCTCCAATAAAACTGGAAAAATTTCACAAAAATGATATTTATGCTTCTATGTTCGAATCTAGGCCATCGCCCTGTTCGTTTGGCTTATCAGCCACCAGCCAGCAGTACTTTTCTCTCAGAATAAACCAGCCACCAGCAACCAGCCAACAGTACTTTTCTCTGAGAACAAATCAGCACCAGCCACCAGCCAAACGAACAGGCCGCATGTTTTGGAGATTGATGACAAATTCAATTTGAGTTATAAGGAACATTCAAACTTTTATGTTAAAAGTACAACATAATAATCACAATAATATTTGAATTTGGTCAAAAAGTACAACATGTTTTTGGTTCACAATCTTGCCATAAAAAATTTAAGTGATTTCAAGGAAGTGACGACATACATTGCTCACAAATGGATACATGTGTGACATAGTTTCTAATAACTCAACATAAACTTTGAGATTTTAGTGGTGATTTACATTTTCAAAGTCGTATGCATCTCAAACTTGGCTATAACCTTATATTTATCATAACACTAAAAAATATGAAGTTATGTTACCATTTATTCTACAAAAGTATCTTTTATTTATTCTCTTTCGATAGAAGTAAAGAATCTATATTAAAAAGATAAATGAAATAGCAATTAATATGAAAACAAATGGTATTACATGAACGATCATGATTTTTAAAAAATCAGAAAAAAATCATTGAATTTGGAGTTGCTATGACCGAGAAACACCAGTTTCAAATTTTAATTGTAGATTAAAAAGAAAAAACGATGGGGCAAACGAGCTCAGCGTGCGCCACGTGGTCTCGGTGAAGCAACTCGACCAACCCAGTGCTGCCACGTGGTCCTGAAGCTTCATGGTTTGGTATATGAAATAAACTATCATCGAAGCTTTAGAAATGCCGAAGTGTGTAGTGGTAGTAGTTTCGCTGTTGGTGTGGGAGGGCGCGGGTTCGAGCTCCCACGCCTTCTTTTCTTCCCTCCCCACTTCGGCTCCTTTTTTCCGCGTGACTGGGCGGGCGGCCACTCCTTTTTTTCCCCACTTCGGCTCCTTTTTTCCGCGTGATTGGGCGGGCGGCCACTCCTTTTTTTCGGCGTGACTAGGCGGGACGACGTGGCTGCGGTTGGATTCTGGTAAGTCAAACTTATTAAAAAGCTAAACCCTTTGAGAAAATCAGAAATAATAATGTAGCCTAGTGGTAAGCTCCTATTCTTCTAGTCCGAGGGTGCGGGTTCAATTCCTATCCCCTCTTTTTTTCCCCCTCCGTGTCGTTCCAGGTTGGATGATATGTATTAAAAAACAAAATCAGAAAGAATAACATAGCCCAGGGTTCAATCCTCCCGAAGCACACTTTTTTTCCCCTCGGTGCCGTTCCAGGTTGGATGATATGTATTAAAAAAACAAAATCAGAAAGAATAACATAGCCCAGGGTTCGATCCTCCCGAAGCACACTTTTTTTATAGAGGTTGTGAGATTGGTTCTTTGGTCCTCTCTATTTTTTGGTTTTTTAATTTAATTTATCAATTTTTTCATCCGTAACAGGACTATTTTTATTTGTTGATTTGTTAAAACTTAATTTATCAATTTTTTTCCATCCGTAACATGATTACTTTTTATTTGTTGATCGTGACGAATCTGCTCAAACATCGCAGTGTTGTGGGTCGGATTGCGACGAATTTATCAAATCGTCGCAGTGTTTTGGGCTTCAATATCCATCAATTCACATCCGTGACGAAAAAAAGAAATACGTCGTAGAATCGCGACGAATTTAACAAATCGTCATAGTGTTCTGGGCTTCAATATCCATCAGTGCACATCTGTGACGAAAAACAGGAATACGTCGCAGACTTAGTGCTCTTCGTAATGTTCTCTGAGAACGTCACAGAAAGTTCGTCACAGATTAAATAGTTTCTTGTAGTGATCTCGTTCACTTGATCACGTGTAGACGCTTGCGTGGTGGTGCGTTAACGATGCCGACTGCTGGAAACTCATAGTGGCGAGGTGGTTCAGCCCGTCGTGGATTGAGAAGCACGACGCTGGCCGGCAGAAGCATTTGTTGATGACGTACCCAACACACCATCAAGGCAACCTGACGGCTGCACAGTACAAGAAAAGATGGGTATGAAAAGATCCATTTCTTTGTTGTAAAGCTCAATTCTGTCTAATTTCTAATCAACTTGATATTTTTTCAGTCCCGGGTACATGGAGACGCTGAGTGCACCGACGTGATGGCATACATGTTGGCCCACAAGGGCAAGGCCACCGCGTCTGAGACCACCTACAACCCCGACGACCCGCCGGAGGCATACAACAATCCCTCCATCCACTCCCGCTTCACTACATACACGGAGATGGGAAAGCAGATCCATGGGCCAGAGTGGGATCCCATCCGTGCGCCGTTTGATGGAGAGACGATCATGAGGATCGGTGGGGGGAAGAAGCACATCCATTACTACATGGGCGACACCCTTTTGGACACGGCCACTACTCCGACTCTCGCGGTGGTAAAGGCAAAGGACACGGGGAATGCCCCTCCCATACTCCCACGGCCGTCGGCGGCACTGACCGAGATGGAGCGACTCAAGGTTATTTCTGATTTACTACCGAATTTCTACATATGTTCACTTTGCATTGTAACATTGGGATGAACAATTGCAGGCAGCCTTAACCGCGGTCGAGCAGCGTGTGGAAGACCAGCAGGGACAGCAGCAGCAGCAGGTGGCCGATCAGGTGGCCCAGCAGTTGGCCCAGGCGATGGCCACACAGCAGGCGGCGATGCAGCAGTGGGCGGCGATGCAGTAGGCGCAGATGACCAGCACATGCAAGCATGCATGCAAGCTTTGCAGAGTGGTCTACCGATGCCCCCGCTGCCTGTGATGCCCCCGATGCCCGCGGCCGTGCCGCCGATGATGCTCCCTCCCCCTATGGGAGGTTCTCCTGTGGTGAGTTACTTGACATCTTTCTTCTTTCGTTTCAATCATTAGAGACTTAGAGAACGTAGACATTTAGACTCACATAGAAACCTAGACAAAGTAGAGACTTAGACAATTTAGATTATAACTTAGACAACTTGATTCTTGTCTCACATGCCTTTTACTATTTTTTTTTCAAAGAACATATCGGCGGCATCGAATACTCTGCATGGGTCCCCAGCCATGTCACCGTTGATCCAGCAGCAGCTGTTCCCACCGGAGTTCCCCCAGCCGCCACCTCAGTGAGCCGCGCCTTTTTATTTCCTTTGTGGACTTGTCTATGAACTGTGATGAACTATGTGCACTTGTCGATGAACTGTGGACTTCTGTGTGCACTTGTCGATGAACTGCAGACTTCGGTGTGCATTTGTGATGGATATTATTATATATGATGCCTATGATGGATATTGTGACATATATGATGCATATTGTGATACATATGATGCATATGATGGATATTGTGATATATATGTCATGCCTATGATTTTTAGGAATTTTTGGACGCGAAAAACAAAAAAATAAAAAAATTAGGTCAATTGACGTGCGTCGTGGGCCTCGTGCACGGCAAATTGACCAAAAATGACAGTGGGAACAGGCACTTTGCCGTGCGCCTGGCTTGGCGCACGGCAAATCGACCATTCTTTGGCGTGCGCCCCGCCACATGACGCACGGCAAAGGGCCTGGTCCACCGGGTGCCTGGAGCATTCTTTGCCGTGCGCCCCGCCACATGACGCACGGCAAAGGGTCTGGTCCACCGGGCGCCTGGACCAGTCTTTGTCGTGCGCCACGCGGCCAAACGCACGGCAAAGAAACCTACCTTTCCCGTGCGTCCTCAGCGGCGCCCGGCAAAGAGCGGGTGACGCCGTCTCGCCAGGGACGGCCGTCAACCCCTTTTCTTTGCCATGCGTCACATGTTGCGCACGACAAAGAACTATGCCGTGCGTTGTCTTTACCTACGGCACATGGCAAAGCCCTTTGCCGGGCAAAAATGCATTGTGCGCCCTTTTGTCGTGCGCCCTTTGCCGTGCGCCGACGCACGGCAAAGGCCAGGACCCGCACGGGCAGCAGCAATGACGACGGCAGCTCCATATATACGCCAAGACGAGAGACACGGATGACGTGCTGGAGTCCAAGGCCACGTCAAATTGGACCCAACGCTAGACAAGCTAGCTAGCTGGCTGCTCGCTCTCGGGTATATAGAATTGATACTAAGGAAAAGAACGGCCCTGTAGAAACACAAAGGAAATCAAGCATGGCGTGGGTTTTATTTGGGAGAATATTTGGTGATGACCAAATTGTAGATAGAAGCTCAAAGAGTTTTGGAGCATTTCAAATATATGACAGTTCAGAGATAGTTAGGGACACGATGAATCCAATTAAAGTGCTTGGAACTCGTGAAAGGGAATTGCGAGCTTGTAATAAATAGATTTTTGCTTTATGGAAAAGAGAATAGATTCTAGGAAATACCCAGAGATAGATTGGGTCACGAATAATCCAAATAAAGTATCTGGAGCTCATGAAAAAGATTATAGTCATCCAATAAATAGATTAAGCTTTCGAGAAAAGAGAATAAATTCCAGAGTAGTTGGAAAATTCTCATAGAGATTTGGTCAGCACCGAAACGCATTTTAAAACTTTTTACACTCAAGAGAAACACCAAGATGCATCGGCATGAATGCAACACACATAACCACTTATTTAATTCAGAAAAACAAAGAAGGCTTTTTCCTATACTATATTTCCTGTAAAGAAAATAAATGTTGGAAATGTTTTAAAATTATGAAAAAAATCGTGAAATTGGAAATTTCAGGGTGTGACAAGAGGTTAAAAATCATGCATAAGAAAGGTGATGCTTAGATGATGGCAAGACTGACCATGCAACAACATAAGCCTGAAAAAATATAGCCTGAAAAAAGACATGGTCAGTCAGAAGTGTACTTTTCAATTTCATTCAGATTAACTGGCTTCACGTACAACCATCAATTTCATTCGGGAATTGTTCCCATTTATCAAAATGATTAAACTATCACACATATTTCCCATCTATGAAGTGTACTATCACTACTGAAGCTATTGGGATGCATTACTAAACTTGATCGGCTGCTGAAGTTGAAGCTGATATGATGCTCAATTACTGAATCCAAATGATGAAAGATCAATTACTGAACACTTGACAGCAACACGATGCTATGACCCATTAACTTCATGAAAACACTATTGAACGGGATAGAAGTTCTCAAACCTAAAGATGTTGGCCTTGGCATACTTGTCTGATTCTGAATGTTGAAAGGCATGTGATCACAGTAAGGGTTATGGCGACCAAGGTGACTCTCCTCCCCCCCCCCGGCGATCCCATGGAGATCGTCCCTAGGAGATCTCGCCTCCCCCCCCCCCGGCGGAGTGCCCTCCGGATCTTCTTCCTCGGTTGGATTTCGCCCACGGCAAGAATTTCCAGCAGACAGATCTGTCCACCACCCCTCATCCTCCCCAGATGGATCCTTTTTTCTGCTGGCCGTCTTCCGTCGCTTCACCGTGCGTTTAACGGAGGATTCGGTGTCTTGGATGTTGCAATCGTGTCTCGGTGGTTCGGCTGCTGGTTTTCATGTCAAATTTCAAAGTGATCGTCATTTTCGCTTTTCGGTCTCTTCCGAAGCGGTGGGCTTCATGATCTATAATCTTAAGAGATTCATTGGCTCTTGTTTCGATGTTTACTTCTTTCTCTGGAGTAATGGCGCTCCTCATTGGGAACGAGAGAAATTCCTCTGGGAATAGGAGCAGCTCAAGGAATGGACTCACGTTCAATCCAAAAGAAACAAGAAAAGTCCAGCGAAAGTGAAACCACAAATTCAATCCAAAAGAAACAAGAAAAGTCTAGCGAAAGTGAAACCACAAAAACGTGTTCGTTTTGCTCCTGATCCTATCATTCTGTCAGACCATCAAAAGAATCCTAATTCTTTCAAAGTTGGTGATTTCTTGGTGTCAACCTCCATCCCAATTCCTCTGTCTTTGGCCATCTTCGGCATGATCTTGCTCATTCTGCTCCGCCATCTTCGGCTAGTTCTTCGGGACTCAATTAGCTGGATGTTCAAATTTCAAACTCAAGCAAACGGCCCACATCTCCTACGTGCGCCAAATGCCTCACCACTAGACACCGGGCCTCCTCTTGTCGAGCCCCCTGGCGCTGTCTCTCATCCCACAATTCTGGCCATAGAACCCGCTGGTGCAGGACCAGAAGCAAGCCCAATATCTTCTGGGCCACAAGGCGAACCCGACATTGGATCCCCAAAAGGAGGCCAGTTGCTTCTTCTGAGCCCAACATCGATGT
Organism: Cenchrus fungigraminus; assembly: GCA_036936925.1. NCBI lineage: Eukaryota > Viridiplantae > Streptophyta > Magnoliopsida > Poales > Poaceae > Cenchrus > Cenchrus fungigraminus. The sequence continues at coordinate 123,359,498 of CM072774.1, read as the reverse complement.
CCAGGCGGAAACCCAGAAAGAGCAAATAGAGGAAATCTGTCCTTCAGAGGAAATTCACCCTTCTATTTTTTCTCCTCAATTTTTTGGAGAGTCCCGCCTCGATCTGCGGGACGGCCTTTTCATCTTCCCGGAGTCGTCGCTACCTTCCGCCAAGCAACAGGACTCCCCCTATTCCACCTCAGTTCCGCCATCTCCCCCCCACAGCCCAGAAAACCCAATCCGCCGCCTCACACCACTGCCACCGCCTCTCAATCCACCGCCACAAACCAGCATTCGCTCGAGTCTAAAGAAGACGAAGACGAGATGGCAAACTTTCCAGTCAACCCGCGAACCTTCCTCGTTGCAGGCATGGTGGTCGACCACGGCTGGAACCGCCCGGCGTGTGCCCATGTCGCCCTCGGCAGAGAGCCGACGGGCGAGCATGAGGACTTCGCCATCGTCTCCATCAACCCGATGCCGCAAGAGATTGGTGAACTTCGCCCGACCCTCAACGTTTTCTGCGACTTTCTCGACAACACAGAGGGTACGCATCATCGAGTCTCATCTATCTCCTCTGGGATTGGATTGATCAGACTCCGCACCGTGGCCCAAAGGGACAAGCTAGTCAGGGAATAGCCATTCAACCTTGGTCAGAATCATGTGTTAAGAGGGTGAAGAACGACGAGGGAATCAACCACAGAGCCTGTGCCTATACCCGGGTTTGCTGGATTATGTTCGTAGCATTCCCGTTGGATTACCAGAAAGATTTGTTCATCAGAGCAGTCGTCGCTCCGTTCGGTCGTCTTCTTGAGTTGTTCCGTGATGACAATGGCTCCAGAATTCTTGCTAAGGTGCTCACCCTCAGGCCGGACAGAGTGCCTCGCAGCCTCATTGTGTCTCAAGGTACCATGATTGGAGGGATGGGACGCTCTTGGGATGTGCCGGTGTATATTCTGAATGGTCACTTTCCAGATGTCTTTCCAGCTGATGAGGATCCAGTACCGCTAGATGGTGAGCCCCACCCGGAGCATCCAACACAGAGCAGCACCAAATCTGGGTGCCTTTGGTGGGGTTCAGAATGAAGGACATCCAATTATCCACCATGGTGCAGCCGAGCAAGAACAGCAACAGGAGGGAGAACTGGGTAACCAGGATGCCATGCAGATAGATGCAGATGAGCTTCAACCACAAGTCTAGCAGCAAATTAACGCAATCCCGGATGATGCACCTCCAGATGTCATGTACCTGGACCTCTCAGGATCCTCTATGCAGTTCCTTCGGGCAAATGGCCCAGACATTTCTCTCGAGGAAGTCTTCCAGGGCCTGTCTGATGACAGTTCCTCTTCCTTCTCGTCCAATGATGCCACATCGATGGAATATGTTGATGTTCCTAGTTGCGCAAAACCGATGTGCTGAGCTGAGGATCTTTCATCGAAGGGGCCTCCCCAGCTCTTCCTTTCCAAGTGCAAGATCGCCGATCAGGAATTCCATCAGCTTCAGGCCCATCCTGATTGACAGAGACACTACGTGAAAAACTCACTTTGGTAATGGGCATAGATGGCCTTTAGTAACGGGCAAAGCGCCCATTACCGATCAAGTGTTACAAATGAGCCAAGAAAGGTAACGAGCAGATGCCCGTTACTGATAACACATATTCGTAACGGGCATCAAACAACGACCATTACCACAACTAGCCACCGGTCACGCGAAATGACTGTTTCTCTGGGCCCACAGAGAACTTTGGTAACAGGCACCAAAACAGAGCCCGTTACAGTAACTCAACATCAGAGACGTGTTATGTGAAATTGCGTCTCTGATGTCTCGACGAAATGAGACGTCTATTTCACACATGTCTCAGCACAACTAGGATTCGTAACGGGCATCAAACAACAACTGTTACCACAACTAGTCACCGGTCATGTTAAAATGACTGTTTCTCTAGGCCCACAGGGAACTTTGGTAACAGGCACCAGAACAGAACCCGTTATTGTGAAATCAATATCGGAGACGCGTGCGGTGAACCTACGTCTCCGATGTCTCGATGAATGGGCCAAGTTCTGGGGCCCACCGGTCAGTACTGGTAACGGGCTTTTACGGTGCCCGTTACATTGTTGGCATGTTTGTAATAGGTGTTCCGATTGAAGCCTGTTACTCAGTGATCAGTGCTTGTAATGAGCTTTGATTAACGCCCGTTATAGATATGTAGGCCACCCCTACAGTAACTTGCTGTCTGCTTGCCGGCTGCATCCTGGAACCAGCCATGATATGACTAAATTCACAGAAATTAGATCCAGCATCCAAATTCACAGAAATCTACATAATTCACATGCATCATATGACAAAATTCAGCATCATCATCTCACAAGTAAAGAAGCACCACTGGCTTGACCACAATATCACTGCCATAGTTAACTAGCTTGACAACAATATCACAAAATTCATGGACAAGGAGGAATGCAAAAATTTCCTAGTCACCATGTATAATATGAGCCCACACAGTTTCATCAGCATAAAATTTTCCTCCGACAGTGATCACCTGTTCCATGAGGAATGTGGCAATTCTTTCACGAACATAGACCAGCATTGATTTGTCAAGAGGATGCACATCTAGCCCTAATCTCTGGATATAACAATGTCACCAGTCAACACACATATATAGGTGGTTACCAAATATGTGCAGTGCTAATAAGCAAGAACTATGCTCAGTTGCAGGTTTTACAAATGAAGATCCCAAGAAAGTACCTCCATATGTGGGTCTCTATCTTTTAATTTAAGCATGTGATAGGCACAATAGAAGCCGCAGAGTTTGGATCCAGTAGGTTATTGGTGGCATTGCAAAAAATGTACAAAGAAAAATAGTGGTGATTGAGAAGAAATAAACTCAAGCTTTAGTACTAGCTACCACAGGAAGGGAATAAGTGGTATGTACCTTAACATCTTTGACATGTTCCAATGTGCTAAGGTGCGACTTCTTATTACGGCAGTAACGTTCCCAACCCCTACAACGAAACATGCAACAATTGTTAGGGCACTATTAATTAATATACTCTGCACAGTTTGTTGAGGAACGTCCGCAGGTTAAGAAAGAAATATCTTACTCATTAATGATTTGTTCAAAAGGGTTAGTATCAGTCTTAACTGTCTTCAATGAATCAAGATAGTAGACCTTCTGCTACTTCGGAACGATCTCCACTGCAATCCAGTGGTTCATACTGAGATAAGTGGCAAGCATGAAATTCTTTTTAGCATATAGTTCGAAGGCATTGCACATATAGGACACAGAGAAAGCAAGAGTGTTATTCGTGCTGTTCAACATTGTCAACCAAAGGCATTCAGGATCAAGGAAGCCAACTGCAGCGCGTGTCTTCTCAACTTCTACAGCCATATTCCTATTAGTATGAAAAAACAAAGTGTAAGGAGGCAAAATACATGGTAAAGATGATGTGAGGCAAAAAGCACATTTCGATAGAGAATCATTAGTGAGAAGCAGCTTAAATTTTCAAGCAACTTACAGGATGAAGCAACGGAGAAGTGTCAGATCCAAAGCATCCAATATGAAAAGATCGTACAAATCACTGAGTTGCACAAGTATCTGCTCGAGTCCGTTTGACGATTTATCTCTCTTAGGCCATGCACTAGTCCTAGGCCGAAGTGCGACCATAATGTCAGAATCATCATCTGACTTACCACGTTGCATGTAGAATGTGTGGAGCTCTCTGGAACAAGGAGCAACATTTTTGGGATCATCATAACTGAGAAGGCTCTTTCCGAATTTGTAATTTGGGTTAACCATAGTCCAAGGATTCTTCTGGGTGTTTCTCTCATATCACTTTGGGTTAGACCAAGGATTCTTCTTGGTTTTTCTTTCAGATCACTTTGTAGTAGGCATCTTAGAGGTTTTATTTACAGCAATTTTTTTTCCTGCTGCTTTGAGATGGCTGAAGAAGGTTTCTTAAGGGCTTGCTTGCCTGCTGTAGGTGGTGTAGAGCTTTTATTTTTGGCAAGTTTCTCTTCTTGCAGCTTTGAAATGGCTGAAGGTTTCTCAAGGGATTACTTGCCTGCTGTACATGGTGTAGAGATTTTATTTTCGGCAAGTTTCTTTCCTTGCTGATTTGAAATGGCTGAAGGTTTCTCAAGGGCTTTCTTGCCTAGTGGTGTCTCACCAGGAGCTATTACAGAGGTATTGGGCCCCAGATGTACCTACAGCTTTCTTCGAAATGTCGTCGACAAATTTATCAGCACCAGCCAACACATCACTCTGGTTGACTGGTAACAGTGGTGTCTCAACAGGAGCTATTACCGAGGTATTAGGCCCAGATGTACCTGCTTTGGCATGATTGTTTTAAGCACTTTCGGTTGGGGGTGTAGGTTTTGTTGTTTCATGAGGAGGAGAAGGAGGAGGAGGAGGTGGTGGAGGTGGTGGTTGTGGTGGGGATGGAATATTTGGTGTCTCTTGCGGATGTGGGGATGCAAGTTTTTCTGTTTTTTCAGGACTAGTAGTAGGTGGGGATGGAATATTTGGTGTGTCTTGCAGATGTGGGGATGCAAGTTTTTCTGTGTCTTCAGGATGACGAGGAGGTGGGGATACAAGTTTTTCAGGACGAGGAGGAGGTCTGAATGGAAAGTCTGGCGGATGTGGGGATTGAGGAGGAGGAGGAGGATGATGTGGGGAACCATTTGAGGAAGGAACTTGTACCGTACTATGTGAACTACAAGGAATCTGTACCGTAGCCTGTGAACGAGATTTACATGTTGGTGCTCCCTTGATGTCAATCCGACACCTTCTCCACTGTAACCTCTGTCCTTCATCTTGTCTGAGTTTCATCACCTCGTCATTAGGAGGGTATTCCAACAGTTCATCCGCAAAGATAGTATATACAGTGAGCACTTCAACCACAACATAGTCTTAATGATTCGGGACTGTTTGTAGCGTAGTCTGCTCTGGATGAACAAGACTAATTGCAGCCTCACATTGAAGACCCCTCCACGTGATCCATAGGCCACAGTGTGTGGGTTCAGTCAAAATGCCTATAAGGCCTTCGTGTGTACGATCGTCACAGCGCACCTCCGTCGCCAACTCTGCAGTGATCAAACCTACATTATCTACGGATGCACAATTGCTCTTCAATGTGGCGGGTGAAGGGCTTGCGCGATTGGACACTGGTGACAACACCACCTCTGCATCTGCATGTTCCGCATCTGCATCTCAGCCACCAGTTCTTGCTTGATTTGTTCCTTTATCTTTTCTGTATCAACTGATGCGTCGGTCTTCGTCCTCTTCCTCTTCCTGTACATCTCGACGTGTTGAGGCCATGGATACTTCCAGTCCTGGTAGCTGGAGACACCATGCACACGAGCTAGTTGTTCAGGGTGGCCCAAGCACTGACTTAGCACATCATACTCCCTCTGCCCTGCCATTCCTGAAGATTCTGCACATGCAATCTTCTCCTTGATGTCTGCAGCCAATTTTTGTGCCTCTTTGTTGTTGAACACTATCATGGCAACATGGTCTTTAATCACTAGCTTACTCCTTGCTTGCAGCCAATTCTTGGAACGATCGTTAGGGTAGGCATCATATGGGTTGGGGATACCAGCTGCAGCTAATTGTCTGTCCTCTTCCTCCCGTTGTTCTAGTTTCACAGTATAACCAGCTGGACCCCTGCTGTGCTCGCTTGTGTTCCGGCTTCGGAGTTCTTTGAACTTGACACTAACAGATGAGGCTTACTTGGTTTGCTCCTGTTTCGTGAACTCCTTCCACTGTTTCGGGACAATAAACGGGTGCCTTGTAAATGGCTAAGTCCTTTTCTGATAAAATCTCACCTAAGCTGAAATCTGAATTGTCTCCATGCCTTGGCTGCTGTCTTCCAGAAAAGCTTGAATGCCTGCGGTTTCGCATATTCCTGGAACTTCAAGTGTTTCTGCACATGCTTATCAAACAAGTCCCACTTTTCATCATTGCTTAGTTCTTTGAATTCTGGCAAGTGCAAAGGTATCTTTTGTCTAGCAACGAGCCCCGCAAGCGCCCTGAACCTACGCTTTTGAGTCAATGGTACTGGCATCCCCCCTATGTCGACCTCAGTGACTATCATTGTGTCACTTGGCCACTTTGTGGATGTCCTTAGCGCTCTGCCTCAACGCTGAGCCCCACCCACCTGGTCTTGTTGTGCACTAGCAGTGCCATAACCCCTTCTTCATCTTGTAGCCTAGGTCTATAGTCCTCATCAGGTTTATCCTGTGAATTAATGGTCAAGGGAATTACAGTAACTTCTTTAGCCCACTGTAATATCGTTGGTTCTTGGTAAACCATTAACATAAATGCAAAAATTAGTAACCAAAAAATTAGTTCAGGCAATGCGACCTTACCATTTTAAAGAGGAAGATGCAGGCTGCCTCTGTTGCTGATGAGGTACTTATTCAACTTGGAGAGAATGTGCACATGTACACAGGAACAAGAGCAAAACCAAATATAAGAGTCAATCTAAAGGGAAATGCTAAGTATGTATACCATCAACAGCTAAGTATGTCCACATGTACTTATACAAAGGAGCCACGGCATACCCTACAATTCCCACAAGTACAAGTATATTTATACGCATTTATATAAAAAGAAAAGCATACACATGCATATGTTGTATACCTGATTATCTGAACGCATGTGTGCTGCATAAGCTCACTTGGCCTAATTGCATAAAATCGAGCAAATATACCAAATTACGTTGTAAATTTTATAGTTATTACTGAATTGTTGTTAATTTTACAATTATTACCGAGTTGGTAGAATGCATTTACCGAATTGTATAAGACATTTTTAGAGCGGCATACCATAAACTCAAATCCTAGGTTTGCCACTAACCTTGTCACTGTTGGAGCGGAGGGATCTCTACTCCTCGTCGCTGCCTGCTCGCCGCCACGTCCTCGTCCTCACGTCGACCTCGTGGCTGGATCCCTCCTCCTCCTCCTTGTCGTCGTCGTCGTCGTCGTCGTCGCTGGATCCCTCCTCTAGTCGTCGTCGTCGTCACTGCCGCCGCTGCTGGGTCCCTCCTCCAGATCTTGCTGTCAGAGGTGTGGTGCGCATCACGTCGAGCATGGTGTGGTGCGTGTCTCAGCGAAGGGGTGTAGCGTGCGTCGCGGCGTGGGGGGAGGTGAGGGGGACGAAGGCGAGGGGGAGAAAGCGGCGGTGGCGGCGCGATGGGAGAGTGGGAGGAGACTGTGTGAGGGAGGCGTCCTTCCCTACTAACCTAGTGCGAGTGGGCTTGTGTGGGCCTTAAAACGAGTAATGTAGTCAAGAACTACTCTGCTACTAGTATAGTATATCATAAACATGAGATAAAAAATCTAATTTTAAGAAATTTGGTTAAACAAGTGTGGCTGTTGATATTTTATTCAATTACTAAATTACCAACTATGAATTTTTCGTATTTTTTTACGAATTTTTAGGTGTTGTTTATGGGCTCTAATATGACATGCATCACAAGTTCACATCACCAAAGCAAACAAGTGTGACTGTTGATATAGCATCACATGTTCACATATGACATGCATCACAAGTTCACATCACCAAGCAAACTAACTCATAACAAACATATTCACATCTGACATGCGTCACCAGGGCACATCACCAAAATAAGACTGCATTAGCTGGGCACATCACCAAACTAGATTGTAGCTGCAAGGGAACTAGTTAGCTAGATGGCTTCTTTTGTGCTGGTTCCTTAAGTTCAGCTAGCCTTGTCTCTAGTTTTGCAACTCTTTCTGCCAGCTCAGCATTCTTCTTTAGAAGTTCAATCTCCTACCTCTTTTGTGCGGCTTTAAGCTACTCATCCTGCTTGCCGATTCCTTTCCAGATGTAGTCAATGTCATCCCGAGTAACAGCACATTCCTAAAACAAAGGAAAAAATTATATTGATGCAAGCTTCATAACAGTTGTAATTTACAAGAAAGCTGTTTAGCTCTAACTAGTTTCAAAACTTGCCTGCTTCTCTTCATCCGATTCCTTGAGCTTGTTGATCTCAGTCCAAATCCTGTCAATGTCATGTGCAGCAACTTCCTACAACAAATGGAAATTGATGCATTAGAACAATTGATCAATGAAGATGTGAAGGTACAAGGACAAATCGTATGTGATGGTGTCAAAACTTGCCTCATGGTTGTTGACGGTCTTTAGGACAAGTTTTCGACCGTCAAAATCCCGGAAACGAGAAGGATATATGACAAGTTTCATGCATGTTTTTAATACTAATAAAGTTCCACGAGTTGTGTTGGTATTTTTACTTGCAGGAACGCATTTGGGATAAAAAGGGAGTCTCCGGGCCACACCAGGCAGGTGCGGCCGAACCAGCAGGTGCGGCCAGCCCTGCTGGTGTGGCCGGCCCTGCTGGTGCGGCCGGACCAGCAGGTGCGGACGGCCCTGCACCCTGCCATGATTTGAGTCCCAGCGTTTACTACTTCCACAAACACACTTTGGATGGAGAGGATTCACCGTGGTTATGTCGGTTTGATCCGAAGGGTGTGAAAAGAGGCACTTGGATCCACGGGCCCACTTCTGCATGCATCCAACCGCCACTCCGAAGCAATCCTGAGCATTCCCTACCAGTGGCGGTGCATCACACGGCTTTGAGTAGATACGGCCGGATCAAGAGATACGGCCGCACCTACAAAGCGTGGAATCCGGCGGAACCGACCCAGGATACCGACTCACAACCGACCAAGGAGCAAGCAGCAGGACCGTCCACGACGAATGGCGGTGAATCGTAGGTGCGGGTGCGGCCGTGCCTGGCTCCCGCCACCTCAGCGCTCCAACCGACCTCCCACTGCTATAAAAAGGACCCTCCACTCGCTGGAACAAAGGACACACCGCAGGAGCTTCACTATTGTCCACTTTTGTATTTTAGAGTAGGAAGTAGTGTAGTTGGGAGTTAGAGTCGAGTCGAGCTAGTCTCGGGGTTCCGGAGAAGTCTTCTTCAGAGTTCGGGTACTACTCTTGTATCTTCTCTTTTATTTAAGACTTAAGTGCATTTCAAGCAATCTTTCTATCTTACATTTCAAAGTAAATTACATTCAGCTTTTACTTAGCTACTAGAAGCTTTATTCTTGGTTTAGACTAAAGTGAGTTTTGCCTTGGTTAGCTTAGTTCTATTGAACCGTATAGTGTTGTGGTCGTTCTTCGCTTGATCTCCGGTGTTTCACGGGAGAGAGAGACCTTTCTCTAAAGGCCTTAGGGAAGGTTCTTTGGCTCGTTGTGAGCGCGGTGCTCAGAACTTGCCTTAGTCTTAGATTGGTGTCCCGCGCAACGGAATAGTTGTGGTACCCTAAGGAGGTGACAGCTCCGGACGGGCTCTGTAGTCCACCACGTTAGTTCGGGCCGGTAGGATTCAGCGCGTCGTCATCCTCCCTTCTCATCCCAGTTTGAGGGTGCGGCTTTGCATGCCCCTGCAACACTAGAAGAGCTTGTTGATTCTATCTTACCTTGGCTCTGCTTTACCTTAGTTCTCTTCCCGGAGTTGACTATAATAGATAGATTGCCTTAGGATCCTTTCTCGTCTCGTTGTCCTCCCAACTCACTAGGACCTCTCTAGTTCTATTATCAAGATCTCCTCGCGTGTCCATTTACCCCAGCATATCTTTATCATCACCCCAGCTATAAGACTCTTTTACCGAGCCTCAATTCTCTCTACCGTCCTTGATTATCTATGCATCCGAGGACGATGAGGAGACTATTAGGCCCTCACAGCACAACATCTTTGGGCCCGAACCAGCCACCCGATCCCGCACTCGCAGAAGTGATAGGAACCTCATCCCAGAAGGCACCACACAGCAAGCGTCGGCATCCGGTAGAGTAGGACCCTCTAGTAGCCACCAGCACCAACCACAATCCAGCGGAAGTCAGCCCCCTAGTGCCTCTATCTGCTCCAGCTCAACACACTCTAAGTCAGCCCGCTTTGGGAACCAACCAACCTATGGCACGAGCTACCCGTATAGTTACCATGAGGAGAAGTATGGCATCTTAGACCAGGGCCTCTTCAACATTGATAATCATCTCTGTAGTCTCGATGCATGTGCCGAGAGAATAGAGCAAGGCCTCCAGGACACCGCTAGGCGGCAGCAAGAAACCGACGGTCAGCTATACACCCTTACCGCCACCACGCAGGAAGGTTTTCAAACAGTAAACAGTCTTTCTGGGTCATGGAACCCGTATCAACAACCACCCAACTACTAGTCCCGTTCTTGAAATCAGCTTGGCGGAAATAGATCCCCATCCAGGTAAGTCCCTGCCAGTCTGTCTTCCTTTTGTTTTAGGTGTCTTTCTTTGCTGTAGCTATTTTCCTTCGTTTCAATTTCTTTCAAAAAGTTAAAAAAATTAAATAAGTGAAGTCTTTCGAAGTTACCAATTTGAAGTTCATTAGTCTTGTTGGGAAAGTCTTTCGTGGTACGGTCAAACCATGAGGTTCGGCCGCACCTCCCTCGACGAATTTCTTGTGCAGAATAATTGTAGGTAGTGAATACTTGGAGTAAAAGTAGTAGGACCGGCCAAACCAACCGGTACGGCCGTACCTACGAAAATACACAAGATTGTCCAAGCAACCATAGCATCGAGCCTCCAAGTGTTCCACTTAGCATCATCAGGTAAGACATTTCATCCAAAAAATCAAGAATCAGCTTGGGAGAGAACCCCGGTCCCATCAAACAAGGTATGCCCATCTAGTCCAATCCCAACTTCACTCAGAATAAACTAAAGCATTTACTTTCATCATGCGCATGAAATCATGTCTATACACCCTCGTTTGAAATAATGAAAAGTTGCCATGTTAAAACTTTGCAAGAACCTAGCGCACAGCTTTGTACTCTACGAGCTTTTGAATTTGTTGGAATATTTTGAGACATGAGCCTGAAATAAAACTTTGTGGGAAGCAAATGCTTATGGCCAACCCTAGGTCGTTGACTAGTATGATATGGTGCGACAAAGTTAATCTTGCTTTATCTCTTAGTATGGTGAAAATCTCGGATGAATTTCTTGTGAAAATATAACAAATCAAGTTCCTCGATGGTCATACTACCTACCAAAGCCATATGTTGATACAATTGCATAAACCTTCTACATATGCCTGCTTGTGACCCATTGAGTTTTGCCAAATTGTTGTGACCCTTGTTAGAATCTTTTCATGCTTCCATGATCGAGATCACGTACACCCACATATACGTGCTAACTCCTACACCGGGAGTTACACAAAATATGCCATCCATCCACCAAAAATAAATACTCCAAAGTTCAAGGAGATTTCTCTTCTTGTAACCTTGCAAAAGGAGAGAGGGGTCATAAAAAAAAGGAGAAATGTGCTCCAATCAAAGAGCATAGAAAAAAAAAGAAAAAGAAAGCATGACCCCCCTCCAAAATAAAAGCAAGAGGAGAATCTCTAAGCAAGGAGTGTTTAGAAAGGTAAACAAAAATATTCCCACACACTTGCACATCTCGATCAAGTTGCATGACTAGTTTCTTCTTGGATCCGGTCTTTGGCTCAACAACATCATGTGGCATAAGTGAGTCTCATTCTTATCCTACCCAAAGCTCCACATAAAAGCCATAGAGTAGGAAGTTGAGGCTCTTTCAAAAGCCTTTGGTGAGGTAACAAGCACCACTTGAGTGATCGAGAGAACCATCCAAGGAACTTTGTCTCTTTTTGTGAAAATTTCAAAACTCCGAGATAAGATCCGGAAAAGAGAAGGGTGAGTGTTGCAAAGTCCAAACCATTCTACTCCTCAACCTCTGAATGCAAGGTGGAAAGTTACAAGCCCCACAGGTAAAACATGGCTAAGTTTCTCTCGTACCAACCTCTTCAACTGCAAGTAGAATACGGAATTGTGCACAGGAACTTGCAGAGTAGTAACATCGGTGCGACTCCTGCCCTTCCAAGGCCAAGTCTAGACTTTGCTCGAGGACGAGCCAATGTTCAGCTTGGGGGAGTTTGTTGACGGTCTTTACGACAAGTTTTCGACCGTCAAAATCCCGGAAACGAGAAGGATATATGACAAGTTTCATGCATGTTTTTAATACTAATAATGTTCCACGAGTTGTGTTGGTATTTTTACTTGCAGGAACGCATTTGGGATAAAAAGGGAGTCACTGGGCCACACCAGGCAGGTGCGGCCGAACCAGCAGGTGCAGCCGGCCCTGCTGGTGCGGCCGGACCAGCAGGTGCGGCCGGCCCTACTGGTGCGGCCGGCCCTGCACCCTGCCACGATTTGAGTCCCAGCATTTACTACTTCCACAAACACACTTTGGATGGAGAGTTCACCATGGTTATGTCGGTTGGATCCGAAGGGTGTGAAAAGAGGCACTTGGATCCACGGGCCCACTTCTGCATGCATCCAACCGCCACTCTGAAGCAATCCTGAGCATTCCCTACCAGTGGCGGTGCATCACACGGCTTTGAGTAGATACGGCCGGATCAAGAGATACGGCCGCACCTACAAAGTGTGGAATCCGGCGGAACCGACCCAGGATACCGACTCACAACTGACCAAGGAGCAAGCATCAGGACTGTCCACGACGAATGGCGGTGAATCATAGGTGCGGCCGCACCTAGAGGTGCGTTCGTGCCTGGCTCCCGCCACCTCAGCGCTCCAACCGACCTCCCACTACTATACAAAGGACCCTCCACTCGCTGGAACAAAGGACACACCACAGGAGCTTCACTATTGTCCACTTTTGTATTTTAGAGTAGGAAGTAGTGTAGCTGGGAGTTAGAGTCGAGTCGAGCTAGTCTCGGGGTTCTGGAGAAGTCTTCTTCAGAGTTCGGGTACTACTCTTGTATCTTCTCTTTTATTTAAGACATAAGTGCATTTCAAGTTATCTTTCTATCTTACATTTCAAAGTCAATTACATTCAATTTTTACTTAGCTACTAGAAGCTTTATTCTTGGTTTAGACTAAAGTGAGTTTTGCCTTGGTTAGCTTAGTTCTCTTGAACCCTATAGTGTTGTGGTCGTTCTTCGCTTGATCTCCGGTGTTTCACGGGAGAGAGAGACCTTTCTCTAAAGGCCTTAGGGAAGGTTCTTTGGTGCGTTGTGAGCACGGTGCTCAGAAGTTGCCTTAGTCTTAGATTGGTGTCTCGCGCAATGGAATAGTTGTGGTACCCTAAGGAGGTGACAGCTCCGGACGGGCTCTGTAGTCCACCACGTTAGTTCGGGCCGGTAGGATTCAGCGCGTTGTCATCCTCCCTTCTCATCCCAGTCTGAGGGTGCGGCTTTGCATGCCCCTGCAACATTAGAAGAGCTTGTTGATTCTATCTTACCTTGGCTCTGCTTTACCTTAGTTCTCTTCTCGGAGTTGACTAGAATAGATAGATTGCCTTAGGATCCTTTCTCGTCTCATTGTCCTCCCAACTCACTAGGACCTCTCTAGTTCTATTATCAAGATCTCCTCACGTGTCCATTTACCCCCGCATATCTTTATCATCACCCCAGCTATAAGACTCTTTTACCGAGCCTCGATTCTCTTTACCGTCCTTGATTATCTATGCCATAGTGCTTCCCTTGGGAAAATATAAATCGACAACCTGAATGCCACCGGGTGAAGTGCTACAACGGTAATCCGTGCGCTTGCGGACTTCTCTGTGATTGTGTGTTTTTCCACCAGACATTCCCTTGCCCCGTTACTTAGTGGTGAGGCTAAGGAGCGTCAACAATGGTCTTCAGAATCGTCACCGGAGTTGTTGTCGGAGTCGTCGCCGGAGTTGTTGCCGGAGTCGTCGCCGGAGGAGATGAGGTCTACCACCACTCTTCTGCCCGATTGAGGACCGGAGCATCCGAGGACCGGTGGATGGTCGCTCCTGGCTGTGATGAGTGATTGACAACGTGGTGTGGACTGACTCTTGGCCGAGTATTGCAGGTGCCGGTTGCGGCTTGATTTGCGTTGGTGCAGGTGAAGAGTGGGCGCGAAAGGTCTATGCCTTGCGGGGCCTCCGAGGAGTGGAGAGACAAGTAGGCCTGACTCGAGGGACCCGGTGGCCAGTGGGGTCAAGTGCGGGCCGCATGGTAGCAAGAAAAGCAAGACGAAGTCGTGGACAGGAGCCGGTGCAGGGTAGCGGCTCACGACCGGAGTCTGCACGCGGGGTTTGCGGCGGTTCACCACAAAACCGTCGGGTTACTTGGTTGAGCCACAAAACCAAGACCGGAGGCTCGGCGGGCGGAGACGGGATCCGGGCGCGCCGAGAAGCTTCGATGCCGACGGACGCGTGGCGGGATCGCAGGGCTTGCGTCGGGAGGACGCGGACTGCGGCGACGGCGTGGCCGTGCGATGAAGAGGAGTGCTACATGACCTATTTGCCCCTGAGGGGTTTGTATCACAACTTAAGTGCTAGGGGTAGTGTGGTCATTTGCCTGGCCCGGAGAGGACTCATATATATTAGCTCTAGGGTTTCCAGGCAAACCATCCATCCGGACTGCTTCTCATTTCCTTGCTCCATAGGGTTAGATTTTTCCTCCGTTTGTAAAGAATCTGACCTCCAAGTGAATGGAAGCTTTCATGGTTGCGTCAATTCTCCGCTTGTAGCTCGTTGGATTTTTGTGTCTTTTTCGAGCTATTTTCGTCGGTTTTTCGTGCGCGGCTTGTTCCTTCGATTCTGAGGTGTTTGGGTTCGGATTTGTTGGTGGGAATCATGGATAGTTGCCTCGTGCATCTTTGTGCTTGATCTTGATCCCCCAAACTCCGAATTCGGCCTCTGATTAAAGGATTTCGGTTGGAAACCTTGCTTTGTTCTTGTGCTCGGTGGAATCTCGATTCCTCTCGATTCATTGGGTTTGAGGCTACAAATTCATAGGCATAGCATCTCCTAGAGGCGCTTCACCTTCACCTATGATTTGGTAGCAATCCATTGGTTGAATCGGGAGATCGGGTAGTGGGAAGGAGGTGTTGACCTACAAGAGGTTGAGTTCGAGCTGCTGTCTGCGCACCACGCGGACGGTCCGCGCGCCCCTGGCGGACGGTCCGCGAGGAGGCTTTCAGCCAGCAGTTCGTCGTGTTCTTCGCGAGTTCTTGCGTGCCTTTCGTTCGATCCATTTTGTTGGTGGATTTTTGTTGCACGAAGTTCGCGAACAGCCCGTACTTGAGTGCCGGACGGTCCGTGACGGGGCAGACGGTCTGCGGTCCCATCGCGGACGGTCCGTTATTGAGGGTGCAGTACTGGAGGTTCGGGGGTTATTTTCGGACGGTCCATCGCAGCCACGCAGACAGTCCGCCTAGGCCTCGCGGACGGTCCGCCCGGTGTTTGCGGATAGTCCACCCAGGCCTCGCGGACGGTCCGCCCGATTCTTGCGGACGGTCCGCCTGGTCCAGTGCTGAGCTGCTAAGTCCTTTGCTCTTTGAGTTTCGCTTTCTCTTTGGGATTGTTTGGGGTTTGCTCCTAGGGTTGGTAGGTCCGCTGTGACTACGCGACCTTGGCAAACTTGTGTGGGAATCCTTGGTTGTGAATTTGGGGCATAGGCCGAGTTCTCTCTTTGGAGAAGAATTTTTATCGGCTCCCATTCACTCCCCCCTCTCTGGTCGCCTAATCGGTCATTCAATTGGTATCAGAGCCGGTTACGGATCTTCATGATTCTAACTAGTCTAAGATCCAAAGATGGCGTACCAGGAACGGGGTTCGGGTCCTCCACACTTTGATGGTAAGAACTACCACATGTGGCAAAGGCGGATGGCCGCTTTCCTCCGCGGCAAGGGTTAGATCCTGTGGGATGTCACGGTGAACACAGCTTATGTTCATCCGATGAACTTCCTTGCTCCAGGATCGAGGGACATGTTCGACGCCAACAACAAGGCGGTCGACTACCTGTACCGTTCTTTGTGTGAATCCGAATTTGAACGGGTTCGGACAGAGGATTTGGCGTGCAGGATTTGGGAGCAGCTGAAGAATGCTCATGCCGGGAACACTCAGGTTCAGGCTCGGCTCTTTGCGACCTACTGGAGAGAGTACGAGAATTTCACTCATCTCCCCGGTGAGTCCATAGATGCCATGTTTCAGCGTTTCACCGTGATTGTGAACAACATGAGGGCTAATGTGGCCGTGCTCCCGTATGATGACCATGACAGGGCTGTCAAGCTCTTGCATTCTTTGGATCGTACCGTGTGGAGTGGGAAGGTCGAGGCCATCCTAGAGTCGGAGAAGTATGAGACCCTCACGGTGGACGAGCTGTTTTCCAAGCTCAAGTCGTCCGAGGTGGACCGTGGGGTGCGTGCAAAGATCGAGAACCCGACTGATCCCCATAGTCTGGCTCTCGTATCTGGTTCAAGGACTAATGCTAACATGTCTTCGAGACAATTTTCTTTGTCTTGCCTTGTGTCCATGCCAGATGAGGAGTTCGACGTGCTGGGCGAGGAGGACCTCGCGTTGCTGAGCAGGCGGTTCGAGCGCATGTACACGAACCGGAAGAACGCTCGGAGGAGCTCGGGCATGTGCTACCGGTGCGGGAAGCACGGGCACTTCATCGCCGAGTGCCCGGAAGCCATGGAGGTCAAGTCCGAGCACAAGCATCGTTCGAGGACCAACCACAAGCACCGCTCGAGGGACGACTACAAGGGCAAGAACAAGTCCGAGCGGAGGCCGAGGAAGAGTGGTAGTCACAAGAAGAAGGAGCAAGCGATGGTGGCCGAGGCGAGCGACATCGACTCAAGCTCTTGCTACTCTTCATCTAGCTCGAGTGATGAAGAAGAGAACCAGCACAAGGGCAAGCGGTCGAGCAAGAACATCAACGGCCTGTGCTTTGCCGCCCAAGGCTTTTGTGGCATGGCACATAGCTCCGCAAGCAAGAAGAGCAACAAGGATGACTCGGGCTCTAACTCCGAGGAAGAGGTAAACAATGACCCATCCTTCTTGATAGCGGAGAATGCTAGGTTGAATGACTTGCTTGACAACCGTGATGATGTGCTTAGAAAGACCAACAAGGAGAAGAGGGAGTATCGGTCTTTGCTTGGAGAGGCTAAGGAGAAGGTGGTTGAGCTAGAATCTTTGCTTGATGATGCTAGGGCTCAAATAGATTCTCTTAAGTCTGCTTCTATTGTGACCAATGAACCTGAATGCACTGATTGTTCCACTTTTCTTGGTGAATTGACTGTGCTTAAGGAGAAGTATGCCTCCTAGGTTGAGGAACTAGACGTGCTTAGGGTTGAGCTAGATGAGATGAAATCTAGGCCCTCCTTGCTTGGTGCTTGTACTTCTTGTCCTGTTTTGCATGAGAAACTAGATGCCTCACTTGTGTATGCTAGATCTCTAGAGGCTCAGCTGAAAGCTCCTATTCCTACAATTTGCTCCACTTGTGAAATAAATGCTGTGAAGAATATCGAGCCTGCACACTATGTTGATCGTTTGCAGGATGAGAATGATGAGTTGAGAAAGTTGATGGGTTGGTTGTCTGGTCATGAGCCTCAGTTGAGGATAATGATCGAGACATACAAGCGCTAGGATGGGGAAGCGCTTAGGGCAAAGAAAGTGGGTGAGGGAAGTGGTGAGAATGAGGGGAAGATCGGAGATATCCCAGAGCCACCAAAAACTCACCACAAAAATGCCTTTGTTCATAAACCGAACCATCTTAGGAACCGACTAGACACAACCCCAGCTCCACCCGTGTTTCCTCCACAAACCGACAACTTCCAAAAATCCATCAAGTTCAAGAGTGACTTGGGGAATGAGTTCTTTGGGAAGAAGGGAGAGAGACCGAGTGAGGAGAAACCAGAGCCCAAAGAGAACCCAAAACCAAAACCAAAACCAAAACCCTTCCATTGTGAGCATTGTGGGAGGGATGGGCACCTCGCTGAGTTCTGCTTCAGGAGGAAGCGTGAGGAGAGGTTGGCTAGAGAGTTGGCCAACAAGGACAGGTACCGCCCTTCTCGTGGTGTGCCTGAGCCTAGGTTGGTGATGAGAGGCGAGGGTATGGTGCGTACCATTTATCCTCGGGAGAGGCGTGAGTTTGTGCCTCGAGGTGAGCCTCCACATAGAGAAGGTGGTTTGGGCGTGGTGAGTTTGCTGGACGTTCCTTTGCTCGTGGCCAATACGAGTATGGGGGGAACGATCGCAGTTTTAGGTCCCAGAGGAGCTACGGGCCACGGTCTCCCCTCCGTGGTGCGCGTAGTCCTCCAAGGGGACGTGTGGGTGTTCCACCTAGGAGAGATAGGATGGATTTTGCTAACCCCACGTTTGAGCAAATGGCGAGGCACTGGTTTGATTCGTTTTGTACTAACCCCAGTGCTGAGTCCTTTGCTCACTCTCGCTCTCGTTTTTGATTTTGCAGGTGGGAGGCATGGAGGGCTTTTGGTTGATCGACTCCGGTTGCTCTCGACACATGACCGGAGATCGAAGATGGTTCTCCAGCCTCACCCCGGTGATGACCAAAGAGTACATCACTTTTGGGGATAATGGGAAAGGTAGAGTGCTTTCAGTGGGCACGGTGAAGGTGAGTGATTCTGTGACTCTTCGGCGCGTTTCTCTTGTCAAGTCTTTGGGGTACAATCTTCTCTCTGTTTCCCAACTTCTTGATGAGGGTATTGAAGTCCGTTTCAAAACGGGCTGTTCTCGTGTTTTGGATTCTCGAGGCGATCTTGTGTGTACGATCGTCCCCGAGGGTCAAATTTTCAGAGCCGATTTTTCTCAGTGTGTTGGCTCTTCTTGTTGTTTGGTTGCTGGTGTTTCGGCGGAGCTTTGGAAATAGCATAGGAGACTAGGTCACTTGAGTTTTGACTTGCTGTCACGCTTGAGTAGGCTAGGATTAGTCCGAGGATTGCCAAAGTTGAAATACCAAAAGGATTTGGTATGTGCTCCGTGTAGGCATGGCAAGATGGTCACCGCCTCTCATCCGCCTCTGACATCCGTTATGACAGAGAGGCCATGCGAGCTGTTCCATATGGACTTGGTTGGTCCAGCTCGAGTGTGCTCGGCGGGTGGGAAATGGTATGTCCTTGTGATTGTGGACGACTATTCTCGCTATGCTTGGGTCTTCTTTTTAGCTGACAAGGGGGAGACGTTTGGTTTTGAGAGGGATCTAATCTTGAGGTTGAAGAATGAGAGACATGGAGATGCTGTTCGAGCTATTCGTAGCGACAATGGCAGTGAATTTAAAAACTCTCGTTTTGAAACCTTTTGTCGTGATTTGGGTCTCGAACATCAGTTTTCTTCTCCCTATGTGGCTTGTCAGAATGGTGTGGTTGAGAGGAAAAATCGTTCCCTTTGTGAGATGGCTCGGATGATGCTTGATGAGCATAGGACTCCGAGGAGATATTGGGCGGAAGCGGTGAATACCGCTTGTCATGTTGGGAACCGGATTTTTCTGAGGGCCTTCTTGAACAAGACGTGCTATGAGCTCATGCACGGGCGAGCACCTAGAGTGAGCCATTTCAGGGCTTTTGGTTGTCGGTGCTTCATTCTCAAGAAGGGTAGGCTAGATAAGTTTGAGTCGAGGTCTTCCGATGGGATTTTCTTGGGTTATGCTAGTCATTCTAGAGCATTTCGTGTGCTCAACCTTGATACTAACCTAGTCATGGAGACTTGCGAGGTGACCTTCGACGAGACACAACCATGCAATTCGTCTGTCTTTGAGTGTGCAGGTGATGACGAAGTTGGCAAGAAGATCTTTTGCCTCCAGGAGGATGATGCTGGAGAGGATGATGGTGATGATGATGAAGCTCCAGCCACGCATGTACCCTCTACTTCCACTACGACGACTACAGTGCAGGATGGCCCATCCCCTACACCGCCTACGATTCAGCAAGATCAAGTGGAAGCAGCTGAGGAGGGGGAGGTTGCCTCCAGGCGAGAGGCACCGAGGCGCGTTCAAGTTGATCATCCACCCTCAGTAATCATCAGCGACATCAATGAGCGTACGACACGGTCGAGGTCCAGAAATGCTTCTCACTTTGCTCATTCAGCTTTTGTTGCCACCTTTGAGCCGAAAGACATTGGACACGCTCTGTCTGATCCTAATTGGGTGAATGCCATGCATGAGGAGTTAGAGAATTTTGAGAGAAACCAGGTGTGGGAGTTAGTGGAGCCACCACCAAACTGCAAACCTATTGGGGCAAAATGGGTGTGGAAAAACAAAGTGGGAGAAAATGGTGAGGTGGTGAGGAACAAGTCGAGGTTGGTTGCTCAGGGCTATAGTCAGAAGGAGGGGATAGATTATGAGGAGACAATTGCTCCTGTAGCCCGTTTGGAGGCAATTAGGATCCTTCTAGCCTTTTCTGTGGCTAAAGGGTTCAAGTTGTACCAAATGGATGTGAAGAGTGCCTTCTTGAATGGGTTTTTAGAGGAGGAAGTTTATGTGAAGGAACCACCGGGCTTTGAGAGTGCCGAGTTTCCCCACAGGGTGTATAGGCTGAGAAAGGCGTTGTACGGGCTGAAACAAGCTCCCCGTGCTTGGTATGGCCGGTTGAGGGGGTTCTTGTTTAGCAAGGGGTTTGAGATGGGCAAGGTAGATAAGACTCTTTTTCTCCTCAGGCAGGGTGATGATATCCTAATTGTTCAGGTATATGTGGATGATATTGTCTTTGGCGGCTCGTCTCACTCTTTGGTTGCGAGGTTTCCAGAGGATATGAGCAAAGAATTCGAGATGTCTATGATGGGAGAATTGCAGTTCTTTCTCGGGCTTCAGATCAAGCAGGCGAAGGAGGGAACCTTTGTACATCAAGCCAAGTACACGAGGGACATCCTCAAGAAGTTCAAGATGGATGACTCGAAGCCCCTGTCGACACCGATGAGTACGACTACAGCGCTCGACGCGGACGAGGACGGAGAGCCCGTGGACCAGAAGGAGTACCGGAGCATGATCGGCTCCCTCTTGTACTTGACGGCGACGAGGCCGGACATCCAGTTTTCTGTGTGTCTGTGCGCTCATTTTCAGGCGTCGCCGAGGACTTCACATCGATAGGCCGTCAAGCGGATCTTCAGGTATCTTCGATACACTCCTGAGCTCGGTCTTTGGTACTCGGCGTCCTCTTCCCTTTCGCTTCTTGGTTTTTTGGATGCCGATTTTGCAGGGTGTCGAGTCGATCGGAAATCAACTTCGGGTACTTGCCAGTTTTTGGGTTCCTCGCTTGTTTCTTGGTCTTCTCGCAAACAGTCTAGTGTAGCTCAGTCTACCACAGAAGCCGAATATGTTGCTGCCGCTAGTTGTTGCTCCCAGCTGCTTTGGATCACATACACGCTGAGTGACTTTGGTGAGGAGTGTTCCCATGTGCCTCTCATGTGTGATAGCACGAGTGCCATTAGTGTTGCCAAAAACCCCGTGCTTCATTCCAGAACCAAACACATAGAAGTGAGGTACCACTTTCTGCGAGACAATGTTGAGATGGGAAACATAGACCTCATCCATGTACCTACAGAAAAGCAACTTGCCGACATTCTAACCAAGCCTTTGGACCAAGCTACATTCGCTCGTTTGCGAGGAGAGCTTGGAGTTGTTTTTCCTTTTTGAGCTTCGGTTGGGAGGGTTGATGTACATATGAATGTTGCATTTTCATTTATGTATCATATCATGTTTGCATCTTTGTATCATAGACTGCATTTGTAACATATGCCATAGAGATGTGCTTCTCTTATATGCTTTGCTCACCATGATATGCTAGAGATGAGGTTATGACTTTGCTTGTGATGCTCATGAGATGTATAGCTATGCTCTTGGTAGCTTTGGGATATATATGCTTGTGAATGGCTTCTTTCTATAAACATGCTATATGATCCTCTCTTGTGGGTAGAATACCTTTCATGTTCATTTTGGGTGCTTATGGCTATATCTTGCTTAATTTGTGCTTGGAACCATGTTCTTTTCATTTGGGATCAAAGATCCATTTTTCATCATGAATGTTTAGCCTACATGCTACCTTGTGGAGAAGCCTAAGCTTCTTTTTGCCGCAAAGGCACTTCATGTACCATGTTTAATTCGTAAATCATGAAAATGGTGTGTGAGATGCCTATGCTTGAAAATTCTGCTTCCTTGTCATAAATGCTTTAAATTCCTTATCTTGGGTGCTAAACCGTTGCATGATGTTCACCAATGAGAAGTCTCATATTTAGAAGTGGACACATGGCTCGGTGGCTTTGACATGACATGAGATAGCTTGTAGGTGTTTGTGATGACCTTGTGATGAGAATGTATGACCTTGCATGAAGTTTGTGAGTTATATGTTGTATGTGCTCCTTTTGATCATGTTTAGGTCCTATGCTCATGAGAGGGAAATTTTTTTTTGTGAAAAATGCTTCATTTTCATCATGGCTATGTCACTTGCTTATATGTCCCTTTGTATCTTGTTGGCGATGCTTGTGCTCAAATTGTGGCTATCTTGCTTGTCTATGTCTCAATTTTAGCATGTTGTAGTGCTCTTTGTATATTTGAGAAGCACATGCTTGCATTTGTAGACTTGATTCATGCATTACCAACAAGGGGGAGGAAAGTACCCAATTCATGTTTTCAGGGGGAGTTTGCATCGAGAATGCATTTGTTCAGGGGGAGCTTGCATTCATGCATTTGGGAGGTTTGCATCGAGAATGCATTTGTTCAGGGGGAGCTTGCATTCATGCATTTGGGAGCTCTTTTTCGCCTGAATTTTAGTTGTGCTCTCTTGCTGATGGTGTCGAGCCCTTTTGCCTCACCTTGAGGAGTCGGCAATTTTGGAGCATTTTATCTCGGTTGTGTCGAGCCGTTGCCCTTGCCTTAGGGGACCGAAATCTTTCTCACTCAAGTGATCTTTTCTTGGCTTCTGTTTGGCTTTTGATCACTTGTTTGAGTTTTTCTTTCGTTTCTTTTCTTTTTCTCTTTTCTCTGAATTGGTTACTTGTGTGTGTTGTCAATGCACTCATCAAGGGGGAGATTGAGGACCGGAGCGCCCGAGGACCGGTGGATGGTCGCTCCTGGCTGTGATGAGTGATTGACAATGTGGTGTGGACTGACTCTTGGCCGAGTATTGCAGGTGCAGGTTGCGGCTTGATTTGCGTTAGTGCAGGTGAAGAGTGGGCGCGAAAGGTCTATGCCTTGCGGGGCCTCCGAGGAGTGGAGAGAAAAGTAGGCCTGACTCGAGGGACCCGGTGGCCAGCGGGGTCAAGTGCGGGCCGCATGGTAGCAAGAAAATCAAGACGAAGTCGTGGACAGGAGCCGGTGCAGGGTAGCGGCTCATGACCGGAGTCTGCACGCGGGGTTTGCGGCGGTTCACCACAAAACCGTCGGGTTACTTGGTTGAGCCACAAAACCAAGACCGGAGGCTCGGCGGGCGGAGATGGGATCCGGGCGCGCCGAGAAGCTTCGATGCCGGCGGACGCGTGGCGGGATCGCAGGGCTTGCGTCGGGAGGACGCGGACTGCGGCGACGCCGTGGCCGTGCGATGAAGAGGAGTGCTACATGACCTATTTGCCCCTGAGGGGTTTGTATCACAACTTAAGTGCTAGGGGTAGTGTGGTCATTTGCCTGGCCCAGAGAGGACTCATATATATTAGCTCTAGGGTTTCCAGGCAAACCATCCATCCGGACTGCTTCTCATTTCCTTGCTCCATAGGGTTAGATTTTTCCTCTGTTTGTGAAGAATCTGACCTCCGAGTGAATGGAAGCTTTCATGGTTGCGTCGATTCTCCGCTTGTAGCTTGTTGGATTTTCGTGTCTTTTTCGAGCTATTTTCGTCGGTTTTTCGTGCGCGGCTTGTTCCTTCGATTCTGAGGTGTTTGGGTTCGGATTTGTTGGTGGGAATCATGGATAGTTGCCTCGTGCATCTTTGTGCTTGATCTTGATCCCCCAAACTCCGAATTCGGCCTCCGATTGAAGGATTTCGGTTGGAAACCTTGCTTTGTTCTTGAGCTCGGTAGAATCTTGATTCCTCTCGATTCATTGGGTTTGGGGCTACAAATTCGTAGGCATAGCATCTCCTAGAGGCGCTTCACCTTCACATATGATTTGGTAGCAATCCATTGGTTGAATCGGGAGATCGGGTAGTGGGAAGGAGGTGTTGACCTTCAAGAGGTCAAGTTCGAGCTGCTGTCTGCGCACCACGCGGACGGTCCGCGCGCCCCTGGCTGACGGTCCGCGAGGAGGCTTTCAGCCAGCAGTTCATCGTGTTCTTCGCGAGTTCTTGTGTGCCTTTTGTTCGATCCATTTTGTCGGTGGATTTTTGTTGCACAAAGTTCGCGGACGGTCCGTACTTGAGTGCCGGACGGTCCGTGACGGGGCGGACGGTCCGCGGTCCCATCGCGGACGGTCCATTATTTAGGGTGCAGTACTGGAGGTTCGGGGGTTATTTTCGGACGGTCCGTCGCAGCCACGCGGACAGTCCGCCTAGGCCTCGCGGACGGTCCGCCCGGTGCTTGCGGACGGTCCGCCTGGTCCAGTGCTGAGCTGCTAAGTCCTTTGCTCTTTGAGTTTCGCTTTCGCTTTGAGATCGTTTGGGGTTTGCTCCTAGGGTTGGTAGGTCCGCTGTGACTACGCGACCTTGGCAAACTCGTGTGGGAATCCTTAGTTGTGAATTTGGGGCATAGGCCGAGTTCTCTCTTTGGAGAAGAATTTTTATCGGCTCCCATTCACTCCCCCCCTCTCTGGTCGCCTAATTGGTCCTTCACCGATCGTCGCCGGAGGAGTCCGCGGTCACCTCAATGCGCGTGGACCGCTTCTTCCTTCGTGTTGAGGAAAAAACCCTGCCTCTCCATGGTGGGCGTCGTTGGGGTCCGCCAACTTGGCCCTTGCGCACGTGTACAGCTTCCTCCCCAAGGCCGACGAAGAACCGGCCTCTTCCATGGAGCACCGAGCAAGATGCACGGGGGCGGTGAGCTGGGACGGCTCCTCTTCGTCGCCGCGAAACCTCACTGTCTTAGCAGGGGCGGCAGACAGCACCGAGGAAGACGGACGAGGATGTGGCTGCGGGGCCTCCTCCTTGTAGAACCTCCCCCTAGAGTCGCGGCCATCCCTGCGACGGAGACAAGGCTGCGACGAAGACAAGGAAGGCAGACGATGGAGAAGAGGATAGAAGGCGGTAGGCAGGGCAGAGCGTTTATTGAGAAGGTTCGGATGCGCAAATGATACGATGATTAACAACCACCCGTCGCCAATGAAGGGGCAGGGCCAGGTCTATTCGAATGAAGAACAGTTTGCTTTTCCCCCTTTTAATCTGAAATCAAAATTTATATCATGTATTTCTCTGTCAACCGTAATCCAAATTTGATGATATTTGTTTCTGAATTTTTCTAAAATAAACATCTATTCATTTATGACATTTTTTCGAATGTAATTCCATTTCTTTGATGTTGTTTATACACCTTATATTGTTCCTTATAAGTACAACATAGAAATAATATTTGTTTTACACAACCATTACTAATGAAACTTTGCATTTCGTAATCTTATGGTGAACATAAGGTTATGTTAAAAATTCAAATGCATATGAGTTCGAACATGTTTTAAAGTGTGGAAAACTTCAATGTTGAAGTAAGATTCTAAGAAACTATGTGAGAGATGTAGACATTTGTACACAAGTATAATCTTCCGTTTTCAAAACCTTTTGAAATTTTGAAGACAAGCTTAGGGACTTAAATTATGCTGCCGAGTCAATTTGTAGAATTTTTAGAACACACTAAGATGTTATTATAATTATTATATCATAAACAAGAGATAAAAAATCTAATCTTAAGAAATTTGGTTAGAGAAGTGTGGCTATTGATATTTTATTCAAATACTAAATTACCAACTATGAATTGTTCGTATTTTTTACGAATTTTTTGGTGCTGTTTATGGGCTCTAATATTTGAGGAAAGCAAGTTTCAATTCAGAAAAAATAGTGTCAGGCCCACGCGTCAGCGTTAGAAGCCTATATAAAAAAAGATAACCGTAGCCTGCCCGACTGACAAAGGCAATGCAGGTAGACTAACTCTCATCGCCAACAAGTGCTCCATTGTCCAAAATGCCCCTAGCTGAATGAATATGCATCCGCCGGCGACGTTGGTAGACTAACCCTCGTCGCCAACAAGTGCTCCATTGTCCGAAATACCCCTGGCCGAATGAATATACATCCGCTCCGGCGACGCTGGTACACTAACCCTCATCGCCAACAAGTGCTCCATTGTCCAAAATGCCCCTAGCCGAATGGAGACGCATCCGCCCCTACCCCGGACCCCTCCTTCTTCCCCGATCTGAGCTCCACCGCCGACTCCCGCCTGTCCTTCCCCGCCATCGCGCACATGTCGCACTACGCCGATTCGTCTGGAGGTGCACGTGCGAGGAGCAGGGTTCAAGGTTGCCGGAGTAGCCGCAATCACTCCATCGGCTTGGATCCAGTCGGTGAGCTAAGCGGCTTTCCACTGGTCCCTTGCCCAGACTGTGGTATGGCTCGGGTGGTGGAGGGGCGGACGCAGAAGGAAGGTGAAAACCACGATCGTCTTTATTTGAAGTGTGCAAGGAACTCGGTGAGTAGTCTGCTGTGTCTCCCAAATCTAAGTTAGGGTTCTTATGTGCTTTTGATTCTACAGTACACCAAGAATTGTGGATTTTATCGTTTCCACAAGGAGTATCTCCAGATGCTGTAGGATGCTGGCGTCATTGTTTTACGACCGTCGAACTGGGCAGACGCGGTCGATGAAGTTGTTGATTCAGTGGAATGTCAAATTGGGAGTGGCGAGCAGAGGCAAGCACTGGAGGAGAAGATGGACAATGTGATCTAGAAGATGAACTTGATTACTGTGGTTATTGTTTGTGTAGTATTTGGATGTTTACTGGGGATGTATGCTGCAAAGAAGTAATTCTAATGTTAAAAGTGGTGCTTTTGCTTCATCTGTGTGGATGAAGAATGAAAAATTTGTCACATATGACAAACTTAAATGTATGAATGAAGAATGGATGGAATGACAATTGGGTCAAAAATCTTAATGCGTCACACATCACAAAATTCATCAATTCACCTGTGCTGACATTTCATTGCAGAACGAGGCAAAGGAAACACGGATTAACACAAACAGAGTAACAAACTTCTGGCATAACTCTGGCATACACATTGCAATTCATTGTGAACTGCTGCCATATAATGACACAAACAGAGTAACAAACTTCTGGCATACACATTGCAATTCATTATAAGCTACTGCCATAAACATTGCAATGCGTCATAGGAGACATGGATTGATCTACCGCGTCTCTTAGATCTACTAGTTCATCACAAGTTCAACAAACACACAGGAGGAACACATTAACAGAGGAACAAATAAATTAAGCAGAGGTAGTCGCCGCTGGAGGAGCCCCACCATCGGAGTCAGAGCCGGAGCCGTTGAGGCTACCATCGTCGCCACCATCATAGTCGACAGGGGTGAGCACTCCTCTCTCCAGTCCCCAGCCAAGATATTGATCTTGAAGGTCATTGGGTCCTGGGACCCCAAGATTAATGGCCACCTTTCGAAGCCTCACGAAAGCATCGCTGAACAAGCTCACTGACGAAGTGGCTTCGTCAGCATTTAGTGGAGGAGCACGCACGACCGCCATGGGCTGGGGCACCAGCGCCTCCTCAGGCTCGTCGAGCGGGGGCGGCGGCACCTCCTCGGGCTCGTCGGGTGGGGGTGGCGGCACCTCCTCGGGCTCCTCGGGCACCAGCGGCGTCCCCTCCTTGACGAGCCGACGGCCGCGGCTTTCGTTGTCATCCTCCTCCTCCCTCCCCGACTTCCTGCATGCCTCGCTTGACGATGCCATGCACGCGCTTGAGGAAGAAGAAGCTCTTGGATTCACTTCTTGGTGACCGGAGACGGTGGTGCTGGGGTTTTCTTGGTGTCGCGGCTTACGAAGTTCTTGGCCGGCCGGGATTTATATTGACAAGATGGCGAACCGTAGGCGGCCGGTCACGCGCTTCGGAACCCGTGTCCACTCAGGAGAGCTCTTGGCCACAAAAAGAGTTATGTGGTCACAAAGAGATGTGTGACTGTTCATATTTTATTCAAAATACCAAATGCCCAACTATGAGTTGTTCGATTCTTAAAAAAAACTATGAATTGTTCGTATTTTTATTAATTTTTAGGTGCTGCTTTATGGGGCCTAATTTTTGAGGGAAGCAAGTGTTATTTCAAAAAAAAAGTGCCGGGCCCACGCGTCAGCGTCAACAGCCTAGTAAAGAAGGTAACCATTACCGGCCCGCGCATCAGCCAACAAAGCGATGCGGGTTTGCTAACCCGCGTCGGCATTGACTATCCATTTTGCAAAATGAATATTCAACCGCCCTGGCCCATTTCGTCTCCCCTTCTTCTTTCCGAATGGATAAGTGCAGCACTTTCCTTAAAAAAAGCGCAGAGGAGGCGTGGAGACAGAGATGACGATGAGCACCGACGAGGGGCCAAGCAGCGGACGACCCCGCGCACCCTGGATCGAGGAGAACCGAAACGCGAAGTGGTGCCGCAACTAGATCCGTGCACGTGCCAGTGAGATGGTGGCGAAGAGGGAGACGATGAAGAGCGCCGGAGAGGGGCCAAGCAGCGGTGGAGTGAACCTAATGCCGGGGACGAGGGTCCTCGACTGGATCCTCTCGGATTCCGACGAGGGGCCAAGCAGCGGCAAGGAGGAGCGTGCCGGCGAGGGGGCAGCGAAGTGGGTGAGGGGCCTGCCTCACGTTTGCGAGCACAAGTGTCTGGTAACGACGAAGAGGGTTCGAGGGTGCGGTGAAGGTGTAGAGGACCTCATCTCTGACTCTGGCAATGCACGATGATGATGAGGCAAGTTTCTCTGAATCTCACTGCCTTTTTAGTTGTTCTATAGATGGAGCTTAAGCTAGCTTGAGCTTGAGCTTGATAAAGTTAATTAGTGCCTATGATGATGTCTTCCATGCTTGTTAGTTCTAAGGCAAATCAGTTCTGAACTAAGTTTTGCTTTTACTTGTCACACCCTGCTATGAAGCCTAGGATAATTTTCAAGTTCTTATATAATTTTCCTATGATGATTACTGTTCTTATACTGCTCCAAGTTCTGAGGCAAATTAGTTCTGAATTAACTATGTTATTCTTATACCATGTTTAACCCTATTTCAGGCAAAACTCATTGAGTCGCGAGCAGAGCTTGAGTTACTTCTAAACCTTAATGTCTGGGATTATGTGAAACCAGAGTTTGAAAAATCATGAAAGAAGTGAACATCCTCATCAAAAAGGCTAAGCACATAAGGAGGTACAAGTATACTACTGAACAAAATCTCGAGCCCATTGAAGATGCGCTCGAAGGGCTTCAAGAATCCTTGGTTGCTTACGAAGAGGATGCAAAAAGAGCCAATCTTGATGAGGCATGATCTAGTTCAAGCATGTTGATGTGTAGGGTCAGTAGCCATACTTTTGTGGATGTTCAAGTCGCATGCCTTTGTTAATGTGTATGTTCAGATAGCACGACCATAGTAAATAATGTGATGGACAAGTTAAGTCCTAGCCTGATGGACAAGTTAACCTTTTGTAATAATTATCTTTATTCCTGTGGAAAAGTTATCTTCATCTTTGTGGACAAGTTATCTCTCTTATGATGTCTGTTTTGTCTCAAAAGATATGTGTGTTGATTGTGCCTGTATGTCGAAATGGAACCAATTAGAGATCAAGTTGACCTGTCAATGAGGACAGACTCAAAGGAGACGAGGATTCACAAACCTCTGTCTCCTTTCTACAAAGGAGACACAGATTAATGAACCTCTGTCTCATTTGTTCACTGCCGCCGCGCTCCCTCTTCACGGCTGTGAAGAGTGCTATTAGACTTTAATTATTAAGCTCTCAGTCTAGTAACGGGCGTCAAATGCTCATCGGTAATGGACTTTATAGCCCATTACCAATACGGTAGTGATCAGTAATGGACTTAAATAGCCCGTTACCGCTAGGGCATTGATCAGTAACGGACTTTACGAGCCCGTTACCGATAGGTTTAACTTGTGTAACGGACTCGATTTAACGTCCGTTACAAAGAATTCAAGTAACGGGCGTTTGAGAAGACCGTTACCAGAAGTCCACATCGGTAACGGGCATTGCGGAAGCCAACCCCAGGGTCGGCCTGCCGCGCTTATCTGTAACGGGTGCCAAACAACAACCGTTACAGATGTGGGTGCATGCAACGTGTGTTAAGGGCCCGTTACAAATGCTTCGTGACCTATTTGAGGTTTTCTCGTAGTGAGAAACACCCACCGCTACTGTGCCAGATCAATCTCCTTTTGGCCTCCAACTAGTCCCGTGGAAACCCTGCTTCTCGGCAGCTCTCCTTCACCTATGGCCAGTCATCATCTCCATTCTGTGAAGGAAGTGGGTAGCACGGGCTGCTTCTGCAAGAGAGCCCATCATGGAAACTCTGCTCTGAGCTCACCTCTGGTCAGTGCCCAGCCCAGCCCAAGGAGCTCCAAAGGCCGCAAAAAACGAACAGCAAAGTCAGGTGCTATCTCTCTCCCTAAAGCAGCTTCAAGTTCAGTCACAACAGTTGTGGAAGGGAGTGTTAGAAGGTGCACTCACCTGAACAAATCTAATGGCTTCTGTCCAGTGCAACTTGAGCGTGAGCCAGCAAAGAAAAGGAAAATCACCATCGTCAGGATTGATGAGGAAACAGGTCGTCACAGCCCAGTTCCTCTTGCAGTTCTTCAGGGGTGGGGAATTTACTGTGTTGTGCCTCATAGTGAGCTCACCGTTGATGGCTTACTGCAAGAGCCAGCGACAGATCAAGTGTTTGACAATGATGAAGACCAAAATGTCATGCTATGATTCGGGTAGGACTTGCTCTCGCGCTCACTTCTTCATCTCCCCCAGATCTCGCACCATGTTCCTCCTTTCTTTTGGCTATGTAATAATCTTCTCTTTGGTGTGTACCTCTCGTCACTGATGATGGTGTCAGTAGACCTTATTCACTCTCTGCCCCAGTTTATTTATGGCTAATCATAATTGGAACATCCTTTGCTGGAATATTCGTGGTTTCAATTCTTCTGATAAATGGGATGCTGTTAGAAACAAGATTGAGGAAAGTGGCTGCTCCATCATTTGCATACAAGAAACTAAACGTGCTGATTTCGATTCTAGTTTTATTCGCCAATTTGCTCCTCGACGCTTTGACTCTTTTGATTACATCCCTTCTGTTGGTGCTTCGGGCGGCATTCTCATCCTCTGGTCGAGTAGCTCGTTTGTGGGTTCTATCGTGGAAAAACTACAGTTCAGCCTTACGATTTCATTTACCACAACACACAACGGTGATCAGTGGTGCCTCACAAACGTCTATGGTCCCTATCAAGAACCAGATAGAACATCCTTTTTGAATTGGTTCCAAAACTGCGAAGTGGACGATACGACTAATTGGCTTTTCCTCGGGGACTTTAACTTCTACAGATCACTGGAAGACAGAAACAAACCGGGTGGCAACATTAATGACACTTTGCTATTCAATGACACCATTGGACATCTTGGCCTGATTGAACTCCCATTGAAAGGTAGAAAGTTCACTGGAGCAACATGCAGATGGATCCTTTGCTTGAACAACTCAATTGGTTCTTCACTTCTCCTAGCTGGACAATAGACTATCCAAACACAGAAGTGCTCCCCCTGGCCACGATTACTTCAGACCACATTCCCTGCAAAATTTCTATTAGTACAAGTATCCCCAAAGAAAATATTTTCAGATTCGAGAACTTTTGGGCTGAGCTTGAAGACTTTGTTGACATGGTATGCAGTAGTTGGGCAAGCAACAGAAGAGAGGCCACTGTAGTAAAGCGAATCTCCAAGAACCTCAAAAGGTTAAGGAGTGATCTAAAGGATTGGAGCAGAAACCTATCAAGACTTGGGCAACTCATCAAAAAGTGCAACACGGTAATTTGTTTCTTGGACTCTTTGGAAGATGCCAGAGGGCTCTTCTACCCAGAAACAAATCTGAGACGCTTGATCAAGAAGCAACTGCAGGAGCTATATCAACATAGAAACATCTATTGGAGGAACAGATACAAAACATCAAAGGTAAGATTTGGGGATGAATGTACCAAGTTCTTCCATGCAATGGCCACCATTTCATACAGAAAAAATGCAATCCGCCAGATTCTCAATGACAGCGGGGCTTGGATTCAAGATCATGAGGGTAAAGCCTGTTTGTTGTGGAATCCTTTTAGAAGCAGAATGGGGATCAGCAATGGCATCACCATGCACTTTGACCTTGATTCTTTCATTGCCCCTCGAGATGATCTGGAAGACCTGGTTGATCCTTTTCAGACACAAGAAATAGACAACATAGTTAAGAAAATGTCACCAGACAAAGCCCTTGGGCCTGATGGCTTTAATGGTTTATTCTTAAAGAAATACTGGCCAATAATCAAGGGAGACTTCTATTCTGGTTCTGTTAGCATGGAAGGGCTGAACAACTCCTACATCACTCTGATCCCCAAGACTAACTGCCCCGAGACAGTTAGTGATTATAGACCAATCTCCTTAATGAACATCAGTCCAAAAGTCTTCAGCAAAGTTCTTGCAGATAGACTTCAAATGAAGATCATCAACCTAGTGCATAGAAACCAATATGGCTTTGTCAAAACAAGAACAATTCAGGATTGTTTGGCCTGGAGTTTTGCATACATCCATCAATGTCAGCAGTCCAAAAAGGAAGCCATCATCCTCAAATTGGACTTTGAGAAAGCTTTTGACACAGTTGAACACTAGACAATCTTGACAATGATGGCCCACCTTGGCTTCCCCGAAAGGTGGCTGGTTTGGATCACAAACATTCTCAGCTCTAGCTCTTCTGCCATCCTTTTGAATGGTGTCCCAGGAAAATGTTTTAAGTGTAAGAGGGGGGTCAGACAGGGAGACCCCATCTCCCCTCTACTATTTGTGCTAGCTGCAGAACTACTCCAAGTGCTGACAAACCGAGCTGCCTCCATGAACCTGCTGAAAAGCACCAATCCCACAGCCCTGTGAGGACTACCCAATCGTACAATATGCAGACGACACTCTACTCATAATGCAGGCTGATGCTAGTCAACTATTCTTCCTGAAATCCTTGCTCATCACCTTTGCAGAGGCAACAGGCCTTCATGTGAACTACAAGAAGTCTCAGATGCTCCCCATCAACATATCAGAAGAGAAATTGCAGAACCTAGCCCAAACTTTTGGCTGTGCAGTGGGATCCTTGCCCTTCACATATCTCGGCATACCCATGGGCACAACCAAACCTAAAATGGAGAACCTAACCCCTATGATGGATAGGGTGGAAAGGTGCCTCTCAGGATGCTCTACCTGGCTATCTTACTCGGGAAGATTGCAAATGATTAACTGAGCATTAACACCAATTGTCACATACTCGATGTGCACCATCAGGCTACCAAGAGGTGTCATTGAGAACATTGACAGGGTGAGAAAGAAATGCTTGTGGAGAGGAAACACAGATAAGAAGAAAGGGGGCAATTTGTTGGCCTGGGAAATTTCTCAGAAATAGAAGGAGAAGGGTGGTCTTGGAGTGATAAACTTAAGATTGCAAAACGATGCTCTTCTTCTCAAACACCTGCACATGTTCTACAACAAAGAAGACATCCCTTGGGTAAAGCTCATTTGGTTCAAATATTATCAGCACGCAGTGCCCCATGTGGCCAGAGAAAAGGGGTCTTTTTGGTGGAAAGACATCTGGAGGCTCAACAACATTTACAGGTCAATTTCCCACTGCAACATTGGGGATGGTACCACAGTCTGTTTCTAGGAAGACAGATGGAGGCCTGAAATTCTATCAGCCAAATATCCAAGATTAGCATCGTTTGTCAGAAAGAGAGGTGCCACGGTTCAAGATGTCACGACAGCAGAGAACCTTGATGATCTCTTCATGCTACCTTTCTCCCAGCAAGCTTCTGATGAATTTCTTGAATTACATGATGAGCTACAGGAAGTGAACCTAGACTTGCTAAGTTCAGATCTTTGATGTCCTAACTGGGCGACCTCTTTACCCCTAAGAAGTTCTATTCTTTCATCTACAACTCTATAGAGGGGCATCCAACTTTCAAGAAGATCTAGAAATCCAGCTGCACGCCGAGAGTTAAAGTTTTTGCGTGGCTTGTCCTAGTCGACAGGCTCAATACAAAGACTATGCTTACAAGACGCCACATTGGAGAAAGAAACGATGATCTATGTGTTATGTGTGACACGGGATCAAAGGAAACGGTGGAGCATCTTTTCTTTACATGCCCATTTGCCAGGGGATGCTGGAGCATAATCAATTTTGATTGGAACCTCAACCTCGCCATAGAAGATAGGATCTTGCAAGCTATTGATGGTGGTCTGAATTTCTTCCCGGAGGCAGTTTTGATCGCGGTTTGGGAGCTTTGGAAAGTCAGGAATGATCACATCTTCCAAAGGCATTCACCCACTGTTGCTCGGTGGTTTTGTAACATTAGAAATCAATGACATCTACAAGCAGTAAGGTTTAATACCGACCTGCGGGCTAGTTTCTTCTTTTGGTTAGATGCTTTCAGTTAAACCCTATGTAAGAACTCTGTAACCCCCTTTTTTGCCCTTTTTTAAAAAAGTTCTTAATACTATGGGGATCTCCCGCACAGTTCCCCTGTCAAAAAAAGGCAGGTGGTCACTGTTAATCCTGTCTAGTGAGATGACTAAACAATTTGTAGATATTTCCTTAAAAGTTTATTCTGATATATATTTGAAGATACACTTCATATGATTTTTTAATGATGATATCAATATTGACTTCGTCCATTAATAACTTCGTCTGCGAGCATGTAGTTATCAAGTATCATACCTTGTAGATGACATGACTATTCTAAAAATTAAACAGGAAATTGGTAATTAAAAGCTAGCTAGGAACCGATGCCTAGCGGCGGCGGGGTGAGGTGGCAGCAGACGAGAGAGAGAGAGAGAGAGGTGGCCGCTTGGGCTCAGGGTTGGGGTCGAGGGCTAGCTCACCGTGGATCCCCGCCACTCGAGGTGGCCACCGGTGAGGTGAGCAGGTCATCACTGTGGAGTGGGGTTGGGGACTTACGGGCGGAGTGGTGCAGATGTGTGGAGCTCGAGGGAGGGGCATGATGCTGGATGACAACGATTTCGGTGGCAGCAGCGACGGCATGGGGTGGAGGCAGAGCGCGGCGTTGTTGACAGTATATATTCTTATTAAACTTCGAGTGGACTTGCAAGCGGACAAATCCTCCGTCGTAGTTAAGGGACCCTTCTTCCCTCAAGTGTGAACCCAAGGTATCGAATCCGTGGAACAATGTGCGATGCAAGAATCAATCTAATAAAGCCGAGAACTTTGATCTTCAAGAGGTGAAACCTATGCATCTAATCTTAAAGAACATCACAAAAAACGAATCTAATCTATGAAAGCCGGAGGTAGCAAGAGATAGAGGGGGATAGATAAACCAATCTAGAGAGATTGGATCAAGCCTTCGTTGAAGTTCCGAACAAAGAAGAAGTAAACAAGTTCAATCTCATAAAAAGCATCTTTAAATCATGGTTTCCCGTCCGACTCCGAAAACGCCTGCCTTTTGTAGCCACCGTTCTGTCACAACGCACCCCTATTCGTGCAGGTTAGTCTAGGGCGAGTCCAAAGACAAGTTGAAATCTCTCGGAAGGTCAGGCATGCACCTCTAGCCACCACGGCTACAAGAACATCCTCGGTGATCTATCTCGAGAATAGATCTTAAGATACGAAAAGCCGATCGAAATCAAAGACGTAGGAGAAACACTTGATCGCTAGAAATCGGATTGCAACTTGATAATTCAACATTACATGATACATGAATCAAGATCACCACCGGGATCCTACCTTGATCATGCTTCTAGCTCTGGGAACTCCGACGTGGTCTTCCTTGCAAGGTTCCCACGCCGGCTAGGGAGATCCTAGTCAACTAGCTCGACCCTCTCCTCTCCGAGATGGTGTCCCTCTCTTCTCTGCTCCTCGGCGGCCGATGACCAATGAGTTGATGCATGGCTCCTGGCCTCGGGGCTATAAATAGTCCGAATGGCGGCTAGGTCAAAGGGGGGGGTCGACTGGGCCCTGAAATGGGCTGGGCCGGCCCGTCTGGGCCCACTTCGGCCTAGCCGACGGCCTGCTTTGCCTGGTGTTGCTTCCCGAGTCTTCTAGAGCCTTCCCCCTTCTGCATGTGGGCCCTTGTCGTCAGTTTCTCTTCGGATTGGATGAAGCTCCTTGTCCCGCAAGATTCGGCACTTTTCTGACTGGGTCCTCGGAGTTTTTCATCTACTCAGGTTTGGTCCTTGGGCTTCTTGGAGTCATGTTCACTTCATTGCTTGACTTGTACCGGGCTTCAAGGTCTTGTAACGAGGTGCTTGATGAACTTATCCCGGAAGTCTTGCTTTCAACACTAAAACCCTGCATAAACACTAAACTCCAAAACTGACATGCACGAACGAACTTGTTATACCAAGGGGGTTAGTACCAATGGATAAGATATAAAAGTCATGCCAACACCGATGGTAAACTCATGGCTAGGTTGACGGAATTTCACCATCAACATCTCCCCCATGCTTAAACCTTGCTCGTCCTCGAGTAAGCC
This sequence comes from Cenchrus fungigraminus, assembly GCA_036936925.1. Classification (NCBI taxonomy): domain Eukaryota; kingdom Viridiplantae; phylum Streptophyta; class Magnoliopsida; order Poales; family Poaceae; genus Cenchrus; species Cenchrus fungigraminus. Next base: position 123,323,051 of record CM072774.1, on the reverse strand, counting down.
TTCGATGGATATCATCGTTGCCCTTCATTGTTTAAACCTTGCACTTGATTATACACAAGAAAACATAATGCTCTAAAAAATTTAATTCGTTAAAGTTTCATAATGTACTAGCCTTCATCCCTACGGAGGGTAGATTATTAATTAAGCTTATCCCACAAGTATTAAAATGCTCCCAAAATTTAAATAGATCTCAGAAATTTTGAAATAAAGAACGAGATGAAAAAGAGCTAAACCAAGTTCACAAATTTAAATTATCTTGCATATTGCTCATGAACTCTCATCTCATCTTGTCTCTCAAGCCTATTTATTCTACTCCTTTCCCTCTCATAACATATATATGTGGTAGGCTTTATATGGAGCTTTTTGGGAAAGTTTAGTCCTACCAAGATATTATAAATGAGATGTTGTCAAAACAAGACAAGCTTCTCATGGTCTTACCGAGACTCGTCAAAAAGGTCATTGGAAAATAATGTTATATCAAGGAGGGGGAGAGAAAAATACACACACTTGAGATAGGTGGACATGTGCAAATGGCAAAGAGTGATCCCGAGGCACAAAGGAAGTCCTTTTTATCGGATTGCACATGGTTGGAAAATGAGTATGGATCTTTTAATTTTGAAACCTTGAAATTCCTAATGTACTTTAGAGAACCGGGGAGTTCACCTTATTTTATTTTTACACATACTCATATTTTTTCTCTTTTTCTCATATATATATATATTTTCTCTTTTTCTTTATACTCTTTTTTTGTTTTTCTTTCTCATTTTTTTATTTGCTCCCCTTTGAACTCTAAAATTGCATTGTACCTACCTCCTCCCCCATGCTTAGACGTTTGCTCGTCCTCGGGCAAAGAGGTGATAGAAATAAGGTAGGTACCGGAAATACTTTTCCTTTGGAGAGATACTTGAAATCTTCAATCTTGGCACCATCTTGAAATCTTCCTTGAATTGATGATCCATTCTCAATGATAGGTTGTGGTCAAGGAGGTAATCACAAAAGATGATATTTGGTTTTAAGGGTGCATATCCGGCGAGGTTTGTGAGATTTCCGATGTGGGGATACACAATGCACGGATAAGAGGCTAGCAATAAGATAGATACGCAAAAACGGAATGACCAGCTTCTTAGTCTCGGGCCAGAGAAATCATGGCCTGCAATAACTCACCCAAAAATAAATCTTGTCCACTAAGGTTTATGCACTCAAATATATATAAGGCTCTGGATAGGTAGAGCAACATGCAAGTGATATTTATGACAAGGTTAGCATTACTTTTAGGAATAAAAATCATCTTCAATCCATCTAAAACTTGAGAGCATATAAAACACTATGGGTCTTTATTTTTATCATAACCTCCGCTAAAGATTAAGCTAGCATTTAGATAATTTCAGATTCGCATTTTAAGAGAGCATTAGCTTAATCATGCATAAAACAAATACAAAGATAAACAAAGCGGCAATTATAATCATATATCATCATGGCATAAATTTTGTAACTTTACCAAACGTAAAAACAAGGTGGTGACTTTATTCATGATGAAAACAAACTAACACACATGCTGGAATTTAAATAAAAACTGAAAACACTACGCATACATAAGCAAACACAAGCTGAAAATTAAAGAAAAAGGGAAAAGAAAAGAAAACTAAAGCTCCTCCTTCTTCTAATCTTCCGCCGGTGGTTGGTATTGATAATCTTGGTGGTTGTACCCTTGCCCATAATAGGATTGGACATCCCCTCCAACGAATTGATCCGGTGGTACTAGGTGAAGGCGCCCAAGCTCATAGGCAATATTTGCATTGCCTTCACCTAATTGAGTCGCGTTGGATTGGATGGCTGCAATGTTTTGCATGTTTCTTGCAGCATATCCTCTGATTATGGCCACACTTTGTTGTGGTTGGGGAAATTGTGCATAGGGCTCCGCAAAGGTTACGTTGGGCACCACATAATTTTGTGGGGGCATGGCTGCACCACTCCCCCATACTTGCATTGGTGGCCCTCCGTAGTAACTTGGCGGTGTAGGGATTCCTCCATACGATGGCACATAGTTTTGTGGTGCACCTCCCTCTTGTGCCGAGGAGGATCCTTCTTCTATAATTCTTCCTCTTTTATTCTTCCTTGCCGGCACAAGGAGTCCTTCCTCCAACCAATCTTCCTTCCCTTGAATAAAGAGTCTAAGTCTTGGATCCGGAAGGGGTAAGTTCACTTTGGCAACATTAAAGCCTCCTCTCTCATCTCCACTTATATATTTTTCTTGCTTGAAGTATTCAATTCCAAGAGAGGTCCCGGGTAGAAGATGCTCGGGATTTCTTGGAATTCCCGGTCTTAAAGAGATGGCCAACATGGAGAGGTAGCACCCTAAACCAATATCTCCCGATCCCGATGTTGCTTCACAACACCATCGGTTGATCATGAGGTAGGAGGGGTCTATTGGCTGCCTGGCAATCAAAGCCGAGTAAAGCCAATTCAATTCCGTGTCGGTCACCTTTGTTTCCCTCATCCTCCCCAAAATCCTTTTACTCATCCATGAGTGAAACACTTGGATGATGGGGTTCCGGATGGAATTCCTTTGTTGGTGGGCTTCCCCCGAGATCAAGTTCCAAAATCCATCCAACATGCCTTCCGGCACGTCAACTTTCTCTGGAGCTCCCTTTTGGAAACCAAGTAGCTCCCTAATATTTTCATAGGGAACCACTTGCTGAATTCCCTCCAACCAGAATGATAAACTCGGTACCCCATCATCAAGGATAGGTGCCATGATCATTAGAATTTCCAAGGCAAATTCCTTGTGGGTATTTGCCGACACCCCGTTGGAGATTTGCACCCATCCAAGGTGCCCCAACATATAATAAATGTCCGTGCGAAAACCCAATGAGTTGAGAGCTTGATCGTCGGAATCGACGTTCGCCACAAGCCTCTTCTCAAGGCGAGAGAGTTTCTTCTCCTCCTCCTCCGACATGATGATGAAGCCATATGCGGAGTACCGCGGAGTGTACGGAGGTGGAGCGGATGATCGGGTCGATCGATGAGGTGGGACGGGCGGCTCCTCCGTACGCCCTTGAGGTTCGGTAAACCTCATGGACGAGCTCCTTGTGGCCCTCATACCACCGAGGAGGAGAGTGTCGTTCCTCCTCGGTGGTGCCGTGTCCTCCTCCATGCTCCGAGGAGACTCGGAAACCGAGTGCCTCCTCGAAGACGTCGTCGAAGATGGCTTGGATGACAACGACCCCTTCTTCTTGGTAAAGAGACTTGTGGTTTTCTTCCACATGATTGCAGCACTCTTCTCTCTAATATAATCCCGGGGTTTTAACCGGTAACAAAGCACTCAAGAATTATTTCGGAGTATGGACTTTGAGTGGATTAATGGTGTGATTTGTTGGGCAAAACAAACTTGGGAAGGATGGCTAAGTCTAAGGTGGTTCTGGACTAAAACTTCGAGCACACAAACGGAGAGTTGGGAGAGTTGCTTGCCTGCCAAAGAAGAGCACCGGGGGGTGCATTTATAGGCGAGGCCGGCCGGCCTGGGCCGACCGGCCTGGGTGGCCTCGTGCCCCTCCCTGGCTCTGTTTTCTCCAGCGTGATGATCTTCCCTTTGTGACTTTTGTGCCCGCGTGCTCCACAAGTTGCACAGCCCAAACTCTCTCATCCACTCCTTTGCTTGCATTATTGGTCCTTCCACTTGATGCCTTTGCTTTGAGTCATGTCCATGCTCCTTTGCTTCACATGCCACCATGAATTTGCTGCAAAACAATGCTTGCTGCCCCCCATGCTTGTCCTTTGCATGTGACCTTGATGAAAGTTGTTGGAAGGGCATCCCGTGATGCATCATGGTGCATGCATGATTTGCTTAACTAGATTGCCTCCCTCTAAGCATGTCTTAAGGCTAAGCACTCCTCTAATTTTGAAAATTAAAAATAAATTCAGAGCTATGGGAGAGCTCAAGCATAAATTTAGAGAAGTTTTTAAAGCATTAAAAACAAGATGTAAGTCGAAAATATTTTCCGACTACATTTATATCGGTCTCACCGGTATTGTTTGCCTTCCTTAGTTGAGAGCAAACTTTCCCAGCTTGATCATGGGGGCATAGGTTTAGGTTCTAATTTTGGCTAAATGAGAGAGATTTTGAATGAAATAAAATTAAATGAGGCTTAGAAAAATTCTAACCTTAGAGAAACCAAGGATATAGATTTTTAAACCAACCAAAAGTTAAGTTTCTAGGTTCACGCGAGTCCTACCACATGCTGAAATTTAAATAACATCTAGATACAAGTCGTGGCTCTACTCGTGTGTTTTTAACATGTAAAACAAGTCAACCACAACATCATAAAGAGGATGAAAGGTTGAGATAGGTTCTGAATTTATTTGGTTTTGGTTTCTCGAAAAGAAGTAAACAACACATAGGATGGTTCATGTAAAGGGTTTCTGATCCAAACAAAATATTCAACCAAGAATTATGTCTCTAATATTGTTCAACCACTCTAAGTCTAATGTCTTTGCGTAGTAAATTTCAAAACTAACTTACTTGAAAAGACTCGAAAAACCTTGAATCGGGTTGTCCTCCCGGTAGCTTATTCTTGACTCGACGAAACGGGTTGCCTCCCGCCTAGCGCTTCGTTTATAGTCCATGGCTAGACTTCTTCACTTGATTACTTTGGATCAACGCTCTTTGCGGGCGTTGCAATCTTGGGTACCCACTTCCGTACCATCTTGGGCACGGGCTTATTCTCCGGCTTAGTCATCTTTTTGGTCTTCACAGGCGGCTTTTGTTCTTTTGTCTTGACGGATGCAACAACTTCCTTGATTTTCTTCACTTCCTTCTTCTTCGGCTCTTCCGTCTTCCTTGGTTCTTCCTTAACAACGCGATGATGAGGTGGAACATATTTAACTTCAATCATATTGCATACCTCGAGGCGTGGTCGAAACTTGAAGGAACTCCTTTCGCCGTTAATGTCGAACTTGATCTCCCCCTTGCCAACATCAATGGTAGCTCCCACGGTCTTGAGGAAAGGCCTCCCAAGGATGAGTGGTGGCTTCTCCCTCTCTCCCATCTCGAGTACCACGAAGTCGACGGGGATGAAGTGGTGTCCGACCTTCACAGGCACATCTTCGGCGATGCCCAAGGGGTAGCGAATGGAGTTATCACCTAACTCCAAGCACATACCCGTAGGCTCCAATGGTAGGCGTAGCTTCTCGAACACATCCCTTGGTATGACGCTCACACTTGCTCCAAGGTCGCATAATGCCTTCTCGAACTTGAATGAACCAACGGAACATGGAATTGTCGGGCATCCGGGGTCTTTTTGCTTCTCTAGTCCATTTGCAATAGCGGCACTACATTGCTCGGACATCTTGACATGATCTACCCTGAGTGTTGCTATCTCATATTTATTTGCAAGGATATCTTTGAAGTAACGAGAATATGTAGGAACTTGAAGGGCATCCAATAACGGCATGTTGATGCTAAGTCTACGCACAACCTCCACAAACTTCTCAAAGTGATTATCAAGTTTACCTCAGAAGTAGCGTGGCTTGAGTTGTGGTATCTTCGTGTCTTCTCCCGGCATCTCAAACTCGGGCTCTTCGGTGACGATCTCCGTAACTTCCTCCTTAGCAAATTCCTCCGTCTTGGCGGATGGTTTAGGCTTCCTTGCTCCCGCGGAACGTTCCGGATCTTCGGTCTCCTTCCCCGAACGAGTTTGAATAGCCTTTGCCGTTTCGGGACCTTTAGGTTGTCCCGGAAGCTTCCCTTCATTAGCGGATATGCGCCCGGCAAGTTGTACCACTTGCGTCTCGAGCATCTTCATCATGTTGAGCACTTGATGGTTGGAGCTTCCGACCTCCGTCACTTTGCTATCGATGTTCTCCAACACCTTGTCTATGGCCTTGAACTTGGTGACGGTGTCCTTGTTGATCTTAGCTTGCTCGTCCATGAAGTCCTTCAATTGTATACGAAGCGGAACCAAATTCGGAATGGATGAGCTTGCATTAAATTGAGGTCTACCTTGCCCATAGCGGAAGTTCGGCAAATCTCCCTTCCTCATGTAGTTGAGCACCTTGGCTTCCTCCAGACCATCCTTGTGGACATGGCCATATTTTCCGCACTCTTCACATGTGGATCTTGCTTCGGCAGCCTTTAAGTCTTGAGCCTCTTTCTTTTCTATCTCCATCTTCTCCAACCTCCGCATAAGCGAATCGATCTTGCCTTCGAGTATGTCTTCTTTCTCCACTTGCAAGACTCCTTTGACGTTCCCCGTGGGTTGAACCGGAAGTAAGCGTCCGGACGACGCCCACGTGTCATTGTCCGCGACCTTCTTGAATAGAGTGAAAGCTTGAGTCGGCGTAAGCTCGATGATAGATCCTCCAGCCGATGCATCGATGACCGTCCTTGATGCCATGGTGAGTCCTTGGTAAAACTTTTGAACGAGGTCCTCCTTCGGGAACTTGTGATGTGGAACCGCCCGAGTGTACTCATTGAAGCGCTCGAATGCCTCCGAGATAGTTTTCGTAGGATATTGAGCAAAAGTGGCAATCTTATTACGCAAGCTTTGAGTTTTACCCGGTGAGTAGTATTCCTTCATGAAGGCCCTCATCAACGCATCCCAATCTTGCACCGTCTCCGCCGGTTGAGAGTAGAACCATTGCAAAGCCTTCCCGAGTAGCGAGAACGGAAAGAGCCTTGCCCTCATTTGATCTTGAGTCACCCCGTCCATGTTGAATGTTTGACATAGTTGAACGAACGCTTGGAGGTGAAGGTTCGGATCTTCTTTTCTGGTGAAGGGTGAATGTTGCACCGTGCGGATTGTTGAGGTCTTGATCTCGAACGGCCTTTCGATCTCCGCGAGGTTCAAGATTGGTAGGTCGATGATGTCCGGGGTGCATAGCTCCCCGATCTTGCGTTCTTGCGGTTGTTCTCCCATCGGTGGAAGTTGATTCTCCCGAGGACCTTGAGGTGGTGGATTCTTCGGAGATTCCAACGATCCTTCGTCTTCCGACTTAGAATCTACAAAATCCAGCTTCTTAGCTTGTTGTGCTTCGCGTCTCCTTAGCCTGTAAAGTTTTTCTGGATCAGCCACAAAATTATCAGGTTTGTTGGAGAGGTAGCCGTCCATCTCCTATTAGGGTTAGCGATAAACAAAATATACAAAAATGAAAAATAAAAACAAATCTAAGAAAACTAGGGTTAGACAAACTAGATTAGATTGATTTTGAGGATGATCAAATGTTAGTAGATGCAAAAAGAAAAACCAAAAGAAAACTGAAAATTACACAAAAAGCGATAAAAGATCGAATCTTGATCACTTGTTCCCTGGCAACGGCGCCAGAAAAAGGGGCTTGTTGACGGTATATATTCGTATTAAACTTCGAGTGGACTTGCAAGCGGACAAATCCTCCGTCATAGTCAAGGGACCCTTCTTCTCTCAAGTGTGAACCCAAGGTATCGAATCCGTGGAACAATGTGTGATGCAAGAATCAATCTAATAAAGCCGAGAACATTGATCTTCAAGAGGTGAAACCTATGCATCTAATCTTAAAGAACATCACAAAAAACGAATATAATCTATGAAAGCCGGAGGTAGCAAGAGATAGAGGGGAATAGATAAACCAATCTAGAGAGATTGGATCGAGCCTTCGTTGAAGTTCCGAACAAAGAAGAAGTAAACAAGTTCAATCTCATAAAAAGCATCATTAAATCATGGTTTCCCGTCCGACTTCGAAAACGCCCGCCTTTTGGAGCCACCGTTCTGTCACAACGCACCCCTATTTGTGCGGGTTAGTCTAGGGCGAGTCCAAAGACAAGTTGAAATCTCTCGGAAGGTCAGGCATGCACCTCTAGCCACCACAGCTACAAGAACATCCTCGGTGATCTATCTCGAGAATAGATCTTAAGATACGAAAAGCCGATCGAAATCAAAGACGTAGGAGAAACACTTGATCGCTAGAAATCGGATTGCAACTTGATAATTCAACATTACATGATACATGAATCAAGATCACCACCGGGATCCTACCTTGATCTTGCTTCTAGCTCCGGGAACTCCGACGTGGTCTTCCTTGTAAGGTTCCCACGCCGGCTAGGGAGATCCTAGTCAACTAGCTCGACCCTCTCCTCTCTGAGATGGTGTCCGTCTCTTCTCTGCTCCTTGGCGGCCGATGACGAATGAGTTGATGCGTGGCTCCTGGCAACGGGGCTATAAATAGTTTGAATGGCGGCTAGGTCAAAGGGGGGGTCGACTGGGCCCTGAAATGGGCTGGGCCGACCGGCCTGGGCCCACTTCGGCCCAGCCGACGGCCTGTTTTGCCTGGTGTTGCTTCCCGAGTCTTCTAGAGCCTTCCCCCTTCTGCATGTGGGCCCTTGTCGTCAGTTTCTCTTCGGATTGGATGAAGCTCCTTGTCCCGCAAGATTCGGCACTTTTCTGACTGGGTCCTCGGAGTTTTTCATCTTCTCGGGTTTGGTCCCTGGGCTTCTTGTAGTCATGTTCACTTCATTGCTTGACTTGTACCGGGCTTCAAGGTCTTGTCACGAGGTGCTTGATGAACTTATCCCGAAAGTCTTGCTTTCAACACTAAAACCCTGCATAAACACTAAACTCCAAAACCGACATGCACGAACGAACTTGTTATACCAAGGGGGTTAGTACCAATGGATAAGATATAAAAGTCATGCCAACACCGAAGGTAAACTCATGGCTAGGTTGACGGAATTTCACCGTCAACAGTCGTGGAGATGGAGAAAGGGTGGAGGCAGCACGTGGCGCGGCGTGGAGTCGGGTGGACCGGTGGATGAGGACCAGAGCGTCCGAGGACCGGTGGATGGTCGCTCCTGGCTGTGATGAGTGATTGACAACGTGGTGTGGACTGACTCTTGGCCGAGTATTGCAGGTGCAGGTTGTGGCTTGATTTGCGTTGGTGCAGGTGAAGAGCGAGCGCGAAAGGTCTATGCCTTGTGGGGCCTTCGAGGAGTGGAGAGACAAGTAGGCTCGGCTCGAGGGACCCGGTGGCCAGCGGGGTCAAGTGCGGACCGCATGGTGGCAAGAAAAGCAAGACGAAGTCGTCGATCGGAGCAGGTGCAGGGTAGTGGCTCACAACCAAAGTATGCATGTGGGGTTTGCGACGGTTCACCACAAAACCGTCATATTACTTGGTTGAGCCACAAAACCAAGTCCGGAGGCTCGGCGGTCGGAGACGGGATCCGGGCGCGCCGAGAAGCTTCGATGCCGGCGGACACGTGGAGGGATCTCAGGGCTTGCGTTGGGAGGACGTGGACTGCCGCGAAGGCGTGGCCGTGCGATGAAGAGGAGTGCTACATGACCTATTTGCCCCTGAGGGTTTGTATCACAACTTAAGTGCTAGGGGTAGCTTGGTCATTTGCCCAGCCTAGAGGGACTCATATATATTAACTCTAGGGTTTCTGGGCAAACCATCCTTCTGGACTGCTTCTCATTTCCTTGCTCTATAGGCATAGATTTTCTTCACCGTTTTGTAGAGAATCTGTCCTCCGAGTGTATGGAAGCTTTCATGGTTGCGTTGATTTCCATCTTGTAGCTCGTGTGATTTTCGTGTCTTTTTCGAGCTATTTTTGTTGGATTTTAGTGCGCGGCTTGTTCCTTCATTTCTGAGGTGTTTAGGTTCGGATTTTTTGGTGGGGATCATGGACAGATGTCTTGTGCATCTTTTTGCTTGATCATGACCCCTCAATCTCCGAATTTGGCCTTCGATTGAAGGATTTCGGTTGGAACCCTAGCTTTTTGATAGAGCTCGGTTGTGATTCGATTCCCTGTGATTTAGTTCATTTGAGGACTCAAGTTTTGGGTTATAGCATCTCCTAGGGACGCTTCACACCTCCCCCAAATCTTGTCTCAAGAGCTCAAGTCGTTTGGGAGATCCATGGAGGGATAGAAGGGGTTGCCTTCTCGTTTTCGGGCTCGAGCTGCTCTGTCCGCACCTGGCGGACAGTCCGCCTAGTAGGCGCGGACAGTCCACGTGGCCCGGTGTTCGTCCAGTTCATCGCTTGTTCTTGCGCGTTCATGGTTCGATCGGTCGGAGAAGTTGCGTTTGGTTGGAGGAGGTTTTGCGGACCGTCCGCCCAGGCCTCGCGGAGCGTTCGCGCGGTACAAGTTACCCTCGAACCGTCCGCGGGTAGGGTACGGACAGTCCGTTTTTCGCTGGTGCATACTGGTTGTTCGGGTTGCTTTTGCAAACCGTTCGCTTTGACCCTGCGGACCGTCCGCCTGGCCCCCGCGAACCGTCCGCCCCAGGCACCGCAGATTGCCTAAGTCGTTTGCTTCTTGAGTTGCGCTTCCGTGTTGCTTTGAGTTGGGGTTTGTTCCTAGGGTTGGTAGGTCCGTTGTGACTACGCGACCTTGGCAAACTTGTGTGGGTATCCTTGGTTGTGAATTTGTAGCATAGGCCGAGTTCATCCTTCGGGAAGAATTTTTATCGGCTCCCATTCACTCCCCCCCTCTCTGGTCGCCTAATCAGTCCTTCAATTGGTATCAGAGCTGGTTACGGATCTTCGTGATTCTAACCAGTCTAAGATCCAAAGATGGCATACAAAGAACGGGGTTCGGGTCCTCCACACTTTGATGGTAAGAACTACCAGATTTGGCAGAGGCGGATGGCTGCTTTCCTCCGTGGCAAGGGTCAGATCCTATGGGATGTCACGGTGAACACAACTTATGTTCATCCGGTGAACTTCCTTGCTCCAGGATCGAGGGACATGTTCGACGCCAAAAACAAGGCGGTTGACTACCTGTACCATGCTCTGTGTCAATCCGAATTCGATCGGGTTCAGACAGAGGACTTGGCTTGCAGGATTTGGGAGCAGCTGAAGAATGCTCATGTTGGGAACACTCAGGTTCAGGCTCGGCTCTTTGCGACCTACCGAAGAGAGTACGAGAACTTCACGCATCTCCCCGGTGAGTCCATAGATGCCATGGTCCAGCGGTTCACAGTGATTGTGAACAACATGAGGGCTAATGTGGCCGTGCTCCCGTACGATGATCATGACAAGGCTATCAGGCTCCTGCATTCTCTGGATCGTACCGTGTGGAGTGAGAAGGTCGATGCCATTCTTGAGTCGGAGAAGTATGAGACCCTCATGGTGGACGAGGTGTTTTCCAAGCTCAAGTCGTCCGAGGTGGACCGTGGGGTGTGTGCAAAGATCGAGAACCCGACTGACCCTCGTAGTCTGGCTCTCGTGTCTGGATCAAGGACTAACGCTAACATGTCTTCGAGACATTTTTATTTGTCTTGTCTTGTGTCCATGCCAAATGAGGAGTTTGACGTACTGGGCCAGGAGGACCTCACGTTGCTGAGAAGGAGGTTCGAGCGCATGTACATGAACCGGAAGAATGCTCGGAGGAGCTCGGGCATGTGCTACCGATGCGGGAAGCACGGACACTTCATCGCCGAGTGCCCGGAAGCCATGGAGGTCAAGCCTGAGCACAAGCACCGTCCGAGGACTGACCACAAGCACCGCTCGAGGGACGACTACAAGGGCCAGAACAAGTCCGAGCGGAGGCCAAGGAAGAGTGGTGGTCACAAGAAGAAGGAGCGGGCGATGGTTGCCGGTGCAAGCGACATCGACTCAAGCACCTGCTACTCTTCATCGAGCTCAAGTGATGAAGACGAGAACCGGCACAAGGGCAAGCGGTCAAGCAAGAACATTAACGGCCCGTGCTTCGCTGCCCAAGGCTTTTGCGGCATGGCACATAGCTCCACAAGCAAGAAGAGCAACAAGGATGACTCGGACACCGACTCTGAAGAAGAGTTAAACAATGATCCATCCTTCTTGATAGTGGAGAATGCTAGGTTGAATGACATGCTTGACAACCATGATGATGTGCTTAGAAAGACCAACAAGGAGAAGAGAGATTATAGGTCTTTGCTTGGAGAGGCTAAGGAGAATGTGGTTGAGCTAGAATCTTTGCTTGTTGATGCTAGGGCTCAAATAGACTCTCTTAAGTCTGCACCTGTTGTGACCAATGAACCTGAATGCACTGATTGTTCTATTTACCTTGATGACTTGACTATGCTTAAGGAATAGTATGCCTCCAAGGTAGAGGAACTAGATGTGCCTAGGGTTGAGCTAGATGAGATGAAATCTAGGCCCTCCTTGCTTGGTGCTTGCACTTCTTGTCCTGTTTTGCATGAGAAGCTAGATGTTTCGCTTGTTTATGCTAGATCTCTAGAGGCTCAGCAAAAATCTCCTATTCCTACATCATGCTCTACTTGTGAAATAAATGTTGTGAAGAATATGGAGCTTGCACACTATGTGGATCGTTTGCTGGATGAGAATGATGAGTTGAGAAAGATGATGGGTTGGTTGTCCGGTCATGAGCCTCACCTTAGGATGATGATTGAGACAAACAAGCGCTATGATGGGGAAGCGCTTGGGGCAAACAAGGTTGGTGAGGGAAGTGGTGAGAATGAGGGGAAGATCGGAGATACCCTAGAGCCACCAAGAACCCACCACAAAAATGCCTATGCTCCTAAGCCAAACCCTCTTTGGAACCGACTAGACACAACCCCAGCTCCACCCGTGTTTCCTCCACATACCGATGACTTCCAGAAACTCATCAAGTTCAAGAGTATCTTGGGGAATGAGTTCTTTGGGAAGAAGGGAGAGAAACCGAGTTAGCAGAAGCCAGAGCCCAAAACCAATGCCAAAACCAAAACCCTTCCATTGTGAGCATTATGGGAGGGATGGGCACCTTGCTGAGTTTTGCTTCAGGAGGAAGCGTGAGGAGAGGTTGGCTAGAGAGATAGCCAACAAGGACAGGTACCGTCCTTCTCGTGGTGTGCCTGAGCCTAGGTTGGTGCCGAGAGGCGAGGTATGGTGCGTACCATTTACCCTCGAGAGAGGCGTGAGTTTGTGCCTCGAGGTGAGCCACCACACAGAGAAGGTGGTAGGCGTGTTGGGTTTGGGCATGGTGAGTTTGCTGGACGTTCCTTCGCTCGTGGCCAATACGAGTATGGGGGGAACGATCGTAGTTTTAGGTCCCAGAGGAGCTACGGACCACTGTCTCCCCTTCGTGGTACGCGTAGTCCTCCAAGGGGACGTGTGGGTCTTCCACCTAGGAGAGATAGGATGGATTTTGCTAACCCCACGTTTGAGCAAATGGCACGACACTGGTTTGATTCATTTTGTACTAACTCCAGTGCTGAGTCGTTTGCTCACTCTCGCTCTCGTTTTTGATTTTGCAGGTGGGAGGCATGGAGGGCTTTTGGTTGATCGACTCCGGTTGCTCTCGACACATGACCGGAGATCGAAGGTGGTTTTCCAGCCTCACCCGGTGATGACCAAAGAGTACATCACTTTTGGGGACAATGGGAAAGGTAGAGTGCTTTCAGTAGGCATGGTGAAGGTGAGTGAGTCTATGACTCTTTGGCGTGTTTCTCTTGTCAAGTCTTTGGGTTACAATCTTCTCTCTGTTTCCCAGCTTCTTGATGAGGGTTTTGAAATCCATTTCAAAACGGGCTGTTCTCGTGTTTTGGACTCTCGAGGTGATCTTGTGTGCACGATCTTCCCCGAGGGTAAGATTTTCAGAGCCGATTTTTGTTAGTATGTTCGCTCTTCTCGTTGCTTGGTTGCTGGTGTTTCGGCGAAGCTTTGGAAATGGCATAGGAGACTAGGTCACTTGACTTTTGACTTGTTGTCATGCTTGAGTGGACTAGGCTTGGTCCGAGGATTGCCAAAGTTGAAATACCAAAAGGATTTGGTATGTGCTCCGTGTAGGCATGGTAAGATGGTCGCTGCCTCTCACCCGCCTCTGACATCCGTTATGACAGAGAGGCCATGCGAGCTGTTCCATATGGACTTGGTTGGTCCAGCTCGTATGTGCTCGGCGGGTGGGAAATGATATGTCCTGGTGATAGTGGACGACTATTCTCGCTATGCTTGGGTCTTCTTTTTGGCTGACAAGGGGGAGACGTTTGGTTTCGTTCGGGGTCTAATTTTGAGGTTGAAGAATGAGAGGAATGGAGAAGCTATTCGAGCTATTTGTAACGATAATGGCACCGAATTTAAAAACTCTCATTTCGAAATCTTTTGTTGTGACTTGGGTCTCGAACATCAATTCTCTTCTCCCTATGTGGCTTGTCAGAATGGTGTAGTTGAGAGGAAAAATCATTCCCTTTGTGAGATGGCTCGGACGATGCTCGACAAGCAAAGGACTCCGAGAAGATATTCGGCGGAGGCGGTGAATACCGCTTGCCATGTTGGGAACCGGATTTTTCTCAGGGCCTTCTTGAACAAGATGTGCTATGAGCTCATGCACGGGAGAGCACCTAGAGTGAGCCATTTCAGGGCTTTTGGTTGTCAGTGCTTTATTCTCAAGAAGGGTAGGCTTGATAAGTTTGAGTCGAGGTCCTCGGATGGGATTTTCTTGGGTTATGCTAGTCATTCTCGTGTATTTCGTGTGCTCAACCTTGATACTAACCTAGTCAGGGAGACTTGCGAGGTTACCTTCGACGAGACCCAACCATGCAATTCGCCTGTCTTTGAGTGTGCAGGTGACGACGAGGTTGGCAAGAAGATCTTTGAGGATGAGGAGGATGATGCTGGAGAGGATGATGGTGATGATGGTGAAGCTCCAGCCACGCATCTATCCTCTACTTCCACTACGACGACTACGGTGCAGGATGGTCCATCCCCTACATCGCCTACGATCCAGCAAGATCAAGTGGAAGCAGCTGCTGAGGGGGAGGCTGTCTCCAGGTGAGAGGCACCGAGGCGCGTTCAAGTTGATCATCTGCCCTCAAGAATCATCAGCGACATCAATGAGCGTACGATACGGTCGAGATCCAGAAATGCTTCTCACTTTGCTCATTCAGCTTTTGTTGCTACCTTTGAGCCGAAAGACATTGGACACGCGCTATCTGATCCGAACTGGGTGAACGCCATGCATGAGGAGTTAGAGAATTTTGAGAGAAACCAGGTGTGGGAGTTAGTGGAGCCACCACCAAACTGCAAACCTATTGGGACAAAATGGGTGTGGAAAAACAAAGAGGGTGAGAATGGTGAGGTGGTGAGGAACAAGTCGAGGTTGGTTGCTCAGGGTTGTAGCTAGAAGGAGGGGATAGACTATGAGAAGACATTTGCTCCTGTAGCCCGTTTGGAGGCAATCTGGATTCTTCTAGCCTTTTCCGTGGCTAAACGATTTAGGTTGTACCAAATGGATGTGAAGAGTGCCTTCTTGAATGGGTTTTTTGGAGGAGGAAGTTTATGTGAGGCAACCACCTGGGTTTGAGAGTGTTGAGTTTTCCCACCGAGTGTACAAGCTGAGGAAGGCCTTATATGGGCTGAAACAAGCTCCCAGGGCATGGTATGGCAGGTTGAGGGGGTTCTTGTTCAACAAGGGGTTTGAGATGGGCAAGGTTGATAAGACTATTTTTCTCCTTAGGCAGGGTGATGATATCCTAATTGTTCATGTGTACATGGATGATATTGTCTTCGGTGGCTCGTCTCACACTTTGGTTGCAAGGATTGCAGAGGATATAAGCAAAGAATTTGAAATGTCCATGATGGGAGAGTTGCAGTTCTTTTTCGGGCTTCAGATCAAGCAGGCAAAGGAGGGAACCTTTGTACATCAAGCCAAGTACACGAAGGACATCTTCAAGAAGTTCAAGATGGATGACTCGAAGCCCCTGTCAACACCGATGAATACGATTACAGCGCTCGACGCGGACGAGGACGGAGAGCCCATGGACCAGAAGGAGTATCGGAGGATGATCGGCTCCCTCTTGTACTTGACGGCGACGAGGTCAGACATCCAGTTTTCTGTGTGTCTGTGCGCTCGTTTTCAGGCGTCGTCGAGGACTTCACATCAGCAGGTCGTCATGCGGATCATCAGGTATCTTTGATACACTCCTGAGCTTGGTCTTTGATACTCGGCGTCCTCTTCCTTTTGCTTCTTGGTTTTTCGGATGCCGACTTTGTGGGGTGTCGAGTCGATCGGAAATCGACATCGGGTACTTGCCAGTTTCTGGGTTCTTCGCTTGTTTCTTGGTCTTCGCGCAAACAATCTGGTGTAGCCCAGTCTACCACAGAAGCTGAGTATGTTGCTGCCGCTAGTTGTTGCTCACAGCTGCTTTCACCACGTGAAAAACAGACATTGGTAACGGGCACGGATGGCTATTGGTAACGGGCATCGCGCCCGTTACCGATCAAGCGTTACAAATAACCCGTCATCGGTAACGGGTAATCCAGACTGGTAACGGGCATAGATTGTTGCCCGTTACCAATAGCAAACATTGGGTAACGGGCTGCATTCTATGCCCGTTACCAATGTCTGCTATTGGTAATGGGCAACAATCTATGCCCTTACCAATCTGGATTTTAAAATTAAAAAAAAAGAAATAAAAAATCCTTGTATTCTCTATTGTTATACATACATGTATACACACAAGTATACAATTACATACATACATGCTCAGTTACAGAATATTACATCCATACATGCTCACCAATCTGTAACTCAATCAAATGGACAGATAATTCAATCAATGGACAAAATAGAAGTTGCTTGTTCTATGTATTAGCTACTACTATCTGGCTGCAGTCAGTAAGCTATTGCATGACAGAGACCAAATATACATAGAAAAATAGAGACCAAATGTATCTTCGGAGACAAAGTTCATACCCTTGCATGACAGGAACCTGCAGGTAGCCAAGGGATCACAATATTCAGTCAGCCACAGGTATGAATCAGGCATCTGATCTTTATGTAAACAAATGAAGAGAAAACCTAGATGCTTTTCAATTTTGATGGTTATTTTTTAGCAAAGCCTAGTTGTGTTGTAACAGACATGGTTAAAATAATAGACAACATTGTTAAAATATGAAGAAGACATCTAGACATCCACCATCCAAGTTAGGTGAACTGACAGATAGGCAAGAAACTACCTTGCCCACCCAAAAACTTTGCTACTCTACTAGTTGCTTACATGCTTACCTGCAAGAGCTGTGGCTTCTACGTCGAGCTGCTGATGGTGTCGACCAAATGTATCTTCAGCTCAAAGGGGTGCTGAGACCCTTTCAATTAAACTAACTTAATGTCTTATGTGCAAAACTCAGAATAAAACAGCTAATATTTAATTGGACTGCACGGGCTGAGGGGGTGATGCAGCACCACCTGCAGATCCACCCCTGCTGTATATCCACGCGACCATGCTTCATTTCTTATTGTGGTTTGATGCATATCAAAAGCTATGAACTTAGAAAAGCCGAAACGACCTATAATTTGGAATGGAGGCTGTATATTTCTTTTCCCTTTAGATGCAGATCAGTTCAAATTTGTAAAGCCAGCATATTTACTAAAGAAATAATTTCATTAACATAATTATATGAAAACAAGTCTGGAGCCACATTCTCTCTTTTTGTGACTACACAAATCTTAGGTAACTCTTTGAGTTCATGTTATCATGTCAGAAGCCAACCTAAACCTTGATCTTATGCAAGTATAATTTGGTGAACCGGTGATATTCTACTGCGATGAAGAACTTCATGACACCAACCACATAGTGATAGCCGTTACAGGACTACACCATCAGTATACACCACTAAAAGAAAGCTCAAACATTGAAATGTATAATCACAAAAATAAATAAACCCGGCATCTTAAAAAATAAATCCATCAACCAATAACATGATTCAATAGAAAAAACATACCATATACCGAAACAGGATCCACGGGGTGATCAACGAGTCATCACTTCTTCGGGGAGGTTTCTCCATGATATCTTTATCAGGTGGGTTGAACCCCAAAGCTGTTGCAGGAGGGCCATCTGTAACAAGATTGACCCACAGAAGTTGCACCGGGATGAGGCCTTCTGGGATACCTAGACCTGATGTCAGGAATATGGACGCAACTTCTCCGATGTTTGAGGAGATCATATATCTGCAATTTTGATATAGCAAACATGAACTCAACGGTCATTGCATTCAATGTAATACAACAATTGTACTCAAAACGGAAGGTCAGCCATAGCTTTATCTGAAAACAGACCTAATAAAAGCCTTCATGTTATTGTAAATAGACCTCCCTTCACCAACTTCTGCGACTATAGTACTGAAGTTATCATCCGCAAGCACCATATCTGAAGCTTCTTTGGCAACCTAGCAAGGGTTGATAGGAAAAGGCAAGGTCAGATTGTCAGAAACTCTTCCAACAAAAACTGAGAAAAGGCAAGGTCAGATTGGCAACCTAGCAAGGGTTGATAGAAGCAATGCTTAAATCTGCAAGGACATACAAAGAACATACATCAAGGCATTTAATATAAGACATAGAAAATGCTCAACTTAGTGTGATGGACATTTAATATAAGATGAATGAGCACAACATTACACTTTCTATCTCCCATTGGCATATTGAAATAAGAATAGAGTAAAATAAATTTACTGAAATCATAAGAAATTAATTGAGCAAGTTTGAATGCAGGACATGGTACGAGGTTGATATATAATCAACCAGGAATAGTCTTTCTTTGCAATGTTTTAGTAAAAAACAAAGCAAAGCAGAATACTAGATAGCAGTACACCTAATGATAGTGGCCACTACAAGTCCAAATTCACTACTAGGCACATATGTCCAAATTCACTACTACGCACATATATGTGACACAAATTACTATAAGTAACTCATCAGATGTTATTTGCATGGTTATCTACCTTCAGACCTCAACTACATAAACAAGAAAATAAACTTCATTTTACTCATCTTGCTTATCTTAAAACAATCATCACAGCCTGCATATTTTACTACATAAGAAAGAAGATAAATTTCATTTTACTCATCATGCTTATATTAAAACAATCATCACAGCCTGCACATTTTACCACACAAGCAAGAAAATAAACTCCATTTTACTCATCTTGCTTATATTAAAACAACCATCATTTTACACATCATGGCAACACATGTGGAGATCCAGGACCAAAGAATTATCAATTTTACCTTAAAACAACCACAGGAGCACACAGATCCAGTGGGGACCTGCACATTTGACATGATTAAGTGAGCGAATCGATGACCTTTCACAGCCTAGGCTTATGGAAAAGAGGAAAACGAGAGAGAATAGGAGAAATCACTTGCCTTCTAGTGGAGAGGCCGCACAAGAGGGAGAGTCAACTACCTGCTGTGGAGGAACCCTAGGGTTTCAGGGTCACACACATGCACTTGGGGCTCTTCACCAGCACCTGCCGGAGCCCGCCGTCGTAGTCATGCGACGACACCATGGCCGCCACCTCCACGGCACGACCGGCACCGCCCACCACTGCCGACGGCGGGATTTGGCGTCCCCATATCTGGATCTCGCCCTCCGCCTAGGGTTGGGGAGCAACAACAGGGTGAAGCGGTGGTGGGTGGGGGAGAGAGAGGAGAGAGGAGAGGGTATGGTCGGGTCGAGGAGGGGGTGGCCTCGAGGTGTCTCACGACGGCGAGGTGAGGCGGCGGCAGCAACCAGCAGGGTCGGGTGGGGTGAGAGGAGAGGGAGCCTGAAGGAAAGGAAAGGGAGGAGGCGTGGGGGGGGGGGGCAGACGCAATAAGCAGGCGCCGGGCGGACGTGAGAGCGAAGGCTGGAGAGGAACAGGCAGACGCGAGTGAGAAGTGAACTCAATTGAAATGAAAACTCGGGTCCGGGAACCAATATTAGTAACGGACATTTGTTGGACCGTTACTTCAATTATTAAAGGTAACGGGCGCTAAATAATACCTGTTACTAGTAAGGTTGGGCTAAGGTCCCCAGGTTCTATAGGCAACGGATGTAGACTCATTGGTAACGGGCTTCAATAATGTCCGTTACCTTTAAAATTTATGGTAACGGGCCTTATATGCCCGTTACGAATGTCACTTTACCTATTTGAGGTTTTCACGTAGTGTTTGGATCACATACACGCTGAGTGACTTTGGTGAGGAGTGTTCCCATGTACCTCTCATGTGTGATAGCACGAGTGCCATCAGTGTTGCCAAAAACCCTGTGCTTCACTCCAAAACCAAACATATAGAAGTGAGGTACCACTTCCTGAGAGACAATGTTGAGAAGGGAAACATAGATCTCATCCATGTGCCAACAGAAAAGCAGCTTGCCGATATCCTAACCAAGCCCTTGGACCAAGCTACATTTGCGCGTTTGCGGGGAGAGCTTGGAGTCGTTTTTTCCTTTTTGAGCTTTGGTTGGGAGGGTTGATGTACATATGCATGTTGCATTTTCATTTATGTATCATATCATGTTTGCATCTTTGTATCATAGACCGCATTTGTATCTTATGCCATAGAGATGTGCTTCTCTCATATGCTTTGATCACCATGATATGCTAGATATGAGGTTATGACTTTGCTTGTGAATTGTGATGCTCATGAGATGAATAGCTGTGCTCTTGGTAGCTTTGGGATATATATGCTTGTGGATGGCTTCCTTTCGTAAAAATGCTATATGATCCTCTCTTGTGAGTAGAATGCCTCTCATGTTCAAATTGGGTGCTTATGGCTATATCTTGCTTAATTTGTGCTTGGAACCATGTTCTTTTCATTTGGGGTCAAAGATCCATTTATCATCATAAATGTTTAGCCTACATGCTACCTTGTGGAGAAGCCTAAGCTTCCTTTTTCCGCAAAGGCACTTCATGTATCATGTTTAATTTGTAAATCATGAAATTGGTATGTGAGATGCCTATGCTTGAAAATTTTGCTTCCATGTCATAAATGCTTTAAATTCCTTATCTTGGGTGCTAAACCGTTGCATTATGTTCACCAATGAGAAGTCTCACATCTAGAAGTGGACACATGGCTCGGTGGCTTTGACATGACATGAGATAGCTTGTAGGTGTTTGTCATGATCTTGTGATGAGAATGTGTGACCTCGCATGAAGTTTGTGGGCTATATGTTGTTTGTGCTCATTTTGACCGTGTCTAGGTCCTATGCTCATGAGAGGGAATTTTTGTGGAAAATGTTTCATTTTGATCATGGCTATGTCACTTGCTTATATGTCCCTATCTATCTTGTTGGCGATGCTTGTGCTCAAATTGTGGCTATCTTGCTTGTCTATGTCTCAATTTTAGCATGTTGTAGTGCTCTTTGTATATATGAGAAGCACGTGCTTGCATTTGTAGACTTGATTCATGCATTACCAATGTTGACGGTTGATTGTCGTATCAAAGTTCGATTGGATTTGCAAGCGGACAAATCCCCCGTCGTAGTCAAGGGACCCTTCTTCCCTTAAGTGTGAGAACCCAAGGTATCGAATCCGTGGAACAATGTGCAACGCAAGGATTCAATTTAGTAAAGCAAGGGAAATCCTTTTGAAAAACCAAGTTGCATCTAATCTAAGAGATCATCAAGAAAACACATCTAATCTAATCTAATCTACTAACTCAAGAGGTAGCAAGAGAAAGCAAAGAGATAACCGATCTAGAGAGTCTAGATCATGCTTATGTTGTAGCTCCAAACAAGATAGATGAAGATAGAAAAGCGAATCTCATTAAAAGCATCTTTAAACCGTGGCCTCCATTCCGATTCTGAAGACGCCCGCCTTTTGGTGCCACCGTTCTGTCACAACGCACTCCTATTCGTGCGGGTTAGCCTAGGGCGAGTTTGAGAAGAACAAGTTGAAAACAATTGGTTGGTCCGGAATGCACCTCTAGCCACCGCGGCTACAAGAGCACCCTATGCAATCTATCTTAAGTATAGATTGGGGAAGAAGCAAAACCAAGGGAGAACAAAATCATCGAGAAGGCACTTGATCGCTAGAAATCGGATTCACTGTAAAACCTCACCATGAATGATTACATGAACCAGATCACCACCGGGATCCTACCTCGATCTTGATCCCTGCTCCGGAGCTCCAACGTGGTCTTCCATGCAAGGTTCCCACGTCGGCTAGGGAAACCCTAGACAACTAGCATGACCCTCCTCTCCGAGATGGTGTCCCTCAAGCTTCTCTGCTCCTCGGCGGCGGATGACGAAAGAATTGATGCGTGGCTCTCGGCCTCGGGGCTATAAATAGTCTGATTGGCGGCTAGGTCAAAGGGGGGGCCGACTGGGCCTCGAAGTGGGTTGGGCCGGCCGGCCTGGGCCCACTTCGGCCCAGCCCGCGGCCTCCTTTGCCCGGTGTTGCTTCCCTAGTCTTCTAGAGTATTCCCCCAACTGCATGTTGGCCCTTGACATCAGTTTCTCTTCGGTTTAGATGAAGCTCCTTGTCCCGCAAGATTCGGCATTTTTCTGACTAGGTCCTCGGAGTTTTCCATCTTCTCGGGTTTGGTCCTTGAGCTTCTTGGAGTCATGTTCACTTCATTGCTTGACTTGTACCGGGCTTCAAGGTCTTGTCACGAGGTGCTTAATGAACTTAACCCGGAAGTCTTGCTTTCAACACTAAAATCCTGCATAAACACTAAACTCCAAAACCGACATGCACAAACGAACTTGTTATACCAAGGGGGTTAGTACCAATGGATAAGATATAAAATTCATGCCAACACCGAAGGTAAACTCATGGCTAGGTTGACGGAATTTCACCGTCAAAATCTCCCCCATGCTTGAACCTTGCTCGTCCTCGAGTAAGCCTTCGATGGATATCATCGTTGCCCTTCATTGTTTAAACCTTGCACTTGATCATACACGAGAAAACATAATGCTCTCAAAAGTTTAATTCGTTAAAGTTTCATAATGTACTAGCCTTCATCCCTACGGAGGGTAGATTATTAATAAAGCTTATCCCACAAGTATCACATGCTCCCAAAATTCAAATGGATCTAAGAAATTTTGAAATAAAGAATGGGATGAAAAAGAGCTAAACCAAGTTCAAAAATTTAAACCGCCCTGCATCTTGCTCATGAACTCTCATCTCATCTTGTCTCTCAAGCCTATTTATTCTACTCCTTTCCCTCTCATAACATATATATGTGGTAGGCTTTTATATGGAGCTTTTTGGGAAAGTTTAGTCCTACCAAGATATTATAAATGAGATGTTGTCAAAACAAGACAAGCTTCTCATGGTCTTACCGAGACTCGTCAAAAAGGTCATTGGAAAATGATGTTATATCAAGGAGGGGGAGAGAAAAATAAACACACTTGAGATAGGTGGACATGTGCAAATGGCAATGAGTGATCCCGAGGCACAAAGGAAGTCCTCGTTATCGGATTGCACATGGTAGGAAAGATGAGTTTGGATCTTTTAAATCTTGAAACCTTGAAATTCCTAACGCACTTTAGAGAACCGGGGAGTTCACTTTATTTTATTTTTATATCATACATACTCATATTTTTTTCTTTTCTCATTTTTTTCTTTATACTCACTTTTTTTCTTCTTCTTCTTTATTTCTTTCTTTCTTTTTTTTATTTGCTCCCCTTGAACTCTAAAACTGCATTGTACCTACCTCCTCCCCCATGCTTAGACGTTTGCTCGTCCTCGGGCAAAGAGGTGATAGAGATAAGATAGGTACTAGAAAATATTTTTCCTTTGGAGAGATATTTGAAATCTTCGATCTTGACACCATCTTGCGATCTTCCTTGAATTGACGATCCATACTCAATGATAGGTTGTGGTCAAGGAGGTAAACACAAAAGATGATATTTTTGGTTTTAAGGGTGGATATCCGACGAGGTTTGTGAAATCTCTGATGTGGGGATACACAATGCACGGATAAAAAGGCTAGCAAAAAGATAGATACACAAAAACGGAAAGACCAGCTTCTTAGTCTCGGGCCAGAGAAATCAAGGCCTAAAATAACTCACCCAAAAATAAACCTTGTAAACTATGTTTTTGCACTCAAATATATATATGGCTCTGGATAGGTAGAACAACATGCAAGTGGTATTTATGACAAGGTTAGCATTACTTTTAAGAACAAAAAATAAATCATCTTTAACCCATCTAAACTTGAGAGCACATAAAACACTATGGGTATTTATTTTTATCATAACCTCTGCTAAAGATTAAGCTAGCATTTAGATAATTTCAGATTTGTATTTTAAGAGAGCATTAGCTTAATCATGCATAAAACAAGTACAAAGATAAACAAAGTGGCAATTATCATCATATATCATCATGGCACAAACTTTGTATCTTTGACAAAGGTAAAAACAAGGTGGTGACTTTATTCATGATGAAAATAAAAACTAACACACATGCTGAAAATTTAAATAAAAACTGAAAACACTACGCATACATAGGCGCATACAAGCTGAAAATTAAAGAAAAAGGGAAAAGGAAAGATTAACTAAAGCTCCTCCTCTCTCTAATCTTCCGCCGGTGGTTGATATTGATAATCTTGATTGTTGTACCCTTGCTCATAATAGGATTGCACCGCTCCTCCTATGAATCGTCCCGGTGGTGCTAAGTGAAGGCGTCCAAGCTCAAAAGCGATGTTTGCATTTCCTTCACCCATTTGGTTTGCATTGGTTTGGATGGCTGCGATATTTTGCATATTTCTTGCAGCGTATCCTCCAATGATGGCCACACTTTGTTGTGGTTGAGGAAGATGTGCATATGGCTCCGCAAAGGCTACGTTGGGCACCACAAAATTTGGTGGGGGCATGGCTGCACCACTCCCTCATGCTTGCATTGGTACACCACCGTAGTAACTCGGCGGCGCCGGGATTCCTCCAAATGGTGGCACATAATTTCGTTGCACACCTCCTTCTTGGGCC
The DNA here is from genome assembly GCA_036936925.1 of Cenchrus fungigraminus. Classification (NCBI taxonomy): domain Eukaryota; kingdom Viridiplantae; phylum Streptophyta; class Magnoliopsida; order Poales; family Poaceae; genus Cenchrus; species Cenchrus fungigraminus. The sequence continues at coordinate 123,298,409 of CM072774.1, read as the reverse complement.
GTGGAAGAACCTTCTCCTATAATCCTTCCTCTTTTAATTTTTCTTCGCCGGCACAAGAAGTCCTTCCTCCAACCAATCTTCTTTCCCTTCAAGAAAAAGTCTTAATCTTCCATCCAGAAGGGGCAAATTCACCTTGGCCACTTTGAAGCCTCGTCTCTCATCTCCACTTATGTACTTGCCTTGCTTCATATACTCATATCCAAGGGAAGTCCCAGCTAGGAGATACTCCGTGTTTCTTGGAATTGCCGGTCTCAAAGAGATAGCCAATATGGAGAGATAGCACCCCGAGCCAATATCTCCCGAACCCGATGTTGCTTCACAACACCACCAGTTGATCATAAGGTGAGTGGGGTTGATTGGTTGCTTGGCAATCAAAGCCGAGTAAAGCCAATTCACCTCCATGTCGGTTATCTTGGTCTCTCTCATTCTCCCCAAAATCCTCTTGCACATCCATGAGTGAAACACTTGGATGATGGGGTTCCGAATACTATTTCTTTGTTGGTGAGCTCCTCCCGCGATCATACTCAAAAAAACTTCCAATGTGCCTCCATGCACATCCACTTGTTCTAGGGCTCCCTTTTGAAAACCGAGTAATTCCCTAATAGGGAACCACTTGTTGAACTCCCTCCAAACGGAATGAGAGACTCGGCATTCCTTCATCAAGGATAGGCGCCATGGTCATGAGAATTTCCAAGGTGAATTCCTTGTGGGTGTTTGCCAACACTCCGTCGGAGAATTGCACCCAACCTAGGTGTCCCAACATGTAGTAAATATCTGTGCAAAAACCCAATATGTTGAGAGCTTGGTCGTCGAAGTCGACGTTTGCCACAAGCCTCTTCTCAAGGCGAGTGAGCTTCTTCTCCTCCTCCTCCGTCATGATGATAAACCCATACTCGGAATACTGCGGAGCATATGGAGGTGGAGCGGATGATCGTGTCGAGCGGCAAGGTCGGACGGGCGGCTCCTCCGTACGTCCTTGAGGTTCGGTGAACCTCATAGACGAGCTTCGTGTGGCCCTCATGCTACCGAGGAGAAGAGTGTCGTTCATCCTCGGCGGTGCCGTGTCCTCCTCCATGCTCCGAGGAGACTTGGAAACCGAGTGCCTCCTCGAAGAAGTTGTTGATGATGGGTTGGATGACGATGATCCCTTCTTCTTGGTAAAAAGGCTTGTAGTTTTCTTCCACATGGTTGCTGCACTCTCCATACAAATATAAATCCGGGGTTTTCAACCGGTAACTAGGCACACAAATATTACTTGGAGTATGGACTTTGAGTGGAATTATGATGGATTTTGTTGGACGAAACAAACTCAGAGTGGAAAGCTAAGTCTAAGGTGGTTCTAGACTACAAGCTCAAGCACACGAACAAGGAATTGGATGAGCGATTTACCTGCCGAAGGGGAGCACCAGGGTGCTTTTGAAGGGGGTAGGCCGGCCTGCCTGGGCCGACCGGCCTGGGGGCCTCTCTGCTCCTCCTAGCTCGGTTCTTCTCCAGCGCACTCATGCTTGCTTTGTTGCTTCGTGACCGCGTGCTCCACGGGGTTGCACCTTCTAAACGTTCTCGTCCACTCCTTTGCTTGCATTATTGATCCTTCCACTTGATGATTTTTCCTTGAGTCACTTCCATGCTCCCTTGCCTCACATGCCTCCATGATATTCCTGCAAGACAAAGCCTTGGCTGCCCCCCATGCTTGTCATTTGCATGTGGTTTGATAAAAAATGTTGGAGGGGCATCCCGTGATGCATCATGGTGCATGCATGGTTAGGTTAACTTGATTGCCTCCCTCTAAGCATGTTTTAATGCTAAGCACTCCTCTAATTTCGAAAAATAAAAAATAAACTCAGAGCTTGAAAGGAGTTCAAATATAAATTTAGAGGAGTTTTTAAAGCATTAAAAACAAATGTAAGTCGAAAAATATTTCCGACTACTTTTATTTTGGTCTTACCGGTATCGTTTGCTTCCATTGGTTGAGAGCAAGCTTTTCCCGGCTTGATCATGGGGGCATAGGTTTGGGTTCTAATTTTGGTTAAATGAGAGAGATTTTGAACGAAATTAAATTAAATGAGGCTTAGAAAAATTCTAATCTTAAAGAAACCAAGGATATAGATTTTTAAACCAACCAAAAGTCAAGTTTCTAGGTTCACGCGAGTCCTACCATGCGCTGAAATTTAACTAACATCTAGGTACAAGGCGTGGCTCTACTCGTGTGTTGTTAGCATGTAAAACAAGTCAACCATAACATCATTAAGAGGATGAAAGGTTGAGATAGGTTCTGAATTTTTTTTTGGTTTGGGTTTCTCGAAAAGAAGCAAATAACACATAGGATGGCTCATATAAAGGGTTTATGATCCAAATAAAATATCCAACCAAGAATTATGTCTCTAACATTGTTCAACCATTCTAAGTCTAATGTCTTGCATAGAAAAATTCCAAAACTAACTTACTTGAAAGACTCAAAAAATCTTGAATCGGGTTGTCCTCCCGGTAGCTTATTCTTGACTCGACGAAACGGGTTGCCTCCCGCCTAGCGCTTCGTTTATAGTCCATGGCTAGACTTCTTCACTTGATTACTTCGGATCAACACTCTTTGTGGGTGTTGCAATCTTGGGTACCCACTTCCGCACCATCTTGGGCGCGAGCTTATTCTTCGGCTTAGTCATTTTTTTGGTCTTCACAGGCTGGCCTTGTCCTTTGGTCTTGACGGATGCAACAACTTTCTTCATGTAGTGGCTCGGCATCTCAAACTCCTGTCCTTCAGTCGTGATCTTTGTGGTCCCCTTAGTGTGATCCTCCATCTCTCCCGAATGAGTTTGAGTTGCCTTCGCCTTCTCGGGACCTTGGGATTGTACCGACAATCTTCCTTTGCTACCCATCGGGCGCCCGGCAAGTTGTCCCACTTGCGTCTCTAGCATCTTCATCATGATGAACACTTCACGGATAGAGCTTCCGACCTCTGTCACCTTTCCATCTAAATCCTCCAATATTTTCTCCATAGCCTCGAACTTAGTGACAGCGTCCTTGTTGATCTTAGCTTGCTCGTCCATGAAGTCCTTCAATTGTGTACAAAGGGGAACCAAATCTTGAATGGACGAACTTGCATTAAATCGGAGTTTACCTTGGACATGGCCATAATCCTCACACTCCTCGCATGTGGATCTTGCTTCGGCAGCCTTTAGGTCTTGAGCTTCTCTCTCTATCTCCATCTTCTCCATCCTCCTCTTAAGGAAATCGATATGCCACTCAAGGAATTCGGCTCGCATGTATTCATTGAAACGCTCCAAGGCTTCCGCAATCGTCTCCATGGGCAATTGAACAAACGTATCAATCTTGTTGCGCAAACTTTGAGTCTTGGTCGGCGAATAAAATTCCTTCATAAAGTGCTCTCAACGCTTCCCAATCTTGCTTCTACTCCACCGGTAGAGTGTGGAACCAACGCAAAGCTTTTCCAAATAGTGAGAACGGAAAAAGCCTTGCCCTCAATTGATCTTGAGTCACCCCATCCTCATCAAAAGTTTGACATAGTTGAACAAATGCTTGGAGGTGAAGGTTCGCATCCTCTTTACCGGTGAAAGGCGAGTGTTGCACGATGCGGATAGTTGAGACCTTGATCTTGAACGGCCTTCCGGTGTCTTGAAGGTTTATGATAAGTAGATCAACGACATCCGGGGTGCATAGCTCGATCTTGCACTCTGGTTGCGATTGTTCTCCCACGGGCGGCGGTTGAGGTTGATCTTCCTTTGGACTTGGAGGTGGTGATTCTTGGAGATTCCGATGGTCCTTCGACTTCGGCTTTTGGATCTAGGGTTTCCAACCCTTTAGCTTGAGTTGCATGTCTCCTTTGCCTGTAAAGTTTTCCTGGATCATCCACAAAAATATTTGGGTTTCTTGGAGAGGTAGCCAACCATCTCCGGTTAGGGTTAGCAAAAACAAAAAATAATCTAAAAAAAAATTAGGGTTAATCAAAAACTAGATTAGATTGATTTTTTTCTTTTTGAGGATGATCAAAGTTAAGAGATGCAAAAGAAAATAAAAAGAAAAACTGAAAAAATATTCACAAAAAAGAGATACTAGATTGGATCTTGATTGCTTGTTCCCCGGCAACGGCGCCAGAAAATGGGGATTGTTGATGGCTGATTTTCGTATCAAAGTTCGATTGGATTTGCAAGCGGACAAATCCCCCGTCGTAGTCAAGGGACCCTTCTTCCCTTAAGTGTGAGAACCCAAGGTATCGAATCCGTGGAACAATGTGCAACACAAGGATTCAATCTCGTAAAGCAAGGGAAATCCTTTTGAAGAACCAAGTTGCATCTAATCTAAGAGATCATCAAGAAAACACATCTAATCTAATCTAATCTACTAACTCAAGAGGTAGCAAGAGAAAGCAAAGAGATAACTGATCTAGAGAGTCTAGATCATGCTTATGTTGTAGCTCCAAACAAGATAGATGAAGATAGAAAAGCGAATCTCATTAAAAGCATCTTTAAACCGTGGCCTCCGGTCCGATTCCGAAGACACCCGCCTTTTGGAGCCACCGTTCTGTCACAACGCACTCCTATTCGTGCGGGTTAGCCTAGGGCGAGTTCGAGAAGAACAAGTTGAAAACACTTGGTCGGTCCGGTATGCACCTCTAGCCACAGCGGCTACAAGAGCACCCTATGCAATCTATCTTAAGTATAGATTGGGGAAGAAGCAAAACCAATGGAGAACAAAATCATCGAGAAGGCACTTGATCGCTAGAAATCGGATTCACTATAAAACTTCACCATGAATGATTACATGAACAAGATCACCACCGGGATCCTACCTCGATCATGATCCTTGCTCCGGAGCTCCGACGTGGTCTTCCATGCAAGGTTCCCACGTCGGCTAGGGAGACCCTAGACAACTAGCACGACCCTCCTCTCCGAGATGGTGTCCCTCGAGCTTCTCTACTCCTCGGCGGTGGATGGTGAATGAATTGATGCGTGGCACCATGCCTCGGGGCTATAAATAGCCTAAATGGCAGCTAGGTCAAAGGGGGGCCGACTGGGCCTCAAAGTGGGCTGGGCCGGCCGGCCTGGGCCCACTTCGGCCTAGCCTGCGGCCTCCTTTGCCCGGTGTTGCTTCTTGAGTCTTCTAGAGTCTTCCCCTAACTGCATGTGGGCCCTTGTCATCAGTTTCTCTTCGGATTAGATGAAGCTCCTTGTCCCGCAAGATTCGGCAAACTGACTGGGTCCTCGGAGTTTTCCATCTTCTCGGGTTTGGTCCTTGGGCTTCTTGGAGTCATGTTTACTTCATTGCTTGACTTATACCGGGCTTCAAGGTCTTGTCACGAGGTGCTTAATGAACTTATCCCGGAAGTCTTGCTTTCAACACTAAAATCCTGCATAAACACTAAACTCCAAAACCGACATGCACAAACGAACTTGTTATACCAAGGGGGTTAGTACCAATGGATAAGATATAAAATTCATGCCAACACCGAAGGTAAACTCATGGCTAGGTTGATGGAATTTCACCGTCAACATCTCCCCCATGCTTGAACCTTGCTCGTCCTCGAGTAAGCCTTCGATGGATATCATCGTTGCCCTTCATTATTTAAACCATGCACTTGATCATACACGAGAAAACATAATGCTCTCAAAAGTTTAGTTCGTTAAAGTTTCATAATGTACTAGCCTTCATCCCAATGGAGGGTAGATTATTAATTAAGCTTATCCCACAAGTATTAACATGCTCCCAAAATTCAAATAGATCTCAGAAATTTTGAAATAAAGAATGAGATGAAATAGAGCTAAACCATGTTCACAAATTTAAATCATCTTGCATCTTGCTCATGAACTCTCATCTCATCTTGTGTCTCAAGCCTATTTGTTCTACTCCTCTCCCTCTCATAACATATGTTGTAGGCTTTATATGGAGCTTTTTGGGAAAGATTAGTCCTACCAAGATATTATAAATGAGATGTTGTCAAAACAAGGCAAGCTTCTCATGGTCCTACCGAGACTCGTCAAAAAGGTCATTAGAAAATAATGTTATATCAAGGAGGGGGAGAGAAAAATACACACACTTGAGATAGGTGGACATGTGCAAATATCAAAGAGTGATCTCGAGGTACAAAGGAAGTCCTCGTTATCGGATTGCACATGGTTGGAAAAATGAGTTTGGATCTTTTAATCTTGAAACCTTGAAATTCCTAATGCACTTTAGTGAACCGGGGAGTTCACTTTATTTTATTTTTACACATACTCATATTTTTTCTCTTTTCTTATACATATATATATTTTTTCTTTTTCTTTATACTCATTTTTTCTTTTTTTTCTCTCTTTTTTTTATTTGCTCCCCTTGAACTCTAAAATTGCATTGTACCTACCTCCTCCCCCAGCTTAGACGTTTGCTCGTCCTCGGGCAAAGAGGTGATAGAGATAGGGTAGGTACTAGAAATATTTTTTCTTTGGAGAGATACTTGAAATCTTCAATCTTGGCACCATCTTGCGATCTTCCTTGAGTTGATGATCCATACTCAATGATAGGTTGTGGTCAAGGAGGTAAACACAAAAGATGATATTTGGTTTTAAGGGTGGATATCCGGTGAGGTTTGTGAGATCTCCGGTGTGGGGATACACAATGTACGGATAAAAGTCTAGCAATAAGATTGATACGCAAAAACGGAATGACCAGCTTCTTAGTCTCAGGCCAGAGAAATCATGGCCTGAAATAAGTCACCCAAAAATAAATCTTGTACACTAAGGTTTATGCACTCAAATATTTATATGGCTCTGGATAGGTAGATCAACACGCAAGTGATATTTATGACAAGGTTAGCATTACTTTTTAAGAGCAAAAACAAATCATCTTTAATCCATCTAAAACTTGAGAGCACATAAAACACTATGGGTCTTTATTTTTATCATAACCTCCGCTAAAGATTAAGCTAGCATTTAGATAATTTCAGATTTGCATTTAAAGAGAGCATTAGCTTAATCATGCATAAAACAATTACAAAGATAAACAAAGCGGCAATTATAATCATATATCATCATGGCATAAACTTTGTAACTTTACCAAAGGTAAGAACAAGGTGGTGACTTTATTCATGATGAAAATAAAAACTAACACACATGCTGAAAATTAAAGTAAAAACTGAAAATACTATGCATACATAGGCGTACACAAGCTGAAAATTAAAGAAAAAGGGAAAAGGAAAGATAACTAAAGCTCCTCCTCTCTCTAATCTTCCGCCGGTGGTTAGTATTGATAATCTTGATGGTTATACCCTTGCTCGTAATACAATTGAACTTCTCCTCCTATGAATTGTTCCGGCGGTTCTAGGTGAAGGCGTCCAAGCTCATAAGCGATGTTTGCATTGCCTTCACCCAATTGAGCCGCATTAGCTTGGATGGCTGCAATATTTTGCATGTTCCTTGCAGCATATCCTCCAATAATGGCCACACTTTGTTGTGGTTGAGGAAATTGTGCATAAGGCTCCGCAAAGGCTACATTGGGCACCACATAATTTGGTGGGGGCAAGGCTGCACCACTCCCCCATGCTTGCATTGGTGGACCACCGTAGTAACTTGGCGGCGTTGGAATTCCTCCATATGGTGGCACATAATTTTGTTGTGCACCTTCTTCTTGTGCCGCGGAAGATCCTTCTTCTACAATTCTTCCTCTTTTATTTTTCCTTGCCGGCACAAGAAGTCCTTCCTCTAAACAATCTTCCTTCCCTTGAATAAAAAGTCTTAGTCTTGCATCTGGAAGGGGTAAATTTACTTTGGCCACTTTGAAGCCTCCTCTCTCATCTCCACTTATATACTTGCCTTGCTTCATATATTCAAATCCAAGAGAGGACCCGGGTAGAAGATGCTCGGGGTTCCTTGGAATACCTGGTCTTAAAGAGATAGTCAACATGGAGAGGTAACACCCCGAACCAATATCTCCCGAACCCGATGTTGCTTCACAACACCACCGGTTGATCATGAGGTAAGAGGGGTCTATTGGCTGCCTGGCAATCAAAGCCGAGTAAATCCAATTCAACTCCGTGTCTGTCACCTTTGTTTCTCTCATTCTCCCCAAAATCCTTTTGTACATCCATGAGTGAAACACTTGGATGATGGGGTTTCGGATAGAATTTCTTTGTTGGTGGGCTTCTCCCGAGATCATATTCCAAAAACCATCCAACATGCCTTCCGACACGTCTACTTTTTTCGGAGCTCCCTTTTGAAAACCAAGTAGCTCCCAAATATGTTCATAGGGAACCACTTGTTGAATTCCCTCCAAACGGAATGAGAGACTCGGCACCCCCTCATCAAGGATAGGCGCCATGGTCATAAGAATTTCTAAGGAAAATTCCTTGTGGGTGTTTGCTGACACCCCGTTGGAGAATTGCACCCATCCTAGGTGTCCCAACATGTAATAAATATCCGTGCTGAAACCCAATAGGTTGAGAGCTTGGTCGTCGAAGTCGACATTCACTACAAGCCTCTTCTCAATGCGAGCGAGCTTCTCCTCCTCCTCCTCCGTCATGATGATAAATCCATATGCGGAGTACCGCGGAGCATACAGAGGTGGAGCGGATGATCGTGTCGAACAACGAGGTGGGACGGGCGGCTCCTCCATACATCCTTGAGGCTCGGTGAACCTCATAGACGAGCTTCTTGTGGCCCTCATGCCACCGAGGAGAAGAGTGTCGTTCCTCCTCGGCGGTGCCGTGTCCTCCTCCATACTCCGAGGAGACTCAGAAACCGAGTGCCTCCTCGAAGACGTCGTCGAGGATGGCTTGGATGATGACGACCCCTTCTTCTTGGTAAAAAAGGCTTGTGGTTTTCTTCCACATATTTGCTGCACTCTCCTCTCTAATATAATCCCGGGGTTTTCAACCGGTAACAAGGCACACAAAATTTATTTCAGAGTATGGACTTTGAGTGGAATTAGGATGTATTTTGTTGGACGAAACAAACTTGGGATGGGTGGCTAAGTCTAAGGTGGTTCTGGACTACAAATTCGAGCACACAAATAGAGAGCTGGATGAGCAGCTTACCTGCCAAAGGGGAGCAACGAGGGTGCTTAAATAGGGGGAGGCCGGCCGGCCTGGGCCGACCGGCCTGGGTGGCTTCGTCCCCTCCCTGGCTCGGTTTTCTTCCAGCACACTCATCTTCACTTTGTGACCTTTGTGACCGTGTGCTCCACGGGTTGCACCGCCCAAACTCTCTCATCCACTCCTTTGCTTGCATTATTGGTCCTTCCACTTGATGTCTTTGCTTTGAGTCATGTCCATGCTCCTTTGCTTCACATGCCTCCATGATTTTTCTGCAAAACAAGGCTTGCTGCCCTCCCATGCTTGTCCTTTGCATGTGGCTTTGATGAAAGTTGTTTGAAGAGCATCTCGTGATGCATCATGGTGCATGCATGATTTGTTTAACTAGATTGCCTCCCTCTAAGCATGTCTTAAGGCTAAGCACTCCTCTAATTTCGAAAATCAGAAATAAACTCAGAGCTATAAATGAGCTCAAGCATAAATTAGAGAAGTTTTTAAATCATTAAAAACAAATGTAAGTCGAAAATATTTTCCGACTACTTTTATGTTGGCCTCACCGGTATTGTTTGCCTTCATTAGTTGAGAGCAAACTTTTCCCGGCTTGATCATGGGGGCATAGGTTTAGGTTCTAATTTTGGCTAAATGAGAGAGATTTTGAATGAAATAAAATTAAATGAGGCTTAGAAAAATTCTAATCTTAGAGAAACCAAGGATATAGATTTTTAAATCAACCAAAAGTCAAGTTTCTAGGTTCACGTGAGTCCTACCACGTGCTGAAATTTAAATGACATCTAGGTACAATTCGTGGCTCTACTCGTGCGTTTTTAGCATGTAAAACAAGTCAACCATAACACCATAAAGAGGATGAAAGGTTGAGATAGGTTCTGAATTTATTTGGTTTTGGTTTCTCGAAAAGAAGCAAATAACTTATAGGATGGTTCATGTAAAGGGCTTATGATCCAAACAAAATATCCAAGCAAGAATTATGTCTCCAATATTGTTCAACCACTCTAAGTCTAATGTCTTGCGTAGTAAATTTCAAAAACTAACTTACTTGAAAAGACTCGAAAAATCTTGAATCGGGTTGTCCTCCCAGTAGCTTATTCTTGACTTGACGAAACGGGTTGCCTCCCGTCTAGCGCTTCGTTTATAGTCCATGGCTAGACTTCTTCACTTGATTACTTCGGATCAACGCTCTTTGCGGGTGTTGCAATCTTGGTTACCCACATCCGCACCATCTTGGGTGTGGGCTTATTCTCCGGCTTAGTCATCTTTATGGTCTTCACAGGTGGCTTTTGTTCCTTTATCTTGACGGATGCAACCATTTCTTTGATTTTCTTCACTTCCTTCTTCCTTGGCTCTTCCTTCTTCCTTGGCTCTTCCTTAATGACGCGACGATGAGGCGGAATATATTTAACTTCAATCATGTTGCATACCTCGAGGCGTGGTCGAAACTTGAAGGAACTCCTCTCGCCATTAATGTCGAACTTGATCTCCCCCTTGCCAACATCAATGGTAGCTCCCACGGTCTTGAGGAAAGGCCTCCCAAGGATGAGTGGTGTCTTCTCCCTCTCTCCCGTCTCGAGTACCACAAAGTCGATGGGGATGAAGTGGTGTCTGACCTTCACGGGCACATCTTCGTCGATGCCTAAGGGGTAGCGAATGGAGTTGTCACCCAACTCCAAGCACGTGCCCGTAGGCTCCAATGGTAGGCGTAGCTTCTCGAACACATCTCTTGGCATGACGCTCACACTCGCTCCAAGGTCGCATAATGCCTTCTCAAACTTGAATGAACCAACGGAACATGGAATCGTCGGGCATCCGGGGTCTTTTTGCTTCTCTAGTCCATTTGCAATAGCGGCACTACATTGCTCGGACATCTTGACATGATCTACCCTAAGTGTTGCTATCTCATATTGAAAGTGCATCTAGGCTCCTAATTATTTTGGTGATAGTGACAATGCAATTTGGGAGGATTAATGCTTTTGATAAGATGTGTGCAGGCTTAAAAGAATAAATAAATGTGAACACTAAATGGAAGGCCCTCATTTGCTTATGAATGGTGTTGAAGCTCAATTGACGATTTAATTTTAATTTTCGGTTTGAATTTGAGTTTAGGAAACACCGTACTATAAAGAGGGACGTGGTTGGTTTGTCGAGGTTTGCTACAAGTGCTACTCTTGATCTTCTGTCATCTTTTCTGAGTGAAAAACCTAGAAAAATCATTAGAAAAACCAAAATCAGCCTTTTAGTAGCTTAACCTAGCTCTTCCCGCCTTACCGGGTCAACCGGCATGAGTGACCGGGCGACCCGGGATGGTACTGGAGGTAGCCGGGTGACCCGGCCACCCGTGTCGGGTGACCCGGCCAGGCCGCAGGGAGTCCCCAACGGCTAGCTCGGGGGGGATGGGTATAAATACCCCTTCTTCCTCCTCTCTAGGGTTCCGCCTCCCACACCATTGACACACCTCCAAAGCTTCAATCCCTCTCTCCAAACTCCCTCCCAAGCACTCCAATCAAGGATTTCTCCTAGGGTTTGTTCGTGAGAGACATTTGAGGTGTATGATTTAGCCCCTTTGTGAGAGCTCTTCACTCCCTCCTCTCAAGAAGCACTTGTGGTGGCTTTGGTTGATCGATTCGCGTTTGTTACTCTTGAAGCTTGCTTCTAGACGGTTAGGCGTCGCCCGTTGAGTTCCCTCTCCGTGTGGAGCACCCGGGAACATTTGTATTACCCCTCCTTTGTGGAGTTTCTTAGTGAGCACCAATTTACCTTTGTGGTGGATTGGGTGAGGCAAGTGGCTCTTCGTGATAGCCCTCCCTTTGTGGGAACCTCAACGGAGACGTAGCCTTCTTGGTGGAGGTGAACTTCGGTAAACAAATTGCTTGTCTCCTTTGCTCGCTTGAGTTCATCCCCTTCTCTAACCCTAGAAACTATTTTTTGGATCGATCTCCATATTTGTGTTGTTGCTTGTAAAATCTTTGGTTGCAGGTGGTTTATACATCATATACGCAAAGCTTGATTCATATACTTTCTGCAAATTCAAGTTCTTTATAACTTATTGTACTCTACTCTTGCGTGCTGGTTGATCCGGCACAAGTGCCAGGGTGACCCGGACCCCCCGGGTCATCCGGTCAGTCGTGCCGGGTCATCCGGTCCCTGATCTGCTGCTAAGTTTTTTGTAGAATTTTTTAAGTGATCCTATTCACCCCCCTCTAGGCATCACAAGGTCCTTTCAACTGGTATCAGAGTTGAATCCCTTGATTTAGGCTTAACCGCTAAGGGATCAAGATGTCGGGGAATGGAAGCAACCCAACCGCCGAAGAAATCGCCGCAAAGGAAGCCCAAGAGAGAGAGCTCAAGGCAGCTCAAGTCGGGGACCTCACCGGCAAGGCTCCAAGCTGTACACCATCTAACATTGAGAGCTCTGATGACTCTTCATCCGACTCCGACTCGGACTCCGATTCAAGTGATGAAGATGTCAAAGATGGTGACGATGCGGCAAAGAAGGCGGCAAAGAAGAGGAGAAAGGCTTAGAAGAAGAAGAAGGCCAAGAAGATGGCCAAGAAGTTCCTCAAGAAGATGATCAAGAAGGAGCAAGCCAAGTACACTCACTCCGGCTTCTACGAAGTGCCTCACAACTACGCACAAATTCTGGGAAACAACTCTAACGAAAAGTTCTATTCCGTGCATTTGGGAAAGCCTCCTCATTTCGATGGGAAGGACTATCCCAAATGGGCTTATGATATGCAAATGCACCTTTACGGGCTTCACCCTTCTCTTTGGAAGATTGTGGTTGTAGGTGTTACAATACCCGCCGAAGGAGAGGCCCTCACAATTGAGCATGAGCAAGACCTCCACCGCAACATGCAAGCAACAAGAGTCATCACGGGATCCTTGTGTGCCCAAGAATTCAACAAGGTTTGGAACATCCAAATTGCCAAGGTGATTTGGGATACACTCAAGGAAGCACATGAGGGAACCTAGCATGTGAGGCAAGGGAAGATGGACCTAATCAACGGAGAGCTTGAGCTATTTTTCATGAAGGATGGAGAGACCATAAGAGAAATGTATGATAGGCTCATGCTCCTTGTCTTGGACATTAGGGCTCTTGGAAGTCAAGATTGGGATGATTCAAAGGTCACAAAGAAGTTGCTAAGAGCTTTTGCCCCAAAGGACAAGAACTTGACGGCAATGATAAGAAGGGATCCAAAATACCCCACGATGACACCCAATCAACTTCTTGGAGAAAGCTTGCATCAAGAGCTAGTTGACCAAGATGTGGAGAAATCTCTAAGCTTGAAGATGAACAAGAGCCTAGCCCTCAATGCTAGCTCTAGTGAAGTGGTGGAAGTAAAGCCCAAGACCTCCAAGACTAAGAAGGAAGACACTAGTGATGAAGGAAGCACGGATGAAGAAACCACCTTTGCTATAAGGAAGTACAAGAAATTCTTGAAGTCTAGAACATTAAGGAAGGGCGGTGAGGAAAGAAAGAAGAAGTCTCAAAGGAAATGCTATGAGTGTGGAGAGTATGGACACTTCATTGCCGAGTGTCCCAAGAACAAAACAAGAACGAGGAAGAGAAGAAATACAAGGAGAAGAGCAAGGAATACAAGAACAAGTATCAAGGGCGTGCTCACGTGGGTCAACAATGGAACTCAAGTGATGAAGATGAGGAACCAAAGAAGCTAGGCATGGCAACCGTCGCCATGGCACAAGAGTCATCTTCACCATGCCTCTTCAACAACTTCTCCGACGATGAGGACCACCCTCACTTTTGCCTCATGGCAAGGGGGAGCAAGGTATAAGAAAATACCACCTCATCCTCTCTAACCTCTTCTTCATCCACACCTAGTAGTGACATAGAAAACATAGATGAGGAAAAGGAAATGGAAGCTAACATGATAAAGAAATTTGGTAAAAAGGGCCACAAAGAAATTAAAAAGCTCTTGGACAAACTAGAGGAAAAGAAGGAGATTCTTCATGAGCAAGAAGACATGCTTATCCTTGAAAAGGAAAGAAACCTTGCTCTAGAGAAATCTCTTGCCAAGGAGAAGGCTAAGGTGGAAAAGTTGACCACGGACTTGTCCTTGGCCAATGATTCCAACAAGAGGATGTCAAAGGATTACACCTTAGCAAATGAATCTCTAGCTTCCCTAAAGGCTGCTCATAGTGAGCTTCAATCAAGCCTCTCATGCTTGACGGAGAAATATAAAACTCTTGAAGCAAACTATAGTATTCTTTGGGAAAGCACCAAAGCCACTCCTAAGGCAACATTGGACTCTAGTGCCTCCACTAGCAAAGGTTGTTCTATTTGCTCTAATATTGATATAAATGCTCTCAAGACTAACCATGCAAGGCTTGAAGAGAAAATTAAGAGCAAGGACAAGGAAATAGCCCGGTTGAACATGTTGATCACTCAAGGCAACATTGGTGCCAGGTCTATTCCTAAGGTGGTTGACAAGCAAGGACTTGGGCACTACAAGAACAACAAGGCGAATGGTAGAGTAGTGGTGAAAGGACATGAGATCCCCTTGTGGAACAAGGGTGGCTACCTCAACACTATTATGGATATTGCCCATGGAGTCACCACCTCTACCACAACCAAGGACAAGCCAAAGGTAGTGAACACCACAAAAGGAAATGGTGGGGTTAATTCTCCATCAAAGGCATTGAAGAATGTGGTTGAACACAATCCCTCTCCCAACTACACTTGTGCCTACATTGTGACCTTGGACCATAATGGTAAAATGGTGGTCAAGTATGTTGGGGCCTACACCATGAAGGCTATGAGGAAGAGTGTGTGGGTTCCAAAAGTTTATGCATCTATCCTCCAAGGACCCAAATCTTTTTGGGTACCTAAACCAAAAGCTTAAACTTGTTTTGTAGGCCTAATCCTCCGGTGGAAGTGAATGGTTGATTGATAGTGGTGCCACTAATCATATGACTAGAGATGAAGGCTTATTTGCATCCCTTGATCATTATGACAACCCTACGGAAACTATCATCTATGGAGACAATGGTCAAGGAGATGTTGTTGGTCTAGGTAAAATTGCTATCTCAACACCAAATTCAATTGAAGATGTTTATCATGTTCAAGGGTTAGGACACAACTTGTTGTCGGTTTCACAACTTTGTGAGAATGGCTACAATTGTCTCTTAACTCATGAGGGTGTGACCGTCTCTAGAAGGGAGGATTATTCCTCTATTGTCTTTGTGGGTCATTTATGGGGAAAGCTTTACTATGTGGATTTCACAAAAGTGAAGGTGGACCCTAAGGCTTGCTTAGTGGCAAAAGCCGATTTGGGTTGGCTATGGCATCGCCGACTAGCCCATGTTGGCATGAGGAACTTGGCCAAACTTCAAAAAGACGGGCACATCCTAGGACTAACAAATGTTGTTTTTGAGAAAGATAGGTTATTGTTGACGGTGAATTTCAGTCAACCTAGCAATGAGTTTACCTTTAATGTTGGCATTGATTTATTATTCTAACCACTGGAACTAACCCCCTGTATATAACAAGTTCACTCTTGCATGTCGATTTTGGAGTTTATTGTTTACGTAGGAAATCTACGCTAAAGAGGAGACTTTCGGGATAAGTTCGTCAAGCACTTCAGAAGAAGATCATGGAGCCCGACAAGAGTCAAGACACGTGATGAACATGACTCCAAATGACCCGAGGAACGAAGCGTCAACATGCAAATCTTCAGGGACTCAACCAGAAAACGGCGAAGCTTGGATAGCAAGATTCAAGCCTTAACCGTGAAGGAAACGATGTCAAAGGCCCACATGCAAGTGCACACAAATAAGGAATCACGCAAGAAGCAACCGGGGAGGAAACCGGGGCCGAACCGGGCCAAAATGGGCCTGGGCCGATCGGCCCAGCCCATTCCGGGCCCGGTTCGACACCCCCTTTGACCTAGCCGCCTCTCGAGCTATTTATAGCCCCCTGGCCGAGAGCCACGCGAAAGGACATTCGTCATCCGCCGCCTTAAGACCGAGAACAAGAAGCAGATTGGATCGCGAAGGGAGCACTCGTGGCCTTCATCTACTTCGGGGGATTCTACACCATGATCAACGCTACAATGAGTAACATTATGGGGTAAAGTCCTTGTTTGTCCTAGGGGTTGAAGGGGGATCTTGAGTTGTAATCACCGAACCAATGTTTTGAATCTTTTGCTATCATATTCATGTTGATGCTTCTTTAATCTTATTGGTCGGCCGGCTTGCTTTGGGGATGCATCGCTCGTAGCTTCACTATCGTGTTCCTTTTGTTCTTTATGCGATTACCGTCGTGTAGTGACAGTGCGCGGGAGGGAAAACATAATGAGCTTGGTTCTCACCTTTGATCATGCATGTCTAGAACACATCAACGTCTTGTGCACTTGGTGTTCGACCACGGATTACCCTCGTGTAGTGACTAGTACGCGAGAGGGAAAGGGTTGGACTCCGTGCACTTTTACCTTTGATAGATTAGATCGGGTTATTCTTGCTAGTTGGTTACATCTTCAAGTGATCCTAGATCCCTTGGACAAGCGTTCTACGTTCTTGAGATCTCCTTTCCATCACTCTCTACTTTATCTTCTCTAACCTAGATTAAATTAGATTAAGTTCCTTACTTACACATATTTGATAAAGAGCTTTAAATCAACAACATTAGTGCTTAGTTGAGCATAGCAATCCACTTGTTCCATGGATTGATTAACCTTGGGGGAATACTCTAAGGGAAAAGCTACAACCGACCCGTGCGCTTGCGGATTGTAACTTGACGCGTTATTTAACCGTCAACAAGCTTTTCTGGCGCCGTTGCTGGGGAACAAGCTAGTTTGCTACATTTAACTTTGTATTAATTTTGTTGATTACTAACACCTAACCTTTTGTCTAGAAATCCTTGTTTTTTTTGTTTTGTTTTTGTTGTCTAGATGGCTTTTGTCAATCACCCCATGGAGGAAGATGAAAACCCAATATGGTACTATGCTAGCCCGCGATTGGAGGATATTAAAGTCCAAAAATCAGATTTGATACTCGAGGCTACCGAGTACAAGATCAAGCCTCGAATGATTGCAATGGTGGCAGCAAACCCATTTAGAGGGGTGAAGACAGACAATCCAGATAGGCACGTCGAGCGTTTCACGATGCTATGCAACACGGTGCAATAAGAAGGAGTTCCCGTCGATTGGTACAAATGGAATCTTTTTCCATACCCACTTGCGGATAAAGCAAAACGATGGCACTCACTTGCATCCTTCGAGGTGGAAGGAAATTGGAATCGATTGGTGAAGAAATTTTGTGAAAAATTCTTTCCGCTAAGTAGGGTTCAAAATGTGAGGAAGCAAGTGATAAATTTTGCGCAAGGAGAAGAAAAAGGAATAGATCAAGCTTGGGAAAGATTCAATGGATTAATCAAACAAGGACCAAGGCTAGGATTCTCCAGTGATGTACTCTTGCATACTTTTTATTTTTCCCTAACCCCCGAATGCATGCGGTATGTTCAAATGTGTGCAGGCGGAAATATCATGGAGAAGACACTCACGGAGGCCACCCAATTACTACAAAGAATAAGCGAGGGGGTGGCCATGCAAAGAGATTGGGAAGAACATATTTCGGGAAGCGTTGAGCAAGAAACTTGTTTGGAGGTACTTGCTGGAATTTCAAGAAAAGAAGCCCCGAAAGTGAAGAAAGAAGAAGCAAGGCAAGAAAAGATTGAAGGGGCAACCCACAATGAAGGAGGACCAATCCAAGGCATCAAAATTCGCAAGCTCGAAGAGTTACAAGGAAGAAGTTTGGCGAATGCAAAGCCGTTAAAGGAGTTCGAACAAATGGATTGGATCCCAATTAACTTCGAAGAAATATTCAACAAGAGGAGACCGTACCCAAACCAAAAAGAGTCGGCGAGAGCTATAGAATTCAACTTTCCGAAGGAGAGGCACTCGGGGTATGAGTTGGACAAAGAATCAGCCGAAGAGATTATCCAAAGGCTTTTCAATGAGGAAGAAGAGGTAGATCCGGATCACATTGCCGAAGTAAAGAGGATTATGGGAGTGAAGCCGGAGGCCTCGCCATATGCACACCTAGCCGAGGTGTACGCGATAGGAGCCGACCATGTCGAAGGTTCCTCTCTTCCGACACCTCACATAAGTTGCAACATTAATGGAAAGAAAATTTGTAAAGCCTTATGTGACATAGGAGCTCATGTTAGTGTCATGACTTCCAAGATTTATTATGAGCTTTTTAGTAAAACCTTAAATCTTGCTCCAACACAAATAAAATTAATCATGGGAGATGGTAGAACAACAAGACCTTTGGGTGTGCTTAGAGATTTAGATGTTGCTATCTCAGGTAAAATTATTCCAACCGACTTTTTCGTAATCGATGCTTGCCATAATGAACATGATGATATAATTCTTGGTAGGCCTTTTCTTAAGTTGGTCGATGCCGTTCTTGATGCCGGAAAGGGTAGAGTTACTATTGATCTAGATGGAACTAAATTCACATATGATTTCCTACTCGCTTCTCGTATTGCTTTACCTCTACCTCTTGATAATGAAGAAGTAGAGGATCTTTGTTTTGTTGATACTTTCAAAGACCCTCTCCAAAGAGCAATGGAGAATGATGCTATGTATGATGATCAAGACAAAGAACTAGCGGAAGCAATAGAGGGGTTGAAGGCACAAGATGAAAGTTTGGATGAAGAAAATTATGAAGATATTGGAGATTTGCAACAACAAGAACCCGAAATGCCCAATATTGAGTTAAAGCCACTTCCCAAGGGATTAAAGTATGAATTTTTAGGAGCCGATAAGACGTACCCGGTCATCGTGAGTGATGAATTAAGTCCGGAGGAGATGGATAAGTTGCTAAATTTATTAAGGAAACACAAGAAGGTGATCGGGTACTCGATAAGTGACTTGAAGGGTATTAGTCCAGCCTTTTGCACCCACCGCATACCACTTGAAGAACAATGCAAGCCCGTTGTTGAGCCTCAAAGAAGACTGAGTCATGCCATGCGTGAGGTGGTGAAGAAGGAGGTGATCAAATTGTTGGATGCCGGAATAATATACCCCGTGCCACATAGTGAATGGGCGAGCCCGGTGCATTGTGTACCAAAGAAAGGAGGAATCACGGTTGTAAAGAATGAGAAGGATGAGTTGATACCACAACGGATCGTGACCGGATGGAGAATGTGCATCGACTATAGGAAGTTGAACAAGGCAACAAGGAAGGATCACTTTCCATTACCCTTTATCGACGAGATGCTTGAAAGGTTAGCTAAGCATTCTTACTTTTGTTTCCTTGATGGATACTCGGGGTTCATGCAAGTTCCCATTCATCTGGATGATCAACAAAAGACAACCTTCACATGTCTGTATGGAACTTTCGCATATAGAAGAATGCCATTTGGTTTATGTAATGCACCGGCCACTTTTCAAAGATGCAAGACAGCTATATTCTCGGATTTTATTGAAGAAATTATGGAGGTATTCATGGATGACTTCTCGGTGCATGGTACGTGTTTTGAAAGTTGCTTGAAAAATTTGGAAAAAGTTCTTGAAAGGTGTGGAGAAATTGACCTAGTGCTTAATTGGGAGAAGTGTCACTTTATGGTGAAACAAGGGATAGTCTTGGGACATGTAATCTCCGAGAGAGGAATAGAGGTGGACAAAGCTAAGATTGAAACGGTTGAAAAGTTGCCGCCTCCGACAAATATCAAATCGTTAAGAAGCTTTCTTGGGCATGCCAGATTTTATAAAAGATTTATAAAGGATTTCTCAAAGATCACCAAGCCATTGACACGACTTCTCCAAAAAGATGTGGAATACGATTTTGATGAAGAATGCTTGCATGCTTTCCAGACGTTGAAGCAATCTCTCATAAGTGCACCAATTATGCAACCTCCCGATTGGAATCTACCATTTGAGATAATGTGCGACGCAAGTGATTATGCCATTGGAGCCGTTCTTGGACAAAGGAAGGAAGGGAAGGTACACGCAATTTATTATGCAAGTAAAACTTTAAATGAAGCTCAAGTGAATTATGCAACTACGGAGAAGGAATTGCTTGCCGTAGTGTTCGCATTTGAAAAATTCAGATCTTATATTGTGAACTCGAAGGTGATCATGTACACCGACCACGCTGCAATCAAGTACCTTTTGTCCAAGAAAGATGCCAAGCCACGTTTGATTAGATGGATTCTATTATTACAAGAGTTTGATATGGAAATTAGAGACAAGAAAGGGTCGGACAATGTCGTAGCCGACCACCTATCAAGGATGCATCATGGAGATGATGGGATGGAGCTAATTGAAGATAGAATGAGAGATGACCATCTATATCGAGTACTTGATAGAGGAGGATGGATGCATGATATCATAAGATGCCTACGGAAGATGCCATGAGACCACTTGGAAAAAAATGCTAAAAGAAGGGTAATTGCCGAGAGCAGAAAATTTTATTGGGATGCACCATACCTATATAGATGTGGAGATGATGGAGTGCTAAGAAGATGTGTGCCGCGGGAAGAAAGAGAAGAAATTCTAAGAAAATGCCACTCGTCGGAATATGGAGGACACTATGGACATTTTAGAACACAAGCAAAGGTATGGGCAAGCGGATTCTATTGGCCTGAGATGCACGAGGATGCTAAAAGGTTTGTTGCAACTTGCCCGGAGTGCCAAAGGAGTGGAAATATATCACAAAGGAATGCAATGCCGCTGAATTATAATTTGCAAGTTGATCTATTTGATGTTTGGGGCATCGACTTTATGGGACCATTCGTGAACTCGAATGGATATGAACACATCTTGGTTGTAGTTGATTATGTATCAAAATGGGTTGAAGCAATTCCATGTCGGAAAGCATCTACGGAAGAGGCTATTCAAATGATCAAGACGGTGATATTCCCTCGATACGGCGTTCCTAGAATTTTAATAAGTGATGGTGGATCACACTTTATTGGCAAGGATTTTAAAAGATGTTTGGCGAAGTTGGGAATCGAGCATAGGGTGTCTACGGCCTATCATCCACAAACAAATGGCCAAGCGGAAACATCGAACAAGCAACTCAATGGAATCCTCATGAAGATGGTGACTAAAGGAGGAAAAGATTGGTCAAAGAAGCTAGACGGAGCATTGTGGGCATACCGGACCGCACATAAAACACCGATAGGTATGACCCCTTATCCATTTGTTTATGGAAAAACATGTTATTTACCAGTAGAACTAGAGCACAAGGCTTATTGGGCAATAAAAGAGATGAATCTTGATATTGATGCGGCACGAATAAAGCGGAGGATTCAAATAAGTGAACTTAAAGAGCTAAGATTGAAGGCATATCACAACCCTAGCATCTATAAAGAAAGGATGAAGAGATGGTATGACAAAAGATTGCATAAGAAGGAATTCAAGGAAGGAGACAAGGTCCTACTATACAATTCTCGATACAAGGTCTTCGGCAAAGGAAAACTACAAAGCAAATGGGATGGACCGTACGTCGTACATTCAGTGTCACCATCGGTAGCGGTAACAATCATGGACGCCAAAGGAGATCAATATGTTGTGAATGGACAACGACTCAAGGTATTCCTGGAGCCTGACGTTGTGCCTATTAAATACATTGATGTCTACACCTTGGATGGTGACCCGGACCATCAAGGCTAAACGACGAAAACAAGGTAAGTTGTAAATAGCCTTCTACTTTATTTAATTTTCAGCATGTGTGTTAGTGTTAAAGATCACCATGAATAAAGTTTCCCACCTTGATCAACCTTTGGTAAAAATATTAAGTTGATGCCATGATAATATATGATGAAAAGTTGCCACTTTGCTCAACTTTTGTACTTGTTTCATGCATGATTAAGCTAATGCTCTCTTTAATATGAATCTGAAATTAATTAAATGCTAGCTTAATCTTTGTGAAGGTTATGATAAAAATAAGACCCATAGTGTTATTCTCATGCTCTCAATTTTGGATGAGTTAAAGATGATTTGTTCTTAAAAATATATATGCTAACCTTGTCAATTAATGCTACTTGCATTTTGCTCTACCTATCCAAAGCCATATATATATGTTGAGTGCATAAACCTTAGTGTACAAGAATTATTTTTGGGCGAGTTATTTCAGGCCTTGATTTCTCTGGCCCGAGACTAAGAAGTCGGTCATTCCGTTTTTGCGTATCTCTCTTTTTGTTAGCCTTTCTATCCGTGCATTGTGTATCCCCACATCGGAGATTTCACAAACCTCGCCGGATATCCACCCTTAAAACCAAAAATATAATCTTTTGTGTTTACCTCCTTCACCACAACCTATCATTGAGTATGGATCGTCCATTCAAGGAAGATTGCAAGATGGTGCCAAGGTTGAAGATTTCAAGTGTCTCTCCAAAGGAAAAATATTTCTAGTACCTACCTTATCTCTATCACCTCTTTGCCCGAGGACGAGCAAACATCTAAGCATGGGGGAGGAGGTAGGTACAATGCAATTTAGAGTTCAAGGGGAGCAAATAAAAAAAGAGTATAAAGAAAAAAAGAGAGATAAAGAAAAATATGTATGAGAAAAGAAAAAAATATGAGTTTATAAAAATAAAATAAAATGAACTCCCCGGTTCTCTAAAGTGCGTTAGGAATCTCAAAAGTTTCAAGATTTAAGATCCAAACTCATTTTTCCAACCATGTGCAATCCGATAACGAGGACTTCCTTTGTGCCTCGGGATCACTCTTTGCCATTTGCACATGTCCACCTATCTCAAAGTGTGTGTATTTTTCTCTCCCCCTCCTTGACATAACATTATTTTCCAATGACCTTTTTGACGAGTCTCGGTAAGACCATGAGAAGCTTGTCTTGTTTTGACAACATCTCATTTATAATATCTTGGTAGGACTAAACTTTTCCCATATAGCTCCACATAAAGCCTTCCACTATATATATTGAGAGGGGAAAGGAGTACAATGAATAGGCTTTGAGAGACAAGATGAGATGAGAGTACAAGAGCAAGATGCAAGGAAGTTTATTTTTGAACTTGTTTTTTTTCTTCATCTCGCTCTTAATTTCAAAATTTCTAAGATTCATTTGAAATTTGGGAGCATGAGGTAATTACTTGTGGGAAGTGCTTAAATTAATATCAACCCTCCATAAGGATGAAGGCTAATACATTATGGAACTTTAATGATTAAATCCTTGAGAGCATTATGTTTTCTCGTGTGTGATCAAGTGCAGGGTATAAAGCAATGAAAGGCAACGCTGATATTCATTAAAGGCTTACTCGAGGACGGGCAAGGTTTAAGCATGGGGGAGTTGTTGACGGTGAATTTCCGTCAACCTAGCCATGAGTTTACCTTTAATGTTGGCATTGATTTATTATTCTAACCACTGGAACTAACCCCCCTTATATAACAAGTTCACTCTTGCATGTCGATTTTGGAGTTTATTGTTTACGCAGGAAATCTACACTAAAGAGGAGACTTTCGGGATAAGTTCGTCAAGCACTTTAGAAGAAGATCATGGAGCCCGACAAGAGTCAAGACACATCATGAACATGACTCCAAATGACCCGAGGACCGAAGCGTCAACATGCAAATCTTCAGGGACTCAACCAGAAAACGACGAAGCTTGGATAGCAAGATTCAAGACATAACCGTGAAGGAAACGACGTCAAAGGCCCACATGCAAGTGCACACAAATAAGGAATCACGCGAGAAGTAACCGGGGAGGAAAACGGGGTCGAACCGGGCCGAAACGGGCTTGGGCCGGCCGGCCTGGGCCGACCGGCCCAGCCCATTCCGAGCCCGGTTCGACGCCCCTTGGACCTAGCCGCCTCTCGAGCTATTTATAGCCCCATGGCTGAGAGCCACACGAAAGGACATTCGTCATCCGCTGCCACAAGACCGAGAACAAGAAGCAGATTGGATCGCGAAGGGAGCACTCGTGGCCTTCATCTACTTCGGGGGATTCTACACCATGATCAGCGCTACAATGAGTAACATTATGGGGTAAAGTCCTTGTTTGTCCTAGGGGTTGAAGGGGGATCTTGAGTTGTAATCACCGAACCTATGTTTTGAATCTTTTGCTATCATATTCATGTTGATGGTGCTTTAATCTTATTGGTCGGCCGGCTTGCTTTGGGGATGCATCGCTCGTAGCTTCACTATTGTGTTCCTTTTGTTCTTTATGCGATTACCGTCGTGTAGTGACAGTGCGCGGGAGGGAAAACATAATGAGCTTGGTTCACACCTTTGATCAAGCATGTCTAGAACACATCAACGTCTTGTGCACTTGGTGTTCGATCACGGATTACCCTCGTGTAGTGAATAGTACGCGAGAGGGAAAGGGTTGGACTCCGTGCACTTTTACCTTTGATAGATTAGATCGGGTTATTCTTGCTAGGTGGTTACATCTTCAAGTGATCCTAGATCCCTTGGACAAGCGTTCTACGTTCTTGAGATCTCCTTTCCATCACTCTCTACTTTATCTTCTCTAACCTAGATTAAATTAGATTAAGTTCCTTACTTACACATATTTGATAAAGAGCTTTAAATCAACAACATTAGTGCTTAGTTGAGCATAGCAATCCACTTGTTCCACGGATTGATTAACCTTGGGGGAATACTCTAAGGGAAAAGCTACAACCGACCCGTGCGCTTGCGGATCGTAACTTCATGCGTTATTTAACCGTCAACAGTTATGTAGCGCTTGTCAAGCCGGGAAGCAAGTTGGAGCTCATCATCTCGCCAAGAACATCCTATCCTCATCAAGACCATTGAAGCTACTGCACATGGATTTGTTTGGACCAATCGCCTACATAAGCATCGGTGCTAACAAATATGGTTTAGTAATTGTTGATGACTTTTCCCGTTTCACTTGGGTATTCTTTTTGCAAGATAAAAGTGAAACAAAGGGAATTGTGAAGAAGTTCATTAGAAGAGTTCAAAATGAGTTCGAGCTCAAGGTCAAGAACATAAGAAGTGACAATGGCTCAGAGTTTAGGAACACTCAAGTTGAAGAGTTCCTAGATGAAGAAGGCATCAAGCATGAACTCTCCGCTCCGTACACACCTCAACAAAATGGCATCGTTGAGAGGAAGAACCGTACATTGATTGAAGCGGCAAGGACAATGCTTGATGAATACAAGACTCCGGACTCATTTTGGGCGGAAGCCATCAACACCGCATGCCATGCCGCCAACCGTCTCTACCTCCACAAGTACTTGAACAAGACTCCCTACGAGATCATCACCGGTAAGAAGCCTAGTGTGCACTACTTTAGGGTCGTTGGGTGTAAGTGTTTCATACATAACAAGAAACCCAAAGCCTCAAAGTTTGCGTCCAAGGTTGATGAAGGTTTTCTCATTGGTTATGGAACTAACGAACATGCCTATCGTGTTTTCAACAAAACCACCGGTTGTGTTGAGACCACGGTAGACGTGAAATTTGATGAATCCAACGGCTCTCAATGAGAGCAAGTTAGTGAAAACCTTGTAGATGATGAACAACCCCCAAGTATATCAATCTTTAGAATGGGGACCGGTGAAGTGATGCCTCGTGAGGTTCAAGTACAAGCTCCGGTTGACACAAGCAATCAAGATCCACCATCATCAACAAGAGTGGAACCACCAAGTTCTCAAGTTCATCAAGAAGAAGGTCAAGTTCATGGTGACGATCATGGACGGGGCTTTGATCAAGGGGGAGAACAAGGTGGTGAAGCCCAAGAAGAAACCCCACAAGTCGAAGATGATGATGATGGACCAATTCAACGTCAATCTCAAGCACCACACCCAAGAGTACATCAAATGGTTCAACGGGATCATCCTGTTGACAACATACTTGGGAGCATTCAAAGAGGGGTGACAACTCTCTCAAGGTTGACAAACTTTTGTGCATTCTACTCGTTTGTCTCCTCATTGGAACCTCTTAGCGTGGAACAAGCTCTTGAGGACCCGGATTGGATTATTGCCATAGAGGAAGAGTTGAACAACTTCAAGAGAAATGAAGTTTGGGAGTTAGTGCCAAGACCAAAGCAAAATGTGATCGGCACCAAATGGGTCTTTAGGAACAAGCAAGATGAATTTGGTGTTGTCACAAAGAACAAGGCAAGGCTTGTTGGCAAAGGATATACTCAATTTGAAGGCTTGGACTTTGGAGAGACTTATGCACCGGTAGCAAGGCTTGAGTCAATTCGTATCCTTTTGGCCAATGCTACTCATCATGACTTCAAGCTTCATCAAATGGATGTCAAGAGTGCCTTCTTGAATGGACCTCTCCAAGAAGAAGTATATGTTGAGCAACCACCGGGCTTTGAAGATCCAAAGTTCCCCAACCATGTGTACAAGCTCCATAAGGCGCTCTATGGGCTTAAGCAAGCACCTAGAGCATGGTATGAATGCCTTAAGGATTTTCTTCTCAAGAACGGTTTTGAGATAGGCAAAGCCGATTCTACTCTCTTCATTCAAAGAAATGGAAAAGATATCTTCATTTGCCAAATTTATGTTGATGATGTCATATTTGGGTCTACTAATGATAAATTTTGTGAAGAGTTTAGTAAGATCATGACCAAGAGATTCGAGATGTCAATGATGGGTGAATTGAAGTTCTTCCTTGGTTTTCAAATGAAGTATGTGAAGGATATGCTCAAGAGGTTTGACATGGCTGATTGCAAGCCCATCAAGACTCCCATGGCTTTGAATGGACATCTTGATCTCAATGAAGAAGGGAAGTCGGTCGACCAAAAGGTATTTCGTTCCATGATTGGCTCCGTCCTTTATCTTTGTGCATCTAGGCTCGATATAATGCTTAGTGTGTGCATGTGTGCAAGATTTCAAGCCAATCCTAAGGAGTGTCATCTAATGGACGTTAAGAGAATCTTTAGATATTTGGTACACACTCCTAACCTAGGCTTGTGGTATCCCAAGGGCTCCACTTTTGATTTGCTTGGCTACTCCGATTCGGACTATGCCGGTTGCAAAGTAGATCGAAAGAGCACTACCAGGACTTGCCAATTTCTTGGTAGGTCTTTGGTGTCGTGGAGCTCAAAGAAGCAAAATTCGGTTGCTCTATCCACGGTCGAAGCCGAATATGTGGCGGTCGGTGCTTGTTGTGCACAACTTTTGTGGATGAATCAAACGTTGAGTGATTATGGTTGTGAGTTTAGTAAGATTCCACTCTTGTGTGACAATGAGAGTGCCATCAAGCTAGCAAACAATCCGGTCCAACACTCTAGAACTAAGCACATAGATATTAGACATCACTTCTTAAGGGATCATGAGGCTAAGGGGGATATTGCTCTACGTCATGTGAGCACCGAGAGGCAACTTGCCGATATCTTCACTAAGCCTCTAGATGAGCAAAGGTTTTGTGCTTTGAGAAGTGAGCTAAATATCTTGGATTCTCGTAACTTGGCTTGACTTTTGCATATACTTGATTGTTGCCTAGATAGGTTGAAAATGTTTTATTTTTATTAATTTGTGTGAGTTTTTCAAAAATATTGGATTTTGAGATCTTTGGATCAATACTTGGCTCGAGTGACTATTGTTATGTATGTTGATTGTGGCTAGTCACTTGTTGCCAAGAGTTTATTAAGTGTCCACTAGCAAAATTCTATTATCCTTTTCATGTCTTGAGAAATCTTTTATCCATCCATATTCCAATATCTCAAATCTTGAATTCTCACCTTTACTAAATATGTCCATCTATATATCTCTTTTATTGAAAATCATGCTATCAATCTATATCTTTTTGGGCTGTTCTGGCGAGGGGCGGGTCAACCGGCACAGCTGCCCGGTTGACCCGGCGCGACTCTGCGGAGTGCCGGGTCGCTCGGCCACCCGTGCCGGGTCGACAGGGACCGTTCTGGAGGACGCCGGGTCTCCCGGCTACCCATGCCGGGTCGCCCGAAGCGCCTCTGGAGGCCGCTGGGTCGACCGGTCACTCGTGCCGGGTCGCCCGCCCCCCTCGCAGGGGGTATTTAAGGCTCGCGGCCGGCGGGTATGAACCCTAAATTTCACTCTTCTCCTCTCAAACCGCCACCGCCGCCCCCATGGTCCCCTAGGCGATTTTCAAGCTCAACCGCAGGATTCTTCTCTTTATCTAGAGCTCCTTCCTCATCCGGTGTTCCGAAAACTTCGCGGGAATCCAACGGTAAAATCGATTCAAACTCCGGATTTCCCGATCTCTCAATGTAGTTCGTTCTAGATGATTTCCTTTGCTCAAAAGCTTCTATCTAGGTCCTAGAACAACCTCCTATGATCTTGTTTCAATCCCATGGCTATATCTTTCAATCCCACGATTCTTATGTTCTAGGGTTTATCCCCAACCCGCCGGTCGACCCGGTCACCCGTGCCGGTTGACCCGGCTAGGGTCGGGGTGCCCCAATAACCTAAGATTTGAGATGTTTCTTGGTACATATCCTAATTCAAATAATGCCTTGTCTATCTACAGATGGGTCGAGAGAAAGTGAGCGCCTGTGGCAAGGAGATTCGCTCGGAATCAAGTGAGGAGGAGGAGGAGGAACGACGTTCATCTGGGGAGGAGTATGGAATTCATGTGCATGAGAAGAGGTCCAGACCTCAAGCTCCTCCTTCCTGTGCTCAAGGTCGTGGTCGTGATCACGATGGCAACCCTATTCTCAAGAAGAGGACCACAACCGTCGGTGCTAGGACCAAGAGGGCAAGCACCGCTGATGAAGTTGGAGATCGTTATGATGACAATATGGACTTATCTCTCTATGTGCAGATAGCCGTCCCCGTTCACCCTCTTGAGCGCACAAGGCGTGACCCTCCTTTGGTGAACTTCATGAAGGCGGGGACCGACATGAGGTCGCTTCGCTTTTGGCCTGAGGATCCAAGGAGGCTCCAAAGGTCATTCTTCAGTGACGATCGGTTTTGGCTTGCTCATCACCGGATTGGTACGAGTCAACCATCCTACCCAAGGGACGTATCACGACTGAGATGAAGTGGGTTGATTGGCCTTTCTTGCTTGATCTTCCTGCCCCTATTGAGGAGGTTATGCAGGCTATCCACACTCGTTGTCAGTACATGGGGATTGCCTATCTTATGGGGCTACGGTCGGATTATTCTCAGGAGGTGGTGGCACAATTCTATGCCACACTTTATGTTGATCAAGATGAGAATGAGATGCACTTCACTCTTGGTGGTAAGCGATTCAAAATCTCTGTCCATGAATTCGCTTCTCTTTTCAATCTTAGAGGTGCCACCACAACCAACCAATTCTCTAGTGAGCTTTTCCGACTTCATAGTGAAGATGAACTAGAGGTGACTAAGATGAGGTTTATGTATGATCGTGCCTATGGAAACATCAACTATGGTCATACTAGTGGACTCACTCCTTATTACAAGATGCTCAACCTATTGTTTAGGTACACTCTTTGTCCTAGGGGTGGTGATTCTGATAACATATCTCATAGAGCTAGAAACCTCCTTTATCAAATGGCTCCCGGTCAACCTAAGTTCAATGTTTGCCACTTTCTTTGGAATGAGATCATCATTTGTTCACACACTTCTTCTAGTGGATGTCACTATGCACCGTACATTTTTATGATGGTTAAGCATGCCACTAAACTTGATCTCAAGACGGATGTTGTTCATGAGCCATACAAGACTAGTAAAGGAAAACTTGCTCAATCTTTTCGTCTTGGGAAGCACACAACCGGTATTGATGCTAGAGGACGGTATCCGGGTATTTATGCTATTGATGGACCTATTGATGCGGGTGCCTCTTCCTCTCAAGCTCCACCAACAAAGAGCCCATATGATCCACTTCCAATGGAGGGTGCCTCTCACTCTCATGGGGCTCATAGGGTAAGAGAGGGAAGTTCAACTTTCTTGCAAAGGGCTTGTTTGCTTGCTTCAACATGCTTCACAAAGATGCTAGAGAGCGTGAGGCCGATCGTCGGTGGTTGGCTCAAGAGCTTCATAGGCAAGAGAAAAATCAAAAGGACATGGCAGCTAGACTTAATCTTCCACACTCTCAGGTCCATGAGATGAGAACTTTTGATCCTCCTCCTCCTGTTCCAAGTCCGTGGGAGGACCTTGGCTCTTGGGTCCCCGTTGATGATGAAGAAGAAGACTATGGAGGTGAGGAGGAGGAGTACGACGAGGACGATGAGGAGTAGCTTCCCTTTTTGGTGCTTGTTGCCAAAGGGGGAGTGAATTTGGTGGATGGAAGCCCTTATCTATTTTTATCTATCTTATCGCTATTTATGTAATAGTACTAGTGGACATGTAATGAACTTTGTGTGGTGTGATGGATGGTGTGATGGATGATGGTGCCAAGTGCAAACTTTTATTTGTAAGGCTTAATTGTGGTATTTTTATCTATGCTAGTGTGATGTAAGGATTTTAATGGTTATGTGTGATGCATGTGTTGGTTGATGATTTGTTATTTCTTACTTTATTGTTGTGATATATTATGTCATATGCATCACAGGATATTTCTTATCACACTTGTGCACAATGTGTTTATGCAAAGATTTAGGGGGAGCTCTTGCCAAAATTTGTGTGCAAAGGCATTTGAGGCCTCTCTATTTGATAATGCACACATTTAAGGGGAGTTTCTCACTAAATTGTTGGATACACACATCTCTTTTATTTAACCAAATTGTGTTGTCATCAATCACCAAAAAGGGGGAGATTGAAAGTGCATCTAGGCTTCTAATTATTTTGGTGATAGTGAAAATGCAATTTGGGAGGATTAATGCTTTTGATAAGATGTGTCCAGGCTTAAAAGAATAAATAAATGTGAACATTAAATGGAAGGCCCTCATTTGCTTATGAATGGTGTTGAAGCTCAATTGACCATTTAATTTTAATTTTCGGTTTGAATTTGAGTTTAGGAAACACCGTACTATAAAGAGGGACGTGGTCGGTTTGTCGAGGTTCGCTACAAGTGCTACTCTTGATCTTCTCTCATCTTTTCTAAGAGTGAAAAACCTAGAAAAATCTTTAGAAAAATCAAAATCAGCCTTTTAGTAGCTTAACCTAGCTCTTCCCGCCTTACCGGGTCAACCGGCATGAGTGGCCGGGCGACCCGGGACGGTACTGGAGGTAGCCGGGTGACCCGACCACCCGTGCCGGGTGACCCGGCCAGGCCGCAGGGAGCCCCCAACGGCTTGCTCGGGGGGGATGGGTATAAATACCCCTTCTTCCTCCTGTCTAGGGTTCCGCCTCCCACACCAATGACACACCTCCAAAGCTTCAATCCCTCTCTCCAAACTCCCTCCCAAGCACTCCAATCAAGGATTTCTCCTAGGGTTTGTTCGTGAGAGACATTTGAGGTGTAGGATTTAGCCCCTTTGTGAGAGCTCTTCACACCCTCCTCTCAAGAAGCACTGTGGTGGCTTTGGTTGATCGATTCGCGTATGTTACTCTTGAAGCTTGCTTCTAGATGGTTAGGCGTCGCCCGTTGAGTGCCCTCTCCGTGTGGAGCACCCGGGAACGTTTGTATTACCCCTCCTTTGTGGAGTTTCTTAGTGAGCACCAATTTACCTTTGTTGTGGATTGGGTGAGGCAAGTGGCTCTTCGTGATAGGCCTCCCTTTTTGGGAACCTCAACGGAGACGTAGCCTTCTTGGTGGAGGTGAACTTCGGTAAACAAATTGCTTGTCTCCTTTGCTCGCTTGAGTTCATCCCCTTCTCTAACCCTAGAAACTATTTTTTGGATCGATCTCCATATTTTTGTTGTTGCTTGTAAAATCTTTGGTTGCAGGTGGTTTATACATCATATAAGCAAAGTTTGATTCATATACTTTCTGCAAATTCAAGTTCTTTATAACTTATTGTACTCTACTCTTGCGTGCTGGTTGATCCAGCACAAGTGCCTGGGTGACCCGGACCCCCCGGGTCATCCGGTCAGTCGTGCCGGGTCATTCGGTCCCTGATTCACTGCTAAGTTTTTTGCAGAATTTTTTAAGTGATCCTATTCACCCACCCTCTAGGCATCACAAGGTCCTTTCACATATTTGTTTGCAAGAATATCTTTGAAGTAACGAGAATATGTAGGAACTTGAAGGGCATCCAATAATGGCATGTTGATGCTTAACCTACGCACAACCTCCACAAACTTCTCAAAATGATTATCAAGTTTACCTCGGAAGTAGCGTGGCTTGAGTTGCGGTATCTTCGTGTCTTCTTCAGGCATCTTCGGTGACGATCTCGGTAACTTCCTCCTTAGCAAATCCCTCCATCTCGGCAGATGGTTTAGGCTTTCTTGCTCTCGCGGAATGTTCCGGATCTTCGGTCTCCTTCCCCGAACAAGTTTGAATGGCCTTCGCCGTTTCGGGACCTTGAGGTTGTCCCGAAAGCTTCCCTTCATTAGCGGATAGGCGCCTGGCAAGTTTCCCACTTGCGTCTCGAGCATCTTCATCATGTTGAGCACTTGATGATTAGAGCTTCCGACTTCCGTCACCTTGCTATCGATGTTCTCTAACACCTTGTCTATGGAATTGAACTTGGTGATGGTGTCCTTGTTGATCTTAGATTGCTCGTCCATGAAGTCCTTCAATTGTATACGAAGCGGAATCGAATTCGGAATGGATGAGCTTGCATCAAATTGAGGTCTACCTTGCCCGTAGCGGAAGTTCGGCAAATCCCCCTTCGTCATGTAGTCAAGCACCTTGGCTTCCTCCGGACAATCCTTGTGGACATGGCCATATTCTCTGCACTCTTCACATGTGGATCTTGCTTCGACAACCTTTAAGTCTTGAGCCTCTTTCTTTTCTATCTCCATCTTCTCCAACCTCCGCATAAGCGAATCGATCTTGCCTTCGAGTACGTCTTCCTTCTCCACTTGCAAGACTCCTTTGACGTTCCCCGTGGGTTGAACCGGAAGTAAGCATCCTGATGATGCCCATGTATCATTGTCCGCGACCTTCTTGAATAGAGTGAAAGCTTGAGTCGGCGTAAGCTCGATGATAGATCCTCCCGCTGATGCATCGACGATCGTCCTTGACGCCATGGTGAGTCCTTGGTAGAACTTTTGAACGAGATCCTCCTTCGGGAACATGTGATGTGGAACCGCCCGAGTGTACTCATTGAAGTGCTCGAATGCTTCCAATATAGTCTCCGTAGGATATTGAGCAAAAGTAGCAATCTTATTACGCAAGCTTTGAGTTTTACCCAGTGAGTAGTATTCCTTCATGAAGGCCCTCATCAATGTGTCCCAATTTTGCACCGTCTCCGCCGGTTGAGAGTAGAACCATTGCAAAGCCTTCCCGAGTAGCGAGAACGGAAAGAGCCTTGCCATCATTTGATCTTGAGTCACCCCGTCCATGTTGAATGTTTGACAAAGTTGGATGAACGCTTGGAGGTGAAGGTTCGGATCTTCTTTACCGGTGAAGGGTGAATGTTGCACCATGCGAATTGTTGAGGTCTTGATCTCGAACGGCCTTCCGATCTCCGCGAGGTTCAAGATTGGTAGGTCAACGATGTCCGGCGTGCATAGCTCCCCGATCTTTCGCTCCGGCTGCGGTTGTTCTCCCATCGGTCGAAGTCGATCCTCCGTCTTCCGCTTTCGAAGCTACAAAATCCAACTTTTTAGCTTGTGCTTCGCGTCTCCTTAGCCTGTAAAGTTTTTCTGGATCATCCACAAAATTATCGGGTTTGTTGGAGAGGTAGCCGTCCATCTCCTGTTAGGGTTAGCAATAAACAAAATATACACAAAACGAAAATAAAAAACAAATCTAAGAAAACTAGGGTTAGACAGACTAGATTAGATTGATTTTGAGGATGATCAAAAGTTAGTAGATGCAAAAAGAAAAACCAAAAGAAAACTAAAAATTATACAAAATGCTATAGAAGATCGAATCTTGATCACTTGTTCCCCGGCAACGGCGCCAGAAAAAGGGGCTTGTTGACGGTGTATATTCGTATTAAAGTTCAATTGGACTTGCAAGCGGACAAGTCCTCCGTCGTAGTCAAGGGACCATTCTTCCCTCAAGTGTGAACCCAAGGTATCGAATCCATGGAACAAATGTGCGATGCAAGAATCAATCTAATAAAGCCTTGAACTTTGATCTTCAAAGGGGAATCTTATGCATCTAATCTAGAGAACATCATGAAAACGAATCTAATCTATGAAAATCGGAGGTAGCAAGATATAGAGGGGGATAGATAAACCAATCTAGAGAGATTGGATCAAGCCTTCATTGAAGTTCCGAGCAAAGAAGAAGTAAACAAGTTCAATCTCATAAAAAGCATCTTTAAATCACGATTTCCCGTCCGACTCCGAAAACGTCCGCCTTTCGGAGCCACCATTCTGTCACAACGCACCCCTATTCGTGCGGGTTAGACTAGGGCGAGTCCAAAGACAAGTTGAAATCTCTCGGAAGGTCAGGCATGCACCTCTAGCCACCACTGCTACAAGAACACCCTCGATGATCTATCTCGAGAATAGATCTTAAGATACGAAAAGCCGATTGAAATCAAAGTCGTAGGAGAAACACTCGATCGCTAGAAATCGGATTGGAACTTGATAATTCAACATAATACATGATACATGAATCAAGACCACCACCGGGATCCTACCTTGATCTTGCTTCTAGCTCCGGGAACTCCGACGTGGTCTTCCTTGCCAGGTTCCCACGCCGGCTAGGGAGATCCTAGTCAACTAGCTCGACCCTCTCCTCTCCGAGATGGTGTCCCTCTCTTCTCTACTCCTCGGTGGCGGATGGTGAATGAATTGATGTGTGGCGCCTGGCCTCGGGGCTATAAATAGCCTAAATGGCGGCTAGGTCAAAGGGGGGCCGACTGGGCCTCGAAGTGGGCTGGGCCGACCGGCCTGGGCCGGCCGGTTTGGGCCCACTTCGGACCAGCCCGCGGCCCCCTTTGCCCGGTGTTGCTTCCTGAGTCTTCTAGAGTCTTCCCCAAACTGCATGTGGGCCCTTGTCGTCAGCTTCTCTTCAAATTAGATGAAGCTCCTTGTCCCGCAAGATTCGGCAATTTTCTGACTGGGTCCTCGGAGTTTTCCATCTTCTCGGGTTTGGTCCTTGGGCTTCTTGGAGTCATGTTTACTTCATTGCTTGACTTGTATCGGGCTTCAAGGTCTTGTCACGAGGTGCTTAATGAACTTATCCCGGAAGTCTTGCTTCCAACACTAAAATCCTGCATAAGCACTAAACTCCAAAACCGACATGCACAAACGAACTTGTTATACCAAGGGGGTTAGTACCAATGGATAAGATATAAAATTCATGCCAACACCGAAGGTAAACTCATGGCTAGGTTGACGAAATCTCACCGTCAACAGGAGTCAACAATTTTGGAGCATTTTATCTCAGTTGTGTCGAGCCGTTGCCCTTGTCTTAGGGGACTAAGATGTTTCTCACTCAAGTGATCTTGTCTTGGCTTTTGTTTGGCTTTTGATCACTTGTTTGAGTTTTTCAGTCGTTTCTTTTATTTTTCTCTTTTCTTTGAATGGGATACTTGTATGTGTTGTCAATGCACTCATCAGGGGGAGATTGAGGACCGGAGCGTCCGAGGACTGTTGAATGGTCGCTCCTAGCTGTGATGAGTGATTGACAACGTGGTGTGGATTGACTCTTGGCCGAGTATTGCAGGTGCAGGTTGCGGCTTTATTTGCATTGGTGCAGGTGAAGTGCTAGCACGAAAGGTGATCTATGCCTTTCGGGGCCTCCGAGGAGTGGAGAGACAAGTAGGCTCGGCTTAAGGGACCCGGTCGCCAGCAGGGTCAAGTGCGGACCACATGGTGGCAAGAAAAGCAAGACAAAGTCATCGATCGGAGCCGGTGCAGGGTAGCGGCTCACAACCGATGTCTGCACGCGGGGTTTGCGGTGGTTCACCACAAAACTGTCGGGTTACTTGGTTGAGCCACAAAACCATGACCGGAGGCTCGGCGGTCAGAGCCGGGATCCGGGCGTGCCGAGAAGCTTCGATGCCGGCAGACATGTGGCGGGATTGCAGGGCTTGCGTCGAGAGGACGCGGACTGCGGCGAAGGCGTGGCCGTGCGATGAAGAGGAGTGCTACATGACCTATTTGCTCCTGAGGGATTTGTATCACAACTTAAGTGCTAGGGGTAGCTTGGTCATTTGCCCAGCCCAGAGGGACTCATATATATATTAACTCTAGGGTATCTGGGCAAACCATCCTTCCGGACTGCTTCTCATTTCCTTGCTCTATAGGCATTGACTTTCTTCACCGTTTTGTAGAGAATCTGTCCTCCGAGTGTATGGAAGCTTTCATGGTTGCGTTGATTTCCTTCTTATAGCTTGTGTGATTTTTGTGTCTTTTTCGAGCTATTTTCATTGGATTTTCATGCGCACCTTGTTCCTTCAATTCTGAGGTGTTTGGGTTCGGATTTGTTGGTGGGGATCATGGATAGATGTCTTGTGCATCTTTGTGCTTGATCATGACCCCTCAATCTCCGGATTTGGCCTCTGATTGAAGGATTTCAGTTGGAACCCTAGCTTTTTGGTAGAGCTCGATTGCGATTCGATTCCCAGTGTCAGGGGGTGAGACCTGGCAGATCCGCAAGGGGGCTACCCAAGCGGTTGTAGGTTGATTGATGGGGGGGGATCAGGACCTAAGAGCATAAGCTGTAGTTCTTGGATGAACTCAGAACTCGGCGAGTATGGCAAGGACGCAAAGGATTTTAGACTGGTTCAGGCCTCCGGAGAGTAAAACCCTACGTCCAGTGTGGTGGGATTATGTGGAAAGTGATCTCCCCTCGAATGGAGCTCTAGGCCGCCTTATATGGCCGGCGGGCTAGGGTTTCCATTCGAGGTCGGTGGACCCTCATCGGGGTCGGTTACAGATCAGGAAGGTCATCTTCCGTGATTACAGAGAGGATCCCGCGATCCTCGGGTCTACTGGCGGCGCCGCCGCCGTGATCTAAGGGGGGACTCGCCCCGCAAGCCTAGCAGGTCGCCCGCGATCTGGATAAGGTCGTCCGAGGTCTTCCGAGGTCGCCGGGACTGTGGATAAGGTCTCCGGACCCACTTGCAGGTCGACTGGGCTTCTGGCAGGTCGGGTCCACTTGACAGGGACCTCTAGGACCCTGGTCGGTTGGGACCCATGGGTACCCATGTCTCACAAGCCCCCGATCGACGGGTAGGCGAAGAGGCAGAAACGAAGTCACGTCAAAGCGGAGGGAAGACGTGACGGCGATGAAGTCGCGTAGGGTGCACGGGGATCCAAAGAAGAAAATCCTCCTGGGCGCAGACGAAGACGAACATCAAGTCTCTGGAGAGTAGATCCAGGGGCTTGAAGTGAAGACAAGGCGCCATGACTGCCAGAAGAATCCTCGACCTGAACAGAATCAGGCGAAGCCACCGCACCTTCAAGGAAGGTCGAAACGCTGACCAACAGGAGGTCAAGCGGAGACATACCAGAAGCGTGCTTCCAGTAGGTCGAGGAGACGTGAAAGAAAGAGGGCGTCGCACAGACACACTCGTAGAGTAGCCCCCGAGCAGTAAGGCGACCTGAAAGGTCAGGTTGATGCTCGAAGAAAGAATCCGCGACCTACGACATTCTGTTGAGGAAACAGATGCTCTTCTCTTGGAAACCGACAAGACAACGGGAATCTCCACACAGAAACACCGGGTAACTCAGGTTGTTGTCGCCTACCGACCCACGGGTGTACTGTGTAGGTGCAGAGCCAATCCCTGTATGGAGATTCCGCCGCCACCACTAGAAGACAAAGTCTGAAAAGGTGTCATCAGGACTGCTGCAGACGTGCCAGAGCTTCCGGTAGCGGACAAAGACCTCGCGATCCACGTGCCAACAGTATCCTGATAAGGCCGCCACGCCATCAATGCGGTGGATGGCCACCAATGCTGAGCTCCTCTGCTATAAATAGGTACCCACGATCCTTCGGCTGGCCAAATCCAGAGAAGGCACCATGGCAACTTCAGTTGATAATATAGTCTCAGCCTGGCTTTGTGTGCGTCCACCCGAGTGTAGAGCTGAGGTATCATCACTTGAAGCTAGAAGAATGCTTGCGAAGTTGGGAGAACTCCACCGACCTGTGCGCTCGTGCCCGGCGAAGAATCCAGGTGCAGTATGGGGCAGTACATGCCATGACGGGCCTTGCAAGGAGAGGCCTAATATGGTGTTGGAGGTCGCTGTGCTGCACCAGGGGAGGTCGAAGGCGGAGATGGTTCCATTTGGGATCTTGTGAGAGCACCCTAGCAAAAGATGGGACTCCACAGGAAACCTTCTGGGGCTAGAATAGAGGTGGCTGTGTGGCAGCCACGACCTTGCCGTCGGTGGAGGGCTCCAAAGAGGTCCTGAAGCTAGAAGAAAGCTTGCGACGCGCTCCATCAGTCTAGGTTGCGCCGCTTGCACCATGTAAGGTAGATCAGGACCTTTAACATGTTTGTATCTTGTAACTTGGCCTTGAGCCAAGGTCTTTTGTAGCTTTGTAGCTGTTGTACATGAGTACTGAATAGCAGCGAACCTCTGTCGATTACTGTGATTGGAGCACCCGAGGCAGCAATGGCGTGGCCAAGGTCTCAGTGCTGTTGCGGCGTTGTGCCGACCTTAAGAAGGTCATAACACCCGACGTGAGTGCTCGTGACGACCTGGATCGCCACGGCCGCTTGCGTAGTGA
Source organism: Cenchrus fungigraminus (assembly GCA_036936925.1). NCBI lineage: Eukaryota > Viridiplantae > Streptophyta > Magnoliopsida > Poales > Poaceae > Cenchrus > Cenchrus fungigraminus. Next base: position 123,259,829 of record CM072774.1, on the reverse strand, counting down.
CGCAGCGCAGGGGCGTCAGCCCTGAGGTGTAGAGGTCAAGATCGACCTGGCGGGCGCCAAGGCCGCAGCGAAGCGCTGTAAATAGGACCACGGAGGTCGTCAACGGGTAGTAGAGCCATTAAGCATAGGGCCGTTGATATGGGGGCCACTGTAGGTCGTAGAGACCTAGAAGGCGTGTAGGCAACAGGGCCTAAGGGGTGTGAAGTAAACCCTTGCGTGAAGAGGTCGAGGCGACCTTAGGACTGCTGGAGTCTGAGCGACCTGGAGCAGGTCGACTGCAGGTCGCTGGCGACCTTGAATGCAAAGTTGGATTTCTGATGTTAGGGGGGCGTAAAGTAGGGCATAATGAGTCCATGTCAGCCGAAACCTCGCGCGAAGGCTGGCGAACGCAGATTCCCGCACGGAACTAGCCGTTACTGCCAAGTAGCCGTTAGGCCGAAGAGAGCCGTTGGGCAAAAGATCCGTTGAGGGCACCAGACCGTTGGGTCGCCGAAATTTGCGCCGGATAGACCTCAAGGCCCGGCCGCCCGTTGCAGCGCTAGGTCCTGATTTTATAAGGCTGCCTCGCGGCCCAGGGGCCTCCACTTGCTTCCATTTCCGCTCAGAGCTAGGGTTGCTGCCGCCGTGCCATGCTCAGGAAAGCGAGAGCGCCGCCGAGCTTAGATCCGCCACCACCGCGCCCTCGCATGCGAGTGAAGTCGCTAGTGACCTTTAGATCCAAGAGCATCGGGTTCGAAGAAGGCAAGATGGAGAAGCCGGCGATCCCGGATCCAAGCACCGTCTGGGAGACATCGACGGTGACTGAAGAGCAGATTCAGTCACTGGTCGACCGCGAGCTGCTGCGACCCAAGTCGCAGGTCGGATGGAGACTGGCGGCGGGAGAGGCGTTCCCGACCGAGGGCACCGGCGAGACCATCATCTTCATCACGCACATCGAGCGCGGATTCGGCGTCCCCGCAGGTGACTTCCTGCGCGGGCTGCTGCAGTTCTACCGGATCGAGTTGGTGCATCTGGCGCCGAACTCGATCACAATCATCGCGACCTTCATCCACCTCTGCGAGGCCTTCCTCGGCATCACTCCTCACTTCCACCTCTGGCGCCACTTCTTCGAGCTGAAGAAGACGGGCAAGGGGGTGGTCTTCGGCAGCATCAGCTTCATGTTATGTTGGAACATGAAGTCGGAGTACATCGACCTGGCGCTCCCCGACAACACCACCGGCTGGAAGTAGGGGTGGTTCTACCTCGACAACCCTGCACCAGCGTTGAAGTCAAGGATGGGGCGAATTCTGGTCGTGGGCCCGGAATGGACCAACCAGCTGGCGACGCTGGACACCCAAGAGCTCAAGCCCTTGCTGGATGACCTGGACCAGCTCAAGGTGGAGGGGCTGACCGGCGCCGCGGTGGCCATCAGCTTCTGCCGCTGTCTCATCCAGCCTCTCCAGGACCGGGCCCATCCGTCCTTCGAGTATTGGGGGCAGTCCGACCCGACCCGGGTCGCACAGCGCAAGGTCTCCAAGGTGGAGATGATAGCCCGTGCGAAGAACATCTTCGGCGGGCGGATCCGCAACAAGGAGTGCCCCAAGGCGCTAGGGATATACAGCCCTGCCGACCCGGTGAGTCTTCGACCTTAGTCTTTTCTTCGATCTGAATTTCTTTGAGTATACTTCTTTGCTCTGACGCAATGTTTGTATGTCTTTTTGTGCAGCACCGTGAAGGCATCTACTGGTGCCCGGCACCGCTGCGCGACGAAGACCAGCGCGGCTACAAAGTCCGCAGCGTAGCGGACGTGCAGGCGGCGCCACCTCCCCCCGTCGACGAGTACGTCTCCGACTCGACGGTCGGGAGCGACAGCGAGGCGCCCGCCACGTCTCGCAGGGGTCCATCCAAGGTCGCCGCACCACGACGCACGCGGCAGACTGCGGGGAAGATACCCGCCTCCCAGGCCGCGGCCCAGGTCGCAGAGGCGAAGAAGAGGAGGGGGAAGCGGACCAGGTCCGCGGTGTCGGCGGACACCACCATGAAGTGTTCCGATGTCGAAACCATCGACGTCGAGGAAGACGAGGGCGACGTGCAGTCGCCGAAGGCAACAACGGCTCCGTCGCCGGGGAGGCAGGCGGTGGAGACGCCCTGCCCGGCACCTGGGGCGCAAGGGCTTTCCACATCAAGCACCGGCCCAGCGGACGACGCAGGGTCGAACAAGAGGTTGAAGAAGGCCCCGCCCAAGCCTTGCAAGTCGAATCTTAGGCCGGCAACCAAGTAAGTCAGCTGTCCTGCTCACGACGTGGCTTTGTTTTTCCGCTGTCTATTGGTCATTTGCTTAGGTCGTCTTGTCATGAGCAGGGTCCCTCCGGCTACATCGGGGAGCGGGAACAATGCCTCGGGCCAGGAGGTGTTTAGGAGCAAGGTCCCAGAGACGCCAGTGGTGGAGTCACCGGCAGCTTCAACGGCCGACATGACGAGCGCGGCGTCCGAGGCAGATAAGGCCGGGACTAGTGCGCCTCCCACCACCGAGGGTGAGGGCGGTGACCGCGGCACCTCTGACCCGCAGGAGGTGCCACCTCCACGGGGCATCATCGACGAGGGCATGGAGGCGGTGAACGACGAAGACCGGTGTCTCTACGCCGGCACCCCGTGGGAGGTGGAGGTCGTTACTGACCGCGAAGACATGGAGAGGTTCAAGGAGGCGGCGCGCACGATCGGGACCGTGCTGCTGGTGAGGACCTTTGCTGATTTCCTTTGGTTCTTGCTTGAGTTACTTGAATACCGTGAGGTTTTACGACCTCTATTGTTTCATGTGCAGTCTCTTGCTGAGCGGGCACAAGCGCGGACAGGTCTGCTGCGGGAGGCGGCGAACGCGCACGCAGAGGCCGCCGCGGCTCGTGAGGCGAAGCTGCAAACTGAGGTTGCAGCCGCGCGCGAGATCCAGCGCGTCAAGGAAGCCATGGCGCGCCAGGCGCGCAAGGATGCGGACGACCTGAAGCAGAAGCTGGAGGACGCCGAGCGGAAGGCTAAGGACGCGGCCTCCGACCTCCAGGCTGTTGTAGAGGGTACGCTCTCATCGCTGTTCTGGGCCGACTCCGTGTTCTTTTTGTGAGGTCTTGGTCACGACTCTAAGACCTTGAACCGCTGCAGGTGCTCGAGAGACCGAGGAGGCCCTCAAGAAAGAGCTGGCCACGCTCAAGAGCCAGCTCACGGCCATCAAGGAGAAGTCCACGGAGACCCCGTGAGGTTAGCATCCTGCTTGCTGTCTGAGAGTTGACCGACGTGTCGCGTCTAGTCACAATTTTGATTCCGCTTTCTTGGAATGCAGGTCTTGAGAAGGAGCTGGGCGAGCTCAAGGACGCTGCCCAGTACGTCATGGACCTTTACGTCCCTCAGGAGGAAGGAGCCGAACCCAAGCCGCTGATCGACCGGCTGGACGAGGCTGAAGGTCGCATCAAGGGCCAGCTCCTGGACACTGCCAACCTTGCGGCGGCCGCGGCGTTGTCAACCGTCAAGCACCACGACCCGTCGTTCGACCTGCAGAAGGTCTCAGATGACGTGGACCTGTTGGGCCTCATCAGGCGTGAAGACATCGTGGCAGCTGCGTGCGAGGTCGTCAAGAAGTTTGACTTCGGCACTGATTGAAGCGGTGCTGAAAGGAGCTTTTTAGACGTGGGTTAGGTCGATAAGCGGTGTAAATAAACTTGCAATATGAAAAAGCTTTTGACCATTAAGAGATGCATGCATGTTTTAACAGGACCGTTAAGAGATGCTGCTTGGCGAAGAACTGGCAACCCTTGCACCGCCGAACCAGGTCTTGAGCATCGGCCATGGCGGTAGGCCAGTAGAAGCCTGACCTATAGGCTTTCCCCACCAGGTTTGCGGAGGCTGCGTGGTTACCGCATTCCCCACCGTGGATTTCCTGTAGGAGCTTGAGACCTTCAGATCGGAGGATGCACTTCATTAGTACGCCGCTGGAGGCAGACCTCCAGTACAGCTCGGTGCTGATGACGACGTAGTTGGCTGCACGTCTGACGATCTTTTCCCGCTCGACCTTGTCTTCAGGGACACGCTTCTCCACGATGTAGGCGATGAAGTCGAGAAGCTAGTCGACTTCGGCCTCTACCATGAGGACGTCAAGGCTACCCAGTACGTCACCGGGCGACGTCTCAGGGTCGCTGAGGAGTCTGATCGATGGCTTGCGCAGGTCTTGAACGAATACGCCAGCCAGAACCAGCGCGCGCTTGGACCCCAGCTTGGAGAGCACATCGGCCGCCATGTTGTTGTCACGGGAGACGTGGTGGAACTCTAGACCCTCGAAGTGATCCTCGAGCTTGCGCACCTCGGCGCAGTAGGTGTTCATTGTCTCCTTCTTGACGTCACATGCCTTGTTGACCTGATCGATGACGACCTTAGAGTCACCGTACGCAATAAGTCGCTTGATTCCAAGGGAAACAGCGATGCGCAGCCCATGGATCAGGGCCTCGTACTCGGTGCCGTTGTTGGACGCCTTGTAGTGGATCTGCAGGACGTACTTCAAGTGATCACCCTAGGGCGAGATGAAGAGGACGCCTGCGCCTGCACCTTCGAGGTTCAGGGAACTATGAAGTACATCTTCTAGTGCTCCGGCTTCTACGCCGGCGGAGGCTGCTGGGTCTCCGTCCACTCGGAGACGAAATTGGCGAGGATCTGGGACTTGATGGCCTGCCGTGGGCAAAACTCGAGGTCGAATTCGCCCAGCTCGACCGACCACTTGACGATACGCCCCACGGTGTCGCGACTGCGTAGGATCTCTCCAAGGGGGAAACTGGAGACGACCTTGATCTTGTGCGACTGGAAGTAATGTCGCAACTTGCGCGACGTGATGAGAATAGCGTATAACAGTTTCTGAGGTTGCGAGTACCTGACCTTGCTATCGGATAAGACCTCACTGACATAGGAGACAGGTCGCTGGACGGGGTACTGGTGGCCCTCTTCAGGTCTCTCGGCTAACAGCACCGCGCTGACCACCTGGGTGGACGCGGAGATGTAGAGCAGCAAGGTCTCCTTGGGCGCCGGGGGCACCATGACCGGGGGCGACATGAGGAAGGTCTTCAGCTCCTCGAGCGCCAGGTCCGCCTCGTCTGTCCATTGGAACTTGTCAGACTTTTTTAGGAGCTTGAAGAAGGGCAGGCCTTTCTCTCCAAGCTTGCTGATAAAGTGACCTAGGGCCGCCATCATTCCGGTAAGCTTCATGACGTCCTTCTTTCCGTTAGGTCGGTTCATCCTGCGGATGGCGTCGACCTTGGTGGGGTTTGCCTCGATGCCGTGGTGGCTGACCATGAAGCCTAGAAGCTTGCCAGAAGGAACACCGAAGACGCACTTCTCCGGGTTGAGCTTCCAGCGGTAGACCCGGAGGTTAGCGAAGGTCTCGGCAAGGTCGACGATGAGTTTGTCTTCGATGGTAGTCTTGACGACTACGTCGTCGACATAAGCCTCGATGTTCTTGCCGATCTGAGACTCTAAGCACTTCTGGATGGCCTTCTGGTAGGTCGCTCCAGCATTCTTGAGGCCGAAAGTCATGGCCGTGTAGCAGTAGATGCCGTGCGGCGTTATGAACACCGTCTTGTCCTGGTCAGAGACCTTCAGGGCTATCTGGTGGTAGCCCGAGTAGCTGTCGAGGAAGCACAATAGGGTGCTCCCTACGGTAGAGTCGACGACCTGGTCGATGCGCGGAAGAGGGAAGGGGTCTTTAGGGCAGTGGCGATTGAGGTCGGTGTAGTCGATACACATTCTCCATTGGCCGGTTTTCTTAGGTACAAGCACCGGGTTGGCGAGCCAAACCGGGTTTTTACATTCACGGATGAATCCGGTAGCTAAGAGCTTCAAAACCTCTACCCTAATGACCTCCTTGCGATCCTTCGCAAAGCGGCGTAGCTTCTGCTTGACAGGCTTGGCCGTCTTGCTTACATCTAAGGAGTGCTCAGCCAGCTCCCTAGGAACACCTGGCATATCCGATGGGGTCCATGCGAATATGTCAGCATTGTCCCGAAGGAAACTGGTGAGCGCGAGTTCCTATTTCTCCCCGAGGTCGTCACCGATGACCACCGTCTTGGCTGGGTCGGCAAGGCCGAGACAGACCTTCTTCGTCGATGGCATGGCGTCGAGGGCGGTCTCGGTGCGCTTCTGCTCCGGGACGGTCAGGTCGGACTGGTCGACCTTCTTGGCTTCAGCCACCATGATAGCCGAGGCACCGAAGCAGGCGTTCGTCGTGGCGATCTCCAAGGCCGCATTGTCGCACTTGAACGAGATGAGCAGGTCGCCGTAGATTGTAAGGACTCCATTGGGAGCCGGCATCTTCAGCACTAGGTAGGTGTAGTGCGGGACGGCCATGAACCTGGCCAGCATGGGACGACCTAGGATGGCGTGGTAGGACGACTTGAAGTCAGCAACCTCGAAGCTGAGGTACTCTGTGCGGAAGTTTTCCTCCGTGCCGAACGTGACCGGGAGGGAGACCCGACCCATGGGGTAGGCCGCCTTGCCAGGCACGATGCCGAAGAAAGGCTCGTCGCACTCCGTGAGCCTCTTGAAGTCAAAGTCCATCTTCTTCAGGGTGTCGACGAAGATGACGTTGAGCCCACTCCCGCCGTCGATGAGGGTTTGAGCGAGCAGGGCGCCCTCGATGTTGGGCTCGAGGACCAACGGGTATGACCCGGGATCCGGGATGTGGACCCAGTGATCGGCTCTGGAGAAGGTGATGGGCTGCTCTGACCAACGCAGAGGCTGCGATGGTTTGGTGTGGATGAGCTGGACCTCGCGACTGCCCTTCCGGTACCTCCTCCTGCTCGTGCTGCTCTTCAGGCTGCCGACGATCATGTTGATTGACCTCTTGGCGTGCTGGAACAGACCGTTGGGGTTGCCTGTCTCCGGCGGGGGAGGTAGGTCGCGCTCCTCGCGGTGATCCTCCGGCGGGTTGTTGTCACGTCGCCGGTCGTCGCGGCGCTCGTTGTCTTGGCGGCCACGTCGGTCATCGCGGCGGTTGTTGCTGTAGCGACGTGAGGATGACCTATCTCCGTCGCTTCTAGGTCGCTTGGGGTCCTCGGGCGCGCGGAACGCCCTCTTCAACTGCTGGCACTCGCGGACCGTGTGAGTACCCCCTTCATGGAATGTGCAGGGGCCATCCAGCACTGCGTTGAACTCCTCGACGTTGAATGTCGAAGGTCGGCGCCCGTCCGCCGCGAGGACCTCTGAAGATCGCTTGCGGAACTTTGAGCCGGCGTCACTAGCAGCGCCAGAGGTGCCAGCGTTTTGCTTGCCATCGTGGTCAAACTGGTTGACCAAGGCCTCCTCTGTGTCGATCAGCTTGTTGACGACCTCCATGAGCGGCGCGACCGCCGCGGCGCCGGACTCGTGAATCTTCTCGAAGACCTTGAGGTCCCTGAGGCCTTTCTTGTAGCTATCGACGACCTGGTCATCCCGGACGCCGACACAGGTGTTGCGGTTCTCGAAGAACCGGTTGGTGTAGTCCCGCAACCGCTCGCCAGGCTTCATGGTCACCCTCCCGAGGTTGAAGGCGTTGCCAGGGCGATTATACGTCGCCTGGAAGTTAGACGTGAAAGCCTGGGACAGGTTGGCCCACGATGTGATGCTGCCCGCCGGGAGGTTGTTGAGCCAGAGCGACGGTGCGTCACCCATCACCAGCGGGAAGTAAGCCGCCATGTGGTCGAAGTTGCCGCCGGCCGCCTTGACCACGACGTAGTAGGTCGACAGCCAGATGTTGGGGTCGGAGCGGCCGTCATACTTCTGGATGTTGGGCTTGAAGTTGTCGGGGTAGGCGACCGACCGAAGACGTGGCGCCAACGCAGGGAAGGTGGTGATTGCCATGTTGTCGCCACTGTCACCGACCTGAGCCGCGTCGTCACCCCATGTCGAGGCCACGATCTGGGATCTAGGCCGTCGGTCTGGGTTGGGTACCGGACCCTCAGGGTGGCCGTAGTCTTTCTCGTACTGGGCACGTCGCCGGTTCTCGACGTCGTGGCGCTCGCGCTCCTCGCGCTCCATTATCCGATGGACGCCGCCCGGAGGACCGTACTCACGGTCGTAGTCGAGGCGACGTCGGAGTTCCCGCTCCTCGCGCTCGCGGTGACGTTGGTCGATGTAGCCACAGGCGTCGCGATCGCACCGGTTTTTGTCGAGGTTGGCGCGTAGGTCGACAGCTGGTGCAGCTTTCGCTCCGGGCTGGTTGGCCTCCTCCTAGACCGTGGGGAGCCTGCTATGCGCAGGCCGATTAGATCGGCTGCGTGAGTGCCGGCTTGACGTAGATGCAGCTGACTTGGACGCCGCGCTCTTCTCCTCCACCAGAGCCGTGGCGACCCGGACGTAGGCCATGGCTGCCTCAGCCTCGGGCGAAGGGTCAGCTTGCTGGAGACGTGCTAACGCCGCACCCAAGTTGGCCTGGGGGCTGTTGAACGTCGGGAGCCCCGCCTCTTCAAACTCGAGGCGCAGGTCGCGGGCACACGGGGGTACCGCCTGGCGCTGCTCCTCCGCCTGCCTCTAGGCGCGGTTCGCGTTGGCTTGGATCCGACGCGCCTCCTCGGAATCCGTCGTGCCGACCCGTGGTGGGTCGTTCACTGAGACCACCAAGACGCGCCGCCGGGTAGATCTCTAGTTGTTGGGGGAGATGCGGATCCGGGCCTTCTGAAACTCACCACCGTCCGGAGACGTGGGAGCTTGCGTAGCGCGCGCGACGTCGCGCTCCTGATCGATCTTCTTCCGCAGTCGCCAGCCACGGAGCATGTGCCGTGCACCCTTGTGGTAAATGCACGGTACGTCGAGAGGGTCACGACGTGCGCGAGGTTCGACCTTGAGGTCGCCGGATGGTTTCTGTCGCCCAGATTGGATCTGGATCGACTTTGTCGCCTGTCGTGCGTACACGTCGCTGGCAGATCGCATGCCGAATGGGAAGGTCCTGTGGTGCGACGCGTCCTGCGTTGAGCGCTGAGCCCTTTCGCAGATCTGGAGGGTTTCCTCCATCATGTCGATGACGTGCTCCATCCCCTGGACGAGATCATAGGGTTTGGGCGGGTGGGTCTTCGACTTTTTACCGAAGCTGGGGGCGGCATCCAAGGTCGCCGGGGCCTCCACGGAGGCCGCTGGTGAGGTCGCCGCCGCCAGCGTGGTCGAGGTCGCCGTGAAGGAACCGAAGCAGATTTCCACGGGGTCGGCGAGGATGTCCGCCATGCTCACCGGGAAAACAACGCCAGATCGGGCCGCCATGCTACACAGCGAGTTCCTGATCTCCCCTACCTGGTGCGCCAACTGTCAGGGGGTGAGACCTGGTAGATCCGCAAGGGGGCTACCCAAGCGGTTGTAGGTTGATTTATGGGGGGGGATCAGGACCTAAGAGCGTAAGCGGTAGTTCTTGGATGAACTCGGAACTCGGCGAGTATGGCAAGGACGCAAAGGATTTTAGACTGGTTCAGGCCTCCGGAGAGTAAAACCCTACGTCCAGTGTGGTGGGATTATGTGGAAAGTGATCTCCCCTCGAATGGAGCTCTAGGCCGCCTTATGTGGCCGGCGGGCTAGGGTTTCCATTCGAGTCCGGTGGACCCTCATCGGGGTCAGTTACAGATCAGGAAGGTCATCTTCCGTGATTACAGAGAGGATCCCGCGATCCTCGGGTCTACTGGCGGCGCCGCCGCCGTGATCTAAGGGGGGACTCGCCCCGCAAGCCTAGCAAGTCGCCCGCGATCTGGATAAGGTCGTCTGAGGTCTTCCGAGGTCAGTGGGACTGTGGATAAGGTCTCCGGACCCACTTGCAGGTCGACTGGGCTTCTGGCAGGTCGGGTCCACTTGACAGGGACCTCTAGGACCCTGGTCGGTGGGGACCCATGGGTACCCATGTCTCACACCCAGCAATTTAGTTCGTGTGAGGACTCAAGTTTTGGGGTACAGCATCTCCTAGGGACTCTACACCTCCCCTAAATCTTGTCTCAAGAGCTCAAGTTGTTTGGGAGATCCATGGATGGATAGAAGGGGTTGACTTCTCGTTTTCGGGCTCGAGCTGCTCTGTCCGCACCTGGCGGACAGTCCGCTTGGTAGGTGCGGACAGTCCGTGTGGCCCGGTGTTCGTCCAGTTCGTCGCTTGTTCTTGCGCGTTCGTGGTTCGATCGGTCGGAGAAGTTGCATTTGGTTGGAGAAGGTTTTGCGGACCGTCCGCCCAGGCCTCGCGGTCCGTCCGCGCGGTACAAGTTACCCTCGGACCGTTCGCGGGTAGGGTACGGACAGTCTGTTTTTCGTCGGTGCATACTGGTTGTTCGGGTTGCTTTTGCGGACCGTCCGCCGTGACCCTACGGACCATCCGCCTGGCCCCGCGGACCGTCCGCCTGGTCACCTCGGACCGTCCGCCCCAGGCACCGCAGATTGCCTAAGTCCTTTGCTTCTTGAGTTGCGCTTCCGTGTTGCTTTGAGTTAGGGTTTGTTCCTAGGGTTGGTAGGTCTGTTGTGATTACGCGACCTTGGCAAACTCGTGTGGGAATCCTTGGTTGTGAATATGGGGCATAGGATGAGTTCATCCTTCGGGAAGAATTTTTATCGGCTCCCACTCACTCCCCCCTCTCAGGTCCCCTAATTGGTCCTTCAGTGGAGACGCGAGGGAGGCAGAGAGCGAATGAGAGCGATAGAGTGGATGGATGGACGCGGGGTGGGGGTCACGGCCTCACAGCCGCGGACGCCAGAAATCATTAACCGGATTCAATCAAATATTCGGGTCCGGACACATGGATAGGTAACGGACACTATGCAGTCTATTACCAATAAATATAAAATGTGATGGGCTTTGGTAATGCGAGTCTTGTCACACCCTGAAATTTCTAATTTCAGGATGTGAATAGGAAGAATAATTAAATAACGATTTTCTCATAATTTTAAAATTTTTCCAACATTTATTTTCTTTATATGAAATATAGTATAGGAAAAAAACCATCGATTGCTTTTTTTCTAAATTAAATAATTGGTTCTATTTGTGTGTTGCATTGATGCCGACGCATTTGGTGTTTCATGAGTGCAAAATATTTTTAAAATATGTTAAATATCGATCAGGTTCCTCTCTCACTTTCTGAGGACAATGGGTGGTTCGAGGACCGGTGGATGGGCGCTTCCTGGTGTGATGAGTGATTGACAACATTGTGTGGACTGACTCTTGGCTAAGTATTGCAGGTGCAGGTTGCGGCTTGACTGGTGTTGGTGCAGGTGAAGAACAAGCGCGAAAGGTCGTCACCGGTGAGGCCTCTAGGTGTGGAGAAGACAAGTAGGCTTGGTTCGAGGGACCCGGTGGCCAGCCGAGTCAAGTGCGGGCCGCATGGTGGCAAGAACAGTGGGATGAAGTCGTGGACGGTTTCTTGGTTGAGCCTCAAAACCAAGGTCGAGCCGGGACTACATGGGAGCCGAGTCATGAGTGGCGATTGGCGGAGGCTACACCGACTTCGTGGGGTTTGCAGTGGTTCACCAGAAAACCACTGGGTTACTCGGTTGAGCCACAAAACCGAGGCCGAAGACTCGACGAGGAGGTGCGGCCACCCAGGCCGGTTCAACCGCCCAGGAGGGGCGGTCAGACCGCCTGGGCCGGTCTAACCGCCCAGGGGGGGCGGTCTGACCGCCCTGGTCGCTGCCGCCGAGAAGCTTCGAAACGGAGGACACGCGTCGGGATCGCAAGGCTTGCGTCGATGCTAAGCAAGGTGGCGGTCGCCGGGCATCCGTCCGATGGAGAAAAACTGAAGACTTCCAAATTTGCCCTTGAGGGGCATGTATCCCTAGTTATTTAGTAAGGGTAGTTTAGTCTTTTGGGTGCCTCCATATAAACACTTGAGGGGATGGATGGCAGCCAACTGTTGGAACCCTAGCTCATTTGTTTTCCCATTTTCATTCTTATTTTCCTCTAGTTTTCTAGGACTAGCTTGAGAGCTTCATGTGAGATCTAGAGAGAGGGATAGATGTATGGGTGGCAAGCTAGACCTTGTATGAACCTTCATGGTATGTATAGATAATTCGGCGTGGTTCCTCAAGGTTGGGTGTTGTCTTTCCCGTCCTCCCTTTTGGTGTTTTTCGGAGCTCTTTCTTGTAATTTTCTTGGCGGAGTTTTGAGGGCAATTTCTTGCAGGATTCTTGTTGGGTGTCACGTATGAAGATCTTGTGCCTCTTTAGCTGGTGACTTTGCCCCAAGAACCTCCTTGAATCGGTCTCGATTTGGTTGTTTTTCGAGTTGCTCGAGTTCTTGACCTAGAGGGCCTAAATCCGCGATTCCCTTTGATTGTGGGCGTTTCGATTCTATTCCTTTGAGGGAGAGGTTGCCCAGGAGGTAACCCAGCTATCCCCGAAGTTTCTCCGCAATCCGTGGGGTGAATCGGGAGATCGGGCGATGGGAAGTTGAGGGTTGACCCGCGGCCAGGTTTTCTGGGTGGGGCGGTCTAACCGCCTAAGGGGGGCGGTCTAACCGCCCTGGGTCTTCCAGGTGGAGGTTTTGATTTTGCTGGATTTTCCTCTGTGAGTTTGTTCGCCTTGATCAGAGGAGCGTTCAGGTGAAATCTCGGTTCGTTTCGGTGCTATTTGCTTGGAGTTCTTGCTTGGAGTTTGTTGCTGGCTACAGGAGGTTAGACCGCCCCTGGTAGCCGGTCTAACCGCCCCTAGGCCCCTGGGTGAAGTTTTGGTTCTCACCAAGATTTCCTGATAGCTAGCTTGGCCTTGATCAGTGATTTCTGCTGGTGAAACCGTGAGGCGTTTTGGTGCTCAGAAGAGGAGTTTCAGAGGATTTTTCGGTTACCAGGTGGAGGCGGTCTAACCGCCCCCCATACCCGATCTGACCGCCCCCTCCAGACTACCGGCTCCCGAGTTGTTTCCGCTGCCGTGTGCGTGTAGGAGTTGAGGCTGCTGGTAGTGTTTGTTCCTAGGACCAGTAGCACTTCAGTGGCTACGTGGTTTTGGCAAACGGAAGGTTGAGTGCGGAGTGTGTGATTTTGGGTGTCTGACCGAGTTCGTCTTGTTGGAGTTGCGATCTCCTTCGAGAAGAATTTTTATCGGCTCCCATTCACTCCCCCCCTCTCTGGTCGCCTAATCGGTCCTTCAAGTGGTATCAGAGCCAGTTACGGGTCTTGATTGACTCTAACCAGTCTAAGATCCAAGGATGGCGTACCAGGAACGAGGTTCGGGTCCTCCACACTTCTTTGGGAAGAACTACCAGATGTGGAGTAAGCGGATGGCAGCGTTCCTCCGTGGTAAGAGTCAGATCCTTTGGGATGTCACGGTGGACACAGGCTATGTCCAACCGATGAACTTCCTTGATCCAGGATCGAGGGACATGTTCGACGCCAACAACAAGGCGGTCGACTACTTGTTTCGTGCTCTGTGTCAATCCGAATTCGATCGGGTGCATACGGAGAACTTGGCTTGTAGAATTTGGACGATGTTGAAGGAAGCTCATGTAGGAAATGCTCAGGTACAGGCTCGGATGTATGCAACTTACCGGAGAGAGTACGAGAATTTCACTCATCTCCCCAGTGAGTCCATCGATGCCTTGTTTCAGCGGTTCACGGTTGTGGTGAACAACATGAGGGCCAATGTGGACGTGCTCCTGTACGATGATCATGATAGAGCCGTCAAGCTCTTGCACTCGCTGGATTGTACGGTTTGGGGCGGAAAGTTCGAGGCCATTGTGGAGTCTGAGAAGTATGACACCTTGACGGTGAACGAGCTGTTCTCGAAGCTCAAGTCGGCTGAGGTGGATCGGGGTATGACAGCCAAGATTGAGGGCCCGACTGACTCTCATAGTCTCGCCCTAATCGGTGGCTCGAAAGGAAACTCTAACGCTAACCCATCCACCAGGATGTTCTCCTTGTCCTTTTTGATGACTATGCCAGATGAGGAGTTCGACATGCTTGGAGAGGACGAGCTAGCGCTACTGACCAGGCGGTTCGAGAGGATGCACGAGAACCGGGTGAACTCAAGGAGGAACTCGAGGGCGTGTTTCAAGTGCGGCAAGGCTGGACACTTTTTCGCCGAGTGTCCGAAGGTGAACAACCACGACAAGCACAAGTTCAAGGACAAGAGGAAGAAGTCCAAGAAGAAGGATCATGGACATGGGAAGAAGACGCGGTCTCGAGAGAAGATGAAGAGATCGAGCGACATCGAGTCCGACTCCGAGGACACGTCTTGAAGCTCGAGTGATGAAGATGAAGAGGGTGACAAGAAGAAGAAGAAGAAGAAGAAGAAGAAGAAGAAGAAGAAGAAGAAGAAGAAGAAGAAGAAGAAGAAGAAGAACCTCGGCAAGTATCTCAACGGCCTTTGTGTGACAGGCCTAAGCCTCAAGGATGACTTCTGCGGCATGGCTCGTAGCTCCAGCAGCAAGAGAAGCCAGAAGGACGCCTCGGACTTAGATTCCGAGGATGAGGTATGTGATGAGCTCTCTTCCTTGCGCAAGGAGAATGAAGAGTTGGTTGACTTGCTTGATAATCGTGATCACATGCTTAGAGAGGCTAAGAAGCTTAGGAAGGAGCTTAGAGCTTTGCTTGAAGATGCTAGGACTAGAGTGGCTCATCTAGAAACACAGGTTCTTGATGGCAAGCTTGAAATTGATTCTCTTAAGGCTAGCCCTGTGGTTTCTGATGAGGTTGATTGTGCTGATTGCTCTGTTTTCCAAGCTGATTTGACTGCTCTTAGGGAAAAGCATGCCTCCAAGTGTGAGGAACTAGATGTGCTTAGGGTTGAGCTGGCTGAGCTGCAATCTAGACGCACTTTGCTTGGTGCATGTACTTCTTGCCCTAGTCTGCATGAAAAAATTGCTGAGCTTCGATCTCGCATTGTTTCGCTTGAGGCTGATTTGAAAGTGCATATTCCTACTTCTTGCTCTACCTGTGAATTGCATGTTGTAAAGAATTTGGAACTTGCACAATGTGTTGATCATTTACAGGATGAGAACAATATGTTGCGTGAAGTGCTGAGTTGGTTGTCTAGTCAGGAACCTCAGCTTGGTATGATGATTGCCAGTTATAAGTGCTTTGATGGTTTGGTTTTGGGATCTGTTAAGTTTGGTGAGAGCAGTGGTGAGAGAGAAGGGAATTTTGGGAATATTCCAGTTCCACCACAAACCACACCCAAAGACAAGTTTGCATCCTGAAGAGTATCTTGGCCCCCTAAGTGGGTTTTGGTGGTTTAATGACACACAGTTAAGTAACTAACGTCTTATCAAGTGTATGAGCAGGTATTAAAATTGTATGTGGCATCGAGTGCAGTTCATTGACTATACAAAAAGGAAGTGATGCTACAAAGGATTCCTAAGAAGGCTTATGTATTTTACTTTTTTGAATTTGAGTCCTAGGAACGCCGTACTATAAAGAGGGACAGGAAATGTGTCTTCTAAGAGTCGAACAGGTGCTCTAGTTGCTATATCAAAACCTATGAGAGACACCTTTGCACCAGCACGTTCACGGGAAACTTTTCTTGGGTGCTGACCTTGGGAGGCCGGAGTATCCGGGTTTATCCCGGAATCTCCGGACTTCCCGGAGTTTCCGGGCTTACCCCGGATATTCCGGGTCTTAAAGCTGTAACGGCTATATTCTGTGTGAGGGGGTATAAAAGCCTCCTCCACCCCTTCCTTTCACCTCTCTCTTGCCATTTCGATCTGCAAAGTTACAGAACTCTTTCACTCCCTCCTTTACTCCCCTTGGCTCTAGTTTGGTGAGATTTGGTGGGGATTTAAGAGGGATTGAGAGCAAGAGCTTGGAGAGTGCTAGTGAGCTGACTTCCCATCTCTAGAGCACCTCGTTCTTCGCTTGGTTGGCACACTTTGTGTTTGTTACTCTTGGAGCCTTGAGCTCCTAGCCGGCTAGGCGTTGCCTTGGAGCATCCAAAGGTTGTGGCTGCCCAAGGAAGTTTGTATTACCCCGAAATTGAGTAAGTAACTCTAGCTTGATCTTTGTGGTCGCTAGAGGGAGGAAAGTGACCTAGGTGTAAAGGTCCACCCTTTGTGGGTACCTCAATGGAGACGTAGACCTCAAGGTGTGAGGTTGAACTCCGGTAACAAATCCATGTGTCTCTTGTGCTTGTTCTTCTTGTTGCATGCTTGTTTCTCTCTTGAGCACATATCTAGGGTTTGGTGCCGATCTACTTCGTGTTGAGGTTTCTGCAAGATATGAGTGGATAAACAGGCTTGTCTCATCCCAGTGCATAACCTATTTTCACAGATTTACCTTTGAGCAAGTTTAATTTCTGTCGAATTTGATTCCCCTCTGACAGGCCGGAATATCCGGACATTTTCCCAGATTCTCCGGATTTCCCGGAGTATCCGGAAAAATATCCAGAAACTCCGGACCTGATTTAACAGCTGCGAAAAAGTTGTGAATTTTCAGGTTCGACTATTCACCCCCCCTCTAGTCGACATCTTGATCCTTTCAATTGGTATCAGAGTCTGGAGCTCCGAATTTGAAGCTTAACCGCTTGGAGTTAAGAAGATGTCGAATCCAAGTGATCAAGCTCCACCCCTCGCCGAAGGTGATCCCGTCAACAACGTTGTTGG
Organism: Cenchrus fungigraminus; assembly: GCA_036936925.1. Lineage (NCBI taxonomy): Eukaryota > Viridiplantae > Streptophyta > Magnoliopsida > Poales > Poaceae > Cenchrus > Cenchrus fungigraminus. Next base: position 123,243,304 of record CM072774.1, on the reverse strand, counting down.
CACACCTCCCGTCCTACCTCAAGGAGGTAACACCCTTGGAGCAAGCACAAGCCATCAATCACATGGACATGGTGCTGATTCCTCCGATAGTGAGGATGAAGAATTTGATGATGCAAGGTCCAACCGCTCCGCTCGACGACCATCATCAAGGGACTATACTCGAACCTCTTTCGATTACTCTCGTTTATCTATTAACCATCAATCGGGTTCTAGCCACATTGGGAAGATACCCCAATTTGATGGAACCGGCTATTCCAAGTGGAAGTACTCGATGGAGGAGTATTTGATGGCGGTGAATCCCGCACTTTGGACTATTGTGAACAGGGGTATTACTTTCCCTAGTGGTGATGCAACGCTAACACAAGAGCAAGCAAATGAGATACAAAGGAACTATCAAGCCATACGCATCATCAAGAGTTCACTCACGTCCGAAGAGTATGACAAGGTGGATGGATTGAAATCCGCCAAGGAAGTGTGGGACACATTGTTCATCAACCATGAAGGGACAAAGCAAGTAAGAGACGGAAGAATTCGAGCTTTAGAAAGTGAGCTCAATCGTTTTGTTATCAAGGATGATGAGTCTCCACAAGACATGTACAACCGCTTGAACAAGATCATCAACAAAATCAAGTCACTTGGAAGCACAAGATGGGGAAGAAGAGAAGTAGTTGACAAGATCCTCTCCGCATACATGGCAAGGGATGTTCAACTCCCAACACTCATAAGAGAGAAGAGAGGCTTCAACAAGTTTACTCCGGCGGATGTGATTGGAAGAATGGAAGAACACCTTATCACCGTCAAGGAGTCAAAGCTTTCACAAGAAATGTGAAAGATGCATGAACAACTTGAGAAGAACAAGGGAGTGGCTCTCAAGGCATCTAGCAAGGAGAAGAAGTCTAGCTCATCAACTTCAAAGACCGTGGCCGAAGAAGATAGTGATGAAGATAGTGATATGAACATGACTCCCGAGCAAATGGCTCTCTTTGTGAGAAAGTTCAACAAGATGTTCAAGAAGAGTGGCTTCTTCAACAAGAACAAAGACAAAGACAAGATCAAGACGAAGAGGACTTCCAAGAGACCGTGCTTTGGGTGTGGCAAGGAGGGTCACTTCATTGCGGAGTGCCCCAACATCAAGGTGAGAAGAAAAGACACCAACAAGAGTGACAAGAACAAGAAGAAGGAAGTTGGTGAAGCTCATTTGGGGGAAGAATGGGACTCAAATGATGATAGTTCCGACTCCGATGATGAAGTGGGTCTTGCCACTATATCTATTGGGGAACCAATCAACAATTAATCACTCTTTGAAGATCTCACCGATGATGAAAATGACTTCACTCATACATGCCTCATGGCTAGGGGCTCCAAGGTAGACACTCCCACCCTGCCCCTAAATGATGATAGTGAAAATGATTTTGACTTTGAAAAAATGATCACTAGCTTTGGTAAAAAGGCAACTAAGAAAATCATGCTTTTAATGAAAGAAATAGAGAATAGGGAAGGGACTCTAGAGGTGCAAGAAGAACTCTTTAGACTTGAGCGGGAGAAAACCATTGCCCTTGAGAATGCCCTTATAATTGAAAAGAAGGGTTTCAAGGTGCAAGAGGACTTGCTCAAGGAAAAGGAGATAGAAATTCTTAGTCTCAAGAGATCCCTAGCTAAAGATGAGTTGATAGTAGATGAATTAACTAGGGAATCTTTCCTAGCTAAGGATGCTTGCAAGAAACTTGAGGGTGAAAAGTTTGAACTTCAAAAGAGTTTTGAAAACTTAAAGACTAGTCACATAGCACTAGAAGTTCAACTTGACAATCTCAAGAATAATGCTACAACTACATCTAATGATGCTCTCTCTAACTCTCAAACCTCAACAAGCAATGGTTGTTCTAGATGTTATAAAATTGATGTAAATGCTTGTGCTACTAACATTGCCGAGATGAATGCTATGAAGAAAGAGATTGCTAGGTTGTCAAATTCTCTCATTGATAAGAAAAAGAAAGAACCCAAGAGAGGTGAGTTTGAGAACCACACCAAAGGCTTTGGGTCAAGCTACATGAAGAAGTTTGGGTTTGCGGATGGGAAGGGGCTTGGTAAGCAAGAACAAGGAACAAAAGACCCCATCCCATTCATCAAGAACTTCCACACCAAAGGTGTGGGAACAAGAAATGTGGTACATGGCATGAAGCAATTGGGTGCCAAGAACTTTGACAACCAAGTTAGGTACAACACACCCATCAAGTTCAAAAGCACCCAAGTTACAACAAGTGCACCACAACCTAAGGCAAACACCAATCCAAACAAGTTGAGCAAGAAGCCCAAGCCACATGCCTCACAAGATAGCTTCTATGCCGATTATGTGTTGACTTGGAACCACAAGGGTAAGGTGGTTGCCAAGTATGTGGGACCCCGCACAAAAGGGACAATGATCAAAAGGAATGTGTGGGTGCCCAAGGTTCTTGTGACTAACACTCTAGGACCCAAATCCACTTGGGTACCTAAAACACAAGCATAATTTGTTTTGTAGGCATACTCCTCCGGTGGAACAAAATGGGTGATTGATAGTGGATGTACAAACCATATGACCGGGGAGAAGAAAATGTTTACATCTTGTGATATGATTGAAAATCCTACGGAAAGAATTGCCTTTGGAGGCAATGGTGGAGGAACGGTTGTTGGTCTTGGTAAATTTGCTATCTCAATCAATCATTCAATTTCCGATGTTTATTTGGTTGAATCTTTGGACTACAATTTGTTGTCCGTTTCACAACTTTGTGAGATGGGTTACAATTGTTTGTTCACCAATGAGGGTGTGACCATCTTTAGAAGGGGCGATGACTCCGTTGCCTTTAAGGGTGAACTCAAGGGAAGGCTTTACTTGGTGGATTTTTCATCGGATAAAGCCCAACTTGATACATGCTTATTGGCAAAGTCTAGCTTGAGTTGGCTTTGGCATCGCCGACTAGCTCACGTTGGGATGAACAATCTCAATAAGCTTCTAAAGGGGGAACACATCCTAGGACTAACAAACGTTCATTTTGAGAAAAATAGAATTTGTAGTGCTTGTCAAGCCGGAAAGCAAGTTGGTGTCCCTCATCCCGCCAAGAATGTACTCACCACTACAAGACCATTGGAACTACTTCACATGGATATATTTGGTCCGGTGGCTTATGTTAGCATTAGAGGGAACAAATATGGATTTGTCATTGTTGATGACTACTCTCGGTACACTTGGGTATTCTTTATGAAGGACAAGAGCAAAGTTCATGAAATATTCAAGAAGTTTGCCACAAGAGCCCAAAATGAGTTTGATGTGAAGATCAAGAGAGTGAGAAGTGACAATGGCACCGAGTTCAAGAACACCAACATTGAAGAGTATCTTGATGAAGAAGGCATTGGCCATGAACTCTCCGTCCCATACACTCCACAACAAAATGGGATAGTGGAGAGGAAGAATAGAACTCTCATTGAAGCCGCAAGAACCATGCTTGATGAGTATAAGACTTCGGATAGTTTTTGGGCGGAAGCAATCAACACGGCTTGTCATGCTATCAACCGTTTGTATCTTCACAAGCTTCGCCACAAAACCGCCTATGAACTCCTAACCGGTAAAAAGCCTAACGTGTCTTACTTTAGAGTTTTTGGTTGTAAGTGCTTCATTCTTCACAAGAAGCCCAAAAGCTCTAAGTTTGCATCTAAAGTTGATGAAGGTATCTTTCTTGGTTACGCCTCAAACGCTCATGGCTATCGTGTCCTCAACAAAACCACCGGTTGTGTTCAAGTCACGTGTGACTTGACGTTTGATGAATCTAATGGCTCTCAAGTGGAGCAAGTTGATGAATTGTGTGTAGGCAAGGATGTACCAGCTGAAAAGGCTATAAGAAAGATGGCCATTGGAGAAGTCAAGCCTCAAGAAGAAGATGATGAGGACTGCGAAATAGAAGAAACAACAATTTCACCTCCCGCTGCGAACCCCGGAGTATCCGGAGAAAAATCCGGAGATTCCGGGTTTCCCGGAAACTCCGGAGAAAAACCCAGAGAATCCGGACCTACTGCTGACATCTCCCAAGGTAGTCAAGAAAATGAGGACTTGATTCAACAAGAAGTTTCTGACCCACATCCAAGAGTTCGGCAAAGTGTTCAACGAGATCATCCCGTTGACAACATTCTTGGAAGCATCCGTAGAGGGGTAACAACTCGTTCAAGATTAGCAAATTTTTGTGAACATTACTCGTTTGTTTCTATGTTGGAACCTCTTAGGGTTGAAGATGCTCTTGGAGATGCCGATTGGGTGATGGCCATGCAAGAAGAGCTCAACAACTTCACTAGGAATGAAGTCTGGTCCTTAGTGGAACGCCCCAAGCAAAATGTGATTGGAACCAAATGGGTTTTTCGTAACAAGCAAGATGAAGATGGCATGGTGACCAAGAACAAAGCAAGATTGGTGGCTAAAGGGTACACTCAAGTAGAAGGCTTGGAGTTTGGAGAAACCTATGCACCGGTGGCAAGGCTTGAAGCAATTCGCATACTCTTAGCCTTCGCCACTCATCACAACTTCAAGTTACATCAAATGGATGTCAAGAGTGCTTTCTTGAATGGTCCAATCTCCGAAGAAGTCTATGTTGAGCAACCACTGGGATTTGAAGATCCTAAATTTCCCAACCACGTCTACAAGCTCCATAAGGCGCTCTATGGGCTCAAACAAGCCCCAAGAGCATGGTATGAATGCCTTAAGGAATTTCTCTTAAAGAAAGGCTTTGAGATAGGCAAAGCCGATCCTACTCTCTTCACTCGCAAACAAGGAAATGATTTATTTGTATGCCAAATATATGTTGATGATATCATATTTGGATCTACTAATCAAGCTTGGGTTGATGAGTTTAGTAGGATTATGACCAAAAGATTTGAGATGTCCATGATGGGCGAGTTGAAGTTCTTTCTCGGATTTCAAATCAAGCAACTCAAGGATGGCACATTCATAAGTCAAACCAAGTATACCAATGATATGCTCAAGAAGTTTGACATGAACAATGCCAAGCCCATCAAAACACCTATGCCATCAAATGGACATCTTGATCTAAATGAGGAAGGCAAAAGCATCGACCAAAAGGTATATCACTCCATGATTGGATCTTTGCTTTACCTTTGTGCATCTAGGCCCGATATTATGCTTAGTGTGTGCATGTGTGCAAGATTTCAAGCTAATCCTAAGGAGTGTCATCTAATGGCCGTTAAGAGAATCTTTAGATACTTGGTTCATACTCCTAACCTTGGTTTATGGTATCCTAAGGGCTCCACTTTCGATCTACTTGGCTACTCCGATTCGGACAATGCCGGTTGCAAAGTAGATAGAAAGAGTACATCCGGGACTTGTCAATTCCTTGGGAGGTCCTTGGTGTCTTGGAGTTCCAAGAAAAAAAACTCCGTTGCCCTTTCCACCGCCGAGGCCGAGTACGTTGCAGCCGGCGCTTGTTGTGCTCAACTACTTTGGATGAGGCTCACTTTGAGAGACTTTGGTTGCAAGTTTAGCAAGGTGCCACTCTTGTGTGACAACGAGAGTGCCATCAAGCTAGCTAACAACCCCGTAAACCACTCAAGAACAAAGCACATAGACATAGGACACCATTTCTTGAGAGACCACGAAGCCAAAGGAGATATCGCTTTAAGCCATGTGAGCACCGATAAGCAACTAGCCGATATCTTCACGAAGCCTCTTGATGAACTAAGGTTTTGTGCTTTGAGGAGTGAGCTAAATATCTTGGATTCTCGTAACTTGGCTTGAGATCATGCACATGTTTGAGTGACCTAGAATAAGATTTTGAAAGCAAAAGATTTGTGAAAACTTGTGTTGACTTTGTTTTTGAAAAATTTGGATCTTTATGGTACAACACTTGGACTATTGTTCCCATTGCTTGTTTGTGGCTAGTTCCAAGTGTTGATACTACTCAGGCTCACATACATTACATATATAGTCTTCCAAATCTATCCAAAATCTAATTCCTTGCAAATCTTCTCGCTGGACTCAGGGGGAGCGGAAACTCCGGAAACTTTCCCGGAGATTTCGGGTTTCCCGGAAACTCCGAACCTGGCCCAGAGTATCCGGACTTTTAGGGTATAAATACCCCTTTTACCGCGGTCAACTCGGTTTTACTGCCTTTTATCTTTTGACTGCCGCCCTTCACCCTCCCGTCGCCTCCCTCTCTCCCTCATCTCGCCCCTTGGCGATTTTCACCTACCCCATCCAAATCTCAAGTGTGAGTGAGGGTTTGAGTGCTCCAAGGAGTGGAGATCGAAGATCTTCATCGTTTTCGAAGGATTGAAGGCTTTCCCCCTCTCTCCCCAAGGTATCCCTAGATGGACTTCTCTCGATCTACTTCCCTAGGGTTGTTCTTGTTGTATCCTCTTAGGGAATAGGTAGAGAATACTCTATAGACTCTAGATCTACAATATCTCACAGTTTGGATGGATGATTTGAGCAGCATTGTGAGTTAGGGTTTCGGGTATGAAACCCGGAAACTTCGGGCTTGAAAACCCGGACTCTCCGGACTTTCCGGAGTGTCCGGACTTTTTCCTGGAGTCTCCGGGGTTCACACTGTAAACTCTGATTCATAGTGTTGTGCATCTCTTCTATTGATCATCTCTCATTTCCATATCTTTTCATCTATCCAGATGGTGAGAGTGAAGGTCAGGCGAGATACCGAGGAGCCCTCCACCCAAAGGAGGACCAAGGCTAGGCACGACCCCACCGCCTTGAGGGCCGTGCAAGAAGCCTTGGGTCAAGAAGGATCTCAGCGCAGCTCTAGGCCAAGAAGGGGTGACCCTCCTCCCTCCTATGCCGAGGGAAGTGAAGAAGAAATAGAGGAGGAGGAGGAGGAGAGGACCGAGAGTGATGATGGTGAAGAAGAGGATGACACTTATGAGCAGCCCCCCGAGCCTCCTCGCCGCCATGGGAAGGGTCCAGCCAAAGAGAAAACTCGGTACAAACCTCATCCCAAAAAGAGCCACCAAGCCGCCTATGTGCATCAAAGCCGTGCCGCTACTCGCATTCCTCCCAAACACAAGCAAGGAGTAGCAGCCCACATTTGCCCCAAAACTCCTCCTAGACTCATCCCTACTCTTCCACCAAATGTCCGGGTGGTCAACACTCCTATCAATCTTAGGGAGCCCGGATCCGTACTTGGTTTTGCTGAGCACATGATTGGGGACTACTCGGAGAATGCCCTAGCCGTGAGAGAGCAAAGGGAGGAGGATGTCTACCGTTATCTCAAGGGCGAAGGGCTTGAGGCAAGGTTTTGGTGTGACTTTCATAGGGACTTCTATCAAACCGTCATCCGGAATCCAAAGTTGGTCGCAAAGAACATGGTGCCTATTGTGAAGATGAGGTACATTGATTGGAAGTATTATGAGGATCTCAACAACACCGTGTTCAACTCCGTGATTGAGAAGTGCAAGGAAGTTGGCCTATATGACATTATGGGGTCTAGGTACAATTGGAATAAGGAGATTCTTGCTCAATTTCATTGCTCCTATTACTATAACCCATATGACAACACCATCACATGGACAACTCAAGGAAACAAGTGCACTATAGATTACATGACCTTCTCTAGGCTTTTGGGACTTGGATCCAAGGATGAAGATCACACCCCCATTCACAATGAGAACAAGTACAAGCCTAGGGATCTCACCTTCATGTTTCCTAGCCGTGATTTGGCTATTGAGGGCAAGGCGGATCAACTCAACCCATACTACTACTACCTCAACCAATTCTTTCGTGCCACAATCGATCCCAAGCAAGGAGATGCCACGGCCTTAAGGTACTTTGCTCCTAATCTCCTCAATAGGATGGCACCGGATGAGGAAGGGTTTTGCATATTTGATTTCATATGGAATGAGTTGAGGCGGGCAATGAACAACCCCATGAAGTATCTCCCTTATGCCCCATATCTCATGTACATGATTGAGAGAGTCACCAACGTCCGCTACCCAAAAGATGTTGTCCATGAGCCGTTCCGTCATTTCCGTGATCGAGCCAAGAAGGCACCAAAGGCTCGCAAGTATGTTGGCTCCTCTAGTGCAGCTCCTCGCCATGATGACATGCCCGCTGCACCCTCTCCACCTAGACCTCCCCGTCGGCACCGTGGCTCATTGATCAAGAGGGTCCTAAAGAGCATCTTTAGCCTGTGCAAGACGATGGCCACCGAGACAAATGAGAACCGCCGGGACATTATAGAGATCAAGTCTCATCTTGGCCTTCCTACCAATCCCTACCGTGAGCTCCCCACTTTTGATGATCCATTTGCGGAGTGGGACGCCCAAGATGAAGAAGAAGGACAAGAGGAAGGAGAGGAGGACAATGAAGAAGAGGAGGAGGACGACGGCGACTTCGAGTGATCCAGATGCTCCACACTTCCTTTTTGGTGCTTGACGCCAAAGGGGGAGTGAGACATTTATCTATCTATCTATGTGTGGAACAATGAACTTTATGTATTTGAATTTGACTTGTAATAACTCTCTATTCGTATGTGTGTAAGACTATGTGAGCTTGAGACCTTTGATTGTGTGCTTGTGGTGATTTATTCTGTTTTTACTCTCTAAGGATGTTATATGCTAGATTGAAAATCTTTGATGAATGCTGTTTTTCACTGGTGTTCTGAAAGCCCGGAGAGTCCGGAAATTTTCCCGGAGTATCCGGATTTCTCGAAAATTCCGGACTTGTCCCGGACAGTCCGGACCTTCTCGCACCAGATTTCTTTTTCATCCTTGTTGAGTGTATAAACTGTCATGAGCATTTCACTATTATCGGTTGCACGTCACAAGCACCCCACTAGTGTAATACTCTCATGCTTCTCTTTTTGTGCAAAATTTGGCCCTAAAAGGACCATTGATATTCAAAATCAATATGCACATATTAAGGGGGAGTATTACAAAAGTTCTTTAATGTTCATTGTTTATCTATTGTAAGACTTAAATGTGTTGTCATCAATCACCAAAAAGGGGGAGATTGAAGAGTATCTTGGCCCCCTAAGTGGGTTTTGGTGGTTTAATGACACACACTTAAGTAACTAACGTCTTATCGAGTGTATGAGCAGGTATTAAAATTGTATGTGGCATCGAGTGCAGTTCATTGACTATACAAAAAAGGAAGTGATGCTACAAAGGATTCCTAAGAAGGCTGATGTATTTTACTTTTTTGAATTTGAGTCCTAGGAACGCCGTACTATAAAGAGGGACAGGAAATGTGTCTTCCAAGAGTCGAACAGGTGCTCTAGTTGCTATATCAAAACCTATGAGAGACACCTTTGCACCAGCACGTTCACGGGAAACTTTTCTTGGGTGCTGACCTTGGGAGGCCGGAGTATCCGGGTTTATCCCGGAATCTCCGAACTTCCCGGAGTTTTCGGGTTTACCCCGGATATTCCGGGTCTTAAAGCTGTAACGGCTATATTCTGTGTGAGGGGGTATAAAAGCCTCCTCCACCCCTTCCTTTCACCTCTCTCTTGCCATTTCGACCTGCAAAGTTACAGAACTCTTTCACTCCCTCCTTTACTCCCCTTGGCTCTAGTTTGGTGAGATTTGGTGGGGATTTAAGAGGGATTGAGAGCAAGAGCTTGGAGAGTGCTAGTGAGCTGACTTCCCATCTCTAGAGCACCTCGTTCTTCGCTTGGTTGGCACACTTTGTGTTTGTTACTCTTGGAGCCTTGAGCTCCTAGCCGGCTAGGTGTTGCCTTGGAGCATCCAAAGGTTGTGGCTGCCCAAGGAAGTTTGTATTACCCCGAAATTGAGTAAGTAACTCTAGCTTGATCTTTGTGGTCGCTAGAGGGAGGAAAGTGACCTAGGTGTAAAGGTCCACCCTTTGTGGGTACCTCAACGGAGACGTAGACCTCAAGGTGTGACGTTGAACTCCGGTAACAAATCCTTGTGTCTCTTGTGCTTGTTCTTCTTGTTGCATGCTTGTTTCTCTCTTGAGCACATATCTAGGGTTTGGTGCCGATCTACTTCGTGTTGAGGTTTCTGCAAGATTTGATTGGATAAACAGGCTTGTCTCATCCCAGTGCATAACCTATTTTCACAGATTTACCTTTGAGCAAGTTTAATTTCTGTCGAATTTGATTCCCCTCTGACAGGCCGAAATATCCGGACATTTTCCCGGATTCTCCGGATTTCCCGGAGTATCCGGAAAAATATCCAGAAACTCCGAACCTGATTTAATAGCTGCGAAAAAGTTGTGAATTTTCAGGTTCGACTATTCACCCCCCCCCTCTAGTCGACATCTTGATCCTTTCACATCCAAGCCAAACCAGTTGCTTAAACCGAGAGAAAAACCGAGTGAGAAGGAAGGTGAAAAGCCTAGTGAGAAAGCAAGTGGGAAGCCTAGTGAGAAGCCGTGTGAAGAGCCTCACCCCAAGCCTAAGCCCAGACCAATCCGTTTCCATTGTGAGTTTTGTGGAAAGGATGGTCACAAGAGAGAGTTTTGCTATAAGAGAAGGAGAGAGGCGAGAATGGCTAAGGAGTGGGCAAACAAGGACAGGTACCACCCTTCTCATGGTGTGCCTGAGCCTCGTATGCCATTACCTAAGGGAAAAGGTGTTGTACATACGGTTCCAGCATGGAGAGATAGGAGAGCCTCAGGTGGAGGCAAGTCTGCTGGCCGAGGACCACCAGCTAGACCGGTCAAAGTGACCGGTCAGACCGGTGCTAGGTAGAGTTCTGGGCGGTTCGGTTTTCGAGGTCGTGGTGCTGGTGGTTTCAGTTCCTTTGGTCATGATACAGGTGGTAGGCGCTTTGAGTCTGGTGGTGTTGTGTTTGCTGGACGATCTCCACCTCGTGACCAATACGAGTTTGGGAGAAGTCGCGGCTTTGAGTCTCAGAGGAGTGACAGACCATGCTTTCCCTTTCGTGGTGCTCGTACTCCTTCAGTGAGACGGGAGTGGTTTTCCCATGGTGGTTCCAGGTTTGATAGGTTTGACAGGATGGATCGCAGTTTTGATAGGCGTGGTAGGATGGATGTTGCTAACCCTACTTTTGAGGAAATGGCCCGGCACTGGTTTGACACCTTTGATACTAACCCCAGTGTTGAGTCATTTGCTCGCTCTCGCTCTTGGTTTTGAGTTGCAGGTGGGAGGCCCGGAGAAAATTTGGTTGATATCGGGGGTGGTTCTCCGGCCTCATACCCCAGTGGTGACATGGAGGTACATCACTTTCGGGGATGGTGGACAAGGACGAGTGAATTGTGAAGAAATGATCAAGGTAAGTCAATTTGTGACCTGCGAGTGTGTGGCCTTGGTCAAGCCACTTGGTTTGTTTCGCTCCTTGCCCTATCTCATGTGTGTAAGGTGAGCTTTGTATGCTCTTTGACCTTAATGCATGAGTTTAGGGGGAGCTTGTGTGCTTAGTGTGCTCTTTGCTCTATCATGTGTACTAAGGGTGAGCTTTGTATGCTCTTTGGCCCTAGTGCATGTGTTTAGGGGGAGCTTGTGGTTTTTGTGCTTCTTTGCTCTTTTGCCGGTGGTGTCGAGCCCTTTTTGCCTCCCCTCGAGGAGCCGGTCGTTTGTGAGCTTTGTGTGTGTGGTTGGTTTCCTGAGTTGGTGGTGAAGCTCCTTGTGTAGCATATGTTTAGCTTTCCTTTTATGCATTCTTGCATTTGCATTGCATATGTATCATGATGTATAGGCATCTTTGTATCTTAGGTTGCATGCACTTTGTATCATATGCATTGTTTAGGAAAAGCTTCTCCTATATACATTGTTCACCATGGAATGATATGTATGTCTTTGTGAGCTTGTTTGGTAAGCTATGGTTAGTTTGGCTTAGCTCTTGATAATCTTGGTTTATATCCATGGTTGATGGCTATGTTTTGAAAAATGTCACATGTATGCTCTCTTGTGAGTAAATGCCTTTATATGATCTTGACATGTTTTAGTGGCTAGGCTATGCTTAATTTGTGGTTGGATAGCTTATTTTGATCATATGGGGACAAAGGCTCATTTGCCATCATGAATGTTTAGCCCCCATGCTTTATCTTGTGGAGGGGCATAAGTTCCTTTTTGTCGCATAGACATTTCATGTACCAAATATGAATCTGAAAATGAAATGTAAATTGCTTGGAAAATGTGCTCCCATGTCATATGTGCTAAATTTAATTTGCTTTGGGTGCTAAACCGTTGCATGATGCCTACCAATGAGAAGTCTCATATATAGAAGTAGGCACATGGCTCGGTGGCTTTGACATGACATGAGGTGCTTGTGGGTGTTTATGATGGTCTTATGATTAGAATGGTTGTCCTAGCATGAAGTTTGTGTGGCTTTGCCATTTTGACATGTTTTGCTCATGTTTAGGACTTTGCTCATGAGAGGGTAAATTTTGGCAAAATTGCTCAATTCTATCTTAGCTTCGTCCAATGGTTGTGAAACTTGGTGATCATGTAGTTGATGTCATTACGAAGCTATAGAGTATCTAACTTGCTCTTTTGGACATGTGTAGCATCTTGTGATGAATTTTGTGTATTTGAGAAGCTCTATGTTGAAACTTTTCGCATTTTGCCTTGATTCATGCATTGTCAACAAGGGGGAGAAGTTTGTGCATGATTTGGGCACCTGGGAGCATTTGGAAGGTGTTCAAAGTGGTTCGGGCAGTTTTTGAAAAGTTTGGTGCAGGGCCGGTCTGTTGGGGCGGTCTAACCGCCCCCCAGGCGGTCAGATCCCAGAGGGGCGGTCTAACCGCCCAGGGCAGGCGGTCTAACCGCCCTGGGCAGAGTGAGCAGGTTTTTGCTCTTTGTTGCATTCCCATGTTGCATCGCTGCATTAGTTCAGGGCGAGTGTGCTTTGGCTCAGGGGGAGCTTGCATATGTGCAGGGGGAGCTCTTTCTATTGTTCGAGCTTTGGATTGGTGGCTTGTGCTCCTTGCTTGAGCATGGTTTTGTCTCGGATGTGTCGAGCCGTTGCCCTTGCCTAAGGGGTCCGAGACTTGTTCTTCTTCAAGTGATCTTGCTCTTTGCCTTTCCTTTGGCTTTCGATCGCTTGTTGTGTTTTCTTTTAGTAGTTTCTTTTCTTTTCTTTTTCTCTTTGGTTACCAAATCCTGTGTGTTGTCAATGCACTCATCAAGGGGGAGATTGAGGACCATGTGTGGTTCGAGGACCGGTGGATGGTCGCTTCCTGGTGTGATGAGTGATTGACAACGTTGTGTGGACTGACTCTTGGCTAAGTATTGCAGGTGCAGGTTGCGGCTTGACTGGTGTTGGTGCAGGTGAAGAACAAGCGTGAAAGGTCGTCGCCACTGAGGCCTCCAGGTGTGGAGAAGACAAGTAGGCTTGGTTCGAGGGACCCGGTAGCTAACGGAGTCAAGTGCGGGCCGCATGGTGGCAAGAACAGCGGGACGAAGTCGTGGACGGTTTCTTGGTTGAACCTCAAAACCAAGGTTGAGCCGGGACTACGTGGGAGCTGAGTCACGAGTGGCGATTGGCGGAGGCTACACCGAGTTCGTGGGGTTTGCAGTGGTTCACCAGAAAACCACTGGGTTACTCGGTTGAGCCACAAAACCGAGGCCGAAGACTCGACGAGGAGGTGCGGCCACCCAGGCCGGTTCAACCGCCCAGGAGGGGCGGTCTGACCGCCCTGGTCGCTGCCGCCGAGAAGCTTCGAAGCGGAGGACACGCGTCGGGATCGCAAGGCTTGCGTCGATGCTAAGCAAGGTGCTGGTCGCCGGGCATCCGTCCGATGGAGAAAAACTGAAGACTTCCAAATTCGCCCTTGAGGGGCATGTATCCCTAGTTATTTAGTAAGGGTAGTTTAGTCTTTTGGGTGCCTCCATATAAACACTTGAGGGGATGGATGGCAGCCAACTGTTGGAACCCTAGCTCATTTGTTTTCCCATTTTCATTCTTATTTTCCTCTAGTTTTCTAGGACTAGCTTGAGAGCTTCATGTGAGATCTAGAGAGAGGGATGGATGTATGGGTGGCAAGCTAGACCTTGTATGAACCTTCATGGTATGTATAGATGATTCGGCGTGGTTCCTCAAGGTTGGGTGTTGTCTTTCCCGTCCTCCCTTTTGGTGTTTTTCGGAGCTCTTTCTTGTGATTTTCTTGGCGGAGTTTTGAGGGCGATTTCTTGCGGGATTCTTGTTGGGTGTCACGTATGAGGATCTTGTGCCTCTTTGGCTGGTGACTTTGCCCCAAGAACCTCCTTGAATCGGTCTCGATTTGGTTGTTTTTCGAGTTGCTCGAGTTCTTTACCTAGAGGGCCTAAATCCGCGATTCCCTTTGATTGTGGGCGTTTCGATTCGATTCCTTTGAGGGAGAGGTTGCCCAGGAGGTAACCCAGATATCCCCGAAGTTTCTCCGCAATCCGTGGGGTGAATCGGGAGATCGGGCGATGGGAAATTGAGGGTTGACCCGCGGCCAGGTTTTCTGGGTGGGGCGGTCTAACCGCCTAAGGGTGGCGGTCTAACCGCCCTGGGTCTTCCAGGTGGAGGTTTTGATTTTGCTGGATTTTCCTCTGTGAGTTTGTTCGCCTTGATCAGAGGAGCGTTCAGGTGAAATCTCGGTTCGTTTCGGTGCTGTTTGCTAGGAGTTCTTGCTTGGAGTTTGTTGCTGGGTACAGGAGGTTAGACCGCCCCTGTTAGCCGGTCTAACCGCCCCTAGGCCCCTGGGTGAAGTTTTGGTTGTCACCAAGATTTCCTGATAGCTAGCTTAGCCTTGATTAGAGATTTCTACTGGTGAAACCGTGAGGCGTTTTGGTGCTCGGAAGAGGAGTTTCAGAGGATTTTTCGGTTACCAGGTGGAGGCGGTCTAACCGCCCCCCATACCCGGTCTGACCGCCCCCTCCAGACTGCCGGCTCCCGAGTTGTTTCCGCTGCCGTGTGCGTGTAGGAGTTGAGGCTGCTGGTAGTGTTTGTTCCTAGGACCAGTAGCACTTCAGTGGCTACGTGGTTTTGGCAAATGGAAGGTTGAGTGCGGAGCGTGTGATTTTGGGTGTCTGACTGAGTTCGTCTTGTTGGAGTTGCGATCTCCTTCGAGAAGAATTTTTATCGGCTCCCATTCACTCCCCCCTCTCTGGTCGCCTAATCGGTCCTTCACTTTCCTGGAGTTTATCTATCAAAGGAAACTCCGAAATCTTTTTCATAAGCTCCAAGTATTTTATTTGGATTCATTATGTCATAAGCTATGTTTAAACCATCATTTTCCCTGTGCCCTCAGAACTCTTTGAACTACTGCAATTTGGTCATCACCAAATATTCTTCCAAATAAGGCTCACATCATGCTCAATCTCTTTGCTCTCTCTCCCAACCCATTAATTATTCTCTATTTTAAGTTTATGCTAGCATAATTATTCTCTCTATTTCAAATCTATGCTAGCAGCCCATATAACTCTACATCAGCTGCATTTTCATTTGGATTAATTGGAGTTGTGCACGGCAAGGGCCCAAGGCCGGCCCAACGTGCTGTGTTATCCAGCCATGTGCTGCTCCTTATATATTTGCCCAGTTTGCACTGGCAATTACCTGTGCCCTAACTCAATACCTTGCCTAGCTGCCGCCTGCCGCCGCCCTGTCTCGCGTGCGCAGTGCTGCCGCCAGTTATCGCCGGAGTAGAGCGACGCCACCACCCGTTTTCAATTCTCGTCAACACCGGCCGTCCCCGTGATCTTTTGGCCGTCACTCGTCACCCTTGTTTCACCACCCAGGTCGCCGGTTGCCATCACGCCAAGATCAGATCGCCGTTCCCATTAGAACAACTCATGGCGTGAGGGCAGCGTGAGCGCTGCCGTGTCCTCGTCATGCCTGACCGCCGCCCAAAGGAGCAATCGAGCACCAGAAGGAGCTCCATAAGATCAGGTCGTGTTCGTCACCGTCAGGTCATCGTTTTTCCTTGGGTATCTCTCATGATCTGTAGCTTTGCTGGTCATTCAATTCAATCTATCTAGTTTCTGTTTTTCATGTCACGAATTCTCTACTTCTCCAGGCATAGTTCCTTAATCAATAGTATTCTATTCTCTGAGTTGATGTCATGCTTCCATCATATTTTGATAAATACATCAGGTCTCTTTAATTTATCACCTACATTCATGTTGTCATCTGCTACCTACGCATGCACTCCATCCATCTTTTCTCTCTGATCCATGATCCATATGCTGCGTGCAACTTGAGGACCATGTGTGGTTCGAGGACCGGTGGATGGTCGCTTCCTGGTGTGATGAGTGATTGACAACGTTGTGTGGACTGATTCTTGGCTAAGTATTGCAGGTGCAGGTTGCGGCTTGACTCGTGTTGGTGCAGGTGAAGAACAAGCGCGAAAGGTCATTGCCGGTGAGGCCTCCAGGTGTGGAGAAGACAAGTAGGCTTGGTTCGAGGGACCCGGTGGCCAGCGGGGTCAAGTACGGGCCGCATGGTGGCAAGAACGGCAAGATGAAGTCAAGGACGGTTTCTTGGTTGAGCCACAAAACCAAGGTCTAGCCGGGACTTCGTGGGAGCCAAGTCATGAGTGGTGATTGGCGGAGGCTACATCAAGTTCGCGGGGTTTGCGGTGGTTCACCAGAAAACCATCGGGTTACTCGACTGAGCCACAAAGCCGAGGCCGAAGACCGAGCGTGGCTGTCTGGCCAAAACCGGCCTGACCGGTTTGGAGAACCGGTCTGACCGGTTTGGGGTCGCAGGGCGTCGGAAGCTTCGAGGCGGAGGACACACGTCGGGATCGCAAGGCTTGCGTCGAGGCTACGCGAAGTGCGGTCGCCGGGCATCCGTCCGATGGTGCTACAAAGACAAATTCCCAAAGTGCCCTTGGTGGGCGTGTATCGTAGTTTAGGCTTTAGGGGTATTTTAGTCTTTCGGCTTGCCTCCATATAACCCAAGGGGTGAGAGGATGGCAGCCATCTCTTGGAACCCTAGCTCATTTTGTTTTCCTATTTTCCCTTCCTATTTTCCTTAGGATTTCTATAGGACTAGCTTGAGAGATTCATGGTGAGATCTTGTGAGAGGGAAGGATGATCAGGCGGAAGCTAGACCTTGTATGAACCTTTCATGGTATGTATAGATGATTCGGCGTGGTTCCTCAAGGCTTGGTTGTGTTCCTCCCGTTTTTCCTTTTTGGTGATTTTCGGAGCCTTTTCTTGGAATTTCCGTGGGGAAGTTTTGAGGGCGTTTCTTTGAGGGATTCTTGTTGGATGTCACGTATGAGGACCTTGTGCCTCTTTGCTTGGTGATCTTGATCCAACAAACCCTCCGAAACGGCTTCGATTTGGGTGTTTTCGGTGGTTTCCATGGGAAGGTGTTCTTGAGGGTTGACTTCCGATTCCTCTTGATTGAGTGAGTTTTGGGGACCGAGCTTCTAGCCAAAGGTAGCCCACGAGGTACCCCAACTATCCCCATAGTCTCACTTTGATCCATGGAACGAATTGGGAGATCGATCGCTTGGTGTGTTGAGTTTTTCCCGCGGGCTGTGTTCTTCCCGACTGTCCAGGCAGAACTGGTCTGACCGGTTTAGCCCTGTGGGCTGTCGTGAAGAGTTTTTGAGCGAGAAAGTCTCTGTCGTGCTATGGTTGTTCTTGTTCAAAGGAGGAGAGGTTCTTGAGGCAGTTTTTCTCTCGGAGGGGTTTTAGGGGAGTTCTGGACAGAACCGGCCTGACCGGTTTGCCAAACTGGTCTGACCGGTTTCCCCTGCCTATTGAGAGGCTAAGTCCCACAGAAGCGGTCTGACCGGTTTCAGAAACCGGCCTGACCGGTTTTAGGTGCCAGCAGCTGTGTCGTGTGTGTTTCCGCTGCGTGTGTCGAGTGGCTGTTGGTTGGGTCTTGCTCCTAGGTCCAGTAGCACTCCAGTGGCTGCGTGGACTTGGCAAGAGAAGCCTGTGGAGGCGCACGAGTGAAATCGGGTTCAAGGGCCGAGTGCTTGAATATAATTTTTATCGGCTCCCATTCACTCCCCCCTCTCTGGTTCGCCGTTTCGGTCCTTCACAACTTTACCTACGGCTGTGTACTCATGTTGTTGCATGCCGACTCAGCAGAAGCCATCTCCTGCCTCTTTTGCAGTGGTTGCCGCCATCGATCTCATCGGTACAAGCAGCTCCGCCATCGCGTCAAGCCGTAGCTCACCACCATCCATCGTCCATATATCAACCACCACGGGGAGCTTTGCCAAGGAGTTTTGTAGCTGCTCCATCAGTTGTCATCATCCGCTCGTCATCGGAACACCGTCGACCGCGGGGACCTGAGTCGAGCCACCATCCGCCGTGCCTTGGATTACTTGAGTAGAGGCACCGGGACATCGCCGGGCCGTCATCCATCTACCCCGTCATGAGTTCATGACCTGCTGCAACGACTCACCTGCCTTGGTAGCATCTGTTCCCATCTCTCTCGTTTCTCCATGATCGCCCCTACTGCTGTTCAATCTTTTGCCGCTACAGGCTACAGCACATGGTTGCAGTCGCATGCTTTTATAAGTTCCGCTGGCCACTGCTGTTCTCTGCCGTTTTTGGCTTTGCTTGCCTCTAATCTGTTGCCTCATCTCTGTCAGTTAATCGAAGCCTCGCCAACAATTAATCAGCTGCAAGCTAACAGTACCATGCATATATGCATATGTGACAAGCAAGCCATCGTACGTACACAAGATGCATATGTGACAAGCAAGCCATCGTACGTACACAAAAAGCCTTCTGCCCAAGCACATAATAAGGATGACATCATGGTGAGATCATATCCAACCCAAATCATCCCTGCTCAGCCATGTCTCTCAGACTCTCCAAGGACTGTCATGATTGATGTTTGCCGAGATCGCCGTCGACGCCGCTGGTGAGAACCTCAGCATGCATCCTTTCATCCCTCTCTCTATAATCAGCAACGCCATGCATGTCTGTGTGTATACAACCAAAGGGCATCATCAATTCCTTTTTCCTACATTCTTTTATTGTTTAAGTGCCCTCATGATGTCATGCTTACATCATGTTTATGCTTGAGCATTAATAATTTTGTTTCTTTTCATCTACATACATGCACGTATGCACCACAAGCAAGCAACATGATTATTTGCTACCTGTTCAGTTGCATGCAGCCCTGCAATGCATGTGTGTTCACATCATGTTCAATATTTATCCTTTTAAAACCTATATCTTTTTCAGTTCACACGTTTCAAAAAAAAAATTGATCATCCTTTAGTGCGTTCTTTTTAAAGCTTTTCTTTGCTTGGTGTATTGTTCTTAGTTGTACTTGTTGCTTTGTATGTTGTGCCAATGATTGCTTCGAGTAGAAGAAGGATCGTTGTTCGTTGCTTTGAAGATAAGGAGTTTCAAGAGAGCAAGTGTTGAAGAGCAGTAAGAGTAGCTTTTCGTTGGAGAAAGGCAAGTGTCCCTAACCACCTTCTACCTAAGCTTTATTTACGAGATTACTATTCATTAATCGGAACATGGAGCGACCACCCAGGAAAATAGTGCAACCACAAGACATATGGCTCTGTCTTGGCCAATTAATAGAAACCTTATTGTTTGGTATGCTGAAACGGGTTAGGGGGTGCCGGTAGTTGGTGTATAGCCCGGCCCTCAGACTGATCTGCTCTATGGTAGCTTCGTAGTCTCGAGAGAGGTTTATGCATTGCGCTGTCATGTAACCTAGCGAGCAGCCTGCACTCGGGAATCTTTGTAAAGGCCTCATAGCGTCCCTATGCAATCACACCTCGGTAGTATGGTATGGTGCCTTGCAAGCATCGCATGGTTGGGTCTAAAGTTCTTTGGGACTTTTACGCGACTTGTGGGTAAAGATGTATAACCTCTGCAGAGTGTTTAAAACTAATCGATTAGTCGTGCTCACGATCAAGAGCAGCCTGGACCCTCACATGATAAATTAAACTTAAAGATGGACTTTAAATCGCTTTCTGGTTAATTCTTGTGGTCTTGCTGAGTACCAACCATAAGTGTACTCATCCTTGCTTACTGCTGCTCAGAAGCAAAAGGTGTGAAGCTGTTGAAGATGATGATGCTAGGCATATGCAGCCCCCAGTCGGTTGCTTGTGGAGTTGGCGCCTCCGTTTCGAGGATTGAGCTGTATAACTCTGATAGATTTGTAAGTTTGTTTATGTTTTTATACGGACACTATTACTGTTATTCACTTTTGTCTACTATATGTATCAAACTTGATCCTGGAATACTTATAGGTATGCACTTGGTTTGTTTTTCTAAAACCAGGTGTGACAGAGTGGTATCAGAGCTGTATCGACTGTTGGACGTAAGCCTATTTAGCAATGGTCGTTTCTTAAGGTTTCCTTTGATCTAAAATTCATCACTACCCTTGACTGGAGCTCTGTGATGAATATTCTCACTACTTGACCATTCCCTTTTCCTAATCCCCCTTGATAACTCACCTTCCTGACTTACTCCTTTTCATTTGCACTTCATTGTTTTGCAAATGTTAAACTCTCTAACCTTGTCTATTTATTTTCTCTCCCCCTTGACCTCTTGATCTTGCATTAATTTTTTCGGTTCAGTGATCCACTACAAAACATCCTGCAGTCCATGACGGTTGATTTTCGTCACGGATCATCACAATTTCGTCATAAAACGACATCTATGACGAAATTTCAAAACGTCATGTATTGAGCGTCACAGATTAAGCGTCTTGACGAACTAACGTTTTCGTCATAGATCAGCGTGATCCATGACGTTCTCGAACCGTCATAGATTGGTGTAAAGCCCATTGAACCCAGCCCGAAGCCCAAAATCTGTGACGAAGTTGATCGTCATGGATTAACTCGCCACGTCACTCGTAGAGATGAGTTGGCTGCTGAGGTGGATGAGGACGTGGCAAATGACATGGCGCTGACGTGGCATCAACATGGTGCTGACATGGCAGCCGTGTGGTGCTGACGTGGCAGCCGCGTGGCACTGGTGTGGCAGCAACATGGTGCTGACGTGGCAGCCGCGTGGCGCTGATGTGGCAACAACATGGTGCTGACGTGGCAGCCGCGTGGCGCTGATGTGGCAACAACATGGTGCTGACATGGCAGCCGCGTGGCACTGATGTGGCAACCTACGTGGATGATGACATGGCCAAATTTATATAACGACCTAGATCTACACGGCCCATAAGATTCTGGCCCACCACAACCCATTTCACAGCCCGTGTCATTCAGAATATATACCCAACCCATATAAAATTCAGCCTAACAGGATCAATTTTTAAACCACAGTAATTCCACAACAAATACACAACGCCTAATTTTCAACCAGACTTATCAAAATGCAGGAAAAGCTCAGAAATCACAAGCAATTCCAGACAAGAACACCATAACATTACATGAAAACAACAGACAGATCAAATGTATTCTTGTAGCATCGCTAGCAGTATCAGGTCATTTGTTTGCTGATCCAATCACTTATAATGGCTTACTTCTTGATGCATCCAATCCTCGCTCTGAAAATAGAACATTGCCAAACACTTGTCAGTGGGCAATTGATATAGAAATTACTGAAAATGCTATGTTTGGGCAAGTATGAAAGTTTTTCAATATTGTCCTTGCTTTGCACAAATCAAAAAGCTTTAGCTTGATAGGAACATTGCATTGAGTAATTAAATAGTAGCTAACTTTGTAGAAGTGTACAAATAAACCAATGGATTACCCATGGACAAAATTAATTTTCTAGTAATAATGCACCTCACTGTATTTTAGTAGGTCAATAAAGCCACATATAAGCAGATAACCAGTGTAGATCAGCTGTGAGCATAAGAAAAATAAATACTGTTCATCTCTTAAATTTCCCTTAAATCCTGCAACTAGCACACACATAACAAAATTGTTTGTAGTGTCAATCCAAATGCACGACTTATTTTTTTTACAGAGCAGTGCAGAATGCATGGCCATCATCAACTACAGCAATATAGCAAGGAATCATTTCAGCTAGAGCAGTACATGAATTTCAGTTGCAGCACATATTATTGCACGCTACTGAGAAAAGCATTAATCTGCAAATGCATGAGACTTTGTCACTCGAACAAACAGGAGCACCACAACAAAGGCATGCAACCAGTTCCGACACCAAATATTGAATCTAGTGTACCAAGACCTGCAGTGCCCAACCAGATAGACTTACCAGTAAGAATCAAACAACAATAAGACCTAATGCTCAGCAGCAATGCCTGCAAAAATCAATGGAAATATTAGCATGCTTTGGACCTGCAATTAAATTCAGAGAAAATGTAACACTGCTACTGTGCTCACCAAAACTGTTCAAGCTAATTAGCTATGAGCTAAATATAGGAGCAAGCTATGTATACCCAGCAACGTGCATTCAAGGAAACAAGCGCATTGTAGGGCCGGGCATGCTGCAGATCATACATGGTTTATTAAGAATAAACAAATGCTATGGAACCAGTAGCATGAAAGTAACATGAACAAATCCAAAGTGCATAAGCGCCATACACCAGCAGGTATACCTAAGAAATCACAAGCATGAAAACACTTTACGATCGTTTTTGTTTGCCCAGTTCATGAACTATGGGACTACTTGATATGTGTCAACATCAAGCATGCACTCTATATTACTGCACAAACTCTGAATGCTTCCCTACCTCAAGCACCAAGCAATAGTATTATCTGTAAAATTATCAGAGCATTATAATCTCTGCCAATAGAAGTGCCAACCTATTTGATGCACCTATCACACTGTTCTTACAGTTGAATGAAAAAGGATTATCTAGCTAACTGAATAGGGAGAACTGGGAAAAGAAAAATAGAAGATTGGAAGCGAGGGGGCGGACATACCTTGTCATTGTACTTTTGAAACAGCATCACTTCCGGGGCCATGTACAGACAAGAACCGCAAGCAGTGTCTGCATACTCCCCACGACGAAGAACCCTGCGGGTCAAAGAGTAACTCGGCTACGGTATTTGAAAAGTTTTAATTCATAAGGTATTTGAAAACGAGAGGGAGGTCAAACTGCACCTTACAAGGCCAAAATCAGATACCTTGAGGACTGCATCGCTGCTTGGTGAAGACAGCAGGATATTCTGCAACATTGGAGGGATAGGATTATTATATCAACTGCAGATCTATCTCATTAGTTTGAAAGCAGAAAAAAGAAAAGGATTGTAAGCCAGATCCTGCCATTTCTCACACATCACATCCCCCAGTTGCGAACTGAATCTGAATGAATGGCAATTGATCGAGAGACGATCGAATTACCAATTTGCTTCATCAAATTCCTGGCCACGAGCTCGTCGACCCTCCCGTTGCGGCGGATGAAGACCGCGAGGTCTCCTCCCTCGCACGGCTCCAGGACGAGGTACAGGCAGCTCTGTATCTGACGGAGGGAGACAAACATGGATATTTGGGGCTGTGCCACTAAAAGAAAAATCAATGGATATCGCCAGAGAAATGGAGATGCAGTTGTACCTGGATGACTTCTATGAGGCGGATGATGTTGGGGTCGCTGACGGCGGCTAGGAAGCGGACCTCGCAGTCGAGGCTCTCGCGGAGGCGGGCTGGAAGGCCCGCGAGGCGCACCTGCTTCACGGCCACGGCTGGTTGCGGCAGCTCGGGCCACCGGCACCTCCCGTCCCCGCACGCGTAGACAGGGGCGGCCTCCGGGCACCAGATCCCCTACGCATATCCATAAGGTCCTGCAGGAGCTCCCACTCCTCGCTGGAAGGGGTCACTACTGCAGATCCAGGGCGCTTGTGGACGACAGACAGCCGACCCTCCATCCATGAGCAGACATGGCCACAGGGAGAGGTCAGCTGCGGTCGCGACGGCGCTGCCGGCAGTGGCTCCTGGGCGGGGGAGGCGAGGAGAAGGAGAGGGAGGGGGCGGTGTGGGAGAAGGGAGGTAGTGCCGGCCGCTCGATCTGAGCAGGGAGGAAGGTTGCAGCTGCGGCGGATCTGAGGAGGGAGAGGCGAGGAGAGGGAGCGGGCGGCAGGAGGAGGCTGAGGGGAGGGGGAGGCAGTGGAATAGGGTTTAGGGATCCTTTTATACAAAGCAGCTGCAATTTCATCCATCCGTTCGCTAATGAATTGTCTAAAAAGATTGGGTTATTTGGGCCTAAACGGGCCAATTACATTTCTCCCTGCTTAACTTTTTTCTTTTTCTTTTTTCATTTCTTTGCAATAAGAAAATAATTACAATTTGAACTATGTGTATCTCCAATGGGATTGGAAAAATTTTAAAAAAAATCATATTTAGGCTTATATGGTCCATTCTAGGCCACATCTAGGAGATTGACGAAAAATTCAATTGACTTGTAGGGAAAACTCGAACTTCTACTAGTCACCTTGTTGTAAAATAATGATATTAATACTTAATTTTGTTCAAAACATTCTACAAATTGACATGAAACTATATTTTAAGCATATAATGCTCCTATAAAAAATTCAGATGGTTTTAATAAAGTGAGATTATAGATGTTCACAAATAGTAACATCTCTCACATAGTTTCTTATAACTATACTCAAACCTTTGAAGTCTAAACACCTCATAACATTATTGAAGTCGTATGTAGCTAAATTTTGGCCACAATCTTATTTTAGTCGTAGTATGATGAAATATGAAGTTACACTACCACTTGTTGTGCAAAAAAGTTTTTTCTATTTTTTTAAACACCTAAATAACACACCCTTTCAAATAACTCAAAATTTAGTTTTCTTAAACACCACCAATCCATTTTTCACATGTAGTAGACAATAAATTAGTTGTAATCTAGATGTTTCAGAATTTTTTGAATAGATTTGCTATTTTCTATCATTAATTTAATAGAATTTCTACGTGCTTATCAAAAGTAATTCCTAGTTGACCTTTGTGTATCTCCAATAAGACTGGAAAATTTCACAAAAATCATATTTAGGCTTCTATGTTCCATTCTAGGTCATGTTTTCGAGATTGATGACAAAATCAATTTGAGTTATAAGGAACACTCAAACTTTTATCTCAAAAGTACAACATAATAATTACAGTAATATCTAAATTTGGTTAGAAAATTTTACAAATTGGTATAACATCATGTTTTTAGTCTAAAATCTTGCCATAAAAAATTTAAGTGGTTTCAAGAAAGTGACGACATACACTGCTCACAAATGGATACATGCGTGACATAGTTTCTAATAACTCAACACAAACTTTGAGATTTGAGTGGTGATTTACATTTTCAAAGTCGTATGCATCTCAAACTTGACTACAACCTTGTATTTATCATAACATTAGAAAATATGAAGTTATATTAACATTTGTTATTGAAAACTATCTTTTATTTATTCTCTTTTATACAAGAAAAGAAGTTGTATAAAAAATATAAATGAAATAGCAATTAATATGCAAACGAACGATATTACATGAAAGATCGTGATTTTACAAAAAATCATAAAAGGAATCAATGAATTTGGAGTTACTATGACCGAGAAACACTAGTTTCAAATTTTAGTTATAGATTAAAAAGAAAAAATGATGGGGAAACAAGCTGAGCGCGCGCCACGTGGTCCAGGCGAAGCAACTCGACCAACCAAGTGCTGCCATGTGGTCCCGAAGCTCCACCACTCCGTATATGAAACAAACTATCATAAATGTTTAGTGCCATTCTAAATCACCAACATGGTCGTAGCGTAGTGGTAAGGCGTTGCAACCTCACCTCCGCCACCTGGGTTCGAATCCCACCCACGCCTTATTTTTTGTGTCATGGGACCTAGGTTGTTGTCTAAATGAAACTCGGGAAATTTGGTATATAAGTTAATAAACACAAGGAAGCCTAACACATACTACTTCGTAGCTCAGTGGTAAGTCACGAATGCGCTTTTGAAGCATCCTGGGTTCGAACCCCTAAAGTGCCCATTTTTTTGCCACATTTTTCGTGAGCGCGCGCTGTTGGCTAGCTGGGTCCGCTTGTTGGGCTGTGTAGCTGGGCCAGCCTATTTTGCTGCGCGGGCTGGTTTGGGATCTTGGGGTGCTTAAGTTCTCGTTAAGGAGTTAGAGGGCCACCAGCAGACTTTGACACCGGTTAGCAAGCCCAAGTTACTATGACTCATGTTCAATATTTACGAAAGTCTGGTTTTGGTCCCTAGACTTCGTAACTACACAAATCATATCCTTCAACCTTTGAAACCGTGGTTTTAAAACGGTTTTGTCTTTTTCTTTTTATTTAATTTGGCTGAATATTTAGAAAAATCATAGTAAATTATAAAAAATCATAAAACAGAAATCCAATTTTGTTTGCGTTTATATAGGTATATCTATAAACTGAATATATAATATTATATGATTTAGAAAAAAATAAAATTTAGATATTGAAATTATTAAATGTGATTATCTCTAATTCTTTTCACACATTATATGATTTTTTTAAATTTTATTGATCATGAGGAAATGATGAAATGCAATGTGGGTCGGATTATGACGAAATTAGCGCAACGTCATAGTGTTTGGACTTCATATTGGGCTTCATATCCAACACCGTTAATCTATGACGAAATCTAACTTCGTCATGGATGCAGTGTGATCTGTGACGAAATCTATGACGAAATTGGCACAACGTCATAGTGTTTGGACTTCATATCGGGCTTCATATCCAGCACTGCAAATCTATGACGAAATCTGACTGTTTGTCATAGATGCAATGTGATCTATGACGAAATCAAAAAATGTCATGAGAATTTCGTCATGGATCAAAGGATTTCTTGTAGTGATCTTACTTGTTACATGCAATTCACTACTCTCTCATCCCTTCTTTCCCTTACCTTATATTTCTTCTCTTACCTGTTTATTCTTTTACTTTATCTTTTGTGTATCCATCTTGCTTATCGTACATCTCCTTACTTTTCAAACAATGCTATAATTTGGATTCTCTCCATTGGCTTTTGATTCCAAAGTGTCCCATTTGATTCAACATCCCTAGACGATCTGTGTGCCACGTGCTCTTAAGGATGCCTGTCCAAGTAATGGAGCTACCAGTACGTGAAAAACTGACTTTGGTAACGGGCATAGATTGCCTTTCGTAACGGGCAAAGCGCTCGTTACCAATCAAGTATTATAAATGAGCCAAGAAAGGTAACGGGCAGATGCCTGTTACTGTAAGACATATTCGTAATGGGCATAAAACAACGATCGTTACCACAACTAGCCACCGGTCACGTGAAATGGCTGTTTCTCTGGGCCCACAGGGAAGTTTGGTAACGGGCACGAAAACACAGCCCGTTACAGTAGCTCAATATCGGAGACGCCTTTTGTGTACCTGTGTCTCCTCTATCTTGACGAAATGAAACGCGTATATTTCACGTGCGTCTCAGCACATCTAGGATTCGTAACGGCATCAAACAACGACCGTTACCACAACTAGTCACCGGTCACGTGAAATGGCTGTTTCTCTGGGCCCACGGGGAACTTTGGTAATGGGCATGAAAACAGAGCTCGTAACTGTGAAATCAACATCAGAGACGGGTGCCGTGAACTTGCGTCTCCTCTGTCTCGAAGAAATGAGACACATTTATTTCCACACGCGTCTGCTTTCTCTCGATTAAAGGAGACGCGTGCTTTCAACCTGCATCTCCTATATCTCGATGAAGGGGCCAGGTCCTGGGGCCCACCGGTTGACATGTTTGTAACGGGCTTTCCGAATGAAGCCCGTTACTCACTGATCAGTGTTTGCAACGAGCTTTAATTAATGCCCGTTAAAGATACATAGGCCACCCCTATAGTAACCTGCCCGCTTGCCGGCTGCATCCTGGAACCAGCCAGGATTTGGCAGCCATCAGGGGCTGCATCCTGCCATCCTGGAACCAGCCATGATATGGCAGCCACCACAGCAAGGAGACATCACAAACACATTCTCACATCACAGATATAGACAAGCAAGATCACATTTATAAACAAGTAAGATCACATTTATAGACAAGCTAGGATCACATCAAGTTTCAAGTTACTCTCATCAGGGCTTGTTTGGATGGAGTCATGAGAAAACTGCCTGAACTAGGCAACATCTGACCCCAAACCAGCAAGCCAAGCAGGTTTCTTAGGCAAAAAAACCTGACTAAAGAAGACTGAATGAGTTTCAAGTTTCTGGCTACAATGAACTCACTGTGCACCATTGTAGAAGTTGCTCTTTCGGTCGATGGTCTCCTTAAGAATGTACTCGCACAGCATCTCCCGGACACGCTTTAGATCTTCTGTGGAAACATCTACAGCAGATTTGAAATCCTGCAACATATAATCATTTATGAGAATACAAGTAGAAATCAGTTTCTAAAATCAGATGGATAATATGAGCAGAGACAAGGTTGAGCATTATTATCTACTTACAGCAGCCTTCTTGATGTCAGGTATGTCATCAAGTAGTCTTAACATACGGAATGGCACATGGAATTTACACAAAGAGGACCCCCATGGCTGCTGAGCACACTGCATCGAGGTACCAAAATGACAAGTTAATGCAGTACCAAATAGGTAAGAAGGGACAATAAAAAAACCTCAGTCTTACAGCGAGATTTGTTTTGTGCTTGAGTATGGCTTTTGGCTTTTTTTCTTTCCTTTCGTCACTCCGTCTTGTGCATGTTCACCAAAGGCCCTACATGATCAGCAATACCGATTAGAAACACAAAGAGATTGAATTTTTGTGAACAAAACCTACAAATATTGTACCAAAGGCCCTGCATGGTCAGCAATACCAATTAGAAACACTAAGAGATTGAATTTTTGTGAACAAAACCTACAAGATACTGACCAGTCCACAACAGGTTTGAGGTCTGAGAACTTTAGCGGGGGATGTTGTTTAGCAGAATCTAGATATCAAACCTCTTTGAACTTCATACAGATGATCACTGTTACCCAGTGGCTAGTGCAGTAGGTACCCACCACGCAGTCGTTCTTCATTGCATTTGAGATTGCTTTGGTAACAAGGTGAGAATGCTGAGAAATATTTGTGGAAGTAAACAAATCTGGATCTAAAAACCTAACACTGATCTGCATCTCCGCTGCCTTATTCATCATTTTCCTACAAAAAATCAAATTGTTAGCATGCAGGAACTTTGTGGTCAAAATTAAAGAAATATCTTTTTAGCAACCTCAAGAAGGTAACATGCATCCAGAGAAGACAGGGTTATAAGGTTATACACGCTACTGAATGCAATATTTTAACATTAAAGCACCACAACCACCTTTGAATTAGTGTTGATCCACCTTTGCTGGAAAGACAAGTTTATCCTTACTATGTTCCATGACGTAAGCATGCAACCTGGCACAATTTGGTCCAGTAGCCTCTAAGTTTGCTTCTGACAACATAGGTGCACCAGACTTGTATTTTGGTCCTTCCTGTTCTGTCTCAATGATACAGTTAAGAATCTCATCTTTAGACAGAGGTTTCCTGGCCTAGTTCCCCTTCTGCAGTGGAGATTGCCTGGCTCCTCCTCCTATTGCAGAGGCTGTTGTACATGTTGCATCTGCTGCTTAGGGGGAGATTGCCTGCGCTCCTCCTCCTCCTGCTGGATAGGTTGTTGTTTCGTCTGTTGCTTATCCTCATGTTACAGCTGCTGCTTAGGCGTAGTTTGCTTGGGCTCCTCCGGCTGTTGTCGACGCTCCTGCTGCTGGATGAAGGACCGAAACGGCGAACCAGAGAGGGGGGGAGTGAATGGGAGTCGATAAAAATTCTTCTCAAAGGAGATAGAGTCTCCAACAAGATGAACACGGCTTCCAACACACGTCTCTGACTCACTACCCAAGTTGGCCAAGACCACGCAGCCACTGGAGTGCTACTGGCCCTAGGAACCAACAACCAACTTCATGGACCCGAGAACGCAGCGAAACACCAACCTCGAGCCTCACTGACCTACACCGGTCAGGCCGGTGAGCACCACCGGTCAGACTGGTCCCTGCTGGTGGAACCTGGGAACTTCCACAGAAAAGCCCCTACACCGGTCAGGCCGGTGTAGCTCACCGGTCAGACCGGTTCAAGCCAGGAAACCCCAAATCTACCAAACAGGCTTACCAAGCTCCAAACTGACCCAAACTCGAAACAGCAGCAACACGGGACAACAGCAAACTCACCCAAATGTTCACCCGAGCAAAACTCAACTGGAGTCTGCACCGGTCAGACCAGTGAGAGGCACCGGTCAGACCGGTGTGACCTGAGCTCTCGGGATGAACAGCACCCGCGGGTCAACTCCCCCAAATCAAACTCCCGATCTCCCGAATCGCTCCACAGTTTTGTGCAAGACTTTGGGGATAGTAGGAACACCTCATGGGCACTCCATAGCCAAGATTTTGTCCACCAAAACTTGCTAAATCAAGAGGAATCAAAGAAATCCCGCCAAGAACTCCTCTAACCCTAGAGCACCGAAAACCCCAAAATCGAGCCCCTTTGCTCCCGGATTTGGAAAGGGAATCAAAGGGAAAAGAACCACGAAGGGTTCATGCATACATCCCCCACCAAATCCCAAAGAGAAAGGCCTCGAAATCGCTCCAAGAAAATCGCCAAAAAAAGGCTCTGAAAATCACCAAAAAGAACGAACGGGAGCAACACATCCAAGCCTTGAGGAACCACGCCGAATCATCTATACATCACAAAGAGGTTCATACAAGGTCTAGCTTGCCGCCCGATCATCCATCCCTCTCACAAGATCTCACCATGAAGCTCTCAAGCTAGTCCTATAGAAATCCTTGGGAAAATAGGAAGGGAAAATAGGAAAACCAAAAGAGCTAGGGTTCCAAGAGTTGGCTGCCATCCTCTCACCTCTTGGGTTATATGGAGGCAACCGAAAGTCTAAAATGCCCTTACTAGCTAATTAGGGATACATGCCCCTCAAGGGCGAATTCGGAAATCTTTGTCATCGCTCCATCGGACGGATGCCCAGCGACCGCAAACTTGCTTAGCCTCGACGCAAGCCTTGCGATCCCGACGCGTGTCCTCCGCTTCGAAGTCTCCGAACTGCGTCATCGCACACCGGTCAGACCGGTGCTCCTCACCGGTCAGACTGGTCTGGAGCTGCTGCACCTCCGTCTTCGGTTCTTCGGTCTTGGCTTTGTGGATCAACCAAGGAACCCAGTGGTTTTCTGGTGAACCACCGGAAACCCCGCAAACTCGGTGTAGCCTCCGCCAATCGCCACTCATGACTCGGCTCCCACGTAGTCCCGGCTCGATCTTGGTTTTGAGGCTCAACCAAGAAACCGTCCATGACTTCATCTTGCCGTTCTTGCCACCATGCGGCCCGCACTTGACCCCGTTGGCCACCGGGTCCCTCGAACCAAGCCTACTCATCTTCTCCACACCTGGAGGCCTCACCAGCAACGACCTTTCGCGCTTGTTCTTCACCTGCACCAACACCAGTCAAGCCGCAACCTGCACCTGCAATACTTAGCCAAGAATCAGTCCACACAACATTATCAATCACTCATCACACCAGGAAGCGACCATCCACCGGTCCTCGAACCACACATGGTCCTCAATCTCCCCCTTGATGAGTGCATTGACAACACACACATATAGTAACCCGAAAGAAAAGAAAAAGAAAAGAAACGAATAAAAAGAAACTCCAACAAGCGATCGAAAGCCAAACAAAGGCAAAGAGAAAGATCACTTGAAGAAGACAAGTCTCGGACCCCTTAGGCAAGGGCAACGGCTCGACACATCTGAGACAAAACTATGCTCAAGCAAAGAGCGCAAACCACCAATCCAAAGCTCGAAAAGCCACAAAAAGCTCCCCCTGCACACATGCAAGCTCCCCCTGAACCAATGCAACTCCCCCTGGACGAATGCATGCGAAACACCACAAGAAACAGAGCAGCTGCAACAGCTCAGCTCTGACCGGTCAGACCGGTCACCCTCACCGGTCAGACTGGTGGACAAGATCGCCCAGCACCTGGGAACTACGTCGGTCAGACCGGTGCCCCTCACCGGTCAGGCCGATGCCACCTGGGAAACTGCCTGAGCTCAAAAATAGCTCGAAACCACTTGGAAACCTTCTAAAAGCGTGCAGCAAGCCAATTCAAGCTCAAACTTCTCCCCCTTGTTGACAATGCATGAATCAAGCCAAAAATGCAAAAAATGCAACCTAGAGCTTCTCAAATAGACAAAATTCAACATAGGATGCTACACATGTCGAAATGAGCAAGTTAGATACTCTATAGCTTCGTATTGACATCAACTACATGATCACCAAGTTTCACAACCATTGGACGAAGCTAAGATGGAATTGAGCAATTTTGCGAAAATTTACCCTCTCATGAGCAAAGACCTAAACATGAGCAAAACATGTCAAAATGGCAAAGCCACACAAACTTCATGCTAGGACAACCATTCTAAGCATAAGACCATCACAAACACCCACAAGCACCTCATGTCATGTCAAAGCCACCGAGCCATGTGCCTACTTCTATATATGAGACTTCTCATTGGTAGGCATCAGGCAACGGTTTAGCACCCAAAGCAAATTAAATTTAGCACTTATGACATGTGAGCACATTTTCCAAGCAATTTACATTTCATTTTCAGATTCATATTTGGTACATGAAATGTCTTTGCGACAAAAAGGAACTTATGCCCCTCCACAAGATAAAGCATGAGGGCTAAACATTCATGTTGGCAAATGAGCCTTTGGCCCCATATGATCAAAAAGAGCTATCCAACCACAAATTAAGCATAGCCAAACCACTAAAACATGTCAAGATCATATAAAGGCATTTACTCACAAGAGAGCATACATATGACATTTTTCAAAAACATAGCCATCAACCATGGATATAAACCAAGATTATCAAGAGCTAAGCCAAACTAACCATATTATACCAAACAAGCTCACAAAGACATAAATATCATTCCATGGTGAACAATGTATATAGGAGAAGCATTTCCTAACCAATGCATATGATACAAAATGCATGCAATCTAAGATACAAGGATGCCTATACATCATGTTACATATGCCATGCCAAATGCAAGAAATGCATAAAGGAAAGCTATACATATGCTACAAAGGAGCTCCCACACACCCAACTCAAGAAATCAAACACACACCAAGCTCCCCCCGGAAACGAGTGAAAGTTACTTGATCTAGGGGTTTGGTGAAAATATCGGCTAGTTGGTCATGTGTGGGTACATGGATCAAAGCTATCTTCCCTTTCTCTACATTGTCTTTCAGAAAATGATACCTCACTTCGATGTGTTTGGTTTTGGAATGGAGCACTGGGTTCTTTGCAACACTTATGGCACTGGTGCTATCATATTGAAGTGGGACATGGGTATACTCCTCACCAAAGTCACTCATGGTGTATGTGATCCAAAGGAGCTGAGAGCAACAACTAGCTGCGGCAACGTACTCTGCCTCGGTAGTGGATTGAGCAACACTCAACTGTTTGCGGGAAGACCAAGACACCAAAGAAGATCCCAAAAACTGGCAAGTCCCAGAGGTGTACTTCCTATCCAACCAACACCCGGCAAAATCCGCGTCTGAAAAACCATGAAGCGCCAAAGAAGAGGACGCGGAGTACCAAAGGCCGAAGTCAGGAGTGTGACGCAAGTACCTGAAAATTCGCTTCACCGCTTGCCGATGCGAGGTCCTTGGAGACGCTTGAAAACGAGCGCACAGACATACCGAAAACTGGATGTCCGGCCTCGTCGTCGTCAAGTAGAGGAGTGACCCGATCATGCTCCGGTACTCCTTCTGGTCCACGTGTTCACCTTCCTCATCCGCATCAAGAGCTGTAGTCGTACTCATAGGCGTCGCCATGGCCTTGGAATCCTCCATCTTGAACTTCCGCACAATGTCCTTGGTGTACTTAGCTTGGTGCACAAATGTTCCTTCCTTTGATTGCTTGATTTGTAGCCCGAGGAAGAACTGCAACTCACCCATCATGCTCATCTCAAATTCCCTGCTCATATCATCTGCAAACCTTGCAACAAGAGAGTTAGACGAGCCACCAAAGACAATATCATCCACGTACACCTGCACAATCAGGATATCTCTGCCCTGCCTGAGAAGAAACAAGGTCTGATCGACCTTCCCCATCTCGAACCCTCTCTCAAACAGGAACCCCCTCAACCTACCGTACCAAGCTCTAGGCGCCTGCTTCAACCCATACAGCGCCTTACTCAACTTGTACACCCGGTGGGGGTACTTCTCACTCTCAAACCCCGGTGGTTGCCTCACATACACTTCTTCCTCCAATACACCATTCAAGAAGGCACTCTTCACATCCATTTGGTGCAACTTGAACCCTTTAGCCACGGAAAAGGCTAGAAGGATCTTAATCGCCTCCAAACGAGCTACGGGAGCAAAGGTCTCCTCATAGTCGATCCCCTCCTTCTGACTGAACCCCTGAGCAACAAGCCTTGACTTGTTTCTCACCACTTCACCTTTCTCTCCCTCTTTGTTCTTCCACACCCATTTTGTCCCAATCGGCTTACACCCTGGGGGAGGGTCAACCAATTCCCAAACCTGATTCCTCTCAAAGTTCTCCAACTCCTCATGCATCGAATTAACCCAATTATGATCAGATAGTGCGTGTCCAATGTCTTTGGGCTCAAAGGTGGCAACAAAAGCTGCATGAGCGAAATGAGAATTGTTTCGAACCCTCGACCGTGTAGTACGTTCGATGATCCTTGAAGTTGGGTGATCCACTTGTACTCGCCGGGGAGGTTCTCGCCTTGATGCTATCTCCCCCTCAACAGTAGCTTCTCCTTGATCTTGATTTGTCGTCGTAGGTGTGGGAGAGGGGCCGTCCATCACCGTAATTGAAGTAGTAGGTACATGCTCAGCTGCGGGCACCACACCGCCCTCTTCATCGTCTCCATGTTCATACTCCTCCTCCTGAAAGATCTCCTCGCCAAGTTCATCATCACCTGCACACTCAAAGACAAGCTGACTACGTGGTTGTGTCTCGTCGAAGGTCACCTCGCAAGTCTCCACGATTTGGTTAGTTTCAATATTGAGCACACGATATGCTCTAGAGTGAGATGCATAACCAAAGAAAATACCATCGACCGACCTAGCCTCAAACTTGTCCAACTTCTTCCCTTTCTTAAGGATAAAGCACTTGCAACCAAAGACATGGAAGTGACTCACCTTGGGTGTGCGACCGTGCATCAACTCGTAACAGGTTTTCTTCTTATGTACTCTGAGGTAGATCCTGTTTGAAACATAGCACGCGGTATTCACCGCCTCAGCCCAGAACCTTCTCGGAGTCCTATGCTCATCAAGCATCGTCCGAGCCATCTCACACAAGGTTCTGTTTTTCCTTTCCACAACACCATTCTGGGGAGGTGTATACGGACTCGAAAACTGGTGTTCAAGACCCAAGTCATGGCAAAAGGTTTCAAAATGAGAGTTTCTGAATTCCGAGCCATTATCACTACGGATAGCTCGTATGGCATCTCTATGCCTCTCGTTCCTCAACCTCAAGACAAGATCTCGAACAAAACCAAACGTCTCCCCTTTCTCCTCAAGAAAGAACACCCATGCATACCGAGAGTAATCGTCCACCACAACAAGGACGTACCACTTCCCACTCGCAGATCGCACACGAGCTGGGCCAACAAGGTCCATATGGAGCAGCTCGCATGGACGCTCAGTCATCACATCGGTGAGAGGCGGGTGAGAAGAGGCTACCATCTTGGCATGCCTACACGGCGCACAAACCAACTCTTTCTCAAGCCTCAACCGTGGCAATCCTCGGACCAAATTGAGTTTGCTCAAGCGAGACAAAAGGTCAAAGCTCAAGTGACCCAACTTCCTATGCCATTTCCACAACTCACTCGAAGAGCCAGCCAAGAAACAACGCTCAACACCAGAAGACTGAGAAAAAATCAGCTCGAAACACCTGACCCTCGGGAACGACCATACAGACAAGGTCCCCTCGAGAATCCAAAATCTGAGAACCACCAGGCTGAAACAACACCTCAAAACCCTCATCCAATAGCTGGGACACAGAAAGCAAATTGTATCCAAGCGATTGAACAAGAGCAACACGCTTGAGAGTGATCTTGTCACTCACCTTAATCTCACCTTCTGACAACACACGCCCTCGCCCATTGTCCCCAAAAGTGATGTACCTCTTTGTCACCACCGGGACGAGACTTGAGAACCACCACTTGTCTCCGGTCATATGCCTCGAGCAACCGGAGTCAATCAACCAAATGTTCTTCAAGTCTCCCACCTGAAATTCAAAAACGAGCACGTGAGCGAACAAACGACTCAGCGCTGGGGTTAGTACCAAAAGAGTAAAACCAGTGCCGAGCCATTTGCTTTAAAGTGGGGTTAGCACAATCCAAAACATCTCTCCTACCAAAGCTACCTCCACGAACACCACCATGGTAACCACTATGAGGGAACCAACCCTCTCTAATCGGAGGAGGACCAAAACCACGAAAGGAAGACTGTGGAGCGTTCCTCCTCTCCATCTCAAAGCTACGACTCCTCCCATCCCTGTATTGAGCACGAGGGGGAGAACACCTAGCAAACTGACCACCTGTAAACTCTCCAGACCAACCACCAAAACCACGACCTCCAGAACCAAACCTAGCATCTGTACGAGCACCAAACCCAAAATGCTGTCTGTCACTAGTAGAAATATTCACATCAATGACAAAACACTTTCGTCACGGAACAAGCTAAATTCGTCATTGAAAACCTTCTGTGAGGAATTTATGATGATTTTGAGATCGTCATAGAAAGCGCGTCACATTTGTCGCTCCGTGACGAATCGGCCATTTTCGTCACAGAACTGCTCCTTTTCAGTGACGAACACGTTTTTCGTCATGTGACTGCTCGTCTTCTATGACTAGTGAACATCGTCACTAATTTCGTCATGGAAGTGACCGCCACGTGGCGCTGTGCATGCTGGCAGCTGACGTGGCTCAGTGCAACACTGGCTGCTGACGTGGCTCGGTGCCATGCTGGTTGCTTACATGGACGATGACGTGACTGCCTACATGGACAATGACGTGGCTGCCTGCATGGACAATGACGTGGCTGTCTACATGGACAATGACGTGGCAATTGCTGTGGCAATGGTGACATCATCACAACATACACAATTCAAAGATGGGCCTAAATTGAGCCAATTATTTCACTGATTTACTTTTTTATTCCTCTCATTCAACACCACCAGAATTTGCCAAATTTAAGCCCAATTATTATAAAACACATTACAACCCATGATACACATAATTTCAGCAAATTACATAGTACAGAACTCACAACAAATCCACAATGAACATGCAAAACATATAGGAACCGGATATTACAGTTCTATAATCATGCATGCTCTAACATACACCTACTTCATCTTCTTCAGAGATTCTTCTGCATTTGCTACCTTCTCTGGAAATGTTTTCTCAAGTTCAGATAGTAGTCTTCTTTTCCCTGTTAAAAGGCGGCATGTCAGAGCAAGGAACTCATAAACAACTAAAAGAACAAATGTCTACTTATTTTGCAGTTCATACTGCCTAAGCAATTTCTCTTTATCATCCTAAAAACTGAGAAAAGCTCTGCAGAAAATAGCAGATTGAAAATGAGGATAACAGAATGACAACTATTTCAATGAAACTTAGGAAGATACAGTATAGGCATAGCTCAGCGCTCTATCCAAGTATGATTAACGGCATTTAGTAGCTGCAAAATTGCTAGCAAATTAAGCATATGTGCAGAATGGGGGTTCCTAAGGTGAACTTGTCTATAAGTTCACTGTTAATAAAAAACAGACACAGTCAAACAACAAAACTCATTCCTAGTTAGATGCTATATGGACTTTAGGAGCCATGTAGATGAAACAGTAAGGTTAATTCTAGCCTTAAAATCATAATTGCAAATAAAATCCAGTTAAAATCCTGATTAAAATCCTGATTAGCATAACTTGGGGTTTTAATGTTCCAGTTAAAATCCTGATTAGCATAACTTGGGGTTTAACAAAATGACAGGTTTGCTAATTTCCTGATTATTATACCCAAAATAGACAGTTTAAGGATATATTAAATCTGCATGTACAGTGAAATCGCGATATTTCCGAAAAAAAGAAACTAACATACCCTGGGGCAAAAATACGACCAGCACCAAGAGCATTGTGGCCAACTTCACTGTTGCCCATGTCATCATCAGATGGGAGACCCACAGCGGTTCCATGAGCCTTCACCAGCCTCCACTTCTCTGGAGCACCCTGATATTATCACACAAAAGGGTCATGAGCATTGTATACCTACAAATCAAATTATGCAGACAGCACAACAATTCATCTAAGAGTTGTCTAAAGAAACAAGCAGGTTTCGTGCAACACAGTCTTTTTTCGGTTAAAACAGAGGCAGTGATCAATCAAGCAATTGAACGGACACATATTTGTAAAGCAACAGTAACCTTAGTGCATCACCACTTTCATGCAGTGATCAAACAAGCAATTGAACGGATACATATTTGTAAAGCATCAGTAACCTTAGTGCCTCACCAGATGCATGGACCAAGTGGAAAAGGCATGTCAGCTATGAATCTAATCCGCACAATCGATCTGGATTCTGAACATATCAGTAGACATTATTACAGTGAAAAGTATAAAAAATCACATTTGATCCATTAAACTCAACTGAACCAATGCAAAATCTTAGAGCTAGGCTTGTAAGTACTGATACGACCAATCCAACTGCCGATAACACAACAGTAACAACTCACAACCATGATATTAAGGTACAGACTATACAGTGCACGCAATGAAGCAGCCGGAAAGTGCAAAGACCTACATTCTTGAGCGAATCCATGACAAGCGTCTGAGCGACATGGATGCAATTGTACTAGTCAGCATCGGCCTCACCCCATCCATCCAGCACGAAGACGGCCACCGGCTTCCCCTTGGGGAGCTTGGGGTGGTCAGGCAGCGTCCACGAGAATCCTGAGGTCGCCATCACCAACGAAACCTGCCAAATCACACACCAGACAGTCAGGAGTCAGCAACAGGACATACGCGCATCAAATCCGCAGCATAACCCGACAGATCTGCACCTAGTTTCAGAATCCGCCACATGGCGTCGCTACAACAAATCAGATCGGAACGAGTAATCTAAATATCTAAATTCAGTTTAGTTGCATGGTATAAATCGAGAGCGGCCTCCACCCCAGGCGCGGATGTAGCGCGCAGAGCTCGCCGTCGCTCCCCAAATCGCGAGATCCGCCTCCACCCACCTGGATCCAGGAAGGAAGGAGACAAGGAAGAAAATGGCTCACCAGGACGGCTTTTGCACAAAGCATAGAGCAGGTGGTGGGCATAACAGTTCGACGTGATGGATTACAGCTCGGGCAGCTCTGCGGCGTCCTCCAAAGGCTCCAACACACGGTCGTCCCTTGCGTTGGTGTAGACAGCAGCGGCTCCAGCCTCCATCTTCGGATGCATGTGAGGAAGGGTGGTGCGGTGGATCTGAGGCCCGTGGACAGCAACCCGGCGTCGCCGCCGAACCTGCGCCGGCCGCGAGATCCGCGATTTGCAGAGGAGAGGACGGTGGATCAGAGGTTCCTCTCACCGCCACCAAGCTCTGGGGAGCACCGCGGGCCACGGGGTCGTGGGTGGCGGAGGTGGGGAATGGGAGGGGAGGGGGAGCTGGATTTGCAGAGGAGCAACGATGCGGGGGGAGGCGAGCCGTGAGCGCGAATCTGAGGAGGTGGGGACAGTGAGAGGAAGAGAAGGGAGAGGTAGGGTGGCGGCGGCGGGGATTGGGAGGGGAGGGAGCGGTGGATCTGCAGAGGAGGGTGGCGGCCTGAGGGCGGAAGAAGCAGGGGTAGGGTTTTGTCTGGGGCCGTATATATAGGATGTCAACGCAACCAGAGCCGTCGAATTGGTAATGGACGGCTGAAAACAATCGAGTAACTTGGGCCGAAGCGGGCCTTATTTCATTCCTTGCTTAACATTTTTCTTTTTCTATTTTATTTTATTGCACCATTGTGAAATAACACATAAAAATAATGAACTTATATGCACCAATATATTTTTTATATACAATAGACTTCATATAACTTATATTGAAGAAGTTTCAATAACTATAGAACTTATTTATTATTTGCAATAATTTAAATGAATTTTTGTGGGTTTATTGAAAGTATTTGCTATTTGAATTACATATATCTCAAATTGTATTAAAAAATAATCTAAAATATATTTTCAGCTACCTCTATTCCATTATAGATCATTTCATGAAAATAACTGAAAAGTTCAAATGTTTTGTATGGACCATTCAAACTTTTACTAGCAACATCATTATAAAATAATTATAATAATATCTAAAACTCCTCCGAAAATTATATAAATTGGTATAGAATCATTTTATAGATGTAAAAGGTTGACATAAAAGTTTCATTAGATTTTACTAAAAAAATGGTGTACATTGTTCACAAAATGGATGGATCTTTAACATTATTTCATACAACTCAACTTGAACTTTGAAGTTTATACACTCTAAAGTATTTTTTTACTCATATACACATCAAACTTGGATGCAAAATTACCTTTAGTCTCCTATTACCATTTGGGGAGTTACATTGCCACTTGTTGTGCAAAAAAATTGTTTTTCCATTTTTTAAATACGTAAATAACACACTTTTTGAAAACAACTCAAGAATTAATTACCTTAAATACCCCAACACATTTTTCACATGTAAAAGACAATATTTAAGTTTCCTTATAGGAGTTTCAAGATTTTTCAAATAAATTTGCTATTTTCTATCATTTAATTGAATTTCTGCGTGCTTACCAAAAGTATTTCCAAGTTGACCTATGTGTACCTTCAATAAGACTGGAAAAATTTCACAAAAACCATATTTAGGCTTCTACGTTCCATTCTAGGACATATTTTGGAGATTGATAAGAAATGCAATTTGAGTTATAAGGAACATTCAAACTTTTATGTCAAAAGTACAACATAATAATCACAATAATATTTGAATTTGGTCAAAAAAAATCTACAAATTGACATAACAACATGTTTTCCGTCCACAATCTTACCATAAAAAATTTAAGTGATTTCAAGGAAGTAACGACATACACTGCTCACAAATGGATACATCTCTGACATAGTTTCTAATAACTCAACACAAACTTTAAGATTTGAGTGGCGATTTACATTTTCAAAGTCGTATGCATCTCAAACTTGGCTATAACCTTATGTTTACCATAACATTAGAAAATATGATTTATGTTACCATTTGTTATGCAGAAATATCTTTTATTTATTCTCTTTCAGTATAAGAAAAGAAGTTGTATGAAAAGATAAATGAAACAACAATTAATATGCAAAGGAACGAATTTACATGAAAGATCGTGATTTAACAAAAATTCAGAAAAAAGAATCAATGAATTTGGAGTTAGTATGACCCAGAAACACTAGACTCAAATTTTAATAGTAGATTAAAAAGAAAATCGATGGGGAAAATGAGCTCAGCGTGCACCACGTGGTATTGGCGAAGCAACTCGACCAACCCCGTGCTGCCACGTGGTCGCGGCGAAGCTCATTGCTCGGTATATGAAAGACTATTATTAACGTTTATTACCATTCCGAATCACCAACATGAGTGTAGCGCAGTGGTAAGGCGCTGCAACTTTGTTTGCGCCACCTGGGGTCTCACCCTCGCCCCATTTTTTGCATCTTGGGTTTTATTCCGAAGGCCGCTGCAGCTGGGCCAACGTGGCGCAGGCGGCCCAGACTAGTGTGGTGGGCTGGGCCAACGTGGCGCCCGAAGCCCATTTAAGATTGTGAACATACATACTTGCAGGCCTTTTGTTATTTTCACTTGCTTGGTAGACCTGGCCCGGCAAAGCAGATAGTGGAGTAGTACTAATTTCCCAAAAAAAAACTGTACGCTGAGTACTGGTGTAGCCTGTAGTGGTCTAGTGGACACTTGAGCACAAAATCTTACTGAATCTTAAAATTTGTGGATATAAATCCTTGCAACATCTATTCATATATATATATTTGGGTTTTGGCACGAAGCTTTTCATGCACCTTTAACCTTTTTGTGGTTTATTATTTGGTCCCTTATTATTTTTCAGCGGAGCACGGGAGCACCTCAGTCGACAACGACCAGCGTACGGGCAGCAGATTTTGCGACAGCAACTCGTGGCCTCATTCTTTGTACCTTTCCTGCACTTGTTTCTGCTGGGCTGGACTGACTGATCAGATGCCGCCGTACGTCGAGGACTCTAGGCTCGTCCACGCTCTCCCCCTTTCGGCTCCAAAGGGGAGAACTGGAGAAGGGGTTCAAACTGAAACCCCTCGACGGAACAGAGCGGAATAATCCCTTCGTCTCCGGTGGTGCGCGAGCCGAAAAAGGAAAACTAGCCTCAGCTAGAAGCCGATGATGGTGTCAGCAGCAGTATGGCAAGTTGATCTCTTCCCTCCAAGGAGGTCAGGGTTACGAGTCCCCTAGGCATCATCCCCCCCCCCATGTTTTCCCCAAATTATCAGAGGTGACAGGGCGCGAGCCGACGTTAATTTGGCGCTCTTCGTAGGGAGCGCATCGAGTAGGCCACATCAAAAAAGTGGTCGATCGATCAACACGGCTGTAACGTTTTTTTTTTAAAAAAAATCAGCGGCTGCCGCGTCTCGTTGCAATCTTTTCCTTTCTTTCCCGGCAAGGAAGTTAGGAGGCCGACAATTGCACGTGGTTGCATGTGGGACTAGATCCTTGTTTTCCTTTTTCAAGTTATTTTGTGACGATAAAGTTGTTATTTTGTGACGCCA
This sequence comes from Cenchrus fungigraminus, assembly GCA_036936925.1. NCBI lineage: Eukaryota > Viridiplantae > Streptophyta > Magnoliopsida > Poales > Poaceae > Cenchrus > Cenchrus fungigraminus. The sequence continues at coordinate 123,200,668 of CM072774.1, read as the reverse complement.
GTTTGCTTTCGTCATTGGTCCTCACAGGCAGAACTAGAATGATTCATCTGTGACGAAATAGGTTCGGTTTTCTGCGACCATTCTGTGAGTTTCGTCATTATTTTGAGTGGTTTGGCACTGTCACTCGTTATCTGTGATGAAGTTACAAAATTCGTCACGGTAGAGACCACTTCCATGACGAATAAATGAAACGTCACTATGAAATCGTCATAGATATTAATATTTCTACTAGTGTGTCCAGACCTGCACCGGTCTGACCGGTGTGACGCACCGGTCTGACCGGTGTAGCCCGGCCAGCAGCACCTCCTGCAGCCTTTCGCTCTCCCCAAGCCGGAGCTGTCCTCACACTCGCCTTGGCCCTGGGCATCTGCACACGAGGCTCAAGTACACCATTGGAAGGGTGGCACTTGTCCTTGTTAGCCCACTCCTTCGCCATTCTCTCCTCACGCCTCCTCTTGAAGCAAAACTCACCCTTGTGACCATCTCTCCCACAATAGTCACAATGAAACCGCACGAGCTTAGGTTTAGGCTTGGGTTGGGGCTGCTCACTTGGTTTCGCTCCACTCGGCTTCTCAACCGGTTTCTCCTCACTAGACTTCTCAACCGGTTTCTCCTCACTCACCTTCTCACTCTCTTTCCCAAAGAACACTTTCCCCAAAGTGCTCATGAACTTGATAGGCTTTTGGAAATCGTTGGTTTGTGGAGGAAACACGGGTGGAGTTGGGGTTGTGTCTAGTCGGTTCCTAAGATGGTTCGGTTTAGGGACAAAAGCATTTTTGTGGTGGGTTTTTGGTGGCTCTAGGATATTCTCACCACTTCCCTCACCAACCTTGTTTGCCCCAAGCCCCTCACCATCCTGGCGTTTATATGTCTCGATCATTATCCTCAACTGAGGCTCATGACCAGACAACCAACCCATCAACTTTCTCAACTCATCATTCTCATCCTGCAAACGATCAACATAATGTGCAAGTTCCAGATTCTTCAAAGCATGCAGTTCACAGGTAGAGCAAGAAGTGGGAACTGGTTCTTTCAACTTAGCCTTAAGAGAAAGAGTGTAAGCATGCATCTCATCAATTTTTCCATGCAAAACAGGGTAAGAAGTGCAAGCACCTAGCAAAGCAGGTCTAGACTTAAGCTCAGCCACTTCAACCCTAAGCACATCTTGTTCCTCACACTTGGAGGCATGCTTTTCCTTAAACATTCAACTTCATCAGAAACAACAGGTGAAGCCTTAAGCGAGTCAATTTCAAGTTTAGCATCCAAGTTCTGTGTTTCTAACTCAGCCACTCTAGTCCTAGCATCCTCAAGCGAAGCCCTAAGCTCTTTCCTCATCTTCTTTGCCTCTCTAAGCATATCATCACGATTATCAAGCAACAAGCCAAGCCGTTCATTCTCCTGACGCAAGAAGGGAAGTTCATCACGCACCTCGTCGTCGGAGTCGGAGTCCGAGTCGCTCTGGTTGCTCTTCTTGCTGCCGGAGCTAAGTGCCATGGTGCAGAAACCGTCTCTAGCGAAGCAGCTCAGCCCGCTCAGGTTCTTGGACGACTTCCTGCCCTTGCGCCGATCACCTTCATCTTCACTGCTACTCGAGCTCGAGGTGGAGTACGCGGAACTGGAGTCGACGTCGCTCGCTCCAACCATCGCTCGGGCCTTGCCTCGACTCTCCTTCTTCCTCGATCGTCGCTCATCCTTGTGCTTGCCCTTGTGCTTGTGCTTGTGGTCACGCCTTGAACGGTACTTGCCATCCGTCTTCGACTTGTGCTTGTAGCTGTCCTTGTTCTCGACCTTCTCGGGGCAGTCGGCGACGAAGTGTCCCAGCTTGCCACACTGGAAGCATGTCCTCGTGTTCCTCCTCATGTTCACCCAGTTCTTGTGCAACCTCTCGAACCGCCTTGTCAGCAGCGCCAGCTCGTCCTCTCCGAGCACGTCGAACTCCTCATCTGGCACAGACATCAAAGAGGACAAGGAGAACATCCTGGTGGATGGGTTAGTGTTAGACTTCCCTTTCGAGCCACCAATGAGGGCGAGACTATGAGAGTCAGTCGGGCCCTCAATCTTGGCTGTCATGCCCCGATCCACCTCAGCCGACTTGAGCTTCGAGAACAGCTCGTTCACGGTCAGAGTGTCATACTTCTCTAACTCCACAATGGCCCCGAACTTTCCGCCCCAAACCGTACGATCCAACGAGTGTAAGAGCTTGACGGCTCTATCATGATCATCGTACGGGAGCACGTCCACATTGGCCCTCATGTTGTTCACCACAACCGTGAACCTCTGAAACAAGGCATCGATGGACTCACCGGGGAGATGAGTGAAATTCTCGTACTCTCTCCGGTAAATCGCATACATCCGAGCCTGAACCTGGGCGTTTCCAACATGAGCTTCCTTCAACACCGACCAGATTCTACCAGCCAAGCTCTCCGTGTGCACCCGATCGAATTCAGGCTGACACAGAGCACGAAACAGGTAGTCGACTGCCTTGTTGTTGGAGTCGAACATGTCCCTCGATCCTGGAGCGAGGAAGTTCATCGGCTGGACATAGCCTATGTCCACCGTGACATCCCAAAGGATCTGACCCTTTCCACGGAGGAACGCCGCCATCCGCTTACTCCACATCTGGTAGTTTTTGCCATCGAAGTGTGGAGGACCTGAACCCCGTTCCTGGTACGCCATCCTTGGATCTTAGACTGGTTAGAGTCAATCAAGACCCGTAACCTGCTCTGATACCACTTGAAGCACCGAAACGGCGAACCAGAGAGGGGGGGGGGAGTGAATGGGAGTCGATAAAAATTCTTCTCAAAGGAGATAGAGTTTCCAACAAGATGAACACAGCTTCCAACACACGTCTCCGACTCACTACCCAAGTTGGCCAAGACCACGCAGCCCCTGGAGTGCTACTGGCCCTAGGAACCAACAACTAACTTCACGGACCCGAGAACGCAGCGGAACACCAACTTCGAGCCTCACTGACCTACACCGGTCAGGCCGGTGAGCACCACCGGTCAGACCGGTCCCTGCTGGTGGAACCTGGGAACTTCCACAGAAAAGCCCCTACACCGGTCAGGCCGGTGTAGCTCACCGGTCAGACCAGTTCAAGCCAGGAAACCCCAAATCTACCAAACAGGCCTACCAAGCTCCAAACTGACCCAAACTCGAAACAGCAGCAACACGGGACAACAGCAAACTCACCCAAACGTTCACCCGAGCAAAACTCAACTGGAGTCTGCACCGGTCAGACCGGTGAGAGGCACCGGTCAGACCGGTGTGACCTGAGCTCTCGCGATGAACAGCACCCGCGGGTCAACTCCCCCAAATCAAACTCCCGATCTCCCGAATCGCTCCACGGATTTGTGCAAGACTTTGGGGATAGTAGGAACACCTCATGGGCACTCCATAGCCAAGATTTTGTCCACCAAAACTTGCTAAATCAAGAGGAATCGAAGAAATCCCGCTAAGAACTCCTCTAAGCCTAGAACACCGAAAACCCCAAAATCGAGCCCCTTTGCTCACGGATTTGGAAGGGGAATCAAAGGGAAAAGAACCACGAAGGGTTCATGCATACATCCCTCACCAAATCCCAAAGAGAAAGGCCTCGAAATTGCTCCAAGAAAATCGCCAAGAAAAGGCTCCGAAAATCACCAAAAAGAACGAACGGGAGCAACACATCCAAGCCTTGAGGAACCACGCCGAATCATCTATACATCACAAAGAGGTTCATTCAAGGTCTAGCTTGCCGCCCGATCATCCATCCCTCTCACAAGATCTCACCATGAAGCTCTCAAGCTAGTCCTATAGAAATCCTAGGGAAAATAGGAAGGGAAAATAGGAAAACCAAATGAGCTAGGATTCCAAGAGTTGGCTGCCATCCTCTCACCTCTTGGGTTATATGGAGGCAACCGAAAGTCTAAAATGCCCTTACTAGCTAATTAGGGATACATGCCCCTCGAGGGCGAATTCGAAAATCTTTGTCATCGCTCCATCGGACGGATGCCCAGCGACCGCAAACTTGCTTAGCCTCCACGCAAGCCTTGCGATCCCGACGCGTGTCCTCCGCTTCGAAGTCTCCAGACTGCGTCATCGCACACCGGTCAGACCGGTGCTCCTCACCAGTCAGACCGGTACCCACTGGTCAGACCCACCGGTCAGACCGGTCTGGAGCTGCTGCACCTCCGTCTTCGGTTCTTCGGTCTTGGCTTTGTGGATCAACCAAGGAACCCAGTGGTTTTCTGGTGAACCACCGGAAACCCCGCGAACTCGGTGTAGCCTCCGCCAATCGCCACTCATGACTCGGCTCCCACGTAGTCCCGGCTCGATCTTGGTTTTGAGGCTCAACCAAGAAACCGTCCATGACTTCATCTTGCCATTCTTGCCACCATGCGGCCCGCACTTGACCCCGCTGGCCACCGGGTCCCTCGAACCAAGCCTACTCGTCTTCTCCACACCTGGAGGCCTCACCAGCAACGACCTTTCGCGCTTGTTCTTCACCTGCACCAACACCAGTCAAGCCGCAACCTGCACCTGCAATACTTAGCCAAGAATCAGTCCACACAACGTTGTCAATCACTCATCACACTAGGAAGCGACCATCCACCGGTCCTCGAACCACACATGGTCCTCACTGGAGAGGCTGCTGTTTCGTCTGTTGGTTATCCTCAAGTTGCAGCTGATGCTTAGGCGGAGTTTGCCTAGGCTCCTGCTCCGGCTGTTCATATTTTATTCAAAAAAACTATGAATTGTTCGTATTTTTATTAATTTTTAGGTGCTGCTTTATGGGCCCTAATTTTTGAGGGAAGCAATTAAGTGTCAGTTCAAAAAAAAAGTGTCAGCAGCCTAGTATAAAGAAGGTAACCATTGCCCGCCCGCGCACCAGCCAACAAAGCGACGCGGGTTTGCTAACCCGCGTCGGCATTGACTACTCCCTCCATCCCAAAATATTTACATTTGTTGACTTCCGTGCTTCACGTTTGACCATTCGTCTCATTTGAAAAAATTGTGAAAGTATTATTTATTTTACTATGACATGTTTTATCATAATATATATTTTAAGTATATCATAAATACTTTTACATTTTCACAAATTTTTTGAATAAGACGAATGGTCAAATGTGATTTGTAAAAGTCAAAGGGTGTAAATATTTTGGGACGGAGGGAGTAGTCCCCTTCTTCTTTCCAAATGGATAAGCGCGGCACTTTCCTTAAAAAAAGCGTAGAGGAGGTGTGAGAGGAGGCGTGGAGACAGAGACGACGATGAGCGCCGGCGAGGGGCCAAGCAGCAGACGACCCCGCGCACCCGGGATCGAGGAGAACCGGAACGCGAAGCAGTGCCGCAACTGGATCCGCGCGCGTGCCGGCGAGATGGCGGTGAAGAGGGAGACGACGATGAGCGCCGGAGAGGGGCCAAGCGGTGGTGGAGTGAACCCAATGCCGGAGACGAGGGTCCTCGACTAGATCCTCTCGGATTCCGACAAGGGGCCAAGCAGCGGCAAGGAGGAGCGTGCCGGCAAGGGGGCAGCGAAGTGGGCCAGTGGCCTGCCTCACGTTTGCGAGCACAAGTGTTTGGAAAATACGAAGAGGTGTCGAGGGTGCGGCGAAGAAGGTGTAGAGGACCTCATCTCTGACTCTGGCAACGACCACAACGACAGCGAGGCAAGTTTCTCTGAATCTCACTGCCTTTTTACTTGTTCTATAGATGGAGCTTAAGCTAGCTTGAGCTTGAGGTTCATAAAGTTAATTAGTGCCTATGATGATGTCTTCCATGCTTGTCATGATCTTATACCAAGTTCTGAGACAAATCAGTTCTGAACTAAGTTCTGCTTTTACTTGTCACACCCTACTATGAAGCCTAGGATAATTTTCAAGTTCTTATATAATTTTCCTATGACTGTTCCTATACTGCTCCATGTTCTGAGGCAAATTAGTTCTGAATTAACTATGTTATTCTCATACCATATTTAACCCTGTTTCAGGCAAAACTCTTTGAGTCACGAGCAGAGCTTGAGTTACTTCTAAACCTTAATGTTTGAGATTATGTGAAACCTGAGTCTGAAAAAAATCATGAAAAAGTGATCATCCTCATCAAAAAGGCTAAGCACATAAGGACGTACAAGTATATTACTGAACAAAATCTCGAGCCCATTGAAGGTGCGCTCGAAGGGCTTCAAGAATCCATGGTTGCTTACGAAGAGGCTGCAAAAAGAGCCAATCTTGATGGGGCATGATCTAGTTCAAGCTTGTGGATGTTCAAGGGGCATGCCTTTGTTGATGTGTATGGTCAGATAGCACGACCATAGTAAATAATGTGATGGACAAGTTAAGTCCTAGCCTGATATATGGACAAGTTAACCTTTTGTAATAATTATCTTTATTCCTGTGGACAAGTTATCTTCATCTTTGTGGACAAGTTATCTCTCTTATGATGTCTGTTTTGTCTCAGAAGATATGTGTGTTGATTGTGCCTCTATGTCAAAATGGAAGCAATGAGAGATCGAGTTGACCTGTCAATGAGGACAGACTCAAAGGAGACAATGATTAACAAACCTCCGTCTCATTTGTTCACTGCCGCCGCGCTCCCGCTTCACGGCAGTGAAGAGTGCTCTCAGACTTTAATTATTGGGCTCTCAGACTAGTAACAGGCGTCAAATGCTCATTGGTAAGGGAATTTATAGCTCGTTACCAATACGGTAGTGATCAGTAACGGACTTAAACAATCCGTTACCGATAGGGCATTGATCAGTAACAGACTTTACGAGCTCGTTACCGATAGGTTTAACTTGTGTAACGGGCTCTATTTAATGTCCGTTACAAAGGATTCATGTAACAGGCATTTAAGAAGACCGTTACCAGAAGTCCACATTGGTAACGGGCGTTGCGGAGGTCAACCCCGGGGTCGGCCTGCCGTGCTTATCTGTAATGGGCGCCAAGTAACAACCGTTATAGATGTGGGTGCATGTAACGGGTGTTAAGGGCCCATTACAAATGCTGCGTGACCTATTTGAGGTTTTCACGTAGTGGGAAGACATTGAAAGGCAATGCTGATTTCCAAGTCAAGCAAAGATCTTGGACTTGCTCGAGGACGAGCAAGGTTTAAGCATGGGGGTATGTTGACGGTCGATTTTGGTACACCTAGCTATGAGTTTACCGTCAACATTTGCACCTAGCCCGAGGCCGACGCGGCTATGGCTTACCTCCGGGTCGCCATAGCTCTGGTGGAAGAAAAGAGCGCGGCGTCCAAGTCCGCGGCATCTACGTCGAGCCGGCATTCGCGTAGTCGATCCAATCGACCTGCGCATAGCAAGCTCCCCACCATCTAGGAGGAAGTCAACCAACCCCAGGCGAACGCTGCGCCAGGCGCCGACTTGTGCGCCAACCTCGATAAGAACAGGCACGGCCGCGACACTCGTGGCTACATCGACCAGCGCCACCGCGAGCGCGAAGAGTGAGAGCTTCGACGTCGCCTCGACTAAGATCATGAGTACGGCCCTTCGGGTGTCGTCCACCGCATCATGGATCGTGAAGAACGCGATCGCCACGACATCGAGAACCGGCGACGTGCTCAGTACGAGGTGGACTACGGCCACCCTGAGGGTCCGGTCCCTAACCCGGACCGCCAGCCAAGATCCCAGGTCATGGCTCCTGCACAGGACGATGGTGCTGCCCAGGTTGGAGACAACGGTGACGACATGGCGATCACTGCCTTCCCCGTGTTGGCACCACGCCTTCGATCGGTCGCCTACCCTGACAACTTCAAGCCAAACATCCAGAAGTACGACGGACGCTCTGACCCCAACATCTGGTTGTCGACCAACTATGTCGCCATCAAGGCGGCCGGCGGCAACTTCAACCACATGGCGGCTTACTTCCCACTGGTGATGGGCGACGCACCGTCGCTCTGGCTCAATAATCTCCCGGCTGGCAGCATCATGTCATGGGCCGACCTATCTCAGGCCTTCACTTCCAACTTCCAGGCGACCTACAATCGCCCTGGAAACGCCTTCAACCTTGGCAGGGTGACCATGAAGACCGGCGAACGGCTGTGCGACTACACCATCCGGTTCTTCGAGAACCGCAACACCTACGTCGGTGTCCGGGACGACCAGGTCGTCGACAGCTACAAGAAAGGTCTCAGGGACCGCAAGGTCTTCGAGAAGATCCATGAGTCTAGCGCCACCAAGGTCGCGCCCCTCATGGAGGTCGTCAACAAGCTTATCGACACCGAAGAAGCGCTGGTCAACCAGTTTGACTCTGACGGCAACCAAGATGCAGGCACCTACGGCGCCGCCGGGGATTCCAGTTCGAAGTTCCACAAGCGACCTTCAGAGGTGCTCGCGGCAAATGGACGCCGACCTTTGACGTTCAATGTCGAGGAGTTCAACGCGGTGCTGGACAGCCCATGCACGTTCCATGAAGGGGCACCCACACCGTTCGTGAGTGCCAGTAGTTCAAGAGGGCGTTCCGCACGCCCGAAGACCCGAAGCGACCCAGAAGCGACGGCGATCGGTCATCGTCGCGTCGCTACAACAACAACCGCCGCGACGACCGACGTGGCCGCGGAGACAACAATCGCCGTGACGACCGGCGACGTGATAACCAGCAGCCGGAAGACCGCCGTGACGAGCGCGACCTGCCTCCACCACCGGAGACAGGCAACCCCAACGGCCCATTCCAACAGGCCAAGAGGTCGATCAACATGATCGTTGGTGGCCTAAAGACCAGCTCGAGCAGGAGGAGGTACCGCAAGGACAACCGCGAGATCCAGCTCGTCCACACCAAGCTGGCACAGCCCCTGTGTTGGTCAGAACAGCCCATCACATTCTCTAGTGCTGATCACTGGGTTCATATCCCAGATCACTGGGTTGTCGAGCCCATTGTCGAGGGCGCCCTCCTCCCTCAAACCCTCATCGTTGGAGGAAGCGGGCTCAACGTCGTCTTTGTCGACACCCTGAAGAAGATGGATTTCGACTTCAAGAGGCTGATGGAGTGCGACGAGCCCTTCTTCGGCATCGTGCCCAGCAAGGTGGCCCGGGTCTCCCTGCCAGTGACGTTCGGCATGGAGGAGAATTTCCGCACAGAGTACCTCAGCTTCGAGGTCGCTGACTTCAAGTCTTCCTACCACGCCATCCTTGGTCGCCCCATGCTGGCCAGGTTCATGGCTATCCCGCACTACACCTATCTGGTGCTGAAGATGCCGGCTCCCTGTGGAGTCCTCACCGTCTACGGCGACCTACTCGTCTTGTTCAAGTGCGACAACGAGGCCCTGGAGATCGCCACGATGAACGCCTGCTTCGGCACCTCGGCTGTCATGGTCGCCGAGGCCAAGAAGGTCACTCCGACCGACCTCACCATCCCGGAGCAGAAGCGCACCGAGACTGCCCTGGATGCCGCACCGACAACGAAGAAGGTCTGCCTCGGCCTTGCCAACCCAGCCAAGACGGTGATCATCAGCGACAACCTCAAGGAGAATTAGGAACTCGCGCTCACTAGTTTCCTCTAGGACAATGCTGACATATTCGCATGGACCCCATCGGATATGCCAGGTGTTCCAAGGGAGCTGGCTGAGCACTCCTTGGATATAAGCAAGACGGCCAAGCCTGTCAAGCAGAAGCTACGCCGCTTTGTGAAGGATCGCAAGGAGGTCATTAGGCTAGAGATAATAAAGCTCCTAGCTGCCGGATTCATTCGTGAATGTAAAAACCCGGTTTGGCTCGCCAACCCGGTGCTTGTACCCAAGAAAACCGGTTTGACTACACCGATCTCAACCGACACTGCCCTAAAGACCCCTCCCCTCTCCGCGCATCGACCAGGTCGTCGACTCCACCGCAGGAAGCGTCCTGCTATGCTTCCTTAACTTCTACTCAGGCTATCACCAGATAGCCTTGAAGGTCTCTAACCAGGATAAGACGGCATTCATGACGCCGCACGGCATCTACTGCTACACGGCCATGACTTTCGGCCTCAAGAATGCTGGATCGACCTACCAGAAGGCCATCTAGAAGTGCTTGGAATCCCAGATCGGTAAGAATATCGAAGCCTACGTCGACGACGCATTCGTCAAGACCACCACCGAAGACAACCTCATCGCCGACCTCGCCCAGACCTTCGCCGACCTCTGGCGCTACTGCTGGAAGCTCAACCCGGAGAAGTGCATCTTCGGTGTCCCATCCGACAAGCTTCTAGGCTTCATGGTGAGCCACCGCAGCATCGAGGCGAACCCCACTAAGGTTGACGCCATCCGCAAGATGAAGCAACCAACTGGGAAGAAAGACGTAATGAAGCTCACCAGCATGATGGCGGCCCTAGGTCGCTTCATCAGCAAGCTTGGAGAGAAAGGCCTGCCCTTCTTCAAGCTGTTGAAAAAGTCCGACAAGTTCGAGTGGACATACGAGGCGGATCAGGCGCTTGAGGAGTTGAAGACCTTCCTCACGACGCCTCCGATCATGGTGCCCCCGGCACCCAAAGAGACCTTGCTACTCTACATCTCCGCGTCCACTCAGGTGGTTAGCGCGGTCCTGGTGGCTGAACGACCTGAAGAGGGTCACCTGTACCCCGTCCAGCGGCTTGTCTACTACGTCAGCGAGGTCCTATCTGATAGCAAGATCAGGTACTCGCAACCTCAGAAGATGCTGTACGCTCTCCTCATTACATCGCGCAAGCTGCGGCATTACTTTCAGTCGCACAAGATCAAGGTCGTCTCCAGCTTCCCCCTGGGAGAAATCTTGCACAGCCGCGACACCGTGGGGCACATCGTCAAGTGGTCGGTCGAGTTGGGCGAATTCGAGCTTGAGTTCTGCCCGCGACAGGCCATCAAGTCCCAGATCCTCGCCGACTTCGTCTCTGAGTGGACAGAGACCCAGCAACCTCCGCCGGCGGAGAAGCCGGAGCACTGGAAGATGTACTTCGATGGTTCCCTGAACCTCGAAGGAGCAGGCGTAGGCGTCCTCTTCATTTCACCCTAGGGCGATCATCTGAAGTACGTCCTACAGATCCACTACAAAGTGTCCAACAATGGCGCCGAGTACGAGGCCTTGATCCATGGGTTGCGCATCGCTGTTTCCCTGGGAATCAAGCGGCTTATCACCTACGGCGACTCCAAGGTCGTCATCGATCAAGTCAACCAGACCTGCGACATCAGGAAGGACTCGATGAACACTTATTGCGCTGAGGTGCACAAACTCGAGGCTCACTTCGAGGGCCTGGAGTTTCACCACGTCTGCCGCGACAACAATGTGGCGGCTGACGTCCTCTCCAAGCTGGGATCCAAGCGCGCGCTGGTCCCGGCCTGTGTGTTCGTCCAAGACCTATGCAAGCCATCAATCAATCTCCTCAGCGACCCAGATACGTCGTAGAGCGATGCGTCCCCGCCGGGCAGCCGCGACGTCCTCATGGCGGAGGCCGAAGATGACTGGCGCCTCGACTTCATTGCCTACATCCTAGAGAAGCGCGTCCCTGAAGAGAAGGTCGAGCGCGAGAAAATCGTCAGGCGCAGCGCCAATTACGTCGTCATCGGCACTGAGCTGTACCGGAGGTCCGCCTCCAATGGTGTGTTGATGAAGTGCATCCTCCGATCTGAAGGTCTCCAGCTACTACAAGAGATCCACGGCGGGGAATGCGGCAATCACGCAGCCTCTGCAAATCTGGTGGGAAAAGCCTTGAGGTCGGGCTTCTACTGGCCAACCACCCTGGCTGACGCCCAAGACCTGGTTCGACGATGTAAAGGGTGCCAGTTCTTCGCCAAGCAATAGCACGTGTCGGCACAAGCTCTGAGAACAATCCCCCCATCCTGGCCCTTTGCCATATGGGGCCTCGATTTAGTGGGACCCTTCAGAATGGCCCCTGGTGGCTACAGACACATCCTAGTGGAGGTGGACAAGTTCACCAAGTGGATCGAAGTCCAGGCCGTCGCTACCGTCACGTCAAAGGAAGCTGCGAAGTTCATGGAAGACATCACCCATCGGTTCGGGGTACCCAACAGGATCGTCACCGACCTGGGGACGGCCTTCACAGGGTCGGACTTCTGGGATTTCTGCCAAGAAATCCTCATCGACGTCTACTACTCCTCGGTGGCCCACCCACGCTGCAACGGCGAGGTCGAGCGAGCAAACGGCATGGTGCTTCAGGGCATCAAAGACCGCATCTTCGACGACACCTCACAATATGCGACCATATGGCTGGCTGAGCTACCTCACGTGATATGGGGTCTCCGAACCCAGGTCAGCTCGGCTACAGGGTACTCACCCTTGTTCTTGGTATATGGGTCGGAGGCCGTCCTCCCCACAGACCTAGCCTTTGGTGCTCTGCGCATCCAGCAGTACGAGGAGGGCACAGCCGAGGAGACGCGCAAGGTCGACCTCGACAGCATCGAGGAACACCGCGTGGCCGCACTAATGCGACACACACAACACGAGCAGCAGCTACGTCGCTACCACGACCGCAATGTGCGAGAGTGGGCCGACAGCCAGGGCGTTCCCAATGTCTGGAATATCGAGCATTTACGTCGCTTCTATCCTTAGAAGATCTGTATCAGAATAAAGCTATGTACTCTCCCCTTTTGTAATTTTGATACAATAAAGAAAGAGATCTCTTGTTCGGCAAACCCTCTGTCGACCTGCTTTCCGGTCTCCTTTTTCCTTTCAGTTTTTTCCCCTTCCCCCTCGAAACGCTCGGGGGCTTGGTCTAGGTTCGGCCCCGAAATGCTCGGGGGCTTGGCTTTGCCAACCTAAGGGTCTCACAACCTGAAGGGGTCTTTTTTATGTCTTACGCTTTCAAATCTCCATCATATAGTTAGCTTTTGCTTTCCTTATGAATGTTCCTAAATCGCTGGCTCGCGAGACCTAGGGTCCATGACCCCCCTCCGCGCGCCGGCTGTGGCTAAGTCTCCACGCTGAGCCGCATAGTCGGTAAGTCGTTCCTCCACTGAGTTGGGTTAACGGAGGGTTTCTCTTATGACCTAGTTATTTCCGAACGTACATAATGACAGTCTTTGCTACTCGAACGATGCATGCATTTCATTATGGGCAAAAGCTTTATTATATTGCAAGTTTATTTACAACTGATGCATCCCGGCATAACCTACGTCTAAAGTTCATTTCAGCACCACTTCAGTCAGTGCCGAAGTCGAACTTCTTGACGACCTCCTCCGCGACCACCACGATGTCCTCACGCCTCACAAGACCGGACAAGTCCACGTCCTCCGAGACCTTCTGCAGGTCGAATGACGGATCGTGGTACTTCGCCATCGACAGCGCAGCAGCCGCCGCAAGGTTGGCGGTGTCCAGCAGCAAGCCCTTGATGTGGCCTTCAGCTTCATCCAGCCGATCGATCAATGGCTTCGGCTCGGCCCCCTCCTCTTGCAGGACGTAAAGGTCCATGACGTACTGGGCGGCGTCCTTGAGTTTGCCAAGCTCCTTCTCTAGACATGCATCTAAAGCAAGCAAGCTCAGAAACACGCTCATCTACCAGTCGCAGCATGTCGCGCCACCTCGCGGCGAGGGGCAAGACACTTACCATGATGGACCTCCACGGTCCTCTCCTTAATGGCCGTCACCTGGTCCTTGACCTCGGCCAGCTCCTTCTTAAGGGTGTTCTCGGTCTCCCGGGCGCCTGGATCCATTCAAGGTCGGGAAACTCAATAACAAGAGCTCACGAGGTACACAAAGTCAACCAGAGGCGACCTTGGAAACTTACCATCTATCACGGCCTGGAGGTCGGAAGCCGCATCCTTCGCCTTCTGTTCGGCGACCTCCAGCTTCTTCTTATGGGCGGCCGCCTCCTTCTGCGCCTGGCGCACCATGGTTTCCTTCACGCGCTGGATCTCCTGCGCGGCTTCGATCTGGGCTTGCAGCTTAGCCTCGCGGGCAGCAGCGGTTTCCACGTGGGCATTGGCCGCTTCCCGCAGCAGACCTGCCCGAGCCTACACCCATTCCGCAAGACACTGCACCAAGAGCAAGCAAAAACAATTATAAGACTTCGTGGGATACAACGACCCAAAGAGAGAAATTAAAGTGCTCAGGCACGGACCCTTACCGACAGCACACGCCCGATCGTGCGCGACACCTCCTTGAACTCATCGACGTCGCGGCGGTTGGCGACGACCTCCGCCTCCCACAGGGTGCTGACGTATAGGCACCGGTGCGCGTCATCCTCTACGCGCGCACCCCCCACCTGGCTGTCTGCGGGTCCGACGTCGGCCGCGGGTCGGCCATGCAGATGTCGCCACCTTCCTCCTCGGTGGCAGGAGCAGTACTGGTCCCGCCTTGTCTGCCTCGGACGCCGCCGTCGCTCCAGTCCCGCCGGCCGCGCTCGTCACATCCGCCGTCGAAACCGCCAGCGACTCCCCCACCGACATCTCCTTCGCCTTGCTCCCAAATTCCTCCTGCCCTGAGGCGTTCTTGCCACTCTCCGACGTCGTCGGGGGCGCTCTGCACACAAGAAAAAGACCTCAATAAAACGAAGAACACGAGCTGAGACAGGAAGCCGGACAGGAAGTAGGCCTCCTGACTTACTTGGTCACCGACCTGAGGCCGGGCTTGCAGGGCTTAGGAGGGGCCTTCGTAGCCCTCTTATGCGACCCAAGGTAACCCACCGTGTCGGTGCTCGACCTGGGCGCTCTTGAGTTGATGAAGTCTGGCGGGGCGTCCCCACCGCCTGTTTCTCCGGCGACGCCGCCTTGCGATTGTCCCGTAGACGGAGCCGCAGTTGCGCTCGGTGACTCGGCGTCACCCTCTTCGTCGTCGACGTCGATGGTCTTGACGCCGGACCTGACCGTGGTCGTGTCTACCGACACCGTCGACCTGGTCCGCTTCCTCTTCTTCTTCTTTGCCTCCGCCGTCTGGGTCACGGCAATGGTGGCCGCGGCTCGGGAGGCGGACATCTTCCCCAACGTTTGCCGCGTGCGCCGCGGCGCGGCGACCTTGGAAGGTGCCCTACGTGATGTGGCAGGGCCTCATCGTCGCTTCCCACCGTCGAGTCGGAGATGTACTCGTCGACGGGAGGTGGTGGTGCAGTCTGTACGTCCGCAACATCGCGGACCTTGTAGCTGTGCTGATCCTCGTCGCGCAGTGGTGCCGGGCACCAGTAGATGCCCCCGCGGTGCTGCAAACACAAGACGTGACAGCTCAATCAGACCTAAGCACAAAACAAGAAGATTTTTGAAGACCTAACTTGGGTACATATCAAGGCCGAAGGCATACCGGATCGGAAGGACTGTATATCCCAAGTGCCTTGGGGCACTCCCGGTTGCGGATCCGCTTGCCGAAGATGTTCTTCGCACGAGCCGTCATCTCCGCCTTGGAGACCTTGTGCTGCACGACCCGTGTGGGGTCGGATTGCCCCCAGTACTTGAAGGCCGGGTGGGCCCGATCCTGGAGGGGTTGGATGAGGCGGCGGCAGAAGCTGATGGCCACCGCACCACCGGTCAACCCCTCCGCCTTCAGCTGCTCCAGGTCGTCCAGCAGGGGCTGCAGCTCCTCGGTGTCCCGTGACGCCAGCTGATTGGTCCACTCCGGGTACGGGACCGGAGCCCGCCCCGTCCTGGTCTTGAGCGCCAGCGCGGGGTTGTCGAGGTAGAACCACCCCTGTTTCCAGCCGGTGGTGTTGTCGAGGAGCGCGAGGTCGATGTACTCCACTTCATGTTCTGACGCAACATGAAGCTGACACTGCCGATGACCCCAGCCTTGCCTGTATTCTTCAGCTCGAAGAAATGGCGCCAGAGGTGGAAATGCGGCGCGATGCCGAGGTAGGCCTGGAAAAGATGAATGAAGCTAGCAATAATGGTGATCGAGTTGGGCACCAGATGTACCAGCTCGATCCGGTAGAAGTAGAGGAGGCTGTGCAGGAAGTCGCCCGCCGGGACGCCGAACACGCGCTCGATATGCGTGAGGAAGACGACCGTCTCGCCGGTCCCCTCCGTTGGGAACTCCTCACCCGCCGCCGGCCTCCAGCCGACCTGCGTCTTGGGCCTCAGCAGCCCGCGGTCCGCCAGTGACTTGATCTGCTCCTCCGTCAGCGTGGATGGCTCCCAGATGTGCGCGGATCCGGGATGGGAGCCTTCTCCATCTTTCCTTCCTCGAAGCCGGTGGACTTCGATCTAAATAGCACAAGGGACTTGGTTCGCATGCGAGGTCGCGGCGGTGGCGGACCTAAGCTCGGCGGCGCTGCTGTTTTCTCTGGACATAGCGCGGCGGCAGAACCCTAGCTCTGAGCAGAAATGAAAGCAAGTGGAGGCCCCCGGGCCGCGGATCGACCTTAGCAGCGTAATGGGCGGCCACACCTCCACGTCTATCCGGCGCTAATCATGGCGACCCAACGGTCTGGCACCTTCAACGGATCTACTGCCCAACGGCTATTTCCGGCCTAACGGCTAATTGGCTGTAACGGCTAGTTCCGTGCAGGAATTTGCGTCCGCCGGCCTTCAAGCGTTGTTTCGGCCGACGTGGACTCGTTATGCCTCACTTTAAGCCCCCCAACATCAAAAACCCCGACATAACATCCAAGGTCACCAGCGACCCACAGACGACCTGCTCTAGGTCGCCCAGGCATCAGCAGCCTCCCAGGTCGCTTCGACCTCCTCCTGGTGGGTTCACCCCACGTTCCTTAGGCCCGGTTGCCTACACGCCTTCTAGGTCGCCACGACCTACAGCAGTTCCCCCCAGTCAGCGGCCCCGTGCTTAATGGCTCTACTGCCCGTTGACGACCTCTCGATCCCATTCACAACGCTTTGTTGAGGCCCCATTGCCTTTTAGGCCGATTTCGACCTACAGAACCAAGGGTTGACGCCACTGCGCTGCGCCACTGTGCAACAGCCGCGTCGATCCAGGTCGACACGGACTTCTTCGTCAGTCATTGTGACCTTCCTAAGGTCAGCGTGCTGCCACAGCCTTGCCGGGGCCTTGGCCATGCCATTGCTGCTCCGGGCGCCCAATTACAGCAATCGATGCATTGCCATGCAAACATGTGTATTAAGGCTTCGTAAACCGCAAAAGACATTGGCCCATGGCCAAATTACAAGACACAAACATATTAAAGGCCCTGATCTATCTTACATGGTGCCTGCGGCGCAACCTAGACTGATGAAGCGCGTCGCAAGCTTTCTTCTAGCTTCAGGACCTACTTGGAGATCCCCACTGCCGTCGGAGTCGAGGCTGCCACACAGCCACCTCTACTCTAGCCCCAGAAGGTTTCCTGTGGAGTCCCATCTTTTGCTAGGGTGCTCTCACAAGATTCCAAGCTAGATCAGCGTCACCTCGGGTCTCCCTCTCCGTGGCACAGCAGCTTCTAGCGTGGCTACAGGCCTTTCCCGGCGCAGCACAGCGACCTCCAATACCTCATTAGGCCCTTGCTCACAAGGTTCGTCAAGGCATGTACTGCCCCATGCTGCACCTGGATTCTTCGCAGGGTGCGGGCACAGAGATTGGTGGAGTTCTCCCATCTTCGCAAGCATTCTTCTAGCTCCAAGAGATGGCACCTTAGCTATACACTCGGGTGGACGCACACAAGACCAGGGAATGGCAAAATTATCAAGTGAAGGAGCCATGGTACCCTTACAGGATTTCCGAAGCAAGGGCCAGGGCCATCTGTTTATAGCAATGGAGCTCAGCAACGGCCACCGTTCATCTTCCAGCCGGCGTGGCAACCTTATCTGTAGCACTGTTTGCACGTGGAGCATGAGGTCCTTGTCCGCTACTAGAAGCACTGACAAGGCCCTGTCTTCTAGCGGCGGCAGCGGCATCTCCGCTCTGAGACAAGTTCTATGCTTGCACAGTGCGCCCGTGGGTTGCTACGCGACAACAAGCTCTGACGCCCGGTGTTCCTTTGTGAAGATTCCTGCTACTTTGTCTTATTCAAAGGGATGAGCATCTGTTTCCTCAAGCAGAAGGCCGTAGGTTCTCGATTTGTTCTTCGAGCATCAACCCGACCTTCCAGGTTGCCTTACTACTTGGGGGCTACTCCACGAGTGTGTCTGGTGACGCCCTCTTTTTCTAACGTCGCTTCGACCTACCTGAAGCATGCTTCCATTACTTCTCTGCTCGACCTCCCTTTGGTCAGCATACAAACCTTCCTTGAAGGTGTGTTGGTTTTACCTGATTTCGGTCAGGTCGGCGGTTCCTCAAGCAACGACAGCGCCTTGTCTTCACTTCAAGCCCCTGGACCTATTCTCCAAAAGCTTGATGTTCACCTTCGTACGTGCTCTGGAGGATTTTCTTCTTTTTTGATCCCCGTGCACCCTACGCGACCTCACCGGCGCCATGTTCTTGCTTCGCCTCGACATGACTTCGTCTCAGCCGCTTCGCCTACACGTCGATCGGGGGCTTGAGAGACAGGGGTACCCATGGGTCCCCACCGACCAGGGTCTCGAAGGTCCTTATCATGTGGACCCAACCTGCCAGAAGCCCCGCTGACCTGCAAGTGGGCCCGGAGACCTTATCCACAATCCCGGCGACCTTAGAAGACCTCGGACGACCTCATCCAGACTCTGGAAGACCTGCCGGGCTTGTGGCGCAAGCTTCTCTCCTAGATCGCGGTGTGGCGCCGCCAATAGGTCCGAGGATCGCGGGATCCTCTCTGTAATCACGGAAGGAAACCTTCCTAATTTGTAACCGACCCCGATGAGGGTCCACCGACCTCAAATGGAAACCCTAGCCCGCTGGCCATATAAGGCGGCCTAGAGCTCCATTCGAGGGAACTTCCCCATTCACGCCTAATTCCACCACACTGGACGTTGGGTTTTACTCTCCGGAGGCCTGAACCAGTCTAAACCCTCGTGTCCATTGCCATTCTCGTCGAGTTCCGAGTTCCATTCGCGAACTACCACCTACGCTCTTAGGTCCCGATCCCCCATCAATCAACCTACAACCGCTTGGGTAGCCCCCTTGCGGATCTGCCAGGTCTCACCCCCTGACACCCCCGGAGGTATCAAGTTCACTCTCGCATGTCGATTTTGGAGTTTGTTCTTTACGCAGGAAATTAGCGCTTAAAGATAGACTTTCGGGATAAGTTCATCAAGCACTTGAAGACAAGATCATGAAGCTCATCAGAAGTAAAGACACGAAGTGAACAAGACTCCAAACAACACAAGGACCGAAGTATCAACACGTAAAACTCCGGGGACTTGGATGTTTACCAACGAGATCAACTCAGCCCGAGAGATATTCTCTCAGCCCAGGACAGCATGATCTTTCGGTGCAGATTCGGAGACTTAAACGGCCATTAATGGCAAAAGTTTGACTACCAAAGTTGTGGGCCTTGACGATACCTTCGATTTGGACATGTGGAAGGCCCAATTCAGGTCAAGGAACCAGGAGGTAAGACCCCCGAAATCCCAGTTGCGCAGTCAGTCCGAAATCAGAACAGATTATCTTCCAAGGCCGATTTGGAGATCTTATCTTCGTTTCCAAGGAAAGCAATGAATACCAAAGTTGGAGGAAATTTCGTGCCATACAACCAGGACACCGAATTTGCATTATTTGGAGTCTGGACGTGGGAGATATGGCATCGGCAAGGCAGGGCTATAAAACAGGAAAGTCTGGATGAGGCTGATTTTATCGAAACCAAGTTCCCTTCTCTCCCAAGGAAGATCTCGTGCAAGGCAAGGTGGAGCACGCCCCAAGGCTCCCCAAGGGCATAAATACAACCCCTTGGTCACCAAAGGAGGGGTGATCGATCCATCCTTTCATCAGAGAGCCGCCGACACGAAGGAGAAGCGCCCGAAGGAAGCCGACAGCCGCCGCAAGTCCTCGAGTTGCCTTGGAGATGACCTAGGCCATGCTCTAGCCGCCATGGTTGGCCCTGCATGGTGAAGCCATAGTGGAGTTCTGGAGCTGCGACTTGAATTCGTCAAGTCATTTGTACCTTCAACATTCGATGGTGATATAAATCAATTCTTGTCTTTACTTTGATCTACTACGAGTTGTGCTTATTCATATGTGTAGCTACCATATGCTTTTAGTAGGATTAGATCGAATCATGGTGATTAGTCTTGTCTTGCGGAATCATCGTAGTAGTGCACGGACCGAGGTTGTTGTTCGGTGATGAATATCCTTGTGTAGTGACAGTACGGTGGAGGAGAAAGCGGCGAGCGAACGTGTATCAGACCACTCCATATCGGGTTACTCCATATCGAGTGTACTCCTTATCTTACTATAGGTTTAGATTGGTTTCTAATCATGACCGGAGCAGCAACAAGAAGACGATAGGCTAGGGTTACCTTTGGTTTGCTTACCTTTATGGCTAGGTGGATGTGATCCATACTACCTTTCATGTATGATTAACCTTTATGCAATCAATGCTTCACATAGGGTTAGACCGTTAGGTTAGATAGAGATCCTTAGTGGTTTGCTTCTGATCCTTGGATTGACAAATCTAGGGAGGACCCTCCTCGGTGAAAAAGGCACCAAGTCACCCGTATGCTTGCGGTGAACTTGAGCACGGTTTTGAACCGTCAACATCCATCTTGCTTATCGTATATCTCCTTGCTTTTCAAACAATGCTATACTTTGGATTCTCTCCATTAGCTTTTGATTCCAAAGTGTCCCATTTGATTGTTTGCATATACATTTTTGGCATATAGTTGCTTTGGTTGTTTTATAGACTTAATGATGTATGCTTTCATATCTAGGTTAATTCTTCATATGGCGCCCATATTGGTATTTCCCTTATGTGATCTTGTGTAAACGTGGTGTTTAAACATGATTGCGGACCATCATCGTTAAGTTCAATAAACCTTACTAGCTTTTCATATGTTTTCGTGTTGCATTGGTTAGTTTATAAGCTTTGCAATGCACTTAATTTGTCTTGCGCTATAAAGAATTGTTAATCTAAGGATAGACATGGTGTTTTAACCCTAGTTAAATAAATCTTTATGGCTATGGAGAAATTCGGCAACCTAGTTGTAAACATGTTGTTTAGAACTAGGTGAAAACATTGTCTTTGCTTATATGCTTTCTTCTCATGAGCATACACACTTTGCACCACGTACACCCATTAGGTTTTTGTTCTCACTAGACTAATTATGCCACAAGTTAAGAGTTTTGGAAAATATTGTTTGGATTGTTGGCAATTTATCTACTCTCAACCGTCACCTTGGGGGTAGAATGTGCGCTCAAAATGTTTTGTAGGCAACATAAAGAGATAAAGGATGAATAGGATAAAATGCTTTGTCTTATTCTTCCATGCCTAGCAAAATGCTAAGCATGGGGGAGGCCCTAAATCTTCAACACGGAAGTGCAACATGACATTCTAAAAGATGGAAAGATCAAGAACATCAACATCTCCGAATCAATGCATGAGAGGCTACTGATCTCATAAAAATTCTGCATGATCTCAAGAGTAAAACACTAAAAATTTTGTATATTTTGAAGCTCCATGAAGTTACGGTTCCAACAAATCAAGAATGAAGGCAATCGGAGGTTCCTACGAGTGGTTATGACCGAATCATTGAACACCGCACATCCTGAAATTAATTCTTGATAGCACACAGTGCTAAAGTATAACAGACATAATTCTCTTGTTTGATCTCCGTTTTCGGTGAATGACCACACATTGGAAAGGTAATTTCATAAACCTTTCATTAAAGTTATATTTCTATATATTCTCTATTCTGGATAGAGGAGAAAATTCACAAGGAAGAGGCAGCAAAAAGATGATGAGAACAAGAAAGAGTAGACGATGATGAGAACAATGAACGGAAGGATGAGCAATGGTTCCATTAAGTGTACATGATCAAATTTAGAAGTATGGAAGCATTGGCAAGTTAAGACATGAGCCACACATAGATATGTTGCAACTACGAAGAGCTACAAATGGTGGTAGCACCTCCATGGACCTTCCCTTTTCCAAACATAAATGCTTGTAGGTATGCCTTCAACCTTCAACACAGTGCAACTTTTGCTTTTCTTTCTTAATAATAACATGGCTACTAGAAGGACAACCTAGGTTCCTTTTTGTGCTTCAATAAAATAGGCATGACCTTGTGTTTACCTCGATGTTCTATAATGCCTATGCTTATGGAAAAATATTGAAAGTTGCCGCTTTGTTTTACCTACACGAAGTTATACATGCCTTGGCTAATTGCTCTCTATAACATGATCTGAAATTAATTTAAATACAGGCTCTTTTATTTGTGGAGGTGATTATACTCTAGACCCACATACATGTCTTTGCTCTTTGGCTTAAGTATACGGACGACCGGATAACTTGTGTTGTTTTTGTTGAAAACTTAACATTTATGCTATCTACATATTTGTGGTGCTCTTGCAAAGTTCTAGCTACCAAAGCCATATACATATATGTTCTATCATGATGAAACTCATAGATTGCAAACATACGTTTTGATGAGTTGGATTAGGATTGATTTATACGGTTCGAGACTAAGAAGCTGGTCATTCTGTTTTTGCGTATCTTTCTTTTGCTAGCCTTTTCTATCCGTGCATTGTGAGTTTCCACATTGGAAATTTCGCAAACCTCGCTGGATATCCACCCTTAAACCCATATCATCATTTGTTTTTATCTACCGCAACCTATTATTGAGTATGGATCGTCAAATTCAAGGAAGATTAAAAGATGGAGTCATAGTTGAAGACTTCAAGTATCTATCTTCAAGAAAATATATTTCTAGTACCTAGCTTATCTCCAACACCTCTTCGCTCGAGGATGAGCAATCATCTAAGCATGGGGGAGAAGGTAGGTACAATGCAGTTTAGAGTTCATGGGGAGTAAAAAAAGAAGAAGAAAAAATGATGAAGAAAAAAAAGAAAAAATAATAAAAAAGAAAAAAGAAAGAGAAAAATATATATGTATGAAAAAAAAGTGTGTGTATAACAAAGTGAACTCCCCGATTCTCTAAATGCACTAGGAATTTCTTTAAGCTTCGAGATTAAGATCCATACTCATTTTTCCAACCATGTGCAATCCGATAACGAGAACTTCGCTTGTGCCTCGGGATCACTCTTTGCCATTTGCACATGTCCACCTATCTCAAAGCGTGTGTATTTTTCTCTCCCCCTCCGTGGAATATTATTTTTCCAATGACCTTTTTGACGAGTCTCGGTAATTCCAGTAGATCTCTCTCTTAATTTGACAATATTTCGGATGTATGTTTTGCTAGGATTGTTTTGACCTACCAAACTCCACAAAAGCCTTCCACTATCACATATATGTAGAATAGGATGAAAATAATCTAGTATAGGCCTGAGTGACTTGATAAGATGAGTCTTTCTATGAGTTTTTGCAAGAGATTTTCACTTATATTGGATATGCATCTTTTTGAAAATTCTTCGATGGAACAAAGTAACGGTTTGAAGTTCACTTAAGCTTGAGAGCATTGTGTTTCATTGTGGCTTGTTCTTCATTATTAGTCTATCTTCCATAATAAAAAGGAGTCGGTCACAACTTGAACTTTAAAGCTAAATTCTTGAGAGAGAGCAATATGTCTCGTCATGAATGACTAAGTGTAGGGACAACATTGGAGGGCAACACTGATTTCCCCTATAAGCAGGGATTACTTACTCGAGGACGAGCAAGGTTTAAGCATGGGGGAGATGTTGACGGTGAATTTTGGTACTCCAGATATACTCGTTACACCTTGGTTTGATCTTCATTATGGAACTAACCCACCACTAGGCACACTAATGATATAACAAGTTCATCTTTGCATGTGCTTTTTGAAGTGTAATGTGTTTGAAGGAAACTAAGGACTTAAAGCACGGATTCACATCAAGTTCAAACGGTCAATTAAGGAGTTCCGTTCGTGTTCAAGTGCAAGGCGAATTCACTTACAAAGGTGGTAAGGACCAAGGTGCTACGACAAATCATTCCCGAGGACCAAGACGTAAAGATCGGAGTTCATACGACAAGACCCCCTATCTTGATCGTGGGGATGATGATGCCAAAAAGCCACATATGAAGGGGCAAAAAGTCAAAATGTCGAGAAAAGCCATGATGAAGAAGATGTGCTGAAGTGGGCCAGGGAGCCCAGACCCTTGAGATTTGGAGATACCCATGAGATCAACTCAACCTGATATTCGCGCAGCCCAAAACAACATGATCTTTCGAGGCAGATTCGGGGACTTAAACGGCCTCTAATGGGAAATGTTTGAAAACCAAAGTTGTGGGCCTTGTTGAGAGCTTCAATTTTAACATATGGAAAGCCCAATTCGGATCAACGAGCTAGGAGATATGACCCCCGAAATGCCAGCTGCGCAGACAAGTCTGAAATCAGACAGATTATCTTTCAAGGCCGATTTGGGAATCTTATCTTCTTTTCCAAGGAAGGAAATGAATACCAAAGTTGTAGATAATTTTGTGCCACACAATTTAGACACCGAATTTACATTATTTGGAGTTTGTACGTGGCAGATATGATGTCGGGAAGGAAGGGCTACGAATAAGTAAAATCTGGAGGAGGCTGAGTTTATGGAAACCAAGTTTGCTTCTCTCCCAAGGAAGATCTCGTGCAAGGCAAGGGGAGCATGCCCCAAGGCTCCCCAAGGACATAACAACCCCTTGGGTGCCCAAGGGGGTGTTGAAGCTATCCAATCATTCTGCCGACCTCTATTCACCGGAAACTTGCCGCCACAAGGAGAGGGATGAGATGAGATGAGTTTGTCGCAAGGTTCCACGTCGGCGGAGGGAAGGAAGCAAGAGGAAGCCTCCAAGCCATTGGCCTAGGGGTGTTCCAGAGCTTCATCACCGCCATCTTCATCGAGAGGTTTTTCGGAGTCTCCATCACCCCTATGTGCTTCAATCCGTGTAAGATGATGGGGTAATGCCGCCGTTCATCCCTAGGGTCAGATGGATACATGATATGTGATCACTTCATTATTTGTGAGTTTCAAACTATTGTTCATGTTGATGATGCTTCATTGCTTAAGGCTAACTACCGTGCTTTTCGGGCGTATGGTTGTGTTGACACCGTTTTTTGGCACGCCCACTACGTGAAAACCTCAAATAGGCCACGCAGCATTTGTAACGGGCCCTTAACGCCCGTTACATCCACTCACATCTGTAACGGTTGTTGTTTGGCGCCCATTACCTATAAGTGCGCCAGGACGACCCCGGGGTTGGCCTCCACAACGCCCGTTACTAATGTGGACTTCTGGTAACGGGCTTCTTAAACGCCCGTTACATAAATTCTTTGTAACGGATGTTAAAAGAGCCCGTTACAAATGTCAAACCTATCGGTAACGGGCTTGTAAAGTCCGTTACCGATCAATGCCCTATCAGTAACGGGCTGCTTAGGTCCGTTACTGATCACTGCCGTATTGGTAACGGGCTATAAAGTCCGTTACCGATAATTTCGTACTGGAGACCTTTGATTGCCACCCAGGGTCGCCTTTTTTCTCACATTGGAGACGCATGTTGTTATTTCGTCTGGGTCTTCTCCTTCCGACACCACTCGCTCTCTCTCCGCAGAAGGCCACTCCTGTTCCAACAACAACACTCGCTCTCTCTCCTCAGAAGGTCACTCGCTCGATCTGTGTGCTCAGATGTCCCCGCCGGCTTGTCCCGTTCGCCGCCGCCAGCTGCGCGCGCTCTGAGGAACGCGCTTAATTTCTCTCCTCAGAAAGCCGGCGCTGCAGCAGGCCGGCCGGCCGCGTGCACGACGGCGAAAGGGGCCAGAGCGGACGTTGACCGCGCCGTCCTCCGCGCTGTCGCCGCGGCCGCGACACCGCCTCCGATATCCTCCTCGGCCGCGCTCACCTCGTAGAAAGTCCTCGTCAAGGTGGAAATTAATTGGCCCCTCTTATTGAAATTCTTCAGCTATCCTAATCCTCTTGTGTGTTATCGGTTTTTTTGTGTGATGAATTATGCTCATTTGGTGTATGGAATGCAGATGGCGTCTGCTGCTCGGGCTTGGATGTACAGACAGCCCCAAGAAGATTGGGAGAATTTCTTAAGCGGGGTCAATGGTTTTCTAAATCAAGCAGAGGCGGATATGAGAAACCGTGGTGTTCAGGCAATGCTTTGCCCCTGTATTGATTGTCTCAACCAAAAGAAATTCGCACAACGGGAAATCATTTTTCATCATTTGGTCACACGTGGTTTCACAAAAAATTACACGTGTTGGAAAAAACATGGTGAGGAAGGCCTTAATGAACTCGAAGCAGGCTGCCTAAATGAAGGTGAAGTGCGACACCATGCTACCGACCATGATGAAGACCTTGATGACAGTGGACTTTTTGAGGGAAATGAACCACTATTCCCACCAAATGTGTTGAGGCCTGAGGATATCACTGATCAAGAAGTTAGGGGCTTCGATGATGGTGAGGTGTTGCAACGTGTGCACAATTTTGATCAAATGTTGCGGGATGTTGAGTTTCAACGAGTGTACACACCTTCTGAATTAGCGAGGCTGAAGCAGTTCATTGAAGATTCAAAGAAACCCCTCTATCCTGATTGCCAGAAGTACTCTCGCCTTTCTGGTGATCTAAAACTTCTGCAGCTTAAGGCAGATCATGGTTGGAGCAACAAAAGTTTCAAACATCTATTGGATGTGCTTAGAGACATGCTACCTGAAGGAAACCAAATAGCAGAGTCTGTCTATGAGACGAAGAAGATAATCTGTCCTCTGGGAATAGAGGTTGAAAAAATACATGCATGCAAGAACAGTTGTGTATTGTTCCGTGGAGATTATGCAGACCTTGACAAGTGCCCCAAGTGTGGCTATGATTGGTACAAGGATGGTGGAGATGATAATAATGCTGATGACGAGAACGAGCCTGACGCGATCAGAGGCAAGAAAAAGGCTAACAGAGGGGCTCCTGTGAGGGTGGCATGGTATTTTTGCATCATTCCTCGGCTGAGAAGATGGTTCGCAACACGAAAGGAGGCCCAACTCTTGCATTGGCATGAAGAAGGCCGAAAGGAGCTTAATTATAAGAAAGATGGCAAGTTTAGGCACCCCGCAGATGCAGCGCAATGGGGTAACATTAATACCCACTTCCCATGGTTTGACGACGCAAGGAGCATACGGTTTGCTATGAGCACAGATGGCGTGAACCCATTCGGTAACCAGAGCTCAACACATAGCACCTGGCCTGTCGTGCTGTCGTTGTACAACCTTCCACCCTGGCTATGCAAGAAACAGAAATATATGATGCTGACAATATTGGTCTCCTGGCCAAAGCAACCTGGCGACCGTATTGATGTCTACTTGAGGCCACTAGTTGATGACTTGAAGATATTGTGGAAGCCTGGTGTGCCGGAGGTTTGGGATGAGTACAAGCGTGAGGAGTTCACAATGCATGGCATGTTGTTCACCACCATCAATGACAACCCGGCTCATCGCAACCTCTCTGGCTAGAGTAAAATAAAGGTGCAGCTTGCCCACACTGCTTGGAAGATACTTGCGCAATATGGCTAAGACATTCACAGAAATACGTATTTATGGGGCACCGTCGTTTCCTCGGCAAGAAACATCCATACCGGGCCATGGATTGTCAGTTTAATGGGGAAAAGGAGAATCGAGAGGCGCTGTTGCATGTGACTGGAGATCTGGTCCACTTGAAAGTCAAGGACATCAAAACTATCGAGGAGTTACCCAAACTTACTGAAAAAACCCTTGGCAAAAGAAAGAAACGAGATGGTGAAGAAGAAGAAGGAATGTGGAACAAGAAATAAATTCTATGGGAGCTAGAGTGTTGGCCGATGTTGGATATGCGTCATTCGATTGACAACATGCACGTCAAGAAGAATGTTTGTGAAGCTACTTGTGGAACATTGCTACAAAAGAAGTCCAAAGGAAAAGATCATAAAAATGCAAGGGAGGATATTAAAGAGCTGGGCATTAGGCCGGAGCTCTATGCAGAGGAAACAGAGACGGGGACGAACCTTCCCGTTGCTGCAACCACCTTGTCAAAGGCAGAGAGAAAAGAATTCTGTCAGTTTTTGCATGATTTGAAAGTACCTTCAGGCTACTCATCAAACTTCAAGAGGCTAGTGTCAGTGAAGGACATGAAAATGAATTTCAACTTGATGAAATCTCATGATTGCCGTGTGTTGATGACAGCTCTTCTTCCTGTTGCACTTAGAGGTATCAAGACAGAACTGGTTCACGACGCGGTCACGAGCTTGTTTTTATTCTTCAATGCAATAGAACAGAAGGTGATTGATGAGGAAAAACTATTGGACTTGGAGAGGAGGCATTTCGAGACCCTATGCCTGCTTGAAGCTACCTTCCCACCGTCATTCTTTGATCTCATGCTGCATCTAACAGCACACCTCGCGAGGGAAATCTGGTTCCTTGGCCCATCTTACCTTCATCAGATGTTTCCATATGAGAGGTTCTATGTATTCCTGAAATCATTGGTACATAACCGGTTATTTCCAGAGGGAGCCATTGTTCGTGTCTACGAGACCATCGAAGCAGTGGAGTGGGCCATGGGTTATGGACCCACAAAACCCCATTGGTGTGCCTCGCTCACGGCATGAAGGTAGGCTTTCAGGTGTTGGGACCATGGGGAAAAGGTCAGTCACTCCGGATGCAGATGCCTTCCAAAAGGCTCATTTCACCGTGATACAACAGCTGCACCTAATTACACCGTTTGCCAATGAGCACAAACGACAACTACATGAAGACAACCCTAACCGTGGTAGGGCTTGGCTTGCAAAGATGCACATGCAAGGTTTCAGCAGGTGGCTCCGAGATTATGTCGAGACATGCAGCAATAATGCAGTAATTACCGACGAGATAAGGAATCTAGCAGCGGGGCCATTGTTCACTGTTACAAGATACAAAAGAATGGATATCAATGGATACACGTTCTACACCATGACCCAGGATAAAAATAGCGTCTATCAAAATAGTGGTGTGCGTGTACGGGCCGTCGTTGACGACAGTAATGACGATGATGATGACACGGAGACAGACACATATTATGGTCAAATAGAGGAGATATGGGAGCTTGATTATGTAGGATTGAAGGTAGCCTTGTTTCGGTGTAGATGGGTCACCAATGGGAAGAGAGCTGTGAGCAAGGACAAATATGGTTATGTTAGTGTTGATCTCCGGGTCTTTGGTTACAAAAACGAACCGTTTGTCTTCGCCAACGATGTTGAGCAAGTGTTCTATGTACCTGACCTTGCAAAGAAGAACTGGTCTGTGGTTATGCCTGGAAAAAAAAGGATTGTGGGGACTGAAAATTTTGTTGAGGAGGAGGAATACAACCAGTTTGACGAAATTCCATCCTTTGACACTTCATACAAGCCCCAACTCTTGGGAACTAACAAAACACCGTACTTGCGAAGCGACCATAGTGAAAAAATCCATATACAAAAATCAAGGAAGAAAAAGCAAGCCTGATTTCTGCTGAATCCTTTTTGTAATGCCGGAGGATGTGTCTATTGGTGGAAATGGAATCTGTTTTGTAATATAAAGGATGCGATGTATTGGTGGAATTTCAATCCTTTTTGTAATATATGGGATGTGGTGGAATTTGAATCCTGCTTGTAATATACTCTGCCAAAGATACTATATATATTCTGTATATATTCTGCTTCAGTTCAGTAACGGGCAAGAGACGAGGATTAACGAACCCGCGTCGCCATTGTTACGGGCAAGAGACGAGGACTAACGAACCAGTGTCGCCTTTGTTATGGGCAAGATATGCGAAATCATGAACAGATTACATCTCCATGAGTTTGCCAAATTTTACTTGGCAAATCTTGTGCTTTGCCAACTTATAAAAAGATATGCCAAGTAAAAAAAGAGTTCATCTCCAACAATCTGGCATATTTTCACTTGCCAAATCCAGATCTAACTTACATCAGGAATCCTGAGAGAAACAAGTTGATTTGCCAAACTATTGGAGTTGCTCTTAGCCAGCCCCCGTCGGCTTGTTCTTCAAGCTTTGCAAGTGAGTAGGTAAATCATACAAAAAATTGTACTGCACAGAGATAATGTGACAACCCGCCCAGGAAAATACCGTACTATCGCCTAAACCAATCCATCTTGGCCATTAAGCGACAGTAAAGTATCATCCTGTCGTTGGTTGCCGGGTTAACGCCCGGTGAAATCACTTTACATAGCAACAAGGATCGACATATATGCATTAAAACTCACGCGAAGGCGAGTCCAGAGAACAACACATAATTAACATTCGAAACTACCCCGAAGGGTTTAATTATTACAAACCGAAGTTTTTGACCGGATAACGAAGTTCAGAGTTTTGAAAACAGCGGAATTAAACTAAACAGCGCGAGGAACATCACAGGAGGCCTGCCATGATGCCTTCATTCATCGTCTTCCACCCACTCCAGCTCCCAGCCAGGCGGGATCTCTCCAGGCCACACATCAGCAAAAGTACTACCTGGAAACAACAGATTATAGCAAGGCTGAGTATACTAATGCTCAGCAAGACTTACCCGTCGGTGACAACTACATCACCAACTCTAGACATGAAAGGCTTTTTGGCCAATGGGGTTTCTTTTGCTGAAAAGCAACAAAGAGTATGTCCTTACTTTCAAGATTTTAGCCCAAGTTCTAGTTGATTATTCCTTTCTAAATTAGCAAGCTATTGCAAGCATAAGTTGTGCAAACAATTAATCAAGAATACATATTCATCAACTTCCATCATTAGGGATCTCATGGCCAGCAGGATAAGTAGTCTCAGATAACGGTGAGAGGCCGACAATCGATTGATTTAAACCTTGCAAGGTAGACCTAAACACACGGTAGGGTGCCCCCGCGAGGACAACCACCAGGCAGTTCCCGAAAATCCTCGGTTCGGGATAAGAGGCCACAGTCTTCGGTACAGGCTATCTAGTATACCCCCCAAGGCACCCAGAATCGCACATGCACCACCGGTAGCTAGCCGGGGGACGCATCCCAAGATTAGTCACGGAAAAATCCCTTACCGCCTCATTAAGGTACTAGGCTTACCGTACCCATTTCCGACAAGTGTTTAGTACGTTCAAACACTTAACCCGCGAAAGCCATTGGACCGGAGCCCACATCCCATGCTCTTACCACATGAGCAATCCATTTATAAAGATCTTATGATTCCAACATAAGAACCTACTCTCGCGAGTGACAAGCATCACTCGACTTGTAACGGTCCTATAGCCAGGCAGCTATCGCCCTATCATACTAATAGAGACATAGGCACCTAGGGATCATGCATCTAGGGTTTCATTTAACTCCTGAACGTAAATGCACAAACATCCATAGATAGTTTTGTAACTTTTCAAAAACACTTAGGTAAATGCACCGGGGCTTGCCTTCGTCAGCACAGTTAGTCTGCTGGTCCTCGGTGTCCTCGCTCACTTCCACGTACTGCAGCTCCGCGTCCGCTCCTCCTTCCTCGGCTTCCGGCACGAGAGCGTAGTTACCGTCAGGGAGTTCTACACGGAATGCAATGCAGGGTTCAAGTGGAGTGAGGAATCATTTTATCCAACTCTTGTTGGCCATATTCACCTAGATAAACATTTAACTACTAATTCTTTTTCATTAAGGTTATTATATATATACAAAAGCTTATTATTCTTTTAATCTTGTTAATAGTGATTGTGTGCACATCTATGCAATTAACATTATTAAATCACACCAACCAGCAAGGGTGAATTCATAGACCCTAATTAAGCTACAAAACAATTTAAAAAAATTATTAAGGAAGTAAAAGGTGATTTTTTCCAATTAAAGTTAATAGAAGGCTTAAATGGATTTCAAACTTTTAACTATGAAATAAATTATAAAAACCAAGAAAAAGGTACATTGCTGGTCCTAAGGACCCAAACACACCACTGGTCCAAGGTTTGAACTTAAAAGAGCTATAAAATTAATTACCACAAAAATAACAAAATCTAGCTACTAAAGCAAGATAAATGCATACAAACATAAATAAGCATCAAAAGCATCCCAACTTTCTCACACATGGACTGTGGTCCAAAACTAATCTAGGCATGCAACATATACACCTAGAACTATTATAGATCTTGGGTTATGCATTTACAAAGAAAAACAAGCATATTTCAAGAATAAATATTTCTGTCAATTATAAAATTGTGATTAATTCACCAGAGGTGCATTTAAGTATTACAAGATCACATGCAGAAGTTGGTTACAAAAATATAATTATTTTTAGCTACAAAAAATCATTTAGATAGATTGAGCATAAATACAAAATAAATCATATCAAAAGATCTACACAGTAACTTTCTGCAATTTTTGGTACAGGAGCTAGCCATGACATAACACACAATATATCTAAAATTCAGCTACAGAGCACATGTAGATTTTGAGATACAACAGATCTAGGTTTATCATTTTTCTATTTTTCATGCAAAAACTATCAGTAAAATCTATGGACATGCTTTACGAAAGTTGTAGTTCTTCTTGCAAGGAATCCAACAAAATTGGGTTTCCATTTTTATGATTTTTCTATGATTTTCTATGAATTCTCTAAGTTTCAGCCAAAACACACTAGAGGTTAAAGAATCTAATTGCAAGGACGCCCCTGGAAAAGTGTTTCTATTACAGAAAGGTCCTTACTTTGCACAAACGACCCTGGAAACAACAGGGACTTCGCAATGTGGTCCTCGGGGAGGCTCGCCGGCGCGGCTCGCCGGAATCCGGCGGGTCCGGTGGCCGTGGCCGGCCGGGGACAGGTGGAGGGCGGCTTGGGGGTCGCCTAGGCCCGTTTTCCCCGCTTGCTCGGGTCGGAGGTGCTGCCGGCGAACCTGCGCGGCGGAGCTCCGCGGCGGCGGCTGCTGAAGCTCGCACTCCGGCGGAGCTGCGGCGCCGGCAGGGCAACAAGCGGCACGTGGAGGTCGCGTGGGGCCGTGCGGAGCCGCTGGGGAGCTCGGGTGGTGGTGGCAAGGCCTGGAGGCGGGAGTTGGCCGTGGAGGTGCCAATGGCGGACGGCGGCGTCGCGCTAGGAGGCGGAGAAGGGCGTGCACGCGCGGGGGAGTGGTCCGGGGGTTTTATAGGGGCGCGCAGGGGTTTCTACGACGCCAGGAGGACAAGGAGGGGGTCCGGCCGGCGTGGCGACCAAGGTGCTGGCGGCACGGCGACGTGCGCGGCGCAGGCACAGTAGGGGCCGGCGCGCGGCGCGGCACCGCGTGTCGCCCGGACGTCGGGGAGAGGAGGGCCAAGGTCAGGGGCGCGGCCCAAGGAACTCCCGCTCGCACACGTGTCCACCTTGAGTCCTCGGCGTCCGGGCCCTGGGCCACAGCGCGGGAAATTCGGGCGCCTGTCGGCGCGGCGCGCGGCACCAGCGCGGCTTAGGTGCCGGTTTAATTCAAACTACCCGGTTTCCAAAGGCCCTAACTCGAAAAATTTGAATACAAGTTCAAAACCTCCAAAAATGAAAGTTGTAGAGTGAAGTACCCTCTACAACTTTTGCAAAGAGCGATAGGGGTTTAGACGAACAGATCAACTGGGAACGCGTGCCAAAGTTCGGGATTTTCATAGCTGAAAACACTATTCAGATGGCCTTTGACTGAGTTTTTGAGCTTCAAAACTTCAAAATTTGAAATGTCGCCAATTAGGAAAGTTGCGTCCCTCGAAAAGACGAACAACTTTTATATTGGCCGATTTTGAAGTGTTTAGGTGAAATTTGGAGAACGCGGCAAAAGTTCCGGAGGGAGTTCAAAGACAAAGGGGTTTGACCGGGGTTTTGACCAACTCTTTGACCAGGCTTGACCAAGGGTGGGTGTTGGCTTGATTAAGAGGGTCATTAGGGCTTGTTGACACGGTTTTCAAGGTGATGACCCAGGTTGACCATGGTTTGACCAAAGTCGACAGTGTTTGACTCGGCTGATTCGGTCATTAGCACTAATGATGCTAATTAAAAACCTGGGGCGTCACAGATAATCACAAAAGCATGTATCTTGAGATGCAAAATCACACACACACAGATTACAGTCATCATTGATACATCAGAACAAGGTTACAATGCGGCCGTATCTTCATGACGCGATATGCAAAATCACACACACATAGATTACAGTCATCATTGATACATTAGAACAAGGTTACAATGCAGCCATATCTTCATGACGAGATATGCAAAATCACACACACACATCGATCTTGCTCGCAGGTCGTCAATCTTGCTGCACGTGGTCATTGAACAAGCTCCATTTTTGTTGATGGCTTAGAGAACTGATTCCTGGCTTGCAATGAGACCACAAAGCTTCCTAGCTTAACCTGCACTTTTGGTTTGCAAGAGCATTCCGCGAGTGGAAGGAGAAAGCATAGGAAAAATAATGATCATTGGACACAGGATGAAGGATTGTTCATCCTGAAAACAATGATCATTGGACACAGGATGAAATTGTTCATCCTGATGCCAGGAGGTTCTGGGCTACCTTCCCCGGACACGGCTGCGAGAAAGAAGTATGTCACAAGAATTGTTCTGGCAGCTGTGTCAGAGGGATGAGCAACCCAATCACCCATATCACAAGAATTCTTCTAGCAACTGAGAGATCGAGGAGGAGGAAGAAGAGAGAAAAGCAAAAGCTTGCGCCCTACAAGATCTATTCTTTGCGCCATAGCTAGATCTAGATCTAGAGAAGAAGGAAGCAAGTGACTCGCTTTATTGTATCAGAAGAAGGAACCATATAGCTAGATCTAGATCTAGAGAAGAAGGAAGCAACTTGAAGTGAGGAGGACCGATAGGCGTCGGTGCCTTTTTATAGAAAAAACAAGGAAGGGATAAGATCAAGAGCACAAGAACGGCCGGGAAGGTTCCCAAGACGGTCAATGGCGAAACTGTTGCCAGTCGATGGCTGAGTGCAGAGCTGCAGAGGTAGTGATTCCAATGTAGAATTAAATGATACGCAGAGTAACCAAACATCGTCTCCAATGGCCGTGTTTGGATGGTAGATGTTAGTGTTACTGTTAGTGGTAGTTTTTAACTCCTCCAAATTAACACATAAAAAACTAACATCTTGGATGTTTGGATGGAGGTGTTAGTTTGCATTTGAATTGACTTTTCCAAACATTTGAAAAAGGAGAGGGAGAGAGAAAAGGGGTGGGGTCCACCAAACTAACACCAATTACCACCTCTTGGAGGTGTTAGTTTTTTTGGGGGTGTTAGTTCCAACTAACACCAAACTAACACATGTGTTTGGCTCCAAAGTGTTAGTTTTAGTGTTAGTTTGCTACAAACTAACACTAACACCTCCATCCAAACATGACCAATGTAGTCATCATCTCCAAAAAAAAGGAGAGGAAGGGATAAGATCAAGAGCATAGGAAACGGGAAGAGGTTCCCAAGAAGGTCAATGGCGAAACTGTTGCCAGTAAATGGCTGAGAGCACCGCTGCAGAGGTAGTGATTCCAATGTAGAATTAAATGATACGCGGAGTAACGAAACGTCGTCCATTGCATACTTAAACCGTGTTTGGAAACAAATCTCCTGTATCTTCTCCTTCCAAAACAATTAGATCCCCTGCCCCTTCATCTCTACCCGCGAAAAACAGCAACTGCCTACTCCTCATCGTCACCATTCCTGGCCAGAGATGGATAGCATGCCGGGAAGAAGCACGCGGCACCAGCCGTCGTCGCTGCTGGGCCTCCCTCAAGACCTCCGCATTGAGATTGCGGCGCGCATCGGTGCGACCTCAGAGCGGCCCTTGGCTGACCTCTGCAGCCTACGCGGTACTTGCTCGACCATGCGTCGCGTGTGCGGCCACGGCGACGTCGGCCGGCGTTTGTCGATAGAGGGGATACGAGATGAGATTTCTTGGGTGTGGAACCCCACTGCTTACAAAGCATTCCTTGCTATGCTGAGTGGTCTCGGGAATCCGGAGGCTTGCTTCCTCTCCGGAATCAAAGCCTTCTTCATCGAACACAGGGGATACAATGATCTCCGGCGCGCCGCCGAGGGTGGGCACGATGCGGCGGCCTATCTATACGCCATCTTGCTCTACAGAGACAATGACGGTGCCACTGCCGACGACACCGCGAAGGGGTACATGAGGCGGGTCGTGGGCGGCGGCAGTACGACGTCGAGATGGCTGAGCAATGAGGGGTGCCTGCCTTTGCGCGAGAAGGCCGCGCTTGCGATCCACTACTCGACTTGGCGCATTTGGGGTGAACCGCTGCCGCCTCCGGCACAGGTGCACGGCGATCAGCCGTGCGCAGGCACCGGCGGCGGTTGCGGCGTGGAAAAAGGATGGCTTCGAATTTCTCTGTTTTGCAGCGAAGACTGTAGGCTGCGCTGCGAAATGGTGAAGTTTGCACAGAGTATTGGAATAGGAAATCAGTAGTAGATTAGCTTTTGTATGATGCTCGAATGATCTGTGTAAAATTTTGGGAGAGCAGCAAATCCGACGCGGGTTATCAGCCCAGCGTCGCTAATGACTGTGGGGCCCAGTTCTATTCAAATGAAGAATAGTTCCCATTTCTCCTTTTAATCTGCAACAAAATGTTGTAACAAGTATTTCTTCATCATTATTAGTTCAAATTTGATACTTTTTTTTTCTAAATTTTTTCTAAAATCACCATCTATTCATTAAGTTCATTGTTTAGTGTACATTCCGTTTGTTGAGTGATGTTTATATGCCTTATTTTGTTCTTTGTAAGTACAACATACAAATAATATTTGTTTTACACAACCATTAGTGATGGAACTTTACATTTCGTAAGCTTAAGGCGAACACAAGGTTTTGTTAAGTTTTCAAATGCATATGAGTTCGAACATGTTGCAAAGTGTGGAAAACTTCAATGTTCAAGCAAACATTCTAGGAAACTATGTGAGAGATGTAGACATTTGTACACAAGTATATTATTCCTTCATCGATACCATTTGAAATTTCGAAGACAAGTTTAGGTACCCAAATTATGTTGCCAAGTCAATTTGTAGATTTTTTAGAGCAAATTTGATGTTATTAGAATAATTATATAATTACCATGGGGTGTAAAAATGAAATATATGAATTTTGGGCACACAAGTGTGACTGTTGATATTTTATTCAAATACTGAATGTCCAAATACGAATTGTTCGTATTTTTATGATTTTTTAGGTGCTGTTTTATGGGCTCTAATAATTCAGGGAAGCAAGTTTCATTCCAAAAAAATTTGTGACAGGCCCACGCGTCAGCGTCAGCAGCCAATATAAAAAAGATAACCGTTGCCTGCCCGCCCGGACCCAACTGCCAACAAATGCGATGCGGGTTCACTAACCATCGTCGCCAATGACACTGGCCCACGCATCAGCGTCAGCGTCAGCGTCAGCAGGCTAACCTGCGTCGGCAATGACTACTCTAATAAGATCTAATTCATCACAACAGATCTCCAGTTCATCACAACAGAACACAGTTCATCACAACGCGGTTGGATCTACTCGCGTATATTAGATCGAGTTCATGACATACAAAATTTAACAACCAAACTAATTAACTAAGCAGTTCATGATCGACAGACAAACTAAGCAGTTCATGTCCAAGAACCTGACGAAGACACAAAAGCACACACACATTATTGTTACTAATTGGTAGAGGAGTCTATCAATTAGTCGGAGTCCCACCGTCGTCGCTGCCGTGGCTGCCGTCGTCGCCGTGGCTGCTGTCGTCGCCGTCGGAGCCGCCGTCGTCGAAGAAGAAGTGGCGGCAGGTAGCCCGCTTGACCATGGGGAGGTTCTCGAGCTTCTCAGCCAACCCGTGGATCCTGAAGGCGAGAGCCTTCACGCTCGGGTCCTTGTACACATCATGATGCGCCTTGATGTCGAAGGCCTCGCCAACACCTTCAAGCTTTCTGAAGGCGCTCCTGAGCAGCTCGACGGCAAACTTAGTGTCGTCGAAGAGCGGTTCCTCGTCGGCGTCCTTGGCCGCCGGCTCCTTCCCCTTCTCCAACTTCTTCCGACGGCGGCTTTTGTCATCGTCGTCCTCCCTTCGTCCCCGCTTCGACGGCGTTGGGCTCCTCGACGCCATCTCCTCCTTCTCTCGGTGATCGAAGATTTGTAGTGGTGAATCGCGAGGAGGAAGAAGAAGTGAAGAAAAAGATGATAAGCTTATGGAAGAAGCAGGGGAAAGCAGGGGAGGGCGACTAGGCGAGGAGTTATATTGACAAGACGCGGAACCGTCAGGCGCCTCTGCCCCCACCCACTACTCCATTACTGCCAGTACGTGCCACTCGATTGCGCATCGGGCTCCGTCTCGGGCGCAAAGCCACGCGTCGCCTTTCAATTACGCGGGAAGGAGAAGGGGCGGGGCAATGATATCGAGCCCACTTGTCAACGGCAGCAGCCAAACTGCAGCGCCTTTTCAATTTCCATTTATTGTTTTATTACGACATGGCCGAGGCGCCATCTTCAACCTTCAAACCTCGTCGCCTCCTTCAACTTCAATCCTCGTCGCCACTTCATCCCTCTTCAACTTCAATCCTCCTTGCCAACTTCATCCCTCGTCGCCGCCAACTTCAACCCTCGTCGCCATTCAAATTCCAAACCCCGTCGCTGTGCTATTTCCTCCCCTTCTCCTTGATGATGCCCGCGGTGTGCTTGATGCTGCTGCTGCCAGATGAACTTCTCACCAAGATCATCATCCACTCCATCAAGGATGAGCCCGTTTTCCATTTTCTGAACCTTCGCAATAAAATCTGCAGCACCTTCCGGCGCATCTGCAACTCCGATGAGGTACTACTGCACGTGTCGCTGTGTGATCTTCGTGATGCGTGCAGGAATTGCTACGTCAGGTCGTGCTTTGAGCGGTGCTTCCGCGAGGCCAATCATCCGGAGGCATTGTGCTTCGAGGGGATCGAGAGGTTGATGAGGCGGCGGAACCCCGATAAGGGTCTGAAGCTCATCGGAGATGCCGCTGCTGAAGACTCCGGTGCCAAGTACTTCTTAGCGATGCTGAAGTACCGTTGCAACCCGGCGGACCCCGAAGCCATGGCACTGCTCTAGGAAATCAGCGGCGGCCCATCGCCCCCTAACGGCCGGTGGAAGAACCCTAACCTGCGGTGGCTGCGCTACCTTGTCAAGCAGGATCTCGACAACATTGCGTGGTGGTACTGGCTTGATGACGGCGACGACGACGACATTCCGTTGCAGCCCGTCCAGAATCCCCACATCTGCATTTGGGAAGCGGGATGTAGGCGCTATGGGCCGGATACCAAAGAGATCATCCACTACTGCAGCGCCGAGTGTCGCATCCGTCATGAGTTTGACCTCTGGACGCGTAGCTTCCGCCCCGCCGTGCAGTACGCCGTCAGCAGGATGAACATCGGGATGTAGGCGCAAGCATCAATGAACATTATCTATCTTGAATGTAAATTATTAGATATTACTAAACGCGGATTTGATTTTATTGGGATGTCGGTTTTTAATCAGTTTTTGATAGATAATATTTGATTTGTCACGTTTGTGAGTCAAATCGAAGGTTGCGGTGGTCTCATTTGCCGCCGACGAGGCCTGGGATGCCCTCTTGGGTGTCAAAACCGCCGAAGCGGGCACGGCGGCGGCGGGCGGCGGTGCCCTCTACTTCCTCCTTTGTTCTATTCAAATGACTGTGGGGGCCAGTTCTATTCAAATGAAGAACAGTTCCCATTTCTCCTTTTAATCTACAATCAATTGTTGTAACAAGTATTTCTTTGTCGTTATTAGTCCAAATTTGATATTTTTTTTTATTTTTTCTAAAATCACCATTTATTCATTAATTTCATTGTTTAGTGTACATTCCGTTTGTTGAGTGATGTTTATATGCCTTATTTTGTTCTTTGTAAGTACAACATACAAATAATATTTGTTTTACACAACCATTAGTGATGGAACTTTACATTTCATAAGCTTAAGGTGAACACAAGGTTTTGTTAAGTTTTCAAATGCATATGAGTTCGAACATGTTGCAAAGTGTGGAAAACTTCAATGTTCAAGGAACATTCTAGGAAACTATGTGAGAGATGTAGATATTTGTACACAAGTATATAATTCCTTCATCGAAACCATTTGAAATTTTGAAGACAAGTCTAGGTACCCAAATTATGTTGGCAAGTCAATTTGTAGATTTTTTAGAGCACACTAGATGTTAGTAGAATTATTACGTCATTAACATGGGATGTAAAAACGGATTCTAAGAATCTTGGGCACACAAGTGTGACTGTTGATATTTTATTCAAATACTAAATGTCCAAATACGAATTGTTCGTATTTTTATGATTTTTTAGGTGTTGTTTTGTGGGCTCTAATATTTTAGGGAAGCACATTTCATTCGAAAGAAAATAGTGGCTGGCCCACGTGTCAGCGTCAGTAGCCAAAATAAAAAGATAACCGCTGCCCGCCCGCGCGCCGGACCCAACTCCCAACAAAGGCGATGCGGGTTCACTAACCATCGTCGCCCATGACACTGGCCCACTCGTCAGCGTTAGCAGGCAAACCGTGCGCGGGCTGCTCAAAATTTCCCACCTATATTTACTATAGTGCCCATGAAATTCCAATTGCTGCACAGAGCTGTCAAGGGCACGCCAGTAGTTTCATTAAACACAGTTACGCGCGCTGTTCATATTCGGCTCCTCGCTAGACAGATCCACAACGCGCGCATTCTCCCCACCGCCGCCGCCACTCGCCCCGCTCGCCTTCGCCGCTCTCTCCCCGCCGCAGCCCTGCTCTTCTCCAGCCCCACCGCTCCCTGCGTGACGACGGTGACGAGGACGCGGTTACTGGCGTGCGGACGTACGTCCGGCCAACCTAAAGACGGTTGACGCGGATCCGTCGACGTTGTCCCCAGCCACGACGACGAGCCGGCCGCCTCAGGCCACAAGCCGATGTGGATCCGGCCCCTCCGACCATCACGAGAACAACTACTTCATTCGCGACAGAGGTTAGTCCTGCTTGAACCCCCAACACCCTCTCTCTCATCGGCCACCAAAATCTGCTATATATTCATGTCAATGTGGATTAATTAGGGAGACATGACTTGATAGTTCATCTTTAATTGATTGACTGTGGATTTGATGGATGGATTTTCTTGCCCCAAGTTTGTTTGAATAAATTGTTGCTAACAAATGTAGTTATATGAACTGTTGAAATTCATTTTCATGTTCCTGGTGCTACA
The DNA here is from genome assembly GCA_036936925.1 of Cenchrus fungigraminus. Taxonomy (NCBI): domain Eukaryota; kingdom Viridiplantae; phylum Streptophyta; class Magnoliopsida; order Poales; family Poaceae; genus Cenchrus; species Cenchrus fungigraminus. The sequence goes on along the minus strand of CM072774.1, from coordinate 123,159,681 downwards.
ATTTTTGCACTGGAAATTCATGAAAAGCATCGAGGATGTTAGCATACTTTAATTCTGCTATGCTTTGAAGGTACCAGATTGACAGTTATGCTTTGGACCTGTTAGCATACTTTAATTCTGCTATGCTTTGAATGTACCAGATCGACAGTTATGCTTTGGACCTGTTAGCATATACTTTAATTCTGCTATGCTCAGATCGACAGTTATGCTTTGGACCTGTTAGCATATTTTAATTCTGATGGCCACATAATGTCATTGGGAATTGCATCACATTGGTTTATAATGTAGTCCACCCAATCTGCTATATATTCATGTCAAGGTGGATTAGGGAGACATGCCTTAATAGTTCATCTTCAATTGATTGATTGTGGATTTGATGGATGGATTTTGTTGCTCCATGTCTGTTTTGAATAAATTGTTGCTAACAGATGAAGTTATATGAAATGTTGAAATTCATTTTCGTGTTCCTGGTGCTATAATTTTTGCATTGTAAATTCATGAAAAGCATAAAGGATGTTAGCATACTTTAATTCTGCTATGCTTTGAATGTACCAGATCGACAGTTATGCTTTGGACCTGTTAGCATATACTTTAATTCTGCTATGCTCAGATCGACAGTTATGCTTTGGATCTGTTAGCATATTTTAATTCTGATGGCCACATAATGTCAGTTGGACAAGGAAGCAGATGAAGGAATTTATTCTCTGCTTTGATATATAGGCATATTGTTGTGTCCCTGTCAAAATGGTTAGCACCTATCCTTGTATGCTAATTAAGTAAAATATGAACTGTGTATGTCTATGCTGATTTTATTTACGACTGTATCAGCTATTTTGCCTGTCAGAGAAAACGAATTTATCTAATAAGAATTTATGTTGCTCTACTGACAAACCTGACATATCATCTATGCAGTCTCCCACAACAACAAACTCCTCTACCTCCAGTCCATCATCACAGCCCATCGTCGGTGAACCTTCTTCACACGGTCACTCAGCACAGACTGCTGCGAGTAGTACTCGATCCCGCGGGTCAAGGACACAAACCAAATGGCTAGAAGACAAGTTGACTACAACTGGACTTGATGCTAATTTTTGGCCTACCCCAGATGCTGCGAGGGATAGATTTGTATTGGTCTGTGGTCTCATTGCTCGGGAGAGGGTGTCAATCAACAAGGTGGTTGATGATCTCTCACCAATTGAGAAGGACCATCTGTTCACAGTTTTAGAGGAAAAGCTAGATTACCCAGCCAATCTGGAAGAATCTGTTCGCAAGAAGGTAGTTAAGGCTGCTATATCACAGATTGGAACCTTGCAACGGCGGTTCAAGGCCCATTTAAGAAAAAAATATGTGAGTGAAGAGGAGACTCCCTTTGTGAAGCATGCCTTTTTGCAGCAACAAGACTGGGACATGTTTGTGCAGGAAAGCAATTCTCCTTCGTTTTAGCAATTGAGCCAGGAGATGAAACAAAAGAGAGCATTGCATAATAAGCTACACAAGACGGGCAGAAAAGGTTATCGTGGTAAAAGGAAAGAGTGGGAGGAGGAGGATGCAAAGCTAGCTGTAGAAGGAAAACAGAACCCTTGGGACCAATTTCCTGGACGTTCGAGACCTTATCTGCGGGCAAGGGTAGGGAAGAAGAAGAAGAATACTAGTGAAGCAAGCAGGAGCATAACATTCAGTAACCCTGCGGTGGTGGGGGTAGCAGATAGGGTGAAAACACTTGCAGCTCAGAGTAGCGATGGTTCTTTCTTTAGGGTTAGGGAGGATGATATCCTCACCGCAGCACTTGAGACTCCAGAGCATCGAGGTCGGGTCCGAGGCATGTCTAGTTCACTTGGCTGGGGTAAAGGGTTTGGTGAAGAGTTCGCTGGAATGTACAGGAAGAAGAGGAACAAGAGGTCTGATGCTCATGATGTGATGGCAGACAAAACATTTAAATCAATTGTCCATACTCTAAGATTATCAGGCATCAACATACCAATAAATGCACTTCTTACTTCCCAATTACCAGCACCTGTCAGTAGCAGTGAGGAAGAAGATATGGATGGCATTGAGGAAGAAGATGGGCATGACCGCGAGGAAGAACATGCGCATGACAGCGAGGAAGATGGCAGAGAGCAAGATCATTGGAATGCCAACAGTGACGAAGCGAATGAAGTGCACAGTGATAGTCGATCACCTATGCTGGACACAATTGATAAGCTGACAGAGCCAACCGCGTGCAGCCTTTTGGATGGCACCGTGGAGCTCGCACTAGCGAAAGTCTTTCCATCTCAAAAGGCATGCCATTCAGTACTGGTGCAGGATGGGTATGTTGTGGTGCAACCTACTTATGTGTGGGCCAATGCGAGTCAATACCCTCTGCCTGTACCAATTGATGGGGGTGACGTAGCAACCCTAGCTGAGGCTCTCGTTCAAAGGATCCAATGGCCAAAGGATAGGATCATTATACCACCCATGACGAGACATCCCAACCCTGAAGCCGCAACAGGTAGTAGGGGTACAACATCAGATGGAGGTGCTGCAGCTCAGTGTCAGCAAGAGAAGGCTCAACAGCAGCAGCAGCAGCAGATCAGCAAAACTACGCAGTAGGAGCGTCGACAACAACCGGAGGAGGAGCCCAGGCAAACTCCGCCTAAGCAGCAGCTGCAACTTGAGGATAATCAACAGACGAAACAGCAGCCTCTCCAGCAGTAGGAGCGTCGACAACAGCAGGAGGAGCCCAGGCAAACTACGCCTAAGCAGCAGCTGCAACATGAGGATAAGCAACAGACGAAACAACAGCCTCTCCAGCAGCAGGAAGAGGAGCGCATGCAATCTCCCCCTAAGCAGCAGATGCAACAAGTATAGCAGCCTCTGCAACAGGAGGAGCCCAGGCAATCTCCACTGCAGAAGGGGAACCAGGCCAGGAAACCTCTGTCTAAAGATGAGATTCTTAACTTTGTTAATGGGACAGAACAGGACCGACCAAAATACAAGCCTGGTGCACCTATGTTGTCAGAAGCAAATGTAAAGGCTGCTGGACCAAATTGTGCCAAGTTGCATGCTTATGTCATGGAACACAGTAAGGATAAGCATGCCTTTCCAGCAAAGGTGGATCAAGACTACTTTAAAGGTGGTTGTGGTGCTTTAATGTTAAACATTGAATTCAGTAGCGTGTATAACCAACCTTATAACCCTGGCTTCTCTGGATGTTACCTTCATGAGGTTGTGGACATTGTAAGTCCTTTAAAACCTAAAAATATATTTCTTTAATTTTGACCGCAAAGTTCATGCATGCTAACAATTTGATTTTTTGTAGGAAAATGATAGACAAGGCAGCAGAGATGCAGATCAGTGTTGGGTTTTTAGATCCAGATTTGTTTACTTCAACAAATATTTCTCAGCGTTCTCAGCAAGTTGGCAAAGCAATCTCAAATGCAATGATGAACAACTACTACGTGGTGGGTGCCTACTGCACTAGCCACTGGGTAACAGTGATAATCTGTATGAAGTTCAAAGAGGTTTGGTATCTAGATTTTGCTAAACAACATCCCCCGCTAAAGTTCCCAGACCTCCAAAATGTTTTAAACTGGTCAGTTTCTTGTAGGTTTTGTTCACAAAAATTCAATCTCTTAGTGTTTCTAATTGGTATTGCTGACCATGCAGGGCCTTTGGTACAACATTTTTTGTTCACAAAAAATCAATCTCTTAGTGTTTCTAATTGGTATTGCTGATCATGCAGGGCCTTTAGTGATGCACAGGACAGAGTGACGAAAGGAAAGAAAAAAAAGCCAAAAGCCACACTCAAGCACAAAACAAATCTCGCTGTAAGACCGAGGTTTTTTTATGGTCCCTTCTTACCTATTTGGTACTGCATTAACTTGTCATTTTGGTACCTCGATGCAGTGTGCTCAGCAGCCACGAGGGTCCTCTTTGTGTGGATTCCATGTGGCATTCCATAAGTTAAGACTACTCAATGACATACCTGACATCAAGAAGGCTGCTGTAAGTAGATAATAATGCTCAACCTTGTCTCTGCTCATATTATCCATCTGATTTTAGAAAATGATTTCTACTTGTATTCTCATAAATGATTGTATTTTGCAGGATTTCAAACCTCCTGTAGATGTTTGCATAGAAGATGTAAAGTGTGTCCGGGAGATGCTGTGCGAGTACATTCTTAAGGAGACCATCGACCGAAAGGGCAACTTCTACAGTGGTGCACCGTGAGTTTATTGTGACTAGAAACTTGAAACTCATTCAGTCTTCTTTAGTCAGGTGTTGTTGCCAGAGAAACCTGCTTGGCTTGCTTGGTTGGGGTCAGATACTGCCTGGTTCAGGCAGTTTTCTCTTGACTCCATCCAAACAAGCCCTGATGAGAGTAACTTGAAACTTGATGTGATCCTAGCTTGTCTATAAATGTGATCTTGCTTGTCTATAAATGTGATCTTGCTTTGCCTATATCTGTGATGTGAGAATGTGTTTGTGATGTCTCCTTGCTGTGGTGGCTGCCATATCCTGGCTGGTTCCAGGATGCAGCCCCTGGTGGCTGCCAAATCCTGGCTGGTTCCAGGATGCCGCCGGCAACCGGGCAGGTTACTGTAGGGGTGGCCGCCGTATCTGTAACGGGCGTTAATTAAAGCTCGTTACAAACACTGATCAGTGAGTAACGGGCTTCATTCGGAAAGCCCGTTACAAAAATGCCCACAATGTAACGGGCAGTGTAAAAGCCCGTTACCAGTCCTGACCGGTGGGCCCCAGGACCTGTCCCGTTCATTGAGATATAGGAGACGCTAGTTGAAAGCAAGCGTCTCCTTTAATAGAGAGAAAGCAGACACACGTAGAAACAGATGCGTCTCATTTCATCGAGACAGTGGAGACGCAGGTTCACGGAACGTGTCTCTGATGTTAATTTCACAGTAACGAGCTCTGTTTCATGCCCATTACCAAAGTTCCATGTGGGCCCAAAGAAACAGCCATTTCACGTGACCGGTGACTAGTTGTGGTAACGGTCGTTGTTTGATGCCCGTTACGAATCCTATATGTACTGAGACGCGCGTGAAATAGACGCGTCTCAGTTCGTCAAGATAGTGGAGACGCAGGTGCACATCAGGCGTCTCTGATATTGAGCTACTGTAACGGGCTTTGCTTTGGTGCCCGTTACGAAAGTTCCCTGTGGGCCCAGAGAAACAACCATTTCACGTGACCGGTGGCTAGTTGTGGTAACGGTCGTTGTTTAATGCCCGTTACGAATATGTCTTATCAGTAACGGGCATCTGCCCGTTACCTTTCTTGGCTTATTTGTAACACTTGATCGGTAACGTCCGCATTGCCCATTACCAAAGGCGATCTACGCCCGTTACCAAAGCCAGTTTTTCACGTAGTGGCCCAGTGGGAAAAACAGGACAAAAAGGATAAAGAGAGGCAGCCGATGAAAAACAGAGTGCAATCGGCCGATTGAAGGAAGAGGAGAGTGGTCAACACGATTCGCCGATGGTTAGAGGGATCCAACCCTGACAGTGGGCCAATTGGTCAAAGTAATCAGCCGATGGTCAGCCGAGAAATCGGCCAATGGAGGAAAGAGAAGGCGGTAATGAAAGAAGTATGCCAAAAGAAAAGCAATGGTGGAGGCGGGTCAGTCCACGATTGACAACGGGTCAAGAGTCAATTTTTAGAAGGTTAGAAGGTCTTAGACTCCTGTGAGAGTCCTTTTCTTTTTTATTAGTTTTTGTCTTTAGATGCAAGTAAACAGTGCCGTGATCGGCTAGGAGTCGGGTTTTGTCCTCAGGACATAAATAGCGACCCTGCGTGGTCGAAAAATCTGTACACACCAATATCAAACAAACCGCCTCCGGGCAAACCCTTTACTTTTACAGCATCTACCTTTACAGCATCTACTTTTCGGCGACCTCGCCATTGCGTTTTTTCTCTTTTCTACAACGTCGTGCTTCGAGTTCGTCGGGCTGCATCAACTGATCTCCGGCAAGCTTGTTAGTACCGTTTTACCAAATAATCCTAGGCTTTAACCTCTGGGCGCATCACTGTGGTTTCGTCTAGTTCTTTATTCACCCTTATCGATATTAGCTAGATCTACAAGTTTTTGTACCAATTCTTATGGTTTTAGCTATTATCTTTACCTTCCACTCGATCTAGATCCTATCGGCTTCTAACACCGCAGCCGATTCCGACCTACCCAAGCGCTGATCATGATCGGCCGATCCAGCCGATCGATCTACCTGCATACCCGCGCTTTACCTCGTATCGGCCGATTGGCTGGTACATGTGTCGCTGAAAGGCCATCGGTTCTCTAGCCGATCCCTAATATTTTCTATTGTCAATCAACAGGTCAGATTGGCTGGCACGCCTCGCTACACATTGGGGAGTCATGTGTGTCGCGCGCAAGGGTGACGTCCTATTTTTGCGTCAACACACTTTTGGCACACTCGGTGGGACACGAAAAAAATCAACAATGACGAAGCCTATGAAGAATGGTCCTTCTGAAGTCGATCCAGAGAATGTTCAACCAATCACCAAGGATCAGCTGAAAGATTCAGACAAAGCTGAGCTTGAGGCTCACATGAAGCATTATGAAGAGATTTGTCTGGCATCGTATGATCAGACTAAAAGTGGTGTTTTTATGAAGAATCCATTGCCAACACTGAAGCAAGTCACCTTCTCAGCCGATCCTGAAGGGCTTCAAGACATGATGACCAAGGCTATGCATCAAACAATGATTGATCAATCCAAGGTATTCGCAAATACAATACAGAATGCCATAATTGATGCACTCAAGAAAGGAGCAGAAGGAGGATATCTGGGGCCTGCATATTACCAACCAAAACAAAATCCTCTAGTGTTTTAGCAAAACCAATCGGCCAACCCGCCGATTGATGATCCAACAGCAAAAGCTACACCATCTCCACAAGCTGCTACTAGTTCTTCATCGGACGCCCAGCCGATTCAGAATCAAAGCGGTGATGGTAAAGATAAAGATCCTGCTATCACGTCACCAGTGCAATCTATTGTCCAGGATCAGGTGCTTCCAGTGCAGAATCAACATAAATATCCTGCGATGAGAGATCTAGATGGGAAGCTTGCAGGATGGGATTTACCTCGTGATCACTTTGAGACTAACATCTCAAATTTCTTTGGGCCTGTGATTGAAGAAATTCCAAAAGTGAAGTACCCACAGTCTTACCAAGCTACATTTGGAGGTACTCCACGGACTGCGCACATGACTAGGGAAGGAGTAGTGTTTGTCTACTTCAATCATGGGAGCAAAACTTTTGAGAGATTCAAGATTGGTCCAGCTCATGCTCACATGGTCATACCAATAGAGAAAAGACCTCTTATTCCACCTCAAAGGCCAAATCCCACTCCACCTCAGAAATCGGCTCAGCAGCCGATACTTGGATGCCTGTGCAAACCGCTCCACTACAGCAACCAACGCTCGGGATGCCCATTCAAACAGCCCCACCTCAACAGTCAACGACAATGCCGGCTGTCTTAACCCCAGCTAAACGGTGGCTCATACAAGATCTTCACCTCAACAGCCGATCAACCAAGGAGCAGCAGGGCAGCCAGTGATCCCACAGGTAGATTCTGCACAATTGCTGCAAACACTTCTAAATCAATTGGCTATTTCAAGCCAGTTGAATAAGCAGCAACCAGCCCCATCGGCTAGTCAGCCGATTGAACAGGCTATGTCTGTTACAGGTCATTCAAACACTCAAGGTTCTACTGAGGCAAGGATAGCTCCAGATCCAAAGACAAGAATCTTTGAAGAATGACCTCCAGAAACTCCATCTGAGATACAAGCAATGGAGCAAGTGGCTACAGAGTTGAAATCTCACATGAAGCAGGAGTTAATCGATCACTTTTCAGAGATGCTACTAAAGCAATATGGGATAAAACCCAAGCAACAGTCTTGCATGTACAGGACACCGTATCCCTCTGGCTATGATCAGATACCATTCCCTCCAAGATTCAAAGTACCAGATTTCATCAAGTTCTCCAAGCAAGATGAAACATCCACTATGGAGCACATCACTCGGTTTATTATCCAATGTGGAGAAGCAGGGAATGTTGATGCACTCAGGATATGTCTATTCTCTTCATCTATGTCAGGGCCAGCATTCTCATGGTTCACATCATTGCTAGATAATTCCATCATCAAGTGGTCTGATTTGGAAAAATAGTTCCATAATTACTTCTTCTCAGGCATCAACGAGATGAAGATCACTGATCTGGCCAGGCTCAAGCAAAAGAACGATGAAACAGTAGTCCGAGCTTGGGAGACAAGCAATTGGCTGAACTAGCTTTCCAAGGTCTCTTGCCGACTTTGAGGGAGAAACATGCATCACATGACTTCGAGAGTCTCAGCCAGTTAGTCAGTTGGATGAGTCAAGAAACTGCAAAGTCCTATGAGCCTAGAAGGAACTTTCAGAAGAAGGTATCTTATGTGGACTACTCTGACTCAGAAGATGAAGACAATATGATAGGGTCGCAGAGTGGGTCAAAGGCAAGAAGACAATGTCCTGCCCCTTTGGCAAGAAAGAGCTAGTATTCAGCTTTGATATCACTAAGGCCGATAAGATATTTGATCTCTTGCTTCAGCAAGGGCAGATTAAACTCTCTCAGTTCCATACCATACCATCTGCAGAAGAGCTGAAGAGGATGAATTATTGCAAGTGGCATAATGCAACCTCGCACGACACCAATGATTGCAAGATCTTCAGACAACAAATCTAATCAGCTGTTGAGCAAGGGAGACTTAAATTTGAAACTCCTACCAAAGCTGAAAAGCCGATGAAGATTGAAAAGCACCCCTTCCCAACTAACACAGTTGAAGTGTCTAGCAAAGACACATCACAAGTTAAGCTGCTGACATCTGATTTGGCTTAAAAATAAAGGAGTCGTTGACCCCAAAGTACAGGTAACCGCTGCCGATGTCAAAGGAAAAGGGTTACTACTTGAAGAAGGAGAATCAAAGCCACGCCGACCTGTCACGTCCCAGATGCTGATCAACAAGTTCCAGCACCGACAAGAGAAGGCAAAGGAAAGAGAAGAGTGGGCACGGCATAATGAAGGACATTGGAGATGTTCGTTATTCAAGTACTGCTGGGAAGAAGGGATCAAACTGCCGACGGAAGAAAACTATCCAGAATGCAACGGGGCTTGTAATAATGGCAACTCATCCAGAAGGGTTTGCTTTGATGACAGAAGACCTGCAGCCAAGGATTATCGTGGATTCGACAATCAACGGGTCTCGGTTCACGATCGGCTGGGAGGCCGAGTCAATGAAGAGTCAAATGATCGGCTGGAAGAGATGGCTGATTCTCTGGTCCCTAACGAGGACATCATGTGCCGAGCTCCTGAACGTCGACGCACATTGCAACTGGATGATGAAAGATCAAGCCAAACACATAAGAAGCCCAATCCACAATGGTGTCCAGATGGCTTGACTAAGTCCCAAAAGAGAAGAGTCCAGCGCCTACGTCAGCTAGAACAGCATGAAGAAGTAGAGAGACTTGTGCTGGACAAGAAGAAGGTTCGGTCTCAAGTTTGGCGTCCAAAGCCTAAGGCCGATGGTAAAGAAGATGACAAACCACGAGCTAATATAGACATGGTTGTCTTCCTACCAAAAGAGTTCATGGCTCCGGTTGATTCGGATGTGTCCGATGAGGAGATTGGCATGGCTCAATTGACACTAGAACCTAAACAAGCTATCTTTGAGAAACCAGAAGATGGGAAAAGACAACACTTGAAGGCTCTGTTTCTCAAAGGATATGTTAATGGGAAACCAGTCACCAGGATGCTTGTGGATGGAGGAGCAGCCGTTAACCTGATGTCGTACACCATGCTGCGCAAGATTGGGAAATCTGATGAAGATTTGACCCAGACCGACATGATGTTGGTGGTCTTCAAAGGCAATGTCTCTCCAGCTCAAGGAGCCATCTGCGTGGAGCTCACCATCGGCAGTAAGACCCTTCCAACTGCTTTCTTTGTCATCAAAGGGAGGGGATCTTATAATCTATTGCTGGGTTGGGATTGGATACATGCCAATTATTGCATACCATCTACAATGCATCAATGCATCATCCAATGGATTGGAGATTCAGTGGAGGTGGTGCAAGGAGAAACCTCCTTAACAGTGGTAGCTACAGAAGCACAAGGATGCAATTATGATCGAGTGAGCTGCATATCTGGGAAATCATGGGATACCAAGTATCTCAGAGTGTCTGATTTTGGACTAAAGCCGGTTCAAGCAGTCAGCTCTGATGACAAAGCTGAATGAATCAATTCATTGAATGCAAAAGGAGGCTTGGGCATGGAGTCACAACATCCGATGGATTGGTCGCCAAAGTATATCAATAATTGTACAAGCCAATTGTCTTATTGTGCCTATCGGCCAAATGAGTTTTCGAGCTACAGCTGATTGCAAACTGTAATCGTAGAATAGCCGATATCTGAAAAGAATCGCCTTTAGTGCAAAAAATGTAAAACCTATGTACAAAATCAATATATTCGGTTATAGTCGATACATATATCGCCTTCAGAATAAAAAAACATGTTTATCTCTTCTGCTTTGGATTTCAATGATATTACAACTCAGATCTACAGGTTACATATGTTCTCAAGAGGTTGCAAGAAGGGTGCTGTCCTAACTCCCAGTATGATGAGGATATTGAATTGATAAATGGGAGAGAGACACACGCGAAGAGGAAATGAAAGATTAAGATCTTCACCCGATTCTGTAATCTTCCGCCAGAAAGAGCCTGAGTTGATGACCAAAATGGCCGTTCCTTTGGCACGCTCTTTGTAACACCCTAAATTTCACATTATTTCTTTTAATAAAATTTTGCTTAGCAACAAATGCTTGTTTAAGGATTTTTAAGGTTTTATTTAATTTTCTTAGGCATTTAATTAATTTCTTAATTAAATTAATGAAGCGTAGGAGTTTATTGTTGCATACATGCTGCTGCATTGTCTTTATTTGTTTGAATTCAAATTTGTGTTTGAATTCAATTTTGTGAGCTCTTTTGAAAAATAGCAAAAGGTTTTATTTTCCCTCCCTCCTTTTTCTACCTTCTGGCCCAGATCCTCTTCGCAGCCCGACCTAGCCCTGTTTCCAGCCCAAAAGGCCGTTTCGCTCCGGCCCATCACAGCCTGCGGCGCCTCCCTCCTCCCGCAGTCGCTGCCAGGTGGGCCAGCGTCGTCATCTCCCACCTCCAGCCAAAGCGCAACGAGTCAGACACAGTTTCAACCGAGCTCGGCGTCCGTGCCTAATCCGCGTGCCTCCTAGCCTTGGGCCCACTCCAAGGGCTCCCTAGCCGCCTATAAGACCCGCCGCCACGTCCTACCCTAGCCCTTTCGCCCTCACCGCAAGCACCAGGCCACCCGCGAGCTCCAAACCCTAGCTTCCGCCGCCACCTTCGATCTCCTCGGCCGCCGCCTCTCCTTCAACGTGGAGTTGCTCTGGAGGACCGTGTGGAGGTGAGGAAGTCACGAGTGCCGCTTGTGGACGTTGTCGTGTCCTGCATAGCCGCTACGGCTTCACCGGAGTCGCGCCACCATAGTGCTCCGCCCCACCGCATCGCACGCTGTCACCGTCGTGCCTCTGTTGTCCCCGACGCCCTGGATGAGTTCTACGCGTCTCCAGCTTCATCCCAGTCCAAACCGCGTCGCAAACCATGCCCGGGACCTCTGGATCGAGGTTCTCCAACGAAGACCGCCGCTGAGCGCCGCTGCTCACCGCCGTCCGTGCGCCGCCTGCTTCGCCGAAGCCGCCCCAGCCGCCAGATCCTGATCCAACGACCTGGATCGATCCAGCCGGAGTCAATACGGGTCAACCACCGGCAGCCGCGCGCGTTTTGCTTAAGAGACCCCATGTTTCCCTTGTTTTACGTTTAGGTCCTTCCACCGTATAAAAATCCTTACGGTTTAGTCCTTTTCTTTATTTTAAGCCCTTATACCTTGTACAGCTCATAACTTTTGCGTTTTAGCTCCGTTTTTAGCGTTCTTTATATCCATGTGTTCGTCTCGACGAGTAGATTAGTTTAGTGAAGCTTTTGTTACTGTTTGAAATGATTGGTGTATTGTTTTATTATTTTATTGTATTGTCTCTTGCATGTGAACGTGTGATGCATAGAGAACGAGCAGTTTGAGGGATTTTCGGAAGGTGAAGACTTTGAAGACTCTGAGCAGTTTCCGGATCTTGTGGAAGGCAAGTGTCCTTGGTCATACCCGCTTTATCCTATATAAACATGCATTTAATCACTGTATTTACTTTATTGCTTGCATTAATTTTGACGGGTTCCTATTAAGGACTATGCCTAGTTTCTTGTTACCATTGCCTTGTAAATGGGTTGATTAATTAATCTTGACGGTAGATGCTGCTTAGTTGCTCAACTGGGTTGGTAATAAACAGCATGTTACTCATTTATGCTCTATGTTCTTTAATGGTAAGTTAATTACAAGACCATATGTTTAATTGGAACATGGAGAACCACCCAGGACAACAGTACAACCACAAGGCTATATGGATCTGGCTTGGCTGAATAATTAGAGAACTTGGTGTTGTAGTGATCTTACCTGAAAGGGGCCAATGGGGAGGCATTGACGGAGTATAGACCTGCTCTAGCGGGGAGTTGGGCTTTGCTAAGACACGGTACCCGCTAGGGAGCTTTATGCCCTGCTTCGTCCTGAAACCTAGTGGGTTGCTGCACATTAGGGAATCTTTGTAAAGGCCTCATAGCGTCCCTATGCAATCACACCTCGGCAGTGTGGTATGATGTCTGATCAGCATCGCGTGGTTGGGTCTAAAGTTCTTCGGGACTTTTACACGACTTGTGGGTAAAGATGTACAACCTCTGCAAAGTGTTTAAAACTAATCGATTAGCCGTGCTCACGGTCAAGAGTGGCCTGGACCCTCACATGATTAATCTATCGGAAGATGAATTTAAATTGATCTTTACTTTATGTTCATGATGGTGATGCTACACTTTAACTGTGGGATGGTATACACTTATATTTGCTAGTAAGTAAGTTGCTTAATAAAATTTGATCAACGAAAATGCTAAAGTGCTTAAACCCTTTGGCCATCCACTTATACAGCCTTGCATGTTTATTATGATAATCTCCCCAGTCAGCTGCCTGTGGAGTTCCATTCTGAAGATCCGCTGCTAGTTGTTCGCTCTGATGATACAATTTTAAGACTTTCGGTCATGTATTGGTTGTAATACTCTCTTTTACGCTTTGACACTGTATTTGGTATTCACTGAGTCATTACGTGTGTGTAACTTGATCCTGGCGCACATGTAATTTATGCATTCGGGTTTGTCCTTAAATCCGGGTGTGACACTCTTCCTCTGATAAATGTGTAGCAAGACACCCTACCTGTCTCCTTCTCTCAAAGCCATATTCTCACAAGGATTCTTCTGGCTATGATGCCTCCCGGATTTTCAAAAGGAGACGAAGAAGAAGAGGGGGCACTACACAACTTCACAAGAATTCTTCTAGCTATGAGGAAGAAAAGGAAGAGAAGAAAAATCATACAACAAGAGCCTGTGATCTATCTGAGTTAGTTGAGGCATGGCCGATGAGAGTGAGTTTCCTCCATCAGGCTTCAGGCCTATTTATAGCCTCAAGATACAGAAGAAATTACTTCAAGAGGGAATCGAAAAAGGGGAAATGAAGAGCATCAGATGCAGTCAAAACAAGAATAGTTTCCCATGAAAGTCTCAGACTGGACAGTGAGCAGGCATGCAATGATGCGTTTCCCAAAATTCAGGGGCTAGCTTTGAAGGAGGATAAAATAATAGAGGGTGACCCTACTCTATACTCCAAAAGAGGAGGTTGTCCGGATCCCTATCCCTCAACATTTCTAGCAACAACGACAAGCTTCGAGGCATCATTAGGATATAATAATTCTTCAAGAAGAAACTTGTCAAGGAGTGGAAATAATTGTGTTTTCCTGAGAAATCTCTCGGAGGAACATGCCTCTCATTCCTAATAACAGCCGATTTTGGTTCACGGGTAAAACTGATGATGCTACATGAAGAACGAGATGAGTTTTATAGCAAAGAAGTTGAACCAGGTCATAAAGGTGGTACCCACAAATATAGATGAGAATTCATCATCGGGGAGTGATACATTGAATCAAATAACAATCAATAGGTGGAGGCTCTCATTCATAAAAAGCCGATTGCATCGGCTAGTAGTATAGCAGAGTTTAAAAGAGGCTCTTGGCCTTATCTAACTCTACCCTAGTCTGGGTTGTTTCTTCGCCTATACGATCTAGTTCTTGGAGAAGAGCTATCCTCCTGGCTTCAAGAATCTCCAACTTCTCCTCCTTGTTGGCAATCACCAGACGAAGACCACGTTCTTGCCTGGATGAGTGGTTTAGCCGATTTGCACCAAGCGTTGATGTTTGAGATAATCTTCTCAACGGTGTCACGGTTTGGAGACTGAGAAATGGAAAAAAACATCAGGAAAAAGAGATCGTGAAAACAAGAGAAGGAAGAAACCAACCTGATTCACAGAGGAGGAGGAAGAAGAAGAAGAAGCCATGGCAAAAGGAAAATGACAGTCCTAAAAGACTAAACGGAGGCTGGCAATATATCGAGACCGATTGAAACGTTCGGTCGAAGCATTCAATGCGGAACATTGGAAGTTGGCCAGTAAAGGCCAATCACAATTTACAAAATTACAAATATAATTTAAACTATGCCTAAAGAATGGATGGCATTGATGAGATCTAGGCGCAGCTGGTCGACCGCTTCTATCTCCTAGTGGTCGGCATCAGCCGAACCGGGAATCGGCTGCTCCTGACTACATAGGACTTGAGCTTGGCGTGCAACAGAGTCCCTCTGTTCTTGCATAATGGATATGGTGCCTGGGAGATCGGCTAGCTTCTGCTCTTCAGCTGTCAAGTCTTGACCAATCTGATCAAGCTCCTTCATCAACTCAGCACGACGTTTCTTCAAGCGATTGATATTACTGATGGTATCAGGACGCGAGGAAGATAGGAGTTCAATCCTATTATTAAGATCGGCCATACTGTGATCCAATTTCTCCCTATCTTGAATGACCTGTTCTTGATGTCTTCTTTCTTCTAGCCGATCTTGGGCTTCCTGGACCATGAGCTGCCGATTCTTGATGAAAGCGACTTGAAGCATCTTCGCCTTAAGGTCTCTGGGCAACTGGCCTTGGATTTACTTAAAGATGGTCCTAATCGGCTCAGCATCCTGTACAAGTAGACCAATGTCTTGGTTCAGCAATGGCAATACTTCAATCAGCTTTGCTTTCACTTCATCTTGAAGGGTGATTGCC
Source organism: Cenchrus fungigraminus (assembly GCA_036936925.1). Taxonomy (NCBI): domain Eukaryota; kingdom Viridiplantae; phylum Streptophyta; class Magnoliopsida; order Poales; family Poaceae; genus Cenchrus; species Cenchrus fungigraminus. The sequence goes on along the minus strand of CM072774.1, from coordinate 123,144,366 downwards.
AATGTACCCTGAAAAGAAAGCAAGTTTATCAAAGTATGCAAAAGAAGCACAGGAGCTAAAAGATGAAATGTGTCAAGGAATTTACCTCTACGGCAGAAGGCACCGCCCGAATCTGAGCAGTTAAATTTCTGGCCGATGATGATTCAGGAGCTTCAACAATTGGCAGCTGTGATTGATCAATGACACCTTGTTGAAGATCACCCGAAGACCCGACGTGAGCAGTATCCTGTAGCAAGAAACAAGGATTCAGAGAATGAGAGTGGTGAAGGAATAGTCGATGTAGATTGTACCTCAGCTGGTTGAAGATCGGCTTGTTCAAGAGGTCGCCGAGGTTGACCAACAGGAGAATCTGAGATGTTAACTCTTTGAAGATCAGGTTGTTCAATCAAGACAACATCAACTACATCTTCTGTAGCTTTATCTGGTTCAGAACAATCAACCAAGGTATTATCAGCCGAAGCCTCTTGAATTGGCTCCAATGCTGGGCCTTTATCAGAGTCAGCAACATTGGTCTGTACGGGTCGACCAGTTAATCTTGAAGACTGCACATAGATAATCAATAAGAAAAATCAAAGAGGAAAAGAAGAAGTGGTGAAAAGAACTAGCACCTCGAAAGCACTCGCCAGCTTCCCAGTCATGTCAGAAATATAAACAGCTGCGACGTCAATTTTCCTCCTTGTTTTACGAGCAAGGGTCTTGCTAAGTCCACTTTTCCTCTTGAGTGTCGACAAAGGCAGATTGTCCGAAACAGGATTGATTCTAGGACCCTGCATGATTGAAGAGACTGAAGGAGCTTTATGGCAGATATATGGTGCCTGTCTTGGTGGCCAATATCGAATCGACTTGCCACTTTTGCTGACAACAGGTGGCTCTATAGTTGAAACTGAGGTAGAAACTTCTGCAGTGCTCTGCTATACGGGAAGGAGTCCTTTTATGCCCTGGGAAGGCAGAGACAACTTCTCCAAAATTCATACATCGACGCCTCACGATTTGGACACCATCTTGTTGGTCTCCTGGGAAAGTCTTGGCAAAAATGTTTTGCTCCAATCTATCTCGAAGATGAAGGTTTAGCCACATGTTGATGAACCACCAGGGGCCTCCAAGAGCACCTATAGGAGAATTGGTTGACAAGCTGACTGCTACTTGATGGAGAAGATGATAGACCGCACCTAAGAGGTATTTTCCAAGAGGAATACGATTGCTGGCAGCCAACTATTCGGCTACTATCTGATAATTGGCAGTAGGACCAAATGTTTTCCCACAGAAGACAAATTTCTCAAGCCACATATTCAGCAAAGCAACATGTTCCCTCTGTCCCATGGTTCCTTCTTTCTTGTGCTCGGCAATATAGCCTGACCATCCACCTATGCCCTTGGTTTTCAACTGATGAGAAGGTTTATCATTTCAGCGGGTGAAAAGAGTGTCTGAAGAAGAAATATCCAGACCAGTCAACACCAGCACATCGGCCAAGGTTGGAGCCATCGGCCCATGGCCGAACAGAAAAGAATTAAGTGCATCAGACCAAAAATAAGAGGCAGCAATTAGAAGGGATTCATTTCGGGACATCTCAGACAGGGACAAGGTGATGCATTGACTAATTTTATGCAGTTCCCAAGATCTTTTGTTCTTCGCAGAGATCCTAAGATACCAGTCTGTCCAACCCTTGCCATAACCTGTCCAAGACCTAAAGCAACTGTCCCAATTGGCCAAATTCAAAGAAACATGCTTAAAGGGAATTCGGCCAGTTTCGAAATTGATCATCTCAATGGGGTCAGGATCGCCCATTGGTCCTAGGAAAGTGAGCCCAGGCTTATCATCAACGAGGATGGTGAGATGGGATCTAAGTTTCTGTAGAGACAGATAAATCTAGGCTTTAGGGTAAAGAAGGACGACGGTATGTAAAGAAAGATAAAAAGTGAGAGATTGAGAAAATACCGGAGGAACTTCAGAAACGGATGCCTTCGGAGGAACAACAGCAGAACCAGAACCTTCATTGGAGCTTGAAGACGCCATGGATCAACAAAAGGTCTAAAGCTTAGGGTTCGTCACTTGTAAGCTTGAGCTGTTGGATCGGAGCGAACAAGATTTAGGGGAAAAGGAAAGAACCAAGGCGGCTGTATTTATGACCCCAAAGATTTGTTGAGATCTTGTGGCCGACTTCGAATCAAGGGAGATGACGGATTCGAGGAAATTTCGGAGGAAAAGATTATTTAGTCCGAAACTGGGGGGGCATGTGTAGACACTGTTTTTTGGCACGCCCAGTGGGAAAAACAGGTCAAAAAGGATAAAGAGAGGCAGCCGATGAAAAACAGAGTGCAATCGACCGATTGAAGGAAGAGGAGAGCGGTCAACATGATTCGCCGATGGTCAGAGGGATCCAACCCTGACAGTGGGCCAATTGGTCAAAGTAATCGGCCGATGGTCCGCCGAGAAATCGGCCGATGGAGGAAAGAGAAGGCGGTAATCAAAGAAGTACGCCAAAAGGAAAGCAATGGTGGAGGCGGGTCAGTCCACGATTGACAACGGGTCAAGAGTCGGTTTTTAAAAGGTCTTAGACTCCTGTGAGAGTCCTTTTCTTTTTTATTAGTTTTTGTCTTTAGATGCATGTAAATAGTGCCGTGATCGGCTAGGAGTCGAGTTTTGTCCTCAGAACATAAATAGCGACCCTGCGTGGTCGGAAAATCTGTACACACCAATATCAAACAAACCGCCTCCGGGCAAACCCTTTACTTTTACTGCATCTACTTTACAGCATCTACTCTTCGGCGACTTCGCCATTGCGTTTTTCTCTTTTCTACAACTCCGTGCTTCGAGTTCGTCAGGCTGCATCAATTGATCTCCGACAAGCTTGTGAGTACCGTTTTACCGAATAATCCTAGGCTTTAACCTCCGGGCGCATCGTTGTGGTTTCGTCTAGTTCTTTACTCACCCTTATCGATATTAGCTAGATGTACAAGTTTTCGTACCAATTCTTGTGGTTTTAGCTATTATCTTTACCTTCCGCTCGATCTAGATCCTATCGGCTCCTAACACTACAGCCGATTCTGACCAACCCGAGCGCTGACATCACAATCGGTCGATCCACCCGATCGATCTACCTGCATACCTGCGCTTCGGTCGCTCTCGAGCCAGCCGATCCCGCTTTACCTCGTATCGGCCGATTGGCTGGTACAGGTGTTGCTGAAAGGCCATCGGTTCTCTAGCCGATCCCTAATATTTTCCATTGTCAATCAACAGGTCAGATTGGCTGGCACGCCTCGCTACAGACCGGGGAGTCACATGGGTTGCACGCAAGGGTGACGTCCTATTTTTGCTTCAATAGGTTTCTGCTACTCCCGTAGATCCCATCAGCATACCGTGACATTTGTAGGTTTAGCTAAGATTACCTTCCCGTAGTGACAATACGGTAGGAGGGAAAAAGCGGCTCGTGCTTCACACCCCCTCAATAGATTTGTTCACCACCCTCGTGTAGTAGATTCATGTTCATGATATACTAGATCCCACGGAGGGAAGGCTTATCTATCTTAACCACTCTCTTATTTTAACCCTCACTACTTAGATTCGATCTAGATTAACGTAGGTAAGATTGCTTTTACTTTTAGATTGATCTTTCTCTCAAAGGTTTACCTAGTCAACTAGATTAGTTCTTGGCTAAGAGATAGCAATCCCCTTGCTCTGCAGATTGACAAGAACCTTGGGATCTCCCGTAGGTGAAGAAGGACATAGGTGATCCGTACGCTTGCAGATCGAAACATTATACGAGTTTTAACCATCAACAGTGTATTATTATATTAATCATGGTAATGTACAAATGATGGATATTTAAAGAAAATTAAAAGATAGTTATCCTATTTTTAAATTTAACTATTTTGTGAGAAATGCAATTTAGAGGTGACATAGATTAAAAAATATATATATAGGATATTAAATTAAAGGAAACTAAAAGAAAAGGATGGAAACAAAATGAAAACAACATTTGCACTGGTCCTTGTCTGGCCCCGGTACAAATGTGTTTTCGCTCTTGGCGCAAAACGAAAAGCCTGTTTAGGCGCAAAGCGAAAAGCTATTTGTACCGGGGCCTGGAGAGACCCGGTACAAATGTGCTCAGTACCGAGGCTACTAGAGGCCTGGTACAGATGACTTCGTTTGTACCGGGCCTCTAGTAGCCCCGATACAAATAAGCTGGGGGTATATATATAGCACCTCCCCTTCTCCTCCTTCCTCCCCTTCTCCTTCTCCGTCCGTGGGCCCGCCTCCATTGCCCCCGCGCGCCTCCCCGTCGTCGACGCCGGTCGCCTCCGACGTTCCCACGCCGTCCCCATCGTCCCCGCGCCGTCCACGCCGTCTCGCCTCCCTGCCCTCCCCTCGCCTTCCCGTCATCCCCGCGCCTCCCCGTCGTCGACGTCGGCCGCCTCCGCCGTACCCGCGCCTCCCCGCTGTCGACGCCGACCGCCTCCGTCGTCGCCACGCAGTCCCCTCGTCCCCCGTCATCCCCACGTCCCCGCGCCTCCCCGCCATCGGCGGCGGCCGCCGGCGTCGTCCCCTCCGCCGTCCCCGCGCCTCCCCGTCGACAACGGCGGCCACCTCCACCGTCCCCGCGTCGTCCCCGTCGTCGTCCCCGTCCTCTAATTGTAATTATAAATTTGAGTTAATTTAAATTTAGAATTAGATATTTGAGTTAGTTTTTCATTTAGATTAGAATTTTAGATTAGAAATTTTGAGTTGGTATAAAATTACAATTATAATTTTAGATTATAAATTTCAGTTAATTTAAATTTAGAATTAGAATTTTAGATTACAAATTTAACTTAGTTTTTCATTTAGATTAGCAATTTAGATTAGAAATTTTGAGTTAGTTTAAAATTATAATTAGAATTTTAGATTATAAATTTGAGTTAATTTAAATTTAGAATTAGAATTCTAGATTACAAATTTGAGTTAGTTTTTCATTTTACAATTTGTGTAGTCTTAATTGTGTCTCTGGTGAATTTGTCCTGTGTTGTTATACTAGGGAAAATAATGACAAGTCACTTTTAGGGTCGTGAAAGTGGCGGTCGTGGACTAAACATTGTTGACGACTTGCCACCGTTGGCTCGTCCTCTAGGGATACACTTCACCAATGGCGTTATTGACATGCCTACCGGTGATCGCAGCGAAGGAGCTGCTCCCAACATAGTAATATTCTTTCCCTCTATAAATCAGATTTTTACTACACAGGAATAATAATTTTCATTTCATACCATATGCAGACTCTCAATCATATGAAGTGGCTCACACATGTTCTTGAAAATATTGGTGGTACCCCTCCTGTTACACAATGTGCGGTTGTCCCTCCAAACAACAGCATTCAATTAAAAATCTCTTTTGACGTACCTGTTCGAGGACCAATTAGCTCGGGGTGGTTATCAAATCCATTACCAATGGTATCGATTGCGGAGTGGGGTAACCCTTCACTTAACAGGAGGACTTTTGAAAGGACTGTCGTGCAAAAGTGCATAGAAGTACTTAGCGCTAATGGGTACTTTGTGCCAGATTACTCTTATTTTCTAATCAAGGCACTTGAGAAAGGAGAAAGTGTGACCACTGCAGCACAAAGACTTTGTTGACTAAATCAAAATGATATGGTATGTAGTAGCATAGAAATATCATTGAGCATTTTTTATTGTAATTAGCTGTGTTACATTTTGTAACAATCATTACCTTATTCTTAACTTTAGGATATCTTTGGTGAAACCTTCTCGGCCAAGAGTTTTCATGCAATTCTAGAGCAAGTGTGCGATGTGTTGGGATTGTCTTACATGGATACAAATCCTATACGCACAAGTGATTGGAAGTTTCAGACTTACCTTTCATTTTGCCTGCCACATCAGTTCTCCTCAATACTATTTGAGATTTCTGGAAGTCCCTGTGACCGTGCATGTGAAGCTAAAGAGAGTGCACTAATTCATGCTCTAGCATACTTTAGTGATGTTCTCGACTTCAAGATTGGAGACTTCAACTATATAAACTACCTAAGGAAGAAAAATGGAGTTGTATGAGAGAGCATCAGGAAGCAAAGACCTCCAATGTTTATTATTAATCTAAATTTTAGTCTACTACTGTATAATATTAAACTCTGCAGTTTCAGTATGCACAATATGCTAATGTGTAATATTATTTCCAAAGTTCTTCCATTTCAGGATTAGAGATGATTTACTAATGCATACTTTTATATACATGCAAGTCATGTAGCATATGAAGTGTTATATTTGAGATAATATTATACATGCATTCGCATATATCTATATGTATAATATTAATATTATACAAATAAATATATACGAATGCATGTATAAATTATCTCAAATAAAACACTTCATATGCCACAAGACTTTATACTACAGCGTATTAGGATTAGTATTAGTGCATTAAGCAAATACGATAGAATAAACAAACATAAAAGAAAATGAAAAGCGAAAAAGAAAAAAGAATATATTTGTACCGGGTGGTGTCCACACCCAGTACAAATGTGCCCCCTGCCACGTCAGGGTGGTACCGCACATATGTACCGGAGCATGGCTCCGCCCGGTACAGATGAGCTCATTTGTACCGGGTATATCACCCGGTAGAAATGAGAACCCCCCATTTGTACCGACTGGCCTGTACCAGCTCAATACCCGGTACAAATGAGGGTTAGGAGCCGGTACAGATGTCCGTTTTTCTAGTAGTGCCAGCTCAATCTCCAGAGCCTAAGAGGATGCGTTATGGATCTCCTAGCTCTAGGACCAACATCATAAGGGACTAGGACATAGGAGTTTAGAGTTTAGTTTCCTTGTAATTGTTACAGTCGAGCATCATTTAGGTTTGTTCCTAGTTTAGTAAGGTGTGCTTGTGTGCTTGTGCTTTTCCAACAAGATTGATTTGGATTTTGTAATGAGTGCAATGGGTTGTGGAGTGATGACCACAACGTCATTGGTTTAGTAATAAAGTTGCTTAGTTGGGTCTTAATTGCTGTTCTTTATCTCTAAGTTTGCATATTACCAATTCATTATCAAGTATTATCTATCTACCCAGTCTGCTTTCGCGCAGTCCACCGACACAGCAGTAATGTTTTGGTTATATCTTGAGCTATAGAACTCCGATGGAGACAAATCCAGTTGGGTTAGTTCATAAATTTCATGTAGTTTTCTGACAAAAATTCAGCACTTTAGGGTACATAATCGGGGAGTTATGCATGAAACATTGGAGCAATCAGAATCTGAAAACGCTGCTGACACAACTGACTTGTTATTCCTATAACTCGAGTTACATAACTCCTTTTGAGGTGATTCCAGTTGGGTTAGTTTCATAATTTTGTACATCATGCCTCAGCCAAATTTCATAATCTTTGGTTACTTATACAGCGAGTTGCACCCAATTCTTTGAGACCAATAGAATCTGTCTTAAACTGAAAACGGTGGAGAAGAAGATGCTCACTATCACCCAGTGCACTGACAGGGAGAAGGTCCTGTATGCTTTAGGACGATTTCAAGGGACAACTGCAGCTTGGTGGGATGCTTATGTCACCCCATGCTATCCCCAACACCATCACTTGGCAGGAGTTCACCACCAACTTCAGGACTCACCATATTTCGTCTGGTCTCATGAAGTTGAAGAAGATGGAGTTCCTTCTCTCAAACAGGGAGGAATGTCTGTGGCAGAGTTTCGGGACAAGTTCATCGAGTTGGCCCGATATGCTCATGAGGAGGTTGCAGAGGATGCAAAGAAGAAGGAGCTGTTTCTGGATGGATTAGCTGGACCACTGCAGTACCAGCTGATGTCTCACACTTTTTCGTCCTTCCAACAGCTTCTAGACAAGGCCATATGCTTGGAGTACAAACGTAGAGAGTTGGGAGATCTGAAGAGGAATGCCACTACTTCTGGGTAGTCTGGGAGCATCACCCGTCCTCACTTCAACCCACAACAGGGGACCCCATTCCGTTATGGAGGCCCGAGTGGGAACTTTGGGTAGCATCAGTTCTAGCGCGTGCTCCACTCAGCAGCAGTTTCAACACTCTGCTCAACAGTTCCAGTGCCTAGCTCCATAGACACCTCACCCCACTTTTCAGTAAAACCGACAGATGACTCCAGTGGGTACTCCAGCGAGGACAGGTGCACCCCACACCTGGGAACAACAGCTATTACAAGTGTGGAGAGGTTTGCCACAATTCCAATAACTACCCCAAGAACGCTACTCCAGGTAACCCAGTGCAGAATCAGTAGACGCGGCATGGGAGCCAGGCACCGTGAGGTAGCAGGGGACCGCAGAGCCATGCACGTGGTAGGGTGAACCACGTGAGTGTGGAGTCCACTCAGGAGAACCTAGAGGTGGTGCTCGGTATGTTCCTCGTCGACTCAAACCTCGCATCAGTCTTATTTGATTCTGGAGCTTTTCATTCTTTCATACCTACTCAATTTGTGGCTAAGCACAACATTCCCATGCAACTCATGAAACAAAAACTGTTAGTAACCACACCGAGGGGAGACATGAAAGCTTTATACATGTGTCCTAAAGTCAATCCTAAGATTGTGGGAGTAGACATTTGGGCAATGTTGATAGCATCGGCCAAACCTTGAATGGTAGCATCAGTCATACCCATCCAGTCCGTGCGTAGGTTGACATCAATCTTAAGTTTCGAAGGATATTGATGCCATCCTAGGCATGGACTGGATGGGTATGGCTGATGCTACCATTCAGTGTGGAAAAATGGCAACTCTTCTCTCTGGACCTAATGGGGTATGAAAATGGTAATTTTTTACCTCTAAACTTTCTAAAACCAGACAAATCACCCCCTAAAGTAGTTTTAAAAATCATAGTAAATTAAGAAAAATCACAAAACGGAAGATCTAATTGTGTTGGACTCCAAATGAGTAGATGTACATAGTGAACATATGATATGATATGCTTTAGTACATTTTTTTATAGCTATGAAGAAAACCATAGATCTATATTAACAACAAAAAATGTACTAAAGTATTCCATATTATATGTTCACTGCGTAGAACTACTAATTTGAAGTCCAACACAATTTGATTTTCTATTTTATGATTTTGCTGTGATTTACTATAGTTTTTCAAATTTACTTTAGGGGGTAATTTATTGGTTTATGAAAGTTCAGGGGGTGATATAGACTGTTTCATAGGTTGTTAGGTTATGTAATCTACTCCCCATAGGTGAGGGGGTGATATAAACTTTTTTCCAATATTTATGTTGGAAGTTTAAGCGCACTAGAGCCATGAAACGTACTCCCTCCACTCCTAATTATATTTTGTTTGACTTATATATTTCAAGTTTGACCACACATCTTTTTCGAAAATTATGAAAAATATCACATCTTTTATTGTGCCTTCCTTTATTAATATAAACTCTTCAAAAGTGATCTAAATTTGACTATATTTATACATTTTTCAGAATAAAACGATTTGTCAAGCTATGTTTGAAGTAAAAAAAATCAAACGAATATAATTAGGATCGAGGAGTATTAAAGAGACTGATATAGCAAGATATGCCAACATGGCTTATATGAAGTTTTTTGTAACCACGACATGACTACAAAGAACACATCTCTAAGTCCCTGGGCAGCTCAACGCTGAGAAGGACATGAGCATCCTGGTGTCGTTCAATAACACGGCCACGAACGCCACGTACAATTCGGTCACCCTTTTGGCGTTCGTTGCGTCCAGGACGAGGATGTAGTTCACCCCACCCACTATCTGCTTCTCACCGCAGGTCACCCGACCGAATTGCAGCCTGTTGTTGGCCTGCCTAGTGTGCTTCGCCACTGCCCAGCGGCCGAGCTCCTGGATGTGCGGGTTGCTCACGTCCTCGAGGATGCTCCACCCGCCGGTCCAATCGCCGTATGGTGGCGGCCCTGAGCGAGCCACCATGGCTGGCATGGCAGCGATGGCGAGCAGCATTGCTGACAGGAGGAGAGCTCGTATAGCGGACATGGTTTGGGACATTTTTGGTTGTGTGGACAGCGAACTTACTTGCGAGTTGGAGAACGTGTCGAGTGGAAGCGGGGCACAGGAATTTTAATGAGGGGGGCGAGACAAAATCGAAAGTATCTATCTATCTATCTATCTGTCTGTCTGTCTGTCTGTCTGTCTATCTATCTATCTCTCTATCTACCTGTCTGTCTGTCTACCTGTCTGTCTGTCTGTCTATCTGTCTGTCTGTCTGTCTATCTGTCTTTCTGTCTATCTGTCTTTCTGTCTACCTACCTATCTATCTACCTACCTATCTAGCTACCTACCTATCTAGCTGCCTACCTATCTAGCTGTCTACCTATCTAGCTGTCTACCTATCTAGCTGTCTATCTATCTACCCACCTACCTACCCACCTACCAACCTATCTATCTATCTATCTATCTATCTATCTATCTATCTATCTATCTATCTATCTATCTATCTATCTATCTATCTATCCAGCAACCTACCTACCTACCTATCTACCTACCTACCTATCTGTCTATCTATCTATCTATCTATCTATCTATCCAGCTACCTACCTACCTACCTACCTACCTACCTACCTATCTATCTATCTATCTATCTATCTATCTATCTATCTATCTATCTATCTATCTATCTATCCACCTACCTACCTACCTACCTACCTATCTATCTATCTATCTATCCAGTCGGCCATTCTCGCGCTACCATGTCGCCAGCCAGGGGAGAACCACGCCCGCGCACGCGGCTTATTGCGTCGTGGCCGCGGGTCACAATGCGCCCGCCGTGTGGCCGGCCTGCCCCGCACGCCCGCAGGCGTGTCCGCGAGGGGGCGTTGACCCGGTGCGGTGGCGACCAGTGGTTACGTGCCACGTGGCACCCGCTGGTAGCTCCCGCCGTACGGTGACCAGGGGGTGCTGATGTCATGCTGACGTCAGCATCCCATATTATTTTGTATATTCAATATAAATATATTTTCCATCCGATCACTAATGTAGGCAAGTAATATATCCATTTCGACTGTCTCGACGAGCTCGTCGCAATGGTGCAGTCCAAATTGGCATTTGAGGTTGTTTGTGATAATGCCATATTTTATTCTATAATTGCTCATTTTCACCTGCGACCAAATATACACCAAAGCTTGTGGAATTTGATAGATTATAACCCTATAGCTATGGTGCACACTTTCATAGAGTAACTTTTATCTGTAGTTGACAGTCGAAAATAGGGACTTAACGACCGTCAACAAGCTCCCCCACACTTAGCCCTTTGCTCGTCCTCGAGTAAAAGTTAAGGACTAGGGTGGAAAACATGAATCCAAAATGATATGATGCAAGCATGTAAGATATTGCAAAACATACCTGTACTTGTGACTCTTTGGGGTGTCTACCATGTCATCTTGGATGGTTGAAGAATGGAACGGCTGGATTTGAATCACCTCAAATCCTTTTGAAAAGTAGCTTGGGTTTTTGAATTTTTTTTCAAAACTTAGCCTTACTTGACTCCTCAAATGATGCTCTCAGATCGCTCAGTGTGTATGATTCCTCACCAAGGCATTAAACATGCCTTTCTTCATCCTACTTCTAATGATGGCTATATGTGGAGCTGAAGGTAAGGTTGAAGATATAAGGCATACTTGTATCACATGATATTGCAAAGTCAAAAACCGGATCCAAGAAGAAAACTCGTCATACAATCTGATCAAGATGTGCAAGTGTGTGGAAAGTGGATGATATGGAAATTTGTACTCCTTGTTGTATGATCTCTCTCCCTTTGAACTTTATTTTGACAACATGGCTATATATATTTTTTTCATCATGCTTGAGAAGAGTTTCTCTTTAGCATGTGTCTTTATCTTTTTTTATCTTTTTTTCTTTTTAGCCCATGTCTCTTTTGAAGGAAAAACTAGGGAGAGAGATTCATAAATGGACTGGAGTATATATATTTTTTGTGGATGGATTGATGTTGCTAACTTCCAGTATAGAAGTTTAGCATATGAAGGTGGAGTGTACCTGATCTTTTTTTAGAAAGTGGAACTCTAGGGAGATCCCCACAGTATTAAAAACTTTTTATAAAATAAAGGCAAAACAGGGGGTTACAGAGTTCTTATATAGGGTTTAACTGGAAGCATCTAACCAAAAGCAGAAACTAGCCCGCAGGTCGGTCCTGATGGGTGAGGACTGCCCCCACCTTTATGTTGTGCTCCCCTACCATCAATTTCCGATGTGGGACTAATCCAACAATCTCCCCCGTCACACATCGAGCCCAACTCTTCCATCACATGACAACTCATGTGCACAACATGGAAGGTTATTACAGGCTCAGAGTATAATTTTCCTGTCATAAGGATTTTCGTGACCTTACGGAGACATTAATGGGCTCCCCCGTCAACGTGTGACCCTGAGATATTTTCACATACTTTTCCGACCTTCGGCTCTGATACCACTTGTTATAAACGATGGCAAAAACAACGAGAAGTAAAAGAGATCAAATCGCAAGGAGACACGAGATTTAACGTGGAAAACCCTCCTAACACGAGAGGGAAATACCACGGGCGCCAGCCAACAAGCAACTTCACTATGATTGGAGTCAGGTTACAAACGCCAACGGCGGCGGCTTACAAGAAGTAGAATAATCTCCAATGGAAAACCCTAACGGGGTCATATGACCCGTACCGCTCCGGCCTTAGCCTCTCGGTGGGCCTCCGCTACGCTTCGTCAGAAGTTAGCCTCTATCTTTGAACAATGAATTTGGATCATCAATCAACAAACTCCACCTTGAGACAAATTCCTTCTTGTAGCATCAACAAAGAACCTTCATCCTGAACACATCACAAAGAAACAAAATACTTCTGGCGGCAAACAACCTCTTGGGCTAATTAATAATACCAACTAAGCTTGAGCAAAGCTCAAACTTAGCAACTAGAACTGGCTTTGTCAACATATCAGCTGGATTATTATGAGTGCTTATCTTGCATACCTTTAGCTTACCCTTTTCGATCTCATCTCGAACATAATGGTACTTGATCTCAATGTGCTTTGTCCTAGCATGGAACATCTGATCTTTAGTAAGATAAATTGCACTTTGACTATCAGAAAACAAGTTAATGCAAGAATCAACTCCATAAAGCTCAGCATACAATCCCTTTAGCCAAATCAACTCTTTGCATGCTTCAGCAATAGCCATGTACTCTGCCTCAGTAGTAGACAATGCAACAACAGGCTGCAAAACATCCTTCCAACTCACAGCACAACTGCCAACAATAAACATGTAGCTTGTAAGTGATCTTCGCATGCCCAAATCACCAGCATAATCTGAATCAACATATCAAATAAGTCCCTTAGTTGTCCTGCCAAACTGCAAACAATGATCTGCCGTCCCTCTGAGAAACCTGAAAATCCACTGAACTGCCCCCCAGTGTTCTTTTCCAGGATTAGACATATATCTACTAACAATACTCATAGCATAAGATAAATCCGGACGAGAGCAAACCATAGCATACATCAAAGAACCAACAGCACTGCAATACGGAACTTTTGACATGTATTCAATATCCTCATCTGAACTAGCACACTGCTCAGCAGACAATTTAAAATGCGGTGCAATAGGAGTACTAACAGGCTGTGCATCATGCATGTTGAAACGCTGAAGGACCTTCTCAACATAAGCATGCTAACTAAGAAACAATAAACCAACTTTTCTATCTCTAGTAATTTCCATACCTAGAATTTTTTTAGCCGCACCAACGTCCTTCATCTCGAACTCACTACTCAACAATTTCTTCAATGTAGTGATCTCTTTCCTGCTCTTGGCAACAATCAACATATCATCAACATATAACAGCAAGTATATAGGTGATCCACTAACATGCTTGATGTAAACACAGCTATCATATTTAGATCTCTTAAAGCCATGTGACAACATAAATGAATCAAACCTCTTATACCACTGACGGGGAGACTGTATCAAACCATACAAGGATTTCTTCAACTTACAAACATAATTCTCCTTGCCATGCACTATGAACCCCTCAGGCTGTTCCATGTAAATCTCCTCCTCAAGCTCTCCATGTAAAAATGCAGTCTTCACATCTAACTGCTCAAGCTCAAGATCATGTGCAGCAACAATACTAAAGAAAGTGCGAATCGAATTGTGCTTAACAACTGGAGAGAACACATCATTGTAAACAACACTAGGAATCTGACTGAAGCCTTTAGCAACTAACCTTTCCTTATACTTTGGAGGCTCGCTAGGAGATAAACCCTCCTTTCTCTTGTAGATCCACTTGCAGCGAACAGGCTTCTTACCCTTAGGCAAAGGAACAATATCCCACGTGCAGTTCTTCTCCAAAGACTGCATCTCATCCTGCATAGCTGCAATCCACTTCTCACGGTCCCTGCAAGCAATGGCTTCAGAATATGTGGCTGGCTCATAACTGCTATCAACCTGTTCAGCACAACTCAAAGCATAATAAATCATGTTACACTCCTCAATAAGACGACGTGGTCGTCCACAACCCCTCTTAGACTTGCGAGTAGCAATGGGCAAATCCTCATCTAGCTACAAAATAGGGGGTAAGTGCTGAACATCATCATGAGCCTCATTATCAACAGCTTCATTTTCCTAGTCATCCACAGGTGGCTCCACCTGCACACCTGTATCATCTTGCACATGTTGCTGCACCTGCACACCTTCCTCATCATCCACATCCTCCACCTGCACACTGATATTTGGAACATGATCTGAGGTCAAACTGTCATAAAACATCACAGATTCATTGAAAACAACACTCCTGCTCATAAAAGTCTTTCTTGTTTCGGGATTCCACAACTTATATCCTTTAACTCCCGAACCATAACCAAGAAAAAGACATTTAATAGCTCTAAGCTCTAATTTTCCATTATCAACATGAGCATAAGCAGTGCATCCAAAAACTTTCAACTGTGAATAATCAATGTGTGTGCCAGACCATACCTCAATAGGTGTTTTCTTATTAAGTGGGATAGAAGGCGACCTGTTTATCAAGTAGCACGCGGTGTTAGCAGCTTCAGCACAAAAATGCTTGTTCATCTTAGCGTTGGACAGTATGCAACGGGCCCTGGAGATGATGGTCCTATTCATGCGCTCAGCCACACCATTTTGCTGAGGATTATACGGTATGGTGTGGTGCCTGACAATGCCTTCCTGCCTGCAATAATCATTAAACGCAGCAAAACAAAATTCTCCACCATTATTAGTACGAAGCACCTTCACCTATCTATCAGTTTGCCTTTCTATCATCACTTTCCAATCTTTAAATGCAGCAGAAGTATCATCTTTATTTTTCAGAAAGTAAGGCCATACTTTTCTAGAGTAGTCATCAATAATAGTAAGCATGTAACGAGCACCACCATAAGAAGGCTTACGAGAAGGACCCCATAAGTCAGCATGTACATAATCAAGAGTACTAGTGGTATGAACAGCGGTATTGAAATTTACCCTTTTATGCTTCCCGAAAATACATTGCTCACAGAACTTCTTGCCACTCAGCGTACAACCCTTCAGTAGGTTTCTCTTCATCAATTCTACCATACCAAGTTCACTCATATGTCCAAGACGCATATGTCAAAGGTTAGTCTCACAAGGTTTATCATCAGTAACAGCAGCAGCAGCGGAAATAGAACCATGTAAAGTACTACCTCGAAGGACATATAACTTAGCAAATTTCATATCTCCTACCAAACAAACAAGGGAAGCTTTTGATACCTTCAAAACTCCGCCTGAACCGGAGTATTTAAATCCTTCTGCATCAAGTGTGCTAAGAGAAATCAGATTTCTGGTCATCCCTGGTATGTATCTCACATTCTGCAGCGTGCGTGTCATGCCATCATGAGCCTTGATCTGAACTGAGCCGACACCCACAATGTCACACGGGTTGTCGTCTCCCATACGCACAACATCTCCTTTCTGCACAAGCTTAAATGAACTAAACCAATCTTTGTTAGTGCAGATATGAAACGAACATGTAGAATCAAGTATCCACTCTTCATTACTGAAGGACCGGAACGGGGAACCAGAGAGGGGGGAGTGAATGGGAGCCGGTAAAAAAATTCTACTCAAGAATTCGGCCTATGAACCCAATTTCACTCGGACTCCTCCGCAAGCTTCTCTTGCCAAGTCCACGTAGCAACTGAAGTGCTACTGGACCTAGGAGCAAGATCCAACCAACAGCCACACGAAAAATGCAGCGGAAAAGAACTCGAAACTGCTACTGGCAACCTAAACCGGTCAGGCCGGTTTCTGAAACCGGTCAGACCGCTTCTTTGGGACTTAGCCTCTTGCAGGCAGGGAAACCGGTCAGGCCTGTTTGGGAAACCAGCCAGGCCAGTTTTGTCCAGGAAATCCCCAAAAGACCTTTGAGATCAAAACAACCCCAAAACACCTCAATAACCTCTCCACCTTTGAACAAGAAAGGCCATAGCACGAACAAGACTCTCCTGCTTAAAAACCTTCACGACAGCCCACTAGGGCTAAACCGGTCAGAACAGTTTTGCCTAGACAGTCGGGAAGAACTCAGCCCATGGGAAAAACCTAGCCTTCACCTCGATCGATCTCCCGGTTCGTTCCACGGATTCAAGTGAGACTTTGGGGATAGCTGGGGTACCTCGTGGGCTACCTTTGGCTAAAAGCTCGGTCCCCAAAACCTACTTAATCAAGAGGAATGGGAAGTCAACCCTCAAGAACACCTTCCCAAGAACTCCACCGAAAACCCCAAATTGAAGCCGTTTCGGAGGGTTTGTTGGATCAAGATCACCAAGCAAAGAGGCACAAGGTCCTCATACATGACATCCAACAAGAATCCCTCAAAGAAACACCCCCAAAACTTCCCCACGGAAATTCCAAGAAAAGGCTCCGAAAATCACCAAAAAGGGAAAACGGGAAGAACACAAACAAGCCTTGAGGAACCACGCCGAATCATCTATACATGCCATGAAGGTTCATACAAGGTCTAGCTTCCGCCCGATCATCCTTCACTCTCACAAGATCTCACCATGAAGCTCTCAAGCTAGTCCTAGAAATCCTAAGGAAAATTGGAAGGAAAATAGCAAAGGGAAAATGAGCTAGGGTTCCAAGAGATTGTTGCCATCCTCTCACCACTTGGGTTATATGGAGGCAAGCCGAAAGACTAAAATACCCCTAAAGCCTAAACTAGGATACACGCCCACCAAGGGCACTTTGGGAAATTATCTTCGTAACTCCATCGGACGGATGCCCGGTGACCGCACTTCGCTTAGCCTTTACGCAAGCCTTGTGATCTCGACACGTGTCCTCCGCTTCGAAGCTTTCGACGCCCTGCGACCCCAAACCGGTCAGACTGGTTTCCCAAACCGGTTAGGACGATTTTGGCCTGACAGCCACGCCCGGTCTTCGGCCTCGGCTTTGTGGCTCAGCCGAGTAACCCGGTGGTTTCTGGTGAACCACCGCAAACCCCGCAAACTTGGTGTAGCCTCCCACAAAGTCCCGGCTCGACCTTGGTTTTGAGGCTCAAGCAAGAAACTGTCCACCGACTTCATCTTGCTGTTCTTGTCACCATGCGGCCCGCACTTGACCCCGCTGCCCACCGGGTCCCTCGAACCAAGCCTACTTGTCTTCTCCACACCTGGAGGCCTCACCGGCGACGACCTTTCGCGCTTGTTCTTCACCTGCACCAACACCAGTCAAGCTGCAACCTGCACCTGCAATACTTAGCCAAGAATCAGTCCACACAACGTTGTCAATCACTCATCACACCAGGAAGCGACCATCCACCGGTCCTCGAACCACACATGGTCCTCAATCTCCCCCTTGATGAGTGCATTGACAATACACACCTTTGGTAACCAAAGAGAAAAGGAAAATAAAAGAAACGACTAAAGGAAAGATCAAACAAGCGATCGAAAGCCAAACAAAGGCAAAGAGCAAGATCACTTGAAAGAGGAATGACTCGGTCCCCTTAGGCAAGGGCAACGGCTCGACACAACCGGGTCAAAACTAGCTCAACCAAAGAGCACAAACCACCAAAGCATACAAGAGCTCCCTCTGCACATATGCATACTCCCCCTA
Source organism: Cenchrus fungigraminus (assembly GCA_036936925.1). NCBI lineage: Eukaryota > Viridiplantae > Streptophyta > Magnoliopsida > Poales > Poaceae > Cenchrus > Cenchrus fungigraminus. The sequence continues at coordinate 123,126,311 of CM072774.1, read as the reverse complement.
GACATGTGCCAACTCTGGGCAGAAACCGGTCAGACTGGTTCCCCAAACCGGTCAGGCCGGTTCCACCAAACCGGTCAGGCCAACCGGTCAGACCGATTTACCCAGCAGAACCCCCCCTCCCCCAAAAGACAAAAATGCAAAAGAAATGCACAAGCTCCCCCTTAACTGTTGGTATAGGTTCTAGGGATGCAATGCAACTTTTCTCAACCAACATTTCTCCCCCTTGTTGCCAATGCATGAATCAAGGCTCAAATTTGGAAAAGATGCAACTAGAGCTTCTCAAATAGACAAAATTCATCACAAGATGCTACACATGATCAATTGATCAAGTTAGATACTCTACAGCATCTTATGAACATCAACTACATGATCACCAAGTTTCACAACCATTGGGTAAAGCTAAGATAGAATTAATCATTTTTGCGAGATATCACCCTCTCATGAGCAAAGTCCTAAACATGAGCAAAACATGTCAAAATGGCAAAGCCACACAAACTTCAAGCTAGGACAACCATTCTAAGAATAAGACCATCATAAACACCCACAAGCACCTCATGTCATGTCAAAGCATACCAAGCCATGTGCTTACTTCTATGTATGAGACTTCTCATTGGTAAGCAACATGCAATGGTTTAGCACCCAAATGCAAGTAAATTAAGCACATATGACATGGGAGCACATTTTCCAAGCAATTTACATTTCATTTTCAGATTTAAGATTGGTACATGAAATGTCTTTGCGACAAAAACGAACTTATGCCCATCCACAAGATGAAGCATGGGGGCTAAACATTCATGATGGCAAATGAGCCTTTGGACCCATATGATCAAAATAAGCTATCCGACCACAAATTAAGCATAGCCTAGTCACAAAAACATGTCAAGATCATATAAAGGCATTTACTCACAAGAGAGCATACATGTGACATTTTCAAAAACATAGCTATCAACCATGGATATAAATCAAGATCATCAAGAGCTAAGCCACATTAAGCCATATCATACCAAACTAGATCACAAGATCATATATAGCATATCATGGTGAACAATGTATATAGGAGAAGCCTTTCCTACCAAGTGCATATGATACAAAATGCATACAACCAAAGATGCCTATACATTATGTTACATATGCCATGCCAAATGCAAGAAATGCACAAAGGAAAGCTATACATATGCTACAAAGGAGCTCCCACACACCCAACTCAAGAGAATCAAACAAACACCAAGCTCCTCCCGCAAACGAGTGAAAGTTGCTTGATCTAGGGGTTTGGTGAAAATATCGGCTAGCTGGTCATGTGTGGGTACATGGATCAAAGTGATTTTTCCTTTCTCTGCGTTGTCTCTCAGGAATTGATACATCATTTCGATGTGTTTGGTTTTGGAATGAAGCACTAGGTTCTTTGCAATGCTTATGGCACTTGTGCTATCACACTGAAGTGGGACATGGGTATACTCCTCACCAAAGTCGCTCATGGTGTATGTGATCCAAAGGAGCTGAGAGCAACAACTAGCTGCGGCAACGTATTAGGCTTCGATTGTAGATTGAGAAACACTCGACTGTTTGCGGGAAGACCAAGACACCAAAGAAGAACCCAAGAACTGGCAAGTCCCAGAAGTGGACTTCCTATCCAACCGACACCCGGCGAAATTCGCGTCCGAAAATCCATGAAGAGCCAAAGAAGAAGATGCAGAGTCCCAAAGGCCGAAGTCGGGAGTGTGACACAAATACCTGAATATGCGCTTGACTGCTTGCCGATGCGAGGTCCTCGGAGACGCTTGAAAACGAGCACACAGACATACCGAGAATTGGATGTCCGGCCTCGTCGCCGTCAAGTAGAGGAGTGACCCGATCATGCTCCGGTACTCCTTCTGGTCCACATGTTCACCTTCCTCGTCTACATCAAGAGCTGTAGTCGTACTCATAGGCATCGCCATAGCCTTGGAGTCCTCCATCTTGAACTTCCTCACAATGTCCTTGGTGTACTTGTCTTGGTGCACGAATGTTCCTTACTTTCACTACTAGAAAACCCCCCTTTAGCTACATTATGTTAGTAACGCACACTGGAAGTGTTTCTATGTTAGTGCCTAAAAATGCTTTTTGACATGGTTTTGAGAACATGTCAAACTGTCACTATATTTGACACGCTTACAGCGTTGGTAGTCTTATAAAGACATTTTTATGACGTTATTGAAATCATCTGAAAAAGAGACGAAGCCAGCCACATTTTAAAGTGTCATTATTGCCTAGATATGTTAAAAAGCGTAGCAGATAATGTCTATAATCATGTAAAGATGATTTTTTGACATGATTGTAAAAATGTTTCAAGATGTTACACTTTTAGACATGCTTTGAATCATAACTAGCAAGTAGAAACATCATAAAGCGTACCATTATGTTCGAGATTGTATGCTGAGCTTTATGGAGTTGATTCTTGCATTAACCTGTTTTCTGATAGTCAAAGTGCAATTTATCTTACTAAAGATACAATGTTCCATGCTAGGACAAAGCACATTGAGATCAAGTACCATTATGTTCGAGATGAGATCGAAAAGGGTAAGCTAAAGGTATGCAAGATAAGCACTCATAATAATCCAGCTGATATGCTGACAAAGCCAGTTCCAGTAGCTAAGTTTGAGCTTTGCTCAAGCTTAGTTGGTATTATTAATTAGCCCAAGAGGCTGTTTGGCGCCAGAAGTATTTTATTTCTTTGAGATGTGTTCAGGATGAAGGTTCTTTGTTGATGCTACAAGAAGGAATTTGTCTCAAGGTGGAGTTTGTTGATTGATGATCCAAATTCATTGTTCAAAGATAGAGGCCAACTTCTGACGAAGCGTAGCGGAGGCCCGCCGGGAGGCTAAGGCCGGAACGGTATGGGTCATATAACCCCGTTAGGGTTTTCCATTGGAGATTATTCTACTTCTTGTAAGCCGCCGCCGTTGACGTTTGTAACCAGACTCCGATCATAGTGAAGTTGCTTGCTAGCTGGCACCCGTGGTTTTTCCCTCTCGTGTTGGGAGGGTTTTCCACGTTAAATCTCGTGTCTCCTTGTGGTTTGATCTCTTTTACTTCTCGTTGTTTTCGCCATCGTTTATAACAAGTGGTATCAGAGCCGAAGGTCGGAAAAGTATGTGAAAATATCTCTGGGTCACATGTTGACGGGGGAGCCCGTTAATGTCTCCGTAAGGTCACGAAAATCCCTATGACAGGAAAATTGTACTCTGAGCCTGTAATAACCTTCCATGTTGTGCACATGAGTTGTCATGTGATGGAAGAGTTGGGCTCGATGTGTGACGGGGGAGATTGTTGGATTAGTCCCACATCGGAAATTGATGGTGGGGGAGCACAACATAAAGGTGGGGGCAGTCCTCACCCATCAGGACCGACCTGCGGGCTAGTTTCTACTTTTGGTTAGATGCTTCCAGTTAAACCCTATGTAAGAACTTTGTAACCCCCCTGTTTTGCCTTTATTTTATAAAAAGTTTTTAATACTGTGGGAATCTCCCCAGAGTTCCACTTTCTAAAAAAAGATCAGGTACACTCCACCTTCATATGCTAAACTTCTACACTGGAAGTTAGCAACATCCATCCATCCACAAAAAATATATATACTCCAGTCCATTTATGAATCTCTCTCCCTAGTTTTTCCTTCAAAAGAGACATGGGCTAAAAAGAAAAAAAAGATAAAAAAAGATAAAGACACATGCTAAAGAGAAACTCTTCTCAAGCATGATGAAAAAAATATATATAGCCATGTTGTCAAAATAAAGTTCAAAGGGAGAGAGATCATACAACAAGGAGTACAAATTTCCATAATATCCACTTTCCACACACTTGCACATCTTGATCAGATTGTATGACGAGTTTTCTTCTTGGATCCGGTTTTTGACTTTGCAATATCATGTGATACAAGTATGCCTTATATCTTCAACCTTACCTTCAGCTCCACATATAGCCATCATTAGAAGTAGGATGAAGAAAGGCATGTTTAATGCCTTGGTGAGGAATCATACACACTGAGCGATCTGAGAGCATCATTTGAGGAGTCAAGTAAGGCTAAGTTTTCAAAAAAAAAATTAAAAAACCCAAGCTACTTTACAGAAGGAGTTGAGGTGATTCAAATCCAGCCGTTCCATTCTTCAACCATCCAAGATGACATGGTAGACACCCCAAAGAGTCACAAGTACATGTATGTCTTGTAATATCTTACATGCTTGCATCATATCATTTTGGATTCATGTTTTCCACCCTAATCCTTAACTTTTACTCGAGGACGAGCAAAGGGCTAAGTGTGGGGGAGCTTGTTGACAGTCGTTAAGTCCCTATTTTTGACTGTCAACTACGGATAAAAGTTACTCCATGAAAGTGTGCACCATAGCTATAGGGTTATAATCTATCAAATTCAACAAGGTTTGGTGTATATTTGGTCGCAGGTGAAAATGAGCAATTATAGAATAAAATATGGCATTATCACAAACAACCTCAAATGCCAATTTGGACTGCACCATTGCGACGAGCTCATCGAGACAATCGAAATGGATATATTATTTGCCTACTTTGGTGATCGGATGGAAAATATATTTATATTGAATATACTCCCTCCGGTTCCATATTAGAAGTCGTTTAGGACAGCGACACGGTCACCAAAGCACAACTTCGACTTCTCTTTTTCTATAAGAAACTTTATTGGAAAGTTATATATGTATATTCTTATGAAAGTAATTTTAAGACAAATCTATTTATATGATTTTCACAATCTCAAACTCAACGACTTAAAAGTTATTCATGATTTATATTACCGATGTTTGACTCAAACCTTGTCCAAAACGACTTCTAATAGGGAACCGGAGGGAGTACAAAATAATAGGGGATGCTGACGTCAGCATGACGTCAGCACCCCCTGATCACTGTACGGCGGGAGCTACCAGCGGGCGCCACGTGGCGCGTAGCCACTAGTCGCCGCCACACCGGGTCAACGCCCCCTCACGGACGCGCCTGCGGGCGTGCGGGGCAGGCCGGCCACACGGCGGGCGCATGGTGACCCGTGGCCACGACGCAAAAAGGCGCGCGCGCGGGCGCGGTTCGCCCCTGACTGGCGACGTGGTAGCGCGAGAATGGCCGACTGTTGGTCAGTTGCATGGGCCGCCCGGGTCTGCACGATTTTCCCTTTTTTCCGAGTGGTTTTCTGCCCAGCTGACCGGTTCACCTCCGGTTCAGGCCCCTAGAGCCTGGTTTTTGCCCGATTTTCTGCTCCACCGCCTCAGGCACCTTCCCCTGTACGCTACAGAGCCATGGGGAGGTCGGTTGCACCCCAAGAAAGAGGGGGAGGTCCTCCACTCCCCCAAGTCTCCTCCCCCTATAAATAGAGAAGCCCATTCCCCACTTCCAAAACACGAAGAAGAGAAGTAAAGATCAAAGCGAAGCTCTACCAAAATTAGTGTTAGAATTAGGTGAGAGTTGAGGTGCGAGTCCGGGAGAAGCTGGAGTTGTCAGCTTCCTCCCTTCCTCTTGTACCTGGGCGGATGCGGCTCCACTTCGAGTAACATCCGGGTAACTCTTAGGCATTCTTGATTTATTTAATTAATTAAGTTCAGCTTTATTATTTTTGCTTGTGGGCTTCTTGCTTTGATTAGTGTTCTAGTAATTGCAAAGCTAGAATAGTAGTCACTAGAGTAGATGTGGTGTCTAGTCTTGTGATTACCTCGGAGTACACCTAGTGGCACGAATTGTTGTGGTAGCCCCAGGTGGTAAGAACCCTGACAGCCTATGTAGTCCACCATGTGAGATCCACTAGAGCGCAGTAGGACCCCTGCTTGGCTTGCCTAGCCCCCTTCTCATCCTTTTCTGGGTTAGGACGGTTGAGCGTCCCGAAGCAAGCATCATAGCAAACACTGATCTTATCTTTAGTATCCGGAATCCTTCGAAACCCTCTCTACCCCTCCTGCAGTATTACCATGTCTTCTCTCGTCCAAGGCCGACCTTGATTCTTCACTAGTGCACACACATTCCATGTGGATTCGATACCCTGGAATACTACTGTGTGAAAGCTACACCAGTACCCGTACGCTTGCGGACTTTTCTGCGATCATTATTTATACCAACAGGCCTTCTGGCGTCGTTGCATATTTAGTAGTGACGCAAGCAAGTGCCAACAAGCTTTCTGGCGCCGTAGCCGGGGATATAAACCTGGGTGATGCTAGAGAGCATCAACAAGCTTTCTTGTGCCGTTGTCGGGGAACGGTTGCTGTACTAGTGTTGAACTGAGTCGTCCGTGTATCCCCATCCACACCATCATATATCCCCACATCGATTCCAAGCCTATCAATCAGTTTTCAGCTCCAACGGGCGAAGATCTGGAGCCTCCACCCTCATCATTACTCATCCATGCACCTAGCTATGAACTTCGTCCCGCCCTCATAGCTATGGTACGCGAGCAATATTTTTCTGGAGCAGAAGAAGAAAATCCGTACACCCACCTTCGCGGTTTTGAGGAAGTGTGTTTGTGCCTTGTCATTCGTGGATTGTCACATGATAGATAGATAGGTAGGTAGGTAGCTCGCCCCCCTCGTTAAAATTCCTGCGTCCCGCTTCCACTCGACACGTTCTCCAACTCGCAAGTAAGTTCGCTGTCTGCACAACCAAAAATGTCCCAAACCATGTCCGCTATACGAGCTCTCCTCCTGTCAGCAATGCTGCTCGCCATCGCTGCCGTGCCGGCCATGGTGGCTCGCTCAGGGCCGCCACCATACGGCGATTGGACCGGCGGGCGGAGTGTCCTCGAGGATGTGAGCGACCCGCACATCCAGGAGCTCGGCCGCTGGGCGGTGGCGAAGCACACTAGGCAGGCCAACAACAGGCTGCATTTCGGTCGGGTTAGTTTCAAGATTGAGTACTCGAAAGGCTCTAGAATGAGATGTGTAAATAAAGAAAATACCATCGACAGATCTAACCTCGAACTTGTCCAACTTCTTGCCTTTCTTCAGGATGAAGCACTTGCACCCAAACACATGGAAGTGACTCACCTTGGGTGTGCGCCCGTGCATCAACTCATAACATGTTTTCTTCTTGTGAACCGTGAGGTAAATCCTGTTCGACACGTAGCACGCGGTATTCACCGACTCAGCCCAGAACCTTCTCGGAGTCCTATGCTCATCAAGCATCGTCCGAGCCATCTCGCACAAGGTTCTATTTTTCCTTTCCACCACGCCGTTCTAGGGAGGTGTATATGGAGTCGAGAACTGGTGTTCAAGACCCAAGTCATGGCAAAAGGTTTCAAAGCGAGAGTTTTTAAATTCTGAGCTATTGTCACTGCGAATCGCTCGTATGGCATCTCCGTGCCTCTCGTTTCTTAAACTCAAGACAAGATCTCGAACAAAACCAAACGTCCACTACGTGAAAAACTCGCTTTGGTAACGGGCATAGATTGCCTTTGGTAAGGGGCAAAGCGCCCGTTACCGATCAAGTGTTACAAATAAGCCAAGAAAGGTAACGGGTAGATGCCCGTTACTGATAAGACATATTCGTAATGGGCATTAAACAACAATCATTACCACAACTAGCCACCGGTCACATGAAATGGTTGTTTCTATGAGCCCACAAGGAACTTTGGTAACGGGCACCAAAGCACAGCCCGTTACAGTAGCTCAATATCGGAGACGCCTGTTGTGCACCTGCATCTCCACTATCTTGACGAACTGAGATGCGTCTATTTCACGCGCGTCTCAGCACATATAGGATTCGTAACAGGCATCAAACAACGACCGTTACCACAACTAGTCACCGGTCACGTGAAATGGCTGTTTCTCTGGGCCCACAGGGAACTTTGGTAACGGGCATGAAAACAGAGCCCGTTACTGTGAAATTAACATCTGGGACGTGTTCTGTGAACCTGCGTCTCCTCTGTGTCGATGAAATGAGACGCATCTATTTCCATGCGTGTCTGCTTTCTCTCGATTAAAGGAGACGCGTGCTCTCAACCTGCGTCTCCTATATCTCGATGAACGGGCAAGGTCCTGGGCCCACCGGTCAAGACTGGTAATGGGCTTTTACACTGCCCGTTACATTGTTGACATGTTTGTAACAGGCTTTCCGAATGAAGCTCGTTACTCACTGATCAGTGTTTGTAATGAGCTTTATTTAACGCCCATTACAGATAAGTAGGTCACCCCTACAGTAACCTGCCTGCTTGCCGGCTGCATCCTGGAACCAGCTAGGATTTGGCAGCCATCAGGGGCTGCATCCTAGCACCAGCCAGGATATGGTAGCCACCACAGCAAGGAGACATCACAAACACATTCTCACATCACAGATATAGGCAAAGCAAGATCACATTTATAGACAAGCAAGATCACATTTATAGACAAGCTAGGATCACATCAAGTTTCAAGTTACTCTCATCAGGGCTTATTTGGATGGAGTCATGAGAAAACTGCCTGACCCAGGCAGTATCTGATTCCAACCAAGCAAGCCAAGCAGATTTCTCAGGCAACAACACCTGACTAAAGAAGATTGAATGAGTTTCAAGTTTCTGGCTACAATAAACTCACGGTGCACCATTGTAGAATTTGCCCTTTCGGTCGATGGTCTCCTTAAGAATGTACTCGCACAACATCTTGTTGACGGTCGATTTTTGTACACCTAGCTATGAGTTTACCATCAACATTTGCACGTATTTGATATTCTAACTAATGGTACTAACCCCCCGGAGGTATCAAGTTCACTCTTACATGTCGATTTTGGAGTTTATTGTTTACGCAGGAAATAACGTTAAAGAGGAGACTTTCGGGATAAGTTCATCAAGCACTTCAAGAGAAGATCATGAAGATCGTCACAAGTCAATACACGAAGTGAACAAGACTCCAAACAACCCAAGGACCGAAGCATCAACACGCAAAACTCCCGGGACTTGGATGTTTACCAACGAGATCAACTCAGCCCGAGAGATATTCCCACAGCCCAGGACAGCATGATCTTTCGGTGCAGATTTGGAGACTTAAACATCCTCTAATGGCAAAAGTTTGACTACCAAAGTTGTGGGCCTCGACGATACCTTCGATTTGGACATGTGGAAGGCCCAATTCGGGTCAAGGAGCTAGGAGATATGACCCCCGAAATACTTGCTGCGCAGTCAGTCCGAAATCAGAACAGATTATCTTCCAAGGCCGATTTGGAGATCTTATCTTCGTTTCCAAGGAAAGCAATGAATACCAAAGTTGGAGGAAATTTTGTGCCATAGAACCAGGACACCGAATTTGCAATATTTGGAGTCCGTACATGGGAGATATGATGCCGGCAAGGAAGGGCTGCGAATTAGGAAAATCTGGACGAGCCTGATTTTTTGGAAACCAAGTTCCCTTCTCTCCCAAGGAAGATCTCGTGCAAGGAAAGGTGGAGCACGCCCCAAGGCTCCCCAAGGCATAAATACAACCCCTTGGGTGCCCAAGGAGGGGTGATCGATCCATCCAATCATCAGAGAGCCGCCGAGACGAAGGAGAAGCACCGGGAGGAAGCCGACGGTCGCCGCAAGTCCTCGAGTTGCCTAGGAGATGGCTTAGGCCATGCCCTAGCTGCCATGGTTGGCCCTGCGTGGTGAAGCCATGGTGGAGTTCCGGAGCCGCGACTTGAATTCTTCAAGTCGTTTGTACCTTCAACATTCGATGGTGATATAAATCAATTATTGTCTTTACTTTGATCTACTACGAGTTGTGCTTATTCATATGTGTAGCTACCATATGCTTTTAGTAGGATTAGATCGAATCATGGTGATTAGTCTTGTCTTGCGAATACATCGTAGTAGTGCACGGACCGAGGTTGTCGTTCGGTGATGAATATCCTTGCGTAGTGACAGTACGGCGGAGGAGAAAGCGGCGAGCGAACGTGTATCGGACCACTCCATATTGGGTTACTCCATATCGAGTTTAATCCTTATCATAGTATAGGTTCAGATTGGTTTGTCACCTTGGCCGGAACGGCAACAAGAAGACAATAGGCTAGGCTTACCTTTTGGGTGCTTACCTTTATGGCTAGGTGGATGTGATCCACACATCCTCTCATGTATGTTTAACCTCTATGCAATCAACACTTCACATAGGGTTAGACCGGTAGGTTAGAGAACCTTAGGAGTTTGCTTCCGATCCTTGGATTGACAAATCTAGGGAGAACCCTCCTTGGTGAAAAAGCCACCAAGTCACCCGTAGGCTTGCGGTGAACTTGAGCACGGTTTTGCACTGTCAACAAGCCCCTTTTTCTGGCGCCGTTGCCGGGGATCAGCAACTCAAACCCTAGGGTGATCTATCTTTCTTTTAACTAACCCTAGTTTTTATCATTACATATATGCTTGCTTTCTTGTTTGTGTCCTTGAAAGTAGGTGCAAAGCTAGACACAAAGCGATCGAGAAAAGTTTTCAACAATCGGACTTCAACAAGTCCAACCTCGCTCAACCAAGTTGATGGCTACGCAAGATTTGCTCTTTAGTGGTAGGTGCTAACCTTGGTTAGTGTCCCAACATCCGCTATTGAGCCCCCACCCAAAGCAACCGAAGATGAACAAGCTATGCCTATGTGTCGATTAAGTTTTTAGACTAATGTCTTTTGGAGGATTGTTTGTTCAAACTATAGGTTTCGGAAACGACCATGTCAAGCGCGATGGAGAAGGATTCCATTACCATCAATATCATGCTGCGATGGTAATGATTTTCGAAGCCATGGGATGCGTGACATGGTGCCCTAAAAGACTTCAAGACGAAGACCAGACGTACATCTCTGGATCGATGGACAGAAGGATAATGATGTCGTCAAGATGCTTTGCACAACCTCAGCAGAAAAACAATTGGATATATTTGGATTTTCAGAAGCTCCATGAAGTCTACGTTCCAACGAATCAAGCAGCAAGGCAATCGGAGGTTCCTACAAGCGGATATGGCCGAATCACCGATGGTTGCACATGCTGAAATTCTGGACAGCAAGCAATGCTGAAGTGAAACAGCCATAGCTCCCTCATTCGGACTCCGATTAAGGCAAATGAGTACCCAATGGAAAGGTAATTTTATAAATTTTTCAATAGAATTATATTTTGGTTTATGTTCTGTTCTGGATGCAGGGATAAATCCACGAAGAAGAGTCAGCAGCAAGACGATGACGACCAGATGGAGGAGATGGACATGGTGTCAATAAAGAGAAGATGGGGCAACGGTTCCACAACACGTACATGATAAAATTCAGAAGCTAAGGACTAAAACAAACTCTCTGGATCTTGGATGAATGAAGACACAAGAGGCACCACTCAACACATGATGATGTTGGAAGCGAACCATGACGGATTTCCTAAAGGCAACATCAAGCTGCATGGCTACTTTGGATTCTCGCACAAGTAACCATGGCTTCACGACGATGGAATGGTATGTGAGAAAGTCGAGCTCTATGACTTTAAATGAAGCGCTTTGCGGGAGGCAACCCGATATTTTTATATATCTATATAAACTATGACAAGTCTACATTGTGTTCTTTATTTGAAAACTTCAAGTAACATCGTATCATTCCTCTAATAAATGTCACAACCACATCTTGTATGCTCTAATAGATATTGAGCGAGCACTTTGCTACTTGAATTTTGGAAAACTTGTAGACCACTTTTTTTTTGTGCTTATTAGTGTTTAGAGTCTTTTTATTTGTGTCTTTAGAGAGAAATATGAAGCATGATCCCTTTTGATTCTATAAACTTGTGGCTAGTTAACTTAGGCTAACTTTTGCTTTTGGTTTAGGTCACCACCATATCATGTCATATCATTTTTTTCATTCATATAATGTTGCACTTTATTCCACATTGTTCTCCACCCTTGCATTTTGTTGCATGATGCATACCATATCTAAAACCCTTTTTGAAAAAAAAACCATCTTTGCCTAAACCTTCCTATCAAACCGCACCTAACCCAAGCCAACAAAAGGGGGAATCAACTTATGTCAAGTCGACAAAGTCTATCTTTATCCCCTTTCTAATTAAAATTTTGATAAATGCTTTTTTCCATAATGGTGCTTCACGCGCGCGAGGCATTTTCTTTTGTAATCTTGTGTAAACGTGGAGTTTAGACTTGATTGCGGTTAATCATCATTTGAGTTTTTAAAGCCTTGTTAATTTATATTGCATTGGTTGGTTTATAAACTTCACAATGCGCCCTACCTCTCTTACACTATAAAGAATTGTTAATCTTGAGATAAACATGGTGTTTTGACCTTGGTTAATAAATCTTTATGGCGGTGAAGAAGTTTGGCAACCACTTTGTAAGCATGGAGCTTAGAATTTGGTGTAAACATTGTTTTATTTATATCCCTTCCTTTCATTTGCATTTTCACCTACACGCACGTACACTCATTAGGTTCTAGCTTTTCTCTTTACTAGGTGAGCTATACCACAAGTTAAGATCTTATGGATGTATTTGGTTTGTTGGCAATTGTTTCTACTCCCGACCATAACCCCGGGGGTAGAATGTGCATTTAATTTGTTTTGCAGGCATGACGAAGTGTTCCCATGAGTTCTTGACCGATTGCAATCAAGGTCATTAGTCATCTACAAGGCTTGAGAAGGAAGTCGCTGTTTCCATCAAGATTTGAGCACGTGTTCAGAGATGTACAATGGAATAAAAGTTAATATTCAGAAGCTCTTTCAAATCTTCTTTCCAATGCATCAAGAATCATCAATTTTAAAGAACCGTACAAGGAGATATGGCAGAAACATTGAGCGCTGCGTGTCTGAAATCAGCTTTGGACAGATTGCATCGCCGGAGTAAAATAGTCACAACTCTCTTGTTCGGAACCCGTTTCATGCATATGATGGCTCGTTGGAAAGATAATTTCATGAACTTCGACTTGGAGGGGTGTTTCAGTACATGGTCTGTTCTGGAAGTAGAATAAAATCTGTGAAGATGAGGCAGCGACAAGGACGGGATGGAAGTCGGTGATGACGATATGACGAAGGATTGGAACCATGGCTTGATGATAATAAGAAGAAGTTGAAGGACAAATGAGTCACAAAAGCAAGAACTGAAGATGATTCTCAAACACATGGCAATAGAGAACTACAAGCGATTCAAGTTCTTCCACACTTAGCAACATGCTAAGCAAGGGGGAGGATTTGAAGGACGAAAGGGAAAAAGGCCACGAGGAGTACAAGGATCACCTTCACCACAAGATGCTCATCATTCTTTTGCTAAGTACAATGCTTAAGCATGGGGGAGGCCGCGCTGCACTTCACTACAAGCATCAAAAAGGACGGTAACTCGCCCTTAACTTTATCTTTGTTCATCTCCTTTTAAATGCTTGCACATATATGCTTTCAACCTTAGACAACCTTTGTATTTATCTCTCGATCAATAACATGGTTACTAGGAGGACAACCTAGGTTAGTTAGTTTTTATTTTTCAATAAATAAATCATCATCTCTTTTGAGCTTACCGCGATGATATCATTTGTATGTCTTGCTTATGGAAAAGTGATGAAAGTTGCCACCTTGTTTTACTTGCATGATGTTGTATATGACTTGACTTTTTGCTCTCTATTAAATAACGACTCTTTCATTTGTGGAGGTTAAATGACTAATTTCTAAGACCCACTTACTTTATGTTGCTCTTTGATTTAAGTTTACCGATGACCTATGCCTTGTACTTGTTTTATTTAAAATTATTATGCTATCTACATTTGTGAGTCTCTTGCAAGGCTCTACCTTCCAAAGCATATACACATACAAGTACTTTCATGATGTTAACCCTTAGTTTGCAAACTTATATCTTGATGAGTTGGATTAGGATTGATTTCTATGGTACGAGACTAAGAAGCTGGCCATTCCTTTGCGTATCTTTTTCATGCTAGCCATTTTTGTCCATGCATTGTGAGTTTCTACATTGGAAATTTCACAAACTTCGCTGGCATCCACCCTAAACCCAAAATATCTCTTTGTGATTACCTCCTTGACCACAACCTAAATTGAGTATGGATGATCTTTCGATGAATTTTTTGAAGATTTTCTGGCAAGATTTCAAGACATATAACATATGGAGGGACTCATCAATGCAACTAAGTTATGCCGAGTTTCGACATGAAGGATGCCCTTGAAGATTTCAAAAGATTTATACAGGAACACAAGGGTTTTGTACTTCTCTAGCAGCCATAGGTCCCCTCACTTCTATGCTCGAGGACGAGCAATCATTTAAGCATGGGGAGGACTGCTATAGCAGCTACTATGTTGCTTAAAAGTTCAGAGGAGCATAAAAATGAAGAATAAAAAAAATAAAAAATAAAGAGAAGAAAAAATGAAGGAAAGAAAGAAAAAAAAGAAGAAGAAAGAAAAAAATAAGAAAAGGGAAAAATAAAAATGCTCCTCGGTTCTTTTTAGTTTCATTTAAATCTTAGAGAGCTTTGAAGACAAGTCCATACTCAATCTTTTCCAACCATGTGCAATCCGATAACGAGAACTTCATTCGTGTCTCGGGATCACCCATTTGCCACTTGCACATGTCCACCTTTCTAAATGTGTGTGTTCCATCTCTCTCTCTTTTCAACATTTATTTTCCATGACCTTTTTGACTAGTCTCGGTAATTCCAATAGATCTCTCTCTTAGTTTGACAATATTTCAAGTATAATCACTACGTGAAAACCTCAAATAGGTCACTCAGCATTTGTAACGGGCCCTTAACGCCCGTTACATCCACCCACATCTGTAACGGTTGTTGTTTGGCGCCCGTTACCTATAAGCGCGCCAGGACGACCCCGGGGTTGGCCTCCACAACACCTGTTACCAATGTGGACTTCTGGTAACGGGCTTCTTAAACGCCCGTTACATAAATTCTTTGTAACGGATGTTAAATAGAGACCGTTACAAATGTTAAACCTATCGGTAACGGGCTTGTAAAGTCCGTTACCGATCAATGCCCTATCAGTAACGGGCTGCTTAAGTCTGTTACTGATCGCTGCCGTATTGGTAACGGGCTATAAAGTCCGTTACCGATAATTTCGTACTGGAGACGCATGCTTGTAGGATGCGTCTCCTTTGCTGGCAACCAAATTGGACGCGTCTCGTGTCTTAGGACTCGTCTCCTTTGATTGCCACCCAGGGTCGACTTTTTTTCTCACATCGGAGACGCACATTGTTATTGCTCGTCTATGTCTTCTCCTTCTGACACCACTCGCTCTCTCTCCGCAGAAGGCCACTCCTATTCCGAAAACAACACTCGCTCTCTCTCCTCAGAAGGTCACTTGCTCGATCTGTGTGCTCAGATGTCCCCGCCGGCCTGTCCCGTTCGCCGCCGCCAGCTGCGCGCGCTCTGAGGATCGCACTTAATTTCTCTCCTCAGAAAGCCGGCGCTGTAGTAGGCCGGCCGTGTGCACGACGGCGAAAGGGGCCAGAGCGGACGTCGACCGCGCCGTCCTCCGCGCTGTCGCCGCGGCCGCGACGCTGCCTCCGATCCTCCTCCTCGGTCGCGCTCGCCTCGTAGAAAGTTCTCGTCAAGGTGAAAATTAATTGGCCCCTCTTATTGAAATTCTTCAGCTGTCCTAATCCTCTTGTGTGTTATCGGTTTTTTTGTGTGATGAATTATGCTCATTTGGTGTATGGAATGCAGATGGCGTCTGCTGCTCAGGCTTGGATGTACAGACAGCCCCAAGAAGATTGGGAGAATTTCTTAAGCGGGGTCAATGGTTTTCTAAATCAAGCAGAGGCGGATATGAGAAACCGTGGTGTTCAAGCAATGCTTTGCCCCTGTATTGATTGTCTCAACCAAAAGAAATTCGCACAACGGGAAATCATTTTTCATCATTTGGTCACACGTGGTTTCACAAAAAATTACACGTGTTGGAGTAAACATGGTGAGGAAGGCCTTAATGAACTCGAAACAGGTTGCCTAAATGAAGGTGAAGTGCGATACCATGCTACCGACCATGATGAAAACCTTGATGATAGTGGACTTTTTGAGGGAAATGAACCATTATTCCCACCAAATGTGTTGAGGCCTGAGGATATCACTGATTAAGAAGCTAGGGGCTTCGATGATGGTGAGGTGTTGCAACGTGTGCACAATGTTGATCAAATGTTGCGGGATGTTGAGTTTCAACGAGTGTACACACCTTCTGAATTAGCGAGGCTGAAGCAGTTCATTGAAGATTCAAAGAAACCCCTCTATCCTGATTGCCAGAAGTACTCTCGCCTTTCTGGTGATCTAAAACTTCTGCAGCTTAAGGCAGATCATGGTTGGAGCAACAAAAGTTTCAAACATCTATTGGATGTGCTTAGAGACATGCTACCTGAAGGAAACCAAATAGCAGAGTCTGTCTATGAGGCGAAGAAGATAATCTGTCCTCTGGGAATAGAGGTTGAAAAAATCCATGCATGCAAGAACAGTTGTGTATTGTTCCGTGGAGATTATGCAGACCTTGACAAGTTCCCCAAGTGTGGCTATGATCGGTACAAGAGGAAAAAAGGATGGTGGAGATGATAATAATGCTGATGAGGAGAACAAGCCCGGCGAGATCAGAGGCAAGAAGAAGAAGGCTAACAGAGGGGCTCCTGTGAGGGTGGCATGGTATTTTTGCATCATTCCTCGGCTGAGAAGATGGTTCGCAACACGAAAGGAGGCCCAACACTTGCGTTGGCATGACGAAGGCCGAAAGGAGCTTAATTATAAGAAAGATGGCATGTTTAGGCACCCCGCAGATGCAGCGCAATGGGGTAACATTAATACCCACTTCCCATGGTTTCACGACGCAAGGAGCATATGGTTTGCTATGAGCACAGATGGCATGAACCCATTCGGTAACCAGAGCTCAACACATAGCACCTGGCATGTCGTGCTGTCGTTGTACAACCTTCCACCCTGGCTATGCAAGAAACAGAAATATATGATGCTGACAATATTGGTCTCCGGGCCAAAGCAACCTGGCGACCGTATTGATGTCTACTTGAGGCCACTAGTTGATGACTTGAAGATATTGTGGAAGCCTGGTGTGCCGGAGGTTTGGGATGAGTACAAGCGTGAGGAGTTCACAATGCATGCCATGTTGTTCACCACCATCAACGACAACCCGGCTCATTGCAACCTCTCTGGCCAGAGTAAAAGGAAAGGTGCAGCTTGCCCACACTGCTTGGAAGATACTTGCGCAATATGGCTAAGACATTCAAAGAAATACATATTTATGGGACACCATCGTTTCCTCGGCAAGAAACATCCATACCGGGCCATGGATTGTCAGTTTAATGGGGAAAAGGAGAATCGAGAGGCGCTGTTGCATGTGACTGGAGATCTAGTCCACTAGAAAGTCAAGGACATCAAAAGTATCGAGGAGTTACCCGAACTGACTGAAAAAACCCTTGGCAAAAGAAAGAAACGAGATGGTGAAGAAGAAGAAGGAATGTGGAACAAGAAATCAATTCTATGGGAGCTAGAGTATTGGCTGATGTTGGATGTGCGTCATTCTATTGACAACATGCACGTCAAGAAGAATGTGTGTGAAGCTACTTGTGGAACATTGCTACAACAGAAGTCCAAAGGGAAAGATCATAAAAATGCAAGGGAGGATCTTAAAGAGCTGGGCATTAGGCCGGAGCTCTATGCAGAGGAAATAGAGACGGTGACGAACCTTCCCGTTGCTGCAACCACCTTGTCAAAGGCAGAGAGAAAAGAATTCTGTCAGTTTTTACATGATTTGAAAGTACCTTCAGGCTACTCATCAAACTTCAAGAGGCTAGTGCCAGTGCAGGACATGAAAATGAATTTCAACTTGATGAAATCTCATGATTGCCATGTGTTGATGACAACTCTTCTTCCTGTTGCACTTAGAGGTATCAAGACAGAACTGGTTCGCGACGCGGTCACGAGCTTGTGTTTATTCTTCAATGCAATACAACAGAAGGTGATTGATGAGGAAAAACTATTGGACTTGGAGAGGAGGCATTTCGAGACCCTATGCCTTCTTGAAGCTACCTTCCCACCATCATTCTTTGATCTCATGCTGCATCTAACAACACACCTCGCGAGAGAAATCTGGTTCCTTGGCCCATCTTACCTTCATCAGATGTTTCCATATGAGAGGTTCTATGGATTCCTGAAATCATTGGTACATAACCGGTTATTTCCGGAGGGAGCCATTGTTCGTGGCTACGAGACCATCGAAGCAGTGGAGTGGGCCATGGGTTATATGTACCCACAAAACCCCATTGGTGTGCCTCGCTCACGGCATGAAGGTAGGCTTTCAAGTGTTGGGACCATAGGGAAAAGGTCAGTCACTCCGGATGCAGATGCCTTCCAAAAGGCTCATTTCACCGTGATACAACAGCTGCACCTAATTACACCGTTTGCCAATGAGCACAAACAACAACTACGTGAAGACAACCCTAACCGTGGTAGGGCTTGGCTTGCAAAGATGCACATGCAAGGTTTCAGCAGGTGGCTCCGAGATTATGTCGAGACATGCAGCAATAATGCTGTAATTACCGACGAGATAAGGAATCTAGCAGCGGGGCCATTGTTCATTGTTACAAGATACGAAGGAATGGATATCAATGGATACACGTTCTACACCATGACCCAGGATAAAAAGAGCGTATATCAAAATAGTGGTGTGCATGTACGGGCCGTCGTTGACGACAGTCATGATGATGATGATGACACAGAGACAGACACATATTATGGTCAAATAGAGGAGATATGGGACCTTGATTATGTAGGATTGAAGGTAGCCTTGTTTCGGTGTAGATGGGTCACTAATGGGAAGGGAGCTGTGAGCAAGGACAAATATGGTTATGTTAGTGTTGATCTCCGGGTCTTTGGTTACAAAAACGAACCATTTGTCTTCGCCAACGATGTTGAGCAAGTGTTCTATGTACCTGACCTTGCAAAGAAGAACTGGTCTGTGGTTATGCCTGGAAAAAAAAGGATTGTGGGGATTGAAAATGTTGTTGAGGAGGAGGAATACAACCAGTTTGACGAAATTCCATCCTTTGACACTTCATACAAGCCCCAACTCTTGGGAACTAACAAAACACCGTACTTGCGAAGCGACCATAGTGAAAAAATCCATATACAGAAATCAAGGAAGAAAAAGCAAGCCTGATTTCTGCTGAATCCTTTTTGTAATGCCGAAGGATGTGTCTATTGGTGGAAATGGAATCTGTTTTGTAATATAAAGGATGCGATGTATTGGTGGAATTTCAATCTTTTTTGTAATATATGGGATGTGGTGGAATTTGAATCCTGCTTGTAATATATTCTGCCAAAGATACTATATACATTCTGTTTATATTCTGCTTCAGTTCAGTAACGGGCGTTAATATCAAAGAGACGAGGATTAGCCAACCCGTGTCGCCTAAGTCACGGGCAAGAGACGAGGATTAACGAACCCACATCGCCTTTGTTACGGGCAAGAGACGAGGACTAACGAACCTACGTCGCCTTTGTTATGGGCAAGATATGCGAAATCACGAACATATTACATCAAAAGAGACACGGATTAGCCAACCCCCGTCGGCTTGTTCTTCAAGCTTTGCAAGTGAGTAGGTAAATCATACAAAAAATTGTACTGCACAGAGATAATCACTAAAGCATGTCTCTTGAGATGCAAAATCACACACACACAGATTACAATCATCATTGATACATCAGAACAAGGTTACAATGCGGCCATATCTTCATGACGCGATATGCAAAATCACACACACACAGATTACAGTCATCATTGATACATCAGAACAAGGTTACAATGCGGCCATATCTTCATGACGAGATATGCAAAATCACACACACACATCGATCTTGCTCGCAGGTCGATCTTGCTCGCAGGTCGTCGATCTTGCTGCACGTGGTCATTGAACAAGCTCCATTTCTGTTGATGGCTTAGAGAACTGATTCCTGGCTTGCAATGAGACCACAAAGCTTCCTGAACCTGCACTTTTGGTTTGCAAGAGCCTTCCGCGAGTGGAGGGAGAAAGCATAGGAAAAATAATGATCATTGGACACAGGATGAATTCTGTCGGATTGTTGATCCTGAAAACAATGATCATTGGACACAGGATGAATTCCGTCCGATTTTGCAACCCTAATTTTGGTTTGCAAGAGCCCAAGTGTGTCGGAAAAGCTGCAGTAGACTTTCTATCGGCTTGTTCATCCTGATGCCAGGAGGTTCTGGGCTACCTTCCCCGGACATAGCTGCGAGCAAGGGGTATGTCACAAGAATTCTTCTGGCAGATGTGTTAGAGGGATGAGCAACCCAATCACCCATATCACAAGAATTCTTCTAGCAACTGAGAGATCGAGGAGGAGGAAGAAGAGAGAAAAGCAAAAGCTTGTGCCCTACAAGATCTATTCTTTGCGCCATAGCTAGATCTAGATCTAGAGAAGAAGGAAGCAAGTGACTCGCTTTATTGTATCAGAAGAAGGAACCATATAGCTAGATCTAGATCTAGAGAAGAAGGAAGCAACTTGAAGTGAGGAGGACTGATAGGCGTCGGTGGCTTTTTATAGCAAAAACAAGGAAGGGATAAGATCAAGAGCACAGGAAACGGCCGGGAAGGTTCCCAAGATGGTCAATGGCGAAACTGTTGCCAGTCAATGGCTGAGAGCAGAGCTGCAGAGGTAGTGATTCCAATGTAGAATTAAATGATACACGGAGTAACGAAACGTCGTCTCCATTGCATACTTAAACCGTGTTTGGAAACAAATCTCCTGTATCTTCTCCTTCCAAAACAATTAGATCCCCTGCCCCTTCATCTCTACCCGCGAAAAACAGCAACTGCCTACTCCTCATCGTCACCATTCCTGGCCGGAGATGGATAGCATGCCGGGAAGAAGGAGGCGGCACCAGCCGTCGTCGCTGCTGGGCCTCCCTCAAGACCTCCGCATTGAGATTGCGGCGCGCGTCGGTGCGACCTCGGAGCGGCCCTTGGCTGACCTCCGCAACCTACGTGGTACTTGCTCGACCATGTGCCGCGTGTGCGGCCACGGCGACGTCGGCCGGCGTTTGTCGATAGAGGGGATACGATATGAGATTTCTTGGGTGTGGGACCCCCCCCCCACTTACAAAGCATTCCTTGCCATGCTGACCGGTCTCAGGAATCCAGAGGCTTGCTTCCTCTCCGGGATCAAAGCCTTATTCATCGAAAACAGGGGATACAATGATCTCCGGCGCGCCGCCAAGGGTGGGCACGATGCGGCGGCCTATCTATACGCCATCTTGCTCTACAGAGACAATGGCGGTGCCGCCGCCGACGACACCGCGAAGTGGTACATGAGGCGGGTCGCTGGCGGCGGCAGTACGACGTTGAGATGGCTGAGCAACGAGGGGTGTCTGCCTTTGTGCAAAAGGCCGCGCGTGCGCTCCACTACTAGACTTGGCGCATTTGGGGTGAACCGCTGCCGCCTCTGGCACAGGTGCGCGGCGATCAGCCGTGCGCAGGCAACGGCGGCGGCTGCGGTGTGGAAAAAGGATGGGTTCGAATTTCTCTGTTTTGCAGCGAAGACTGTAGGCTGCGCTGCGAAATGGTGAAGTTCGCACAGAGTATTAGAATAGGAAATCAGTAGTAGATTAGCTTTTGTATGATGCTCGAATTATCTGTGTAAAATTTTGGGAGAGCAGCAAATCCGACGCGGGTTATCAGCCCCGTGTCGCTAATGACTGTGGGGCCCAGTTCTATTCAAATGAAGAACAGTTCCCATTTCTCCTTTTAATCTGCAATCAAATGTTGTAACAAGTATTTCTTCATCGTTATTAGTCCAAATTTGATATTTTTTCTAAATTTTTCTAAAATCACCATCTTTTCATTAATTTCATTGTTTAGTGTACATTCCGTTTGTTGAATAATGTTTATATGCCTTATTTTGTTCTTTGTAAGTACAACATACAAATAATATTTGTTTTACACAACCATTAGTGATGAAACTTTACATTTCGTAAGCTTAAGGTGAACACAAGGTTTTGTTAAGTTTTCAAATGCATATGAGTTCGAACATGTTGCAAAGTGTGGAAAACTTCAATGTTCAAGCAAACATTCTAGGAAACTATGTGAGAGATGTAGACATTTGTACACAAGTATATTATTCCTTCATCGATACCATTTGAAATTTCGAAGACAAGTTTAGGTACCCAAATTATGTTGCCAAGTCAATTTGTAGATTTTTAGAGCAAATTTTATGTTATTAGAATTATTATATAATTACCATGGGGTGTAAAAACAAAATATATGAATTTTGGGCACACAAGTGTGACTGTTGATATTTTATTCAAATACTGAATGTGCAAATACGAATTGTTCGTATTTTTATGATTTTTTAGGTGCTGTTTTATGGGCTTTATTAATTCAGGGAAGCAAGTTTCATTCCAAAAAAATAGTGACAGGCCCACGCGTCAGCGTCAGCAGCCAATATAAAAAAGATAATCGTTGCCTGCCTGCCCGGACCCAACTGCCAACAAATGCGATGCGGGTTCACTAACCATCATCGCCAATGACACTGGCCCACGCGTCAGCGTCAGCAGGCTAATCTGCGTCGGCAATGACTATCCATTGTCTCTAATAAGATCTAATTCATCACAACAGATCTCCAGTTCATCACAACAGAACACAGTTCATCACAACGCGGTTGGATCTACTCGCGTCTATTAGATCGAGTTCATGACATACAAAATCTAACAACCAAACTAATTAACTAAGAAGTTCATGTCCAAGAACTTGACAAAGACACAAAAGCACACACACATTGCTACTAATTGGAAGAGGAGTCTATCAATTAGTCAGAGTCCCGCCGTCGTCGCCGTCGTGGCTGCCGTCGTCGCCGTCATGGCTACCGTCGTCGCCGTGGCTGCCATCGTCGCCGTCGGAGCCGCCGTCGTCGAAGACGAAGTGGCAGCGGGCAGCCTGCTGGACCACAGGGAGGTTCTCGAGCTTCTCAGCCAACCCGTGGATCCTAAAGGTGAGACCCTTCACGCTTGGGTCCTTGTACACATCATGATGCGCCTTGATGTCGAAGGCCTCACCAACACCTTCAAGCTTTCTAAAGGCGCTCCTGAGCAGCTCGACGGCGAACTTAGTGTCGTCGAAGAGCGGTTCCTCGTCGGCGTCCTTGGCCGCCAGCTCCTTCCCCTTCTCCAACTTCTTCTGACAGCGACTTTCGTCGTCATCGTCCTCCCTTCGTCCCCGCTTCGACAGCGGTGGGCTCCTCGACGCCATCTCCTCCTTCTCTCGGTGACCGAAGATTTGTAGTGGTGGATCGCGAGGAGGAAGAAGAAGTGAATAAAAAGATGATAAGCTTATGGAAAAAGCAGGGGAAAGCAGGGGAGGGCGATTGGGCGAGGGAGTTATATTGACAAGACGCGAAACCATCAGGCGCCTCTGCCCCCAGCCACTACTCTATTACTGCCAGTCCGTGCCACTCGATTGCGCATCGGGCTCCGTTTCGGGCGCAAAACCACGCGTCGCCTTTCAATTACGCGGGAAGGAGAAGGGGCGGGGCAATGATGTCGGGCCCACTTATCAACGGCAGCAGCCAAACTGCGGTGCCTTTTCAATTTCCATTTATTGTTTTATTACATGGCCGAGGCGCCATCTTCAACCTTCAACCCTCGAGCTCGTCGCCTCCTTCAACTTCAATCCTCGTCGCCAACTTGATCCCTTTTCAACTTTAATCCTCCTTGCCAACTTCATCCCTCGTCGCCAACTTCAACCCTCATCGCCGCCAACTTCAACCCTCGTCGCCTTTCAAATTCCAAACCTCGTCGCCTTTCAAATTCCAAACCCCGTCGCTGTGCTATTTCCTCCCCTTCGCCTTGATGCCCGCGGTGTGCTTGATGTTGCTGCTGCCAGATGCACTTCTCACCAAGATCATCATCCACTCCATCAAGGATGAGCCCATTTTCCATTTTCTGAACCTTCGCAATAAAATCTGCGGCACCTTCCGGTGCATCTGCAACTCCGATGAGGTACTACTGCACGTGTCGCTGCGTGATCTTCATGAGGCGTGCAAGAATCGCTACGTCAGGTCGTGCTTTGAGCGGTGCTTCCGTGAGGCCAATCATCCGGAGGCATTGTGCTTCGAGGGGATGGAGAGGTTGATGAGGCGGCGAAACCCCGATAAGGGTCGGAAGCTCATTGGAGATGCCGCTGCTGAAGACTCTGGTGCCAAGTACTTCTTAGCGATGCTGAAGTACCGTTGCAACCCGGCGGACCCCGAAGCCATGGCACTGCTCCAAGAAATCAGCGGCGGCCCATCGCCCCCTGACGGCCGGTCGAAGAACCACAACCTGCGGCGGCTGCGCTACCTCGTCAAGCAGGATCTCGACAACATTGCGTGGTGGTACTGTCTTGATGACGGCGACGACGACGACATTCCGTTGCTGCCCGTCCAGAATCCCCACATCTGCATTTGGGCAGCGGGATGTAGGCGCTACGGGCCGGATACCAAAGAGATCATCCACTACTGCAGTGTCGAGTGTCGCATCCGTCATGAGTTCGACCTCTGGATGTGTAGCTTCTGCCCCGCCGTGGAGTACGCCGTCAGCAGGATGAACATCGGGATGTAGGCGCAAGCATCAATGAACATTATCTATCTTGAATGTAAATTATTAGATATTACTAAATGCGGATTTGATTTTATCGGGATGTCAGTTTTTAATCAGTTTTTGATAGATAATAATTGATTTGTCACGTTTGTGAGTCAAATCGAAGGTTGCGGTGGTCTCATTTGCCGCCGACGAGGCCTGAGATGCTCTCTTGGGTGTCAAAACCGCTGAAACTGGCACGGCGACGGCGGGCGGCGGTGCCCTCTGCTTCCTCCTTTGTTCTATTGGAGAATGAAGAACAGTTTATCCGTCCTGCGTCGCCGACGGCATTTCTCTTTTTAATCCGCAATCAAATTTTTGTAACATGTATTTCTCCGTCGTAATTAGTCCAAATTTGTTTTTTTCCTACAGTTTTCTAAAATCACCGTGTTTTCATTATTTTCATTGTTTAGTGTATATTCCGTTTCTTGAACAATGTTTATATGCCTTATCTTGTTCTATGTAAGTACATCATATAAATAATATTTGTTTTCCACACCTCCTGTAATGAAACTTTGCATTTTCATAATCCTAAGGTGAACCACAAAGTTTTGTTAAGTGTTCAAATGCATATGAGTTCGAACATGTTGCAAAGTGTGGAAAACTTCAATGTTCAAGGAACATTCTAGGAAACTATGTGAGAGATGTAGATATTTGTACACAAGTATATTATTCCTTCATCGAAACCATTTGAAATTTTGAAGACAAGTCTAGTTACCCAAATTATGTTGGCAAGTCAATTTGTAGATTTTTTAGAGCACACTAGATGTTAGTAGAATTATTACATCATTAACATGGGATGTAAAAACGGATTCTAAGAATCTTGGGCACACAAGTGTAACTGTTGATATTTTATTCAAATACTAAATGTCCAAATACGAATTGTTCGTATTTTTATGATTTTTTAGGTGCTGTTTTATGGGCTCTAATATTTTAGGGAAGCATGTTTCATTCAAAAGAAAATAGTGGCTGGCCCATGCGTCAGCGTCAGCAGCCAAAATAAGAAGATAACCGCTGCCCGCCCGCCGGACCCAACTCCCAACAAAGGCGATGCGGGTTCACTAACCATCGTCGCCTATGACACTGGCCCAGTCGTCAGCGTCAGCAGGCAAACCGTGCGCGAGCTGCTCAAAATTTCCCACCTATATTGACTATAATGCCCATGAAATTCCAATTGCTGCACAGAGCTATCAAGGGCACGCCAGTAGTTTCATTAAACATAGTTACGTGCGCCGTTCATATTCGGCTCCTCGCTAGACAGATCCACAACACCCGCATTCTCCCCACCGCCGCCGCCACTCGCCCCGCTCGCCTTCTCCACTCTCTCCCCGCCGCAGCCCTGCTCTTCTCCAGCCCCACCGCTCCCTGCGTGACGACGCTGACGAGGACGCGGTTACTGGCGTGCAGACGTACGTCTTCCCGGCCAACCTAAAGACGGTTGACGCGGATCCGTCGACGTCGTTCCCGGCCACGATGACGAGCCGGCCGCCTCAGGCCTCGAGCCGACGTGGATCCGGCCCCTCCGACCATCACGACAACAACTACTTCATTCGCGATAGAGGTTAGTCCTGCTTGAGCCCCCAACGCCCTCTCTCTCCTCGGCCGCCAAAATCTGCTATATATTCATGTCAATGTGGATTAATTAGGGAGACATGCCTTGATAGTTCATCTTTAATTGATTGACTATGGATTTAATGGATGGATTTTGTTGCCCCAAGTCTGTTTGAATAAATTGTTGCTAACAGATGTAGTTATATGAACTGTTGAAATTCATTTTCATGCTCCTGGTGCTACAATTTTTGCACTGTAAATTCATGAAAAGCATTGAGGATGTTAGCATACTTTAATTCTGCTATGCTTTGAATGTACCAGATCGACAGTTATGCTTTGGACCTGTTAGCATACTTTAATTCTGCTATGCTTTGAATGTACCAGATCGATAGTTATGCTTTGGACCTATTAGCACATACTTTAATTCTGCTATGCTTTGAATGTACCAGATCGACAGTTATGCTTTGGACCTGTTAGCATACTTTAATTCTGATGGCCACATAATGTCAGTGGGAATTGGATTGTAGTGGTTTATAATGTAGTGATAACTAGACTGTCTTATGCTTTGTTGTGAGTGTTAATTGTTTCACTACTGTCATATATATTGTTATTGTTTGTGTCATGATGTGTTGTGAGTGTTGTTTCACTACTTTCATATATAATGTCATGACCATTGCTTTATCCTCTTGTTGCATGTACACATGGAACACACAATCCATCGCTGCTGAAGTTGGACAACGGAGCAGTTGAAGGAATTTATTCTCTGCTTTGATATATAAGCATATTGTTGTGTCCCTATCGAAATGGTTAGCACCTATCCCTGTATGCTAATTAAGTAAAATATGAACTGTGTATGTCTATGCTGATTTTATTTACGACCGTATCAGCTATTTTGCCTGAGAAAACGAATTTATCTAATAAGAATTTTGTTTAGATTTTCAGTCTTGCTTATGTTGCTCTACTGACAAACCTGACATATCATCTATGCAGTCTACCACAACAACAAACTCCTCTACCTCTAGTGCATCATCACTGCCCATCGTCGATGAACCTTCTTCATAGGGTCACTCAGCACAGACTGCTGCGAGTAGTACTCGATCCCGCGGGTCAAGGACACAAACCAAATGGCCAGAAGACAAGTTGACTGCAACTGGACTTGATGCCAATTTTTGGCCTACACCAGATGCTGAGAGGGATAGATTTGTATTGGTCTGTGGTCTCATTGCTCGGGAGAGGGTGTCAATCACCAAGGCAGTTGATGATCTCTCACCAATTGAGATGGACCATCTGTTCACAATTTTAGAGGAAAAGGTAGATTACCCAGCCAATCTAGAAGAATCTGTTCGCAAGAAGGCAGTTAAGGCAGCTATATCAAAGATTGGAACCTTGCAACGCCAGTTCAAGGCCCATTTAAGCAAAAAATATGTGAGTGAAGAGGAGACTCCCTTTGTGAAGCATGCCTTTTTGCAGCAACAAGACTGGGACATGTTTGTGCAGGAAACCAATTCTCCTTCATTTCAGCAATTGAGCTAGGAGATGAAACAAAAGAGAGCATTGCATAATAAGCCACACAAGACGGGTAGAAATGGTTATTGTGGTAAAAGGAAAGAGTGGGAGGAGGAGGATGCAAAGCTAGATGCAGAAGGAAAACAGAACCCTTAGGACCAATTTCCTGGACGTTCGAGACCTTATCAGCGGGCAAGGGTAGGGAAGAAGAAGAAAAATGCTAGTGAAGGAAGCGGGGGCATAACATTCAGTAACCCTGCGGTGGTGGGGGTAGCAGATAGGGTGAAAACACTTGCAGCTCAGGGTAGCGATGGTTCTTTCTCTGGGGTTAGGGAGGATGATATCCTCACTGCAGCACTTGAGACTATAGAGCATCGAGGTCGGGTCCGAGGCGTGTCTAGTTCACTTGGCTGGGGTAAAGGGTTTGGTGAAGAGTTCGCTGGAATGTACAGGAAGAAGAGGAACAAGAGGTCTAATGCTCATGATATGATGGACAAAACATTTAAATCAATTGTCCATGCTCTAAGACTTTCAGGCATCGACATATCGAAAAATGCACTTCTTCCTTCCCAATTACCAGCGCCTGTTAGTAGAAGCGAGGAAGAAGATATGCATGGCAGCGAGGAAGAAGATGGGCATGACCGCGAGGAAGAACATGCGCATGACAGTGAGGAAGATGGCAGAGAGCAAGATCATTGGAATGCCAACAGTGACGAAGCGAATCAAGTGCACAGTGATAGTCGATCACCTATGCTGGACACAATAGATAAGCTGACAGAGCCAACCGCGTGCAGCCTTTTGGATGGCACCGGGATTAATGTGGAGCTCGCACTAGTGAAAGTCTTTCCATTTCAAAAGGCTTGCCATTCAGTACCGGTGCAGGATGGGTATGTTGTGGTGCAACCTACTTATGTGTGGGCCAATACGGGTCACTACCCTCTGCCTATACCAATTGATGGGGGTGACATAGAACCCTAGCTGGGGCTCTCGTTCAAAGGATCCAATGGCCAAAGGACAAGATCCTTATACCACCCATGACGAGACATCCCAACCCTGAAGCCGCAACAGGTAGTAGGGGTACAACATCAGATGGAGGTAATACAGCTCAGTGTCAGCAAGAGAAGGCTCAACAGCAGCAGCAACAGATCAGCAAAACTACGCAGTAGGAGCGTCGACAACAGCCGGAGGACGAGCCCAGGCAAACTCCACCTAAGTAGCAGCTGCAACTTGAGGATAATCAACAGACGAAACAGCAGCCTCTCCAGCAGTAGGAGCGTCGACAACAGCAGGAGGAGGCTAGGCAAACTACGCCTAAGCAGCAGCTGCAACATGAGGATAAGCAAAAGACGAAACAGCAGCCTCTCCAGGAGCCGGAGGAGGAGCGCAGGCAATCTCCCCCTAAGCAGCAGATGCAACAAGTACAGCAGCCTCTGCAATAGGAGGAGCCCAGGCAATCTCCACTGCAGAAGAGGAACCATGCCAGGAAACCTCTGTCTAAAGATGAGATTCTTAACTGTGTTATTGGGACAGAACAGGACTGACCAAAATACAAGCCTGGTGCACCTATGTTGTCAGAAGCAAATGTAAATCCTGTTGGACCAAATTGTGCCAAGTTGCATGCTTATGTCATGGAACACAGTAAGGATAAACTTGCCTTTCCAGCAAAGGTGGATCAAGACTACTTTAAAGGTGGTTGTGGTGCTTTAATGTTAAACATTGAATTCAGTAGCGTGTATAACCTTATAACCCTGACTTCTCTGGATGTTACCTTCATGAGGTTGTGGACATTGTAAGTCCTTTAAAACCTAAAAAGATATTTCTTTAATTTTGACCACAAAGTTCATGCATGCTAGCAATTTGATTTTTTGTAGGAAAATGATGGACAAGGCAGCGGAGATGCAGATCAGTGTTGGGTTTTTAGATCCAGATTTGTTTACTTCAACAAATATTTCTCAGCGTTCTCAGCAAGTTGGCAAAGCAATCTCAAATGCAATGAACAACGACTACGTGGTGGGTGCCTACTACACTAGCCACTGGGTAATAGTGATCATCTGTATGAAGTTCAGAGAGGTTTGGTATCTAGATTCTGCTAAACAACATCCCCCGCTAAAGTTCCCAGACCTCCAACCTATTTTAAACTGGTCAGTTTCTTGTAGGTTTTGTTCACAAAATTTAATCTCTTAGTGTTTCTAATTGGTATTGCTGACCATGCAGGGCCTTTGGTACAATATTTGTAGGTTTTGTTCACAAAAATTCAATCTCTTAGTGTTTCTAATTGGTATTGCTAATCATGTAGGGCCTTTGGTGAACATGCACAGGACGGAGTGACGAAAGGAAAGAAAAAAAAAAGCCAAAAGCCACACTCAAGCACAAAACAAATCTCGCTGTAAGACCGAGGTTTTTCTATGGTCCCTTCTTACTTATTTGGTACTGCATTAACTTGTCATTTTGGTACCTCGATGCAGTGTGCTCAGCAGCCACAGGGGTCCTCTTTGTGTGGATTCCATGTGGCATTCCATATGTTAAGACTATTCGATGACATACCTGACATCAAGAAGGCTGCTGTAAGTAGATAATAATGCTCAACCTTGTCTCTGCTCATATTATCCATCTGATTTTAGAAAATGATTTCTACTTGTATTCTAATAAATGATTGTATTTTGCAGGATTTCAAATCTCCTGTAGTTGTTTCCACAGAAGATGTAAAGCATGTCCGAGAGATGCTGTGCGAGTACATTCTTAAGGAGACCATCGACCGAAAGGGCAACTTCTACAGTGGTGCACCGTGAGTTTATTGTGGCCAGAAACTTGAAACTGATTCAGTCTTCTTTAGTCAGGTGTTGTTGCCTGAGAAACCTGCTTGGCTTGTTTGGTTGGGGTCAGATACTGCCTGGTTCAGGCTGTTTTCTCATGACTCCATCCAAACAAGCCCTGATGAGAGTAACTTGAAACTTGATGTGATCCTATCTTGTCTATAGATGTGATCTTGCTTGTCTATAAATGTGATCTTGCTTTGCCTATATCTGTGATGTGAGAATGTGTTTGTGATGTCTCCTTGCTGTGGTGGCTGCCATATCCTGGCTGGTTCCAGGATGTAGCCCCTGATGGCTGCCAAATCCTGGCTGGTTCCAGGATGCCGCCGGCAAGCGGGAAGGTTACTGTAGGGGTGGCCTACGTATCTGTAACGGGCGTTAATTAAAGCTCGTTACAAACACTGATCAGTGAGTAACGGGCTTCATTCGGAAAGCCCATTACAAACATGCCCACAATGTAACGGGCAGTGTAAAAGCCCGTTACCAGTCCTGACCGGTGGGCCCCAGGACCTGGCCCGTTCGTCGAGATATGGGAGACGCATGTTGAAAGCAAGCGTCTCCTTTAATAGAGAGAAAGAAGACGCGCGTAGAAACAGATGCGTCTCATTTCGTCGAGATAGAGGAGACGCAGGTTCACGGAACGCGTCTCTGATGTTAACTTCACAGTAACGGGTTCTGTTTTCATGCCCGTTACCAAAGTTCCCTGTGGGCCCACAGAAACAGCCATTTCACGTGACCGGTGACTAGTTGTGGTAATGGTCGTTGTTTGATGCCCGTTACGAATCCTATATGTACTGAGACACGCGTGAAATAGACGTGTCTCAGTTCGTCAAGATAGTGGAGACGTAGGTGCACAGCAGGCGTCTCCAATATTGAGCTATTGTAACGGGATTTGCTTTGGTGCCCGTTACGAATGTTCCCTGTGGGCCCAGAGAAACAGCCATTTCACGTGACTGGTGGCTAGTTGTGGTAACGGTCGTTGTTTAATGCCCGTTACGAATATGTTTTATCAGTAATGGGCATCTGCCCATTACCTTTCTTGGCTTATTTGTAACACTTGATCGGTAACGGGCGCATTGCCCGTTACCAAAGGCGATCTACGCCCGTTACCAAAGCGAGTTTTTCACGTAGTGAATGTTTTTCTAGGATTGTCTTTACCTACCAAGCTCCACATAAGCTTTCCACTTTCATATATGAGTAGAATAGGTTGAGAATAATCTAGTGTAGGCTTGAGTGACTTGACGAGATGAGTGTTTCCATGAGCTTTTGCAAGAGAACCTCACTTATGTTAGATGTGCAACTCTTTGAAAACCCTTCACGATGCAACAAGGTAAAGTTTTGAAGTTTGCTTAAGTTCGAGAGCACTATAATTGTTTTATTGTGGCATGTTCTTTAATGATAGTCTATCTTCCATAATGAAGTAGTCGGTCAAAACTTGAACCTTAAATGCTAAATACTTGAGAGAGCAATATGTCTTGTTGTGTATAACTAAGTGCAGGGAAGACATTGAAGGGCAAAGCTGATTTCCAAATTAATCAAAGATCTTGGACTTGCTCGAGGACGAGCAAAGTTTAAGCATGGGGGTATGTTGACGGTCGATTTTGGTACACCTAGCTATGAGTTTACCGTCAACATTTGCACGTATTTGATATTCTAACTAATGGTACTAACCCCCCGGAGGTATCAAGTTCACTCTTACATGTCAATTTTGGAGTTTATTGTTTACGCAGGAAATAACGTTAAAGAGGAGACTTTCGGGATAAGTTCATCAAGCACTTCAAGAGAAGATCATGAAGCCCGTCACAAGTCAATACACGAAGTGAACAAGACTCCAAACAACCCAAGGACCGAAGCATCAACACGCAAAACTCCCGGGACTTGGATGTTTACCAACGAGATCAGCTCAGCCCGAGAGATATTCTCACAGCACAGGACAGCATGATCTTTCGGTGCAGATTTGGAGACTTAAACATCCTCTAATGGCAAAAGTTTGACTACCAAAGTTGTGGGTCTCGACGATACCATCAATTTGGACATGTGGAAGGCCCAATTCGGGTCAAGGAGCTAGGAGATATGATCCCCGAAATACTTGCTGCGCAGTCAGTCCGAAATCAGAACAGATTATCTTCCAAGGCCGATTTGGAGATCTTATCTTCGTTTCCAAGGAAAGCAATGAATACCAAAGTTGGAGGAAATTTTGTGCCATAGAACCAGGACACCGAATTTACAATATTTGGAGTCCGTACATGGGAGATATGATGCTGGCAAGGAAGGGCTGCGAATTAGGAAAATCTGGACGAGCCTGATTTTTTGGAAACCAAGTTCCCTTCTCTCCCAAGGAAGATCTCGTGTAAGGAAAGGTGGAGCACGCCCCAAGGCTCCCCAAGGGCATAAATACAACCCCTTGGGCGCCCAAGGAGGGGTGATCGATCCATCCAATCATCAGAGAGCCGCCGAGACGAAGGAGAACCACCGGGAGGAAGCCGACGGTCGCCGCAAGTCCTCGAGTTGCCTAGGAGATGGCTTAGGCCATGCCCTAGCTGCCATGGTTGGCC
This sequence comes from Cenchrus fungigraminus, assembly GCA_036936925.1. Taxonomy (NCBI): domain Eukaryota; kingdom Viridiplantae; phylum Streptophyta; class Magnoliopsida; order Poales; family Poaceae; genus Cenchrus; species Cenchrus fungigraminus. Next base: position 123,093,322 of record CM072774.1, on the reverse strand, counting down.
CTGCGTGGTGAAGCCATGGTGGAGTTCCGGAGCCGCGACTTGAATTCTTCAAGTCGTTTGTACCTTCAACATTCGATGGTGATATAAATCAATTATTGTCTTTACTTTGATCTACTACGAGTTGTGCTTATTCATATGTGTAGCTACCATATGCTTTTAGTAGGATTAGATCGAATCATGGTGATTAGTCTTGTCTTGCGAATACATCGTAGTAGTGCACGGACCGAGGTTGTTGTTCGGTGATGAATATCCTTGCGTAGTGACAGTACGGCGGAGGAGAAAGCGGCGAGCGAACGTGTATTGGACCACTCCATATTGGGTTACTCCATATCGAGTTTAATCCTTATCATAGTATAGGTTCAGATTGGTTTGTCACCTTGGTCGGAACGGCAACAAGAAGACAATAGGCTAGGCTTACCTTTTGGGTGCTTACCTTTATGGCTAGGTGGATGTGATCCACACATCCTCTCATGTATGTTTAACCTCTATGCAATCAACACTTCACATAGGGTTAGACCGGTAGGTTAGATAGAGAACCTTAGGAGTTTGCTTCCGATGCTTGGATTGACAAATCTAGGGAGAACCCTCCTTGGTGAAAAAGGCACCAATTCACCCATAGGCTTGCGGTGAACTTGAGCACGGTTTTGCACCGTCAACACATCTCCCGGACACGCTTAAAATCTTTTGTGGAAACATCTACAGGAGATTTGAAATCCTGCAAAATACAATCATTTATGAGAATACATGTAGAAATCAGTTTCTAAAATCAGATGGATAATATGAGCAGAGACAAGGTTGAGCATTATTATCTACTTACAGCAGCGTTATTGATGTCAGGTATGTCATCGAGTAGTCTTAACATATGGAATGCCACATGGAATCCACACAAAGAGGACCCCCATGGCTGCTGAGCACACTACATCAAGGTACCAAAATGACAAGTTAATGCAGTACCAAATAGGTAAGAAGGGACCATAAAAAAAACCTCGGTCTTACAGCGAGATTTGTTTTGTGCTTGAGTGTGGCTTTTGGCTTTTTTTTCTTTCCTTTCGTCACTCTGTCCTGTGCATGTTCACCAAAGGCCCTGCATGATCAGCATTACCAATTAGAAATACTAAGAGATTGAATTTTTGTGAACAAAACCTACAAATACTGTACCAAACGCCCTGCATGGTCAGCAATACCAATTAGAAACACTAAGAGATTGAATTTTTGTGAACAAAACGTACAAGATACTGACCAGTCCACAACAGGTTTGAGGTCTGGGAACTTTAGCGGGGGATGTTGTTTAGCAGAATCTAGATACCAAACCTCTTTGAACTTCATACAGATGATCACTGTTACCCAGTGGCTAGTGCAGTAGGCACCTACCACGTAGTCGTTGTTCATTGCATTGCTTTGCCAACAAGGTGAGAATGCTGAGAAATATTTGTGGAAGTAAACAAATCTGGATCTAAAAACCCAACACTGATGAGCATCTCTGCTGCCTTGTCCATCATTTTCCTACAAAAAAACAAATTGTTAGCATGCATGAACTTTGTGGTCAAAACTTAAGAAATATCTTTTTTAGGTTTTAAAGGACTTACAATGTCCGCAACCTCATGAAGGTAACATCCAGAGAAGCCAGGGTTATAAGGTTATACACGCTACTGAATGCAATGTTTAACATTAAAGCACCACAACCACCTTTGATGTAGTCTTGATCCACCTTTGCTGGAAAGGCAAGTTTATCCTTACTGTGTTCCATGACGTAAGCATGCAACCTGGCACAATTTGATCCAGCAGCCTCTAAGTTTGCTTCTGACAACATAGGTGCACCTGGCTTGTATTTTGGTCGTTCCTGTTCTATCCCAATAATACAGTTAAGAATCTCATCTTTAGACAGAGGTTTCCTGGCCTGGTTCCCCTTCTGCAGTGGAGATTGCCTGGGCTCCTCCTCCTGTTGCAGAGGCTGATGTACTTGTTGCATCTGCTGCTTAGGGGGAGATTGCTTGTGCTCCTCCTCCTGCTGCTGGAGAGGCTGCTGTTTTGTCTGTTGCTTATCCTCATGTTGCAGCTATTGCTTAGGCGTAGTTTGCTTGGGCTCCTCCTGCTGTTGTCGACGCTCCTGCTGCTGGAGAGGTTGCTGTTTCGTCTGTTGCTTATCCTCAAGTTGCAGCTGCTGCTTAGGCGGGGCTGCTCCTCCGACTGTTGTCGACACCCCTGCTGCGTAGTTTTGCTGATCTGCTGCTGTTGCTGCTGTTGAGCCTTCTCTTGCTGACACTAAGCTGCAGTACCTCCATCTGGTGTTGTACCCCTGCTACCTGTTGCGGCTTCAGGGTTGGGATGTCTCGTCATGGGTGGTATAAGGATCATGTCCTTTGGCCATTGGATCCTTTGAACGAGAGCCTTAGCTAGGGTTGCTATGTCACCCCCATCAATTGGTACAGGCAGAGGGTAGTGACCCGCATTAGCCCACACATAAGTAGGTTGCACCACAACATACCTATCCGGCACTGGTACTGAATGGCAAGCCTTTTGAAATGGAAAGACTTTCGCTAGTGCCAGCTCCACATTAATCCCGGTGCCATCTAAAAGGCTGCACGCGGTTGGCTCTGTCAGCTTATCTATTGTGTCCAACATAGGTGATCGACTATCACTATGCACTTGATTCGCTTCGTCACCGTTGGCATTCCAATGATCTTGCTCTCTGCCACACACATCTTCCTCGCTGTCATGCGCATGTTCTTCCTCGCGGTCATGCGCGTCTTCTTCCTCGCTGCCATGCACATCTTCTTCCTCGCTGCTACTGACAGGCACTGGTAATTGGGAAGGAAGAAGTACATTTTTTGGTATTTCGATGCCTAATAGTCTTAGAGCATGGACAATTGATTTAAATGTTATGTCCATCATATCATGAGCATTAGACCTCTTGTTCCTCTTCTTCCTGTACATTCCAGCAAACCAAACCCTTTACCCCAGCCATGTGAACTAGACAAGCCTCGGACCCGACCTCGATGCTCTGGAGTCTCAAGTGCTGCGGTGAGGATATCATCCTCCCTAACCCCAGAGAAAGAACCATCGCTACCCTGAGCTACAAGTGTTTTCACCCTATCTGCTACCCTGACCACCGCAGGGTCACTGAATGTTATGCCCCCGCTTCCTTCACTAGTATTCTTCTTCTTCTTCCCTACCCTTGCCCGTAGATAAGGTCTCGAACGTCCAGGAAATTGGTCCCAAGGGTTCTGTTTTCCTTCTACAGCTAGCTTTGCATCCTCCTCCTCCCACTCTTTCCTTTTACCACGATAACCTTTTCTGCCCGTCTTGTGTGGCTTATTATGCAATTCTCTCTTTTGTTTCATCTCCTGGATCAATTGCTGAAATGAAGGAGAATTGGTTTCCTGCACAAACATGTCCCAGTCTTGTTGCTGCAAAAAGGCATGCTTCACAAAGGGATTCTCCTCTTCACTCACATATTTTTTTTCTTAAATGGGCCTTGAACCGCCGTTGCAAGGTTCCAATCTCTGATATAGCTGCCTTAACTGCCTTCTTGCGAACAGATTCTTCCAGATTGGCTGGGTAATCTAGCTTTTCCTCTAAAACTGTGAACAGATGGTCCTTCTTAATTGGTGAGAGATCATCAACCACCTTGTTGATTGACACCTGTTGACGGTGAAATTCCGTCAACGTTGACGCTCCTTAGCCTCACCACTAGGTTAGCACAAACGGCGACGGCGATAGAAATGCTTGCTGGTGCTTACAAGCGTCGCCGCCGGGTTCACACCTCTAGTAACGGGGCTAGGGAACGTCGGGGGTAAAACACACGATCACAGAAAGGTCCGCAAGCGCACGGATTACCATTGTAGCACTTCACCCGGTGGTATTCGGGTTGTCGATTTATATTTTCCCGTGGGAGGCACGACGGCAAAGATGATCGAGTAAACGGTGGAGAATAACCAAGACTTGGTAAAGAGCTATAGCGGGGGATAACGAATAAAGATATTCGGGGATAACTTGACACACGCTAGCAGATCTAGATAAAAGACTAGAGAGGATAGCGAGGTGGGAGGACAATGAGACGAGAAAGGATCCTAACACAATCTATCTATTCTTGTCAACTCTAGGCAAGGGGCTAAAGCAAAGGATAACCAAGGTAAGCTAACTCAGCAAGCTCTTCTAGTGCTGCAGGGGCATGCAAAGCTGTGCCCTCAGACTGGGATGAGAAGGGAGGACTACGACACACTGAATCCTACCGGCCCGAACTAACGTGGTGGACTACAGAGCCCGTCCGGAGCTGTCACCTCCTTAGGGTACCACAACTATTCTGTTGTGCGGGACACCAATCTATGACTAAGGTAAGCTCTGAGCACCGCGCTCACAACGAACCAAAGAACCTTTCCCCGGATATCACGAAGGAAGGTCTCTCTCTCCGGTGAAACACCGAAGATTAAGCGAAGAACGACCTCAACACTATAGGGTTCAAGAGAGCTATGCTAACCAAGACTAAGCTAACTTTAGTCTAAACCAAGAATAAAGCTTCTAGAGCAAAGTAAAACCTGAATGTAATTGACTCGAAAAGTAAGATAGAAAGATAACTTGAAGTGTACTTGATTCTAAACAAAGAAAGGATACAAGAGCAATACCGGAACTCTGAAGAAGACTCCTCCGGAACCCTGAGACTTGCTCGACTCGACTCTAACTCCCAAGCTACACTAATCCTACTCTAACTGAACAAAACAGTGGAAATGAGATGCTCCAGTGTTGTGTGTTCAATCCAGCGGGTGTGAGGCTCCTTTTATAGGTAAGTGAGGTCGGTTGAGCGCGTGGGCCCATTTTCATAGGTGCGGCCAGATGAGGAGGTGCGGCCGGCCCTATGATCCACCGCCTCTTGACTTGGATGCTCTTGATCCTTGCTCCTGAGGCGGTTGAGGGGTCGGTTTCGGCCGGTGTGGCGGTTGGGAGGTGCGGCCGGCCCTCTAGGTGCGGCTGGCCCTACTCCGTGCTGTGTGATGAACCGCCTTTGCTCAGGGACGCTGAGGATTGCCTTGGAATGACGGTTGTGGCGGTTGTTCGGCCGGACAAGTGGACCCATTCATCCAAGTGATCCAAACCTCATCCATTCGATCAAACCGACGTTTCCTTGATCAATCTTGTTCATCCAAGTTGTGCACGCGGGGAAGGACTTGATTGGGACCGAGGACGTGGCACGGGGCAGGTGCGGCCGCACCTGCCAGGCCGGCCGCACCTGCAGGGTAGGCCGTGCCTGGTGGTGCGGCCGTGCGTAGCTCGTGTGGCACCTTGGTTCCTTTTCCCCCCTAATTGTGTACCTGTCCATAAAAATTGCAACACAACTTGTGGAACTTTATTAGTATAAAAAATTGTGCATGAAACTTGTTGTATACTCCTCTCGAACCCGAGGTTTTGACGGTCGGATCTTTGTTGTAAGGACCGTCAACAAACTCCCCCAAGCTAAACGTTTGCTCGTCCTTGAGAAAAGCCTAGACTTGGCCTCGGTGGATCAGGGGTTGCAAGATGTTATCATTTGGCAAGTACCTATGCACAAAATCCATGCTCTTTTTGCAAATTTGAAAAGGTTGGTACGAGAGAAGCTTAGCCTTACTTTACCCGTGGGGCTTTTAGCTTTCCACCTTGCCTTCGGAGGTTGAAAAGTAGAACGGGTTTTGACTTTGCATCTCCTACTCTTCTTCTTTTCTGGATCCTATCTCAGAGTTTTTGAAAAATTTGCAAAGAAAGACAAGGTTCCTCGGATGGTACCCTCGATCGCTCAAGTGGTGTTTGTTACCTCACCAAAGTCTTTAAGTGAGCCTCAACTTCCTACTTCTATGGCTTGTATGTGGAGCTTTGGGTAGGATAAGTATGAGGCTCACTTGTGCCACATGATGTTTCTGAGCCAAAGACCGGATCCAAGAAGAAACTAGTCATGTAACTTGATCGAGATGTGCAAGTGTGTGGGATATTTTTGTGTTTTTCTAAACACTCCTTGCTTTGAGATTCTCCTCTTGCTTTTATTTTGGAGGGGGTCATGCTTTCTCTTTTTTTTTCTATGCTCTTTGATTGGAGCACATTTTTTTCTATTCTTCTTGAGCATATACTTTTTTTCTTTTTTTTTCAATGACCCCTCTCTCCTTTTGCAAGATTACAAGAAGAGAAATCTCTTTGAACTTTGGAGTATTTATTTTTGGTGGATGGATGGCATGTTTTGCGTAACTCCCGGTGTAGGAGCGAGTTAGCATGTATATGTGGGTGTACGTGATCTCGATCATGGAAGCATGAAAAGATTCTACCAAGGGTCACAACAATTTGGCAAAACTCAATGGGTCACAAGCAAGCATATGTAGAAGGTTTGAACATTGATATCGACATATGGCTTTGGTAGGTAATATAACCATTGAGGAACTTCCTTGTTTTATTTTCAAAAAGAAATCGTCCGAGATTTCACCACAAAGTTTTATTTCAGGCTTTTGTCTCAAGTTATACCAACAAATTCAAAGAGGCATAGAGCACAAAGGTATGCACTAGGTTCTTGCAAAGTTTTAACTTAGCAACCATTCATCATTTCCAAAGTGAGGGTATAGACAAGATTTCAAGCACATGGTTGAAGCAAACATTTTCCTTTTATTCAAAAGAGATAAACAAGATGTAAAAGAGTAGTTTGGATGGACATACCTTCCTTGCTAGAAAATGGGGTCTCCCCCAAGCTTTCACTCTATTCAAGAAGGTCGCGGACAATGACACATGGGCGTCATCCGGATGCTTACTTCCGGTTCAACCCACGGGGAACGTCAAAGGAGTCTTGCAAGTGGAGAAGGAAGACATACTCGAAGGCAAGATTGATTCGCTTATGCGAAGGTTGGAGAAGATGGAGATAGAAAAGAAAGAGGCTCAAGACTTAAAGGCTGTCGAAGCAAGATCCACATGTGAAGAGTGCGGAGAATATGGCCATGTCCACAAGGATTGTCCGGAGGAAGCCAGTGCTCGACTACATGAGGAAGGGGGATTTGCCGAACTTCCGCTATGGGCAAGGTAGACCTCAATTTAATGCAAGCTCATCCATTCCGAATTCGGTTCCGCTTCGTATACAATTGAAGGACTTCATGGACGAGCAAGCTAAGATCAACAAGGACACCGTCACCAAGTTCAAAGCCATAGACAAGGTGTTAGAGAACATCAATAGAAAAGTGACGGAGGTTGGAAGCTCCAATCATCAAGTCCTCAACATGATGAAGATGCTCGAGACGCAAGTGGGACAACTTGCCAGGCGCCTATCCGCTAATGAAGGGAAGCTTCTAGGAGAACCTCAAGGTCCCGAAACAGCAAAGGCCATTCAAACTCGTTCGGGGAAGGAGACCAAAGATCTGGAACGTTCCGCGGGAGCAAGGAAGCCTAAACCATCCGCCGAGATAGAGGAATTTACTAAGGAGGAAGTTACCGAGATCGTCACCGAAGAGCTCGAGTTTGAGATGCTGGAAGGAGACACGAAGATACCGCAACTCAAGCCACGCTACTTCCGAGGTAAACTTGATAATCATTTTGAGAAGTTTGTGGAGGTTGTGCGTAGGTTAAGCATCAACATGCCATTATTGGATGCCCTTCAAGTTCCTACATATTCTCGTTACTTCAAAGATATTCTTGCAAACATATATGAGATAGCAACACTCAGGGTAGATCATGTCAAGATGTCCGAGCAATGTAGTGCCGCTATTGCAAATGGACTAGAGAAGCAAAAAGACCCCGGATGCCCGATGATTCCATGTTCCGTTGGTTCATTCAAGTTTGAGAAGGCATTATGCAACCTTGGAGCAAGTGTGAGTGTCATGCCAAGAGATGTGTTTGAGAAGCTACGCCTACCATTGGAGCCTACGGGCATGAGCTTGGAGTTGGGTGACAATTCCATTCGCTACCCTTTGGGCATCGCCGAAGATGTGCCCGTGAAGGTCGGACACCACTTCATCCCCGTCGACTTTGTGGTACTCGAGATGGGAGAGAGGGAGAAGCCACCACTCATCCTTGGGAGGACTTTCCTCAAGACCGTGGGAGCTACCATTGACGTTGGCAAGGGGGAGATCAAGTTCGACATTAACGGCGAGAGGAGTTCCTTCAAGTTTCGACCACGCTTTGAGGTATGCAACATGATCGAAGTTAAATATATCCCGCCTCATTGTCGCGTTGTAAAGGAAGAGCCAAGGAAGAAGGAGGAGCCGGAGAAGAAGGAAGTGAAGAAAATCAAAGAAGTTGTTGCATCCGTCAAGATAAAGGAACAAAAGCCGCCTGTGAATACCAAAAAGATGACTAAGCCGGAGAATAAGCCCGCGCCCAAGATGGTGCGGAAGTGGGTACCCAAGATTGCAACGCCTGCAAAGAGCGTTGATCCAAAGTAATCAAGTGAAGAAGTCTAGCCATGGACTATAAATGAAGCGCTAGGCGGGAGGCAACCCGTTTTGTCGAGTCAAGAATAAGCTACCGGGAGGACAACCCGATTCAAGATTTTTCGAGTCTTTTCAAGTAAGTTAGTTTTGAAATTTACTACACAAAACATTAGACTTAGAGTGGTTGAACAATATTAGAGACATAATTCTTGGTTGGATATTTTGTTTGGATCATAAACCCTTTTACATGAACCATCCTATGTGTTATTTGCTTCTTTTTGAGAAACCAAAACCAAATAAATTCAGAACCTATCTCAACCTTTCATCCTCTTTATGATGTTATAGTTGACTTGTTTTACATGATAAAAACACACGAGTAGAGCCACGTCTTGTACCTAGATGATATTTAAATTTCAGCACGTGGTAGGACTCGCGTGAACCTAGAAATTTGACTCTTGGTTGGTTTAAAAATCCATATCCTTGGTTTCTTTAAGATTAGAATTTTTCTAAGCCTCATTTAATTTTATTTCATTCAAAATCTCTCTCATTTAGCCAAAATTAGAACCTAAACCTATGCCCCCATGATCAAGCCGGGAAAAGTTTGCTCCCAACTAATGAAGGCAAACAATACCGGTGAGACCAACATAGATGTAGTCGGAAAATATTTTTCGACTTACATTTGTTTTTAATTCTTTAAAAACTTCTCTAAATTTATGCTTGAGCTCAGTTATAGCTCTGAGTTTATTTTTAATTTTCGAAATTAGAGGAGTGCTTAGCCTTAAGACATGCTTAGAGGGAGGCAATCTAGTTAAACAAATCATGCATGCACCATGATGCATCACGGGATGCTCTTCCAACATCTTTCATCAAGCCACATGCAAAGGACAAGCATGGGAGGGCAGCAAGGCCTTGTTTTGCAGGAAAATCATGGAGGCATGTGAGGCAAAGGAGCATGGACATGACTCAAAGCAAAGACATCAAGTGGAAGGACCAATAATGCAAGCAAAGGAGTGAATGAGAGAGTTTGGGCGGTGCAACCCGTGGAGCACGCAGTCACAAAAGTCACAAAGTGAAGATGAGTATGCTGGAAGAAAACCGAGCCAGGGAGGGCACGAGGCCACCTAGGTCGGTCGGCCCAGGCCGGCCGGCCTCCCCCTATTTAAGCACCCTCGGTGCTCCCCTTCGGCAGGTGAGTTGCTCATCCAACTCTCTGTTTGTGTGCTCAAGTTTGTAGTCCAGAACTACCTTAGACTTAGCCATCCATCCCGAGTTTGTTTCGTCCAACAAAACACATCCTAATTCCACTCAAAGTCCATACTCTGAAATAAATCTTGTGTGCCTTGTTACCGGTTGAAAACCCCGGGATTATATTAGAAAGGAGAGTGCAGCAAATATGTGGAAGAAAACCACAAGCCTTTTTACCAAGAAGAAGGGATCGTGGTCGTCCAAGCCATCATCAACAACATCTTCGAGGAGGCACTCGGTTACCGAGTCTCCTCGGAGTATGGAGGAGGACACGGCACCGCCGAGGAGGAACGACACTCTTCTCCTCGGTGGCATGAGGGCCACAAGAAGCTCGTCTATGAGGTTCACCGAACCTCAAGGATGTACGGAGGAGCCGCCCGTCCCACCTCGTTGTTCGACACGATTATCCGCTCCACCCCCATACACTCCGCGGTACTCCGCATATGGATTTATCATCATGACGGAAGAGGAGGAGAAGAAGCTCGCTCGCCTTGAGAAGAGGCTTGTAGCGAACGTCGACTTCGACGACCAAGCTCTCAACCTATTGGGTTTTGGCACGGATATTTACTACATGTTGGGACACCTAGGATGGGTGCAATTCTCCAATGGGGTGTCGGCAAACACCCACAAGGAATTCGCCTTGGAAATTCTCATGACCATGGCGCCTATCCTTGACGAGGGGGTGCCGAGTCTCTCATTCCGGTTGGAGGGAATTCAACAAGTGGTTCCCTATGAACATATTAGGGAGTTACTTGGTTTTCAAAAGGGAGCTCCGAAAAAAGTAGACGTGCCGGAAGGCATGTTGGACGGTTTTTGGAATATGATCTCGGGAGAAGCCCACCAACAAAGAAATTCTATCCGGAACCCCATCATCCAAGTGTTTCACTCATGGATGTGCAAAAGGATTTTGGGGAGAATGAGAGAAACAAAGGTGACCGACACGGAGTTGAATTGGCTTTACTCGGCTTTGATTGCCAGGCAGCCAATAGACCCCTCTTACCTCATGATCAACCGGTGGTGTTGTGAAGCAACATCGGGTTCGGGAGATATTGGTTCGGGGTGTTACCTCTCCATGATGGCTATCTCTTTAAGACCGGGTATTCCAAAGAACCCCGAGCATCTTCTACCCGAGACCTCCCTTGGATTTGAATATATGAAGCAAGGCAAGTATATAAGTGGAGATGAGAGAGGAGGCTTTAAAGTGGCAAAAGTGAATTTGCCCCTTCCGGATGCAAGACTAAGACTTTTTATTCAAGGGAAGGAAGATTGGTTAGAGGAAGGACTTCTTGTGCCGGCAAGGAAAAATAAAAGAGGAAGAATTGTAGAAGAAGGATCTTCCGCGGCACAAGAAGGAGGTGCACAACAAAATTATGTGCCACCGTATGGAGGAATTCTGACGGCGCCAAGTTACTACGGTGGTCCACCAATGCAAGCATGGGGGAGTGGTGCAGCCATGCCCCCACCAAATTATGTGGTGCCCAACGTAGCCTTTGCGGAGCCTTGTGCACATTTTCCTCAACCACAACAAAGGGTGGCCATTATTGGAGGATATGCTGCAAGGAACATGCAAAATATTGCAGCCATCCAAGCTAATGCGGCTCAATTGGGTGAAGGTAATGCAAAGATAGCTTATGAGCTTGGACGCCTTCACCTAGCACCGCCGGAACAATTCATAGGAGGAGAGGTTCAATCCTATTATGAGCAAGGGTATAACCATCAAGATTATCAATACCAACCACCGGCGGAAGGTTAGAGAGAGGAGGAGCTTTAGTTATCTTTCCTTTTTCCCTTTTTCTTTAATTTTCAGCTTGTGTACGCATATGTATGCGTAGTATTTTCAGTTTTTACTTTAATTTTCAGCATGTGTGTTAGTTTTTATTTTCATCATGAATAAAATCATCACCTAGTTTTTACCTTTGGTAAAGTTAAAAAGTTTATGCCATGATGATATATGATTATAATTGCCACTTTGTTTATCTTTGTATTTGTTTTATGCATGATTAAGCTAATGCTCTCTTTAAATGCAAATCTGAAATTATCTAAATGCTAGGTTAATCCTTAGAGGAGGTTATGATAAAAAATAAAGACCCATAGTGTTTTATGTGCTCTCAAGTTTTAGATGGATTAAAGATGATTTATTTTTGTTCTTAAAATTAATGCTAACCTTGTCATAAATATCACTTGCGTGTTGCTCTACCTATCTAGATCCATATAAATATTTGAGTGCATAAACCTTAGTGTACAAGATTTATTTTTGGGTGAGTTATTTCAGGCCATGATTTCTCTGGCCCGAGACTAAGAAGCTGGTCATTCCATTTTTGCGTATCTATCTTACTGCTAGCCTTTTATCCGTGCATTGTGTATCCCCACATCGGAGATCTCACAAACCTCGCCGGATATCCATCCTTAAAACCAAATATCATCTTTTGTGTTTACCTCCTTGACCACAACCTACCATTGAGTATGGATCATCAATTCAAGGAAGATCGCAAGATGGTGCCAAGATTGAAGATTTCAAGTATCTCTCCAAAGGAAAAATATTTCTAGTACCTACCATATCTCTATCACCTCTTTGCCCGAGGACGAGCTAACGTCTAAGCATGGGGGAGGAGGTAGGTACAATGCAATTTTAGAGTTCAAGGGGAGCAAATAAAAAAAGAGAAGAAAAAAAAGAAAAAAATGAGTATAAAGATGAGTATAAAGAAAAAAAAGAAAAAGAAATATATATATGTATAAGAAAAGAGTAAAAATATGAGTATGTGTAAAAATAAAATAAAGTGAACTCCCTAGTTCTCTAAATGCACAAAGAATTTCAAAGTTTCAAGATTAAAAGATCCAATCTCATTTTTCCAACCATGTGCAATCCGATAACGAGGACTTCCTTTGTGCCTCGGGATCACTCTTTGCCATTTGCACATGTCGACGAGTGTTTCCAAACCATGGAGGTGATGAGGCAGTGCATGGAAGATTTGGAACGCGTGGTTGAAGATGACTATAAATTTCTGAATCGCAACGTGCGGAAGTTGTTCGGCATGGTGGGGAATATGAGGGGCAAGTGGTGCAATAGCTGCGGGAAGTACCATTAGATAAAGTTTTCCCCCTTTGGTTTTTTGTAAGTTACGACGAGGATGTCGTATGATTTTAGTGTGGGGGAGAGCTAGCTAGCTAGCCTTTTGCTTTAAGATTAGTTATGGTTTGGTTTAGTTTTCGCGAGAGTCTTAGAGTCTTAAGTTTTAGGAGTGTGCTTTTTAAAATTTTCAAAAGTTTAAAGTGTCTTAAAGATAGTGTTCGTGTCAAGAAAATCAAATAAAAAGAGTCATTTAAATTTTTGTCTCTTGCGATGCTTTTCTTACTTTACTTGTTTGTTCGTCTTTAATTTTTGATAAATAAGCATAAGTATTTGGTTTGAAACATTTACCGTGGTGCTTAGTGGAGTCTCTACCTCTAAAAGTACCCTCATCATGCTTTGATCTAGAACTTTGTTTTGGTTATGCTATGTTTGATGCTTAGATTTGGAGGAATTTAATTCTGAAAATTATTGAAAAACCCTTGTAATAAAGGTTAGCGAATTCTCTTTTTCCAAGTTGACAGTTTAAGAAAAATCCTATACAAAGCCAAACTTATTTTTCGCTCCACCATAAGTGCGATTAGCATAGTGAGTTGGGCTAGGATCCTTCTCTCTTGGAAGTTTTAATTTCGAGCAATGATCATGTCCTTGTGCTTATCTTTTATTGCTAGCCTCGTCATGCATTCGGTAACATGACTTTCACATCGGAAGTCTCGTACATCGCCGAATTCCATACCCAAACCTTTATATCTCTTTTGTACATCGTATTCCTTGAACACAACCTATTCTCGAAGTTTCGTCTCGTCTCTAGCATAGTTTTTATTTTAAAATTCAGATGTTGTTTATGCAAGAAAGAGATGAGTTGAGAGCTTTGAAAAGAGAGATAAAAATGTCAAGAGAAAGAAAAGTAAAGAAAAAAATGTGTGTGTATGGAAAAGAAAGAAAAGAAAGAAAAGAAAAGAAGAAAAAGAAAGAAAGAGGAATGGTAAGAAAGATATGAAGAGGATGAATCAAGTGAAAGATAAATAAAGTGCAAGGAAGGATGTCGCGTTGTTGAGAGACGAAACTTCCACTCTTTTTCCAACCATGTGCAATCCGAGAACGAGGACGTCATCGGTGCCTCGTGGTCTTATTTTCTTTTGCCCTTGCACATGTCCACCATTCTATATCTTCTTATCCTTGATATCCCCACATATGGTTTAATTCTCATGATCATTGGCTTTGAAAGGTAGACAACCATTAGAGGAAGTTCTTAGCTTGACAATACTTGTGTTGATTGTGCTAGCCATACCTATAGCTCCACTTTACATGTTATATGAGAGACTTATGGGAGGAGAGAGTTTTATGAAAATTGTTTAGGATAGCCACTTCATATGAGCGACATGTGAGAACTTGGAGAAAGGTTTTTGTCTAATACTTGTTGCGGGAATTTTATTTTTGAACAATCATGAAAACCCTCCAATGAAAGCAAAGAAGTAAGCACAACTGAAATTGAAGACCTCGAGTGAAGAGTTTGAGTTGTGGGGTAAATCTTGATTTGGTAAAAATTCTAAACGCCCATGTTTATGTTTGAAGATCATTGCTTTATGTTTATTGTATTAAAGACAAAGGATTCACTAACTTGTGAAGAAAGAATTAGCGGAGCACGATTTCAACACCTTGGACAAAGCTCTTTTACGAGTACTTGCTCGAGGATGAGCAAGATCTAAGCGTGGGGGAGATGTTGACGGTGTATTTTGGTACACCAAACATGTTCATTACACTTTGGTTTGGATTTGATTATGGACCTAACCCGCCACTAGGCATACTAATCATATAACAAGTTCATCTTCGTGTGTGCATTTGGAAGTGTTATGTTTATGTAGGAAAACATGGACACAAAGGACGGATTCACAAAAAGTTCAAAGGAGCAATAAAGGAGTCTAGTTCGTGTTTATGAGCTTGATGAAATCACTCCCAATGGTGGCAAGGACCGAAGTGTTACAAAGGAACATCCCCGAGGATTGAAGCGTAAAAGACCGGACATCATGCAAGGAGAACCTCCATCTTGGGCGTGAGGATGACATCATCAAAATAGTGCAAGTGGATGGGGCAAAGTGCATAAATACATGAGGACCCACGGGAGCGAAGGGGCGACCGAACAGGGCCGGGATGGGCCTAGGCCGGTCGGCCCAAGCCGGCCGGCCTGGCCCACTCCGGGGGTCGGTTCGGCCCCCCTTTTCTTGCAGCCGAAGATCCTTCAACCCTAAGTTCGTGGAGGTGCCGCCATTCGCAAGACACAGAGCCATTCGCACCGAGAGGCCATCCACAAGCTAGAGAGAGAGGAGGGAGATCGTTCGGGAGAAGGATCGCTCAACTCGAAGGAAGCACCCAAAAGTGGAGAAGAAGGAAGACACCGTCGGAAGCGTCACCATGATCAACGGTGCCATGTCTAGCACCTTGATGGGGTAATCTTCTCATTTGTCCATGGGTTGTAATCGATCTTGAGATGTAATCGCTACTTTGTTTGGTTATCTATCTATCATCTAGTGTTGAAGAAGCTTTGATGTTTAAGGTTAGCTACCATGCTGTAAGGGGAGTAAGATCTCAATGCTCCCTTGGATCCATTCAATACACCGTGTCCATCATAGGTCTAGTCATGAATACCTCCGCATAGTGACAGTACGGGGGGAGGGAAAGGGCGAAACCGTGGTCACAACCCCCGATAGATTAGATCAGTTTTCATATCTTAAGCGGTTGCATGTTCAAGTATCGTAGACCCTTGGGCATGTGTCTTTTACGTATCTTGTTGGTTTAATCGTTCTCTCGAGTGTAGCATAGTTGTTCTCTAGTTTAACCATAGATTAGGGTTTGGGTAAGGTAGTAAGTAGAGGTAGATCAAACGCGTGTAATCCCCTTGCTCCGCGGATTGATAAGAACCGAGGGAATCCCTGTGGTGAAAAAGGTGTAGGTCCATACGCTTGCGGATCGTAGGTGGATACGAGTTTTATCCGTCAACAAGCCCCTTTTTATGGTGTCGTTGCCGGAGAGCAAGCCAGTTTACATCGTTTGGTTTTGCATCTAACTTTGTTTTATATTTAGTTTATCCTTTGTTTGCTAATATGTAACCTCTATTACCTAGAAAACCACTTTGTTTTGTTTTTATTTTGTTGTCTAGATGGCATTCATCAACCACCCCATGGAAGAACCAGAGAAATCACTAAGGGATTACACTAGTCCTCGATGTGAAGACATAAAGGTACAAGAGTCGGATTCGAAGCTCGAAGCGACCAAGTATGAAATCAAATCCAAGATCATCGAGATGGCGGCGGCAACCCCGTTTGAAGGGATGGCTACGGAGAACCCATATAGATACATAAGGCATTTCACGACGCTATGCAACACGGTGCGTCAAGAAGGAGTTCCCGATGAATGGTTCAAATGGAATCTCTTTCCCTACTCACTTGCTGGTGAAACAAAGACGTGGTACTCGTTTGCATCCTTTGAAGTTGAAGGCAATTGGAACAAGTTGACAAAGAAATTTTGCGAGAAGTTTTTTCCAATTAGCAAAGTTCAACATCTAAGGAGGCAAGTGATCACTTTCATGCAAGGAGAAGAGGAAGGGATAGACCAAGCTTGGAATAGATTTAATGAGTTGATTGAACAAGGACCAAGACTCGGCTTCTCCAGTGATGTACTCTTGCATACATTTTTCTTTTCCCTAACCCCTAGTTGCATGCAACACGTCCAAATATGTGCAGGTGGGGATCTCATGGAGAAAACACTCACGGAAGCCGCTAAACTTTTACAAAAGATTAGCAAAGCGGCGGCCATGCGAAGAGATTGGGAAACAAGACTTGCGGGAGAGCCGGAACATAATTCAAGGATGAAAACATGTGCTGAAATTTCTAAAGAGGCAACCCCAGAAGTCAAGAAATAGGAGCCAATCCCGGAAAAGCTTGAAGAAGTACACATCAAGACAAGAACTACCCTGAGCGTTGACTTCGCCGAATAAAATGAAACAAACAAGAGGAGTATGTCAAGCGCGAAGCCATTAAGGGAGTTCGAACATATGGATTGGGTTCCAATCGACAACGGAGAAGTATTCGACAAAAGAAGACCGTTCCCTAACCAAAAGGGGATGGCAAGAGCGTTGGAAGCGGATTTCCCTCCGGAAAAGCAAGCGGAAGATTCATACGACCTTAAAACCACCGGTGAGATCTTTCAAAAGCTTTTTGGTGATGATGAAGTGGATCTGGAACACATAGCCGAGGTGAAAAGAATCATGGGGATCAAGCCCGAAGCATCGCCATATGCTCGCCTCGCCGAAGTTTACGCGATAGGATCCGAAGAAGAGGAGAAGATGGCACCACACTTGAGTTGCGAGATCAATGGAATTCAATGCAAAGCTTTATGCGACATCGGAGCCCAAGTAAGTGTCCTATCTTCTAAAATTTACGATAAAGTTCAAGAACACAACCTAGACTTAGCTCCAACATCAACAAAGTTAATTATGGGAGATGGTAGAACTATTAGACCTCTAGGTATTGCTTGCAACATTAATGTAATCATCTCTGGAAAATGTATACCAACCGATTTCTTTTTTGTAGATGCTTACTATAGTAATCATGATCACATAATCCTAGGCAGGCCCTTTCTTAAGTTGGTTGATGCCGTGTTGGATGCCGGAAAAGGCAAAGTAACAATGAATCTTAATAGAAAGAAGTACACATATAATTTTCTTCGCGTTTCTAAACACCCTTCACCTTTTCCTCCCGAAGATGAAGAAGTAGAGGAGGTAGATAGTCTTTGTTTTGTTGAAACCCTTAGAGACCCGCTGCAAAGAGCGATGGAGAACCAAGCTAATTATCAACAAGACGAAGAACTAGAGGAAGCAACGAAAGGATTAGAACCACAAGATGGAAGCGTGGAGGAAGAGAAATTCGAGGACAGAGGAGAAATTAAACCCGAAGAGCCACAAGTGCCCAAGGTGGATCTTAAACCTTTGCCCAAAGGATTAAAGTACGAATTTTTGGGCCCAGGCAAGACTTATCCAGTCATCGTAAGCGGCGAATTAAGTCCCGAAGAAAATGAGAAGTTGCTGAATTTATTAAAAAACATAGAATGGTAATTGGATATTCGATTAATGATCTCAAAGGACTTAGCCCAGCCTTCTGCACTCATCGTATACCTATGGAAGACCAATGTAAGCCCATAGTGGATCACCAAAGGAGGCTAACTCATGCCATGCGAGAGGTAGTAAAGAAAGAGGTCATCAAGTTACTTGATGCCGGAATCATCTACCCGGTTCCGCATAGCGAATGGGTGAGCCCGGTACATTGTGTACCGAAGAAAGGAGGTTTAACCGTGGTGAAGAATGAGAAGAACGAATTAATACCACAAAGAACCGTGACCGGGTGGCGATGTGTATCAATTATCGAAAGCTAAACAAAGCAACGAAGAAAGATCACTTCCCCTTACCGTTCATTGACGAGATGCTCGAGAGATTAGCAAACCATGCTTATTTTTGCTTTCTCGATGGGTACTCGGGGTTCATGCAAATTCCCATTCACCGGGATGATCAACACAAAACAACGTTTACATGCCCTTATGGAACGTTTGCATATAGAAGGATGCCCTTCGGTCTATGCAACGCTCCGGCCTCTTTTCAACATTGCATGATGGCCGTATTCTCGGAATTCATCGAAGAAATTGTCGAGGTGTTCATGGATGATTTTTCCGTTTATAGGAAGACATTCATGGATTGCTTGGCAAACTTAGATAAAGTCCTCACGAGGTGTGCGGAGGTAGACTTGGTGCTAAATTGGGAAAAATGCCACTTCATGGTAAAGTAAGGAATAGTGCTCGGACATGTTATATCCGAGAGAGGAATCGAAGTGGACAAAGCTAAAGTGGAGACGGTTGAGCAACTCCCACCTCCAATGGATGTTAAGTCCTTGAGAAGCTTTCTAGGCCATGCCGGATTCTATAGAAGATTTATTAAGGACTTCTCAAAGATCACTAAGCCTTTAACACATCTCCTTCAAAAGGATGTGGCTTTTGACTTCGATGAGAAGTGCTTAGCGGCATTCCGGAACTTGAAAGGTGCTTTGGTGAGTGCTCCCATTATTCAACTTCCGGATTGGAGCCAACCTTTTGAGATCATGTGTGATGCAAGTGACTACGCCGTAGGAGCGGTTTTGGGTCAAAGAAAGGAAGGCCGAGTTCACGCCGTTTACTACGCTAGTAAAACTCTTAATGAGGCACAATTAAATTATGCCACTACGGAGAAAGAGTTGCTAGCGGTGGTATTTGCCTTTGAAAAATTCAGATCTTACATCGTGAACTCGAAGGTCATTGTTTACACCGATCACGCGGCTATCAAGTATCTCTTGGCTAAGAAGGATGCTAAACCAAGATTGATTCAATGGATCCTTCTTCTCCAAGAGTTCGATGTTGAAATTAGTGATAAAAAGGGGGTGGAAAATGTTGTGGCCGATCATTTGTCTAGGATGAACCGTGGACAAGATGATAAAGAGCCCATAGAAGACAAGATGAGAGATGACCACCTCTATCGAGTACTCGACAAAGATACTTGGATGATCGATATCATTCGAGCAATTCGGAAGGTGCCTCTTGATCACTTAGATAAAAACACTCAAAGGAGGATAATCTCCGAAAGTCAAAAATACTTTTGGGATTCACCTTACCTCTTCAAACTTGGCAATGATGAAGTCATGAGAAGATGTGTGCCAAGAGAAGAGAGGTTAGAAATTTTGAGAAAGTGCCACTCGGCGGAGTACGGTGGACACTATAGCCACTTTCGGACCCAAGCAAAAGTGTGGTCCAGCGGATTCTATTGGCCGGAGATGCATGAAGATACTAAAAGATATGTTGCCTCATGCCCCGAATGCCAAAGAACCGGGAATATTTCTCAAAGGAATTCCATCCCCTTGAAATATAATCTACAAATCGACTTATTCGATGTGTGGGGAATAGACTTCATGGGGCCTTTCAAAAACTCAAATGGATTTGAGCATATCCTAGTCATGGTTGATTATGTATCCAAATGGGTAGAGGCCATGCCATGTCGTAAAGCTTCCACGGAGGAGTCCATTGCAATGATCAAGAGCATGATTTTCCCTCGCTTCGGTACTCCGAGAATCTTGATAAGCGATGGAGGAACTCACTTCACCGGGAAGAATTTCAAAAAGTGCTTGTCCAAGTTAGGAATTGAACATAGGATTTCTACGGCCTATCATCCACAAACCAACGGACAAGCGGAAACATCGAATAAGCAATTAAAGAGCATCCTCAACAAAACCATAGAAAAGGGAGGCAAGGATTGGTCAAAGAAATTAGACGGAGCTTTGTGGGCATATCGAACAGTGTTCAAGACACCAATAGGTATGACCCCTTATCAATTTGTCTATGGCAAAGCTTGTCACCTTCCGGTTGAGTTAGAGCATAAAGCCTATTGGGCAATTAAAGAGATGAACCTCGACCTAGACGCCGTGATGGTAAAGCGAAGAATCCAAATAAGCGAGCTAGAGGAGATGAGGTTAAAAGCCTATGAAAATGCGAGCATATACAAAGAGAGGATTAAAAGGTGGTATGACAAAAGATTGAAGAAAAAGGAATTCAAAGAAGGAGATAAGGTCCACCTCTTGAGGACCATGTGTGGTTCGAGGACCAGTGGATGGTCGCTTCCTGGTGTGATGAGTGATTGACAACATTGTGTGGACTGATTCTTGGCTAAGTATTGCAGGTGCAGGTTGCGGCTTGACTGGTGTTGGTGCAGGTGAAGAACAAGCGCGAAAGGTCGTTGCTGGTGAGGCCTCCAGGTGTGGAGAAGACGAGTAGGCTTGGTTCGAGGGACCCGGTGGCCAGCGGGGTCAAGTACGGGCCGCATGGTGGCAAGAACGGCAAGATGAAGTCATGGACGGTTTCTTGGTTGAGCCTCAAAACCAAGATCGAGCCGGGACTACGTGGGAGCCGAGTCATGAGTGGCGATTGGCGGAGGCTACACCGAGTTCGCGGGGTTTCCGGTGGTTCACCAGAAAACCACTGGGTTCCTTGGTTGATCCATAAAGCCAAGACC
This sequence comes from Cenchrus fungigraminus, assembly GCA_036936925.1. Lineage (NCBI taxonomy): Eukaryota > Viridiplantae > Streptophyta > Magnoliopsida > Poales > Poaceae > Cenchrus > Cenchrus fungigraminus. Next base: position 123,072,564 of record CM072774.1, on the reverse strand, counting down.
GAAGAACCGAAGACAGAGGTGCAACAGCTCCAGACCGGTCTGACCGGTGAGGAGCACCGGTCTGACCGGTGTGCGACGACACAGTCCGGAGACTTCGAAGCGGAGGACACACGTCGCGATCGCAAGGCTTGCGTCGAGGCTAAGCAAGTTTGCGGTCGCTGGGCATCCGTCTGATGGAGCGATGACAAAGATTTCCGAATTCGCCCTCGAGGGGCATGTATCCCTAATTAGCTAGTAAGGGCATTTTAGACTTTCGGTTGCCTCCATATAACCCAAGAGGTGAGAGGATGGCAGCCAACTCTTGGAACCCTAGCTCATTTGGTTTTCCTATTTTCCCTTCCTATTTTCTCTAGGATTTCTATAGGACTAGCTTGAGAGCTTCATGGTGAGATCTTGTGAGAGGGATGGATGATCGGGCGGCAAGCGAGACCTTGTATGAACCTCTTTGTGATGTATAGATGATTCGGCGTGGTTCCTCAAGGCTTGGATGTGTTGCTCCCATTCGTTCTTTTTGGTGATTTTCGGAGCCTTTTCTTGGTGCTTTTCTTGGAGCGATTTCGAGGCCTTTCTCTTTGGGATTTGGTGGGGGATGTATGCATGAACCCTTCGTGGTTCTTTTCCCTTTGATTCCCCTTCCAAATCCGTGAGCAAAGGGGCTCGATTTTGGGGTTTTCGGTGTTCTAGGGTTAGAGGAGTTCTTGGCGGGATTTCTTCGATTCCTCTTAATTTAGCAAGTTTTGGTGGACAAAATCTTGGTTGTGGAGTGCCCATGAGGTGTTCTTACTATCCCCAAAGTCTTGCACAAATCCGTGGAGCGATTCGGGAGATCGGGAGTTTGATTTGGGGGAGTTGACCCGCGGGTGCTGTTCATCCCGAGAGCTCAGGTCACACTGGTCTGACCGGTGCCTCTCACCGGTCCGACCGGTGCAGACTCCAGTTGAGTTTTGCTCGGGTGAACATTTGGGTGAGTTTGCTGTTGTCCCGTGTTGCTGCTGTTTCGAGTTTGGGTCAGTTTGGAGCTTGGTAGGCCTGTTTGGTAGATTTGGGGTTTCCTGGCTTGAACCGGTCTGACTGGTGAGCTACACCGACCTGACCGGTGTAGGGGCTTTTCTGTGGAGGTTCCCAGGTTCCACCAGCAGGGACCGGTCTGACCGGTGGTGCTCACCGGCCTGACCGGTGTAGGTCAGTGAGGCTCGAGGTTGGTGTTCCGCTGCGTTCTCGGGTCTGTGAAGTTGGTTGTTGGTTCCTAGGGCCAGTAGCACTCCAGTGGCTGCGTGGTCTTGGCCAACTTGGGTAGTGAGTCAGAGACATGTGTTGGAAGCCGTGTTCATCTTGTTGGAGACTCTATCTCCTTCGAGAAGAATTTTTATCGGCTCCCATTCACTCCCCCCCTCTCTGGTTCGTCATTTCGGTCCTTCAAGTGGTATCAGAGCCGGTTACGGGTCTTGATTGACTCTAACCAGTCTAAGATCCAAGGATGGCGTACCAGGAACGGGGTTCGGGTCCTCCACACTTCGATGGCAAAAACTACCAGATGTGGAGTAAGCAGATGGCGGCATTCCTCCGCGGAAAGGGTCAGATCCTTTGGGATGTCATGGTGGACACAGGCTATGTCTAGCTGATGAACTTCCTCGCTCCAGGATCGAGGGACATGTTCGATGCCAACAACAAGGCGGTCGACTACCTGTTTCGTGCTCTGTGTCAGCCTGAATTCGATCGGGTGCACACGGAGAGCTTGGCTTGTAGAATCTGGTCGGTGTTGAAGGAAGCTCATGTTGGAAACGCCCAGGTTCAGGCTCGGATGTATGCGACTTACCGGAGAGAGTACAAGAATTTCACTCATTTCCCCGGTGAGTCCATCGATGCCTTGTTTCAGAGGTTCACGGTTGTGGTGAACAACATGAGGGCCAATGTGGACGTGCTCCCGTACGATGATCATGATAGAGCCGTCAAGCTCTTACACTCGTTGGATCGTACGGTTTGGGGCGGAAAGTTCGAGGCCATTGTGGAGTCGGAGAAGTATGACACTCTGACCGTGAACGAGCTATTCTCGAAGCTCAAGTCGGCTGAGGTGGATCGGGGTATGACAGCCAAGATTGAGGGCCCGACTGACTCTCATAGTCTCGCCCTCATCGGTGGCTCGAAAGGAAAGTCTAACGCTAACCCATCCATCAGGATGATCTCCTTGTCCTCTTTGATGTCTGTGCCAGATGAGAAGTTCGACGTGCTCGGAGAGGACGAGCTGGCGCTGCTGACGAGGCGGTTCGAGAGGTTGCACGAGAACTGGGTGAACATGAGGAGGAACACGAGGACATGCTTCCAATGCGGCAAGCCGGGCCACTTCGTCGCCGACTGCCCCGAGAAGGTCGAGAACAAGGACAGCTACAAGCACAAGTCGAAGATGGATGGCAAGTACCGTTCAAGGCGTGACCACAAGCACAAGCACAAAGGCAAGCACAAGGACGAGCGACGATCGAGGAAGAAGGAGAGCCGAGGCAAGGCCTGAGCGATGGTTGGAGCGAGCGACGTCGACTCCAGTTCCGCGTACTCCACCTCAAGCTCGAGTAGCAGTGAAGATGAAGGTGATCAGCGCAAGGGCAGGAAGTCGTCCAAGAACCTGAGCGGGCTGAGCTGCTTCGCTAGAGATGGCTTCTGCACCATGGCGCTTAGCTCCGGCAGCAAGAAGAGCAACCAGAGCGACTCGAACTTCGACTCCGATGACGAGGTACGAGATGAACTTCCCTTCTTGCGTCAGGAGAATGAACGGCTTGGCTTGTTGCTTGATAATCGTGATGACATGCTTAGAGAGGCAAAGAAGATGAGGAAAGAGCTTAGGGCTTCGCTTGAGGATGCTAGGACTAGAGTGGCTGAGTTAGAAACACAGAACTTGGATGCTAAACTTGAAATTGACTCGCTTAAGGCTTCACCTGTTGTTTCTGATGAAGTTGAATGTGCTGATTGTCCTATTTTCCTAGCTGATCTTGCTATGTTTAAGGAAAAGCATGCCTCCAAGTGTGAGGAACTAGATGTGCTTAGGGTTGAAGTGGCTGAGCTTAAGTCTAGACCTGCTTTGCTAGGTGCTTGCACTTCTTGCCCTGTTTTGCATGAAAAAATTGATGAGATGCATGCTTACATTGTTTCTCTTGAGGCTAAGTTGAAAGAACCTGTTCCCACTTCTTGCTCTACCTGTGAACTGCATGCTTTGAAGAATCTGGAACTTGCACATTATGTTGATCGTTTGCAGGATGAGAATGATGAGTTGAGAAAGTTGATGGGTTGGTTGTCTGGTCATGAGCCTCAGTTGAGGATAATGATCGAGACATATAAACGCTAGGATGGTGAGGGGCTTGGGGCAAACAAGGTTGGTGAGGGAAGCGGAGAGAATATCCCAGAGCCACCAAAAACCCACCACAAAAATGCTTTTGTCCCTAAACCGAACCATCTTAGGAACCGACTAGACACAACCCCAGCTCCACCCGTGTTTCCTCCTCAAACCAACGATTTCCAAAAGCCTATTAAGTTCATGAGCACTTTGGGGAAAGTGTTCTTTGGGAAAGAGAGTGAGAAGGCTAGTGAGGAGAAACCGGTTGAGAAGCCTAGTGAGGAGAAACCGGTTGAGAAGCCTAGTGAGGAGAAACCGGTTGAGAAGCCGAGTGGAGAGAAACCAAGTGAGCGCCCCCAACCCAAGCCTAAACCTAAGCTCGTGCGGTTTCATTGTGACTATTGTGGGAGAGATGGTCACAAGGGTGAGTTTTGCTTCAAGAGGAGGCGTGAGGAGAGAATGGCGAAGGAGTGGGCTAACAAGGACAAGTACCACCCTTCCAATGGTGTACTTGAGCCTCGTGTGCAGATGCCCAGGGCCAAGGCGAGTGTGAGGACAGTTCCGGCTTGGGGAGAGCGAAAGGCTGCAGGAGGTGCTGCTGGCCGGGCTACACCGGTCAGACCGGTGCGCCACACCGGTCAGACCGGTGCAAGTCTGGACAGACAGCATTTTGGGTTTCGTGCTCGTACAGATGCTAGGTTTGGTTCTGGAGGTCGTGGTTCTGGTGGTTGGTCTGGAGAGTTTGCAGGTGGTCAGTTTGCTAGGCATTCTCCCCCTCGTGCTCAATACGGGGATGGGAGGAGTCGTAGCTTTGAGATGGAGAGGAGGAACGGTCCACGGTCTTCCTTTCGTGGTTTTGGTCCTCCTCCAGTTAGAGAGGGTTGGTTCCCTCATAGTGGTTACCTTGGTAGTGTTCATGGAGGTAGCTTTGGTAGGAGAGATGTTTTGGATTGTGCTAACCCCACTTTGGAGCAAATGGCTCGGCACTGGTTTTACTCTGTTGGTACTAACCCCAGTGCTGAGTCGTTTGTTCGCTCACATGCTCGTTTTTGAATTTCAGGTGAGAGACTTGAAGAACATTTGGTTGATTGACTCCATTTGCTCGAGGCATATGACCGGAGACAAGGGGTGGTTCTCAAGTCTCGTCCCGGTGGTGACAAAGAGGTACATCACCTCTGGGGACAATGGGCGAGGGCGTGTGTTGTCAGAAGGTGAGATTAAGGTGAGTGACAAGATCACTCTCAGGCGTGTTGCTCTTGTTCAATCGTTTGGATACAATTTGCTTTCTGTGTCCCAGCTATTGGATGAGGGTTTTGAGGTGTTGTTTCGGCCTGGTGGTTCTCGGATTTTGGATTCTCGAGGGGACCTTGTCTGTATGGTCGTTCCCGAGGGTCAAGTGTTTCGAGCTGATTTTTCTCAGTCTTCTGGTGTTGAGCATTGTTTCTTTGCTGGTTCTTCGAGTGAGTTGTGGAAGTGGCATAGGAAGTTGGGTCACTTGAGCTTTGACCTTTTGTCTCGCTTGAGTAAACTCAATTTGGTCCGAGGATTGCCACGGTTGAGGTTTGAGAAAGAGTTGGTTTGTGCGCCGTGTAGGCATGCCAAAATGGTAGCCTCTTCTCACCCGCCTCTCACCGATGTGATGACTGAGCGTCCATGCGAGCTGCTTCATATGGACCTTGTTGGCCCAGCTCGTGTGCGATCTGCGGGTGGGAAGTGGTACGTCCTTGTTGTGGTGGACGACTACTCTCGGTATGTGTGGGTGTTCTTTCTTGAGGAGAAAGGGGAGACGTTTGGTTTTGTTCGATATCTTGTCTTGGGGTTGAGGAACGAGAGGCACGGAGATGCCATACGAGCAATCCGCAGTGATAATGGCTCGGAATTCAGAAACTCTCGTTTCGAAACCTTTTGCCATGACTTGGGTCTTGAACACCAGTTTTCGAGTCCGTATACGCCTCCCCAGAATGGTGTTATGGAAAGGAAAAATAGAACCTTGTGTGAGATGGCTCGGACGATGCTTGATGAGCATAGGACTCCGAGAAGGTTCTGGGCTGAGGCGGTGAATACCGCGTGCTATGTTTCGAACAGGATCTACCTCAGAGTGCATAAGAAGAAAACATGTTATGAGTTGATGCACGGTCGCACACCCAAGGTGAGTCACTTACATGTCTTTGGTTGCAAGTGCTTTATCCTTAAGAAAGGGAAGAAGTTGGACAAGTTTGAGGCTAGGTCGGTCGATGGTATTTTCTTTGGTTATGCATCTCACTCTAGAGCATATCGTGTGCTCAATCTTGAAACTAACCAAATCGTGGAGACTTGCGAGGTAACCTTCGACGAGACACAGCCACGTAGTCAGCTTGTCTTTGAGTGTGCAGGTGATGATGAACTTGGCGAGGAGATCTTTCAGGAGGAGGAGCATGAACATGGAGATGATGAAGATGGCGGTGTGGTGCCCGCAGCTGAGCATGTACCTACTACTTCGACTACGATGATGGACGGCCCCTCTCCCACACCTACGACGACAAACCAAGATCAAGGAGAAACTACTATTGAGGGGGAGGTAGCATCAAGGCGAGAACCTCCCCGGCGAGTACAAGTGGATCACCCAGCTTCAAGGATCATCGGCGACATGAATGAACGTACTACACGGTCGAGGGTTCGAAACAATTCCCATTTTGCTCATGCTGCTTTTGTTGCCACCTTTGAGCCCAAAGACATTGGACACGCACTATCTGATCATAATTGGGTTAATTCGATGCATGAGGAGTTGGAGAACTTTGAGAGGAACCAAGTTTGGGAATTGGTTGACCCTCCCCCAGGGTGTAAGCCGATTGGGACAAAATGGGTGTGGAAGAACAAAGAGGGAGAGAAAGGTGAAGTGGTGAGAAACAAGTCAAGGCTTGTTGCTCAGGGGTTCAGTCAGAAGGAAGGGATTGACTACGAGGAGACATTTGCTCCCGTAGCTCATTTGGAGGCGATTAGGATCCTTCTAGCCTTTTCTGTGGCTAAAGGGTGCAAGTTGCACCAAATGGATGTGAAGAGTGCCTTCTTGAATGGTGTGTTGGAGGAAGAAGTGTATGTGAGGCAACCACCGGGGTTTGAGAGTGAGAAGTACCCCCACCGGGTGTACAAGTTGAGGAAGGCTTTGTATGGGTTGAAGCAGGCGCCTAGAGCTTGGTACGGTAGGTTGAGGGGGTTCCTGTTTGAGAGAGGGTTCGAGATGGGGAAGGTCGATCAGACCTTGTTTCTTCTCAGGCAGGGCAGAGATATCCTGATTGTGCAGGTGTACGTGGATGATATTGTCTTTGGTGGCTCGTCTGACTCTCTTGTTGCAAGGTTTGCAGATGATATGAGCAGGGAATTTGAGATGAGCATGATGGGTGAGTTGCAGTTCTTCCTCGGGCTACAAATCAAGCAATCAAAGGAAGGAACATTTGTGCACCAAGCTAAGTACACCAAGGACATTGTGCGGAAATTCAAGATGGAGGATTCCAAGGCCATGGCGACGCCTATGAGTACGACTACAGCTCTTGATGCGGATGAGGAAGGTGAACACGTGGACCAAAAGGAGTACCGGAGCATGATCGGGTCACTCCTCTACTTGACGGCGACGAGGCCGGACATCCAGTTTTCGGTATGTCTGTGCGCTTGTTTTCAAGCATCTCCAAGGACCTCGCATCGGCAAGCGGTGAAGCGAATTTTCAGGTACTTGCGTCACACTCCCGACTTCGGCCTTTGGTACTCCGCGTCCTCTTCTTTGGCGCTTCAGACGCGGATTTTGCCGGGTGTCGGTTGGATAGGAAGTCCACCTCTGGGACTTGCCAGTTTTTGGGATCTTCTTTGGTGTCTTGGTCTTCCCGCAAACAGTCGAGTGTTGCTCAATCCACTACCGAGGCAGAGTACGTTGCCGCAGCTAGTTGTTGCTCTCAGCTCCTTTGGATCACATACTCCATGAGTGACTTTGGTGAGGAGTATACCCATGTCCCACTTCAATGTGATAGCACCAGTGCCATAAGTGTTGCAAAGAACCCAGTGCTCCATTCCAAAACCAAACACATCGAAGTGAGGTATCATTTTCTGAGAGACAACGTAGAGAAAGGGAAGATAGCTTTGATCCATGTACCCACACATGACCAACTAGCCGATATTTTCACCAAACCCCTAGATCAAGTAACTTTCACTCGTTTGCGGGGGGAGCTTGGTGTGTGTTTGATTTCTTGAGTTGGGTGTGTGGGAGCTCCTTTGTAGCATATGTATAGCTTTCCTTTATGCATTTCTTGCATTTGGCATGGCATATGTAACATGATGTATAGGCATCCTTGTATCTTAGATTGCATGCATTTTGTATCATATGCATTGGTTAGGAAAAGCTTCTCCTATATACATTGTTCACCATGGAATGATATTTATGTCTTTGTGAGCTTGTTTGGTATAATATGGTTAGTTTGGCTTAGCTCTTGATAATCTTGGTTTATATCCATGGTTGATGGCTATGTTTTTGAAAAATGTCATATGTATGCTCTCTTGTGAGTAAATGCCTTTATATGATCTTGACATGTTTTAGTGGTTTGGCTATGCTTAATTTGTGGTTGGATAGCTCTTTTTGATCATATGGGGCCAAAGGCTCATTTGCCATCATGAATGTTTAGCCCTCATGCTTTATCTTGTGGAGGGGCATAAGTTCGTTTTTGTCGCAAAGACATTTCATGTACCAAATATGAATCTGAAAATGAAATGTAAATTGCTTGGAAAATGTGCTCACATGTCATACGTGCTAAATTTAATTTCCTTTGGGTGCTAAACCGTTACATGATGCCTACCAATGAGAAGTCTCATATATAGAAGTAGGCACATGGCTCGGTGGCTTTGACATGACATGAGGTGCTTGTGGGTGTTTGTGATGGTCTTATGCTTAGAATGGTTGTCCTAGCATGAACTTTGTGTGGCTTTGCCATTTTGACATGTTTTCCTCATGTTTAGGTCTTTGCTCATGAGAGGGTAAATTTTTTGCAAAATTGCTCAATTCCATCTTAGCTTCGTCCAATGGTTGTGAAACTTGGTGATCATGTAGTTGATGTCAATACGAAGCTATAGAGTATCTAACTTGCTCATTTGGACATGTGTAGCATCCATTGTTGAATTTTGTCTATTTGAGAAGCTCTAGGTTGCATTTTTTGCATTTTTGGCTTGATTCATGCATTGTCAACAAGGGGGAGAAGTTTGAGCTTGAATTGGCTTGCTGCACGCATTTAGAAGGTTTCCAAGTGGTTTCGAGCTATTTTTGAGCTCAGGCAGTTTCCCAGGTGGCATCGGCCTGACCGGTGAGGGGCACCGGTCTGACCGGTGTAGTTCCCAGGTGCTGGGCAATCTTGTCCACCGGTCTGACCGGTGAGGGTGACCAGTCTGACCGGTCAGAGCTGAGCTGTTGCAGCTGCTCTGTTTCTTGTGGTGTTTCGCATGCATTCGTCCAGGGGGAGTTGCATTGGTTCAGGGGGAGCTTGCATGTGTGCAGGGGGAGCTCTTTGTGGCTTTTCGAGCTTTGGATTGGTGGTTTGCGCTCTTTGCTTAAGCATAGTTTTGTCTCGGATGTGTCGAGCCGTTGCCCTTGCCTAAGGGGTCCGAGACTTGTCTTCTTCAAGTGATCTTTCTCTTTGCCTTTGTTTGGCTTTCGATCGCTTGTTGGAGTTTATTTTTATTCATTTCTTTTCTTTTTCTTTTCTTTCGGGTTACTATATGCATGTGTTGTCAATGCACTCATCAAGGGGGAGATTGAGGACCATGTGTGGTTCGAGGACCGGTGGATGGTCGCTTCCTGGTGTGATGAGTGATTGACAATGTTGTGTGGACTGATTCTTGGCTAAGTATTGCAGGTGCAGGTTGCGGCTTGACTGGTGTTGGTGCAGGTGAAGAACAAGCGCGAAAGGTCGTTGCTGGTGAGGCCTCCAGGTGTGGAGAAGATGAGTAGGCTTGGTTCGAGGGACCCGGTGGCCAGCGGGGTCAAGTGCGGGCCGCATGGTGGCAAGAACGGCAAGATGAAGTCATGGACGGTTTCTTGGTTGAGCCTCAAAACCAAGATCGAGCCGGGACTACGTGGGAGCCGAGTCATGAGTGGCGATTGACGGAGGCTACACCGAGTTCGCGGGGTTTCCGGTGGTTCACCAGAAAACCACTGGGTTCCTTGGTTGATCCACAAAACCAAGACCGAAGAACCGAAGACGGAGGTGCAGCAGCTCCAGACCGGTCTGACCGGTGGGTACCGGTCTGACCGGTGTGCGACGACGCAGTCCGGTGACTTCGAAGCGGAGGACACGCGTCGGGATCGCAAGGCTTGCGTCGAGGCTAAGCAAGTTTTCGGTCGCTGGGCATCCGTCCGATGGAGCGATGACAAAGATTTCCGAATTCGCCCTCGAGGGGCATGTATCCCTAATTAGCTAGTAAGGGTATTTTAGACTTTCGGTTGCCTCCATATAACCCAAGAGGTGAGAGGATGGCAGCCAACTCTTGGAACCCTAGCTCATTTGGTTTTCCTATTTTCCCTTCCTATTTTCCCTAGGATTTCTATAGGACTAGCTTGAGAGCTTCATGGTGAGATCTTGTGAGAGGGATGGATGATCGGGCGGCAAGCTAGACCTTGTATGAACCTCTTTGTGATGTATAGATGATTCGGCGTGGTTCCTCAAGGCTTGGATGTGTTGCTCCCGTTCGTTCTTTTTGGTGATTTTCGGAGCCTTTTCTTGACGATTTTCTTAGAGCGATTTCGAGGCCTTTCTCTTTGGGATTTGGTGGGGGATGTATGCATGAACCCTTCGTGGCTCTTTTCCCTTTGATCCCCCTTCCAAATCCGTGAGCAAAGGGGCTCGATTTTGGGGTTTTCGGTGTTCTAGGGTTAGAGGAGTTCTTGGCGGGATTTCTCCGATTCCTCTTGATTTAGCAAGTTTTGGTGGACAAAATCTTGGCTATGGAGTGCCCATGAGGTGTTCCTACTATCCCCAAAGTCTTGCACAAATCTGTGGAGCGATTCGGGAGATCGGGAGTTTGATTTGGGGGAGTTGACCCGCGGGTGCTGTTCATCCCGAGAGCTCAGGTCACACCGGTCTGACCGGTGCCTCTCACCGGTCTGACCGGTGCAGACTCCAGTTGAGTTTTGCTCGGGTGAACGTTTGGGTGAGTTTGCTGTTGTCCCGTGTTGCTGTTGTTTCGAGTTTGGGTCAGTTTGGAGCTTGGTAGGCCTGTTTGGTAGATTTGGGGTTTCCTGGCTTGAACCGGTCTGACCGGTGTAGGGGCTTTTCTGTGGAAGTTCCCAGGTTCCACCAGCAGGGACCGGTCTGACCGGTGGTGCTCACCGGCCTGACCGGTGTAGGTCAGTGAGGCTCTAGGTTGGTGTTCCGCTGCGTTCTCGAGTCCGTGAAGTTGGTTGTTTGTTCCTAGGGCCAGTAGCACTCCAGTGGCTGCGTGGTCTTGGCCAACTTGGGTAGTGAGTCGGAGACGTGTGTTGGAAGCCGTGTTCATCTTGTTGGAGACTCTATCTCCTTCGAGAAGAATTTGTATCGGCTCCCATTCACTCCCCCCTCTCTGGTTCGCCGTTTCGGTCCTTCACCTCTACAATTCGAGGTTTAAAACCTTCGGAAAACGAAAAATGCAAAGCAAGTGGGACGGACCTTACATTGTTCATTCGGTGCTCTGTAATGGAGCGGTAACCATCATGGATGTGAAAGGTGATCAATTCATGGTGAATGGTCAACGGCTTAAGGTTTATTATGAATCCGACGTTGTGCCCCTTCATCATATTGATGTCTTCACCATGGAGGAAGGGCCCGAACGTCAAGCCTAGGACGTAAAACAAGGTGAAGATTTTGTAAATAGTTTTTCTTTTATTTTTCTGGAGTTTCCCGCGAAGTTTTACCGGGCCATCTTTTTCTCATGGGCTGAAAATGCAAAATAAAAGGGACACGCGAAAAACCGGGCCGCACCGGCCCACAAACCAAGGCAGGACGGCCGGCCCGGTCCGACCGGCCCAGAGGGCCCAGGCGGCGGTTCGCCCTGGTTTACCTCTAGGACGCGCATTTTTGACTTCCTTCTTTGGTCAGAAAATTTTAAGGGAAGTTTAAAAAAGGAAAAGGAGGTTTCTAGGGTATTCCTTCTCGGACTATTTAATTGGCCGAGATGGGAGCTCGGGAATCCATCCCAACTCGCATCCTTTTGCACCCACGCAGCAGCCATGACGTCCCCGAAGAGCGTAGAGTTGAAGCTAGGCGCCAAGGAGCCATCGACGGAGAAGGCGAAGCGATGTGAGCTCAAGCTACCCATGGAGATCAAGAGGACCGCCCGCATCTGTTGCGGAGGGCGTGTCCCGACCGGAGCAATCGCATCTCGCTACCCCATCAAGGAGGTGAAGGTCTTTACTCCCGTTCGAAGGTCGGAGCGCATCCGAGGCATGAAGAGCAAGGAGGTGTCGCCCGAGCCTAAAGACTACAGGGGGAGTGACTATTCCGATGATCCTAGCCCGAGCTCGTGGGCGGCCGCCGGAAGGGAAGACAATGACTTGTATTATTGGGAAGAGGTGCCCAAGGAGAAGACTCCCAAAGGCCCAAACGGTGGCGGCAACAACGACGGTGGAGACCCTGGCGATGACGACCCTTTCAGGATGCATCTGATGTGTTGTGCGGCTTGCCGTCACTCCATCTCGGAGCTCTACGCATCGGTCGACGAGTGTTTCTAGACCATGGAGGCGATGAGGCAGCGCATGGAAGATTTGGAACGTGTGGTTGAAGACGACTATAAATTTCTGAATCGCAACATGCGGAAGTTGTTCGGCATGGTGGGGAATATGAGGGGCAAGTGGTGCAATAGCTGTGGGAAGTACCATTAGATAAAGTTTTCCCCCTTAGGTTTTTTGTAAGTTACGACGAGGACGTCGTATGATTTTAGCGTGGGGGAGAGCTAGCTAGCTAGCCTTTTGCTTTAAGATTAGTTATGGTTTGGTTTAGTTTTCGCGAGAGTCTTAGAGTCTTAAGTTTTAGGAGTGTGCTTTTTAAATTTTTCGAAAGTTTAAAGTGTCTTAAAGATAGTGTTCGTGTCAAGAAAATCAAATAAAAAGAGTCATTTAAATTCTTGTCTCTTGCGATGCTTTTCTTACTTGTTTGTTCGTCTTTAATTTTTGATAAATAAGCATAAGTATTTGGTTTGAAACATTTACCGTGGTGCTTAGTGGAGTCTCTACCTCTAAAAGTACCCGCATCATGCTTTGATCTAGAACTTCGTTTTGGTTATGCTATGTTTGATGCTTAGATTTGGAGGAATTTAATTCTGAAAATTATTGAAAACCCCTTGTAATAAAGGTTAGCGAATTCTCCTTTTCCAAGTTGAGAGTTTAAGAAAAATCCTATACAAAGCCAAACTTATTTTTCGCTCCACCATAAGTGTGATTAGCATAGTGAGTTGAGCTAGGATCCTTCTCTCTTGGAAGTTTTAATTTCGAGCAATGATCATGTCCTTGTGCTTATCTTTTATTGTTAGCCTCGTCATGCATTCGGTAACGTGACTTTCACATCGGAAGTCCCGTACATCACCGAATTCCATACCCAAACCTTTATATCTCTTTTGTAAATCGTATTCCTTGAACACAACCTATTCTCGAAGTTTTGTCTCGTCTCTAACATAGTTTTTATTTTAAAATTCTGATTGTGTTTATGCAAGAAAGAGATGAGTTGAGAGCTTTGAAAAGAGAGATAAAAATGTCAAGAGAAAGAAAAGTAAAGAAAAAAATGTGTGTGTATGGAAAAGAAAGAAAAGAAAGTGTTGACGCTTTTCTAGTCAACACACACGAGCGCTAGATCGCGCGGAACGTCGAAACGTTGAACTCGCCGAGCTCCTACCCGGACCGGTCTGACTGGTCAGGGGCACCGGTCTGACCGGTGTGCACAGACACACGGTGAAAACCTAAGATCGCCGCCTCGGGAGGGACCCCGTCGGAGGTGGTGCGCCTAGGGTTGCTCTGAGGTCGGCAAGGCCACTCAGAACGTCCCTGATCGTCGTTGAGACAAACAAGGAAATCACGAGGTTGGAAAAGCTAGGGTTTGAGAGATAAAAGTTGTGAAAAGTAATGATCGATTGGGTGATGCCACCTCAAACGGCCGTGGCCCTTTATATTTATAGGGTGGGGAGGTCTTTCCCCGCAAGGAATCCTTTTTCAACTCGAAATTTGCAAGGACTCCTCAATTCTACTCGGACTCGGGGTCTACTGGTCAGACCGGTCAGGCCCACCGGTCAGACCGGTGTGGCCGTTGCCGGATCGACTACAAGACGCCCCACCGGTCAGACCGTTGAGGGACACCGGTCTGACCGGTGGTGTCAGCCTGATCGACCTTGTGCCAAATTTGGGTGCGAACATTTGCCCCCCTGTTTTTTAGTAAAGCTTGCTGTCTAAAAAATAATTCTAAGGTCTATGTGACACTTCACCGGCCATTTTTTGGTCTAAGGGCGATTTTTTGCTTTAAATCGGCCATATCCTATGAAGCATCCTGCCAGACCCTTGGATGAAATGTCTTCAAGTACCTCCTGTTGAGAGCCCTTGGAAGTCGCTGTCCTTGCAAAGTTTCCACCATGTAAGAATTCCCAAAACAAACCTTGACTACCTTGTACGGACCTTCCCAACTTGGAGACCACTTGCCAAACTTGTTACTTTTAGATCCAATAGGTAAAATCATCTTCCAAACCAAGTCATCTACCAGAAAAGATTTGGCCTTTACCTTCTTGTTGTATGCTCTAGCCACTCTCCTCTTGTCTTTCTCAATTTCTTCCAAAGCCTCCATACGCTTGTCGGTCACTTCATCAATATTGTCCATCATCAAAGCATAATATGACTCAACACTAAGCTTATTTTGCTTTGCAAGTCTATATGCGCCTAGATTCACCTCAACGGGCAAAACGGCCTCTTGACCATACACAAGCTCAAAAGGAGTAACTTTAGTAGCACCATGTCTAGAAATACGATGAGCCCATAAAGCTTCAGATAATTCCTCATGCCATCTTCTAGGATTGTGTTCTATCTTCTTCTTAATGAGCTTTACTAAAGTTTTGTTGCTAGACTCGGCTTGACTATTAGCTTGAGCATAATATGGAGATGAATTGAGCAACTTAATACCATAGGAATCAACAAATTCACGCACCTCTTTGGATATAAACGAAGTCCCTTGATCCGTAGTTAAAGTCTGCGGAATGCCAAACCTATGTATGATATGTTCGGTAATAAACTCAATCACCTCTCTATGTGTCATATTCTTCAAAGGGATAGCTTCAGTCCACTTGGTGAAGTAATCAGTAGCCACAATCACAAAACAATGCCCCTTTGACGACGAAGGATGAATCTTGCCAATAAAATCTAGACCCCATCCTCTGAAAGGCCAAGGCTTAATGATCGGATGCATCAACGCAGCAGGCACCAACTGAACATCTCCAAGTTTTTGACACTCTTCACAACCTTTGTAGTATCTAAAACAATTGGCTATCATGGTAGGCCAATAAAAGCAAGCTCGCCTGAGGAGCCACTTCATCTTAGGAGCCGATTGATGAGTACCACAAATACCTTCATGAACCTCTGTCATAGCCAACCTAGCTTGATCAGGACCCAAACACTTTAAGAGCAAATCATCCGCAGTCCGACGATACAATTCACCATCATCAAGAACAAACTTTAGAGCCCATCGTCAGACTTTTCTATCAACTGAACTGCTAGGATTATGCAAATAATCAACCAGAGGCTTCCTCCACCTCATTTTTATCACGAAAAACCGAGGAGGAATTTTTATCAGGGGACCGGTCAGACCGGTCATGGCCATCGGTCAGACCGGTGCCATGAACTGGCCTAGATCTGAGGGACCGGTCGGACCGTTCGGTGGCATCGGTTAGACCGGTCGGCTGCGTCGGCCTGACCGGTGCCTCTAGAGCAAAGCACTCGGCTGCAAGCAACGGTTTGTGTTCTTGAAATTTTTTTTTCGAACATTATAACCAGATGCTTGCTGAGCTAGAGCATTAGCTCTAGTATTTTCCTCTCGTGGCACATGATAGATAATAAATTCATCCATACAAGATATGATGTCTAAACACTTATCAAGATAAGCATTTAAAAAACCATTTAAACATTGACATACCTTAGAAATTTGTTGTACCACCAATAAAGAATCTCCATATGCTTCCACATGTTTTACTCCCATGTCATGCAAAATCTCCAACCCAAATAGAAGAGCCTCATATTCGGTTTGGTTGTTAGTACAATCATGATCCAATCGGTTAAGAGCTTCAAAAACAGTCCCACTTGGCGAAATAATGACAACCCCAACACCACAACCATCTTTGCAAACCGATCCATCAAAATGCAACTTCCATGGAGTAAAAGTAACATAACCGACATTCAAATTAAGTTGTTTATCTACTCTATGTCCAACAATAAAGTCGGCAACAATTTGACCTTTCATAGAACTTAATGGCTCACAATGTAAATCATATTCAACTAAAGCATAAGCCCATTTGCTGACTCTACCACTTAAAATTGGTTTATGCAACATGTATTTGATTATGGCGGTTTTACATGCTACTATGCAAGTACTCAGTAATAGATAATGCCTCAACTTGGTACAAGTATGATATAGTGATAAACACAACTTTTCCATAAAAGTGTACCTTGTTTCGGCGTCTAATAATCTTCTACTCTCATATGCAACAATATATTCCTTGCCTTTGGTCTCTTGAGTCAAAACACCTCCAATAACATCCTTTTTAGCCGCTACGTACAACTTGAAAGGAATACCACTCTTGGGTGCTTGAAGAACGGGTGGCGAAGTCAAATAGCTCTTAATCTCATCAAATGCCTCTTGTTGCTTTGCCCCCCAAGTGAAGTCAACATCATTTTTCAACCAAAGTAAAGGAGTAAAAGCATTCACCTTCCCGGACAAGTTACAAATGAACCTCCTCAAATAATTTACCTTGCCCAAGAACCTTTGCAAATCCTTTTTACAAGTAGGTGCTTTAACACTCTGGATTGCCTCAATCTTTTTAGGATCTATCTCTATGCCTTTCTCATGTACAATGAAGCCCAAGAACTTCCCAGCTGATACACCAAAAGCACATTTGAGTGGATTCATCTTTAATTTATATCAACGCATTTTCTCAAATGCAAGTCTTAAATCAGCTAAATGAGAATCATCTCCAGCCGATTTGACAACAATATCATCGATATAAACCTCTACTATGATGCCAAGCAAATCATGAAAGATTAAATTCATAGCTCTTTGATAAGTAGCACCCGCATTTTTCAATCCAAAAGTCATGACAACCCACTCAAACAAGCCAACAAAACCCGGACATATGAAAGCCGTTTTGGATATATCCTCATCGGCCATAAATATTTGATTGTAACCAGCATTACCATCAAGAAAGCTAAGAATTCTATGTCCGGATGCAGCATTAACAAGAAAATCGGCTATAGGCATAGGATATTCATCTTTAGGAGTAGCTCTATTAATATCTCTAAAATCAATGCAAACACGGAGCTTTTTTGTTCCTTTTTTCTCAACAGGCACAATATTAGAGATCCAATCAGCATAACGACAAGGCCTAATAAACTTTGCATCAAGTAACCGATTGACTTCCTCTTTCACTCGGTCATAAATATCAGGATTAAAGTTTCTACGAGGTTGTTTATAAGGCCTAAAACCAGGTTTAATAGGTAAACGATGCTCAACTAAATCACGACTTAAACCAGGCATTTCATTGTAATTCCATGCAAAGCAATCAATATACTCCTTTAATAACTTTATTAAATCAGATTTAAACAAAGGATCAAGATTCTTGTTTACAAATGTCGACCTAGGTACAGTGCCATCACCAATATCAACCTCCTCTAGAGGATCAGCCGACGTAAACCCTTGTCCTAACTTGCTCAAATCATCAAAGTCTTCGATGGCCTCACACATATCGTTCTTATGCGCCCGATAGTGCTCTTGCCTTTGTTGCAACCACTCCAGATTTGTATCCATCAAATCGACAGAGAGGTTCTAGCCTGATCAATGATCGCCTTCATGACAACCGTAGCAAAGCCATCTTTGGTAGAATCAATAAGTTTTAAGTTGGATAAATCTAAACCAGTTAAGCACTTAAGATTCTCATGATTATCCATAGTAGAACTATCGGCCACTGCAACACAAGCCGATGCATCACCATGAACAATCTCTACCTCGTCGCCTACCCATTGGATTAAAAATTGATGCAAGGTAGAAGCACACACTGATTTGCATGAATCCAATCACGACCAAGGATGAGACTAAAGTTACCTTGTGTCTCAGCAACGAAGAATGCCGTAGCCAACGTCTTGCTCCCAACGGTGAGCTCCATAGAGATGACGCCTTTAGCTCCCATTGGCTCGCCTCCTCCAACGCCACTGACGGTCATGTTGGTCTTGATCAGCTCATCATCTGAACCTCCCAGTTTCTTGAACAAAGAATACGGCATCATGTTGACGATCGCTCCTCCGTCCACCAACATGCGAGAGATAGGCTTCCCATTGATATGTCCCTTCATGTACAAAGCCTTCAGATGATTTTCAGTAGCTTTAGGCTTCTGGAAAATAACTTCCTTTGGCCCAAAGTCGAGATGCGCAACGTCCTCCTCCGAGAGCACATAACCATCCATAGACATGTGTATCACGTTAATATCCAAATTCATGCGCTCTGGTGAAGAACTGTAATCAACAAGCTCCTCATCGTCTTCTGGTGCAGGATCCGACGCGGACTTGTCATTACAAACCATGGGAACCGAAGAAGAGAAACCGGGCGGCGTCTCTAGGTCATTGGTCTGACCGTCGACGTCCACCGGTCTGACCGGTGTGACCGGTCTGACCGACTCCTCCACTGGTCTGACCGGTGCGGGGTCAGAGCTGGTCTTGACTCTCCATTCTTTCCCTTGAGGTACCATAGGCCTGTACTGGTTGAAGCTTCGTCCCTTTGCTCCTCTAGCTCCTTCTCCCTCTTCTCTTGAAATCTTAGGCGTTGAAGCTTCCTCCTTTGTGTGCGAGTCAATCCGGGAGGACACCACCTTGGCAAGAAGTACTTGGAGTTGGAGCTACTTCCACTGGCCTCATGGTCATTAGCAGCAACCTCTGGAGTTGATGTCACAACCTTATTGTTTGGAACAATCGGTCTTTTGCCATCTTCTCCAATAGGAACATCCATTGATCCAATCTGAATAATATCCTGACCTGTAGTCCTCTCTGGATCAACTTCCATCTTCTGCACCTCCTCCCTTTGATTTGGCTTGTAAACTTGCTTTACTGGAGGTGGCGCGGCTTTTCTGGCCACACCGGTCTGACCGGTGATAGTGACCGGTCTGACCGGTCGGGTCTGGTAACCCTGACCAGATCGGCGAGGAGCCAATCGGTCTTGGATAGGCCTGGAGATCCTGTCAAAAGCTGATTTCTGTCCACTCCATCCAGGATGAAAGGCTTGTTGGTATGGCACCCACATCACTCCATTGTCATCATATACCGGACGTGGTGCATTTGAACTTGATGACGCCCATGGTGGAGTAAAGCGTTGCCCTTGCTGTGATGATTCACCCTTAAGTCTTGTAACAGCCCTTGGAGGTGAAGATGACCCTCCTTGGTGTGTAGGTGACCTCATCCTTTTTTTAACGGCCGATCACTTGTAACGGCCTTTTGCTTGGAATACTTGTCAAATAGCATGTCGAAAGTGACCTTTGGCTTAGGACCACTCCCTTGATTTTTTGCTACATTAAGTTTCTAGTTTCCAATCTCCGGACGGCTTGGCTTGATCATCCTCGGACGGCCTGGTGGTACACTGGTCTGACCGGTCACCTCCACCGGTCTGACCGGTCTGGCCAGAGACGGCTCAGACGGTCATTGATCGACGGGTGTGGACGACCCTTGCCCCCCATGTCCAGAGGCACTCACTGTAACCTTGAAGGTCTCTTTGCCATCAGGAGTTTTCTCATACTCAACTTTGCGAACTAGCTCTTTTCCTGTCAAATCGGGCTTAGCCTCCCCGATTACCACGTTCTTGCCTTTAGTTGCTTCAGCTTGATGTGGCCGAACCAATACCTTAGGCTGCTGCAAATCCATGGTATTGATTGGAAAAGGAGCTTTATCCACTTACATCTCATGAAAAGTCAAACGACCTTCATTTATGGCCGATTGAACCTGTCGACGAAACACATTGCAATCATTAATAGCATGAGAAAATGAATTATGGAACTTGCAATATGCACGTCTTTTCAATTCTTCAAGTGGAGGAATAGTATGAGTTAATTTGATATTTCCAGATTTAAGCAATTCATCAAATATACGATCACACTTAGAAACATCAAAAGTAAATTTAATTTCTTCTTGCCGACCTTTACTAGCTGGCTTAAGAGATGAACAAGAATAAGATTTTTCTTTAGAGGGCCAGACAAATTCAGCAGCATAAACTTTTTTATCACTATCGTTCGAACTATCAGAATCATAATCAATAATATGAACATTAGAACGACGCGACTTAAAGTTATCTTTCTCTTTATTCATTCGGTTTTCAACAACTAAAGCTCTTACTTGAACTTGTGCAACCGAAAGAAAATCAGAGCCCTCTATCTTATCTCTAATGGATGACCTTAAACCTTTTAGACAAATGTCTGCAAGGTCCATATCAGTGATTGACAAATTAAGGCACCGGTTTTTAGTTTCTTTAAACCTTTTAATGTAAGCAGAGACAGTCTCATCTCTTCCTTGCCTAACCGATGTTAAATCTGTCAATTTTAATTGTATGCTCCCACTATAAAAGTGATCATGAAACTTACGTTCTAACATATCCCAAGATATAATACAACTGGGAGCAAGCGAAGAAAACCAAGCAAAAGCGGTGCCAGTTAAAGATAAAGAGAACAAGCGCACTTTTAAAGCATTATAAACACCAGCTTCACCTAGTTGTGCAGTGTATTGACTAATATGCTCCCATGTGGTTCGGTCATCGTCACCACTAAATTTAATCAAATCTGGCATACGCCAACCACGTGGGAGAGGAAATCTATCAAATTCGAGATCATATGGCTTTTGATATAAATTAGTGTTACCTATGTCAACCCCAAGTTTAGTTTTTACCACATTAGCCAAATCTTCCTTAAATCTATTAAATTCCGCCCAATTAGGATTATTTGGCTGTGGTGGCTGAGGATTCTCCAAATTTACCTTATTTAAATAGGGAGCTATCTTAGCTTGAGCTAGCCTGTAACTTTCAAACACATCGTCCGGAATAATGTTTTTGGAGGCCGATGCATTTATTGTCGTACTATAATGAGGTCCAACATTACTAATTGTACTAGGAAAAGTAGGGACCATCTGATTTGGCACGACAGAAATTGGCAAAGGTTGATCAGGCACAAACTCCATAGCACCGGTCTGACTGGTACCCTGCATCGGTCTGACCGGTGTGGCCATGTTTGGCCTGTGCAGTTGGAATTGAGGGTACTGACCAGATGCTGGATTTGGTGTCAAACCATATGCAAAATTATCATTGTTTACAGGCAAAGGTGCTAAGCTAGGATGAGACCCCTGAGGATTCGCTTTAGGAGTACTACTATTAGCATCATTATTATTAAAACCTAAAGCCCTATCCTTTTCAAGATCTTCTAACCGTTCTAAACGAGCAATGTAAGAAGCAAGCAATTCATCACTATCCACTGTAGATTTCGTTGGAGTGGTTTCAGGCGGGGGTTTCTTACTTACAGTGGAGATTACCTCAATATTGTTGTCGTTTAGTCTGATCACCGGCAGCTCGAACTCTTTCAATCTTGCCACCTTGCCGGATCGATCCTTCTTGACACCAACGAGGAATTGTACTTGCATGTACTCTTGTAGCGCCTTGAACTTCTGCTGCTCCTCCGGAGAGAGATCTTCCAGCGACGCGGTGACAATGTTGTTCATGTCAAGTTCACACCGAGCACCCATCTGGCTGAGGTCAGATTGAACGGTTTTAGCAACCTGATCTTTCTTCCCTAGCGGAGTCACCAAAAGTATGTTGACGCTTTTTTGGTCAACACACACGAGCGCTAGATCACGCGGAACGTCGAAACGCTAAACTCGCCGAGCTCTTACCCGGACCGGTCTGACCGGTCAGGGGCACCGGTCTGACCGGTGTGCGCAAACGCACGGTGAAAACCTAAGATCGCCACCTCGGGAGGGACCGCGTCGGATGTGGCGTGCCTAGGGTTGCTCTAAGGTCGGCAAGGCCACTCAGAATGTCCCTGATCCTCGTTGAGACAAACAAGGAAAGCACGAGGTTGGAAAAGCTAGGGTTTGAGAGATAAAAGTTGTGAAAAATAATGATTGATTGGGTGATGCCACCTCAAACGGCCGTGGCCCTTTATATTTATAGGGTGGGGAGGTCTTGCCCCGCAAGGAATCCTTTTACAACTCAAAATTCGCAAAGACTCCTCAATTCTACTCGGTCTCGGGGTCTACCGGTCAGACCGGTCAGGCCCACCGGTTAGACCGGTGTGGCCGTTGCCGGATCGACTACAAGACGCCCCACCGGTCAGACCGTTGAGGGACACCGGTCTAACCGGTGGCGTCAGCCTGATCGACCTTGTGCCAAATTTGGGTGCGAACAGAAAGAAAAGAAAAGAAGAAAAAGAAAGAAAGAGGAATGGCAAGAAAGATATGAAGAGGATGAATCAAGTGAAAGATAAATAAAGTGCAAGGAAGGATGTCGCATTGTTGAGAGACGAAACTTCCACTCTTTTTCCAACCATGTGCAATTAGACAACGAGCACGGCTGAAATTGAAGACCTCGAGTGAAGAGTTTGAGTTGTGGGGTAAATCTTGATTTGGAAAAAATTCTAAACGCCCATGTTTATGTTTGAAGATCATTGCTTTATGTTTATTGTATTAAAGATAAAGGATTGACTAACTTGTGAAGAAAGATTAGCGGAGCACGATTTCAACACCTTGGACAAAGCTCTTTTATGAGTACTTGCTCGAGGACGAGCAAGATCTAAGCGTGGGGGAGATGTCGATGGTGTATTTTGGTACAACAAACATGTTCATTACACTTTGGTCTGGATTTGATTATGGAACTAACCCACCACTAGGCACACTAATCATATAACAAGTTCATCTTCGTGTGTGCATTTGGAAGTGTTATGTTTATGTAGGAAAACATGGACATAAAGGACGGATTCACAACAAATTCAAAGGAGCAATAAAGGAGTCTTGTTCGTGTTTATGAGCTTGATGAAATCACTCCCAATGGTGGCAAGGACCGAAGTGTTACAAAGGAACATGCCCGAGGATTGAAGCGTAAAAGACCGGACTTCATGCAAGGAGAACCTCCATCTTGGACGCGAGGATGACATCGTCAAAATAGTGCAAGTGGAGGGGGCAAAGTGCATAAATACATGAGGACCCACGGGAGTGAAGGGGCGACCGAACCGGGCCGGGATGGGCCTGGGCTGGTTGGCCCAAGCCGGCCGGCCTGGCCCACTCCGGGGGTCGGTTCGGCCCCCCTTTTCTTGCACCCGAAGATCCTTCAACCCTAAGTTCGTGGAGGCGCCGCCATTCGCAAGACAGAGAGCCATTCGCATCGAGAGGCCATCCACAAGCTAGAGAGAGAGGAGGGAGATCGTTCGGGAGAAGGATCGCTCAACTCGAAGGAAGCACCCACAAGTGGAGAAGAAGGAAGACACCGTCGGAAGCGTCACCATGATCAACGGTGCCATGTCTAGCACCTTGATGGGGTAATCTTCTCATTTGTCCATGGGTTGTAATCGATCTTGAGATGTAATCGCTACTTTGTTTGGTTATCTATCTATCATCTAGTGTTGAAGAAGCTTTGATGTTTAAGGTTAGCTACCATGTCGTAAGGGGAGTAAGATCTCAATGCTCCCTTGGATCCATTCAATACACCATGTCCATCATAGGTCTAGTCACGAATACCTCCGCGTAGTGACAGTACGGGGGGAGGGAAAGGGCGAAACCGTGGTCACAACCCCCGATAGATTAGATCGGTTTTCATATCTTAAGTGGTTGCATGTTCAAATATCGTAGACCCTTGGGCAAGTGTCTTTTACGTATCTTGTTGGTTTAATCGTTCTCTCTAGTGTAGCGTAGTTGTTCTCCAGTTTAACCATATATTAGGGTTTGGGTAAGTTAGTAAGTAGAGGTAGATCAAACACGTGTAATCCCCTTGCTCCGCGGATTGATAAGAACCTAGGGAATCCCCGTAGTGAAAAAGGTGTAGGTCCGTACGCTTGCGGATCGTAGGTGGATACGAGTTTTATCCGTCAACAAAGGGAAAGGAGTAGAATAAATAGGCTTGAGAGACAAGATGAGATGAGAGTTCAAGAGAAAGATGCAAGATGATTTCAATTTGTGAACTTGGTTTAGCTCTTTTTTCATCTCGTTCTTTATTTCAAAATTTCTGAGATCTATTTGAATTTTGGGAGCATGTTAATACTTGTGCGATAAGCTTAATTAATAATCTACCATCCGTAGGGATGAAGGCTAGTACATTATGAAACTTTAACGAACTAAACTTTTGAGAGCATTATGTTTTCTCGTGTATGATCAAGTGCAAGGTTTAAACAATGAAGGGCAACGATGATATCCATCAAAGGCTTACTCGAGGACGAGCAAGGTTTAAGCATGGGGGAGATGTTGACGGTGAAATTCCGTCAACCTAGCCATGAGTTTACCTTCGATGTTGGCATGAATTTTATATCTTATCCATTGGTACTAACCCCCTTGGTATAACAAGTTCGTTTGTGCATCTCGGTTTTGGAGTTTAGTGTTTATGCAGGATTTTAGTGTTGAAAGCAAGACTTCCGAGATAAGTTCATTAAGCACCTCGTGACAAGACCTTGAAGCCCGATACAAGTCAAGCAATGAACTAAACATGACTCCAAGAAGCCCAAGGACCAAACCCGAGAAGATGGAAAACTCCGAGGACCTAGTCAGAAAATTGCCGAATCTTGCAGGACAAGGAGCTTCATCTAATCCGAAGAGAAACTGACGTCAAGGGCCCACATGCAGATGGGGGAAGACTCTAGAAGACTCGGGAAGCAACACCGGGCAAAGGAGGCCGCGGGCCAGGCCGAAGTGGGCCCAGGCCGGCCGGCCCAGCCCACTTCGAGGCCCAGTCAGCACCCCCTTTGACCTAGCCACCATTCAGGCTATTTATAGCCCCGAGGCCAAGCGCCACACATCAATTCATTCACCATCCGCTGCCGAGGAGCAGAGAAGAGAGGGACACCATCTCGGAGAGAAGAGGGTCGAGCTAGTTGACTAGGATCTCCCTAGCCGGCGTGGGAACCTTGCAAGGAAGACCACGTCGGAGTTCCCGGAGCTAGAAGCAAGATCAAGGTAGGATCCCAGTGGTGATCTTGATTCATGTATGATGTATTATGTTGAATTATCAAGTTGCAATCCGATTTCTAGCGATCGAGTGTTTCTTCTACAACTTTGATTTCAATTGGCTTTTCGTATCTTAAGATCTATTCTCGAGATAGATCATCGAGGGTGTTCTTGTAGCCGTGGTGGCTAGAGGTGCATGCCTGACCTTTCGTGAGATTTCAACTTGTCTTTGGACTCTACCTAGACTAACCCGCACGAGTAGGGGTGCGTTGTGACAGAACGGTGGCTCCAAAAGGTGGGTGTTTTCGGAGTCGGACGGGAAACCGTGATTTAAAGATGCTTTTTATGAGATTGAAATTGTTTACTTCTTCTTTGCTTGGAACTTCAATGAAGGCTTGATTTAATCTCTCTAGATTGGTTTATCTATCCCCCTCTATCTGTTGCTACCTCCAATTTTCATAGATTAGATTTTCATGATGTTATCTAGATTAGATGCATAAGATTCCCCTTTGAAGATCAAAGTTCTCGGCTTTATTAGATTGATTCTTGCATCGCACATTTGTTCCACGGATTCGACACCTTGGGTTCACACTTGAGGGGAAGGGTCCCTTGACTACGACGGAGGACTTGTCCGCTTGCAAGTCAACTTGAAATTTAATACGAATATACACGTCAACAACACCCTCTCCTGAGCAATGAGACCACCAGGAACATGAAAATGAATTTCAATAGTTCATATAACTACATCTGTTAGCAACAATTTATTCAAACAGACTTGGGGCAACAAAATCCATCCATCAAATCCACAGTCAATCAATTAAAGATGAACTATCAAGGCATGTCTCCCTAATCCACATTGACATGAATATATAGCAGATTTGGTGGCCGAGGAGAGAGAGGTCGTTGGGGGTTCAAGAAGGACTAACCTCTGTCGCGAATGAAGTAGTTGTTCTCGTGATGGTCGGAGGGGCCGAATCCACGCCAGCTCGTGGCCTGAGGCGGCCGGCTCGTCGTCGTGGCCGGGGACGACGTCGACGGATCCGCGTCAACCGTCTTTAGGTTGGCGGGAAGACGTCCGCACGCCAGTAACTGCGTCCTCGTCACCATCGTCACGCAGGGAGCGGTGGGGCTGGAGAAAATCAGGGCTGCGGCGGGGGGAGAGTGGCGAAGGCGAGCAGGGAGAGTGGCGGCGGCGGTGGGGAGAGTGCGGGCGTTGTGGATCTGTCTAGCGAGGAGCCGAATATGAACGGTGCGCGTAACTATGTTTAATGAAACTACTAGCGTGCCCTTGACGGCTCTGTGCTACAATTGGAATTCCATGGGCATTAGTCAATATAGGTGGGAAATTTTGAGCAGCCCGCGCACGGTTTGCCTGCTGACGCTGATGAGTGGGCCAGTGTCATAGGCGACGATGGTTAGTGGGCCCGCATCTCCTTTGTTGGGAGTTGGGTCTGGCGGGCGGGCAGCGGTTATCTTTTTATTTTGGCTGCTGACGCTGACGCGTGGGCCAGCCACTATTTTTTTTCGAATGAAACGTGCTTCCCTAAAATATTAGAGCCCATAAAATAGCACCTAAAAAATCATAAAAATACGAACCATTCGTATTTGGACATTTAGTATTTGAATAAAATATCAATAGTCACACTTGTGTGCCCAAGATTCTTAGAATTCGTTTTTACATCCCATGTTAATGATGTAATAATTCTACTAACATCTAGTGTGCTCTAAAAAATCTACAAAATGACTTGCCAACATAATTTGGGTACCTAGACTTGTCTTCAAAATTTCAAATGGTTTCGATGAAGGAATAATATACTTGTGTACAAATATCTACATCTCTCACATAGTTTCCTAGAATGTTCCTTGAACATTGAAGTTTTACACACTTTGCAACATGTTCGAACTCATATGCATTTGAACACTTAACAAAACCTTGTGGTTCATCTTAAGATTACGAAAATGCAAAGTTTCATTACAGGAGGTGTGGAAAACAAATATTATTTATATGTTGTACTTACATAGAACAAGATAAGGCATATAAACATTGTTCAAGAAACGAAATATACACTAAATAATGAAAATAATGAAAACACGGTGATTTTAGAAAACTATAGAAAAAATAATCAAATTTGGACTAATTACGACGGAGAAATACATGTTATAAAATTTGATTGCAGATTAAAAAGAGAAATGCCGTCGGCGACGCGGGACGGATAAACTGTTCTTCATTCTCAAATAGAACAAAGGAGGAAGCAGAGGGCACCGCCGCCCGCCGCCGCCCCCGCCGTGCCCGCTTCAGCGGTTTTGACACCCAAGAGGGCATCCCAGGCCTCGTCGGCGGCAAATGAGACCACCACAACCTTCGATTTGACTCACAAACGTGATAAATCAAATATTATCTATTAAAAACCGATTAAAAACCGACATCCCGATAAAATTAAATCCGCGTTTAGTAATATCTAATAATTTACATTCAAGACAGATAATGTTCATTGATGCTCGCGCCTACATCCCGGTGTTCATCCTGCTGAGGGCGTACTCCACGGCAGGGCGGAAGCTACGCGTCCAGAGGTCGAACTCATGACGGATGCGACACTCGGCATTGTAGTAGTGGATCATCTCTTTGGTATCCGGCCCGTAGCGCCTACATCCCGCTGCCCAAATGCAGATGTGGGGATTCTAGACGGGCAGCAACGGAATGTTGTCGTCAACGTCATCAAGCCAGTACCACCACACAATGTTGTCGAGATCCTGGTTGACGAGGTAGCGCAGCTGCCACAGGTTGTGGTTCTTCCACCGGCCGTCAGGGGGCGACGGGCCGCCGCTGATTTCCTGGAGCAGTGCCATGGCTTCGGGGTCCGCCGGGTTGCAACGGTACTTCAGGATCGCTAAGAAGTACTTGGCACCGGAGTCTTCATCAGCGGCATCTCCGATGAGCTTCAGACCCTTATCGGGGTTCCGCCGCCTCATCAACCTCTTCATCCCCTCGAAGCACAATGCCTCTGGATGATTGGCCTCGCGGAAGCGCCGCTCAAAGCACGACATGATGTAGCGATTCTTGCACACCCGACGAAGATCACGCAGCGACACATGCAGTAGTACCTCATCGGAGTCGTAGATGCGCCGGAAGGTGCCACAGATTTTTATTGCGAAGGTTCAGAAAATGGAAGAGGGGCTTATCCTTGATGGAGTGGATGATGATCTGGGTGACAAGTTCATCTGGCAGCAGCTGCATCAAGCACACCGCGGGCATCAAGGAGAAGGGGAGGAAATAAAAAAGCGATGGGGTTTGGAAATTGAAAGGCGACGAGGGTTGAAGTTGAAGGCGACGAGGGTTGAAGTTGGCGACGAGGGATGAAGTTGGCAACGAGGATTGAAGTTGAAGGCGACGAGGGATGAAGTTGGTGACGAGGATTGAAGTTGAAGAAGGCGACGAGGGTTGAAGGTTGAAGAAGGCGCCTTGGCCATGTAATAAAACAATAAATGGAAATTGAAAAGGCGCCGCAGTTTGGCTGCTGCCGTTGACGAGTGGGCCCGACATCATTGCCCCTACCCCTTCTCCTTCCCACGTAATTGAAAGGCGACGCGTGGTTTTGGACGGTTTTGCGCCCGAAATGGAGCCCGATGCGCAATCGAGTGGTACATACTGGCAGCAGTGGAGTAGTGGGTGGGAGCAGAGGCGCCTGACGGTTCCGCGTCTTGTCAATATAACTCCCCTGCCTTCCCCTGCTTTCCCCTGCTTCTTCCATAAGCTTATCATCTCTTTCGCTTCTTCTTCCTCCTTGCGATCCACCACTACAAATCTTCGGTCACTATTGACGGTGAATTTCCGTCAACCTAGAGTACTTGTTATACATTGGTTTCGATTATGATTTGCAACTAACCCGCCACTAGGCACACTAATGATATAACAAGTTCAACTCCGTATGTGCATTTGGAAGTGTTGTGTTTTTGTAGGAAAACATGGACAAAAGGGACGGAGTCACAAGTTCAAAGGAGCAAATGAGGAGTTCCGTTCGTGTTCGAGTGCAAGGCGAAATCACTTCCAAAGGTGGCAAGGACCAAGGTGCTATGACGGATCATCCCCGAGGACTAAGACGTAAAGTTCGGACTTCATGCGAGAAGACCACCTATCTTGATCGCGGGGATGACGACCTCAAAATGACACAAATCAAGGGGGCAAAGTCCAAAATGCCAAAATGAGCCGCGGGGAGGAAGATGGGCCCGAACCGGCCCAGAAAGGGCCTGAGCCGGCTGGCTCGTTCGGACCGGCCCAGGGGGTTGCTCGCCCGGTTCGGCCCGCCCTTTGACCTAGCCCCGTCTCGGTCTATTTGTAGCTTCCTCGTCCGCCGCCACACCGATGCAATCATTCTACCGCCGCCAATCACCAGAAAGCCGCCACCACAAGATGAGGGAGAGAGTTGGATGAGCTCGTCGCAAGGATCAACGCCGGCGGAGGGAAGGAAGCAAGCGGAGGACTCCAAGCCGCTGGCCTATGGGTGTTCCCAAGCTTCATCGCCGCCATCTTCATCGACGACGTTCTCCGGAGTCTCCATCACCCCTATGTGCTTCAATCCTTGTAAGATGATGGGGTAATGTCTCCGTTCATCCCTAGGTTTAGATGGATACATGTTATATGATCGCTACATGAACACTATGCCTTTCGATGCTTAATGGTCTATGTCTATGCGAGTGCTTTATTCACATATGTATGTACAACATGTGTTCTTAGTAGGGTTTGTGGTAATCGTGGTGATTAGCTTAACCCTATGGATGCTTAGGTATAGATGCGGTTATACGTGAAAGTGTTTGATTACCTTGCGTAGTGACAGTACGGTGGAGGGAAAATGCTTAGCGGCCGCATAACCTCCATGAAGCTAGTGTAGGCAACACCCTTTTCATGTAGTAGATGCATGTTCATGTGATCCTAAACCCTAGGGAGGGAACGCTTATCTATCTTAATCTCTCTCTTGTGTCCACCCTTTGCCATCTAGTTTCACCTTAGACTTCTTAGATTAACATTGGTTAGATTGTCTTTACCTTTAGATTAATACCCCTTTCAAAGGCTTTCCATCAACTAGATTAGTACTTGGTTAAGCGCTAGCAATCCCCTTGCTCTGCGGATTGATAAGAACCTAGGGAATCCCCGTGGTGAAAAAGGTGTAGGTCCGTACGCTTGTGGATCGTAGGTGGTTACGAGTTTTATCCGTCAACAAGCCCCTTTCTCTGGCGCTGTTGCCGGGGAGCAAGCCAGTTTGCTACGTTTAATCTTGTATTAGTTTTGTTGATTACTAACATCTAACCCTCGTTTTCTAGAAAAAACCCTTTTGTGTTTTTCTTTTTTATTTTTAGTGCCTAGATGGATTTATTCACCTCACCTTTGGAGGACGAAGAGATGTCGCTAAGGGAGCTAGCAATGTCGTTAATGGAGGACGTTGAGATGCAAAAATCAGATTTGGCGCTTGCTACAACCCACAATGAAGTGAAGCCTAGAATCATCATGTTAGTGGCGACAAACCCCTTTAGAGGATTGGAGGATGACAACCCATATAGACACATTAAGGAATTCACGATGATATGCAACACGGTGCAACAAGGAGTTCCGGCCGCTTGGTTCAAGTGGAATCTTTTTCTGTTCGCTCTCGAAGATGAAGCGCGAAGATGGTATACACTTGCATCCGTTGAAGTGAAAGGAAGTTGGGATGAGCTCATGAAGAAATTTCTTTCAAAATTCTTTCCCATAAGAAAGGTCCAAGACTTAAGGAGGCAAGTGCTCACTTTCAACCAAGGAGAGGTTGAAGGAATTGGTGAAGCATGGGACCGTTTTAATGAACTACTTGAGCAAGGCCCGAACTTAGGATTTTCCGGTGACTTGATATTGCATACCTTTTATTTTTCACTAACCCCTAACTCGTCTCGTTTTGTAAGCATGTGTGCAGGCGGTGATATAATGGATAAAACAATTAGTGAAGTCACACAAATCTTACAAAGGATAAGCAATGGACAAAGAACGCAACGAGATTGGCAAAGACGTTGTCGGGAAGAGCAAAACGACAAAAGCAAGCCCAAGGTGCTTGCTGAATTTTCTGAAAAAGATGAACCGAAGGTCAGGGAAGATGAACCGACCATGCAAGAAATTGAAGATCCACTTCCCAAGGTAAGAGAAGTCATTTCGGATATTAAAAATGTTGAAACTAACATGAATGTAGGCCGAAGTATGTGGAATGCTAGACCATTGGCGGAGTTCAATCAATCCGGGTGGATTCAAGTTGATTTTACACCAGTAATCAACTCCCGAAGGAAGGAGGAACTCCGACACGTTGCCAAACAAGTTGAGGATATATTTGATCAAGAAATGAGTGGAGAATCGATCCAAAAGTTATTTGAAGAAGAAAGAGAAGAAGATGATGAAGGATGGATCGACCGATTTGACAACTCAAGGATTTATGATGAAGAAAGAGAGGAGTACAACCGTGATGAGCCTAGTGACTCGAAGGATAAATGGGAGAAGATAGGACTCAAGCTAGAAGATGAATGGGAAGGAGTTGACATATAGCAAGTACTCCAAGAAGGCCCCTCCCCACAAGGTGATAGCTTGTGTACTATTGGAGCCTACACACTAGCAAAGAAAGACATGGAAGTACTCAAGGATGAAGGAAAGAGTGAATCAACGATGAGCGATCTTGACGACATGTGGTACACGTGAGATAAAGAAAGCAACATACAAGACTTTGAAGATGAAGATTTGGTTGATAAAGAAGACTTCAAAGAAGAGATGAATGCGTACATAGTTGAAGGATTACATGTTCCACATGATGAGTTGAAGAAATTGCAAAATGGTGATGAAGAGGCAACTACACTTGTTGAGATTGATTTGACTTCAACACCACTAGATGAACCAAATATCACTCTTGTCAAGGAAGCTCCGAGGCAAAGGTACACGCTGAAATCTCAAGATATTATTGGTATTAATGATGATATGTTCAAATATTCATGTTGGACCAATAGTATGAATAATTATTTAAATTCTATGCCTTGTTCCAATAATGATCATGTTGATAGGCTAGATTTTCTTGAGAATGAAAAAGAGGAAATATTTATGTTTGAACCAATTAATCTCACACCTAAAGAACCTTTGCCTAATGATGAGCTAAGTGCTATGCATGAAACATATGCTTCTTTTGTTTAGACCTTGTCTTACAATTCGCATGTGGTGTTAATTATGGACGCGTATGTTTACAATAAGTTTTGTAAATCTCGATCATGCTTTGTGCTTGGTCAAGCTAATGACCTTAGAGAAGCACATGTCGGGAGAAGGCCCGATTTTCACAAACCATGTAGACAAGGGTTGAATAATGAAAAGAGAGGTCATGCCTAAAGAGTTGCAAGATAAATCATCAACCTCTCCAAATCTCGTGATGGATGCTGCTGTCTTCATCAATTTGAGAGCTTGTTCAGAGGTGTACAAATGAAGAAAATGAGATATTCAGAAGCTCCATAAAGTTTCCATTCCAACACATCAAGAACCAACGAGTTTGAAGACCCGTGCAAGGAGTTATGGAGAAAACATTGAGCGTTGCGCGTTCTGAAATTTCAGGACAGATTTCATCGCCGAAGTAAAACAGACGTAACTCTCTTGTCCGGAGTCTGATTTGGGAAAATAAAGACTCGTTGGAAAGGAAATTTTGTGCACTGTGCAATGGAGTAGAGCTTGTGTATACTTTCTGTTATGGACATTAAAGAAAAATTCATGGAGTGAAGGCAGCACCGAAGGGTTATAAAGAAGGAGATAGCGATGAAGCAAAAGGATGCCTTGGGCAAGTCTTCTATAAGTGATCAAGCACAACATGGGCAGTAAATTAAAGCTGCATTGGTGCCTTTTATTCTTGCATGAAGGGCCATGCCTATGCGACGAAAAGAAGGTATGTGAGAAAGTCGAGCTCTATGACTTTAAATGAAACACTTTTCGGGAGGCAACCCGTTTATTTATGTTTTTATTCATTTCTTAGAGAGAATAAAGAACGGCACCTTCTTATGATGATCAACTTGTGGTTATTAATCTGTTTAATTTTCTTTTTAGAACCACCATCATGTTCATGCTCATATTTATTTATTTGCATGCATTGCATTTTGTTATCAACGTGATGTTGCTTTGTGTATACATGTTTTGCACATAGTAGGCTTGGTTGTTTTATATACTTAATGATGTATGCTTCAGTTTCCATGTTAATGCTTCATAGGGCCCTATGAGTATTTTCCTTTTGTGATCTTGTGTAAACGTGGTGTTTAAACATGATTGCGGACCATCATCATTAAGTTCGATAAACCTTGCTAGCTTTTCATATGTTTTCATGTTGCATTGGTAAGTTTATAAGCTTTGCAATGCACTTAATAGTTCTTGTGCTATAAGAATTATTGATCTAGGGATAGACATGGTGTTTTAACCCTAGATTTATCAACCTTTATGGCTATGGAGAAATTCGGCAACCTAGTTGTAAACATGGTGTTTAGAATTAGGTGAAAACATTGTCTTTGTTTATATGCTTTCCTATTATGTGCATACACACCTTGCACCACGCACAGTCATTAGGTCTTTATTTCTCATTAAAATAATTATGCCACAAGTTAAGAATCTTAGGAGGTATTGTTGGATTGTTGGCAATTCTATCTACTCTCAACCGTAACCTTGGGGGTAGAATGTGCGCTTAAAACGTCTTGCAGGCAACATAGAGACTCTCACTACAAGGAAATTGAAGGACTAAGATAAAAATGCTTTGTCTTCTTCTTCCATGCCTAGCAAAATGCAAATCATGGGGGAGACCCTGAATCTTCAACACGGAAGTGCAACATGACGCTCTAGAAGATAGAATGATCAAGATCATTAACGTCTCCGGATCAATGCGCAAGAAGCCACTGATCTCATCAAAATTCTGCATGGTCTCGAAGGGAAAACACTGAATATTTTTTGGATATTTAGAAGCCCCATGAAGTTAGGATTCCAATAAATTAAGAATCAAGACAATCGGAGGTTCCTACAAGCGGTTATGCCCGAATCACCGAGTGCAACACGTCCTGAAATCAGGTTTGGACAGCACGCAGCACTGAAGTAAAACGAACATAGCTCCCTTGTTTGAACTCCGTTTTCGATGAATGACCACACGTTGGAAAGGTAATTTCATAAACTTTTCAATAGAGCTATATTTCGATATATGTTCTGTTCTGGACAGAGGGGAAATTCATGAAAAAGAGACAGTAAGGAGATGATGAGAACTAGAAAGAGGAGATGGTGATGACAACATTGAAGAGAAGGGCGACCAATGATTCCATTAAGTATACAAGATCAAATTCAGAAGTTTAGGAGCATTGATAAATCAACAAAAGCAAAAGCCACATCGATACATGGAGATGTCGGAAGAAGGCAACGAAGAACTACAAAGGATGGTAACACCTCCATGGACATTCTCTTTTCTGAACATAAATGCTTGTAAGTATGCCTTCAACCTTAGGTGCAATATTTTTTTTTCTCTTCCAACAATAACATGGCTACTAGGAGGACAACCTAGGTTTCTTTTTATTTTCAATAAATAGACATGACCATGTGTTCACCTCGATGTTTTATATTGCCTATGCTTACGGAAAGATGATGAAAGTTGCCGCTTTGTTTTACCTACATGAAGTTATACATGTCTTGGCTAATTGCTCTCTATAACATGATCTGAAATTAATTTAAATACCGACTCTTTTATTTGTGGAGGTGAAATGACTATGCTCTAGACCCACATACATATCTTTGCTCTTTGATTTAAGTTTATGGATAGCCGGATAACTTGTTGTTTTTATGAAAACTTAACTTTTATGCTATTTACATGTTTGTGATGCTCTTGCAAAGTTCTACCTACCAAAGCCATATACATATATGTTCTATGATAACAAAACCTGTAGATTGCAAACATATGTTTTGATGAGTTGGATTAGGATCAATTTCTATGGTTCGAGACTAAGAAGCCGGTCATTCCTTTGTGTAACTTTTTCATGCTAGCCTTTTTGTCCATGCATTGTGGTTTTTCACATCGAAAATTTCACAAACTTCACTGGGCATCCACCCTAAACGAAAAACATCTTTTTGTGATCACCTCCTTGTCCACAACCCAATTTGAGTATGGAGTAAAATTCTCGATGGAGATTCAAATATTCCGCAAGATTATGGAATTTATACTTACTTTTAGCAGTCATTTCCCCTCTCTTTTATGCTCGAGGACGAGCATCGTTCAAGCATGGGGGAGGAGTCATTACATCATCTCTGACAAATGCTATATAAGTATTATGTTGCAAAAAGTTCTGAGGAGCAAAAGAAAAAAAATGAAAAATGAAAAAAAATTATGATGAGAAGAGAAGAAAAGTAAGGAAAAAAAGGAAGAAGAAAGAAAGAAAAAAGAAAGAAAGAAAGAGTGAAAAATGAGAAGGAAATAAAATAAAAGTAAAAAAATAATAATAAAGATGCTCCTCGGTTCTTTTTGCTTCATAAGTTCTCAAGTGCCTTGATGACAAATCCATACTCAAATCTTCCAACCATGTGCAATCCGATAACGAGGACTTCACTCGTGCCTCGGGATCATCCATTTGCTACTTGCACATGTTCACTTATCTAAATGTTTGTGTTTCATCTCTCTCTCTTTCCAACATTTATTTTCCATGGCCTTTTTGACGAGTCTCGGTAATTCCAATAGATCTCTCTCTTAATTTGACAATATTTCGGATGTATGTTTTGCTAGGATTGTTTTTAACCTTCAAGCTCCACATAAGCCTTTCACTATGACATATGAGTAGAATAGGTTGAAAATAATCTAGTATAGGCTTGAGTGACTTGATGAGATGAGTGTTTCCATGAGCTTTTGCAAGAGATTTTCACTTATGTTGGATATGCATCTTTTTGAAAATTCTTCCATGTAACAAGGTAACGGTTTGAAGTTCACTTAAGTTTGAGAGCATCATGTTTATTAAATGTGGCTTGTTCTTTATTGTTAGTCTATCTTCCACAATGAAAAAGAAGCCGGTCACAACTTGAACTTTAGAAATAATTTCTTAAGAGAGAGCAATTTGCCTCGTCATGAATGACTAAGTGCAGGGACAACATTGGAAGGCAACGCTGATTTCCCTTTTAAGCAAGGATTACTTACTCGAGGACGAGCAAGGTTTAAGCATGGGGGAGATGTTGACGGTGAATTTCCGTCAACCTAGAGTACTTGTTATACATTGGTTTTGATTATGATTTGCAACTAACCCGCCACTAGGCACACTAATGATATAACAAGTTCAACTCCGTATGTGCATTTGGAAGTGTGGTGTTTTTGTAGGAAAACATGGACAAAAGGGACGGAGTCACAACAAGTTCGAAGGAGCAAATGAGGTGTTCTGTTCGTGTTCGAGTGCAAGGCGAAATCACTTCCAAAGGTGGCAAGGCCAAGGTGCTATGACGGATCATCCCCAAGGACTAAGACGTAAAGTTCGGACTTCATGCGAGAAGACCACCTATCTTGATCGCGGGGATGACGACCTCAAAATGACACAAATCAAGGGGGCAAAGTCCCAAAATGCCAAGATGAGCCGAGGGGAGGAAGATGGGCCCGAACCGGCTCAAAAAGGGCCTGGGCCAGCCGGCCCGTTCGGACCGGCCTAGGGGTTTTCTGGCCCGGTTCGGCTCGCCCTTTGACCTAGCCCCGTCTCGGTCTATTTGTAGCTCCCTCGTCCGCCGCCACATCGATCCAATCATTCTACCACCGCCAATCACCAGAAAGCTGCCGCCACAAGATGAGGGAGAGAGTTGGATGAGCTCGTCGCAAGGATCAACGCCGGCGGAGGGAAGGAAGCAAGAGGAGGACTCCAAGCCGCTGGCCTAGGGGTGTTCCCAAGCTTCATCGCCGCCATCTTCATCGACGACGTTCTCCGGAGTCTCCATCACCCCTATGTGCTTCAATCCTTGTAAGATGATGGGGTAATGTCTCCGTTCATCCCTAGGGTTAGATGGATACATGTTATATGATCGCTACATGAACACTATGCCTTTCGATGCTTAATGGTCTATGTCTATGCGAGTGCTTTATTCACATATGTATGTACAACATGTGTTCTTAGTAGGGTTTGTGGTAATCGCGGTGATTAGCTTAACCCTATGGATGCTTAGGTATAGATGCGGTTATATGTGAAAGTGTTTGATTACCTTGCGTAGTGACAGTACGGTGGAGGGAAAAGGCTTAGCGACCGCATAACCGCCATGAACCTAGTGTAGGCAACACCCTTTTCATGTAGTAGATGCATGTTCATGTGATCCTAAACCCTAGGGAGGGAATGCTTATCTATCTTAATCTCTCTCTTGTGTCCACCCTTTGCCATCTAGTTTCACCTTAGACTTCTTAGATTAACTTAGGTTAGATTGCTTTTACCTTAGAGTATCCTCTCTTTCAAAGGTTTTCCATCAACTAGATTAGTGCTTGGTTAAGCGCTAGCAATCCCCTTGCTCCACGGATTGATAAGAACCTAGGGAATCCCCGTGGTGAAAAAGGTGTAGGTCCGTACGCTTGCGGATTGTAGGTGGATATGAGTTTTATCTGTCAACAGTCACCGAGAGAAGGAGGAGATGGCGTCGAGGAGCCCGCCGCTGTCGAAGCGGGGACGAAGGGAGGACAACGACGACGAAAGCCGCCGTCGGAAGAAGTTGGAGAAGGGGAAGGAGCCGGCGACCAAGGACGCTGATGAGGAACCGTTTTTCGACGACACTAAGTTCGCTGTCGACCTGCTCAGGAGCGCCTTCAAAAAGCTTGAAGATGTTGGCACGGCCTTCGACATTAAGGCGCATCATGATGTGTACAAGGACCCGAGCGTGAAGGGTCTCGCATTCAGGATCTACGGATTGGCTGAGAAGCTCGAGAACCTCCCCGTAGTCAAGCGGGCTGCCCGCCGCGACTTCGTCTTCGACGACGATGGCTCCGACGGCGATGACGGCAGCCACGGCAGCGACAACGGCGACGACGGCAGCCACGGCGGTGTCGACGGCGGGACTCCGCTAATTGATAGACTCCTCTACCAATTAGTAACAATGTGTGTGTGCTTTTGTGTCTTCGTCCGGTTGTTGGACATGAACTGCTTAGTTTGTCTGTCGATCATGAACTGCTTAGTTAATTAGTTTGGTTGTTAGATTTTGTATGTCACGAACTCGATCTAATAGACGCAAGTAGATCCATCCGCGCTGTGATGAATTGTGTTCTGTTGTGATGAACTGGAGATCTGTTGTGATGAATTAGATCTTAGAGACAATGGATAGTCATTGCCGACGTAGGTTAGCCTGCTGACGCTGACGCTGACGTGTGGGCCAGTGTCATTGGCGACGATGGTTAGTGAACCCGCATCGCATTTGTTGGCAGTTGGGTCCGGCGGGCAGGCAACGGTTATCTTTTTTATATTGGCTGCTGACGCTGACGCATGGGCCCATCACTATTTTTTTGGAATGAAACTTGCTTCCCTAAATTATTAGAGCCCATAACACAGCACCTAAAAAAATCATAAAAAATACAAACAATTCATATTTGGACATTTAGTATTTGAATAAAATATCAACAGTCACACTTGTGTGCCCAAAATTCATATATTTTGTTTTTACACCCCATGGTAATTATATAATAATTCTAATAACATCAAATTTGCTCTAAAAAATCGACAAATTGACTTGGCAATATAATTTGGGTACCTAAACTTGTCTTTGAAATTTCAAATGGTATCGATGAAGGAATAATATACTTGTGTACAAATGTCTACATCTCTCACATAGTTTCCTAGAATGTTGCTTGAACATTGAAGTTTTCCACACTTTGCAACATGTTCGAACTCATATGCATTTGAAAACTTAACAAAACCTTGTGTTCACCTTAAGCTTACAAAATGCAAAGTTTCATCACTAAAGGTTGTGTAAAACAAATATTATTTGTGTGTTGTACTTACAAAGAACAAAATAAGGCATATAAACATTACTCAACAAACGGAATATACACTAAACAATGAAATTAATGAAAAGATGGTGATTTTAGAAAAATTTAGAAAAAAATATCAAATTTGGACTAATAACGACGAAGAAATACTTGTTACAACATTTGATTGCAGATTAAAAGGAGAAAAGGGAACTGTTCTTCATTTGAATAGAACTGGGCCCCACAGTCATTAGCGACGCGGGGCTAATAACCCGCGTCAGCTTTGCTGCTCTCCCAAAATTTTACACAGATAATTCGAGCATCATACAAAAGCTAATCTACTATTGATTTCCTATTCCAATACTCCGTTCGAACTTCACCATTTCGCAGCAGAGCCTACAGTCTTCGCTGCAAAACAGAGAAATTCGAAGCCATCCTTTATCCACACCGCAGCAGCCGCCGTTGCCTGCGCACGGCTGATCGCCGCGCACCTGTGCCGGAGGCGGCAGCGGTTCACCCCAAATGCGCCAAGTCGAGGAGTGGATCGCACGCGCGGCCTTCTTGCGCAAAGGCAGACACCCCTCGTTGCTCAGCCATCTCAACGTCGTACTGCCGCTGCCCACGACCCGCCTCATGTACCGCTTCGCGGTGTCGTCGGCGGCGGCACCGCCATTGTCTCTGTAGAGCAAGATGGCGTATAGATAGGCCGTCGCATCATGCCCACCCTAGGTGGCGCACCGAAGATCATTGCATCCCCTGTTTTCCATGAAGACGGCTTTGATCCCAGAGAAGAAGCAAGCCTCTAGATTCCCGAGATCGGTCAGCACAGCAAGGAATGCTTTGTAAGCGGTGGGGTCCCACACCCAAGAAATCTCATCTTGTATTCCCTCTATCGACAAATGCCGGCCGACGTCACCGTGGCCGCACACACGGCGCATGGTCGAGCAAGTACCGCGTAGGCTGCGGAGGTCAGCCAAGGGCCGCTCCGAGGTCGCACCGACACGCGCCGCAATCTCAATGCAGAGGTCTTGAGGGAGGCCCAGCAGCGACGACGGCTGGTGCCGTCTGCTTCTTCCCGGCATGCTATTCATCTCCGGCCGGGAATGGTGACGATGAGGAGTAGGCAGTTGCTATTTTTCGCGGGTAGATGAAGGGGCAGGGTATCTAAATTATTTTGGAAGGAGAAGATATAAGAGATTTGTTTCCAAACACGGTTTAAGTATGCAATGGAGACGACGTTTGGCTAATCCGCGTATCATTTAATTCTCCATTAGAGACGACGTTTGGCTAATCCGCGTAGTACCATTTAATTCTCCATTGGAGATGATGTTTGGTTAATCCGCGTATCATTTAATTCTACATTGGAGTCACTACCTCTGCTCTCAGCCATTGACTGGCAACAGTTTCCCCATTGACCGATCTTGGGAACCTTCCCATTTCCTGTGCTCTTGATCTTATCCCTTCCTCTCTTTTTTTTTGTAATTGTTAGTAGTTTTTCATGTAGTTTGACTCCTCGGGATGTGAGTACATTGGAGACAATGTTTGGTTACTCCGCGTATCATTTAATTCTACATTGGAATCACTACCTCTGCTCTCAACCATTGACTGGCCACAGTTTCCCCATTGACCGGATCTTGGGAACCTTCCTGTTTCTTGTGCTCTTGATCTTATCCTTCCTCTCTCTTTTTTTACAACCGATGTTATCCCTTCCTTGTTTTTGC
Source organism: Cenchrus fungigraminus (assembly GCA_036936925.1). Lineage (NCBI taxonomy): Eukaryota > Viridiplantae > Streptophyta > Magnoliopsida > Poales > Poaceae > Cenchrus > Cenchrus fungigraminus. Next base: position 123,032,175 of record CM072774.1, on the reverse strand, counting down.
TATAAAAAGGCACAGACGCCTATCAGTCCTCCTCACTTCAAGTTGCTTCCTTCTTCTCTAGATCTAGATCTAGCTATATGGTTCCTTCTTTTGATACAATAAAGTGAGTCACTTGCTTCCTTCTTCTCTAGATCTAGATCTAGCTATGGCACAAAGAATAGATCTTGTAGGACGCAAGCTTTTGCTTTTCTCTCTTCTTCCTCCTCCTCGATCTCTCAGTTGCTAGCAGAATTCTTGTGATATGGGTGATTGGGTTGCTCATCCCTCTAACGTAGCTACTAGAAAAATCCTTGTGACATACCCCTTGCTCGCAGCTGTGTCTGGCGAAGGTAGCCCAGAACCTCCTGGAATCAGGAAGAACAAGCCGACGGAAAGCCTGTTGCAGCTTTTCCGTCACGCTTGGGCTTCTTTTTGCTTTCCCCTTCTCCTCCAGGAGGAGGGATTTCTTTAAGGGATATCTTTCTCTTGTGTTCACTTGTAAGATGAGGAAGAAGCCAGAATCTGGAGCATATCTCGTCATGAAGAACAAGCCGAAGGCGAGCAAGATCGACGACCTGTGAGCAACATCGATCTGTGTGTGTGATTTTGCATATCTCGTCATGAAGATATGGCCGCATTGTAACCTTCTTCTGATGTATCGATGATGACTGTAATCTGTGTGTGTGTGATTTTGCATCTCAAGAGACATGCTTGTGTGATTATCTCTGTGCAGTACAATTTTTTGTATGATTTACCTACTCACTTGCAAAGCATGAAGAACAAGCCGACGGGGGCTGGCTAATCTGTGTCTCTTTTGATGTAATCTGTGTGTGTGTGGGATTTTGCATCTCAAGAGACATGCTTGTGTGATTATCTCTGTGCAGTACAATTTTTTGTATGATTTACCTACTCACTTGCAAAGCATGAAGAACAAGCCGACAGGGGCTGGCTAATCTGTTTCTCTTTTGATGTAATCTGTTTGTGATTTCGCATATCTTGCCCATAACAAATGCGACGCGGGTTCGTTAGTCTTCGTCTCTTGCCCGTAACAAAGGCGACGCGGGTTCGTTAATCCTCGTCTCTTGCCCGTAACTTAGGCGACGCGGGTTGGCTAATCCTCGTCTCTTTGATATTAATGCCCGTTACTGAACTGAAGCAGAATATAAACAGAATAAATATAGTATCTTAGGTAGAATATATTACAAGCAGGATTCAAATTCCACCACATCCCAAATATTACAAAAAGGATTGAAATTCCACCAATACATCGCATCCTTTAAATTACAAAACGGATTCCATTTCCACCAATAGACACATCCTCCGGCATTACAAAAAGGATTCAGTGGAAATCAAGCTTCCTTTTTCTTCCTTGATTTCTGTATATGGATTTTTTCACTATGGTCGCTTCGCAAGTATGGTGTTTTGTTAGTTCCCAAGAGTCGGGGCTTGTATGAAGTGTTAAAGGATGGAATTTCATCAAACTGGTTGTATTCCTCCTCCTCAACAACATTTTCAACCCCAACAATCCTTTTTTTCCAGGCATAACCACAGACCAGTTCTTCTTTGCAAGGTCAGGTACATAGAACACTTGCTCAACATCGTTGGCGAAGACACACGGTTCGTTTTTGTAACCAAAGACCCGGAGATCAACACTAACATAACCATATTTGTCCTTGCTCACAGCTCTCTTCCCATTGGTGACCCATCTACACCGAAACAAGGCTACCTTCAATCCTACATAATCAAGCTCCCATATCTCCTCTATTTGACCATAATATGTGTCTGTTGTAGCAATGTTCAGCTCTTTAAGATCCTCCCTTGCATTTTTATGATCTTTTCCTTTGGACTTCTATTGTAGCAATGTTCCACAAGTAGCTTCACACACATTCTTCTTGACGTGCATGTTGTCAATCGAATGACTCACATCCAACATCGGCCAATACTCTAGCTCCCATAGAATTGATTTCTTGTTCCACATTCCTTCTTCTTCTTCTTCACCATCTCATTTCTTTCTTTTGCCAAGGGTTTTTCAGTCAGTTTGGGTAACTCCTCGATAGTTTTGATGTCCTTGACTTTCAAGTGGACCAGATCTCCAGTCACATGCAATGGTGCCTCTCGATTCTCCTTTTCCCCATTAAACTGACAATCCATGGCCCGGTATGGATGTTTCCTGCTGAGGAAATGACGGTGCCCCATAAATACGTATTTCTTTGAATGTCTTAGCCATACTGCGCAAGTATCTTCCAAGCAGTGTGGGCAAGCTGCACCTTTCCTTTTAGTCTGGCTGGAGAGGTTGCGATGAGCCGGGTTGTCGTTTATGGTGGTGAACAACATGGTATGCATTGTGAACTCCTCACGCTTGTACTCATCCCAAACCTCTGGCACACCAGGCTTCCACAATATCTTCAATTCATCAACTAGTGGCCTCAAGTAGACATCAATACGGTTGCCAGGTTGCTTTGGCCCGGAGACCAATATTGTCAGCATCATATATTTTTGTTTCTTGCATAGCCAGGGTGGAAGGTTGTACAACGATAACACGACAGGCTAGGTGCTATGTGCTGAGCTCTGGTTACCGAAAGGGTTCACGCCATCTGTGCTCATAGCAAACCATATGCTCCTAGCGTCTTCGTCAAACCATGGGAAGTGGTTATTAATGTTACCCCATTGTGCTGCATCTGCGGGGTGCCTAAACTTGCCATCTTTCTTAAGCTCCTTTCGGCCTTCGTCATGCCAACGCAAGAGTTCGGCCTTCTTTCGTGTTGCGAACCATCTTTTCAGCTGAAGAATGATGCAAAAATACCATGCCACCCTCACAGGAGCCCCTCTGTTAGCCTTCTTCTTCTTGCCTCTGATCTCGCCGGGCTCGTTCTCGTCATCAGCATTATTATCATCTCCACCATCCTTTTTCCTCTTGTACCGATCATAGCCACACTTGGGGCACTTGTCAAGGTCTGCATAATCTCCACGAAACAATACACTATTGTTCTTGCATGCATGGATTTTTTCAACCTCTATTCCCAGAGGACAGATTATCTTCTTCGCCTCATAGACAGACTCTGCTATTTGGTTTCCTTCAGGTAGCATGTCTCTAAGCACATGCAATAGTTGTTTGAAACTTTTGTTGCTCCAACCATGATCTGCCTTAAGCTGCAGAAGTTTTAGATCACTAGAAAGGCGAGAGTACTTCTGGCAATCAGGATAGAGGGGTTTCTTTGAATCTTCAATGAACTGCTTCAGCCTCGCTAATTCAGAAGGTGTGTACACTCGTTAAAACTCAACATCCCGCAACATTTGATCAACATTGTGCACACGTTGCAACACCTCACTATCATCGAAGCCCCTAACTTCTTGATCAGTGATATCCTCAGGCCTCAACACATTTGGTGGGAATAATGGTTCATTTTCCTCAAAAAGTCCACTGTCATCAAGGTCTTCATCATGGTTGGTAGCATGGTGTCGCACTTCACCTTCATTTAGGCAGTCTGCTTCGAGTTCATTAAGGCCTTCCTCACCATGTTTATTCCAACACGTGTAATTTTTTGTGAAACCACGTGTGACCAAATGATGAAAAATGATTTCACATTGTGCGAATTCTTTCGGTTGAGACAATCTATACAGGGGCAAAGCATTACCTGAATACCACGGTTTCTCATTTGCGCCTCTACTTGATTTAGAAAACCATTGACCCCGCTTAAGAAATTCTCCCAATCTTCTTGGGGCTGTCTGTACATCCAAGCCCGAGCAGCAGATGCCATCTACATTCCATACACCAAATAAGCATAATTCATCACACAAAAATTAAATCCGATAACACACAAGAGGATTAGGAAAGTTGAAGAATTTCAATAAAAGGGGGCAATTAATTTCCACCTTGACGAGGACTTTCTACGAGGTGAGCGTGGCCGTGAGGAGGAGGATCGGAGGTGGCGTCGCAGCCGTGGCGACAGCACGGAGGACGGCGCAGTCGACGTTCGCTGGCCCCTTTCGCCGTCGCGCACGCGGCCGGCCGGCCTGCTGCAGCACCGGCTTTCTGAGGAGAGAAATTAAGCGCGATCCTCAGAGCGCGCGCAGCTGGCGGTGGCGAACGGGACAGGCCGGCGGGGACATCTGAGCACACAAATCGAGTGAGTGACCTTCTGAGGAGAGAGAGCTAGTGTTGTTGTCGGAACAGGAGTGGCCTTCTGTGGAGAGAGAGCGAGTGGTGTCGGAAGGAGAAGACAGAGACGAGCAATAACAATGTGCGTCTCCGATGTGAGAAAAAAGGTGACCCTGGGTGGCAATCAAAGGAGACGAGTCCTAAGACATGAGACGCATCCAATTGGGTCGCCAGCAAAGGAGACGCATCCTACAAGCATGCGTCTCCTATGCGAAATTATCAGTAACAGACTTTATAGCATGTTACCAATACGGCAGCGATCAGTAACGGACTTAAGCAGCCTGTTACTGATAGGGCATTGATCGATAACAGACTTTACAAGCCCGTTACCGATAGGTTTAACATTTGTAACAGGCTCTGTTTAACATCCGTTACAAAGAACTCATGTAACAGGCGTTTAAGAAGACCGTTACCAGAAGTCCACATTGGTAATGGGCATTGCGGAGGCCAACCCCGGGGTCGTCCTGGCGCACTTATAGGTAACGGGCACCAAACAACAACCATTACAGATGTGGGTGGATGTAACGGGCGTTAAGGGCCCATTACAAATGCTGTGTGACCTATTTGAGGTTTTCACGTAGTGGTCTCCCCTTTCTCCTCAAGAAAGAAAAACCACGCATACCGAGAGTAGTCGTCCACCACAACCAGGACGTACCACTTCCCACCCACAGATCGCACACGAGCTAGGCCAACAAGGTCCATATGGAGCAGCTCGCATGGATGCTCCGTCATCACATCGGTGAGGGTGGATGGGAAGATGCTACCATCTTAGCATGCCGACACGGCGCACAAACCAACTCTTTCTCAAACCTCAGCCGTGGCCATCCTCGGACCAAATTGAGCTTACTCAAGCGAGACAAAAGGTCAAAGCTTAAGTGACCCAACTTCCTATGCCACTTCCGCAACTCACTCGAAGAACCAGCCAAGAAACAACGCTCAACACCAGAAGACTGAGAAAAATCCGCTCGGAACACTTGACCCTCGGGAACGACCATGCAAACTAGGTCCCCTCGAGAATCTAAAATCCGAGAACCACCAGGCCGAAACAACACCTCAAAGCCCTCATCGAAAAGCTGGGACACGGAAAGCAAGTTGAACTTGAGCGATTGAACAAGAGCTACACGCCTGAGAGTGACCTTGTCACTTACCTTAATCTCACCTCCTGACAACACACGCCCTCGCCCATTGTCCCCTAAGGTGATGTATGTCTTGGACACCACCAGGACGAGACTTGAGAACCACCCCTTGTCCCCGGTCATGTGCCTCGAGCAACCGGAGTCAATCAACCAAACGTTCCTCAAGTCTCCCACCTAAAATTCAAGAACAAGAACGTGAGCGAACAAACGACTCTGCACTGGGTTAGTACCAAAAGAGTAAAAATAGTGCCGAGCCATTTGCTCCAAAGTGGGGTTAGCACAAACCAAATCATCACGCCTATCAAAGCTACCACCATGAAAACCCCCACGAGAAATACCACTAGGGAACCACCCCTGTCTCGCTGGAGGAGAACGAAAACCACGAAAGGAAGAATGTGGACCGTTCCTCCTCTCCATCTCAAAGCTACGACTCCTCCCACCATTGTATTGAGCACGAGGTGGAGAACGTCTAGCAAACTGACCACCACCAGACTCGCCATGCCAAACATCTGGACCACGATCAAAGGACCTGAACCAAGCCTCATCCCGAGCACGAAAACCAAACTGGTCACCCTGCTGTCTCCGAACCGGTCTGACCGGTTCTGGAACCGGTTTGACCGATTTCGCTATGCGAGCAGCCCAAACCGGTCTGATCGGTTTCCAAACCAGTCTGGCCGATTTTATCCCTCTAGTGAGGTCCCTTCCACCCAAAGCACTCTTTTCTCCCCAAGCCGGAACTGTGCGAACAATGGCCTTACCCCTAGGCAGTGGCATACGAGACTCAGGCACACCATGAGATGGGATGTACTTGTCCTTGTTTGTCCACTCCCTAGCCATTCTCTCCTCTCGCTTCCTCTTGAAGCAAAACTCTCCTTTGTGACCATCTCTCCCACAATAGTCACAATGAAACCGGATAGGTTTTGGCTTTGGTTTTGGTTGGGATTTCTCACTCGGTTTCTCCTCACTTGGCTTCTCACCCTTCTCCTCACTAGGCTTCACACTCTCTTTCCCAAAGAACTCATTCCCCAAGTTACTCTTGAACTTGATGGGTTTCTGGAAATCATTTGTGGAGTGAGGGAATATGGGAGGATCTGGGGTCGTGTCAAGTTTGTTTCTCAGTGGGTTGGGCTTAGGATAATAGACACTTTTGTGGAAGGTTTTTGGTGGAGCTTGGATATCACTAATCTTCTCTCCTCTCTCACCACTACACTCTCCAACCTTCTCCGAACCAAGCGCTTGCCCATCATAGTGCCTGTACACCTCAATCATCATCCACAGCTGCGGTTCATGACCCGACAACCAACCCATCATTTTTCTTAACTCATCATTCTCATCCTGCAAGCGATCCACATAATGTGCAAGTTCTAGATTTTTCAAAGCATGCACTTCACAAGTAGAGCAAGAAGTGGGAACAGGTTCTCTCAACTTAGCCTCAAGTGAAATAGTATAAGCATGCATCTCATCAATCTTTCCATGCAAAACAAAGCAAGAAGTGGAAGCACCTAGCAAAGCAGGTCTAGACTTAAGCTCAGCCACTTCAACCCTAAGCACATCTAGTTCATCACAAGTAGAAGCATGCTTATCCTTAAGAGCAGTCAGATCAGCTAGGTACACAGAGCAATCACAACAATCAATCTCATCAGAAACCACAGGTGAAGCCTTAAGCGAATCAATCTCAAGCTTAGCATCTAAGTTCTAGGTTTCTAGCTCAGCCACACGGTTCCTAGCATCTTCTAGTGAGGCCCTAAGCTCTTTCCTCATCTTCTTTGCCTCTCTAAGCATGCCATCACAATTATCAAGCAACTTGCCAAGACGCTCGTTCTCCTCATGCAAGAAGGGAAGCTCGTCACATACATCGTCGTCGGAGTCCAAGTCACTCTGGTGACTCTTCTTGCTGCCGGAGCTACGAGCCATGCCGCAGAAGCCATCTCGTGCGAAGCAGCTCAGCCCGCTCAAGTTCTTGGATGACTTCTTGTTCTTGCGCCGATCACCTTCGTCTTCACTGCTACTCGAGCTCGAGGAAGAGTAGGCGGAGCTGGAGTCGACGTCGCCCGCTCTGACCATCGCTCGGGCCTTTTTGCCGCGGCCGTCCTTTTTCCTCGATCGTCGCTCGTCCTTGTGCTTGTTCTTGTGCTTATGATCGTGCCTCTATCGGTACTTGCCGTCCTTGCTCGACCGGTGCTTGTAGCCGTCCTTGTAGCCGTCCTTGCTCTTTATCTTCTCCGGACAGTCGCCGACGAAGTGTCCCGGCTTGCCGCACTGAAAGCACGTTCGTGCTGTCCTCCTCGTGTTCACCCGGTTCTTGTGCAGCCTCTCGAACTGCCTAGTCAGCAACGCTAGCTCGTTTTCTCCAAGCACGTCGAACTCCTCGTCTGGCGAAGTCATCAAAGAAGACAAAGAGTACATCTTGGAAGATGTGTTAGCGTTAGACTTAGCACCTTCGCCACCTACAGGAGCAAGACTATGGGAATCAGTTGGGCTCTCAAGACGGGCTGTCAAGCCCCGATCAACCTCAGCAGACTTGAGCTTAGAAAACAGGTCATTCACCGTCAGAGTGGTGTACTTCTTCGACTCAAGAATGGCCTCGACCTTTCCATCCCACACGGTACGATCCAGCGTGTGTAAGAGCTTCACAGCCCTATCATGGTCATCGTACGGGAAGACGCCGACATTGGCCCTCATGTTGTTCACAACCACCGTGAACCGCTGGAACAAGGCATCAATAGACTCACCAGGGAGATGAGTGAAGTTCTCGTACTCTCTCCGGTAAGTCGCATACAACCGTGCCTGGACCTCAGCATTCCCAGCATGAGCATTCTTCAGCTCCATCCAGATCTTACATGCTAGGTCCTCTGTATGAACCCGATCGAATTCGGATTGACACAGAGCATGAAACAAGTAGTCGACCGCCTTGTTGTTGGCATCGAACATGTCCCTCGATCCCGGAGCAAGGAAGTTAATCGGATGAACATAAGTTGTGTTCATCGTAACATCCCAAAGGATCTGTCCCTTGCCACGAAGGAACGCAGCCATCCGTCTCTGCCACATCTGGTAGTTCTTTCCATTGAAGTGCGGAGGACCCGATCCCCGTTCCTGCTACACCATTTTTGGATCTTAGACTGGTTAGAGTCAATCAAGAGCCGTAACCGGCTCTGATACCACTTCAAGGACCGGAACGGCGAACCGGAGAGGGGGAGTGAATGGGAGCCAATAAAAATTCTACTCAAGAATTCGGCCTATGAACCCAATTTCACTCGGACTCCACTGCAAGCTTCTCTTGCCAAATCCACGTAGCCACTAAAGTGCTACTAGACCTAGGAGCAAGATCCAACCAACAGCCACGCGAAAAACGCAGCGGAAAACAACTCGAAACTGCTGCTGGCAACCAAAACCAGTCAAGCCGGTTTCTAAAACTGGTCAGACCGCTTCACTGGGACTTAGCCTCTCGCAGGCAGGGGAAACCGGTCAGGTCGGTTTTGTCCAGGAAATCCCCAAAAGACCTTTGAGATCAAAACAGCCCCAAAACACCTCAAGAACCTCTGCACCTTTGAACAAGAAAGGCCATAGCATGAACAAGACTCTCCTGCTCAAAAACCTTCATGACAGCCCACTAAGGCTAAACCGGTCAGACCGGTTTGGGAAACCGGTCAGACCGGTTTTGCCTGGACAGTCGTGAAGAACTCAGCCCGCGGGAAAAACCTAGCCTTCACCTCGATCGATCTCCCGGTTCGTTCCACGGATTCAAGTGAGACTTTGGGGATAGCTGGGGTACCTCATGGGCTACCTTTGGCTAAAAGCTCGGTCCCCAAAACCTACTCAATCAAGAGGAATCAGAAGTCAACCCTCAAGAACACCTTCCCAAGAACTCCACCGAAAACCCCAAATTGAAGCCGTTTCGGAGGATTTGTTGGATCAAGATCACCAAGCAAAGAGGCACAAGGTCCTCACACGTGACATCCAACAAGAATCCCTCAAAGAAACACCCCCAAAACTTCCCCACGGAAATTCCAAGAAAAGGCTCCGAAAATCACCAAAAAGGGAAAACGGGAAGAACAAAAACAAGCCTTGAGGAACCATGCCGAATCATCTATACATACCATGAAGGTTCATACAAGGTCTAGCTTCTACCCGATCATCCTTCCCTCTCACAAGATATCACCATGAAGCTCTCAAGCTAGTCCTAGAAATCCTAAGGAAAATAGGAAGGAAAATAGCAAAGGGAAAATGAGCTAGGGTTCCAAGAGATTGCTGCCATCCTCTCACCACTTGGGTTATATGGAGGCAAGCTGAAAGACTAAAATACCCCTAAAGCCTAAACTAGGATACACACCCACCAAGGACACTTTGGGAAATTGTCTTCGTAACTCCATTGGACGGATGCCTGGCGACCGCACTTCGCTTAGCCTTGACGCAAGCCTTGCGATCCCGATGCGTGTCCTCCGCTTCGAAGCTTCCAGCGCCCTGCGACCCCAAATCGGTCAGACCGGTTTCCCAAACCGGTCAGGCCAGTTTTGGCCTGACAGCCACGCCCGGTGTTCGACCTCGGCTTTGTAGCTCAGCCGAGTAACCCGGTGGTTTTCTGGTGAACCACCGCAAACCCTGCGAACTTGATGTAGCCTCCGCCAATCACCACTCATGACTCGGCTCCCACGAAGTCTCGGCTCGACCTTGGTTTTGAGGCTCAACTAAGAAACCGTCCACCGACTTCATCTTGTTGTTCTTGCCACCATGCGGCCCGCACTTGACCCCGCTGGCCACTGGGTCCCTCGAACCAAGCCTACTTGTCTTCTCCACACCTAGAGGCCTCACCGGCGATGAACTTCGCACTTGTTCTTCACCTGTACCAACACCAGTCAAGCTGCAACCTGCACCTGCAATACTTAGCCAAGAATCAGTCCACACAACGTTGTCAATCACTTATCACACCAGGAAGCGACCATCCACCGGTCCTCGAACCACACATGGTCCTCAATTACCAGAGCCTGTTCCAGGCTAGGGTTCCCTGAAGTCGCCGACGATGAAGTTCGATCTACCGCTGTTGGATTACAAGACGAGGTTCTCACTGTGACAAGTGAAGATGCGGGCTGTTCTGTCCCAAACTCAAGACCTTGATGAGGCGCTGGAAAAGTTCGGTGACAAGGTGTCCAAAGATTGGACCGATGAGGAGAAGCGCAAGGATCGTAGGGCTCTGTTTTTAATTTAGCTTTATCTATCTAATGATATACTGCAAGAATGTCTGCAGGAACACTAGTAGATATGTTAATATCTATGACGATTTGGTAGTGACGTTTCGTTTATTCGTCATGGAAGTGGTCTCTACCGTGACGAATTTTGTAACTTCTTCACAGATAATGAGTGACTGTGCCAAGCCACTCAAAATAATGACGAAACTCACAGGATGGTCACCGAACAACAAACCTATTTCATCACAGATGAATCATTCTAGTTCTGCCCGTGAGGAACCAATGACGAAAGCAAACTAGCGTCACAGAACAACAACATTATCATCACAAAACAACTTGAGAAAAGAAAATAAGGATATGGTCCCACATGCGTGTAATTATGGTCCGACCGTGGGTTCGGGTCTCGCATACGGTCCCACCATCCATTCCCACGTGGCTACGTGGGCTCCATCGCCACATGGTCCCACTAGACAGAATCGGTGGGCCACCACAAGTGGGTCCGGTCGTACAACCACTTAGATCATCATGATCAATAATTAAAAACTTTGAATTACGTGCGGTATATATTATGTGCTTTAAAATATGCATGTAAATTCCTTACAAATTTAAATTTCTTTCAAATATGTATGTGCGGTATCTATCATTTGCTCATCACGCGCGATCTCTCGTACTCATACGGATGGATTGTTTGGGGACGATAGATTTAAAACTGTGACTTCTGCTGATCGACGGTGGTGCTGCCTTGCGTACAAATAGGCCCGGTGGAAAATGTCTTCGATCTCCATTGGCCTCATCAACCTACCGCGTACACCGCCTGACGCCCTGACATGATGCTTGCATGCATGCCCTCCGGACTATTGCACGTACAGAGCTCTCTCACCATGTGTCGCGTTCCGGCTGTCGCATGAAGTACTTGTGGACGCAGGAATTGGCCGGACGCGCACCAGCATTTCGGTTGTGCGAAAAAACTGAAGGGTTTTTGAGGCAGTGATTTAGTAAGAAAGATTACGTATCAGCCGCCCCAGGTAAGCCATAATTAAGCACTGCTCGTTTTTGCTTGTGCCTGTAGTGAAAGATGAATCTGGATTGGATGGAATGGATGGCTAGTGAGACAAGGCAGTAATTACCATCCTCCGAAACCAAAAGCCTTCTATAATCATTGTGAACAAAAATCCATTGATTTGGGAAGGATTAATGGTAGTGGAAATAATCTCTCATTCCTTCCTGCCTGTTTCCTCTTCATCTTCTGGAGATTCCATTCCATGTAACGTAAGTACTCGTAAAAAAGAAAAGAAAAAAAATAGGGCAAGGAGAAGAAGAAGATGACGCATTGTTTCATTTTGCCACCGAAAGGAGAACTGCGCGAGATGTGAAATCCCAAATGTAAACAGCAGCGGCGGTGGCTCGGCCCAGTAGCGTCGGCCCACTGTTGGCGGTCGATTTCCGTCAACCAAGAACACTTGTTATGTTATGGTTTGAACTTCATTTTGGAACTAACCCGCCACTAGGCATACTAATGATATAACAAGTTCACCGTTAGATGTGCATTTTGGAGTATAGTGTTTTTGCAGGAATTCACGTGTTAAATGAGGAAAGATGCAACTAGTTCGGAGAACGTTTTGCATCACAATCAAGGAGCTCCGACCATGTGCGAACTTGCCCCCAAAGGTGGCAAGGACCAATGTGCTTGAATGGAGAACTCCCGAGGACCGAGATGAAAAGACCGGAAGTTCATGCATAAAGATCCCTCAACTTGATCGCGGGGATGATGACCTCAAAATGACACAAATGAAGGGGGCCAAGTGCAAAATGTCAAGATGAGCCACGGGGAGAAGAATGGGCCCGAACCGGCCCAGAAAAGGCCCAGGCCGGTCGGCCCGTTCGGACCGGCCCAGCCCACCTTTGTGGCGGTTCGGGTCCCCCTTTCTTCGGTGTTAAGTAAACGCAACCCTAATCGCGTGTGCAAGCTGCCATTCGCCAGAAACGCCGTCTAGTCCCTCAGAGCCGCCAAGGAAGAGACGATCGACTACGAGAGAGACCCTTGGGGAGGATACTCGGGAGAGATCATTGCCAATCCCAAGGGAGGTCGCCACGAGGAAGGAGGACGCCGAGAGCTTGCCACGGTGCCGCCGGAGTTGAAGGACAACGAAGATCCATCTTCATCAGAGGCATCCACCATCTCAACAGTGCCATGCCTAGCGTCATGATGGGGTAAACCTTTCGTTTGTCCATGGAGTTGTAACAGAACTTGAAGTGTAGTCACCTTTATATCTTGTTTGGATCATATGTCTATCATACTTCTTGTTGATGATGCTTAATGTTTAAGGCTAGCTACCATGCTTTCGGGGTTGCTCCCGTAGATCGCGTCAACATACCGTGTTCATTAGGATTAGTATCGATTGCCTTCGCATAGTGACATGTACGAGGGAAGGGGAAAGTCTAATCCTTGATCACACACATAGATATATTGGATCGGGGCTTTACCATGTTTTGGGTGATTGCATCTTCAAGTGCCTAGACTCCATGGGCATACGTTCTTCATACTTGTGCACCTTTAATCTCTCTTTAACGTAATCTAGGGTTAGTTTGTCTTTACTTTATAGATTAATCTTTCTATCATAAGTCTTTAATCAACTAGATTAGTGTTAGGTTAAACGCTAGTAATCCCCTTGCTCCTTGGGTTGACAAGAACCTTGGGATCTCCCGTAGGTGAAGAAGGGCATAGGAGATCTGTACGCTTGCGGATCGAAACTTCATACGAGTTTTACCTATCAACAAGCCCCTTTTTCTGGTGCTGTTGCTGGGGAGCAAGCTAGTTTACTTCGTTTAATCTTTCATTGATTTTGTTGATTACTAACATCTAGCCCTTTGTTCTAGAAAAACACTCTTTTTGTTTTTGTTTTCTTTTGATTGTCTAGATGGCATTCGTTCGAAATCCTTTGGAGGAGCCGGAAAAATCACTAAGAGACTATGCTAGCCCTCGATGTGAGGACATCAAGGTACAAGAATCGGACTTGGTTCTCCAAGCAACAAGGTACGAAATCAAGCCCCGAATCATTGAGATGGCAGCAACTAATCCGTTCCGAGGGGTGGAGACGGACAACCCATATAGACATATCCAGCGCTTCATGACACTATGCAATACGGTACGTCAAGAGGGAGTCCCCGATGATTGGTTTAAATGGAATCTCTTCCCCTACTCACTTGCCGATGAAGCAATTAAGTGGTATTCATTCGCGTCCTTCGAAGTCGAGGGAAATTGGGATCAATTGATAAAGAAATTTTGTGCCAAGTTTTTCCCTATAAGCAAGATTCAACAAATAAGGATGCAAGTGATTAACTTTAAGCAAGGAGAAGAAGAGGGGATTGATCAAGCGTGGAATAGATTCAACGAGCTAGTTGAACAAGGACCAAGACTCGGATTTCCTGATGATGTACTTTTGCATACATTTTTCTTTTCCCTAACCCCTAGTTGCATGCTATACGTTCAAATGTGTGCAGGAGGGGATCTCATGGAGAAAACACTCACGGAAGCTGCCCAACTTCTACAAAAAATAAGCAAAGCGGCGGCCATGCAAAGAGATGGGGAAACACGACTTTCGGGGAAGCCGGAATGTGATACAAGTGTGAGACCACTTGCTGGAATTTTCAGAAATACGGTCCCGGAAGAGAAGAAAGAGGAGCCAATCGCGAAAAAGGTTGAAGAAATTAAACATGCGGAAGCTAGGACTATCCTGGAGAGTGATCACGCCGAGACAAGCAAAGCAAGTGAAAGGACTATGTCAAGCGCGAAGCCACTAAGGGAGTTCGAGCAAATGGATTGGGTCCCAATTGATTTCGGAGAAATCTTTGACAAGAGAAGACCGTTCCCTAATCAAAAGGGAATGGCGAAAGCCGTGGAGATGGACTTTCCGCCGGAGAAACATGTGGAACAACCATACAACCTAGAGACGACCGGGGAGGTCCTTCAAAAACTCTTTAGCGAAGAAGAAGTGGATCCGGACCATGTGGCCGAAGCAAAGAGGATTATGGGAATCAAGCCCGAGGCATCACCATTCGCTCGCCTCGCTGAAATTTATGCCATAGGATCCGATGAAGAAGAGAAGACATCGCCGCGTATAGATTGCAAGGTCAACAACATTGATTGCAAGGCATTATGCGACATTGGAGCACAAGTAAGTGTCTTGTCTTCTAAAATTTTTGATAAAATTCATGATCATACCATTGACCTAGTTCAAACCACTACTAGATTAATCATGGGAGATGGTAGAATTGTCAAACCTATTGGAATTGCACGAAATCTTGAAGTTTTAATTTCCGGAAAACATATACCAACTGATTTCTTTATTGTTGATGTCAACTATAATAAAAATGATCATGTAATTCTTGGTAGACCTTTTCTTAAGTTGGTTAATGCCGTTTTAGATGCCGGAAAAGGAAAAGTAACTATTAATCTTGATGGGGATAATCACACATATAATTTTCTTCCCGCTTCTAGAATTGCCTCACCCCTACCTCTTGATGACGAAGAGGTAGAGAGCCTTCATTTTGTTGAAACCTTTAGGGATCCATTGCAAAGAGCAATGGAGAATGAAACTAATAGTGAGCTAGATGAAGAATTAATAGAAGCAACCAAAAGACTAGAGCCACAAGATGGAAGCTTAGAGGAAGATAAATTTGAAGACATCGGGGAAATCAAACATGCGGAACCACAAGTACCGGAGGTAGACCTTAAGCCATTGCCCAAAGGATTAAAATATGAATTTTTGGGGCTGGACAAGACTTATCCTGTGATCGTGAGCGACGAATTGAGTCCCGAAGAGAATGACATGTTGCTGAATTTATTGAAAAAGCACAAGAAAGTGATCGGGTATTCGATAAATGACCTCAAAGGACTTAGCCCAGTGTTTTGCACTCAGCGCATACCTATGGAGGATCAATGCAAGCCCGTTGTGGACCATCAAAGGACGTTAACCCATGCCATGCGAGAGGTGGTGAAGAAGGAGGTTATCAAGTTGTTAGATGCCGGAATCATCTACCCGGTGCCGCATAGCGAATGGGTGAGCCCCGTACATTGTGTGCCGAAGAAAGGAGGTTTGACCGTGGTGAAGAATGAGAAGAATGAACTAATACCGCAAAGAACCGTGACCGGATGGAGGATGTGTATAGATTATCGTAAGTTGAACAAAGCAACAAAGAAGGATCACTTCCCCCTACCGTTCATCGACGAGATGCTCGAGAGGTTAGCAAACCATGCATATTTTTGCTTCCTTGACGGATACTCGGGGTTCATGCAAATTCCCATTCACCCGGATGATCAACACAAGACAACATTCACTTGCCCTTATGGAACATTTGCATATAGAAGGATGCCCTTCGGTTTATGTAATGCTCCAGCCTCTTTTCAACGATGCATGATGGCGGTATTTTCGGTTCATCGAGGAAATCGTTGAAGTATTTATGGATGACTTCTCCGTTTATGGTAAAACTTTTGCGGATTGTTTAGCAAACTTGGATAAAGTTCTTACAAGGTGTGGGGAGGTTGACTTGGTGCTAAATTGGGAGAAATGTCACTTCATGGTGAAACAAGGAATAGTGTTGGGACACGTGATATCCGAGAGGGGGATCGAGGTGGACAAGGCCAAGGTTGAAGCGGTTGAGAAGCTTCCACCACCAACGGATATCAAATCTTTGAGAAGTTTCTTAGGCCATGCGGGATTCTATAGGAGATTCATCAAGGATTTCTCAAAGATTACAAAGCCGTTGACTAATCTTCTCCAAAAAGATGTGCCATTCGATTTTAATGAGAAGTGCTTGGCGGCATTCCGGACACTAAAGAGAGCTCTCATAACCGCACCTATCATTCAACCGCCCGATTGGAGTCAACCATTTGAGATCATGTGCGACGCTAGCGACTATGCCGTTGGAGCCGTGTTGGGAGAACGAAAAGAAGGCAAGGTACATGCTATAAATTATGCTAGCAAAACCCTTAATGGAGCTCAATTGAATTATGCAACAACGGAGAAGGAATTGCTTGCGGTAGTATTTGCCTTTGAAAAATTCAGATCCTATATTGTGAATTCTAAAGTAATCGTCTACACCGATCATGCGGCAATCAAGTATCTCTTGTCTAAAAAGGATGCAAAGCCAAGGTTGATTAGGTGGATCCTTCTCTTGCAAGAGTTCGATGTGGAGATTCGGGATAAAAAGGGGTCAGAAAATGTTGTGGCCGACCATCTATCAAGAATGAATCGTGAGGATGATAAAGATCCTATCGAAGACAAGATGAGAGACGATCATTTATATCGCGTCCTTGACAAAGACACTTGGATGATCGATATTATTCGAGCCATATGAAAGATGCCACTTGATCACTTAGATAAGAATGCTCAAAGAAGGGTGATGGCCGAGAGTCAAAAATATTATTGGGATGCACCTTACCTCTTTAGGCTTGTAGTGGATGGAGTCTTGCGAAGGTGCGTACCAAGGGAAGAAAGACTTGAAATATTAAGGAAGTGTCACTCGGCCGAGTATGGAGGACACTATGGACATTTTAGGACTCAAGCAAAGGTATGGGCTAGTGGGTTCTATTGGCCGGAGATGCATCAAGATGCGAAAAGATACGTTGCTTCTTGTCCAGAATGTCAAAGAACGGGGAATATATCACAAAAGAACGCTATGCCTTTAAATTATAACTTGCAAATTGATCTATTCGACGTATGGGGAATTGACTTCATGGGGCCTTTCACTAATTCAAATGGATATGAGCATATATTAGTAATGGTTGATTATGTATCCAAGTGGGTAGAGGCCATCCCTTGTCGAAGAGCTTCAACGGAGGAATCTATATCAATGATCAAGAATGTTATATTCCCACGCTATGGAGTCCCGCGAATTTTGATAAGTGATGGAGGAACACACTTCACGGGAAATAGTTTTAGAAAGTGCTTGTCCAAGTTGGGAATCGAGCATAGAGTGGCCACGGCTTACCACCCACAAACCAACAGTCAAGCGGAAACTTCAAATAAGCAACTCAAAAGTATTCTTAACAAGACCGTTGAAAAGGGAGGGAAAGATTGGTCGAAAAAGTTGGACGAAGCATTATGGGCTTATCAGACGGCACACAAGACACCAATAGGTATGACACCATATCAATTCGTCTATGGTAAATCTTATCATTTGCCTTTGGAATTAGAGCACAAAGCATATTGGGCGATCAAGGAAATGAATCTTGATGTGGATGCCGCGAGAATCAAACGGAGAATTCAAATAAGTGAATTAGAAGAGATGAGGCTTAAGGCTTATGAGAGTGCAACCATCTACAAGGAAAGAATGAAGCGATGGTATGATAAAAGACTTCAACCGAAGGAATTCAAAGAAGGCGACAAGGTCCTCCTCTTTAACTCAAAGTTCAAGATATTCGGAAAAGGCAAATGGAAAAGCAAATGGGATGGACCGTATGTTGTCCACTCGGTCTCGCCAAGTGGAGCGGTAACAATTATGGATATAAAAGGAGACCAATATGTGGTTAATGGACAATGATTGAAGGTTTTTCTTGAGCCCGATGTCGTGCCCATCGACTACATTGACATATATACCATGGAGGACGAGCCCGAGCGTCAAGCCTAAGACGTAAAACAAGGTAACTTTCTGTAAATAAATTTTGTTTTCTTCTCTTATTTTTATCGAGTGCTTTTCGCGATTTTTAGCTGGACCTTTTCACCACATAGGCTAGTATGCACGAAACACAGAGGCCTGCAAAAGATGGGCCACGGGGGCCCAAAACTAGGGGGTAGGCCGGCCGGCCCATGCCGACTGGCCCAGAACCCCTGTGCACCGGTTCATGCTCGTTTTTCTCTGGGACATGACTCGGTTTATTTCCTATCTTTGCCAACCCTTTTAGCAACTACAAAATTAGGAAGGGTAAGGTTTAGGCCGAGTTTTTCCCGAAGGAGTGGTGCTCTTCTTGTGGGGAGTTTCATTAGGTGTAGTAGCTAGTTTTTATCCCTCTTGTTCTTCTTGAAAGATTACGACGAGGACGTCGTAAGATCTAAGCATGGGGGGAGCTAGCTCTTTTAAAATTTTTGCTCAAGTGTTGGAAGGTCGAGTCTTAAAGTCGAGTCAAGTTTGAGTCGTGTTTTTAAAATTTTTAGCTCGTGGTGTGTCTTAATTTAGCGTTGAGTCAAGAAAAAGAAATAAAAAGAGTTTTATATATTTTGTTATGCTAGTCTTTTGTTTCTTTTACTTGTTATGTCTTTCTTTTATCCTTATTATTTGAGCATGAGCATTGCGAATAATTGTTTACCGTGGTGCTTAGTGGAAGTTTACCTTTGAAAGTATCCATGCTCAACTTTGATCTAGGACCTTACTTTGGCTATGCTTTGAGTAATACTAATATTGGAGGTATTTATTTCTGAAAATTATGAAAAACCCCTTGCAACGAAGGTTAGCAATTTCTTTCTCCTAGTTGAGAGGCAAGTCTATCCTATACAAGGCCTAAACTATATATATATACTCCACCATAAGTGTTGTTTAGCATGATGAATTGGGTTAGGACTTTACTCTCTTGGGAGGTCTAATTTCAAGCAATGATCATGTCCTTGATGTTATATCTTTTATTGCTAGCCTCGTCATATATTCGGTAATGGGAATTTCACATTGAATGCCCCATTCATCGCCGGATTCCATACCCGAAACCATAAACATCTTTTTATCATCTTATTCCTTGAACACAACCCATGTCCGAAGATTCGTTCAATTTTTAGGTAAGGTTTTATTTAAAATTCAGTATGGTATTCATAGCAAAAAGATGGGCGAAAGGCTTCGGAAGAGAAGATAAAGATGTGAGGAAAGAAAAAATATATATATATATATGTATATGTGTGTGCACACATAAGAAAAAAAAAGAGAAAGAGAGAGAAGAAAGAAAAAGAAAGAAAAGAGAGAGAGAAGAAAAAAAAAGAAAAGAGAGAGAGAAGAAAAAAAAGAAAAGAGAGAAAAATCCAAGGCAATGCAAGAAGGATATAATGAGGGATGAAAAGTCAAGTGAAGATCAAGAGAAGTGCGAGGAAGGATGCGATGATGTTGAGAATGAATCTTCGATATTCCATATCATGTGCAATCCGACATCGAGGATATCATTAGTGCCTTGAAGTCATTATTCTTTTTCCCTTTGCACATTCCACCATTCTAAATCTTCTCATCCTTGATACCCTTACATATGGTTTAACTCTCATGATCATTGGCTTGGAAGGTGAACAACCACTAGAGGATTTTCTTAGCTCGATAATACTTGTGCTAACTTCACTAGCCATACCTATAGCTCCACCTTACATTATAAATGAGAGACTTATGGGAGGTGAGAGTTTATGAAATTATCTAGGATAGCCCCTTTAAATGAGTGACATGTGAGAACTTGGAGGAGGACTTTGTCTAATACTTTATGCAGGAATTTTTATTTCTAAAAGCTTGTGAAAACCCTCTGATGGAAGTAAGAAAGAAAGTATGGTTGGAGATGAGGATCTCTATTGAAAGGTATGAGTTGTGGGGTAAGTCTTGAGTTGGTAAATTTCTAAACGCCCATGTTTACATTATGATCTTTGTTTCATGTCTCTTATATTAAAGATGAATGATTGACTAACTTGTAAGGAAGGATTTGACGAAGCATATTTCAACTCCTTGGATGAACAACTTGTGAGCAACTTGCTCGAGGACGAGCAAGATCTAAGCGTGGGGGGATGTTGGCGGTCGATTTCCGTCAACCAAGAACACTTGTTATGTTATGGTTTGAACTTCATTTTGGAACTAACCCGCCACTAGGCATACTAATGATATAACAAGTTCACCGTTGGATGTGCATTTTGGAGTATAGTGTTTTTGCAGGAATTCACGTGTTAAATGAGGAAAGATGCAACTAGTTCGGAGAACATTTTGCATCACAATCAAGGAGCTCCGACCATGTGCGAACTTGCCCCCAAAGGTGGCAAGGACCAATGTGCTTGAATGGAGAACTCCCGAGGACCGAGATGAAAAGACCGGAAGTTCATGCATAAAGATCCCTCAACTTGATCGCGGTGATGATGACCTCAAAATGACACAAATTAAGGGGGCCAAGTGCAAAATGTCAAGATGAGCCGCGGGGAGAAGAACGGGCCCGAACCGGTCCAGAAAAGGCCCAGGCCGGTCGGCCCGTTTGGACCGGCCCAGCCCACTTTTGTGGCGGTTCGGGTCCCCCTTTCTTCGGTGTTAAGTAAACACAACCCTAATCGCGTGTGCAAGCCGCCATTCGCCAGAAATGCCGTCTAGTCCCTCAGAGCCGCCAAGGAAGAGACGATCGACTACGAGAGAGACCCTTGGGGAGGATACTCGGGAGAGATCATTGCCAATCCCAAGGGAGGTCACCACGAGGAAGGAGGACGCCGAGAGCTTGCCACAGCGCCGCCGGAGTTGAAGGACAACGAAGATCCATCTTCATCGGAGGCATCCACCATCTCAACGGTGCCATGCCTAGCGTCATGATGGGGTAAACCTTTCGTTTGTCCATGGAGTTGTAACAGAACTTGAAGTGTAGTCACCTTTATATCTTGTTTGGATCATGTCTATCATACTTCTTGTTGATGATGCTTAATGTTTAAGGCTAGCTACCATGCTTTCGGGGTTGCTCCCGTAGATCGCGTCAACATACCGTGTTCATTAGGATTAGTATCGATTACCTTCGTGTAGTGACATGTACGAGGGAAGGGAAAACTCTAATCCTTGATCACTCACATAGATAGATTGGATCGGGGCTTTACCATGTTTTGGGTGATTGCATCTTCAAGTGCCTAGACTCCATGGGCATACGTTCTTCATACTTGTGCACCTTTAATCTCTCTTTAACGTAATCTAGGGTTAGTTTGTCTTTACTTTATAGATTAATCTTTCTAACATAAGTCTTTAATCAACTAGATTAGTGTTAGGTTAAACGCTAGTAATCCCCTTGCTCCTTGGGTTGACAAGAACCTTGGGATCTCCCGTAGGTGAAGAAGGGCATAGGAGATCCGTACGCTTGCGGATCGAAACTTCATACGAGTTTTACCTATCAACACCCACATTGGCGGCTTCAGGAATTTATGCATACAGTACTTGTGGACGAAAGAATTAGCCCACAGTAGCGGTGGCTCAGCCCAGTAGCGTCGGCCCACATTGGCGGCGGCAGGAATTTAATCAGCGGCACAAGAAGAGCGAGCGACAGGGTTCAAACCCACGACCTTGCATGACATAGGCGCATCTACAACCACTGCACCACTTGTTGTTTGTGATGGTTTGATGATAGTTTTGTTTCATATACTGATGCATGGAGTTTCGGGACCACGTGGCAGAACTACGATGGTCGAGTTGCTTCGCTGGGGCCACGTGGCGCATGCTAAGCTCGTTCCCCCATCGTTTTCTCTTTTAATCTTCAATTAAAAATTGAAACTGGTGTTTCTCTGTCATAGTAACTTCAAGTTCATTGGGCTTTTTTTCAGATTTTTTGTAAAATCATGATCTTTTATTTAACATCGTTCTTTTACACATTAATTGCTATTTAATTTATTTTTTGATATTTCTTCTTTCCTTCTACCGAAAGAGAATAAATAAAAGATATTTTTACATAACAAATGGTAACATAACTTCATATTTTCTAATGTTATGATAAACATAAGGTTGTAGCTAAGTTTGAGATGCATACGACATTGAAAATGTAAATCGCCAATCAAATCTCAAAGTTTGTGTTGAGTTATTAGAAACTATGTCACGGATGTATCCATTTGTGAGCAGTGTATGTCGTCACTTTCTTGAAACCATTTAATTTTTTTATGGCAAGATTGTGGACCAAAAACATGCCATTATTCCAATATGTAGAATTTTCTGGCAAAAATTAGATATTATTGTAATTATTAGTTGTACTTTTGAGATAAAAGTTTGAATGTTCCTTATAACTTAAATTGAATTTATCATCAATCTTCAAAACATAGCCGATAATGGAGCATGGAAGCCTAAATATGATTTTTGTGATATTTTTTCAGTCTTATTGGAGGTATATAGGTCAATTTGGAAATACTTTTGGTAAGCACGTAGAAATTCATATAAATGATAGAAAATAGCAAATCTATTCCAAAATTTCTGAAACTCCTAGATTGCAACTTATATGTGGTCTGCTAGATGTGAAAAATGGATTGGTGATATATAAGGTAATTACTTTTCCTGTTACTTCATAAAGGTGTTCTATGTAGGTATTTATAAATAGAAAACCAACTTTTTTGCACAACAAGTGGCATTGTAAATCAACAAATGTTACTTGGAGGGTGAATGTGTGAATGTGTCCAAATTTGAGGTTCATACGAGTTCAAAAATGTCAAGAGGTATTCAAATCCCAATGTTTTGACTTGAGATATAAGGAACAATGTGATGAACTATCTAGTTTATGATCAACGTATGCTCAATTTTCTGAAAACCTTATGAATTTTTTTGTCAAGCTTGTACATCCATAAAATGATTCTAAGCCAATTTACATATAAGTTTTTTTGGAGAAGCTTTAGGTATTATTATCATTATTTTATAACAATGTGACTAGTAGAAGTTCGAGTTTTCCATATAAGTTAATTGAATTTTTCGTCAATCTCCTAGATGTGGCCTAGAATGGATCATAAATGCCTAAATATAGTTTTTTTGAAAATTTTTAATCTTATTAGAGGTACATATATGTCAATTTGAAATTACTTTCGGTAAACATGCATAAATTCAATTAAAAGATAGAAATTAACAAATCTATTTGAAAAATCTTGAAACTCCTTTATCACAACTTATATGTTGTCTTTTGTATATAAAAATAAATTTGTGTATAAAAGATAATTATTGTTATGTGTTACTTCACAATAGTGAAATTAAAAAGAAAAGAAAAAGAAAAACGATTAATCAAATGGCCCGTTTCGACCCACACGGCCCAACAATTCCTGGCTGTCCATCTCCGATTCGATGGCTCTGATCGCGCTTCTATAGTATAAAAGAAGCCCAAACCCTAACCCCTCCTTCTAAAATCACTCTCCCGAGTCCCGATGCACCCTCAGATCCGCCCATCCACCGCCGCCACCTCCACCACCATCGTCACCACCACCACCCCCACACGTGGGACCCCAGCCCCTCCTCCTCCCGCATCGAGCCTACCCGCTGCCCTCTCCTCCCCAAAAATCCGCACACCTACCGCTCCTCCTCGATGCGCTGCCCCGCTCCCTCCCTTGCGGCCTCGAGGGTGGACGGTGACGGCGGTCAGGCCAGTGGAAGGTAGCATGGCGGTCGGGCCAGAGGAAGGTAGCATGCGGGAAGCAGACTCTGAATCGCCTCCTTGCTCCTTATCACGTCTTGTCGGCAGGCTCGCCGCCAGCCGAATCCAATCAGAGCCATGGCTGCTGGAGACGCGGAGCAGGAGAAGGAGCTCCTCTCGTTGGTGGTGGACGACATCCGGAGCTACTCCGGATCCGACCCCCTCCGCCCATGGCTCCGGTACAGCACCACCATCCATCCGCCGCTCCCTCACTCCCTTCCTTCCTTCCTTCCTTCCATTTCTCTCCCCGCATATCGATCAATCGATTGATCCGCCGCCCGTTGCTTGCCAGGGGGATGCAGAAGATGGAGCGGGTGCTACCGCCGCCGACGCTGCGGGTGAAGCTACCCAGGTTCCTCCAGAAGTGCGCCCAGGAGTTCCAGGACGACCTACGCTACCGTGACGACCCCTGCTACCTCCGCGTCTGGATCCAGCTGGTACTGACTTCTGCTGGATGTTATCTGTCGCTTCAGTGATAGATTCATCCAGCGTCGCCGTGCCGCACGTGGGAGGGGTGGGCGGACGTGGCTTTTTTTTTTCTTTTTTTTGTTTCTTTCTTTTATCTATTCCTGGAGGGGTGGGCGGACGTGGGGTTTTTTCTTTTTTCTGTTTCTTTCTTTTATCTATTCCTTTTTTCTTTTTTATTTTTTTCCTTTTCTATTTTCTATTTTCTTGTTTCTTTTTTCTTTTTGGTTTTTTGTTTCTTTTATATATTTTTCCCTTGGTGAATATTTGTTTCATTTTCAATGATTTTTTCCACTTAGTGAATATTTTTTGTTTCTTTCCCTATTTTTATTTTCTTTTCATTATTTTTCCTCTTCCATAATTTAGTTGGTTTTATTTTTTTCTTCCGCGTTTTTCTTTCCCCATTCTTTACGATTTTTCCCTTTTCTTCTTTCATGTTTTTCCATATATTCCTTTTTCTCTCCTTTATTTTTCTATTTTCCCTTTTTCATTATTTTTCTCTATTCATTTTATTTTCTCTTTCTTCGCTATTTATTCATTTATTTACTTATTTAATTAATTATTTGTTTTCATCTTTTTAATCTTTTTCATATTTGTTATTTTTCCTATTCTTTACGATATTTCTCTTTTACATATTTGTTCGTCTTCTGTAAATATCTATTCATCTATAATAGGATCTTGTTCTGATAGTTGTTCTCATTTGTACCACCACTTTATTTTGTTTGTTTCTATTCCCGTTTTTATATTCTTTCATTTTTAATATTTTTCCCTCCATTAATATTTTTATTGTTCGAGATCAGATGTAAATTTGTTCTCGCTACAATAATAAGTTGTTCTGGCTATAAGTATCTTGTTCGTGCTATAATAACAACTTGTTCTGACCCTTGTTCCGATTTATTCTGACACTACATTTGTTTTTGTTCGAGATGACACATAAAATTGTTCCGACTATAATATGATTTTGTTCTAACAGTTGTTCTCATTTGTTCTGACACTTTTTTTTGTTCGAGATGACATACAAACTTGTTCTGGCTATAATAATAAGTTGTTCTGGCTATAGTAATATCTTGTTCTGACTATAATAATAACATGTGTCTGACCCTTGTTCTGGTTTGTTCTGACACCACATTTTTTGTTCGGGATGACATATAAACTTGTTCTGACGATTGCTCTCGTTTTGTTCTGGCACTTCATTCGTTTTGTTCTAACGATAACAGAATATATAACCGTAATTAAAAAATACGAATAAAAAAAGTTTGTCAAAATATAGTCAAGTGGGATCTTGTTTCGAAGTTTTTATTGTCAGAAATCCAATGGTGCGATCGGAATTTAATTTTGATGTTTGGTTTGTGATTTATAGATTTTTTACTTTCAATCAATGTTGCATATGGCTGATGTCATCAATTTTGTTTTCTTTTGCATGCATGCACTCCAACCTGCAGTCTTCAGCGACAGATTGTTATTTTGTCGCTGAAGCGACACATAAGAGCACCCCTGACTTCTCCGATTGCTGCAACCAGCAGCCGTCTCGATCCTCTTCCTCCACTTGCCCGGCTACTAATGCGTTCTGTAGCTCTATTGGGGGCACCATTCAGAGAGGACGGAAACTGATTGCAGTTCCACTCTGTCTGACATGATTACATTTGGGGCTTTGTGGATTTTGGAGTGAACTCCCGAATCTGCACCAGCTTGATTGAAGTTTCTGTCTGATGCGTTGATATCGTATTAGTACATTGTGTTTGTTCACACCACTCCACAATCCTTTTGATGCAAATATTATTTGCCTCACACATCAAGTAAGTAGGTGACTTTGCCACCATCACCAGATATTTAGCATGCAATCCAACCAGACCTGTCATGCTGCACACATCAACTTGATTACATCCTCTTTTTCGCTTAGCGGCGTCACATCAATGTTCACTAATGGTTGAGCTTTCTTCAGAAACTTCTGAACTTAACCCAAATGTTTTAGCCTAACTCCCACTATGCAAATCAGTTTAGTTTGCAAATCAGTTAACTACTTTTTCTGTGCCTGTAATCTGTTCCACTATTGACTTCACATGGCTATTAGAGGTTTCATATTTGATGAGGCACCCTACAGAATTTGGAACAACATAAAGTGTTGAATAGTTGTTGTAGTAGTATTTCCTTGATAATGAAATACCATTGATACAACCTCTGCTTATAAGTAAATGGATAAATGTAGTACAAGTATAATAAAGCACCATGCATGCATTCTATGAAGAAATCTCTCTCTGTTGAGTATTCTGTTATCTAACCAAAAATATTTTTAAGTTTAGTTTTAGGTTATCACTTTAAAGCATTAACTTTCTTGTATAACAATCTGACAAATAATTGATTCTTTGACATATCTCATCAAAGGAGTAGAAATAAGATTGTGCATTGAAAAGAAATATATTTGGTGCTAATTGTGAAGTTCAACTATCAGATTTGCTTCTATATCAAAAACAAAAATCTTTGAGTTTTGCTTGACTTGTAGTTAGCACGGTGGCATCAGTATGCTGAACAATATTATCACTTTTCACATTGTACGTGTGGGCATTCTTATTCAATTCCTTCATTTTCATCCCCATAGCCACAAGCTTGAGCATGAGGGGTTGGAGGTTGAGCTTCAAGTGGCACCATTGTTCCTTTTTCAGGGTTCCATTGTTGGCATTGGTTCTTGAAAATTCTGATAGTTTTTTTGTGTGTTTTACATGGAAAGGTGAGTTGACTTATAACAATGTAGTGCTACCTGATTATTATTTTTTAAGAACAATTGATTCAGCTAACTATTATTAAGTATTGCTATCTGTTTATTTTTTGTCAAGAAATATTGATTCAGCTAACTATTAAGTGAAACTGATGATAAGGTGTTGTCCAGACATGGTTGGATCAACTCATAAATAACTATGAAAGCATTAGATGTCCAAGTTGATGTTATTTATTTGATTATGATCCAAGCCCGTAGCGAAACAGGTTGGGTTAGTTGGTGTTGCATCTATCTGTCTCCAATTTGTGCTTATTTTTCAACTGGCTGTTGAAATGTAGGTGTTGAGCAAATCTCTAGAAGGTGATGAGATTGCTATGGTTATTCTGTGTGTTACCTTTCTAGAGTTTGCCATTGTGCCTCACATCTGACAATGTGTTGCTCTCTCTAGTAATCCAATAAAAGAACACAAGAATATTACATGGTAAAATACAATGTATTGTGTTGTAAATCTTGGTGAACACGAATTTTCAAGTTTAGTGTTTTGCATTTCTTAATCTGTGCATTCAGTTACGTGAAGCAATTTCAAGTATTAAGTTTTGAGACCATCTGAGTGAGCTTAATATCCATTAGACTAAAAATATGAGATCTCAAAGCAATATGTGTTTCAAATTTTTAGATGTGCTCTGTTTTACAGCTCCATACATGACATGAGAACTAGCAAAGTCAGGACCTTCAGTTGAATTTCACCATATCATGTGTGGAACTGGAAGAGTGTAATCTAACTTTGATCCTCTTCAAAATATCATTGTATTTCTTGAATTATGTGCAGCATGCAAACTCCATTTTGGAAAATCCAATTGTTAAGTGTTGTGTGATTTAATTCTATTGTGAGGAGTATGCACCATTCTAAACTATCTATCTCAGCAGAATTTTTCTTTTTGCCCGTAGCAACGCATGGGCACGATCCTAGTAGCTGTCTAAAACATTAGTTGTGCTGCACAAACAAATCATTGACTTGTTAATGTAACTGAAGGAACCAAAGGACAAGGGACCAAGAGGATATGTATGCTATATTTTGCTGGAACCAAAGTTTTGCAGTTGCAACCTACCTTCTGTTGTTTATGGTGATGTAGTGCCTTGACATTGCTAGTGTATTCTGATGCATGGTATTGTTGCAAACAATTATTCATTTTTGGAAATGATATCCATTTGTTGGAATTGTAAGCTTGAATGGGCCAAAAAAATCTATTATAATTGATGGGCCAAAAAATCTATTATAATTGATGGGCCAAAAAAGTCTATTATAATTGATGGGCCATCATGTTTTATGGGTTGTATATCTACTAGGCTGTAAATCTAGTGATGTCATCTTCCACATCGCCTACCACGTCATTCACGTTTGTAGCCATGTCATCATCCACATTAGCCACCATGTCATCATCCACATTGGCCTCCACGTCATCATCCACGTAGGCAGCAACGTTATCGTCCACATAGGCAGCCACGTCATCGTCCACGTAGGCAGCCAGCGTGGCAACGGACCACGTCAGCAGCCAGCGTGGCATCGAGCCACGTCAGCTGCCAGCATGCACGGCGCCACGTGGCGGTCACTTCCATGACGAAATTAGTGATGATGTTCACTAGTCATAGAAGATGAGCGGTTACATGACGAAAAACGTGTCCGTCATTGAAAAGTAGCAGTTCTGTGACGAAAATGGCCGATTCGTCACGGTGCAACAAATATGACGTGTTTTCTATGACAATCTAAAAATCGTCATAGAAGGTTTTCTATGACGAATTAGCTTGTTCTGTGACGAAAGTGTTTTGTCATGGATGTGAACATTTCTACTAGTGGAAGAAACTGCTGCAGCACTCTGGTTGAAACTAGAATCGATCTGTATGTCAAAGGATCTAACCAGTAAGATGCATATGAAGATGAAGCCGTTCACGCTTAAGATGGAGGAGGGTGGTTCGGTGTTAAGCCACATCTATTTTTTAGGAGATTGTTGCCGACCTAGAGTCGATGGAGGTTAAGTATGAGGATGAAGATTTAGGCCTCTTACTGTTATGCTCTCTGCCCAGTTCATTTGCATCTTTTCGTGACACCATACTTTTGAGCCGTGATGAACTAACTGTCTCGGATGTTTCTGAGGCACTCCAATCCTGGGAGAAGATGAAAGGCATGGTGCACTCTGATGGGTCATCCTCCAAGGGCGATGCTTTGCAAGTGAGAGGCAGGCCCGAACAGAGATCCTCCAATGATGGCAATGATCGCTACAAGAGCCAAGAAAGCAGAGGACGTTCAAAGTCCAGACCGCCCAAGAAGTTCTGTAAGTATTGCAAAAAGAAAACACATTTTATTGAAGAATGTTGGAAACTGAAGAAAAAGGAGAATAGGAAAAATAATCCTGATGGTAAGGCATCTGTTGTCACCGGTGTGTACGTGATCTTGATCATGAAAGCATGAAAGCTTCTAGCAAGGGTCTCAACAATTTGACAAAGCTCAATGTAATAACAAGCAACATATGTGTGAAGTTTTCTAATGTAAACAACATATAGCTTTGGTAGGAATATATCATCACTGAGGAGCTTGCAAGGCTACTTTTTTCAAGTAAAACATCCCAAGCACTTC
The DNA here is from genome assembly GCA_036936925.1 of Cenchrus fungigraminus. Taxonomy (NCBI): domain Eukaryota; kingdom Viridiplantae; phylum Streptophyta; class Magnoliopsida; order Poales; family Poaceae; genus Cenchrus; species Cenchrus fungigraminus. The sequence goes on along the minus strand of CM072774.1, from coordinate 123,002,566 downwards.
GTCAGATAGAGTAAGGTTCATCGCATCGTACCATATCTCATCAATCAACCATTTAGATGAACATGTTTTCCTAATGATATTTGATCACAAGCAACTGATATATGTGCTAGGAATAAAGAACATGCAAGCCAATCAATTGAAAGCATGTATAACAATGGAGCATCAAAATTCATTGAGTTTAATTTAATGATTATCCTATGAAAGGAATTATAACTCATGAATCATGGAATTGGGGGGATAGAATTTTTCAAACCATGATATCCCTTTGAATGTCGGAAGAAGTTGACTCTCGATATCTCCCCCACACTATCTTCTGCTGCATCTTTTCCTGCACACTTTTAGACAAAGATGAGATACAAGGATTTGGCTAGTATAGATTGTACTAGCCAAATCAAAGCACAGTTTTATTTATTTATTTTTTATTATTATTCACCATGAGACCGATGGTGACCATCGAGCAGCCTCCCAGAAGGGCTTTGTTTAAAGACAAAAGCAGGACATAAGAATTTGTATGAGAGGTGCTTTACTCGGGATGCTCACATACCTCCCCCACACTTGAGTTTTGCATTGCTAAGCAACAAAACTCAAGTGTGTGGAGATCAAGCTTCCTTTTGTAAATGTTCTTTCACCAAAAAACTTACCAAAGTGTTGTAGTTGATGTCGCTCACATGTTCGTAGGCATTATTTGTCCATCATTCATCTTGATCTCCACCCATAAGGTTAGCGGCCAAGAATACCCGAAGGACAACTTTATCCTAGAAACATGCTCTTGCTGTTATTTGGAAGGGGAAATAAATCTATGCTAATCCAGGCTATCTCCTGGTAGTGCTTTGTTTACGGTTATAAGCTCGACCCTGGGAACCTTCTCCCTGCAGCTATCATTGGTGATGTGATTCCCGTCTCGCCACCAATTGTTGATGTATCAGTGAAGCTTCAGCTGCAAGGTTGGTGAAATAGTGCATACACGAAATCTGCAATACTTATGGTGGAGATATGCATCTACAACCATCCTTCTAAATTTTTTGCAAAGGAGAACCATAAGGCGGTTGTAGTCCTGATGCGTGCTTTGTGCACTGAGCGTGGCTGACTATAGAGAGGCATGATGCAAGCATGGTTCCTGAGGTAAATCAAGAGTAAAGCTACCGTGCTTGTCGATGAGATCCTCTCCTTCGGACCCCAGAGTCGGCGCCTTATAGATTTTCATGGCCCGTGAATTCTCCATCTCAAGATATGCATCATGAATGAACAATGTTGATTCTCGACCACGGTTAGAAACAACATGATACGGGCTAGTGGGAAGAGGCTCAAAAGCGATCAAGGGTGATGATGATTGTTCGTCTTCACAAAGATGAAGTGAGTCTTCCGAGTCATACTCCTGAGAAGTAGAAAATTCTACAAGGTCAGCGAGAATGGGCTCGGACGACGTGAACAGAGATATATGCATCATCTCCTCGAACGGGTTTTGCTTGGGAAGCGGCGTCACCATAGAATTTTCTGTGAACAAGGGAGTAGTGGCCGAACGGCTTCCCTAAGCTTTTTATCTAGGCTTCTTCGAGATGCATTGAGAAGGATTTCTATATGGGAGCCTAAGAGGAGATCAAGATCGAGGACATCAAAGACGTGGAAGTCTAGATTAACTTTGATCTTGTCTACTAGGAGTGGCACAGCATATGCAACCCCCAACACCCAAGAATGTGTCCGGAGAGAACTCTTGAGGAGCTTGTCGGACGGTCTTAGCATCACGTTGCCCAATAAAGTGTACGCTAAGTGCCATGGTATAATATTTGTAACATCCTTGATGTTTTTAATCTTAATCTCAGTCACTAATGAAGCTTAACCATGAGTTGACTGAGTCAAAATCCTTAATAGTGGTCAAACCCCTTTAGAGCCCTAGACCTATCCCTAGAACTTTGGTCAACTCTCAAAATTTCTCAATAGAACTTCAAATTCTGCCAATATAAAAGTTGCTCAGTTTTTCCGAGAACACATTTCATTCAATTACTGGCATTTCAAATTTTGAGGTTTAAACCTTCAAAAACTCAGTCAAAGCTCTGCTGAACAGTTTGACCGAGCCAAGAAAATCTGTAACTTCAAAAAAGTTTATCTCCAAATCTGTTGAGAATTTGATATGTCGGCCTTTGTAAAAGTTGGAGCTGGTTGTTTGCTCTACAACTTTTATTCTGGGAGATTTTGAAGTTTAGCTCAACTTTTCACGGTTTGAACCAGTCGAACAGGGCTACTCTGAATTGTTTCTGCGCGTCCGCGCGCTCTGGCTGCGACGTCGCGCCGTCGGCGTCCTCGGCGTTCCCACCCAGCCGGCGTACTTTTGGCCGTACGCTGACGCCTGTGGGCCCAGACTCGCGTGCTTGCGCACCCCCTCGCCCGGCCAAGTGGCCCCAACGCTGCAAGGCGGGCCAGGTGGCCGCGCCGCGGCTGCTGCGTCGCGCTGGCGCCCACACGCCGTGCGCGCATGCCCTGGCCGCGCCGCACGTGCACACTTGGCTGTCCAGCGGGCCCAGGTGAGGTGCCCCAAGCCTCGGCAGGCGCCACGGACCCCCGGCCCCCTCGCACATTCGCCCCTCAGGCCAGGTACCATGCGCCGCCGCTCCACTGCACGCTGCCGCGCCGCCAGTTGCCCCTCGCCACCGAACCCGTCCTCCACCTCTTCTCCTCGAGCTCCCAGTCCTTGCGCACGTCCACAAGCTCCTAGTGAACGGTCCCTCGAGCCTGCATTGGCCGTCGCACTATCTGCTCGCCGTCATTGCGCCAGAGGCGGACGGCCGCCACCCTCCTCGTTGCCGGCCATCGCCGGAGGCGTTTCCGGCCAAACCGACGACACAAATCGGCCTAGGGTGAGTCAAATCCCACCCCTAGCCGCTTGCACACCGGAGTCTGGCCTCCTCCCGCCGCCGGCAAGACTCTGACGCCGCCAGGGACTACATTGCAGACCTGGAGTTCTTTGCAGGGTTCTGTGTGCAAGATTCTAGGGGCTATTCTGAAAAACGAATCTTAAACCCTAAATGCAGATTTCTGAAACTTGTAAAATGCATAGTAAATTGTAGAAACATCGGAAAAATACAAACTCAACTGTTCTGGAATTATTGTGAAGGGAACTAACATTTCTAGAAAGGGAGTTTTCAAAATTCAGTATAGTTTTTAAATGAATTTGAATTGATCAGTTTTAGTAAATTTGAAATAACTTGAAATCTATAAATGCTATGGATGTGAATTTTGGATATGTTGTTAGTATTATCATTATTTGCACTGTGGAGAAAAATGGCACATAAATCATGTATATGACTCCAGTTATGAATTTACTTTTTTCTCAGCCTAGTCTTAATGTATGAATTGTTTAAATTTATCTGTTGAGAAAATGCCATTCAATTTTCTACAGTATCTCTCTAATACTTAGTAGTATCTTTCATAAATTGGAGATGAATTTTTGGCATGTGTAGATTATTCTTCTGATTTTTGGTGATTAGTTTGAGTTAAATTCAAATCCATATTTATGCTGCAGTAATGGATCCAATTTTTGGTGTGTGAGCTAGATATATCTTTATCATGTTGTGTGCCAAGTTATAGCCTCAGATCATATTTATATTTTGCTTTATGATTTCTTCATGCTCCTAGTAGCTTTAACTTGTTGCATTTATCATATTTATTTTGTAGCTTTGTTTTACCTCATGTTTGGTCAGTAATTCTGTGTTGCTAATATATTCATGCTGGTAAAGTCTCATGCTCAGTTTGTTCACATATTTACCAGAATTAAATTCCTAAGTAATCAAGCTTTAAATGAATAAAACAAATGGAAAACAGAAATATTTATGTTGGCCACTTAAATTAAAAACTTGGGATTTATCAAATCACCCCTGAACAGCCCCAAGTTATTTTGGTGAACTTTACTTAACTAATGAACTTAAATATGTACACAATCACCATCAAACAAGAATAAAGTTTCACACACATCCACTTTTCCTTGGTAAAGAAAAACTTATTTAAAACTTGTCAAGGTGAATATGGCCAACAAAACACCCCATGTTTATCTCTGAATTCAGAATTGAAATTCATTTCTTAAGTTCGTATACTTGAATAATAATGCAACTGCATATCGTATAGAACTTCCCGACGGGAACTACGAGCTGGTGCCTGAGTCTGAAGGGGAACCAGCTGAGGGAGAAGTGAACATGGTGGAAGTGCAGCAAGACCTGGACCAAAGTTCGAAGGACCTCGCTACTGACTTTGCTAGTGAAGGCAAGCCCCGGAGCAGAACCTACTTTTGTTAACTTATGCAATCCTTTATGCGATGTTTGTGCATTTACGTTCAGGAGTTGAATTGAAACCTTAGATGCATGATCCTAGGTTCCTATGTTCTATTACTAGCATGACAGGTCGCTAGTTGCCATGCTTAGGACCACGGTAAAAGTCGAGTGATGACTGTCACTCGCGAGCTATAGGTCTCTTATGTTGGAATCATATGTTAACCACTGACATCACTCCGGTCAATAGATGTCAGTGGTTAAGCTTTTGAACGTACTAAGCATTTGTCGGGAATGGGACCGGTAAGCCTAGTACTTTCCTGATCCGGCAAGGTGAGGACCATGTGTGGTTCGAGGACCGGTGGATGGTCGCTTCCTTGTGTGATGAGTGATTGACAACGTTGTGTGGACTGATTCTTGGCTAAGTACAGGTGCAGGTTGCGGCTTAACTGGTGTTGGTGCAGGTGAAGAACAAGCGCAAAAGGTCCTTGCCGGTGAGGCCTCCTGGTGTGGAGAAGACAAGTAGGCTTCGTTCGAGGGACCCGGTGGCCAGCGGTGTCAAGTGCGGGCCGCATGGTGGCAAGAACAGCAAGATGAAGTCATGGACGGTTTCTTGGTTGAGCCTCAAAACCAAGGTCGAGCCGGGACTACGTGGGAGCCGAGTCATGAGTGGCGATTGGCGGAGGCTACACCGAGTTCGCGGGGTTTCCAGTGGTTCACTAGAAAATCACTGGGTTCCTTGGTTGATCCACAAAGCCAAGACCGAAGAACTGAAGAGGGAGGTGCAGTAGCATCGGACCGGTCTGACCGGTGGGTCTGACTGATCTGACCGGTGGGTACCGGTCTGACCGGTGAGGAGCACCGGTCCGACCAGTGTGCGACGACGTAGTCCGGAGACTTCGAAGTGGAGGACACGTGTTGACGGTGTATAATCGTATTAAACTTCAAGTAGACTTGCAAGCGGACAAGTCTCCCGTCGTAGTCAAGGGACCCTTCTTCCCTCGAGTGGTGAACCCAAGGTATCGAATCCGTGGAACAAATGTGTGATGCAAGAGTTGATCTATTAAAGCGAGAAACTTAGATCTTCAAAAGGAGAGTCTAATGCATCTAATCTCAAAGAACATCACAAGAACGAATCTAATCTACTAAAGATCGGAGGTAGCAAGAGATAGAGGGGGATAGATAAACCAATCTAGAGAGATTGGATCAAGCCTTCGTTGAAGTTCCGAGCAAAGGAAGAAGTAGCAAGTTCAATCTCATTAAAAGCCTCTTTAAACCACGGTTTCCCGTCCGACTCCGAAAACGCCCGCCTTTTGGAGCCACCGTTCTGTCACAACGCACCCCTATTCGTGTGGGTTAGTCTAGGGCGAGTCCAAGGACAAGTTGAAATCTTTCGGAAGGTCAGGCATGCACCTCTAGCCACCACGGCTACAAGAACATCCTTGGTGATCTATCTCGAGAATGGATCTTAAGATAAGAAAAGCCGATCGAAATCAAAGACGTAGGAGAAACACTTGATTGCTAGAAATCGGATTGCAACTTGATAATTCAACATAGTACATGATACATGAATCAAGATCACCACCGGGATCCTACCTTGATCTTGCTTCTAGCTCCGGGAACTCCGACGTGGTCTTCCTTGCAAGGTTCCCACGCCGGCTAGGAAGATCCTAGTCAACTAGCTTGACCCTCTCCTCTCCGAGATGGTGTCCCTCTCTTCTCTGCTCCTCGGTGGCCGATGACGAATGAATTGATGTGTGGCTCTTGGCCTCGGGGCTATAAATAGTCCGAATGGCGGCTAGGTCAAAGGGGGGGTCGACTGGGCTCAGAAATGGGCTGGGCCGGCCGGCCTGGGCCGACCGGCCTGGGCCCACTTTGGCCCAGTCAGTCGCCTCCTTCGCCCGGTGTTGGTTCCCGAGTCTTCTACATCCTTCCCCCTTCTGCATGTGGGCCCTTGTCGTCAGTTTCTCTCCAAATTGGATGTGGCTCCTTGTCCTGCAAGATTCGGCACTTTTCTGACTGGGTCCTCGGAGTTTGTCATCTTCTCGGGTTTGGTCCCTGGGCTTCTTGGAGTCATGTTTGCTTCATTGCACGACTTGTACCGGGCTTCAAGGTCTTGTCACAAGGTGCTTGATGAACTTATCCCGGAAGTCTTGCTTTCAACACTAAAACCCTGCATAAACACTAAACTCCAAAACCGACATGCACGAACGAACTTGTCATACCAAGGGGGTTAGTACCAATGGATAAGATATAAAACTCATGCCAACACCAAAGGTAAACTCATGGCTAGGTTGACGGAATTTCACCGTCAACAACACGCGTCGGGATCGCAAGGCTTGCGCGAGGCTAAGCAAGTTTGTGGTCGCTGGGCATCCGTCCGATGGAGCGATGACAAAGATTTCCGAAATCGCCCTTGAGGGGCATGTATCCCTAGTTAGCTAGTAAGGGTATTTTAGACTTTTGGTTGCCTCCATATAACCCAAGAGGTGAGAGGATGGCAGCCAACTCTTGGAACCCTAGCTCATTTGGTTTTCCTATTTTCCCTTCCTATTTTCCCTAGGATTTCTTTAGGACTAGCTTGAGAGCTTCATTGTGAGATCTTGTGATAGGGAAGGATGATCAGGCGGCAAGCTAGACCTTGTATGAACCTCTTTGTGATGTATAGATGATTCGGCGTGGTTCCTCAAGGCTTGGATGTGTTGTTCCCGTTCGTTCTTTTTGGTGACTTTCGGAGCCTTTTCTTGGCGATTTTCTTGGAGCGATTTCGAGGCCTTTCTCTTTGGGATTTGGCGAGGGATGTATGCATGAACCCTTCGTGGTTCTTTTCCCTGTGATAACTCTCCCAAATCCGTGAGCAAAGGGGCTCGATTTTGGGGTTTTCGGTGTTCTAGGGCTAGAGGTGTTCTTGGCGGGATTTCTTTGATTCCTCTCGATTTAGCAAGTTTTGGTGGACCAAATATTGGCAATGGAGTACCCATGAGGTGTTCCTACTATCCCCAAAGTCTTGCGCAAATCCGTGGAGCGATTCGGGACATCGGGAGTTGGAATTGGTGGAGTTGACCCGCGGGTGTTGTTCATCCCGAGAGCTCAGGTCACACCGGTCTGACCGGTGCCTCTCACCGGTCTGACCGGTGCAGACTCCTATTGAGTTTTGCTTGGGTGAATGTCTGGGTGAGTTCGCTGTTGTCCCGTGTTACTGCTGTTTCAAGTTTGGGTCAGTTTGGAGCTCGGTAGGCCTGTTTGGTAGATTTGGGGTTTCCTGGCTTGAACCGGTTTGACCGGTGAGCTACACCAGCCTGACCGGTGTAGGGGCCTTTCTGTGGAAGTTCCCAGTTTTCACCAGCAGGGACCGGTCTGACCGGTGGTGCTCACCAGCCTGACCGGTGTAGGTCAGTGAGGCTCGAGTTGGTGTTCCGCTGCGTTCTCGGGTCCGTGAAGTTGGTTGTTGATTCCTAGGTCCAGTAGCACTCCAGTGGCTGCGTGGTCTTGGCCAACTTTGGTAGTGAGTCGGAGACGTGTGTTGGAAGCCGTGTTCATCTTGTTGGAGCCTCTATCTCCTTCGAGAAGAATTTTTATCGGCTCCCATTCACTCCCCCCTCTCTGGTTCGCCGTTTCGGTCCTGCAAGTGGTATCAGAGCCAGTTACGGGTCTTGATTGACTCTAACCAGTCTAAGATCCAAGGATGGCATACCAGGAACGGGGTTCGGGTCCTCCACACTTCGATGGCAAAAACTACCAGATGTGGAGTAAGCGGATGGCAGCGTTCCTCCGCGGAAAGGGTCAGATCCTTTGGGATGTCATGGTGGACACAGGTTATGTCCAACTGATGAACTTCCTCACTCCAGGATCGAGGGACATGTTCGACGCCAACAACAAGGTGGTCGACTACTTGTTTCGTGCTCTGTGTCAACCCGAATTCGATCGGGTGCATACGGAGAGCTTGGCTTGTAGAATCTGGTCAGTGTTGAAGGAAGCTCATGTTGGAAATGCTTAGGTTCAGGCTCGGATGTATGCGACTTACCGGAGAGAGTACGAGAACTTCACTCATCTCCCCGGTGAGTCCATCGATGCCTTGTTTCAGAGGTTTACGGTGGTGGTAAACAACATGATGGCCAATGTGGACGTGCTCCCGTACGATGATCATGATTGGGCTGTCAAGCTTTTACACTCGCTGGATCGTACGGTTTGGGGCGGAAAGTTCGAGGCCATTGTAGAGTCGGAGAAGTATGACACTCTGACCATGAACGAGCTGTTCTCGAAGCTCAAGTCGGCTGAGGTGGATCGGGGTATGACAGCCAAGATTGAGGGCCCGACTGACTCTCATAGTCTCGCCCTCATCGGTGGCTCGAAAGGAAAATCTAACGCTAACCCATCCACCAGGATGTTCTCCTTGTCCTCTTTGATGTCTGTGCCAGATGAGGAGTTCGACGTGCTTGGAGAGGACGAGCTGGCGCTGCTGACCAGGCGATTCGAGAGAATGCACGAGAACCGGATGAACATGAGGAGGAACACGAGTACATGCTTCCAGTGCGGCAAGCCGGGACACTTCGTCGCCGACTGCCCCGAGAAGGTCGAGAACAAGGACAGCTACAAGCACAAGTCGAAGACGGATGGCAAGTACCGATCAAGGCGCGACCACAAGCACAAGCACAAGGACGAGCGATGATCGAGGAAGAAGGAGAGCCGAGGCAAGGCCCGAGCGATGTTTGGAGCGAGTGACGTCGACTCCAGTTCCGCATACTCCACCTCGAGCTCGAGCAGCAGTGAAGATGAAGGTGATCGGCGCAAGGGCAGGAAGTCGTCCAAGAACCTGAGCGGGCTGAGCTGCTTAGCTAGAGATGGCTTCTGCACCATGGCGCTTAGCTCCGGCAGCAAGAAGAGCAACCAGAGCGACTCGGAGTCCGACTCCAATGATGAGGTGGGAGACTTGAAGAACATTTGGTTGATTGACTCCGGTTGCTCGAGCATATGACTGGAGACAAGGGGTGGTTCTCAAGTCTCGTCCCGGTGGTGACAAAGAGGTACATCACCTTTGGGGACAATGGGCGAGGGCGCGTGCTGTCAGAAGGTGAGATTAAGGTGAGTGACAAGATCACTCTCAGGCGTGTTGCTCTTGTTCAATCGCTTGGATACAATTTGCTTTCTGTGTCCCAGCTATTGGATGAGGGTTTTGAGGTGTTGTTTCGGCCTGGTGGTTCTCGGATTTTGGATTCTCGAGGGGACCTTGTCTGTATGGTCGTTCCCGAGGGTCAGGTGTTTCAAGCTAATTTTTCTCAGTCTTCTGGTGTTGAGCGTTGCTTCTTGGCTGGTTCTTCGAGTGAGTTGTGGAAGTGGCATATGAAGTTGGGTCACTTGAGCTTCGACCTTTTGTCTCGCTTGAGTAAACTCAACTTGGTCCGAGGATTGCCACGGCTGAGGTTTGAAAAAGAGTTGGTGTGTGCTCCGTGTCGGCATGCTAAGATGGTAGCTGCTTCCCATCCACCCCTCACCGATGTGATGACGGAGCGTCCATGCGAGCTGCTTCATATGGACCTTGTTGGCCCAGCTCGTGTGCGATCTGTGGGTGGGAAGTGGTACGTCTTGGTTGTGGTGGACGATTACTCTCGGTATGCGTGGGTGTTCTTTCTTGAGGAGAAAGGGGAGACGTTTGGTTTTGTTCGAGATCTTGTCTTGAGGTTGAGGAACGAGAGGCACGGAGATGCCATACGAGCGATCCGTAGTGACAATGGCTCGGAATTCTGAAACTCTCGCTTCGAAACCTTTTGCCATGACTTGGGTCTTGAACACCAGTTTTCGAGTCCGTATACGCCTCACCAGAATGGCGTGGTGGAAAGGAAAAACAGAAACTTGTGTGAGATGACTCGGACGATGCTTGATGAGCATAGGACTCCGAGAAGGTTCTGGGCTGAGGCGGTCAATACCACGTGCTATGTTTCGAACAGGATCTACCTCAGAGTGCGCAAGAAGAAAACCTATTACGAGTTGATGCACGGTCACATACCCAAGGTGAGTCACTTCCATGTCTTTGGTTGCAAGTGCTTTATCCTTAAGAAAGGGAAGAAGTTGGACAAGTTTGAGGCTAGGTCGGTCGATTGTATTTTCTTTGGTTATGCATCTCACTCTAGAGCATATCGTGTGCTCAATCTTGAAACTAACCAAATCGTGGAGACTTGCGAGGTAACCTTCGACGAGACACAGCCACGTAGTCAGCTTCTTTTTGAGTGTGCAAGTGACGATGAACTTGGCGAGGAAATCTTTCAGGAGGAGGAGCATGAACATGGAGATGATGAAGATGGCGGTGTGGTGCCTCCGGCCGAGCATGTACCTACTACTTCGACTACGGTGATGGACGGACCCTCTCCCACACCTACGACGACAAATCAAGATCAAGGAGAAGCTACTGTTAAGGGGGAGGTAGCATCAAGGCGAGAACCTCCCCGGCGAGTACAAGTGGATCACCCAGCTTCAAGGATCATCGGCGACATGAATGAAAGTACTACACGGTCGAGGGTTCGGAACAATTCTCATTTCGCTCATGCTGCTTTTGTTGCCACTTTTGAGCCCAAAGACATTGGACACACACTATCTGATCATAATTGGGTTAATTCGATGCATGAGGAGTTGGAGAACTTTGAGAGGAACCAAGTTTGGGAATTGGTTGACCCTCCCCCAGGGTGTAAGCCGATTGGGACAAAATGGGTGTAGAAGAACAAAGAGGGAGAGAAAGGTGAAGTGGTGAGAAATAGGTCAAGGCTTGTTGCTCAGGGGTATAGTCAGAAAGAGGGGATCGACTACGAGGAGACCTTTGCTCCCGTAGCTCGTTTGGAGGCGATCAGGATCCTTCTAGCTTTTTCCGTGGCTAAAGGGTTCAAGTTATACCAGATGGATGTGAAGAGTGCCTTCTTGAATGGTGTGTTGGAGGAAGAAGTGTTTGTGAGGCAACCACCGGGGTTTGAGAGCGAGAAGTACCCCCACCGGGTGTACAAGTTGAGGAAGGCGCTGTATGGGTTAAAGCAGGTGCCTAGAGCTTGGTACGGTAGGTCGAGGGGGTTCCTGTTTGAGAGAGGGTTCGAGATGGGGAAGGTTGATCAGACCTTGTTTCTTCTCAGGCAGGGCAGAGATATCCTGATTGTGCAGGTGTACGTGGATGATATTGTCTTTGGTGGCTCGTCTAACTCTCTTGTTGCAATGTTTGCAGAGGATATGAGCAGGGAATTTGAGATGAGCATGATGGGCGAGTTGCAGTTCTTCCTTGGGCTACAAATCAAGCAATCAAAGGAAGGAACATTTGTGCACCAAGCTAAGTACACCAAGGATATTGTGAGGAAATTCAAGATGGAGGATTCCAAGGCCATGGCGACTCCTATGAGTACGACTACAGCTCTTGATGCGGATGAGGAAGGTGTACACGTGGACCAGAAGGAGTATCGAAGCATGATCGGGTCACTCCTCTACTTGACGGCGACGAGGCCAGACATCCAGTTCTCGGTATGTCTGTGCGCTCGTTTTCAAGCATGTCCAAGGACTTCGCATCGACAGGCGGTCAAGCGCATATTCAGGTACTTGCGTCACACTCCCGACTTCGGCCTTTGGTACTCCGCGTCTTCTTCTTTGGTGCTTCATGGTTTTTCAGACGCGGATTTTGTCGGGTGTCGGTTGGATAGGAAGTCCACTTCTGGGACTTGCTAGTTCTTGGGATCTTCTTTGGTGTCTTGGTCTTCCCGCAAACAGTCGAGTGTTGCTCAATCCACTACCGAGGCAGAGTACGTTGCCGCAGCTAGTTGTTGCTCTCAGCTCCTTTGGATCACATACACCATGAGTGACTTTGGTGAGGAGTATACCCACGTCCCACTTCAATGTGACAGCACCAGTGCCATAAGTGTTGCAAAGAACCCAGTGCTTCATTCCAAAACCAAGCACATAGAAGTGAGATACCATTTTCTGAGAGACAATGTAGAGAAAGGGAAGATAGCCTTGATCCATGTACCCACACATGACCAACTAGCCAATACTTTCACCAAACCCCTAGATCAAGCAACTTTCACTCGTTTGCGGGGGGAGCTTGGTGTTTGTTTGATTTCTTGAGTTGGGTGTGTGGGAGCTCCTTTGTAGCATATGTATAGCTTTCCTTTGTGCATTTGTTGCATTTGGCATGGCATATGTAACATGATGTATAGGCATCCTTGTATCTTACATTGCATGCATTTTGTATCATATGCATTGGTTAGGAAAAGCTTCTCCTATATACATTGTTCACCATGGAGTGATATTTATGTCTTTGTGAGCTTGTTTGGTAAGCTATGGTTAGTTTGGCTTAGCTCTTGATAATCTTGGTTTATATCCATGGTTGATGGCTATGTTTTTGAAAAATGTAACATGTATGCTCTCTTGTGAGTAAATGCCTTTATATGATCTTGACATGTTTTAGTGGCTTGACTATGCTTAATTTGTGGTTGGATAGCTTATTTTGATCATATGGGGCCAAAGTCTCATTTGCCATCATGAATGTTTAGCCCTCATGCTTTATCTTGTTGAGGGGCATAACTTCCTTTTTGTCGCAAAGACATTTCATGTACCAAATATGAATCTGAAAATGAAATGAAAATTGCTTGGAAAATGTGCTCCCATGTCATATGTGCTAAATTTATTTTGCTTTGGGTGCTAAACCGTTGCATGATGCCTACCAATGAGAAGTCTCATATATAGAAGTAGGCACATGGCTCGGTGGCTTTGACATGACATGAGGTGCTTGTGGGTGTTTGTGATGGTCTTATGATTAGAATGGTCGTCCTAGCATGAAGTTTGTGTGGCTTTGCCATTTTTGACATGTTTTGTTCATGTTTAGGACTTTGCTCATGAGAGGGTCAATTTTCGCAAAATTGCTCAATTCCATCTTAGCTTCGTCCAATGGTTGTGAAACTTCGTGATCATGTAGTTGATGCCAATACGAAGCTATAGAGTATCTAACTTGCTCATTTGGACATGTGTTGCATCCTATGTTAAATTTTGTCTATTTGAGAAGCTCTATGTTGCATTTTTTGCATTTTTGGCTTGATTCATGCATTGTCAACAAGGGGGAGAAGTTTGAGCTTGAATTGGCTTGCTGCACGCATTTAGAAGGTTTCCAAGTAGTTTCAAGCTATTTTTGAGCTCGGGCAGTTTCCCAGGTGGCATCGGCCTGACCGGTGAGGGGCACCGGTCTGACCGGTGTAGTTCCCAGGTGCTGGGCGATCTTGCCCACCGGTCTGACCGGTGAGGGTGACCGGTCTGACCGGTCAGAGCTGAGCTGTTGCAGCTGCTCTGTTTCATGAAGTGGTTCGCATGCATTCGTCCAAGGGGAGTTGCATTGGTTCAAGGGGAGCTTGCATGTGTGCAGGGGGAGCTCTTTGTGGTTTTCGAGCTTTGGTTTGGTGCTTTGCGCTCTTTGCTTGAGCATAGTTTTGTCTCGGATGTGTCGAGCCGTTGCCCTTGCTTAAGGGGTCCGAGACTTGTCTTCTTCAAGTGATCTTGCTCTTTGCCTTTCTTTGGCTTTCGATCGCTTGTTGGAGTTTCTTTTTATTCGTTTCTTTTCTTTTTCTTTTCTCTCGGGTTACTATATGTGTGTGTTGTCAATGCACTCATCAAGGGGGAGATTGAGGACCATGTGTGGTTCGAGGACCGGTGGATGGTCGCTTCCTTGTGTGATGAGTGATTAACAACGTTGTGTGGACTGATTCTTGGCTAAGTGTTGCAGGTGCAGGTTGCGTCTTGACTGGTGTTGGTGCAGGTGAAGAAGAAGCGCAAAAGGTCATTGCCGGTGAGGCCTCCAGGTGTGGAGAAGACAAGTAGGCTTCGTTCGAGGGACCCGGTGGCTAGCGGGGTCAAGTGCGGGCCGCATGGTGGCAAGAACAGCAAGATGAAGTCATGGACGGTTTCTTGGTTGAGCCTCAAAACCAAGGTCGAGACAGGACTACGTGGGAGCCGAGTCATGAGTGGCGATTGGCGGAGGCTACACCGAGTTCGCGGGGTTTCTAGTGGTTCACCAGAAAATCACTGGGTTCCTTGGTTGATCCACAAAGCCAAGACCGAAGAATTGAAGACGGAGGTGCAGCAGCATCAGACCGGTCTGACCGGTGGGTCTGATCGGTCTGACCGGTGGGTACCGGTCTGACCGGTGTGCGACGACGCAGTCCGGAGACTTCGAAGCGGAGGACACGCGTCGGGATCGCAAGGCTTGCGTCGAGGCTAAGCAAGTTTGCGGTCGCTGGGCATCCGTCTGATGGAGCGATGACAAAGGTTTCCAAAATCGCCCTTGAGGGGCATGTATCTAGTTAGCTAGTAAGGGTATTTTAGACTTTCGGTTGCCTCCATATAACCAAAGAGGTGAGAGGATGGCAGCCAACTCTTGGAACCCTAGCTCATTTGGTTTTCCTATTTTCCCTTCCTATTTTCCCTAGTATTTCTATAGGACTAGCTTGAGAGCTTCATGGTGAGATCTTGTGAGAGGGAAGGATGATCGGGCGGCAAGCTAGACCTTGTATGAACCTCTTTGTGATGTATAGATGATTCGGCGTGGTTCCTCAAGGCTTGGATGTGTTGTTCCCGTTCGTTCTTTTTAGTGATTTTCGGAGCCTTTTCTAGGCGATTTTCTTGGAGCGATTTCGAGGCCTTTCTCTTTGGGATTTGGTGAGGGATGTATGCATCAACCCTTCGTGGTTCTTTTCCCTGTGATTCCCCTCCCAAATCCGTGAGCAAAGGGGCTCGATTTTGGGGTTTTTGGTGTTCTAGGGCTAGAGGTGTTCTTGGCGGGATTTCTTCGATTCCTCTCGATTTAGCAAGTTTTGGTGGACCAAATCTTGGCAATGGAGTGCCCATGAGGTGTTCCTACTATCCCCAAAGTCTTGCGCAAATCCGTGGAGCGATTCGGGAGATCGGGAGTTGGATTTGGGGGAGTTGACCCGCGGGTGCTGTTCATCCCGAGAGCTCAGGTCACACTGGTCTGACCGGTGCCTCTCACCGGTCTGACCGGTGCAGACTCCTGTTGAGTTTTGCTCGGGTGAACATCTGGGTGAGTTCGCTGTTGTCCCGTGTTACTGCTGTATCAAGTTTGGGTCAGTTTGGAGCTCGGTAGGCCTGTTTGGTAGATTTGGGGTTTCCTGGCTTGAACCGGTCTGACCGGTGAGCTACACCAGCCTGACCGGTGTAGGGGCCTTTCTATGGAAGTTCCCAGTTTTCACCAGCAGGGACCGGTCTGACTGGTGGTGCTCACCGTCCTGACCGGTGTAGGTCAGTGAGGCTCGAGTTGGTGTTCCGCTGCGTTCTCGGGTCCGTGAAGTTGGTTGTTGGTTCCTAGGTCCAGTAGCACTCCAGTGGCTGCATGGTCTTGGCCAACTTTGGTAGTGAGTCGGAGACGTGTGTTGGAAGCCGTGTTCATCTTGTTGGAGCCTATATCTCCTTCGAGAAGAATTTTTATCGGCTCACATTCACTCCCCCCTCTCTGGTTCGCCGTTTCGGTCCTTCACAAGGGAACTCTCTACCACTAATCCGGGAGTGATCACCAGATACTAGGCAGTGGTACATATGTGGATCTGGGCGGTCAGATACCGTGGCGAGATAACCTTGTACCAGGGACTGTGGACTTGATCCTGAACTGAGGACGGTTGGGAACCGCCTGGTTGGTGTGTACCCCACCCCTTTTGGTTTTATTTGGCATTCTTGGGGTATGCATTCTCTCGTGTGTTTAGGTCCACCTTGCAAGGTTACTAATCAATCGATCGTCGGTCTCTCACCGTTATCTGAGACTGCTTAACCATTGTTGACGGATAAAACTCGTATCCACCTACGATTCGCAAGCGTATGGACCTACACCTTTTTCACCACGGGGATTCCCTAGGTTCTTATCAATCCGCGGAGCAAGGGGATTACACGCGTTTGATCTACCTCTACTTACTAACTTACCCAAACCCTAATCTATGGTTAAACTAGAGAACAACTACGCTACACTAGAGAGAACGATTAAACCAACAAGATACGTAAAAGACACTTGCCCAAGGGTCTACGATACTTGAACATGCAACCGCTTAAGATATGAAAACCGATCTAATCTATCAGGGGTTGTGACCACAGTTTCGCCCTTTCCCTCCCCACGTACTGTCACTACGCGGATGTATTCGTGACTAGACCTATGATGGACACGGTGTATTGAATGGATCCAAGGGAGCATTGAGATCTTACTCCCTTTACGGCATGGTAGCTAACCTTAAACATCAAAGCTTCTTCAACACTAGATGATAGATAGATAATCAAAAAAAGTAGCGATTACATCTCAAGATCGATTACAGCCCATGGACAAATGAGAAGATTACCCCATCAAGGTGCTAGACATGGCACCGTTGATCATGGTGACGCTTCCGACGGTGTCTTCCTTCTTCTCCACTTGTGGGTGCTTCCTTCGAGTTGAGGGATCCTTCTCCCGAACGATCTCCCTCCTCTCTCTCTAGCTTGTGGATGGCCTCTCGGTGCGAATGGCTCTGTGTCTTGCGTATGGCGGCGCCTCCCCGAACTTAGGGTTGAAGGATCTTCGGTTGCAAGAAAAGGGGGGCCGAACTGACCCCCGGAGTGGGCCAGGCCGGCCGGCTTGGGCCGACCGGCCCAGGCCCATCCTGGCCCGGTTCGGTCGCCCCGTCGCTCCCGTGGGTCCTCATGTAGTTATGCACTTTGCCCCCTACACTTGCACTATTTTGACGATGTCATCCTCGCGTCCAAGATGGAGGTTCTCCTTGCATGAAGTCCGGTCTTTTACGCTTCAATCCTCGGGGATGTTACTTTGTAACACTTCGGTCCTTGCCACCATTGGGAGTGATTTCATCAAGCTCATAAACACGAACAAGACTCCTTTATTGCTCCTTTGAACTTGGTGTGAATCCGTCCTTTATGTCCATGGTTTCCTACATAAACATAACACTTTCAAATGCACACACGAAGATGAACTTGTTATATGATTAGTGTGGCTAGTGGCGGGTTAGTTCCATAATCAAATCCAAACCAAAGTGTAATGAACATGTTTGGTGTACCAAAATACACCTTCAACATCTCCCCCACGCTTAGATCTTGCTCGTCCTCGAGCAAGTACTCGTAAAAGAGCTTTGTCCAAGGTGTTGAAATCGTGCTCCACTAATTCTTTCTTCACAAGTTAGTCAATCCTTTATCTTTAATACAATAAACATAAAGCAATGATCTTCAAACATAAACATGGGCGTTTAGAATTTTTACCAAATCAAGATTTACCCCACAACTCAAACTCTTCACTCAAGGTCTTCAATTTCAGCCATGCTTACATCTTTGCTTTCATTGGAGGGTTTTCATGATTTTTCAAAAATAAAATTCCCGCAACAAGTATTAGACAAAAACCTTTCTCCAAGTTCTCACATGTCGCTCATATGAAGTGGCTATCCTAAACAATTTTCATAAAACTCTCTCCTCTCATATAACATGTAAAGTGGAGCTATAGGTATGGCTAGCACAATCAACACAAGTATTGTCAAGCTAAGAACTTCCTCTAATAGTTGTCTACCTTTCAAAGCCAATGATCATGAGAATTAAACCATATGTGGGGATATCAAGGATGAGAAGATATAGAATGGTGGACATGTGCAAGGGCAAAAGAAAATAAGACCACGAGGCACCAATGACGTCCTCGTTGTCAGATTGCACATGGTTGGAAAAAAATGGATGTTTCGTCTCTCAACAATGCGACATCCTTCCTTGCACTTTATTTATCTTTCACTTGATTCATCCTCTTCATATCTTTCTTGCCATTCCTCTTTCTTTCTTTTTCTTCTTTTCTTTTCTTTCTTTTCCATACACACACATTTTTTTTCTTTACTTTTCTTTCTCTTGACATTTTTATCTCTCTTTTCAAAGCTCCCAACTCATCTCTTTCTTGCATAAACACAATCTGAATTTTGAAATAAAAACTATGCTAGAGACGAGACGAAACTTCGAGAATAGGTTGTGTTCAAGGAATATGATGTACAAAAGAGATATAAAGGTTTGGGTATGGAATTCGGTGATGTACGGGACTTCCGATGTGAAAGTCACGTTACCGAATGCATGACGAGGCTAGTAATAAAAGATAAGCACAAGGACATGATCATTGCTCGAAATTAAAACTTCCAAGAGAGAAGGATCCTAGCCCAACTCACTATGCTAATCGCACTTATGGTGGAGCGAAAAATAAGTTTGGCTTTGTATAGGATTTTTCTTAAACTCTCAACTTGAAAAAAGAGAATTCGCTAACCTTTATTACAAGAGTTTTTCAATAATTTTCAGAATTAAATTCCTCCAAATCTAAGCATCAAACATAGCATAACCAAAACGAAGTTCTAGATCAAAGCATGATGCGAGTACTTTTAGAGGTAGAGACTCCACTAAGCACCACGATAAATGTTTCAAACCAAATACTTATGCTTACTTGTCAAAAATTAAAGACGAACAAACAAGTTAAGTAAGAAAAGCATCGCAAGAGACAAAATTTTAAATGACTCTTTTTATTTGATTTTCTTGACACGAACACTATCTTTAAGACACTTTAAACTTTCGAAAAATTTTAAAAGCACACTCCTAAAACTTAAGACTCTAAGACTCTCACACTCTCGCGAAAACTAAACCAAAACATAACTAATCTTAAAGCAAAAGGCTAGCTAGCTAGCTCTCCCCCACGCTAAAATCATACGACGTCCTCGTCGTAACTTAAAAAAAACCTAAGGGGGGAAACTTTATCTAATGGTACTCCCCGCATCTATTGCACCACTTGCCCCTCATATTCCCCACCATGCCGAACAACTTCCGCACGTTGCGATTCAGAAATTTATAGTCGTCTTCAACCACACGTTCCAAATCTTCCATGTGCTGCCTCATCGCCTCCATGGTCTGGAAACACTCGTCGACCGATGCGTAGAGCTCCGAGATGGAGTGACGGCAAGCCGCACAACACATCGGATGCATCCCGAAAGGGTCGTCATCACCAGGGTCTCCGCCGTCGTCGCCGTCGTCGTCGCCGTCGCAGTTAGGGCCTTCGGGAGTCTTCTCCTTGGGCACCTCATCCCAATAATACAAGTCATTGTCTTCGCTTCCGGCGGCCGTACATGAGCTGGGGCTACGATCATCGGAATAGTCACTCCCCCCGTAGTCTTTAGGCTCGGGCGACACCTCATTGTAATCCTTCCCCTTTATGCCTCGGATGCGCTCTGACCTTCGAACGAGAGTAGAGACCTTCTCCTCCTTGACGGGGTAGCGAGATGCGATTGCTCCGGTCGGGACACGACCTCCGCAACGGATGCGGGCGGTCTTCTTGATCTCCATGGGTAGCTTGAGCTCACATTGCTTCGCCTTCTCCGTCGATGGCTCCTTGGTGCCTAGCTTCAACTCTACGCTCTTCGGGGACGTCCTGGCTGCTGCGTGGGTGCAAAAGGATGCGAGTTGGGATGGATTCCCGAGCTCCCATCTCGGCCAATTAATTAGTCTGAGAAGGAATACCCTAGAAACCTCCTTTTCCTTTTTTAAACTTCCCTTAAAATTTTCTGACCAAAGAAGGAAGAATATTTGGTTGATTGACTCCGGTTGCTCGAGGCATATGACCGAAGACAAGGGGTGGTTCTCAAGTCTCGTCCCGGTGGTGACAAAGAGGTACATCACCTTTGGGGACAATGGGCGAGGGCGTGTGTTGTCAGAAGGTAAGATTAAGGTGAGTGACATGATCACTCTCAGGCATGTTGCTCTTGTTCAATCGCTTGGATACAATCTGCTTTCTATGTCCCAGCTATAGGATGAGGGTTTTGAGGTGTTGTTTCGGCCTGGTGGTTCTCGGATTTTGGATTCTCGAGGGGACCTTGTCTGTATGGTCGTTCCCGAGGGTCAGGTGTTTCGAGCTGATTTTTCTCAGTCTTCTGGTGTTGAGCGTTGTTTCTTGGCTGGTTCTTCGAGTGAGTTGTGGAAGTGGCATAGGAAGTTGGGTCACTTGAGCTTTGATCTTTTGTCTCGCTTGAGTAAACTCAATTTGGTCCGAGGATTGCCACGGTTGAGGTTTGAGAAAGAGTTGGTTTGTGCGTCGTGTAGGCATGCCAAGATGGTAGCCTCTTCTCACCCGCCTCTCACCGATGTGATGACTGAGCGTCCATGCGAGCTGCTCCATAGGGAAAGAGATTCCATTTGAACCATTCATCGGGAACTCCTTCTTGACGCACCGTGTTGCATAGCGTCGTGAAATGCCTTATATGTCTATATGGGTTCTCCGTAGCCATCCCTTCAAATGGGGTTGCCGCCGCCATCTCGATGATTTTGGATTTGATTTCATACTTGGTCGCTTCGAGCTTCGAATCCGACTCTTGTACCTTTATGTCTTAGTGATTTCTCTGGTTCTTCCACGGGGTGGTTGACGAACGCCATCTAGACAACAAAATAAAAACAAAAACAAAAACAAAACAAAGTGGTTTTCTAGGTAATAGGAGTTAGATATTAGCAAATAAACGATAAACTAAATTTAAAACAAAGTTAGATGCAAAACCAAACGATGTAAACTGGCTTGCTCCCCGGCAACGCCGCCAGAAAAAAGGGGGCTTGTTGACGGATAAACCTCGTATCCACCTACGATCCGCAAGCGTACGGACCTACACCTTTTTCACCACGGGGATTCCCTAGGTTCTTATCAATCCGCGGAGCAAGGGGATTACACGCGTTTGATCTACCTCTACTTACTAACTTACCCAAACCCTAATCTATGGTTAAACTAGAGAACAACTACGCTACACTAGAGAGAATCGACGCAACCATGAAAGCTTCCATTCACTCGGAGGTCAGATTCTTTACAAACGGAGGAAAAATCTAACCCTATGGAGCAAGGAAATGAGAAGCAGTCCGGATGGATGATTTGCCTGGAAACCCTAGAGCTAATATATATGAGTCCCCTCCGGGCCAGGCAAAACACCACACTACCCCTAGCACATAAGTTGTGATACAACCCCTCGGGGGCAAATAGGTCATGTAGCATTCCTTTTCATCGCACGGCCACGCCGTCGCCGCAGACCTCGTCCTCCCGACGCAAGCCCCGCGATCCCGCCACGCGTCCGCCGGCATCGAAGCTTCTCGGCGCGCCCACATCCCGTCTCCATCCGCCGAGCCTCCGGTCTTGGTTTTGTGGCTCAACCAAGTAACTCGACAGTTTTCTGGTGAACCGCCGCAAACCCCGCATGCAGACTCCGGTCATGAGCCGCTACCCTGCATCGGCTCCGATTGACGACTTCGTCTTGCTTTTCTTGCCACCATGCAGCCCGCACTTGACCCCGCTGGCCACCGGGTCCCTCGAGTCAGGCCTACTTGTCTCTCCACTCCTCGGAGGCCCCGCAAGGCATAGACCTTTCGCGCCCACTCTTCACCTACACCAACGCAAATCAAGCCGCAACCTGCACCTGCAATACTCGGCCAAGAGTCAGTCCACACCACGTTGTCAATCACTCATCACAGCCAGGAGCGACCATCCACCGGTCCTCGGACGCTCCGGTCCTCAATCTCCCCCTTGATGAGTGCATTGACAACACACACAAGTAACCAATTCAGAGAAAAGAGAAAAAGAAAAGAAATGAAAGAAAAACTCAAACAAGTGATCAAAAGCCAAACAAAAGCCAAGAAAAGATCACTCGAGTGAGAAAAATCTCGGTCCCCTAAGACAAGGGCAACGACTCGACACAACCGAGATAAAATGCTCCAAAATTGCCGACTCCTCAAGGTGAGGCAAAAGGGCTCGACACCATCAGCAAAAGAGCACCACTAAAATTCAGGCGAAAAAAGAGCTCCCAAATGCATGAATGCAAGCTCCCCCTGAACAAATGCATTTCACCCAATTTTTCTTCCCTTGATGCAAAACTCCCCCTAGAAACATGAATTGGGTACTTTCCTCCCCCTTGTTGGTAATGCATGAATCAAGTCTACAAATGCAAGCATGTGCTTCTCAAATATACAAAGAGCACTACAACATGCTAAAATTGAGACATAGACAAGCAAGATAGCCACAATTGAGCACAAGCATCGCCAACAAGATAGAAATGGACATATAAGCAAGTGATATAGCCATGATCAAAATGAAGCATATTTCACAAAAATTCCCCTCTCATGAGCATAGGGCCTAAACATGAGCAAAAGGAGCACATACAACATATAACTCACAAACTTCATGCAAGGTACATTCTCATCACAAGGTCATCACAAACACCTACAAGCTATCTCATGTCATGTCAAAGCCACCGAGCCATGGGTCCACTTCTAGATATGAGACTTCTCATTGGTGAACATCATGCAACGGTTTAGCACCCAAGATAAAAAATTTAAAGCATTTAAGACAAGGAAGCACATTCTTCAAGTATAGGCATCTCACATACCATTTTCATGATTTTCAAGTTAAGCATGGTACATGAAGTGCCTTTGCGGCAAAAAGATGCTTAGGCTTCTCCACAAGGTAGCATGTAGGCTAAACATTCATGATGATAAATATATCTTTGATCCCAAATGAAAAGAACATGGTTCCAAGCACAAATTAAGCAAGATATAGCCATAAGCACCCAAATTGAACATGAGAGGCATTCTACTCACAAGAGAGGATCATATAGCATTTTTACAAAAGGAAGGCATCCACAAGCATATATATCCCAAAGCTACCAAGAGCATAGCTATACATCTCATGAGCATCACAAGCAGAGTCATAACCTCATCTCTAGCATATCATGGTGAGCAAAGCATATGAGAGAAGCACATCTCTATGGCAAATGTTACAAATGCAGTCTATGATACAAAGATGCAAATATGATATGATACATAAATGAAAATGCAACATGCATATGTACATCGACCCTCCCAACCGAAGCTCAAAAAGGAAAAACAACTCCAAGCTCTCCTCGCAAACGAGCAAATGTAGCTTGGTCCAAAGGCTTGGTTAGGATATCGGCAAGTTGCTTTTTTGTAGGTACATGGATGAGGTCTATGTTTCCCTTCTCAACATTGTCTCTCAGGAAGTGGTACCTTACTTCTATGTGTTTGGTTCTGGAGTGAAGCACGGGGTTTTTGGCAACACTAATGGCACTCATGCTATCACACATTAGAGGTACATGGGAACACTCCTCACCAAAGTCACTCAGCGTTTATGTGATCCAAAGCAGCTGGGAGCAACAACTAGCGGCAGCAACATACTCAGCTTCTGTGGTAGACTGAGCTACACTAGACTGTTTGTGAGAAGACCAAGAAACAAGCGAAGATCCCAAAAACTGGCAAGTCCCCGAAGTCGACTTCCTATCGACTTGACACCCCGCAAATTCAGTATTCGAAAAACCAAGAAGCGAAAGGGAAGAGGACGCCGAGTACCAAAGACCGAGCTCACGAGTGTATCGAAGATACCTGAAGATCCGCTTGACGGCCTGCCGATGTGAAGTCCTTGGCGATGCCTGAAAATGAGCGCACAGACACACAGAAAACTGGATGTCCGACCTCATCACCGTCAAGTACAAGAGGGAGCCGATCATGCTCCGGAAGTCCTTCTGGTCCATGGGCTCTCCGTCCTCGTCCGCGTCGAGCGCTGTAGTCGTACTCATCGGTGTCGACAGGGGCTTCGAGTCGTCCATCTTGAACTTCTTGAGGATGTCCTTCGTGTACTTGGCTTGATGCACAAAGGTTCCCTCCTTCGCCTGCTTGATCTGATGCCCGAGAAAGAACTGCAATTCTCCCATCATAGACATCTCGAATTCTTTGCTCATATCCTCTGCAAACCTTGCAACCAAAAAGTGAGACGAGCCGCCAAAGACAATATCATCCACGTATACCTGAACAATTAGGATATCATCACCCTGCCTCAGGAGAAAAAGAGTCTTATCAACCTTGCCCATCTCAAACCCCTTGCTGAACAAGAACCCCCTCAAACGGCCATACCAAGCACGGGGAGCTTGTTTCAGCCCATACAACGCCTTTCTCAGCCTATACACCCTGTGGGGAAACTCAGCACTCTCAAAGCCCGGTGGTTGCTTCACATAAACTTCCTCCTCTAGAAACCCATTCAAGAAGGCACTCTTCACATCCATTTGGTACAATTTGAACCCTTTAGCCACAGAAAAGGCTAGAAGGATCCTAATTTCCTCCAAATAGGCTACAGGAGCAAATGTCTCCTCATAGTCTATCCCCTCCTTCTGACTATAACCCTGAGCAACCAACCTTGACTTGTTCCTCACCACCTCACCATTTTCTCCCTCTTTGTTTTTCCACACCCATTTTGTCCCAATAGGTTTGCAATTTGGTGGTGGCTCCACTAACTCCCACACTTGGTTTCTCTCAAAAATTCTCTAACTCCTCATGCATGGCATTTACCCAATTAGGATCAGATAGAGCGTGTCCAATGTCTTTCGGCTCAAAAGTAGCAACAAAAGCTGAATGAGCAAAGTGAGAAGCATTTCTGGACCTCGACCGTGTCGTACGCTCATTGATGTCGCCAATGATTCTTGAGGGTGGATGATCAATTTGAACGCGCCTCGGTGCCTCTCGCCTGGAGAGAACCTCCCCCTCAGCATCTGGTTCCACTTGATCTTGCTGGATCGTAGGAGGTGTAGGGGATGGACCATCCTGCACCGTAGTCGTCGTAGTGGAAGTAGAGGGTACATGCGTGGCTAGAGCTTCACCATCATCCTCCTCGTCCTCAAAGATCTTCTTGCCAACTTCATCATCACCTGCACACTCAAAGACAGACGAATTGCATGGTTGTGTCTCGTCGAAGGTCACCTCGCAAGTCTCCATGACTAGGTTAGTATCAAGGTTGAGCACACGAAATGCTCGAGAATGACTAGCATAACCCAAGAAAATCCCATCGGAAGACCTCGACTCAAACTTATCAAGCCTACCCTTCTTGAGAATGAAGCACCGACAACCAAAAGCCCTGAAATGGCTCACTCTAGGTGCTCGCCCGTGCATAAGCTCATAGCACATCTTGTTCAAGAAGGCCCTCAGGAAAATCCGGTTCCCAACATGGCAAGCGGTATTCCCCGCTTCCACCCAATATCTCCTCGGAGTCCTATGCTCATCAAGCATCGTCCGAGCCATCTCACAAAGGGAACGATTTTTCCTCTCAACCACACTATTCTGACAAGCCACATAGGGAGAAGAAAACTGATGTTCGAGACCCAAATCACGACAAAAGGTTTCGAAACGAGAGTTTTTAAATTCACTGCCATTATCGCTACGAATAGCTCGAACAGCATCTCCATTCCTCTCATTCTTCAACCTCAAGATTAGATCCCGAACAAAACCAAATGTCTCCCCCTTGTCAGCTAAGAAGAAGACCCAAGCATAGCGAGAATAGTCGTCCACGATCACAAGGACATACCATTTCCCACCCGCCGAGCACACACGAGCTGGACCAACCAAGTCCATATGGAACAGCTCGCATGGCCTCTCTGTCATAACGGATGTCAGAGGCGGCGACCATCTTGCCATGCCTACACGGAGCACATACCAAATCCTTTTGGTATTTCAACTTTGGCAATCCTCAGACTAATCCTAGCCCACTCAAGCATGACAACAAGTCAAAACTCAAGTGACCTAGTCTCCTATGCCATTTCCAAAGCTCCACCGAAACACCAGCAACCAAACAACGAGAAGAGCCAACACACTGAGAAAAATCGGCTCTGAAAATTTGACCCTCGGGGACGATCGTGCACACGAGATCGCCTCGAGAATCCAAAACACGAGAACAGCCCATTTTGAAACGGACTTCAAATCCCTCATCAAGAAGTTGGGAGACAGGGAGAAGATTGTACCCCAAAGAATTGACAAGAGAAACACGCCTAAGAGTCACAGACTCACTCACCTTCACCGTCCCCACTGAAAGCACTCTACTTTTCCCATTATCCCCAAAAGTGATGTACTCTTTGGTCATCACCGGGGTGAGGCTGGAGAACCACCGTCGATCTCCGGTCATGTGTCGAGAGCAACCGGAGTCGATCAACCAAAAGCCCTCCATGCCTCCCACCTGCAAAATCAAAAACGAGAGCGAGAGTGAGCAAAAGACTCAGCACTGGGGTTAGTACAAAACGAATCAAACCAGTGCCTTGCCATTTGCTCAAACGTGGGGTTAGCAAAATCCATCCTATCTCTCCTAGGTGGAACACCCACACGTCCCCTTGGAGGACTACGCGTACCACGAAGGGGAGACCGTGGCCCGTAGCTCCTCTGGGACCTAAAGCTGCGATCGTTCCCCCCATACTCGTATTGACCACGAGCAAAAGGAACGTCCAGCAAACTCACCACACCCAAACCCAACACGCCTACCACCTTCTCTATGTGGTGGCTCTCCACGAGGCACAAACTCACACCTCTCTCGAGGGTAAATGGTACGTACCATACCCTCGCCTCTCGGCACCAACCTAGGCTCAGGTACACCACGAGAAAGGCGGTACCTGTCCTTGTTGGCCAACTCTCTAGCCAACCTCTCCTCATGCTTCCTCCTGAAGCAAAACTCAGCAAGGTGCCCGTCCCTCCCACAATGCTCACAATGGAAGGGTTTCGGTTTTGGCTTTGGTTTTGGGTTCTCTTTGGGCTCTGGTTTCTCCTCACTCAGTTTCTCCTCACTCGGTTTCTCTCCCTTCTTCCCAAAGAACTCATTCCCCAAGACACTCTTGAACTTGATGGGTTTTTGGAAGTTGTCGGTTTGTGGACGAAACACGGGTGGAGCTGGGTTTGTGTCTAGTCGGTTCCTAAGATGATTCGGTTTAGGAACAAAGGCATTTTTGTGGTCGGTTTTTGGTGGCTCTGGGATATCTCCGATCTTCCCCTTATTCTCACCACTTCCCTCACCAACCTTGTTTGCCCCAAGCGCTTCCCCATCCTGGCGCTTGAATGTCTCGATCATTATACTCAACTGAGGCTCATGACCAGACAACCAACCCATCAACTTCCTCAACTCATCATTCACATCCTGCAAACGATCAACATAGTGTGCAAGCTCCATATTCTTCACAACATTTATTTCACAAGTGGAGCAAATTGTAGGAATAGGAGCTTTCAGCTGAGCCTCTAGTGATCTAGCATACACAAGCGAAACATCTAGTTTCTCATGCAAAACAGGACAAGAAGCGCAAGCACCAAGCAAGGAGGGTCTAGATTTCATCACATCTAGCTCAACCCTAAGCACATCTAGTTCCTCGACCTTGGAGGCATACTTCGCCTTAAGCACAGTCAATTCACCAAGAAAAGTGGAACAATCAGTGCATTCAGGTTCATTGGTCACAACAGGAGCAGACTTAAGAGAATTTATTTGAGCCCTAGCATCATCAAGCAAAGATTCTAGCTCAACCACCTTCTCCTTAGCCTCTCCAAGCAAAGACCTATACTCCCTCTTCTCCTTGTTGGTCTTTCTAAGCGCATCATCACGATTGTCAAGCAAGTCATTCAACCTAGCATTCTCCGCTATCAAGAAGGATGGATCATTGTTTACCTCTTCCTCGGAGTCTGAGCCCGAGTCATCCTTGTTGCTCTTCTTGCTTGCGGAGCTATGTGCCATGCCGCAAAAGCCTTGGGCGGCGAAGCACAAGCCGTTGATGTTCTTGCCCGACCGCTTGCCCTTGTGACGGTTCTTTTCTTCATCACTTGAGCTCGATGAAGAGTAGCAGGAGCCTGAGTCGATGTCGCTTGCACCGGCCACCATCGCCTGCTCCTTCTTCTTGTGACCACCACTCCTCCTTGGCCTCCGCTCGGACTTGTTCTTGCCCTTGTAGTCGTCCCTCGAGCGGTGCTTGTGGTCGGTCCTCGGACGGTGCTTGTGCTTAGGCTTGACCTCCATGGCTTCCGGGCACTCGGCGATGAACTGCCCGTGCTTCCCGCACCGGTAGCACATGCCCGAGCTCCTCCGAGCGTTCTTCCGGTTCGTGTACATGCGCTCGAACTGCCTGCTCAACAACGCGAGGTCCTCCTTGCCCAACACGTCGAACTCCTCATCTGGCATGGTCACAAGGCAAGACAAAGAAAAATGTCCCGAAGACATGTTAGCATTAGTCCTTGAACCAGAAACGAGAGCCAGACTATGGGGATCAGTCGGGTTCTCGATCTTTGCACGCACCCCACGGTCCCCCTCGGACGGCTTGAGCTTGGAAAACAGCTCGTCCACCGTGAGGGTCTCATACTTCTTCGACTCTAGGATGGCCTCGACCTTCCCACTCCACACGGTACGATCCAGAGAATGCAGGAGCTTGACAGCCCTATCATGGTCATCATACGGGAGCACGGCCACATTAACCCTCATGTTGTTCACGATCACCGTGAAACGATGAAACATGGCATCTATGGACTCACCGGGGAGATGAGTGAAGTTCTCGTACTCTCTCCGGTAGGTCGCAAAGAGTCGAGCCTGAACCTGAGCGTTCCCGGCATGAGCATTCTTCAACTGCTCCCAAATCCTGCACGCCAAATCCTCTGTCCGAACCCGTTCGAATTCGGACTCACACAGAGAACGGTACAGGTAGTCGACCACCTTGTTGTTGGCGTCGAACATGTCCCTCGATTCTGGAGCGAGGAAGTTCAGTGGATGAACATAAGCTGTGTTCACCGTGACATCCCACAGGATCTGACCCTTGCCGCGGAGGAAAGCAGCCATCCGCCTTTGCCACATATGGTAGTTCTTACCATCAAAGTGTGGAGGACCCGAACCCCGTTCCTGGTACGCCATCTTTGGATCTTAGACTGGTTAGAATCACGAAGATCCGTAACCGGCTTTGATGCCAATTGAAGGACCAATTAGGCGACCAGAGAGGGGGGGGAGTGAATGGGAGCCGATAAAAATTTTTCTCCAAAGAGAGAACTCGGCCTATGCTCCAAATTCACAACCAAGGATTCCCACACGAGTTTGCCAAGGTCGCGTAGTCACAACGGACCTACCAACCCTAGGAGCTAACCCCAAACAATCCCAAAGCGAAAGCGAAAATCAAAGAGCAAAGGACTTAGCAGCTCAGCACTGGACCAGGCGGACCATCCGCAAACACCGGGCGGACCGTCCGCAAGGCCTAGGCGGACTGTCCGCGGGGCTACGGCGGACCATCCGAAAATAACCCCCGAACCTCCAGTACTGCACCCTCAATAACGGACTGTCCACGATGGGCCCGCGGACCGTCCGCCCCATCACGGACCGTCCAGCACTCTAGTACGGACCGTCCGCAAACTTCGTGTAACAAAAATCCACCGACAAAATGGATCGAACGAAAGACACGCAAGAACTCGTGAAGAACACGACGAACTGCTGGCTGAAAGCCTCCTCGCGGACCGTCCACCAGGGGCGCGCGGACCGTCCGCGTGGTGCGCAGATAGCAGCTCGAGCTCGACCTCTTGAAGGTCAACACCACCTTCCCACTACCCGATCTCCCGAATCAACCAAGGGATTGCTACCAAATCATAGGTGAAGGTGAAGCGCCTATAGGAGATGCTATGCCTATGAATTTGTAGCCTCAAACCCAATGAATCGAGAGGAATCGAGATTCTACCAAGCTCAAGAACAAAGCTAGGTTTCCAACCTAAATCCTTCAATCGGAGGCCGAATTCGGAGTTTGGGGGATCAAGATCAAGCACAAAGATGCACGAGGCAACTATCCATGATTCCCACCAACAAATCCGAACCCAAACACCTCAGAATCGAAGGAACAAGCCGCGCACGAAAAACCGACGAAAATCAACGCAACCATGAAAGCTTCCATTCACTCGGAGGTCAGATTCTTTACAAACGGAGGAAAAATCTAACCCTATGGAGCAAGGAAATGAGAAGCAGTCCGGATGGATGATTTGCCTGGAAACCCTAGAGCTAATATATATGAGTCCCCTCCGGGCCAGGCAAAAGACCACACTACCCCTAGCACTTAAGTTGTGATACAACTCCTCGGGGGCAAATAGGTCATGTAGCATTCCTTTTCATCGCACGGCCACGCCATCGCCGCAGGCCGCGTCCTCCCGACGCAAGCCCCGCGATCCCGCCACGCGTCCGCCGGCATCGAAGCTTCTCGGCGCGCCCGGATCCCGTCTCCGCCCGCCAAGCCTCCGGTCTTGGTTTTGTGGCTCAACCAAGTAACCCGACGGTTTTCTGGTGAACCGCCGCAAACCCCGCGTGCAGACTCCGGTCATGAGCTGCTACCCTGCACCGGCTCCGATCGACGACTTCGTCTTGCTTTTCTTGCCACCATGCGGCCCGCACTTGACCCCGCTGGCCACCGGGTCCCTCGAGTCAGGCCTACTTGTCTCTCCACTCCTCGGAGGCCCCGCAAGGCATAGACCTTTCGCGCCCACTCTTCACCTGCACCAACGCAAATCAAGCCGCAACCTGCACCTGTAATACTCAGCCAAGAGCCAGTCCACACCACGTTGTCAATCACTCATCACAGCCAGGAGCGACCATCCTACGGTCCTCGGACGCTCCGGTCCTCATCCTCAAAACCCCGAAGGTGGGTGTACGGATTTTCCTCTTCTGCTCCAGAAAAAGATTGCTCTCGTACCATAGCTATGAGGGCGGGACGAAGTTCATAGCTAGGTGCATGGATGGGTAATGATGAGGGTGGAGGCTCCAGATCTTCGCATGTTGGAGCCGAAAACTGATTGATAGGCTTGGAATCCATGTGGGGATATGTGATGGTATGGATGGGGATACACGGACGACTCGATTCGACACTAGTACAGCAACCGTTCCTCGGCAACGGTGCCAGAAAGCTTGTTGACGCTCTCTAGCGTCGCCCAGGTTTATATCCCCGGCTACGGCGCCAGAAAGCTTGTTGGCACTTGCTTGCATCGCTACTAAATATGCAACGACGCCAGAAGGCATGTTGTTATAAATAACGATCGCAGAAAGTCCACAAGC
Organism: Cenchrus fungigraminus; assembly: GCA_036936925.1. Taxonomy (NCBI): domain Eukaryota; kingdom Viridiplantae; phylum Streptophyta; class Magnoliopsida; order Poales; family Poaceae; genus Cenchrus; species Cenchrus fungigraminus. Next base: position 122,971,417 of record CM072774.1, on the reverse strand, counting down.
GTACGGATTCCGGTGTAGCTTTCACCCAAGCGTATTCCAGGGTATCGAATCCACAGGGAACGTGTGTGCACTAGTGAAGAATCAAGGTCGGCCTTGGACGAGAGAAGATATGGTAATAGTGTAGGAGAGGTAGAGAGGGTTTCGAAGGATTCCGGATACTAAAGATAAGATCAGCGTTTGCTACGATGCTTACTTCGGGATGCTCAACCGTCCTAACTCGGAAAGTTATGAGAAGGGGGCTAGGTGTTGACGGTGTATTTTGGTACACCAAACATGTTCATTACACTTTGGTTTGGATTTGATTATGGAACTAACCCGCCACTAGGCACACTAATCATATAACAAGTTCATCTTCGTGTGTCCATTTGGAAGAGTTATGTTTATGTAGGAAAACATGGACATAAAGGACGGATTCACAACAAGTTCAAAGGAGCAATTAAGGAGTCTTGTTCGTGTTTATGAGCTTGATGAAATCACTTCCAATGGTGGCAAGGACCGAAGTGTTACAAAGGAACATCCCCGAGGATTGAAGCGTAAAAGACCGGACTTCATGCAAGGAGAACCTCCATCTTGGACGCGAGGATGACATCGTCAAAATAGTGCAAATGGAGGGGGCAAAGTGCATAAATACATGAGGACCCACGGGAGCGAAGGGGCGACCGAACCGGGCCGAGATGGGCCTCGGCCGGGCGGCCCAAGCCGGCCGGCCTGGCCCACTTTGGGGGTCGGTTCGGCCCCCCTTTTCTTGCACCCGAAGATCCTTCAACCCTAAGTTTGTGGAGGCGCCGCCATTCGCAAGAGAGAGAGCCATTCGCACCGAGAGGCCATCCACAAGCTAGAGAGAAAGGAGGGAGATCGTTCTGGAGAAGGATCGCTCAACTCGAAGGAAGCACCCACAAGTGGAGAAGAAGGAAGACACCGTCGGAAGAGTCACCATGATCAACGATGCCATGTCTAGCACCTTGATGGGGTAATCTTCTCATTTGTCCATGGGTTGTAATCGATCTTGAGATGTAATCGCTACTTTGTTCGGATATCTATCTATCATCTAGTGTTGAAGAAGCTTTGATGTTTAAGGTTAGCTACCATGCCGTAAAGGGAGTAAGATCTCAATGCTCCCTTGGATCCATTCAATACGCCGTTTCCATCATAGGTCTAGTCACGAATACCTCCGCGTAGTGACAGTACGGGGGGAGGGATAGGGCGAAACCGTCGTCACAACCCCTGATAGATTAGATTGGTTTTCATATCTTAAGCGGTTGCATGTTCAAGTATCTTAGACCCTTGGGCAAGTGTCTTTTACATATCTTGTTGGTTTAATCGTTCTCTCTAGTGTAGCGTAGTCGTTTTCTAGTTTAACCGTAGATTAGGGTTTGGGTAAGTTAGTAAGTAGAGGTAGATCAAACGCGTGTAATCCCCTTGCTCCCCGGATTGATAAGAACCTAGGGAATCCCCGTGGTGAAAAAGGTGTAGGTCCGTACGCTTGCGGATCGTAGGTGGATACGAGTTTTATCCGTCAACAAGCCCCTTTTTCTGGCGCCGTTGCTGGGGAACAAGCCAGTTTACATCGTTTGGTTTTGCATCTAACTTTGTTTTATGTTTAGTATATCATTTATTTGCTAATATCTAACCCATATTACCTAGAAAACCACTTTGTTTTGTTTTTGTTTTTGTTTTTATTTTGTTGTCTAGATGGCGTTCGTCAACCACCCCGTGGAAGAACCGGAGAAATCATTAAGGGATTACGCTAGTCCTCGATTTGAATACATAAAGGTACAAGAGTCGGATTCGAAGATCGAAGCGACCAAGTATGAAATCAAATCCAAGATCATCGAGATGGTGGCGGCAACCCCATTCAAAGGGATGGCTATGGAGAACCCATATAGACACATAAGGCATTTCACGACGCTATGAAACACGGTGCGTCAAGAAGGAGTTCCCGATGAATGGTTCAAATGGAATCTCTTTCCCTACTCACTTGCCGGTGAAGCAAAGACGTGGTACTCGTTTGCGTCCTTTGAAGTTGAAGGCAATTCTAACAAGTTGACAAAGAAGTTTTGCGAGAAGTTTTTTCCCAATTAGCAAGGTTCAACATCTAAGGAGGCAAGTGATCACTTTCATGCAAGGAGAAGAGGAAGGGGTAGACCAAGCTTGGAATAGATTTAATGAGTTGATTGAACAAGGACCAAGACTCGGCTTCTCCGGTGATGTACTCTTGCATACATTTTTCTTTTCCCTAACCCCTAGTTGCATGCAACACGTCCAAATGTGTGCAGGTGGGGATCTCATGGAGAAAACACTCACGGAGGCCGCTAAACTTTTACAACAGATTAGCAAAGCGACGGCCATGCGAAGAGATTGGGAAACAAGACTTGCGGGAGAGCCGGAACACAATTTAAGGATGAAAACATGTGCTGAAATTTCTAAAGAGGCAACCCCGGAAGTCAAGAAAGAGGAGCCAATCCCGGAAAAGCTTGAAGAAGTACATATCAAGTCAAGAACTACCCCGAGCGTTGACTTCGCCGAATCAAATGAAACAAACAAGAGAACTATGTCAAGCGCAAAGCCATTAAGGGAGTTCGAACATATGGATTGGGTTCCAATCGACTATGGAGAAGTATTCGACAAAAGAAGACCATTCCCTAACCAAAAGGGGATGGCGAGAGTGTTGGAAGCGGATTTCCCACCGGAAAAGCAAGCAGAAGTTTCATACAACCTTCAAACCACCGGTGAGATCTTTCAAAAGCTCTTTGGTGATGATGAAGTGGATCCGGAACACATAGCCGAGGTGAAATGAATCATGGGGATCAAGCCCGAAGCATCGCCATACACTAGCCTCGCCAAAGTTTACATGATAGGATCCGAAGAAGAGGAGAAGATGGCACCACACTTGAGTTGCGAGATCAATGGAGTTCAATGCAAAGCTTTGTGCGACATCGGAGCCCAAGTAAGTGTCCTATCTTCTAAAATTTACTATAAAGTTCAAGACCACAACCTAGACTTAGCTCCAACATCAACAAAGTTAATTATGGGAGACGGTAGAACTATTAGACCTCTAGGTATTGCTCGCAATATTAATGTAATCATCTCTGGAAAATGTATACCAACCGATTTCTTTGTTATAGATGCTTACCATAGTAATCATGATCATATAATCCTAGGTAGGCCCATTCTTAAGTTGGTTGATGCCGTGTTGGATGCCGAAAAAGGCAAAGTAACAATGAATCTTAATGGAAAGAAGTACACATATAATTTTCTTCACGTTTCTAAACACCCTTCACATTTTCCTCCCGAAGACGAAGAAATAGAGGAGGTAGATAGTCTTTGTTTTGTTCAAACCCTTAGAGACCCGCTGCAAAGAGCGATGGAGAACCAAGCTAATGAACAACAAGACGAAGAACTAGAGGAAGCAACGAAAGGATTAGAACCACAAGATGGAAGCGTGGAGGAAGAAAAATTTGAGGACATAGGAGAAATTAAACCCGAAGAGCCACAAGTGCCCGAGGTGGATCTTAAACCTTTGCCCAAAGTATTAAAGTATGAATTTTTGGGCCCAGACAAGACTTATCCAGTCATCGTGAGCGACGAATTGAGTCCCGAAGAAAATGAGAAGTTGCTGAATTTATTGAAAAAGCATAGGAAGGTGATTGGATATTCGATTAATGATCTCAAAGAACTTAGCCCAGCCTTTTGCACTCATCGTATACCTATGGAAGATCAATGCAAGCCCGTAGTGGACCACCAAAGGAGGCTAACTCATGCCATGCGAGAGGTAGTAAAGAAAGAGGTCATCAAGTTACTTGATGCCGGAATCATCTACCCGGTTCCGCATAGCTAATGGGTGAGCCCGGTACATTGTGTACCGAAGAAAGGAGGTTTAACCGTGGTGAAGAATGAGAAGAACGAATTAATACCGCAAAGAACCGTGATCGGGTGGCGGATGTGTATCGATTATCGAAAGCTAAACAAAGCAACGAAGAAAGATCACTTCCCGTTACCGTTCATTGACGAGATGCTCGAGAGATTAGCAAACCACGCTTATTTTTGCTTTCTCGATGGGTACTCGGGGTTCATGCAAATTCCCATTCACCCGGATGATCAACACAAAACAACGTTTACTTGCCCTTATGGAACGTTTGCATATAGAAGGATGCCCTTCGGTCTATGCAACGCTCCTGCCTCTTTTCAACGTTGCATGATGGCCGTATTCTCGGAATTCATCAAAGAAATTGTCGAGGTGTTCATGGATGATTTTTCCGTTTATGGGAAGACATTTGTGGATTGCTTGGCAAACTTGGATAAGGTCCTCACGAGGTGTGCGGAGGTAGATGAAGGACCGAAACGGCGAACCAGAGAGGTGGGGGGAGTGAATGAGAGCCGATAAAAATTCTTCTCGATGGAGATAGAGACTCCAACAAGACGAACACAGCTTCCAACACACGTCTCCGACTCACTACCCAAGTTTGCCAAGACCACGCAGCCACTGGAGTGCTACTGGCCCTAGGAACCAACAACCAACTTCACGGCCCCGAGAACGCAGCGGAACACCAACTCGAGCCTCACTGACCTACACCGGTCAGGCCGGTGAGCACCACCAGTCAGACCGGTCCCTGCTCGTGAAACCTGGGAACTTCCACAGAAAGGCCCCTACACCGGTCAGGCCGGTGTAGCTCACCGGTCAGACCGGTTCAAGCCAGGAAACCCCTAATCTACCAAACAGGCCTACCGAGCTCCAAACTGACCCAAACTAGAAACAGCAGCAACACGGGACAACAGCGAACTCACCCAAATGTTCACCCGAGCAAAACTCAACAGGAGTCTGCACCGGTCAGACCGGTGAGAGACACCGGTCAGACGGGTGTGACCTGAGCTCTCGGGATGAACAGCACCCACGGGTCAACTCCCCCAAATCCAACTCCCGATCTCCCGAATCGCTCCACGGATTTGTGCAAGACTTTGGGGATAGTAGGAACACCTCATGGGCACTCCATAGCCAAGATTTTGTCCACCAAAACTTGCTAAATCGAGAGGAATCGAAGAAATCCCGCCAAGAACACCTCTAACCCTAGAGCACCGAAAATCCCAAAATCGAGCCCCTTAGCTCACGGATTTGGGAGGGGAATCAAAGGAAAAAGAACCACGAAGGGTTCATGCATACATCCCCCACCAAATCCCAAAGAGAAAGGTCTCGAAATCGCTCCAAGAAAATCGCCAAGAAAAGGCTCTGAAATCACCAAAAAGAACGAACGGGAACAACACATCCAAGCCTTGAGGAACCACGCCGAATCATCTATACATCACAAAGAGGTTCATACAAGGTCTAGCTTGCCGCCCCATCATCCATCCCTCTCACAAGATCTCACCAAGAAGCTCTCAAGCTAGTCCTATAGAAATCCTAGGGAAAATAGGAAGGGAAAAATAGGAAAACCAAATGAGCTAGGGTTCCAAGAGTTGGCTGACATCCTCTCACCTCTTGGGTTATATGGAGGCAACCGAAAGTCTAAAATGCCCTTACTAGCTAACTAGGGATACATGCCCCTCGAGGGCGAAATCGAAAACCTTTGTCTTCGCTCCATCGGACGGATGCCCAGCAACCGCAAACTTGCTTAGCCTCGACGCAAGCCTTGCGATCCCGACGCGTGTCCTCCGCTTCGAAGTCTCCGGACTGCGTCGTCGCACACCGGTCAGACCTGTGCTCCTCACCGGTCAGACCGGTACCCACCGATCAGACCGGTCAGACCCACCGGTCAGACTGGTCTGGAGCTGCTGCACCTCCGTCTTCGGTTCTTCGGTCTTGGCTTTGTGGATCAACCAAGGAACCCAGTGGTTTTCTGGTGAACCACCGGAAACCCCGCGAACTCGGTGTAGCCTCCGCCAATCGCCACTCATGACTCGGCTCCCACGTAGTCCCGGCTCGACCTTGGTTTTGAGGCTCAACCAAGAAACCGTCCTTGACTTCATCTTGCTGTTCTTGCCACCACGCGGCCCGCACTTGACTCCGCTGGCCACCGGGTCCCTCGAACGAAGCCTACATGTCTTCTCCACACCTGGAGGCCTCACCGGCAACGACCTTACGCGCTTGTTCTTCACCTGCACCAACACCAGTCAAGCCGCAACCGGCACCTGCAATACTTAGCCAAGAATCAGTCCACACACCGTAGTCAATCACTCATCACACCAGGAAGCGACCATCCACCGGTCCTCGAAACACACATGGTCCTCAATCTCCCCCTTGATGAGTGCATTGACAACACACACATATAGTAACCTGAGAGAAAAGAAAAAGAAAAGAAACAAATAAAAAGAAGCTCCAACAAGCGACCGAAAGCCAAAGAAAGGCAAAGAGAAAGATCACTTGAAGAAGACAAGTCTCAGACCCCTTAGGCAAGGGCAACGTCTCGACACATCCGAGACAAAACTATGCTCAAGCAAAGAGCGCAAACCACCAAACCAAAGCTCGAAAACCACAAAGATCTCCCCCTGCACACATGCAAGCTCCCCCAGAACCAATGCGACTCCCCCTGGACGAATGCATGCGAACCACCACATGAAATAGAACAGCTGCAACAGCTCAGCTCTGACCGGTCAGACCGGTCACCCTCACCGGTCAGACCGGTGGACAAGATCGCCCATCACCTGGGAACTACACCGGTCAGACCGGTGCCCCTCACCGGTCAGGCCGATGCCACCTGGGAAACTACCCGAGCTCAAAAATAGCTCGAAACCACTTGGAAACCTTCTAAATGCGTGCGGCAAGCCAATTCAAGCTCAAACTTCTCCCCCTTGTTGACAATGCATGAATCAAGCCAAAAATGCAAAAATTTCAACCTAGAGCTTCTCAAATAGACAAAATTCAACATAGGATGCTACACATGTCCAAATGAGCAAGTTACATACTCTATAGCTTCGTATTGACATCAACTACATGATCACCAAGTTTCACAACCATTGGACGAAGCTAAGATGGAATTGAGCAATTTTGCGAAAAATTTACCCTCTCATGAGCAAAGTCCTAAACATGAGCAAAACATGTCAAAATGGCAAAGCCACACAAACTTCGTGCTAGGATGACCATTCTAATCATAAGACCATCACAAACACCCACAAGCACCTCATGTCATGTCAAAGCCACCGAGCCATGTGCCTACTTCTATATATGAGACTTCTCATTGGTAGGCATCATGCAACAGTTTAGCACCCAAAGCAAATTAAATTTAGCACATATGACATGGGAGCACATTTTCCAAGCAATTTGCATTTCATTTTCAGATTCATATTTGGTACATGAAATGTCTTTGCGACAAAAAGGAACTTATGCCCCTCCACAAGATAAAGCATGAGGGCTAAACATTCGTGATGGCAAATGAGCCTTTGGCCCCATATGATCAAAATAAGCTATCCAACCACAAATTAAGCATAGCCAAGCCACTAGAACATGTCAAGATCATATAAAGGCATTTACTCACAAGAGAGCATACATGTGACATTTTTCAAAAACATAGCCATCAACCATGGATATAAATCAAGATTATCAAGAAATAAGCCAAACTAACCATATCATACCAAACAAGCTCACAAAGACATGAATATCATTCCAAGGTGAACAATGTATATAAGAGAAGCTTTTCCTAACCAATGCATATGATACAAAATGCATGCAATCTAAGATACAAGGATGCCTATACATCATGTTACATATGCCATGCCAAATGCAAGAAATGCACAAAGGAAAGCTATACATATGCTACAAAGGAGCTCCCACACACCAACTCAAGAAATCTAACACACACCAAGCTCCCCCCGCAAACGAGTGAAAGTTGCTTGATCTAGGGGTTTGGTGAAAATATCGGCTAGTTGGTCATGTGTGGGTACATGGATCAAAGCTATCTTCCCTTTCTCTATGTTGTCTCTCAGAAAATGATACCTCACTTCTATGTGCTTGGTTTTGGAATGGAGCACTGGGTTCTTTGCAACACTTATGGCACTGGTGCTGTCACATTGAAGTGGGACATGGGTATACTCCTCACCAAAGTCACTCATGGTGTATGTGATCCAAAGGAACTGAGAGCAACAACTAGCTGCGGCAACATACTCTGCCTCGGTAGTGGATTGAGCAACACTCGACTGTTTGCGGGAAGACCAAGACACCAAAGAAGATCCCAAAAACTGGCAAGTCCTCGAAGTGGACTTCCTATCCAACCGACACCCGGCAAAATCCGTGTCTGAAAAACGATGAAGCGCCAAAGAAGAAGACGCGGAGTACCAAAGGCCGAAGTCGGGGGTGTGACGCAAGTACCTGAATATGCGCTTGACCGCTTGCTGATGCGAAGTCCTTGGAGACGCTTGAAAACAAGCGCACAGACATACCGAGAACTGGATGTCCGGCCTCGTTGCCGTCAAGTAGAGGAGTGACTCGATCATGCTCCGGTACTCCTTCTGGTCCACGTGTTCACCTTCCTCATCCGCATCAAGAGCTGTAGTCGTACTCATAGGCGTCGCCATGGCCTTGGAATCCTCCATCTTGAACTTCCGGACAATGTCCTTGGTGTACTTAGCTTGGTGCACAAATGTCCCTTCCTTTGATTGCTTGATTTGTAGCCCGAGGAAGAACTGCAACTCACCCATCATGCTCATCTCAAATTCCCTGCTCATATCATCTGCAAACCATGCAACAAGAGAGTTAGACGAGCCACCAAAGACAATATCATCCACGTACACCTGCACAATCAGGATATCTCTGCCCTGCCTAAGAAGAAACAAGGTCTGATCGACCTTCCCCATCTCGAACCCTCTCTCAAACAGGAACCCCCTCAACCTACCGTACCAAGCTCTAGGCGCCTGCTTCAACCCATACAGCGCCTTCCTCAACATGTACACCCGGTGGGGGTACTTCTCACTCTCAAACCCTGGTGGTTGCCTCACATACACTTCTTCCTCCAACACGCCATTCAAGAAGGCACTCTTCACATCCATTTGGTGCAACTTGCACCCTTTAGCCACGGAAAAGGCTAGAAGGATCCTAATCACCTCCAAACGAGCTACGGGAGCAAAAGTCTCCTCGTAGTCGATCCCCTCCTTCTGACTAAACCCCTGAGCAACAAGCCTTGACTTGTTTCTCACCACTTCACCTTTCTCTCCCTCTTTGTTCTTCCACACCCATTTTGTCCCAATCGGCTTACACCCTAGGGGAGGGTCAACCAATTCCCAAACTTGGTTCCTCTCAAAATTCTCCAACTCTTCATGCATTGAATTAACCCAATTATGATCAGATAGTGCGTGTCCAATGTCTTTGGGCTCAAAGGTGGCAACAAAAGCAGCATGAGCGAAATGAGAATTGTTCCGAACCCTCGACCGTGTAGTACGTTCATTCAAGTCGCCGATGATCCTTGAAGCTGGGTGATCCACTTGTACTCGCCTGGGAGGTTCTCGCCTTGATGCTACCTCTCCCTCAACAGTAGCTTCTCCTTGATCTTGGTTTGTCATCGTAGGTGTGGGAGAGGGGCCGTCCATCACCGTAGTCGAAGTAGTAGGTACATGCTCAGCCGCGGGCACCACACCGCCATCTTCATCATCTCCATGTTCATGCTCCTCCTCCTGAAAGATCTCCTCACCAAGTTCATCATCACCTGCATACTCAAAGACAAGCTGACTACGTGGCTGTGTCTCGTCGAAGGTTACCTCACAAGTCTCCACGATTTGGTTAGTTTCAAGATTGAGCACACGATATGCTCTAGAGTGAGATGCATAACCAAAGAAAATACCATCGACTGATCTAGCCTCAAACTTATCCAACTTCTTCCCTTTCTTAAGGATAAAGGACTTGCAACCAAAGACATGGAAGTGACTCACCTTGGGTGTGCGACCGTGCATCAACTCATAACAGGTTTTCTTCTTATGCACTCTGAGGTAAATCCTGTTCGAAACATAGCACGCGGTGTTCACCGCCTCAGTCCAGAACCTTCTCAGAGTCCTATGCTCATCAAGCATCGTCCGAGCCATCTCACACAAGGTTCTGTTTTTCCTTTCCACAACACCATTCTGGGGAGGCGTATAAGGACTCGAAAACTGGTGTTCAAGACCCAAGTCATGGCAAAAGGTTTCGAAATGAGAGTTTCTGAATTCCGAGCCATTATCACTGCGGATTGCTCGTATGGCATCTCCGTGCCTCTCGTTCCTCAACCTCAAGACAAGATCTCGAATAAAACCAAATGTCTCCCCTTCTCCTCAAGAAAGAACACCCACGCATACCGAGAGTAGTCGTCCACCACAACAAGGATGTACCACTTCCCACCCGCAGATCGCACACGAGCTGGGCCAACAAGGTCCATATGGAGCAGCTCACATGGACGCTCAGTCATCACATCGGTGAGAGGCGGGTGAGAAGAGGCTACCATCTTGGCATGCCTACACGGCGCACAAACCAACTCTTTTTCAAGCCTCAACCGTGGCAATCCTCAGACCAAATTGAGTTTACTCAAGCGAGACAAAAGGTCAAAGCTCAAGTGACCCAACTTCCTATGCCACTTCCACAACTCACTCGAAGAACCAGCCAAGAAACAACACTCAACACCAGAAGACTGAGAAAAATCAGCTCGAAACACCTGACCCTCGGGAACGACCATACAGACAAGGTCCCCTCGAGAATCCAAAATCCGAGAACCACCAGGCCGAAACAACACCTCAAAACCCTCATCCAATAGCTGGGACACAGAAAGCAAATTGTATCCAAGCGATTGAACAAGAGCAACACGCCTGAGAGTGATCTTGTCACTCACCTTAATCTCACCTTCTAACAACACACGCCCTCGCCCATTGTCCCCAAAAGTGACGTACCTCTTTGTCACCACCTGGACGAGACTTGAGAACCACCCCTTGTCTCCGGTCATATGCCTTGAGCAACCAGAGTCAATCAACCAAATGTTCTTCAAGTCTCCCACCTGAAATTTAAAAATGAGCACGTGAGCGAACAAACGACTCAGCACTGGGGTTAGTACCAAAAGAGTAAAACCAGTGCCGAGCCATTTGCTCCAAAGTGGGGTTAGCACAATCCAAAACATCTCTCCTACCAAAGCTACCTCCACGAATACCACCATGGTAACCACTATGAGGGAACCAACCCTCTCTAACTGGAGGAGGACCAAAACTACGAAAGGAAGACTGTGGACCATTCCTCCTCTCCAACTCAAAGCTACGACTCCTCCCATCCCCGTATTGAGCACGAGGGGGAGAACGCCTAGCAAACTGACCACCTGCAAACTCTCCAGACCAACCACCAGAACCACGACCTCCAGAACCAAACCGAGACTCACCATGGGCACAAAAACCGGCCCTCTGTCTGCCCAGACCTGCACCGGTCTGACCGGTGTGGCACACCGGTCTGACCGGTGTAGCCCGGCCAGCAGCACCTTCTGCAGCCTTTTGCTCTCCCCAAGCCGGAATTGTCCTCACACTCACCTTGGCCCTGGGCATCTGCACACAAGGCTCATGTACACCATTGGAAGGGTGGTACTTGTCCTTGTTAGCCCACTCCTTCACCATTCTCTCCTCACGCTTCCTCTTGAAGCAAAACTCACCCTTGTGACCATCTCTCCCACAATAGTCACAATGAAACCTCACGAGCTTAGGTTTAGGCTTGGGTTGGGGCTGCTCACTTGGTTTCTCTCCACTCGGCTTCTCAACCGGTTTCTCCTCACTCGGCTTCTCAACTGGTTTCTCCTCACTTGGCTTCTCACTCTCTTTCCCAAAGAATACATTCCCCAAAGTGCTCATGAACTTGATAGGCTTTTGGAAATCGTCGGTTTGTGGAGGAAACACGGGTGGAGCTGGGGTTGTGTCTAGTCGATTCCTAAGATGGTTCGGTTTAGGGACAAAAGCATTTTTGTGGTGGGTTTTTGGTGGCTCTGGGATATTCTCACCACTTCCCTCACCAACCTTGTTTGCCCCAAGCCCCTCACCATCCTGGCACTTATATGTCTCGATCATTATCCTCAACTGAGGCTCATGACTAGACAACCAACCCATCAACTTTCTCAACTCATCATTCTCATCCTGCAAATGATCAACATAATGTGCAAGTTCCAGATTCTTCAAAGCATGCAATTCACAGGTAGAGCAAGAAGTAGGAATCGGTTCTTTCAGCTTAGCCTCAAGAGAAACAATGTAAGCATGCATCTCATCCATTTTTCCATGCAAAACAAGGCAAGAAGTGCAAGCACCTAGCAAAGCAGGTCTAGACTTAAGCTCAGCCACTTCAACCCTAAGCACATCTAGTTCCTCACACTTGGAGGCATGCTTTTCCTTAAACATAGCAAGATCAGCTAGAAAGATAGGACAATCAGCACATTCAACTTCATCAGAAACAACAGGCGAAGCCTTCAAGGAATCAATTTCAAGCTTAGCATCCAAGTTCTGTGTTTCTAACTCAGCAACTGTAGTCCTAGCATCCTCAAGCGAAGCCCTAAGCTCTTTCCTCATCTTCTTGGCCTCTCTAAGCATGTCATCACGATTATCAAGCAACAAGCCAAGCCGTTCATTCCCCTGACGCAAGAAGGGAAGTTCATCACGTACCTCATCGTCGGAGTCGGAGTTTGAGTCACTCTGGTTGCTCTTATTGCTGCCGGAGCTAAGCGCCATGGTGTAGAAGCCGTCTCTAGCGAAGTAGCTCAGCCCGCTCAGGTTCTTGGATGGCTTCCTGCCCTTGCGCCGATCACCTTCATCTTCACTGCTGCTCGAGCTCGAGGTGGAGTACGCGGAACTGGAGTCGACGTCGCTCGCTCCAACCATCGCTCGGGCCTTGCCTCGGCTCTCCTTCTTCCTCGATCGTCGCTCGTCCTTGTGCTTGCCCTTGTGCTTGTGCTTGTGGTCACGCCTTGAATGGTACTTGCCATCCGTCTTCGACTTGTGCTTGTAGTTGTCATTGTTCTCGACCTTCTCCGGGCAGTCAACGACGAAGTGTCCCGGCTTGCCACACTGGAAGCATGTCCTCGTGTTTCTCCTCGAGTTCACCCGATTCTCGTGCATCCTCTCCAACCGCCTGGTCAGCAGCGCCAGCTCATCCTCTCCGAGCACGTCAAACTCCTCATATGGCAAAGACATCAAAGAGGACAAGGAGAACATCCTGGTGGATGGGTTAGCGTTAGACTTTCCTTTCGAGCCACCGATGAGGGCGAGACTATGAGAGTCAGTCAGGCCCTCAATCTTGGCTGTCATGCCCCGATCCACCTCAGCCGACTTGAGCTTCGAGAACAGCTCGTTCACCGTCAAGGTGTCATACTTCTCAGACTCCACAATAGCCTCGAACTTTCCGCCCCAAACCGTACGATCCAACGAGTGTAAGAGCTTGACGGCTCTATCATGATCATCGTACCGGAGCACGTCCACATTGGCCCTCATGTTGTTTACCACCACCGTAAACCTCTGAAACAAGGCATCGATGGACTCACCGGGGAGATGAGTGAAGTTCTCATACTCTCTCCGGTAAGTCGCATACATCCGAGCCTGAACCTGAGCATTTCCAACATGAGCTTCCTTCAACACCGACCAGATTCTACAAGCCAAGCTCTCCGTGTGCACCCGATCGAATTCAGGCTGACACAGAGCACGAAACAAGTAGTCAACCGCCTTGTTGTTGGTGTCGAACATGTCCCTCGATCCTGGAGTGAGGAAGTTCATCGGCTGGACATAGCCTGTGTCCACCGTGACATCCCAAAGGATCTGACCCTTTCCGCGGAGGAACGCCGCCATCCGCTTGCTCCACATCTGGTAGTTTTTGCCATCGAAGTGTGGAGGACCCGAACCCCGTTCCTGGTACGCCATCCTTGGATCTTAGACTGGTTAGAGTCAATCAAGACCCGTAACTTGCTCTGATACAACTTGAAGGACCGAAACGGCGAACCAGAGAGGGGGGGAGTGAATGAGAGCCGATAAAAATTCTTCTCGAAGGAGATAGAGACTCCAACAAGATGAACACAACCTCCAACACACGTCTCCGACTCACTACCCAAGTTGGCCAAGACCACGCAGCCACTGGAGTGCTACTGGCCCTAGGAACCAACAACCAACTTCACGGACCCGAGAACGCAGCGGAACACCAACTCGAGCCTCACTGACCTACACCGGTCAGGCCGGTGAGCACCACCGGTCAGACCAGTCCCTGCTGGTGAAACCTGGGAACTTCTATAGAAAGGCCCCTACACCGGTCAGGCCGGTGTAGCTCACCGGTCAGACCGGTTCAAGCCAAGAAACCCCTAATCTACCAAACAGGCCTACCGAGCTCCAAACTGACCCAAACTAGAAACAGCAGCAACACGGGACAACAGCGAACTCACCCAAATGTTCACCCGAGCAAAACTCAACAGGAGTCTGCACCGGTCAGACCGGTGAGAGACACCGGTCAGACCGGTGTGACCTGAGCTCTCAGGATGAACAGCACCCGCGGGTCAACTCCCCCAAATCCAACTCCCGATCTCCTGAATCGCTCCACGGATTTGCGCAAGACTTTGGGGATAGTAGGAACACCTCATGTGCACTCCATAGCCAAGATTTTGTCCACCAAAACTTGCTAAATCGAGAGGAATCGAAGAAATCCCGCCAAGAACACCTCTAACCCTAGAGCACCGAAAACCCCAAAATCGAGCCCACGGATTTGGGAGGGGAATCAAAGGAAAAAGAACCACGAAGGGTTCATGCATACATCCCCCACCAAATCCCAAAGAGAAAAGTCTCGAAATCGCTCCAAGAAAATCACCAAGGAAAGGCTCCGAAAATCACCAAAAAGAACGAACGGGAACAACACATCCAAGCCTTGAGGAACCACGCCGAATCATCTATACATCACAAAGAGGTTCATACAAGGTCTAGCTTGCCGCCCGATCATCCCATCCCTCTCACAAGATGTCACCATGAAGCTCTCAAGCTAGTCCTATAGAAATCCTAGGGAAAATAGGAAGGGAAAAATGGGAAAACAAAATGAGCTAGGGTTCCAAGAGTTGGCTGCCATCCTCTCACCTCTTGGGTTATATGGAGGCAACCAAAAGTCTAAAATGCCCTTACTAGCTAACTAGGGATACATGCCCCTCGAGGGCGAAATCAGAAATCTTTGTCATCGCTCCATCGGACGGATGCCCAGCAACCGCAAACTTGCTTAGCCTTGACGCAAGCCTTGCGATCCCGACGCGTGTCCTCCGCTTCGAAGTCTCCGGACTGCGTCATCGCACACCGGTCAGACCGGTGCTCCTCACCGGTCAGACCGGTACCCACCGGTCAGACCCACTGGTCAGACTGGTCTGGAGCTGCTGCACCTCTGTCTTCGGTTCTTCGGTCTTGGCTTTGTGGATCAACTAAGGAACCCAGTGGTTTTCTGGTGAACCACCGGAAACCCCGCGAACTCGGTGTAGCCTCCGCCAATCGCCACTCATGACTCGGCTCCCACGTAGTCCAGGCTCGACCTTGGTTTTGAGGCTCAACCAAGAAACCGTCCTTGACTTCGTCTTGCTGTTCTTGCCACCATGCGGCCCACACTTGACTCCGCTGGCCACCGGGTCCCTCGAACGAAGCCTACTTGTTTTCTCCACACCTGGAGGCCTCACCAGCAATGACCTTTCGCGCTTGTTCTTCACCTGCACCAACACCAGTCAAGTCGCAACCTGCACCTGCAATACTTAGCCAAGAATCAGTCCACACACCGTTGTCAATCACTCATCACACCAGGAAGCGACCATCCACCGGTCCTCGAACCACACATGGTCGTCAGTAGACTTGGTGCTAAATTGGGAAAAGTGCCACTTCATTGTAAAGCAAGGCATAGTGCTCGTACATGTTATATCCGAGAGAGGAATCGAAGTGGACAAAGCTAAAGTGGAGACGGTTGAGCAACTCCCACCTCCAATGGATGTTAAGTCCTTGAGGAGCTTTCTAGGCCATGCCAGATTCTATAGAAGATTTATTAAGGACTTATCAAAGATCACTAAGCCTTTAACACCTCTCCTTCAAAAGGATGTGGCTTTTGACTTTGATGAGAAGTGCTTAGCGGCATTCCGGACCTTGAAAAGTGCTTTGGTGAGTGCTCCCATTATTCAACCTCCGGATTGGAGCCAACCTTTCGAGATCATGTGTGATGCAAGTGACTACGCCGTAGGAGTGGTTTTGGGTCAAAGAAAGGAAGGCCGAGTTCACGCCGTTTACTATGCTAGTAAAACCCTTAATGAGGCACAACTAAATTATGCCACTACGGAGAAAGAGTTGCTAGCAGTGGTATTTGCCTTTGAAAAAATCAGATCTTACATCGTGAACTCGAAGGTCATCGTTTACACTGATCACACGGCCATCAAGTATCTCTTGGCTAAGAAGGATGCTAAACCAAGATTGATTCGATGGATCCTTCTTCTCCAAGAGTTCGATGTTGAAATTCGTGACAAAAAGGGGGTGGAAAATGTTGTGGCCGATCATTTGTCTAGGATGAACCGTGGACAAGATGATAAAGAGCCCATAGAAGACAAGATGAGAGATGACCACCTCTATCGAGTACTTGACAAAGATACTTGGATGATCGATATCATTCGAGCAATTCGGATGATGCCTCTTGATCACTTAGATAAAAACACTCAAAGGAGGATAATCTCCGAAAGTTGAAAATACTTTTGGGATTCACCTTACCTCTTCAAACCTGGCAATGATGGAGTCATGAGAAGATGTGTGCCAAGAGAAGAGAGGTTAGCAATTTTGAGAAAATGCCACTCGGCGGAGTACGGTGGACACTATAGACACTTTCAGACCCAAGCAAAAGTGTGGTCCAGCGGATTCTATTGGCAAGAGATGCATGAAGATACTAAAAGATATGATGCGTCATGCCCTAAATGCCAAAGAACCGGGAATACTTCTCAAAGGAATTCCATGCCCTTGAAATATAATCTACAAATTGACTTATTCGATGTGTGGGGAATAGACTTCATGGGGCCTTTCAAAAACTCACATGGATTTGAGCATATCCTAGTCATGGTCGATTATGTATCCAAGTGGGTAGAGGCCATGCCATGTCCTAAAGCTTCCACGGAGGAGTCCATTGCAATGATCAAGAGCATGATTTTCCCTCGCTTCAGTACTCCGAGAATCATGATAAGCGATGGAGGAACTCACTTTACCGGGAAGAATTTTAAAAAGTGCTTGTCCAAGTCGGGGATTGAACATAGAATCTCTATGGCCTATCATTCAAAAACCAACGGGCAAGCGGAAACATTGAATAGGCAATTAAAGAGCATCCTCAACAAAACCATAGAGAAGGGAGGCAAGGATTGGTCAAAGAAATTAGACGGAGCTTTGTGGGCGTATCGAACGGCATTCAAGACACCGATAGGTATGACCCCTTATCAATTTGTCTATGGCAAAGCTTGTCACCTTCCGGTTGAGTTAGAGCATAAAGCCTATTGGGCAATTAAAGAGATGAACCTCGATCTAGACGTCGCGGTGGTAAAGCGAAGAATCCAAATAAGCGAGCTAGAGGAGATGAGGTTAAAAGCCTATGAAAATGCGAGTATATACAAAGAGATGATTAAAAGGTGGTATGACAAAAGATTGAAGAAAAAGAAATTCAAAGAAGGAGATAAGGTCCTCCTCTACAATTCGAGGTTTAAAACCTTCGGAAAGGGGAAATTGCAGAGCAAGTGGGACGGACCTTATATTGTTCATTCGGTGCTCTCCAATGGAGTGGTAACCATCATGGATGTGAAAGGTGATCAATTCATGGTGAATGGTCAACGGCTTAAGGTTTATTACGAACCCGATGTTGTGCCTCTTCATCATATTGATGTCTTCACCATGGAGGAAGAGCCCGAACGTCAAGCCTAGGATGTAAAACAAGGTGAGGATTTTGTAAATAGTTTTTCTTTTATTTTTCTGGAGTTTCTCGTGAAGTTTTACCTGGCCATCTTTTTCTCACGGGCTTAAAATGCGAAATAAAGGGACATGCAAAAAACTGGACCGCACCGGCCCGCGAACCAAGGAAGGCCGGCCGGCCCGGTCCGACCGGCACAGAGGGCCCAGGCGGCGGTTCGCCCTGAGTTTCCTCTGGGATGCGCATTTTTGACTTCCTTCTTTGGTCAGAAAATTTTAAGGGAAGTTTAAAAAAAGGAAAAGGAGGTTTCTAGGGTGATCCTTCTCAGACTATTTAATTGGCCGAGGTGGGAGCTCGGGAGTCCATCCCAATTTGCATCCTTTTGCACCCGCGCAGTAGCCATGACGTCCCCGAAGAGCGTAGAGTTGAAGCTAGGCGCCAAGGAGCCATCGATGGAGGAGGCGAAGCGATGCGAGCTCAAGCTACCCATGGAGATCAATAGGACCGCCCGCATCCATTGCGGAGGGCGTGTCCCGACCGGAGCAATCGCATCTCGCTACCCCGTCATAGAGGAGAAGGTCTCTACTCCCGTTCGAAGGTCGGAGCGCATCCGAGGGATGAAGAGGAAGGATTACAAGGAGGTGTCACCCGAACCTAAAGACTACGGGGGGAGTGACTATTCCGATGATCGTAGCCCGAGCTCGTGGGCAGCCGCCGGAAGGGAAGACAATGACTTGTATTATTGGGAAGAGGTGCCCAAGGAGAAGACTCCCGAAGGCCCTAACAGCGCGGCAACGACGACGGCGGCGATGGCGACGACGACGGCAGAGACCCTGGCGATGACGACCCTTTCGGGATGCATCTGATGTGTTGTGCGGCTTGCCGTCACTCCATCTCGGAGCTCTACGCATCGGTCGACGAGTGTTTCCATGCCATGGAGGCGATGCGGCAGCGCATGGAAGATTCTGATCGTGTGGTTGAAGACGACTATAAATTTCTGAATCGCAAGGTGCGGAAGTTGTTCGGCATGGTGGGGAACTTGAGGGGCAAGTGGTGCAATAGCTGCGGGAAGTACCACTAGATAGAGTTTTCCCCCTTAGGTTTTTTGTAAGATACGACGAGGACGTCGTATGATTTTAGCGTGGGGGAGAGCTAGCTAGCTAGCCTTTTGCTTTAAGATTAGTTATGGATTGGTTTAGTTTTCGCGAGAGTGTGAGAGTCTTAGAGTCTTAAGTTTTAGGAGTGTGCTTTTAAAATTTTTTGAAAGTTTAAAGTGTCTTAAAATTAGTGTTCGTGTCAAGAAAATCAAATAAAAAGAGTCATTTAAATTTTTGTCTCTTGTGATGCTTTTATTACTTTACTTGTTTGTTCGTCTTTAATTCTTGATAAATAAGCATAAGTATTTGGTTTGAAACATTTACCATGGTGCTTAGTGGAGTTTCTACCTCTAAAAGTGTTGACGGTGTATATTCGTATTAAAGTTCAAGTGGACTTGCAAGCGGACAAGTCCTCTGTCGTAGTCAAGGGACCCTTCTTCTCTCAAGTGTGAACCGAAGGTATCGAATCCGTGGAACAAATGTGCGATGCAAGAATCGATCTAATAAAGCCGAGAACTTCGATCTTCAAAGGGGAATCTTATGCATCTAATCTAGAGAGCATCACGAAAATGAATCTAATCTATGAAAACCGGAGGTAGCAAGAGATAGAGGGGGATAGATAAACCAATCTAGAGAGATTGGATCAAGCCTTCGTTGAAGTTCCGAGCAAAGAAGTAAACAAGTTCAATCTCATAAAAAGCATCTTTAAATCACGGTTTCCTGTCCAACTCCGAAAACGCTTGCCTTTTAGAGCCACCATTCTGTCACAACGCACCCCTATGCGGGTTAGTCTAGGGTGAGTCTAAAGACAAGTTGAAATCTCTCGGAATGTCAGGCATGCACCTCTAGCCACCACGGCTACAAGAACACCCTCGATGATCTATCTCGAGAATAGATCTTAAGATACGAAAAGCCGATTGAAATCAAAGTCGTAGGAGAAACACTCGATCGCTAGAAATCGGATTGCAACTTGATAATTCAACATAATACATGATACATGAATCAAGATCGCCACCGGGTTCCAACCTTGATCTTGCTTCTAGCTCTGGGAACTCTGACGTGGTCTTCCTTGCAAGGTTCCCACGCCGGCTAGGGAGATCCTAGTCAACTAGCTTGACCCTCTCCTCTCCGAGATGGTGTCCCTCTCTTTTCTGCTCCTCGGCGGCGAATGGTGAATGAATTGATGCGTGGCGCCTGGCCTCGGGGCTATAAATAGCCTGAATGGTGGCTAGGTCAAAGGGGGGCCGACTGGGCCTCGAAGTGGGCTGGGCCGGCCGGCCTGGGCCCACTTCGGAACAGCCCGCGACCTCCTTTGACTGGTGTTGCTTCCCAAGTCTTCTAGAGTCTTCCTCCAACTGCATGTGGGCCCTTGTCGTCAGTTTCTCTTCGGATTAGATGAAGCTCCTTGTCCTGCAAGATTCGGCAATTTTCTGACTGGGTCCTCGGAGTTTTCCATCTTCTCGGGTTTGGTCCTTGGGCTTCTTGGAGTTATGTTTACTTCATTGCTTGACTTGTACCGGGCTTCAAGGTCTTGTCATGAGGTGCTTAATGAACTTATCCCGGAAGTCTTGCTTTCAACACTAAATCCTGCATAAACACTAAACTCCAAAACCGACATGCACAAACGAACTTGTTATGCCAAGGGGGTTAGTACCAATGGATAAGATATAAAATTCATGCCAACACCGAATGTAAACTCATGGCTAGGTTGATGGAATTTCACCGTCAACATCTCCCCCATGCTTAAACCTTGCTCGTCCTCGAGTAAGCCTTCGATGGATATCATCATTGCCTTTCATTGTTTAAACCTTGCACTTGATCATACACGATAAAACATAATGCTCTCAAAAGTTTAGTTCGTTAAAGTTTCATAATGTACTAGCCTTCATCCCTACGGAGGGTTTTTACATCCCATGTTAATGATGTAATAATTCTACTAACATCTAGTGTGCTCTAAAAAATCTACAAATTGACTTGCCAACATAATTTGGGTATCTAGACTTGTCTTCAAAATTTCAAATGGTTTCGATGAAGGAATAATATACTTGTGTACAAATATCTACATCTCTCACATAGTTTCCTTGAATGTTCCTTGAACATTGAAGTTTTCCACACTTTGCAACATGTTCGAACTCATATGCATTTGAACACTTAACAAAACCTTGTGGTTCACCTTAAGATTACGAAAATGCAAAGTTTCATTACAGGAGGTGTGGAAAACAAATATTATTTATATGATGTACTTACATAGAACAAGATAAGGCATATAAACATTGTTCAAGAAACGGAATATACACTAAACAATGAAAATAATGAAAACACGGTGATTTTAGAAAACTGTAGGAAAAAAAATCAAATTTGGACTAATTACGACGGAGAAATACATGTTACAAAAATTTGATTGCGGATTAAAAAGAGAAATGCCGTCGGCGACGCGGGACGGATAAACTGTTTTTCATTCTCCAATAGAACAAAGGAGAAAGCAGAGGGCACCGCCACCTGCTGCCGCCGCCGCTGTGCCCGCTTCGGCGGTTTTGACACCCAAGAGGGCATCCCAGGCCTCGTCGGCGGCAAATGAGACCACCGCAACCTTCGATTTGACTCACAAACATGACAAATCAAATATTATCTATCAAAAACTGATTAAAAACCGACATCTTGATAAAATCAAATTCGTGTTTAGTAATATCTAATAATTTACATTCAAGATAGATAATGGTCATTGATGCTTGCGCCTACATCCCGATGTTCATCCTGCTGACGGCGTACTCCATGGCGGGGCAGAAGCTACGCGTCCAGAGGTCGAACTCATGACGGATGCGACACTCGGCGCTGCAGTAGTGGATGATCTCTTTGGTATCCGGCCCGTAGCGCCTACATCCCGCTGCCCAAATGCAGATGTGGGGATTCTGGACGGGCAACAACGGAATGTCGTCGTCATCGTCATCAAGCCAGTACCACCACGCAATGTTGTCGAGATCTTGCTTGACGAGGTAGTGCAGCCGCCGCAGGTTGGGGTTCTTCCACCGGCCGTCAGGGGGCGACGGGCCGCCGCTGATTTCCTAGAGCAGTGCCATGGCTTCGGGGTCCGCCGGGTTGCAACGGTACTTCAGCATCGCTAAGAAGTACTTGGCACCGGAGTCTTCAGCAGCGGCATCTCCGATGAGCTTCAGACCCTTATCGGGGTTCCGCCACCTCGTCAACCTCTCCATCCCCTCGAAGCACAATGCCTCCGGATGATTGGCCTCGCGGAAGCGCCGCTCAAAGCACGATTTGACGTATGCGATTCTTGCACGCCTCACGAAGATCACGCAGCGACACGTGCAGTAGTACCTCATCGGAGTTGCAGATGCGCCGGAAGGTGCTGCAGATTTTATTGCGAAGGTTCAGAAAATGGAAAACGGGCTCATCGTTGATGGAGTGGATGATGATCTTGGTGAGAAGTTCATCTGGCAGCAGCATCAAGCACACCGCGAGCATCAAGGAGAAGGGGAGGAAATAGCATAGCGACGGGATTTGGAAATTGAAAGGCGACGAGGGTTGAATTTGGCGGCGATGAGGGATGAAGTTGGCGACGAGGATTGAAGTTGAAGAGGGATGAAGTTGGCGACAAGGATTGATGTTGAAGGAGGCGACGAGGGTTGAAGGTTGAAGATGGCGCCTCGGCCATGTAATAAAACAATAAATGGAAATTGAAAAGGCGCCGCAGTTTGGCTGCTGCCGTTGACAAGTGGGCCCAACATCATTGCCCCGACAAGTGGGCCCGCGTAATTGAAAGGCGACACGTGGTTTTGCGCTCGAAACGGAGCCCGATGCGCAATCGAGTGGCACGTACTGGCAGTAATGGAGTAGTGGGTGGGGGCAGAGGCGCCTGACGGTTCCGCGTCTTGTCAATATAACTCCCTCGCCTAGTCGCCCTCCCCTGCTTTCCGCTACTTCTTCCATAAGCTTATCATCTTTTTCTTCACTTCTTCTTCCTCCTCGCGATCCACCACTATAAATCTTCGGTCACCGAGAGAAGGAGGAGATGGCGTCGAGGAGCCCACCGCCGTCGAAGTGGGGACGAAGGGAGGACGACGACGATGAAAGCCGCCGTCGGAAGAAGTTGGCGAAGGGGAAGGAGACGACGGCCAAGGATGCCGACGAGGAACCGCTCTTCGACGACACTAAGTTCGCCGTCGAGCTTCTCAGGAGAGCCTTCAGAAAGCTTGAAGGTGTTGGCGAGGCCTTCGACATCAAGGCGCATCATGATGTGTACAAGGACCCAAGCGTGAAGGGTCTCGCCTTTAGGATCCACGGGTTGGCTGAGAAGCTCGAGAACCTCCCCGTGGTCAAGCAGGCTGCCCGCCTTTTTTTTGACAATAACAGAAATATATTAATTAACAGCAAGAAGCTGTTTGAAAACATACATTGTTGAGAGATACAAAGTGGAGTGCCTCAAAGAGAGGACACCCTAGTGTGTGACTAACATTAGTGCACACAGGAGGTTGGGATACATAATGAGAATCAAGATTATGTAGAGCAGTAGTGCCAAGAGTATGCGCCATCTGGTGGAGACGATGTTTGGTTACTCCGCGTATCATTTAATTCTACATTGGAATCACTACCGTAACTCTACTCTCAGCCATTGACTGGCAACAGTTTCGCTATTGACCATCTTGGGAACCTTCCCGGCCGTTTCCTGTGCTCTTGATCTTATCCCTTCCTTGTTTTTGCTATAAAAAGGCACCGATGCCTATCGGTCCTCCTCACTTCAAGTTGCTTCCTTCTTCTCTAGATCTAGATCTAGCTATATGGTTCGTTCTTCTGATACAATAAAGCGAGTCACTTGCTTCCTTCTTCTCTAGATCTAGATCTAGCTATGGCGCAAAGAATAGATCTTGTAGGGCGCAAGCTTTTACTTTTCTCTCTTCTTCCTCCTCCTCGATCTCTCAGTTGCTAGAAGAATTCTTGTGATATGGGTGATTGGGTTGCTCATCCCTCTAACACATCTGCCAGAAGAATCCTTCTGACATACCCCTTGCTCACAGCTGTGTCCGGGGAAGGTAGCCCAGAACCTCCTGGCATCAGGATAAACAATTTCATCTTGTGTCCAATGATCATTGTTTTCAGGATGAACAATCCGACGGAATTCATCCTGTGTCCAATGATCATTATTTTTCCTATGCTTTCTCCCTCCACTCACGGAAGGCTCTTGCAAACCAAAAGTGCAGGTTCAGGATGCTTTGTGGTCTCATTGCAAGCCAGGAATCAAGTCTCCAAGCCATCAACAGAAATGGAGCTTGTTCGATGACCACGTGCAGCAAGATCGACGACCTACGAGCAAGATCGACCTGCGAGCAAGATCGATGTGTGTGTGTGATTTTGCATATCTCGTCATGAAGATATGGCCGCATTGTAACCTTGTTCTGATGTATCAATGATGACTGTAATCTGTGTGTGTGTGATTTTGCATATCGCGTCACGAAGATATGGCCGCATTGTAACCTTGTTCTGATGTATCAATGATGACTGTAATCTGTGTGTGTGTGATTTTGCATCTCAAGAGACATGCTTTTGTGATTATCTCTGTGCAGTACAATTTTTTGTATGATTTACCTACTCACTTGCAAAGCTTGAAGAACAAGCCGACGGGGGCTAGCTAATCCGTGTCTCTTTTGATGTAATCTGTTCGTGATTTCGCATATCTTGCCCAAAACAAAGGCGACGCTGGTTCGTTAGTCCTCGTCTCTTGCCCGTAACAAAGGCGACGTGGGTTCGTTAATCCTCGTCTCTTGCCCGTGACTTAGGCGACGCGGGTTGGCTAATCCTCGTCTCTTTGATATTAACGCCCGTTAGTGAACTGAAGCAGAATATAAACAGAATATATATAGTATCTTAGGCAAAATATATTACAAGCAGGATTCAAATTCCACCACATCCCATATATTACAAAAAGGATTGAAATTCCACCAATACATCGCATCCTTTATATTACAAAATGGATTCCATTTCCACCAATAGACACATCCTCCGGCATTACAAAAAGGATTCAGCAGAAATCAGGCTTGCTTTTTCTTCCTAGATTTCTGTATATGGATTATTTCACTATGGTCTCTTCGCAAGTACGATGTTTTGTTAGTTCCCAAGAGTTGGGGCTTGTATGAAGTGTCAAAGGATGGAATTTCGTCAAACCGGTTGTATTCCTCCTCCTCAACAACATTTTCAATCCACACAATCCTTTTTTTCCAGGCATAACCACAGACCAGTTCTTCTTTGCAAGGTCAGGTACATAGAACACTTGCTCAACATCGTTGGCAAAGACAAACGGTTCGTTTTTGTAACCAAAGACCCGGAGATCAACACTAACATAACCATATTTGTCCTTGCTCACAGCTCTCTTCCCATTGGTGACCCATCTACACTGAAACAAGGCTACCTTCAATCCTACATAATCAAGCTCCCGTATCTCCTCTATTTGACCATAATATGTGTCTGTCTCCGTGTCATCATCATCGTCATGACTGTCGTCAACGACGGCCCGTACACGCACACCACTATTTTGATAGATGCTCTTTTTATCCTGGGTCATGGTGTAGAATGTGTATCCATTGATATCCATTCCTTCGTATCTTGTAACAGTGAACAATGGCCCCGCTGCTAGATTCCTTATCTCATCGGTAATTACAACATTATTGCTGCATGTCTCGACATAATCTCGGAGCCACCTGCTGAAACCTTGCATGTGCATCTTTGCAAGCCAAGCCCTACAACAGTTAGGGTTGTCTTCACGTAGTTGTCGTTTGTGCTCATTGGCAAATGGTGTAATTAGGTGCAGCTGTTGTATCACGGTGAAATGAGCCTTTTGGAAGGCATCTGCATCCGGAGTGACTGACCTTTTCCCCATGGTCCCAACACCTGAAAGCCTACCTTCATGCCATGAGCGAGGCACACCAATGGGGTTTTGTGGGTCCATATAACCCATGGCCCACTCCACTGCTTCGATGGTCTCGTAGCCACGAACAATGGCTCCCTCCAGAAATAACCGGTTATGTACCAATGATTTCAGGAATCCATAGAACCTCTCATATGGAAACATCTGATGAAGGTAAGATGGGCCAAGGAACCAGATTTCCCTCGCGAGGTGTGCTGTTAGATGCAGCATGAGAGCAAAGAATGATGGTGGGAAGGTAGCTTCAAGCAGGCATAGGTTCTCGAAATGCCTCCTCTCCAAGTGCTATAGATTTTCCTCATCAATCACCTTCTTTTCTATTGCATTGAAGAAGAAACACAAGCTCGTGACCGCGTCGCGAACTAGTTCTGTCTTGATACCTCTAAGTGCAACAGGAAAAAGAGCTGTCATCAACACATGGCAATCATGAGATTTCATCAAGTTGAAATTCATTTTCATGTCCTTCACTGACACTAGCCTCTTGAAGTTTGATGAGTAGCCTGATGGTACTTTCATATCATGCAAAAACTAACAGAATTCTTTTCTCTCTGCCTTTGACAAGGTGGTTGCAGCAACAGGAAGGTTCGTCCCCGTCTCTGTTTCCTCTGCATAGAGCTATGTCCTAATGCCCAACTATTTAAGATCCTCCCTTGCATTTTTATGATCTTTTCCTTTGGACTTCTGTTGTAGCAATGTTCCACAAGTAGCTACACACACATTCTTCTTGACGTGCAAGTTGTCAATCGAATGACGCACATCCAACATCGGCCAATACTCTAGCTCCCATAGAATTGATTTCTTGTTCCACATTCCTTCTTCTTCTTCACCATCTCGTTTGTTTCTTTTGCCAAGGGTTTTTTCAGTTAGTTTGGGTAACTCCTCGATAGTTTTGATGTCCTTGACTTTCAAGTGGACCAGATCTCCAGTCACATGCAACGGCGCCTCTCGATTCTCCTTTTCCCCATCAAACTGACAATCCATGGCCCGGTATGGATGTTTCTTGCTAAGGAAACGACGGTGCCCCATAAATACGCATTTCTTTGAATGTCTTAGCCATATTGCGCAAGTATCTTCCAAGTAGTGTGGGCAAGCTGCACCTTTCCTTTTACTCTGGCCAGAGAGGTTGCGATGAGCCGGGTTGTCATTGATGGTGGTGAACAACATGGCATGCATTGTGAACTCCTCACGCTTGTACTCATCCCAAACCTCCGGCACACCAGGCTTCCACAATATCTTCAAGTCATCAACTAGTGGCCTCAAGTAGACATCAATACGGTCGCCAGGATGCTTTGGCCTGGAGACTAATATTGTCAGCATCATATATTTCTGTTTCTTGCATAGCAAGGGTGGAAGGTTGTACAACGACAGCACGACAGGCAAGTGCTATGTGTTGAGCTCTGGTTACCGAATGGGTTCACGTCATCTGTGCTCATAGCAAACCGTATGCTCCTTGCGTCGTCAAACCATGGGAAGTGGGTATTAATGTTACTCCATTGCGCTGCATCTGCGGGGTGCCTAAAGTTGCCATCTTTCTTATATTAAGCTCCTTTCGGCCTTCGTCATGCCAACACAATATTTGGGCCTCCTTTCGTGTTGCGAACCATCTTCTCAGCTGAGGAATGATGCAAAAATACCATGCCACCCTCACAGGAGCACCTCTGTTAGCCTTCTTCTTCTTGCCTCTGATCTCGCCGGGCTCGTTCTCGTCATCAGCATTATTATCATCTCCACCATCCTTTTTCCTCTTGTACCGACCATAGCCACACTTGGGGCACTTGTCAAGGTCTGCATAATCTCCACGGAACAATACACAATTGTTCTTGCATGCATGGATTTTTTCAACCTCTATTCCCAGAGGACAGATTATCTTCTTCGCCTCATAGACAGACTCTGCTATTTGGTTTCCTTTAGGTAGCATGTCTCTAAACACATCCAATAGATGTTTGAAACTTTTGTTGCTCCAACCATGATCTACCTTAAGCTGCAGAAGTTTTAGATCACCAAAAAGGCGAGAGTACTTCTGGCAATCAGGATAGAGGGGTTTCTTTGAATCTTCAATGAACTGCTTCAGCCTTGCTAATTCAGAAGGTGTGTACACTCGTTGAAACTCAACATCCCGCAACATTTGATCAACGTTGTGCACATGCTGCAAAACCTCACCATCATTGAAGCCCCTAACTTCTTGATCAGTGATATCCTCAGGCCTCAACACATTTGGTGGGAATAATGGTTCATTTCCCTCAAAAAGTCCACTGTCATCAAGGTATTCATCATGGTCGGTAGCATGGTGTCGCACTTCACCTTCATTTAGGCAGCCTGCTTCGAGTTCATTAAGGCCTTCCTCACCATGTTTATTCCAACACATGTAATTTTTTGTGAAACCACGTGTGACCAAATGATGAAAAATGATTTCCCGTTGTGCGAATTTCTTTTGGTTGAGACAATCAATACAGGGGCAAAGCATTACCTGAACACCACGGTTTCTCATATCCACCTCTGCTTGATTTAGAAAACCATTGACCCCGCTTAAGAAATTCTCCCAATCTTCTTGGGGCTGTCTGTACATCCAAGCCCGAGCAGCAGACGCCATCTGCATTCCATACACCAAATGAGCATAATTCATCACACAAAAAAACCGATAACACACAAGAGGATTAGGACAGCTGAAGAATTTCAATAAAAGGGGCCAATCAATTTTCACCTTGACGAGGACTTTCTACGAGGCGAGCGCGGTCGAGGAGGAGGATTGGAGGCGGTGTCGCGGCCGTGGCGACAACGCGGAGGACAGCGCGGTTGACGTCCGCTCTGGCCCCTTTCGCCGTCGCGCACACGGCCGGCCGGCCTGCTGCAGCGCTGGCTTTCTGAGGAGAGAAATTAAGCATGATCCTTAGAGCACGCGTAGCTGGCGGTGCCGAACGGGACAGGCTGGCGGGGACATCTGAGCACACAGATCGAGGGAGTGACCTTCTGAGGAGAGAGATAGCGAGTGTTGTTGTCGGAATAGGAGTGGCCTTCTGCGGAGAGAGAGCGAGTGGTGTCGGAAGGAGAAGACATAGACGAGCAATAACAACATGCGTCTCCGATGTGAGAAAAAAGGAGACCCTGGGCGGCAATCAAAGGAGATGAGTCCTAAGACACGAGACACATCCAATTGGGTCGCCAGCAAAGGAGACACATCATACAAGCATGCGTCTCCAGTACGAAATTATCGGTAACGGACTTTATAGCCCGTTACCAATACGGCAGCGATCAGTAACGGACTTAAGCAGCCCGTTACTGATAAGGCATTGATCGGTAACGGACTTTACAAGCCCGTTACCGATAGGTTTAACATTTGTAACGGGCTCTCTTTAACATCCGTTACAAAGAATTTATGTAACGGGCATTTAAGAAGCCCGTTACCGGAAGTCCACATTGGTAATGGGCGTTGTGGAGGCCAACCCCCGGGTCGTCCTGGCGCGCTTATAGGTAACGGGCGCCAAACAACAACCGTTACAGATGTGGGTGGATGTAACGGGCGTTAAGGGCCCGTTACAAATGCTGCGTGACCTATTTGAGGTTTTCACGTAGTGCACATCAGCAGGCCGTCAAGCAGATCTTCAGGTATCTTCGATACACTCCTGAGCTCGGTCTTTGGTACTCGGCTTCCTCTTCCCTTTCGCTTCTTGGTTTTTGGATGCCGACTTTGCGGGGTGTCGAGTCGATCGGAAATCGACTTCGGGTACTTGCCAGTTTCTGGGATCTTTGCTTGTTTCTTGGTCTTCTCGCAAACAATCTAGTGTAGCTCAGTCTACCACAGAGGCTGAGTATGTTGCTACCGCTAGTTGTTGCTCACAGCTGCTTTGGATCACGTACACGCTGAGTGACTTTGGTGAGGAGTGTTCCCATGTACCTCTCATGTGTGATAGCACGAGTGCCATTAGTGTTGCCAAAAACCCCGTGCTCCACTCCAGAACCAAACATATAGAAGTGAGGTACCACTTTCTGAGAGATAATGTTGAGAAGGAAACATAGACCTCATCCATGTACCAACAGAAAAGCAGGTTGCCGATATCCTAACCAAGCCCTTGGAGTCGTTTTTCCTTTTTGAGCTTCGGTTGGGAGGGTTGATGTACATATGTATGTTGCATTTTCATTTATGTATCATATCATGTTTGCATCTTTGTATCATAGACTGCATTTGTATCATATGCCATGGAGATGTGCTTCTCTCATATGCTCTGATCACCATGATATGCTAGATATGAGGTTATGACTTTGCTTGTGATGCTCATGAGATGTATGGCTATGCACTTGGTAGCTTTGGGATATATATGCTTGTGGATGGCTTTCTTTTTGTAAAAATGCTATATGATCCTCTCTTGTGAGTAGAATGCCTCTCATGTTCAAATTGGGTGCTTGGCTATATCTTTCTTAATTTGTGCTTGGAACCATATTCTTTTCATTTGGGATCAAAGATCCATTTATCTTCATGAATGTTTAGCCTACATGCTACCTTGTGGAGAAGCCTAAGCTTCTTTTTGCCGCAAAGGCACTTCATGTACCATGCTTAACTTGTAAATCATAATGGTATGTGAGATGCCTATGCTTGAAAAATGTGCTTCTATGTCATAATTGCTTTAAATTTCTTATCTTGGGTGCTAAACCGTTGCATGATGTTCACCGATGAGAAGTCTCATATCTAGAAGTGGACACATGGCTCGGTGGCTTTGACATGACATGAGATAGCTTGTAGGTGTTTGTAATGACCTTGTGATGAGAATTTGTGACCTTGCATGGAGTTTGTGAGTTATATGTTATTTGTGCTCATTTTGACCATGTGTAGGTCCTATGCTCATGAGAGGGAAATTTTGTGAAAAATGCCTCATTTTGTTCATGGCTATGTCACTTGCTTGTATGTCCCTTTCTATCTTGTTGGCGATGCTTGTGCTCAAATTGTGGCTATCTTGCTTGTCTATGTCTCAATTTCACCATGTTGTAGTGCTCTTTGTATATTTGAGAAGCGCATGCTTGCATTTGTAGACTTGATTCATGCATTATCAACAAGGGGGAGGAAAGTACCCAATTCATGTTTCTAGGGGGAGTTTTGCATCAAGGGAAGAAAAATTGGGAGAGATGCATTTGTTC
Source organism: Cenchrus fungigraminus (assembly GCA_036936925.1). NCBI lineage: Eukaryota > Viridiplantae > Streptophyta > Magnoliopsida > Poales > Poaceae > Cenchrus > Cenchrus fungigraminus. Next base: position 122,940,435 of record CM072774.1, on the reverse strand, counting down.
AGGGGGAGTTTGCATTCATGCATTTGGGAGCTCTTTTTCGCCTGGATTTTAGTTGTGCTCTTTTGCCGATGGTGTCGAGCCCTTTTGCCTCACCTTGAGGAGTCGGCAATTTTGGAGCATTTTATCTCGATTGTGTCGAGCCGTTGCCCTTGCCTTAGGGGACCGTGATTTTTCTCACTCAAGTGATCTTTTCTTGGCTTTTGTTTGGCTTTTGATCACTTATTTGAGTTTTTCGTTCGTTTCTTTTCTTTTTCTCTTTTCTCTGAATTGGTTACTTGTGTGTGTTGTCAATGCACTCATCAAGGGGAGATTGAGGACCGGAGCGTCAGAGGACCGGTGGATGGTCGCTCCTGGCTGTGATGAGTGATTGACAACGTGGTGTGGACTGACTCTTGGCCGAGTATTGCAGGTGTAGGTTGCGGCTTGATTTGCGTTGGTGCAGGTGAAGAGCGAGCACGAAAGGTCTATGCCTTGCGAGGCCTCCGAGGAGTGGAGAGAAAAGTAGGCTCGGCTTGAGGGACCCGGTGGCCAGCGGGGTCAAGCGCGGGCCGCATGGTGACAAGAAAAGCAAGACGAAGTCGTGGACAGGAGCCGGTGCAGGGTAGCGGCTCACGACCGAAATCTGCACGCGGGGTTTGCGGCGGTTCACCACAAAACCGTTGGGTTACTTGGTTGAGCCACAAAACCAAGACCGGAGGCTCGGCGGGCGGAGACAGGATCCGAGCGCGCCGAGAAGCTTCGATGCCGGCAGACACGTGGCGGGATCGCAGGGCTTGCGTCGGGAGGACGCGGTCTGCGGCAACGGCGTGGTCGTGCGATGAAGAGGAGTGCTACATGACCTATTTGCCCCTGAGGGGTTTGTATCACAACTTAAGTGCTAGGGGTAGTGTGGTCTTTTGCCTAGCCCAGAGGGACTCATATATATTAGCTCTAGGGTTTCTAGGCAAACCATCCTTCTGGACTGCTTCTCATTTCCTTGCTCCATAGGTTTAGATTTTTCCTCCGTTTGTAAAGAATCTGACCTCCGAGTGAATGGAAGCTTTCATGGTTGCGTCGATTTCCCTCTTGTAGCTCGTGCGATTTTCGTGTATTTTTCGAGCTATTTTCGTTGGATTTTCGTGCGCGGCTTGTTCCTTCGATTCTGAGGTGTTTGGGTTCGAATTTGTTGGTGGGGATCATGGATAGTTGCCTTGTGCATCTTTGTGCTTGATCATGACCCCCCCAAACTCCGAATTCGGCCTCTGATTGAAGGATTTCGGTTGGACCCTAGGTTTTTGGTTGAGCTCGGTTGCGATTCGATTCCCGGTGATTTAGTTCGTTTGAGGGTCTAAGTTTTGGGGCATAGCATCCCCTAAGGACGCTTCTCATCTCCCCCAAATCTTTCCTCAAGAGCTCAAGCCGTTTGGGAGATCCATGGACGGATAGGTGGTTTGGTTCTTGCGGTTTTAGGCTCGGGCTGCTATTCCCGTGCCTGGCGGACCGTCCGCGAGGGGCAGGCGGACTGTCCGCGAGGTGCTGTTCGTCCAGGTGTTCTTCGTGTTCTTCGCAAGTTCTTGTTTCGCTTCGTTTCGATCTGTCGAGTCGGTGGTTTTCGTTTGGAGGAAGTTGGCCGGACCGTCCGCCTGGGGTGGCCGGACAGTCCGCTCGGCTCGGACCGTCCGCGGTGCTCGCCCGGACCGTCCATTATTCGAGGTGCGCTACTGGAGGTTCGGTTTTCATTTTCGGACCGTCTGCCCATGACCCGCGGACCGTCCGCCCATACCACGCGGACCGTCCGCCCGGTCACCGCGGACTGTCCGCCTGGTGCCTCGCAGAGCTGCTTAGTTCTTTGCTTCTTGTGTTTCGCTTTTGCTTTGGGATTGTTTGGGGTTTCTTCATAGGGTTGGTAGGTCCGTTGTGACTACGCAACCTTGGCAAACTCGTGTGGGAATCCTTGGTTGTGAATTTGGGACATAGGTCGAGTTCAACCTTCGGGAAGAATTTTTATCGGCTCCCATTCACTCCCCTCCCCTCTCTGGTCGCCTAATCAGTCCTTCAGTTTGCCGTGCATTTTTTATAGGGCACACGGCAAAGAAAAAACGCACGCCAAACAAGTTGTTTGCCGTGCGCCTGAAAAAAACGCACGGCAAAGGTCTTGTTTTTACCAATTCTCCCTAGGTCCCAAATCCAATTGCACCTAAAAAAACTCTCGTCACCTTTAAATATTTTTCAACTCTACGCATACAACATGTGATACATCATGTTAAAATTTGGTAGATTCTTGTAGTCATTTGCTATATTTAACTAATTAATTGTATTTCAAGAAATTTTTTCGAAAGAAGTCAAATTTGAACTACAAGTGATGCAAATAATAGAATAAATTGAGTGGAAAAATGATATCATGTTATTTAGCCCATTTTAAAACCATTTTCATGAAATCAAAAGAAATTTTGAACATCTTGACTACGAAACACGACCATGATCGTGTGTCCAAATGATTTGAAAATTCTAAAAAAATACAAATAAAATTTAAAAATTATTAGAATTGTACATATCTCATGATATCATATGCGAAGGCTGTAGTAAAAGATACGAATGAGTTTTGAATATTTTGTCATGTACGATGATTAGAAATCGAGACATCTCCGATGAAGTTCCATAGAGTTACGAAAGATATGGTTAGATTTGTAAGCGACGCGACCTGCAAATTGCGTTTTGACTTCAAAACTTGTTTGTATAAGCAATAGGACAACATAACTTAATTTGTGTTAATTTTCTAATTTATAAAATTTATTTGACATTTTTTATGAATTTTATAAAATTGTTGAAATCTTTGTTTGCCGTGCGCACTATTAAAAACGCACGACAAAGAGGTCTTTGCCGTGCATCTTTGCTAAGACGCACGACAAAGAATAGCCTTTGCCGTGCGCCTAGAAGTCAACGCACGGCAAAGCCAGCCTCTCAGCGGCCCCCGCCTCCCGCCCCGGCCCCACCCGCAGCGGCGCAGCGCCCCCGCCCCCCGCCTCGATCTCAGCCGTCCGCGGCATCCGACGGCGGGGGGTGGTCCAATCATCGTATATAACCCGAAACCCTGACCCGCCCACATCATTTCCCCCTCCCAGCCGCTCCTCCCTACCCCGGCCCTCCTCTCCCTCCGCACCCGCCCCCCCTCCTAGATCTCGCATGGCCGGCGGCCGCCCTTCCGCTCCCGTCGCTGGCGGCCCGACCTTCCGCTCCCGTCTCCGGTCAGCCTTCTTCCCCCGTCGCCGGCGGTCCTCCTCCCAGGCGCGATGGCCCTCTTCCCCAGTGCGGCGGCCCGACCCCCTCCTCCCCGGCCCGGCCTCCTTCCCATGGCGCGGCGCCCCGGCACCTCATCCTCCACGAGATCCCACCGCCGGCCACCGCACCTTCGACCTCCCGCGCCGCTTCCCCTCCCCTTCCGGCGCCGGATCCGGCCGCGGAGGCACACCGTTCGGCGGCGGAGTACGGTTCACTACTTCTCTATGCGGCACAACTATATACTCCTTGATTTCCATAGTCTTAGTTGAACTCAATCATAAAACAGACTGCGGATTTATTCTTTGAAAAACAGTTGGACTCATATATAGGAATAGTGTGTTGTGGAATGGTGGTGATATTAACAAAAAGGGTGGCTGCCTGCCTGGTGGCTAGCTTGGTCCAATGCTTATAGGGCCCAAGGACCAAGGTGTGTTAGGACTCATTGATATCATAGTTCACAATAATATGCTCTCTTGCTTAAATTCCTGCGCAAATTCTATAACAGAGCGGATCTTCCTTGGGTCACACTCAACTTGGCAGTGTATTTGTATATAAAAAGGTTCTCCACCTCACGCATGGAGATCACTTGGATCCTTCTCGTGCCCGGATATGTTATGTCCTTCTTTGTTGATTTCAGAAAGTCGGCTGTATGTGGTTCACATAAGGGAGATGCAATGATGTTCTGGAGTGGCTTATGGGATCTTGGACTACTCACTTCGCACAATGCACTCATTTGCAAAAACAAAATAAAAGGCCAAGTTGGTAAATTCTTACATTTATTCACGGTGATAATAAATGGCAATATTTTTTTTGTTACCCCTGTCTATGGAAGCTTCTTCTTAGCAGAATGATCCTAACCAAATGCTGTCGGGCAGAAATCTTAAATCTGGTATGCTCCACGATGAATGGGAATATAATTCAAGGGTCTTCTCTTAAAAAGGTTTATTTCCTTCTGATTGGTACCCAACCGTGTACTCACCTTTTCAAATGGGTGTGCAAATCATGTGCTAGGAGCAAATATAGATTCTTCTTCTGCCTTCTCCTCTGTTATTGTCTAAACACCAGGAATCTCTTGAGAAGGAAAGACAATGGAAATTTTTCTTACCATCCCTAGACATGATTTTACAATCCCGATCTATCTTTAGAAAGGTTTCAATTGTTGCTAGTTGGTGAATCTGGGTGCCACAACGGTAAATGTTTTGTATAATGGTAATATTTTCCTTGGCAAGGTGGAAATTAGTCTTCAAAGAACAGATGGCTCTAGTTGCAATACGAGCGAAGCCGGTACGGTGGTGAATCTCACGAACAGACGGCTCTAGTTGCAATACGAGCGAAGCCGGTACGGTGGTGAATCTCACGTTAGATACATGGATGAGTAGTCTTTGATTTTGTACCTCTTTTTCTTCCTTTGAGCTTAAGAGCTCCGTAATACATTGTACATTCTCCATCTTTTAATACCAATACAAAATGAGTAAATTGCATCCAATACAAGATGCAACAACTTATTAGGTGAATGTAGATTAGTCCAACAACTTATAAAATAACCAACCTAACAAAATAACTTGACAAGTTGGTGTGTAGATTGGTTCAAGAACTTGTAAAATAAGGAATTAAATGCAATAACAAGATAAATTTGTGCATCCGTATTTCAAATGTTTTTAGCAAAGTAAGCAAGTAAAGACCCTACATTTTCTATCTTTTTATCCCATACCCGTTTAATTCTCTCTCACAAGGAGTCGAATCTGGGCCTTCTAGATGCTACTTAGGTACTCTAACTACTAGGCTAGTGGCCCTTTTGATGGGAACTAGGTGGCCTGATCTTCTGTCAGGGAAGGATATCTTTCGTTTTGGGCGGGTGTGACACACCGATCCGGCTTCAGATCCAAAGACCCGAATCCCTGCAACCTTAGCACCACAACTCCTCTGGTTATCAACCGTGTCACGATCCGGTTGACCTCGCCAAGAAGGCTAAATCCTGCCTGCGAAACGAAGAACACAAGCAAGAACTCGAGAAAAACGCAGCTCTCAAAAGTTGGTGACAAACTGCAGATGAAAGATTAAGCACACGAGTTGGGGTTTCACAAACCGACGAGCAGCGACTGTTCGAAGACAGATTGACTAAAGCAAAACCCAAACCCTAATGGATGGGCAGCTACTATTTATGAAGACCCTAGGGTCATGCAAGACCCATTGGACGTGCCCCTAATGGGCTCCAAAAAGATACAAGGTCCAAAGACCAAAATACGGCGATGCAACGCCGGAACAGATTCTGGACGCCAACTTCCTCTGACGATTCCCGTCGGATCCACCTGAATTTGGGCCTGAGACCAGTTCCATTAGAAAGGTATTCTTGTCTCGTTTCTGGGCATATAAAGAACACAAAATTCTGAGCTCGTATGCGACCGTAAGACCAGTTTTACTGCACGCTGCTCCTGGACTCCGAAATAGACCCATAGTCATCTTGGTTTGGGCCTCCACCTCGACTTGGACGCCCTTGCTGGTCACCCACGCCTCTATGTCCTTCTTCAAGTATATCTTGGTCATATCCTTGGTTACTAATCAACAAACATTCATAAGGTAGCAATCTATTCTCCAAATTAGACGAATGAGTACTTAGGAAGGAGCTCACCTCTAAATTCAATTGTCGCGCACGTGCTCTTGTAATTGGACCTTCAATGCTCAATGGAGGGTTGTTATGAATATGTGCAGTAGTGATGTCCTCATCATCCTCCCTCTCTTGAAGTGGAGTCGCCCTCGACTCAAACTCATCCTCCTCTCCCATGTATGGTCTCAAATCTGCAATGTTAAATGTGGGACTAACCCCGAATTCCGGAGGCAACTCAAGCTTGTATGCATTATCATTAATCTTTGCAAGAATTTTAAAAGGACCACCAGCTCGAGGCATTAACTTAGATTTTCGTAGATTTGGAAATCTATCCTTTCTTAAATGCAACCAAACTAAATCACCCGGTTCGAACTTAAGTTCTTGTCTACCTTTATTAGCAGCAATCCTATATTTTTCATTCATCTTTTCAATATTGTTCTTAATTGTGTCGTGCATTTGCAAAATAAAATCAGCACGCTCTTTTGCATCCATATGAATTAGCTCACTAGTTGGTAAAGGTAACATATCAATAGGAGCACGGGGATTGAAGCCATACACTACCTGAAAAGGACTCACCTTTGTTGTAGAATGTGTAGCCCTATTGTAAGCAAACTCCACATGGGCCAAACATTCTTCCCACTTCTTTAAATTTTTCTTCAAAATAGCATGCAACATGGTACCCAATGTACGATTGACGACCTCCGTTTGTCCATCTGTTTGTGGATGACATGTTGTGGAGAACAACAATTTGGTACCCAATTTATTCCACAGAGTTCTCCAAAAGTGACTCAGAAATTTTGCGTCACGATCTGAAACAATAGTAGAAGGCATACCATGCAAACGAACAATCTCTTTGAAAAAGAGGTCAGCAATACAAACAGCATCATCACATTTATGACATGGTATAAAGTGCGCCATCTGAGAAAACCGATCCACCACAACAAAAATGCTATCCTCCCCTTTTTGGTCCTAGGCAATCCTAAAACAAAATCCATTGAAATATCCACCCAAGGAATAGAAGGAATGGGAAGAGGCATATACAAGCCATGTGAATTCAAACATGACTTTGCCTTTTGACATGTAGTGCAGCGGCTCACGAATCTCTGAACATCTTTCCTCAACTGTGGCCAAAAGAAATGTGTGGCCAACGCATCCTCTGTCTTTTTGACACCAAAATGCCCCATCAAACCACCACCATGTGCTTCCTGCAACAAAAGAAGACGAACGGATCCAACTGGAAAGCATAGTCGATTAGCTCTAAACAAATATCCTCCATTCAACACATATTTATTCCAAGCACCACCACCCTCTTTGCAATGCACAAACACATCCTTAAAATCAGCATCAAATTCATATTGTCCCTTAATCGATTCAAGTCCAAAAATACGACAATCAAGTTGAGACAACATGGCGTATCGGCGAGACAAAGCATCAACAATAACGTTATCTTTCCCTTTCTTGTGTTTAATGATGTAGGGAAAAGATTCAATAAATTCAACCCACTTAGCATGTCCACGGTTTAATTTATTTTGCATGCGAAGGTACTTAAGTGATTCATGATCAGAATGAATGATGAACTCCTTAGGTCATAAATAGTGTTGCCACATCTCTAGTGAACGAATGAGAGCATAAAATTCTTTATCATACGTGGAATAATTCAGAGTAGGTCCATTTAATTTCTCACTAAAATAAGCAATAGGTTTACCTCCTTGCATCAACAAACCACCAATACCAACGCCGCTAGCATCACATTCAACCTCAAAAGTTTTACCAAAATCCGGAAGTTGTAACAAAGGAGCCGAAGTAAGCCTCTCCTTCAATGTAGCAAAAGCAACCTCTTGTGATGGACCCCAATGGAAAGAGACACCTTTCTTTGTCAACTCATGTAGCGGGGCGGCAATAGTGCTGAAATCCCTCACGAAACGCCTATAGAACCCTGCAAGACCAAGAAAACTACGCACCTGTGTAATATTCTCGGGGATAGGCCAGCTCCTAATAGCATCAATCTTTGCACCGTCCACTTCAATACCCTGTGGAGTCACAACATAACCAAGAAAGGCAACTCGATCGGTGCAAAAAATGCACTTCTGAAGGTTAGCATACAAACGTGCTGCTCTCAAAGCGTCAAAAACAGCACGTAGATGATCAAGATGTTCGTTGTGTGACTTGCTATATATCAAGATATCATCAAAATGAACCACCACAAATTTCCCAATGAACGCACGTAAGACCTCATTCATCAAACGCATGAAAGTACTAGGTGCATTAGTTAAACCAAAGGGCATGACTAACCACTCATATAAACCAAATTTTGTTTTGAAAGCTGTTTTCCATTCATCTCCCAACTTCATTCTAATTTGGTGGTATCCACTACGCAAATCGATCTTCGTAAAAATTATAGCACCACTTAACTCATCAAGCATATCATCTAAACGGGGTATAGGATGACGATATCGTATGGTTATGTTGTTAATAGCTCTACAATCGACACACATACGCCAAGTACCATCTTTCTTAGGAACCAAAAGTACAGGCACAGAACAAGGACTAAGGCTCTCACGGACATACCCACGGTCCAAAAGTTCTTGGACTTGTCGCTGAATCTCCTTAGTCTCCTCGGGATTGGCCCTGTACGCTGCTCGGTTGGGCAAAGACGCTCCTGGAACCAAATCAATTTGATGCTCAATACCCCTCAATGGTGGTAGCCCTGGTGGTAGTTCATGAGGAAAAACATTTGCATACTCCTGCAAAATATTGGTAACAGCGGAAGGCAAAGTGCTAGCTATATCATCAATGGAAAACAAGGCATCCTTGCATATCAGTACATAACACACGTCGGAAGCATCAATATCATGAAGATCAGACTTGGTTGCAAGCATAACAGATTTTTTTAGTCCAATTTCAGCAGGGGTATCTATTTTAGCATCAGGTTTAACATCATCATCAGGGATAGCAAGTCTCTCTTTTTCAGCTTGTATAATTTCAGCAGGGGTCATGGGTTGCAAAGTAAGTTTTTGGCCCTTATACATAAGAGTATACATGTTACTTCGACCATGGTGGAGAGCATCATTATCAAATTCCCATGGACGACCCAACAAAAGAGAACAAGCTTGCATGGGTACCACATCACATCAGCAAAATCAGAATATGGACCAAGCGAAAAATGCACACTGGCAGTTTGAGTTACCTTAACCTTACCCATGTCGTTGAGCCACTGAACATGGTATGGATGTTTATGAGGGCGCGTGGCCAAACCTAGTTGGTTAACAAAGTCCGAACTCACCAAATTGTTGCAGATTCCTCCATCAATGATGACACGAGCACGCCGATCTTTGATCACAAATAAAATCTAGAATAAATTATGTCGCTGCATCCTCTCGGCTTGCGCCATGTGTGTACTGAGAACTCGATTTACAATGCAAATCCGGTGCTGGGTCGCGTCACTCGAGCTCAATGAAAGGCCATCTTCTATAGCAGGGTCATCATCAACGTCGTCCTCAACATCAGATCTACTAATGTAACCACTGTCATCTGTGGCAATGTACGTTCGCTTGCTTGGACAGTCTTTACTTATATGGCCAAATCCCTGGCAGCGATGGCACTGTATGGAAGAGCACCCTGGGGAAGGTACATCGGAGGCATTCTTGGTCTGGTCCTGCAAACGAGTTTTACCATCGGAAGGTGTAGTCGCTGCTGGTATGGAATGACTGCTAGGAGGTGTCGCTGAAGGAGAAGCACCGGGCGTCCTGGTCGCTGGTGGTGTGAATGTCTTGGGCATGAAAGAGCTGTTGTAGGTACTCTTGCTCCGTTGTGACTGTTGTTGTCGTCCCTGCAATTCTTTTTCTGCAAGCATAGCAAGCTAGAACAACTGGTTGGTGGTAGTAAACTGTTTGTAGTCAACAATATCCTGAATTTCACATCTCAGACCCCCATAAAAACGACACACCTTATCCTCAGGATCCTCTACTACCCCAGCCCGAACCATACCCTTTTGAAGCTCTGCATAATACTCTTGAACAGACATAGCACCCTGCTCTAAACGTTGCAATTTCTTACGTGAATCACGCTTATAAGATGCAGGAACAAATCTATCACGCATAGCAAGTTTAAGCTCATCCCAAGTAACAGGCTGCATGTTTAGAGAAGCACATTCATGCCACCAGATTATAGCAAAATCTTTAAATTCACTAGTGGCTTGTCTAACCTTATGTTTATCAGGAACAAGATGTGAGGCAAATTTTTGTTCTACTGTCATCTCCCAATCTAGATTTTCCTCAGCATCGTATCTCCCATAAAAAGACAGTATGGTAAATTTAACTTTAGCATAAGGATCATCCTTAACATAATGGTTTCTATTTTTGTTACCTTCCATACCTATTTTGTTGCGTGTAAGAATGCGACACGCACGATTTTCGCTTGTCATCTTGTGGTCCACCGTACCATCAGGAAGGTACACAGTATCCTCTGGGTGGTTAGTGTCATCAACCTCCTCTTCTCTATCCTCGGTCTTGGGAAGGTTGATCTCAAGCTGGAATCCTAGTTGTCAGTGAGGATACTCGCTTATCCACACCCTCAACTGTGTGATTGGTTTTTTGGATTTCGTTCGTAAGCGTGCTCAGCTCCTTAAGGAAGAACTCCTTCATCTCATCCTTTAAGCCCTGCAAGTCACTAGCCAAAAGAGGTACATCGTCTGGCATGGTTAGTGATCAACAAAGACCCTATGAACTATGGACCCTCTGAACACGTCTTACCAAGTTCTTACGAAGATCTTACCAAAGCTAGCAAGGGATGGTACAACCGGTGGCTGGTTCGTGATACCTGTGAGGCAGTGAAACCAAGATTGCAAGGGTCCTTCACTGTACTGATCTGAAGAAAAGTATGTGGAGCTTGGGATGCCAAAATATGATAGTAAGAATTAGCAAATAACGAATGCAGATTAGCAAAGTTCAATAGGGGTCCAAAGCACAAGTCACAATTGCTGGCTAAGACGTATCCTAGATATAGCACAACAAGGTGAAACAAGGCAAGGAATATGGAGCTCACAGAACAAGCAAAGAAGCAGTAAAAACACTCGGTTTGCCCCTTTTATCTGATAGTAACTGTCCAATGGAGCAGCAAACAATCTTTTCTTTTTCTGACAATTTTACCACTGAACAATGAGCACAAAATATGGAAGCACGCAAAATTTCACCTGAAACAGAGGTGTATAGCGGCCTAGGGAAAATCAGAAACAATCTCTGAAAACCCTCAAAACACTTAAATGATTTTTTTCTTTTTCTTCCTGATTTTTTTTGAATTTTTGAGAAAGCCAAAACGACGTTGTCAGTTTGGAGTATGGACCAAAACTTGTCACGAAACAACTGTAAAAATTTCAGCTCAATCGGAGCATCAAGCGAAAATCTATGCCTGTTTTATGGAAGGTATGTCACGTTATGTTTTCCAAAGGCACAAAAGACAGCAACAGCTAGGAAAAGCGTCTTCCTAGCAGTGGCGGCAGCAAGCACAAGGCAAATAGGTGTTCGCAAGATGATGAATCAAGGAGCAAGTATGCGATGCAAAGGCGATCAAAGCGGCTTGCAACCTATCTAGGGTTTGCACGGCGAGAGTTCACACAAGGCGGCTAGCATGGCAAGTCAAGTAATGTGGTGTCTCGACTTGTAATTTGGGTAAAGGTGGATGGGATAGCGGCGGAAACAATCAAACAACAGTGGGCACGTTGAACTACGATGATGAACACGACCTAAACCAGCAACAAGACTCGACCACGGACACAAACTCAACAAAGCAATCTGAAAACGAAATTGCAAGGCTAAAAAGGGTTGTAGGACAGCGAAAAATTTTTTTAGGCTTTTTGTGGACTATAGGACGAAGGCGAAATTTACGAACACTAAAAACTAGGGTAAGCCTGATGGTGATACCTGAGTCTCTGATTACCACTTGATGGGAACTAGGTGGCCCGATCTTCCGTCAGGGAAGGATATCTTTCGTTTTGGGCGGGTGTGACACACCGATCCGGCTTCAGATCCAAAGACCCGAATCCCTGCAACCTTAGCACCACAACTCCTATAGTTATCAACCGTGTCACGATCCGGTTGACCTCGCCAAGAAGGCTAATCCCTGCCTGCGAAACGAAGAACACAAGCAAGAACTCGAGAAAAACGCAGCTCTCAAAAGTTGGTGACAAACTGCAGATGAAAGATTAAGCACACGACTTGGGGTTTCACAAACCGACGAGCGGTGACTGTTCGAAGACAGATTGACTAAAGCAAAACCCAAACCCTAATGGATGGGCGGCTACTGTTTATGAAGACCCTAGGGTCGTGCAAGACCCTTTGGACGCGCCCCTAATGGGCTCCAAAAAGATACAAGGTCCAAAGACCAAAATACGGCGATGCAACGCCGGAACAGATTCTGGACGCCAACTTCTTCTGACGATTCCCTTCGGCTCCACCTGAATTTGGGCCTGAGACCAGTTCCATTAGAAAGGTATTCTTGTCACGTTTCTGGGCATATAAACAACACAAAATTCCGAGCCCGTATGCAACCGTAAGACCAGTTTTACTGCACACTGCTCCTGGACTCCAAAATAGACCCATAATCATCTTGGTTTGGGCCTCCACCTCGACTTGGACGCCCTTGCTGGTCACCCACGCCTCTATGTCCTTCCTCAAGTATATCTTGGTCATCTCCTTGGTTACTAATCAACAAACATTCTTAAGGTAGCAATCTATTCTCCAAATTAGACGAATGAGTACTTAGGAAGGAGCTCACCTCTAAATTCAATTGTCTCGCACGTGCTCTTGTAATTGGACCATCAATGCTCATTGGAGGGTTGTTATGAATATGTGCAGTAGTGATGTCCTCATCACCTTTACTCCAAATGTTATAACAAGCAAAATATTTGCTAATTTTGGGTCAAATATATACATTCATTATTTTACAATTAATATCTGTGTCACAATAGAAATGTATTTTGGCTAAGATTATAATGTCAGTGTTCATAAAATTAGTATCATATTATCATATTAATTATTTTATACTATAGTTTAATTTCCTTAATTATTTTTGGTACTCTGATTTAATTTCAATTAGGATTATTTCACTCCATTTTCAATATTGGTAAGTTCAACGATACTACTTTTTTTTTATTGAATACATGAACATAAGTGTAGAAAAATGTACTACCTCCGTTCTTAAATATATGACATCGTTGACTTTTTTCATTGGTTTGACTATTCGTCTTTTCTGCAAATATTTTTCCAAATCGATAAACTTACAAGTTAAATCTAAAGTACATGTGACAATAGACATAATGATACATATTTTACTTTAGTTAACTAACTTGTTCCACATATATTGATGGTCAAAGTTGGAGTAAAAAGTCAACGGTGTCATATATTTAAGAACGGAGGGAGTAGGTTCTAGGATCCATTCTTTGGACTAATACCAATGCGTAATTTGAAAATATTATTCAATTTTAGCTAATGAACATATAATCAATGTACACAATAAAGAATCAATAGTTCAGTCATATTCAACAATTTTTATTAATAAAAATAAAGAATTGTTGACCAGAAGAAAATTAACATGTCCATCTATTTTGCATAATAATATGTTGTTGTTGTCATTGTAGTAATTGCACCAATTTGCCAAATAATTTCATATATTAAATACTTTACAAGTTGTTGGACTAATGTGCACCCATTAGTCAAATTATTGTACCAAAATGACCAATTTACAAGTTATTGTACCCACCTAACAAGTTGCTATATGGTGGATGCAATTTACCAAAAATAAAAAAGGTAAGGGGATCCTCTGGCCTTTGCTCAAAAAAACAAATTGGGATACTAGACCTACACCCGTTGGATTTTACGAACAAAATGGGCATGTATTGAATTGATACTTTCAAGGACCTTACACTTCTTACGGTGATATATATAGAGGCAAGTTAAGGTATATCTATTAGAAACTAATCAATATCATTTAGGTTTAATTAAAGACTACCGCCATTATGTTGAACTGTACATGTATCCTATTCAATAGTATATACTAATGAAATTGCACAGTGAAGCATTTTTATTTTGTACATCATTATAAACTATTAAGAAGAATGCAGGTTGGTGCACATGGCAAAATTTGATCATCCTTATTATTAGATAAGGCAGCCTTCATGATAATGTATTCTATCCGTGGGCTTGGTGCAGAGTTCTTATTTAGAAGTTGTAGCCCATAGAAATGCACAAGTCGACGAATGTGATTGATGGAAAATTAAGCTTTACCCTATAGTTTATTTTAGCACTGCATGCCACATCGAGATGGTTATGTACACTTTACGAGGCACACATACATTGTGTGTGTTTGGGGGGGGGTGGGGGGTGGGGGGGGCTCAATCATCTATACAAGCACAATTAAGGAGGTATAGCCAGTAAGCAGAAAAATGAGATTGTCACCTTAGTTTGAGTTGGAGTGGTTTGTGATATGCAGCAAAAAGCGCTGATATTTGGGGGGGGGGCTCAAAAATCGCGGCTTCTAGTGCGGTGCGGCTGCCGGACAGTTGCTGCTCTGCTCGGTTCGTTTGCTGGGCCTTTGGTGGGCCTTTCCATACGGTGCACAGGGATGTTCCATGGGATCCAGGAGGAGGAGGTGGTACACATGCAGCAGCTTCATTGTGCGGATGGTGCCCGTCGTTCCAGAGTCAGCAAAATAAAATAAAGAATTCGAGTCTATGTCAGGTTAAGAATAATCAAATAAGCCGAGATGTAAAAGGCTTATTTTTAGGTCATAGGTTTGTGTGGAGTCGGGTCATCTTCAAGGTGACCATGATGCAGCTCGAGGACGAGCTGCTCGGAAAAGGGCGGGGTAATATCAGGTGTCAAGGGCCTAATGGGCCGGGAGGCACGTTAGGGTTAGGTTTAGGTATAAGATCAAGTCCTTGCTTAGGGGTCAAGTAATCCTCTCTATTTAAAGAGAGGAGATGTATCAATCAAATCAAGCAAGATATTAGAAGGAAAACCCTTCTCTCTTGCCGGCCGTGGGCGAAGCCCCGCGGCCGGCGTTCCTTGCGCCCCTCCAACCCTAGCCGCCGCCACAATCCTGATCGTGAACAGTACCAACGGGTACTGTAGCCCCGCGGGTACTGTAGCCTGCAACCCTAATTCCCCCGCGAATCAGCCCCAAATCCTCCAATCACCTTCCCCTCGCATCGCAGTTCATAACAGTTGTACTCCACGGAGAGCAATGGTACCATGTGCAAAGGTGAACACTCCCGTCCCACCAACAATAGCCCATTCACCTTCGTGTGTTAGATTTCCAATTGCTATCAAACTGGACCCCAAGAACCTAATTCAGGAATATGTATGAAGAAGCAATCCAATAAGCTTGCAGTGGATTCGCCAAAAACAGTTTGATAACTAGCTGCATGCACGCCACAGATGATTAAGATGATCACTAGTATCTTGGAATTTTTGTAACCGAAAATAGGTGGGGTAGCAGCACAGAATGCACAACTTTTATAGAAGGTATTTAAGATCAACATTAAGTGTTAAACCTCTCATCGCTAAACACAGTGCTGCTCCAGTGGAACCAGTTGTTGTAGTTCATACTAGTCTCAGTATGCAGGCCTTGTGCGTGTGCAATAATATTTGCACTGGGCCCAAGACCATCATATATGGGATAGTCATGAACATTGGTGTAACCAAACATTCGAGGCTGTTGTGGATCTGCTATATTTATTTGGTTACGTTTTGGTCCATCATGGATGATCTGGTGCATGTACAAGATGAGATTATACTCAGCTCCCTGATATTGTGGGGTGACAGGACCACTTTGTGGATTAACCACATTTGAGGTGGCAACACTGGATCTATCCTTTAACAATCCATCCTTGAAAGGCTGCAAACAAATTGAGTACATCTTACATGTTTTGCTGGAGGAGTTCAAAAGATGAAATGGTGCTACAAGAAGCTTGCTACATGTGTGCTATATGAGTAATCATACACGATTTGCTGACGAAGCACAGAGGTCAGCTTCAATGAGGCCACATGTATGGTCCATTTCATGAAGTGTCTCAATTATGTAGTGTGTAACTGGTCTCTTCTCTGGATCATAGCCAACGCATTCTATGCCTATGTTAGCGCATACTCTTACGGTCTTACCTGCTCTAACTTTGTGTCTCTTCGTGATGAAGTTGTCAACCTACTTCTCCAACTTTCGAGTACCTATGGAGAAATAAAAATTAATTTGTGAAGTACAGGTGTAAGAAACAAAATTAAGTGTCGATGTCAGGAAAAATCAACATAGAAATCTAACTAACACCAAAATTTTCCTAATGATAAAACACATATGTCATGTAATGCTATGTAAATTGCATTCAACAGTCTATTCCAACATGGGAAAAAGACATCAAGATTTACTATACGTGCAAATACTAAGTGTATGTATTTTTATGTTTTCACCTATTTTTTTAAGTAGTATTATGTCACTTAAGGGAAGACTCACATTTGTTTTCAAATAGCAATGTTTGGCATTACCAGGTACTATATGAAAACATTTTGGTTTAATTAGTTTCAGTCAATGCATTTCTGGAGACCTAGAATAATTGACACTTAAGTTATTGCATTTTGAGGATGCTTGTAATTAATGTGAACCATCCATCTTTTTTGGCATTCAAAAAGGTGTGATAATCCTTCCTCTTCATACACAAGAACAAATCCGGAAAAGCCTCAAACAGTCTCATTAATCGAGAAAGAAAAGGATGGATTTGACCATTTTATTCTTTGGGTCGAATTATAACAGCGTCTGTTAATTTGGGCCAGTTGTATAAGAAATAGTGTGTCTATAAGTTCAGCAGAATTTAGCTTTTTTTAGCAAACTTCATTTTATTACAGGCTTATATTTTATTGCTCGGGCAACTCAGCTTGTTAGGTTTAGCATCGATACTTTCTCTATAATGGTTAATGGATATATACACTGTTCTTACATTCTCAACGTCAACATACCCCTTCTGTCCTGTCAAGATTTCTATGATTATGACACCAAGACTATATATGTCTAACTTGAATGTGATTACTTGACTATAGGATTCTGGTGCCAAATATCCCCTGCATGGTGCCAACATACCCCTCACAAATTCCCTTAATTATTTGATAACGTATCCTCCATTCCAGTCCCTGAGATGCATCTGCTGCCGAGGATGTGAGGAATGATTATTAGGCACTTGAATTGGCATAAAGTAATTTCTAAATTTCAGTTTACTTGTTAGGGACAGAAATTCCTCAACTAAATAAACTCAGATGAATTTTCTCTTAAAAGTATGTTGGAAAAAAACATACCAGTGATATACTTATCCAGACTCCCTTTTGGCTGAAACTCAAAGCAGAGCAACCTTTGTCGATCCTCTGCCATGACATTCTTCCCCTCGTAGTTGGACATTTTCCCTTGTGTGTCAGCACAATATCCCAGGAAACATACTATATTTTTATGTTTAATCCGCATCAGACTATCAACCTCTCGGTTGAATATCTTCTCATCCAGATCAAGTTCTTCGAACAGCTTCTTCACAGCGACTGTACCATTGGAAAGTAGACCCTGCAGTCACAGGATTGACTTGTCAGCATGAACTCGAGTTATTTACTGATCGATCAACTGTGACCAAGACTGAGGAAACTTGAGAGTACTGATACCTTGTATACAACTGAAAACCCACCACTGCCAATTTTCTGATCATCTGAGAAGTTATTCGTTATGGCTTTTAGCAGTGCTAGTGGCAAGTTTGTCGGCTCTACACTTCCATCACGTAGCATGGATTCCAAGAGGTCGTGCATGCTAGCTTCAGAATCCATTTTTTATGACATATAACTGTAATCCTTCAATCAAACAAAACTCACAACTGATTATGTGGTCGGTGCATGTTAAGTAATCAAGCAACACAAACGCCGAAGGTGCAACTAACCAAGAAGCTAAAGAAAGAAGAAGCTGAATTTGGGTAAAAGGAGTATTTCTATGAATATGCTTTTAGTTTGCACTAACGCAGAGAAGGCCTTCGACGAGCTTATTTTGTGATGTTTTCTTGACATACTAGTTCTTCCCTCTAATTCCTCGGTCCGTTGCATTGGTTTATTGTTCTTCTCCCTAATTTCTCTTCACCTCTACCACTTGAATCATACATGGAAGAACACATAATCACGATTTTGATTATATTGCCCCAAAATTAACTAAAGATGAATATCTGTGACGAACCTCTCCAAGGTTTATTCTATTGCGCCATATGGATGAGCTGACTAGATATGAAGGTACGTTAAGCACATCAACAATTTCCTAAAAGCAGTAAAAGTGTATGCTGACTAGATATTGAATTCGCTAACCTCCAATATTTGCACTCACCATTCAAGGCTGGAGCTTGCGGCCTTCCGGCGAGGTGAGGCGACGATGACTAGCTGGTGTCCCTGAAGCCTCTGAAGCTTGCCGGCCGGCCACAAGGTTGACAATAAGGATGGACCATGATTTGTGCGTTGGGAGACATTATTGCTGGTGCAGGGGCCTTGATCATCGAGTACTAATGCTGACTCAATCAGATATAGTGATGTTTTGGGCATACTTTAAATATAATGTACAGTGTATATCTATGTGCATAACAAAAATTATGAATTTTAAATAAATAAAAACCTGCACTTTGGGACGGAGGGAGTATTTTATTATACAGTAAAGGTACATAATAACTATAATAGTCTACCAAAAAATATTTGGTAATCAAATAATTCCTTGCAATAGAATGTATTTACTATCACGTGGACGCCAACAAGGAAGGGATATTTCTTAAGTAGTGTGTTAGAAACTCAAACTAGTACCGTACGTGCAGCCGATCATCATCACTCATTTTCTTTGACGGAATCAAGACCAAGAGCCGGTTGTGTGTCCTCGCTCCCAACCACCTCGTACGTACCCCACAGGACCACCACCATTATCTGGATTTGCCAATCGCCACAAATTAAAAATCTTGCGTGGAGTCGTGTCCGTCCGTGGCTTTCCTCGAATTCACTGTCTTGACGTTATTACAACCTCCGTTCTTAAATACATGACACTACTGACATTTTTCATTTGTTTGGCCATTCGTATTTTCCATAATTTTGTTTACAAATCAATAAACCAACAAGTTAAATCTAAAGTACATTGAATAATAGATATAATGATATACATTTTACTTTATTTAACTAATTTGTTCAATATATATTGATGGTCAAAGTTGAAAATCGAAATTTCTCTATGTGTTTTCAGTTTTTCTTTCGGTATTTGCAAAAATACTTAGGGAAATTCACTTTTGCTTGGCGGAGCTCAAACTGACAAGTGGATTATTGTGGCTAGATGGAGATGGATGGACCAACCCCAGTTGTTGCTGGCAGCAACAACACACTGTCCATTTTTCTCTACATTAAGTCTACCTAAAACCTGTGCGCTAGCTGGTTTTTGACTCGTTTAATTGGTCTTGTTGATTACTCCTACATTGCACAAGAAGTGCTACTGTGAGACTGACTGACATTTGGCTTCCTGAGACGTCTCATTTCCTGAAATCCCAGCATCTGTTGTCCATTGATGCCTGCCTCTCAAGTCTCTTTCCGCTTCTTCATTTTTCTTGGTGAAGAAAAATAAGGCAGCCGATTGATTGATGTTTATCATTTTAGTACAAATTTGGGCCACAGACTGCTGCTAGTTGCAACTATGATACTATCGCGCAAGTGACACCTTCCCTATCTTATCCAACTATTCTACATAGATGGTACCATCCTTTTCTTACTGTTGCGGTTAGCAAATAGTGTGAAAACAAAATTAAACAAGAAACACGATTTTTACGTGAAAACCTTTCCGAGAAAAACCACGGGTGTCAATCCGTGTTCTTCGCTACAATAAGAGAGTTACAATACACCACTGTGGAAATAGCAAGTTTGTCGGCGAAAAGCACTCTCGGCAAATCTCAGCGGGCAAACACCACCTTCGTCGCGAGTTGAAGCACGAGTTCATGGTGAAGGTATGTCGTGCGTGCTCTATGGCTCATGACAAAGAATTTTTTAAAAGATTAAAAAATATCCAAAAAATCCCAGGGGCCGGGCCCACTGCTGCCTATAAAGTAGTGCCCCGGCAGAGCTACCTGGTGTTTTACAGAACACTGTTGTTGCTTTTTTTTACCAAAAAACCTGTAAGAGCAACTCCAACAGCCTCTCCACATTGGTAGGGAGAGGGGCTTTAGTCCCGGTTGGTAAGGGGTATATGTCTCTCAAGTCCAACCGGGACTCACTGGTAGAGACAAGGGCTACGGTCCCGGTTGGTAAGGGGTATAATTCCCTCAAAGTCCAACCGGGACTGATGATGGAGACAAAAGGGGGGGGGTCCTTTAGTCCCGGTTGAAGGAACCGGGACTAAAGGGGGGGCTTTAGTCTCGGTTGGTAATACCAACCGGGACTAAAGGGGGGCACACCAGCGTCAAAAAATTAAAAAAATTTTTTGAAAATCCCCGGGAGCCCCCCTCACAAGTCACAAGTCACGCGATTTTTCACACGAAATATACGCGTGCGCGGTTGCGGGGATTCGAACTCGTGGCCTCCAGCCTCGCACATAGCTTCCTCACCATCTCACCTACACAGCACATCTGACTGAGTAGAGGATGTTATCCTCTTATAATAACTCGTGGGAGACCCTTTAGTCCCGGTTGGTAACACCACCCGTGACAAAAGGCCCCCCTTTAGTCCCAGTTGGTGTTACCAACCGTGACAAAAGGGTCACCCCCCTTTAGTCCCGGTTGGTGTTACGAACCGAGGCTAAAGAGGGGGCCTTTAGTCTCGGTTCGTAACACCAACCGGGACTAAAGGGGGGTGACCCTTTTGTCACGGTTCGTAACACGAACCTAGACTAAAGGGGGGTCTTTTGTCACGGTTGGTGTTATCAACCCGGACTAAAGGGGGTGAGCACTCATGGCATTAGTGGCCACGTCAATGAAACCCCTTTAGTCCCGGCTCCAAAGTTGAACTGGGACTAAAGGGGCGTACCAAAGGGTCTTTCTCTACCAGTGACTAATGCTCAGAGACAAAAGGCCCCCCCTTTAGTCCCGGTTGAACCAACTAGGACTAAAGGTTCCTTTAGTCCCGGGTGGTATTACGAACCGAGACTAAAGGGGGGGGGCACGCCAGCACCTGCGGCCACCCCCTTTAGTCTCGGTTGGTAATACCAACCGAGACTAAAGGGTCTCATTTCTATTTTTTGTTTTCGATTTGAGCGTATATTCTAATTGTTGTCTAACCCGTATATGCACGTATACGTATTTGAACTTGTATATATGTATATACCTGTCTATATATACCATATACGCAGTTAGACTTATATATAAACTTTTTGAAGTTAGACTTATATATAAACTTACATAAACTTAGAAATATACACATCAAAAGAGATAGTATTTATACATCAAAATATTGTTCACTTCAAATTTCTAGTCTCTATTGGATTTTTTAGATGCATCATAATGATGTTTTCCTATTGGCATAACCACCTCCTCATGGATGAATCCCAAGAGACTTTCTTGAATCGCCGAAAGACGATCCTTCTGAATGACCTCGTCCTTAACCATATCCATCTGTATAATGTGCAAATATGTTAATATATTACACCCAACAATTAAATATAGAAGCGGTTAGGAAATGATGTATTATTAATAGGTTTATTTAATTAACTCACATCATAATTTCCGGACTTTGCACTTGCCAAACATCGTATGTGCTCACGGACATAGTATCCACATAAATTATTTCCTTGTTCCTGTCTCAAACACTAAAGTGGATAGGAGAAAATGTTATGAAATATAAGTGTGATAAATTTAAATTTTCTCAAATCTGAAGTTGTTATTTGGATTACATACCGGATAATCAGTATAGAATATAATTGTTGGGTTAAATTCACCTTCTTTCTCTGCAATGAATTTTTGCCAAGCTCTGAGGAAAACTAATGAGAGATAATGTGTTAGTAAAAGCAAAATATATATATATATATATATTGCATTTAAAAGAATGTCTTAGGTAGAATTATTACGCTTGAAACATATCTTGAAGGTTTTGGTAACTTGCGGGGTTTTTTCTCAATGAATCCCACACCATGACGCTGCTATTGTCAACTTGAATGATCATAAGAATCCAGTGGAACTGTACATACATGGTCATAATAGTCATACAAATTAGAACTAAATAGAATTAGCGAAGACAATTAGATGGCAATCGCACATACTCGTAGCTGTAAGGTAGTAGTATGAGATCCTTGTCATGAAACTTAGACAAGGTCCTATAGATTGTCGCGATTGTTGTGTCTGGTTGATGCTTGACCTCAAACTCGTTGACTTTTGATGGGTCCATGAAACCAATACTCACAATATTCTTTTTTTGCATCTCTTGTTTTTGCAGGCTACCAAAAATGAAATACAAAGTTAATTAGTAAATCCACATATGTAATAATTTAATTAATAAACATAAAAAAAGACGCCACTTACAGACACCAAGCGACGATAAGATCGGTATTCATGGCGTCTTGATGGTAAACTTCATAAATATCTTTGAATTCCAGCCAGACCACCTTGTTGCCTTCAGTGGCAAAATCTTCGGGTGCAGCAAGCATACCTATGCTATGTACGCCTTTCAGTGATTGCCACATGTACCACTCATGAAATTTGTACATCTTAGGTGAGAGCTTAAGTACTAGTTCTGGCCTGATAAGAGGTTTTTCTAGCTGAAAGGGCCATCTATACTCGAAACTTGGATCCCGGGGTGGTTCTTCAAGGCCGAGTGCAACACCTAAAGGCATCCTTGTTTCTTCCATGAAACCAAGGAGCTTCACTACTTTTGTGTAGGCATTTCTGCTACAGCTCGTTCCTGTGCATTGAGGCCGGAGGCAACGTAAGTCTGTTTACTCATCGACGCATCTTCTTTAGACGACATCGACGCCAGTATGGGCATCAATTTCTTGCTATTTTCACTCATTAGTTTGAAAAACCCAAGTTTGGCCAGATCTACTTGTTTGGTCTTCTCTAGCTCCCTCTGTTGCTGTTTTGTATTCAGATTGTTGAAAAATTCATGCACATGTTGGGCACCGATCATTGTTTTTCCTTCTTCTTCTGTCGTCTCCCATGCTAGCTTCCTTTTGCTGATGGGCTCAACCATTTCCTTTATCGTTAGTGGTTTTTTTCAGCTTTGGTGGTTGCACTGGGTTGGAAGATTGTGCTCCGACGGTTTTTTCTGATGTGCTTTGGTGGCTGGGCGGTTTTTCTGATGTGCTTTCGTGGCTGGGCGGTTTTTTCTGTGGTGCTTTGGTGTTTTTTTCTACTTTTGATGGCGCTTGCTTTGCCGCCATTGGTTTTTTCTGCTTTTTTGGAGGTGATTCGGGATTGATGTCAATATCCTGGCTGGAGCTCGCACCTTTGGAGTTGAATAATGGTTCTTGTGTGGACGGTGAGCGAGGTGATATTAAAGGTCGTGAGGACGACCTCGGAGATGATGATGGTCGCGACTGCCGGGGATCTGTAGGAGGGATTGATCCCTCCGTCTGGGGGATTATAATGTAACGTTTGGGCCACAATATGATACCGTGAACCGCATCCTTGAGTGTCCTTTCCCCGTCACCTCCTGGGATGTCTAGCTCTAAATCTTCAAATTGTGGCTGACAAATCTCCTCCACAGAAACCGAGGCGTAGACGGGTGGAATCAACATGCCGTGGCTAGTCTGTCCAGGAAAATGCGCAAAAGCACTTCCGTACGCCACCTGCATTGTGATGTAGCCGAATGGCTTGTGCAGCTCACATGGGGTGCACCGACAGAGAAAATCCACCGAGTATTGTTGGTTGTCATCCACTGGAACTCCTTCGATTGCCCTCGGCTCTTCAGGGCCTTCTGTGCAAGCACCCGGTGCGACCTCTATGCAAGCACCTGGTGCAACCTCGGTAGAAGCACAACTACTTTTCTGAGCGGAAGGGCTAATGACGGGATCCAGAGGTACTTCGGGCAGTGCTCCAGTTTGGGCTATTTGAGATATCGTTACGGCCAGTCGCCGTTCAATCTCTACCTGCATCTTTTCTTCTTGTTCTTTAAGTCTTTGCTCCATCATTTGGTGCCAATGCTCCTCTTCGCGCTCTTTTCTTCTTTTGCGGCTTTTATAGCTATCGAGGTTTCCCTTGAAGGCATACTTCCACGGCACCACCCCGTAGCCCGTGCAACGTCCTGGGTGTTCTGGATTCCCGAGTGCCATAGTGAGCTCATCCATTTCTCTATCAACCTTCAACCTACCAGCTTTGACATCTTCTATTTTGTTCATTAACTCAAGTGCCTTCTCTCGTAACGTGGGCGGGAATTCAAGGGTACCATCATCTGGGTTCAATCTGCCTCCATGCGCATAATACCAATTCTTCGATCTTTCGGGCCAATGAAAGACTGCTGATATGATACCTTTGGCGATAAGGTCTTGTTCCATCTTCCGCCACTTGGGAATTGCTACCGCGTAACCACCTCGACCAAGACGATGGTTGTACTCCCCTTTCTTACTAGCACTGTTCTTCGCTTGGGCACTTTTTTGGGCAAAAATTTCACTTTTCTTGTATTCAACAAAGGACTTCCAGTGATCTTTTATCTTCGGATATTCATCCAAATTTGGAGTTCGGTTGTTCTTGATAAAATCTCTAGTCAACTTCTTCTTGAAATTCTGAAATTGAGTTGCCATCTTCACTAGAGTCCAACCTTTAACAAGGTTTGCGTCGACGCTTCAGGAAGTGCGAAGTGTTTTAGCACATCATTCCACAGCTTGTCTTTTACTGAGTCTGGAACTAGGTATGGATTACTTGGTTTTCCCTTCCATTCTCTATACTTGATGGGCACGTTGTCCCTTACAATGGCCCCGCATTGAGACACGAACTTGTCCTTGACTTTTTTTGGAGCACAAGGCTGGCCAAGCTCTGACACCTCCGTGATACGATACTTCACATCGCCGACAATTAGTTGTGTACGACCTCTCTTGGACTTTTTCGTTGTCGATCCAGAAGCCTACAAGAATTAACAGTAATTTTCCATGAATCGACATAAATTTATGAGAATATACAAGAAATGGGGTTATCGAATTAATACTAATGAACTTAATGCATGATATGTATACCTCGTTGGAACCTTCTACATTAGCATCCTCAAGGTCGTCATTATTTTCTGAGTCGGCGGCTATGTCTTCCTCGTTATTTGCAAAGTCATCGGTGGCGACGCCTCCTTCACCAATCATATTTAGAATAATTTCCTCGTCCGTGTAGGATGCAAAGGCATTTGCACCACCAGCAATAATCTCCTCCATAATCCTTTCATCGTTGTCATTGTTATCCATCTAGAATAAACACTAATTTTCTATGAATCGACGCGAATTTATGAGAATATACAATAATTTCTATGTATTTCTAGTATGCATCTAGAATAAACAGTAATTTTCTAATCGACACAAATTTATGAGAATATACAATAATTTCTATTTATTTCTAGTATCCATCTAGAATAAACACTAATTTTCTATGAATCGACGTGAATTTATGAGAATATACAACAATTTCTATTTATTTTTAGTATCCATCTAGAATAAACAGTAATTTTCTATGAATCGACACGAATTTATGAGAATATACAATAATTTATATTTATTTCTAGAATCGGTAGTGTCGCCTACCGCAGTCAGCGAGGAGAAGGGGAGAGACGGCGGCGGGATCCTGGGGTGCGTCGAGGGAGGCAGTGGGGAGCCGGGGCGAGACGACGGCGGGATCTTGGGTGCGTCGAGGGAGGCAGTGGGGAGCCAGGGGGAGATGGCGGTCGGCGATGCTGGGGAGAAACATATTTAATTAGAATTATTATAGACATATTTAGTACAATTTTATACATAAATTTATTCTTCAAAAGAAATTAAAAAAATTGTTGACGCAAACAATTAATTTGCTTGCGTCAGCAAGACCCAATTTGGTTGCAGCCGGGCAGGGTCGGTGTACGCCGGCGGCCGAGGGAGGGGGGGCGGGCGCGCCCCTACCGCCGTTGGGGAGGACAACCTTGAGGCTGAAGGCAGAGGCAGCAGGACGAGGCGACAATGTTGATGCGCGGGCGGAGGCGACGACGCGCAGGCCGGCCGGGCGGCAAGGCGAGTGGCGCGCGGCGGTGGCGGAGCCCCGGAGGCCGGGGAGGACGGCGCGAAGGAGGAGGATGGGGAGGAGGCCGACGCGAGGAGTATGGGGATGAGGAGCCCCGGAGGACGGGGCAGGTCGGGGAGGAAGCCGGTCGCGTTCCGGGGACCGACGGCGGCAGACCGGCGGCGTGGCGGGGGGCGAGGGCGTCGGCGGGTCGGTAGACGGCGGATTCCGGGAGGCCGGCGGCGGTGGATAATCCCGGGGGGCAGAGGACGGGGGGCGCCACGGAAGGCGGCGGTCGGGGAGGATGACGGCTGCGGCGGAGGAGGAGGACACGACGACGACGATGGCGGCGGATCGGGGACGAAAAAGTGGCCAAGTGCTGGAGGGGGAGGGTCGCTACTTTTATATATAGACACACCTTTAGTCCCGGGTCGTGTAACGAACCGTGACAAAAGGGGGGCCTTTTGTCACGGTTTGTGATACCACCCGGGACTAAAGGGTGATTTCGCGCGGGAGCCCCAAAAGGGAAAATTTCCCTCTTTAGTCCCGGGTGGTTTTACGACCCTAGACAAAAGGCGCCCCTTTTGTCTCGGGTCGTAACACCACCCGGGACTAAAGGTCTATTTTGCGTGGGACTTTAATTCTTTTCCCATTTTCCCTCCTCATTTTCTCATTCTTTCTCTTTGCAACATTTTTAAAAAATGGTGAGTTTAATATTTGAACCATGCAAAATTATATTTGGTTAAGTGTTAACAGCCTTAACTTTCCAATATAAAGAATAATTTAATAGTTGAAATAATTACTTTCTTTTCGGACTCGACAATATTTGTCTCCTAAGACATAAGAAAAATGCTCAACTAATTCAGAAAAATGTCAAACTTTGTGGTTTCTTCTCACAGGGCATCTAAAAGGCTTTAACAAGTTTTAGTTCAAATAAATAAAGGAATAAACTCATAGAACATTACACAAATGATTTGAACATTAATCATTACAGTACAGTATTGAAGTTTCTTTTCTTGACGAAAGTTCCTTGGTCATGGTCGTGACGTAAGTACGGTGTCTCTTCATTTCCAAGCGGTATGCTTGGGTCAACTTCGACAGCGAATGGAGGCATGCCATCGAACTGATCATAGTCATCTGATTTGTCTGTCGAACGATTACTCTTTTACCTGGAAGAACAATGTGTCGCTTTGGCTCTTGTGGTCCTTCGGGATTTTTATTCTTCGGTTTGCTAGTCATATCCTTGACATAGAAAACTTGAAGCACATTTTTGGCAAGGACGAATGGTTCATCTTTGAAACCAATCTTGGTTAGGTCCACTATTGTCATTCCATATTGATCTTTCCTTATGCCACCTCCAGTTAGTTTTACCCATTGGCAAAGAAACAGAGGGATGTTAAGTGGCCCGTACTCAAGCTCCCATATCTCTTCTATGACACCATAATACGAGTTCTTGTTATTGTTGTTGTCCATGGCATCTATACGGACACCACTATTTTGGTGTGTGGTTTTCCGATCTTGGTCTCTTGTGTAAAAAGTATAACCATTTATATCGTAAGCTTGGAATTTGACAATTGTGCTAGAAGGTCCCCTGGCTAACAAAGCGAGTTGTGGGTGAATTGTGGAATCACTAATAACTTGTTCATTCAACCATGAGGGGAAATTTTCCAAGTGATGGCATGTAACCCATGCTTCGGTTTTGGTTGGATTTTGTGAAGAAATAATCTGCTTGTGTTCCTCAATATACGGAGTCACCAAGGTTGATTGTTGCAGAACAGCTAGGTGTGCTTTATTGAACAAATCAGTATCATTGCTGAAACATGCTTTCCTTCCAATGGTGCCCTTTCCTAGTAGCCTCCCCTCGTGTCGTGATACTGGAACCCCAATCGAGTCAATTGAGTCGACAAAGTCCACACAAAACTCAATGACCTCCTCAGTTACATATCCTTTGCCAATGCTTCCTTCCGGACGTGCGCGGTTGAGAACATATTTCTTGAGGACTGACATGAACCTCTCAAAAGGCCACATGTTATGCAGGAATACTGGTCCAAGAATAGTAATCTCTTTCACGAGGTGCACTAGGAGGTGAGTCATAATATCAAAGAATGAAGGTGGAAATGCCAACTCAAAGCTGAAAAGATATTGCACAACATCAATCTGTAGCTTCACTAGGTTCCTTGGATCGATTGCCTTCTGTGAAATTGCATTGAGAAATGCACAAAGCTTTATGAGCGCTAATCGTACTTTCTCTGGTAGAACACCCCTCTACGCAACTGGAAGTAACTGTGTCATCAATATGTGGCAGTCGTGGGCCTTTAGATTTGTGAACTTCTTATCTTTCATATTTCTTATCCCTTTTTATATTCGATGAGTAGCCAGATGGAACCTTCAAACTACTTAGGCAATCAAACATGATGTCCTTCTCTTCCTTGCTCCGGGTGTAACTAGCAGGACCTATGTAATCTTGTTCTTCGTCCTCAACCTCTTCAGGATCTGCTTCTTCCTCATCAACCTCTATCGGAGGTGTTTCATTCCTATGGATATTTTTCAGGTCCCGTCGTGCTTCCAATGTATCCTTAGAGTTATTGTAACAACCCAAGAAGCCTAGGACATTCAGACAAAGATTCTTCATCAAGTGCATCACGTCAATAGCGTTCCGGACCTCAAGAATTTCCCAATAACGTAACTCCCAAAATATAGATTTCTTCTTCCACATTGGTGCACGCCCGTTAGCATCATGTGGAACATGTTCACTACCGTCACCCTTTCCAAAGACAACCCTTAGATCCTTTACCATCTCAAATATCTCCTCTCCTTTAAAATGGGGGGCTTTGTACGATGATCAGCCTTTCCTTTCCAATGCAAACCTTTCTTCCTTAAGGGATGCTTCTCAGGAAGAAAGCGACGGTGACCCATATACACAACCTTCTTACAATTTTTCAGATGAATACCGTCTGTTTTATGTAAACAGTGGGTGCAGGCCCGATATCCCTTGTTTGAGTGCCCAGATAGGTTACTTAAAGCAGGCCAATCGTTGATGGTAATGAATAACAATGCTCGTAGGTTGAAGTTCTCTTGCTTATTCTCATCCCACACACGTACACCTTCTTTCTTTCATAGCAGTAATAGTTCATCAACCAATGGTCTTAGATACACATCAATGTCGTTGCCAGGTTGTTTTGGACCTTGGATTAGCACCGACATCATAATGAACTTTCGCTTCATGCACATCCAACCAGGAAGGTTGAACATGCATAGTGTCACAGGCCAAGTGCTATGACCACTGCTAAACTCACCAAATGGATTGAAACCATCTGTGCTTAAACCAAATCTTATGTTTCTTGCTTCCCAGCAAAATCGTTGTATTTTCTATCAATCTTTCTCCACTGAGACCCATCTGCCGGATGTCTCAGCATGTGGTCTTGCTTACGATCGCTTTTGTGCCATGTCATCAACTTAGCATTTTCTTTGTTCCTGAACAAACGCTTCAAACGTGGTATTATAGGAAAATACCACATAACCTTCACCGGTACTTTCGTCATCTTGGGAGGTGTCCCCTCGGGAGCACCAGGATCATCATCTCTCCGGATCTTATAACGTAGCGCTTTGCACACAGGACAAGCTTCCAAATTCTCGTGTTCCGTGC
Source organism: Cenchrus fungigraminus (assembly GCA_036936925.1). Taxonomy (NCBI): domain Eukaryota; kingdom Viridiplantae; phylum Streptophyta; class Magnoliopsida; order Poales; family Poaceae; genus Cenchrus; species Cenchrus fungigraminus. Next base: position 122,910,762 of record CM072774.1, on the reverse strand, counting down.
CTCGATATAGGATGCAATCATTAGGGCAGGCATAGATCTTCTGAACCTCCAACCCCAAAGGGCACACAGTCTGTTTCGCTTCATATGTTGTCGACGGTAATTCATTGTTCTCGGGTAGCTTGTCCTTCACAATTTTTAGCATCCCCTCAAATGCTTTATCAGACACACCATATTTTGCCTTCCATTGCAACATTTCAAGTGTAGTACCAAGCTTTTTGTGACCCTATTTGCAATCTGGGTACAATAGTTTTCTATGATCTTCTATCATATGACACAACTTTGCCTTTTCATTATCATTTTCACAGCCCCTTTGTGCATCTTTTAGAACTTGACCAAGATCATCAACATGGCCGTCTTGCGGTATCTCTTCTTCGTCAGCATCTTCCATTAAAGTATCCACAAAATCTTGCCCCGCGGCCCAGTCAGGAATGTTATTATCATCCTCCTCATCTTTGTTCTCTTCCATCACAACCCCTCTTTCACCGTGCCTGGTCCAAAGCACATAGTTCGCCATGAATCCGTTTTTAATCAAGTGGAGGTGAAGAGTCCCCCAGTCAGAGTAGTCTTTGTCGTTTCTGCACAAAGAGCATGGACAACACATGAATCCCTTTGGGTTCTTGTTGGCTTTGGCCACTTCGAGAAAAGCTTGCATGCCAGCAATGTACTCCAGGGTTCGTCTGTCGGCGTTCATCCATTGCCGATTCATCTGCATCATATTAAGTCCACAAATTATTTCCTTTAAATCAGAATGAAAAAGGGTGAGTTTGATGATGTATTCCATTATGAACTAGATGATGAGAACTGGAGGCCTACCTACATTCTTCCTTAACATGTTGATCATCTCAACACAATACGTGAATTCATAAATGTGTTTGAAGCAGAGGTTCAAAAGCTAGAAGCTGACTAGTTTTAGCTTGGAACTTGTGATACAATGACATACAGAGGTCACCTGATGGCCATTTTGATCTCCATTATTAATGACCATACTTTTTATAAACTAACTTCTAAAAAATTAGCTAAATGCAAAATTAAGAATAGTTTATGTTTCATTATATTAAAAAGTAAACAAAGACAAAGATGAAGAAGGGTGAATTTGATGATGTATTCCGTTATGAACTAGATGATGAGAACCGGAGGCTTACCTACATTCTTACTAAACATGTTGATCATCTGAACACAATACGTGAATTCATAAATGTGTTTGAAGCAGAGGTTCAAAAGCTAGAAGCTGACTAGTTTTAGCTAGGGAACTTGTGATACAATGACATACAGAGGTCACCTGATGGCCATTTTGATCTCCATTATTAATGACCATATTTTTTATAAACTAACTTCTAAAAAATTAGCTAAATGCAAAATTAAGATTAGTTCTATGTTTCATTATATTAAAAAGTAAACAAAGACAAAGATGAAGAAGGGTGAATTTGATGATGTATTCCGTTATTAACTAGATGATGAGAATCGGAGGCTTACCTACATTCTTATTGAACATGTTGATCATCTCAACACAATACGTGAATTCATAAATGTGTTTGAAGCAGAGGTTCAAAAGCTAGAAGCTGACTAGTTTTAGCTTGGGGACTTGTGATACAATGACATACAGAGGTCACCTGATGGCCATTTTGATCTCCATTATTAATGACCATACTTTTTATAAACTAACTTCTATAAAATTAGCTAAATGTAAAATCATAATTAGTTCTATGTTTCATTATATCAAAAAGTAAAATTCAATTTTCTCTACATCAATATAAAAGATAACAAGACAATGCTAGTGTTTAGCCAACCACTTTTTTTCTCAATCTGAAGTATATAAATAACCTCATCTCTCATTACCTCCTCCCACCTAGGATTTAAGATTTCTATTTTCTCCATCTCTAAAATATATAAAAACAATTAATCACAACAAATGATGGGAGGAAGAAGAATCAAACCTCGGAAACACTTTAGAGGAGAGAAATCTTCACAAATACATGAAGAAAAAATTCAGCAGCACCTCTCTAAGATTGAGGCGCCATGGAGGAGGAGCTTGAGCTCTTGGTGAAGAATGGCTTGGGCAAGAGAAAGGGGAAGAAGAAGCTAGATTTATAGGGCGCCGGCTATTAGTCCCGGGTGGAGTTACCAACCGAGACTAAAGGGCACCCTTTAGTCCCGGTTGGTAACTCCACCCGGAACTAAAGAATTAGCACCGGGTCGAATTACCAACCGAGACTAAAGGTGTACCCTTTAGTCTCGGTTGGTAATTCCACCCAGTGCTAAAAGCCCGCGTCAATCATTGCGGGAAAATGACGTTGGGAGGTAGCCCTTTTGTCACGGTTGGTTATACCAACCGAGACTAAAGGGGGTGTCTCCAGCGAGCATTTCGGGCCACGTCGACGAAAGGCCTTTAGTCCCGGCTCCAAAGTTGAACCGGGACTAAAGGTCCGAACCAAAGCCTCCCTCTCCACCAGTGCCAAAACAAGTTGACTAGCTAAATTTTACAAAATTAAGGAAAAAATTTGTTCCAACAGTCTCTCCAAAACCATACCTCTCTATCCAGGCTCGGTATCTATCCCCACCGGCTGGCTATATTCCGCGAGTCCTCCTCGCTCGCTATCCCTCGCGCACGTCCTGCTCCCGGCCTCCCGTGCGCCCAGCGTCCGTATCGGCGGCGGCGCCCCCGGTGGAGAAGCCTCGGCTGCGGCCGCGCGCCCAGCGTCCGAATCGGCGGCAGCGCTCCCGGTGGAGAAGCCTTGGCTGCGGTTCCCGGGGTCTTGGCTTGTTCTTGATTCGCGTCGAGACGGATTCGGTCACCATGAGGGGTTCCACCGGAGCAGTGCTGAATCCTCCTGGTGTTCTGCCTCGGCACCCCGCGCGCAGGGGCTTGAGCTCGGATGTCGGGGTCCGCCGCGAGCCGCGCAGCCGGCCGCTAGGCAGCGCCGCAGGCTCGGCGACGGAGCTCCGCCGCCGCGCCGCCGTCCGCGAGCCGCGCCGCCGGCCAGGACACGAAGGTCACGAACAACATGCCGTAGATTATAGCTCCCTTGACGTTCGCAAAAGGCTATGATGGGGAAGCCTATGACTGTGAGCCAGAACGTCAACGAGGTCATCTGTCCCGAGAGAACAGTGCCGCCGAGCATCAAAGCCACTGTGCCGTTGGGGAACGTCACCACGGGCGCTATGGACGCGCGCTGCGACGCCGGGCACGCGTCGAGCATCACCAAAGTCGATGAACTGAAGCCCACGAGCCCCACGCCTCGGGATCGTTCTTTGCCATTTGCACATGTCCACCTATCTAATAGTGTGAGTTCTTTCTCTCCCCCTCTTTCTTGTGAATATTATTTTTCCAATGACCTTTTTGACGAGTTATGATAAGCCCATGAGAAGCTTGTCTTGTTTTGATAGTAGTCTCAACTTTAACATCTTGGTAGGGATAAAAACTTTCCTATGAGCTCCAAATAAAACCCTTCCACCTACAAACATGAGAGGGAAAGGATATAGATCAAGTAGGCTTGAGAGAGTTGTGAGATGAGAGAGTTCATGAGCAAGATGCAAGAAGGTTTAAATTTTTGTACTTGGTTTAGCTCTTTTATTCACCTCGTTCTTCACTTCAAAAGTTTCTAAGACCTATTCGAATTTTGTGGAGCATGATTGATTACTTGTGGAAAGAGCTTAAATTATATCTACCCTCCATAGAGATGAAAGCTAGTTACATTATGGAATTTAACAAATATAAACTTGGAGAGCATTATGCTTTCTCATGTGTGATCAAGTGCAGGGTATGAACAATGAAAGGTAATACTGATATCCATTGATAACTTACTCGAGGATGAGCAAGGTTTAAGCATGGGGGAGATGCTGACGGTGAATTTCCGTCAACCTAGAGTACTTGCTATACATTGGTTTCGATTATGATTTGCAACTAACCCGCCACTAGGCATACTAATGATGTAACAAGTTCACTTGTGAATGTGGTATTTGGAGTATGTTGTTTACGCAGGATTCAGGCACTAAAAGGAGCACTTCCGGGAGAAGTTCAATGAGCACTTTGTGATAAAATCATAAAGCCCGGCACAAGTCAACACTCGAGGTGAACATGACTCCATATGACTCAAGGACCACAACGTGAAGGCACAAAATTCTAGAGACCTGAACAGAAGATGCTGAAGCTTGTGCGACAAGGAGCTCTATCTAAACCGTGGAGAAGACGATGTCAAGGGCCCACATGCAAAAGGGAGCAAGTCAACAATTGACCAAGAAGCGTCGGGGAGCGAAACGGGGCCGAACCGGGCCGAAACGGGCCTGGACCGGTCGGCCTGGCCTGTTTCGGGCCCCCCTTTGACCTAGGTGTTTCTCTATAAATTGCCTCTGCCGCCGTCGGCCACCACATCCATCCATCCACAGGAACTCGGCGAAACCTAGGAGAGAGCGATGACGACCGCCGCGAGTCCTCGAAGTTGTCTAGGAGATGTCCTAGGCCTACCCTAGCTGCCATGGCCGCCTTGCACGGTTGAGCCATGGCGGAGTTCCGGAGCTAGTTGAGGTCATCAATGGTATGTACTCGGTGGAGATGATCTAAACATGTTTATTATGTGAGTAAAGTACTTCATGTCATCCGATCTTTTAGCGACTCGATTCCTACTTTTATGATTTTGCTCTCGCTTGGCTATGCCTCATCTTCAATCTATTCTATAGATAGATTGGTTGGGGTGCTCTTGTAGTCATGGTGGCTAGAGATGCATACCGGATCGACCAAGTGTTTTCAACTTGTTCTTCGAACTCACTCTAGGCTAACCCGCACGAATAGGAGTGCGTTGTGACTGGACGGTGGCTCCAAAAGGCGGGCGTCTTCGGAATCGGACCGGAGGATAGTAGTTTAAAGATGGCTTTGGATGAGATGCATGTCACGCTTGCTCTTTTGGCTAGAACTATGACTAGAAGACGATAGGCCTTAGTTTCCCTTGCTTGTTCCTTACCTTGTCGATGTTCATGGATGCGATCAACCTTACGCTATAACTTATACATCTTTAAGGTTTATCTTCTTATGCAATCAATGCTTCGTGTTAGGTTAGATCGATACGTTAGATGGAGAATCCTAGGAGTTTGCTTCTGACCCTTGGATTGACAAATCTAGGGAGGACCCTCCTTGGTGAAAAAAGCACCAAGTCACCCGTCGGCTTGCGGTGAACTTGAGCACGGTTTTGAACCGTCAACAAGCCCCTTTTTGTGGCACTGTTGCTGGGGATCGGCAACTCGAACCCTAGGGCGATCCATCTATCTCTTTGACTAACCCTAATTTCTATTATTGCATATATGCTTGCTTTCTTGTTTGTGTCCTTGAAAGTAGGTAAAAAGCTAGACACAAGACATTCGAGAAGTTCAGAATCCACTCCGACGAGATGATGACTACATCAAGATTCACTCTTTAGTGGTAGGTGCTAACTTTTGTTAGTGGCCCATCATCCGCTATTGAGTCCACACCCTACACGAGCGATGATAAACAAGGTATGTCAATGTGTCAATTAAAGTTTTTTAAGACTAATGTTTCGTGGAGGTTTGTTTGTCCAAGCAATAGGTGTTGGAAGCAATCACGTTGCGAAAGAAGTACCCGTCACTTTGGCCAAAGCAAAATCATGAAGAAGACACACCATTGCCATCATGCTACTCGCTGGACCAGCAATGGCGATGACTTAAGGCCGAAGGAGACGCGATGTAACGCCCCGAAGACCACAAGACCAAGGTCGTCAACATTTTCGGATTGATTCGCAAGAAGTCTATGTTCGCATCAATATCTGCACAACCTCAAGGGAGAACAACAGGATATCTTTGGATATTTAGAAGCCCCATGAAGTTATGCTTCCAATGAATCAAAAATCAAGTCAATCGGAGGTTCCTACAAGCGGATATGGCCGAATTACCGAAGGTTGCGCATTCTGAAATTTTCTGGACAGCATGCAAGAGCGGAAACAAAACGGCCATAGCTCCCTCATTTGGGCTCCGATTAAGATGAATGAGTACCCATTGGAAAGGTAATTTTATAAAGTTTTCAATGGAACAATATTTTGGTATATGTTCTGTTATGTACACAGGGGAAAATCCAGGAAAAAGAGGCAGCAGCAACACAATGAGAACAAGATAGTGGAGATGAGGACGACGACAACGAAGAGGAGCTTGGGCAATGCTTCCATTAGACCACACGAGATGAAATTCAGAAGTTGGGAACAAAACAAAGACCCCAAGAGCATTGGCAAAAGAAGGCATAAGTTGGCAACATCTGACGCTAGGAGATGTTAGAAGCAAATCATGATGGATTACACACAAATGATGGCATCCAATGGCGCGGATACTCTGGGCTCTCACACGAAGGATCATGGAGTTACATGAAGATATTTGAGACATGTGTGAAGTCCCACAAATGAATAAGAAGAGTGAGTCCACACAAGGCAAACTTGATGATGTGTGGCACGAACGAAGGAATTGCGAAAAGACGATGCAAGCCACCGATCATTGATGATTGTTTGCTTTCAACTCCGAGAGACCACTCACGATGAAAAGCTCGAAGGCCAAGGTACAAATTAACCTCTCAAGATACTTTTGGAGCTGATAATATTCCTTTGATATATCTATGATTCATATCCAATAGTGAGGTTGATTCAATTCTATGCCTTGTTCTTATGATGTTCATGATAGGCTAGAATTTCTTGAGAGTGATAAAGAGGCTTTGTTGTGTTTAAACTTTGTTACATGCCTAATGAACTTTTGCCTGATGAGAGTTTAGTGCTGAGCAAGAGAACTTATGCTACAATTAATCACAACTTACTTTGTCATAAATTGTGGTTATGAATGCGTTTGTTTGCGATATGATTTGTAAATCTTGGACTTGCTTTGTGCTCGGTCAGGCTAGTTACCTTAAAAAAGCAAATTGTGGGAGAAATCCCAAGTTTCACTAACCATGCAGGGCATTAAACATAAATTAAAAGGAGAGAAGTCATACCCAAAGGAATTGCAAACCCGTGCATCACCGTCACCAAACCTCAAAAACAGACGTCGCTGTTTTCATCAATTTTGAGGACCTGGTCAGACATATTCAAGGAAGGAAAAGTTGAAAATTAGAAGCTCCATCAAGTGCCGGTTCCAACGCATCCAAGATCAATGAATTTGGAGACCCGTACAAGGAGATATGGCAAAAACATTTAGCGATGTGCAGTCTGAAATCAGGTTTGGAAAGATTGCAGCGTCGGAGTAGAACGGGCATAACTCACTCGATCGGAGTCCGTTGGGGGTGAATAAATACTTGATGAAAAGAAAATTTCATGCGCCACGCATGGAAGCTATTATTTTCTACATGGTCTGATCTGGACAGAGAGGAAAATTTGTGAAAGAAGAGGCAGCGATAAAGTGCGATGGAGAAGGTGATGACGATGATGCAAGGGGACGATTGGGCAAGCCTCTCATCGAGCATGAACGATCGTGTCAAGCATGGAGAGTGGATCAAGGCTGCATGAACACCTTCAAATCTTGCATGAAGGATCATGGCTCCGCAACAACAAGAAGGTATGTGCGAAAGTCGAGCTCTACGACTTTAAATGAAGCGCTTCGCGGGAGACAACCTGATTTTTTTATTTATATATGTACATGACCGTCTACATTGTGCTCTTTAATCGAGCCATCAAGTAACATTGTACCATTGCTCTAATAAAACCACAACACCATGTTGTATGTTCTAATTTCTATTGAGGGAGCGCTTTGTTATTTGATCTTGGAAAACTTGTAGACCTTTTTGTGTGCCTATTAGAGTTTAGAGTCTTTTTCTTTTGTGTCTTTTTAGAGAGATATATGAAGTTGGCACCATCCTTTGATTCTAAACTTGTGGCTAGTTAAATTAGGCTAACGTTTGTTTTTGTTTTAGACCACCGCATATCATGTCATATCATTTTGTTCATCCACCTTGCATCGCACTGCATGTTTGATTTGATCTAACTTTTTGTCCAACCAACCTAAGCCTTCCTATAACCCCCACCAAAAACCATAACCAATAGAGATAGGATTGTTTGAGTTGACCGGGGGCTGTCACCCTCCGGGTAGAACAAGTCTATCCCTTTTCTCTTTTCTAATTAAAAACTTTGACTAGCCTCCCTATAAAACCCTTAGGAAAACTCCCCTTACCTATAGACATCCTAAAACCATAGGTTTGTAGAAAGACTCTAGCACCACCTTAGTTAGAATTTCTATACTTGACTTCCTCTCTTCAAAATCCTTGTTTGAGCCAAAAATATAGGATACCATGACCTACCCTTAAACCTTGTTAGTTTGGTTGATTGATTCTTTTCGATGGGTGACTTCCTTGTTGACAATGCTTACTTCGTATGAAGTGTGAGATCAAGCTTTGTCCTTTGCTTATTGTAGACCACATCGAAAATGTTTTTTAAACCTTGCTAATGCTTGTTTGTGCTAACGTTTTGCATTTGCATTTTGCATCCATCTCTTTGTCATCATCCACTTTATGTTAGCTTGCACCCTTTTTGAGAAACTTTATGATGAATGCTTTCATATTCATGTTAATGCTTGTCGACACGCGTTACTACTTTTTGCAATCTTGTGTAAACATGGTGTTTAGAAATGATTGGAGACCACCATCATTTAGTCTTATATCCTGAGCTATCATGTTGCATTGGTCGGTTTATAAACTTAGCAATGCGCCCTACTTTTCTTGCACTATAAAGAATTGTTGATCTTGGGATGAACATGGTGGTTTGACCTTGGTTAATAAATCTCTATGGGAATAGAAAGTTTGGCAACCATTTTGTAAGCATGGAGCTTAGAATTTGGTGTAAACATTGTTTTGTTTTTATACCATCCTATCATTTGCATGCACGCTTGCACTCACGTACACCATTAGGATTTTCGCTAGATTAACTATGCCACAAGTGAAGATCTTAGGGATGTCATGGTTTGTTGGCATAGGGTAAGTATTCCCGACCGTCACCTCGGGGGTACTTTGTGCATTATGGTTATTTTGCAGGCATGGCGAATCACTCCCATGAGTTCGTAATAAAAGCTGAAATCAGGATCATCAACATCTCCAAAATCCCGAAAAGAGCACTGCTGTTTTCATCAAGATTAAGCACAAGTTCAGAGATGTACAAAAAGGAAAATTTGGATACTCAAGTGCTCCATTAAGTCTACTTTCCAATGCATCAAGAATCAGCATTTTAGGAGACCCGTGCAAAAAGTTACAACCAAATCTTTGGGCGTCACACATCCTGAAATCAGCCCGGGACAGCTTGCACCAACAAAGTAAAAAGGGCGTAACTCTCTTGTTCGGAGTCCGATCGGGATGAATGACCACTTGTTGGAAAGATAATTTCAAGCACTTTACAATAGAGTGATGGTTCAGTACATACTCAGTTCTGGAAGTAGAAGAAAAACTCGTGGAAGATGAACCAGCGATAAGGGACAACATGGAAGGAGGAGAAGATGGGATGAGAAACAATTGGGATCAAGGCTCGTGGCAAAGGGCGAATATTGAAGGATGAACAAAGGCAACAATGTGATGATGATCTCCTCGCATGGCGGTAGAACTTCAAGAATTTTAAGATGGTTCATCATCTTCCGTGCCTAGCAACATGCTAAGCATGGGGGAAGACTTGGTGGACGAAAGAAGACCGCATGGAGTTCAAGGATCACAATTGTTGCAGATGCCGATCTTCCTTCTTCCATGCTAGGCATAATGCTTAAGCATGGGGGAGGGCACGCTACATCACAAGCATCAAAGGACGGTAATAATTCCTCAACCCTCTCTTTGTCCTTGTCTTCCTAAATGCTTGTATATATCTATATGCCTTCAACAACCTTAGTTGCAACTTTTGTATGTCTCTCTTGTTAAATAACATGGCTTCTAGGAGTACAACCTAGTTTTTGTTTTTGTTTATTGTCATCACCTTGAGCTCACCATGATGAAATAATTTCGGCTTGATCTTGCTCGTTGATATATGATGACTGTTGCCGCTTTTGTTTAAACTTTGTGCTTGTTTATGCATGATTAAGCTATTGCTCTCTCTAATACAAATCTGAAATTAATTAAATGCTAGCTTAATCTTTTGTGGAGGTCATGATAAAAATAAAGACCCATGGTTTCTTTTATGCTCTCAACTTTGGATGGGTCGAAGGACATATTACTTTTTGCTTTTAAAAGTCATGCTAACCTTGTCATTAATACCTCTTGCATTTTGCTCTACCTATCCAAAGCCTTATATATTGAGTGCAACCATAGATTACAAGAGTTATTATTGGGTGAATTGATTCAAGGCTCGATTCTCTGGCTCGTGACTAAGAAGCTGGTCATTCCGTGTTTTGCGTAACTTATCTTTTGCTAGCCTATTCTATCTGTGCATTGTGAGCTCCCACATCAGAAGCTTTGCAAACCTTGCCGGATATCCACCCTTTAAGCCCACATCATCTTTTGTGTTAACCTCCTTGACCTACCTATCACTTGAGTATGGAGACGACACGTCACAAGAAGGTGCTTCAAAGGGAAGATTCAAGTTCCCTCTCATCAAGACATCCGGTACCTACCTTAACACCACTTCCTCTTTGCTCGGGGACGAGCAAACGTCTAAGCATGGGTGAGGAGGTAGGTACTATGCAAATTAGAGTTCTAGGGGAGATTAAAAAAATGATGAAGATAAGAGGATAAAATAAAAAAAATTTCAAAGCACCTCGCATATGTCAAAAAAAAGAAGGAAAAAAAAGAAAAAGAAAAAAAGAGAGAGTAATAATAATCTCCCCCGGTTCTCTAGTTGCTTAAGGATTTTTAAAGGACTTCAAGATCAAGACCCATACTCAATTTTCCAACCATTGCAATCCGATAACGAGGACTTCGTTGGGGCCTCGGGATCGTTTTTTGCCATTTGCACATGTCCACCAATCCAATAGTGTCAGTTCTTTCTCTCCCCCTCTTTCTTGTGAATATTATTTTTCCAATGACCTTTTTGACGAGTTATGATAAGTCCATGAGAAGCTTGCCTTGTTTTGATAATAGTCTCAACTTTAACATCTTGGTAGGGATAAAAACTTTCCTATGAGCTCCAAATAAAACCCTTCCACCTACAAACATGAGAGGGAAAGGATATAGATCAAGTAGGCTTGAGAGAGTTGTGAGATGAGAGAGTTCATGAGCAAGATGCAAGAAGGTTTAAATTTTTGTACTTGGTTTAGCTCTTTTATTCACCTCGTTCTTCACTTCAAAAGTTTCTAAGACCTATTCGAATTTTGTGGAGCATGATTGATTACTTGTGGAAAGAGCTTAAATTATATCTACCCTCCATAGAGATGAAAGCTAGTTACATTATGGAATTTAACAAATATAAACTTGGAGAGCATTATGCTTTCTCATGTGTGATCAAGTGCAGGGTATGAACAATGAAAGGTAATACTGATATCCATTGATAACTTACTTGAGGACGAGCAAGGTTTAAGCATGGGGGAGATGTTGACGGTGAATTTCCGTCAACCTAGAGTACTTGTTATACATTGGTTTCGATTATGATTTGCAACTAACCCGCCACTAGGCATACTAATGATGTAACAAGTTCACTTGTGAATGTGGTATTTGGAGTATGTTGTTTACGCAGGATTCAGGCACTAAAAGGAGCACTTCCGAGAGAAGTTCAATGAGCACTTTGTGAGAAGATCATGAAGCCCGGCACAAGTCAACACTCGAGGTGAACATGACTCCATATGACTCAAGGACCACAACGTGAAGGCACAAAATTCTAGAGACCTGAACAGAAGATGCTAAAGCTTGTGCGACAAGGAGCTCTATCTAAACCGTGGAGAAGACGACGTCAAGGGCCCACATGCAAAAGGGAGCAAGTCAACAATTGACCAAGAAGCGTCGGGGAGCGAAACGGGGCCGAACCGGGTCGAAACGGGCCTGGGCCGGTCGGCCTGGCCTGTTTCGGGCCCCCCTTTGACCTAGGTGTTTCTCTATAAATTGCCTCTGCCGCCGTCGGCCGCCACATCCATCCATCCACAGGAACTCGGCGAAACCTAGGAGAGAGCGACGACGGCCGCCGCGAGTCCTCGAAGTTGTCTAGGAGATGGCCTAGGCCTACCCTAGCCGCCATGGCCGCCTTGCACGGTTGAGCCATGGCGGAGTTCCGGAGCTAGTTGAGGTCATCAATGGTATGTACTCGGTGGAGATGATCTAAACATGTTTATTATGTGAGTAAAGTACTTCATGTCATCCGATCTTTTAGCGACTCGATTCCTCCTTTTATGATTTTGCTCTCGCTTGGCTATGCTTCATCTTCAATCTATTCTATAGATAGATTGGTTGGGGTGCTCTTGTAGTCATGGTGGCTAGAGGTGCATACCGGATCGACCAAGTGTTTTCAACTTGTTCTTCGAACTCGCCCTAGGCTAACCCGCACGAATAGGAGTGCGTTGTGACAGGACGGTGGCTCCAAAAGGCGGGCGTCTTCGGAATCGGACCGGAGGATAGTAGTTTAAAGATGGCTTTGGATGAGATGCATGTCGCGCTTGCTCTTTTGGCTAGAACTATGACTAGAAGACGATAGGCCTTAGTTTCCCTTGCTTGTTCCTTACGTTGATGTTCATGGATGCGATCAACCTTACGCTATAACTTATACATCTTTAAGGTTTATCTTCTTATGCAATCAATGCTTCGTGTTAGGTTAGATAGATAGGTTAGATAGAGAATCCTAGGAGTTTGCTTCCGATCCTTGGATTGACAAATCTAGGGAGGACCCTCCTTTGTGAAAAAGGCACCAAGTCACCCGTAGGCTTGCGGTGAACTTGAGCACGGTTTTGAACCGTCAACAGGGGGCTGCTGTTGTAACCATGACGACATAGCGACAGGCTCGCAGGGGAAGGTGGCGTATTGCCGGGATCCGGAGCGGCCGGTGTTGCGGTTTGGGAGGAGCGCCCGTAGTCATGCCCCGGGGATGTAGGCTTTGGCTGAACCTCGTTAACAAAGATCGTGTCTCCGTTGTCGTCTGTGATCTTGCAAGTTCGTCTCGGTAGATTCAATCATCGTTCCGCTGCGCGGAGATTAGCTGGCGGCTCGTCGCCGCTGGAGGGCTAATTTCTTACAATTGGTATCAGAGCTATGGTTGGATTGGATCTAGAGGCAGTGCAGAAGATCACCTGGAGATTCAAGGGTTATGCATCTACAAAGCGTCGTGCAACATGCGGTTGGTGCAGAGCGGATACGACGCAAGGTGGAGCATGGTTGCGGCTATGATCGCAACGGGTCAACCTTATCGTTGACGGCAGCTAGAGTTTCTATCTGGTAACTGTCATCAGCGATGGTGTGGGTATGGCCGAGGAGTCGCGGATGGGCGGCGCAAGGAGCATAGAGGCAGGCAGTGGAACTTGCCACTGTCGTGTGTTGCAGATTGTACTGCCGTCGGGGCTCAGCGCGTGTTCGCAACTGACGGATGCGATTTGTTCAAGAGGTCCGCTTGAAGACGGCACGAGTTGACAGATTGAGTTTGATCACAAAAGCATGTAGTGGGCCCAGGGTAGCGGTGGCCAATCGCCGTAATTGATGTGGGTGTCTTGCAAAGTCAATGGACTATGGTATCAACAGAGGCCCAAGTATAGGGGTTAACATGCAGAGGGGTAGTCAGGTGGCTTGGTGTTAGACGCAAAGGCAGTTTTGTTTTGGCTTGGTGCATCGGCAGCTACAGGAGGGCTAGAGGGCAATTGTGTGATAAACTATCCAGACAATAATGCGGTTCTCACGCAAGGTGGTTGATGACAAGTGGGTTCGGAGATGAACCTAGTGATCGACAAGCCAAGTTGGTCGGATCAGCTTATTGTGGTAGGGTGTGTCATGCGGGAGTTAGCAGGGTTGTGCGCACAACGAAGCTACAATACATGACAGGATGTCATAGAAAGCTGATGGAAAATTGCATCAGGCGACGAGGAGAGGTAGCGGTTGGCGACCAGACCTCAGGTCGTTTGTTGCGGGCTTGTTGGCAACGAGCGGAAGCTATCGACAGTGTTCAGTCGTGGTGCACATGGCAACTGATAGGAGTTCGATGGCGGTTCAGTGGGTGCTCAGGATCAGCGGAGTCAGACGGCAGGCTGACAGGGTCGAGGAGTTGAGCAGCTCGCTGGGGTCTACCTGTGATGGATAGACTGAGCCGAACAGTTCGCGAGGCACATAGCGGACAGTTCAGTATGGCTGGCGGACAGTTCAATTGGAGGGTGAACATACCGTGGTGCATGGCAGAGAGACTGGCGGCAATAGGCTGGTCAGACCGTGAGTCAGAGGTAATGACAGGATCAGCGATGACGACATAGGAGCGTGGCGGCTGATGGAGTTGTTGTTCTCTGTGGCGTGGCGACACGTGGCGCGAGCTTAGGATGCAGGTTTGCATGGGAGAGTTTGCGTGCTTCTAAATCAGCAAAGGCGTAGATCGATTCGAGTTGCACGTGCGGGGTACTGAAGCATGAATCGAAAGGCGCGAAGAAGCTTCAAGGGCTGAGCTGGAAGGAAGTATAGACGGTGATGTTTGTACTTGCAACCGGACTAATCTTGTTGGACATGGCTGCAAGAGACTACGGTGTAAGACGTCCGGCGTAGTATGGCAGCGCTAATGGAATGACAATGCTAAGGTGGCAATTCTGATATGTAACTCGGTGACGATTGTGAGGTTCTCCGTATCATGGATGCAGTCTGGCGGAGCATGGTGTTAGATTCGGTTGCTGTTTAGCGAGAGATGAATCTAATTTTGCTTGACAGAGATTGTGGTGATAGAAGAGAAGGGTGCACAGTTGCAGGTGGAGTCACGGAGTCGGGAAATTGCAGGGATAGCAGTGTTTCTTCAAGCAACTCTTGATAGAGCGGTAACGATGACTCAAGTCTAGTGTACATGGAGGTTCGCGCAAGACAAATTCAAGGTGGCGGAATATTCGCCAAGGTGGAGTTTGTTAGATATTGTGTCGAATATTTGTACAGTCCGGTTACGATGAGACTTGAGTTGTATTTAGCAGTATAGGGTAGACTCTGTGTCATACTCTGTAACCCGAGCCTCCTCATAAATATGAGAGGGGGGCTGCTGTTGTAACCATGACGACATAGCGACAGGCTCGTAGGGGAAGGCGGCGTATTGCCGGGATCCGGAGTGGCTAGTGTTGCGGTTGGGGAGGAGCACCCGTAGTCATGCCCCGGGGATGTATGCTTTGGCTGAACCTCGTTAACAAAGATCGTGTCTCCATTGTCATCTGTGATCTTGCAAGGTCGTCTCGGTAGATTCAATCATCGTTCCGCGGCGTGGAGATTAGCTGGCGGCTCGTCGCCGCTGGAGGGCTAATTTCTTACAATACTTATCACTGTTGACTTTTGATCACAATGTTTAACCATTCGTCTTATTTGAAAAATTAGTGTAAATATGCAAAACATCAAGGTATACTTAAAATATGTTTGATGATGAAGTAAGTCACAAACAAAACAAACGAGATCCACATAATTTTTTGAATAATATGAATGGTCAAAAGTTGTGATCAAAAGTTAACAGTGACACGTAATTTGAAATGGAGGGAGTACTATTTATTTACATAGGATGTACCTTTCTCTGCATTGGTTCATGAGGATTGGCATAGACACTGATGGCATGAATAAACCTGCTAGCTCGCCCGAAGAAGCCAAGTATGCTGTCATTGCCATGCATTGGTATCTGGAAAGGTACCCCTCCACCCCTTCCGAAAGGTCCATAGATGCGTCCATTGTTGGATACAAAAGTGAGGGATGTCACAACATCAGATGGTGCGTCGGAAAATGGACCAGTTGTCCCATAAACAGCCTTCAGGAACTCCGAAGGACCAAGCTCAACCTGCAAGAAAAAGGACAGTCGAAGATGCATGTGTACAATGAAAATCGATGATCGCAATTCGTTAGATAATGGTAGAAAGTGTTGTATGAGTGAACATATTCAATGCATCGGTCCCCACATGAATCATTCAATTCTTTGTTCTTTCTTTTTTTTGCAAAAAAATGAAGTCATTCTTTGTTGTTGTATATTGTAAAGAGGTAAACCTGCTAGAGCTTGCGACCCTTTTAGAGAGGGGGGGGGGCATTCACTGACCTCGCTTAGGGCCCCTTTGGGAAAAAAATCCCAGAGGGATCCTCCCCTTTTCCCTGGGCCAAACCACCGCGTCGGTTTTGGCCCCGGGCCGAACCCCTGCGTCATTTGGCAGCCTAGTAACCCCGGACGCAACAACCCTAGCCTCTAGTTTTCCCTGTGCCGAGCCTTCCCCACCTCCCACCTCGTGGCAGCGGCACCCCGTCCCCTCCCACGATTCCTCCTCTGGCTCCGCCTCGTCTAGCTTCTGCACACCACCGCTGGTCCGCGAGGAGACGTCCGAGCCTGCGTCGGCCGTGCTTGGGCGCCGCGGCGTCGGCCTCGTCGTGCCCGCGAGAGAGAAGTTGCGCGTGCTCGTCGTCCCCATTGTGCCCCGTCTGCCGTCTCCATCCCTCCGAGCTCCGGCGTCCGACCCCATCGCCGTCGCCTCCATCTCCACGGCACCTCGGCCGTCCGCATCTTGGAATATCTCGGTATGCTCGATTCTTCCTCCCCATCTCCTCTTCCTCTCCCATTCACCCCTTTGCTCTAGGGTTCTAAGCATAGATCTTGTCAAATTGATGATTTCTTTCCTGTCATTTTTCCCTCCTCTCCGTTGGGCGCCAGGTCGTGGGGCAGCCGGGATTGATCCATCATTCCCTCCGCGGCTCCGCCTGTACTCGCTGCCTCCGGCCGTGCCTGCCTCCAGGAACCATCGCCGTCAAGCAGGGCCAGTTCGCTGCCGCATCAGGTACGTGCTTCACCACGACGAGAACATGCGGAATCCGATTTTAGTGCTATTGTAGGAAGATAGCCTGGGGAAGGGTCGGCCATGGGGGCCCCTGGCTGTGCGGCAGCAGTTCCTTTGCAAGTCTTGTGGATTTAATCTTGTGCGGCAGCAGATCCTTTGCAGATCAGGAGTGAATATTTCATTCGTTGGCAGATAGGTTGTGCAGCGTCCGGTCCAATCAATCTGTGATATATGGGATTTTAAGTGAACCGATATCTTACCAGTAGCAGTACCAATTACCGTGTGTTTCAGATGTTAATATGTTTGCTTCCCCCTGCTGGCATGTTAGATGCAATGCGTACTGATATGTGTTAATTAGACGGACCATTGAGGATTAGTACAGGGAGGCCCGCAGTACAAAAGATATACATGCTTCTTTGATAGCTTCACACGAATGTAATTCTGATTTGGTTGAATCTATGCGTTTTAGCAAGTTCTATTGAGCCTTGCAGGTACTGCGTCCTGCCATGTGTAAGGTTTGGTGACATTGTTAACGCAATAGAGTTATAATCAGCAGCTGTAGACATACATTTTTTATATCGACATCAATATGACATCTTAGTGATCACATAAACGGTTTATAGCTCCATTTGCTTAATGGATTGGAACTTTGGAATGCAGTGTTTTTTTTGTCAGAAATGGCTGGATGCTACACTTCACAGTGGTATTTTTCTAGCACTCGTGCTTGACAGACTATTTTTTTCTTTCTTCTCAAAGATTTTGGGGCAAATGAACTAACAATCCTCAAATAGCTCAAAATGGTATATGTGGTTAAGATTGCTTCAGAGGCTACAATATCCACTTCTACATCATGCCATGGTAATTTCTCAGGCTCATCAGTTAACAAGACTATTGTCACGGTGCCCATAGAAATAATCAAATAGCTGAGATGCAAAGGGCTAGCAAAGAAGAACACCTTTAGATGATACTATGTAAATATGTGGTTTCAGGCTCCTTAGTTATTGTAAATTTAGTTTTTGGTAAATCAGACAAATTTACGAAGAGCACCAACTTTTGTCTGATAAATTATGTGTTGCATTATCATAGGGTCACTGCTCATTGATGTGCCATGATACAATCTATGCAGTTGTTTAACATATTTTGTGCTTTGAGTACAAGAATGATTTACATATTTCATTTTATTCAGTATTTGAAAAACTTCTTTTTCTGGTTTTGTGATCAAATCCGGTCCATGCTGTGGATACACGAATCGTTCACAGTTGCCGTATTTCATTTATATTCATTATTTGGCACTTTGTTATTCTGAATCTCTGATCAAATCTAGAGTACTGCATTATGCTTACTAAGCAGCATCAACATGGATGTTAAGCTGACATTTGCAAAAATGATTTATCTGGGACAGATTGTTTGAAAATTTCTGAATAATTAGAATTAGAATGGGTAAAGTTGATTAGTTTTCCGGGAAGAAAATACTTGGTGGGTTATAGGCCATTTTTACTGTGGACTGAGTTTGCAGCTTCCATTGTATCTTGGTTAACCTGGCCACACAACACTTGGACTGTATCACTGTAATGCCCTTTGAACTGTCAGGTTTATCCAAAGAAAGGGGCTCTAGCCAAGATTATTTGTTTCTCTAGTGTTTGAAGCATCGTTTTCGTTACATTTCTGACTTTGTCTTGTTTAGATTATTTGGTACAAGGATTATTCTACATTCCTTGTGTCACATTCCTGAATGCTTTGTTCTTCCTGCATATACTTGTTCTTCCCATGTTTTCCTACATTCTTGCACTTTCTGTTCTGATGGAGTGGTGGATTGCATATAGGATAAGCTAATTTATTTATGCTGACCTTTTTTTTCCAGAATCTGTGAACAGTGAACTGTTGGTGGAGATTCAAAAAACGACCAAAGGAGGCTTGTCACTTTTTTTTTTGTCAATTGCATGTGTTGGATGTAATATGCCTTATGTATGTTGAATTAAGGTAGCTGGATGTACTTCATTTGTGAGGTGTGAGATTATTTTCATTTGAACCTCTTATATATGGCTTATTTTGCCCTCATGGCTCATTTTCTTCATATTTTGGATTTGTTCATGGATTTGAGGACGATTAGCATCTGTGACTGATGTTTGCTTGTTGATCTTTTATACATATATGTCAGGATGTTAAATGGCTATTTTTTTATTTTTGTGGACATTTTTCTAAAAAAAATGCGGTGTCAGATTATGTTGCTGGCTGTTTTCTAAAGCAACATGTTGCAGACACAAGAAAGCGAAGATGGGGTCACGTCTAAAAAATGGTTCTTTTTTGTTTAGCTTAATTATTAAAAAACCCTGGATCATTCCTCTCCGATCTCCCAAACAGCCAAAGGTGGAAGGGGAGCTTTCCTCCCCCACGTGGGGAGGGATGAGATGCACAGCGAAATTAAGGTGGGGGATGCCCTGCTCTAGGTTGGGCTGCCCTGTGCTCCCAAAGGAGCCCTTACTGTGCAATTGCTCCCTCGGGGATCACCCCATGGACCTACAGTGTACGAAAATCCAAGCGAATATATGACCGCTCCACTACCTATTGTCAACCTTTCCAGACGGTCGGGTACCACCTCAATGTCTAGGTAACCTGGCCCTCCGAGTCCACCCCATAGCCCAATCCTGGCAACCCTCACCTATGTGGATTTTAATCAGGGAGAAATCAGAAGAACAGAAAAATAGGGACGTGCGCTGACATACCATCCAATGCTGTTTCAGTCATTCTCAACTCGTGAATAATATCCATTATAGCAGGTCGGCTTGATTCGGAAAAGAATAATTCAAATAAACGGGTGCAAGTGCAATCATGTGCTGCATATTTTGATATTGTCACTATCTTTACGTACACATGCATGTATATATATATATGTATGCATATATTTTAGTAGTACATGTATGCACGAGGCTATGTATGCACGGGTACATGTGCATATACCGGTATATGTATGCATCATTATTCATGTGTCTTCAACCTGCTCATGGCAAGGGAGACCAGTTTTGGATCAAATTGACACTACTACAACAACCTTTCGTCCAACATGATAGTACTGGTCACAATTACGGCCGGTACTGACGCACACAATTAGTACCTATCAGAAGGAACAGTACCACCAGAGCACAGTTAGTACTAGTGGATGGTTCCACCAAAAAGAAACAACTCTACTCCACAAACTCCACTCCACCAGCAATTGGAGCATCATGTTTTGGAGAGCTCCACTCCACAAATCCCAGAGGCCCACTTCCCTCCTCCCATGCAGCCCAGTGTGCAAGTAGCGGCCCACCTCGGCCCATCTAAATTCCCCTCACTTACTATCAGGGGGTGAGACCTGGCAGATCCGCAAGGGGGCTACCCAAACGGTTGTAGGTTGATTGATGGGGGATCGAGACCTAAGAGCGTAGGTGGTAGTTCGCAAGGAGAACTCGGAACACGGCGAGAATGACAAAAGGACACGAGGGTTCAGACTGGTTCAAGCCTCCGGAGAGTAAAACCCTACGTTCAGTGTGGTGGAATTAGGCGTGAATGGAGAAGTCCCCTCGAATGGAGCTCTAGGCCGCCTTATATGGCCAGCGGGCTAGGGCTTCCATTCGAGGTCAGTGGACCCTCATCAGGGTCGATTACGGATTAGGAAGGTCATCTTCTGTGATTACAGAGAGGATCCCGCGATCCTCGGACCTAGCAGCAGTGCCGCACCGCGATCTAGGGGAGAAGCTTGCGCCACAAGCCCGGCAGGTCTTCCGGAGTCTGGATGAGGTCGTCCGAGGTCTTCCAAGGTCGCGGGGGTTGTGGATAAGGTCTCCGGGCCCACTAGCAGGTCGGCAAGGCTTCTGGCAGGTTGGTTCCACTTGACAGGGACCTCCGGGACCCTGGTCAGTGGGGACCCATAGGTACCCATGTCTCTCAAGCCCCCGATCGACGTGTAGGCGTAGCGGCTGAGACGAAGTCTTGTTGAGGCGAAGCGAAGACATGGCGCCAGTGAGGTCGCGTAGGGTGCATGGGGATCCAAAGAAGAAAATCGTCCTGAGCGCATACGAAGTCGAACATTAAGCTTCTGGAGAGCAAGTCCAGAGGCTTGAAGTGAAGACAAGGCGTTGTTGTTGCCTGAGGAACCGCCGACCTGACCAGAATCAGGTAAGACCAACACACCTTCAAGGAAGGTCTGAATGCTGACCAAAGGGAGGTCGAGCAGAGAAGTAACAGAAGCATGCTTCTGGTAAGTCGAGGTGACGTAAGAAAAAGAGGGCGTCACAAGACGCACTCGTGGAGTAGCCCTCGAGCAGTAAAAAAAGCGACCTGAAAGGTCAGGTTGATGCTAGAAGAACAAGTCGAGAACCTACGACCTTCTGCTTGAGGAAACAGATGCTCATCCCGTCGAAACAAATATCAGGAATCTTCCCGGGGGAGCACCAGGCGTCAGAGCTCGTTGTCGTGTAGCGACCCACGGGCGAACTGTGCAGGCACAGAGCCTGTCCCGAGCGGAGATGCCGCTGCCGCCGCTAGAAGACAGGGACTGAAAAGATGTCATCAGACCCACGGCAGATGTGTCAGTGCTTCCAGTAGCAGACAAGGACCTCGTGCTCCACGTGCAAACAGTGCTGCAGATAAGGTTGCCACGTCCGCTGGAAGATGAACGGTGGCCATCACTGAGCTCCATTGCTATAAATAGGTGGCCTTGGCCCTTGCTTCGGAAACCAAGTAAGAACACCATGGCTCCTTCGTTTGATAATTGTGCCATTCCCTAGTCTTGTGTGCATCCAACCGAGCCTAGAGCTAAGGTGTCATCTCCTAGAGCTAGAAGAATGCTTGCGAAGTTGGGAGAACTCCACCAATCTCTGTGCCCGCACCCAGCGAAGAATCCAGGTGCAGCATGGGGCAGTACATGCCTTGACGAGCCTTGTGAGCAAGGGCCTAATGTGGTGTTAGAGGCCACTGTGCTGCACCGGGAGAGGCCAGAGGTGAAGCTGGTCCCATTTGGAATCTTGTGAGAGCACCCTAGCAAAAGATGGGACTCCACAGGAAACCTTCTGGGGCTAGAGTAGAGGTGGCTGTGTGGCAGCCTCGACTCCAACAGCGGTGGAGGTCTCCAAGTAGGTCCTGAAGCTAGAAGAAAGCTTGCGACGCGCTTCATCAGTCTAGGTTGCGCCGCAGGCACCATGTAAGGTAGATCAGCACCTTTAATATGTTTGTGTCTTGTAATTTGGCCATGGAACAAGGTCTTTTGCAGCTTACGAAGCTTTTATACACATGTTTGCATGGCAACTAATGTGTGTCGACTGTTGTGATTGGGCACCAGGGGTGGCAATGGCATGGCCAAGGCCCCAGCAAGGCTGTGGCAGCACGCCGACCTTAGGAAGGCCATAACGACTAACAAAGAAGTCCGTGTCGACCTGGATCGACACGGCCGCTGCGCAGTGGTGCAGTGCAGGGGCGTCAACCCTGGGCTCTGTAGGTCGAAATCGACCTAAAAGGCGACGGGGCCTCAGCGAAGCACTGTGAATGGGACCGAGAGGTCGTCAATGGGTAGTAGAGCCATTAAGCACGGGGCCGTTGATAGAAGGGGGAGCCGCTGTAGGTCGTGGCGACCTACAAGGCATGTAGGCAATCGGGCCTAAGGAACGTGGGGTGAACACATCAGGGGGAGGCCGAAGCGACCTGGGAGGCTGCTGACGCCTGGGCGACCTGTAGTAGGTCGTTTGTAGGTCACTGACGACTTTGAATTGTATGTCGGGCTTTTTGTTGTTGGGGGACTTAAAGTGAGGCATAACGAGTTCACGTCGGTTGAAATGTAGCTTGAAGGCCAGCGGACGCAGATTCCCGCACGGAACTAGCCGTTACTGCCAATTAGTCGTTAGGCCGAAAAGAGCTGTTGGGTGATAGATCCGTTGAAGGCGTCGGACCGTTGGGTCGCCGTGATTTGCGCCAGATAGACGTTGAGGTACGGCCGCCTGTTGCGCCAATGGGGCCCGATTATATAAGGCCGATCCGCGGTCCAGGGGCCTCCACTTGCTTCCATTTTCGCTCAGTGCTAGGGTTCCGCCGTCGTGCAGTGCCTAGAGAGAACAGTAGCACCACTGAGCTTAGGTCCGCCATCGCCGCGACCTCGCATGCGAACCAAGTCCCTAGTGCTGTTTAGATCCAAGTCCACCGGCTTCGAGGAGGGAAAGATGGAGAAGGCTCCAGTCCCAAATCCGCGCACCATCTGGGAGCCATCCACGGTGACGGAAGAGCAGATCCAGGCCTTGGCGGACCGCAGGCTGCTGAGGCCCAAGACGGAGGTTGGCTGGAGGCCGGCGGCGGGCGAGGAGTTCCCGATGGAGGGGACCGGCGAGACCGTCATCTTCCTCGCGCACATCGAGCGCAGATTCGGTGTCCTGGCGGGTGACTTCCTTCGCGGCCTCCTCTAGTTCTACCACATCGAGCTGGTACATCTGGTGCCAAACTCGATCACCATTATTTCGACTTTCATTCACCTCTGCGAGGCCTACCTCAGCATCGCGCCGCACTTCCACCTCTGGCGCCACTTCTTCGAGCTGAAGAAGACAGGCAAGGCCGGGGTCGTCGGGAGCGTTGGCTTCATGTTGCGGCGGAACATGAAGTTAGAGTACATCAGCCTCGCGCTCCCCGACAACACTACCGGCTGGAAACAGGGGTGGTTCTACCTCGACAACCCCGCACCGACGCTCAAGACCAGGACGGGGCGGGCTCCGGTCCCGTACCCGGAGTGGACCAATCAGTTGGCGTCGCGGGACACAGAGGAGCTGCAGCCCCTGCTGGAAGACTTGGACCAGCTGAAGGCGGAGGGGCTGACCGGTGGTGCGGTGGCCATAAGCTTCTGTCGCCGCCTCATCCAACCCATCCAGGATCGGGCCCACCCTGCCTTCGAGTACTGGTGGCAATTCGAACCCACCCAGGTCGTGAAGCGCAAGGTCTCCAAGGCGGAGATGACGGCTCGTGCGAAGAACATCTTCGGCGGGCGGATCTGCAACCGGGAGTGCCCCAAGGTGCTTGGGATATACAGCCCTTCCGACCCGGTACGTCTTCGACCTTGATTTATGTCCAAGTTAGGTCTTCAAAAATTCTATTCTTTGGGCTTGGGTCTCATTGAGTTGTCATGTCTTGTTTTCTCAGCATCGTGAGGGCATCTACTGGTGCCCCGCACCGCTGCGCGACGAGGACCAGCGCAGCTACAAGGTCCGCGACACTGCGGACGTACAAGCAGCAGCACCACCTCCCGTCTCCGACTCGACGGTGGGGAGCGACGATGAGGCTCCTGCCACGTCGCGTAGGGTGCCGTCCAAGGTTGCCGCGCCGTGGCGCACGTGGCAGGAGACGGGGAAGATATCCGCCTCTCGGGCCGCGGCCACGATCGCCTCGACCCAGACGGCGGAGGCGAAGAAGAAGAATCGGAAGCGGACCAGGACTACGGTGTCGGTGGACACGACCACGGTCAGCTCCAGCGTCGAGATCATCGAGGTCGACGACGATGAGGGCGACGCCGAGTCGCCGAGTGCAACAGCGCCTCCATCTGCGGGGACACCTCGCAAGGCGGCGTCGACAGAGGAACAGGTGGCGGGGACACCCCGCCAGGCGTCAGCGACTCAAGAGCGCCCCAAGTCGAGCGTTGACACGGTGGGCGACCTTGGGTTGCATAAGAGGGCTAGAAATGCCCCTCCTAAGCCCTGCAAGCCCGGCCCCAGGTCGGCAACCAAGTAAGTCAAAAGACCTATTTCCTATCCTGTTTCGTATATTAGCTCGTTGTGCTTCCATTTTGATTGAGGTCTTTTGCTTGTGTGCAGAGCGCCCCCGACGATGTCGGAGAGTGGCAAGAACGGCTCGGGCCAAGAGGCGTTCGGGAGCAAAGCGAAAGAGACGCCGGTGGAGCAGTTGCCAGCAGTTTCGACGGCAGACGTGACAAGCGCAGCCGTCGGAACTGGAGCGACGGCGGCATCCGCAGCGGAGAAGGCCGGGACCAGTACTGCTCCACCCACGGAGGGGGAGCAAGACGACCTCTGCATGGCCGACCCGCGGCCGACGAGGGACCCGCAGGCAGCCGAGGCGGGAGGTGCCCGCGTGGAGGATGACGCACACTGGTGTATGTACGTCAGCACCCTGTGGGAACACGTGGTCGTCGTCGACCGCCGCGACGTCGACGATTTCAAGGAGGTGTCGCGCACAATTGGGCGCATGCTATTGGTAAGAGTCCTTGTCTGGGTACTTGAACTTTTCGCCTGGAGTCACAGCATCTTGCAAGATCTTATATTCGTTTTTGCTTGCCCTTGTTGCAGTCTCTTGCTGATCGGGCGCAGGCTCGGGTAGGTCTACTGCGGGAGGCGGCCAATGCCCACGCAGAGGTCGCTGCGGCCCGCGAGGCTACGCTGCAAGCCCAGATCGAAGCCGCGTAGGAGATCCAGCGCATGAAGGAGACCATGGCGCGCCAGGCGCAGAAGGAGGCAGCCGCCCTGAAGAAGAAGCTGGAGGTCGCAGGATAGAAGGCGAAGGATGCGGCTGCCGACCTCCAGGCCGTGATAGAGGGTAAGTTGCCAAGGTCGCAACAGGTTTATTCCGTGTACTTCGTGAGTTCTTGTTGTTGAGTTTTTCGACCTTGAATGGATGCAGGCGCCCGGGAGACCAAGAATGCCCTCAAGAAGGAGCTGGCCGAGGTCAAGGACCAAGTGACGGCCATTAAGGAGAGGACCGCAGAGGTCCGTCATGGTAAGTGTCTTGTCCACCGCCGCGAGGCGGCGCCACGTGCCGCAACGGATAAACTGGCGTATTACTGAGCTTGTTCGCTTTGAAATGCAGGTCTGGAGAAGGAGCTTGGTGCTTCAAGGACGCCGCCCAGTACGTCATGGACCTCTACGTCCCACAGGAGGAAGGAGCGGAGCCAAAGCCGCTGATAGACCGGCTGGATGAAGCTGAAGGCCGTATCAAGGGCCCGCTGCTGGACACCACCAAGCTCGCGGCGGCCGCGGCGCTGTCGACGGTGAAGTACCACGATCCGTCGTTTGACCTGCAGAAGGTCTCGGTGGACGTGGACTTGTCTGGTCTAGTCAGGCGCGAGGACGTCGTGGCGGCCGCAGAGGAGGTCGTCAAGAAGTTCGACTTCGGCACTGACTGAATTGGTGTTGAAACAAACTTTAGACGTGGGTTAGGTCGAGATTCGGCAGTTTGTAAATAAACTAGCAGCATAATAAAACTTTTGTCCAAAAAGAATTGTATGCATCGTTTGAGTAGCAAGGACTGTCATTATGCACGTTCGAAAATAACTAGGTCGTAAGAGAAACCCTACGCTCACCCAACTCAGTGGAGGAACGGCTTACCGACTGTGCGGCTCAGCGTGGAGACTTAGGTACAGCCGGCGCGCGGAGGCGGGTCATGGACCCTAGGTCTCGCGAGCCAGTGACTTAGGAACATTCATAAGAAAAGCGAAAGCTAACTATACGATGGGGACTTGAAAGCGTAAGATATACAAAAGACCCCTTCAGGTCGTCAGACCCTCATGTTGGCAAGGCCAAGCCCCCGAGCGCTTCGGGGCCTAACCTAGACCAAGCCCCCGAGCGTTTCGAGGGGGAAGAGGAAAAACCTAAAAGTAAAAAGGAGACCAAAAAGCAGGTCGACAGAGGGGTTGCCGAACAAGGGATCTCTTTCTTTATTGTATTGAAATTACAAAAGGGGAGAGTACATAGCTTTTATTCTGATACAGATCTTATAAGGGTAGAAGCAACGTAAATGCTCGATGTTCCAGACATTTGGAACGCCCTGGCCGTCGGCCCACTGGAGGCGGTAGGTCGCCGGACCGATGACTTCCATCATGATGAACGGACCTTCCCAAGGGGCGCAGAGCTTGTGCATTCCCTTGGTGTCTTGGATGCGACGCAAGACCAGGTCTCCCACGTTGAAGGACCACTCGCGCACATTGCAGTCGTGTTAGCGACGTAGTTGATGCTCGTGTCACGTGTGCCGCATTAGTGCGGCCACGCGGTGTTACTCGATGCTGTCGAGGTCGACCTTGCACGTCTCCTCGGCTGTGCCCTCCTCTTACTGCTGGATGCGTGGAGCACCAAAGGCTAGGTCTGTAGGGAGGACGGCTTCCGACCCATATACCAGGAAGAAGGGTGAATACCCTGTAGCAGAGCTGACCTGGGTCCGGAGACCCCAGATCACGTGAAGCAGCTCAGCCAGCCATCTGGTGGCGTATTGTGAGGCGTCGTCGAAGATGCGGTCTTTGATGCTCTGAAGCACCATGCTGTTCGCTCGCTCAACCTGACCGTTGCAGCGTGGGTGTGCCACCTAGGAGTAGTAGACATCGATGAGGCTGTCTTGGCAGAAATCCCAGAAGTCAGACACTGTGAAGGCCGTCCCCAGGTCGGTGACGATCCTGTTGGGTACCCCGAACCGATGGGTGATGTCTTCCAAGAACTTCGCAGCCTCCTTCGACGTGACGGTAGCGACTGCCGGACTTCGATCCACTTGGTGAACTTGTCCACCGCCACCAGGATGTGTCTGTAGCCGCCGGGGGCCATTCTAAAGGGTCCCACTGAATCAAGGCCCCATATGGCGAAGGGCCAGGACGGAAGGATTGTTCTCAAAGCTTGAGCCGGCACGTGCTGTTGTTTAGCGAAGAACTGGCACCCTTTACATCGCCGGACTAGGTCTGGGCGTCAGCCAGGGTAGTGGGCCAGTAGAAGCCCATACTGAAGGCTTTTCCCACCAGATTTGCAGAGGCTGCGTGGTTGCCGCATTCCCCGCCGTGGATCTCTTGTAGGAGCTGAAGACCTTCAGATCGGAGGATGCACTTCATCAGCACGCCGTTGGAGGCAGACCTCCGGTACAGCTCGGTGCCGATGACAACGTAATTGGTGCTACGCCTGACGATTTTCTCGCGCTCGACGGGGACGCACTTCTCCAATATGTAAGCAATGAAATCAAGGCGCCAGTCATCTTCGGCCTCCGCCATTAGGACGTCGCGGCTGCCTGGCACGGACACGTCGCTCTGCGACGTTCCTGGGTCGCTGAGGAGCCTGATTGATGGCTTGCGCAGGTCTTGGACGAACACACCGGCCGGGACCAGCGCGCGTTTGGATCCCAACTTGGAGAGGACGTCGGCCGCCACGTTGTTGTCACGGCAGACGTGGTGAAACTCCAGGCCCTCGAAGTGAGCCTCGAGCTTGCGGACCACAGCGCAGTAAGCGTTCATCGAGTCCTTCCTGATGTCGCACGCCTTGTTGACTTGATCGATGACGACCTTGGAGTCGCTGTAAGCGATGAGCCGCTTGATTCCCTGGGAAACAGCGATGCGCGGTCCGTGGATTGTTGACGGTTCAAAACCGTGCTCAAGTTCACCGCAAGCCTACGGGTGACTTGGTGCCTTTTTCACCAAGGAGGGTCCTCCCTAGATTTGTTAATCCAAGGATCGGAAGCAAACTCCTACGATTCTCCATCTAACCTATCGATCTAACCTAACACGAAGCATTGATTGCATAAGAAGATAAACCTTAAATATATATAAGTTATAGCATAAGGTTGATCGCATCCATGAACATCGACAAGGTAAGGAGCAAGCAAGGGAAACTAAGGCCTATCGTCTTCTAGTCGTAGTTCTAGCCAAAAGAGCAAGCGCGACATGCATCTCATCCAAAGCCATCTTTAAACTACTATCCACCGGTCCGATTCCGAAGACGTCCGCCTTTTGGAGCCACCGTCCTGTCACAACGCACTCCTATTCGCGCGGGTTAGCCTAGGGCGAGTTCGACAAGAACAAGTTGAAAACACTTGGTCGATCCGGTATGCACCTCTAGTCACCATGACTACAAGAGCACCCCAAGCAATCTATCTATAGAATAGATTGAAGATGAAGCATAGCCAAGCGAGAGCAAAATCATAAAAGGAGGAGTCGAGTCGCTAAAAGATCGATGACATGAAGTACTTTACTCACATAATAATATGTTTAGATCATCTCCACCGAGTATATACCATTGATGACCTCAACTAGCTCCGGAACTCCGCCATGGCTCAACCGTGCAAGGCGACCATGGCGGCTAGGGTAGGCCTAGGCCATCTCCTAGACAACTTGGAGGACTCGCGGCGGCCGTCGTCGCTCTCTCCTAGGTTTCGCCGAGTTCCTGTGGATGGATGGATCGATCACCCCTCCTTGGGCGGCCAAGGGGTTGTATTTATACCCTTGGGGAGCCTTGGGGCATGCTCCACCTTGCCTTGCACGAGATCTTCCTTGGGAGAGAAGGGAACTTGGTTTCCATAAAATCAGCCTCGTCCAGACTTTCCTGTTTTGTAGCCCTGCCTTGCCGATGCCATATCTCCCACGTCCGGACTCCAAATAATGCAAATTTGGTGTCCTGGTTGTATGGCACGAAATTTCCTCTAACTTTGGTATTCATTGCTTTCCTTGGAAATGAAGATAAGATCTCCAAATCGGCCTTGGAACATAATCTGTTTTGAATTCGGACTGACTGCGCAACAGAGATTTCGGGGGTCATATCTCTTAGCTCCTTCACCCGAATTGGGCCTTCCACATGTCCAAATCGAAGGTATCGTCGAGGCCCACAACTTTGGTAGTCAAACTTTTGCCATTAGAGGCCGTTTAAGTCTCTGAATCTGCACCGAAAGATCATGCTGTCCTGGGCTGCGAGAATATCTCTCGGGCTGAGTTGATCTCGTTGGTAAACATCCAAGTCCCCGGAGTTTTACGTGTTGATGCTTCGGTCCTTGGGTTGTTTGGAGTCTTGTTCATTTCGTGTCTTTACTTGTGACGGTCTTCATGATCTTCTGATAAAGTGCTCATTGAACTTCTCCCGAAAGTGCTCCTTTTAGTGCCTAAATCCTGCGTAAACAACATACTCCAAATACCACATTCACAAGTGAACTTGTTACATCATTAGTATGCCTAGTGGCGGGTTAGTTGCAAATCCTAATCGAAGCCAATGTATAACAAGTACTCTAGGTTGACGGAAATTCACCGTCAACATCTCCCCCATGCTTAAACCTTGCTCGTCCTCGAGTAAGTTTTCAATGGATATTAGCATTGCCTTTCATTGTTCATCCCCTGCACTTGATCACACATGAGAAAGCATAATGCTCTCCAAGTTTATATTTGTTAAAATTCCATAATGTAACTAGCTTTCATCTCTATGGAGGGTAGATATAATTTAAGCTCTTTCCACAAGTAATCAATCATGCTCCACAAAATCCGAATAGGTCTTAGAAACTTTTGAAGTGAAGAACGAGGTGAATAAAGGAGTTAAACCAAGTACAAAAATTTAAATCTTCTTGCATCTTGCTCATGAACTCTCTCATCTCACAACTCTCTCAAGCCTACTTGATCTATATCCTTTCCCTCTCATGTTTGTAGGTGGAAGGGTTTTATTTGGAGCTCATAGGAAAGTTTTTATCCTACCAAGATGTTAAAGTTGAGACTATTATCAAAACAAGGCAAGCTTCTCATGAATTTATCATGACTCGTCAAAAAGGTCATTGGAAAAATAATGTTCACAAGGAGGGGGAGAGAAAGAACTCACACTTTTAGATAGGTGGACATGTGCAAATGGCAAAGAATGATCCCGAGGCCCCAACGAAGTCCTCGTTATCGGATTGCACATGGTTGGAAAAATGAGTATGGGTCTTGATCTTGAAGTTCTTGAATAATCCTTAAGGAACTAGAGAACCGGGGGAGATTATTATTACTCTCTTTTTTTTCTTTTTCTTTTTTTTCTTCTTTTTTTTCTTTTTGACATGTGCGAGGTGCTTTGAAATTTTTTTATTTTATCCTCTTATCTTATTCATTTTTTTATCTCCCCTAGAACTCTAATTTGCATAGTACCTACCTCCTCCCCCATGCTTAGACGTTTGCTCGTCCCCGAGCAAAGAGGAAGTGGTGTTAAGGTAGGTACCGGATGTCTTAATGAGAGGGAACTTGAATCTTCCCTTTGAAGCACCTTCTTGTGACGTGTCGTCTCCATACTCAAGTGATAGGTGGGTCAAGGAGGTTAACACAAAAGATGATGTTGGTTTAAAGGGTGGATATCCGGCGAGGTTTGCAAAGCTTCCGATGTGGGAGCTCACAATGCACAGATAGAATAGGCTAGCAAAAGATAAGTTACGCAAAAAACTGAATGACGAGCTTCTTAGTCACGAGCTAGAGAATCGAGCCTTGAATCAATTCACCCAACAATAACTCTTGTAATCTATGGTTGCACTCAATATATAAGGCTTTGGATAGGTAGAGCAAAATGCAAGGGGTATTAATGACAAGGTTAGCATGACTTTTAAAAGCAAAAAGTAATATGTCCTTCGACCCATCCAAAGTTGAGAGCATAAAAGAAACCATGGGTCTTTATTTTTATCATGACCTCCACAAAAGATTAAGCTAGCATTTAACTAATTTCAGATTTGTATTAGAGAGAGCAATAGCTTAATCATGCATAAACAAGCACAAAGTTTAAACAAAGCGGCAACAGTCATCATATATCAACGAGCAAGATCAAGCCGAAATTATTTCATCATGGTGAGCACAAGGTGATGACAATAAATGAAACTAGGTTGTACTCCTAGAAGCCATGTTATTTAACATGAGATACATACAAAAGTTGCATCTAAGGTTGTTGAAGGCATATACATATATACAAGCATTTAGAAAGGCAAGGACAAAGAGAGGGTTGAGGAATTGTTACCGTCCTTTGATGCTCGTGATGTAGCACGCCCTCCCCCATGCTTAAGCATTGTGCCTAGCATGGAAGAAGGAAGATCGGCATTCGCAACAATCGTGATCCTTGAACTCCATGCGGTCTTCTTTCGTCCACCAAGTCTTCCCCCATGCTTAGCATGTTGCTAGGCACGGAAGATGATGAACCATCTAAAAATTCTTGAAGTCCTACAGCCATGCGAGGAGATCATCATCACATTGTTGCCTTTGTTCATCCTTCAATGTCCGCCTTTTGCCACGAGCCTTGATCCCAATTGTTTCTCATCCCATCTTCTCCTCCTTCCATGTTGTCCCTTACCGCTGATTCATCTTCCACGAGTTTTTCTTCTACTTCCAGAACTGAGTATATACTGAATAATAGCTCCATTACAAAGTTCTTGAAATTATCTTTCCAACGAGTGGTCATTCATCCCGATCGGACTCCGAACAAGAGAGTTACGCCCTCTTTACTTTGTTGGTGCAAGCTGTCCCAGGCTGATTTCAGAATGTGTGACGCCCAAAGATTTGGTTGTAACTTCTTGCACAGGTCTCCTAAAATGTTGATTCTTGATGCATTGGAAAGTAGACTTAATGGAGCATTTGAATATCCAACTTTTCCCTTTTTTACATCTCTGAACATGTGCTTAATCTTGCTGAAAACAGCAGTGCTCCTTTCGGGATTTCGGAGGTGTTGATGATCTTGATTTCAACTTTTATTACGAACACATGGGAGTGATTCACCATGCCTGCAAAATAACTATAATGCACAAAGTACCCCCGAGGTAACGGTCGGGAATACTCACCCTATGCACCCTATGCCAACAAACTATGACATCCCGAAGATCTTCACTTGTGGCATAGTTAATCTAGCGAAAATCCTAAAGGGTGTACGTGAGTGCAAGCGTGCATGCAAATGATAGGATGGTATAAAAACAAAACAATGTTTACACCAAATTCTAAGCTCCATGCTTACAAAGTGGTTGCCAAACTTTCTATTCCCATAGAGATTTATTAACCAATGTCAAAACACCATGTTCATCCCAAGATCAACAATTCTTTATAGTGCAAGAAAAGTAGGGCGCATTGCTAAGTTTATAAACCAACTAATGCAACATGATAGCTCGGGATATAAGACTAAATGATGGTGATCTCCAATCATGTCTAAACACCATGTTTACACAAGATTGCAAAAAGTAGTAACGCGTGTCGACAAACATTAACATAGATATGAAAGCATTCATCATAAAGTTTCAGAAAGGTTCCAAGCTAACATAAAGTGGATGATGACAAAGAGATGGATGCAAAATGCAAATGCAAAAAGTTAGCACAAACAAGCATTAGCAAGGTTTGAAAAACACTTTCGATGTGGTCTACAATAAGAAAAGGACAAAGCTTGATCTCACACTTCATACGAAGTAAGCATTGTCAACAAGGAAGTCACCCATCGAAAAGAATCAATCAACCAAACTAACAAGGTTTAAGGATAGGTCATGGGTATCCTATATTTTTGGCTCAAACAAGGATTTTGAAGAGAGGAAGTCAAGTATAGAAATTCTAACTAAGGTGGTGCTAGAGTCTTTCTACAAACCTATGGTTTTAGGCTGTCCATAGGTAGGGGAAGTTTTCCTAAGGATTTTATGTTGAGGCTAGTCAAAGTTTTTAATTCGAAAAGAGTGAAGGGATAGACTTGTTCAACCCGGAGGGTGACAGCCCTCGGTCAACTCAAGCAATCCTACCTCTATTGGCAATGGTTTTTGGTGGGGGTTATAGGAAGGCTTAGGTTGGTTGGATAAAAAGTTAGATCAAATCAAACATGCAATGCGATGCAAGGTGGATGAACATAATGATATGACATGATATGCGGTGATCTAAAACAAAAACAAACATTAGCCTAATTTAACTATCCACAAGTTTAGAATCAAAGGATGGTGCCAACTTCATATATCTCTCTAAAAAGACACAAAAGAAAAAGATTCTAAACTCTAATAGGCACACAAAAAGGTCTACAAGTTTTCCAAGATCAAATAACAAAGCGCTCCCTCAATAGCAATTAGAACATACAACATGGTGTTGTGGTTTTTATTAGAGCAATGGTACAATGTTACTTGATGGTTTGATTAAAGAGCACAATGTAGACGGTCATGTATATATATAAATAAAAACCGGGTTGCCTCCCGCAAAGGGCTTCATTTAAAGTCACAGAGCTCGACTTTCTCACATACCTTCTTGTTGTTGCGGAGCTATGATCCTTCATGCAAGATTTGAAGGTGTTCATGCAGCCTTGATCCACTCTCCATGGTTGACACGATCAATTATGCTCGATGAGAGGCTTGCCCAATCGTCTCCTTGCATTATCATCATCACCTTCTCCATCGCACTTTATCGCTGCCTCTTCTTTCACAAATTTTCCTCTCTGTCCAGATCAGACCATGTAGAAAACAATAGCTTCCATGCGTGGTGCATGAAATTGTCTTTCCATCAAGTATTTATTCACCCCCAACGGACTCCGATCGAGTGAGTTATGCCCGTTCTACTCCGGCGCTGCAATCTGTCCAAAGCTGATTTCAGACTGCGCATCGCTCAATATTTTTGCCATATCTCCTTATACGGGTCTTCAAATTCATCGATCTTGGATGCGTTGGAACCGGCACATGATGGAGCTTATGATTTTCAACTTTTTCTTCCTTGAACATGTCTGACCAGGTCCTCAAGATTGATGAAAACACCGACGTCCGTTTTTGAGGTTCGGTGACGGTGATGCACGGGTTTGCAATTCCTTTGGGTATGACTTCTCTCCTCTTAATTTATGTTTAATGCCCTGCATGGTTAGTGAAACTTGCGATTTCTCCCACAATTTGCTCTTTTAAGGTCACTAGCTTGACCAAGCACAAAGCAAGTCCAAGATTTACAAATCATATCGCATACAAATGCATCCATAACCACAATTTATGACAAAGTAAGTTGTGATTAATTGTAGCATCAGTTTTCTTGCTCAATGCTAAGCTCTCATTAGGCAAAGGTTCATTAGGCATGTAACAAAGTTTAAGCACAACAAAGCCTCTTTATCACTCTCAAGAAATTGTAGCCTATCATGATCATCATAAGAACAAGACATAGAATTGAATCAACCTCACTATTAGATATGAATCATAGATATATCAAAGGAATATTATCAGCTCCAAAAGTATCTTGAGAGGTTAATTTGTACCTTGGCCTTCAAGCTTTTCATCGTGGGTGGTCTCTCGGAGTTGAAAGCAAACAATCTTCAATGATCGGTGGGTTGCATCGTCTTTTCGCAATTCCTTCGTTCGTGCCACACATCATCAAGGTTGCCTGTGTGGACTCACTCTTCTTATTCATTTGCGGGACTTCACACATGTCTCAAATATCTTCATGTAACTCCATGATCCTTCGCGAGAGCCCAGAGTATCCGCGCCATTGGATGCCATCATTTGTGTGTAATCCATTATGATTTACTTCTAACATCTCCTAGCGTCGGATGTTGCCAACTTGTGCCTTCTTTTGCCAATGCTCTTGGGGTCATTGTTTTGTTCCAAACTTCTGAATTTCATCTCGTGTGGTCCAATGGAAGCGTTTCCCAAGCTCCTCTTCGTTGTCGTCGTCCTCATCTCCACTATCTTGTTCTCATCGTGTTGCTGCTGCCTCTTTTTCGTGGATTTTCCCCTGTGTACATAACAGAAAATATATACCAAAATATTGTTCCATTGAAAACTTTATAAAATTACCTTTCCAACGGGTACTCATTCATCTTAATCGGAGCCCAAATGAGGGAGCTATGGCCGTTTTGTTTCCGCTCTTTCATGCTGTGCAGAAAATTTCAGAACGCGCAACCTTCGGTAATTCGGCCATATCTGCTTGTAGGAATCTCCGATTGACTTGATTCTTGATTCGTTGGAAGCATAACTTCATGGGGCTTCTAAATATCCAAAGATATCATGTTGTTCTTAGGTTGTGCAGAAATTGATTTGAACAGAAACTTCTTGTGAATTGATCCGAATATGTTGACGACCTTGATCTTGTGGTCTTCGGGGCGTTACGTCGCGTCTCCTTCGGCTTTAAGTCATCGCCATTGCTAGACCAGCGATTAGCATGATGGCAATGGTGTGTTCTTCATGATTTTGCTTTAGCCAAAGTGACGGGTACTTCTTTCGCAACGTGATTGCTTCCAACACTTATTGCATGGACAAACAAACCTCCACGAAACATTAGTCTTAAAAAACTTTAGTTGACACATTGACATACATTGTTTAACATCGCTCATGTAGGGTGTGGACTCAATAGCGGATGATGGGCCACTAACAAAAGTTAGCACCTACCACTAAAGAGTGAATCTTGATGTAGTCATCATCTTGTCGGAGTGGATTGTGAACTTCTCGAACGTCTTGTGTCTAGCTTTTCACCTACTTTCAAGGACACAAACAAGAAAGCAAGCATATATGCAATAATAGAAATTAGGGTTAGTCAAAGAGAAAGATGGATCGCCCTAGGGTTCGAGTTGCCGATCCCCGGCAACGGCACCAGAAAAAGGGGCTTGTTGACGGTTCAAAACCGTGCTCAAGTTCACCGCAAGCCTACGGGTGACTTGGTGCCTTTTTCACCAAGGAGGGTCCTCCCTAAATTTGTTAATCCAAGGATCGGAAGCAAACTCCTACGATTCTCCATCTAACCTATCGATCTAACCTAACACGAAGCATTGATTGCATAAGAAGATAAACCTTAAATATATATAAGTTATAGCATAAGGTTGATCGCATCCATGAACATCGACAAGGTAAGGAGCAAGCAAGGGAAACTAAGGCCTATCGTCTTCTAGTCGTAGTTCTAGCCAAAAGAGCAAGCGCGACATGCATCTCATCCAAAGCCATCTTTAAACTACTATCCTCCGGTCCGATTCCGAAGACGCCCGCCTTTTGGAGCCACCGTCCTGTCACAACGCACTCCTATTCGTGCGGGTTAGCCTAGGGCGAGTTCGACAAGAACAAGTTGAAAACACTTGGTCAATCTGGTATGCACCTCTAGCCACCATGACTACAAGAACACCCCAAGCAATCTATCTATAGAATAGATTGAAGATGAAGCATAGCCAAGCGAGAGCAAAATCATAAAAGGAGGAATCGAGTCGCTAAAAGATCAATGACATGAAGTACTTTACTCACATAATAATATGTTTAGATCATCTCCACCGAGTACATACCATTGATGACCTCAACTAGCTCCGGAAATCCACCATGGCTCAACCGTGCAAGGCGACCATGGCGGCTAGGGTAGGCCTAGGCCATCTCCTAGACAACTTCGAGGACTCGCGGCGGCCGTCGTCGCTCTCTCCTAGGTTTCGCCGAGTTCCTGTGGATGGATGGATCGATCACCCCTCCTTGGGCGCCCAAGGGGTTGTATTTATGCCCTTGGGGAGCCTTGGGGCGTGCTTCACCTTGCCTTGCACGAGATCTTCCTTGGGAGAGAAGGGAACTTGGTTTCCATAAAATCAGCCTCGTCCAGACTTTTCTGTTTTGTAGCCCTGCCTTGCCGATGTCATATCTCCCACGTCCGGACTCCAAATAATGCAAATTCGGTATCCTGGTTGTATGGCACGAAATTTCCTCTAACTTTGGTATTCATTGCTTTCCTTGAAAATGAAGATAAGATCTCCAAATCGGCCTTGAAACATAATCTGTTCTGATTTCGGACTGACTGCGCAACAGGGATTTCGGGGGTCATATCTCCTAGCTCCTTGACCCAAATTGGGCCTTCCACATGTCCAAATCGAAGGTATCGTCGAGGCCCACAACTTTGGTAGTCAAACTTTTGCCATTAGAGGCCGTTTAAGTCTCCGAATCTGCACCGAAAGATCATGCTGTCCTGGGCTGCGAGAATATCTCTCGGGCTGAGTTGATCTCGTTGGTAAACATCCAAGTCCCCGGAGTTTTACGTGTTGATGCTTCGGTCCTTGGGTTGTTTGGAGTCTTGTTCACTTCGTGTCTTTACTTGTGACGGGCTTCATGATCTTCTCATAAAGTGCTCATTGAACTTCTCCCGAAAGTGCTCCTTTTAGTGCCTAAATCCTGCGTAAACAACATACTCCAAATACCACATTCACAAGTGAACTTGTTACATCATTAGTACGCCTAGTGGCGGGTTAGTTGCAAATCATAATCGAAGCCAATGTATAACAAGTACTCTAGGTTGACGGAAATTCACCGTCAACATGGATCAAGGCCTCGTACTCGGCGCCGTTGTTGGACGTTTTGTAGTGGATCTGCAGGACGTACTTCAAATGGTCGCCCTGGGGCGAGATGAAGAGTACGCTTGTGCCTGCTCCTTCAAGGTTCAGGGAACCATCAAAGTACATCTTCCAGTGCTCCGGCTTCTCCGTCGGTGGGGGTTGCTGGGTCTCTGTCCACTCAGAGACGAAGTCTACAAAGATCTGGGACTTGATGGCTTGTCGTTGATAGAACTCAAGCTCGAATTCGCCCAGCTCGACCGACCACTTGCCGATGCGCCCCACGGTGTCGCGACTGTGTAGGATTTCACCCAGGGGAAACTAGAGATGACCTTGATCTTGTGCGACTGAAAGTAATGCCGCAGCTTGCGCGATGTAATGAGGAGAGCGTACGTCATCTTTTGGGGTTGCGAGTACCTGATCTTGCTGTCAGATAGGACCTCGCTGACGTAGTAGACAGGTAGCTGGACGGGGTAAGGGTGACCTTCTTCAGGTCGCTCAGCCACCAGGACCGCGCTGACCACCTGAGTGGATGCGGAGATGTAGAGTAGCAAGGTCTCTTTGGGTGCCGGGGGCACCATGATTGGAGGGGTCGTGAGGAAGGTCTTCAACTCTTTGAGCGCCTGATCCGCCTCGTCTGTCCACTCAAACTTGTCGGACTTTTTCAACAGCTTGAAGAAGGGCAGGCCTTTCTCCCCAAGCTTGCTGATGAAGCGACCTAGGGCCGCCATCGTGCCAGTGAGCTTCATTATGTCTTTCTTTCCAGTAGGTCGATTCATCCTGCGGATGGCGTCGACCTTGGCGGGGTTCGCCTCGATGCCCCGATGGCTCACCATGAAGCCTAGGAGCTTGCCGGATGGGACACCGAAGACGCACTTCTCCG
Source organism: Cenchrus fungigraminus (assembly GCA_036936925.1). Classification (NCBI taxonomy): domain Eukaryota; kingdom Viridiplantae; phylum Streptophyta; class Magnoliopsida; order Poales; family Poaceae; genus Cenchrus; species Cenchrus fungigraminus. Next base: position 122,872,101 of record CM072774.1, on the reverse strand, counting down.
GGTTGAGCTTCCAGCGGTAGTGCCAGAGGTTGGCGAAGGTCTCAGCGAGGTCGGCGATGAGGTCGTCCTCGGCGTTGGTCTTGACGACCACATCGTCGACGACGTAGGCTTCGACATTCTTGCCAATCTGGGATTCCAAGCACTTCTGGATAGCCTTCTGGTAAATCGCTCCAGCGTTCTTGAGGCCAAAAGTCATGTCGTGTAGCAGTAGATGCCTGAGTAGCAATCGAGGAAGCATAGCAGGACGCTTCCTGCAGTGGAGTCGACGACTTGGTTGATGCGCGGAAGAGGGAAGGGGTCTTTAGGGCAGTGTCTGTTGAGATCGGTGTAGTCGATACACATCCTCCATTGACCGGTTTTCTTGGGTACAAGTACCGGATTGGCAAGCCAAACCGGGGTTTTACATTCACGGATGAATCCAGCAGTTAGGAGCTTTATTATCTCTACCCTAATGACCTCCTTGCGATCCTTCGCAAAGCGGCATAGCTTCTGCTTGACTGGCTTGGCCGTCTTGCTTACATCCAAGGAGTGCTCAGCCAGCTCCCTTGGAACACTTGGCATATCCGATGGGGTCCATGCGAATATGTCAGCATTGTCCCGGAGGAAACTGGTGAGTGTGAGTTCCTATTTCTCCCCGAGGTTGTCACCGCTGATGATCACCGTCTTGGCTGGGTCGGCAAGGCCGAGGCAGACCTTCTTCGTTGCCAGTGCGGCATCCAGGGCGGTCTCGTACGCTTCTGCTCCGGGATGGTGAGGTCGGTTGGAGCGACCTTCTTGGCCTCGGCGACCATGACAGCCGAGGCGTCGAAACAGGTGTTCGTTGTGGTGATCCCCAGGGCCTCGTTGTCGCACTTGAACGAGACGAGCAGGTCATCGTATACGGTGAGGACTCCGCGGGGAGCCGGCATCTTCAGCACCAGATAAGTGTAGTGCGGGATAGCCATGAACCTGGCTAGCATGGGGCGACCTTGGATGGCGTGGTAAGAGGACTTGAAGTCCGCGACCTCGAAGCTGAGGTACACCGTGCGGAAGTTCTCCTCCATGCCAAACATCACTGGGAGGGAGACCCGACCCATGGGGTAGGCCGCCTTGCCAGGGACGATGTCGAAGAAGGGCTCGTCGCACTCCGTCAGCCTCTTGAAGTTGAATTCCATCTTCTTCAGGGTGTCGACGAAGATGACGTTGAGCCCACTTCCTCCATCAATGAGGGTTTGAGGGAGCAGGGCGCCCTCAACTATGTGCTCGACGACTAGCAGGTACGACCCAGGATCTGGGATGTGGACCCAGTGGTCAGCCCTGGAGAAGGTGATGGGCTGTTCTGACCAACGCAGGGGCTGCGATGGCTTGGTGTGGATGAGCTGGATCTCGCGGTTGTCCTTGCGGTACCTCCTCCTGCTCATGCTGGACTTCAGGCCACCAACGATCATGTTGATCGACCTCTTGGCCTGTTGGAATGAGCCGTTGGGGTTGCCTATCTCCGGTGGGGGAGGCAGGTCGCGCTCGTCGCGACGCTCTTCCGGCTGCTGGTTATCACGCCGCCGGTCGTCACGGCGATCGTTGTCTCCGCGGCCACGTCGCTCGTCGCGGCGGTTGTTGTTGAACTCCTTGACGTTGAACGTCGAAAGTCGGCGTCCATCTGCTGCGAGCTGGAACTTCGAGCTGGAATCCCTGGCGGCGCCGGAGGTGCTTGCATCCTGCTTGCCGTCAGAGTCAAACTGGTTAACCAGTGCTTCTTCAGTGTCGATGAGCTTGTTTACGACCTCCATGAGTGGCGCGACCTTGGTGGCGCCCGACTCATGGATCTTCTCTAAGACCATGCGGTCCCTGAGGCCTTTCTTGTAGCTGTCGATGACCTGGTCGTCCCGGACACCGACGCAGATGTTGCGGTTCTCAAAGAACCGGTTGGTGTAGTCGCACAGCCGCTCACCGGTCTTCATGGTCACCCTCCCGAGGTTGAAGGCGTTTCCAGGGCGATTATAGGTCGCCTAGAAGTTCGAAGTGAAGGCCTAGGACAGGTCGGCCCATGACGTGAGGCTACCTGCGGGGAGGTTGTTGAGCCAGAGCGACGGTGTGTCGCCCATCACCAGCGGGAAGTAGTCCACCATGTGATCGAAGTTGCCACCGGCCGCCTTAACGGCGACATAGTAGGTCGACAACTAGATGTTGGGGTTAGAGCGGCCGTCGTACTTCTAGATGTTTGTCTTGAAGTTGTCGGGGTAGGCGACCGATCTGAGACGTGGTGCCAACGCGGGGAAGGTAGTGATAGCCATATCGTCGCCGTTGTCTCCGACCTGGGCAGTACCCTCGTCCTGTGCGGGGGCCACGACCTGGGATCTGGGCTAGTGATCCTGGTTAGGGACTGGACCCTCAGGGTGGCTGTAGTCCACCTCGTACTAAGCACGTCACCGGTTCTCGACGTCGTGGCGATCGCGATCTTCACGCTCCATGATGCGATGGACGGCGCCCGGGGGGCCGTACTCGCGATTGTAGTCCAGGCGACGTCGAAGCTCTCGCTCCTCACGCTCGCGGTGGTGCTGGTCGATGTAGCCGCGAGCGTCGCGGCCGCGCTTGTTCTTGTCGAGGTTGGTGCGCAGGTCGGCGCCTGGCGCAGCGTTCGCCCTGGGTTGGTTGACTTCCTCCTGGATGGTGGGGAGCTTCCTATGCGCAGGTCGATTGGATCGACTACGTGAATGCCGGCTCGACGTAGATGCCGCGGACTTGGACGCCGCGCTCTTTTCTTCCACCAGAGTTGTGGCGACCCAGAGGTAAGCCATAGCCGCGTCAGCCTCGGGCGAAGGGTTGGCCTGCTAGAGACGTGCCATCGCCGCACCCAAGTTGGCCTGAGGGCTATTGAACGTCGGCAGCCCCGCCTCTTCGAACTCGAGGTGTAGGTCGCGGGCGCACGGAGGTACCGCCTGGCGCTGCTCCTCCGCCCGCCTCTGGGCGCGGTTCGCGTTGCCTTGGATCCGACGTGCCTCCTCGGAGTCCGTCGCACCGACCCGTGGTGGTTCGTTCGCCGAAACCACCAAGACACGTCACCGGATGGATCTCTAGTCGTTGGGAGAGACACGGATCCGGGCCTTCTGGAACTCGCTGACGTCTGGAGAGGTGGGGGTCCACACACCGCGTGAAGCGTCGCGCTCCCGGTCGATCCTCTTCCGTAGTCGGCAGCCACGGAGGGTGTGCCGTGCGCCTTTATGGTAGGTGCACGGTACGTTGAGTGGATCGCGGCGGGTGCGAGGCTCGATCTTCAGGTCGCCAGATGACTCCCGCCGCCCAGATTGGATCTGGATGGACTTGGCCGCCTGACGAGCGTGTGCGTCACTACATGGCCGCAGACCGAAGGGGAAGGTCTTGCGGCGCGACGCGTCCTGCGTTGAGCGCTGGGCTCTCTCGCAGATCTGGAGGGTTTCCTCCATCATGTCGATGACTCGCTCCATTCCCTGAACGATGTCATAGGGTTTGGGCAGGTGGGTCTTCGCCTTCTAACTGGAACTAGGGGCGGCAACAGGCGTCGCCGGAGCCTTCATGGAGACCGTCGGGGAGGTCGCCGTCGCCAGTGTGGTTGAGATCGCCGTGAAGGAGCCGAAATAGATCTCCACAGGGTTGAGAAGGATGTCCGCCATGCTCGCTGGGAAGACGACACCAGATCGGGCCACCATGCTGCACAGCGAGTTCCCGATCGCCCCTACCTGGCGCGCCAACTGTCAGGGGGTGAGACCTGGCAGATCTGCAAGGGGGCTACCCAAGCGGTTGTAGGTTGATTGATGGGGGATCGGGACCTAAGAGCGTAGGTGGTAGTTCGCAGAGAGAACTCGGAACACGGCGAGAATGGCAAAAGGACACGAGGGTTTAAACTGGTTCAGGCCTCCGGAGAGTAAAACCCTACGTCCAGTGTGGTGGAATTAGGCGTGAATGGAGAAGTCCCCTCGAATGGAGCTCTAGGACGCCTTATATGGCCAGCGGGCTAGGGATTCCATTCGAGGTCGGTGGACCCTCATCGGGGTCGGTTACAGATTAGGAAGGTCATCTTCCGTGATTACAGAGAGGATCCCGCGATCCTCGGACCTAGCGGCGGCACCGCACCACGATCTAGGGGAGAAGCTTGCGCCACAAGCTCGGCAGGTCTTCCAGAGTCTGGATGAGGTCGTCCGAGGTCTTCCAAGGTTGTCGGGGTTGTGGATAAGGTCTCCGGGCCCACTTGCAGGTCGGTGGGGCTTCTGGCAGGTTGGGTCCACTTGACAGGGACCTCCGGGACCCTAGTTGGTGGGGACCCATAGGTACCCATGTCTCTCACTTCCACATGGGTCTCGTTTGTCAGGATATCTTCAACCTACGACTATATGCATAGTTTTATGCAAAGGCTGGAATATTGAAATATATTCCCTTTTCTAAAAAAAGGATATCTTCAACTTGACACCAATGCTCGAGTACGCAGCGGAAGGGGCGACGGGATCTCAGCGAGTGGGCAGCAGCGAGCCATGGTGGCAGGCGACAAGGGCCCCAACAACCTGGACTGGTAGGGGGGCAGAATCCCGACAGCAGGAGCGACAAAGGCAACGGGATCCCGCGTGAGCGCACAACGGTGAGCCACGACGATACCGTGATGGGTGACCGTGATTAGGGATTCCACCGAGCGGGAGCTGTAGGGGCGGAGGCGGAGGGCCTTGGTGGTGCGTGGTTGCGAGCCCCGTGTGACGCTACGATGGGCGGCGGGATCCCCGTGACCGGGGAGTAGCTGGGGTGAAGGTGTCGGCCCCAGCTAGTTGAGGAGGAGGTGAGCAGTGGTGAGCCTCGATGGCTGGTGTCCCCGGGTGACGGCGAGCCCCGGAGACGGTGAGCCCAGTGAGGCAGTGACGGCGGCCTCAGGAGCACAAGCAGTGGCAAGTGTTGACTTTTTCATTTTTTTTGTGCGAAAGGTATGAGAATGGTGTTTTACAAGTGGCAGTGGGTAACTAACTCCAACTCCAACAGCTCCCAAAATTGGTGGAGCACCTCTTGAGGAGCTCCAAAAAAAGCTGAAGTGGGGAAAATATTTTCTGGAGTGGAGTGGAGTTGGTTGACATGTTAGGATATTTTTTTATGGAGTTGAGCTGTTTTTTTGGAGCAGAGCTCTCCCAAACAGACCCTAAATCGTTTCATACGATCCGCATTGTGAACTGAGCATGTACTAAATGGTAAAATTGCAAGTTAGTACCAGTTGAAACCACCCACCAGTACTAAATTCGCTCTCTAGAATCCTCCGCCTCCTCACTTTTTCTTTTTTTATCTCCCTACCCATTCTTATCTGCTCACACATTTGCTCCTCTGTCATTCACTCATCCGCCCATCTCCTTTCCTCTCTCATCTCTCCTCCCTCTTCCTCTCGATCTCTCACTGCCGGCTACCCCAGCGCGGGCCTCCTCGGCCATGGGAGCGGGTCCGCCTACGTCAGTCACGGGTGTTGTCCCGACTAGTGCTATACCCCCAAGTCCATGGGTGGACAGGCGGAGACTCGACCAACGCATGTCAACCTCCTTGGCGTGAGTTTTTTTCGTGATTTGTATGGCGATGCCGTGATTGTTGTGAACATTTTATTGTCATTGGTGTGTGGTGATTTTTGTGATTATTTTTGTATTTATGGTTGTGTGGTGATTCTTATGAATATGTGTTATGTGGTGATTCTTGTAACTTTGTGATTCATGTGGAGAAAATGAGTAGAGAAAAGAATAAAACATAAGAGAAAAAAAAGAAAAGAACATAAAAATATCGAACGCTGGTAGGCAAAGTTTTTAGGAAAATTAGTACAGATCAGTCACACCGACCGGAACTAAATCCCTATTTAGTACCGTGCAGCTTTGTACCGTCCAAACCATACTGGTCAGCTGCCCGGTACTAAAGGGGGTTGCTGACTGGTACAAAAGGTCAATTATGTAGTAGTGTGAAAGAATGTAAATCTTCCATGCATCATGTTGTGAGCTATATTGGACCGACAAGGGGGTGGACCAAGAACGTTCCCTGGATCTGATATGGGTCATCTATTTAGCATTGTGAGCATCTCCAAGAGTACCCAATATTTTCTTCCTAAAAATTTGAAATTTTGCAACTTCTAAAAAAGTATTGGAAGGATTAAAGAAGACTATCTTTATGAGTTTCTAATAATTCACTCCTCGCATATAAAAGACAATTTTACATTAGAAATCCTATACTATTTCTGATTTATCCTAACCACTTTATATATTGTTTCTCTTTTGTATATTTTCTTCAGGGATCCTTTACCTGATTAGGAGCGACTCAGAATTGTGTAACTTAACGTGAAACAGGTTGACTTTTCCCAAGTTCTAAAAGATTAGGAAGATGAATTAGGAGTCATTGGAGAGAGGTTTTTCTCATCTTGATAAACACCAAAGGTTAGGAAGGGATTTAAAAAACTCTTGGAGATGCTCATTCACGTGATTTTGGATGACATTTCACAAATTGAGCCAGATCAGAATATAAGTGTCAGTTACTAACAATATTAATAATATTAGGAAGCACATGTAAGTGTGCTACTTTAAACTAATTGGATGAAGTGTTATAATTTATGTGGCCTAGCTAGGCCCTGCTTCTATAATATGCTTGAAACTCCAGTAAATTTCAAAGGTTCATGCACCTCTAAATGCCCGAATACCAATTACGTAATAACAAGTACTATCTGAGTCAGGTCTCAACTCACCTCAGAGCTTGTCTTTACTGGCACCTGCACTAGTTCAGATTCTTCAGAAGATACTATTTTGGCCTGCACACATGCAAATATTTCTTTCACTTATCCACAAACGCGAAGAAGAACAATAATAGTGAAAAGATTGGCACTGTACGTGCTAAAAGCGATGAGTTTTTAATGAGAGCATGCTATATATCAACACTAAACTTACATGTGTTACTGGCGAAGTATAGAAGTCAATTTCAACACAACCGCATCTAGTTTCCATCTCATGAAGCTTTTCAGTTACACACGTTGCAGTTGGTCTCTTCACTGGGTCAGAGTCGATGCACTCTATGCCTGTCTCACAGCATACTCTTACCTGTTCCAACTGTGTGTCTGCTTGTTGTGATGTTTCTAACCTGTTACTCCAACTTTTAAATACCTAAGAATCGAAATTGCAGTCATGAGTTAGGAGTCAACCAAAGAAATGGAAAACTCAATGAAGTATGTCACACATGTGAAATAATATACTCGATGTTATGAGCACATGAAGTCAATATATAGACGTCAATATATAACAACAATTGAAAGTTGTTAGTAGAATAGTAAAGCGCTAGCACTCGATCTAACACTACTAGGTCACTTTAAGTTGATGTCAAGTTTGTCGAATGCTCCTTGAAAAGGATGAAGTGTGATTTGTAACAATTTATTCTTTAAGGGTGTGTAATAATCTCTATCTCTACCTAATATCAAAGCAAGAAAGTAATGCTTCACGTGTTCTGCCTCCAAGCATCGATTTTCGTCCGTCGGCGTAGCACTCAAAACCGAATAGAAATTGTCTTCTCGCGTGAACCAAAGGCAAAATGGAAATACCGAATCATCCGGACCTGGCGGGTCAACGACGAACACACAAGCCAGGCAACCAACTAAAACGCACGCGGTCCACCAAACAACACAGCTCAACACCGAACACCCTCTCACGGGCCAACTAGAGTCTACTCCGTAGAGCTCACTGGCAGAATTATTAGGCCCTGTGTAATTACTATGTATGTATAAAAAAAATTTACCGGTTATATATATTGCATCAAATGTTCTGTGTATTAAACGTGATTAATGACCAAACTCATTCCTTAATAATAGATTCGTCTCGTGATTTTTTGTCCATCCGTGTAATTAGTTTTATAATTGGTCTATGTTTAGTACTCCTATTAGTTAAAAACCCGCAACAACTTTTCATTCAATTTTTTCGTGAACTAATTAAGTCCTTAGTAAGCAACCTACACTTGTAGAGAAGACCTTTCATCCAACCCATTGAGTCCCGATTGATTTTGAACCAGGTACTAAAGCCTTTTAGTCTCGATTGGTAACAACAGACACGAAATGGTACAATGGAGCTTTAGTCTCGGTTGGCAACACCAACCAAAACTAAACTAGGTACACCAACCAGGACCTTACCTTTAGTCCCGGTGGTGTTACGACTAACCGAAACAAAAGGGACCTCCAGAAGTTACTATAAGAGAATTGCATCCTCTACTCAGTCAATGTATTGTGTAGCCAAAGGAGTCCGAGTAGGGATCCATGCTCCATGGGTCTCACACCTACTATTTGCTGATGACTGTCTCATCTTTACCCAAGCCAGTGAGAGGGGCGGGCAGAGGCTGATGGATATTTTGCGCTCCTATCAACAAGGCTCGGGGCAGATGGTGAATATGGCAAAGTCGGCAATTTTCTTCAGTTCCAACTGTGATGATCAGATGAAGGAAGACATGAAAACTACTACAGGTATACTGACGGAGGCTTTATCTGAAAAGTATTTGGGCCTTCCGACAGCTGTTGGGCGTAGCACCAAAGAGGCCTTTGAATATATACCTGGAAAGATTAGCGACTTAATGGGGGGATGGGGTGAAAAATTGCTAAGTGGTGCTGGGCGTGAGACCTTGATAAAGTCAGTGGCGCAGGCAATCCCCACTTACTCTATGAGTTGCTTCCTTCTGTCACCAGCAACATGTAGAAAGATTACATCAGTCACCTCCAACTATTGGTGGAGCAGCAAGTCTGATAAGCGTGGACTACACTGGAGGCGGTGGACTGAACTTACTCTACCCAAAAGTCATGGTGGAATGGGTTTCAAGAATATCAAGCTCTTCAACATTGCTATGTTTGGCAAACAGGGCTGGAGGTTGATGACCAATACGGATTCCCTGTGTGCTCGGGTCTTAAAAGGAAAGTATTTCCATCAGGGGGATTTCCTAACAGCAAGGAAGAAGAAAAATTCGTCGCACACATGGCGAGCTATCCTGGCTGGAAGAACGGCCCTTGAGGCTGGTTTGATTAGGAGAATTGGTGACTGAAAATCTACTGATATTTGGGCTGACCGCTGGATACCGGGGGCTATAGGACGTAAACCCCTTTGTCGGAAGGAAGGCGGGACAGCAAAAATTGTTAGCGATCTGATGGAACCAGATGGAGCTTCCTGGAATGGGCATATGCTAGCCCAAAATCTCCTTCCAATTGATGCACAGGCAGTTTTGCATATCCCTTTGGGTAGAGCACGTGAAGATATCTGGGCATGGGAGGGGGAGCGTCACGGTCTGTACTCAGTGCGCTCTGCTTACCGTTTCCTAGCTGAAAAGGAGGCTCAAGAAAGGGATTTCAAGACAGGTCGCTCTGCGCATTCGGCCGGGAATAATAATCCACTTTGGAGGAAACTTTGGGCTATGAAAGTACCTCCAAAAGTTCGTGTGTTTTGGTGGAAGGTTTCACATGACTATATGCCCTCTAGAGCTAATCTCCACCATCGACACATTGAGCAGCTTGCAGTTTGTGATAGCTGTGGAGCAGATGAGGAAAGCACCTACCATGCACTGGTGGAGTGTACTCATGCCCGATTATTCTGGGCGAAGCTTAGGGAACTCACTGGTATTAAGCTCCCCAAGCTCTGTCCACGAACTTGGGCAGCAGACCTCCTGGATACTTCTGCAGGCTCTGAAGAGGCTCGGGGTATAATCATGTGTGGTATGTGGTCTTTATGGAACAGCCGCAATGTTAGAAGGCATGGGAAAGCAGCGATCGAGCCGAGACGAGCTATCGAGTGGGCTGTGGATGTGTGTTTTCAGCTATTGTCGGACGAGAAACAGCCTACTGAAGCTGTGGTTCAGAAAGTAGAGGCATGGAGGTTGCCCCCGGACGGTCACATCAAAATCAACACGGATGGTGCATTCCGTGCGGCTGACTGCTCGGGAGCAATGGGAGCTGTTGTGCGCAACGCTGATGGCCATTTCATGAAAGCTTCAGCTCGTCGCCTCACCTCTGTTGCTTCTGCCCTGATTGCGGAAGCGGAAGCACTAAGAGATGGATTTCGTCTAATCCCACTAGGCACTCGTGAAGGAGTCATAGCGGAGACAGACTCTCAGGAACTGGTCTCCTTGTGGCGATCAAGAAAGGAGGGCCGTTCAGAGATCACAGCAATCCTGCAGGACATTCAGGACCTTTCGGCGTCCTTCACTTCCTTCGTAGTCACTCACGTCCGTAGGACGGCCAATGTAGCTGCTCATGTGTGCGCTAGAAACACTCCTCCCTCTAGCTCAGCTGATGTCTGGGTGCTCCAACCCCCTAGCTTCTTGCAGGAAACCCTGCTAATTGATTGTAACACTGAGTTTTGATCAATGAAATGAAGCTCGGTTCCCAAAAAAAAAAAATGGTACGCACTAGGCTAGAGGTCGTGAGTTCAAATCTCCACACCACACACACACACACACGTATTTTACGTGATAAATCGCTTGACTTGTGATTGAGTCATGCGTGTGTGTGTGTATGGAAGCCTCCCGAGAATTTTTGATATTTTTTCGCGCAAAAACTTTTAGTCCAACCCCAGTCTCGGTTGGTCTTTTGAGACCATTAGCTCTTACCAACTGGGACTAATGGTTAGTTTTCTACCATTGCTAGCTAGCTACTTGTTCGATGCATTGGTACAATGTAGCTTGTATTCTAAACTATATGTGTCTTTACACATGTTAATATAGTATACAGTAGCTTAAGAAGGGTTAAGGGTTAGATTATGTTATATGGCTAAAGTCCATAATTTAATCGGTAAATAATTGTTGTTGGAAATATTTTTTGGTACACGTGTGATATTTACATTTCTCCCATTGCGACGCAAGGGCATAATTGCTAGTCAATTAAAAAGACAGATAAAAACAGAAAAAATGTCTGACTTTAAAGTGATTACTCCGCTATAGAATTCTGGTGCCATATATCCCCTGCCAGGAAAACTTATGGTATTAGCATTTCAAGAGCAAAGATAATGCACTACAATGTGCCTGGCAATAAAATAAAATAAAATAAAAATAAAATAAAATAAAGATAAACTTTAAAGTGCTTGAAATTAATGACAACCCTCTAAATCTAACAATGGAAGTACAAAGAAGTACCAGAAAGCACCTAAAGAAAGTACTAGAAAGTACCAATTTGATAAGACCAAGTACCAAAATAATTGGATCATCAGCACCTCAATCAGCTCGTGGAAAAATCATAACACAAGGTGCTTCCAACTACCTTCCGGTACTTTTAGAGTACTGTAACAACGCTCTGCGATTATATGATATGGCAATCCTTAGAGAACTTACAGTGTTCCGAATAACTTTGAAGTTATAGCACGGCTTTGCTTTTCATCTAATCACTTTGAGAGACCAAAATCAGCAACTTTTGGCACCATGTTGTAATCAAGCAGTATATTTGCAGGCTTGAGATCCAAATGAACGATATTCTTCTGATGAAGATAATGCAAACCCTCACAAATTCCCTTGATTAGTTTATAGCGTGTGAGCCACTCAAGTCCTCGGGATGCATCTGCAATTTAAGGATAAACTTTTATGTTTCTGAGTACATGAATTGATCGTTATAAGGATAATGAGAAAAAATTATAGTGCTTGAAAATAAATGAGAGTCGTCAATCCGACGAAATCGAATGTTGGAAACAAATAAAGTACCTAAGGAGAAGTACCAATTTGGTGAAACCAAGTACCAAAATAGTGAGAAATTACTATGAATCCTCTTAATTATGTATAAATATACGATAATGCTCCACGTCAGGCGTCCGGAGTGGAGAGAAAAAAACAGACTGTGGAACCCACACTCCGACGGCCCGACCTTATCTTTGCCCCTTGCACTTCCATCCACTCCCGTGACCCGCATTCAAACCGGAGCAGACAACAGCACATCCACTTCCTACTTTTCCCTCTCCTTCAACCTTCTGCCCGGCGAGGCCAGCTCCAGCGACCGGCGCACCTCCGCGGCGATTCCGGTGACCTGCTTGCTCCTCTCTTCTCCCAACCCTCGGATCTGGAGCGGCGCAAGCCCCTGCTCCGCTCGCGGCGCTCCACCGGCGTCGGAGCTCTGCGTGGCAGCCCGTGCGCCGCGCCTCTCTCCGCGCGCCGCCCAGCGGCTTGGATGAGCTCACGACACCAGTGGAGCCTACTCGCGGTACGCCCGTGCCCCTGCGGAGCCTACTCTGGTGTGGCGTCTCCCAGCTGGGATCCTGGCAGAGGCGCTTCTCCTCCGGCCGGATCCGGTGACAGGGCCACTCACTCTCCGGCGAGCACGCGCGGCCACCCCTCTCTTGATCCACCCACCCACCGGCGATCTGCGCGGCCAGCCTCAACCTACTCCACCCGCTCGGCGAGCACACGCGGCCGGGGCCTCCCCTGCTCTGCCCACCCCGCCGGCGAGCGAGCACGCGCGGCCGGTCCTCCCCTGATCCGCCCAACCGACGATGAGCGCGCGGGCGAGCCCTCCCTGCTCTCGACCGTGCTGCCCCGAGGTGCTGTCGTGGGGGAGCAGCGCATCCATTCCCCAGTAGGGTCGCCACGCCACCAGCACGCGCGGGCGGACGCGTGAGCTGAGGAGCGACTGGGCGCGTCCATGGCTCACCTGCGACCCCGCTCCCAGCTGGGCAAGCGGTCGAGCCAGGGGCGAAGCTCGCCGGCCGGTGAAGGAGCTTTGGGCGGAGCCGATGGCGAGCGGCAACAGGTTTTCAATGATGTTGCAAGCGTATGTTTTGAGTGTTTAATAGGTTTCGAAGGAATGTTGCAAGTGTTCCATGTGGTTGTTGCAAAAGCATATCTCGATGTTGCAATGTTGTAAAATTAGATCTCGATATTGCAGATGTTATTTTTGAATGTGGCAGATGTTGTTTTTGAATGTTGCGGAATTCTGCTCCATGTTGCACGTAACATGAGTTGATGTTGTGACATGATTTTTTTTTCCATGTTGTAATGTTGCAAAAGCAGATCTCGATGTTGCCGGTGTTATTTTTGAATGTTGCGAGTTTTTCCTTCACTATGTTGCATGCAACATGGTCTGATGTTGCGACGAGATTTTTTTCCTACTTTTCTCTTTTAGCGCCACAGTGGATCTAACATCTGCTACAGTGCATCTGACGTCCACAGTTGATCTGACGACTTTGCGCTCATCCGGAGGCCCACGCCCCTCCGGACGTCCGGGCGCTAGCAACGCCGATAGATATATTTAATTCTTTTTGGTAAGAATGATAAGAAAGGAAAGTACCTGCAAGTACCACTGATACTTTAAAAGCACCTTAATAAAGCTCTTAGGATAATACATGTTTATACATTAATGAAAATAAGAGAAAAGGAAAAAGCATTCCAGTTTTTTTATTTCAGATACCTTGAACAAAAAATCATGAAATGCAAAAGTATCCAACATATATGGTGTTTATGGAGTTGCCAATATACATAAGATGGAAAGAAACATACCAGTGATATACATATCAAGACTTCCGTTCGGCATAAACTCAAAGCAGAGCAATCTTTGCCGTATGTCTGCCATGACTACCTTCCCCTCGTAGTTCCACATTTTCCCTTGTGTATCAGCACAATATCCTAGGAAACGTACTATATTTTTGTGTCTTACCCTCATTAGACAAGCCACTTCTTGGTTGAATTTCTTCTCGTGCATATCAAGTGTTTGGGACAGCTTCTTCACGGCAACCATCCCATTCTGAAGTCGTCCCTACAGTCACAACGGCATTGCCTTTTGTACATGAACGTGAATTTTAGGATCAATCACGACCGAGATTGAGGGCAGTACAGAATTATTTATACCTTGTACACAATTGCAAAGCCACCTTTGCCAACTTGCTGATCATCAGAGAAATTATTTGTGATTTCTTTAAGAACTGATAGTGGCAGATCTCTCAGGTTCTACGCTTGCATCAAGTACCATGCGCTCCAAGAGATTGTGAATACTAGCCTCAGAATCCATTTGTAATCACATACTCACTCTGTCCCAAAAAAAAAACAATCCAATGAATTTTCAAACAAATTAGTAGCCACTAGAAATGACCTGCCGCCCCTGATAAATATATATGGTAATTGTGATTGAAGTTGTGCGCATGTACCTTGGAAAGGAAAAGGCATGCAATTAAATAAGCAGGCATCTCGAAAAGGGAAAACATGCAATTAAATAAGCATGCACATTGGAATGAAAAATGTACTATTAAATGTGCATTCTTATTTAAAATACTTGTCCATAAGTTCTATTTTTTGGACAAAATGTAAATGCAAGGATTGCATATTTTTTTTAAATGGATGAAATATGTAACAGTACCACTAAAAAAAGAGCCAGAATTCAATATGTTGACCAAAAAATTGTAGCTTTCTTTTAACCACAGTAGCAGAATAGTAGTACTTTTATTTCAAAATCTCTACATAAAAGGCATACTCCCTCCGGTTCCCTATTAGAAGTCGTTTTAGACAAGTTTTGAGTCAAACATTGGGAATATAAATCATGAATAACTTTTAAGTCGTTGAGTTTGAAAATGTGAAAATCATATAAATAGATTTGTCTTGAAAATTACTTTCATAAGAATATACATATATAACTTTCCAATAAAGATTTTTATAGAAAAGAGGAGTCAAAGTTGTGCTTTGGTGACCGTGTCACTGTCCTAAACGACTTCTAATATGGAACCGGAGGGAGTACTTGGTGGTGGTTAACGGTTTCGTATAAAGGTCTTGTATGCAATTAATGATTTGTGTATGGTTGCATGTGGCATAAGTATAGTGAACCGTCCAATTTGTAGCACATTTGGTGTCATTTAAATGGTTTTTATTTTGTTACATAGACATAGCCTATATACTCCCGCTGTTCCATAAAGAGTGTCCATTTGGTCCTAAGTCAAATCATCTTATGTTTGACCAATTTGTATAAAAATTTATCAATGCTTTTGATGTCTAAAAAGTTCATAGATTCATTATGAAATAGATTTTCGTAGCATACCTATTTAGTATTATAAATTTTGATACTCTTCATAATAATTTTTTCGAACATCAAATAGTTTCATTGAGAAGAAACCAAAGTGGACCCTCCTTGCGGGACGAAGGGAGTATAAATCGATTACCAAGGGAGGCAACAAGATATGGAAAAATGAGCCCACTATTTTGCGCCAACACTTTCACAATTACTAAAATAATGTGAGGAGCCTTTCCCACCTTTCATTTTGGTGGCGACGAAGGGTAAGTGAGAGTTGATTCTTTCAGTGGTTTGTTAGATCTCATTGTAAGTAGCTAGTGATTTTTTGGTCTTCAAAGCCTTATATGGCATATTGTTGACGGTGCAAAACCGTGCTCAAGTTCACCGCAAACCTACGGGTGACTTGGTGCCTTTTTCACCAAGGAGGATCCTCTCTAGATTTGTTAATCCAAGGATCGGAAGCAAACTCCTAAGGCTATCCATCTAATCTAATGATCTAACCTATCATTAAGCGTTGATTGCATAAAAGTTAAACATACATGAAAGGATGTATGGATCACATCCACCTAGCCATAAAGGTGAGCATCCAAAAGGTAAGCCAAGCCTATCGTCTTCTCGTTGCCGCTCCAGCCAAGGTGACAAACCAATCTAAACCTATACTATGATAAGGGTTACACTCGATATTGAGTAACTCGATATGGAGTGGTCCGATACACGTTCCCTCGCCTCTTTCTCCTCCACCGTACTTTCACTACGCAAGGATATTCATCACCGAGCGATAAACCTCGGTCCGTGCACTACTTCAATGTATCCGCAAGACATAGATTAGATCTATTCCTACTAAGGTCATATGCTAGCTACACACATGAATGAGAGAAGGCATGCATCGAAGTAGATCAAAAGTAAAGACAAGATTAGATTGATATCACCGTCAAAAGTACATGTGCCTTGATAAATCCAAGGCATGGCTCTGGAACTCCACCATGGCTTCACCACGTAGGGCCAACCATGGCGGCTAGGATCTAGCCTAAACCATCTCCTAGGCAACTCGAGGACTTGCGGCAGTCATCGGCTTCCTCCCGGTGCTTCTCCTTCGTGTCGGCGGCTCTCTGATGAATGGATGGATGTGGCGGCCGGCGGAGGCAGAGGCAATATATAGAGGAGCATGTAGGTCAAAGGGGGTCGTGAACCAGCACGAAAACGGGCTGGGCCGGCCGGCCTGGGCCCTTTTCGGCCCGGTTCGGCACCGGTTCGCTCCCCGACGCTTCTTGGTCAATTGTTGTCTTGCTCCCTTATGCATGTGGGCCCTTGACTTGGTCTTCTCCACGGTTTAGATAGAGCTCCTTGTCGCGCA
This sequence comes from Cenchrus fungigraminus, assembly GCA_036936925.1. Lineage (NCBI taxonomy): Eukaryota > Viridiplantae > Streptophyta > Magnoliopsida > Poales > Poaceae > Cenchrus > Cenchrus fungigraminus. The sequence goes on along the minus strand of CM072774.1, from coordinate 122,855,812 downwards.
AGCTTCAGCATCTTCTGTTCAGATCCCTGGAGCTTTACGGCTTCATGCTTCGGTCCCTGGGCCATTTGGAGTAATGTTCATGATGTGTCTTGACTTGTGCCGGGCTTCATGATCTTCTCTTGAAGTGCTTGATGAACTTATCCCGAAAGTCTCCCTTTAAGTGCTAGTTTCCTACGAAAACAACAAACTCCAAAATCGACATGCAAGAGTGAACTTGATACCTCCGGGGGGTTAGTACCATTAGTTAGAATATGAAATACGTGCAAATGTTGATGGTAAACTCATAGCTAGTTGTACCATAATCGACCGTCAACACATATAGATGTCCATTCGGGCCGCCTAGCCTGGCCCTAGCACGGGCCCACCACGGCCCGAGTATCACCATTGTCGTATGGACATCCCTGGGCCCACTGCTTCGGTGGGTACCAGGACCGACTACTTGGTGGGCCCCTGGGACTACCCGACTTGTGCTACACGGCACCTGATGGCGTGGAGCGCAAAGACTACGGTGGAGGAGTACTCGGATAGGAAACTGTACATGACCAGATCCATGTGGAGAACTCCTAGACGTACACGACTAGTACTCTCTCCTCAGACCGACTTGTAACCCTGCCTCCCGGGCTATATAAGGCGAGGCAGGGACCCCTCTCTCTCTCATACGCATCGTCTCGTAATCACATCCAATCAATCCAGAGCTACGCAGCATACAGGACGTAGGGTATTACGCACATTGCGGCCCGAACCTGTCTAAATTGTGTGCCACGTGTCTCTTCCTTCGAGTTACCGATCTCGGCGAGGCCACGTTCATCTACCTCGGGTACTCCCCTTGGTAGGTTGCCGGTCTAAAACACCGACAGCTGGCGCGCCAGGTAGGGGATCTCGCCGAAGATCTCATGGCGAACTCGACGGCTTCAATCTTCATCAACACTACAAGAAATCCCTTGCTTTTTGACGTATTTGGTATGACAATTGAGCATAATGTCATTATATCATCCAGTTTATGACATTATATTTTAGACACTTCGACTTTGTGACAATAAAAAGTTGTAGGTCATAAAAAACGTCATACATGTAGGCGAAGTTGATCCAATGACCAAATTTGTTACGTCAAAAAGACATTTTTGTGTCACAAAGTTAAATTTACAAATACAATCAACCAATGACGAACTTTGTGTGTCACAAAGACATTTTTTTGTGTCACAAAGTATTTATGTTTTTTTATATACTATCTTTGCCTTGGACCCCTCTCAAGGAAGAAGCTTTGAACTTGGTATTGATATTTAGCTTTTTAAAAAATACTATCTTTGCCCTGTTGCTTACGTGGAACAAAAAGTATTTAGTTTTTTTTTAATATACTACCTTTGTCCTTATTGTATACGTGAAGCCAAAAAAAAGTATTTATCTTTTTTTAATGTACAATCTTTTATAGCTGACTCATTTAATCATTTTTGCCCTGTTGCTTACGTGGAACAAAAAGTATTTAGTTTTTTTTAATATACTACCTTTGCCCTTATTGTCTACGTGAAACAAAAAAAAGTATTTATCTTTTTTTAATGTACAATCTTTTATAGCTGACTCATTTAATCATTTAATGCCAAAAAACAAAAAAAAACCAGCGCAAACGGGCCTCGAAGTCTTGAACCGGGGTCCGCAGCCTGGTAGTTGTGCGCTCTACCACTAAAACAAACATCTGATTGTGCTCATGCTCTGTAACAGAACCTAGTTATACTTTAACTTTTATCATTTAAAGTCAAAATAGGTGCAAAACATAGGGTTCGAACCCTGGCCTGCAGACACCCAGTAAAATTTCGGTGGTACGACGGTTGAGGATGAATGACAGATGTTATTTCTTATATCAGTTTTGCCTTTTTATCTATTTCTGCCTGGGAGTGGGGCCATAGGGGCTCGACCAATCCCATTCCGCCGTGTAGCCAGGCTATTGGGCCGCCAACTTGATATTCGGACCACAAGCGAAAACAGCCTAATTGGGCCAAACTCCATGTGCACTGAGACAAATAGCAGCGTTGAGAGGCACAAGACAAGGAAAAAAATTATGTCAGACCAGGGAGTTTCGAACCTGGGTCTTCAGACAAAGGGCCTGTTCGGCTGATCATACATGGGCTGAAGTTGGCTGAAATGAGAACAGTACTTGGCACCTGCCAACAGTGCTCGGCAGATGTTGGCTGAACACATTTAAAATCATTCTGAGAGAGGCTTATTCCATTCAAAAACTGGCGGCAACTGCAACACATTATACATTTCAAACTCACTGCAGGAACCATCAGATTCACCCTAATCATTAGGGTACGAATTATCAAATGACCCTCTTAATCACAGCAGATCCAACTAATCATGACCACTAATGGCCCCATCCTTAAGGTTTGTACAGTTTGCTTCATCCTACATATAAGTTGACCATTTACAAAATTTGTAGCCGTCATGACTCACTAATACCACAGCTACAAGTCTCACAGCTGCATCCATCAAGTAGACAAATTGCCACTGCATTAATTAATAAATTGACCTAATCAACTAAGTTCAAATAGTACACAGTACGCATGCAAATTCATCAAACTCCAAAAGCCATCTGCAACCCTCTTCCTCATCCTGCCAATCCCTCACCCCCATGCTCCCAGCCTCTTCCATGCCTCATTCAGCAAAATCCTCATCCTCCATGTGCTCCCAGTAACTGCATTACAAATGGTTCGGTAGTACCAACTTTGGCAGTCAACTAAATATTAATCATTGAAGACATGTATTGCAAATAATAAATAAGGTTCACATACTTGTTGCCAAGGAGTCCCAAGTCCCAGCGTAATCCACTCTCGGACTTCTTGTATAGATGCGTTAGGACTCAAAGCCATAGCAGCCAGTTGCCTCAATTCGCCAAGTCCAGCAGCTACCCTACGCCTCGGTGGATGTGTTGGTCCCTCCAGCTCATGCACAAAGTTGTGAAGTGCCAGTCCAGCCATTATAAGTTGTGATTGCTTTAGTAGCGGATAATGAGGTACACGATCCAACATTTGCCACTTCATTTTTGCTGCTCCGAAACTCCGTTCAATAACATTTCGCAGCCTTGAATGGTGCCTGTTGAACAACTCCTCTGCGTTTTGAGGCTTCCTGTTCTTGAACTCCTTCACATGGTACCTCCTTCCTGGATGTGGCGGCATGTAACCCTCTTGACAAGTATACCCAGAGTCCACCAAATAATAGCGTCCTGCAATGAAATACACACTTTCATTACAACAACACCTACTTAACAAGCTGCCACCATAAATTGTACATGCAGCAGGGTTTTATTTCGCAAACAAACCTTTTGGTGGACGCGGGAACTTGCTATCCATGAGAGCCCTCTGCTTCAACACCCGCATGTCATGCGCTGAACCCTCCGTGCCAACACCAACATACGTGAACATCATTTTGAAGTTGCAAACACAAATGACATTTTGGCTTCTCCATCCATGCCTATTAGTGAAGTCAGCTTGAACTCTTTCAGGAACACTCACCTCAATTAGCGTCCCATCAATGGCGCCTATGCAGCCATCAAACAAAGGCGAGTACTCCTTCAACTCCTCAGGTAATTCTGCATAACTGCTATCCTTCGGCCTAAGTACCGCATCTGCAAAGGGCATCATGGCCGTGAGCACATTTTGCATCAGCAAGCTGCAAGTTCCCAGTCCCCTCCTGATTTTCTCATGCATTTGCCTCATTGACTGCTTAGTCCCCATAACCCATAGGAACAAGCCTAAAGCTTCTTCTGTTGAGATGTCCCTAGTTCTTTGTAGCCCATAGTAGTTTGTTAAGATATGATGCAACTTGTAGAAGTTCTCAGGCTGCATACGAAAGTTGAGAAAACATCTGTTTCGATTACTCAGCACGTTGTTTACCCACTGTCGGCCGGTGAGGTCCGGCACAAGCACATGTTTGAATGTTGGCGGTGTCGGGGCCATCATCACAGACATTGCATAACCTACCGCCAGAGCAGCATTTGCCAGTTCATTGAAACTATTCTCACTAGAATTCTCACTATCTTCATCATAACTGTGATTGGTATGGTGCTCCATGACAAATTTAAATGTACTACACAGGAGAAGTGGTGCATCAGACAAAACCAATTTAATTGTACTAGACAGGAGACCATACTCTATTATTCTAATCAAGACAAATTCCTTTTCAGCCCAAATAACAGAACATCATAACCTAATAGCATGTATTCTTCAGAAAAAATTGTAAAAAAGGAATCAATATTCAGTTCAGTGTCCAAGAAACATACATAGTATAGGTCTCTCAACTAGAACCCTTTTGAATGTGCTCCTCTTGCACTTTTTAAAAGGTAAGATATGTAAGGCAACCTTGGCATCTCATTGCTGCAGACTAACTAAGCACATAGAATGTTATTCCACAGCCAGCATAGAAATTAACTTGGAACATTATAATTGTGATTTCTAACTGAGGACAGGATAACAACTATAATAGCTAATAGTTCAGTCAAAAAACTACAATAGCTAGTAGTCAGTAGAACTAGAGGCATCTCATGAGAAACTGTCAGATTTATTAGCAAATTTCTTGGAGGAAATCCATGGTATTCAATACACATGCGTTTAATTAGCAATTGCAGTCATCTTTAGGTACAGTTTACCTCAGTCCAAATCACGATTAATAACTAGCATCTCTTACACTTTGGCTCAAGACTCAATATGTTTTACTACCAGTGATTCCTACATGTTGCAGCATTTAAAAAAGGGTTGAGGATAGGTATAACAATTGCAACAACCGATAGCTGCAGTAGTACCTGAGAGAACAGATCAGACAGGCAGGTTAGCATGTTCTCTTCAACATCTCCGGTGCTTTTATTGCTTGCATAGTACTCCAGCAATTGATCACGGAAAGGAACACAAAAATAAAGTGCCTGAAACAGGAAACAATGATTGCACATTATCAAAATAAAGTGCCTGAAACAGGAAACAATGCCTGAAATGTATATAAGGGAAAAACTGTACTAATTTATCTGAAGCGAGGAGACTGTACTAATTTGTATATAAGGGAAAAACTGTACTAATGCTTTCTATCAAGGATTCAGGGGACATAGACTGCACCTTTAAAGCAAAACAACCACATTTAGTGTTGTGTGAAATACATGCCAAATTAAATTCAAATCATTTGTCGCAAACACAAGAAATGTAACAGTACCTTTAATTATATGTATTTCATTGGTATGCAGCAACTTGCACCAAAGACATGCAGTACCCGCAGCTTACAGCTTCCCTGAGCACCTACAGGGAAACACAAGGATGCATCAATATTCCTGGGCACGACCAATAAGCATTGTTACATATATGAAAGCCGGTGGGTTGGCATGATCTGCAGCAGCATTACTTGTTTCCTGCAGTTAACATAGGTGTTAGTGTGTGCGTCAAATTATGAATCTTAACATAACAGTAGAGAACTAAGTGGTAGTTGTATCAGTGGTAGTAAACTCACCACGGGCTGCGTACAGTTGGCGGGATCATTAGGCAAGCCAAACTGGGTCTCCCAATACTCTGGTTCAGCGGTTATGCCCCCTGTGGTCGTGTCCCGTCCGAGACCGGAGGCTGATTGCTTGTCCTGCCATTCTCTGAACTTACGTTTGAGAGCGTCTAATTTGTTAGTAATCTGCTTGTGTGTGTATTGGGGGAAGTGTGGATAAATGTTGCGCCAGCCGTCCTTAGTTACACCAAATTGGTTCCAATTGTACTTCTGCTTCTCCGCAATGGCAAGCTTCAGCAGAAGATATGTCTCTTCGGGCTCCCAATGCGCCTGATCTCGTGGCATCTGTGGGAACGTGGAATGGCAAACTTGGATTCTGTTGTTCTCATACAGTAGAGAGCTACAAGAGGAAATGGTACAATGCCATAACGACAAGTGCAACGAGAACACGAGTTGAGAAACAGTTACTTGCCTTGGTTTCTAGCTTCGCTCGTTTAGCACACGAGTTGTACAGAATAGCTTCCGGCGGTGACCACGAAGCTGACGACGATGCCAGTGTAGATGACTGTTGAGAAACCAACCGATGGTACGCAGCCTGAGTCCAGGAAATGTAGGCCGCCTGCACGCAGTAGATGCACAGCATTATAGCAGCTTCCAATTAAAAAAAAATAGGTATGTTGTGCTTTAACAATTCTATTGTTGTGCATGACTGAACCATTGAAACAATGACAATACTTAGAGGGCAAAACGAAGTAACTTGATCACTGTAAGGCTGCAGCGAAGTGGCCTACAATTGCAAGGCTTGTCTTTCTACATAGTTTGTTTTACTCAGTACTACTAGCGAGCCTACTTAACGGTCATCATGGAGGCGTCCAACAAATAAACGTCTGCACCCATGTCTTAGAAGGAAAATATGACTTGGACCAAAATTACAGGCACTCGTCGCTGTCGAGGTGAAACTGAGACTACTAGAGGTGAAATTACTGGGAGTAGTATAGAGAAGACACACAGCCTGGCATCTAAATCACCACGGGCTCGGAAATCATGTTTGGCTATTTTCCAGTCGCAGGTAGATAGGAGAGAGAGGTAATGGATAAATCTTTTGCTGTTTCGCATCAGATCCACCCGTTGGGGAGAGAGAGGCTGGTTACCTGGATGGTGTTGACGATGAGGCCGGAGAGGAGAAAGAGGAGGCTGAGGGCGAGCACGATGGCCACGAGCGGGATCGCCTTGTCGGCCCGTCGCTGCTTCCGCCGGCACCGCCTATTCCATTCTCAGAGGAGGTGAGGGTCCTATTGGAGTAGGCGGTGGAGAAGCTGCGACACTCCTTCTGCGGAGAGGGGGCGGGTCCTCCGGCGAGCTGCGGTGGGCGGAGGCGGGTCCACCGGCGATGAGGAGGACGGGACAGTGGGCGGACTTGAGACGAGATGCGGGGGCAGGGGCGGCTGGCGGAAGGGGATGCGGGGCACGGGAGACTGGGAGAGGGTTGCCGATTTTTTTTTGTCGATGTAGGTCAGCCGAACGGCTGATGCTGGGCCAGCCGAACGGCTGGGCTGATTAAGGCCATGTGCATTCAGCCCAGTTCTGCCTAGGTTTGATCAGCCGAACACAGCCAAAAAGGCAAGCACTTTACCACTACACCATGTGTCCATTTGTTGCAATCTTTAGTACCAGATCATTTACTATATATAGTCATGTAGTTTAATGCAAAAAAAAAGGACAACCTGGACTCGAACCATGGACGTACTCAAAGAATGGCACAACTTCTTCCACTACGGCACAAATTTGCTTTTGACTGAAGAACAAGAAATTTTCACCTATACTATATAAAGGATCGTTAGTGGATCGCCCCAGGTCCGGACGAGTTGAGTGCAATGACGAATGGTAGCGTGCCACGTGGTGGCGTCGGGCTAGCTGCCCATATGAACAGTTCGTTCTCTCTTTTTAATCCACAATCAAATGTTATAATTGGTATTTCTCTCTCATAAAGAATCCAAATTTGATAGTTCTTTTTTTCAATTTTTTAAAAATCAAGATCTTTCATTCTACGGCTTTTCCTTTTAAAGAAATTGTTATTCCTAATAACTTTTTATATAGCTTGTTTTATTCCAAATAAGTATCATATAGAAAAATCAATATTTTGGCACAATAATTGGTAATGTAACTTTATATTTCCTAATACTAAGGTAAGAATAAGATCATATCCAAATTTGAGGAACATACGAGTTCAAAAAATTTTGGAGATATGAAAACTACTATGATTGAGTTGAACTATATGAACTATGTAAGAGATGTGTCCTATTAATGAACAATCTATACTCTAATTTACTAAATTCTTATGAAACTTTTATGACAAGCTTATACATTGAAAAAATGATTCTATGAGAATTTACAGATTTTTTGCATAAGTTTTGTGTATTATTATTATTATTTTATAATAACATTGAAAGTAGAACTTCGAATTATGGCTAGCAAACATTTGAAATTTTCATCGATTTTCATGTTATGAGATATAACAATACAGAAATACTTAAAATATTTTTTGTCAAAGTTTTTAAATATTATTTGAGATATATATAATATAAATGTTACTTACTTCTAATAAATGTGTAGAAATTCATTTAAACTGCTAAAAATAGCAAATAAGTTAGAAAATTATTGAAACTTCTATACGACTATTTATATGCAGTCTTTTACATATACAAAATGAATTTGAGTATATAACATAATTATTTTTGTATGTTACTTTACAATGATATAATAAAATAAAAAATAAAAATTATTAAGCAAACAAGGCCCATTCGGCCCATCTATATCTAGCCGTCCGTCCCCTGATCCGATGGCTCTAATACCTCACTCGCAGTATAAAAGAACCCGCAACCCTAGCTCTTCCTCTGCCCACAGGCCACAGATCCCCTCTGCCTCCTCTCCTCCCACAGCACCCTTGAGGGAGGCCTTGAGTCCTTGACCCTCCTGCCCCAATCCACATCTCGCCCCCTCCCTCGCCTCTACGCATGGCGGCGGCCTCTCCCTCCCTTGCCTCTACGCACGGGGGCGACGCAAGGCCAGGCGGAGGTGGCCTCCTCTCGCAGCTCCCTCGTGCCTCGTCCACATCGTGGCCCCTTCGTCCCTGGATCTACGTAGCGGCGGCGCAAGGACGGCGGAGGCTGGCCTCTGCGCACGGTGGCAGGACCATGCGTCAGCGCCGCGCCCGGCATCCGCACACGCCCGCGCCACCACCTGGAGTTGAGCCCTGCGCGGTACACGGCCGTCCTCCACTCTTGCCCCGCTGAGCTTCAGCCGGCTCCACAGGCAGAGGGTCTCAAGTTCCTGCTACCCTTTTTCGCTTTCATGTACTACTCATATGATATATGCTTGAAATTTGTGTCTTTTGGTAATCTGCGCCTGCGCGTGAGAGATTTAGTTGAAATGGTCAGGGTAGCAAATATATGGTCTGCTGTGAAGCTGATGCTAAGTAACTTAGGGATCTATCTAGCAATAATTAATTTGAAAGTATAAAATCATATGAGTTACCTAGCTAGTCAAGCGGTTCCATTTCTAGAAAGTTTCATCCTGATAATAATAGATTGTACCAAGGAAGATTGTGGAAGTTCTTTCCCTTAATTACCATAACAAATGTCCATTTTTTCAGCAAAAGTTCCATGAACATGTATGAAATAGAGTGTGGTAATCTGAGCACATGAAGAGTAACTTGGTTAACTGCCTGGCTTGCTTGCAAGGTCAATTTTTTAGATATCATCCACACATTAAACATGACTATAAGTTCATTTATCTTGTTTGCTTAAAGCTCATTTCCTGTCATTATTGCTCTTGAATTGGTGTCTTTAGTCATGCTTATCCTGCTTATAAGACAATGAAGTTCACTTATTTGCTGAATAATTTGGTTTTAATTTGTAGCTAACAAACTAACAGCATTCTTGCTCATCTCGAAATGAAGGCATGCATGAATGTGTTTCTCTCATCTCGTTCATGATATGTGCTTGAAAATTGTATCTTTTGGTAATCTGCACGTGAGTGATTTGGCTGCAATAATGGTCAGGGTAGCATATATATGGTCTGCTGTGAAGCTCATCCTATGTAATTTGGGATGTAAACTGCCAATAATAAGTTTGAATGAAGCTATAAAATCATATTAGTTACCTAGCTAGTCAAGCGGTTCCATTTTTGGAACGTTTCCTCCTGATAACAGATTGTACTTTCTTTGGATATCAGATCCTCAGTTCAGATCTAGAGCAGCTTACTTGATTTAGCATATTTGAAGCTTCAAATAAAAATGTTTGTCTTCAAAAGCTCCTCAGTTCTTATAAGCTATCAGTATTTGTGCAAAGTTGAGTTTCTAAAATATGTTTTCTGATAAATATGCCTTAAGTAAAATATATATCTGATCTGAATATTTCTTGTAATCAATATGCTTAATCAGTGCTTTGATGCTTATTCTAAAAGTTTGTAGTACTTAATGTGGGTTCTGTGTGCAACATTCTGAATATTAATATGCTTAATCTGGAATGTATGGGGTCGTTTACACAGAGGAGTGTATTCGATTTTTACACTATGGCTGATAACTATAGCTTGAATTTGATTTTTACACGTATTTTAGATCTAGATGCATACTATCTGAAAGTTTTCTTTTTAGTTCCAGTTGCTTAGGTTATATAGTGATCCCTTTTCTGAGCAAGTGTATCTCATAATTTGATGCAGATGGATAGATCTTGGATCAAGCAAGGAACAGATGGATGAGGTGAATGAATTCATGTCATTTGTTTCTGAGAGAGATTCAGTGATGACATTTATTTTTGAATTCAGGAGACTTTTGATATGTATTGAATTGGTGGATCAAATATGTGTATAGTTGTATATCTTAGATGTATATAGACTGAATTGTGTGAGCTGGATTTTGTGGGCTCAAAAGAAAATGTGCTGAATTGTGTGGGCCAGAAAAATAGGCCGAATCAGAAGAAAAAAAATATGGGCTGGATGGTATGGATCAAAATATTGAATGGGCTGCATTTATAAAAATAAATTGGCAAATAAAATAAAAAATAATGGGCTGGGCCGGACATCAACAAAACTGGCAAAAAATAAAAAAAATAAAAAATGAAATAATGGTTGAAAACTGGCAAAAAAATCGAAAATGCAAAAATGGGCTTGCCATTATGAGGCCCAACTATATTTGTGGCCCATGAAGAAACTGGATGCTATGTGTGGGCTTTAGCAGGCCAAATTTATTTTGTGACGTTTTTTTTCTTTTGCCATGTCGGCGCAACGTCACCTTTTCATCCTACGTGGCATATGCTTATGTGGCAAGGTCTAGAATTTTGTGACATTAAAGCTAATGTCATACAATTATATGACAAATAAACTAATGTCATAAAGTTGTGACATTATATATACATACGTCATATAATGAATTTGTGACGCAAGCTTTTTGACGTTTGCATTTTCGTCAAAGATATGTCATAAAATCTAGTTTGTGACATAAATTCCATATATTATGACGTAATAGAATGTCAAAAAGCAAATGATTTCTTGTAGTGTGTATTTTGGTACACCAAACATGTTCATTACACTTTGGTTTGGATTTGATTATGGAACTAACCCGCCACTAGGCACACTAATCATATAACAAGTTCATCTATGTGCATGCATTTGGAAGTGTTGTGTTTATGTAGGAAAACATGGACATAAAGGATGGATTCACAACAAGTTCAAAGGAGCATTTACGGAGTCTTGTTCGTGTTCATGAGCTTGATGAAATCACTTCCAATGGTGGCAAGGACCGAAGTGCTACGAAGGAACACCCCCGGGGATTGAAGCGTAAAAGACCGAACTTCATGCACGGAGAACCTCCATCTTGGACGCGAGGATGACATGGTCAAAATCATGCAAATGGAAGGGGCAAAGTGCATAATCACCTGAGGACCCACGGGAGCGAAAGGGCAACCGAACCGGGCCGGGATGGGCCTGGGCCGGTCGGTCCAGTCCGGCCGGCCTGGCCCACTCCGGGGGTCGGTTCGGCCCCCCTTTCCTTGCACCCGAAGGATCTTCAACCCTAAAGTCCTGGAGGCGCCGCCATTCGCAAGGGAGAGAGCCATTCGCACCGAGAGACCATCCACAAGCTAGAGAGAGAGGAGGGAGATCTCCGGAGGAGGATCGCCCATCTCGAAGGAAGCACCCACAAGTGGAGAAGAAGGAAGACACCGTCAGAAGCGTCACCATGATCAACGGTGCTATGTCTAGCACCTTGATGGGGTAATCTTCTCATTTGTCCATGGGTTGTAATCGATCTTGAGATGTAATCGCTACCTTGTTGGAACATCTATCTATCTATCATCATGTGTTGAATATGCTTTAATGCTTAAGGTTAGCTACCATGCCGTAAAGGGAAGTAGAGCTCCAATGCTCCCTTGGATCCATTCAATACGCCGTGTCCATCATAGGTCTAGTCACGAATACCTCCGCGTAGTGACAGTACGGGGGGAGGGAAAGGGCGAAACCGTGGTCACAACCCCCGATAGATTAGATCGGTTTTCATGTTTAAAGCGGTTGCTTGTTCAAGTATCGTAGACCCATGGACAAGTGTCTTTTATCTTGTTAGCTTAATCGTTCTCTCTAGTGTAGTGTAGTCATTTTCTAGTCTTATCATAGTTAGAGTTTGAGTAGTTAGTGAGTAGAGGTAGATCAAACGCTTGTAATCCCCTTGCTCCGCGGATTGACAAGAACCTTGGGAATCCCGTGGTGAAAAAGGTGTAGGTCCGTACGCTTGCGGATCGTAGGTGGATACGTCTTTTATCCGTCAACAGTAGCACTGCTCAGTGGTGTGGTTGCCCTCCAGATGCCACGGGCACTTCTCTTTCAGCAAGTCCTTGAAGCCGCCAGAGGTCTTTTTCGAGTTGTCTTTCGCAGGGTGCTGGATAGCCGCGACTGTATTGTCTGGCTTGCGCTTGCGATTAGGACCCGAGTAGTTCTTGTTGCGACCCCCTTGATCCCGGTTGTTATTGTTGCCGTTGTTGTTGTTGCCGCCCGTGTTGTGCTTGCTCTTGCCGCGAATGGAGTCGTACTTGGCGTTTGCCTTGTCTTCTTCGTCGGCCCATGAGGTAATCATGTCCTTGAGCTTAGTAATGGAACTCGGGTGGCGGCGACTGAAGTCTTCGAAAGTGCGACGATGGTAGAGCCCGTCTTGGAAGAGGTCGATGACCTCCTTGTCGGTGACGTCGACTACCGTTGCGTGCTTGTCGAAGAAGCGTCGCATGTACTGGCGTAGCGTCTCGCCTTGTAGTTGTTTGACCATTGCCAGATCCATGCGAGTACCCGAGCGTCCCATGGCGCCTGCGAAGTTGCTGGTGAACTGAGCCTTGAGCTGGTCCCACTCGTCGATCGAGTTCTTGTCGAGCGACTCGAGCCAGGTGAGTGGTGCTTGGTCCAGGCAGAAGGGGAAGTAGAGGCACTTCGTGTCGTTGTTGCCACCAGCATTTTCAATGGATAGGGCGTAGCACCTAAGCCATTGAACTGGGTCTTGCTTCGCGTCATACTTGGTGATCCCCAGAGGTTTGAATTTCTCTGGGAGGAGCAGGTCGCGAAGTCGAGCGGAGAAGGCGGGGAAGCCGTCGCTATCGCTTGCCTCAGAGGCCTTCTTGCGACGTATTTCTTCAATTCTGCGGCGGGCATCGTAGCCGCCATGTGAGATGCCGGTGACGTGGCTGTTCGCGTGGCCTCGGCCTCCGTGATCGCCGCCGCCACCAGCTCTCCTGCCAGCACCATGTGATGAGCTCCCGCCGCTGCTGCCTCCGCCGCCACCGTCGCCGCGACTAGCACCGCCGCGGCTCCCGCCGGCGTCGCCCGCGCTATTGCCGCCCTGAGAAGGTCCTCCAGCTAGTGCCCTGGAGCAGTTGGGGTTCTGTGGTTGTTCTCCTCGCGAGCGGTTGCGTCCGCCGTCCGCTGGACTGCGACTAGTAGCTTCGTGGTGCCTGGAGTCACGAGTTCTGAGAGGAGGCACTTGAGTGACCCTGTTGTCAACCCTCATGAAGTAGGCGTCTTTAGCTAGCTCGGCAATGACTTCGCCCGCGCGTATCCCCTGAGCCTGACGTGCTATCGTAGTGATAGACATGAGGCACTGTTCGGGGGTAGTGTGCACCCAGTTGGCAACTTGGTCAAGAGTCTCAGAGAGGTTCCGGATTGGGAGGGTCTCACAGAGACATCTGCGCCGTTCGTTTCCTTCCTGTTGCGTTCACGACGGGCGTTCTTGTCATTGTTGGTTTCATCAGCGGGCGCATTTGCGGACAGCTCGTCTTCTGAGATGTCGTCGAGGTACCGATCGGGTCGGGTCCCTGAAGGTCCTGGCGTCTCGCCAGCAGCCATGAAGACTTGGCGGTCAGGGGTACCGAGACCGGAGTCAGTAGTCACCACCTCAGTCGATGTATGCTCCTCGGTTGGAGCTAGAGGTGTTCCCTCCTGGAAGGGAAGTGAGTCGAGGTAGGCGACGCAGCGTGAGTTGCCGTCTGTCAAGTCTGCAGGCTTGCGGTCTGGCCAATAGACGAATCTTCCAGCGGGCGTGGATGTTATAACCAAACCGGTGGCTGGGCCTGACAGTGGTTGCTCAGTCGTGATGTCCTCGGGTTCGGGCTCGACAGGGTCCGACCCGAAGTCGAACTCGTAAGAGGAGTCCGAGTAGTAGCCGGAGGCGGGGTTGGAGTCCGAAGAGTAGTCGGGGACAATCTCCTTGCCAGCCCGACGTGCGGCGAGAGCTTCCGCGTGGGCCCTGCTAGCGTTGCAGAGGCCATATGGGAAGTGCTCGTGGAGCGGGGCATCTTCACACGATGGCTCAGTAGCCGGCTCGCATGCGATGGCCCAAGGGGACGTCGAGTCCGAGTTGGAGGTGGATCCGAGCTCGAAGTCGGCGTGTCGGTTGTAGAGCGAAATGTCGCCGAATTTTCTGGCGAGGGTGCCCGTGATCACTTCGGGAAGTGTCACGAGGCCGGTCTTTGGGTTGGGCGTCATGGTGAGGCGGCGTTGGAAGGAGCCAGCGCCGTCGACTGTGCAGACCCAGGACCCGAAGACGAAGGTGTCGCCGCGGTTGAAGGCGACAATTGGCTTGCACACCGTCAACATCTCCCCCACACTTAGATCTTGCTCGTCCTCGAGCAAGTACTCGTAAAAGAACTTTGTCCAAGGTGTTGTAATCGTGTTCCGCTAAATCTTTCTTCACAAGTTAGTCAATCTTTTATCTTTAATACATAAACATAAAGTAATGATCATCATACATAAACATGGGCGTTTAGAATCTTTACCACGTCAAGATTTACCCCACAACTCAAACTCTTCACTCGAAGTCTTCAATTTCAGCCATGCTTACGTCTTTGCTTCCATTGGAGGGTTTTTATGGTTTTCAAAAATAAAATTCCTGCAATAAGTGTTAGGCAAAAACCTTTCTCCAAGCTCTCTCATGTCACTCATATAAAGTGGCTATCCTAAACAATTTTTATAGAACTCTCACCTCCCATAAGTCTCTCATATAACATGTAAAGTGGAGCTATAGGTATGGCTAGCACAATCAACACAAGTATTGTCAAACTAAGAACTCCCTCTAATGGTTGTTTACCTTTCAAAGCCAATGATCATGAGAAGTAATCCATATGTGGGGATATCAAGGATGAGAAGATATAGAATGGTGGACATGTGCAAGGACAAAAGAAAATATGACTACGAGGCACCGATGACGTCCTCGTTGTCGGATTGCACATGGTTGGAAAAAGAGTGAAAGTTTCGTCTCTCAACAACGTGACATCCTTCCTTGCACTTTATTTTTCTTTTACTTGATTCATCCCTCTCATATCTTTCTTGCCACTCCTCTTCTCTCTTTCTCTTCATTTTTTTCTTTTTCAATCACTCTCTTTCATTCTCTCATACACATATTTTTCTTTACTTTTCTATTTTTCTTTCTTTCTTTTCCATACACATATTTTTCTCTTTACTTTTCCCTCTCTTGACATCTTTATCTCTCTTTTCAAAGCTCTCAACTCCTCTCTTTCTTGCATAAACACAATCTGAAATTTAAAATAAAATCATGCTAGAGATGAGACGAAAACTTTGAGAGTAGGTTGTGTTCAAGGAATGCGATGTACAAAAGAGATGTATAGGGTTGGGTATGGAATTCGGCGATGTACGGGACTTCCGATGTGAAAGTCACGTTACCGAATGCATGACGAGGCTAGCAACAAAAGATAAGTACAAGGACATGATCATTGCTCGAAATTAAAACTCCCAAGAGAGAAGGATCCTAGCCCAACTCATCGTGCTAATCGCACTTATGGTGGAGCGAAAAATAAGTTTGGCTTTGTATAGGATTTTTTTCTTACTCTCAACTTGGAAAAAAAAGAGGATTTGCTAACCTTTATCACAAGGGTTTTTAGATAATTTTCAGAATTGAATTCCTTCAACTTTTAGCATCGAACATAGCACAACAAAAATGTAAAGCTCAAGACCGAAGTATGGTATGGGTACTTTTAGAGGTAGCAACTCCACTAAGCACCACGGTAAACGTTTTTCAAACCACACACTTATGTTCATATATCAAAAACTAAAGATGAACAAACGAGTAAATCAAGATAAGCATCACACAAGACACAAAATTTAAAGGACTCTTTTTATTTGATTTTCTTCGACGCAACACTAAATTAAGACACTTGCAAAAATTTAAAAGCACACTCAAAAACTAAAGACTCTTAAACTCTAAAACTCTCTCGAAAACTAAACTCTCTCGAAGACTAAACCGAACCAATCTAAACTTGAAGCTAAAGGCTAGCTAGCTAGCTCTCCCCCACGCTAAAATCATACTACGTCCTCATCGTATCTTACAAAAATCGTAAGGGGGAAAACTAAACCTAGTGGTACTTCCCGCAACTATTGCACCACTTGCCCTTCATGTTCCCCACCATGCCAAAAAGTTTCCGCACGTTGCGATTTAGGAACTTGTAGTCGTCTTCGACCACGCGCTCCAAATCCTCCATGCGTTGCCTCATCGCCTCCATGGCCTGGAAACATTCGTCGACCGATGCGTAGAGCTCCGAGATGGAGTGACGGCAAGCCGCACAACACATCGGATGCATCCCGAAAGGGTCGTCATCGCCAGGGTCTCTGCCGTCGTCGCCGCCGTCATCACCATCATCGTCATCGCCGTCGTCGTCGTCGTTGCCGCCGCCATTGGGGCCTTCGGGAGTCTTCTCCTTGGGCACCTCTTCCCAATAGGACAAATCATTGTCTTCTCTTCCAGCGGCCGCCCACGAGCTCGGGCTACGATCATCAGAATAGTCGCTACCCCCATAGTCTTTAGGCTCGGGCGACACCTCCTTGTAATCCTTCCGCTACATGCCTCGGATGCGTGCCGACCTTCGAACGGGAGTAGGGACGTTCTCCTCTTTGACGGGGTTGCGAGATGCGATAGCTCCGGTCGGGACACGCCCTCCGCAACGGATGCGGGCGGTCCTCTTGATCTCCACGGGTAGCTTGAGCTCGCATCACTTCACCTCCTCCATCGATGGCTCCTCGGCGCCTTGCTTCAACTCTACGCTCTTCGGGGACACCATGGCTGCTGCGTGGGTGCAAAAGAATGCTAGATGGGATGGATTCCCGAGCTCCCAATTCGGCCAAATAAATAGTCCGAAAAGGAATACTCTAGAAACCGCATTTTCCTTATTCAAACTTCCCTTAAAATTTTCTGACCAAAGAAGGAAGTCAAAAAGGAGCATTCCGGGGAAAAACCGGGGCGAACCGCCGCCGGGACCCACCTGGGCCGGTCGGACCGGGCCGGCCGGCCCACCCTGTTCCGGGGGCCGGTCCGGTCCCGTTTCCCGTGTACCGCCCTTTTTTCGCATTCTCAGCCCGTGAGAAAAAGTTGGCCCAGTAAATCTTCACGAGAAATTCCAGAAAAATAAAAGAAAAGCTATTTACAAAAATCCACACCTTGTTTTACGTCCTAGGCTAGACGTTCGGGCTCTTCTTCCATGGTGAAGACATCAATATGGTGAAGGGGCACAACGTCGGGTTCGTAGTAAACCTTAAGCCGTTGACCATTCACCATGAATTGATCACCTTTCACATCCATAATGGTTACCGCTCCGTTGGAGAGCACTGAATGAACAACATAAGGTCCATCCCACTTGCTTTGCAATTTCCCCTTTCCGAAGGTTTTAAACCTCGAATTGTAGAGGAGGACCTTATCTCCTTCTTTAAACTCTTTCTTCTTCAACCTTTTGTCGTACCACCTTTTAATTCTCTCCTTGTATATGCTTGCATTCTCGTATGCTTTCAACCTCATCTCCTCTAGCTCGCTTATTTCAATTCTTTGCTTTACCACCGTGGCATCGAGATCAAGGTTCATCTCTTTGATCGCCCAATAGGCTTTATGTTCCAACTCAACCGGAAGGTGGCAAGCTTTTCCATAGACGAATTGATAAGGGGTCATACCTATCGGTGTCTTGAACGCCGTTCGATACGCCCACAAAGCTCCGTCTAATTTCTTTGACCAATCTTTGCCTCCCTTCTCTATGGTTTTGTTGAGGATGCTTTTTAATTGCCTATTCGACGTTTCCGCTTGTCCGTTGGTTTGTGGGTGATAGGCCGTAGAGACCCTATGTTCAATTCCTAACTTGGACAAGCACTTTTTGAAATTCTTCCCGGTGAAGTGAGTTCCTCCATCGCTTATCAAGATTCTCGGTGTACCGAAACGAGGGAAAATCATGCTCTTGATCATGGCAATGGACTCCTCCGTGGAAGCATTACGACATGGCATAGCCTCTACCCACTTGGATACATAATCAACCATGACGAGGATATGCTCAAATCCATGTGAGTTTTTGAAAGGCCCCATGAAGTCTATTCCCCACACATCGAACAAATCAATTTGTAGATTATATCTCAAGGGCATAGAATTTCTTTGAGAGATGTTTCCGGTTCTTTGGCATTCGGGGCATGATGCAACATATCTTTTAGTATCTTCATGCATCTCCGGCCAATAGAATCCGCTAGACCATACTTTTACTTGGGTCCTAAAATGGCTATAGTGTCCACCGTACTCCGCCGAGTGGCACTTTCTCAAAATTTCTACCCTCTCTTCTCTTGGCACACATCTTCTCATGACTCCATCATTGCCAAGTTTGAAGAGGTAAGGTGCATCCCAAAAGTATTTTCTACTTTCGGAGATTATCCTCCTTTGAGAGTTTCTATCTAGATGGTCAAGAGGCATCTTCCGAATTGCTCGAATGATATCAATCATCCAAGTGTCTTTATCGAGCACTCGATAGAGGTGGTCATCTCTCATCTTGTCTTCTATGGGCTCTTTATCATCTTGTCCACGATTCATCCTAGACAAATGATCGGCCACAACATTCTCCACCCCTTTCTTATCACGAATTTCAACATCGAACTCTTGGAGAAGAAGGATCCAACGGATCAATCGTGGTTTAGCATCCTTCTTAACCAAGAGATACTTGATGGCCGCGTGATCGGTGTAAACAATGACCTTCGAGTTCATGATGTAAGATCTGAATTTTTCAAAGGTGAATACCACCACTAGCAACTCTTTCTCCGTAGTGGCATAATTTAATTGTGCCTCATTAAGAGTTTTACTAGCGTAGTAAACGGCATGAACTCGGCCTTCCTTTCTTTGACCCAAAACTGCTTCTACGGCGTAGTCACTTGCATCACACATGATCTCAAAAGGTTGGCTCCAATCCGGAGGTTGAATAATGGGAGTACTCACCAAAGCACTTTTCAAGGTCCGGAATGCCGCTAGGCACTTCTCATCGAAGTCAAAAGCCACATCCTTTTGAAGGAGATGCGTTAAAGGCTTAGTGATCTTTGAGAAGTCCTTAATAAATCTTCTATAAAATCCGGCATGACCTAGAAAGCTCCTCAAGGACTTAACATCCGTCGGAGGTGGGAGTTGCTCAATTGTCTCTACCTTAGCCTTGTCCACTTCAATGCCTCTCCCGGATATAACATGTCCGAGCACTATGCCTTGCTTAACCATGAAGTGGCACTTTTCCCAATTTAGCACCAAGTCTACCTCCGCACACCTCGCGAGGACCTTATCCAAGTTTGCCAAGCAATCCATGAACGTCTTCCCATAAACGGAAAAGTCATCCATGAACACCTCGACAATTTCTTCGATGAATTCCGAGAATACGGCCATCATGCAACGTTGAAAAGAGGCAGGAGCGTTGCATAGACCGAAGGGCATCCTTCTATATGCAAACGTTCCATAAGAGCATGTAAACGTTGTTTTGTGTTGATCATCCGGGTGAATGGGAATTTGCATGAACCCCGAGTACCCATCGAGAAAGCAAAAATAAGCGTGGTTTGCTAATCTCTCGAGCATCTCGTCAATGAACGGTAAGGGGAAGTGATCTTTCTTCGTTGCTTTGTTTAGCTTTCGATAATCGATACACATCCGCCACCTGGTCACGGTTCTTTGCGGTATCAACTCATTCTTCTCATTCTTCACCACGGTTAAACCTCCTTTCTTTGGTACACAATGTATCGGGCTCACCCATTCGCTATGCGGAACCGGGTAGATGATTCCGGCATCAAGTAACTTGATGACCTCTTTCTTTACTACCTCTCGCATGGCATGAGTTAGCCTCCTTTGGTGGTCCACTACGGGCTTACATTGGTCTTCCATAGGTATACGATGAGTGCAAAAGGCTGGGCTAAGACCTTTGAGATCATTGATCGAATATCCAATCACCTTCCTATGTTTTTTCAATAAATTCAGCAACTTCTCATTTTCTTCGGGACTCAACTCGTCGCTCACGATGACTGGATAAGTCTTGTCTGGGCCCAAAAATTCGTACTTTAATCCTTTGGGCAAAGGTTTAAGATCCACCTCGGGCACTTGTGGCTCCTCGGGTTTAATTTCCCCTATGTCTTCAAATTTTTCTTCCTCCACGCTTCCATCTTGTGGTTCTAATCCTTTTGTTGCTTCTTCTAGTTCTTCATCTTGTTGATCATTAACTTGATTCTCCATCGCTCTTTGCAGCAGGTCTCTAAGGGTTTTAACAAAACAAAGACTATCTACCTCCTCTACTTCGTCTTCGGGAGGAAAAGGTGAAGGGTGTTTAGAAACGCGAAGAAAATTATATGTGTACTTCTTTCCATTAAGGTTCATTGTTACTTTGCCTTTTTCGGCATCCAACACGGCATCAACCAACTTAAGAAAGGGCCTACCTAGGATTATGTGATCATGATTACTATGGTAAGCATCAATAACAAAAAAATCGGTTGGTATACACTTTCCAAAGATTATTACATTCATGTTGCAAGCAATACCTAGATGTCTAATAGTTCTACCATCTCCCATGATTAATTTCGTTGATGTTGGGGCTAAGTCTAGGTTGTGGTCTTGAACTTTATCGTAAATTTTAGAAGATAGGACACTTACTTGGGCTCCGATGTCGCATAAAGCTTTGCATTGAACTCCATTGATCTCGCAACTCAAGTGTGGTGTCGTCTTCTCCTCTTCTTCGGATCCTATCGCGTAAACTTCGGCGAGGCGAGCGTATGGCGATGCTTCGGGCTTGATCCCCACGATTCTTTTCACCTCGCCTATGTGTTCCGGATCCACTTCATCATCACCAAAGAGCTTTTGAAAGATCTCACCGGTGGTTTCAAGGTCGTACGAATCTTCCGCTTTCTTTTCCGGTGGGAAATCCGTTTCCAACGCTCTTGCCATCCCCTTTTGGTTAGGGAACGGTCTTCTCTTGTCGAATACTTCTCTGTAATCGATTGGAACCCAATCCATGTGCTCGAACTCCCTTAGTGGCTTCGCGCTTGACATGCTTCTCTTGTTTGTTTCATTTGATACGGCGAAGTCAACGCTCGGGGTAGTTCTTGACTTGATGTGCTCTTCTTCAAGCTTTTGCGGGATTGGCTCCTCTTTTGTGACTTCCGGGGTTGCCTCTTTAGAAATTTCAGCACACATCTTCATCCTTGAATTGTATTCCGGCTCTCCCGCAAGTCTTGTTTCCCAATCTCTTCGCATGGCCGCCGCTTTACTAATTTTTTGTAGAAGTTGAGGGGCTTCCGTGAGTGTTTTCTCCATGAGATCCCCACCTGCACACATTTGGACGTGTTGCATGCAACTAGGGGTTAGGGAAAAGAAAAATGTATGCAAGAGTACGTCACCGGAGAAGCCGAGTCTTGGTCCTTGTTCGATCAACTCGTTAAACCTATTCCAAGCTTGGTCTATCCCTTCCTCTTCTCCTTGCGTGAAGGTGATCACTTGCCTCCTTAGATGTTGAACCTTGCTAATTGGAAAGAACTTCTCGCAAAACTTCTTCGTCAACTTGTTCCAATTGCCTTCAACTTCAAAGGACGCAAACGAGTACCATGTCTTCGCTTCACCAGCAAGTGAGTAGGGAAAGAGATTCCATTTGAACCATTCATCGGGAACTCCTTCTTGACGCACCGTGTTGCATAGTGTCGTGAAATGCCTTATGTGCCTATATGGGTTCTCCGTAACCATCCCTTCAAACGGGGTTGCCGCCACCATCTCGATGATCTTAGATTTGATTTCATACTTGGTCGCTTCGAGCTTCGAATCCGACTCTTGTACTCTCATGTCTTCACATCGAGGACTAGCGTAATCCCTTAGCGATTTCTCCGGTTCTTCCACGGGGTGATTGACGAACGCCATCTAGACAACAAAATAAAAACAAAAACAAAAACAAAACAAAGTGGTTTTCTAGGTAATATGTGTTAGATATTAGCAAACAAAAGATAAACTAAATATAAAACAAAGTTAGATGCAAACCAAATGATGTAAACTAGCTTGCTCCCCGGCAACGGCGCCAGAAAAAGGGGCTTGTTGACGGATAAAAGACGTATCCACCTACGATCCGCAAGCGTACGGACCTACACCTTTTTCACCACGGGATTCCCAAGGTTCTTGTCAATCCGCGGAGCAAGGGGATTACAAGCATTTGATCTACCTCTACTCACTAACTACTCAAACTCTAACTATGATAAGACTAGAAAATGACTACACTACACTAGAGTGAACGATTAAGCTAACAAGATAAAAGACACTCGCCCATGGGTCTATGATACTTGAACATGCAACCGCTTTAAACATGAAAACCGATCTAATCTATCGGGGGTTGTGACCATGGTTTCGCCCTTTCCCTCCCCCCGTACTGTCACTACGTGAAGGTATTCGTGACTAGACCTATGATGGACACGGCGTATTGAATGGATCCAAGGGAGCATTGGAGCTCTACTTCCCTTTATGGCATGGTAGCTAACCTTAAGCATTAAAGCATATTCAACACATGATGATAGATAGATGTTCCAACAAGGTAGCGATTACATCTCAAGATCGATTACAACCCATGGACAAATGAGAAGATTACCCCATCAAGGTGCTAGACATAGCACCGTTGATCATGGTGACGCTTCCGACGGTGTCTTCCTTCTTCTCCAGTTGTGGGTGCTTCCTTCGAGATGGGCGATCCTCCACCGGAGATCTCCCTCCTCTCTCTCTTGCTTGTGGATGGCCTCTCAGTGCGAATGGCTCTCTCCCTTGCGAATGGCGGCGCCTCCAGGACTTTAGGGTTGAAGATCCTTCGGGTGCAAGGAAAGGGGGGCCGAACCGACCCCCAGAGTGGGCCAGGCCGGCCGGACTGGGCCGACCGGCCCAGGCCCATCCCGGCCCGGTTCGGTCGCCCTTTCGCTCCCGTGGGTCCTCAGGTGATTATGCACTTTGCCCCTTCCATTTGCATGATTTTGACCATGTCATCCTCGCGTCCAAGATGGAGGTTCTCCGTGCATGAAGTTCGGTCTTTTACGCTTCAATCCCCAGGGGTGTTCCTTCGTAGCACTTCGGTCCTTGCCACCATTGGAAGTGATTTCATCAAGCTCATGAACACGAACAAGATTCCGTAAATGCTCCTTTGAACTTGTTGTGAATCCGTCCTTTATGTCCATGTTTTCCTACATAAACACAACACTTCCAAATGCATGCACATAGATGAACTTGTTGTATGATTAGTGTGCCTAGTGGCGGGTTAGTTCCATAATCAAATCCAAACCAAAGTGTAATGAACATGTTTGGTGTACCAAAATACACCGTCAATAGCTACCAACTCCGGCGAGCACTCAAAGATACACCAGACCCACGGCCTCCTCACGACAAGAAGGGCAAGAAGAAAGCCGACGAGGGCAACGGTGACTTCCAAGAACCCGACAAGACGGTGAATGTCCTCTTCGGCGGACTACCCAACAGACGGTCTCAAAAGGCCACCCGACGAGAAGTCTTGAGCATTGAACCAGTGGTCCCGACACCAATTAGGTGGTCGGAGGTACCCATCACCTTCTCCCGCACGGATCAATGGACAAGCTTCTCCGAGCCAGGGCGTTTCCCACTCGTCCTGAAACCAGTAGTCGCGGGCTCCAGACTCAACAAGGTGCTCATCGACGGTGGAAGCGGGCTCAACGTCCTTTTCACCAAAACCTTGAAGAAGATGAAGCTCGACATTACCCACATGCTCACCAAGAGTACATCGCCTTTCTACGGCATCGTCCCTGGTAACACGGCTATCCCACTAGGCTCAGTAGTCCGGCCAGTTACCTTCGGGGAGACCAGGGAGAACTACCGCACCGAGTACATCAAATTCGAGGTTGCAGACTTCGAGACTTCCTACCACGCCATCCTCGGCAGACCGGCTATCGCCAAGTTCATGGCGGTACCCCACTACACCTACTTGGTACTCAAAATGCCAAGTCCTGCCGGAGTACTCTCGTTGCAAGGGGACTTGAAGATATCTTTTGACTGCGACACAGAAGCTGTAGAACTCGCAGCCACTAATCAAGTACCCAATGCGATGATGGAGATCTACGCTGCATCCAAGAAGCTTGCCCCAACAGAACTCGAGATCCCAGAAAAAACTGACACAGCCAACAAGCCTCAACCATCCGAGGAAGTGCAAGTCAAGGCCATCGACCTTGGGACAGGCGACAGCAGCAAGACTACCTTGATTGGGGCGGGTCTTGACCCAAAATAGGAAGACGCGCTCGTCAGCTTCCTCCGGGCTAACCGAGACATCTTCACCTGGAAACCTGCAGACATGCCAGGGGTGCCTAGGAGGCTGATCGAGCATTCACTCAACGTTGACCCTAAAGCTACCCCCAAACGACAACACCTCCGCCGTTTCGCCAGGACCGACGGGATGCCATCAAGAAGGAACTCGCCAAACTACTCGCGGCCGGCTTCATCAGAGAAGTCTTCCATCCTGAGTGGCTAGCCAACCCCGTCCTCGTCCACAAGAAGAACACAAACGAGTGGAGGATGTGCGTCGACTACACTGATCTCAACAAACACTGCCCCAAGGACCCCTTCGGGTTGCTGCGGATTGATCAAGTCATCGACTCCACGGCGGGCTGTGACCTGCTCTGCTTCCTCGACTGCTACTCTGGATACCACCAGATCGCCATCAAGGAAGAAGATCAGGAGAAGACCGCGTTCATCACCCCGTTTGGTGCCTACTGCTACACAACGATGTCGTTCGGGTTGAAGAACGCCGGCACCACCTACCAGCGAGCTATCCAGGCCTGTTTCAAGAAGCAGCTCAACAAGAACGTCGAAGCCTATGTGGATGACGTGGTCGTCAAGACCCGAAACTCCGACACGCTCATCGCCGATCTTGAAGAGACTTTCGTATCCCTGCGGGAGTACCAGTGGAAGCTCAACCCCAACAAGTGCGTCTTCGGCGTACCCTCCGGGAAACTACTCGGCTTCATCATCAGCCATCGGCGGCATCGAAGCCAATCCCGAGAAGATCTCCGCCATCACCAACATGAAAGCTCCCACCTGCATCAAAGACATGCAGAAGCTCACGGGGTGCATGGCGGCCTTGAACAGATTCATCTCAAGGCTTGGGGAACGGGGGCCACCTTTCTTCAAGCTACTCAAACACCAAGATAAGTTTATGTGGACCCCAGAGGCAGATCAAGCCTTGGCTCAGCTCAAAGACTTCCTGTCCAAGCCACCAGTCCTCACGGCTCCTCGCAAACAGGAGCAGCTATTGCTCTACCTCGCTGCGACTACTCATGTGGTCAGTACTGCCATCATCGTCGAGCGGCAAGAAGACGGCCACGCCTACCCAGTTCAACGACCAGTCTACTTCGTCAGCGAGGTCCTGTCAGAGTCAAAGGCACGCTACCAACCAGTGCAGAAGCTACTCTATGCAGTGCTCATTACCTCGCGGAAACTACGACACTACTTCCAGGAATACTCAGTTACCGTGGTCACCGACTACCCGCTCGGCGACATCTTACGGAACCAAGACACTACTGGAAGAATTTCTAAAGGGGCAGTCGAGCTTGGTGCCCTCAACATCGACTTCAAGCCACGCGCAGCCATCAAGTCTCAAGCTCTAGTCGACTTCATGGCAGAGTGGCGGGAGAATCAGCTACCAACTCCAACCGCGTGACCAGAGCATTGGGTGATGTACTTTGATGGTTCACTCAAGCTCGAGGGCGCAGGTGCAGGGGTACTCCTGATCTCTCCAAAGGGCGAACAGCTCAAGTATGTCCTGCAGATCTTCTGGAAGGTCTCAAACAACGAAGCCGAGTACGAAGCTCTATTACACGGGCTCCGCCTCGCAATATCACTGGGCATCAAGCGACTACTAGTCTATGGTGACTCTGCGGTGGTCATCAACCAAGTTAACAAGTCTTGGGATCGCAACAAGGAGAACATGGACGCCTACTGCCTAGAAGTCCGCAAGCTCGAGAACAAATTCTCTGGTCTCGAGCTCCACCACGTCGTCCGCGACAACAACGTTGCAGCGGACGTCCTGTCGAAGCTTGGTTCTACTCGCGCACAAGTGCCAGCAGGAGTCTTCGTCCACGAGCTTCACGCGCCATCCATCCCGGAGCCGGCGCCCATGACCACTGACCCAGCGCCTTCTCAGACTGGCCAGGAGGTCATGATGATAGACGTGGACTGGCGACAACCCTTTATCGACTACATCCGCAAGCAGAAGGTTCCCTCAGACAAGAACTTGGCCGAGCAAATTGTCCGCCGGGCCAAGTCCTATGTACTAGTCGGAGACAAGCTCTACAGGCGGGGTGCCACTTCTGGAGTACTCATGAAGTGCGTTCCCCGGGAAGAAGGCAAGGACATCTTGGAGGAGATCCACAAAGGCGTCTGCGGCAACCACGCGTCTTCCCGCACGCTGGTCAGCAAAGCCTTCCGACGAGCTTTCTACTGGCCCACAGCTCTGGGTGATGCTGAGGAACTCGTCAGAAGGTGCCAAGGGTGTCAGTACTTCGCCAAGCAACAGCACGTCCCAGCCTACAAGCTAGTCACCATACCACCGACCTGGCCTTTCGCTTGCTGGGGGCTAGACATGATTGGGCCCCTTCCGACTGCGCCAGGAGGATTCAACAGGGTTTTGGTGGCTATCGACAAGTTCACCAAGTAGATCGAAGTCAAGCTGGTAACCTGCCCAAAGGCCGACAGGGTAATCGACTTCCTAGATGAGCTCGTGCATCGCTACGGACTACCCCATCGCATCATCACAGACCTGGGCTCCAATTTCAACAATCACCAGTTCTGGGAGTACTGCGAAAATAGCGGGATCGACGTTCAGTATGTCTCAGTCGCCCATCCTCGGGCCAACGGACAAGTCGAACGCGCCAACGGGATGGTACTCGACGCTCTCAAGAAGCGACTGCACGACGCTGCTAACACAAAAGGGGGCAAGTGGATCAAGGAACTACCCAATGCACTCTGGGGGCTTCGTACACAACCTACCAAGCCGACAGGGCAGTCACCTTACTTCCTGGTCTACAGCTCCGAAGCTATCCTACCCGCCGACGTAATGTGGGAATCGCCGGTAGTACAACAGTATGACGAAGGCATCTCAGAGGACAGCAGACGAGTTGATATCGACGGACTCGAAGAAGCTCGCTGCGCCGCCCTCGTCCAGTCAGCAAGGTACCTAGAGGGTATCCGACGCTACTATGATCGCAACGTCAAGGAACACTCCTTCAACATTGGTGATTTAGTCCTCCGCCGCATTCAGAACACGGAAGGACTACACAAACTCAGCTCGCCATGGGAAGGTCCCTTCTCAGTATCCAAGGTGACCGGACCAGGCTCTTACCGCCTCCAGACACTTGAAGGCGACAACATCAGCAACTCGTGGAACATCGACCAGCTCTGTCGATTCTACGCGTAGTCTCTCGACTACTCTGGGGTCCAAGTCTATATGACTACTCCTGGGCTCCTCGCCGTAAGCGGCCTCCTGGTCCAGGCATTAGTCTCTGGACTACTTCACTCCAAGATCCAGCGTCACCAGCTACCAACGGATCTCGGGCCGCTCAGAGCGTCAAGGACTCTAGCGGCGGTCTCTAAGACCATGTACTCTAGATCCAACCTATACGGCTACTAACGGATCTCCAGCTGTAAGCGGCCATAGGTCCTAGCGCCTCTTAGCCATAGGCGGCCTCCGGGTCCGGGCGACTACACTTGTAAAACTGCCCTGGCCATCCAGGTGTACTCTTCTTTCAGTAATAAAGTTTGATTTCCAATCAACTCATTTACTGTGACTCCTCGTAAGGGATCTACTGTCGAGTACTACTACTCGTGACACTCCAATGGTTGGGTACTCCGCACATTTAAATTCAAAGTAGCGGCAACGAGTACTCATTTCAAACATGCATCATGGATGACTTTCATTCAAACTTAAACAAGTTCTTCATAACTTTGTTTATATTACATATGCTACCAAAAGCTAACCCTACAGGATCACTACTGAAGGTTGAGCTTCCCCGCGACTTGTTCTGCGATTGGCGCCATCTGTTCCAGCAACTCCTTGTATTGGTCGTCTGTGCAGTTCGCGGCAAGTCCTCCAGCGACTACATCTACCGGAGCCTTGGGGAAGTACGACTTCATGTACGCCAAGAACTGGTTGGGGATGGACTTTGCCAGATGCTTCACGTAGGTCGCCAGGCGCCCGGGGTCTTCCTTCAACCGATCCACCAATGGAGCTATCTTGGGCCCACCTGGATGAGGCACCAGCAGCCTTGCAATCGGGAGCGCGGCTTCTTCAAGCTCTTTCAGCTGACCGCGCAGCCTCTCACAATCCTCGTTCAGCTTCTGCAGAGATTTATAACAATTGACGAGATCACGATCCGAGGCTTCGCGAAGCTCCATGTGCTTAACGCACTCATGAGACAGCTGCTTATATTCATATTCAAGTACCTCACGTGCATCTTTTTCTCGGTAGACAATATTCTTCAGATCAGTCTCTGATGCCTTCAGCTGGTCTAGTCGGGCCTCAAGATCTGCAAATAGCTCAAAGACAAATGTCGGATTACTATAAGGTACCCCCAATAAGTACTCAACAGCCTGGCGGATGGCATACCTTTGTTCTTCTGACGCAACGACTTGTTCTTCCGAATCAAGTCGTCGCTCTTCGCTTGCATCTCTTGTACCTCGTTGTGGTACTGGGCGAAGGCTCCATCCAGCTTGGACTGCAACAAGGTGGAGTGTTTCCTGGCCTTGCTCAGTTCCTTCTCCAACGCCTCCGCGCGGAGCACTGTGTCGCCGTACCCCTGGAGAATGTCAGATTTTTGTCGGGACCTCTCCACGACATCCTACACAAGATAACAATCAATATCGAGTACTCAATACCTCAGGGAATTTGACTACTCAAGGTGTTGCAACATACCTTCATCCATTGCTCCGCACGGCGCATCGCTTCGAGGTTGCGAGCCACGGTCGCCGGGTCAATGAGGTCGTCGGCCAGAAGTTCCAGTCCGTCACGACTAGTTGTCGCTGCCTCCGACATCGGCGCCGCACGGATTGGCTCCGCATCCTGGATCTCGGGTGATCGAACGACCACATCCAAGCTCGACTCCGGGAGCACGTCAACGTGTACCCCCTCAACGACCTCGGGGGCTACTTGAGTTTCCGGACCGGGAGCTGCTCCTTCCGGCACCTCGGCTACGGGGGCGGCGCTTTCAACCCCTTCTGCAGCCGTCTCCATGGCTACGGCTTCAGGGATTATGGACCCTCCGACTTGTGATCTGGCACCGCAAAGCACACATAGTCAGATCTTAAGTCTACGACTACTATGCAGGGCGGCTAACATTGGCGCAGTTCACGTACCTTCTACCATGGTGGCTTCTTGTGGAGTAGCCTCCGTGGCCTGTGCTACAGCCTCGGTTTGCGGAAGAGGCGCGGATTCCTCAACTTCCGCCGACCGGCCATCTTCACCAGCTGCCGTACCGGGTTCCTCACCATCCCAGGACAGATCGGTGGATTTCCTGCATAACACAAGTCCGATGATCATTCAAGCAAGATTATTGGCCTACATGAACTACTCGGAGACTGGTTATACTCACAAGCTGGACCGGACAACAGTCACGGTCGGAGCGCCAAGTATGTTGGCAATGTCAACGAGTCCAGCCTCCGCGGCTGCTTCTTCCTCGACAAGGGCTTCCCCTAGATCCACAGCTCCAGCAGTTGAGGAGGATTCTGGCCTCCTCTCTTCTGTCGCTGCCGGTGGCTCGTCGACGACAGCCGCTTGCTGTGCCGTCTCCGGCACAGTTGCTTCAGTGGTAGGGGCTAGACTACGGCTCCTCTCAGTCGCTCCTCCCACCGTGTCCCAAATTTCTTCTTCCCCTTGGTCCACGGGGTCGGACGACGGAATATCCTGCGACAACTCAAGACTCAACTGTCAGCATATAAGTACTCTATGGAAAGTACTCGACTACTCTACTCGATGAAATCACCTCTTGGGCGGTTGCTTCGGTGATATTCAGTTTTTTGGCGGCGCGCTTCCGCGCCACATTACGCGGCCTCCTTGGCGGCGTGGGAAGGCTAGCCTCCAGACTAGCCGGCCTCTCGACGATGAGAGGAACATCGGGTAGTCCAGGGCGGCTGAGCCTGGAGCGTAGCTGAAATCGCTCCTGGAGCGTCTCCCCATCCTCGTCATCGGAGGTGTCTTCAATGGTGATGGTGTCATCACCCTCGCCGACTTCGCGGCGCTCCTTCGCTTTACCTTTCTCCTCCTCTGGTACATCTTCAAGTCGAGGGGGGGAGTCGGATCGGAGATATACTTGGCAACGTCATCCTGCAAGACAATAACTCGTGAGAGTGCGACCACACCAGACAAATCAGTACTCAAAGGCAGTAGTCATGACTGCTCACCTTGTTCGGTGGATGTGACGCGGAGTACTCGAGGACTGGGAAAGGAGTGTACGGTGGCATGTCCTTGAATATCTTGCCCAGCCTCTCGACAATATCGTCATCGTCGACTTCGCCACCGGGCATCCTCGACGGATCTTCGTCGCCAGTGTACTGGTACCCGAGGGTGTCTCGGGCCATCAGTGGCTGCACCCTTCTCTTCATGAAGCTGAAGGCCACGTGTTCGGCCCTCCGCCCGGCCTCTCTAAGGGCCTTGATCTTCTTCATCAGCTCGGGTAGTTGGATACCCTCTTGCATTGTCGGCTCGGTGTTCCACCACGCCCTGTGCTTCGGCTGCTTTCCACTCGGCTTCGGCAGTTCCGGATGGTGGTTACAAATGTAAAACCACTTGGATTTCCAGTCTTGGTTTGACTCTATCAGTTTGTACGACAAGTACTGGTCGGTCGCATCTTCACGCATTTGAATGCCTGCCCCTCCGACTACTCGTGGGTCATTGGTACTCGGCTGCGGCTTCACTCGGAAGAACTTCCGGAACAGAATCCAGTGGGGTTTGATTCCCACAAATGCTTCGCAGAAATGCACAAAGACGGAAACATGGAAGATACCGTTGGGGTTAAGGTTCAGGTACTTGATGCCGTAGTACCTGAGAAGACCTTTGAAGAAATCGCTGGTCGGAACTGCTAGTCCACGCTCCACGAATCTGGCAAACATCGGAATCTCATCCGGGTTCTTCTCCATCGGATATGGGTCGCCAGCGGCGGCGCGCCATAGATCCATCTCCTTCTCCCGCAAGAAGCCGCTATTCACCAGGGCCAGCAGATCTTCGGTCTTGAGTTTGGATTTCTTCCATTCCTTGGCCGGGTTGGGATGCGGAGATGATGGTGGCGACGACTCTTGCGCAGATCCCTCCGCTTCACCACGGGACCTCTTCTTCCCCCCACCAGTCTTCGAGCTCTTGGACGGAGACGCCTTCATCCTCCAAGTGCTGGGTGTCTTCACTCGCATTCGCTCGGGAGCTACACTGGTGGTGGATGGTGGCGGCGCACTTGGATTTCTTCTCCCTCTCGCACGGCGGCAGTAATAGCAGAGGCAGTGAAGGAGATCCTAACAGATCTACTCAAGCGGCTGCTACTGAGGAGAATAAAAAACCCTAAGGGTTTCGGCACCTATTTATAAGCCAACAGGCGGCACTGCAACGACTGGGCGGATAAGCGCTAGCGGGTGACTCAGTGGCGGCAGCCCGACCTTTCAGCTTCCAGTACTTGATGCTATCCATCTCGGGAGCTCGGCTACATCCGTTCGGTATAGTGGGTTGCTACAAAATTGAAGACCCACTCAGGACACATTCTACAATCAAGATGACCCTTCAATTCGAGAGGAAGTACTCGACTCAAGGCTCGGGGGCTCCGTGCCACGTGTCCTTCGGTTTTTTCTCTGGATTTTATGGGATAAGCTTGGCAGAACTTCAGATTGACCCTCAGCTTGAATCTACGATTCGACCTAAGGCTCGGGGGCTACATTCCATATGGAATGCGATTCTTCGAATCACATTTTCCATATGGTTCCTTCTTCAAAACGACACGAGTACTATTGAAGACCTTCAAGAGGAGAACTCGAGGACGCTTGGGGACTACTCGAGAAGACTTCAAGACTACTCAAGGATCAGCTGGAGTACCTTCCAGCCTCGGGATGCTTCAAGTACTCTTGAGGACTTTCTGGCTAGTAGTACTCGGGGACGCTTGGGAACTACTCGTCAAGGCTGTCAAGACTACTCGAAACTATCCTGCTCGACTACAAAGTACTTGGGGGCTTGTCGTATGGACATCCCTAGGCCCACTACTCCGGTGGGTACCAGGACCGGCTACTTGGTGGGCCCCTGGGACTACCCGACTTGTGCTACACAGCACCTGATGGCGTGGAGCGCAAAGACTACGGTGGAGGAGTACTCGGATAGGAAACTGTACATGACCAGATCCATGTGGAGAACTCCTAGACGTACACGACTAGTACTCTCTCCTCAGACCAACTTGTAACCCTGCCTCCCGGGCTATATAAGGCGAGGCAGGGACCCCTCTCTCTCTCATACGCATCATCTCGTAATCACATCCAATCAATCCAGAGCTACGCAGTATACAGGACGTAGGGTATTACGCACATTGCGGCCCGAACCTGTCTAAATTGTGTGCCACGTGTCTCTTCCTTCGAGTTACCGATCTCGGCGAGGCCACGTTCATCTACCTCGGGTACTCCCCTTGGTAGGTTGCCGGTCTAAAACACCGACAACCATGTCAGGCCAAGTCTGGCACTATGTCACCACGTGTCGGATCGGGCCAGTCCAAGGGCTGCAGAGATGGCCCAAGCACATTCCCACTGGCCTACTTCGTGTCGGGCCAGCCCGCAATAGTTTGGCCCATGCGTGCGCCCGGGCGGCCCGGAGCCCGAACCGCCAAGCTTGCCGCTCGCCGTGGAGGGGAGGAGGCGACCAGCGGGGACTGGACCACTGGAGGGGAGGCGAAGCCGGCTACCGCCGCGGGCAGGACGCGCCGGCCTCCACCGCGGGCGGGCAAGGCAGGCGGCCTTCGTCGCTAGCCGGGCGTGCTGGCTATTGCCCCAGCAAGGCGCGCCGTCCTCCACCGTGAACAGGGAGCAAGCAGGATGGGACAGCGGCCCTGCCTTCCCGCCCGACACCTGCTAGGCGCCATTGTCGCTTGCTGCAGAGCGGAGCAGAGGAGGGCGTCTAAGGATCAGAGGACATAGGAGGATGGGGTCTGGGGAGCAGATCTACGATTCTGCGGATGGAACTGGGAGTAGAGACCAGAGGAGGGGTAGGATTCCAGGAGTGGATGGGTGGATAGTAGATTGGATGTGGCAGTTAACGTGCTGTAACAGGTCAAAATCTAAAATTCGTGCGGGGTCGGGGAGCCTGTCGTGCTAGGGTGGAGCCCCACGCCTGGCTCGAGCCACTGTGCCGAGATAGCTCGGGACCGAAGTTTACCGGGTCGAGCCGGTTTCGGACCAGGCTAAAAAATCGTGCTTGCATGTGGGACGCGTCGGGCTCCACCGTGGGAACGGCAAGGCAAGGCAAGCGGCCTCCGCCGCTAGCTGGGCGTGCTGGCCACCACCGCGCCAAGGCACGCCGTCCTCCACCGCGAGCAGCGCGCAAACGGGATGGGGCAGTGGCAATGCCTGCTCGCCTGACACCTGGTAGGTGTCATCACCACCGGCTAAAGAGAGAAGGAGAGGGAGCGAACGACTGAGGGGAGGGGGGAGGACGTCAAAGGAGATCGAAGGATGGGGACTGGGGAGCGGATCTGCGATTCTACGGATGGAATTGGGAGGTGGAGACCAGAGGAGGCCAGGAGTCTAGGAGGTGATGGGCGGTTCGTATATGAGTTGTGGCCGTTAACGGGTCGTATTGGGCTGACATCTAAAATTCGTGCTGGGCCGGACAGCCTGTCGTGCTGCGGTGGCAGCCCACACCCGGCTCGAGCCACTGTGTCGTGCTAGCCCGGGGCAAAGTTTACCGGGCCGAGCCGGGTTCGGAGCGGGCTAAAAAAACGTGCTTGTGGGTGGGTTGTCGTGCTGCGGGCTTTTTGTACATTTATAATGTGGTGATGGTGTTTGCAGGTGTCCCTTTTTCTAGCCGCATTTCCAGTGCTTTTTTTAGCTCAGGAGGACAACGAACAACTGAAGGAATAAGATGACCAAAGAGTTCGGTGTTCGATTGTTTTGTGTCAAATTGTCCTTTCTTTGTACCATCAATTATTGTATTGCCAAAGCCTGATATGAATTACTAGATATGAGACATGTTTTTGGCGACTTTCTCAAAAATATAATTAATAACCTTGAATTTAAGGTCACTTGGTCCCACCAATTTGATAGTACTTGCAGTTGTTCACTCTAGATACTTTAATGTACTTTTTTTTGTTTTCACCGTTAGATTTCTAGGGATAGGTTGTTTTCATTCTTTCATGCATTGTAAAAATCATCTATATTAGTAGTTAGATAAAAGGGAACTAGAATTTTTTTCTTGGTACGGCTCAATCAACGAAGGACGGCCATGACTGCTGTCTATTAGTACCTAGAGCATGCACTCCAAGTGATATCATGGATACAGCAAGATCTGGTGTACACTATAAATCGAGTTACAATAGTGGTTTTGAGATTGCATCGACTGTTTAGCAATCCATTATTTGTACAGAGCACTATTACAACTATCGAGTTTTCTACATTATAATATAATGTTGATTGCTAGGACTCGATATAATCTCAAAACCACTATTACAATGATCTGTACAATTTGTTACGTGACATACACTCTCTTCTCGCTCTCTAATCTGCAAATATAAATTATGCTTCACAGGTTAGATGATCTATCTGCTGGAATTGAAGTTCACATAAAAATAAAGTGATTTATGGTCAGTGATGAAACATTTCTGATATAGCATTATTGCCCCGGGATAAGCATCTGTTTTTTGATGTTTTTTACCAACACACAGACGCACTTGAGCGTGCTGCGCGCAAAAGTGCTCATTGCAGCCTCCCTGTGCAGTCATGTCAGACTGGTTATGGGTACCGAGCCTGCGGTGAACCAACAAATGTACATCCAGGAGGGACCGTAACTTGGGTTAATCTAGGTTCGACAGATGGACTAGAACGTCCTCAGACGTCATCGAGACGAAAGAAAAACAACATATGATAGTGGAAAAGCTCGAGGAAATAAATAAAAGAAAAAGATATGAAAATAGTATATTTATTTTATAAATTTGATTAGATTGCCCTCGGCAAATAAAGAGTAGAGATATTGCTCCTGATGGAGTCGAAACCATCACAAATCTTGTGCTAAAATACAACTTCAACTTGGTTTACACAGCTCTAAACCGGTATAGCCAGATTGGGCAACTTGTGATCTGCTCGACGTGCAGAATTTCTCGAAGTCATATCTCCCTCATCCCATGTTTAAAATCAAATGTTCTACATACACTGGTAGAGTGGGAGGCTTTGTATCGGGCTTTTAGTCCCGGTTCAACTTTGGAGCCGGGACTAAAGGCCTTTCGTCGACGTGGCCCGAAATGCTGGTTGGAGACACCCCTTTAGTCCCGGTTGGTATAACCAACCGTGACAAAAGGGCTGGCTCCTAACGTCACTTTCCCGAAATGATTGACGCGGGCTTTTAGCACCGGCTAGAATTACCAACCAAGACTAAAGGGTTTAGTCTCGGTTGGTAATTCCACCCGGTGCTAATGCTTTCGTCCCGGGTGGAGTTTCCAACCGGGACTAAAGGGTACCCTTTAGTCTTGGTTGTTAACTCCAACCGGGACTAAAAGCCGGCGCCCTATAAATCCAGCTTCTTCTTCCTCTTTCTCTTGCCCGAGCTTCTCCCATTTGTTGTCATTAATTGTTTTTATATATTTCAGAGATGGAGAAAATAGAAATCTTAAATCCTAGGTGGGAGGAGCTAATGAGAGATGAGGTTATTTATATACTTTAGATTTAGAAAAAAGTGGTTGGCTAAACACTAGCATTGTCTTGTTATCTTTTATATTGATGTAGAGAAAATTGAATTTTACATTTTGATATAACGATACATAGAACTAATTATGATTTTACATTTAGCTAATTTTATAGAAGTTGGTTTATAAAAAATATGGTCATTAATAATGGAGATCAAAATGGCCATCAGGTGACCTCTGTATGTCATTGTATCACAAGTCCCAAGCTAAAACTAGTCAGCTTCTAGCTTTTGAACGACCTCTGCTTCAAACACATTTGTGAATTCACGTATTGTGTTGAGATGATCAACATGTTTAGGAAGAATGTAGGTAGGCCTCCGGTTCTCATCATCTAGTTCATAACGGAATACATCATCAAATTCACCCTTCTTCATCTTTGTCTTTATTTACTTTTTGATATAATGAAACATAAAACTAATTATAATTTTGCATTTAGCTAATTTTTTAGAAGTTAGTTTCTAAAAAGTATGATCATTAATAATGGAGATCAAAATGGCCATCAGGTGACCTCTGTATGTTATTGTATCACAAGAAATGGCCAGATGTATGTAGTTCACATAGGATGCAATGATTGTCGCGGTTGTGGTATATTGACATACATACAGATGAGGTCACTTGGTGTCTATTATAAGGCACGACATCAATAACTGGAGGTGGCATAAGGAAAGATCAATATGGAATGACAATATTGGACATGACCAAGATTGGTTTCAAAGATGAACCATTCATCCTTACCAAAAATGTGAATCAAGTTTTCTATGTCAAACTAGCAAACCGAAGAATAAAAATTCCGAAGAAGGACCACAAGAGCCAAAGCGACACATTGTTCTTCCAGGTAAAAGAGTAATCGTCGGAGTCGAGGACAGAACAGACAAATCAGATGACTATGATCAGTTCGATGGCATGCCTCCATTCGCTGTCGAAGTTGACCCAAGCATACCGCTTGGAAATGAAGAGACACCGTACTTACGTCATGACCATGACCAAGGAACTTTCGTCAAGAAAAGAAACTTCAATACTGTACTGTAATGATTAATGTTCAAATCATTTGTGTAATGTTGTATGACTGTATTCCTTTATTTATTTGAACTAAAACTTGTTAAAGCCTTTCAGATGCCCTGTGAGAAGTAACCACAAAGTTTGAGATTTTTCTGAATTAGTTGAGCATTTTTCTTATGTTTTAGGAGACAAATATTGTCGAGTCCGAAAAGAAAGTAATTATTTCAACAATTAAATTATTTTTTATATAGGAAAGTTAAGGCTGTTAACACTTAACGAAATATAATTTTGCATGGTTCAAATATTAAACTTACCATTTTTTAAAAATGTTGCAAAGAGAAAGAATAAGAAAATGAGGAGGGAAAATGGGAAAAGAATTAAAGTCCCGCGCAAAATAGTCCTTTAGTCCCGGATGGTGTTACGACCCGAGACAAAAGGGGGGCCTTTTGTCTCGGGTGGTAACACCACCCGGGACTAAAGAGGGAAATTTTCCCTTTTCGGGGCTTCCGCGCGAAATCACCCTTTAGTCCCGGGTCGTCTCACCAACCGTGACAAAAGGCCCCCCTTTTGTCACGGTTCATTAGATGACCCGGGACTAAAGGGGTGTCTATATATAAAAGCAGCGACCCGCCCCCTCCAGCACTTGGCCACTTCTTTGTCCCCGATCCGCTGCCAACATTGTCGTCGTGTCCTCCTCCTCCTCCGCCGCCGTCATCCTCCCCGACCGCCGCCTTCCACGGCGCCCCCCGTCCTCTGCCCCTCGGGAATCTCCGCTGCCGCCGGCCTCCCGGAATCCGCCATCCACCAACCCGCCGACACCCTCGACCCCCGCCATGCCGCCGGTCCGCCGCCGTCGGCCGCCGGAATGCGGGCGGCATCCTCCCCGACCTGCCCCGGCCTCCGGGGCTCCTCCTCCCCATCCTCCTCCTCCGCGCCGTCCTCCCCGGCCTCCGAGGCTCCGCCGCCGCCACGTGCCTTGCCGCCCGGCCGGCCTGCGCGTCGTCGCCTCCGCCCGTGCATTAACATCGTCACCTCGTCCTGCTGCCTCTGCCTTCAGCCTCACGGTTGTCCTCCCCAACGCTGGTAGGGGCGCGCCCTCCCCCCCACGACCGCCGGCGTACACCGGCCCTGCCCGGCTGCACCCAGATTTTAATTGGGTCTTGCTGACGCAAACAAATTAATTGTTTGCGTCAGCAATTTTTTTAATTTCATTTGAATAATAAATTTATGTATAAAATTGTACTAAATATGTGTATAATATTTCTAATTAAATATGTTTCTCCCCAGCATCGCCGACCGCCATCTCTCCCCGACTCCCCACTGCCTCCCTCGACGCACCCAAGATCCCGCAGCCGTCTCGCCCTGGCTCCCCACTACCTTCCTCGACGAACCTAGGATCCCGCCGCCGTCTCTCCCCTTCTCCTCGCCGATTGCGGTAGGCAACACTACCGATTCTAGAAATAAATTATTGTATATTCTCATAAATTCGTGTCCATTCATAGAAAATTACTGTTTATTCTAGATGGATACTAGAAATACATAGAAATTATTGTATATTCTCATAAATTGGTGTCGATTCATAGAAAATTAGTGTTTATTCTTGTTTATTCCAGAAATAGAAAAAAATTATTGTATATTCTCATAAATTCGTGTTCATTCATAGAAAATTACTGTTTATTCTAGATGGATACTAGAAATACATAGAAATTGATATCTTAGATAGAAAACTAGTTTCCTTAATACAAAATTAGTTCTCATTATATTTTCGTGTAATAAGAGAAAAAATAGTATTTCATAGTTTAGTCTTTCACTGGTATTTAATAATTAGGTATAATTGATATTAATTTTTAAATTTCATAGTTTAGTTCTTCACATTTTTAACATATGTACAAATAAGCAGCCAGTGGGAGTTGGGATGGTTGTTTAGGTAGAAATTATTAAATATAATTCAATGCATATTTTAGGTAAAACAATGGCAAGTCACTTTTTTGGTCGTGGTGGCGGTCGTCGAGGTGGCAGCCATCGAGGTGGCCTTGGTCCTCCTCCTCCAGGGATACACTTCACTCATGACGTTATTAACTTGCCTATCAGTGATCGACGTCAAGGATCTGCTCCAAACATAGTAATATTCTTTCCTCTGTAAATAGGAATTTTATTACAAGAATAATAATTTTCATTTCATTACATGCAGAATATCGATCATATGAAGTGGTTCCGACATGTTCTCGATAATATTGGTTGTACCCCTCCTGTTGTACAATGTGTGATTGTCGGTCCAAACAACACCATTCAATTAAAAATCTCTTTTGACATACCTGTTCGAGGACCATTTCGCTCCTCGATGTCATCGGAACCCCCCACTCCAATGCTATCGATTGTTGAGGGGGTAGCCCTTCACCATTTAAGAGGACTTATGAAAGGACCGCCGTTCAGAAGTGCTTAGAACAACTTAGCGCCAATGGGTACTTTCTACCAGATTACTCTTATTTTCTAATCAAGGCACTGGAGAGGGAGAAAGTGTTACCACGACCGCAGAGAGACTTTGTCGCCTGAATCGTAATGACATGGTATGGAGCATAGAAATGTAATTGAGCATTTTTTAATTTACTTGTGCTACATTTTTTAACATTCGTATTTTTCTTAGCTTTAGAGTATCTTTGGTGAAACCTTCGCGGCAATGAGTTTTCATGCAATTCTAGAGCAAGCGTGTGATGTTTTGGGATTTTCTTACGTGGAACCAAATCCAGAACCCACAAGAGATGGGAAGTTCCAGGCTCATCTTTCATTTTGCCCGTCGTATCAATGGAACTCTCCACTGTTTCAGATTTATGGAAGTCCATGTGACCGTGAGTGTGAAGCTAAGGAGAGTGCACTAATTCATGCTCTAGCATATATTAGTGAAGTTCTGGACTTCAAGATTGGAGACTTCAACTATATGGATTACCTGTTTAAGAAAAATGGAGGATCGGTATGAAACATGTGTTGTGTGTGGATGTACCTTATGTTAAGACTTAAGTATTGATGTACCTTTTAATTTATGTGGTTTTGATGAACTTGTTGTCTTTGTTAATTTAGACTTAAGTATTGATGTACCGTTTTATTTCTAATCTAACTGCGTATATGGTATATATAGACAGGTATATACATATATACAAGTTCAAATACGTATACATGCATATACGGGTTAGACAACAATTAGAATATACGCTCAAATCGAAAACAGAAAAAAAGAGAAATGAGACACTTTAGTCTCGGTTGGTATAAAGGGGGTGGGCGCAGGTGCTGGCTTGCCCCCCCCCCCCCCTTAGTCTCGGTTCGTAATACCACCCGGGACTAAAGGATCCTTTAGTCCCATTTCATTCACTCGGGACTAAATAGAGGGTCTTTAGTCCCGGTTGGACTTGAGAGACCTATTCCCCTTACCAACCGGGACTAAAGACCCTCTCCCTACCAGTGATATGCATTTTGATCTCTCAATGAGAGTGATATAATGATGAGATTCAATTTGCATTTTGAGAACTTTAGCTAAACCAGTCTAACCAGATGAGGAACATGTCTCAATAGTCCCCTCAGGCGGCGTGGCACTTTTGGGCTCGAACAACATCAACCAGCATGCAATTCAGCAGGCAGCTGGTTCCTACAAGCCAGGGACCCGGACAGTAAGCCTCAATGGAGACTAAGCATTGGAAATTCGGCCACTAACCTGGAATAAGATGGCCTGGGGAGGCGTGCGCGCAGGTCGCGCACCTGCTGCTGTGCACTCGCCTGCGTCGTCGACGCAGCGGGTCAGTACAAAGAAGCTTGAAGAGAGCTGAAAAGTAGAATGGTATTGGCTATCGAGTGGAGATGTACCGACCCCAATTGTTGCTGAGGATTCTAGAGGATCCTCTCGATTAGGCACTCTTTTTCTCAGATCGTAGCATAAGTATTTCTTGGCGAGCTATAATATGATCAGATTTATAAGTAAGTATCTCTTGTAAAATATGAGCAACACCAAATCCTTCTAAAGCCCAAACTTCCATTTCTTCTAGAGCGGAGGACGTTAAATTACACGCTTCAACAAACCATATAGGAGGGTCAGTAACTTCTTTAATCAATGGCATCAGTAGGAGTTGACATCACTACTAGAGAATCGAATGTTTGTCTTAGGCCAGAAATACTATTAATAACGGGTATTTTTGCACCTGGTGCTAATGGATCCGGAAATCAGAGGAGGCTTTAGGCTGGACGTCTTTTTTTTAGCAGAGCTTTAGGCTAGCTGGACGCTTGAGACCACATGTCAGGATGTATTTTTCATGGTCTCATGTAAGAATCTTCACATCAGGCACAACGCACAACTGCGCATCTTCTAGGCGTTAGGTAGGAGGAGGAAGGGAACGGTGAAGGACAGGGATCGAGACGGATGAACACCGGGATGAACACAGGGAGACTCATATGCACGGATGAACACATCACAATTTTCGTTCCCCCAATATAGAGATAATATCAGCAACGAACCCTCCGAGCTTTATTATATATTGCGCCGTATAGATGACCGTATCATGCATAGTACAGATGAGGTTAAAAGCATATCAGCAAGTTACAAAATGCGGTAAGCATGGGAAAATCGAGAACCAAACTTCCAATATCCTGCACTCAGGCTGCAACTGGCCGCCTTCCGCCTAGCACAGCCTGTTTAGCTAGCCAGACACCCGATGTCAATATAATAATGATGCAGGATGACTTTGGTTCTTTCTAGAACCTGTGGGGCGGACCAAATACAATAACTATGTATTCCTGTAGCCTTCTACCACTGTTGAGATAAGATTAACTAACTGTGCTCTCACAATCATGGATCAGCAGACAAGAACAGTAAGTATATGTTACAAAAAAAGAAAATAAAGAGATGGATCAGTTGCTATACGTGCATATTCTCGGGCCAAGTATATGTTACATAAGGTTTCTAAAGCAGTATGGGCATGAGAAAATCGATGCCTTCCAGATCAGAGGAGGCGACCACGGCTCTCCAGCGTCCGTGAAGGTGTTAAGTTCTTCGGCAGATCTTCTGCTGATTTGCGTGAGAGAAAATCCTACGTGGTGATTTGTACTTGTAAGAAGGAAAAAAAAGTAGAGCACACTTTGTTAATAAAATTCATCATTTGTAAATTGTACTAGGAGACTTCGGGTGCAGGATTGCAGGGGCGTCGTGTCTAGGGCCGAAATCAGTTGGAATCGATCGAAAATATGAATTATCATTTCCTATCATTTTTTTATTTGGAAACGGTATGGAAATGATACACTCGAAAACGATATCGATAACGAAAAATTGATACATCAGAAACGAGACCATCGTATCGAAAATATGTCGATATCGATCGATAACAGTACCTCAAATCGAAAACACCGAAACCATGAATGGGCATATATGCAACATGTTCACAACCAAATGAGTGGCCAACAATCCAACATGAATATTACTACACCATATGCTCATACTATAACCACGTGTGACTCACAACTACTAAATTCTGCATCTAACAAGTTTTTGTCACAGCAGCCAACCTGGCGGCTAGCATGCTGGCGACTGTCGTGTCCGCGAGCTGGGGACTGCGAATGGAGTGGAGATTGAAGTTATATACGTAGGGTTGT
Source organism: Cenchrus fungigraminus (assembly GCA_036936925.1). Lineage (NCBI taxonomy): Eukaryota > Viridiplantae > Streptophyta > Magnoliopsida > Poales > Poaceae > Cenchrus > Cenchrus fungigraminus. The sequence continues at coordinate 122,812,975 of CM072774.1, read as the reverse complement.
GTTATTGGGCCATGCTGGGCCTCGGTGTTACCTAGTCTTATGGGCCATCCGTTGACAATTCGGAATTCTGACGGAATTTTCTGAGCAAAAACGGTCGATACATGTATTCGGCGGAAGAAAGCCACTATCATTTCCGTTTTCGTTTCCACCAACTGTCGGGCTTCTCTACCGCCGGACAGTAAATTTGTGTCGATCGTGTGTCGGGCTCGGATGGTTAGCACAGGAGACAGCGGGTTTTATACTGGTTCGGGCCTCCGAGGAGTAATACCCTACGTCTAGTGTCGAGCATGTCGGGGACAGCCATAAGGGTCCCCTAATAACCAGGGAAAAAACTCCTTTTTTCGCAAAATAACAAAACGTAAACAAACCCACAAACCGCAAATCACACCCCGTATAGTCGCGGCCCAGTGCGAAGAAGGGCCCACGGCCCAAATAAATCTCAGTGGCCCATCAAGCAGCCAGCCTTAACACCCCTCGAGCGAATCTCCGCCTCGCTCGAGCGCTAAGCGCCCCCTCGGGCGAATCTCCGCTTCGCTCGGGGGCTACGCGCCCCCTCGGGCGAATCTCCGCCTCGCTCGGGGGCTCTGCGCCCCCTCGGGCGAATCTCCGCCTCGCTCGAGGGCTCCGCGGGTTCGTAACCCCCGCACCTATTCCCCCGACCGGAGCATTAAATGCTCTGACGTGCCGCGGGCGCCCGGGTCAAAAGCAAATCCTCGCCACGCCGGCCCTCTGACACCGCCTGGGAATCGTATCCCGGCGCTGTTCCGCCAACCCTCCCCGTGAGGCCATCCCTGGCACTGTAGGGAAACTGTGCGGGAAGGCCGGTGTCAACTCCGTGACACTGTGCCGCCCACTCCCGTACGGCCTGCACGCCGCACCCCTTGAAAGTGGACGGCGGAACCCTCGAAAGGGGTACGGACGCCTACCCCACGCCCGCACGGGACGACGCCGTGACGTCGGACCAGTGGAGCGCGTCTCCTCCGTCACCGTCGGCCCTGTGCGGCCATCCCCGCCGCTGTGCTGCCATCCCGAGTGTTGCAACGCCATCCCCGTCGCTATGGGAGCCCGGGACGACAAGACATCTCCATCCCCGCCATTGTACATCCTCCGGCCTTCCGTCATCTACACCCTCGAGCCGGCGTACGGACGGCGACTCAAGTGGGAGGCGCCCACGCAGCCACCCTCGAAGCCGCTCCTGGGCAGGCACAGGACTCGCCATGACGCCTGCTGGGAGCGAGATTCACCAGGACGATCAACAACTCCACGGCACTGTACATCATACCGCCATGTGTAGCTTAGAACTGTGCGGCATGATTGTAAACCGCCTCCCCTTGGCCTATAAAAGGAGGGGGCGGTCCCCCGGCCGCAGGGGGACGACGGATACCTGCATACTTGCACACTTTTCGCCTTCACCACGATATTGGCACTCTGCCCCAATCAAACCTCAGGGACCTGGAGGTCTCTCCTCCTCTCCCGCCATGCTTGTAGCCCCCTTTGCAAGCACCATGGTGCAACACAATACAGCGCCTCGAGCGCACCCCTGCTGGACGTACGGCCCACGGCCGGAACCAGGATAAAACCCGTGTCATTGTGTTGCTTAGCACCGGCCATCGAGAGATAGATCTCAGCGCTCTTACTAGTTAGTGTCGGGACTACATTCCGCACCGACAGTTGGCGCGCCAGGTAGGGGGGCACGCGCTGAAGATCAGCTTCCCACCAGCCATCTCGATGGTGATCCGCACCGAGTACAGGTCCCAGAGGTACTCCATGGGCAGCTCGGACCCCCTCCCAGCCGGATTCGAAATCCGGTTCGGGAGCCTGAACTTCCAGGCTACGGGGAACGGCTACCTCATGCGCATCACCAACCGCGTCGAGCTCCACCCGTGGCGGTCGACCGGGCAAGGGCCGGTTCCCGCCACGCCTGCTGCTGACGCTCCAGCCCGCGCAGGCGGGTGCTGCGGGCCCTTCAGCACCCCGACGTCGACGGCGTTCTGGCCAGCGCTCGCGCCAGGCGCGGATGGAACGACGTCAGGCCGTACGAGCCGCAGCACGAGACGACGCGCCCATCAGCGAGACGACGACGGCGCCCACAGGGGAGCGCACGGCGGCCGGGCCGCAGTTCCCCTACGGAATGCGCAATGCCGCGACAGCCTACGGTTCGTCCGCCAGCACCGACATGGCGGCGTACGAGGACCTTCCCGGCCACCACCTGCTGGCAGTCCGGAATCTCATCGCCACCACCAACGACGAGTCGTACCATGGCTCGGCCAGCGAGCTGCCCCCCCCCCCCGCGACCTCGCACGGGTATGCGGAGTGGGACTTCTCCGGCGTGCCGAACCCAGTGATGTTCCAGCGGTTCCTCGACGCCGCGGACTACTGGTTCGGCTGCTCCGACGACTCCAGCGCCGGAAGCTACGACCCCACACGCGAGTGCTTCATGGTCGCCATCGGTGACCTGGCCGACGGCACGAACGTGGCAGGGGCTGGCGACGGAGAAGCCCCCCAGAATCCGGGGACGAGCGCGCCCCGAAACCCAGGGCCAAGTGCGCCCCCACCTCGCCGGTGGGGGCACGGACATCAACGCGCAACTGGCTCAAGCGCGTGAGCTCGAGGCTAAGCTCGCGAAGGAATACCGCGCAGTACGACTGCTACGCGCCTCCATTGCTGGAGAGGCCTCCGCGCGCGGCGAACGCGTGCGCGAGCTAGGCAAGCAGGCCCGCGAGCGCATCAACACCGACTTCAACGTCGACGACCCAAACACACCACCGCGCGCGAGCCAGAAGCTCATCACAGCTGCGACGCTGCTCCGGGCCATGCCTGTACCCTCGACGCCCGACGCGCGAAACCTGCACCACGAGGCGCAGGCGCTCATCGAGCAAGCGGCCGTGCAACAGGACGAAAGCTCGGCGTCCCGCATACGCCAGCAAGGCAGTGCGCGGGACGACGGCAGCGCCCAAGGCCAAGAGGCGTTCGTTCACGCAGGTGCCGCGGCGGGGCAACCAGCCAACCGGGGCAGAACGCCGGCCAGGGAGCGGATCCTTGACACGCGCAGGCAGGCCCAGGACGGCGACGCCCGCAACGTCATCAACGCTCGCCGAAAGGGCGACGCAGAGGCACGGGCGGCGGCAGGCTACCACCCCCGGCGGGGCGGTCGCTACGACAGCCGTGAGGACCGCTCACCAACGCCGGAACCCCCGGGGACCCCTGTGTTCAGCCGGGAGATCCGCACGGCGAGCTTCCCCCAGCGCTTCCGCTAGCTCACCTCGATCGACAAATACAAGGGGGAGACGGACCCCCGTGTGTGGCTCAACAACTATTGCCTAGCATGCCAGCTGGGCGGTGCCACCACCGACGAAGTAATCATCCGCAACCTGCCGCTGCACCTCGCAGACTCGGCCCGGACGTGGCTCGAGCACTTGCCGCCCAGCCAGATCCACAACTGGGATGACCTGGTTCGCACGTTCGTGGGGAACTTCCAGGGCACGTACGTACGTCCCGGGAACTCCTAGGACCTGCGAGCGTGCACCCAGAAGCCCGGCGAGTCGCTCCGGGACTTCATACGGCGCTTTTCCAAGCGCTGTACTGAACTCCCGAGCGTGGCCCAATCCGAGATCGTGCACGCCTTCCTCGAGTTCATGACCTGCCGGGACCTCGTGCGCGAGCTTGGGCGAAGCCCGCCGGTCGACTCCAACGAGCTGTTCGACATCGCCACCAGTTTTGCTTCCGGCGAGGAGGCGGTGGGGGCCATCTTTGACGGCAAGAAGGGCAAGCGCGTGGACGACGCGCCCGCGGAGGGCAGCAAGTCCAAAGAGCCCCAGCAGAAGCACAAGCGGGGCAAAAAGGGCAAGAAGCCCCGCCGCGAAGCACGCGCGCAGGGGCACGATGACGACGGGGACGAGGCCCTCACGGTCGACCCAGCCCGCAAGGGCCCTCGAGCAGCCCCTCGAGGCTCCGACGTGTTCGATGACATGCTGAAGAAGCTGTGCCCGTACCACAAGACCCCAGTCAACCACATCCTCGAGCAGTGCGACATGCTCAAGAAGTACTACAGTCGCGCCGCCGCGAAGGATGGCGAGGCTAAGAAGGATGGTGGAGACGGGGACGCCGGCGGCTTCCCGGCAGTGGAGAACGTCTTCCTCATCTTCGGGGGGCCAACCGTGGACATGTCCAACAGCCAGCGCAAGCGGGAGCGACATGAGGTCCTCGCTGCGGAGAAGGCTCCCCTTCCTTCCTCGACTGGTCGGGGGACGCCATCACCTTCAACCGCGAGGATCACCCAAACCGCATCCCCAACCCAGGCCAATACCCGTTGGTTGTCGATCCAGTCATCGGCAACTCGCGGTTCTCCAAGGTGCTGATGGACGGAGGCAGCAGCCTCAACATCTTGTACGCGCACACCCTGCGGCTGATGGGAATCGAGTTGGACCAGCTGCAGCCCAGCACGACGCCGTTCCATGGCGTCGCGCCGGGCAAGTGCGTCCAGCCCCTCAGGCAGATCGATCTGCCGGTCTGGTTTGGTACGCCGGACAACTTCCGCAAGGAAACCCTCACCTTCGAGGTGGTGGGGTTCAGGGGCGCGTACTATGCCATCCTTGGGCGTTCGTGTTACGCCAAGTTCATGGCGGTCCCGAACTACACTTACCTCAAGATGAAGATGCCGGGGCCAAAGGGCGTCATCACCGTGGGCTCGTCAATCGAGCACGCATTCGACTGCGACGTCGAGTGCGTGGAGCACACTGAGGCGCTGGCGCTTGACGAGGCACTCGTCGCGAACCTGGAGAAGTTGTGCAACGAGGACCTCGACTCCTCAGCCAAGCATGCGGGCAGCTTCGAGGCTGCTGAGTAGACAAAGGAGGTGCCCCTCGACCCTGCTGCCCCCGAGGGCAAGGCGTTGAGGGTCAGTTCCACCCTCGACCCGAAATAGGAAGTGGTGCTCGTCGACTTTCTCTGCACCAACGCCGACATCTTTGCGTGGAGCCCCTCGGACATGTCAGGCATCCCGAGGGAGGTCGCCGAGCACTCCCTTGACATCCTACCTCACTCTCGGGCCGTGCAACAACGGCTGCGGCGCTTCGACGAAGAGCGGCGCCGGGCGATCGGAGTGGAGCTGCGGAAGCTCCTCGAGGCCGGATTCATCAAGGAAGTCTTTCACCCTACGTGGCTAGCCAATCCTGTATTAGTTAAGAAAAGGAATGGGAAGTGGAGGATGTGTGTAGATTACACTAGTTTGAATAAAGCATGTCCCAAAGTTCCTTTTCCTTTGCCACGAATTGATCAAATTGTTGATTCAACTGCGGGGTGCGAGCTCTTATGTTTCCTTGATGCCTATTACGAGTACCACCAAATAAAGATGAAGGAGTCCGATCAACTCGCGACCTCCTTCATCACGCCGTTCGGGATGTTCTGCTACGTAACGATGCCATTTGGCCTCCGAAACGCGGGTGCTACGTACCAACGGTGTATGCAGCATGTTTTCAGAGACCACATCGGGCGGACCGTTGAGGCATACGTAGACGACATAGTCGTAAAGACCAGGAAGGCGGACGACCGGGTTAATGACCTGCGCATCGCGTTCAACTGCCTGCGGGTCAACAGGGTGAAACTGAACCCCGAAAAGTGCGTCTTCGGGGTGCCGCGTGGCATGTTGCTAGGATACATCGTTTCCCAGCGGGGCATCGAGCCCAACCCCGAAAAGGTCGCAGCCCTCGACCGGATGGGCCCGATTCGAGACCTCAAAGGGGTTCAGAAGGTGTTGGGGTGCCTTGCCGCCTTGAGCCGCTTCATCTCGCGGCTCGGCGAGAAGGGCTTGCCCCTCTACCGGCTCCTGAAGAAGCACGAGCGCTTCTCCTGGACTGTCGAGGCCCAGGAGGCGCTCGACAAACTCAAGGCGACGCTCACCCACGCGCCGATCCTCACACCGCCCCAGAACGGCGAACCTCTGTACCTCTACGTCGCTGCGACCACCCAGGTGGTCAGCACGGTCATTGTGGTGGAGCGAACAGAGGAAGGACATGCACTACCAGTCCAAAGGCCGGTGTACTACATCAGCGAGGTGTTGTCTGAGACTAAGGCACGATACCCACAAGTCCAGAAACTGCTCTATGCAGTGGTGCTCGTGCGGCGCAAGCTGCGGCACTACTTCGAGGCCCACCCGGTTACGGTAGTCTCCTCGTTCCCGTTGGGGGAGATCATCCGAAACCCAGACGCCGCGGGGGCAGGATCGCCAAGTGGTCTGTGGAGCTCATGGGCGAGACTCTCGCTTACGCGCCGCGCAAGGCGATCAAGTCCCAGATCCTTGTGGATTTTGTCGCTGAGTGGACGGACATGCAGCTGCCCCCGCTGCAGATTCAAGCCGAGTGCTGGACCCTCTACTTCGACGGGTCAGTGATGAAGACAGGGGCAGGCGCGGGCCTGCTCTTCATCTCACCCCTCGGAGAGCATATGAGGTACGCAGTACGCCCGCATTTCCCCGCGTCCAACAACATGGCAGAGTATGAGGCCCTCCTCTGCGGCCTCCGAATCGCCATCGAAATAGGCATCAAACGCCTCGACGTCAGGGGAGACTCGCAGCTCGTGATTGACCAAGTCATGAAGAACGCGAGTTGCCACGATGAGAAGATGGAGGCATACTGCAACTCCGTGCGTGCCCTCGAGGACAAATTCTACGGTATCGAGCTCAATCACGTCCCCCGCAAGTACAATGAGGAGGCGGACGAACTCGCAAAGATTGCGTCGGGGCGAATCACCGTTCCCCCGAATGTTTTTGCGCGAGACATCGCAAAACCGTCCGTCGACCTCAGATCATCACCCTCGAGTCAGGACGGGGGCTCCCTCGAATCTAGCGGGCGCGGAGCCCATGGACGAGGACCTCTCGAACGAGGCGTTCGTGTTATCCTTGCTCGAGGGCTATGGCGCGGATGAAGCTGAGGCCATGGAGACAGAGCCAGCCCCCCGCGCGGAGGATTGGCGGGCCAAATACCTCGCTTGGATGGATCGAGGGCAACTCCCCACGGATCGGTCTGAAGCCAGGCGCATCACCAGGATGGCCGAATCGTTCACCATGGTCGACGACGAGCTGTACAAGCGCGCCGCGTCTGGCGTCCTGCAGCGGTGCATCCCCATCCCCCAAGGTCGCAAGCTTATTCGAGACATCCACGCGGGCGTGTGTGGCCACCACGTGGCGCCGCGCACCCTCATGGGCAATGCGTTCCGCCTAGGCTTTTACTAGCCCACTGCGGTCGCTGACGCCAATGAGGTCGTACGCACGTGCGAGGGGTGCCAGTTCTATACCCGCAAGACTAATCTCCCGGCTCACGCCCTCCAAACGATTCCTGTCACATGGCCTTTCGCCGTATGGGGGCTGGACATCGTCGGGCCCTTGCGAAAGGCGCCCGGGGGCTACACTCACCTGCTGGTCGCCGTGGATAAATTCTCCAAATGGATCGAGGCGCGCCCAATCACAAACCTCAGGGCAGAGCAAGCCGTGTCCTTCTTCACCGACATCATCCACCGGTTCGGGGTGCCGAATTCCATCATCACTGACAACGGATCCCAATTTACCGGCAAGAAATTCCTGGAGTTTTGCGACAAATACCACATCCGCGTGGACTGGGCAGCCGTCGCACATCCACAGACCAATGGTCAGGTGGAGCGTGCCAACGGCATGATCCTACAAGACCTTAAGCCCAGGATTTTCGACAGGCTGAACAAGTCTGGCCGAAAATGGCTCCAGGAGTTGCCGTCGGTCATTTGGAGCCTCAGGACCACCCCGAGCAGAGCCACGGGATTCACCCCGTTTTTCCTAGTCTATGGTGCGGAGGCCGTTCTCCCCACGGACCTGGAATACGGGTCGCCCAAAGTTAAAGGCTATGACGAAAGCGCCAATCAGCGAGCCCGCGAGGACTCACTGGATCAGCTAAACGAAGCCCGCACCATAGCCCTGATGCATTCGGCGAGATACCAGCAGGTGCTAAGGCGGTACCAAGCCCAGGAGATCCGGCGCCGAGACTTCGACAAGGGGACCTAGTCCTAAGACTGCGCCAAGATAATCGAGGCCGCCACAAGTTATCACCTCCGTGGGAGGGACCTGACGTCATTGTCAAAGTGCTCAAGCCCGGCACCTACAAGCTGGCGAACGAGGACGGCGAGGAGCTCACCAACGCTTGGAACATCCAATAGCTACGTCGCTTTTACCCGTAGAAAGGACTTCCAAGTTTTCTCGTTTTACATATCCAACGCCCCAGTTGGTTGTACAAATGTAAATTTTGTCGATTAAATAAAGTCAAAGGGCGACTCGGCTTTCTCCCCGAAAACCAAGTCCCCCTCGGGGGCTACTGCGGGGGGTATTCCCCCCAAAAAATGGTCCCATTTTTTCGCAAAAAACTGCGTTTCAAATACGCTTAGTACGCCTCGACCCGAGCCTCGGGCGAATTCACGCGGGACGCGAGCAGCCAAAGGGGAAAGACGCGCAAGTCGGAGATAGCCTACGCCTCCAGCAGGATACGTCCCTTCTCCCTTGCCACTTCACCTACAAGCTACTCGTGAAATCAAATCCTCCCAGCTCAAATTCGCCCAGGCAAAGGAAAAAGAGACGAAACAGCGCAATCGTCGAGACAAGAACAAGCATCGAAACTTACAAACATTTAAGTGTTTTAAACAAACTGCGTTTATTACACAAGCCGCATGGCTCAAGTTCTGACAACAAACTTAAAGGGCTCGAACGCCCAACTACTTTCAGGGCTCAGGGCCGCCAGCCGGAGGAGCGTCCGGGAACAGGAACTCCATGAAGTCTTCTGCGAGGACGTTGGCGGCAGGAGCGGCGAGCGTGTCCACGCGGTTCATCTCGACCTCATCGTCGACACCAACGGGAACGACGTAGCCCGTGGAGATCGCCCCGAGGTTCCCGGTAGTGCGACGCCACCACGCCAAGGGCTTTCTGGACCCCCAGGTGGAGTGCGCGGCGCATACACCGGGTAACGTGCCCGCCCAAGGCGCGGAGGCGACTCGCCATAGAGCTCCCGTCCTGCGCTTCGCCCTCCTCGATCCCCTGGCACGCCTCGAGGGCCGCGGCCCGCAGCTCTTCCAGCTCCTGCTGGGAGGAGTTGTAAGCCGTCTGGATCGCCTGCGCTTGGGTCGCCGACGTCCCAAGAGCCGTCCTTAGGCCTGAAAGCAAAGATGCAGACTAAGTTGGGAGCGGATCCCAAACAAACTCAGCCAACAAGCGAAAGGCAGGAAGAGCAACTCACCCTCGACCTGCTTCTTCTCCGACTCGAGGGTGGCGCGCGCAGTGGCGGCTGCTTGCTGCAGCTCGAGGATGACGGCGTCCTTTTCCTCGCTGGCTTGCCGCAAGTCCTCGTAGGACACGCCCTCTTGGACCAACTCGCCGGAGAGCCGCGTGATCTCCAGGTCCCGGAGCTTGATGGTGGCCTGCGCCTTCTCCAGCACGGCGCGATCCCGCTGAAGTTGGCCCTGCGCTTCCTCCCGGGCCGAGCGTTCACGCTCGAGGGCGGCCTGGGCCTCCTTGAGGGCGGACTGCTCCTGCTGGAGCCGGGACTCCACCTACTGACGTGCGCTCTGCTCCTGTCGGAGCTGCTCCCCCGCCGCGGCAAGCGAGGCGACCTTATCAGCCAGGTCAACCTCGAGCCGCTCGACCTCCCTGGCCTTCTCCTCGGCTTGGTTCTGCCAATATCACGCCCCCTCGAGGGTGGCGCGGTCCTGCTGGAGCTGCGCTTGTGCCGAGGCAAGTGCCGTCTCCCTCTCCGCCGCTGCGGTCTGCACCGCAGTCAGGTCCTCGTGTGCCTTCTGCAGCGCCTCGTCCCGCTCCAGGAGTGCGGCCTTCACCATGTCGACCGCAGAACCGCCCTCTGCGGTCTGGGCGCCCTGGTCCAGGAGCTTGTCCCGCACAGCCCGCAGCCGGTACTCTAGCCACCCGTTGTCGGTCCGCAGGGCCTCCACGAGGGCGTCGAGGGAGTCGTACTGGCCCCGGTACCAGTCGAGCTCGGTGCTCAACCGAGCGAGGCGGTCGTACCTTGCCCGAGCTCGGCCCTCCAGCTCCTGTCACCAGCAGCCAAGAGCATGAAGAAAAGCGAAATCAGGAAACGCGCTGTCAGATGGTGAGATCTAGACAGCCCACGGGGGTGCTAATTCCAGTGGTTTAGTTGTTCGGTGGGGTGGAATCTAAGGCTAAGAACTCGAAGGTCGCACACGAGTACGCGGAACACAGAGAACACGGTGAGTTTATACTGGTTCGGGCCTCCGGAGAGTAAAACCCTACGTCCAGTTCTTCGGTTTGTATTGCTGAGGATTGCGTATCGTACAAGGGTCGCCTCGCCCGCCTTATATTGGCCAGCGGATGAGGTCGGTTCATAGACTCCTGGTCGGTTACGACCAGGAGACCTAAGTCTACGTTACACATCTTGCCATATCCCGTCGATCTGCTTTGGTCGAAATCCACTGAGGTCTTGTCTTGTACGCCAAGTCTTGAGGTCGTGCTGAACTAGGTCGTCTGGGGAATCTTCTGGAAGGTCTTCAGGAGGTCGTGTGGGCTGCCAACTAGGTCGGTTGGGCCCACTGACAGGTCAGCGGGTCTTCTAGTAGGCCGGACCCACTTGTCGGGGACGGCCGTGAGCCTGGTCGGTGGGGACCCAGGGGTACCCATGTCTCACAAGCCCCCGAGCGAGGTGTAGGTGCAGCGACCTTAGAAAGGTCATGATGAAGTCGTAGAGCTATCGACAGGTCGAATAGCATGCACGTCGGTCCAAAAAAGAACAAATCAGCTTAGCAGCCGACCTGTTTGTAGTCTTGCTGAATGAAGAGAGGTCGAGTGACGACCTATAGGAAGCAGACTTCCAATAGATCGAAACGACAATGAAAAAAATCAGAGGGCATCGAAGATGCACTCATAGAGTAGTATCCGAGCATCGTGGCGGGCAGGATGGCTGGTATGATGATCCAAAAAAGAAGAAGAAGAAAAAGTAGGTCGAGTGACGACGTGACGGGAAACAGGTTTCCCGACAGGTCGGTACGATGAGGAAAACAAGAGGGCGTCGAAGACGCACTCGTAGAGTAGTCCCCGAGCATTGAAGCAGGCAGCATGGCTGGTTTGATGCTCAAAAAAGAGAAGAAAACTGAGTCATGGTCTTGATCGAACGAAGTGTAGAGGCACCCAGATCTCCTATCATAGCTGCAAGGAGTCTGGCAGGGCCGACCTCAAGGAGGCCTTGTAGGCGTGCCGATCTCGAAGAGATCTCAAGGCAACGATGTCCAGTATCCGAGAATATCTAGCAGGGTCTTGAGAGGTGCGTCGCATGAAGAGGTCTTCTGCAGTGGTTGAAACAGTCAACGATGAAGCCAGAAATCTCTTGATCTTGACCGATTGGAGTGTAGAGACACCCAGATATCTTGCATAGCTGCAAAGAGTCTGGCAGAGCCACTCGAGGCATGCTGACCTTAAGAAGGTCTCAAATCACAAGGCGCCCAAGCACCCAGAAGTACTTGGCAGGGCCATCAGGCACGCACACCACAGGGAGGCCTTCATTCCTGACGTAAAATCCTGGGGAGGTCTTCCGAGTTGGCGAAGGTGACGACAGAGCCGTAGGAAGGTCGAGTGACCTGACGAAGACGAAGACAGAGCCGGAGGAAGGTCTAGCGACCTGGCGAAGATGACGACAGAGCCGAAGGAAGGTCTAGCGACCTGGTGAAGACGACGATAGAACCGGAGGAAGGTCTAGCGACCTGACGAAGATGATGACGGAACCGGAGGAAGGTCTAATGACCTGACGAAAGCGACGACGGAGCCGAAGGAAGGTCTAGCGACCTAACGAAGACGACGACGGAACCGGAGGAAGGTCTAACGACCTGATGAAGATGACGGCGGAGCCGGAGGAAGGTCTGGCGACCTGACGAGAACGACGACGGAGCCGGAGGAAGGTCTAACGACCTGACGAAAGCGACGACGGAGTCAAAGGAAGGTCTGGTGACCTGACGAACGACGACGGAGCTAGAGGAAGGTCTGGTGACCTGACGAAGACGACGACGGAGCCGGAGGAAGGTCTAGTAACCTAATGCCGGCGACACCGAAGATACCGAGAAATCCACCGAAGATGACGCCAGAGATGCACAGAGGTCTAGGAGTTGTACCTCCCCTTTCTCAGCCATGTAAAAATAATACTTGATGAACTTTTTTTTATGCCGGCATGAGGTACTTGCTTTTTTGCCTGCGCGAACTTGGTAGTCTTTGAAGTAATGTCGTCTTGTGTGCTGCCTCGCTGACCACTACTCACGGAGAGGCTGGCTTACCGACCTCCAAAGCTCAGCAGGGAGGCTTACGTGAGATCGGCGCGCGAGAGGAGGGGTCTAGGACTCAGGTTTAGCAACCTTATCGACCAAGCAGACTCGCATCAACAAAAGGCAAGTACTCATGAGGGACGATGCTCAGGTCGAACGACCCCTAGATTGGCTTTGAGCCAAGCCCCCGAGCATGTCGAGGGGGAGGAGCAGAAGAACTTTAACCTCAGGTCTTACGACCCATATATTGGCTTTAGCCAAGCCCCCGAGCATGTCGAGGGGGAGAGTTGATGGCATGAGAGAGGAGAAGGTAGGACCCCACAGGTCTGGCGACCCTTAGATTGGCAAGGCCAAGCCCCCGAGCATGTCGAGGGGGAGGGATCGGAAGAGCAGACGAAAGCATGTAGAGCAGGCCGGCGAAGGTCACGGAGACACGAAGAATCCGGGACGATCGACGAAAATATACTGAAGCCGTAAAATATTTAATTAAAACTGGCACTTAGCTTGCCGAGTCGGAGTCATCACGGTCGTAGTGTCGAGTTGTCAAATTGGCGAAGTCGGCGATGAGAGGTGGTACGCAGGAGCAGTGCGTGATTGGGATGCTAGACGGCATGGCCGGGTTGCATAAACAGTTGTAGCTCGGAAGCTCCAATTGCGGCCGTTGCACTAGGTGGTCGGCGTTGTTGCTGATGCCATCAATCGTCACGTGCAGGTTGACGTCGTGAGTGCCGTGAGACCTGATCTTCCCGCCGGTGGACAGGACTCCAGTTCATCCAAATATGCAACAGGAGTTCTCATAATCAAATTAGAATATGGAAACAATATAATATATTAGCCAGCTTAAGCAAGGATGGAAATTAAAATAAGAAAAGGGGGAGAGGTGTTTCCCTGTTTCACGTATACATCTCGTAAGCTATTTGTTTTTTTTTCTGCGTGACGGACATGGACATGGGTTCCGGCATGCACGCGTGATGCGCCGCCGGGACCGGTGGCCGATATGCCCAACTGCTACCGTCGAGGCCTCGGGACGCACGTGCACGGAAGTGCAGATCGTCTAGGCCAGAGGCTGTCATGTGGGGTGGGCGGTGGACACAAAAAAAAATTTGGCGCGCCGTCTGCAAAACGAAGACGTCGACCTCGCGATTAGATCGGAGGGTAGCGACGAGCAGGTCGCTGCGAAGATATCCTTCGTGTCGTCGCCGAAGAGGTCGCCGGAGCGAGCTGCCATCACGCTGCATGAAGAGCTCGCGATCGCCCCTACCTGGCGTGCCAACTATCAGATGGTGAGATCTAGACAGCCCATGGGGGTGCTAATCCCAGTGGTTTAGTTGTTCGGTGGGGTGGAATCTAAGGCTAAGAACTCGAAGGTCGCACACGAGTACGCGGAACACAGAGAACACGGCGAGTTTATACTGCTTCGGGCCTCCGGAGTGTAAAACCCTACGTCCAGTTCTTCGATTTGTATTGCTGAGGATTGCGTGTCGTACAAGGGTCGCCTCGCCCGCCTTATATTGGCCAGCGGATGAGGTCGGTTCCCAGACTCCTGGTCGGTTACGACCAGGAGACCTAAGTCTACGTTACACATCTTGCCATATCCCGTCGATCTGCTTTGGTCGAAATCCACCGAGGTCTTGTCTTGTACGCCAAGTCTTGAGGTCGTGCTGAACTAGGTCATCTGGGGAATCTTCTGGAAGGTCTTCAGGAGGTCGTGTGGGCCGCCAACTAGGTCGGTTGGGCCCACTGACAGGTGGCGGGTCTTCTAGTAGGCCGGACCCACTTGTCAGGGACGGCCGTGAGCCTGGTCAGTGGGGACCCAGGGGTACCCATGTCTCACACGCGCGAACACAAAAGGGATGGGGGAGCGAACCTCGAATTCGACGGAAAACACTTACCTGGAAGATCCGAATCGAGGGACCCCCGTGGATCCGCAGCGCCTCGGTCAGCGCGTTGTTGATCGAGGCACCGTGGTCCCGAAACTCCTGCCACAGAGCCTGCTCGGCCTGGGCCTCGTCGAAATGGGCCGGCGGCGCGTCGGCACGGCGCAGCCCCTGCTCCGGTTGCGCGACGGCGACGTTAGGGGCGGGCGGTGCAGCGTGGGACGTCGAGGCCTCGGCATCGTGCGCCGGGCGCTGCGACATCACGCAGCCGTCCTCCCGCATCACCAGCACCTCCGGCGTGCGCTCGGGGGCTAACGCGGGTTGCCCCCGCAATTGGCCCCACCCCGGGGGAGCGCTGTCATCAGCGGCATCAGCCGCCGCCTCATGGTCCCCCGCGGGCCGGCTCTCCGTACGAGCCTGCCCGTACCCTTGGGAAGGGGCGCAGGGAAACAGTACCTGCGACGTCGTCGCCGCCGCCGCCGCCTCCTCTCACTGCGGCCCCGTGGCTGCAGCCGTGTCACGCGACGGCTCGCCCGTCGCCGCTGCCGCTGTTCGCGGCGCCCTCGCCGAACGCCGCCTCGTCATCACCGGCGTTCCCGACCTGAGCACCTTGGCAGGCGTGAGGGCGGGGACGATCGGCGTCACCCTGTCAACGAGAAAGCGAAAAGAATAAGCACCGTCTCCTCGAAATCAAAGGTGCGTGAGGAGAGACGCTGCTCACCTCAAGTTGGAGAAACCCCGCTTCCTCTTCCTCGAGGGCTGGGGGGTGCCTCCGTCACGCCCGCCGGCGCCTCCGCTGCGCCCGCGGGCGCCTCCACCGATGACCCGGCGGCGGGCACCTCCGCGCCCGCCACGGGTACCAACTCCACGGCCGACTCTGTGGCCCGTGGTGACGGGGGTGGGGGGTTCCACCTCTCGGGGGTGTCACGCCCCCCGTCACTTTCCTCCTCCTCCTCCTCCTCTTCCGACGACGAGTTCGCTGGTGCCAGTGGAGGGGAGAGTTCCTGCTGCTCGCGCAGCTGGTACTCCTCGTTGTATTGCTCCAGGCGCTCCCGCCGCCTGATCCTCTCCTCCTTCGCGCGCGCCGCCCGCTCCTGTTCCCGCCGCTGCGTGGCGCGAGTGGCCGCCCAAGCCCGGGACATCGGCGGGTCTGACCGCGCGGCGTGCACGGTCACCCTCTGCTGATGAAAGCTGTCAAGGCCCACACCGACGCGATACAAGAACCTGAGAGGGAAGAGGAGGCGCACTCACCGCCGGGGCGTCGGGGAGCATCACGAACTACCAGAGGTCGTCGCTGCTGTGCAGCACTGGCTTGAGGCTAACCGCGCGCCTCGCCCTCGTGGCCACGTACTCCGGAAGGAGGCGGTCTTGCAGCAGCCACGAGCGTGCCAGCGACGCGGGGTTGGCCACGTCGCTCATCTCGAAGATGCGGAGTTCCCGCTCCATGAGGGGAACAATCCGCCGATGGTGGAAGTTGGTGATGATCGAAGCCGCTCCCAGTCCGGCGTCCGCCAGGCTCCGCAACGCGGTGGTGAGCGACTCCAACCTCTGCTGGCGTGAGGAAGGAAACACGCCGTGGTGCCAGGCGTCGGTCTTCGCCAACAGCAACTTGCCGGTGTAGGGGGGAGGACGGCGCCGTCGTTGCGGAGGTAGAACCACCCCCTCTCCCACTCCGCGTTATTCGACGTCATCGTGCACGGCGGGTACAGCTCCTTGCGCGTCTCCCGCAGCGCGAACGTCAGGCCACCAGCGCGGACCACCCGGTGCACCCACGACTCGCCCGTGGCGAGGGTGTGCAGCTCCGCGCGGAACAGGTGCACCCAGAGATCCCAGTTCACTAGGCTCCCCAGAAACCCCTCGCAGACGGCGACGAAGGTGGCCGCCTGTGATACCTCGTTGGGGGCGAAGTTGTGGAGCTCCACCCCGTAGTGGTAGCACAACCCCCGCATGAAGCGGCTCGCCGGCGCGGTGAAGCCGCGCTCGTGCAGTCGGATGAAGCTGACGATGTACCCGTATGGCGGATTGGGCTCCCAATCCGACGCCCGTCGGGACCATCCACGCCGGATACGCCCCATCACCAGCCGGCGCCAGCAGCCCCCCATTCACCAGCTCATTCAGGGCAAGCGGCGTCACCGTCGATCGGGTCCAAGGAAGAGGCTCAAGCACAACGATTGGCGGAGGCGGGGCCATTGCGGGCGAGAGCCGGAAGCTATGGAGGCGACGGTGCAAGAACGAAGCGAGCAAGGGTGAGGTTGGGGGAAACGCGCAGCCGGGAAGAAGGCAAGAAACAAAGGCAGCGGATGCTAAGTGGCAAGGTAAGGGATTCGCCCTCCCCATTCCCGCGATTTATAGATCTAGGGGAGCCACGCTCCTGGAAATTCCACGCGCCGCGTGCATTAACTGCAGGCAACGCCACTTGTCGCTGACCGGCAGGCCCCACCGTGCTGAAACGGCCGGGTGCGCACGTGCACGATCATTACAGCGCGGCAACTGAAGGGCCACGGCGTCCCATCACATCCGCCCCCACGTTGTCCACTACGCCCGCGGCAGCGCCGCCTGAAAAGGCGCGCCCGCTGCGCACGACCACTGCCACGACCGCGGTCAATTAATGGCCGGGTTCCTTACCAAGTAAGGGTAACCCCCCCACGTGACCTGAGCCAAAGGCTCGAAAAAACTGACCCTCGTAGGGTGTGATCGGCGCCCCGATCTAAAAACAGGCAAAGCCAACCCTCACTCGAAGGAGTCAGGGCCCAGACCCTTGAACGGTGTGATTACTGATCAGTGGTCTCAAGGCCCACCCGTCGGGGGTGGGCACCACAGATGCCCTCGACCCAAAGGGTTACTGATCAGTAGCTCGAGGGACGGTTCAGCCACAACCCTATGAGTCCTGCAAGTGCAACCAAGACGGGGGCACCTCGTTGCCACCCCGCAACGGCCTTACTAATCAGGGGCTCGGAGCCTGACCCTCGAAGGGTTCGAACAGGCGCCCCAGATTGACAGAGTCAGGGACGACAGGGCGCGCGCATTCGAGCCTGACCTCGAGTTCACCAGCTCGAGGGCGCCCCGTAAGTCGTATTCGAGAGCCAACGAGGGCAGCTAGTCGAGGGATCCCATCGAGGGAGAGCTTCCGCGCCCTCGGTCCCCATCGAACGGGACCGAGCCCTGCCTAGCACACCCGCGTAAGCGCTTCCATGGGCGTGTCTCCGGACCACGAGCCGACCCCTATCGAATGGGGCACGGACGTCCACTTGAATCACCCGTTAACAGCTCAACGAGGGATCCACGATTCGCAACCCGCTCGATGGGAGTCGTGGACACCTCACCCCTTCATCCCGCGGAAGGACGGTGAAGGGGCGTACGAACAAGTCGGAGAGCTCGCCCCGATCGCCTCGAATAGGCCCGGGCTCGGGGGCTCGACGCACGGCTACACCTCCTGGATATGCACCGGACACAGACAAGTGTCGATATGTGCGCACGGCACCGCCGAGGCCGGCTGAAACATTGCCGATGCTGGCTGAAACCAACACCTCGCACACTGACAAATGCTGCGAAAAAACCTTGCAGGAGCGCCCACGCTCCTGCAAGGCTTCAGGGGCTACACCCGCGGGCGCGCTAGCGCCCCCCCACGGAACAGCACAGCAACCAAGAGGGAAGAACGTCCCATCAGCAAGCGTCAGCCTCTGCTGAGGACCGGAGCGTCTGAGGACCGGTGGATGGTCACTCCTGGCTGTGATGAGTGATTGACAACGTGGTGTGGACTGACTCTTGGCCGAGTATTGCAGGTGCAGGTTGCGGCTTGATTTGCGTTGGTGCAGGTGAAGAGTGGGCGCGAAAGGTCTATGCCTTGCGGGGCCTCCGAGGAGTGGAGAGACAAGTAGGCCTGAATCGAGGGACCCGGTGGCCAGCAGGGTCAAGTACGGGCCGCATGGTGGCAAGAAAAGCAAGACGAAGTCATCGATCGGAGCCGGTGCAGGGTAGCGGCTCACAACCGGAGTCTGCACGCGGGGTTTGCGGCGGTTCACCACAAAACTGTCGGGTTACTTGGTTGAGCCACAAAACCAAGACCGGAGGCTCGGCGGGCGGAGACGGGATCCGGGCGCGCCGAGAAGCTTCGATGCCGGCGGACGCGTGGCGGGATCGCAGGGCTTCCGTCGGGAGGACGCGGTCTGCGGCGAAGGCGTGGCCGTGCGATGAAGAGGAGTGCTACATGACCTATTTGCCCCTGAGGGGTTGTATCACAACTTGAGTGCTAGGGGTAGTGTGGTCTTTTGCCTGGCCCGGAGGGGACTCATATATATTAGCTCTAGGGTTTCCAGGCAAACCATCCATCCGGACTGCTTCTCATTTCCTTGCTCCATAGGGTTAGATTTTTCCTCCGTTTGTAAAGAATCTGACCTCCGAGTGAATGGAAGCTTTCATGGTTGCGTCGATTTCCCGGTTGTAGCTCGTTGGATTTTCGTGTCTTTTTCGAGCTATTTTCGTCGGTTTTTCGTGCGCGGCTTGTTTCTTCGATTATGAAGTGTTTGGGTTCGGATTTGTTGGTGGGAATCATGGATAGTTACCTCGTGCATCTTTGTGCTTGATCTTGATCCCCCAAACTCCGAATTCGGCCTCCGATTGAAGGATTTCGGTTGGAAACCTAGCTTTGTTCTTGAGCTCGGTAGAACCTCGATTCCTCTCGATTCAGTGGGTTTGAGGCTACAAATTCGTAGGTATAGCATCTCCTAGAGGCACTTCATCTTCACCTATGATTTGGTAGCAATTCCTTGGTTGATTCGGGAGATCGGGCAAAGGGAAGGAGGAGTTGCCCTTCAAGGGGTCAAGCTCGGGCTGCAGGAATTCCTCCTGGCGGACAGTCCGCGGGTACATGGCGGACGGTCCGCGAGGAGCCTGATAGCCCAGGTGTTCGTCGTGTTCTTCGCGAGTTCTTGCATGTCTTTCGTTCGATCCATTTTGTAGTTGGATTTTTGTTGCACGGAGTTCGCGGACGGTCCGTACTAGAGTGCCGGACGGTCCGTGACGGGGCGGACAGTCCGTTATTGAGGGTGCAGTACTGGAGGTTCGTGGTCATTTTTCGGACAGTCCGCCGCAGCTCGCGGACGGTCCGCCGTGCCCTCGCGGACGGTCCGCCCGGAGGCCGCGGACAGTCCGCCTGGTGTACTGCAGGACAGCTAAGTCCTTTGCTTCTTGATTTGTGCTTTCACTTCGGGATTGTTTGGGGTTTGTTCCTAGGGTTGGTAGGTCCGTTGTGACTACGTGACCTTGTTAAACTCGTGTGGGAATCCTTGGTTGTGAATTTGGGGCATAGGCCGAGTTCTCTCTTTGGAGAAGAATTTTTATCGGCTCCCATTCACTCCCCCCCCCCTCTCTGGTCGCCTAATCGGTCCTTCAATTGGTATCAGAGCCGGTTACCGATCTTCGTGATTCTAACCAATCTAAGATCCAAAGATGGCGTACCAGGAACAGGGTTCGGGTCCCCCACACTTTGATGGTAAGAACAACCATATGTGGCAAAGGCGGATGGCTGCTTTCCTCCGCGGCAAGGGTCAGATCCTGTGGGATGTCACGGTGAACACAGCTTATGTTCATCCGATGAATTTTCTTGCTCCAGGATCGAGGGACATGTTCGACGCCAACAACATGGCGGTCGACTACTTGTACTGTTCTTTGTGTGAATCCGAATTTGAACGGGTTCAGACAGAGGATTTGGCATGCAGGATTTGGGAGCAACTGAAGAATGCTCATGCCGGGAACGCTCAGGTTCAGGCTCGGCTCTTTGCAACCTACCGGAGAAAGTACGAGAATTTCACTCATCTCCCCGGTGAGTCCATAGATGCTATGTTTCAGCATTTCACGGTGATTGTGAACAACATGAGGGCTAATGTGGCCGTGCTCCCATATGATGACCATGACAGGGCTGTCAAGCTCTTGCATTCTCTGGATCGTACCGTGTGGAGCGGGAAGGTCGAGGCCATCCTAGAGTCGGAGAAGTATGAGACCCTCACGGTGGACAAGCTGTTTTCCAAGCTCAAGTCGTCCGAGGTGGACCGTGGGGTGCGTGCAAAGATCGAGAACCCGACTGATCCCCATAGTCTGGCTCTCGTATCTGGTTCAAGGACTAATGCTAACATGTCTTCGAGATAATTTTTTTGTCTTGCCTTGTGTCCATGCCAGATGAGGAGTTCGACGTGCTGGGCGAGGAGGACCTCGCGTTGCTGAGCAGGCAGTTCGAGCGCATGTACACGAACCAGAAGAACGCTCGGAGGAGCTCGGGCATGTGCTACCGGTGCGGGAAGCACGGGCACTTCATCGCCGAGTGTCCGGAAGCCATGGAGGTCAAGCCCGAGCACTAGCACCGTCCGAGGACTGACCACAAGCACCGCTTGAGGGACGACTACAAGGGCAAGAACAAGTCCGAGCGGAGGCCGAGGAAGAGTGGTGGTCACAAGAAGAAGGAGCGAGCGATGGTGGCCGGTGCGAGCGACATCGACTCAAGCTCCTGCTACTCTTCATCGAGCTCGAGTGATGAAGAAGAGAACCGGCACAAGGGCAAGCGGTCGAGCAAGAACATCAACGGCCTGTGCTTTGCCACCCAAGGCTTTTGCGGCATGGCACATAGCTCCGCAAGCAAGAAGAGCAACAAGGATGACTCGGGCTCCGACTCCGAGGAAGAGGTAAACAATGACCCATCCTTCTTGATAGCGGAGAATGCTAGGTTGAATGACTTGCTTGACAACCGTGATGATGTGCTTAGAAAGACCAACAAGGAGAAGAGGGAGTATAGGTCTTTGCTTGGAGAGGCTAAGGAGAAGGTGGTTGAGCTAGAATCTTTGCTTGATGATGCTAGGGCTCAAATAGATTCTCTTAAGTCTGCTCCTGTTGTGACCAATGAACCTGAATGCACTGATTGTTCCACTTTTCTTGGTGAATTGACTGTGCTTAAGGAGAAGTATGCCTCCAAGGTTGAGGAACTAGATGTGCTTAGGGTTGAGCTAGATGAGATGAAATCTAGGCCCTCCTTGCTTGGTGCTTGTACCTCTTGTCCTGTTTTGCATGAGAAACTAGATGCCTCGCTTGTGTATGCTAGATCTCTAGAGGCTTAGCTGAAAGCTCCTATTCCTACAATGTGCTCCACCTGTGAAATAAATGTTGTGAAGAATATGGAGCTTGCATGCTATGTTGATCGTTTGCAGGATGAGAATGATGAGCTGAGAAAGTTGATGGGTTGTTTGTCTGGTCATGAGCCTCAGTTGAGGATAATGATCTAGACATACAAGCGCCAGGATGGGGAAGCGCTTGGGGCAAAGAAAGTGGGTGAGGGTAGTGGTGAGAATGATATCCCAGAGCCACCAAAAACCCACCACAAAAATGCTTTTGTTCCTAAACCGAATCATCTTAGGAACCGACTAGACACAACCCCAGCTCCACTCGTGTTTCCTCCACAAACCGACAACTTCCAGAAACCCATCAAGTTCAAGAGTGTCTTGGGGAATGAGTTCTTTGGGAAGAAGGGAGAGAAACCGAGTGAGGAGAAACCGAGTGAAGAGAAACCAGAGCCCAAAGAGAACCCAAAACCGAAACCAAAACCGAAACCCTTCCATTCTGAGCATTGTGGGAGCGATGGGCACCTTGCTGAGTTCTGCTTCAGGAGGAAGCGTGAGGAGAGGTTGGCTAGAGAGTTGGCCAACAAGGACAGGTACCGCCCTTCTCGTGGTGTGCCTGAGCCTAGGTTGGTGATGAGAGGCGAGGGTATGGTGCGTACCATTTACCCTCGGGAGAGGCGTGAGTTTGTGCCTCGAGGTGAGCCTCCACATAGAGAAGGTGGTAGGCATGTTGGGTTTGGGCGTGGTGAGTTTGCTGGATGTTCCTTTGCTCGTGGCCAATACGAGTATGGGGGGAACGATCGCAGCTTTAGGTCCCAGAGGAGCTACGGGCCACGGTCTCCCCTTCGTGGTACGCGTAGTCCTCCAAGGGGACGTGTGGGTGTTCCACCTAGGAGAGATAGAATGGATTTTGCTAACCCCACGTTTGAGCAAATGGCGAGGCACTGGTTTGATTCGTTTTGTACTAACCCCAGTGCTGAGTCCTTTGCTCACTCTCGCTCTCGTTTTTTATTTTGCAGGTGGGAGGCATGGAGGGCTTTTGGTTGATCGACTCCGGTTGCTCTCGACACATGACCGGAGATCGACGGTGGTTCTCCAGCCTCACCCCGGTGATGACCAAAGAGTACATCACTTTTGGGGATAATGGGAAAGGTAGAGTGCTTTCAGTGGGCACGGTGAAGGTGAGTGAGTCTGTGACTCTTCGACGTGTTTCTCTTGTCAAGTCTTTGGGTTACAATCTTCTCTCTGTTTCCCAACTTCTTGATGAAGGTTTTGAAGTCTGTTTCAAAACGGGCTGTTCTCGTGTTTTGGATTCTCGAGGCGATCTTGTGTGTACGATCGTCCCCGAGGGTCAAATTTTCGGAGCTGATTTTTCTCAGTGTGTTGGCTCTTCTCGTTGTTTGGTTGCTGGTGTTTCGGCGGAGCTTTGGAAATGGCATAGGAGACTAGGTCACTTGAGTTTTGACTTGTTGTCACGCTTGAGTGGGCTAGGATTAGTCCGAGGATTGCCAAAGTTGAAATACCAAAAGGATTTGGTATGTCCTCCATGTAGTCATGGCAAGATGGTCGCCACCTCTCATCTGCCTCTGACATCCGTTATGACAGAGAGACCATGCGAGTTGTTCCATATGGACTTGGTTGGTCCAGCTCGTGTGTGCTCGGCGGGTGGGAAATGGTATGTCCTTGTGATCGTGGACGACTACTCTCGCTATGCTTGGGTCTTCTTTTTGGCTGACAAGGGGGAGACGTTTGGTTTTGTGAGGGATCTAATCTTGAGGTTGAAGAACGAGAGACATGGAGATGTTGTTCGAGCTATTCGTAGCGACAATGGCAGTGAATTTAAAAACTCTCGTTTTGAAACCTTTTGTCGTGATTTGGGTCTCGAACATCAGTTTTCTTCTCCCTATGTGGCTTGTAAGAATGGTGTGGTTGAGAGGAAAAATCGTTCCCTTTGTGAGATGGCTCGGACGATGCTCGATGAGCATAGGACTCCGAGGAGATATTGGGCGGAGGCGGTGAATACCGCTTGCCATGTTGGGAACCAGATTTTTCTGAGGGCCTTCTTGAACAAGACGTGCTATGAGCTCATGCACGGGCGAGCACCTAGAGTGAGCCATTTCAGGGCTTTTGGTTGTCGGTGCTTCATTCTCAAGAAGGGTAGGCTTGATAAGTTTGAGTCGAGGTCTTCCGATGGGATTTTCTTAGGTTATGCTAGTCATTCTTGAGCATTTCGTGTGCTCAACCTTGATACTAACCTAGTCATGGAGACTTACGAGGTGACCTTCGACGAGACACAACCATGCAATTCGTCTGTATTTGAGTGTGCAGGTGATGATGAAGTTGGCAAGAAGATCTTTGAGGACGAGGAGGACGATGCTGGAGAGGATGATGGTGATGATGGTGAAGCTCCAGCCACGCATGTACCCTCTACTTCCATTACGACGACTACGGTGCAGGATGGTCCATCCCCTACACCGCCTACGGTCCAGCAAGATCAAGTGGAAGCAGCTGCTGAGGGAGAGGTTGTCTCTAGGCGAGAGGCACCGAGGCGTGTTCAAGTTGATCATCCACCCTCAATAATCATCGGCGACATCAATGAGCGTACGACACGGTCGAGGTCCAGAAATGCTTCTCACTTTGCTCATTCAGCTTTTGTTGCTACCTTTGAGCCGAAAGACATTGGACACGCTCTATCTGATCCTAATTGGGTAAATGCCATGCATGAGGAGTTAGAGAACTTTGAGAGAAACCAAGTGTGGGAGTTAGTGGAGCCACCACCAAATTGCAAACCTATTGGGACAAAATGGGTGTGGAAAAACAAAGAGGGAGAAAATGGTGAGGTGGTGAGGAACAAGTTGAGGTTGGTTGCTTAGGGCTATAGTCAGAAGGAGGGGATAGATTATGAGGAGACATTTGCTCCTGTAGCCCGTTTGGAGGCAATTAGGATCCTTCTAGCCTTCTCTGTGGCTAAAGGGTTCAAGTTGTACCAAATGGATGTGAAGAGTGCCTTCTTGAATGGGTTTTTAGAGGAAGAAGTTTTTGTGAGGCAACCACCGGGCTTTGAGAGTGTTGAGTTTCCCCACAGGGTGTATAGGCTGAGAAAGGCGTTGTATGGGCTGAAACAAGCTCCCCGTGCTTGGTATGGCCACTTGAGGTGGTTCTTGTTTAGCAAGGGGTTTGAGATGGGTAAGGTAGATAAGACTCTTTTTCTCCTCAGGCAGGGTGATGATATCCTGATTGTTCAGGTATACGTGGATGATATTGTCTTTGGCGGCACGTCTCACTCTTTGGTTGCGAGGTTTGCAGAGGATATGAGCAAAGAATTCAAGATGTCTATGATAGGAGAATTGCAGTTCTTTCTCGGGCTTCAGATCAAGCAGGCGAAGGAGGGAACCTTTGTACATCAAGCCAAGTACACGAAGGACATCCTCAAGAAGTTCAAGATGGACGACTCGAAGCCCCTGTCGACACCGATGAGTACGACTACAGCGCTCGATGCGGACGAGGACGGAGAGCTCGTGGACCAGAAGGAGTACCGGAGCATGATCGGCTCCCTCTTGTACTTGACCGTGACGAGGCCGGACATCCAGTTTTCTGTGTGTCTGTGCGCTCATTTTCAGGCGTCGCCGAGGACTTCACATCGGCAGGCTGTCAAGCGGATCTTCAGGTATCTTCGATACATTCCTGAGCTCGGTCTTTGGTACTCGGCGTCCTCTTCCCTTTCGCTTCTTGGTTTTTCAGATGCCGACTTTGCGGGGTGTCGAGTCGATAGGAAGTTGACTTCGGGGACTTGCCAGTTTTTGGGTTCCTCACTTGTTTCTTGGTCTTCTCGCAAATAGTCTAGTGTAGCTCAGTCTACCACAGAAGCCGAATATGTTGCTGCCACTAGTTGTTGCTCCCAGCTGCTTTGGATCACATACACGCTGAGTGACTTTGGTGAGGAGTGTTCCCATGTGCCTCTCATGTGTGATAGCACGAGTGCCATTAGTGTTGCCAAAAACCCCGTGCTTCACTCCAGAACCAAACACATAGAAGTGAGGTACCACTTTCTGAGAGACAATGTTGAGAAGGGAAACATAGACCTCATCCATGTACCTACAGAAAAGTAGCTTGCCGATATCCTAACCAAGCCTTTGGACCAAGCTACATTTGCTCATTTGTGAGGAGAACTTGGAGTTGTTTTTCCTTTTTGAGCATTGGTTGGGAGGGTTGATGTACATATGCATGTTGCATTTTCATTTATGTATCATATCATGTTTGCATCTTTGTATCATAGACTGCATTTGTAACATATGCCATAGAGATGTGCTTCTCTTATATGCTTTGCTCACCATGATATGCTAGAGATGAGGTTATGACTTTGCTTGTGATGCTCATGAGATGTATAGCTATGCTCTTGGTAGCTTTGGGATATATATGCTTGTGAATGGCTTCTTTTTATAAACATGCTATATGATCCTCTCTTGTGAGTAGAATACCTTTCATGTTCAATTTGGGTGCTTATGGCTATATCTTGCTTAATTTGTGCTTGGAACCATGCTCTTTTCATTTGGGATCAAAGATCCATCTATCATCATAAATGTTTAGCCTACATGCTACCTTGTGGAGAAGCCTAAGCTTCTTTTTGCCGCAAAGGCACTTCATGTACCATGCTTAACTTGTGAATCATGAAAATGGTATGTGAAATGCCTATGTTGAAAAATGTGCTTCCATGTCACAAATGTTTTAAATTCCTTATCTTGGGTGCTAAACCGTTGCATGATGTTCACCAATGAGAAGTCTCATGTCTAGAAGTGGACACATGGCTCGATGGCTTTGACATGACATGAGATAGCTTGTAGGTGTTTGTGATGACCTTGTGATGAGAATGTATGACCTTGCATGAAGTTTGTGAGCTATATGTTGTATGTGCTCCTTTTGATCACGTTTAGGTGCTATGCTCACGAGAGGGAAATTTTTGTGAAAAATGCTTCATTTTCATCATGGCTATGTCACTTGCTTATATGTCCCTTTGTATCTTGTTGGTGATGCTTGTGCTCAAATTGTGGCTATCTTGCTTGTCTATGTCTCAATTTTAGCATGTTGTAGTGCTCTTTGTATATTTGAGAAGCACATGCTTGCATTTGTAGACTTGATTCTTGCATTACAAACAAGGGGGAGGAAAGTACCCAATTCATGTTTCCAGCGGGAGTTTTGCATTAAGGAAAGAAAAATTGGGAGAAATGCTTTTGTTCACGGGGAGCTTGCATTCATGCATTTGGGAGCTCTTTTTCGCCTGAATTTTAGTTGTGCTCTTTTGCCGATGGTGTCGAGCCCTTTTGCCTCACCTTGAGGAGTCGGCAATTTTGGAGCATTTTATCTCGGTTGTGTCGAGCTGTTGCCCTTGCCTTAGGGGACCGAGATTTTTCTCTCTCAAGTGATTTTAATCTTGGCTTTTGTTTGGGTTTTGATCACTTGTTTGAGTTTTTCTTTTGTTTCTTTTCTTTTCCCTTTTCTCTGAATTGGTTACTTGTGTGTGTTGTCAATGCACTCATCAAGGGGGAGATTGAGGACCGGAGCGTCCGAGGACCGGTGGATGGTCGCTCCTGGCTGTGATGAGTGATTGACAACGTGGTGTGGACTGACTCTTGGCCGAGTATTGCAGGTGCAGGTTGCGGCTTGATTTGCGTTGGTGCAGGTGAAGAGTGGGCGCGAAAGGTCTATGCCTTGCGGGGCCTCCGAGGAGTGCAGAGACAAGTAGGCCGGACTCGAGGGACCCGGTGGCCAGCGGGGTCAAGTGCGGGCCGCATGGTGGCAAGAAAAGCAAGACGAAGTCGTCGATCGGAGCCGGTGCAGGGTAGCGGCTCACAACCGGAGTCTACACGCGGGGTTTGCGGCGGTTCACCACAAAACCGTCGGGTTACTTGGTTGAGCCACAAAACCAAGACCGGAGGCTCGGCGGGCGGAGACGGGATCCGGGCGCGCCGAGAAGCTTCGATGCCGGCGGACGCGTGGCGGGATCGCAGGGCTTGCGTCGGGAGGACGCGGTCTGCGGCGAAGGCGTGGCCGTGCGATGAAGAGGAGTGCTACATGACCTATTTGCCCCTGAGGGGTTGTATCACAACTTAAGTGCTAGGGGTAGTGTGGTCTTTTGCCTGGCCCGGAGGGGACTCATATATATTAGCTCTAGGGTTTCCAGGCAAACCATCCATCCGGACTGCTTCTCATTTCCTTGCTCCATAGGGTTAGATTTTTCCTCCGTTTGTAAAGAATCTGACCTCCAAGTGAATGGAAGCTTTCATGGTTGCGTCGATTTCTCGGTTGTAGCTCGTTGGATTTTCATGTCTTTTTCGAGCTATTTTCGTCGGTTTTTCGTGCGCGGCTTGTTCCTTCGATTCTGAAGTGTTTGGGTTCGAATTTGTTGGTGGGAATCATGGATAGTTGCCTCGTGCATCTTTGTGCTTGATCTTGATCCCCCAAACTCCGAATTCGGCCTCCGATTGAAGGATTTTGGTTGGAAACCTAGGTTTGTTCTTGAGCTCGGTAGAACCTCGATTCCTCTCGATTCAGTGGGTTTGAGGCTACAAATTCGTAGGTATAGCATCTCCTAGAGACGCTTCATCTTCACCTATGATTTGGTAGCAATCCCTTGGTTGATTCGGGAGATCGGGCAAAGGGAAGGAGGAGTTGACCTTCAAGGGGTCGAGCTCGGGCTGCAGGAATTCCTCCTGGCGAACAGTCTGCGGGTACATGGCGGATGGTCCGCGAGGAGCCTGATAGCCCAAGTGTTCGTCGTGTTCTTCGTGAGTTCTTGCGTGTCTTTCGTTCGATCCATTTTGTCGGTGGATTTTTGTTGTACGGAGTTCGCGGACGGTCCGTACTAGAGTGCCGGACGGTCCGTGATGGGGCGGACAGTCCGCGGGCCCATCACAGACGGTCCGTTATTGAGGGTGCAGTACTGGAGGTTCGTGGTTGTTTTTCGGACAGTCCGCCGCAGCTTGCGGACGGTCCACCGCGCCCTCGCGGACGGTCCGCCCGGAGGTCGCGGACAGTCCGCCTGGTGTACTGCAGGACAGCTAAGTCCTTTGCTTCATGATTCGTGCTTTCGCTTCGGGATTGTTTGGGGTTTGTTCCAAGGGTTGGTAGGTCCGTTGTGACTACGTGACCTTGGCAAACTCGTGTGGGAATCCTTGGTTGTGAATTTGGGGCATAGGCCGAGTTCTCTCTTTGGAGAAGAATTTTTATCGGCTCCCATTCACTCCCCCCCTCTCTGGTCGCCTAATCGGTCCTTCATCTGCGGGTTCCTAACGGATACCACTGCAGAGGCTCGGGGGCAACTGTCGGGGACAGCCATAAGGGTCCCCTAATAACCAGGGAAAAACTCCTTTTTTCGCAAAATAACAAAACGTAAACAAACCCACAAACCGCAAATCACACCCCGTATAGTCGCGGCCCAGTGCGAAGAAGGGCCCACGGCCCAAATAAATCTCAGCGGCCCATCAAGCAGCCAGCCTCAACACCCCTCGAGCGAATCTCCGCCTCGCTCGAGGGCTAAGCGCCCCCTCGGGCGAATCTCCACCTCGCTCGGGGGCTACGCGCCCCTCGGGCGAATCTCCGCCTCGCTCGAGGGCTCCGCGCCCCCTCGAGCGAATCTCCGCCTCGCTCGAGGGCTCCGCGGGTTCGTAACCCCCGCACCCATTCCCCCGACCGGAGCATTAAATGCTCTGACGTGCCGCGGGCGCCCGGGTCAAAAGCGAATCCTCGCCACGCCGGCCCTCTGACACCGCCTGGGAATCGTATCCCGGCGCTGTTCCGCCAACCCTCCCCGTGAGGCCATCCCTGGCACTGTAGGGAAACTATGCGGGAAGGCCGGTGTCAACTCCGTGACACTATGCAGCCCACTCCCGTACGGCCTGCACGCCGCACCCCTTGAAAGAGGACGGTGGAACCCTCGAAAGGGGTACGGACGCCTACCCCACGCCCGCACGGGACGACGCCGTGACGTCAGACTAGTGGAGCGCGTCTCCTCCGTCACCATCGACCCTGTGCGGCCATCCCCGCCGCTGTGCCGCCATCCCGAGTACTGCAACGCCATCCCCGTCGCTGTGGGAGCCCGGGACAACAAGACATCGCCATCCCCGCCACTGTACATCCTCTGGCCTTCCGTCATCTACACCCTCGAGCCGGCGTACGGACGGGGACTCAAGTGGAGGCGCCCACGCAGCCACCCTCGAAGCTGCTCCTGGGCAGGCACAGGACTCGCCATGACGCCTGCTGGGAGCGAGATTCACCAAGACGATCAACAACTCCACGACGCTGTACATCATACC
Organism: Cenchrus fungigraminus; assembly: GCA_036936925.1. Lineage (NCBI taxonomy): Eukaryota > Viridiplantae > Streptophyta > Magnoliopsida > Poales > Poaceae > Cenchrus > Cenchrus fungigraminus. Next base: position 122,783,401 of record CM072774.1, on the reverse strand, counting down.
GCAATATGTAGCTTAGAACTGTGCGGCACGATTGTAAACCGCCTCCCCTTGGCCTATAAAAGGAGGGGGCGGTCCCTCGGCCGCAGGGGGACGACGGATAGCTGCATACTTGCACACTTTTCGCCTTCACCACGATATTGGCACTCTGCCTCAATCAAACCTTAGGGACCTGGAGGTCTCTCCTCCTCTCCCGCCACGCTTGTAGCCCCCCTCTGCAAGCACCACGGTGCAACGCAATACAGCGCCTCGAGCGCACCCCTGCTGGACGTACGGCCCACGACCGGAACCAGGATAAAACCCGTGTCATTGTGTTGCTTAGCACCGGCCATCGAGAGATAGATCTTAGCGCTCGTACTAGTTAGTGTCGGGACTACATTCCGCACCGACAGAGCAGCCGTATTCCCGTGCTAGGGTTGTTTGTAGTAGGGGTTACAAACTGGTCGGGAGAGGGTGTCGGACCCAAGTCCCTTTGGAATGGGTGTTCGGTCTGTAGGATGTCTAACCCTTGTAACGGTTGCGCTCCTCTCCCTTTTATAGATGCAAGGGGAGGGATACAAGGGGAAAGAAAATACGAGCTACAGTGTCTTGTCGCTGGGACGTCCCTTCGCGCGTCGCTGTCCGTCAGGACGCATTGAAGTGGAGCTGTGCCACTTTGTCGTGGAAACCGCCGCATGGCCAGGCGGGGCTGTTCGTACTGGGACGCTTGGCGCCCCTTCTGAGTAGTTCGTTGGTCTCTAGCGGTGTTCCCAGGCTTCATCGCCGCCATCTTCGACGACGTTCTCCGGAGTCTCCATCACCCCTATGTGCTTCAATCTTTGTAAGATGATGGGGTAATGTCTCCGTTCACCCCTAGGGTTAGATGGATACATGCTATGTGATCGCTACTTGATTCGTGGTTTCAATCTATTGCTTTCATGTTGATGATGCTTCGATGATTAAGGTTAGCTACCGAGTTTTTCGGGCGTATGATATCCGATACTCCCATAGATTCCATCAACATACTGTGTCCATCATAGGTCTAGTCACGATTACCTCCGCGTAGTGATAGTACGGGGGGAGGGAAAGGGCGAAACCGTTGTCACAACCCCCGGTAGATTGGTTTACCACTCTCATATAGTAGATGCATATCCATGATATCCTAGATCCTAGGGAGGGAACGCTTATCTTTCTTAATCACTCTCTTGTACCAACCTTTGCCATCTAGCCTAATCTTAGACTAATATAGATTAGATTGCTTTTACTTTAAGTTTAATCCTCTCTTTAAAGGTTTCCCTAGTCAACTAGATTAGTGCTTGGTTAAGCGTTAGCAATCCCCTTGCTCCGTGGATTGACAAACCTTGGGATCTCCCGTAGGTGAAGAAGGGCATAGGTGACTTGTACGCTTGCGAGTCCAATCGAAATGTTAAACAAGTTTTTACCATCAACAAGCCCCTTTTTCTGGCGTCGTTGCCGGGGAGCAAGCCAGTTTGCTACGTTTAATCTTGTATTAGTTTTGTTGATTACTAACAACTAACCCTAGTTTTCTAGAAAAAACCTTTTGTTTTTTTATTTTATTTTTAGTGCCTAGATGGATTTGTTCACCTCACCTTTGGAGGACGAAGAGATGTCGCTAAGGGATCTAGCAATGCCGTCAATGGAAGACATTGAGATGCAAAAATCAGATTTGACGCTTGCTACAACCCACTATGAAGTGAAGCCTGGAATCATCAAGTTAGTGGCGACAAACCCCTTTAGAGGATTGGAGGATGACAACCCATATAGACACATTACGGAATTCACGATGATATGCAACATGGTGCAACAAGAAGGAGTTCCGGCCGCTTGGTTCAAGTGGAATCTTTTTCCGTTCTCTCTCGAAGATGAAGCGCGAAGATGGTACACACTTGCGTCCATTGAAGCAAAAGGAAATTGGGATGAGCTAGTGAAGAAGTTTCTTTTGAAGTTCTTTCCCATAAGCAAGGTCCAAGACTTAAGGAGGCAAGTGCTCACTTTCAAGCAAGGAGAGGATGAAGGAATTGATGAAGCTTGGGACCGTTTTAATGAACTACTTGAGCGAGGCCCGAACTTGGGATTTTCCGTTGACTTGATGTTGCATACCTTTTATTTTTCACTAACCCCTAACTCGTCTCGTTTTGTAAGCATGTGTGCAGGCGGTGATATAATGGATAAAACAATTAGTGAAGCCGCACAAATCTTACAAAGGATAAGTAATGGACAAAGAACGCAACAAGATTGGCAAAGACGTTGTCGGGAGGAGCAAAATAACAAAAGCAAGCCCGAGGTGCTTGCTGAAATTTCTGAAAAAGATGAACCGGAGGTCAAGAAAGATGAATCGACCATACGAGAAATTGAAGATCCACTTCCCAAGGTAAGAGAAGTCATCTCGGATATTAAAAGTGTTGAAACTAACATGAATGTAGGCCGAAGTATGTGGAATGCTAGACCATTGGCAGAGTTCAATCAATCCGGTTGGATTCAAGTTGATTTTGCCCCAATAATCAACTACCGAAGGAAGGAGGAACGCCGACACATTGCCAAACAAGTTGAGGATATATTTGATCAAGAGATGAGTGGAGAATCGATCCAAAATATGTTTGAAGAAGAAAGAGAAGAAGATGATGAAGGATGGATCGACCGATTTGACAACTCAAAGATCTATGACGAAGAAAGAGAAGAGTACAACCGTGACGAGCCTAGTGACTCGAAGGATAAATGGGAGAAGATAGGACTCAAGCTAGAAGATGGATGGGAAGGAGTTGACATAGAGCAAGTACTCCAAGAAGGCCCCTCCCCACAAGGTTATAGCTTGTGTGCTATTGAAGCCTACACACTAGCAAAGCAAGACATGGAAGTACTCAAGGATGAAGAAAAGAGTGAATCAACGATGAGCGATCTTGACGACATGTGGTACACGGGAGATAAAGAAAGTAACATACAAGACTTTGAAGACAAAGATTTGGTTGATAATGAAGACTTCAAAGAAGAGATGAATGCGTACATAATTGATGGATTACACGTTCCACATGATGAGATGGAGGGGATGCAAAAAGGTAACTAAGAGACACCTTCACTCGTTGAGATTGGTTCGCCTTTAACACCTCTAGATGAACCAAATATCACTCTTGTTGAAAAAGCTCTAAGGCCAAGGTACGTGCTGAAATCTCAAGATATTATTGGTATTGATGTTGATAAATTCAAATACTCATGCTCAACCAATAGTATGAATAATAGTTTAGATTCTATGCCTTGTTCCAATAATGATCATGTTGATAGGCTAGATTTTCTTGAGAATGAAAAAGAGGAATCATTTATGTTTGAACCAATTAATATCACATCTAAAGAACCTTTGCCTAGTGATGAGCTAAGTGCTATGCATGAAACATATGCTTCTTTTGTTTACACCTTGACTTGTTGCTACAATTCGCATGTGGTGTTAATTATGGACGCGTATGTTTACAATAAGTTTTGTAAATCTCGATCATGCTTTGCGCTTGATCAAGCTAATGACCTTAAAGAAGCACATGTCGGGAGAAGGCCCGATTTTCACTAACCATGTAGATAAGGCTCAAATAATTAAAAGAGAAGTCATGCCTAAAGAGTTGCAAGATAAATCATCAACCTCTCCAAATCCCGCGATGGATGCTGCTGTCTTCATCAATTTGAGAGCTTGTTCAGAGGTGTACAAATGAAAAAAATGAGATATTCAGAAGCTCCATCATGTTGCCATTCCAACGCATCAAGAACCAACGAATTTGAAGACCCGTGCAAGGAGTTATGGAGAAAACATTGAGCGTCGCGCGTTCTGAAATTTCAGGACAGATTTCGTCGCCAAAGTAAAACGGACGTAACTCTCTTGTCCGGAGTCCGATTTGGGCAAATAAATACTCGTTGGAAAGGAAATTTTGTGCACTGTGCAATGGAGTAGAGCTTGGGTATACTTTCTGATGGGGACATGGGTGCCTGATCTTCCGTCAGGTGAAAGATAACTCGTTTAGGGCGGATGTGACGCACCGATCCGGCTTCAGATCCAAAGACCTGGACCCCTGCAATCTTAGCACCACAATTCCTTTGGTTATCAACCGTGTCACAATTTGGTTGACCTCGCCGTGAAGGCTAATCCCTGCCTGCGAAATGAAGAACACAAGCAAGAACTCGAAAGAAGCAGCTCTCAAAATAGTGACTCTGCAGATGAATGATTAACACACGAAAGTTGGGGTTTCACAAACTGATAACGGCGACTGTTCGACGACAGAAAACTCTAAGCAAAACCCGCCTCTAAACCGGTGGCGGCTACTGAGTTTATGGAGAGGGAGGGTCGTCCTAGGGTTGTGGGAGACCAGGAGGGGGCGCCCACCACTTCGGCCAAGGGCCCGACTCGATACACGGCCAAGTTGGCCCAAAATAGGTGGCGCAGCACCTTGTCGTGGTCACACAGCATGATCCACACGACTTCTGGAGCTAGGACCAGAACCAAATCGACGGTGTCATCGTCCTCTTTCCAACGAGTACTTATACGCCTCGTTTCGACGTCGTATGATGGAGTTATCGCCGAAACCGCGCGTAAGTGTAGGCTGAATCCGAGATGGACGTGGCAGCTGAGTCGGAGACGAAGTCCAACATGGGAAAGGTCGTGGCGTATGTGTGTTCAGCATGGTGATGTCCTCATCATCCCCCCCTTCTTGAATCGGAGTCGTCCTCGACTCCTTCACATCATCAATCTCCTGCAAAAGGTTAGGAACCGCACGATGCAAAGTACGAGATATAGACATAGGTGTATTGGCGAAAGAAACATCTCGGGTAAGCATAGTATAGCAAGGTGCATCAGGATTATCACAAAGTTCAGCTTGAGCAGATGTAGTAGCAAGAAAAGCACCCCCTTTTAATTTAATTCCTTCATGTTTAACATCAGACGATTCAGTGTCACTTGGTTCTTTCTTATTATTTTTAGCAAGGTCATTAAAATGTTTCCTAATAGCAGCAGGTGATAAAAGAAGCAAAGTAATGTCCTGGCCTTTATGTGTGAAGGTATATGTATTAGTTCTACCCTGATGTGCAGCATCTCTATCATATTCCCATGGACATCCTAATAAAAGCGAACATGCTTCCATAGGTACGACATCAAAATCAGCATAATCATGATAAGAGCCAACTGAAAAGTGTATGCATGCGGAGTGAGTTACCTTCGCCTTACCAAAATTATTGAACCATTCAATGTTGTACGGAAAGCGTAAAGGTCGAGTTTCCAAACCAAGCTTGCGGATCAAATCTGAACTCACCAAGTTGTTGCAACTCCCAGTGTCAATAATGGTGAGAACACGTCGCTCCTGAACGACAAGAAACATGTGGAACAAGTTGTTGCGCTGGGCCTTCGTGTCGTCCTCATGTTGCTCCTGTGTGGAGAGCACACGCTGCACAAGAAGGCTAGGAAAGCCGGCGGATGCATCTTCGGAATTAATGGCATTCACCTTGCTCGTATCCGAACCTGCAGCAGTGTTAGCGGCAAAAATATCATCATCTTCAACGTCACTAGTACTTACATAGCCATCTCCATCCGGTGAAGCGATGAAAGCATGAGTACTTGGACAGTCCTTGCTGATATGGCCCATCCCCTTGCAGCGGTGGCACACAATGTGGGCAGATTTACTCGAAGAACTCTTAGCGGAAGTAGGTTGGGTCTTGTTCTGCTGGACCTGCACATTAGACACTTTGCTCACCTCAGAAGAAGGCGTCGTAGCTGCTGGTGGCGTGGAAGAATAGGTAGCTGGCGATCAAGCTACTGATGGCGTGAAGGTCGTAGGCGTGGATGAGCTCCTGCGTCGTCCCTGCAATTCTTTTTCTGCGAGTATAGCAAGCTGGAACAACTGGTTGGTGGTAGTGAAAGTTTTATAGTCAACAATATCCTGAATTTCACGTCTCAAACCACCATAAAAACGACAAACTTTATCCTCAGGATCCTCAACTACACCATAACGAATCATACCCTTCTGTAACTCAGCATAGTAATCCTGCATAGACATATCTCCCTGCTCTAAACGTTGTAATTTCTTACGCAAATCACGCTTATAAGAAGCAGGAACAAAACGATCACGCATAGCAATTTTAAGAGCATCCCAGGTAGTAGGTTGTATATTTAATGAAGCACATTCTTGCCACCAGATAATAGCAAAATCTTTAAATTCACTAGTGGCTTGTCTAACTTTATGACGATCAGGAACAAGGTGTGAAGCAAATTTTTGTTCTACGGTCATCTCCCAATCAAGATATTCCTCAGCATCATATCTCCCATAAAAAGTAGGTATGGTAAATTTAACTTTAGCATAAGGGTCATCGTTACCATAATTATGTCGAGAACCTTTACCTTTCATACCGCGAGTGTTGAATGCAAGAATGCGGCATGCACGGTTCTCACTTGTCATCTTGTGGTCGACCGTACCATCAGGGAAACAAACAGTATCCTCAGGATGGTCAGCATCATCGAAGGTGTCCTCCTCGTCCTTAGTGCCATCATGCTTGGGAGGGTTGCTTTCAAGCTGCTCAATTCTTGTGGTCAGTGTGGAGACGCGCTTGTTCACACTCTCAACAGTATGGTTGTTGTTCTGGACCTCCATAGTGAGCTTGCTCAACTCCTTCATGAAAAAGTCTTTCATCTCATTCTGCATCTCCTGCAATTGACTAGACAACACAAGAATATCATCTGGCATGGTTAAGGATTAGTAAAGACCCGATGCACTATGTGGTGGTTGGCTAATGGAATCACACGCTCACACACGTCTTACCAAGTTCTTACCAGGTTCTTACCAATGCAAGCAAGGGATGGTACAACCGGTGGCTGGTCGTGATACCTGTGAGCACGTGGTACCAAGATTGCAAGGGTCCTTCGCTGTACTGATCCGAAGAATCTGTATGTGGAGCTTAGGATGGCACAATATGTAGTATATGTGGAACAATTATCGAATACAGAGTAGCAAAGTTCAATAAGTATCCAAAGTACAAGTCACAATTGCTGGCTGAGACGTATCCTAGGCGTAGCACAACAAGTTGAACAAAGAACAATGGAAAAAGCTCAAAGAACTAGCAAAGAAGCAAGCAATGCACACGTTTTCACTATTTTTGCTGATAGTGACCTCCAAGAAAGGAATCAAACAACCTGATCTTTTTCTGAATTTTTTACCACTGAACAATTATCACAAAAGATAGAAGCTCACAAAAATTCACCTTAAATAGAAGTGTATTGTGGCCTAGGGAAAAACAGCAAGGTTCACCGAAAACCCTAAATCAACTTGAATGAATTTTTTCTTTATCTTCCTGATTTTTTTTAATTTTTTGAGAATGCCAAGTTTGGACCCTACCCCAAATGGAGTCACGAATCTGCTGTAAAAATTGAGCTCAATCGGAGCACCGAGCGAAAAGTTATGCCCTGTTTACTGAAGGTACCTCAAGTTACGTTTTTGAGAGGCACAACTCGGCAGGAAATTCAGCGGCGGCTAGGGCAAAGCTTCCCTAGTATTTGCAATAGGTATTTGCCAGATGATGAAACAATGGGGGGCTGCGATGCAAGGCAAAAAACACAAGGCGGCTCGCAACCTATCTAGGGCTTGCACGGCGAGAATTCACACAAGGCGGCTAGCGAGGGCAAGTCGAGTAGTGTAGTGGCACGACTTGTAATCTGGATGACGGTGGATGGGATAGCGGCGGAAACAAACACAGCGACGGTGCAGTTGAACTACGACCAAGACAAAATCTAAACCAGCAACAAGACTCGACCACGGACACAAACTCAACAATGCGAAACTGAAACGAAATTGCAAGGCTAACACAAGGGTTCTAGGACAGCGGATTTTTTTTTTGTAGGATTTTTGTGGACTATAGGACAAAGGCGAAATCTAAACTGGGGATAATCCTGATGGGAATACCTGAGTCTCTGATTACCACTTGATGGGGACGTGGGTGCCCGATCTTCCGTCAGGTGAAAGATAACTCGTTTAGGGCGGATGTGACGCACCGATCCGGCTTCAGATCCAAAGACCTGGACCCCTGCAATCTTAGCATCACGATTCCTCTGGTTATCAACCGTGTCACAATCCGGTTGACCTCGCCGCGAAGGCTAATCCCTGCCTGCGAAACGAAGAACACAAGCAAGAACTCGAAAGAAGCAGCTCTCAAAATAGTGACTCTGCAGATGAATGATTAACACACGAAAGTTGGGGTTTCACAAACTGATAACGGCGACTGTTCGACGACAGAAAACTCTAAGCAAAACCCGCCTCTAAACCGGCGGCGGCTACAGAGTTTATGGAGAGGGAGGGTCGTCCTAGGGCTGTGGGAGACCAGGAGGGGGCGCCCACGACTTGGGCCAAGGGCCCGACTCGATACACGGCCAAGTTGGCCCAAAATAGGTGGCGCAGCACCTTGTCGTGGTCACACAGCATGATCCACGTGACTTCTGGAGCTAGGACCAGAACCAAATCGACGGTGTCATCGTCCTCTTTCCAACGAGTACTTATACGCCTCGTTTCGACGTCGTACGATGGAGTTATCGCCGAAACCGTGCGTAAGTGTAGGCTGAATCCGAGATGGACGTGGCAGCTGAGTCGGAGACGAAGTCCAACATGGGAAAGGTCGTGGCGTATGTGTGTTCAGCATGGTGATGTCCTCATCACTTTCTGTTCTGGACATTAAAGAAAAATTCATGGAGTGAAGGCAGCACCGAAGGGTGATAAAGAAGGAGATAGCGATGAAGCAAAAGGATGCCTTGGGCAAGTCTTCTATAAGTGATCAAGCACAACATGGGAAGTAAATTAAAGATGCATTGGTACCTTTTCTTCTTGCATGAAGGGCCATGGCTATTCGACGAAAAGAAGGTATGTGAGAAAGTCGAGCTCTATGACTTTAAATGCAGCGCTTTTCAGGAGGCAACTCGTTTCTTTTTATTTTTATTCCTTTCTTAAAGATAATAAAGAATGACACCTTCTTATGATGATCAACTTGTGGTTATTAATTTAAGTTTGGTTTTCTTTTTAGAACCACCATCATGTTCATGCTCATATTTATTTATTTTCATGCATTGCATTTTGTTATCAACGTGATGTTGCTTTGTGTATACATGTTTTGCACATAGTAGGCTTGGTTGTTTTATATCCTTAATGATGTATGCTTCAGTTTCCATGTTAATGCTTCATAGGGCCCTATGAGTATTTTCCTTTTGAGATCTTGTGTAAACGTGGTGTTTAAACATGATTGCGGACCATCATCGTTAAGTTCGATAAACCTTACTAGCTTTTCATATGTTTTCATGTTGCATTAGTTAGTTCATAAGCTTCGCAATGCGCTTAATTTTTCTTATGCTATAAGAGTTATTGGTCTAGGGATAGACATGGTGTTTTAACCCTAGATTTATCAACCTTTATGGCTATGGAGAAATTCAGCAACCTAGTTGTAAACATAGTGTTTAGAACTAGGTGAAAACATTGTCTTTGTTTATATGCTTTCCTATCATGTGCATACACACTTTGCACCACGTACACTCATTAGGTTTTTATTCCTCATTAGACTAATTATGCCACAAGTTGAGAGTCCTAGGAAACATTGTTGGATTGTTGGCAATTCTATCTACTCCCAACCGTCACCTTGGGGGTAGAATGTGCGCTTAAAACGTCTTGCAGGCAAGATAGAGACTCTCACTACAAGGAAATTGAAGGATGGCTAAGATAAAAATGCTTTGTCTTCTTCTTCCATGCCTAGCAAAATGCTAAGCATGGGGGAGACCCTGAATCTTCAACACGGAAGTGCAACATGACGCTCTAGAAGATAGAATGATCAAGATCATTAACGTCTCCGGGTCAATGCGCAAGAAGCCACCGATCTCATCAAAATTCTGCATGGTCTCTAAGGGAAAACACTGAATATTTTCGGATATTTAGTAGCACCATGAAGTTACGATTCCAACAAATCAAGAATCAAGACAATCGGAGGTTCCTACAAGAGGTTATGCACGAATCACCGAGTGCAACACGTCCTAAAATCAGTTTTGGAAAGCACGCAGCGCTGAAGTAAAACGGACATAGCTCCCTTGTTTGAACTCCGTTTTTGATGAATGACCACACGTTGGAAAGGTAATTTCACAAACTTTTCAATAGAGCTATATTTCGATATATGTTCTGTTCTGTACAGAGGGGAAATCCATGAAAAAGAGACAGTAAGGAAATGATGAGAACAAGAAAGAGGAGATGGTGATGACAACATTGAAGAGAAGGGCGACCAATGACTCCATTAAGCATACAAGATCAAATTTAGAAGTTTGGGAGCATTCATAAATCAAGAAAAAAGCAAAGCCACATCGATACATGGAGATGTCGAAATAAGGCAACGAAGAACTACAAAGGATGGTAACATCTCCATGGACCTTCTCTTCTCCGAACATAAATGCTTGTAAGTATGCCTTCAACCTTAGGTGCAACATTTTGTTTTTCTCTTCCAACAATAACATGGCTACTAGGAGGACAACCTAGGTTTCTTTTTATTTTCAATAGATAGACATGACCATGTGTTCACCTCGATGTTTTATATTGCCTATGCTTACGGAAAGATGATGAAAGTTGCCGCTTTGTTTTACCTACATGAAGTTATACATGTCTTGGCTAATTGCTCTCGATAATATGATCTAAAATTAATTTAAACACCGGCTCTTTTATATGTGGAGGTGAAATGACTATGCTCTAGACCCACATACATATCTTTGCTCTTTGATTTAAGTTTATGGATAGCCGGATTACTTGTTGTTTTTATAAAAACTTAACTTTTATGCTATCTACATATTTGTGATGCTCTTGCAAAGTTCTACCTACCAAAGCCATATACATATATGTTCTATGATAATAAAACCCGTAGATTGCAAACATATGTTTTGATGAGTTGGATTAGGATTGATTTCTATGGTTCGAGACTAAGAAGCTGGTCATTCCTTTGTGTAACTTTTCATGCTAGCCTTTTTGTCCATGCATTGTGGGTTTTCACATCGAAAATTTTACAAACTTCGCTGGGCATCCACCCTAAACCAAAAACATCTTTTTGTGATCACCTCATTGTCCACAACCCAATTTGAGTATGGAGTAAAATTATCGATGGAGATTCAAATATTCTGCAAGATTATGGAATTTATACTTACTTTAGCAGTCATTTCCCCTCTCTTTTATGCTCGAGGACGAGCATCGTTCAAGCATGGGGGAGGAGTCATTACATCATCTCTGACAAATGCTATGTAAGTATTATGTTGCAAAAGTTCTGAGGAGCAAAAGAAAAAAATGAAAAATGAAAAAAAATTATTATGATGAGAAGAAAAGAAAAGTAAGAAAAAAAAGGAAGAAGAAAGAAAAAAAAGAAAGAGAAAAAAATGAGAAGGAAATAAATAAAAGTAAGAAAAATAATAAAGATGCTCCTCGGTTCTTTTTGCTTCATAAGTTCTCAAGTTCCTTGATGACAAATCCATACTCAAACCTTCCAACCATGTGCAATCCGATAACGAGGACTTCACTTGTGCCTCGGGATCATCCATTTGCCACTTGCACATGGCCACCTTTCTAAATGTGTGTGTTCCATCTCTCTCTCTTTCCAACATTTATTTTCCATGGTCTTTTTGACGAGTCTCGGTAATTCCAATAGATCTCTCTCTTAATTTGACAATATTTCGGATGTATGTTTTGCTAGGATTGTTTTTAACCTTCCAAGCTCCACATAAGCCTTCCACTATCACATATGAGTAGAGTAGGTTGAAAATAATCTAGTATAGGCTTGAGTGACTTGATGAGATGAGTGTTTCCATGAGCTTTTGCAAGAGATTTTCACTTATGTTGGTTATGCATCTTTTTGAAAATTCTTCCATGTAACAAGGTAATGGTTTGAAGTTTGCTTAAGTTTGAGAGCATCGTGTTTATTAAATGTGGCTTGTTCTTTATTGTTAGTCTATCTTCTATAATGAAAAAGAAGTCGGTCACAACTTGAATTTTAAAATAAATTCTTAAGAGAGAGAGAGAGAGCGCGCAATTTGCCTCGTCATGAATGACTAAGTGCAGGGACAACATTGGAAGGCAACGCTGATTTCCCTTTTAAGCAAGAATTACTTACTCGAGGACGAGCAAGGTTTAAGCATGGGGGAGATGTTGACGGTGAATTTCCGTCAACCTAGAGTACTTGTTATACATTGGTTTCGATTATGATTTGCAACTAACCCGCCACTAGGCATACTAATGATGTAACAAGTTCACACTTGCATGTCGATTTTGGAGTTTGTTGTTTACGCAGGAAATTAATGTTAAAGAGGAGACTTTCGGGATAAGTTCATCAAGCACTTCAAGAGAAGATCATGAAGCCCGTCACAAGTCAAGACACGAAGTGAACAAGACTCCAAACAACCTAAGGACCGAAGCATCAACATGCAAAACTCCGGGGACTTGGATGTTTACCAACGAGATCAACTCAGCCCGAGAGATATTCTCGCAGCCCAGGACAGCATGATCTTTCGGTACAGATTCGGAGACTTAAACGGCCTTTAATGGCAAAAGTTTGACTACCAAAGTTGTGGGCCTCGACGATACCTTCGATTTGGACATGTGGAAGGCCCAATTCGGATAAGGGAGCTAGGAGATGTGGCCCCCGAAATCCCTGCTGCGCAGTCAGTCCGAAATCAGAACAGATTATCTTCCAAGGCCGATTTGGAGATCTTATCTTCGTTTCCAAGGAAAGAAATGAATACCAAAGTTAAAGATAATTTCGTGGCACACAACCTGGACACCGAATTTGCATTATTTGGAGTCCGGACGTGGGAGATATGGCGCCGGCAAGGAAGGGTTGCGAATCAGGAAAATCTGGACGAGGCTGATTTTATGGAAACCAAGTTTGCTTCTCTCCCAAGGAGGATCTCGTGCAAGGCAAGGTGGAGCACGCCCCAAGGCACCCCAAGGACATAAATACAACCCCCTAGGCGCCCCAAGATGGTTACCCATTGACATCCATTCATCGGAGAGCCGCCACAAGATGAGGGATGAGATTAGATGAGTTCGTCGCAAGGATCAATGTCGGCGGAGGGAAGGAAGCAAGAGAAGGACTACTCCAAGCCGCTGGCCTAGGGGTGTTACCAAGCTTCATCGCCGCCATCTTCATCGACGACGTTCTCCGGAGTCTCCATCACCCCTATGTGCTTCAATCTTTGTAAGATGATGGGGTAATGTCTCCGTTCACCCGTAGGGTTAGATGGATACATGCTATGTGATCGCTACTTGATTCGTGGTTTCAATCTATTGCTTTCATGTTGATGATGCTTTGATGATTAAGGTTAGCTACCGAGTTTTTCGGGCATATGATATCCGCTACTCCCATAGATTCCATCAACATACCGTGTCCATCATAGGTCTAGTCACGATTACCTCCGCGTAGTGACAGTACGGGGGGAGGGAAAGGGCGAAACCGTGGTCACAACCCCCGGTAGATTGGTTTACCACTCTCGTATAGTAGATGCATATCCATGATATCCTAGATCCTAGGGAGGGAACGCTTATCTTTCTTAATCACTCTCTTGTACCAACCTTTGCCATCTAGCCTAATCTTAGACTAATATAGATTAGATTGCTTTTACTTTAAGTTTAATCCTCTCTTTAAAGGTTTCCCTAGTCAACTAGATTAGTGCTTGCTTAAGCGCTAGCAATCCCCTTGCTCCGTGGATTGACAAACCTTGGGATCTCCCGTAGGTGAAGAAGGGCATAGGTGAATTGTACGCTTGCGAGTCCAATCGAAACGTTAAACGAGTTTTTACCATCAACACGCGCTGGGCACGGAATTGGGACTTTACTCCCTCATCATTTTCCTTCACCCTCGCGCCTTGCTCCCCTTGCTCCCTCGCATCCGTAGCACCACCACCGCTTGCGCTGCCGGCTCGCTCGAGACCTTGCCACCACCATGTCGAACTGAACGCGATCCAACGTGTCTCGCGACCAGCTGCAGTGCCTTGTCGAGGCCGGACAGCTCCCTCCACTCACTGCCGCCGTGGAGTGGAAGGTGCCCGGGGAGGTGTCCGTGCCGCGCCCACCCAGGGGGTACGTGCTCTCGTTCGTGACCTTCCACGAGCGTGGCTTCTCCGTCCCTGCAGGGCGGTTCATCCGGGGGTTCCTTGTTGACGGTGAATTTCCGTCAACCTAGCCATGAGTTTACCTTTAATGTTGGCATTGATTTATTATTCTAACCACTGGAACTAACCCCCCGTATATAACAAGTTCACTCTTGCATGTCGATTTTGGAGTTTATTATTTACAAAGGAAAACTACGCTAAAGAGGAGACTTCTGGGATAAGTTCATCAAGCACTTTGGAAGAAGATCATGAAGCCCGACAAGAGTCAAGACACGCGATGAACATGACTCCAAATGACCCGAGGACCAAAGCGTCAACGTGCAAATCTTCAGGGACTCAACTAGAAAACGGCGAAGCTTGGATAGCAAGGATTCAAGCCTTAACCGTGAAGGAAACGACGTCAAAGGCCCACATGCAAGTGCACACAAATAAGGAATCACGCGAAAAGCAACCGGGGAGGAAAACGGGGCCGGCCCAGCCCATTCCGGGCCCGGTTCGACACCTCCTTTGACCTAGCTGCCATTCGGACTATTTATAGCCCCCTCGCCAAGAGCCACGCAGAAATTCTTTTGTCATCTGCCGCTGAGGAGCAGAGAAGGGAGGGACACCGTTCCGGAGAGGAGAGGGTCGAGATGGTTGACTAGGGTTCCCCTAGCTGACGTGGGAACCTTGCATGGAAGACCACGTCGGAGTTCCCGGAGCTAGGATCAAGGTCGAGGTAGGATCCCGGTGGTGATCTTGTCCATGTATTATACTCTCATGTTGAATTTGCAAGTTTGAATCCGATTTCTAGCGATCAAGTGCTTTCACTACGACTTTGTCTTCGCTTGGGTTTTCTTCTTCTCCAATCTATTCCGGATAGATTGCATAGGATGTTCTTGTAGCCATGGTGGCTAGAGGTGCATACCTGACCTACCGAGCGTTTTCATCTTGTCCTTTGGACTCGCCCTAGGCTAACCCGCACGAATAGGGGTGCGTTGTGACAGAACGGTGGCTCTAAAAGGCGGGCATCTTCGGAGTTGGAATGGAAGCCACGATTTAAAGAGGCTAGTTATGAGATTCAATTTGCTTTGTACATCTATGCTTGGAACTTCAACAAGTGCTCGATTCAATCTCTCTAGATTGGTTTTACCTATCCCTCTCTATCTCTTGCTACCTCCGGTGTTTCTTAGATTAGATTGGTTTTCTTGGTGTTTCCATAAATTAGATGCAAATCCCCTTTTCAAGATCAAAGTGTTTTCCGCTTATTAGATTGGATCTTGCGTTACACATTGTTCCACGGATTCGATACCTTGGGCTCACACTTAAGGGAAGAAGGGTCCCTTGACTACGACGGAGGACTTGTCCGCATGCAAGTCCAAACGAAACTTGATACGCATATACACCGTCAACTAGCCCCTTTTTCTAGCACCGTTGCCGGGGAACAAGTAATCAAGATTCAATCTAGTATTGCGTTTGTGAATATTTTCAGTTTTTCTCTTGATTTTTCTTTTGCATCTCTTAATTTTGATCATCCTCAAAACAAAAAAAAAATCAATCTAGGGTTTTGCTAAACCCTAGTTTTCTTTTTAGCTTTTGTATATATTTTGTTTATTGCTATCCCTAACCGGAGATGGACGGCTACATCTCCAACAAAAAAACATATATTTTGTGGATGATCTAGAAAAATTTTGCAGGCAAAGGTGACGTGCAACACAAGGTCTAAAAGCGGAGGCCGAACATCGTTGGAATCTCCAAGAGAAACTCCACCTCCAAGATCGCGAGGAGATCAACCTCATCACCACTCATCCTAGGGAGGCCGTCGGAACAATCGACGTCGGCAAGGGGGAGGTCATATTCGACATCGATGGCGTGAGGAGTGCATTCAAGTTAACCATGATTTGAGGTATGTAACACGATCCATGTTAAACACATTATACCCCATCGTCGCATCGGAAGAGAGGAGTCAAGGTAGAATGAAGCAAAGAAGACACAAAAGTTGTTGCATCCGTCAAGACCAAGAATCAATGCACGCCTGTGAAGACCAAAAAGATGACTAAGCCGAAGAATAAACCTACACCGAAGCCATGGATGGTGTAGAAGTGGGGTCCCCAAGATTGCAACGCTCGCAAAGAGCGTTGATCCGGAGAAAAGAGAAGAAGTCTAGCTATAGACTATAAACGAAGCACTTGGCGGGAGGCAACCTGTTCGTCAAGTCAAGAATAAGCTACCGGGAGGACAACCCGTTGAAGAGTCAAGCTACCGGGAGGGCAACCTGAAGAATTTTTCAAGTTTTTCAAGTAAGTTGGTCTTAGAATTTGCTACACATTACATATTCTAAATTTATATGTGGTTGAATAATTTTTAGAGACATTATAATTGCTTGGTCATTTTACTTGAATTTTATATTGATCATAAACCAATGACTTGAGCCATCCCAAGTTTTGTTTGCATCTTTTTTTTTGAGCATGTGTTTTGTTTGCATCTTTTAGAGAAACTAGTACCAAAAATTCAGCACCTACCCCAACCTTTCATCCTCTCCATGGTGTTAGGGTTGGCTTGTTTTACATGAAAAAAACATGCGAGTAGAGCCTTGCTATGTTTCTTTATGTTTTAATCTTTGACGCATCGTAGGACTCACGTGAACTTAAGCAACTTTATTTTTGGTTTCATTCAACTTGACATCCACCGGTTTCTCTAGATTTAGAAGTTTTCTAAGCCCCATTGACTTTATTTTTATTCAAAATATCTCTCTCGTGTTTGTCCAAAATTAGAACAAAAACCTATACCCCCACGGTCATGCCGGAGGAACTTGCTATCGATTAATGAAAGCAATCGATCCCGGTGCAACCAAATTAAATTTTATAGTTGTTTTTGATGCCTAAGATCTCCTCTAATGATATATTCGGACTCATCGCTAGCACTGAGTTAATTCTTAAAGTTTCAAAATTAGAGGAGTGATTAGCATCTAAACATGATTAAGGGAGGTTTTTGATCTTGATTAACATATAGTGCCCCATGATGCATCTTGGGAAGCCTCCATCTTTTGGCATCTTGGGCACATGCAAAGGACAAGCATGGGGGAAGCAAGGGCTTTGTTTTGCAGGAAATTAGTGGAAGCGCAAGAGGCAAGAAAAAAAAGGGGGAGTGACACAAAGCAAAACAATGGAGGTGGAAGATTAATCACGCAAGCAAAGGGTGTGGTTGTGAACAGTTCGGGCAATGGAATCTCGAAGATCACATGGACACAAGGAAAGAAGGGAGCAAGAAGCATCTCGGAGATAGATCAAGCCCCCGGTGCTCCCCTTCGCCAGGTAAGTAATTTATGCATTTATTAATTTGTGTTCTTGAGTTCTTAGCCCATAAGTTCTAGAAACAACATATATATATTTGAGTTCCATGGGGATGAGGATCTTGTCATGTAATCGTCGATTCTTTTGTTTATGTTGATAATGCTTTGATGCCTAAGGCTAGCTACCACGCTTAATGGGAGTATGAGATCCGCTGCTCCCGTAGATCCCATCAACATATCTCTTGTAGGTTTAGCTAAAGTGGCCTCATGTTCACACATCTTTAGTTTAGCTTCACCTTGATAGGCGGTTCCATGTTTAAGAATCCACAAACCCTATAGGCTAATATCCATCCTAACTTGTGCACCTCACTCACCACCCTTCGACATTAATAATAAAGAAAATTCACCATAATTTCCATCACTCCATATACTTCTCTTGTGTGTTTTTCCCACCGGCAAGAAACCCCCGGTGCACTCGTTGTGAGTTAGTGCAACAACAATATGAAAGAGAGTCACCAATATCTTCCCCAAGAAGACACGATCATCGAAGGAACCATCATCGAGCTCTTCGAGGAGGCACTCGGTCTCCGAGTCTCCCCGAAGCATGGAGGAAGATGTGGCACCACCGAGGAGTGACACGCTGAGGAGTACACGAAGTTCGTCCGTGCGGCACACCGAACCGCGAGGACACACGGAAGAGCCACCCGTTCCACCATAATTCTCAACTCGTTCATCTACTCCACCACCATACACTCCGAGGTGTTCCAATGGATGTATCATGAAGACGTAGGAGGAGGAGGAGAGGCGTGTTCGTCTTGAGAAGAGTCTCGAGCCAAAGGTTGATTTCGATGACGCCCTCCAAATGTTGGATTCTACTCGGATATCAAATCTTGAGCAACCTTGGATGGGTGCGATTCTTTATGGAGTTGGTGCGAATACTCACAAGGAGCTTGAGTCGGAAGTTCTTATGACATTAGCACCGGTCATTAGTGAAGGAGTGTCATGCCTCTCATTTCGCCTTGAAGATGAAAAGCAAATAGTTCCTTATGGATATATTGGAGAACTACTCGGTTACAAGAAAGAAGCCCGGAGCAAGTTGATGTCCAAGAAAAAATGTTAGGAGGATTTTTTGGGAATGATTTCGAGAGAAGATTACAAGGAACCAAATTTCTACTTGTCGGGATTTCTTTGGGGGTCGAGTGCAAGTTGACGTTCCTCTTTCCAACATGGGGTTGAATTTATTTGTTAAAGGGAGACAAAAATTGGTTAGAGGAAGGATTTCTTGTACCGACGAAAAAGATTAAAAAGGAAAATTGTGTAAGAGGGATCATCCTCCGTAGCCCAAGACGAAGGAGGGGCTGCGCATGAAGCTAATAAACAACCATGGAAGGATTCCAATGTCACCACCATATGAAGGAAGTATGTCAAATGCAAGCATGGGGGAGTGGGGCAGCCACGCCACCACATCCTCCACCATACATGTTCCTCACGAAGTTTTCATGGCGCTCCATCCAACAAATGCAAGAAGAAGGGACCGCAAACATCGCCTATAAAATTGGTCGCCTTCACCATTGGAGCAATTTAGAGGAGGACCGGCGCAATCACAATACAAGCAAGGATACAACGCGCCGGACCATCAATATCAACCACCGGAAAATAAAGGAAGAAGGAGGAAGAGAAGAAAATAATAATGCTTCCAAATTCGGTTTGATTTTCTCCTTCTCCTTTTCTTTATTTTCAGCTTTTATGCATGTTTATATATGTGTAGCATTTTCTGTTTTTATTTATTTTCAGCATGTGTGATAATAGTAGATCACCATGAATAAAGTTTCCCACCTTGATCAACCTTTGGTAAAAATATTAAGTTGATGCCATGATAATATATGATGACAAGTTGCCACTTTGCTCAACTTTTGTACTTGTTTTATGCATGATTAAGCTAATGCTCTCTTTAATATGAATCTGAAATTAATTAAATGCTAGCTTAATCTTTTGTGGAGGTTATGATAAAAATAAGACCCATAGTGTTATTTTCATGCTCTCAATTTTGGATGAGTTAAAGATGATTTGTTCTTAAAAATATATATGCTAACCTTGTCACTAATGCTACTTGCATTTTGCTCTACCTATCCAAAGCCACATATATATATTGAGTGCATAAACCTTAGTATACAAGAATTATTTTTGGGTGAGTTATTTCAGGCCTTGATTTCTCTGGCCCGAGACTAAGAAGCTGGTCATTCCGTTTTTGCGTATCTATCTTTTTGCTAGCCTTTTTATCCGTGCATTGTGTATCCCCACATCGGAGATTTCACAAACCTCGCCGGATATCCACCCTTAAAACCAAAAATATCATCTTTTGTGTTTACCTCCTTGACCACAACCTATCATTGAGTATGGATCGTCAATTCAAGGAATATCGCGAGATGGTGCCAAGGTTGAAGATTTCAAGTATCTCTCCAAAGGAAAAATATTTCTAGTACCTACCTTATCTCTATCAGCTCTTTGCCCGAGGAAGAGCAACCGTCTAAGCATGGGGGAGGAGGTAGGTACAATGCAATTTAGAGTTCAAGGGGAGCAAATAAAAAAATGATGAAAGAAAAAAAGAAGAAAAAAATGAGTATAAAGAAAAGAAAAAAAGATAAAGAAAAAATATGTATGAGAAAAGAAAAAATATATATGAGTTTATAAAAATAAAATAAAGTGAACTCCCCGGTTCTCTAAAGTGCATTAGGAATCTCAAAAGTTTCAAGATTTAAGATCCAAACTCATTTTCCAACCATGTGCAATCCGATAACGAGGACTTTCTTTGTGCCTCGGGATCACTCTTTGCCATTTGCACATGGCCACCTATCTCAAAGTGTGTGTATTTTTCTCTCCCCCTCCTTGATATAACATTATTTTCTAATGACCTTTTTGACGAGTCTCGGTAAGACCATGAGAAGCTTGTCTTGTTTCACTACTAGAATACCCCCCCTCTAGGCACACTTTATTTTGATGTAGACACGCTATATTTTGTCTCTAAATTCTTGTAGGCACGCTTTCATAAAGCGTGATAGGAGCGTCTTCGCAGTCACTGTGTCAGACTTCATATAGACGAATTTTCTAGGCGTATGTATGAAAGGAAAAGACGTTTCATAGACACGACAGATGCGTGTGTACATACATTCTTACATTTTCCAAGAGACATATGCAAAATGTGTCTATTGTTGTATTTATGTTGTTTCACAACGTTTTATTGCGTGATGACATATGTAGAGACATCTCGTAGTTACATGTATAGATCATATCTACAGACGTATTCACATATTGTAACGTCACTTGTTGCGCATTAACTAGTATAGAGATGCTCTATGCTATGACGTAGCATGTGACGTGGCAGCTGACACGGCAGGTGACCTAGCAGATGACGTGGGTAGGTGACATGGCAGCTAATGTGGGTAGGTGACGTGGCCGGTGATGTGGCATCTGAAAAACTTTGTAGTAACATATATATTTGTGTTAACAAATTTAGAAACGCAATCATAGAGACGTTTTTATACATGTCTATAGATTTTGTTACATTATATAGTAACATCATTTGATGTATGAAGATGTGTAGAGACAATATGATACACACATATACATTGCGAATGTAGTAATATAGACACGCTATGTTTGAATGCTTTTATTCCGTCAGAACAAACTATACACATTTGCACAGATACATCTATAATGTTGAAATATGCAATGAAAATAATAAACCATCCATTCTATTGCCTTATAAAATTGCTTATATTTACAGCACAAGTATTCCAGTAATCCAATAAACAACAAGTTGACTAATAGAGAATTGTGTTGACAAAGAAAATACCAAAAGTGACTATCATACAATTATTTTAAAATTTAGTGTGAGAGCTAAGACATGTTTCTTTGTCCCTTCGTTCATATCTTCACGCTTGTCTTGTACTTATAAGGCTTGTCATGTTGAACTGGTGCATGGTTGTGCCAAAGATAGGTTCCATATCATCTAACAATAAAACAACCACAATATATTAGAAAGTATTTGTATAGAAGTGTCAGCTGGCAGATAAAACAGTGGCTTTTACACATATATTGCAGCAAAGTGGAAAGGCAATTTTGATGCAAAGTGACCACATGTATATCACATTGTATATGGAGAACAAATTTTAAATCAGATAGACCATTTGGACCACTAGAACTATGTTAATATTTTCATCTGTTCAAAAAAAATGTTAATATTTTCAAAATGGCGCACTGCTGTATAGGTGATACATTCAGTTCAGCTATAGACTAAATAGATGGAACACATAGCATGGAAAGAGAGAAAGGCAGTGAAGCACTATGTTTTCTTACACAAGTATAAAGAAAAATCACTCCAGTTATTATTTGTTGCATCTTAGTGTCCATATCCTCTGCTTTTGTTTTTGGAAGAACCAATATTCACTAAGGATAGTCCACCAGAGGGGAGGCAGAATATTATGTGTATATTACTAGTACTAACAAGATACAAAAACACAAGAAGTAGCAACTTTTGTTTAGTAACTTACCAAACAGATTTAGGTGCATTAGAACTTGTAGCTTTCATCACCTGCAATGCGACATTGGGTCAGAAGCATGACACAATTAGATTGTATGGAACAGAAGAGAAGGATTACATGTGTTCTTGGCCAAGCAATGACACTCCCAACATCGTCTATTATCTTTTCAATATCAAAAATAGGTCTTGGTATCTTCTCATCTCCTTTGTGTTTGCCCATATTTTCAAGACCAACAACATAAACCCCAACAAATGATGGACCAAGTGGGGTTCCTCCAATATTTCGATATGGTGCTTTTGCCACTATCTCCCCTTTGGCCAATACTCTTCCTTTATGTTCTAGTGACACAAGATAGACCTCCTCTTTGATCTCATTCCTAATTGGGGCTTTAACTCTTCGAGTTACCTACAATGGACAATTGGAATAATGGACAGTTAGCATTTCCCAAGCATGTTCAACAGTTATATATCATTTGAACAACATCAGCCTACTTACCATGTTTCTCAAAATGGGATCAGTTGCCATATCATTCCCTATAGTAGCATGACCTTCTTGAGTTGAACTCTGAATGTGTGCCTCCTGTAGCCATAGTTTACTTTAGTTTAGCACGAAATTAATATGGAATGACAAATATGTGCAGTCAGGGGATGCCATATACCTTTGCATTTGTTTGGTTCAGTGGTACAGATCCATGGTTAGTAGTGTCTCCATTAGTATTTTGGACAGGTAGCTGCTCCATCCCTCCCTGTACCAAATTATATGGCTCATGACCAATAGCTGAAATATTCATCTAATATATGTGCAGGCAAGGTATCCCATATACCTTTGCATTTGTTTGGCTCAGTGGCACAAATGTATGGTCAGCAGCGCCTCCATTAGTATTGTGGACAGGGCCATCCATCCGTCCCTGGACAAATATTTTTGGGTCATTACCACTAGCTCAAAGATAAATCTAGTTTTATTGGATAGTGGAAATTCGGTAGGCATTTTTCGAGGTATACCTGCACATCATGTGGTAGAGAGTATCCATCATCATCGGAGTGTTTGTGCATGTGTTCAGTTTGGTTCTCCCAAAAGTTGCCTTGCCTGTCATCATCCATGTAACCATCCTCATCACTGTCAGCCTCACCTTCACTAAGGTCGTAGTCCTAAAAAAAAGAAAACAAACCAACACCCTTCAGTCAGATTACAAGCACAATTTGAGAAAGGATGTGAGACAGGGTTGAGTAGAAGCTCTGACAAGATCATGAAGAGCTGATTTCATTTCAGTGGTGAAATCCTCCTCTGGATACTTTTTTGACATGAATGCAAGCCAATGCTGCATGATACCACTCATGCAGTCCAGCCTACTTTCCATGGCATGTACCTTCTTTTCGCATCTTTTATCTTGTTCAGTTGTAGTGTCAAAAGTAAGACCACGAGAAACCTGATTTGAACTCCAATACTTGTCGTCGAAGTACCCACGTGATTTCAACTCCTTAGCAACTATGTCATTAAATATCTGATTGAAATCTTGAGCAGAAACAGTACCATTGATATCTTTCCTTTTTTTTATTTCCACAAATGATGCTTCCTGTTGAGATTAAGAGAAACACATGATCAGAAAAGTATAAACTGAATTTGACATTAAATTTAAATGTTTAGGAATAAAAACTATACCATCAATTCTTTCACTTTGTCGCTGCTGTATCTACCATTCTTCTTTTTGTGAGCTTCATCATACAAATCCACTCTATCAATCTTTCTCTTCTTATTTTTTTCCTGCAGAACATAATGAATATAGGTTCATTCCAAATCTGTATATGATCATGCAAATTTAAGAAATAAGAATTGATGATATAAGTTATCGATCACCATCTCTCTTAAAAGCCTAGCATGGCTTTTTCTTCCTGTTGTGTGTGTATTCTTCTGAACTTTTGCACAACGAGAGTTTGTAGAACATAATTTCTGTAAACATAGAGAAGTCATTAGGGCAGTTGTGTGACTTGATTCCAAAATTGGTCTATATATTGTCTAGATAAATATTACCTTATGTGAGTCCTGGCACCAAAATCCAAAAAGAGCTTTCCACTGAATTTCATTTACAGTAGGTGGTCTTCCCTTTATGATTTCATCGAGAGTTCTCCCTTCTTGATTGAAATGTTGTTGCTTCAACAAAGATTTGTATTGTCGCCATCTATTGTTCTGTCTTTAGGATCCAGTCCCTTGTAAGCTGTAATGTTTGGGGAGGGAACACAAACCTTTCCTGTACAGAGGTGATGAAAAAAATTAGTACATGTAATTGAATTGGAGTTACTAGCTTTGAGGAAAATAAATGGTACCTCAACATCCTCGATTATTTGCTCCTTGAGTGGGTTAAACAAGGCATTGTCCCATCTCTGAATGTGCAAAGAAGCTAATGTGGAGCTTTGTGCTATAGTTCCAAGGTGGTTCCCAAGAATGGAGGCTGACCATTCATTTGGGGCACCATTTTTGTCTGTCCCTACCATTACCTTTCCTCCTTGTAACTTCAATAAACTAGGAAGTTTGAATTCCCCTACAACTGACCGCACATGTCCATTTGGCCCTACATATATGAAGAAGTAAGATTAGGGGTCGCATCTGTACATTGAAGGAAAAAAAATGAAACTCACATATTATCTTAATTGGGCTTTTTGGTTGATGCGACAAGTTGTCCATGAAACCATCAATATTTGGAGGGCCCTGTAAAGACTCATTGTTCCCATTGCCTTCTGGATTTTCATGTCCTTCCCCTTCCAGATTTGCATTGCATGTGTCAAGGTTCAGCTTCCTCAGTCTTCTAGGTGCTGCCATGATCTGTTCTGCTTGAACATGGGAGATGAAAAAAATCATAGCGTGAGCAAAGGGAATTCTTCAACACATAATGAGTCTACCTTGCCATGATTTGCAATATATCTTCAACATATAATGAGTATACCCTGTCACATATTTATCAGCTAACAAGAACGTGACAACACATAATGAGTATAGCCTGTCATGTGTTTATCAGCTACCAAGAACGTGACAACACATAACAAGTAATTACCAAATTGAAGACATTTACTTGTTGGTACAGTACTTTATACGTAGGTAGTACAGTTATGTTTGTGAATTTAGGACAGTTAAAAACAAAAATAGCTCAATGGGCCCACAAACAGATTTGATACATATAGAAAGGAGATTAATTGATCATCAATGACGTAAATGAAAGAAACGACAAATAACCAAAGCAACAAATAATTTATCCATCAATCACAGAACTCAAGTGTACATAGGTATTAGGGATAAGCATGATAAAGATGAAACAGGATAAACTGGCATATACAAAGCAAACTACCAGTTACGTTATTATGGTACCATGTGTGTCTATGATTTATTACAGCACATGGCAATTTCAGCAAGAACTATTTTGTTAGGGTCAGACCTAACACTATTAGCAATTATGTAGAATTATCTGATATAAATACACATACACGCACATGATGCAGAAGGAACTAACACACAGCAACTGAAAATAAAATCATTGGGGCCTAAGAGTCATGTTATATGTTGGAGAAGGAACTATACAGATGTGAAATATGGTTTTGAGTTTTGGGGGCCCTGGGCAATTCAAAAATTGGAGGCTCCTAATAGACAGACATATAATCATCTGAGTTTGTTTTCAAGGAAACCATCTGAGTATTTATGTGTCTATTGTAAGGTTGATTTCAGGCATCTATGAAACAAATGAGTCCACTTAAGAAAATTTAAATTCTTACTATCTACCATGAATAACTCGCAAGAAATTGCATCCCCAATCACTCTCTTGAATAAATGAACAATGTATCCACAAGAAAATAAGCCAACTCTACTAGAGATCTTTGGATTTTTTGGGGGGGGGGGGGGGGATTGGGACCTCATTGAAAAAAAAGAAAAAGGATGAAGCAAAACACTCGAGAGCAGAGGTAGTTGATTTCACGTGTGTCGTGTGTTGGTTGATGCGCTGACTTGATTATTATTTAATTGGGGCCTATCACTCGTGTTGCAGAACCGGTCACTACTCACTACAGAACCTCATCTACCATGCATTGAACAGGAACAGCTAACCTTGATCTTGGGGGACAGAACCAATCACAATTGCGAAGAAGGGGAGTCCGGGCGGCGCGGGATGTGGGTGCAGGAGTGGGTTCCGGCGGCACAGCACATGGATCCCGGCCGGCGGCGCAGCACGTGGTTCCCGGCCGGCGGCGTCGCTGGGGAGTCCGGGAGGGTGGCGCAGGACGTGGGTCGCGTGGGATGTCGATGCAACAGATGGGGACCGATGGATAGGGATGGGAAGAGAGGAAGGGCGGAGGTACGGTTACCGTAAAGAGGGGATATATGGACTGTTAAAGAAGCAATGAGGGAGATTGCGCGCGGGAAGCGCTAGCGCGGCGCCAAAAATTGGAGGCAGCCACCATATTTTCCCTCCAACATTTGGAGGGAAAAAATAGTATAAGTTTATATATCGTATAATCTTTTGTTTAAGTTTATAAGATTAGCAATTTTGCATATGCGTTGCGACCGAAGAAAAAAATCGCTCACCTTGCTCCGTTCCGACCACGCCTTCACCCTACCGCTCCCGGACCTCATCGTCATCCCCGATGCACCTGTACCATCCAATCCTCACCCGCTCTCATGTTGGTCACAGTCTCGCCGCCATTGTCCACCCCTTCTCGCATTCTCCGGCAACGCCATCCCACTGCTCACGTGACTTCCCTACATAAACAGATTGTCATCCCCATCGCGCCCTGTTGACGAGGTTCCGCTCATCGACGGCAACCGCGCTGCTGCCGCCGGTCACCTTGTGACCCTCAAGACGGCCATGAACCCGCGCAGCGATGCGGAACAGAGGTGGGTGGCCATGATGGCGGCCGCCCTGTCCCCTCGCATTGGCCCGGCCTCATCTCAACAGCTCGCAGAGCTACCCGTTCAGCGCGCGGGTTAACAAGATGAGGCGGACCCCCGCGTCTCCGTTCACGGTGGCCCTAGCGCAAGCGCTCGCTGCCACCGGCAAGCGGCTCAAGAGGCACACCTAGCAAGCCGGGCTCGACTCCCGGTTCAACACAGTGAGCTACCGAGTAGGCGAGATCGACGCGTCGAGGCTCGGGTGCGAGGATGCTACCTCTAGGCTGGGGATGGAGGAGGAAGCGGTGGCCGGGGTCAACAAGCGTCGCTTAAAGACAAACGCGAACGCTGGGTGGCCCGGTTCGGGCTCGGCGACCGGGCGGTGGGGAGGATGGCGCTGCGCCGTGTTGTTGACACGGTGGCAAACCCATATCAGCAAATCCGTGCTTTCCCACCCGATTGAACTTCAATGATACCTGAACAGAGTTTACGGGCCTAGTTGGTCGTTTTGCGAGTTCAGGGACCGACTTGACACAATGCAACAAGCTTAGGGATCGCTAGCGTATTTTACTCAATTTTATCTATCAAATGACATATATACAACTTTTGCTGAATTTCTTGATAAAATTTAATTTTAGTATATTTTAGTTGATAAAATATTTGATTATAGATTAAAAAAGAACCAAGATTTTCAATTACCCACATAAGTTTTTGAGTAATCAGTAATTAAAAAAAATTAAAAAGGTGTAGGCAGCCAGATTGGAACCGGCGACCTCCACATCGAAATTCTAGTTGCTATACACACCGCACTACTCCATGTACATTAATTTACCGAGCATCTCTAATTTTATTTTTACTGTCATTCAGACTAGCAGTCCATTGAAGCCGCTGCAGGCCTGCAGCCTTCTCTTCCTCCAATCGACTGCTCTGCTCACTCGCGGCCTCGGCGCCCGCCTCGCGGTCGCGGCCGCGGCAACCCTAGGGATGGCCGGCGGCGGTGGCCTGACGGAGTGACGGGCAGCGCAGGGCGGGGCGGCCGCCGGGCGCCGGCCATCTCGAGTTCTCCACGCCGCCCAGTTCCCTCCGCAATCCCCAATTCCATACTGAGTAGTGAGTACTGACTGAGATTATTTATGCTGTCATTCACTATTTTGTAAATTAGCATTTGCCAATATGTCAATGAATAAAAGATGGATTACATCTCATAGATAGAGCTTTTGTTCGATGGAGCAACAGATTAAAAGATGTGAGTCTCTGAATTTTGTGGCCACCAGAGTTCCAGAGGAATCTGCTACTCAGAATTATTTGATACTTGCTGGCGAGCTTGAAAGTGAATGGGCAGCGAAGAATTGGCTTGAACGTGCACTAGCAGATGCGGAGAAGTGGAAGCAATATGAGAGTTGAAGCTTATGGTGGAAGCCGTCTCAGGACCAATAAGATGGCTACCCTATTAGTGTTTTGTTGCCGACTGTTCTTGTGCTGCTTGATCCTGCTAAGGATCATAACCCCTTTTAGTCATGATGTGACATGTATATTTGCTATCTATTACGACTTTGAAGTTAACTTAATAAAAAATGTTTCTTCTCTAATGCTGTCGTGAATCTTCTACTACTGTGTTGTACTGAATTATGCTGTGTGACTTGTTGCATGCGCCAACACCAAGATGCCCTCTGTTGTTAATTGGTTGCATTGTGGTATCATCAAAGGATGGGAGAAATATATGGTTCTTGGTTCCTGTTATTCTGTATGCATATTGCCATTCCTAAATTACCTGTACAGGCACACTCCAAATTTGATTGGAATGGTGGGTAGCTGTCCAATTTGACCTTGGCTGATTGTAGGCACCTCAAAAACTCGGAATGCCCTTTTGCATATTCCTACCATTGCAGGTTGCTATTTTATCAGGTATATATACACTATCCTCTACCTAATAAGAGATGCTGAATTCACAGAGATGACAGCAGCAGAACAGATAATGGTGGTCTGAACCAAAATAATAATGCGTATTGTAACTATGTACAAGCACAAGCCCAGTACAACAGGAAAAAAAAATCTACATTGATCATCTAATCTTCTTCAGCAGGTGCAGGTTCATCACCCATGTGAAAGGTATCCCGTGGGCTAACTGAAAGCACAACATTCCATGCTTCAGATTTTGGGTCTTGCACATAAAAGACTTGCTGCACTTGTGAAGAAAAAACATAAGGATCATGCTCTATTTTGTCCCCAGTGTGTATGTTTCGAGAAAAATTGAGAAGGGTGAATCCAAATTCATCTCGGCGTATACCAGCTTGATGGTGCACATCATACCATTCACATTTGAATAGGACTACCTTGTAGTTTGCATATGACAAATCAAATATATCTGATAGTCTGCCATAATATTTAACTCCATCCTCAGCCACGTTCACTACACCGCTGTTCTGTGTCACACGTTCCGCTTCACGACTCATGGTGTGGAATCTGATACCATTAATAATATAACCATTGTATTTCAAACCAAATCTGCTCGGTTTTGCTGCCAAAGCTCTAACATTTGCCGTTACACCTGTTCCATCGCCTAAGATAACCTGTGTACAGCAAAAACATTATATCCATTGCTTCTATTATTGTCATGTCAAATTCACTGCAAATTCAGATGTAATACCTTTTGCTCCAACCAGTCAGCAAAGTGGTCATTGATCAGCTTCTCGTTGGAAGAAGGCGTCGAATTGATCCTCTGCTCATCCAAGAATTCTCTACCACAATATGCAGATCGGTATGATTTCATCAATTTAATTCAGTGAAAATAAGCACACGAGGTAGCAGTATACAAACCAACCTGCGAAGATCACCAAGTTCATCGCAATGTCGCAAGACATATCGATGACCCTGAACAAGAAGCTGCTTATCAAGGTTGATAGCAGTACTACTTCCAATTGGTTCACCAACACTATCAAACAAGTACATGTCTCTTTTCTCATCAGCAGGTTCAGGATTCCTGGATGGCCTTGTAAAACGTGTTGTTCCATCCAAAAATCTGGAACAAAAGGTCAAGCACTCCTCCATGCACCACCCTTCAGCAATTGATCCTTCTGGGTGAGCTCTATTCTTTACAAGTGACTTCAAACGAACAAAAAACCTAAAAGCAATGATGAACACATGTAAGACGTAATAATTATTACCAATCATAATGAAAATTAAATTCTATTGCATACCTTTCCATGGGGTACATCCATCGATACTGCACCGGTCCACCCAGCTTAACTTCTTCTACCAAATGCACCATCAAGTGCACACTGACAGTAAAGAATGATGGAACGAAAATTCTCTCCATATCACAAAGTGTCGTAACAATACTGTTTTGTAGCTCTTCGAGTTCTGCCACATCTATCACCTTTGAGCACAACTTCTTGAAGAAATTTTCCTAACTGAACGACGATTTTCATGACATCTTTGGTAGGATAACAGGATCGAAGAGCAACAGGAAGAATGTCATGAAGTAAAACATGATTATCATGGCTTTTTAATCCACTCAATGTATGATCTTTCATGTTCACACACCTAGAAATGTTTGATGCATACCCATCAGGGGTTCGGAGGTTCTTAATTACTGAGCAAAGAATCTCCTTTTGGTCTCTAGACAAAGTGAAAAGGTGCATCAGGATTTGTGCTTTTGCCTTCATCATCTACAATAGGATGAAGATCGTGTCGAATTCCAAGTTCAACTAAATCTAGTCGTGCATTAGTGCCATCCTTTGTTTTTTGACAAATATCCAACAAAGTTGCAATAAAGTTGTCACACACATTTTTCTCCATGTGCATTACATCTAGATTGTGTCTAAGCTTGTTGAGTTTCCAGTATGGCAACTTAAAAAAATTGAACTCTTTTTCAACCAATCTTCTGGCTCCTTCTCCTTCTTACCTTTGCTCACATCAGATTGCTTCTTCTTCTCCTTACCTTTGCTCACATCGGATTGCATATTTTCTCCATGTCTTTTGCGCTTACCTTTTTTATCACTTTCATCTTCCACTTTCTTCTTCTTGCCTTTCTTCCCATCTTTCTTTGTTCCTTGCCCTTTTTTCCCAAACTCAAACTTTTTGCCTTCTAACATTTTCAAAATAGTGGTGCCATCCATAGTTTCAGGTGCAAGTTCAGTCTCGATCAAGCCATCAAACTGAATCTTTTGCCTCTGGTATCTATGATTTCCTGGCAGCCATCGACGATGGCCCATATAGCACATCTTCTTAGTTTTCTTCAGATAAAATGATCTTGTTGCTGGACCACATGATGGACATGCATATCTACCACTTGTGGTCCATCCAGACAGGTAAGCTAATGCAGGGAAATCATTTATAGTCCACATTAGTGCAGCTCGGAGTTTGAAATACTCTTTCAAAGAGGCATCTAATGTTTCTACTCCCTCCCACAGCTCTAAAAGGTCATCAATCAGGGGCTCCAAATACACATCTATATCATTTCCAGGAGATTTTGGCCCAGGGATTATCATTGACAAAATTAAGGATGTTTGCTTCATGCAAATCCACGGTGGTAGGTTGTAAGGAACCAACATTACTGGCCATGTGCTGTGCTGTAAGTTCTTGTTTCCAAAAGGATTAAATCCATCACTTGCAAGACCAAGGCGCACATGACGAGATTCTACTTCAAAGTCACGATATCTTTTATCAAAATCTTTCCAAGCTTCACCATCTGCCGGGTGTCGTAGTTTCCCATCTTCTGTACGAGGATTTTTATGCCATCGCATGTCGTCTGAAGTTTTATTGGTTGAAAATAACCTTTGGATCCTAGGAATCAACGGAAAATATCGCAACACTTTTGCCGGTATCTTTTTCCCCTGAGATTTACTTGAAGAGCTCTTCTTCTTAACATCTTTCCAGCGAGAGCTCTCACAAACAGGACAAACATCCTTTTCAGCAAAATCACCTCGAAAAAGGACGCAATCATTGGGACAAGCATGTATTTTCACATAATCAAGACCTAATCCACGAATGATTTTCTCTGCTTCATAATATGTCTTAGGTAGATTTGCTTCAGCAGGTAGTGTCCTAGAGAGTAGACCCAGTAGTGTTGTAAATGATTCTTTTGTCCAACCATTTAAACACTTCAGGTGATATAAGTTGACCAAAAATGATAGCCTAGAATATTCACACCCAGGGAATAAACTTGTGTCTGCATCATTCAAGAAGCTTGCATATATATTATCTTCCCTCCCCACTGCATAACCTCCTACTGGATCTTCTTCTTCAATGACAATATGGTCCATATGTGCATTTTCAGATTGAAAATCATCTACTTCACCGTCAGGCCTACTTGCAGCCCTAACGAATGCAGCCGCTAGCAGTTCTTGCATGGCATCCGGTTCTCCATCCTTACGCCCTTGCACTCGACCAGAAGTAGGCAAAGTGCTATTCATATTTGGCACTTGATCAAAAAATGATGGTGTGTCGTAACTCTCACCATGATGAACCCATGTCGTGTAACTTGGTAGAATACCATCACATCTCAGGTGCGTCCAAACTTCATCACGACTCTGGTGTACTCTGTTTTTGCAGTTTATACATGGACAAAGTATCTCGCTGTCTTGTGAAAGGTCCCGGTAAGCAAAATATAGAAATTGCTCAACACCATCTTGATATGCACTCTCCTTTCTTGCTTCGTTCATCCAACTTCGATCCATCGATCACCTCCGTATGATGACCTATATACATTAAAAATAGCAATCCAATTTATTTTTAAACAAAGGCTTCTCAAGTTGATGAATATTAACTGAGGAGAAATAAAAAATAGAATGAAAGTCACAGTTTTGAACTTAGTTAACTTATACCCATTGTCAGTCCAAACTAGCAATGTGAAAATCAAACATGCATTTTGTGTAGGCAGTGGCGTAGCTAGAATAATGTCAGACTAGGGTGGTCCAACTTTAAAAAAAGCAACACTATACATATAATATTCCAATATATAAGAGATGTGCATGCAGTGTTTCAATTTACCAATCTAACAATGTGTTCAGCTCCATCATAAAATCAAACTGTACATAAATCATTGGTTTTTTAAATATACTTACCTTGTGCAAACAAGTAGCCAATCCTAGCCTTACTTGAACTCTCGTTAATCACTCATACTGTTGCATCTAGGGTTTAATTGAGAAAGAATAATTATGGGTACTGAAGGTTTGTAGCAATGGGAGGGAGAAAATAGTAGCAGTCTAGTAGAAGGCAAGCAGGCAAAACGGACCAATTTTGCTCACCGATGGAGGCGGCGTCGTCAGGTCGTCTCTGCCCTCGCCAAGTCGCCTGCCGCCTTTGAGGGGATCAGACGCAAAGGGACAACAGCCGTGAGTCTGATTCCCTTTAGCACCACGATTCTTTTGGGTCAAGGCCAAAATCCTACAATCTACTTGATACTCACGGTTAGACATTGACCCAAAAATAGCCCATCCATTTTTTTTCCAATATATTTTTTTAAAAAGCCCATCCATGGTCCAGCTTGATATGTGCCGTGGCCTTAATTATAGCCTAGAGGTCTTGTGTTCAACTCTCGTGCACCATATTTTTTCAATTTAAAACACAACAATGCCCCCCCTCTTAGAACAACTCCAACAGCCTCTTGATTTTTGTTACCTAAATTTGAAATTTTAGCCCTTTGTAAAAATAGAAAACTTCATAATTCCTTAGGATGATCCAACAGACTCTTTAAAACTGATGTTTCCATCTGAGGGACCCCACATGTCAGCCTTGCCCTCACCTTATCCATCCCCACCTGCCTCCATGAGCACGATGGAGCAAGCCGCGCGTGTGGACCTCCCCTACCTCTGCAACCGCGAGCTTCGTCGGCATCGGAGTCCGGGGGGCGCAGGCGCTCGCTGTCGCCTGGTGTTCGCGGCGGCACATGCCCAAGCGACCTGAGTTCCTCACCGGCCACGCGCTAGAGCACGCCCGCGAGGTTGGCACCGCGGCTGCTATCGCAACGACAACAGGGGCTTCGAGCAGATCTCGCTTGCGGCGCCGGCCGGCCGGCTCCCCACCTGGGCAAGTGGCGGGCTCCCCTTCCTCTGCGAGCAGGGGCCGGCAGCAGAGCTCGCCAGGCCGACATGCTGCCGCGGCCGAGGCAAGAGAGCTCGCCAGGCCGGCATGCCGCCGCAGTCGAGGCAAGAGAGCTCGCCAGGCTAGCAGGCATCCGAGGCCGGGGAGCTTGCCGGCCTGCGCGCGGCGCCCGCGGCCGAGGGAGGACCTTGCCGGGCGTTCATGTGGCGCCCGCGGCCGAGGGATTGGGCGGCGCTGCATCGCGGTCCAGGGTGGAGCTCGCCAGGCCAGCACGACGTCGGGGGCGGAGCTCGCCGGGCCACACAGTGCGGGTACCGAGCTCCCACGGGAGGAAGGAGGCGGCGGCGGCGGCCCAGTGAGCTCGGCGGCGGACCTCCTTTCTTGCGTGATGGCCAACATTGGCGATGGCGTCTGGTGCTTGGTGGCGATTTGGCGCGAGCAGAGCGGGAGGGATCGATCCCGCCGCAAGGTCCGGTAATTTTCCGAGCAGGCCGCTTCGCTAAAGGTCACGAGCCCACGCCCGGGGATGGCGAGTAGGATTCTGATTTGCTTTTTGCCGAGACTGTTGGAAGATAGTTTTGACGTTTTTTCTTTATTTTTTACAGATGGAGAATGATATAAAGGAGCTGTTGGAGTTGCTCTTATAGACCCATGCTTACTGGATCCTTGACTGGATTGATGACATGGCACTTATCTGATGACTTGTCACTAAGCAGCAAAATAGATATATTTTTAGCTAAATAAATCACAACTAATTTTTTATCTAAAACACAACCATTTACACCTCAAATAGGATCGTGCTGACTGGATTGATGACATGGCGATTGATTTAACACGCCATCAAAGTTTGCATCAATAAGTATCTCTAGGTGCTTAATGACAACTTATAATATATTTTAGGACGTCTCTATTAGCTTGTAATGGTTAAAAGCGTGTCTAATTTCGTTTCATTTAGAGATGTTTGATTATAGTAGCAAGAAACATCTTTAGATCTGTATACGTGATTATTTGATACACTTTAAAACATATCTACTCGATACTCACGATTGAAAGCATAGCTAGGTTCGCAATATTTTCACACGTTCCTAGTAACATGTCAAAAAGCATATTTACACGGCTATAGATGATCGTGTGATACACTTTACAATGTGTCTACAAGTTCTTCATGCTTAAAAGCGTGTCTATCGTCGTGTTATTTTGAAACACTTTCAATATCATCTTAGAAAATGTCTTTATATATATCGTAACATTGACAAGCGTGGATACTACCGTTTCACTTCGACACGTACTTCAAATCGTGTCAGAAACCATATCTATTCGATGACATAGAAACGTTTTCAGGGGGTGTTACAACCTAAACGTCTCTAAAGGGGGGGGGGTTTCTAGTAGTGGTTGGGGGCACAATTTTGGAGCTACAACCGACTGCACGTGGTCTCTAGTGAAAACCCGGTCCAGATGTTAGACGAGTGATGGCAGTGCCTTTGGCGTCATGCCCTCCTTGGAGGCATCGTCTCTTGAGACCGCACTAAGCCCATGGCATTGCCGGTCCTCTGTCTGCAGTGGCTACATCCGGGGTTGGCAACTCCGTCGCACGGCAAGCATGACGGAGGTTGTCAAGCTTGCGTCGAGGCGGTCGCTTCCTCGAGGGTGATCAAGGGTTGTCACATGGTTGCTGCTTGGCTGCTTGCAGCGGACCATGCCAGCTGGCATTGCTTAGCAACGTCCAGTGCGGTGTGGGACTGCGTCGGTTGACGGCGCTTATGGCAACGACAACGTTTGACGACTTGGCCTGCAACGGATTGCGGCGGGGCGCTCAACATAGTTGGGCCCATCCGGTGTGGTACAACGTCAAAGACAGCGCAAGCGACTTCCTTGGTCTCCTAGTTTGATGGCGGTGGCTTTGTGTGAGGATGAAGCAACGAGGTGTTGTTGGCCTGCGGTGTTGGTTTTGACTGCTTGATAGAGTCTTTGGGAGCAGGGCTTCTCTACCAACCATCCTGACGGCAACTTTGGAAATGAATCCTGAGTGTGGAGTTCTGTGGAGGATGTGGCGTGGCCCCCGCACACAAGTGAAAGGGGGAGTCCAACGGCGGATGCGGCGAGGCCCCCGCGCATTCTGTTGAGGCTCGAATTCGGTGTTTTCACTCCATTCGGGTGGTTGGCATTGCTGCAACAGCTTTGGGGCGATGGGCCCTGCATGGTGGTGGTCTTCTCGATGTGGTGTCTGCCTCCTTGGTTTCTCTTTCAGCATCGGATCACGTCGGAGGTTTCGATGCAACATATGTGCGGTTTGTGTGTGGAGCTGTAGAGATGTTTCATCTTCGTTGTTGTCTTCGTGTATAGAGATGCAACCGTGTTGATGCCCCAATCCAACCAGGCGAGTATAGATAGTTTGTTTTCTTTCGTTTTGTTTTCCTGCCTATGGTCTTCCAGGACTGTAGTCTTGTATTTTTTTCAGCTATATCAATGAAACACGCACTGTCTTCTGCGGTTTGTTCAAAAAAAGTGCTTTTGACTCATAGTATTTTCTATTTATGTGTTGCATATTTTTCAACTCAATAGTTCTGTCGGTGTTTAGACCCGACAACCAATCAAGGGGACTACTCGAGGTAGATGATTGTGGTGGGGCTTGCTGAGATCAGGAACTCGAAGGTGAGACACGAGGCACACAATCAGACAAGTTAGGGTCGTAATGTGCGTAATACCCTGTATGCTCTAGGGGGTCCCTGCCTCACCTTATATAGCCCAGGAGGTAGGGTTACAAGTCGGTTTGGGTACAAGAGTAGTAGTCGAGTATGATTAGGAGAAGCCTATGCCAGTTACATGGTAAGCTTTCCTATTTTTAGTACTAGTCTCGAGTTGTCTTGCGATTCACGCCTTCTTGCACCGTGGCCCACATGTAAGAGTAGTCTCGTTGATCAGTCCTTTATATGGTGATGGTCCACCTCGGTGGTGGGCCCATGGATGCCAGTACGACAAGCCCCTGAGTACTTTATAGTTGAGTGTGACGTTCTTGAGTAGTCTTGAAAACTACCGCGAGTAGTTCCCAAGCGCCCCTGAGCGCTACAAGACAAAGTCTTCAATAGTACTCAAGCCATCACGAAGCTGGAAGGTACTCTAATAAATCTTGAGTAGTCTTGAAGTCTTCTCCAGTACTCCCTCCGGTTCCACAAAAGTGGTCGTTCTGGAGGGTTAGCCGAGTGCGAAAAAAAGGAGTCGTTCTGTGTTTGCTGCGCCGTTTTGGACGATGTTGCCCCTGCATGCATTTCGTCTCCCGCGCCAGAGTAAATACGGCTGCCTCGTCTCTCGGGTGTGCATTTCGTCTTCCGCTCGTCAAACGCAGCTCACCGCCGCTCACCCGCTCGTGTCCCTCAGGCCTCAGCTCGCTCGCCCAACACGGCTCGTCGTCGCTCGCCCATTCGCGTCCCCAGCTCGCCGTCGCTCGCGCCTATCTTTGTCCTCACCATGGACTGCGAGTCGCTGGTCACCTTAGCCTCCTTATCGTCGGACACTAAGAATGGAAACTACTTGCATGCGGCTGATGTGAATATGAAAAACGAAACAACTAACGTCCTCGTACTCGAAGAGAAACAACGAAACAATAAAATGCTGCATTACCGTTGCCATGCTCAGGCTCGTTGAGATCAAAAATAGTGTTGCCATCATCATCCAGGATCTACGAGATGAAACCCGGTGTGGCGCGGAGAAGATAGAAGCGACTTTGAGTAGATGCAAGAAGAAACGAGATCCATGCAACTCCCATGCAAGATGCAAGCAAGAAACAAGGTCTATGCAATATGCAAAAAATCTGCTGGATGAAGTGGCGTGGATCGGCGAAGATAAGAAGTGGCATTGAGTATATGCAAGCAAGAAAGGACCCGGATGCAAGCGAGCTCGACGGCAAACAAAAAGAAAAAGAACAAAAAATAAGTCACCATGAATCGAACCAGCGACCTCCAATCTCAGGCCCGGCGGACCAAACCGATAGAGCTACGGACACTTGATGTTATCAATGCATCCCTCAGACAATTTAATATGGGCAAACAGGGAAAACTAACCCCTAATTAACCACTCTTTGGTAAGTGCAATCATGTCCTAAATGACCTCTTTTGTGGAACCGGAGGGAGTAGTTCCCATGTGTCCCCATGTTCTTCTCTCAAAGGTCTTCAATGGTACTCGTGATGTCTTGATATCTTCGCGCGGAAGATCCATATGGTAATGCGATTTGCGAAAATCGCATTCCATATGGAATGTAGCCCCCCAGCCTTAGGCTGAATCATAAATTCTAGCTGAGGGTCAATTTTGTAGTTTCACCAATCTTATCCAAAAAAATTCGAAGAAAAAACTGAAGGACACGTGCCACGGAGCCCCCGAGCTTTGAGTCGAGTAGCATCTTGAATTTAAGGATCAATCTTGACTGTAGAATGTGGCCGAAGTGAGTAATCCGAAGCCAATTAATTTTCCAATCCTCAAATCTATAGTCGAGCCCCCGAGATTGAGAGTGCGAGGTCTTGGAAGTTGAAAGGTCCATCACACTGTTGAAGATCTTGTGCGGTTATAAATAGAGACCGAACCCCTTAGGGTTTTCCATTCACCTTGACACGTCACATTCAAGTGTGAAATAGATCTAGTTTCCCATCCACTGTCGCTGCTGCCGACAAGAATGACCGCACCGTCGCTCCACTCGCGCAGCCCCCGAACGAATGCAAGTGAAGACCCTAGTGACTGGAAGAATCAAGAGCAGGCCGTCCGAGGCATAGATGATGAAGAAAAAGGGTGGATCCAGTCGGGGGAAGAAGAAAGGATCCCCCATGTTGCCGCCGTCGATCTATGTGATG
Source organism: Cenchrus fungigraminus (assembly GCA_036936925.1). NCBI lineage: Eukaryota > Viridiplantae > Streptophyta > Magnoliopsida > Poales > Poaceae > Cenchrus > Cenchrus fungigraminus. The sequence goes on along the minus strand of CM072774.1, from coordinate 122,744,725 downwards.
ACCAACTAGACGGCATTACTGCCAGCCGCTAACACCATCCAAGATGAAGACTAAGGATATCCAGGCCCTGATGAAGGCTGGGTTGTTGCAAGAAAAGGAGACAACACTGTGGAATGCTGCCGTTGGAGATCCATGGCCCATGGAGAAAAATTCGGATGAGGTCCCAATGTTCTTGTTGTTCGTAGAGGGCGGGCTCACCCACTATCGAGTATGTCCATCTCAATACTAACAACCATATTCCACATCTCCATCTCCATCCACTTCTGCAAAGCACATCTGGGATTATACCCCATTGGGCTTTGTTCCGCAAGTTCTTCCGGTTGAAGTCGCAGCTGAAGAGAGAGTACACAAAAGTAGTCGGAGGTGCGGGTTTGCAAATGCGCCAAGGTGCTCGAACCTTGTACTTCGACTATGATCTAATTGTCTCCAACCAGGAGTGGAAGCAAAAGTGGTTTTATATTGGAAATCACCTAGCGCAGCTTCCAGCTCCGGCAGGGCACCATCCAATCCGGGATGCGCTCTGGAACGAAGAGCTGAAGATGCATGAGTGCATTCAGATTCTGAAGCTGTTGGACTGGATCACCATGCTGAAAGAGCAAGGCTTGACGGCTGAATGCGTAGCATTCAGTTTCATGAAGCGTCGAGTACAATCCTTGATGGAGAGGACCACCTCGGGTACGAGTACACTAGGGTGGATGACAACTTGAGGCTGACTACTAAGGAGATAAGCAATGATGAAATCATGAAGAAGTTGGCCCGAATGCTGCTCGTCCCCCGAAGCCGGTGAGTAGTTGTCGCTGCTTTGAGTACTTATTGGCCATTGTAGTATCTGATGAAAGTACTCTCTCTGCGCAGGATGATATAAATATGTACTTCTCCATGCCCTGCCTCCAAGCTCCGACCAAGTCCGAGTGGAACCTCACCAGCACTGTACCATGGAGAAGATGGCCATCGAGGATGAAGTCGACGAGGATGGAGCCTTGGGTGAGTGGACCGATGATGATGAAGATGAAGAAACACTTGCCCAATGTTTTGCTGTTATGCCACTGTACTTGAAGGTCGCGATGTCCGCTGGATCCTCCAAGAGGCCAGCGACAACTTTAGAAATCAATGCCTCACAACCACCGAAAAGGCGAATGACAATGGTGTGGAAGTGGGCTGTGAAGAAGGTGGTCATACCCAAGGTAGTGCCGCAGTAGGTAGGCAACATAGTCGTAGTAGTCTATGTAGTTGAAGTAACCAATCTGCATAGGCTTGACTTGTTATTGTTGCTGTTTGCGGGGCATGTCGAGTACTGAGCAGTCGTCTAGCACTACTCAGCAAGACCAATTGGAGACCGTGGAGGTGGTAGACATGGAAGACGAGGAGTCCACACCACCCACCGTGGGGCCTGACACAACTGTGTTGATGGCTCAAAAGTGCATCAAGTTCGAACCGCAAGCGCACGAATCATTGTAGCTCTTCCCTTAGAGTATCCACCCAAGGTTTATCAATCCATGGATTGACATTGAACTACCTAAGGTCTTCTATCTAGCTAATGGATCTAATCCCAACATTAGGCATAGATTGCATAAGAGGGTGAACATAAGTGTGTATGATGAATGATCGCATTCGGACGACACAAGGTAACACGACCAAAGGTAACCTAAGCCTACCATCTTCTAGTTGAAACTCTGGCCAAAAGGTGAAGATCAACCTAATATCATACTATGATAAAGTGTCGTTTCTAGGAACTTTCCAATGGACGCCCTTGCGAGGTGCGTGTTGACGCCTAAGGTTCCCCAAAGCTTTACCTCAAATGCCCACCAAGTGCTCTTACTCATAGCTCCTCCTCTTGGTGGCCATGCGACGACTCCCATGGTACTCACCATCGATCCTACTCAACATTACATGTTTGCTCGGCCTTTTCCCTCCCGCATGTTGTCACCACACAAAGGTAATCAACCCCCGACTTCCTGTGCACTACTACGATGTATTCACAAGACATAGACTAATCACCACGATTACATCTATTCCTACTAAGGGCATATGAATAAGCATGACTCATAGTAGATCAGAGTAAGGACAAGGAATGATTTATATCACCATCGAATGTTGAATGTACAAATGCCTTGATGGATTCAAGGCATGGCTCCGGAAATCTGCCATGGCTTCACCACGCAGGGCCAATCATGGCGGCTAGGGAATGGCCTAAGCCATCTCCTAGGCATCTCAAGGATTTGCGGAGGCCATCAGCTCCCTTCGGTGTGTCTCCCTCTTCGCGTCGACTTCTGGTGAATGGATGCGGCAGCTCTTCGGGGTAGGATCTATAAATAAACCGAGGAAACCCTAGTCCAAAGGGGAGGCCGAGATGGCGCAAAAACAGCCTGAGTCGATCTGCATGGGCTGGTCAGCCCAGGGCCTCTTTGGCCCACCTCGGGCCCGGCTTTCTCGTGCAAGCTCCTCTTGTCGATTGGACCTTCTGCTCATTTGCATGTGGGCTTTGGACGTCATTATCCCCGCGATCAAGATAGGGGGTCTTATCACATGAACTATGGTCTTTTATCTTGGTCCTCAGGAATATATTGTCATTGCATCTTGGCCCTTGCCACCTTTGGAAGTAAGTTCAACTTGTATTCGCATACGAACAGAGCTCCTTGATCCTCTTGCATGGCACCTTCCGAACTTGATGCAAACTTATCCTGCATAAAAAACACTTCCAAAAGCACATGCACATATGAAGGACCGATTAGGCGACCAGAGAGGGGGGGGGAGTGAATGGGAGCCGATAAAAATTCTTCTCCAAAGAGAGAACTCGGCCTATACCCCAAATTCACAACCAAGGATTCCCACACGAGTTTGCCAAGGTCACGTAGTCACAACAGACCTACCAACCTTAGGAACAAACTACAAACAATCCCAAAGCGAAAGCGAAACTCAAAGAAGCAAGGGACTTAGCAACCCTGCGCAGTGCCAGGCGGACGGTCCGCGAGGCAGGGGCGGACAGTCCGCGGACACCGGGCGGACGTTCCGCGACCCTCGAGCGGACAGTCTGTTAAACGCAACAGAACCACCAGAAGCACACCCCGAAACACGGATGGTCCGTACCCTACACGCGGACTGTCCGGGAGCAACTTGTGCCGCGCGGACGGTCCGCGACCTCCGGGCGGACGGTCCGCCAAACCCCTCCCGGCCAGAAACAGCTTGCCAAATGGATCGAAAGGAAAGCGCTCAAGAACTTGCAAAGAACACGAAGAACACCTAGACGAACTTCACCTCGCGGACGGTCCGCCTGCTACCCGCGGACGGTCCGCCAGGCACGGGAACAGCAGCCCGAGCCTGAAACCGAGAGAGCCAAACCACCTACCCGTCCATGGATCTCCCAAACGGCTGAAGCTCTTGAGGAAAGATTTGGGGAAGGTGTGAAGCATCCCTAGGGGATGCTATGCCCCAAAACTTGGGTCCTCAAACGAACTAAATCGCCGGGAATCGAATCGAAACCGAGCTCAACCAAAAACCTAGGGTCCAACCGAAATCCTTCAATCGGAGGCTGAATTCGGAGTTTGGGGGATCAAGATCAAGCACAAAGATGCACGAGACAACTATCCATGATTCCCACCAACAAATCCGAACCCAAACACCTCAGAATCGAAGGAACAAGCCGCGCACGAAAAACCGACGAAAATAGCTCGAAAAAGACACGAAAATCCAACGAGCTACAACCGGGAAATCGACGCAACCATGAAAGCTTCCATTCACTCGGAGGTCAGATTCTTTACAAACGAAGGAAAAATCTAACCCTATGGAGCAAGGAAATGAGAAGCAGTCTGGATGGATGGTTTGCCTGGAAACCCTAGGGCTAATATATATGAGTCCCCTCCGGGCCAGGCAAAAGACCACACTACCCCTAGCACTTAAGTTGTGATACAACCCCTCAGGGGCAAATAGGTCATGTAGCACTCCTCTTCATCGCACGGCCACACCGTCGCCGCAGACCGTGTCCTCCCGACGCAAGCCCTGCGATCCCGCCACGTGTCCGCCGGCATCGAAGCTTCTCGGCGCGCCCGGATCCTGTCTCCGCCCGCCGAGCCTCTGGTCTTGGTTTTGTGGCTCAACCAAGTAACCCAACGGTTTTGTGGTGAACCGCCACAAACCCCGCGTGCAGACTCCGGTTGTGAGCCGCTACCCTGCACCGGCTCCGGTCGACGACTTCGTCTTGCTTTTCTTGCCACCATGCGGTCCGCACTTGACCCCGCTGGCCACCGGGTCCCTCGAGTCAGGCCTACTTGTCTCTCCACTCCTCGGAGGCCCCGCAAGGCATAGACCTTTCGCGCCCACTATTCACCTGCACCAACGCAAATCAAGCCGCAACCTGCACCTGCAATACTCGGCCAAGAGTCAGTCCACACCACGTTGTCAATCACTCATCACAACCAGGAGCGACCATCCACCGGTCCTCGGACTCTCCGGTCCTCAACATATGAACTTGTTACATCACTAGTATGCCTGGTGGTGGGTTAGTTCCAAATCAAAGTCAAAACCAATGTGTAACAAGTGCCTAGGGGTGTCATATTTGACCACCAACAAACTGCTGAGGCGAAGATGATGGGGTCGCTGTTGGCGCAGCCGGAGTCGGAACTAGTAATGGCGGTGACATGTCCTGAAGAGACTCGAGTTTTTGAGGAGGCACCGATACTCATTGGAGGACTGTCTTGACTACTCGGAGGGCCGAATAAACAATTACCAAGATCAACATTGTAAGTACTTGAGTACCTGTTTATCTTGATCAAGTGGTTGCTCATGGACTTGTTGCTTACAGGCAATCGACATATCTGTCCTGGGAAGGGACCAACTCAGCTGCTACGGCGGGTCCTGAAGACTGTGCAGTCGAGGATGATAGAGTCTAGCCGCCTGCCTAGGATGTGGCTGTTGAAGAGGTGATGGTGAGTGAAGCAATCACCACGATAGGTTTGTCCCAACTATGGAGCAAAGTAGTCAAATCCATAGTTGTTGTGTATGCTGCAACCCCCAGACCAGAGCCTAATCCTCTAGCAGAAATTGAAGCAGAGTTGATGGAAGCCATTGTGCTAGATCCAGAAGTTTACTTGTCGCCGCAAGAAGACGCTTCAATCCCAACCCCCGCGCATCAGGATAATGCACGACTAGTGCTTGAGGTCAGCCTGGCGAGGCACCACTGCGGAGTACGTCAATGTATCCTGAGGTAGAGATGAGCAGTCATGCTGTGGATGAGGTGATGGCTGGGGTTGGTGAAGCCATGTTGGACGCGAAGCACGTCGTGATGCAGACGAAGTAGTACCAGTAGTTTGGCTCATTTGTAGAGGTAAGCTCAAGGACCCATAGTTGTATACTAGTCGCACAAATACTTGTCTAGAAGACTTTGAGAAGATGTTGTGATTTGCACAGGACATCATCAAGCAGCCGAGCCGGAAGTCCAGAGAACTCAAGAAGCATGCCACGAGCATGGAGCACCTGGCAAAGCTTGAAGAGGACCTGGGGAAATAGAGGGATTTGTCGTCTTGGTTGCAGAAGAGGCTGGAGTCCAATGCGGAAGATTACCAGAACGAAATCTAGAAGCTTATGGAGCAGAAGGATCAACTAGTTCGCAAGAACAAGACTCTGTGCTAGGACAAAAAAGGTATCACCACAGATCCGATCCTGAAGTGCAGTGAGTACTTATTTTGAGTTGATTCCTGATTTGGATGTCTTGTTTTGCAGTTCTTGAAGATGCCACAGAGAAGTGGAAGAATTCTGCCACTGATTGGCAGGATGATTTCAGTTGGGAGTAGGCCGCACATGAAGAAACCAAAGAACTCCTCAAGGTGTGGACTATAGATCTCACACATGAATTGGAACTCCGCATTGATGGAGAGGTTGACCTGACGACGTGTATGCAGTCGCTGCGGTCTAAGATGGACAAGGCTAAGCTATTGAAGCAGGAGCTGATGAAGTTGAAGGAAGCTGCGGAGCCAGTGGAGGAGCTATTAGAACCCAGGGTGGTTGGAGTAGATCCGTGCCCATTGGTGGGGAGGCTGAGAGACACACAAGGCAAGCTGCTCGAGTACGTGCAGAGGCTGGCGAAGTCGATCCCCAACCAGGTGCCTGTTGACAACTGTTAAGTGCCTCTTTTAGCCGTCAATATTCTCAAGAATAAAGGAGCAAAGTGCATTTCTGACACGCATTTTAGTTAAGAATAATGTAGTTCCACTTGTGCTTGGAAGAATTGTGATTGCAGGAAAATGCCCACAAAAAGAGTAAGAATAGTGTCATCTATGAGCAATGTCATGCCACCTCAGCTGAGGAGTGGCTGCCACATGGGATCCATGTGTCAATGCCACATCACTGATCTAAGGGAGACAAGCTCCGGTGAATCAGACGGTGACACATGGACTGCTTGAGGATAACTGGGCCCACTCGGGAAGCATACCGACTCAAGAAGTTATACACACCTGGAATACACCGGAGGGCCCACAGGTCAGCCAACTGCAGGAAGACGTGGACCAGCTGGGCCCATAGGGTTTCGGCCGAACCGACCTTGGGTCGACTGATCCTGGCCTTCCACGTGGTGGCTTCTCATTGGTCCAAGGCTAAGTTGCCGGGGTGCTTTCGCGGCTTCTCAATGAACCTCAAGGCCTATAAATAGAAGATGCCCATCTCACTTTTAGACACACACAACTTTACTTCACTTCTTTCATTTGGTTCCAAGGCTAGGGAGTAGGCTAGAGTAGTTCTAATTTAGGTTCCAAGTCTTCATTGGGATCTAGGTATGAGCTCTCTTGTATCTTTATTTGTTTGTATGACTTTGATTTACTTCAGTTATTTATCTATTTCATATAAAGTAGTGCTTGCGTGTTTGAGTGATATGTTCATGTGTTCTTCATCTATTCATCATTTAGAGGCTTGCGTTCTTGATGAACACAACCTTTTGATCCAATTGATAGGTGATTTGAACATGTTTTTCGTGTTTGCTCATAAGATAGAAGCTCGTGTTCTTAACACGACCCTTTGTTCTTATGGTATAGACATAGGAAATCTCGTATCCGTTTATGTGCATAGCCACAAAGCCTCAGTTATCTGGTGGCTTCTAACCTAGGTCACATTAGCCCGGGCCGGTCAGGGTCTAGTTGACAATGCAAGCATGGTGCTAGGATTGGATAGTTGCGTTGGTTACGAGCTCATCCCACGTTTAGATAGAGGTAGGCCGCAGTAGTGACAGCTGTTGGAACCTTTGTATTCCTCCATGTTCGGATGTTATTGTAGGAGTTCTGAAAGTCGCAAGCGATTTGCCGTATAAAACCAACATGGGGACTATCTCTCGTAGTACCTGGGTGTTGGACTGATGTTTCATGCAATGTTTGTGTAGACTCTCTAGTATTGCTGACCTTTGTATGTTTAGTACTTTAGAACCTAAAACTAATCTCATATGTTGCTCCTATGTCGTAGTGTTCTGTTAGAGTAAGCATTGTGTGTGACACTACCCCTATCATATCATTATCCTTACCCCTATACTTGAGTGTTACATCTACTTCTATATATGATTCATATTAATTGCAACAATATAAGTATTGTTATCCACCATTGGCTTCCTTGTATACGATACCCTTTGGAATACTTCGATGGGGAAATGCTATAATGGTTTATTTGTGCGCTTGCCGATTCATTTGTGATCATTAAGATTACCACTGTCATTTCTGGTGCCGTTGCTATGAACACATAAACTTAGCAGCGACGTTAAGAAATGCCAACAGAGGCTTACACTGATCTTGGTCGTCTTGCTACTGTCACCAGTACTGAGGTCGATGGTCTTGAGCCGGACTACCTCTGTTAGCAGAGGCTTTGTGGAGATGTTCGTGTTCTCTGGTATTTCGAGCTCACTCTAGACAAGCTTCTTAGATGTAGCAAAGACTTCCATCATAGTGTTGGGTACTTGGTTGGTAGCAGCAAGCTCCACGGCTTCAGTGTCGCAGTCGTACGTAGGAGCGCTTCAAGTCCCCTTGCAGTGTGAGTACTCCTTTGGGTCTCGGCATCTTGAGTATGAGGTACACGTAGTGCGGGACAGCCATGACCTTGGCCAAAGTAGGACGGCCGAGGATGGCGTGGTAGGATGTCTTGAAGTCAGCAAACCTCGAACTTGATGTACTCAGTGTCGTAGTGTTCTTTTGTACCGAAGGTGACTGGCAGCACGATTTGTCTAAGAGGAACAACTGTATTGCCTGGGACGATGTTGTAGAACAATGAGTTGGTCTTGGTGAGCATGTCAGTGATGTTGAGGCCCATCTTCTTCAAAGTCTTGGCAAACAGGATATTGAGACCATTGCCGCCATCGGTGAGAACCTTGGTGAGCCTAGAGCCTGCAACCATTGGGTCCAAGACGAGAGGAAATCGCCCTGGCTCTGAGAAGCTGGTCCACTGATGCGCCCGTGAGACGGTAATGGGTACCTCTGACCACTTCAAGAAAGTCGGGGTAGCTGGTTCAATTGACATAATCTCCCTCAGCATAAGCTTCTGGGAGTGCTTTGTAGGTATGCCGCCGAAGATGACATTGATGGCCTGAGTGGGATCCTGGAATCTGTCGTCATTGTCTGAGTCGTCCTACTTCCACTTGCCCTTGTGCTTTGGTGGTTGTGGTTCCGGAGTATCCTTCAAGGCGCGGCGAAGCTGGTAGCACTGCTTGGTGGTATGACCACCAATGCCATGTGCATTTTTCCTTGAGCAACTTCTGGAAGTGGGGCGGGTCATTGTTTTTGGGATCGAAGGATGACCGCTCCATAGTTGCAACAGTGGTGTCCGGCTTCCACTTGCGGTTGGGATTGCTCGAGTAGTTGTTGCTCATACGGTTGGGGCCAGACTGCTGCTTGCTGCTGCTACCACTATTGTTGTTGTTCTTGCCCTGGTTGTTGTCACCGTGAGTAGACTTGTATATGTTGCAAGCTTTGTCTTCCTTGTCAGCCCAGCACTGGACCATGTTCTTCAACTTGGTGATAGTAGTTGGGCGCATGCGGCCGAAGTTGATGTAGGTGCACTCATCAAAGATACCTTCTTGGAAAGTGTCGATGACTTCTTTGTCTATGATGTCGACAATAGAGGCGCGCTTGTCGAAAAATTGACAAATGTAGTCGTGGAGGGACTCACTTTGCTTCTACTTGATCTGATCGAGGTCCATCCAGTTGTCGTGAAGACCCAAGGCACGAATGAAGTTGCTGGTGAAGCACTTCTTGAGTTGTTCCCAGTTGTTGATGGAGTCTTTCTTGAGGGACTCAAGCTAGGTGAGCAGTGATTCTCCCATGCAGAAGGGGAAGTAGATGCACTTGGTGTCGTCATTGCCCCTGGTGTTGGCGATAGACATGTTTTAGAACTAGAGCCACTGCCATGGGTCTTGTTGCCCTCATATTTGGTGATGCCAAGGGGCTTGAATTTCTCCGGGAGCAAGAGTATCCAGAGGCGCTTGGTGAAGGTAGGGAAAGAGTCTGTCTCAGCTTCTTTGCCCTTCTCATGATCTATGCAGATTTGTTGATGGTGTCCCGAGCATCATGAGGAGGTTGTCGCGAGGCGCTGTTGACGCTCCCATTGTTGCCGGTGCCTCTGGCACCCCTGTTGCTGGCCTCAAGATGGGTACGGTTGGGTGTGTGAGTAGAACGACCACCACTGCTACTGTAATGACTTGCTTCTGGATGGACATGATTCTGACAGAGCAAGAGGTGGGCCTTCTCGGCTAGTGTGGCGATCTATTGAGCGACGTCATCTCAAGGCATAGAGTGACCAATGACAATGATCGATTTGATGATCTCCTCCGGGGTGTCATTGAGTCGGGTTGCCACAACATCCAGGGCTTCGTTGAGGTTGCGGATGGGTAGAGCATCTGCAAGCTGCCGATGACGAGTTGCGCATCCGACATTTCTCCCACGCTGCTGATTCTTGGCTTATGTTGTCTCATTGTCAGGTGCGTCCGCAGAGAGTTCGTCAGCAGAGACGTCCTCTAGGAAGCATTGATTCAGGTGAAAGCCTTCAGCATCGATGATGAGAACTTCGCGGGAAGGAGAGTAGTTCTCGAAGCTTGATGGAGTGATCAGCTTAGTGTTGCTACCTTCTCCCAAGAGCGGCACTCCTTCTTGATAGAGGGGTTTGTCAAGGACGGTGACGAGGCATGAGTTGTCATCAGTAGCGAGGTCGACGGGCTTCTGGTCAGGCTAGTAGACGAATCTGTCGTGCGGTGTCGAGGTGATCACCAAACCCTGAGGAGGACCTGTGAGGAGCTTCTCTTCAGATGAGTCAGAGCCATAGTCGAACTCGTACTCAAATGAATCCGAGTAATAGCAGAGGTGGTCGGCGGTTGATCTCCGAGCCTGAGGAGTACTCGAGCATGGGCTCCTTGCCATGGTGATGGAGCTTGGAGAGCACAGTCTGGTAGGCGGCACCCTTGGAGTGATGTCTAAAGAGGAGCGGTTGACGAAGGTGGAACGGATCAGACGAAGGCTCAGGAGCTAGCTCGCACAGTTCGATGCAAGCTTGGGTCGGAGTCGAGTTGTAGCCAGACTCCGACTCATGAAATTTCACCGAAATTCTTGTCGAGATCTTCCATTGAGGCTTGAGGAGGTGTCATGGACGTGGACTTCTTCTCTGGGGTTGATGCTAGGAAGTGCAGGAAAGATCTCGCGTCGTTGGTGATGTAGACCCAGGAGCCGAAAGACGAAGGTGTCACCTTGCTCGAAAGCGACTGTGGACTTAATGGTGATTGGAGCCATCAAGTTCACCATTGAATCTTCAACAAGATCCCCTACCTGGCGCGCCAGCTGTCGCTGTTTAGTCTCGACAACCTACCAAGGGGACTACCCGAGGTTGATGATTGTGTTGGGGGCTCGCCGAGATCAGGAAGTCGAAGGTGAGACACGAGGCACACAATTAGATAGGTTCGGCCCGCAATGTGCGTAATACCCTACATCTTGTATACTGCGTAGCTCTTGATTGATTGCGTTTGTTTCAAGTGTTGTTTGGGAGGTCCCTGTCTCGCCTTATATAGTCCGGGAGGCAGGTTACAAGTTGGTTTGGGTACAAGAGTACTAGTCGAGTACGACTATGAGAAGCCTATGGCTGTTAACTGGTAAGCTTTCCTATTCTAGTACTAGTCTCTAGTTGTCTCTTGCGGTCCACACCATCTTGCACCATGGCCCACATGTAAGAGTAGTCCCGTTGACCAGTCCTATATACGGCGATGGTCCACCTCGGTGGTGGGACCATGGATGCCCGTACGACAAGTTCTACAACCATAAATCATACTGTAATCATTTGTTTAGATCCAAAAAATTAAAAAATAATATAGTTTGGTGAAGATAGAATGTTGTAGATTGTGATATTGTAAATTGTAAAAATCATATATTGGAATTGTCAACTCATGCGCATGATTTACTGTAGATGGTAATGTGGGTGTATTTGAAACATAAAAATGAAATCCACCACAAGGATTAGTATGAGACAGAAACAAAAATTGTAAGAGCATTAGATGAGGGAGAGCCTGTGACGGGGGGATGTGATTAAAAAAATACTGACATGTGGGGACCCAATGCCATGCCACAGATTTGAGACAACTGCCATGCCAGCCACCACATTGTTCAGAATTGAAGGCAAATGAAGCACAAACAAACAAAAGTGAAAATGAGTAAATGTTGTATTGATATCATGAAGTCTGTAATTTTATACATATATACATGGGTGAAGGGGTACCACGAAGGGATATGTTCATCAGGACATTGCATGTAACTACCCATGTCCACACCTGTTGCAATTAGATCACACAGAAATGTTCTCTAACACACATCACCTCAAAAAGTGGATCAGCCCCCGTGTCGCCCCTCACGGCAACACGGGCGGTATCCCCCAACAGTGCCGCCAGAGGCTCCCTGGCCAACCGTCCTTTATCCTGCCGCTGCTGGAGTCCAACGCTAGAAGCCCGACCGTGGGTGATAAAGGCCGGCGGCAACGATCCCGTCTGCAACGTCCGGCAGCGCCACTGGGCTAGCTTCCCCCGCCCTCGTCTGTGGTCCTACTACCACTAGGGCTCTCCTCTCGTGGGTGACGCAGACGGCAACAACCATATAGCTGGTGGGCTGGGTGGCGGTCTGTGACGCCCCAGGTTTTCATCAGGGTCATTAACCCTAAAGATCTGGTCAAACATCTTACTCTTTTTGGTCAAACGGTGGTCAACCTGGGCCATCACCTCGAAAACCCAACCAACAATCCCTAATGACCCTCCTTGGTCAACCTTTGGTCAAGATTGGTCAAACCCTAGTCAAAACCCCACTTAAACACTTGACCCTCCTATGTCACCCGAGAACTTTTGCCGCGTTCTCCAAATTTCACCTAAACACTTCAAAATCTCCCAGTGTAAAAGTTGTGTAGTTTGTCGAGGGACACAACGTTCATGTTGAGTGGCATTGGAGATTCGAAGTGTAAATGTGTGAAAAAGCTTGATCAACGCCTCCAGGCACTATCCATCGGTGCCCAGAAAACAGCAAAGTTGGCATGCAGTTTGTGCAAAAATGGTTGAGAAAAACACTATACGGCCTTTGTAGAAGTTGTAGAGGAATCAGAGATCTACAACTTTCCTTTTTACAACTTGGTCCACTTCAGTTCAAAAATCTGGAGAAAAGACGTGACAAATAGCGCTACACCGAAATGTTTGCAACCAGGGACGCGCCCACACGCACGACATCGCGCAGGAACGCCACGTCGGCCGCCGCCGCCCTGCCGTACACGCACACGCCGAGGCAACGAAAGGACCGCTGGTCCGAGGCCAGCGCCGCGAGCACTGTTTGCAGGGTAGGGGTGACGCGCGCCAGGCCCTAGGTCAGTGCCACGCGGCGTCTCCCCATGCGCCGACGGCGCGCACCACCTCCCGCCATTGGGCCACGGTCCGCCGCACGTCGCCGAGCCCCACCGGCCACACCGTGCCCATGTCGTGGCCATGCCTTGACGAGACGCTCGCATGAACCGCCTCTTGGCGCACCGAGCCGCCTATTTAAGGCCGTCCTCCTCCTCTCGCGCGCACGGTCGCTCCGCCGCCCACCATTGCCGCCCCCTCGCCGAGCTCCCTCTCCGCGTGCTCCCGAGCCGCCCAACCACCGGAGACTCACCCCTAGGATCCACTCGTGACTCCACGCGCCCGCATTGCCTCTAGCCTTGTCCTATCCTTCGCCGGAATTGAGGCCGTGGCGGACGCGCCGCCACTGCTCCGCCGCTGGCGCTCACCGGTGACGTCTCCGGCCTCACCAAGCACATCAATCGACCCTAGGTGAGCTCAATTGCACGGGTGTGCCATTTGTTTGCTTGCCCTGGTCCCACATCGCCGGCGGCGAGCTCGCCTCCACCGCCGGGGACCGATTTGTGAAGGATTGTGTGCCTGAGGGCATTTCTGTGAAGGTCTAAATCTTTCCAGGGTTGTTCTTGCAAATAGATTCTTTCATTTTCTAGAGTTCTGTCCAGCAGCTTGTAAAATGCGTAGAAATTCACAGAAAATTCAGAAAAATGTAAAATCATCTTTGTGAGTTTCATTGTGAAGACCACTACAACTTTTGTAAAGGTTGTATATACTTTTGTGTGATAAATGTTGCATGAAAAATTGAAAAGAGTTTACCCTAGATCTGTTGTACTGCAAAATCTACATGTGTTCATGAGCTGATTTTTCGATATGTTGTGCTTCATGCCATGTTTAGTTACCACACCAAAATTTGCAGAATGTTGCTGAGTAAATCTTTTTATATGAATTATATTGTATTTATGATGAATCTGCCTAGATGAATTTTATAGCTTAAAATAAATTTATTTTTGTGCCCAACTTCTGGATATTGTCTTTTTATGCTGAAATACACCTCTGGTGAATTTACCATGATTTTATCTCTGCCAGAAATATTTATTCTTGATTTATGCTTAGTTTTATAAGTAATTGCATATCTCAAGTTATATAATAGCCCTAGATGTATGTGTTGGTGCTTAGCCTTGTTTTGGACCAGAGAAGCAGTGAGAAAAAGTTTGGGTCCAGAAGTGCCTTAATTAGTTTTATATGCATTTATCTTGTTTGTGGTAAATAGAAATGCTATATTTGATATATTTATTTTTATTGCTCAATCAAGTATGCATGTGTGATCAGTGGCTTTTATTAGAAATAATGAGCTCAGTGAACACCACTCTTTGTGTTTTATAATTTGTTTGTTGAATAAAAAGGGAGAAGCCATTGTAAGTTTAATGGTGAAGTTAAATTGGAAAACCACCACTCCACACCTAAAGACCCTATGGATGTGATGTGAAATTTGCTAAAGAGGGTATATCCAACCCCTTGCTGTTGTGAAATTGAATTAACTTAACTACATAAATATGTACATAGTCACTATTAAAAAGAATAGATAATAAAGCATTGCATATTGTTCTTTTATTGGAAGAGTATGCTGAATGTATTATTATCTAGGTGAATGTGGTCCACCATGCACCCCATGGTTGTCATGTGTTGCTTGTAATTAATTAAATCAAATCGCCAATTAAATCTTACATTTGCATTCTCGTGTAGATCTTCCCGACGGTAGCTATACGCTCGTGCCGGAAGGAGGAGACGAAGGAGCTGACGGGGACGTGCACTACGTCGTTGTAGAGCAAGACCTGGACCAAAGTCCAGAAGGGACAAAGGCCAACCTTGCCAACGAAGGCAAGCCCGGTTTATCGTTAACCCATGTTGATTTAAATTATGCAACTATCTTTGTTATGATTGTGCATTTACGTTTCAGGAGTTGATATGAAACCCTAGTTGCATGATCCCTAGGTGCCCATGTCTTTCACTAGTATGCTAGGTCGTTAGATGCTATGCTCTAAGGACCCGATAAAAGTCGAGTGATGTTCGTCACTCGCGAGAATAGGTTTTATGTTGGAATCATAAGATCTTTATAAATGATTTGCTCATGTGGTAAGAGCATGGGATTCGGGCTCCGGTCCAGTGGCTTCGTGAGCTAAGCTTTTGAACGTACTAAGCACTTGTCGGGAATGGGACCGGTGAGCCTAGTACCTAAGTGAGGCGGCAAGGGATTTTCCATTACTAATCTTGAGCATTCACCTGCCCGGCTCATTACCGGGAGGGGGGTACTTGTGTGAGGCTGGATGTACTGAGTGGGGGCATACCAGATAGCCTTGTACCCGGGACTGTAATATCTATCCCGAACCGAGGATCGATGGGAACTGCTTGGTCGGTGTCGGCTCTGTTGGGGCACCGCTACGTGTGTTTAGGTCTACCTTGCAAGGTTTTGAATCAATCGATTGTTGGCCTCTCACCGTTATCCGAGACTGCTTATTCAACTGGCCATGATATCCCTTAATGATGGAACTATGTGAATTCTTCTGCGTGAATTAATTGTATTGTACAATTCTTGATTGCATTAGTTGCTCATTGTAGTAATGGTAATCTTACTAGAATCTGAGCTAAAATAGTGAAAGTAAGGATCTACGACCCTATTTGCTTTTTGGCAAAACAAACCCACTAGCCAAAAGCCCCACATGTCTAGAGGTAACTTTTGTCGGGTAAGTCTTGCTGAGTATTAGTATACTCAGCCTTGCTATAATTGTTTGTTTCAGGTGAAGTTGTTTGGCCTGGAGAGATTCCACCCGGCTGGGAGCTGGAATGGGTAGATGACGCCGAGTGATGGCATCACGGATGGCCTCCTGTGATGTCTTATCGTATCGCTATTAGCATTTCCGCTGTTTAAAACTCTGAAACTTTTACTTATCATGTCATGAACCATGGTTTGTAATAATTAAACCCCTAAGGGTGAAGTTGGATTTAAGTTGTGTAATGCAATCTGGACTCGCCTTCGTGTGAGTTTTAATGCATATGTTCGATCCTCTCTGTGTTTTCAAGTGATTTACCGGGCTTGACCTGGCAACACTCAACGGGATGATTCTTTATTATCGCTTAATGACCAAATGGAGTGGTTTAGGTGATAGTACGGAATTATCTCAGATGGGGTTGTCACACGGTCTCAGAGCCGCTTCGACCGTTTCGACTACATGACAACAGGTGTCCACACCGGAACACACCGAAGTCTTCATGGGGGTGCTCACGGGTGAGTTTGCCGTCACACAAGTTCCTCCTTTTCTCCGAAGGTCATGGTAGTGGAAGCATTGGTACAATGAAGGTATGTAGCAAAAGCTTTGACGACAGTGTCGGTGGCTACCGTTTCTGAAGAGGGGAGAAACTAGGAGTAATTATGTTAGCCCCTAAATCCCCGAAATCATGAAGACTAATGATGGGCCGCATCCGTGAAGGCCCAACATCGGCAACCAGCAAGCTAGGCCCTGCTTTCCTTTCTCAAAGGCGGCAGCCTGACATCAGCATCTGCAAGGCCACCTCCGACTTAGGCGGTCATCCCGGCTACCTCGTCAGGTGGCTCCACCTCGCACGACCTAAGGTTGCTTCCGATGCAACCCCCGGGCGAGACCTGCAACGTGGCGCAAGCGACCCCGCGCTGCCTGGGACGTGCAGGAGAAGCAGGGCGGGCGGATCTGCCCTGTCAGACGGCCAGGCCATGATGAGATTTTCCCCGGCGTGGGAAGCAGACTGCCTCGGCGTCCCATCACCTGGATAATGAACAGTGGCAAAGGACACGCGAATCCTTCGCCTGCAAGACATCGAACGGTGAGACCCGACCTAGAAGGCATCAGAGGGAAGGTTGGGGCTTGCACGAGAAGCCTCGATCCAACAAGACTAGCACAACCCCAAGTCGGGAGAAGCCATCTTGGAATGGGAGTAGCAGCTAAGCCATCCTACAGGGGCTACTACGGCTAGCACAGCATACGACGCTAATGGGAGACAAAGGCCCACAGTGTGACACTGTTCCAGCACTGTTCCTGCACTGTTACTGCACTATAGCAGGACACCATTTTACCATCTTAACCCTTGTACAGCAGTCCTCCTTGGACTGTAAAAGGGGAGGCTGGCACCGTAAACAGGGGCGAACAAGGCAACAGAGCCAAGCAACACACACACACACACAACAGGGGTTCAGCGATCACTACACGATCGAGGAGCCCAGCAAAACACTCATTGAGCATTCACAGTTCACCACCACATCCAGAGACTTGGGACATTCTCCCTCTCTTGACCTAAGCTTGTACCCCCTACTACAAGCCCCTGTGGGCATATAGAACACTCCTTCGAACTGGACGTAGGGCACCCCCCGGTGCCTGAACCAGTATAATCCCGGTGTCTCTAAGCCCAACCATCCGGATCAGACGCACAAACATACCAAATTTTACTTGTCGGCGGTATCAAACCCCGACAGTTTCCTCGCTAGAGGCATCTACAATGTGCCTACTTGTGCTCGTGCTACCTGGCTAGGTCATGCTAGTTTTGGAGGGGTGTTCATCAGGAGAAATCCTTGCTTGGCATTACGCCGGTGCCATCAATGGCGATGCTCTCGGGTGCCGCCATCTTTCCTGGAGGCATTGCCGAGAAATCATCCATTCATTACTGGCATTGCCTATGGAATTTTGTCTGGTGGCTCTACTAATGGTGGTGAGGAAGGTGCAGTGGAAGGCGAGTCCGTTGGGTCCATCCTTTGTTAAGTTACACGACGACTAGCATATTGGACACGACTGCGTTCGATTCGCAAGACACCAGGTTTAATCTTTTTTTTCATCTTTGATTCGGTTCTACACCAGTTGATGTTGTCATATATCTTTAGTGATCCCCTCATGGGTTTGAGATTTGTACCAATGGTATTTAAAGTTGGCAATTTGGATCTGTGTAAAGACGTCAGTCTTGATGGTGGTAGCTCTGAACTATGATTTAGGCCTAAGGTGCGCGAAACACTACCGTTTGCCATGTGCTTATGGTTGAGAAGATGTGTCAGAACGCTGGGTTAGACAAAACTTAATGGTGTTGGCGGCTTGGAGCTAGTGACAACCAGTTATAACACAACTAAGGTTTATGCTAGACCTTGTGCTTTTTTGTTGTAATGGTAGTCACATAGATATAGTGGTTCGTTTGGTGGTTACTTTGCTGCAGGATAGATATTTTTTTCGTTTTTGCTTCTTTTTTCTGATGCTTGTGTGCTGTTAGGAATGAAGCTTTTTCTCTTTTGTAATAATAATAGCTATATGCATCTTTTTACATGCAGAGGCTTGAAATATCAATTTATTCACATTTCTAAAAAAAACTGGGAGGAAAATAATCGTTTTCAGCGACTTCAAGGTTTTGTATATCCGGTTTATAGTCGAGCTAGGGAGCACAGCTGGAGGGGACCCATCATCACATGTTGAGAAATTACCCTGTTAGCGATCACATCATCTGAAAACCATTCAAATATTTAGTCCATGCATTCTTAAATATAATATGATATTTAGGATAAGTTAGTTAGTTCAATTTTAAATTAATTTATTTGTTCTAAATGTTATATATTTTAAGTAGCGAGTTCAGGAAGGTTTATAGTCGAGTGAGCAAAACAGGATTTTCGTGATAGTTGAGGAAGGTAAAAATATATATTTCTTTTGCCTAAAAATGCCCCAAGTCCCAGGCTGATGGGCCTATGAAAGATGTCTTCTGTAATCAACCCATTTAATACGGACACGTCCGACCCAATGAATTCGGCCCAACGGAACTTCAGTGGCCCATCTGCTGCAACCAGGTCAAGGTGGGTTCATGCGCGTCGTCGAACGACTCGTACGGCCGAGGCACGCGATCGTTTCGAGGAATGTTCGCGAACTGAGCAAGAAAGGTCTCTCGCCAATTCGCGGCGATGTCGATAGCCCCCATCGCGAGGCCTGCACATGGAAGGCCGAACAACATCTCAACAACATCTCAACGTCATGTAGACTCACTATCATCTTGCCGACGGGCAAGTGAAACGAGTGCGTTTCTGGCCGCCACCGGTCCAGAAACACTGCGACCAGAGAGGAGTCGTACTGGAACCGTGTCATACGTTGCATCGCATGAACCTAAGCCCGTAGATTGTCCCCCTCTACTAACCGCGCGAGAGGTAGTAATCCTGTTGCGCGTAGCCAAATTGAAAACAAAGATAAGTAATTGTATTTTGTGTTTCAGGCTACGTGCAGCAGGTCTACTACCTCTCGTGCGTTTAGTCGAGGGGTACAAGCTACGAGATGCGCAGCACATGACATGGTTCCTGTATGACTCCTCTCTTGTCGCAGCGTTTCTGAACTGGTGGCTGCCAGAGAGGGAGAAACACACTCGTTCCACTTGCACGTCTGTGAGATGACGGTGAGTCTGCAGGACGTGACGGTGTTGTACGGCCTTTCGTGTGCCACATCACCGCAAATTGGCGAGAGACCTTTCTTGCTTGGACACAAACGTTCCTCAAAACGATCGCACGCCTTTGCCGTACGAGCCGTTCGACGACGCGCATGGACCCATCTTGACCTGGCTACAGCAGTTCAGCGTACGTGCTTCTACCTAATATTTGAACTGATGGGCCAGCTTCTTTGCTTCTTTCCAAGAGAAAATGATTCCGAGCAAAGACAAGGGAATACATACATCCATCCGATACCCATGCCCCAGTGCCCCACCAATCTTGCAGCAACAGCACAGGTTCATACAGTGGAAGGCTGTTTTGTGCAGGCTGTTTTCAGCATTGGTCTTTGTTGCAGCGTGATGATACAAAGGAGGCTGTTTGTTTAGCAAGCAAAGACTTTTTACTTGATCATATCATTTGTGTACTATTTTCCTTCATAATCAGTTTGAAAGCTGAGAATTATGTAAAAACAACTCTGTGTGCGGTTGCGGACGCCGCAAACAATTTTTTTTTTTCTAAAAAAATACAGTGGAAGGCCTCCATTCATATATGGAGATAGAGGCACAAGGAAAAAAACGATAGCTGGCTAACCTGAAAGATGGAGAGAGACCTGCAAACGGCTTGCCTGCATCGTCTATTCAGTGGCCTGTCGAAGAAGCTCCAGCGCTGTAAAAGAATATAGTAAACTATCTGAAAATTAAACTAGGTATCTATATGCACGTGAATTAACAGATCAGTATCTGTGTGAATTAACAATTAAACGTCAGAGAAACTGGAGATTGAGACATGGTGGAGATTGAGATTTGGTGACATGCATATACAGTAGAGAAAATTCCCTCTATGCCATAGAAAATTACAGCAGTTGAGCTCTATGCCATAAAAAATTAAAACTTGAGCTCATTGCCCTTGGTTGTAATTTTTGGTGAGCTCTAAGCCATTGCCGTCACTAATTCCATCCATCACCGTTAGATGCAATTGTAGGCCAGCGTGTCAGTGAGTCAGGAAAAAAAACCTTTCCTCTTCATCCCGCACTGCCTCGCGTGGGGAAGAGACCTTCTCGGCTCGCGTATGCCAACCTCCCCGCGGACGCCGCCGCGGTCGTCGATGCGGCCGCCCCTGCACCGCCTGCTGGGCCGTCCCCGAACGATTGTGTGGCATGAGAACGGCGCGCCATTCACCCGCCTCCGGCCACGGAGGTTGACCTCGCCGGGGAACCGCACGTCGTCGACGAGGCCGGTGCACCGCACAGCCCCATACCTGTGCGCCGCCTTCGGCCGGCCGTCACGCCGGCGGTTTCTTGCGCCGGTGGTCTCTCTTGTCGCGGCCAGGGGCCAGGCGCGGCCCCAGATCCCTGCGCCGCATCCGACCATGAAGGTCGCCGACACACGCGAGCTGGCGGAGGCCGAGGCCATCCTGTGGCGTGGCGCGAGGTCGGCATGAAGGAGGCGGCGGTGATGCCGACCGGTGCCCGCGCTGCGCTCGGCACCCGCTCCTCAGGTGCGCAAGCCGACACGGAGGAGGCGGCCGGCGCCTGCGCCGCGCTCGGCGCCCGTCCCGCCCATGCGCGAGTCGGCACAAAGGAGGCGCTCGGCGCCCGCCCCGCACTCGGCGCCCGTTCGGCCAGTGCGCGAGCCGACACGGAGGAGGCAGCCGGCGCCCGCGTCGCGCTCGGCGCCCATCCCGCCCGCGCGCGAGCCGGCACAGAGGAGGCGGTCGGCGGCCGCGCCCGTCTCTCCATCTCCAATACCCACTGCCGTGGGGGGCCCACACTAGTTAACGGCAGATTAACACTGGAGGTAACGGCAATGGCATAGACCTCACCAAAAATTACAACCAAGGGCAATGAGCTCAAGTTTTAATTTTCTATGGCATAGAGCTCAACTACTGCAATTTTCTAAGGCACAGAGGGAATTTTCTCTATATACTCCCTCCTTTTCTTTTTATAAGGCGCGCACGCAAATTAAGATTGAAACTTTACGATCTTTGACCAATAATTTACGTATCAATTTTTTATTTTTTAAGTGTAAATTTGATATGGTTGGATTTGTCATCAAATATACTTTCTAATGATTATATGTTTATAACCATAAAAAATATAATATAAGAGAAATAGATGGTCAAAGTCTAATTTTAAAGACCGTATCATGTCGTGTCACGCCTTATAAAAAGAAAAAGAGGGAGTATAGCTAGAACAAAACAAGGTCGATCACTAACCTGCAAGAAGAACAGATGTGGAGAAGGATGTGAACGCGCGCCTTCGTTCCAGAGAAGGGACGATGGGATCCCCTCTCGTACGTCGTTGATGCAACGAGTCAAGGAAGGAGCTCGACTGCTCGAGTTTATAAGCACACACATTGATGATGATTGATGTTAGGTGGTAGCTGATGGGTAGCTACCCATCCAGCCAAGGCCATAAAACCACATTAAATCCATGTACAAAAGGCTACATCATACTGGAGACTGAAACAAATTTCTCCGGACTGCGAGGGTCGCTAGCCCGATGTTCTGATAACGACAGCACTGGCTGAGCAGCGTCATGATTGCGCCGATGCCCCCTCTTGACCAACCTTGTTGTCTGTGGCGAGTTCGAGTTGACACATGGGTAGATATCCCAATCCGACCAGTGGAGTTGAGAGATGCTAGATTGAGTTTTAAGTAGTTCATTGTCATGGTATGCGCGGGTTGATGCTCCAACTGAACCGGTTGGTGATCGTTGTTATGACAGAACCGTCCAAATTAACTCCGTATTATCACATAAACCACTTCTTTTGGTCCTTAGGCAATAACACAGAGTTAACTTATCGTCTCTGCCGGGTCAAGCCCAGTACTTATAACAAAGGATCGACAATTGTACAACAAAACTCACACGAAGGCGAGTCCAGAGACAAACAAGTCACAATTTATTACATCAATTCCCATGAAGGGTTATTTATTACAAAACCAAGTTCCATGCATAACAGTAAATTGTTCAGGATTTTAAATACAACGGAAAATACTAGTCGATAAAGCAGCATTACAGGAGGCCATCCATAATGCCGATAAGCAACGTCTTCTTCCCATCCCAAACTTCACCTGAAAACCACAACAAAAGCAAGGCTGAGTATACTAATAGTCAGCAAGACTTAACCATCGGCTGATGTAAAATCATCAACTCTCTAGACATGCAAACCTTTTTGGCTATTGGATTATTTTGCTGAAAAGCAACAAAGAGTAGGTCCTTACTTTCAAAGCTTTAGCTCAAATTCTAGTTGATTAACCATTACTAAGTAAGCATCTACAACAAACAGAAGTTGTGCAATACAATTAATCAATCATCCATATTAATTCTCGATTCCATCATAAAGGAAAATAGACTGTATAGTTAAGCAGTCTTGGATAACGGTGAGAGGCCGACGATCGATCGCTAAATAACCTTGCAAGGTGGACCTAAACACACGAAAAAGTGCACACTCCATGTGTGCACCCACCAGACCGTTCCCAGTCATCATCGGTTCGGGATCAAATTCCGCAGTCTTTGGTACAGGGCTATCCAGTCACGGTACAATACACCCCGCTCGGAGTTCACACCTGCACCACATTTACTGCAGGCATGGGGACTATTCTCAAGATTAGTGGACCGAGTTCCCTTACCGAATCTAGAAGGTACTAGGCTTACCAGTCCTATTACTGGCAAATGTTTAGTACGTTCAAAAGCTTAACCATTAACACCTATTGACCGGAGCCGATCCCAAGCTCTTACCACATGAGCATATCATTTTAAATCTTATGATTCCAACATAAGAAACCTATAGCTCACGAGTGAAGAATTTCACTCGACTTTTACCGTGTGCTTAAAGCATGGCAACTAGCGACCTACCATTAGTATAAGAACATAGGAACATAGGATCATGCATCTATGGTTTCAATTCAACTCCTGAAACTTAAATGCACAAACATAGCATATATATATTTGCAGGAAATTAAAATAATTGGATTATGCTCCGGTCCTTGTCTTTCAAACAGATGTTAGTTCTAACTAGGCCTTGGGCCCTTCCAAACTTTGGTTTGGGTCTTGTTGTACATCACGGCGTCCACTTGTCCCTCGAACGGTCCTTCGTCTTGTTCCAGGACGATCTCGGAGCTACCGACAGGAAATTCTACACGAGGTGCATATGCATAAGATTTATTTATTCAATTTAAACAAGATTCCACTTTTGAAACTTAATGGTAAACACGGGGTTTATGGGTGGCCACATTCACCTAGATACAATATTCAACATACTCTTCCTTTATTAGAGAAAGGGTGTGTGCGGGTGAATTTTTATACCTCATTTGATGATGATTGTATACACATTTAAGATAATTAATTTATTTTACTTCACCAAGGTAAGGGTGCTGTTTAGGGTGTGTCTTGGTGAGGTTCGTGTATTTGAAATTTGAGTTGCACAAAAATGATCTTGGTTTTCCTTTTATCCCTTTTATTTCAAGAATTTTATTCTGAGAGACATACACCTAAACTGACCATAAGAAGGTCCGTACATGCACAAGGTATAACAATTATACTACTACACAAAAATCAACTCATAAAATCCATAACATCTCACATGAAGATTATTTAAAACTATCACTAGCTATACATAAATAAAATATTTCAAAGAGGTATACAAGATTCTCAGCTAAAACTCCTACTACAGAAACATGGAAGCTAATGCAGTCTAGATATCAAATTTATACAGCACAACAAATCAGCATGACTACACCCACACGAAAATAGCTCTAATTACGCACGAATAACCATTTGACAAACTTCAACATGTCCAAAGCATATATACCATTTAATAGGGGTTCATCATAATGACACAGAGCTATGGCAAAAAGATTGACATGATTTGATTAATAGATTAATTTGAACAATTCAGAAATAGGGGCATTGCTGAAAGTCAACATTAAATCATAACTGCATCTAGAGAAAATAAATCTGTGCAATTTTTTCACCATACAACAATCATGACCTGACAAACAACATATAGAAAATTTGGCAACAGATCACTTTTTGAATTTAAATTATTTCAAATCTAAGAAAACTGATGATTTCAAACTATTTTAAAATCTACACCTAAATTTGCAAACTTCCTTTGTATAAAAGTTGATACTGATCATAAGGATCACAACAAAATTGAGTTTGCATTTTTACGATTTTTCTGTGATTTATGGCGAATTTTACAAGATTCAGGACTTAGAACTAAGTTTGGAAGATTGTTTTCTTTACATATAGATACTCATCTTTTACGTTCAGGCCCCTACTAGTTTCTACATCTATTCAATGCGGTCCCTAGGGGTAGGGGCGGCGTTGCCGGTCGGATTCCGGCGACCTCATTAGAGTTCTAGGTCGGGGAAGTGCTCGGGAAGGTTGAGGGGTTCACCATGGCCTGGATTGCGAGCTCATTTGGAGCCAGGGCGGCTTCGGCAAGCGGCTGCGCAGTGCCTGGTGGCGGCGGTCGCGGCAGGCGGGGCTCCAGCGGAATGGAGTGTGGAGGGGGAGGGCTAAGGCGCAGAGGAGCTTGCCTAGGGGTTGGTGCGGGCGTCGGAGAGCTCAAACGGCAAGGGAGGCGACCAGACAGGGGAGCTTGGCATGGGGTGGACATGGCGCAGCGGCGGCAGCTTGACGGTGCAGGCGAGGGTGGCGTGGCGCACGGCGGGAGCTCGAGGTCCACCTTTTAAAGGCGGCTAGAGCTTGCCCCCTACTCCATGGCAGCGCAGAGTGTCGGCTTGGGCAGCACGCAAGTAACGGACGGCGCTGGCGCGCCAGGACAGGGCAGCGGCGCTGGCGCACAACATGCCGGCGCGTGGACGACGGGATTTCCGGAGGGGATAAGGGCGCAGGACGTGGTGCGCACGGCATGAGGTGACGACACGAGTGGGGTCCACAGCAAACGGTGTGAACGTCGATGACGGACGCCGGGAGCCGGCTCGGCGCGGGAGCGCGCTGCAGGGCGCTAAGCCCTGTTTTCCATTCGGGGAGGGGCTGTTTGACCAGGTCAGACTCAAAATTTTTGAACCAAACTCAGAAATATCCAAATACGAAAGTTGTAGACCACATATCCTTCTACAACTTTCCCAAAGGATGACCTATGCTTTACTCAACTGTTTATCCAGAAAATCGCTGCAAAGTTTGGGTTTTTCTCGTTTTGGTCAACACTGCTTCTAATGCTTTAACTAAGTTTCTGAGGCATTTCCACTTAGAAATTCACTTGCCACCAAAAATATGAAATGTGTTCCTGGGAATTCATGACAACTTTCTTATTGGCATAATTTGAAGTGCTTATGCAAAATTTTGAGAACACACTAGATTACTGCAGTGAGGTCTAGGGTTCTAGGTGTTTGACTTCGGTTTTTAGGGGTGTGACCCATGGTTGAGGATTTGACCATGTAACCATGTTTGTGAACATGCTTAGCTTCATAAATTAAGATGGTTATTATTCCTTAAATATCCGGGGTGTTACAGTTTTTGGTATTGGTGTTTGCCTGTTCGTTTGGCTGGTGGCTAGTGCTGATTTGTTCTGAGAGAAAAGTACTGCTGGTTGGTTGCTGGTGGCTGATTTGTTCAGAGAGAAAAAATACTGTTGATTGGTGGCTGATAAGCCAAACGAATCGAGCATATCGCCAGTTCTTCTACTTGGTTCGTTAACATTTGTACGAGTGAAACAATGAAAAATAATTATCCAAACTATGACGGCGCGACCGGCTCCTCCCATGGCAGCGTGTCCTCCTTCAACGGTGGCGCGACCGTGTACTTTGATGGCGTTGCGGCCTCCTTCGACGGCGTCGCGGCGACCTCCTCCGACGGCTTGCCATGGGTCATGTGGAGGAGCATGGTGGCGGCGGCATGGAGGAGCGGAAGAGGAGCATGGCAGCAGTAGCGTGGAGGAGTGGAGGAGCAGAGGACAAGCACACCTACGCCGCCAAGGAGCACACCAGCTGCGGTGGGGGACGCGCCGACTGTGGTGGACTCGATTTTTTTTTCTTTTTTGCTTTTGTTTACCGTGTGGCAGCCCTGACGCACGACAAACCATTCCACCACACTGTCTGCTTCTGTCGTTTCCTCCCTCTATCTCGGTTGCTTTTTTTGTCGCGCTGAGGAAAATGCACGGAAAATATGTCTGTCATGTAGTGCGTCCCGATAAATGGCACACCGCAAAGGTGGCTTCGCCGTGCAAAACGTTGTCGAGCTCCGTTTGCCGTGCGCTATTTGTTGTGCGTTTTTCTCATCTTTGCCATGTGTTTCCGACGCATGGCAAACTTCCGTCCTTCGGTAGTGTACATTGGGAGTAAACACCAGAACTATACATTATAGGTATCCACCCAGCCAATCACCCATTATCCACCAAATAAAGATTCAATGTTCTTGTTTCTATCTCTCAAAAGTTTATCACCAACACAGGCTTGGGGCTGTATTGAAAAAAAAAGAAGCGGAAGAAAAAAATGGACATGTGTCCAAAGAAAAAAAAGAAGAAAAGGAAAAGAAAGGAAGTATACAATCGGGTTCTCCTAATATTTCTGTTGGGGATCCGGGACATGACCCCTCCATGTAAGTCACCTTACCCTTAAAAAATGACGTCACGTTGTGATCTAGCAATGGTCGCAGATGATCTGGCGCCAATGTTTACACGCTACACGGTACACAGTCGGTCACCCTTCATTTAACCAATAGTCAAACTATACGGTTGATTAAACAGATAAAAAACGGATTACACGGGATTAAACGGCCTACACGACCAATGCGGTTGACTGCTGAGTAGCATTTAAATGCCGTGTAAACGGCCTAAACGACCATTTACAACAACATTGTCTGGCGCCAAACGGAACCTCTCCTCGGGGAGGGGCTCCACTGACAAAAGGCGACCATCGGGTGTCGGGGCCCTAACTTCTGACAAAGTATATGTTTTTGTTATTATTACGCACGTCTATAGTTTTTGGTCTGTAGGTATATTTGTATCTTCATATGTGGTACGATTTGCAATTGTGTTGTTTTTGGTCTCTCTAGTTTTTAGCTCCCCAATAATACTTTTGGTCTGGCGACCACCTTACCTCATATGCAATCTCATAAGAAGTGACTACTACCATAGAACAAATTTGCACTATCGGACGACAAGTATAGGAGAACGGAGGGAGCAATTCTTTACTTATATTCCATTCAAAGTAACTAGCCATATATTCAGTGGCACAAGAAGTAACTAAGTCTGAATTTTTATTCGGTAGGATGTAACACATGTTGTTGTTGCCATCTTAATGCAATCATATTAACAACATGTTTATAGCACAATGTACTTCTAT
This sequence comes from Cenchrus fungigraminus, assembly GCA_036936925.1. Taxonomy (NCBI): domain Eukaryota; kingdom Viridiplantae; phylum Streptophyta; class Magnoliopsida; order Poales; family Poaceae; genus Cenchrus; species Cenchrus fungigraminus. Next base: position 122,717,135 of record CM072774.1, on the reverse strand, counting down.
GTTCACATTACTGTCTACATGTTGTCATGATGTGACCCATAGCTTTTTTCGATGTACTATATGTCTGCACATTACCAAAGCAACCCATAACTTCTTACTGTTCTTCCTTATCAACAACTCCCTTGACTAGGAAGTACCTTCTCATGTTGCTTATTGACTCAGAAGTACCTTCTCATATTGCTTATCTACCTAGGAAGTAACTTTAACATATTTTTCCACCAGCACAAAGTAACAATATAAAGCATAGTTACAGTAGGAAAAAACTGTACATAGCATGGAAGTAATAAGTTTTACGAAGATGTAATATAAGTCCTCTACGAAGCAACAATTATAAGGTGAGTCATATCACCCTTCTCAGTGCCTATGCTCTCAGTCTCTCATGTACACATTCTTTCCTTTTCTACTTCTTACACAATTTGTTGTCACACTTGTCTGTTATTTGTTCTACTGAACCACAAACCCCACAAATCCTATTATCTGGCACCCCTTTCTCACTGAATCCTAGCTTTCTTGTTGAAATGGGTCGCCCCTTTGGTTTAGATACTAAGGGCCATTCACCATTCTATCTGATCCCTGACTCTTTTCAGGAAATAACTAATCATTGTTTACATTTATATAGGAAGTACCATTCCCCCAATTTGGAAATAACTAGGCATCTATTCACATTAGATAGGTAGTAACTTTTTTCCCCTGGTTGAAACACATAAAATGTATTGCAACATTTCCAAATGTAGCTAAGACTATATAATTGGCATGTGAATTTTGTAGATAAGAAATATGGGCTTCCATGACCATTTGAGTGGCATGAAAACTTGTGTGCAATGAGTTTGGGATCATGTTGATCTTTATCTCCTTGTTGCAAAGCCATGCCAGAAGGGGTTTTATTTGTACGAGAAAAACCATGTGGTTTTTCTAGTAGACATAGCACTATATTTGGTGTGTTTTCTTTACACTAACCTTTTCTTTCATGTGCTTAGAATGCATCACATGAACATATGCTATTCAAACACTAAAAAGAACATAAAAGTTCTTATTGCCTTTTTGTGTTATTATTTAGTCCATATCAGTAGCCAGTAGCCACCCTTGATCTGTACATTCAGGGAGTAACTAGTCACACATTTCAATTACTTCAATATTTTAGTTTAAATGTTGTAGGAAATAACTATGGTCCTGATGTGAGCATTTAGGAAGGAACTACTAACTTGGCACGCATTGGGATCATATCACAAGTAACTTGATTTCAGTTTCAATATTGTAGGAAGTAACAAATATCCGCATGTGTACATCCAAGGAGTAACAATGCATGTATTTGGATCATACGGGGAGTAACTTGATTTTAGTTTCAATGATGTAGGAAGTAACTAAGGTCCTAATCTGTACATCCGGGAAGTAACAAGGCATGCATTTGAATCATACTTGGAAGTAACTTGATTTTAATTTTAATGTTGTAGAAACTAAGTATAGTTGTAGATTATATATGCACATTCATATGTTTTTTCACTCACATTCATATGTTTTTTTGCAGCAATAGAGTCAATAAGAAGGAAATCGTAAAGTCTTCACCAGAGGTGGCAGTGCTGAGGAGCAATCAAGAAGTAAATACGCCAATGCTTGGATTTGATGTGCAGCAATTAATTTTCCCTACAGGAGATATGTACAAGTGTACAACTAGTTAACTCTTTTAGATAGCTTTTGCTGCTTAAGGATTCCAAAGAAGAGGGAATAACTAGCTGAACTGCTAGATGACAAACAAACAGATAGCAAGACAATAATGCAGGTGATGTGCGTGTTTAACACAAACACACATCAAGACAATGCATTGTTAGCTATGAATATGCTTTTAACTGCTAATGCCAATGAATACTTTTCTCCCCTTTAAAAATGATTCAAGATCATGGGATGATATTAACTTTGAATCTGTTTTGCTTCCAATTTTTGCTATTAATTAGGGCATTTTCTTTTCTACATTTTTTACACTTCAAGCTTGAGCTGGTCTGCTGACAATGGCCCAATTGCTGCCTTCATTTTTTTTCACGCGCAAATGTGTTTGACGTGTGCTCCACTAGTTTTGGCGGGGTGCATTCCAGGAACGCTCGTCTACTTTAAGAGGCCCGCTCCGTGCAGTTAAGAGATGCAAATGATTGGTTCCATAAATGAAAATGTTACTAATTATGGGGGCTCTCACTCTAACACTAAAAGGAGAGGGCTCTCCATGTAGTCAAGTCCTTTACAAAATTCTAGTAAACTGAAGTATTTTAGTAAATTACAAGGTTTCTCATAATTCTATGGATATACTATAGTCAACTATGTTTATGAACTATGTTTATACAATTGGTAAACTCTTTGTTTGTTGTAGTACCAGGTTCCTCAAAACAAATTCATGCCAAAATGTGGCGACTCTCGATCAAATATCTTCTAATCATTATAATTAGAGGCGGACCCAAGATTTTAACAATGGTATTCATCGCCCGAGTGCTTGTTTGGGTACTAGTGGATTGAAGTGGAACAAGAGAGATTGGAGGGGAAATTATTAGTTCATTATCAACTCAGTCCCCTTCATTCCACTCCAATACTCTTCTACCCAAACAAACTCTAAGCCATTACAATTGTAATGTGTGACGAAAACCATTACCAGTTGAAACTACTTGGTCGTGGTTCATCCTGTTTGTATCCACTAGACCTTGTTTGTAACTTGCACAACGTACAGCTCATCGTTTTTGGCCACTGGGGAGTAATAACTTATATATGTATATATACCTGACGCACAACAGTTCAGCAATCGAAGGTCTATTTTTTCCCTTCATATATATGATGCTTAAAAAAAATCTGCAAATGGTGCCGTGCACCTCAGTTCCTCACTGTCGCAAACACACATTGTCCAGCCAAATAAACTTTCACAACTGTACATAAAACCTGAGTTATTTCCAAGTCCTAAGCTAATGGGCCCATCTTTCTAATAAAAATAAGGAAAAAGTCCATTCCACACCCCTCATTTATAGGTGCTGTCTGGGTTTCAACCTCCAACCATAAAACCAGGTATGCAGTACCCACGAAGTATCAAAACTGTCTGATTTACACCCCTCCCCTCGGTGGTTTTTGAGGTGGTTTTCGCCAACGTGGCTACCACATCAGCTATCCTTGTTGCCACCAGTTCAGCAGGGCCCACGTCATTGAGACGGAGACCTCCTTCTTCTTCCTGTACAGTAGCCGCCTCCGTCGCCTCCGAGCTCGAAGGAGGGTCGACACGCTTGCCATGGATTCGGCGCAGAGCAAGACAAGGAGCAAGATGGGGCGGCGGGTCCGTCGGAGATGCCGCCGCCAGGGCCCGTCTCCCCGCCGGCAAGCCCTGGAGGAGGAAGAGGCGGGGGCGCTGGAGCAGATCAGGGCATGAAATCTTGATTTGGCCAGCATGGCGACGACCGCAGTGACCTTGGGCAGCCTAGCTCCATGGCACCATCGAGCTGCTCGGAGAAGCAGGGGCTCTGCTCCCACGGGACGGCGCCGCCAGTCCGCCACTACCGATCCCATCCAGGACTGCCAAGAGCGTGGCAGCGCGCAGCCGCGGGCGTGCTCCAGCCTGTTGTGCACGCGGGTGGAGAGCTTGGCAGCCTTCTCGAGGCGCAGGCGCACCTCCTTCGCCGGGCGAGAGCACCCTTCTCCTCAGCTCCGGTGGCCTGCGCGGGCGGGTGGGCCTAGAGTCGTGCCCCCTCCTTTCCCTTTCTCCGACGCGGGCGTGTGGCGGTCGACAGCCTAGCAGCCTCCTCATTGTCCTCCCCGGCGGCATGTGTGGGGTTGGATTTCGTCGGCATGGCTTCTAGAGGAAGAAGGAGGAGGTCCTGGCTCAATGACATGTGGGCCCCACTGAATAGTGACAACATGGATGGTTGATGTGGCGCCACTCATGCAAAAACCACCTCAGAAACCGCCGAGGGGGGTAAAATGGACGGTTTCGATAGTTCATGGGTGTCCGATACCTGGTTTTGTGGTTGGAGGTTGAAACTCAAACAACGCATATAGATGAGGGTTGTAGAATGGACTTATTCCTAAAAATAACAATCTAATGGGTCCCGGATATGGACACTAGCCTGGCCCATCCCACCCAATCCGACGGCGTTCGAAAAGGTTTGGACTGACTGGGTGTGAGATTCGGCCCAAGGGAACTTCAGTTGCCCATCGGGGGAGCAAAAGCACAGGGGGAGTCGTTTCAAAGCGGAAATCCGGTCAATAACCTGACGCCACTTTAAACCTTGAACAAAATGTATTTGTACAACTCGCATTTGCTAGATTATGGCTGCACAGTTAAAGCTTAGACAGATGACAAGATTTGCAATATTATCACAACAGTCTTGCCCTCAAATTGTAACACATCCAGTGAATTGCCATACAAAAGCCCAGGTACAACCGGGAGCAAATGGAACAAGCAGTCAAACCCAAAATTAGCAGCCCTGGCAATCATAACCCATCAGTCGTCAACAAAATACGTCTCTAATATAACTAACCACAAAAGACGCCCTTTCGATCAACGTAGCATCATTGCTGAAAGTTTCAGTCTTTCAGACAAAATATGGTGAGGCCAGTGACACCACTGCTCTGTTCTACCAGCCACGGGGCTGCCCACTCCCGCCATGGCCACTTCCATTCTCACTACGACCACCTCTTGCCCACGACCCAACTGGGTGCCACGCCGCTTGCTGCCTCTGGAACGTGCCGCCGCCATATTGCCCTCTTCCTGCACAAGCTCTTCCGCCGCCATGGCTTTGTGCATGGGCAGCCCCATGGAAACCTCTCCTATAGTTGCTGCCACACTGCGGTGTCTCAGCGCCGATGGCATTCCCTTTCCCACGTCCAAAGTTGCTGGCCATTGGCTGCGCTTCTGCTGTGGCAGTGATAGTTACAGGCGGTCGGGAACCCAGGTAGGTGTGCCACAGTGGACTCTTGGAAATGTCAGCTTCAGTTAAAGTCTGCAGAAATGCATGGTTCACAGATGATGGCAAATGTCTCAACACTTGTGAATTGAGCAGCTCAAGAAACAGGTGAGGCTACCTTTTCAGGTTTCTTGACATGTTCCAGTAGTCTTGGAATGATCTTCACCGGCTCTGGGTTGAAGAACATGAATGATCTGAAACAAACAGTACAAGATCATGAAGAATATTTTCTATTTCTTAGAAACTTACCACCAGATGAATGTGATAGGTTCAAGAGAAAACATACACTGTCTGGTCATTCATAATGTCTTCTAGATCCCTTACGGGCGAATGGAAGTACCCACAGCTTATGCCACTGTCATCAACAGGTGATAACCATCCTCCAAGTTCACTGCAAGGAGTGAAAATTTAGCATCATTTTTGATAATATTGATCAGTACTTCAAACGAAGGAGAATGCATCAATGTAGCATCAGTACAGATTTGATACCTTGTAAATGGATCTATTGGAAGCTTTTTTGATGAACAGTCAGATAGTTGCACAGATGCTGCATTGTTAGCCATGGTATTTGTATTCTTCATGAAGATCTTATCTTGCCGAACAGTGTTCCTGCTCATCTCATGCACCTAAAACATAGACAAGGTATAACACCTATGTGCAACATACTTTAGTAGACCATTTGCATGTAATATATAGGCAATAATTTTTTTTACTGCAAGTTCATTCTCCACCGTCTTGGTAGCCGAAATCAACAGCTTTTCATCAATGAATGGCAACATTGCAATGCCCTGAAACAATTTATTTCAGAGAATTAATGAAGAAAGCTATTTAATTCCTTTTTTGCAACTATTAATGGGGGCTACATGTAGTGATTGAAAGGAAAGGGTTATCTACACTAGTGCCCAGATAATGTACCTCAAAATCTGAGTAATCTAGTTTGAGATTATCAATTCACATATATCAAATAATGACTTACTTGCCACAAGAACCGTTTCCCATGGGTATCGATCTGCAGATCTGGTAAGCAACATAAATTCTCATATACTTCAGTAATACATTATTCAGATTATATGATGACTCTAGCTACAGTAATAAACATACCTGTTGGATAGAATTTTTTTATTGGTGATTCCTCATTTTCCATTAGTTTTCTGTAACACTTCGGTAGTGCACATGAGCTATAAAAGAAAATAAACTCAGAAAATTTCAGTTACAATATTCCAATGAAGAATGTGCATTATAAAACAAAGAATGGTTAACGTGCCTTTGCTGTGGGAGGACTGCCATGAGCTGATCGAATGGTCTTAATGGCTTGTCCATGGTGAAAGATATCTTGAAATGAGACAGTCCTTTGAGATCAGATGCAAAAGGAGCATAGTAGAAAGGGTAATACCTGCAGAACAGAAACAGACATGTTGTGCCTAATGGTATAGCATGTAAATATTTGTAGCACACATCCATAAGCATTAACAGTCATATAAGGATATCCATGTGGCACTATTCTAGCAAAAATTTGAGCCATTCGTCAAGAAACTTTAAAACAATGAAAGCGTACTAAACAATGTATAAAATAAAGTTCTGAATGTGCTCATTTTACCAGCTCCATGATGGCACATCTGCAAAATAGTACTGCAGCACCCAACAAAGCCCTTCAAGATACTTTTGAACCTAAATTAAGAAATTGAGAAAGTTAAAACCATATGTCGTTTTCCCTTCAGCGCTCCCACTCATGAAATTTTTATTTGCACAGATAAACAAGAAAAATCATAACCATGTCGTTCTTCAGTTTCCCAACTTCGTTGCATCTTTCGACATCAAACTTTTCCCTGTAGAATCGAGACTTCCACCCTGCTAATCCCAGTCTTATCTGCAATAGGATATGTCAAAAATTAGCAGATACAAAATATCTGTTGAAATAGGCGTTGGTGTATTACTAACCTTATCGTGTTTACAGGCTCCACTTGTTACAAGGTCTTGCTTATTACGAAGAGTATCCTTTAAGCTTCGCCTCAGCTCTAAGGTATTTGCAGTTATCTAAACAGCAGAAGAGATCATCAAATTTGACAGAAGAAACAAAATAATACGTACAACTTCTACAAAACTAGGAAATTAACTTTTAGTTCTAGAAAAGTAGAGAAAAATAGGTGGTCTTCCCTACATCAAAGTTGTCGGCGATGCAGTTGGAAATGCCACATTGCGTTGAGAAAGACTTGACTGTCAAGTCTGAACCATCAGGATTTCCTTCCTGAGTATAAGAAAGGTTGGGATTAAAAAAAGTGAGTGTATCTACAATCAGACAAAAATTTTAAAAGGTGTATCTAGCCCTCACAATACTGTCAAAGTTTCTTTCATTCCATTCCTTCTCCGCAGCTTGACGCAGTATATTGCTATGTAGCCTCTGCATGCAATCGACAGGTCCCGATAGGCACTAGTGATACTTCGACAGCATGATTATAAGTTTTATAGCATACCTCTCGCAGCTCATATCTTTTGAGGAAAATTTTCTCTTCATACAAGGACAGTTCATGAAAATACTTTTCGAACCTTGAGACTTTAAGATATCCAGCATGCTTTTCTTTCAACTATTTTCAGTAGCAACAGAAGGCGCATCAACATTTAACTCAACAACTAATTGTAAATGAAAATATGAATTTGATTCTGCAGATACCTTTTCCGTGTTCACAATATAGCCTCCCATTTTATTGAAGGTTTGTTTGTACACTTCCATCAACAGATCAACTGCAAACTGTGGCATTGAAGATAAATCAGAGGCAACTCAATTTCCTGCAGTGTCGAACATGTGAAAGATTGGCATACCTCATGTGTATCAACTGAAGGAATATGAGGAATGAAATCATTTCCTGTCAGGAAACAAATAAATATGAAGTCATCTATAAGCCTCTCAATATCCGTTTTGACAACTGGGTTTGGTATCTTCAGATCAAGCTCCAGGTACTCTCTCAGAACCCATATGTTCAGAAACTGAAAGAAAATGGTGTATAAAAAATTTAACATGGAAAGGCCATATTACTTCATCTGATGAACAAACCTGATACGGTTTCTTGAGAAACTTGCCCCTAGTAGTAGTTTCTGTTGCTCGAGGGAACCAACCTCTACATTTCCTTGTCTCTTCAGTTTTGAACAGTTCTTTGGTTAGAGGAATACAGTTTTCTGGCTGAATTTGACGTAGCACATCCTGATTAAGTTAACAAAATATTCTGAATCCAATAATTTCGAAAACTTTGGAACTGCATTTGTCAACTAGAAGGATAGATTCACAGACCTCACGCAAAATTGAAAAGTGCAGTTCATGGGATGCCAAAGCAAGCATTATGAGGTCCATCCTACATTGTTCAGAGTTAATGTGAATAGACAATTACAGAACATATTTAGAAGTTCAGTACCACAGAAAAACAAGTTCAAATGTTCTGTCCAACTTACCAGTCCATACAAGCAGTGACGTGTATTTGGATCATAGTTCTTGCTGCTGCGTTGCGCCCGGATGAAAGACATTATCTTGTGCTCGCCTTCTCCAGGTACATTGGATTCAGATAAAATTACCTTCAGAAGAGACATGTGAAACTTATTAAAGGAATGATCAAGATGACAAAATTCAGTTACTTCACTAAAATTCATGCTCAAATAGGCCCTCATAAGTACCATCTGTGCTAAAGAAAAGTTAATGACTACCCTGTCCAATTAAAATTTGTGATTTAGGACTCCTGCCAGTCAAGTTTCCTTTTTTTTTGAGTTTGACACCACTATATGAAGAATTCTATAGATGTACTATGTGAGACATGGATCTAGATTGATCATGAGAAGTGTTTCTATAATATTTACTTATATTTATTTACAATATCATGTTTTCATAGAAACAGTTATTCAGACTTCAGAGTATCACCTTTCGTGAACTATCATATACTACTTTAGAGCTTGAAAACAGAGGGAGCTATTGCTAAAGTGGATTGGTAACCATTATTTGAAAAACAGAGTGCATAGTTTACACTATGAAACAAAGACCTTTGACATGGTCAAGGCTAACATAAGGTGACACCATATATTTGATTTTCCGCATTAGTGTCCAATGAGAAACTAATTAATTAAGACCAAGTGCCCTATCTATCAAACCTTGATTCCTTTCCGTGCTGGGTCACCATTCAACCGGGCACGGATGTAGTACTCAAGCGCCTTGGAGAGCTTCTCCATGAACTCGGTCCCTGGTGTAATGACGTTAGGATCTGAAACCTCATGTGTCTCCCGCTGCTGTACCTCCTTCCCTTCAGCTCTGAATTTTGCTCGCAGGAGATTCTCCTCCATTTCCTGCAAAGTAAATAATAAGAAAATGAACAGTCGATCCTAAGCAGGGTTTCTACGACTTCATTATTTCAGAGAAAATGCATGAAGAGGGGACAGTGAAGGATACCGCGTCTTTAGCGTCCTTGGCAGCCTTGAAGCGCCTGTACCTCTGCTGGTTCATCTTGGCGCGGGGAGCAACGCCATCTGCAGTTCAAATAAAGATTATAAGACATGCATTCATCTAAAATGTCACTGATCAAAAATTTAAAAGGAAATCAATTGGGGAGGAACATTGAGGAAAATTTTAGACCACAGACGCGAGAGAATGATGGCGGTTGTATGACTGGTATCGATCAAACACCAAAGGCGAGAGGAGAAAAAGCAATATACTGTACTACGGGAACTGGAGTGGTGTACTTTGTGCACGTACTTACCTACTGCCAAGTAGAGGAGGTTGGTAGGCCTGACGATGCGGAAGAGACGATCCATGTACTCGAACATGGCCTGGAACACCTCGTCGAACGTCGTCGGCGGGCACACCTGCACCGTCAAGAGATTCGGTTGAGGAGCTCGGATCAATCAGCGAGATGGCGGGTGCGTGCATTCTAGCGCGCGGTCATGGTACGGTCCTCGATGAAAATGTGCAGTAGTCTGTCGCAGTCGCATACGGCATACCTGGTCCTCCGGGTGGAAGCAGGGGTGGATGATGCCGTTCATGTCGAGGTACAGGTTGTGGTAGACGCCATTGGGCCCCGCGGCTTCCCCCGCCGCCGCCGCCGCCGCCGACTCGTCGACGTCGTCCTTGGCGGGGACGACGATGTTGGGGTACTTGCCCACGAGCCACTTGTAGAAGGAAGGCACCCCCATGGCGTGCGGCGGCGCGCGCCGGCCGGCGGCAACCTGCAGGCAGGGTTGGCTTCAGCTAGCTCCAGCCGAGCCTCGATCAAGCCGTCCTCCGATGATCCTCACCGATCGTTCTCTTTGTGTTTTTTGGAATTGGAATTTTGGTAACTACCCACACGGCCACGACACTACTCTTGCGCTGCGTTGCGTTTATAGAGGTGGCTCACCGCTGGTGATAGTGGGACGAGTAGTACTTTGTCGTTGAGAGAGACAGAGGGTGAGGGAGAAGTTGTATCGAGAAGGTGGAGGAGTGCGCGCGCGGCTCGGTCGCCAATCCATCGGGTGCCTCGTGCCTGGGGAGATGGAACGGCCGTGACATGACATGCCATTGGCAATGGAAAGGCGCCGCCCGATGCGTCCACGTGTGCTGGCATGCACGGCTCGTCGGCTCGCCGCCGCCGACGCCTCGCACGACCAACGAGCCAGCTACCTGAGCTATTGCAGCAGCAGGAGAGTAGTAGTAGCTTGCTTGCTCGAGAGAGTGACTGCACGGGGAATACAAGTGCAATGATGGAGGCTCGAGATTGCCCCGGAAACTCCTCTATACGGAGTACTAGTACAGCAGAGGTTATCGTCGAACTGTACGTGTCCCCCTTTTGAAACGAACCGTGCGAGTCCTTGCTGCCAGGTTCGTTCGATTTCGATGGTTTTAAAAGGAAAAAAAAAGGCTAAAACCCTCGTTTGGGTGTTTTTCTCTCCACATCTCTGTTTTTTATCTTTTTCCCTTCACCATATCCCTCTTTTTTTTCTCCCTCCCTGACTAACCGCCGGTGAGATTAAGACCGTCGGATTAGAATTTCAAATTTTCAGAGTTAGACGTTCAGAGTTAGGTGTCGTGGTTACGGAGGTAGATCTTAGAGGGAGGGTGAGCAGTAGCAGGCCAAGCCGGTGGAGGATGCGGGTGTGGGGGCGGCGAGGCGTGGCGGCAGGGGCAGCAACGATCGGTTGGTGGGGACAATGGTTGGGCCATTGCCAGGAGCGTGGTACGCCCATGGAAGGAGGAGGCGGCAGTAGGAGGGGTAGAAGGCGGTGGACGCGGGCGGGCTAGGGTTCATCGGAGCTCTGCATCGGCAGTGGCAACCAGTGCAGAGCTTCGGTGGACCCTAGCCCGTCTGCGCTGGTGGGGTGGAAGAAGGACTGGATAGTGGTCAGTAGACACAGGGTAGGTCAAGGGGGTGGTAGGAAAATTAAGAGTGATGAGGAGCTCCCCATCACCTGAGTGATCAATTTTTCTCGAAATCATGTAGAAGAGGCAAACACGCATCCTCAAGATGCATTTCAGGACTATTGTTGAAGAGAGGACCTGACTAACAAAAACAATTATGTTTGAGGTCTTCTCCATTGTATGAGTTAGTACTCAAGAGATAACATTTCCAAAGATCTTAGCATCTACTCATAACATGAATGGTCCACATCCAAATGACGTAACTTTGAAATGTGTGTATGAAACTATCTTTTGATAAAGAGATAACTTTTCTCTCTCCTATTATAATATGAGAAAATATTCTATGAGCTACTCCGTACTTCCTCTGTCCTTAAAAAAGTGTCGTTTGCGCTTTTCAAAAACAACTTTGACTAATTTTATACTAACAAATATTAATACTTATGATACATAATTAGTATCACTAGAAAGATATTTGAATCTAGTTTTGTAACAAAATTATTTGAAGACACAAATGTTGTACATATTTTCTACAAATCAAGTCAAATTTGTAGCACACACATCAACACGACACTTATTAAGGAACAGAGGGAGTAGCTAAGAGAGAACCATTGGAGGAGGTGCAATCTTTTTTTTAGAAAAGGGAATTTTTATTCCGGCCTCTGCATAAGTTATGCACCTAACCATTCATTATTACAGTCTCAGCCTCCAGCTGATTGAGAATGAGCTTTCAAAAAGCAATACAAACAAATGAAATGATAAGGCCAATTATAAACTAAGCCTATTATATGACAACCACCAGTGCTTGGCGCAAACCTCCATAGCCATAGTCTCCAACATGCGACATGCATGCTTCAAACTCGATCTATCTTTCTCCTTTTGAAGGATGGTCCAGAACCGCATCCAATAAGTGGTCCTGAAAATAATCTGCAAATATGAATATAATATTTTCTCATAAAAACCGCATCATTGCATCATTGCGACCTTGACGTGCGTTCTCTGCCACCCCGACGATGAGTCTCGTCCTCGACGCGCTGCACGCTGTTGATGTTGGATGGTGAGAGCGTGGAAATGTTCCTAGATTCGTGCTCCTGGCTGTGCAAATCAACTGAGCTCTGAGGCTTTTCCCTTGGATTCTTGCTGGGTAGCAAAGGTTTGTGCCACACACTAGTCAGATTTAATTGATTTTGTGGTGTATTTTGTACGAATTTTTTGATTGATCTTGCTGTGTACTCCCTCCGTCCCTTTTTGTTGGTCGCTAAAGAACAATGATTCCCCTCATAGGAACACGTTCCTAGCGACCAACTATAAGGGACGGAGGGGAGTAGGTAGTAGGCTAAGGGTGGCCGTGGCTGTTGGCTATAAAGCACCAGCAGTCGACCACTGCGCCATGCCTTAGTTCCTCAATTTGTGCGCCAGATCACAGAGCGGAGCAACGAACACCACTGTCGAGACAGAGATCGAGGACAAGAAATTAGGAAGGTACTCAGTACTCACACACATGAACCTTTCTTTCTTCATGTGTACATTGCATTATGACGTTCGTGTTAATTTTCTCAATTTTGCTTTTTGATTTCTATCGGGTTATGGCCCTTGCGCAACAGAAAAATGTCTTCAATATTCAAGTTGGGTTGTACTTGATCTGTGCTCGATCTTATGATCATGTCTGTGATTCCTGTAGGTATCGCCGCAGACCAATAGCTACACCAGCCAGTAGGAGTTCATGCTTCACCTGGAGCTTGGCCTCCTCATAGTTACTTCTCCTGTCAGGTCTCAGCAACTCTTGGAACCCTCATGTAGGACAACATTAACAAGATGATCTACCGTAAGGAAGAACATACTATCTTGATTATGCATGTATTTGAATAATCTATGTGCAACTCAATCTTGCTACTAAAATAGCATAATTCATTTTTTTGGTTTTCTGTATCTTGACTAGTTAGTTTTACTGGTTTTTGTATGTTCAATGGATGGCAACCTTGGCAAGAATATTATTGAATTGGACGGACCTGCAAAATCACATTATAACAAAATTTAACTTCTGTTTGTGCAGCCAATTTACCTATCAGTACTTTGTTGCAAGTGGTAGAGATCACTATGTCTAATAATAGTTGTCCCAATTGTCTCTGCATCTGTTTTCTTGCCCATCATGTTCATCCATCTACTTCACATACTCTTGGAAGTTCTTGACTACCTTCTGCTGGAATGTTGTACAAGGGAACAGAACCCAAGTGACATGTCTTCTCTGCTGCCCTTGGAGTCGCTATCTGAATATTTCCAGTACACAGTTCCTATATTTCATTCCCCAATTTCTTCTCATACAACTGAAAATGTGATCCATCCTAGGCACATCTCAAGTTTCATGTGATTCACTATCAGTATGCTGTCAGTAATTTGTTTTTGTTCATCCAAGCCATCATGTTAGCAACATTGAAAATGAAATTAAAAATTTTGCCTTGTAGACATTTTTTTAATTTGTTCTATGTATACAATGAAGTTCACTGACATGGTTAAGTCTTTTCTTGGAGCCATAAAAAAGAATTAGCAGCAACTTAATATTCTCAAGTACTCAAATTAGCAGCAATTAGCCATCAATTTAGCTGATTCCAAAAGGCAAATCAGCAACCTAACCTTCTTTGCTTTCTTAACAAAATTATAAGATTCAGCCACACACACTCATCAGCAACAACCACATCAGCAAATTATGTAGCTTTAGGAGTATGATCTTTGAGGAGCAATAACCTTTTTAGGCATAGTATCATAGGACTAAAGTGTTCTTATGATGTGTAGCCTCAAATTTGTCTGTGTTGTGTTTGTAGGATATGTGTCGCACTTGGATGACAAGTTGCACAACAGTATTGTTTATTTTGAGACATTAATCACATAGACCAGATATACATGTATAGTCATGTAACCACGGACACTATAACCAGAATCATTGTTTTGCCATTTTGCAGGGAACCTTCATAGCTACAGTGGGAATATAAGCATGTGGAAGCAGAGGAACATCACACACAAGGGTGAATTTTTTTATCACCCTCCCCAGTTGTTGAGTATAAAGACCACAAAGCAGAGATCACTACGTGAAAACCTCAAATAGGTCACGCAACATTGGTAATGGACCTATAAACTCTGTTACAAAAAATATTAAAGGTAATGAACGTCATTAACGTCTGTTACCAATAAGTTTACGCCCGTTACCAATAAAATCTACTGACCTCAGCCCAGTCTTATTGGTAACGGGTACTAATTAATGCATGTTACCTATAATATTCAACTTATCATAGTAATATTATTGCCCTGTGCAATGTTGGCTGAAAGGATTATTCTGCGTAGTAATTTGATATACTTGTTCGGCTCTTTTCACTTGCAGTGAAGTGGTAGTGCAGGTGTAGAACACATGTTATAGTTTTCAAAGGATGTCTGTATAAATAAAGGTTTGTTCCTCCCTTCCCTTGCCAACCTAGAACTGATTTCTTGATCGAACTACTCAATTTGTGGTTGGTGAGGCAATTAGGTTGGGGGCTGAACCTCGAACGGATTTGTGTTTGCCTTTTGTTTTCAGTTCAACCGCATGGTCATGTGTAGTCACCAAACGTTGATAGACCAAACTATCAACTTCTTGTTGCAAGCAGGGCCTGGTGTTAGGATCTTATAATTTTGCAATGTATGCATACTGATCGTGTTAATTTTCATGATAGGATCTATCTTCTTCCTTCTATGATTAATGTTTACTGATTAATGCCTTAACTTGAAAATTCCTTTTAACCTACAATTACCAAAGTTCATACACTACTGGAAAAACAGGTATTTGTATCGGTTCATAACCCTCATTTGTACCGGGTATTGAACCGGTACAAAGCATCGGGTACAAATGTGGTGGAGCATTTGTACCAGGCGAGATACCGGTACAAATGTGTTTGCTCCGTCAACTTTCCATCCTCCCTCCCTCCTCTGTCTGCTCATTTTTTTTTCTTCTTTTCTTTTCTCTTTTCTTTTCTCATCTCATCTCATCTCAACATCACATTCATACAACATCATCTCATAAAACTCACAATCACAAGAAAAAATCAGTTCTACTTTTCTCTTTCACAAGAATCGCAATCACACCACATTAACAATCACATGAATCACAATCACATCACATTCACAATGACTAGTCTCAAATATTACACAAGAATCACATACACATCAACCAAGAATCAACATTGGAAAAAAATTAAGACACAAACACAAACTAGGGGGCCCCCACACGCCGGCGCTCCCTGCCCACGCCGGCTTGGCGCCCGCCGTTGCTCCTGGCCGTGGCCCCACGGCCAGGGTGCCGCGCCCGCCGTGGTGCCCGCCGCTCCTCCCGGCCGTGGCCCCACACACCAAGGAGGTCGTTGCCCCTGGCCGGCCGCCCCTGCCTCCTCTACATGCTCTAGATCAAGCTCCTGCAAAGAGAAGAAGATGAGTAAGGATCTAAAGAAGAAGAGATAAGGATAGATGTGAGAGAAGAGATAGAGAGACAGGGGTGGTGCGGGAATTAAAAAGAAACGAGAGGGAAGGGGGCGATGGTGGTGCAGGACATTTGTACCGGGCTTTATCTCTACCCGGTACAAATATGCTCACATTTATACCGGCTGGTGGCTCTGCCCAGTATAAATGTAAGGCCAACACATTTGTATCGGGTGGGTCGGAGATGGTGCCGACGGGGCCCTGTGAGAGGGCATTTGTACCGATCGGTGCCTCCAACCGGTACAAATGTAGTTATTTGTACTGGGGCCAGAAATATCCGGTACAAATCAAAAAACGGGCCTGGAATATATGTGAGATTCTCTAATAGTGATAGTTCAATTGGTATTTGTCATTGGCACGATAGTTCATAGTTCAGTTTAAGTTTGCTTGAACATGTTATTGGACTTGTCTTCTCCCATGCACAATGATAACTTGCATCTATGATGGTACTCATTTTGTTGCTCTTACAAAGGTGAAATTAACCAAGTAGTTATTATTCTACTTTCTGTTACTTTGATTCGGTGAGCATGTATGTATGTAACTGAGCATAATAGTATGTAACTGTGTACTTGTGTGTATACATGTATGTATAAAAATAAAGAATATAAAGTTTTCTGATTTCTTTTTTTTAAATTTTTAATTCTAGATTGCCCGTTACCAAGAGTCTGCTATTGGTAACGAGCAACAATCTATGCCTGTTACCAATCTGGATTATTGGTAACGGGCAAAATGCCCGTTACCGATGTTGGGTTATTTGTAACGCTTGATCGGTAACAGGCGCTATGCCCGTTACCAATGACGATCTGCGCCCGTTACGAATCACTGTTTTTCACGTAGTGGATCCTACATGCTTTTCCCCCTATAGTAGCCTTAGTAGGAATCACTGCAGTTTTCAGAAACACATAGTAATATGCATTATGCATTTAATAATTAACAAGCAACATTTCATCAGCATGCAACGAATACAAATTCTGTATTTCATCACCTTCTAGGCTTGTGAAGCTTTAAAATTGGTTGCAAAAAGCAACTTAATCAACCAGAAATAAAAACACATAATAATATGTCTGAAATGTTTAAACCATATATGAAATGTTTTTACATAAAGAAATGGCAATATGCATACTAGAAACATTTTAACAAGCTTCAGAATTAAATATACACTTAAACCGTAATTAGCCATCAATTAACTTCAGCTCAATCATGATAAACAATCTAGCATTAGATTCTTGGTGGCTGAGATTTTTTTCTTGGATGTGCTGTAGGAAAATCTCTTTACTTAGGTAAGGAAATTATTGTTATTTGTTAGGCAAAGTACTGCTATCAGTTAGGCAAAGTATTATTTTTAGTTAGGCATATTACTGTTCTTCATTTTTTTCCTAGACTAAGATATTCCATCCTCTATATCTCATGCCATGCAATTAATATCCAATCATGCATTTTTCCACACACAAAATACCCTTTTAACGTTGCTAGATTCTGTGTTGCTTCTGCTTGCTCTATCTATCTCTTCTTGGCGGCAGCTATACTATAGATTAATTGTGTTCGTTTTGTTGCCTTCAAACAGTTTCTTCCGTATCCTTCTCCCGATTTAGGCAATAACATAGATCTGATTAGGCAATCATATTGGTCAGGTATTTTTCCTAGCATTTTCTCATTATACCATGTCTAACATTTTTTTGGTAAAAGCTAAGCAGATTATTGATCATTCGTTATCAATTTAGTAATCTAAAGAAGACAATTATATTGACAGGAATTAAGGAAAAATATGATTTTCTCACAAATTTGTTTTTCTTGACCCAAATCGTACTCTGTAGCTTTGAGTTCTGACCACCATCCATTAGTGGTCTTGGGTCAGGCAACATTTTTGCGACAAGAAAGAACACTAATCCGGTGATCCCTCGTAGTCGTAGTCTTTTATGTGGAGTGACCTTAACATACCTTTGAGTCTTTAGCTAGCTGAAAAGTGGCAGTAAAATATATCTAGCTCAACTTCAGACCTAAACATGATCATAACTATGTCTGATCAGGTATTCCTATAGCAATAATGTGTTGCGAACAAGGCAGACCAATTGTCTATTTAAGCAATTTTTTACCTACCTCACGCTTTTTTATGTAAAACATGGAGGCATGTGTTGATGTTCTAATGTTTGCATAACATTTCCCTTAATGAAATGTTTGTGTTCAAATCATCTAATGTGCCCATTCCGATTTAGTTACATACGATGAGCATCAACAGAGAATGATTTATGAGCTTAGTTGAAATAGTCAAAACTTGAGTTTGATATTTTGATCTTAAATTATGCATGTTGTTTTATAGAGTCTCTTTGTATACTACACAGTTTAGTAAGCAACTATATAGCTCGCACCATGCATTTTTTCGTTATTAATCAAGCAAAACAATGCAAGTGCCAAGCAATTTTTTATCACCCTTTTTATTGAGCAATTGTTGATTATTAGAGATATGCAATGGGTCACCTCATCCAATTACTTTTATTGTGCCTTTTCTTATTATGTAATACATGCTAATTGATTTGATTCTTTTTTCATTTTATATTGCAGTATGTTCATGAAAGAAGATTTTGCCTCTCCTGCTCCTGCTCGCCGTCTGATGCCCGTGGCGTCGGCAGCGGGGAAGCACGAGAGATGGAGGATGAGCATGTTAGAGTCCTTGACCAGGTGGGTTGTGAGGGCGAGGGTGGTGATGGAGGTGGAGGCCAGACGGTGACTGTCGTGGATGTGGCTGACGCAGCTCTCATGGTGTCCTGGTTGCACTTTATTACCATGTGGATGCCAGTGCACTGTTCCTGCCTATGCAGTTGCACGTCGACATGGTCTTCCACATTCACACCATAGGTTACATGTGTGCCAACTTGGCAATTATATGTTGTAAAAAAAAACTTGGCAATTATATGTCGTTCTTGTACAACAAGCTTTTGGACACCAACGCACACTCTTTAGCTTTTTAAGCAGTTTTTCTCATATTTTTCAGTATTAATGCTTCCTCGCTCCTCAGTTTAGTTTTGCATGCATGTACTGATATGTTAAAGAAATGAGCGAGCATATAAACAGCACATGCAGCGCCCAGCTGCACAACGGAGCAGTCTCGGTGGTCTTCCGTACTGGAAAGGAAAACTGTGTATCTGTCTGCTTTATAAAAATACTACGACGGTAAGATAAGCTACTTTATAAGTGACTGTAAATTAGCTAAGTCCTTAAAAGATATGTTAATAATAAGTTGGTCATTTATCTCCATGATAACATCCACCTCAAAAAAAATCTCTATGATAACAAAAGTTATTTAGATTGTGCACAAGAAGTTATTATAAAAAAATAGTTATTAATGTTTTAAACAAAGGAAGGTAATTACGTAATGAGTTAGGTTTATTATTGAATAGTTGTATTGTGCATGATTGAATAAAATAATTATTTATTATATTATAGAAAATACATCTTATTATTACATCTTTGATAAAAAAATTATGTGCGTTTCACACGTGCGCCTATACTAGTTAAGAAAGGAGAGAGTATTTTGTAGTGATTAAAGTCATCCTGTAGAAACTAGCTAAAAAGGGACACCACTACGCGTGTACACGTACTGCTCATCACCTGTTGTCCACACCACGCTGTGATCGCCTCCGCATCGTTTCCATCAGCCCCTCCAAGCACCGTGGTGTCGCGCCATCGTCGACCCATCTCTGGTGGCCGGACGAGAAATTGATAAAATTACCTGTTCGACTTCAGTGGGATTAAGCTTTGTGAATGACATACCTTGACCTTCTACGCTCGTCTCTGGTTCTGTAGTCTACCCATGTACATGATATCTTTCTTTGCCATCCCAAAGGGGTACTTAAGAAATTAGATTACTTCCGTTCAAGATTTTTCTGGCAAAGTGATGACCAGAAACGGAAGTATAGACTTGCCAAATGGAGTATTCTTTGTCAACCCAAGGTTCAAGGGGGCTTAGGAATTCATGACTTGACGTTAAAAATACAGCACTACTCAGTAAATGGCTTTACAAACTACTAACAACAAATGGAACTTGGCAGCAGATTCTTCGCAACAAATATATTCATTCTAAACCACTATCACAGTTCAGTGGAGAAATGAAGACTCACATTTTTGGGCTAGTCTCATGAAGGCAAAGCGAGAATTTCTAAGCTGTGGAACCTTCATAATTAGGGATGGGTCACAAATCAGGTTTTGGGAAGATAAATGGTTGGGAAATGAAACCTTGCGAGAGCAACATCCTTGTTTGTATAATATAGTCAGACAAAAACAAGATAATGTTGCAGAAGTTCTTAGCACATCACCTCCAAATTTCTCATGGCGTAGGAATCTCATAGGACAAAAATTAGCAGCATGGAACGAATTGATTCCACGCATGGCTAACATTGTTCTATGCCATGAACGAGAAGAGTTTCAGTGGAACTTACATCCAAATGGAAAGTTCTTAGTGCAATCTCATTATCTGGCAATGATACACGCCGATGTCCCTAACTTAAACAAGGATTTGTGGAAATTAAAGGCCCCATTGAAGATTAAAATATTTATGTGGTACTTACGACAGGGAGTAATTCTGACTAAAGATAACTTAGCAAAACGAAATTGGCAAGGTAGTAAGCAATGTTGTTTTTGTCACAAAGATGAGACAATTAAGCATCTGTTTTTTAATTGTCGTTTCACACGGGCAGTGTGGTCCATCATACATGCGGCCTCAGGCCTATCTCAGCCTCGTAGTATGTCTCATATGTTTGGTACTTGGCTACGGGGATTTAGAAAGGATCTGAAATCGTTATTTCTGCTAGGAGCGACAGCTACTTGCTGGTCGCTATGGTTATGCGGAAATGGTATAATTTTTACAATAAACTTAACTCTTCCCCTTTGCAGGTTATCTTCTCGATTATAGATTGGCTCCGTACATGGGCCGTTCTACAAAAGGCAACTTCACAGGATTTGGTTACTGCGGCATCTCAACGATTGACGCATGTGGTCAAGGACTTTTTTTACCCAGGCGCATAGGTGGCGGTCTAGTCTACGGATTGATGGTTATTAGTGCGTTTGGTTCATCTCATTTTCTTTTATTGGCTGTGTGCATCCTGTTATGCAGAGGTCGGGAGTATTTTCAAGAGTTGTATCATCTCGATGTAGTGACCTTGAAAATTAATAAACCTTTATCGAAAAAATTTGGATTTCGGTCAGCAGCAAGTCCTCCGGCCGGCTGATTGGTTTGCACCAACGCAAGAAAAAAAACAGTCCGTTCATTGCAAATGCATGTTATTATACTTTATCAATAAAAACCACAAATGTATCGTTCTCAATTATCCATTAAGAAATAAAATTAATAGAATAGTTTACCTTCATGCCAAAAGGTTGAAAACTTCACAAATGTATCAAATAGTCATATAAATGTATGCAAAATATCTCATAGCAACACACGGGGAATTCACCTAGTTAACTTAATAAGCACGACCTTCACAAAGACCACTTGACAATTTCTAAATATTTCTTATTATAGTACAATTATTAATAATAGAGCTTTATTTCGGTACTTGGATACCAGAAGGTACTAGGTAGTACCTTGTATTAAGATTTTTTCACCAATTAATTTAATTTAATTGTTGGGCTCACCAAACTGGTACTTTCTATACTACTACCCTATTGATATTTTTTTGGTAATACCTGGTACTTCCACCGATTAGATTTCATGGTTAGATAGAAGCACTTTAAAATTTTCCTAATAATTTGAGTAACTTTGGGCAAACAAAGTGAGCTATTTATCCATGACATCTGCTAGTAGTAAAGTATTCCCTCCGTTTCAAATTACAAGTCTAATTTTTTTAGAGTCAAAGCACTTAGATTTGATCAAATTTTTACAATAAAGTACTAAATTTTCATACCAAATAAGTATCATAAATTTCTTCACTAAATATATTTTCATAGTATATATATCTTTATGATCCTCTCTATAATTTGGGAATGGATTATTCAAGAAAATTAGAGATACTTTTAATTTGAAGTAGTATACTACAACCATCCTCATAAGATTCAAAACTCAGACTAGAGGGAGATCGAATCAACAAAATGTAGATACTAGATAGCAACAAAAAAAGGTCCCAAGCACAATTGTGAAAATGGCTTTAGGATGAATTGTATATATACTGTAATAAAGGAGGTAAATTAATCATGATTGCAACTTGTAACCTAAAAACTACAGTGCTAAGTTCACTGTGCTGATCGATCCAAAAACAATAAAATTTACTGAGATGTAAAATCATGATCTTCTTCTCAAAGTCATATAGTTCAAAGAGTTTGGGTCGCGACACTCGGGATGCCTACTGAAAGATTCACAACCTAGTTGAGATAAAACTGCCTTGTTCCAGATGGAACACAATAAGGCAGCGGGGACTAACAAAATTCCCATTGAATTCTATAAATTTTGTTGGCATCATCAAAGAGGATATGGTGGAACTCTTTAATGACTTCTATGAAAACAGCTTTGATGTAAGCAGAATAAACTATGAGGTGATTATACTGCTGCCAAAAGTCACAAATGCAAATAAGATCCAGTAATATCGCCTCATATGATTACTTAATTGAGTATATAAGTGGATTACAATGGTTATGACCTTAAGGCTGACCCCAATAGCTAAAAGGGTCATATGTGCGAAACAAACCGCCTTCATAAAAGAAGGAACATCATGTATGGCGTTATGGCAATACATGAGATAATGCATGAAACAAAAAGGAGAAAAGAAATTGGGTATAACTTGATTTTGAAAAAGCATACGATAAGGTGGGTTGGAGCTCCCTATTCGAATGCTTGAGAATGAGGGGTTTCAGTAGGAGTTGGTGTAGCTGGGTTAAGCAAATTCTTGCTCGGGGAACTATGTGTGTGAAAGTAAATAATTAGCTGAGTACTTACTTTGTGAGTCATAAACTGGCCTGGCGAGCAATATTATACCTCATGGGGTGGCAATCCTGTAAAGCTGGGAATTTGAAAGTACTCCTATACATGTATGAGTTAATGGCCTGGGTTGAAAATCAACTTTGCCAAAAGCGAGCTACTCTTGATTAATGGAGATGATGAGCTAGAAATACAATATGTTGAACTCTTCACAAAACTTGGAAATTTCCCATCAAATACCTGGGAGTGTCTGTGAGTCCAAGCAGACTACATGTGCTAGACTAACTTGCTCTCAAGGACAAATATGGCTGGAAGTTAGATGTATAGCAAGGAAGCACAATGTCTATTGCGGGGAGAACAACCCTCATTAATTCTAGCCTATCTAGTACATTCATCTATCATATGTCATTGTACATGTTGCCAAAAACTATCATTAGAGACCTAGACAAACAAAGAAGCACTTTCTTCTATCAAGGAAGGGGCATAAGAGAAAATACCATATGATAAGATGGGTGACCATCTGCAAGAGCAAGAAGAAAGAGGGCTGAGGATAAAGGACATAAAAAAGATAAACATAAGTTGGTAGGAAAATGGTGGTGGAAGTTAGATAATGAGAATGGAATTTGGCAGGACTTCGTAAAAGCCAAGTACCTTAAAAATAAAGTGATAAGCAATGTTAATCATAAATTGGGAGATTCACGGGCTGATCTGTTAAAGATCAAACACATATACCTAAAGAAGAGGGAGATCAGTGTAAAAAATGGGGAGGGGTCCTTCTTTGGACCGATTCCTGGATTGAGGAAAAACCCTTGTGTGTGCAATACCCTGTTATATATGATCTTTGCATTGACAAAGACATAACTGTGAGAAATTTCATTATGCATGGGGGTGATGTGAGATTCAGAAGATGTCTGCCAAGCTTCCTTCATGAACAATGGTAGGAAGTAAGAAATAAAATGTCAGGCGCCACACCTCTAACTGAGGGCAAAGATACAGTAAAATGGGGTGGAGAGTCGAAAGGGATATATACGGTGAAAGCCATGTATGAATCCCTGACAAGAAATGAATCAGGGGACACCTTCTGTAGAATCTGGAAGGCGAAAATCCCCTACAAAATTAAGATCTTCTTGTGGCTTGTGGAAAATAACACCATCCTAATTCCTAAGGATAACATGCTGAAAAGAAACTGGCTCGGTGACTCATCCTGCCAGTTCTGTACAGAAATTGAGAGTTGTGATCATCTGTTCTTTCGCTTCCCCAGTGCAAGGTGTGTTTGGGGGATAGTAGCTACTTGCATAGGTGCTGGTGACATCTCATCTAGGCATCTAGCAGTAAACAATTCTGGAGTTGGATGAAGATCCACTTTTCTGAAGGGAAAAGTGTTCACACATTTTGCTTAGGAGCCATCTGTTGGGCAATATATGGAAAACAAGAAACAGCTCATGCTTTGAACAAAAAGTATAAGACACCCAGCTGAGATAATAATATATGCATGTGCCTTGATGAAATATTGGACAGGTCTATACAAGCAAGACTTCCAAGCAAGCGCAGATGGTGGCCGGGATCGGCGTTCTCCTGGCCACTGCTAGTAGGATCCTGGCTGGGCAAAGGAGGGAGGCACCGCTGATCCTGATGCCGGCTTCTGAAGACGATGGGCCCAGGAGAGCGAGCACTGATTGGTCTTGGCTGCAAAAGGAGAAGATGTTATCCCGAGGATAGTCAAAGCGGTTCCTGCATTTTGGGTGATGTAATGCTGTGGCCAGTAGTCCAAATGGTAGTAGTGGACCAGTAGTGGACCTCCCTCGTTTGTGTTCTGCTACTCCTGTTCCCTTTCTGTTGGGCTTGAGTCAAGCTTTGTAACTAGGAGGGGTTAGGGGTCTAGTAGAAAAGTTTGCTAGTTCTTTCTTAACTGTGTGCTCTTGTACTTCTCATTATCTCGGTAATGAGAATGGGGTGCACCTCGTTTCAAAAAAAGGTGGTTGGCATTGAAATTTTCTCTTCGAGATGTCCTACCCATGAGTCAAAAAACTATGCACCAAGTAAAGTGTATATGAGAAGCACAACTAACTGGAAACGGTAAAAATAAGGCCAACTGACATTTTGTCCATCTAATCTTCTTACTAATTAACTACCCAATCTATTCTTAAGGACTATATACATGAACGTTGGCAGCTAGTAAAAGCTAATATATCTTAAAGTTTTAGCATTTTATTACATGAAAAATAGTATTATCCAACTCGTCATACATGGAAAATACTTCAAATGACTCTTGTCAATTTAAGGTTTGCATTAGAGAATAATTTAAGGTATCACAAACTACAGTGCTGAGTTTACTAGGCCGAGCGATCCAAAAAACAACAAAGTTGACTAAGATGTGAAATCGTGATGTTCTTCTCTCGGGGTCATATAGTTCAAAGAGTTTGGGTCCCAACTCTCAAGATGCCTACTGAAAGATTCACAGCCTAGCTGGTTGGAGTTGAAATTTTTCTTTGAGATTTTAGAAACAACAAAAATAAGGCCACCTGACATTTTGTCCACCTTTTTTTCCGAATTGAAAGACATTTTGTCCATATAATCTTCTTACTAATTAACTACCCAATCTATACTCAAAGAGTATATATGAATGTTGGTAGTTACTAAAAAGCTAATATCTTAAAATTTAGCATTTTATTACATGAAAAATAGTATTATCCGACTCGTCAAAATACTTCGAATGCCTTTTGCCAATTTATGGTTTGCATTGGAGAACAATTTAAGTCATCACAAGGACACGTAAAAAAGAATCAATACATACATTCGGTGGTTTGCATTGGAGAACAATTTATTGTTTGCATTGGAGAACAATTTAAGGTATCAAAAAAGACACATAAAAAGGCACGAATACATACATATGGTGGTTCTCTTCCATATTTTCTAATGCATCTTCTTCTTAATGCCTCTTGTCACAAGTAGTGGCTGCTGTTGCATCTGCTCCATGTACTGCTGCTGCGCCCTCGGGTTGACAGTCGCTGCAGCATCCTGTAGCACCTCCATCCCTGATGGCATGCCCTGCTGCTGCTGCGCCATCGGGTTCCCAGCCGCCATGGCAGCACGTACCAGCCCTGATGGTGTGTTACTGCCACCAGCTGGCATGCCTAGATTGGTGCTGCCGCTGCCACCACCCTGTTGCATGGTCAAAGGCCCGCCACTCATCTGGTCAATATCTGGGAAACCAGAATCACCTATCATGTTAGATCTCATCATGACATTCTTTGGTGGTGTTGTGCCGCCCGGCAACGGGCCACTGACACTGACAGTGGGAAGGTCATTGGCGACGCCTGGGGTGACACACTGCTTGGTGTTCTGCAGCTGCTCACCTTCTTTGATCTTACCACGACTGTAGTTCACTTGGCCGTCTTCGCCACCGTGTTTATGCATTGGACCGATGTATTGCGGCCGCGCCATTGGTGTCATGCCGCTTGCCAGCGGGCTACTGATGACACTGACGGGAAGGCCACCGGCGTCGTTGCTGCCGCCCTGGGCAACAAACTGCTTGGTGTTTTGTGGCTGCTCACCTCCTCTGATCTTACCACCGCCGTAGTTCATATGGCCGTCTCTGCCACCGTGATTCTGCATCGGAGTGATGTATTGCGGCCGCGCCATCGGGATCCCGGCCACCACAGCAGCCATGTACTGCTGCTGCGCCCTCGGGTTGCCGGCTGCTGCAGCATCGTGCATCACCTCTGTCCCTGATGGCATGCCCCGCTGCTGCTGCCCAGCCGCCATATTAGCCCGTACCAGTCCAGAGGGTGTGTTCCTTCCACCGGCTGACATGCCTTCCATGGCACCGCCACCGCCACCACCCTGCTGCATGATGGGAATGTGAAGGTGCTCTATTGGCATTCCCATGGTCATGGGCCCATCGCTCATCTGGTCAATACCGAGGAAATCGGGATCGACAATCATGTTAGACTTCATCATCATGGCATTCTTTGACGGTGTCATAATGCCACCCTGCAGCGGGGCACTAACACTGACGGGGAAAGCCATCGGCGCCACCGCTGCCACCGCCTAAGTGCTTGGTGTTCTGCCTCTACTCCGACCGTCGCTGCCCGTGTGCAGATCTTCACCGACGAAGCAGCGAAGGACGCAACAGTAGAGGTAAAGGTATGTCATTCACAGTGTTTACCCACTCGATCTACTCCTAGTCGATCCGGCAAATCTATCAATGGTATCAATAGCCTAGTCTAGTGAGTAGACAGAGTTGGGAAGAGATGGATCAGAAAGAAAAGATTCGATCTCGAATCAAAGAAAAGGAGGATGAGGGAGCCCGACCGCAGATCTCCGGCGGTGGCGCCCTCTCGCTCACTCGGGATCTTCGGATCTCAAGTCAAAAGAACACAAAGGAAAACACAAACAGGAACCCTAACCCTAATCTACAGAAAAAAGGGGCGCGGGAGGGAGTCCTACCAGGGGACTACCTTGTCGCCGCCGACACCGATGACCGTCACTTTGACGCCGTGCGGGAGAGTCACCCGAACCGTGGGGGAAGGGGATTCACGCCGCTACGCGTGCCTCACCCACCGACCCACGGACTTGGGCAAAAGGGCACCACTGCAAATCCGCTCGGCGGCGACGCGCTCTCCCTCGTGGGGAACGCGCTCGCCGGCGAGAGGGCCTGCGGTGGCGCCACCACCCTTCTCCAGCCACCATGGGTGGCGCATCCTCTGTGGATCTCTCTTTTGTGGGGCTAAAGAAGGAGAAGGAAAGAAAGCAGAGAAAGGAGAAGCAGGTCGTGGCAGTGTGCTGGGCGGCGCTGCTCCTCGCCGTCGCCGGTGGGCACGCCGTCACGGGCGCTCCTCCGCCGCCGCCTGTGTGCGAGAGACTCAGGGGAGGGAGAGAATGGGGCTAGGGTTTACAGGGGACCGGCCGCTGCCGGGTTTTGTTCGTGCGAAGCGCGCGGACGACCGTCCGATGTCGCTCAGAGGAAATCGACGGCCGGTAGGAGCCGACGGTCGAGCGGGCCGGAAAACGGCCCAGGCGGGGGCGGAGCGCGGGCCGCTTCGGCGGCCTACCGGTTGGCTGCTGGGCCGCGGGCCCATGCGGGTGCGCGGAGGACGGTCATGGACCGTTTTCTCTTTTGGGCCGAAGGCAAGGTTGCGAACATTGTCTTTTAATAATTTGTTCTACTAATTTCAGAAGCATATTTGTATGAAATTTGAAAGAATTATGTATAGTTTTGATCTCTATTAAATTGGAACCAACGAGAAGATTGTTTAGGGATTAGAAAAGTGGCAGAATTGCTTCTGAATAGTATCTTATTTTCATGAATTTTAATTCATGTATTCTGCTGCAAAAGTTTAAATTGTTGTTCCTTTTATTTAATTCGAAGATTAAATTAAAGGGAAAAGTTGAGTAGAGAAAAATCATGTAGAAAGGAAAGATTATTCTGATGGAATAATAATTCAAGGCAAAGTTGAGACAAGTTTGTCAAAGTTTTAACTTCTATTCAATTTTGAACCAACGGGATAAATTGTTTAGATGGTTAATAAAGAAATGTTTTAGAAGTGTGATTGCTTCTGAAAAGAAAGAAAAAGTTTTCCGCTCCAAAGTAAAAGTTTCACCCTCTAATTAAATTGGATCCAACGGGAAAATTTAATTAGTGGAGTAGAAACATATTTATTTAAAGTTAATTATGGTATTGTTATTTTTTGACCAACATTGATGGTAACAATATTATAATTATATGTGTCTTATGTTTAAAGTTAAAGTTTCTGGTGAATTTTGCATCAAAGTGATCAATTCTCAGAGAATAAAGATCAAGAAATGTTGTTTTATTTCTTGTTTCTATTGCATAATGATTTCTATAGCTGACTTTCAATTAAATTGGAACCAACGAGAAAATTTAATTGAAAGAACAGTTTTAAAAAGTTTCCTTGTGGGTTATATCCACGTTAAAGTTAAAGTCAGCTTCCGCTGTATAAAGTTCAAGATTGGTTTTGATAGCCAATTTTTTGTACAAAGTTTAATATCTCTACTCAAACATGAATAAAGAGGATATTTTAGAAATACTTTTGATAAGTATTAATTCTAAATATAAAGTTTCATGATTTTGTCATTTTCTGACCAACGTTGATGATGGCAATATTGTGATATCATGGATTAATTCTAATTCGGTCGATGGTGTTTTGGAACTAATATATATGGATGGTGTTTTATTCTATTTTCTGTCCAACGGTGATATGGAATAGGACATAAAGTTTTAAAAGTTTCGTAAACTTAAAGTTTGGATATTGTTGAATATTTTCTCAGAGAAAAGATCTTTTTGTTTTCATTAATGAAAGCATTAAGAAAAGTGAGCTGAGCACTTGTGACTCAGGAGATGACAAATAAAAGAGTGTCATAATGTGAGGGACTATGTTCTCTTTAAAGAATGGTTTCAAAAGTAAAGATTCTCGGATATTAATCCTAGAAATATGATAGATCATTGAGAGTCTTGAGAAATGTTTTTCATGTACTCTCTATGAAGAGGAATTTATTTCCAGTTAAGTCATCATGATAAAAGTTACAATAATTCATATGCATGTTTAATTTGACTAATGTTGGATTAAGCATGTGTGTGTTACAGTTTATTCAAATTTATTTTTTGAATTATGAATTTGATGATTGAATGCAAGCCAATCTTGGCATGCATGTTCCTTCCAGGTTATTACCTGAATGGAGAGGAAAGTTTGTGACACTCTCGCACGACGAGAAAAGTTCATAATAATACCCGCATGGCGGGAAAGGCTCTGAGAAAATAACCACATGATTGGCTAAAGTTGGCATAATGCTTATGTTAGACAATCATATATGGCGGGAAAAGTTTTGTCAAAGGACTCATGCTGCATGGCGGGAGAAAGATATAATGACTCATGTACTTATTGTGTATTCCAGACTGGGAAATAGTTTTTTGGAGTAGCTCTTTTATTACTTTGGTATTGATTGAGCATTTCCATTGTGTTATAGTCACTAAGCACTCTATGAGTTTAAAGAGAATCGAAAGTAATATGTGAACCTAAAGATAAAGAATGATATACAAGATTGAGTTGCTTGAGTCTTCAAAAGCATGGAAATAAAGGACTCTTAAAGTGAAATGAGGAATGATGTACTCCCATATATGAGTTATGTAACAACCTTGTTTTGGATGATATAATCATGCAGACAAAGGAAGTAATTGAAAGTGTTCTCAAAGTTTCCTCACTGATAATAGTTCTGAATGGTTTCAAAATTGTGGCAAGAAAGTTCATGCAACATTTCGAGGGGGAGAAAGGTGAGAAAGGTGAAAATCCCCTATACTTCAGGAAAGTAATGCATTGTATGCATTTAGAGTGTGATCTATAGAAGATAAATATGATTGTCTGGGGGAGTACGACAGTCATAAATGTGATACCCCTAAAGAAAAGGAATAGCTAAAATCCTGGACTTTTATAAGTTCGATAGGATGATAGCGATGTGACCAAAATGGTGAAAGAACAAACCCAAAATGAGAAAGTTTAAAGATACTCTATTATTTATAATAGATGGTAAGATCTGGGGGAGCCATTTAGTTGGCCATCCGGATGAAAGAAAAGGCTGGTCTGGGGAGCCATTTTGTTGGTAATTCAGATAAAAGAAAAGGTTCTTTTATTTCTAACGAGACACATTGTCTTCTTGGAATACGAGAGCAATCAGGGGGAGCATGGTGGCTCGAGAAATTGACTTCGAGGAGAAGTGGGTAAGTATGCCCACTCTGATGATTCGGTAGCTATTTTCTCGACACTCGTGGCAACAATATGGTAGATGATATGGAACCTGTCCTTTAGGAGCCATTGAAACTCGTTGTTGTGCATGGGGAGAGCTGCTACAGCCCCATATGGTAGATGTACCAAAAGTTGAGGCACACAATGTGCCAGAGGTTGAGGCCTCTAGTAGGTCTCAAAGAATCAAAAGTCTGATAGTTGCAAAGTTTGTAATATAGAAAAGTTCGCATTGTGGTTTATTCCACTTCATGTGTTAGAAACAAGAAAATAAGCGCTTGTTCGTTGAAAGTGGAACTGATGAATCCCGAGGAAACTTGGGACTCGTAAGTGATTCTCAATGGAGCCAAAACAGTAGGCTGTAATGGGTCTACAAGTCATGACGTGACTCCAAAGAGAATATGAGAACACACAAAGCGCATCTTAAATCAAAAGTTTTTGTGCAAAGAAAATGAAAGGACTACAATGAATTTTGTGGCACATCATGCTCTGAGTTACATCAGATGAAAGTATTTCGTGGCACAACCTAAGGGTTTTGTCATGTAAATAAAAGAAGAAAAGTAATGCTACCTAAAGAAATCATTTACGAATGATAACATTAAAAGATAAAGGATTTGGTTGTTAATTTTTGGGTTTAAAAGAGAACAAGAGGACATCATTTGTACAAAGTTATAGAATGGGAATTCATTTCCTAATCGTGCATATGTGATTGACATCTTGCATGGTAGCAATAATGTCAATCTGTTGTGAAAGAAGAAGAGGTTCTTGTCCTTAAAGTTCTCGATGAATGTTTTTAAATTATAAGGATCGATTTTCACCGAGGTAAAAGAAAAGGGGTATTAGGACTATCGCAAGAGGCATACTTAGAACAGTTGCAAAGAAATATTGTCAAGGGTAAGGTTTTGGGAACTTTTATGTTCCAAGAGTAAATATGAAATGGTTTAAAGGAATATGGTACCATATGCTTCAGCTGTTGGAAGCTTAATGAATGGAAAAGAGAACTTACCCTGACATAGTTCATATATCCGGGTTGTTTTGGCAATGTCCAGTCCAGCTATAGATCACTGGAATGGAGTTATGTGTATCAGCCTCATGGTAAGTTGGAAAGATCAAGTGCTCTCAAAAGGTTGTGAGTACAAAGATTTGTTGTGAAATGTGTAGCGAAATCCACAATTGTCGTTAACTTTCACACTTGGAGTTTTTGTGTGGAAATACTCCAAAGGGTAAAACAATTATCATCAATGTGATGCGAAGATGTGGTATAGCATGATACGAGGCTGAGGGATAGGCAAAATAGTTAATGGAACCTGTACCCGGAGTTGATAATGGTTGTCAACAGCAATGACCATTAAAGTAGTTCACTCCTATGACAACAAGTCAAGTGTGCTGCCAAACACATTGACACAAAGTTATATGTTGTAAAGGAGTAAGTCCGAAATCATATTAAAGATATTGTGCATATAAGAGACAAGCAAGTGCTTGAGGATCCTCTTACGAAAAGCTCACCACCCAGTGCGCTTAGAGAACACAAGCGACATGGGTTTATGATATAGTTTACGATGTCGGACAATAAAAGGGCCCAAGGCTAAAAATTTTGTTTCAATACAGAGATGTGTATTGTAGCTGTTGAATCTATCGGGGATTGACAGAATCGAGATTGACCGTGACGATAAAACATGCTCTATGCACTGATCTGTAATGGAATGAGGAAAGAAGTTAAAAGCATATGGTGAGATCAAGGGGGAAAATGTTAGATTGATCTCTCCACCAATGGGCCCAACGGCCCATTGGGCCCTTGACTCGCGTCCAGATCGGGGACGCCCAGCCCGTTAGAAGGCTAGTGGGCCCCTGTCGTGCAGCACTATAAGAGGGAGTGGGGGCCACGGGCTCAGGACACGAGGTTCACCGCTGCCACAGTAGCCCCCAGACTCCTAGCCCTAGCCGACCGAGAGGGAGTGCTGAAGCGACGGGAAGCACCACCGGCGCCACCACACTCGACCTCTACTCCGACCGTCGCTGCCCGTGTGCAGATCTTCACCGACGAAGCAACGAAGAATGCAACAGTAGAGGTAAAGGTATGTCATTCACAGTGTTTACCCACTCGATCTACTCCTAGTCGATCCGGCAAATCTATCAGTGTACACTCGATTTTATCAAGCCCCAGTGTGATTTCTCTCCTCTCCGGATTAGGATCAGTGCACTATTATTAGAATAGTAAATTATTATATGTCTGAAACATATGTAGAATTACTACTCAATATGGAACAATAAATCTCAGTGTCCAAACAAAGTAAATATGGAATTATGCCGCAAATATATATAGCTAACATGAACACCACCAAAATAATAAAGAACACATATTGTAAATAAAGGATTGTTGTATGTTGCTACTAGGTTAACCCCACCTAGGTCCATATATAAATCATATGCTACGGAATTGGTTAACAAGCATAGATATTAAGACAAAATATTTGATCTTTGTGGGCGTTGCTGCTCTTATATGTGTGCGATTTGGTGTACTCGAAGTGATATAATTTTTTAGAAAAAAAGTCCACCTCTTTTACGCAGGTGGTTTTCAGAGGAGCTCACTGTTGCAATGTGAAGAAACAAGGGAATCTGTTCAGAAGGCAAGCAAGGCATTGGAAGTTGTCGCTTTGGTATCTTTGCCAAGAATGGATGGAGAAGTAATAATAGACTTTGCTTATGATTTTTCCCTTTAGTGAACTTTTATTTTTATTTCAATGATCAGCTTTTGAGCTGAATTTGCTATAAGAACTTGGTTGTGTGCGGTTGCAGAGGTCGGAGATAAATCTATTTTCTAAAAAGAATAATGATGCTATCTAAAAAATTCACATTCTATCACAATAAGGAAAAACACTCTTAGACTTTTTCTATTGGAAATTACAGTAATAAGAAAAATAATCAATGATTAATAATTACAATTTTGTCTTAATAGTTAATAACCAATGATTTCACTTATTCACCAATTCAAAGAGTAATAATAATAGTGAAAATGGCACTGTACATGTGCTAAAAAATGATGCTATGTATCAAGACTAAACTTACATGTGTTACCGGAGAAGTACAAACGAAGTCAATTTCAATAGAACTGCATCTTGTTTCCATTTCACGGAGCCTTTCAATAACAAACTTTGTAGTTGGTCTATTTTCTTGGTTATGGTCAGTGCACTATAAGGCTATTTCACTACATACTCTTACCTGTTCCAACAGTGTGCCTGCTTGTGATGGCTTTAACCCATTATTCCAACTTTCAAGTACCTAAGAATAACCGAAATTGTGGTCATGACTTAGGGTCAAGTAAAGAAACGGGAAACAACTGAGCACCTAAAGTCAATATGGACATCAATATAAATAACGACAAAAGGTGTTGGAATAGTATAGACCTAGCATTAGATCTAGCAGTACTACTAGGTCACTTTGAGTTGAAGTCTAATTTATGGTCTGATACTTGAAAAAAAGATGAGGTATACTTTGTGCCAATTTATTCTTCAAGGAAGTGTAAAAATTAGGGGAGTTTTACGGTGGACTATACCACCTTATACCACTGTTGGAAAAAGACCGCTATGAAAGGATCCGACGGCTGAGATTAATTGTATACCACCACAACTTGCACCTGTGGTATAGAGTGGTATACATAGGTGGTATAGGGGTATTATTAGAAGTTTTATCTCGATGACAAACAAAATATATGATTTCTTCATTTCAATTTTTTTCATTCTCTCTGGTGATATGGCCAATTTTTTTTTTCAAATTTCAAACAGAAATTTTCATTTCAAAATTCGAAAATGAAAATTTTCAATTTTTTCATTTCAAATTTCAAAAATGAAAATTTTCAAATTTTTCATTTCAAATTTTCGTGTCATATTTAATTTTTTTCATTTCCCATTGGTGGTATGGCCAATTTTTTTTCAAATTTCAAAATCAAAATTTTTTCCATTTGGCCAAATTTTTTCAAAATTCAAAAAGAAAATTCTGAATTCAAAATTCAAAAATGATTTTTTTCAAAATTTTTCATTTCAAATTTTCCTTGTGGCATAAACAAATTTTTTTTCTCGACCCGAGGTTGCCGAATTTATCAATAGATTGCAAGCATTATCTATTTACCCTTATCAAAAATAGCCACATACTACGTACCACCACTTGGTCCACCGTAAAAGAGCCCAAAAATTAACGATTAAAAAGACAGAAAACAGAAAAAAGATTCTAAAAGCTAGCTGTCTCAAGGAATAAAAAGAACAGAAGGGTTAACCAATTCAGTAGCACTTCGTTATAATCATGTGGTGGCAATCCAAGATCCGTAGACTGAGGCAACATCTTAGAGGCTAGGCGTCTAATATGGCGGGCTCCTATAAAAAGGAGAAAAAAACTCTTCTGGCCCTTCTGCATAATCTTGATAAAAAAGCAGAAAATGGTAGGCTAGCTGATCATGAGATCAATTTAAAGCACTATCTTAAAGAGCGGTTAGTTTCGCTTTTCAGGGAGGAAGAGCTTAAGTG
This sequence comes from Cenchrus fungigraminus, assembly GCA_036936925.1. Lineage (NCBI taxonomy): Eukaryota > Viridiplantae > Streptophyta > Magnoliopsida > Poales > Poaceae > Cenchrus > Cenchrus fungigraminus. The sequence continues at coordinate 122,682,171 of CM072774.1, read as the reverse complement.
GTATGAAAGGGCTAAGGTCAAAACTCTCTTGGAAGGGGATGCTAATACAAGGTTCTTTCACCTTGTTGCCAATGGCAAACACCGTAAGCAGCAGATTTATAGACTCGAAGATGACAATGGTGTTGTTGTTAGTTTTGACCATCTTAAAAGCCACATTACGAATTATTACAAAAATCTGTTCGGGATCCCAGAACAGACGGAAATCGCCTTGCTGGAGGATCAGATTCATGATATTCCACAAGTATCCGATGAGGAAAATGAGATCCTCATTGCCGAATTCACTGAAAATGAGGTGAGAGAGGCTATCTTCCAAATGGAGCATAATAAGGCCCCTGGACCAGATGGCTTCCCAGCTGAATTCTATCAAGTTTTCTGGGGGGTGATCAAAGATGACCTTTTGGCTATGTTTCATGAATTCCACAAGGACACTCTTGATCTCTTTAGCCTCAATTTTGGGATCATTACTTTAATTCCAAAAATTGAGAATGCCACTAAGATTCAGCAATATAGACCTATTTGTGTCCTCAACGTTAGTTTCAAGATTTTTACAAAAGTTGGAACTAACAGGCTGAATAAAGTAGCAAAGACAGTGGTGAGCCCAACACAAACTGCCTTCATGCCTGGTAGGAATATTATGGAAGGTGTTGTTATTCTACACGAGACCATCCATTAACTCCACACCAAAAAAGCTAATGGAGTAATTTTTAAGATTGACTTTGAAAAGACCTATGATAAAGTTAAATGGTCCTTTCTCCAACAAACTTTACGCATGAAAGGTTTCTCACCTAAGTGGTGCAGATGGATTCATAACATGGTTTCGGGAGGGAGTGTGGGAATCAAAGTTAATGATGACGTTGGACCCTACTTCCAAACGAAACGGGGGCTCAGACAAGGGGATCCTATGTCCCCTATCTTATTTAACATTGTCACTGACATGTTAGCCCTGCTTATTAATCAAGCGAAAACAGATGGGCAAATAAGAGGGGTGATACCCCATCTAGTTGATGATGGTTTGTCTATTTTACAATACGCAGACGACACCATTATCTTCCTAGACCATGACCTTGAGCAAGCAAAAAATCTTAAGCTCCTTTTATGTGCTTTTGAGCAGCTATCGGGGCTGAAGATTAATTTCCACAAGAGTGAAGTCTTCTGTTATGGTGTGGCCAGAGAGATGGAGTCTTTCTATACTTCTCTCTTTGGTTGTAATTCGGGGAATTACCCTTTCTGATATTTAGGTATCCCGATGCACCACAGACAACTCCTAAATTCCAAATGGAGTAAAGTCGAAGAATGCTTTCAGCAAAAGCTCTCGTGTTGGAAAGCAAAATATCTATCCTATGGGGGGAGGCTGGTTCTGCTAAACTCGGTGTTAAGTAGCCTTCCTATGTTCATGATGTCCTTTTTTGAGGTCCCTAAGGGAGTTCTTAAAAACCTTGATCATTTCAGATCTAGATTTTTCTGGCAAGGCTCTGCTAATAAGCACAAATACAGGCTTGCTAGATGGGACATCTTGTGTCGCCCCAAAGATCAGGGTGGCCTTGGGATTTTGAATTTACAGCTCCAAAACAAATGCATGTTGGCTAAGTGGATAGTAAACCTTTTGAACACTGATGGGACCTGGCAATCTTTGCTAAGGAACAAGTATTTGAGAACCAAAACCCTCACGCAAGTATCATCAAAACCAAATGACTCTCACTTTTGGAGAGGACTCATGCGTATTAAAGATGAGGTTCTGTCTAAAGGTTCTTTCGTTATTAAAGATGGAACCAACACGAGATTTTGGGATGATACGTGGATAGGTGATAAGCCGCTCAAGGATACCTACCCGTCCTTATACCATATAGCGCGGGATAGGCATGTTACGGTCTCTAAGGTTATGTCCTCTAGGCCCCTTAATATTTCATTCAGGCGGTCGCTGGTGGATAATAACCTAAGTCAATGGCTTTACCTAGTAGCTCGGGTCTCTAATGTTGTACTGGTGGATGGTAAAGATTATTTTAAATGGCTGCTGACAAAAAGTGGTTTTTTCACTGTTCGGTCAATGTATCTAGATGGCATAGATACTCATCCACCTTTTCAGCATAGGAAGATCTAGAAGTGGAAAGTACCTCTAAAGATCAAGATTTTTCTTTGGTTTCTTCAGAAGGGGGTCGTTTTGACAAAAGATAACCTTGCGAAGAAAAAATGGAAAGGGAGCCAGCAATGTGTCTGCTGCAATATGAATGAAACCTTATAGCACCTGTTTATAGATTGCCCCTCCGCAAAAATGATTTGGAGGTTTATTTTCTATGCTACTAATTTGACCCAGCCTAGATCTATTAGCCATATGTTCGGTACGTGGCTTAATAATCAACATAAGGACTTTAAGCCTCTGATTTGGGTTGGTGTCGCTGCCATTTGCTGGGCTATTTGGAAATACCGGAATGATATAGTTTTCAAAAAGACGAAGTTTAACTCGATTTTGCAGGTTATTTTCAGGGGAGATTACTGGTTACGCTTCTGGGCCCAGTTGCAGCGTAAGGAGCAGGCTAAGGATACCCTCATCGCTATGAGCAGGAAATTAGAAGTCGTTGCTCTACAGATTGCCAATGGAGGATGGAACAATTTTTATCGTTTACCTTAGGCGGGGGCATGTTGCCCGTTGCTGCTTGTTTTACCCTTTCGTGGACTGTTCTTTTCAACCCTGTAATAATTGGCTGTGTACATCTTCGGATGTAGAGGCCGGATTTAATTATCCATTATCTAAAAAAATTAAATTTGTACAATAAGTATAACTGTAATTTCAGTCAAGACTTTAATTTATAATTGCCTAGCAAACCATATTGTACTACATTGTGTGGCCCGGCTTGTCATATCAACTAAGTTCTTACATTCTCAATCAGGAAGTGCCCTTTTTTTCCTGTCAATATCTCTATGATTATAACTCCAAGACTGTATATGTCTAACTTGAATGTGATTACATTGTCATAGAATTCTGGTGCCAAATACTCCCTGGCAGGAAAATTACGTACTAGCAATTCAGGAGCAAAGAGAATTGAATACAATTTAATTTGTGCCTGGCGTTGTACTCTGGAAATAATTAGCTCACTTACTGTGATCCAACTAGCTTTGAAGCTATAGTTTGGCTTTGCCCTTCTTTAAAGCACCTCGACAGACCAAAATCAGCAATTTTTGGCACCATGTTGCAATCAAGCAGTATATTTGCAGGTTTGAGATCCAAATGAGCAATATTCTTCTGATGAAGATAATTCAAACCCTCACAAATTCCCTTGATTAATTTATAGCGTGTGCTCCACTCAAGTCCTTGGTTTGCACCTGCAAATCGAGGAGAATTTTTTTTTTATGTTTCTATGTTCTGAGTACATGAAAAGTCCTTATATTAGGATAATACCTGTATATATACATTAATGAAAAAGAAAAGGAGAAAGGGAACCAAGCATGGAATTCCTTTAGTTTCGGATTTCCTTCAACAGAAAATCGTGAAATGCAAAAGTATCCAACATATTGGGTTTTACGAAATTTACCAGTGATATACCCATCAAGACTCCCATTTGGCAAAAACTCAAAGCAGAGCAACCTGTGCCGTATGTCTGTCATGACTACTTCCCCCTCATGGTGACAGATTTTCCCTTGTGTATCAGCACAATATCCAAGGAAATGTACTATGTTTTTGTGCTTTACGCTCATCAGCAGAGCAACTTCTTGGTTATATTTCTTCTCTTGCATCTCAAGCGTCTGGTGCGGCTTCTTCACGGCGACTATCCCATTCCGAAGTCGCCCCTGCAGTTGCATGCAACAGAGATTGTCTCGTAGCATGTACATGGAATTTAATATCTTAATCCTGATGAAGATTGGGGGCAGCATAGAGTTATTTATACCTTGTACACAATTGCAAAACCACCTTTTCCAACTTCATGATCAACGGAGAAATTATCTGTGATTTTTTTAGAACTGATAGCGGCAGATCTGTCGGTTCTGCCCTTGCATCATGTACCATGCGCTCGAGATTGTCCATACCGGCTTCAAAATCCATTTGTAACCACACAGTCTTCTGTCCTTAAAAAGGTAATCCTAGGTTTTTTTCAGACAAATTAGTAGTCATGAGAAATGGTTCCAGAGCTGCAAAGTATATAGTAAATGTGTAAAAACTAGCTATCTATGTGAATTAACAGAGTATCTATGTGAATTAATAAAGCTCAGTGGACAAACTGAAGATTGAGATATGGTGATTATTTACATGCATACAGAACAAAACAAGGTCGATCACTAACCTCTAAGAAGAACAGAAGATGGAGAGGATGTAAACGCCTTCGTTCCAGCTGAGAAGGGATTGGGATCCCTCTCGTACGTCGTTGACGCCACGAGTCAAGGAAGGAGCTCGACTGCTCGAGTTTGTAAGCACATTGATGATGATTGATCTTAGGTACTCCCTCCGTTCTGAAAAAAACTGACGTTTAGGACAGCGACACGGTCTCCAAAATACAACTTTGACCTCTTGTTATTATAAAAATATTTATCGAATAGTGATGTATGTATACTTTTATGAAAGTATTTTTCAAGATAAATCTATTCATATAGTTTTCACATTTGCAAACTCAACAACTTAAAAGTTATTGATGATTTATATTCCCAATGTTTGACCCAAACCTTGTCCTAAACGTCAGTTTTTTCAAAACGGAGGGAGTAGTTGGATACCTACCCGTGAGGCCATAGAAGCACATTAAATCCATGTAGAAAAAAGGCTACAACTTGCTGGAGACTGAAACAATCGATTAGCGACAAAACTCTCCATCGACTGTGCGAGGGTGGCATCGTCGGTAACGACGAAGGTGGTGGTGACGACAGGTTTCCTATGTCAGCCTTGTGGTCTGGTGACGATGTTGCTGTTGAGGAGGGTCCTGGTGATGCAGCTGACCCCTCTTGACCAACTTTGTTGTCCATGGCGAGCTCGAGTTGACACATGGGTCAATGTCCCAATCCGACCGGTGGAGTGAAGAAATGCTCAACTGAGTTGAGTTTTAAATAGTGCATTGGCATGGTATGGCAAGGGTTGATGGTCCAATTTAACCGGCCGGTGATTGTTGTATTTGGTCGTGTATTTGTTGCCTAATTTGTGCTTATTCTTCTTTTTAATACAGTCAGTTCTCCTACCTGATTTGTTAAAAAAATTGTATGAGGACGAAAAATGAAAAGTAATTGTCCAACTGCAAGATACTTGAAAAATTGATGCAAACGGATGTAGCTGAATTTGCTTTCTATCATTTTTCATGAACATGTTATGAATACATTACAGTTTTTGAATGAATCGGTGAGGAGTCACTTACCTATTTTCCATTAATATAAAAGGGCGATTAAGTAGAGGTGGAGTTGCAGAGCTCTCAGCCCAAAAAGTTTGAAAGGCAAAATTTTTCTGGCATCAGTTAATTCACCCTGGGTTTAGGTCGAAGTACAATTGGAGCCATTTTATGAATACATTATTTTGATTCAGTTTAAGATCGATACTTCTATTTGTGAAAATTGTTTTCAAATTCTACCTCTATCCTGAAAGACATCTCGTTTTATTTATTCTAAACCAATTAACCGACTAAAACAAGGAATAACCGGATTTTAAAAGGCAGGAATGGTGTTTTCTGTAACTGTGAGTTAAGGTGTGTTCTAATGTACCTACAATGTCTTGTATTTGTGGAACTTCTTTTGATGTTATGATCCCTTATATATTTTTTTGAATCACGCAAATAAATAAGCACTATTATTATCAAAATTGAGTAGATATCCGAATATGGATTTGAACTCAAGCTATCCCTTGAACCCATATTCAAATTCAGCTAAAATTACGAATATGAAAATGATATGAACTGTATGTCATAGTTACAGCTCCAAGATCCATGTTGGATCTCTAATTGGAAGACTAAAATAAAAGGCTTAAATATACGTATTTAGTTGAAACCATGAATAATATACATATATTTATTCATATGTTTCGCCAGTTCCAGAATTTTTTATAACTAATAGTTAGGTCTAAGTGATTCAAATAAAAATGGATCTGAAATTCTACCAAAAACACATTAGTAATCTTTTTGGCCGGCCAATGTTCACTGTGATTCCAAGGCTTATTAGTTTGAGGTCACTTTACGCCAGCTGCAGGTCTCCTCATGGGCACTGGATAACGTGGTAGCAGCTGTCTTCATTGACGTACACCATACAAGCTGGCTTTTTTAGCTACATTCAGTGCATGTCATCAGTTGTGCTGTACAAAGCAGGTAGAGAGACAATGAATTGAAGAAACACAATTATGATAATGAAAGCTACTTTATCTGTCCTGAATTACATGTTCACTATTGAAAAACAGATCTTTAGACGAGCGTGCTGTGAGGGGCAAACCTACTCACCACAATTAATCGATCAAATTCAAGGAGCAGGACACCATGAATGAATGGATGCACTGCTAGACAATGACGCGTTGACGAATGACGATGACGACCTCGTTGCGCGCAGCCTCTTCAGCTCCAGCAAACAACCACTCGCTCGCTTTCATTGCTGGCAATGATTTATCAGGACTCCTTTGGTGCAGCTCCTAGCAGCCATCGATGGCCCCCGGACCTCCTGGAGCAGATATAGCTGGCAGAACCCAACAGGCGGCTGAAGGTGATCACCCTCTCGTCGGGTTCTGCAGTTTGGGGAAGACTGCCTTGGTCGCCCTAATTAAGTGTTTTTTTTTAAGAAAATTTTCGTAACATTTAAGGTTCTTCCATGGAGTTGATACAAATTCTTTGAAGTGCATTTCAGGTCTCTGCATTATCAGAATACACACAGAAACGGAAGGTTCCAAAAGCACGCATCGGTTTGTGCAGCCAATCCGAGGCGCCAACAAGGGACCGACAGAGAGGTGCTCAAGCGAAAGGGCCTGTAGCCTAGTGGTTACAAGAGCCCCGGTAGCACCTCAGATCCTGGGTTCGACTCCCCGTGGGAGCGAATTTCTCAGGATTTAACGGCGTTTGTGCTTTCAGTGGTAGGCGACGTTCCCGTCGACAGCGAGGCGCCTGTGGTGACTTCGTCAATCTTGAGGATTTGCCGGCACAGTCTTCGAAGATGCTCCTAGGGGTAGGGTTTGCGTGCCTGTATCCATATGGATGAGTGTACGTGCGTTGTGAGTGTCTGTATTCATAGGGATGAGTTTGGGGAGTATTGTGTAATTCGAAAAAAAAAGACAGAGAGGTGCTCAAGAACGTGCTCAGGAAACTAATCGCCGATGCCAGGTCTTTCCGAAAGAAAGTTAGAATCTGAGAGAGAACAGATGCAGAACAAGAACTGATGCTGGTTCATTTTGCACTTTTATCCTTTGTCCCGGCTTTTACAAACAGCATGTAGATTCGCCACCGTTGCTCTCTATTCAAGCAAGCATCTCACAGATATATTATGAACTTTGCTCTCTACTGAAGCAAGGTCCCGTTGGCGCATAAAGTGTATCAAACTTGTAGATAACTCATCATTACAACAATTATAAATATAATGCTGCAGCAAGGCAATACTGCGTGTGTTGTTGTGTGCTTGCGTACTGTACCAAATATTAAAATGAGGCCCATTGTAACTACTGGTGCCGAACCTGGCAGTGGCGGTCCGATGAAAGAACAAAGGTAACTATAGATGCCATTTCTTGCTTTCATATTGTTTATTATATTCATCCAAAGTCAATATAGTTGTCATGTTCCATTTTAGTATATCTTTCAAGCATACGCTCAATTCTTCTTTCTTATAATAGAGTATGCGACGAACTACTCACTTTTGTTTTGCCATCTGCTCTCTCCATAAATACATTATTAGCATTTATGTGTTTTATCAGAAGTGTCAATAGCAAAAAAATTCATAAACATTACTAACACATAAATGATGCTACTAGATTAATCATGAAACTAGCTATCGTAATACATAATTCTTTCTATTTAGTATAATTTATTTTATTGATATTGTTGGTCAAAGCGCAGTACTATATTAAAGACCCTGCCAATGTCCTAAATGCTTATATTCATGGACGTCTTCCCCCCACATAATGTGTGCTTATGAGTGTGAGAATGTAATATTGGTGAACAATTTGGCTGCCACAACTATTAACCTTTTCACAACAATGATTGCAAGGTTTCCCTAATGCGGTGAAATCAACTTGCTTAGAATCGCGTGTAGGTATTTCCCCCCTAAATTCCAGTTTTCAAAGTGATCTCCCCCGGCCCCTTCGCTTATCGAGAGTGATTAGCCCGCTATCTCCTTTCCTTTGTTCCTATTATCTTTTGTTGGTGCAGTGTGTGCTTTAGCCCATTAATAAATGTCTGTCATCCAATAGCCTTATTCTCCTTCTCTTCTCTCTTTTAAGGGTCCCTATAGCTTGTGAGATCCTTATTCCCCTTCCTATTTCTTTCTCTTTCTTCTTCCCGTTAAATCTAACACGGGCAACGAAGGAGGTAGAGGGCTAGTTCATCAACACCTGATTCATGAGTATCATTTTGGAAGCCCAATGAGGTAGAGCACGATACGTACCAAGTCACCATGAGACCACTGAAGGGAGATATCTCGCACTCCACTTGATTGATGCATCGCTAGGAACGTCGACATTGGTGCACTTCCATCTCATTTCTTCCTCCTCTCCTTGCATTGGTCCCTAGCTATTTGGCCCATATACTAGGAGATTACTTCTAGGATTCGGCCTCGACGCCAATGAGTCTAGACTTTGTCCATGGATCTTGGTGCCGGAATAAGGTGAGCAGCAGCGCCGTCCATATCAGTCCATGGAGGCCAGGGTGAGATTAATGGTGGTGTGGTCGAGGGTACGAGTCATGTGGACGTCGTCTTGAGAGAAGGACACCTCTGGATAACTGGATTCAAGCAGGACCAAAATAATATGTGCTGATGTAGGTTGGTGGATGGTAGCAACTAGCAACAATAGGTACAGGGCGAGGAGCGCAGGTATTGTAGTCCGATGGTAGCAACAATTGGTCCAGGGCGAGGATCAAATGTTACCCGGCCGGATCGCGTGAGGAAACCTTATTTTTTTGTTAATACAAAGAATAAAAAGAAGATCTGCACTTCTCTTGCACAATATCCCGTTCTTTCTCCTTTAGAAACATTATCCGTGTTTTTTTACTCGACATAGAGTGCTGCCTCCCACAAAGCTCTGAATGTTGGTGTGAATCCAAAACACCTTTATTACACCAAAATATAATTCTAAATTATCTATTTCTTAAACTATAGGTATATAATATACTACTTATTGTATGTAAGCATGACGTGTGTCACCATTTTACAAAGCTACAAAAGGAAGTAATGAGAATATAGATTTCTATGTTAAAATTGTAGCGCAAACTTAGGAAACATTAATTAAATTCAAGCACATACTTGCAATGAAAGTGAAAACTAAACGATTGTGAATTGGATGAAGACATTGTAGAGTAATTACTAACTAAAATCTATCACAATTCACTACTATATGAAGATAATAAGTGTATATCAATAAAAGTAATATGTTTAATATTTCACAAATGAGAGGACCTCAAAACAATAGTTTTTTTAGCAATGTGGTCTATTTGCTTTTCCATTGGGGATTCCACATTCATTCCCATGAGGCATGCTAAAACAATTCTAAAATTTCTCACAAAAATTAGAAACATCAAACAACAATCCTGTAAACTCTAATAGATTTATTCATTAGTCTATTTTTTTCTAAAAAGTTACGCACCACTATTATTATATAACTAGGTTAAAATAAACACCTAAACCTATATCTCAATTACAGATCTATACCATCGTAAAAAAAATAATCTTCACTTACACATGCATATCATTAATACAAAGTATACCTAAAATGTCATTCAAAATTTTCACCTAAGTCACCCACATGCGTTGTTATTAAAATAACTAAATGTAAGTATCTATATCTTAATCTATTTATCCTCATGTTCATCGACAAAAATATCCGAACTAATATACGATTCAAATGAACTTTTTATGTCATTGTTAATATATAAATACTAAGTTAAGGTATATACACATGATGGGTGTCACCTTGTAGACCATTAGTACATGCATGTGAGGAAGTGATGAAAAATTTTGATTTTTATACTAAATACAATGTATGGAGGTGCGATAAGAAATGAGTGAATGTGGATGAAAAAGTTAACAGAGTAATTAATAATAATAAATCATTCACATCGTGACAAAGATAAGTACACATCTATATAAGTATTATGTTGAAGTATTAAAAAATAATAAAATAGTAGTAGGTAAAAATTCATTATTTATTAGCTAGGAGTCTAATTTGAAATAGTTTCAAATATAATATCTTTTTAAAATATTAGCTTGTGTGGAAGCACGGGGTGTATGGACTAGTTAGGTATTAACATTGAACTACATCCATTCAGCTTGGTGCCTACTGTCCAAGATCTGTGGAACACATGGGAGATCCACAGCATGATCCTCGTCAGCCTGTTCCTGCAAGTCTACCTCTTCCTCTTTGCTGACACACGGATGCGTAGTAACAATGCCCCTAAGCGCATCATCCTGTGGCTTGCCTACCTATCGGCCGATTCAGTGGCCACCTTCGTGCTGGGCCACCTTGCGGTCCGCGCGATCGAGCCGAGCGACCAGGGGCTTATGGCCTTCTGGGCGCCGTTCGTGCTCGTCCACCTGGGCGGGCAGGAGACCATGACGGCCTTCTCCATGCAAGACAACGAGCTGTGGAAGCGGCTTCTACTGAACCTGTTCATCCAGGCAGTAGTCGCCGCTTACGTCGTGGGCAAGGCCTCTTGGCCGGACCGCCGGCTCAAGACAGCGCTGGTTCTCGTGTTCATCTCTGGGTTCTTCAAGTACGGGGGCGTACTTTGTACCTCTTCTTTGCGAGACCAGAGTTTCTGAAGAGCCCCATATCATGGAAGTTGTACGGGCAAGGCAAAACTTCTTATGTGGACAATAAAGCAAGAGCCGTACAAGACATGGGGGAAGCTCTTGATAGGTTGTCCAAAGGTAGTAGAGAGCGTCCAGTGTTCATGGAGTCCTTCAGTCTCACAACTGACATCATGGCAGGGGATGCTCCCCTCAACACAGTGCGGAGCATCACCTTAGCAGAGACAGGGAAGCTACCAGGCATGCTTGCTGGGTTTCTGTCTCGTGATGACCACCACAATGCCTACGAGCACGTGGGAACACTTCTGGTACAATGCTACTCACGACTCTACACCAAAGGCTTTGTTCGAGAGATTGTGGCTGATGGTTTGCGATTGTTGTGCAGTAAGCGCAGGAAGGATAGTTCATCAGTTGGTTCGAGATCAGTGTCGTCTAAGCCTAGTAAGAGTGTTTCTCCAATTTCACTTCTTTTTACATACATCTTTCAAACCATCTTCTACGGTGGCCCCACCCTCTTCCCCTATGTAGCACTCCCGATAGCCCTAGTGCTCTTTGCAGCCGCAGAAAAGGGGGACCTACTACTCCATAGTAGAAGAGGCAGAGTTGATATCATGGTGTCCTACCTACTGCTTGTGGGAGCAGTAGTACTAGATATGTGCTCTGTTGTCAGCTTCATTATCTCCAGCTTCAATTCTATATGCTGCTGCAAGAAGAAACAGTGGTGCCAAAAGCTCAACCAATACAACATGATCAATAGTGCAAAGGTATCCAACAAGCACGTTAGATATATATGGGAAAATTGTGGCTGCAAAGGTGATGCAGACCTCAGTATGCCGGCCAAGAAGTTCATCCTCGACACCTTGTTAGAGTCGGGAACAAGAAAAGAGTGGAACATTGCCAGCACCCGTGGCCAGCTTGCGCTTCAGCACCGCAAGGCGACCACAAGCGCACTGAGAACATTGGAGGAGAGCGTTAGAACTGGTGTTGATTTCCCAAGAAGCGTGCTCATATGGCACATTGCAACAGACATCTGCTTTCATTACTCCAGAGATAAGGACAGCACCACCACTTATTCTGCTGATGGGTTATTGAAGAAGCATTGCTATAAGCAGATGAGCAGGGAGCTATCAAACTACATCATGTACCTTGTCTTCAAGTGTTGTGTGATGCTTACTACCTACTCCCATGTTGTACATGATGAAACCCTAGATGAAATTGCAAAAAAATTATCGCAGTCTCGACCACAGGATGTTGATTCAGGTGATCAGAAGGATGTTGTCATCCCGAAGCTTCTTCTTTTAGAAGAGATCAAGATAGAGCGTGAAGAATTGAAGGAACAAGTTCAAACACGCAAAGTCGAGCATGAAGGAGAATCCAAGGAGGAAGGACGAGATGAAATTGTCCAGATAGAGCATGTAGAATTGGCCAACGATGACAACAACGACGCAGCTGCCAAGGATCACATGAAGAAACTCTGTGAGAGCGCTGAAGCTCTATATTCTTCTCCGGTGCTGCCCCGTGCACGTGAGGTGGCCCAGGAGCTGATTAGCATCAAGGATGAAGCTGAGCGCTGGGACCTCATTGCCGCGGTGTGGGCGGAGATGCTTTACTACACCGCGCCACGTTGCTGGGCTGCTTTCCACGCTGAGCATCTAGCCAAGGTTGGTGAGTTCGTCACTCATGTTTTCGTTCTCATGTATTTGCTTGGTCCTTTCATGCCACCCCCCGGTGCTTGATCCTGTTGGTAGTAATCCCAGTTTGTTCAGTGTCACGTCAGGTCAGTTTTTCACTTTCAATAACTTGAGCTCGTGTGGGAGCGCGTCTGTAAGAGCTTGATGCATGCGTTCGTTCATGCAGTGGCTCAGTTCGTTTGTCAGTTTAGAGAGTCTGAGGCACACGCGGCATGAAAGTGAAACCTCATCGTGGGATGGCACGACATGTCCGGGGGCTTGGAGTGTGCGTGCGTTTGTGGAGTTAGAGGCCACGAGCCAGTAGTCTGTTACCATTATTTAAGCAATGAAAAGCGTCAGAAAACGCTGCGGGGTTTTGCAGCATAAATTTATGTGTGTTCCGGATGTTTGGCGTGTGTATACATGGAATCAATCTTGCTGTTTGGCGCTCACAAATTAGGGAGCTCCCTATATATGGCTTGTGGAAAAGGTGGATAAGTGTTGTAACTTCCAACCCACCGAAACCCATCTAAATGTAATATTTATTATTTTCCAACCATCCCACATCACAATTATTAATTACAAAATGTTGCAACATTTTTTTAAAACAATGTCCTAACATTTTTCAAACAAAAAGTTGAACTAACAATTTTCATAAAAAGTTGAGCTAACATTTTTTTGAAAGAGGTGCACCAACATTTGTTCAGAGAAAACACTGGATACAACATTTTTTTCAAAATGTTTTCACCAACATTTTAATGAAAATGTTCCAACATTTTTGGAAAATTTTCAACATCTTCCTCTTCCTCCTCCCGATGTCCTGTGATCGGCTGTGTACCAGCGCCCGCGACCCGGAGCCACAACGGCCGACGACACACCGGCACCCGCTCCTTGGAGCTGTGACGGCTGGCCAATAGTGCATCGGCACCCGTGTCTGGAGCCGTGGTGGTGCGACCGGCGACCTTGCTCCGGGCGCGCGCAGGGCCGCCGCGGGGGGCTCGGGGACGGCGTGGCGGACCACAGGGCACAACGGACCACGGGGCGCGGCACGATGCGGCGAACCTCCGAGGGCAAGAATGGGCGGCGACGGCAGGTTCTCGGGAAGCAGGAGAGAGAATGTGAGGTTAGAGTCTGTGCACGTGGGATCTGATAGTTATGGTTGGTTGCACGAATCTCAAATATTGAAGGTTTGAACACCATCCTACCTTCGGGAAGATATATAGGATTGCTCCGAATTAGGAGCCGCGGAGTCGTCGTTGAATCTGGCCCAGCCAACCCACCCCGTAGATTCGCCACTGCACATATACCTTGAATTGGCTGTGAATATCCCTATTCTTTCCCTTTCCTTGCTTGATCTTTGATATTGTCGCCATGAAATTTGGGGAACTGAACATGGATAGTGTAGCGAACATGGCCCCAATTGCCATTTGTTCGAGTTAATTTTGGTGATTCATGCTAACACAAGTAATGGGACTAACCACATTGTCTAGCATGTCTTTGTAGGCATTCCTAGGTCCCATGGATCTTACCACATGTTAACATACCATGCACAAGTTAACATGTCATACCACAAGTTAACATACCTTGCACATGTTAAGTTACTTACAGCAAAAATGAGGACTTAGTATAAATTTTGGGACTAAGTGATGACATGTTTAGTATGTTAAGTTGAAGCACAGATCCAAGTTGAAGACGCGAAGAAAAGGAGAAGAAAAGACACCGTCGAATGAACTGACGGTACCATCGGTACAAGCGTCGGTGCACTTGGTACACTGCGCAGTGGGAAAAATGAAGATGACACCGTCGGATGATCCGACGGTCCAGTTTCTAGATGCGCCGGATGAATTGCAGAGGAGGAGCAGCGAAGACAGTAGCACCGGATGAACCGACGGTCTGAGAGAGGACGCCGTCGGTCTATCCGACGCTCAGTTTGAATCAAGACAGAGACGCTCCAAGACGAAGTCTTCAGCACCGGATGAACCGACGCATTGGTCAAGGGGAAGCGTCGGTCTATCCGACGGTCGCGTGGAAGCTACCAGAAACGTTTTGGCCACTGGGTCTTCAGCACCGGATGATCCGATGCACCGTCGGTGTATAGCGTCAGAGCAGTTGTGTCAGCAGATCTTAAATGGCTAAGTGATGTGGCGGGCACCGGATGAACCGACGCCTAGAAAAAGCATAGCATCCGACACTACCTTTTTCAGTGGCCGTTAGCCAACGGCTCTTTGGATGCCTTGGGCTATTTATACCCCCTCCACTCACCCATTTGAGGTTGCTGGATTGTGTGGAAGTGCAGAGGAGTTCAAGACACCAAGAAGATCATATCCAATCCATCCAAGTGCTTAATTGCAAATCCATATACTTGCATATGCTTAGTGTATGTGCTTAGTGCTAGGCTTAGCTTACAGCTGAGAGAGTGCAAGGTTGTGCCAACCTTGTGAGGTGATTCTTGAGTGAATCAAGGTGTACAAGATTTGCCGGAAGCCTTGGGGCCTAAGTGGCTCACCGGCAATCGTCATCGACCCTCCGGCTTGGTGTGGAGCGGCGAGGACACTTTGTGCGGGGGACGTGGAGACCCCCTTCCTAAGTGGAGAAGCTCCTTAGTGGAGGCGGCATCAAGGTGACCAAGGGAAATTGGCAAGTGCCTAAGTGGCTAGCCTTTGTGGCAAGTCAAGTGGTGCTCTTGGAGAGACTTTGTGGCTAGCCTCCGAGGCCCTGTACGAAACTATAAAGTAGGCCTACTTGTCTAATATAATGGAATAATAAAGTAATGGATATGGTAAAATGTATTATATAGTAGCAGAATACAAGAAGATTAATACCTATTTAATCTTGATTACATAACCTTCACTTGAATAGCATCATTCTTTTTGCGTTCCTCGAAATGAAATTTTCAATTATAGATTCATAATCAATCTTCTCCAACAGGTCACTCTCAAGTGCTATCATGGCCAAATCATTAAGTCTTTCTTGTGTCATTGTAGAACGCAAGTAGGACTTCAGTAGCTTCAATTTAGAAAAGCTTCGTTCCGCTGAGGCAACAGTCACAGGAATGGTCAATAGAACTCTATATGCGATAGTTGCATTGGGAAAACAGTCATGACGCTTCAAAAACTTCAGAATTTCAAGAGGACCCATATTCCCATCTGGAATGAAATTTTGAATTAACTTCAGCTCCACATACAATTCATTGGCATCAATATCAGATTTTCCATCTTTGGTAAGGGCAGACTCGAGATTTTTACAAGAAGATTTCAAACTATCATTATCCAAGGACTGTAATGTGTCAGAAGTAAATAAGAAACCAAAGTTTTTCTGGTAACATTTATACTGTTCAAATCTTGTTGTAAGTGAGGAAATAGCTTGATCAACAATGGTTAGAAAATAGTCGACTTTAAAGCATTTCTGTCATCTGGGTTCTCATCAAACTGTCTCTTTCTTTTGATTTCTCATTTGTTACGAAATGTTGTACCAATATCCATCTCTAATGAAATTTCTTTGGCTACCTCCAATGCCTCTAAGAAACCAGTTTCTCTATACCCTTTGAAGAAAGAAATAAGCCCTTCCACTTTCTCAATAGCAACATCTATAAGCATATCCTTTGATTGCAAGTGTTTGCTTACTAAATTAATAGCATGTAATACTTCATACCAAATGACCATTGCCACTATAAATTCATACTCTCCAAGTTCATTATTTGCCAAACCTTTTGCCTCACTACATGTTTTTACATCAGTTTGGATATCAGCTACCTGAAATAAAAAAAGAACAAATTATATGTTAAATTCGCATATGCCTAAAGGAACTAATCAATAAAATATAAAAAATAACAAATACCTGCAGTAAAGCCTCCCGAATGTCTCCACATTGAAATCTGATAGCTTTAACACTTTCGACACGACTCTCCCAACGTGTAGCTGATACTGACTTGAGAGTCCATCCTGTTATGTTGTCTTTTAGAATCTGCCACTTCTTAGTAGAGTTAGCAAAGATTGTGTAGATGCGTTGGATGATCCCAAAGAAATCTTTAGCTCTACCGCAATGCTTGGCCATGTCACAAAGTGTTAGGTTAAGACTATGGCAACCACAAGCAGAATAAAAAGCCCTTGGATTTACATCCAAAAATTTCTTTTGAACCCCTTTATTGCCTCCTTTCATAATTGACCCATTATCATAACCTTGTCCTCTCACATTATCTATATCAAGATCAAGTCGCTTTAGTTCATTCTGTACAACATCAAAAAGTCCTTGCCTAGTCGTATCATTTACATCTAAAAATCCTAGAAAGGATTCTTCAATGCGAACTCCACCGGAAGATAGATCCACATATCTTATAATTAAAGACATTTGTTCTTGGTGGCTTGCATCAGGAGTACAATCAAGTATGACAGAAAAAATACTTTGCACTCTTTATTTTCTTAATAATTTCAGACTTAATAGAATCAGCAAGCATGTGTATCAATTCATTCTGAATCCTAGGACCAGGATAATGAACATGAGTTTCTTCATTTGTAATACGACGGACATGCTCTTGAATAACTGGATCAAATTCAGCCAACATCTCTATTAAACCCAAAAAATTCCCATTGCTATCATCATACAGCTTGCTATTACTACCACGGAATGCTAGATTATGCTTGGCAAGAAATTTCACAATTCCAACAATTCTGAACAAAACTTTTCTCCAGTGGTCCTTTTCTTTCTCAAGTTGCCGTTGAGCAGTTTTATCAATGGTTCGATCATTTTGCAATCTACTACGCAACTCATACCAAGTGGTCATATTCAAAACATGATCTGCACTTGTCTCATGCTCTTTAAGTCTACTACCAAGATGTATCCAATCATTATACCCATTAGTTGCCAACTGACCTTTTCGATGCCCTTTTGTAAATAATTTGCAACCAAAGCAAAATATTCTATCAAGTTCCTTAGAATAGACAAGCCAATCCCTATCACAATGCTCTCCATTAGGAAGATTTCTAGTATAGTGTAGTGCAGAAAACCTTCTTGAAAACTGAAGTACCGATTAGGCGACCAGAGAGGGGGGGAGTGAATGGGAGCCGATAAAAATTCTTCTCCAAAGAGAAAACTCGGCCTATACCCCAAATTCACAAACAGGGAATCCCACACGAGTTTGCCAAGGTCACGTAGTCACACTGGACCTACCAACCCTAGGAACAAACCCCAAACGATCCCAAAGCGGAAGCACGACTCAAGAAGCAAAGGACTTAGCTGTCCTGCGAAA
The DNA here is from genome assembly GCA_036936925.1 of Cenchrus fungigraminus. Classification (NCBI taxonomy): domain Eukaryota; kingdom Viridiplantae; phylum Streptophyta; class Magnoliopsida; order Poales; family Poaceae; genus Cenchrus; species Cenchrus fungigraminus. The sequence goes on along the minus strand of CM072774.1, from coordinate 122,664,366 downwards.
GCCCTGGCGGACGGTCCGCGAGGCAGGGGCGGACGGTCCGCGAGGACAGGGCGGACAGTCCGCGACCCTCGGGCGGACGGTCCGTTAAACGCAACAGAACCACCACCAGCGCACCCCGAAACTCGGATGGTCCGTACCCTACACGCGGACTGTCCGAGGGCAACTCGTGCCGCGCGGACAGTCCGCGGCCTCTGGGCGGACGGTCCGCCAAACCCCTCCTGGCCAGAAACAGCTGGCCAAATGGATCGAAACGAAGACGCTCAAGAACACGCGACGAACACGAAGAACCCTAGGCCAACTGGCTCCACGCGGACTGTCCGCGCCTACCAGGCGGACTGTCCGCCAGGTGCGAACAGACGCGGGAGCAGCAGGCCGAGAGCAAAAACGCGAGCTCCCTACCACCTATCCTTCCATGGATCTCCCAAACGGCTTAAGCTCTTGAGGAAAGGTTTGGGGAAGATGTGAAGCGTCCCTAGGGGATGCTATGCCCCAAGACTTGGGTCCTCAAATGAACTAAATCGCCGGGAATCGAATCGCCACCGAACTCAACCAAAAACCTACGGTCCAACCGAAATCCTTCAATCGGAGGCCGAATTCGAAGTTTGGGGGATCAAGATCAAGCACAAAGATGCACAAGGCAACTATCCATGATTCCCACCAACAAATCCGAACCCAAACACCTCAGAATCGAAGGAACAAGCCGCGCACGAAAAATCGATGAAAATAGCTCGAAAAAGACACGAAAAATCCAACGAGCTACAAACCGGGAATCGACGCAACCATGAAAGCTTCCATTCACTCGGAGGTCAGATTCTTTACAAACGGAGGAAAAATCTAACCCTATGGAGCAAGGAAATGAGAAGCAGTCCGGATGGATGGTTTGCCTGGAAACCCTAGAGCTAATATATATGAGTCCCCTCCGGGCCAGGCAAAAGACCACACTACCCCTAGCACTTAAGTTGTGATACAAACCCCTCAGGGGCAAATAGGTCATGTAGCACTCCTCTTCATCGCATGGCCACGCCGTCGCCGCAGACCGCGTCCTCCCGACGCAAGCCCTGCGATCCCGCCACGCGTCCGCCGGCATCGAAGCTTCTCGGCGCGCCCGGATCCCGTCTCCGCCCACCGAGCCTCCGGTCTTGGTTTTGTGGCTCAACCAAGTAACCTGACGGTTTTCTGGTGAACCGCCGCAAATCACGCGTGCAGACTCCGGTCGTGAGCCGCTACCCTGCACCGACTCCTGTCCACGACTTCGTCTTGCTTTTCTTGCCACCATGCGACCCGCACTTGACCCCGCTGGCCACCGGGTCCCTCGAGTCAGGCCTACTTGTCTCTCCACTCCTCGGAGGCCCCGCAAGGCATAGACCTTTCGCGCCCACTATTCACCTGCACCAACGCAAATCAAGCCGCAACCTGCACCTGCAATACTCGGCCAAGAGTCAGTCCACACCACGTTGTCAATCACTCATCACAACCAGGAGCGACCATCCACCGGTCCTCGGACGCTCCGGTCCTCAATCTCCCCCTTGATGAGTGCATTGACAACACACACAAGTAACCAATTCTGAGAAAAGAGAAAAAGAAAAGAAACAAAAGAAAAACTCAAACAAGTGTTCAAAAGCCAAACAAAAGCCAAGAAAAGATCACTTGAGTGAGAAAGATCTCGGTCCCCTAAGGCAAGGGCAACGGCTCGACACAACCGAGATAAAATACTCTAAAATTGCTGATTCCTCAAGGTGAGGCAAAAGGGCTCGACACCATCGACAAAAGAGCACAACTAAAATTCAGGCGAAAAAGAGTTCCCAAATGCATGAATGCAAGCTCCCCCTGAACAAATGCATTTCTCCCAATTTTTCTTTCCTTGATGCAAAACTCCCCCTGGAAACATGAATTGGGTACTTTCCTCCCCCTTGTTGGTAATGCATGAATCAAGTCTACAAGTGCAAGCATGTGCTTCTCAAATATACAAAGAGCACTACAACATGCTAAAAATTGAGACATAGACAAGCAAGATAGCCACAATTTGAGCACAAGCATCGCCAACAAGATACAAAGGGACATATAAGCAAGTGACATAGCCATGATGAAAATGAAGCATTTTTCACAAAAATTTCCCTCTCATGAGCATAGGACCTAAACATGATCAAAAGGAGCACATACAACATATAACTCACAAACTTCATGCAAGGTCATACATTCTCATCACAAGGTCATCACAAACACCTACAAGCTATCTCATGTCATGTCAAAACCACCGAGCCATGTGTCCACTTCTAGATATGAGACTTCTCATTGGTGAACATCATGCAACGGTTTAGCACCCAAGATAAGGAATTTAAAGCACTTATGACATGGAAACAAATTTTTCAAGCATAGGCATCTCACATACCATTTTCATGATTCACAAATTAAGCATGGTACATGAAGTGCCTTTGCGGCAAAAAGAAGCTTAGGCTTCTCCACAAGGTAGCATGTAGGCTAAACATTCATGATGATAAATGGATCTTTGATCCCAAATGAAAAGAACATGGTTCCAAGCACAAATTAAGCAAGATATAGCCATAAGCACCCAAATTGAACATGAAAGGCATTCTACTCACAAGAGGTGATTATATAGCATATTTATAAAAAGAAGCCATTCACAAGCATATACATCCCAAAGCTACCAAGAGCATAGCTATACATCTCATGAGCATCACAAGCAAAGTCATAACCTCATATCTAGCATATCATGGTGAGCAAAGCATATGAGAGAAGCACATCTCTATGACATATGTTACAAATGCAGTCTATGATACAAAGATGCATACATGATATGATACAAAAATGAAAATGCAACATGCATATGTACATCAACCCTCCCAACCGAAGCTCAAAAAGGAAAAACAACTCCAAGCTCTCCTCGCAAACGAGCAAATGTAACTTGGTCCAAAGGCTTGGTTAGGATATCGGCAAGCTGCTTTTCTGTAGGTACATGGATGAGGTCTATGTTTTCCTTCTCAACATTATCTCTCAGAAAGTGGTACCTCACTTCTATGTGTTTGGTTCTGGAGTGAAGCACGGGGTTTTTGGCAACACTAATGGCACTCGTGTTATCACACAAGAGAGGTACATGGGAACACTCTTCACCAAAGTCACTCAGCGTGTATGTGATCCAAAGCAGCTGGGAGCAACAACTAGCGGCAGCAACATATTCGGCTTCTGTGGTAGACTGAGCTACACTAGACTGTTTGCGAGAGGACCAAGAAACAAGCGAGGAACCCAAAAACTGGCAAGTACCCGAAGTCGATTTCCGATCGACTCGACACCCTGCAAAGTCAGCATCCGAAAAACCAAGAAGCGAAAGGGAAGAGGACGCCAAATACCAAAGACCGAGCTCAGGAGTGTATCGAAGATACCAGAAGATCCGCTTGACGGCCTGCCGATGTGAAGTCCTCGGCGATGCCTGAAAACGGGCGCACAAACACACAGAAAACTGGATGTCCGGCGTCGTCGCCGTCAAGTACAAGAGGGAGCCGATCATGCTCCGGTACTCCTTCTGGCCCACGGGCTCTCCGTCCTCGTCTGCGTCTAGTGCTGTAGTCGTACTCATCGGTGTCGACAGGGGCTTCGAGTCGTCCATCTTGAATTTCTTGAGGATGTCCTTCGTGTACTTGGCTTGATGCACAAAGGTTCCCTCCTTCGCCTGCTTGATCTGAAGCCCGAGAAAGAACTGCAATTCTCCCATCATAGACATCTCGAATTCTTTGCTCATATCCTCTGCAAACCTCGCAACCAAAGAGTGAGACGAGCCGCCAAAGACAATATCATCCACGTATACCTGAATAATTAGGATATCATCACCCTGCCTGAGGAGAAAAAGAGTCTTATCTACCTTGCCCATCTCAAACCCCTTGCTGAACAAGAACCCCCTCAAACGGCCATACCAAGCACGGGGAGCTTGTTTCAGCCTGTACAACACCTTTCTCAGTCTATACACCCTGTGGGGAAACTCGGCACTCTCAAAGCCCGGTGGTTGCTTCACGTAAACTTCTTCCTCTAAAAACCCATTCAAGAAGGCACTCTTCACATCCATTTGGTACAACTTGAACCCTTTAGCCACAGAGAAGGCTAGAAGGATCCTAATTGCTTCCAAACGGGCTACAGGAGCAAATGTCTCCTCGTAGTCTATCCCCTCCTTCTGACTATAGCCCTGAGCAACCAACCTCGACTTGTTCCTCACCACCTCACCATTTTCTCCCTCTTTGTTTTTCCACACCCATTTTGTCCCAATAGGTTTGCAATTTGGTGGTGGCTCCACTAACTCCCACACTTGGTTTCTCTCAAAATTCTCTAACTCCTCATGCATAGCATTCACCCAATTAGGATCAGATAGAGCGTGTCCAATGTCTTTCGGCTCAAAGGTAGCAACAAAAGCTGAATAAGCAAAGTGAGAAGCATTTCTGGACCTCGACCGTGTCGTACGCTCATTGATGTCGCCGATGATTACTGAGGGTGGATGATCAACTTGAACGCGCCTCGGTGCCTCTCGCCTGGAGGCAACCTCCCCCTCAGCAGCTGCTTCCACTTGATCTTGCTGAATCGTAGGCGGTGTAGGGGATGGGCCATCCTGCACCGTAGTCGTTGTAGTGGAAGTAGAGGGTACATGTGTGGCTGGAGCTTCACCATCATCACCATCATCCTCTCCAGCATCATCCTCCTCGTCCTCAAAGATCTTCTTGCCAACTTCATCATCACCTGCACGCTCAAAGACAGACGAATTGCATGGTTGTGTCTCGTCGAAGGTCACCTCGCAAATCTCCATGACTAGGTTAGTATCAAGGTTGAGCACACGAAATGCTCTAGAATGACTAGCATAACCTAAGAAAATCCCATCGGAAGACCTCGACTCAAACTTATCAAGCCTACCCTTCTTGAGGATGAAGCACCGACAACCAAAAGCCCTGAAATGGCCCACTCTAGGTGCTCGCCCGTGCATGAGCTCATAGCACGTCTTGTTCAAGAAGGCCCTCAGAAAAATCCGGTTCCCAACATGGCAAGCGGTATTCACCGCTTCCGCCCAATATCTTCTCGGAGTCCTATGCTCATCAAGCATCGTCCGAGCCATCTCACAAAGGGAACGATTTTTCCTCTCAACCACACCATTCTGACAAGCCACATAGGGAGAAGAAAACTGATGTTCGAGACCCAAATCACGACAAAAGGTTTTGAAATGAGAGTTTTTAAATTCACTGCCATTGTCGCTACGAATAGCTCGAACAGCATCTCCATGTCTCTCGTTCTTCAACCTCAAGATTAGATCCCTCAGAAAACCAAACGTCTCCCCCTTGTCAGCTAAAAAGAAGACCCAAGCATAGCGAGAATAGTCGTCCACAATCACAAGGACATACCATTTCCCACCCGCCGAGCACACACGAGCTGGACCAACCAAGTCCATATGGAACAGCTCGCATGGCCTCTCTGTCATAACGGATGTCAGAGGCGGATGAGAGGCGGCGACCATCTTGCCATGCCTACATGGAGCACATACCAAATCCTTTTGGTATTTCAACTTTGGCAATCCTCGGACTAATCCTAGTCCACTCAAGCGTGACAACAAGTCAAAACTCAAGTGACCTAGTCTCCTATGCCATTTCCAAAGCTCCGCCGAAACACCAGCAACCAAACAACGAGAAGAGCCAACACACTGAGAAAAATCGGCTCTGAAAATTTGACCCTCAGGGACGATCGTACACACAAGATCGCCTCGAGAATCCAAAACACGAGAACAGCCCCGTTTTGAAACGAACTTCAAAACCCTCATCAAGAAGTTGGGAGACAGAGAGAAGATTGTAACCCAAAGACTTGACAAGGGAAACACGCCGAAGAGTCACAGACTCACTCAGCTTCACCGTGCCCACTGAAAGCACTCTACCTTTCCCATTATCCCCAAAAGTGATGTACTCCTTGGTCATCACCGGGGTGAGGATGGAGAACCACCTTCGATCTCCGGTCATGTGTCGAGAGCAACCGGAGTCGATCAACCAAAAGCCCTCCATGCCCCCACCTGCAAAATCAAAAACAAGAGCGAGAGTGAGCAAAGGACTCAGCACTGGGGTTAGTACAAAACGAATCAAACCAGTGCCTCGCCATTTGCTCAAACGTGGGGTTAGCAAAATCCATCCTATCTCTCCTAGGTGGAACACCCACACGTCCCCTTGGAGGACTACGCGCACCACGGAGGGGAGACCGTGGCCCGTAGCTCCTCTGGGACCTAAAGCTGCGATCGTTCCCCCCATACTCGTATTGGCCACGAGCAAAGGAACGTCCAGCAAACTCACCACGCCCAAACCCAACACGCCTACCACCTTCTCTATGTGGAGGCTCACCTCGAGGCACAAACTCACACCTCTCCCGAGGGTAGATGGTACGCACCATACCCTCGCCTCTCATCACCAACCTAGGATCAGGCACACCACGAGAAGGGCGGTACCTGTCCTTGTTGGCCAACTCTCTAGCCAACCTCTCCTCACGCTTCCTCCTGAAGCAGAACTCAGCAAGGTGCCCATCCCTCCCACAATGCTCACAATGGAAGGGTTTCGGTTTTGGCTTTGGTTTTGGGTTCTCTTTGGGCTCTGGCTTCTCCTCACTCGGTTTCTCCTCACTCGGTTTCTCTCCCTTCTTCCCAAAGAACTCATTCCCCAAGTCACTCTTGAACTTGATGGGTTTCTGGAAGTTGTCGGTTTGTGGAGGAAACACGGGTGGAGCTGGGGTTGTGTCTAGTCGGTTCCTAAGATGATTCGGTTTAGGAACAAAGGCATTTTTGTGGTGGGTTTTTGGTGGCTCTGGGATATCTCCGATCTTCCCCTCATTCTCACCACTTCCCTCACCCACTTTCTTTGCCCCAAGCGCTTCCCCATCCTGGCGCTTGTATGTCTCGATCATTATCCTCAACTGAGGCTCATGACCAGACAACCAACCCATCAACTTTCTCAACTCATCATTCTCATCCTGCAAACGATCAACATAGTGTGCAAGCTCCATATTCTTCACAGCATTTATTTCACAAGTGGAGCAAATTGTAGGGATAGGAGCTTTCAGCTGAGCCTCTAGAGATCTAGCATACACAAGCAAGGCATCTAGTTTCTCATGCAAAACAGGACAAGAAGTACAAGCACCAAGCAAGGAGGGCCTAGATTTCATCTCATCTAGCTCAACCCTAAGCACATCTAGTTCCTCAACCTTGGAGGCATACTTCTCCTTAAGCACAGTCAATTCACCAAGAAAAGTGGAACAATCAGTGCACTCAAGTTCATTGGTCACAATAGGAGCAGACTTAAGAGAATCTATTTGAGCCCTAGCATCATCAAGCAAAGATTCTAGCTCAACCACCTTCTCCTTAGCCTCTCCAAGCAACGACCTATACTCCCTCTTCTCCTTGTTGGTCTTTCTAAGCACATCATCACGGTTGTCAAGCAAGTCATTCAACCTAGCATTCTCCGCTATCAAGAAGGATGGGTCATTGTTTACCTCTTCCTCAGAGTCGGAGCCCGAGTCATCCTTGTTGCTCTTCTTGCTTGCGGAGCTATGTGCCATGCCGCAGAAGCCTTGGGCGGCGAAGCACAGGCTGTTGATGTTCTTGCTCGACCGCTTGCCCTTGTGTCGGTTCTCTTCTTCATCACTCGAGCTCGATGAAGAGTAGCAGGAGCTTGAGTCGATGTCGCTTGCCCCGGCCACCATCGCTCGCTCCTTCTTCTTGTGACCACCACTCTTCCTCGGTCTCCGCTCGGACTTGTTCTTGCCCTTGTAGTCGTCCCTTGAGCGGTGCTTGTGGTCGGTCCTCGGACGGTGCTTGTGCTCGGACTTGACATCCATGGCTTCTGGGCACTCGGCGATGAAGTGCCCGTGCTTCCCGCACCGGTAGCACATGCCTGAGCTCCTCCGAGCGTTCTTCCGGTTCGTGTACATGCGCTCGAACCGCCTGCTCAGCAACGCGAGATCCTCCTTGCCCAGCACGTCGAACTCCTCATCTGGCATGGACACAAGGCAAGACAAAGAAAATTGTCTCGAAGACATGTTAGCATTAGTCCTTGAACCAGATACGAGAGCTAGACTATGGGGATCAGTCAGATTCTCGATCTTTGCACGCACCCCACGGTCCACTTCGGACGACTTGAGCTTGGAAAATAGCTCGTCCACCGTGAGGGTCTCATACTTCTCCGACTCTAGGATGGCCTCGACCTTCCCACCCCACACGGTACGATCCAGAGAATGCAAGAGCTTGACAGCCCTGTCATGGTCATCATACGGGAGCACGGCCACATTAGCCCTCATGTTGTTCACAATCACCGTGAAACGCTGAAACATGGCATCTATGGACTCACCGGGGAGATGAGTGAAATTCTCGTACTCTCTCCGGTAGGTTGCAAAGAGCTGAGCCTGAACCTGAGCGTTCCTGGCATGAGCATTCTTCAGCTGGTCCCAAATCCTGCACGCCAAATCCTCTGTCCGAACCCGTTCAAATTCGGATTCACACAAAGAACGGTACAGGTAGTCGACCGCCTTGTTGTTGGCGTCGAACATGTCCCTCGATCCTGGAGCAAGGAAGTTCATTGGATGAACATAAGCTGTGTTCACTGTGACATCCCACAGGATCTGACCCTTGCCGTGGAGGAAAGCGGCCATCCGCCTTTGCCACATATGGTAGTTCTTACCATCGAAGTGTGGAGGACCCGAACCCCGTTCCTGGTACGCCATCTTTGGATCTTAGACTGGTTAGAATCACGAAGATCCACAACCGGCTCTGATACCAATTGAAGGACCGATTAGGCGACCAGAGAGGGGGGAGTGAATGGGAGCCGATAAAAATTCTTCTCCAAAGAGAAAACTCGGCCTATACCCCAAATTCACAACCAAGGATTCCCACACGAGTTTGCCAAGGTCACGTAGTCACACTAGACCTACCAACCCTAGGAACAAACCCCAAACGATCCCAAAGCGGAAACACGACTCAAGAAGCAAAGGACTTAGCTGTCCTGCGAAAGCCCTGGCGGACGGTCTGCAAGGCAGGGGCGGACGGTCCGCGAGGATAGGGCGGACAGTCCGCGACCCTCGGGCGGACGGTCCGTTAAACGCAACAGAACCACCAGCAGCGCACCCCGAAACTCGGACGGTCTGTACCCTACACGCGGACTGTTCGAGGGCAACTCGTGCCGCGCGGACGGTCCGCGGCCTCTGGGCGGACGGTCCGCCAAACCCCTCCCGGCCAGAAACAGCTGGCCAAACGGATCGAAACGAAGACGCTCAAGAACACACGACGAACACGAAGAACCCTAGGCCAACTGGCACCACGCGGACTGTCCGCGCCTACCAGGCGAACTGTCTGCCAGGTGCGAACAGACGCGGGAGCAGCAGGCCGAGAGCAAAAACGCGAGCTCCCTACCACCTATCCTTCCATGGATCTCCCAAACGGCTTAAGCTCTTGAGGAAAGGGTTGGGGAAGATGTGAAGCGTCCCTAGGGGATGCTATGCCCCAAGACTTGGGTCCTCAAACGAACTAAATTGCCGGGAATCGAATCGCCACCGAACTCAACCAAAAACCTAGGGTCCAACCGAAATCCTTCAATCGGAGGCCGAATTCGAAGTTTGGGGGATCAAGATAAAGCACAAAGATGCACAAGGCAACTATCCATGATTCCCACCAACAAATCCGAACCCAAGCACCTCAGAATCGAAGGAACAAGTCGTGCACGAAAAACCGACGAAAATAGCTCGAAAAAGACACGAAAAATCCAACGAGCTACAAACCGGGAATCGACGCAACCATGAAAGCTTCCATTCACTCGGAGGTCAGATTCTTTACAAACGGAGGAAAAATCTAACCCTATGGAGCAAGGAAATGAGAAGCAGTCCAGATGGATGGTTTGCCTGGAAACCCTAGAGCTAATATATATGAGTCCCCTCCGGGCCAGGCAAAAGACCACACTACCCCTAGCACTTAAGTTGTGATACAAACCCCTCAGGGGCAAATAGGTCATGTAGCACTCCTCTTCATCGCACGGCCACGCCGTCGCCGCAGACCGCGTCCTCCCGACGCAAGCCCTGCGATCCCGCCACGCGTCCGCCGGCATCGAAGCTTCTCGGCGCGCCCGGATCCCGTCTCCGCCCGCCGAGCCTCCGGTCTTGGTTTTGTGGCTCAACCAAGTAACCCAACGGTTTTCTGGTGAACCGCCGCAAACCCCGCGTGCAGACTCCGGTCGTGAGCCGCTACCCTGCACCGGCTCCTGTCCACGACTTCGTCTTGCTTTTCTTGCCACCATGCGGCCCGCACTTGACCCCACTGGCCACCAGGTCCCTCGAGTCAGGCCTACTTGTCTCTCCACTCCTCGGAGGCCCCGCAAGGTATAGACCTTTCGCGCCCACTCTTCACCTGCACCAACGCAAATCAAGCCGCAACCTGCACCTGCAATACTCGGCCAAGAGTCAGTCCACACCACGTTGTCAATCACTCATCACAGCCAGGAGCGACCATCCACCGGTCCTCGGACGCTCCGGTCCTCAAAAACCTATGCTTTGGACCTTTTTGAAATAACAAGTCTCTTTTAGGGCCCTTTTGTGCTAAAATGACAACTTGTTTAGGATCGAGAGAATCCCAATATCTTGGATCAAATATATCAGGCTGAAAAGAATCATCACCATCCGGAACATGAGAATTATTAAAATTATCACTATCATTATTTGCCTGCTCGTTTGTGTTACCAATAAGAGCTTCCTGGGCCTCTACATGATTTTCGGACCCTGTCTGATCATCTATAGGATCATTGTCGACATTACTATCAATTGCAGGATCTATAGGATCATTGTCAACATTAATATCAATTGCATGATCTTGATCGTGTCTGATTATCTGAAATCACTTGCGGTTCTTTTATAATAAATCTATCCATAGGTCCTTTCTGAGATTGAGTTAACTCCTCTAATCTTTGTTTTTTCTACATTTTTGACAACCCAATTCATATTTTCTAGGCCGATTTGCAGAAGACATGGCTTTGATCTTGAAAAACCAGATGTCGAGATCAATTGATGCACATATGTACCAAAGATGAAAGAGATGGACAAAATTAATGGTGATTCGCATTAATCAAGTTATCATAAAAAATTCAACAACTAGTTCATACGATCAATTGAAAAAAATACCTTGTGTACAGAGAAGAGAGAACTACGGCAACTGGCCAATCTTGGGGAACTTGATTCTTGAACTTGAAAGAAGGGGCCTCGTTGACGGCGTTGAAGGCTTCAGTTTGGGCGATTGAAGTCGAATACGCCAATACGGAGTAGATACGAAGACGAGGCGGCGTCGGACCTCGCGGCCATGGAACAGAATCGGCGGACGGCGGCCACGGAACATAATCGACAGTTTTGTTTGCCCGATGCAACAAGCAGCCAAGCAATAGGATTACTGGATTAATATTTGGGCTAAACACTAATAGACTTAATGGGCTGAAGTATTAAAATTTGAGGCCCCAGAAATTTGGGGGCCCTGTTCCATCGAACAGGCTGCACGCCCATGAGGACGGGCCTATGACCGGGAAGCAATACTCTTGTTTGAGTGCTTCAATAATGTGGACTAGGGGTGGCTTAGTGCCTACCGATACCACGGGATAAATCGTGTGTCAAGAGTTTGCTTCCTCTCATCCCCTTTATGTTTCCACATTTACTCTATTGCAATCTTTGCTTGCCTTTACTTTCCTAGAGTAGTATCTTGCTAGGATTGGCTATAGGTTGCAAACCTTGTTTTGGGATGGGAGTTTCACACTAGAACAACCTTAGTTGCACATCTAGATAGTATCACTAGGCCAAAAACGATTTGTACTGGCACACAGAAATTAGCGTGCTGGCGGGTGTAATTGGCACCCACCAGCACTATGGTGAAAGGGGTGTCGGCTTTACACCCGCCAGCAGTGAAGGTCTAGTGCTGGCGGGCAACATAAGTCACCCGCCAGCACAAATGGTCCTATTTGTGCTGGCGGGTGACTTATGTCGCCCGCCAGCAGTGAAGGCACAGTGCTGGCGGGTCACATAAGCCACCCGCCAGCACAAATGGTCCTATTTGTGCTGGCGGGTGGCTTATGTCGCCTGCCAGCACAGATGGACACAGCCACTTGAAAAATTTGAATTTTTCAAACGGTCTCAAATGGAGAAACTATCAACATGAAAGTTGTAGATCCTGAGAAGTTATGAAACTTTGTAGTTTACACTTTTTTATTTGAAATCATATTGTCAATGAAATTCAAATTTGAATCTCTCAAATTTGAAATTCAAATTTCGTAAATGACCTCAAATGGAAAAACTCCCAACACGAAAGTTGTAGATCTAAGAAAGTTAAGAAACTTTGTAGTTGACAAGTTTTTAATTTGAATCCGTTTAGTGCCTCAAAAAACCGATTTACACTTGGTGTTGTATAGTATGAGTAGAACCAAAACTACATATGGATGCATATGAGTGTGTGGTGTAGTGGTAGAGGAGGCTTCGCGCGAGGTAGAGGTCACGGGTTCGAACCACGGCAACCGCGGAGTGTCGCGACTTTACGCGAAAAAATGCGCGACTTGCGACTTGAGACGGGGACGGGTGGGTGGCTGGCCAGTGGGGTCCCTCCTATAAAAAAAGTTTTTTTGCTGTTTATTTTCGGTTTTTAAGTGCTGACCCGGAAAACCTCAGTGCTGGCGGGCGACTTGAGCGCCCGCCAGCACTAGGTCCCTATGCTGGCGGGCGGACACCCGCCAGCACTGAGACGATTTGTGCTGGCACAAGGTCGCTGGCGGGCGCTCCACCCGCCAGCAAAGATCCCTTTTACCCGCCAGTACAAATCGTTTGTGGCCTAGTGTATGTTCTAGTTTACTTTGAGAAAAAGTAGTGAAGCCATAGGTTAAGATTTTTAGATTGCCTAATTCACCCCCTCCCCCTCTTAGGCTACGAGCATCCGATTCCTTACAGATAGTCGAATGGATGTCCTAGGATAATGAGTGCATGGATGAAACGATTGATCTATTGAGATATTGTATGTGAGATCAAAGACAACACCAGAGGCATAATATTTGTTGACGATGTTCAACCGAAGCCTATGTGTCTGGGGCATAACTATGCGCACACCTCTCCAAACCGGTACAGTTGGAGAGAATTTTTGAAGGCTTCATTATTCAACCCCTATAGTCATCTACGCGGTCATTCAAAACTAAGTTAAAAACCTGTAAATGTTCGAACTAATGGATTACTACATTGTGTTTTTTGGAAGAATCATTGCTGCCTGCATTGTTAAATAATGTAATATTACAGCTAACTTGAACAGACCTCACTCAAAATTTGAACACCAGGGGCCACTCAGCTTTGAGCTCATTATGTTTTCTGCTGAAAAAATGCAGCATAACAATCTACTCCCTCCATACTGACAAGTCATTTAGAACAGTGACACGGTCTCCAAAGCATAATTTTAACTTCTTATTTTTATAAAAATATTTATTATAAACTGACATATGTATACTTTTATGAAAGTATTTTGCAAGACAAATCTATTCATATAGTTTTCACATTTTCAAACTCAACTACTTAAAAGTTATTCATAATTTATATTTCAATGTTTGACTGAAATCTTGTCCAAAATGACCTGCTTTATAGATATGGAGGGAGTAGGTAATTAAACATTCTACCACTATTCTTTCTAGTTGCATTATTATTAAGCACACAGAACACAATCAAAACAACACATCTGGCCAGCTGGGGGGCCCAGAATGAATCCGAGGCAAAACAGGATTGGAGAGGGGAAGGCAAAAGAGCAGTGTCACCCCGATATCCTTATTGGGCACGCGCGCCGCAAACGCTGCTAGCGAACGGACATGTGGCACCTACTGAGGGCACGCACATGACCTCCGACCTCCGCCCAATCTTATCTGCAACGGTTGCGGCGGATAGTGGTTGTGGGTGTTGGGGGGAGAAAGGCGAGCGGGGATGACGACCATCGCGGGTTGTGGGCGGCGTCCGGCGGTTGCTCACCATTGGCGGTGGGCGGTGGTGGAGGTCGGTGCATTCTTATGGTTTCCGGTTGGGTTGGGGTTAGGGTTGCCGAGGGAGAAGAGATAAGGGCGACAGCCATGGTGGAAGGGGAGGAGCAGTGGGTTGTGGGTGGTGGCCGACAGCGGCGAGCGGTGGTCGAGGCTGGTGGTTAGGGTTAGGTATTTGGGTTGCCTGGGTTTTGGGGGGGGGGGTGGAGTTTCAATTGCCGATGGCCTAAGAGGTTCGTGGGGGGGGGCAGCCCGACGGTGGCTGCAGACTGTGGGTGGCGAGGTCGGGTGGTGGGGGACCCCTGGTGGGTCAGTGACGGCGGCGGGGTCAACAATGGAAGAAAATGTTAGGGTAGTGGCTGGTAGGTGGGCGGAGCAGTGCGATGGCTGCTTGCCGTCGGCCGCGGGTAGCGGAACCGGTGCGGGAGATGAAGGAATAAGGAAGGAAGAGGCTCAATGGAGGAGGAAGGAGAAGAAAGGAAAGTGGAAGAGATAATAATAAGGTGGGCCTACCGATCGCGGTGAGCGCCCGTGAGTGGCCCGGACATCACCTATCCATTTAACTAAGCCAAGAAATGTTTTGTAGGTGAGACTATGTGTGGTGAAAGAGGACCTCATGAGTTCAAAATCATGTGCACCTAAACATGTGCATATTTGGTCCGTGAAGCAATCATAATACCTAGGAAAATAAGAAATCTTTATTTTTAAACTAAATCATTGAAAATATATTACATTCACAGGAGGTTATATTGAGATGACCGATGCAGTTATTAAATTAGGTCAACTGCCTCTGGAAATGCGGTTGATTACCCGTGTGTGAAAATTAAATGTTGCATTTTTACAAGTCTTTGGTTAGAGGCCAACTGCCTCTACAAGCCATTTTAACCAAATGTAAAAATAGTAGTAGTGCTTGCCCGCACAAGTGCACCAGCTGACAAGTGTCGCAGTTGAAAGAAAATTGAATGTCTCTACTGTTCATTTGTTCAAAACATGCCACGTTCAGGTACTTCTCTACATTACTATTGAAATCTTGACTGCACTGTCATTAATTAATCATGATAACATACTCCTACACATAAATGCAATAAGCTAGGTTATTATATCTACTTCAAAGTTAGTCTCCTTAATTAGTCCCAATTGGTTGGAGTAACCTGTGCCGTGCACACTGCTCGAATCTGAATCTCCTTGATGTTTGAGGAACCATTGCGTTGTATTCTACTGATGGATATGGTACCCTGTGCAAAAGTAAACATTCCAGTCCCACCGACAATAGCCCATTCACCTTTTTCTGTAAGATTTCCTATAGCTATAAAAGTGGACCCCTGGAACCTAATTCAGGAATGGGAAATAAAGCCAGTAAGTTTGCAATGGATTCACCAAAATCATGTTTGATGATTATTTGTGTTCATCACACATTACTATGGTTACTATTGCATCTAGTTTTGTAGTAGGAAACATATATACAAGGGGTAACTGAACGTATAGTGGATAAATATAATTTTATAGAACGGTAACCTCAAAAGTATTTAAGAAAAACATTCAGAGCCAAACCTGCTTTCGTTTGCTAAACACTATGCTGCTCCTGTGCAACCAATCGTTATAGTTCATGCTAGTCTCAGCATGGAGGCCTTGTGCACGTGCAACAATCGTTGCGTTGGGCTCAAGACTGTCGTATACGGGGTAGTCATGAACATTTGTGTAACCAAACATCTGAGGCTGCTTTGGATCTGCTATATTTACTTGGTTGCTGTTTGGTCCACCGATGGTCTGGTACATGTATAGGTTGATATTGTACTCACTTTCCTGAGACTCTGGGGTGATAGGACCACTTTCTGGATTATCCAAGGAAGGGTTTCTGACATGTGAGGTTCTATTAGAATTATCCGTTGTCAATTCACCCCTGAAAGGCTGCAAACAAGTGGAATACCACTTCTTAGTATTGATTAAAATATTATAAAGCATCAGAAAGAGATTATATACTCCTTCCCTTCCATAATATAATGTTTGTGCAAGTTAGCTGTAAAAACAGACTTCAGGCGGCTCTGATTTAGAAAAACAGAATTAAATCCTTTAGCCATGTTGCAATGTGCACTGAATATCTCTAAAATACAAAGAATTCGAGGCTGTAAGCCTGAGGCTGACACATATGCTCCCCAGACTCACGAATCAGCTTCATAACAGTGGTATATTTTGAATCCAGGAGTAATTCAGTGGCAGAATGTAGGTTTATTTAAAATTATATATGCTACAATTGCCATTAAGAACAAAAGCACGTGGAAAACAATATTTTGTTCACCTTAGGTCCAGTTGGAGTGGTATGTGGTGCGCAGCGCAATGCATGGATTTGTATCTCCTTGATGTTTGAGGGACCATTGCGTTGTATTGTATAGATGGAAATGTTACCTTGCGCGAAAGCAAACACTCCTGTCCAGCCGACAATAGCCCATTTTCCTTCATCCGTTAGATTTCCTATTGCAATAAAACTAGACCTCCGGAACCTAATTCAGGAATATGAAGCAAATGCAGTAAGTGGGCAATGGATTCACGAACAATCAAATCAGTGACTAGCTTGTGCCATAAAATGGTTATTAGCATACCTTGGTTTTATTAGACAAAAAAAGTGGGGTAACAGAGCATCAAATGGAAAAAAAGAAGTTATAGAGTGGTAATCTTCAGAGTATTTAATATCAACATGATATGAACTGGGTGTTTATTGATTGCTTATAGATAGATGCAGATGGATACGACTCGCTCGCCCTCCCTAGGAGGCTCTGAGCCTAGAGTCTTATCTAAATTTTCTTAATCCTCTCCAACTCCTCAGTCCTAGATATATAGGACTCTAACAAACTTCCTAGCTAAGAGCCGGCCAACAACCTGGCGGCTAACAACTCCAAAACAAAACCAATCTAAACTAACTAGCATTCTTATCCTGGGCTTTCCCCCTGCGCCTAAATTGCTTTCCAAAGAAAATGTCCATAACACTTCCACCCTTCTGACAAAAAAGCTCGTCCTCGAGCTTGAAATCTGCATAAGCTTCTTTGAACGTAGCCAGGTCCTCCCAGGTGGCATGAACAGCATCACGGCCCACCCATCGAACCAGCAGCTCCCAGGAATCCTTGGTCGGTCTTGCACGCACCACTTTGGCCGGCACAGGTACTGCCCGCCCATGTACCACAGGAGGAAGGGGAGCCACCAAGGAAGGAGCATCACCTTCAAACTTCTTCAGATAGGCCACATGAAAGACATCATGGATGCGGGCTTTGGCTGGAAGTTGCAGGCGATAGGCAAGCTGCCCCACCCTTTCTGTCACCTGGAAAGGTCCATAGAACCGAAGAGCAAGCTTGGCCGCTGCTTTGTCCTTGATGGCTACTGCTGATCGCTGATGAAGGCGAAGCCACACCCAATCGCCCACCTGAAACTCAACATCACGGTGTCCCCTGTCATAGGAAGCTTTCATGAAGTCTTGTGCTTGCAGCAGCCTTTCGCGGACCTAAGCCAAGAATTCATCACGGTGTTGTAGCTGCTTGTCCAGGGCGACGACGCGAGCCGAACCTGGCTGATAAGGCAACAGCGATGGAGGGTCCCGGCCAAATACCACATTGAACGGCGTAGTCTGCAGGGCAGTTTGGTAGGATGTGTTGAAGCAGAATTCTGCCCATGGCAACCAACGCAACCAGCTGCGAGGGCGATCCCCGGCGTGGCACCGAAGGTACACTCCCGGCACCCTGTTTGTCACCTCGGACTGGCCATCAGTCTGTGGCCGGAAAGCAGAGCTGAGGCGCAGCTTAACTCCAGAAAGCGCAAAGAGCTCCGTCCACAACTGACTCGTGAACACGGGGTCGCGATCGCTGACGATGGAGCAAGGAAGGTCGTGGAGCTTGACGATGTTGTCGAAGAAGGCTTGTGCCACCGTCAAAGCTGTGTACGGGTGGCTTAACGCAATGAAATGCGCCATCTTGGAGAAACGGTCAACCACCGTCAACACCACTGATTTGCCGCCAACCTTTGGAAATCCCTCAACAAAATCCATGGCAATGTCGCTCCAATCGGTTGAGGGAACGTCGAGGGGCTGCATCAATCCGGCAGGGTGCAGGTGCTCTGTTTTGTTGCGCTGGCACACCAAACAGCCCTTGACAAACTCTCGAACGAGCTTGGTGGCGTGGGGGTTGTAGAAGGACGCGCGCAGCCTGTGCAATGTCTTCTGGGCGCCTTCGTGGCCGACGCCGTGTGCCGTGGCGAGAACCCGTGGCCAGAGCATCGAAGATGCGGGAACGAATATGCGACCCTTGTGCATGACAAAGCCATCCACCACAGCCCAGGAGGCTCCAGCCGTGCCGTCCTCAATCTCGTGGCGCTTGGCGACGATCTCTGGCAGCGTCTCAGCCTCCCGCCGGAACTCGTCGAACAGCTCGAACTCCTGACGGGAGATGGCATGGACCCGTGTAGGGATGGATCCAAAACATCCGAATTGTGTAATAGATTGATACTTTTAGATCACAACAAAATAAATTTGGTGCTAATTTTTTATGCATTATAACCAACTAATTACTGGAAAAATTAAAAAAAAATTAGCTATAATTTTTTTATGGATTATTTGCTTTCGATGGAGAAAAAGGTGAAAAAACATCCGTATCCGAATCCGAATAGATATCCGAATTTCTTTTCATCATTTGATTAAAATATAGCACACATTTGGGGTTTATTTTGTATGAATCTTAACAAGCACAATGCCAAGAACAAGAATATAAATTTTTGATACAAAATATTATGCCTAATTTAGCTAAAATCAAAAAAGAACGGCTAAAAAATGATATCTGAATTGGTATCCGGATCCATCCCTAGACCCGTGCTTGCACCTCATGCTTATCACGGCGGGACAGCGCATCTGCCGCTACGTTCTACCGTCCTGGCTTATACTCCACCTGAAACGCATAGCCAAATAACTTGCTCACCCATGTGTGTTGCGGAATCGTGGACAGCCACTGGTCAAGGAGGTGCTTGAGGCTGCAGTGATCTGTCCGGACGACGAAATCCCTTGTCCAAAGGTAGGGGCGCTAGTGTCTGACTGCCTGGACCAGCCCAATCAGCTCGCGCTCGTATGCTGCCAGTTTGGCGTGCTGTGGTGCTACTTGCTTGCTGAAAAATGCAATAGGGCCCTGTCCTTGATGAAGAACGGCGCCAAAACCAGTCCCTGATGCATCACAATCGATGATGAACGGTGCGTCAAAGTTCGGGAGCTGGAGGACCGGCCCGGTGGTGAGGGCGTTCTTGAGTGCGTCAAATGTGTTGGGGAATTAGGGAAGAACTTTACACCCTCGAAACGTCGGGTTTGCCGAAATTCCTGAGATAAGTTCGCGAATCACTCTCAGGATGAGAACTCCAGTTTCGTGAAAGCGGAACATTCATGAAGGGACCCTGATGAGTTTTCAAGTGTTTTTCAGGTTTTCAAGTAATGTGCGAAAATGATAGCCGAATCTGACTTCTTCGCGCGAATCTGCTATCTGTTTCAGGATGATTGAAACCTGCGAAGGTCTGGAATCTGGAACCTGCGAAACTTTGGAATCTGGAACCTGCGAAGTTCTGGAATCTGGAATCCGCGAAGATCAGGAACTACAATGAGCGGTGATTTTCGTGAATAAGAGATTCGAGGATCAGGAAGAGGCCAAGTCAAAGACGTCATCTCAAAAGTCCGGGTTTAGAGTGTGAACTAGTGGCAAGCTTGTAAATGTGTGAAATCAGCCCCGTAAATCACGGGGTGTAAAAGACATTCGTGTACATGTTCACACTAGGAATATTCCTTAGATTCGAGGGCATTCTCGGAATGTAAAAAGTCCCTTCGTCTCCCTATAAAAGGGGGCGCATGGGCACGTGTAAAGGGGTTCACAACTTTTGAGGCGAGTACAGATTTTCGGAGATTCCCTGTCTCCCCGTCTTTCGTGAATTGCGCATCTTCCTTCGTTGCTCTTGTGTTTGGGGATCCCTTCCGATTTTCGGACCCCCCAACATTGGCGCCCACCGTGGTTTCAGCCGAAAGACAGCTCACGATGCCACCACAGAAGAAGTCCAAGAAGAATGTTCCCACCGAGACTGACCGAGAATAGCACCACCATGACGAAGACAATGGAATCTCTCACACTCCAGAACCTTCGCACATCACAGATCAAGAACGAAGGGCAAAACTCGAGGCTCTCCAGAAAGCAAGAGCTGAGAAGACAGCACACACTCTAGAACAGCTCGCAGAACAAGATGCTCATGAAAATGATGATGATGATGATGAGGCTGTAGACAGAGAACTAGAGATAGTACAACAGAAGGTACAGCAACTTCAGAAAGAGAAAGAAAAATTCGCGAACCAGCTGCAAGCAAAAAGAAAGGCTTCAGAAAAGCTAGAAAAACTTAATCAAGCAAAAGAGCAAATTGAGATAATACAAAGAGAAATTAAAGAAATGAAAGAACAAGAGTACAGCTCACTGTGGCAAGACTCACCACACCAGAATTCTGGTGAATACAGAGGAACCCCGAAAGAAAATTTCTTCGCGGGTAATGGAATCTCACAATTCGTGGATCCTGAATCACCACTCTCCATAGGGTTGCAAACTGCACCATGGCCATCGAAGTTCAAACTAGTATCTCTCCAAAAATACAACGGTTTCGGAAACTCTAGACAGTTCCTCATGAGGTACGAATCGGCCGTAAACTCAGCTGGAGGAGATGATGTCGCGCTGGCCAAATCCTTCATCATTGCCTGTGAAGGTCCAGTTCTGAACTGGTATTCTCTGCTACAACCACACTCAGTCTGCAGTTGGGTCGATCTTAAGACGAAATTCATGCAAGCATTTCAGATATTCCACGAAACAACAGCCGAGTCATCAGATCTGTACAACTGCAAGCAAAAAGATAGAGAGCCATTACGGAACTTCGTAAGAAGATTCATGCAGCAGAGATCCCAGATCCCCGAAGCGGATGACAAAACGACGATTCAAGCACTGATCAAGGGTCTGACCCCAGGACCAACAGCTTCGCATTTGACACGAAAGAAACCCAAAACAATTGATGAACTTTTTCATGAACTTGAAGAGTACATCATGTCCGATGACGATCATCGCAGAAGAGTCGCTGAACGAAATGAAGCAAGACAAGGCAACAGAGAAATGATGTGGAGACCTCAATTCTAGAATCTGCGAAACATCAACAACGTGGAAAATCCTCAGCCCAATCAGAACAACAGACCAAGCACAAGAGGAGGATTTGCACCTAGGGGAAGGGGAAGGGGAAGAGGACCCCCGAAACTCACAAACCACAACCCAAGAGATCCATACTTTTACTACCAATATCACGAAAGAGGTCATAGCACTGAAGGGTGCCCAGAAACCAAGAAGAATATTGCTAGAATTCAGCAAGAGAAGGCAATGATGAGTATCGCCTCCTCAATGCCAAATCAACTTCGCCCAAGCTTCTGGCAACCACAGTTTGTGAATTCTCAACCAAGTCCAGTCACAATGCAGCAATTTCAGCAATCACAACCTTCGCATCAGTTCTACCCTCAGTCGCAGGCAATTCAGTCAATTCAGCAGCCGCAGCCAATCCAAGAAATATTGCCACCGCCACCTGACAATTCGTCAAGACCAGAATCAAGTTCAAGACCTCAGAACCCGAAAGCCTTGCCTTCTTTCAGAACAATCATGCCCATCACAGGAGGATCAACCATGGAATTTGAAACCAAAATGCAGAGAAACAACTATTTCAGATCCGTGAACACAATCATAAATGATGGTCTAGCTGCGGACCAGAATGGGCCAAGGTGCCGATAACATTCACAGAAGAAGACTTCAAGCTGAAGTCCACGAACCACAATGATGCCATGGTCATCGAGGTGAACATAGCCGGATGGGTCATTGGGAAAATCCTGGTAGATAATGGAAGTTCGGCAGATATCTTGTTCTTGAAAACATTCGAGAAGATGAACTTGACTCAGCACATGTTGCACCCACCAGAATACCCATTGCAGGGTTTCGGAGGAAAGCCAATCAAGCCAGTTGGAAAAGTATCTCTTCCAGTATCCTTCGGAGATCTTGACAACGCCAGAACAGAAACTCTCACTTTCGATGTGGTTGATATATATCATCCATATCTCGCGATTGTCGGCAGAGGATTCATGAACAAATTCGACACTGTCATAAGACAACAGTTCTTGTGCATGAAGATACCAGCGCCCAAAGGAGTCATCACTATGTTTGGCGATCAGCAAGAGGCCAGAAACATAGAGAAGGGGCATACCCTAGGGCAGACCAACGTATACCAGCTGAATTCTCCCGAAGAAAAGAGAGAACCCTACATCGAGGCCAAGCGAGACAAAGAGAAAATTGAGATAGCTGCTGATGGCGAAACCAAGAAAGTTTACCTGGATGACATGCCTGATAGAGCAGTCACAATAGGGGCTCATCTTAGCCCCGAAGAAGAAAAAGAGCTTATACAATTCTTGAACAAGAACAAGGACGTCTTCACCTGGTGAGCCAAAGACCTGCAAGGTGTTGACAGAGACATCATCGAACATACCCTGGAAACAGATGAGAAAATAATGCCGAAAAAGCAAAAACTTAGAAAAATGTCCGAAGAAAAAGTAAAGGCAGTAGAAGCTGAAGTACAAAGGCTTCAAGATGCGAAAGTAATCAGAGAAGTCTTGTATCCAGTCTGGCTAGCCAACACTGTACCAGTGAAGAAGAAGAACGGAAAATGGAGAATGTGTGTAGACTTCACAGATCTGAACAAGGCATGCAAGAAGGACAATTTTCCCTTGGAGACGGTAGACAAAATCGTGGATGATGCGGCCAACAGTGAAATGCTCTCACTCCTAGACATGTTCTCAGGATATCACCAAATAAGAGTACGGAGAGAAGATGAAGAGAAAACGAGCTTCATCACTCCATTCGGAACATTTTGTTTCATGAGAATGCCAGAGGGGCTGAAGAATGCAGGGTGTACATTTTCTAGAATGATAGCAATAGTTCTTCACCCTCAACTTTGGAGGAACATTTTAGCATATGTTGATGACATAGTAGTCAAAAGCATTCAAAGAAGAGACCACATTAGCGATTTGGCAGAAACTTTCGCGAATCTCAGAGCAGCGAACCTCAGATTGAATCCTGAGAAATGTGTCTTCGGCATTCACAAGGGAAAAGTTCTTGGATGTCTCATTTCAACAAAGGGCATAGAGGCGAATCCCGTCAAAATCAAAGCGCTGATTGAAATGCAAGACCCAGTTTCAGTAATGGATGTGCAAAAATTGACAGGGAGAGTTGCCGCTCTCGACAGGTTCATTCCTAGGGCTGTAGAAAGAAGCTTGCCTTTTTTTCAAGTTCTCAGAAGTTCCAAGAACTTTCAATGGTCCAAAACTCAGAAACAAGCTTTTCAAGAACTCAAGGACTACTTGTCGAATATGACTAAGCTGTGCCCTCCCGAGCCAAAATCACCACTTCTGCTATATTTGTCTGCCTCAAATTCAGCAGTGAGTGCCGTGCTAGTGCAAGAGAAGGAAGAAGAAGGGAAGTTCAAACAAATCCCGGTATACTTTGCCTCAGAAGCACTCTCAGGGTCAAAACTCTTTTATTCAGAATTGGAAAAGATAGCATATGCAGTTGTCATGGCTGCGAGAAAACTAAGACACTACTTCGAGGGTCACAGAATAAGAGTCATCACAAATCAACCACTGAATGATTTGTTTGAGAATAAAGAAGCATCCACCCGAATCATCAAATGGGGCGCTGAACTATCAGAATACAATGTAGACTTCGAGAGAAGAAGCACGATAAAATCGCAAGTCTTGGCAGACTTTGTCGTAGATTGGATTTCACCAACTCATAATCCTGGCGAAGAAATTCTAACACCTTGGGTAGTGCAGTGTGATGGAGCTTGGTGTCACAAGGGGGTTGGAATTTCAGCGGTTGTAACATCTCCAACAGGAGTCGTGATAAGATATGCAGCTCGGCTCATATTCGCGAATGACGAGCATTCCACGAACAACACAATGGAGTATGAAGCCTTACTTCTGGCATTAAGGAAGATGAAAGCTCTGGGTCAGCAAACCTTCATCATCAAGACAGACTCCAAAGTCATTCAGGAGCATATCGAAAAAGAGAGCGAAGCAAGAAATCCTGTTTTGATGAAATACCTTGAGAAGGTTAGGGAAATGGAAAGGCATTTCAAGGGTTATTCAGTACAACACATTCCAAGAGACGACAATAATGAAGCAGACAAACTAGCCAAAGCAGCAGCCAGAAATCAAGAAATGCCTCCCGATGTGTTCTTCGAAATCATTAGAGAACCATCCATCAAAGAAACAAAGCCGAAAATCGTGAATGTTGTGGAGACTCCCGATTGGAGAGCCGAAATCATGGCATACTTGAGGGGTCATTACGAACCACAAGATGAATTGGAGGAAAAAAGATTGAAGCTAAGGGCAAGGGGCTATGCGGTAGTCAATGGAGAACTGTACAAGTCAGGAGTCACCAAACCATGGCTAAGATGTATCACCTCCGAAAAGGGTCTCGAACTTCTCAAGGAAATCCATAGTGGATTCTGCGGTGCACACATAGGCACAAGGGCTCTAGCAGGCAAAGCAATGAAGCAAGGATTCTACTGGCCTACCATAAACATAGATGCAAAGAAATTGGTTTGGGAATGTGAAGCATGTCAAAAAACAGCGAACCAGCAAAATCTACCATCCATGCCAGTTCACCTAATTCCACCATCATGGCCTTTTGCAAAGGTGGGGAATGGACCTCGTTGGACCACTGCCAACAGCTCAAGGAAACTGCAAGTTCGCAGCTGTGGCCGTCGACTACTTCACCAAATGGGTGGAAGCGAAAGCTTTGGCGAACATCACGGCACCAACAATTCAGAAATTCTTCTGGCAAAACATAGTTTGCAGATTCGGGGTTCCAAGAGAACTGACTGTAGATAATGGGAAACAATTCGATTGTTATTCCTTCAAAGAATATTGCAAAACTTTGGGTACTCAAGCGAAGTTTTCGTCAGTATATCACCCGCAGTCTAATGGGGCTGTCGAAAGAGCAAATGGGCTAATATTTTAAGGAATCAAGAAGTGCTTGTTTGACCAGAAAAAAGGCAAGTGGACTGATGAATTGCCGAAAGTAATCTGGTCTCATAACACCACAGTGTCAAGAGCGACGGGTTTCACACCTTTTCGTTTACTTTTTGGCACCGAAGAAATGACCCCAGAAGAAATCAAGAATGAAAGCATGAGAGTGCTGAAGGGAAAAGAAATCGAAGACGTCGACCAAAAAGTAGAGAAAGATATGATCGAGTTAACGATTCTCGAAGCGGCTGAAAACATCGAGAAGTACCAGAAAGAAACAAAGACATGGAAGGACAGAAAAGTGGTCAGAAAAGATATCAAGACCAGAGATTTAGTTCTGAAAAGAAAGAAGAATTGGGAAAACCCTGGAAAGCTCCAAGAACCATGGGAAGGGCCGTTCATAGCCAAGGAAACAAGCATGCCAGGGGCTTTTCGCCTGTTAAGCCAAACTGGTGAAGAACTACCATATTCGTGGAATGCCGATAGCTTGAAGAGGTATTACCCTTGAGAATCCCGAAGTTAGCTAGATTTATTTTTGTTCAGCATTTCTTTTCGCAAGTTTACATTCTGTAAAAATTCGAAAAAACCGAACCACGAGTCTATAAGTGGTTTCGGGAACAAAAACGTTTACTTTTTTTTCGCAATTTCCTTAGAATAAGGAGGACCGTACTCTTTTCCTTGCAAAGGGGGCTCTAAATCAAGAGGCAAGGTTTTTAACGAGGCAGATCCTATGTAAATACTCTTTGTGATATATATGAAAAGAGTTTCCCCCAAATCATGTGTCTCGTGGGCTCAACCATGTGAAAAATTCGTGAAAGGCTCCGTGATAGCCAGAATTCCATCGTGTGAAAGAAAAAAAAATTCGTGAAAGGCTCCGTGATAGCCAGAATTCCATCGTGTGAAAGAAAAAAAAATTCGTGAAAGGCTCCGTGATAGCCAGAATTCCATCGTGTGAAAGAAAAAAAAATTCGTGAAAGGCTCCGTGATAGCCAGAATTCCATCGTGTGAAAGAAAAATGTTCGTAAAAGGCTCCGTGATAGCCAGAAATTCCATTATGAGAAAGGAAAGAATGTGAACGGGCTCCGTGATAGCCGATGGCTCCGTGAAAGCCTAAATCCCACCGTTGAAGGGATTCCCACCGAAAGGCCGGAGACAACAACAAGTTGTGGCCTAAATCCCACCGTTTAAGGGATTCCCACCGAAAGGCCAGAGACAACAACAAGTTGTGGCCTAAATCCCACCGTTGAAGGGATTCCCACCGAAAGGCCGGAGACAACAACAAGTTGTGGCCTAAATCCCACCGTTGAAGGGATTCCCACTGAAAGGCTGGAGACAACAATAAGTTGTGGCCTAAATCCCACCGATGAAGGGATTCCCATCAAAGAGGCCTCAAACAACAGCAGGTTGTGGCACAGTTCCCATCGTGAAGGGATGATTTACCAAAAGTTCGGAAATAATTTAGGAGTGTGACTAACGAAATATATATGTTTTCATTAAGAGTTTTCATGAATCGCGAGTCGTATTTAATAATAGTCTATTCAAGAATCATAAGAAAATTTTTTCCCAAGAGGCCAAGGGGCTGGATTCCCCGCAAAACCGAACATTCACGAGACAAGATGGTTGAAGCAACTAAAAGTTGCGATATCAACCAGGGCAAGTATGCCAAGCAAAGTAAAGTCCACAAAATTCGTAAAACAAATTTTGTCGACTTATAACGCAATCGTCGTAATCTCAAGATTCGCGAATCAATATGCAGAAGGTTCGCAGAAAGAGAAGGTAGCGAGGAGTTTTTTAACCATAAGATAACAACGAAATTTTGTGTGCAAAACGGCAAGGTGGGGAAGGGTGACGTTTTTTCTTTAACAAAAACGTCTTTATTGCCTTAATTACACACAAAATTTCGCACAAAAATTAAGTACATGTTACAGTCGAAATTAGAATGAAAGCTCGACAATGTGCCCAGGGTCACAGCTATT
Organism: Cenchrus fungigraminus; assembly: GCA_036936925.1. Lineage (NCBI taxonomy): Eukaryota > Viridiplantae > Streptophyta > Magnoliopsida > Poales > Poaceae > Cenchrus > Cenchrus fungigraminus. The sequence goes on along the minus strand of CM072774.1, from coordinate 122,637,262 downwards.
GTTTTCTACAACATCACTAGCATAAGCGAAATCGTGTTCATCAGTTCTCGGGCTAAGGGGCTCCGTCTTCACAAGGTTCGAAGAACTCGAAGCCGCAGCAGCAGGAGTGTCGCCTTCACAAAGAAGAAAAAACGTCGAAAGATCAAAGCTACATAGTGAAAAATTCAGAGAAACTTCAAGCCGAAAATCGGAAAAGTCTCGATCAGGATGAGCATCCTTAAACAACCGCCAGGCTTCACCGCTAACCACTTGATTACCACGATGAATTCGTAAGGGTAACACATCCTGCGCAGGCCCACCTTGCAGGACCTGCGCAGGTTAAAATTTACAAGACAGATTGTTCAGAGAAGGGTCCACAATCCACGAATTTACAAGCTTTATACAAATTGCATCAAAGGCAAGTTTTCAAAACATCTCAGCTAGTGATGTCAACCTTCGGAGAGGATTCCTCGTGGTCAGAACTATCCTTAGCATCACCGCTGCTGCTGCTGTCACCGCCATCCTCGCCAGAGTCTTCTTCGACATTATCAGTGTCTTCATTATCCTCATCTTCGGGAGAAGACTCCGGCGCCTCGATGCCTTTCCCTCGCGTTTCTTCTTCAATTAACTGAAAAGAACAAACGAAAGGATCTAAGAAAACCAAAGAAAGAAAATTCGCAAATTTGCAAAAGCCAATAGCATCTTCGAGAAACCAACCTAGTCTAGCCCGGGTGATGTTCTTCACAGCTTCCTTCCCGCTGGCGAACCAGAATTCCCTCACGAATTTAGCTTTGATAGCCAAAACATCTTCGTTGGGGCGAAGTCTTGAAGTACTCGAAGCATCAGGAAATTGTGAAAGCTTCTCACGAAACTTCACAAGGTCAGCGCAGTCGAAGTCGTGAAGGAGCTTCAAGATACTTTCAACTGAGAAAGCGGCAGCGAAATCGCTCGCGCCAGAAATGACCCCAGGAAGCGCTTTAAACTCTGTGTCGATCCATGTCATAAAATCGGAAATCTCTGTGTTAGCAGGAAGTGGAGCGGGACGAACACCAAACTCACTCAAGGCTTTCTCATACTCCTTAAATAGAAGCTTCAACTTATTTCTAATGTCCGAAACCTCTTTCCCGGAAGCCTCGTCTCGGTCAGCCAATGCTTTCTCAAGTTCTTGAATCTTCTATTCCTTGCCGCTCAAGGTTTTTGCAAGATTGGCGTTATTGATTCGAAGATCTTCAGCAGGATCGGAAGATTTGTCGTGATCCTTACGAAGATTTTCAACCAATTTCAAGTCTTCATCATGAACCTTTTGCAGCTTTTCAAGATCTTTTTTACAACTCTCGAGGGATTCTTCGGCAAACTTTTTCCCATCTTCTGCGATCTTTTTCTCATCTTGACACTTCTTTAGAGCATCAGCTAGTTCAGTGACCTTTTTCTCCAAGTCTAGATTCGCAGATTGAGCCAAGTTGAATTCACGTTTCAGTTTCCTGGACTCTCTAGATAACTTCTTAGTAGCTTCCTCCTTTTCCACCAAGCGCTCGGAAGCAATTTTTCCAAGAAGTGAAGCCTTCAGGGCGTAGGCCTTCTGATATTCTTCGATCTTAGAAGCCGGGTACGTCCGGAGAAGTGCTTCAAAATCTGAAAAATTCATAACAATAAACAATAGTAAAGAGTCACGAAATTCGGAAGTGGCAGGAAAAATCAAAACTACAGCCAAGTAGGGCAAACAGTTCGCAAACCTTTTCTGCTAAGAGTCTCAATGGTAATCCGGCCAGGAGGTACTGAGTCCGAAGAGATTTTCTTTGAGGCAGTAGAGGGTTGCTTTCCCGAGTCGCGAGGAGACTTGCTACGTGGTGGAGGCGCCTGTTCTGAAGCTCCTTCTCCTGTTTCATCCACGATTTTAGACGAGTCCCATAATGTTAAAAGCTTAGACGTGCCATCTCTCGCATCAGCCCTTTCATAACCAACACTTAGCAATTCTCCCCGATAGGACGTACCAAAACTTTCATTGAAGGCGATAATCGAGGGAGAAGGGTCTTGGCCTTCAGGAAGATCTTCGCGAGTCTCGACCAAGGGAGCATTCTGCACAGGACTTTCCCCACGGTGAACAGTCATCTCTAGTTCCTTGGTGAATTCGGGAGAAGCCTTATCTTGGGGATCAGAGGGTCGAGGATTAGCAACTTCATCAGCAGCAACAACAGCAACAGGCGACGTGACCTCCTTCTGAACTTCAGCCACAAATCATCTGAAAAAGTTTCAACATCCACGAATTCATTCTCAGAACCTGGAGTACAATGTCTACGAACATCGAATCTTAAGTCAGGCCACAGGCAATAGAAAAAACCTTTGTGGCTCGGTTCGATGATCATGTCATCGTCAAAGGCAGAAGGGACGCGTCGAACTTCAGCAATAGCAATTTTCTTCACAGCCTTTTTAGTCTTCTTTCGGCTCAGTTGAGCGAGGCTGGAAGCTGCCTGGAGCTCGACATCTGAGACGATTTCAGACGATTTTCGCTTCCGTTTACTCGATTCAAGAGATCTGGTCTTCTCAGGACGAATTGTGGAAGAGGATGTTTCATCTGTATCTCCTTTGCCTTTTTTCGAAGATGTTCTTCTGGGGGCTTTCAGAGGTGCGACTGAGCAGCTGGCTATGGCAACAGCTGGAGCTTTCATAACAATGCCCAGGTGACGAGAGCGGAAAGATTTTTCACCACAGACTTCTGAAAATACCCGGTTGATCCTTCTTTTATGCTTCACCAAATTTTTATAAGCCTTGTACTCATTCATGGTGGATTCGCCAATCATGGCATTCACCTTTTTCTCCACTTCATCCATGAACTCTTCGGCACTTTGGCCATCTTTTAGCTGAAGGCCGAATCGGGGAAAGGGCACTTCTTGAGCCGCCCAGTTCACGTTGAATCCCACAATTTCAGTAGGGGCCCATCCATAGGAAATCGGCCAAACTTCTGCAGCAACAAATTCTTCAATAATGTCACGGCCGCCGAGAATTGTGCCGGCCAAGTGAAATGCATTTTCACAATTCCTGAATCCAACTGCCCGATGATTGTAAGGGGCAGTGCAAGTGGCAGTCAATGCTTCAATGGGCGAGCAGAGAGGGTGAGCTGGTCCATTGTAGCCAGGAATCTTAGACATGTCCACCTTAACATAGAACCAGTAAGAACTCCAGTCTTCGGAGAAGTTAGTCTTGCAGCAGGGTGCGATCTGAATTTGTGTAAGTCCTTTTCGCGTATTTTGCCTACGCGTGTTGAAGGTGCAGCACGTGTAGTGCGCTTCGTAGTGTTGGCCGTTGTCAAGTTTGATGATGTCCGGCTTGATGACTAGCTCGAACAATCGTGCGAACACATCAGCACCAAAGTTACACCTGAAGGTCCTCATAACCCAGAAAAACTTGGACAACTCCAAAAATAAACTCGGTGATAGCTGATGAATCTTCACGGAAAATTTGTCCATAATTGCAGGCACAAGGGGATCGCAAGGAAACCTGAGTCCGCAGGTGAAAAAGTCGTGAAACACGACGACTTCATCGGCTTCGGGAGTAGGAATCTGTTCATCGAGGGGAGCGCGACCGTCGCCCACAGGAAAGAATCCGGCTGCCTCGTATTCCCTGATCAAATTGGTGGTGACCTTAGATTCACCAAAAACAAAGGATGGAGGGAGCGATTTTGAACGTTTCGCTGCAATAAGTTCTCTCGGATCAGCATCCACATCTCCGAGATCTTCTTCCTCGGATCTGATTTCCCCCTCTTCACGATTCTCAGATTCAGAAGCAGCAGCAGGAACTCGGTCAGCTTCTTGAGGTTGAGCATTCTCAGATCCTTGAACTTCTTCCCCAGCAGACGGAATACCAGCAGCGGCTAACTCTTCCGACGTCATGGGTCTAGCAGTACTTTTAGTACGAGCCACCTAATCAAGACAATGTGAATACAAATCGTAAGATAACTCATGCGAAACAAAAATTATGAAATCGGATGTTCAAAAGTGAAAGAAGATAATAGAAAAACAAAGAAAGCAGTACCTTCGAAAATCGGCAAAGTCTCGGAACTTCAGACTCTTTGTTGCGAAGAGCTCTTCTACGAAAATGCTAGCAAAATTTCGGAGAAAAGCGAGGAACTGTGAAAAAATTTTTACGGTGCAAGCTCTCTATTTATAGGGGTGAAGGGGGGTAGTTTCAAGAAACTACCTCGATATGACCGTTGCGAGAAAACCGGAGGACGCGTGTCCACTCCGACGTTCCGAGGGTGACGTTTTTACCAGAATTCAAGAGTTTTCGTGGAATCAGATCGTCGGAGTCAACCCGCTTCCCCGAGGGGCTAGTGTTGGGGAATTAGGGAAAAACCTTACACCCTCAAAACGTCGGGTTTGCCGAAATTCGTGAGATAAGTTCGCGAATCACTCTGGGGATGAGAACTCCAGTTTCATGAAAGCGGAACATTCATGAAGGGACCCTGATGAGTTTTCAAGTGTTTTTCAGGTTTTCAAGTAATGTGCGAAAATGATAGCCGAATCTGGCTTCTTCGCACGAATCTGCTATCTGTTTCAGGATGATTGAAACCTGCGAAGGTCTGGAATCTGGAACCTGTGAAACTTTGGAATCTGGAACCTGCGAAGTTCTGGAATCTGGAATCCGTGAAGATTGGGAACTACAATGAGCGGTGATTTTCGTGAATAAGAGATTCGAGGATCAGGAAGAGGCCAAGTCAAAGACGTCATCTCAAAAGTCCAGGTTTAGAGTGTGAACTAGTGGCAAGCTTGTAAATGTGTGAAATCAGCCCCGTAAATCACGGGATGTAAAAGACATTCGTGTACATGTTCACACTAGGAATATTCCTTAGATTCGAGGGCATTCTCGGAATGTAAAAAGTCCCTTCGTCTCCCTATAAAAGGGGGCGCATGGGCACGTGTTTAGGGGTTCACAACTTTTGAGGCGAGTACAGACTTTCGGAGATTCCCTGTCTCCCCGTCTTTCGTGAATTGCGCATCTTCCTTCGTTGCTCTTGTGTTCGGGGATCCCTTCCGATTTTCGGACCCCCCAACAAAATGTTGTTGTGGCCTCTGGTGTCCACTGGAATGCTTCCCGCTTCAGCAATGCCGTCAATGGCGCGGTGATGGTGCCGTAATTCTGTATGAACCGGCGGTAGTAGCCGGTGAGCCCCAGGAATCCGCGAAGCGCCTTGACCGAGCGGGGAAGTGGCCATGCCTGAACTGCTGCTATCTTCTCGCCGTCCATGGACACAGCGCCCTCCGAGATGATGTGGCCCAGGTAATGCATCCGGCGTTCCCCGAATGCACACTTGGAGCGCTTGAGGACCAGGCCATTGGCGCGTAGAGCTGAGAACACGGCGTGGACGTGCTGGAGGTGTTCCGTCCACGTTCTGCTGTATATCAGGATGTCGTCGAAAAAGACAAGGACGCAACATCGGAGAAACGGCTGCAAGACGGCATTCATGAGCGCCTGGAACGTAGAGGGCGCGTTGGTGAGGCCGAACGGCATCACCAAGAAATCGAAGTGGCCGTGATGTGTGCGGAACACCGTCTTGTGAATGTCGTCTGGATGCATCCGCACTTGATGGTACCCGCTGCGCAAATCAAGCTTTGTGAAGAAGATCGCGTCCTTGAGTTCATCCAGTAACTCCTCCACCACTGGAATGGAGAATTTATCCCGAATTGTCTTCATGTTGAGTACGCGATAGTCCACGCAGAAACGCCATGAGTCATCCCGCTTGCGGACGAGCAGAATGGGTGAAGAGAACGTAGAGGTGCTCGTCCTGATGATTCCTAGCTCCATCATTGTGGCGCACTGAGCCTCGATTTCGTCCTTCAGGAGTTGTGGGTAGCGATAGGGCCGAACGGCCACTGGAGGGGAGTCTGGCAACAGATGAATCCTGTGGTCACAGGCGCGCTGTGGTGGCAGACCAGAAGGCTCGGCGAAGATATCAGCGAACTCTGCCAAGAGTAGCGCCAGCGGGTTGGCGAGCTCGGCCGCCGAGAGGCGGATCTGTGTCTTCGCATGGACGCCGTTCCACTAGACCTTGTGATCGTCCCTCCAGAAAGCCATGGTCAGGCGGGCGAAATCCCACAAGATTGGCCCGAGAGTGCGCAGCCAGGCACACCCGAGCACCAGTTCATATCTGCCCAGGTGGATGATGTACAGGTCGAGGACGAATGGTTCGGCGCCAATCTGAATCGTGACGTCCTTGCACACCCCAAGTGCCGGTATGCGCTCGGCATTAGCCACGCCCACTGTGAGGCCAGGGCGTTCCTCCATGCGCAGGCCCAGGCGGGCGGCCGCCGCTGCGTCGACGTAGGAGTGCGTCGAACTGAGTCGATCAGGGCATTCATGTGCGTCGTACCCAGGTGGTCGACGAAGGAGCTGATGCACGGGCGCGCCGGTGGTTGTCGACGAAGCGCTCGACGCAGCCGGAGTTGCCGGGGATTTGGCTGCCGGAGCACTAGGTGTCGCGGAACGTGGCAGGGCGCGAGCGTGGTGAGGCGCCGAACGCTGTGCGTCTTCTCCCAACTGCAGGCGGCGCTCAAAAGCCCGGGCCAGTCCCATGGCATCGTCTAGTGTCGCCGGCTTCTGTAGGTCGACGTCGATGCCCATCTGGCCGGGCAAGCCGGCGGAGAAGATTGCAATTTGCTGGCGCTCGTTGACGTCGTCGCAGCGGGCCAGCAGCGTCAAGAACTGCTCCTGGTACTCGGCGACAGAGGAGGAGCAGCGCAGGTGCATCAGCTCGCCAAGGGGATTGCTCCGGGTTGGTGGCCCAAAGCGTCTGTTGACACCAGCGACGAACTCCGCCCAGGAAGGCTCGCAGTGATTCTTCTCAAGGCGGAAGTACCATTGACTTGCCACTCCTTCGAGGTAAAAAGCGGCCGTCCAGACCTGTTGAGCGGGCGGCGTCCCCTGCGAGCGGAAGAATTGCTCGCATTTGTGGAGCCAATTCAATGGGTCTTCGGTGCCATCATACTTGGGAAACCGCAGCTTGTGCATCGGCGCCGGCGGCGGCCCGTTGGACGAACCACTGTCGGAGGAGAACGCCTTGTCGAAGCAGCCCTGTTTCTCCAAGAGCTGCGTCTGGACGTTGTCAATTTTGGTGTTGAGGCGGCTCTGCTCCAGGCGGAACGAGCCGGCGTCGAGATCCACCTTGGCGATGTGTGCGTCGAGCTTGGTTGCGAGCGCAGTCACCGTTTTGTTGACGTCGGTGACAGAGGCGATGAGGCGGTCAATATCGGATTGGAATTTCTCCTTGGAGACGAGGTCGTTCATGGCGTCCTTGAGGAGGTCCTCCGTGACGAATTTGTCCGCCATGGCAGCAGCAGCGATGGGTTTGGCGGCGGCGACGGGGGCTGGGGCGTGACGGCGGATTTCTGGGCGCGCGGAAGCAGGGGAGTCGGCGGCGGAAGTGCTTCTGGCGCGCGTGAACCAGGGATTTGGCGGCGGCGGACTTGGATCCAAGCGCGACGAAGCAGGGGCTGCAGGCGCAAGGCAGCAGGGGATTTGCAGGCACAGGAACGAAGGATCTCTGATACCAAAGATGATATGAACTGGGTGTTTATTGATTGCTTATAGATAGATGCAGATGGATACAACTCACTCGCCCTCCCTAGGGGGCTCTGAGCCTAGAGTCTTATCTAAATTCTGCTTAATCCTCTCCAACTCCTCAGTCCTAGATATATAGGACTCTAACAAACTTCCTAGCTAAGAGCCGGCCAACAACCTGGCGGCTAACAACTCCAAAACAAAACCAATCTAAACTAACTAGCATTCTTATCCTGGGCTTTCCACCTGCGCCTAAATTGCTTTCCAAAGAAAGTGTCCATAACACAACACTAATAAGGGCCAAACCTTTCATCAGTAAACACTATGCTGCTCCAGTGGAACCAATCGTTGTACTTCATGCTAGTTTCAGCATGCAGACCTTGTACTTGTGCAACAATCTTTGCTCCGGGGTCAAGACTATCATAAACTGGGTAGTCATGAACATTTGTGTAGCCAAACATCCGAGGCTGCCTTGGGTCTACTATATTTACTTGGTTGTGGTTTGGTCCATGGATGGTCTGGTGCATGTACAATTTGAGATTGTAATTAATTCCCTGAGACTGTGGGGTGACTGGACCACTTTGTTGATTAGCCATAAAGGGACCACCGACATTTGAGTCTGCATTATTGGAATCATTCATCATTAACCAATGGTTGAAGGGCTGCAAATGAACGGAGTAGTGTTAATACCAACATGAGTAGAGTAAGGTGGGTTAATGACTATATGGACTTCCAATGATGTTCTGGAATTTGATAGCTGCTATACTCCCTACGTAAAAACATGAGTAGAGTAAGGTAGGTTATAAATGATTATATAATACCAACATTAAAGAAATAAGAAATTTGATAGATACTCCCTCTGTTCCAGATTATATGAAATTCCAACTTTCATGGAGAGTCAAACCATTTTATGTTTGACCAAAATTATAGAAAATATCACAAAAGTTTATGACACCGAATAGGTATATTGTGAAAATATATTTAATAAAGAAACTAATGGTATTTATTTGGTATCATGAATGTTAGTATTATATATATTGTATAAGTTTGGTCAAACTTTAGATTCATTAACTCTCCACAAGAAAGTTGGAATGCCTTATAGTTAGGAAAGGAGGGAGTGCGGTTCACTACTTCTCTATGCGGCGCAGCTATATACTCCTTGATTTCCATAGTCTTAGTTGAACTCAATCATAAAAACAGACTGCAGATTTATTCTTTGAAAAACAGTTGGACTCATATATAGGAAGAGTGTGTTGTGGAATGGTGGTGATATTAACAAAAAGGGTGGCTGCCTGCCTGGTGGCTAGCTTGGTCCAATGCTTATAGGGCCCAAGGACCAAGGTGCGTTAGGACTCATTGATATCAAAGTTCACAATAATATGCTCCCTTGCTTAAATTCCTGTGCAAATTCTATAACAGAGCGGATCTTCCTTGGGTCACACTCAACTTGGCAGTGTATTTGTATATAAAATGGTTCTCCACCTCACGCATGGAGACCGCTTGGATCCTTCTCGTGCCCGGATATGTTATGTCCTTCTTTGTTGATCTCAGAAAGTCGGCTGTATGTACTGCACATAAGGGAGATACAATGATGTTCACTGCACATAAGGGAGATACAATGATGTTCTGGAGTGGTTTATGGGATCTTGGACTACTCACTTCACACAATGCACTCATTTGCAAAAAGAAAATAAAAGGCCAAGTTGCTAAATTCTTACATTTATTCAGTGTGATAATAATAAATGGCAATATTTTTTTTGTTACCCCTGTCTATGGAAGCTTCTTCTTAGCAGAATGATATTAACCAAATGTTGTCGGGCTGAAATCTTAAATCTGGTATGCTCCACGATGAATGGGCATATAATTCAAGGGTCTTCTCTTCAAAAGGATTATTTCCTTCTGATTGGTACCTAACCGTGTACTCACCTTCTCAAATGGGTGTGCAAATCATGTGCTAGGAGCAAATATAGATTTTTCTTCTGCCTTCTCCTCTGTTATTGTCTAAACACCAAGAATCTCTTAAGAATGAAAGATAATGGAATTTTTCTTACCATCCCTAGACATGATTTTACAATCCCGATCTATCTTTAAAAAGGTTTCAATTGTTGCTAGCTAGTGAATCTGGGTGCCACAACGGTAAATGTTTTGAATAATGGTAATATTTTCCTTGGCAAGGTGGAAATTAGTCTTTAGAGAACAGATGGCTCTAGTTGCAATACGAGCGAAGCCGGT